>CM065592.1:67149101-69839686 GCA_033119425.1 Bufotes viridis
ACTGTATTTTATGTCATGCGAAAATTCGGCAATTACATATGCGCGTGAATCGGATCGCATAATACAGTATACTATTAGGTTGGCTGGCTTGTTGGGGCAAATATAGAGAAGATAGCGAATATGCTACTATATTCGCAATATTCGTCTATTCAAGTAGACCAACCAACCCATTGAATGAACACAATATCATACTGCCCTTAGTGCGGTGCGATTCACGCATATGTAATTGCCGAATTTTCGCATGATGTAAAATACAGTTTCTACATAAAGACTAGAGGCAAATTATACATCACAGTCTGTGATGTATAATTTGCCTCTTTATGTAGGAAACTGTATTTTACGGCATGCGAAAAATTGGCAATTACATATGCGCATGAATCGGATCGCACAATGCCAGTATACTATTAGGTTGGTCTGCTGGGTCGAATAGACGAAGATAAAGAAAATAGCGAATGTAGTGCTATATTCGCAATGTTCGTCTATTCGAGTAGACCAACCAAGACAACCCATGAAATGAACCTAATAGTATATTTCCCTCATGCGGTGCGATTCACGCGCATAGGTGATTGCCGATTTTTCGCATGATGTAAAATGAAGTTTACTACAAGAAGAGGCAGATTATAGATCACAGTAACAATTCTCATAACTGATTTCTAATTGTCCTCTGTATGTAAGATAGTTTGTGTAGTGCGAAAAATCGACAATTACATATGCGCGTGAATCGCACAGCATAAGGGCAGTATACTATTAGGTTGGCTTGTTGGGTCGAATATAGAGAAGATAGCGAATGTAGTGCTATATTCGCAATATTCGTCTATTCGAGTAGACCAAGATAACCCATTGAATGAACACAATATCATACTCTAATGCTGTGCGATTCACGCGCATATGTAATTGCCGTTTTTCGCACTACACAAACTATCTTACATACAGAGGATAATTAGAAATCAGTTATGAGAATTGTTACTGTGATCTATAATCTGCCTCTTCTTGTAGTAAACTGTATTTTACATCATGCGAAAAATCGGCAATCACCTATGCGCGTGAATCGCACCGCATGAGGGAAATATACTATTAGGTTCATTTCATGGGCTGTCTTGGTCGTCTCTCTAGGTCATAAGATCTAAGTAGAATTCGCATTGCGATTAATATAACCTGTAATGCTCGCATAGCGAATTCAACTTAGAGCTGGGTTCCTAAATGGTTGGCAATGGCTTACTAGAATATTACGATTATAACGAATTCACGAATATAGCACTATATTCACAATCTTCGTTATATCCCAGCAAGTAGCAAGTTCAACCAACCATTTGGAGCTCAGCTCAAAGTTTAATTCGCGATGCGAGTATGTTTTCGCATCGCGAATTAAACTTTGAGTTGAGCTCTTAACGGTTGCATTGCTATAATTGACGAAGATTGAGGATATAGCGCTATATTCTCAATCATCTTCTAGCAGCAACCATGAGGATTGGAACTCAGATCCAAGTTTAATTCGCGATGCGAACATATGCGCGCATTGAGAATTAACGTCAGAGTTGGGTTGATGGATTCCCATTTACAATGAACACATAATTTCTTCCTGCTTAACTTGCTTGTGGGCCAATGACTCATTGGCCCACAAGAAAGAAGCAGGGACAAGTCCTGTTTTCGCTTTTCAGATATTGGAAAATGACGAATATTCGGATTAGCGAATATATAGCATCATATTCTAAATATTCGCGAATTCTCGAAGTTGCGATATTCGCGATAAAAATTCGCAATTCGAATATTCGCGCTCAACACTAGTGGAGATATGGCTACTTACATTAAAGAGGTCCTGTAGCCTGTCCTGATGTGTCTTTTAGTAACTACTTGCATCTAACATATGACTCTATGTCAGGCATGTCCAAACTGCGGCCCTCCAGCTGTTGCAAAACTACAACTCCCAGCATGCCTGGATAGCCTACAGCTATTAGGGCATGCTGGGATGTGTAGTTTTGCAACAGCTGGAGGGCCGCAGTTTGGACATGCCTGCTCTATGTCATGCCAATCCTATATTATTCTAATTAAAATAAAATAGAACGTAACAGTTTGCAATAAAGGTCCAGATATTTCCAGTTGGGGGGACGTCCCTGCACAGTCTGATACTATCCAATCAGTGCTGCCAGCGTAAGACTGTACAGGACCCCCACCCCAAACTGGTAATGCAGTGTCCCACTCCATGCTAGAAGTGGGCCCCTAAACCTTTTATAATGACATGTCATGCCAGTGTTAATTTTGTCTGTAATAGCTGCAATTTCCTTGCAACAGGCTGGCAACTGCATTACACCCAGTCACCATTAGATGGGGCCATAATATCATATATATGGAACAGGTCAGTCACAGTAGATCAGATGAGAGGTTAGCAGTGGAGAGAAGTATAGCATGTAGCTCCTGATGTGTGCCCCTGGGCATTCTCTAGTAGGGCAATATAAAGAGAGAATCAAGACCAAGGTTACTGGATCCTTTCTGTAGTTCCACCGGTCAGCTAGTGACGAAGTGGACTTCTGTGTGCTAAGGCAATCTGTCCAAAGAATGGAGCAGAAGACCGATGCCTGCCGCTAAGGAGACCACCCTGTTGGTTGCAAAGTTCTGATCAAGATCTAGAGTGCCGGAAGCCTGGTTTATTGGAGGGATGCCACAGCTAAGGAAAGTATCTTTCCCATATCTTTCCCAGCCAAACCAAAGTCTGGATTAACCAGCCCTACCGAGCCTGTTGTTGGGATTTGCAGCTCAGCATTGTTTATTGTGAACTGAAGCACTACTACTGGATTATAACTACATCAAGGCAATTGTTCGAGTAAAGTTCCAGTTTGTTCAGCAATTTCTGACTCTCTCCTTATTCGTCACTATCCCACATTGCACCTTATGGTGCTAGCGTCACAAACACCAGGACCCCTGCTTCCACAGCACCTTAAACCCAGACCCCAAGGGCACTTCAACCACCATCTGGCGGGAAGTCTCTGGACAACAGAGTGTGCCCCAAAGGAACTGGTGCTGTCCTTCCATTCACTGCACGCCTGTCCAGGAAGCACTGCAGAACTGTGAGTAAACTACTACTAACCCTCAAATACCTAAAAAACACCATCAGACCGCATGATATAAATATTGTATTTTATTAAACATATTGAAACAAATAATCCAAAAAAACAGGTTCAGGGAAAAGGCGACACCACGGAGGGAGGCACAATGGTGTTGATACATACTGCTCCAACAATAAATACAAAATTATAAAGTGCAAGTGCTATTGGAAACAATCGCAGAGGAGGCACATTATGGGTAACTGACTACATTCAAACATTTTTGGGATTGTTTCCAATAGCGCTTGCACTTTATATTTTTGTATTTATTGTTGGAGCAGTATGTATTAACACCATTGTGCCTCCCTCTGTGATGTCGCCTTTCCCCTGCACCTGTTTTATGATTATTTTTTCAATATGTTTAATAAAATACAATATTTATATCATGCGGTCTGGTAGTGTTTTGTAGGAGTTTGTATTTGATCTTGGACTATAGGCATATGTACAATTGATTACATATGGTAGTTACTTTTTAGCGGAATTTTGCCTTAGTTTTTTTGGTATAGATACTACCCCTATCAGCCCACCAACACTCACATATTGCCGCCACAGCCCGGTCACTGCCGTAATACCCTTCTGGGCCTTCATTAAAAAATGCTAGGAATTTATTCATGACTAGTGTTGAGCGCAAATATTCGAATAGCGAATTTTAATCATGATTATCGCAACTTTGAGAATTCGAGAATATTTTGAAAATAGTGATATATATTCGTAAAAACGAATATTCGTAATAAAAATGTCATCTGAACCCATTACCTGCCTGCTGCTTGCTTGTGGGCCAATGTGAGAAGGCTGCAATATCTAGTGAATTAGAATACTCTTCATTATTTAATATAGTTTATATATATATATTAAATATGCACATTAATCGAATTGCATAAGGGCGATCAGCAACTTTCCTATTGGGTTGGCTTGGTAGAATCCTCGAATATGTAGAAAATAGCGCTATATTCCTAAATTACAAATATAGAGCTATATTCTACATATTGGACAATTCTAACAAGCCAAGCCAACCCAAAGGAAAGTTGCTTAACTCCCTTACGCGATTCGATTAACACGCATATTTAATTGAAGATTTTTCGCATTAGATAAACTATATTAAATAATGAAGAAAATTTGAAATCAGTAATGACTTATTACTGATTTAGAATATTCTTCATTTTTTAATATAGTTTATGTTATGTGAAAAATCGGTAATTAAATATGCGCATTAATCGAATCGCGTTAGGGCGTTAAGCAACTTTCCTATTGGGTTGGCTTTGTAGAATTGTAAAAAATGTAGAATATAGCGCTATATTCGTAATTTAAGAATATAGCACTATATTCTACATATTCGACGATTCTACCAAGCCAAGCCAACCCAATAGGAAAGTTGCTTAACGCTCTTACGCGATTCGATTAACGCGCATATTTAATTACCGATTATTCGCATAACATAAACTATGTTAAATAATGAAGAATATTCTAAATAAGTAATGAGTCATTACTGACTTGTGGGTCAATTCAATTTGAGAATATTCGTCATTTTTTTTGTCATCTGAAGTCATGAAGTTGCTTTTGGGCCAATGACTGTTCACATTAAATTGGAAAAAATATGTATATTCTAAAAAACAAATATATAACAATTTATTTTATAGTGCTATATATTCTTGTTTTAGAATATTCGCATTACGCAAATAGTACATTGCCGATTTTTCGCATCAATAAAATAATCTCCAATACGAATATTCTAACGAATATTAGCAAAATATCGCAAATTCGAATATTGCCTCTGCCGCTCATCACTATTCATATGTTCTAGAAAGAATAATAAAGCAATGGCACAACATATAGTAATAAGGATAGATGCTCCAGAGGTCTGTGCCCACTCACAGGGGCTGTCAAATAATATATATAGATGACCTATCCCCAGATAGGTAATCATTATCAGGTTGTGGGGTATCCGAGTCCCCGCACCCCCTGCCGATCAACTGTTATGGGGAGTAACCACACTCACCAGAGCTCTGGTGAGCGCAGCCGGCTCCCAGCATCTTGCGCACGTGCAGCCTGGTACATTGTATAATGGCTGTGCTTGGTTTTGTAACCCATCCCTATTCACTTAAGTGGGGCTGAGGTGCAACTAGGCCATGTGACCGATGTACAGTGACGTCACATGACTTAGAAAGGTCTTCTAACAGCTGATCAGTCGGGTCTCTAGTGTCAGACCCCCTCAAATCTAATGTTGATGATATATGCTGGGGAAAGGTCATCCATATTTATTACCGGATAACCCCTTTAAACTTGCCAACAAGAACAATGGATACTTGTCATTCCTTTCCAGAACTCTTTGATATTCAGGGAAATATTCACAGTATCTAGATTAGACTATTCTGCTGACACAACCTTTATGGAAAATTGTAATGTCTGCTTATAAAATGTTCATTCATTGTAGTCATCAGCCAATGCTGTAAACCACATATAAATTCCTGCATAAAATTGTGGCTTGAGAAATAAATGATATCACTGTGTAGCATTATTGCTCTGTGTCACACATTAGACTAGAGAACCTCTATTTGTCTTCTAATCCTCCTTTAGATGCTGTTTTCCATATAAATGCAAGGATCCCAGTGTGGTGATTTGAGTGTTTTTATGGATGATCTAGCGAAAGATAGGAAATTCCTTTGCTACATTGCCTGTTCTCATTTTGTTGCTTTGCTCATTTCGGCAATATGATTCATTTGACCTTGGATACTTTTGAATGTTCTTCTGCAGTTAAAATGCATTTTGAAGACAAAATCACATTGCAAGTCAATAAACCTTAACATCTCTTACATTTTCCTTTTTCACATTTATAATCGGAAGTTCTCAGTGTAGCTTTCTTTGTTCGTATTGTTCGTTCCTACTACAAGTCATAATCCAATTTATCACAAGCATAGCAAGATCCAGAATGCCTTAAAGGGGCTGCTCAACTTATTTCAAAGCCTCCTAAAAAAAAAAAAAAATACACTACTGTAAAAATAAAAAATAAATAATACAAGTATACTCACTGTAAGGGCTCAATCACATGACAGCACCGTGTTTTGCGTTCCGCAAAACACAGAAGCCGCCTGTGTGTGTTATGCAATTTGCGGAACAAAACGGATAGCCCATTTAGCTTAAAAGAACCCATATAAAACTCAGCTTTTAATATGTCCCTTAAAACAACATAAACAAAGTCACAAAAATACTCAAAACAATAAATGAAACAAAAATCCGAGTAATGGTGGGTTCATATCAGCCTTCCTAATTCCATTATACTGTTACATTATAATAGGGTTATAATGAAATATAACGGAATTTAGGGACGGAATGCAAAACAGAACCTGTCAGAAATATTAATGCTTTGTGTAAAATTGTGTTATAAGGGGTTACATTTTCTTTAATAAAATTTTCTTTTTGTGGCCTTGGTTAGCAAATAAAGAGAAGTTTCTCCTCTAGATTGTAATCAGTGGCTGTTATCAGATTGACTTCCTTAAGCTTGACCGCAAGATATCTCATGTGATCTCGTAACTGATACTTTAAGCTTTATATAGCAATGTGTTGATCGAGCACCAAAGTGCTTGTGTGCCCGGGTGCTTGAGTAGAACACTTCGGGATGCTCGGGTGCTTGAGTAGAACATTTCGGGATGCTCGGGTGCTCTATATATATATATTACTTTTTTTTTTTTTTAAAGTTATTAGTAATTACTAAAAAAAAATTATATATATATATATATATATATATATATATATATATCATACTTCTGATATATATGAATGCATAATATGTGGGAAACTACTACTGATGTTTTAGCCATAGTATATTTACATACATTATATATTCTAAATATATAATAATATGTGTAAATATATTATGGCTAAAAACTTATAGATAGATAGATAGATAGATAGATAGATAGATAGATATTTAAATTAAGTTTTGCATCTACTTCTGAAAAAGATTGTGATGGGATTCGAACTCACAGCTTCAGAATCACAGGCCCGAACTTTAACCACTACACTATATAGCTGCATAGCCAGACACTACAAAAAAAATTGTAGTAAGTATTCCTCTATAGTAGAAATCAAATTTTTTAAATATTTTTTATTTACTTTTTGGCAACTGGCTATGCAGCTTTTATAGCTGAGTGGTTAAGTGCCTTTCATCTAATGCAGAAGGCCATGAGTTCGAATCCCAGCAGAAACTTTTCTGAAATACAAGCTCAATTAGATTTAAATACACTGGCTGTCCCCAAGCACTGACTCCATATATGGACATAGCTATATATGGAGTCAGATCAGGGACTCCTAAGCCGCAGACACAAACTGAGGGATTCCCTTCCCTCACTGTACAGAGATCTTCTGCATAGAAATAGAGGCTAAATTAGATTTAAATACACTAACTCGAGCATCGCGCTCGAGCACACGCTGTGTTCGGCCGAACATAGTGATTTTCGAGCTGAACTGGCGTTCGGCCAAGCATGCTCACTCAACAATAGTAATAACTGTTACTGCAGGCTAGAAGGTATAAGAAGTATGCATTCTGTCCACATGACAGACACCACTTTGATGACACCGTTGTCAGTGCTGTCTCTTTGTTAGCTAACAAACAAATAACTTTCTTTCATTTTAATTCAGATGACTCTTATAGAAGAAAAATTTCTATAACAGAACCCTTTAGAGACATTCTGTTTTTCTCCGTCCTAATACTTTACATTTCTATGGCCACAAATAACGGTTCCGTCTCGTTCTATTATGTATGAAGGTAATAAGGACAGGACTTTTTTTTTTTGTACATAACGGAAAAAAACTGAACCATTATTTGTGTTCATAGAAATGTACTAGGATGTAACAAAACAAATCAGTTTTTCCTAAAATGGTGGCTGCACATGTTACAAAGAGAACGTAAGAGGCCCGGGAACGCGAGATCACCCAGCCAGCCAATCCGCAGGTAGCCATCCCCTGTACTCTCACCGCCCTCTGTCATTGTCCTATGACCTGGGCATAGGGATAGACTACAATAGAGCGCATTTTCTAGTGCACCGACATTCAGAGTTAAACAGTTATTTTAGTGATACAATTACTGTGCCTCAGTAATGAAGGCAGATGTAATTTATCGCCGTGTGCATCACATTCTAGTGCACTGACATTCAGAGTTAAAGGGGTTGTCCGGGTTCAGAGCTGAACCCGGATGTAAGCTTGCCGTCACTCATTTAGCCTATCTGAGTGGAGCATCGGAGCATTTCTTGCTCCAATGCTCACCCTTGCCCTGCGCTGCATCGTGCAGGGCAAGAGCATTTTCTTTACTGCTGGTGACTTACTGGACTTCTCATGGGTATGTTAGGTGGAGGCGTAGCAGTAAGCCTGGTGACCTCACTTGCACAAGAGTTAAAGACCGCCGATTACTGCTGGTGACATCACTGGTATCACTGCTATGCGGACGCCTCCGTCTAGTATACTGAGAAAAAGGCTGGTATGTCACCAGTAGTAAACTAACAGACCTTGTCCTACACTAAGCAGCGCAGGGCAAGGAGGAGTATTAGGGCTGGAAATGCTCTGATGCTCTACTCATACAGGCTAAATTAGTTAATTCGAGCTTATGACTGGATTCAGCTCAGAACCCGGGCAACCACTTTAATGTGTTATTTTAATGATACAGTTACAGTGCCTCAGTATTAAAGGCAGGTGTAACATAACACCATGTGCATCACAGTTTAGTGCACAAACATGCAGAATGAATCCGTTATTTTAGTTATACAGTTACTGTACATTATGGCCCACAGACTGGGCCTTCCAAATGAATGGACAGTGGGAAAAGTGTTGCTGTAACCAGCACAAGTATCAGCAGAAGAAGGGGTTGTAGCAGCCACAGCAACAGGTTAGAGATGCCACTGTTATCCAGCGGTCGTGTTTTGACCAACAATCTAGCTGTACTGAATGGTTGACAAGCTCTTCAACATCATCTCAAGTGACAACAGATACACACAGCCAGTAATCGGTGGGTTCCTCTGAAACCACCACGCTTAGTTGGCACAGCCCAGGAACTGCCTCTATGCCCTTACCTGTCCTGAACCTGCCTCTCGGTTTTGCTGCTCCTTCTGCTAGTCTAGTAATGATAGCTGCCGGCTCTGCTCTGCGATTATAAACTTTGTGAGGAGTCAGTCAGCAGTTACAGGCTAGCCTAGACTTGGAGGAGAGGTCTGCTGCAGACTCCTGTAGGGGTGCAACTACTGATCATGAAAGTCGGGTGGGACTCTACCAGACACCTGGCGCTGGCGTGAACTCTACCAGGCGTGGCGTGAACTCCACATATCCTGCATACCGACATGCAGTGACTTGGTGAAAAATTCACACGTGCATGTTCACGCATTTTCCCTCGACCGCTATGTGATTCCTGCCCGTTGCTGCTTTTATGAACCTGTGCACTGCTATTGTGTTCCTCACAGGTAGTATCCTGAGTAGCAGACGGTGTACCCCTTCTGCATTTGGATCCAGATATCCCACTGCCTTACGGGTACACTCCCCCCCCCCCCCCCCCCGTGATGGCTCATGGCATGCTGCCACTCTCGCTCTGTGATGATCATGATGATGTTGTCCCATTTTCACTCAGCTTCCACATATTATCATCTACATCTGTTTGGTCATCACTTGTGTCATCCTCACTTGTTTCTTGTCCCTGAGCTCTCACAACATGTATTGTCTGGTAGAGTTCACGCCAGTGCTGACGTATGGAGTTATAACTATGGTCAAGCACAATATATGTTCTTCATAGCCCACTGGGTAAATGTGGTTCGGGCCCAGACACACCAGAAACTTGGCCAGGTGATGGAAATGTCGCCTCCGTGTTAGAATGCTGTGATTTCTGCGCCAATGTCCTCCTCTGCTTCCTCACCCTCCCATCTAAGCACAGTTCACAGTGGTCCTCCACCATATCACCAGCTCGGCATCTTATCAGCCTGGCCAAACGGAGCTACACTGGGGAGGAACGTCATCAATAAAGGAATTGAACACTGGATGTCTCCTTAGAGACATGATCGATTGTTACTGATAATGGGAAGAACATTTTGTCTGGGCTTGGTCACGGAAAGCTGATCCAGGTGCCCTGCATAGCGTCCATCTCATTGTCACCCGGTTCCTTACCATGCAAAATACGCCCTCCTTGAGCTGCAAAGCCAAAATGCTCTTCCCTAACATTGCCTGATATGTGACCTTTCCACCCATTGGTTATCCATGCTCCCTATGTTAGTCAGCCTATACTGGCAGAGCAAGGCAGTCAATGATTTCTTAATGCTGCGGACAGACAGGTCTACTCCCCTGTATAACTTCCACAGGATGAATTATGTCATTTCACTCCTTCACATCATGGAGGGGATGCTGAGAAATCTGATTGGCGAGGAGACAGAAGATGTGGCACCTACATTTCATGGCCACCTGAGCCCTGAGGAGGATGAGTTGGCAGAGGAGGAGGACGAGGAGGAGGACATAAGTGCCTTGGAATTTTATACACAACAAGGTGGTTTATCTGTTCAAACAACAGAGGAGCAAGAGGAGCACGAGCAGTAAGACGATGCAGATGACCCCAACAGACCATTGCAGTATGCAGTGGAGATGGAGGGAGCGAGGCCCTCTGAGTCTATTGCGTGAATGCCCGCAGTGGATGATTGGCCCCGCCCTCTAATTACACTCATTACGTCCAGTATAGTATACCTACCATCAGTGAAGAAAGCTAAAGGACCTGTAATGATGTCATCACAGGTCCTGTACATCTAGTAAAGGAAATGCACAAAGGATGGTATAGTTCCCTGGTTAGTTAGAAGCATCAGCTTCGGCATCACAGGTCCTGTATATCTAGTAAAAGAATTGCACTGCAGAAGATCATCACAGATCCTTCAACCCCCAACAGCATGGAAGATGAGCTCAACAATCATATGCTAAATTGTTGCAAGTCCAATTTATGTATGAGATAGCCAAGATGATTGTCTATAAAATGATGGTAGTCTCACATTCAAATCAAATCAGTAGTGGATGGTGAGATATGGAGTCTAAAAGTCAAAAATTCAAACCATTGTTAGCCTTTTGCTCATCAGTGTACCTCACGCAAAAACCACAATATATAACTGAATACTCCATAAAAAATGCTTTGTTATGTAAAACTGAAACAAAAAAAAAATACAAATATGTGATCTATCCTGTCCGGAGGAAAAAAAAAAATGAACTGGTTTCAGAATAGTCACTTTGTGGTTACCTTGCCTCACAAAAAGGGTAATATTAAGTGATCAAAATTCATATGTACCCCAAAACAGTACCACTAAAACTGTCACCTTATCCCGTAGTTTCCAAAATGTGGTCACTTTTTGGGGTTTCCACTGTAGGGGTGCATCAGTTGGTGTTCAAATGTGACATTTAAAGTTAAAATTATCCCAGTGAAAACTTTCCTTCTGTGCCCTGCTGTGTGTCCATACAGCAGTTTAACACAACATATGGGGTGTTTCTGTAAAGTGCAGAATCAGAGTAATAAATATTGAGTTTTGTTTGACTGTTAGCCCTTGCTGTGTTACAGAAAAATATTGAAAAAAATGGAAATTATTTAATTCTTATGCAACACCTAAAGGGTTAACAAAGTTTGTAAAATCCACTTGAATAATTTGAGTAGTTTCTAAAATTGAGTAATTTATGGAGGATTTCTACTATGTAAGCCCAACTAAATTAATTCATAACAGAATTAGTACTTCAAAAAGTGGGGTTGCATTTCTTTTTTTACAAAATTCAAAATTGCTTTTAAAATTCTAAGCCTTCTAAGGGATTGTGTCACCAGGATTATGCCTATAGAGGAGTTCATATGTGCAGTTAGGTCTCCTTCAGCATGTTTTAAATATACTTGTGTTACTGCCATCAATGATTCCGTTTCTAAATTCCTAAGGAACCCAAGGGGCTGTCCTTATCACCATTGGAGCCCAGCTGCGCAGAACTGCCCCACATCCAAAAACGCCCTGATATCACTGCCCAGAAGCGTCGTAATCACATGCATGTGCACGAAAAGAAGAAAGCACGGAAGCTTACGTGCCATGTCCATGCACATGTGCGGGATTTTGGCACTTCTAGGTATCACTATTTTAGGAGGTGTCACTGTCTTAAAAGCAGAGAAATTTTCATTTAGAAAATAGTGTATGTTTTCAGATTTTTAGTAAATTTGGGATTTTTTTAAAAATAAAGGTAAAACATTTTGACCTTAAAATTACCACATAAAGTACGAGAAAAAAATCGCTTGGATAAGTAAAAAAGCAGCTTTTTCTACATTCCACCTAAGGTTAAATATTGCCATAAGTGTAGCTATCACATCGGACTTACTTTTTTTCACTTCCTGTTTATTGATGATAGCTGTTATATTGCGAGATTACGCGAGTGATGTGAACGCCAGGAGTGATTACTGACCGTGTTGGGAGGTGGGTTTACGGCTTATTTAAACTTGATATGCCCCCTGGAAGAAGCAGGTGCGAAACGCGCGTCGGGGTTGGAGGACTGCACCCCTCCACACTGATCGGTAACTACTTCAATTACTTGTCTCCTGTCATGTTTAACTTTGGTGTTGTTGGGCAGGACATCTCTTTCGGTTGATAGTAAGGTTTAAATTATAATATGTATGTGCTACAGATTTATTCAATATACTTCTTCCTTGTGATACCCTGTTACACACTGGGCTTTGTTGTAAGGCATAGTACTTAGTTTATGATACACAGCTTAGTTATTGCCAGTCTTGCAATGCTATATACCTAGCCCAGTGTATGTGTGTGTTTTTTGATGTACCTGTCCAAACACTTATTTCCTCTATGACCGTGTTTGCTACTTGGTATGGTAATCTGTCAATTGCCAATCCATTTTTGTACTGGCTGTCCGGTCTGGTCTTATGTGGCATTCGGTCATCACCCCACTTGGCACTTGTAGTTTTGGGCTAACATAATATTAGTGACTCTTGCAGTCGCATTGAGATTTTTATTTAATTTTCTCCTTTGAGTTTTTAGTGCCAGGTTCGGTGTTTTCTGAATGGGCACATTTCGTGCTGGAGAATTACATTTGGGGTGATTTGTGTGTCGGCCAGTTTGTAGGTGACGGCTTTCCACGTGCCACATATGGGATCTATTTATTTGTTTTAATATTATTAAAATTGTATGTTTTTAATAAATTGGGAATAAAATTATATTTTTATACCGTATGGAGTGTGGGTTTTATACCGTATGGAGTGTGAATCATGTCAGATTTTCAAAATGTGGCTTGGTCCATATGATAAAAACTGGCTTGGTCTTGAAGGGATCTCAAGTTAAGCACATGTATATAGACTATAAAATGTCAGTAATATACTGTAAGCCCATTTTGTTGCAATGTACCAATACATAAAATGTCATTATAGTGCTGTGCTTTATAGATGAATCTGATTGTCCATTGTGTGGCAAAGAAAAGCCTCAAATGTGTTTGCCTGTATATGTAACAAGCAGAGTAATTTAATCATTATATCATTTTTACGACCCACCTCTGGTAATACAGTCTGTTTATCTCAACGCTTCTTTCATCGAGTATATTTTAGATGTGCAAGCATTTATCACTAGATGGAAAGCAGCATAAAAACACACACACAATTGTTCTATTAGGCAGCACATGGGCTTTTTATTCCACATGATAATGTTCCAAGGCCATGCATAATGTCTTTAATGACATAACTCTAAGTAAATATGGCAAGATTGGATAAGAGCGCTGAATGGCAGGGTTTGAGATGATCAGAGATGCGCTTGCCTCAAAATAATTGAATTCTATACCTTGAACCTTTACCGAGAATAAGATCATGTAATAGGTAGCTATGTTTGATAGAGGCATTCACATTTACTTAGAAGGGGTCATTGTCAAATTGTATCGATTAACTTTTGTTTTACAACTTAAATTTTTTTTTATAAATAAGTCATGAAAAGAATAAAAAAAGAATATTTTTGGAGAAATTATATAAAAACCATAAAACATAATTTGCACAAATAAAAGAGAATGCATATTATATACAATTACAATATAAAAATATTATTTAGTATTATTAGTATAAGTATTTATTTTTACAATCTAGAAAATGGAAATAGGTTTTGTAAAGTTATGATTTCATAATATTTTTTTTTTTATAAACTTTGCATCAGGATGACTAGAAATCTCAATAAAATACATTGAAATAAAAAAAAAGCAATGGTAGGAGAGCATGTGGCAGCAGATGTGCGGCCAAGATGTGGCTGCAGAGCAAGCCGCCATGATTACCTAATGGTTAAAAATAGATTATCAGGTTTAGGGTGCAATCACATGACCGTATGTATTTCACAGCAAAACACAGATCTGCTAAATATAGACAGAATCAGTATGTCTTTAGTGTTCCATCCATCTTTTTTAATTTATGGCCATAAATAGTACATGTTCTATTTTTTGTGGAATGGACATATGGATGCGGAAAGTATATTCCTGAAATTTACACCAGTTCCTAGGGAAGGCGTTTTCTGGTTACACCAACATTGGATCTTACAGCATTATATAAATCAGATGATGAAGTACATTTTGACTCCTCCAATGTAAATGTGATCTGAGGCTTGCACACTGCATTTATATACGAGTGCAAGACTCACAGGGAATGTCTGAAGCATCAGGTCTTTGCCTCTGTTTTACCTCCTAGTTGGAGCATCACAAATCCAAGCAAAGCCTGGCAGCCTGATTAGTATTCACTTCAGTGCAGTGAATGCTAATGAAGCTGTGTTGGATAGGGGCTCTCTTCCAGCACATATACTTTTACTAGAGAAATTCCTTAACAGGTCTTCATCAAAATTTGAACCCCAGACCTTCTGTATGGCAGGGAGAAGAGTTACCATTATAATACAGACGTGCTTTGTTTGAAGAGCTGAATTTTGTGCTTAAAAAGCTATTTTCTTCACAGGCATAACACTCAATAAATAGTATGTTACTGAAATAAATGAAGTGGAAAATTTGTGTCATTTACCAATCACTAGTTGGAGCATCACAAATCCAAGCAAGGCCTGGCAGCCTGATTAGTATTCCCCTCAGTACAGTAAATGCTAATGAAGCTGTGTTGGATAGGGGTTGGGGGAGGGGTTCTCTTCCAGCACATACATTTTTACTAGAGAAATTACTTAACAGGTCTTCATCAAAATGTGAGCCCCAAACCTTCTGTATGGTAGGCAGAAGGGTTGCCATTACACTACAGACCTGCTTTGTTGGAAGAGCTGCATTTTGTGCTTAAAACGCTATTTTATTCACAGGCTTAACACTCAATAAATAGTATGTTACTGAAATCAAGGGGGAAATTTGTGCCATTTACCAATTACCGTAAATGATGTGTTCACTATAATGAGTATAGAAATACCAAATACTGTTGTTTGTTACAAAACCTTTAGTGGTTTTTGCTTACATTTTTTGTAGTAACAATAACTTTGCAGAAAACACAACTTTGAACATAAGAGCAAATAGCTGTCTTACATTCTCTTATATAAAAAAGCTCTGCAGTAAAGATGAGATTTTTGTATGCCTTACTGTATAGTTAGACATGAGCGAAGTTCTCTAAAATTCGCATCTAAGATCCATAATAAAGCATCTTACTGTTTGCAAAATAAAAATAAAAAATCTTACTTACCCGATCCATTTGATCAAGAAGAGACTGCCGCTGCCATCTTGTTTGAAAATCCCAAGCAAAATCTCGTGTGCAGTGACGTATGATGTCACAACACACCACGCAAGATTTCGCACTGGATCTTCAAGCAAGATGGCCGTGGTGATTATTTTAGTTTTTTTTACCACCATTTCAGGGAAAATCGATTCATTACCATGAAGCACAAAGAAATTCAGCTTTGCAGTGAATCAAATGTTTCCTGAAATTCTTCATTCTTGTAATCGAAATAAAATATAGTAAATATATTATTTATGGTGATTAGTATACAGAGTATAAAAAATTGGAGGGGTACACAGTTTATCTTTATGGAGCCCTGGATAGCACCCTTGGATCCATCATTTATTGAAGCCTTGGTTGCCCCCCTACCACCCCTCTCCAAAACATTAGTGATGAGTGGCAGGGGCAATATTCGAATTCGCGATATTTTGTGAATATTTGGGCGAATATTCGCCATATATTCGAAAATTCGCAAATTCGTAATCTCCAGACATTATTTTCTTGTTTGCAAAAATTCGCATAAAAAATCGCATAAATTAACATAAAAATTCGCATTATTTTCTTGCTTGCGAAAATTTGCATATAAAAAATTCGCATAAAACGAATATTCGCAAATGCTGATATTCGAGATTAAAATTCGCAATTCAAAAATTCGTGATCAACACTACAAACATAGCATCATTGCTGACATCATGTCTACAGTGCAGGGTCCGGGAGAATGAACAGAACACCGCCCTGAAAGGTAATGTTAATTATCATGATATTTTGTCCACAGGGCATAGGCTTTCAAGCCTTGCTATGCCTCAGGTTTAGACGTGATGTCATCGGGATAGGGAACCAACATGGTGGGAAATGTCACTTGACCATGATGGAGGGCAGGAAAACAGTACAGATAAACAATCACTATTAGTAAGTTATCACATGTGTTGTTTCCTGTTAATTGATGCTGAAAATTGCAAAACTGAAATCTCCCTTTAGTAATAGTGGCACATATGACACCATTAGGGCAGAGATTAAGACTGTCCTAACAAGGGGCGCACCGACAGGAAGGGATCCAACTGGTCTGGACCCCCATAGAAGTAGTCATTTTCTTTTTTTGTCAGTGCCGCACCGCCAATTAGGTAGCCTCGGGCAGAGCGGTCCTGGATCTTTGTGGGGGAGGTGGCAGTGGGCAGTAGGAGATGAGCACTTCCATTGTAGAAGTGCTCATCTCTATATTCATCTGTATTGCGTTCCCCAGGACAGTGATACAGATGGGTGTGCTGCGGCAGGGCAGAGGCGTTTCATTCCCCTGATAGGCTTCAGGAACTAGTGACTGCAGCCTATCAGAGGCCTTCTCAGGTGGTGTGATGATGTCATTATCATCGCACCGCCTGAGCCGGGCAGCATACTGCACAGGACACAGTGCTCTTTTTTTTTTTTTTTTATGGCATAATACATTATGGGGCATCTGGTGGCAATAAAGGAGCTTTTTTTTACTGGCACAATATGAAGAGCACTATGGGGCAGCTGGTTGTACTAAGGGGGCATTTTTTACTAGCACATTATGGGGAAGAGGAGCACTATGGGAGCATCTAATGGCTCGAAAGGGGCATTTTTTACTGCCACATTATGGAGGCACTATGGGGGGAGAGGTGCACTATGGGTCATCTGGTGGCACTATAGGGGCATTATTTACTGGCACATTATAGGGGAGAGGAGCACTATGGGGGCATCTGGTGGCACTACAGGGGCATTTTTACTGTCACATTATGGACGCACTATGGGGGTATCTGGTTGCATTAAAGGGGCATTTTTTTACTTGCACATTATGGGGGAGAGGAGCACTATAGGGGCATCTGGTGGGGGCACTAAAAAGGGGCATTTTTACTGGCATATTATGAGGGCACTATGGGGAAGGGGGAGAGGAGCACGATGGGGGCATTTACTGGAGGCATTATATCAAGGTATTTTATACTGGCATACATTATGGGGACATTAACTCAACTGCAGGCACTAAGATTGGGTATTTCTTTTACTGTCATATTATAAGGAGAATTATTACCACTAAGGGGGATTTATGGTGAGCTTTACTACTACTGGGGGGGGGGGGGGCTATGGGGAACATAATTACTAGTATGGGTACTATGGGGGCATTATTACTACTAATTGTGCTCTGGCAGAAAATGATTTCTATTGGTCGGATTTTGGGTAGCACTGTTACTTTGGTGGGCACCCTGGCACAGTATCAGATTAGCGCAATTATTTTTGAGGGGCATTATGTTTATACTATGAGCGCACTGTGTGATAATAATTATTGAAAGGGGCACTGAAGGGTTAAATCAAGCAAGCCATATGCTATGTAGTGAGGAGTTTCATAACGAAATGCTATCTGATCTGTACCAAGGATATCAGTCAAGTATGTTTGCAATAGCCTATATAGGGAATCGTTTGTACTCAGCAACCTTATTTATGTAACACACACCTGTTAATGATTGGTAGAATTAATGTATATAAGACAGGCTATACAAATAAAAAATTAGAGATATGTTTTACTGAGACTAGAATTGTGTGTACGTGTCTCATTGAAATATACTCTCCGGACGTCCGAAGGGAAAGCAGGGTGCAGAAGAAAGATCCTTTCAGCTGGGGGCATCGTCCGGGATAGAACATACAGGAATTCGGTAAGTTTGGAAAATCCCTGCCTTTAGGATTGGGAGATTCCGATGCTTTCTGAAAATTCACTGTTGTTTCTATTTTGAATCCACTTCAGATACACTGAAAGGAATAGTATCTATCTTTAGGAAAGATAGAATAGTGGAATTTAATAGCACAATCCTTTTGGTAAGGATTAATCTATCTTTGGCAAGATAGAGGTCGGCTTTAGGTAAGCTGGACTGTAAATAGAGTTTCTATCATTTTGCATGGTAGACGGCCTGCTTTTGGCAAGCAGGACTGTAAATAGAGGCTCCATTTTTAGGTAAGATGGACGGTTGATCTTCAGGCAAGATAAACTGTAAACAGTATCTAGCTCTATGAGATAAATTTTTTAGGTAAGAATTTAAAATAGGAATTCTTTTGGCAAGAATTCAAAATATTATCTGCACCCTGGTCTCTCTTGTCACCCCATGTCTCCTGCTTCTTATCTGTTGCTTTCTTGTGCTCTCTGTTATATTATGATGTTATGAAACATTAAGTAATTTTTGCTGATGGTAAGCAGCTTGTAAAATTTTCCCTCGTTGAAGGTAAGTGGCGCATAATATTGTGAAATCTGTACTAACTTTATTGTGTGTCCTGGAAAACCGTAAGACGCCCCACCACTCTGGCGAGGGGAAACCCGCTAACTCAGAACCAGGTGAACGCAAGTGACGGTTTTAGGGGATAATACTAATAGGCAGTTGAGAAGGAAGTTGAGCACAGACATAAGTCTTCCACCCAGTAGTTAGTCCTGACAAAAGGTCTGCACTGCTTCCTTCTCAATTAATTTATAAAAAATGGGTGCAAAGCAAGGAAAAGTCTCTCCATCCCCTCCAAATGTGGCAGAAACATGCAAGGATTATGTAGCCCGGGTCTGTGGGACTAATCATTATTTAGTTACTCCCTGGGTGGATAATATGGCAGGATGGACAGAGGGGATGAAGAGTATAGATCCGTTCCCTTGGGAAGGGGCCAATGACACCTTCCATATGGACATGGTAAAGGGTTATGTTTGGGTGACATTGAAGCTTACCCATATTATAGTCCTGACCCTCAGTGGGACATGCAGTATATAAAGTTAGGAGGGGAAAATTGGCTTACTTATGCACCATATTGGTATGAAAGATCAAACAAAAAGGTGAAGAAACAGAAGGCAGAGAACCAGGAGGGATATAAAAAGAAACATGAGTTATGAAAAAGACTTGAAAAGGGGTTCACTTCAGAAGCCCCCTCCTCCCTATTTATTAAATATCCCAAAGATATATCCATCCCTCTCAAAAGATGATTTAGATCTCCTGGCAGCATATACTGCTAATAACATTCAACCACCTACAGCTTCCCAGCTCCCGCAGCCGCCTCCGCAGTTGCCCCAACCTATGCCTGATCAAAGTGGTCAGGATCCAGCGGCTGGTGCTGTTGGTGATGGGGATGTCATATCTCCCATGCGCCTTAGATCACAAAAGTCTTTTCCCAAACCTGAACATATACCTCTTCCTGACAGTGACCCCGAGGAACAGTTCCCTTTTATGACTGTAGGGGATATCTTGTTAAAGAAACCTCTTGATGTAGATGATATTAATAAGATTGTCAAGCACTGCCCTAAACCCTCTTCATCTTCATCTGGGACATTTCATTATTTGAAAAGAGCATGTAGGGGGAGATGTCTGACACAGGAGGATATGCACCTTATAATAGATGGGATAGTTGGGCACAATTCCCCCTGGGATTGGAGTAAGGTCCCCTCTATAAGCACTATAGAGCCCCCAAATACGCCAGCTGGTAATTATAAATTAAATACTGAGGCAGGCATAGACACCATGTGGGAAGAAATGAAATGTGAAATGGAGAGGTGTTTTCAGACTAGGTCCTCGCTGCCGACTGCTGTAGCCGGTAAACAAAAATCAGGAGAGTCTGTTATAGACTTTTGGAAAAGGTTTAATGAAGTTTGGACTCTGGAGGCCGGAATGAGTATTCAGGATAATATGCATTCTATGCTCATTCAGACTTTCCTTACCAATCTACAGCCACATCTCCAGCTTCCTGTTAAAAGAATGATCTCCGAATGGCCTAGTCTTAATAAAGATCAATTCCAAAATAAGTTAATGGAATAAGATGCGGCTGGTTGTTTTGAAATGGTGAGACCTAAAGAGGCCCATTTCCAAACTCAGGACAGGAATTGTCCCACGAACCAGCCCAATAAGGGAAGAGGCAGTAGAAGGAGTAGAGGGCAATACTCTGGGAAAGGTGGGTATAATAGAAATCATCCTACAGGTTGCTTTAATTGTGGTAAGACTGACCACTGGATCAGTCGATGCCCTTACCCACTCAGACAACATGTCCCAAATGATACCCAAGCTCAAGGCTCCCAACCATATTCACAAGCTCAGATCCGAGATCTTCCCCCACCACCGCCACAGCCCCAGAATAATACCCCTCGCTTCCTGTAGCCTGGGGACAGCAGACGTCACAATGAGGATGCCCGGGGACAGTATCCCAGCATTCACTCTCCTCACAAACCACTATAAGGAATCACCACTGATTGTGTTAACCATAGAGGGACGTCCACTCCCTTTTCTTGTAGACTCTGGTGCTACTAGCAGTACCATTTGTGAAGATTATTATAGTGGTCCAAGAGAGAATGCTGAGCCCTCTGTGGGAATTAATGGGATACTGACCAGATCTTACAAAACTCCTCCCCTCTCGATCCAACATCCATACAATCACCAGTCAATGTTCACACACAGTTTTAGAATTATTCCAAATTGTCCTGTGAATTTATTAGGGAGAGATTTGTTTGTTCTGTTAAGGTTGCAGTTGGGTATTAGCAAGACGGGACACCTACATGTCACATCCTCAGTTATGCCCATTCATGTACCAAAGGGTAATAGTTTTTTATATCTGGAGTGCCAACCTCAGGATCCGCTACTTGATTCAGTTCCTCCTGAGGTCTGGGCAACAAATGACCAAGATGTTGGCCTTATCTCTTGTACACCATATAAGGCAATGCTTAAGCCCGGCGCTGCACCTGTTTATATCAAACAATACCCCCTTTCCCCAGAAAAAGGAAAGGGGATTAAGCCTATGTTGATGGAATTCCTAGAGGCAGGGGTAATTGAGGAAATTATTTCTCCCTATAATACACCTATCAACCTAGTGAGAAAGGCTGACAATACCTTTAGGTTTGTCCAGGATCTTAGAGCAGTAAATGCACAGATCATACCCATAGCCCCTGTGGTTCCAGACGTACCATCTCTGCTATCAGCCATTCCTGCCCATGCAGAGTTCTTCTCTGTTATTGATTTAAAGAATGCATTTTTTCTGTCCCAGTGGACAAGGAGACGCGACCACTCTTCGCTTTTACATGTAAATTTCGCCAGTATACTTGGTGTAGAATGCCTCAGGGTTATGTAGACTCCCCAGTAGTCTACTCCATTGTCCTCCAAGCTACACTGCGCCCTTGGACTGCCCCTCATGGTTCTGTCCTTCTACAATATGTGGACGATCTCCTCATATGTAGTTCTACTCGGGAGGCCTGCCAGGCAGACTGTGTTAGTCTATTACTGTGGTTATGTGAATGTGGTCACAAAGTTTCTAGGAAAAAATTACAATGGTGTATGGACAGTGTTGAATACTTGGGCTTTGTTCTCAGTAAAGGTGAGAGGAAAATCAGCCATGCCAGAATTACTGCCGTACTGGGTCTGCCCCGCCCACAAACCAAGAAAGACATGTTGACCTTTCTTGGCATGATTGGTTACTGCCGCCAATGGATTGCTGATTGTTCCTACTATGATAATATCCTGAGACAAGCCACTCATACTGATATGTCTGACTTCATTACATGGTCTGATGAAATGTTACAAGCTTTTAGTCATTTGAAATGTGCAATGGTTTCAAGTCCTGGTTTGGGCCTACCCGACTATGGCGTGATGTTTCACTTATTTGCCAGGGACAATTGTAAAACCATGGCGGGAGTCCTGGCGCAAGACCATGGAGGCAAATTCCGCCCTGTTGCTTTTTTCTCAAAGGTGGTTCCCGTACAGGTTCAGGGCATGCCTGCGTGTCTCAGGAGTTTGGCAGCTTGCGCTATGGTCGCTGAGATGGCTACGCCTGTCACCCTAGGTCATCCCACCACTCTGCATACCTCACACAATGTTCAGGCCCTGTTGAAGAACATACATACTCAACACATGTCAGCACAAAGACTGAGTGGATATGAAGTCTTGTTGCTCTCTAATCCTCAACTTCATATCAAATACTCAGCCCCCACATTCGGTCCAATGACTATACTGAATGCCTTACTTGGCTACAAGGGAGAGCAGGATGATTTGCCTCCTCCCCATGTCTGTACTGAGCTTATACATGAACATACCTCACCTAGGCCTGACTTACAGTCCACACCCATTGAAGGAGCACCTGATATTTTTGTGGATGGATCCTGTTCCCGCCCTAATGACAACACTTATCATGCAGGATACGCTGTGGTTCAACTCCTGATGTCATTCTGGAATCAAATCCTATACCTTTTCAGTCAGCCCAAGCAGCTGAACTGATTGCCCTCACTAGAGCTTGTTGTCTTTTTAAGGGAAGAGATGTAAACATATACACCGATTCAAAATATGCCTTTGGGGTTGTCCATGATCATGGGGTAATCTGGCAGAGAAGAGGCTTCATAGCTGCAGATGGGAAGGAAATCTCACATTCCACCCTAGTACATGATCTCCTGGCCGCCATCCAATTACCACGCAAAGTTGCTATTATCCATTGCAGGGCACATACTGGTCTCCAAACGCACATAGCTAAAGGGAATGCCCTAGCTGATCAGGCAGCAAAAGAGGCTGCAATTAGAAAGCCAGCGACTGTTCAAATGCCCTCCCTAGTTCCAGAAATTACCCTCACTGACAATCTATTGCTCAGCCTCCAGGATTTGGCTACCAGTAGTGACAAGATGGAATGGCAGTCGGTAGGTGCAGTACAAGACCCTGATACGGGTCTTATCTGCAAAGAGGGGAAACCATGTATTCCAGTTGCAAGCGCCCCAATCTTAATTGCACAATATCACGGTCTTGGCCATAGGGGAGCACAGGCAACCACTGACCTCATTCAGAGAGATTTTTTATACCACATCTTAGGTCAAAGGTACAATCTTATGTTTCACGGTGTATTATATGTCTCAGAAACAACCCAAATAATTCAAAGAAGGCCCAACACCAGCATCTGAATTACCCGACTTCACCATTCACTCACTTACAAATTGACTTTACCCATATCCCAAAGACAGGAAGCAAGCAGGAGTATGCCCTTGTAATTGTGGATATGTTCTCTAGATGGCCAGAGGTTTTCCCACTACCAATGAAACCACACAAGTTGTGGTAAAAATCTTGTTACAAGAGATCATCCCCAGATGGGGGTGTCCTGTTCAAATTAACTCAGATAATGGCCCAGCTTTTGCATCCAGGGTATGTAAGGAGCTTTCCAAAGCCCTTAGGATTGACTGGAAATTCCACCTCGTGTATCACCCAGAGAGTTCCGGAGTAGTCGAGAGGATGAATCGAACAATTAAAGAAAAATAAGGAAAATTACTGGAGGCACATTCACTAATTGGAAAAAGTTCTTGCCAATAGCCCTAGCAGAAATTAGGATGCAGCCTAATAAGAATACTGGCTATTCACCATTTGAGGTCCTAATGGGAAGACCCTTCCCCACCCCTTGGGGTCCAAAAGCCCCCGTAATAGAAAAAGGGGATCTAGAAGTAGTACAGGCAGAATATGTGAGGAAACTTGTAGAAACTTTAGATCAAATTGAACGAGATGTTGCTCGTGCCTCTCCTTTCTCTCCACAGGAACCTACGCATTCTTTCCAACCAGGAGATGTGGTGATAGTCCAGCGCCTGGCAAAAGGACGAAAACAGATCGAGTTCCCGTTTGGACCACCCACCCGAGTGGTAGCAGTCACCAGAACAGCAATTCTCACAGAAGAGGCTCCAATCTGGATTCACGCTAGCAGGATAAAAAGGGTCCCAGAGGCTTCTTCTCCAGTGACGGACAAAGACAAAGAGGGTGAAGCAGGTGTGAAATCCCTGAAAAGTGCCTTGCCACGGGCTGAAGATGATGACCCCACAATATTCTGGGAGATTTGTTTGTCTGCTGATAATTATTAGTCTTTGTGTCTTCTTGCCAGTCGGGCTTATTACTACATGTATTTATCACCCAGAGGAGAGGAGTTTCTTCTGTGGTGCACTAAATAATCGGACAGTACATAAAAGAGCTCAGGAGCAAGATCCCTTTGCTTCTGGCCCCTTTTATTCTGAGCAGAACAGTATAATTAGGATGGCAAATGCCCTAAATGTTAGTTCATTGTGCCTTAAAGACTTACAGAGCCCACAGGATCTTATACAAACTTGTGTTATTGCTGTGCCTACACCCGATGAATCCCTCCTTGAAGTTTGGTCAATGGCTAACAATACACAATCTTTTATTCCCTTGTATGACCTCTGTGGGGAGGGCCAGAAATTAGGAGATAACCAGGATAATATTAGGATAATTACTATCAATGTGACTGCAGCAGAGACTTGTTTCACCTTTTCCCAGGATATGACTTTATATTGTGATGGTAGAAACATAAAAAGTGGATTACCTAAGAATAGTGTATATACTTACATCGACGACACCTGTAAAAAGGATAGTAGGCTTGCTAGTTCCCTGAATAATTCCATGAGTTGTAATAAGACCATTGTGACTCCTAGTTTTATCTATAATATAATGCTCCCTAAGGGATGGTTTTTGTCTTGTGGTAACAGCACCTACAATTACATTCCTGCTAATGTTATTGGAGGTCCCTATGCGTTATCCAGGCTGACTCTGGCCCTTCCCAGTCAACCCCCTATCAGGAGATCTCACAGATCGGTTACCGAGACATTATCAGAAGACTGTGACTCTACTTTACCCCTCCTCAGCCGTACAGAATATATCAGTTTGGGTACCTCTATATTAGGAGTGCCCGGACTGGCTATATATAATGCTCGTACTATAAATTCTATTGCATGTGCCTTGGCTAAAACTCTGAATCACACCTCTATCGCTTTATCAGACATACTTTTAGATCTACAAGGAGTAAGAGGAGCAGTGCTAGAAACTAGGCTTGCTGTAGATTATCTGTTACTTAAACATAATATAGGATGTCAAGATTTTAAAGGAATGTGTTGCTTTAATCTATCTGACCATTCCAGATCAATCCAGTCCCATATTCAAGGGTTACATGAAATCGCTAATAATATTAAGAAGGATGTTGATTCATCCTCCTCGTGGGACTGGTTATTGAGCTGGCTGCCGGACTTGAGTTGGTTAAGAACATTATTTATCAGTATTATAATTATAATTGCTTCCTTGATTATCATATGTTGTTGTATTCAATGTATTCCATCTCTCATTCAGATGTTTTGCGCAATTTGTCCAAAACCCACAGATCCTGGACAACCATATGCTACTTACCTCTCATTGAGAGAAAGAATATGTCATATTCATGACTTAAGAGGGGATTGAAGGGTTAAATCAAGCAAGCCATATGCTATGTAGTGAGGAGTTTCATAACGAAATGCTATCTGATCTGTACCAAGGATATCAGTCAAGTATGTTTGCAATAGCCTATATAGGGAATCGTTTGTACTCAGCAACGTTATTTATGTAACACACACCTGTTAATGATTGGTAAAATTAATGTATATAAGACAGGCTATACAAATAAAAAATTAGAGATATGTTTTACTGAGACTAGAATTGTGTGTACGTGTCTCATTGTAATATACTCTCCGGACGTCCGAAGGGAAAGCAGGGTGCAGAAGAAAGATCCTTTCAGGCACTATCTCTGTGGTACTAGTATTTTTAGGGGGACTGTTTCTGCAGTATAGTATTGGGGAGCAAAGTATTGGGGGGTGAGGATGATTCAAAAGTGGGAAACTAATGACTGTTTGTCAATCTCTGCAGAGACAAAAGTTAGGTGAAAAATCATCATGGCGGTCTGGTCTGAATGGAGAAGATGAGGAAAAATAACATCTACATAAAAGGTGACATCACTGGGTGTAAGAGGTATGTGGTGCTGTGTATGAGAGGAGATGCTCAAGCTCTTCCCCCTGCCATTTACAGACGGAGGATTCAGAGCTGGGCAGCTATAAGCATGGTGGTGGCTGCAAATGGGGCAGGGGGTCTGCGGCCTGTTGAGGAAGGCCAAGGGAGGCAGCAGGCCATGGGCAGATGGCAGATGGTGGCGGAGACCACAGGCCGCAAGCAGGATCCGTGGAGGGAGGAGAGCAGCTTCCTGACTGTAGAGTGCTGTTGTCTATTGTATAATGTGAAGCAGGCAGTGTAGCCAGGGCAGGCCCTCCCCTCTCTGTATGATATGTACAGCTGGGCTCCTCCACCCAGACCTACACATCTTAAATGTCGCACAGCTCCTCCTCCACTCTTCTTTTGGTGCCTTCAGAACTAGGAGGGAGGAAGTGAAGCTCCTGCCACAGAGCCACGTGGTAGGCAGTCTGTGAAACAGAAATGGATGGTGATTCCTGTCACAGGGAGGGAAGAAGAGTTTGAGTACAGAAGCTTTATATTGGGGCCCTGAGTATTAAGTACTGTGTGTCTATGTAGAGTGAGGGTGAGATTATTATCTTTATCTTCAACAATATAATTACAGCTGTATGGTGCTTGTTGGGAGTGTTCTATTAAATTTAGGAAGGACTTATAACAATGGGCAGGGCCACACATTTTTTGTGGCGTTCTACACGCGCCCTGTTTTTTTTTTTTTTTATCTCGGACCCCCCCTAGATAGTGTTGAGCGAACAGTTCGAGCATCATTCGGGTTTGTACCGAATTTTGGGGTGTCCGGGACCTGGACCCGAACCCGGACATTTTCAAAAAAGTTCGGGTTCGGGTTCGGTGTTCGTCGATTACTTCCCGCTTTCTGAAGGGCTGAACAGCAGCCAATCAGCTAGCTTTTTACTTCTTGCCCTAAGAGCCCATCACAGCCATGCCTACTAATGGCATGGCTGTGATTGGCCAAGTGCAACATGTGACCCAGCCTCTATTTAAGCAGGAGTCACGTAGCGCCGCACGTCACACTGCTCTGACTAGTTTAGGGAGAGGATGCAGCTGCTGTGTTAGGGCGAGATTAGGAAGGGATTAACTTAGCCAAAACACTTAATGAAGTGATCGATCAACAGCTGAGAATCATTGAACTTCTGCTAGTTACTTGCTCACTGGTTTTTAGGCTGCACAGAGCGTTTTTCTGTCACTTATTTTCTGGGTTGATCGGCAGCCATTTTGTAACCTGTGGTGCACCAGAAGAAGCTGCCACCAAGTCCATCAATCCATCAATACTAGTTTTTTTTTTGCTATATCCTACATCAGGGGCTTGGCTGTGCTAATTGTCACCCCTAGAAACTCAGTATAGCAATTTCTATATTTTATTAAGGGGTTAAATACAATTGCCCAAATACCAATCCCCTAAAGCTGGTGTTCCAGCTTTGGCTAGACAAGTATAATACTGTCTGCTGTCTGGCAAAGGATAGATTATTTTCTGGGGTGAAATTAACCTGCCAATATAGCAATACCCTGAATCTGGTGTCCAAGCAGTTGCAGGCCAGATTTCCTAGTATCCGCTTACACATATATTTTGTTCTGGGGTAAAAATTAACCTGCCAATATAGCAATACCCTGAATCTGGTGTCCAAGCAGTTGCAGGCCAGATTTCATAGTATCCGCTTACACATATATTTTGTTCTGGGGTGAAATTAACCTGCCAATATAGCAATACCCTGAATCTGGTGTCCCAGCAGTTGCAGGCCAGATTTCATAGTGTCCGCTTACACATATATTTTGTTCTGGGGTGAAATTAACCTGCCAATATAGCAATACCCTGAATCTGGTGTCCCAGCAGTTGCAGGCCAGATTTCATAGTATCCGCTTACACATATATTTTGTTCTTGGGGTGAAATTAACCTGCCAATATAGCAATACCCTGAATCTGGTGTCCAAGCAGTTGCAGGCCAGATTTCATAGTGTCCGCTTACACATATATTTTGTTCTGGGGTGAAATTAACCTGCCAATATAGCAATACCCTGAATCTGGTGTCCAAGCAGTTGCAGGCCAGATTTCATAGTGTCCGCTTACACATATATTTTGTTCTGGGGTGAAATTAACCTGCCAATATAGCAATACCCTGAATCTGGTGTCCCAGCAGTTGCAGGCCAGATTTCATAGTATCCGCTTACACATATATTTTGTTCTTGGGGTGAAATTAACCTGCCAATATAGCAATACCCTGAATCTGGTGTCCAAGCAGTTGCAGGCCAGATTTCATAGTGTCCGCTTACACATATATTTTGTTCTGGGGTGAAATTAACCTGCCAATATAGCAATACCCTGAATCTGGTGTCCAAGCAGTTGCAGGCCAGATTTCATAGTGTCCGCTTACACATATATTTTGTTCTGGGGTGAAATTAACCTGCCAATATAGCAATACCCTGAATCTGGTGTCCAAGCAGTTGCAGGTTAGATTTATAAGTGTCCGCTTACACATATATTTTGTTCTGGGGTGAAATTAACCTGCCAATATAGCAATACCCTGAATCTGGTGTCCAAGCAGTTGCAGGCCAGATTTCATAGTGTCCGCTTACACATATATTTTGTTCTGGGGTGAAATTAACCTGCCAATATAGCAATACCCTGATTCTGGTGTCCCAGCAGTTGCAGGCCAGATTTCATAGAGTCTGCCAAAACACATATTTTGTTCTGGGGTGAAATTAATTTTACAAAATTGCAATACCCTGAATCTGGTGTCCCAGCAGTTGCAGGCCAGATTTCATAGTGTCTGCTAAAACATATATTTTGGGGGGCGGAGCTTGCCGATGGCCGTGTGAGTCGCACAGCACCCGAGCTCCCGACAGTTCCCGGCATTTCAACTCTTACAGAGCGTTATTTCAGCAGGCTGCCTACACTATGGGACGCAGGAGGACTCAGGCACCGACCCCGGCTCCGCCGGACCGTGATTCGGGCTCCCTGGACCGTTTCTTCAGCTCCCAGAGCCAGCCGAGCACTGCAGCTGCGAGATCCAAGATGGCGGCGGCGCGGGAACACAGCGCTCCTCCCGATGCCTGCAGGGATCTGGCCTCCCCTCTGATCCACCACAGCCCAGGGGATTCTGGTCACCCCGGACCTGCGCCTTCATATGCGGCAGTGGTGAGTCCCAGGCCGACGGGCCGCACCTCTCCTACTCCATCAGGCACCACCGGAGCCTCAGCTGCTTCATCCCCAGGCCGGGCCCCATCGCTGTCCGCTTCTCCCAGGTCCCCTCCCCCCTGTCAGCAGGATGAAGAGTGGGACTGGAAGGCCCATTTGAGAGCTCTGCCGACCAGGACTGAAATTGATGCCCTTCTAAGTAGGGTAGAGGCCTCCCACAAACAGGACCTGGCTCTGCTACATCAGGATCTGAAACATGTAGGCCACAGGGTGGAGGAGCTAGAACTCTCCCAGGATAATGTTTTCTCAACCCTGGAGACTTATCGCTCCGCAATAAATGATCAAGCAATCCAGCTACAGGAGGTGCTGGCCCATTTGGAGGATATGGAGAACAGAAACAGGAGGAACAACCTCCGCATCAGAGGGGTCCCCGAAACTATTGAAGTCCCTGATTTGGAACCATGGGCGCAGTCCCACTTCTGCAAGCTACTGAATAGGGGCCCTGACAAGCCTATTGAAATAGACCGCATACATAGAGCCCTGGGCCCAAAGCCGTCCGACCCGGCTCGTCCCCGTGACATTATATGCCGCGTCCATTTCTACAAAGAGAAGGAAGATATTCTCAGAGCTGCCAGACAAATGGAAAAGGTGGCTGGGTCAACCTCTGACTGTGTCATATTGCCTGACCTCGCCCGCCGCACTCTTTTGCTACGGAGAGCCATGAAACCTCTCCTGACCGTTTTACGGGACAACGACGTGCTATACAGATGGGGCTTCCCGTTCCAGCTACTGGCTAAAGAAGATGGGAAAACGGCAGTCTTCAGATCCCCAGCGGACCTTCCAAGACTTTTGTCTACATTTCATCTCCCAAAAGTGGATCTGCCTGATTGGCCCCGAGTTCCTGCGGTACCTCCGCCCCAGAGACGGGAGCCCTGGCAGGTGGCGGACCCGAAGCCTCAGAGACCGTCACGTCGCTACCAGAGATCCGTATCCTGATCGACTGTTCCTGACGGGGATTTAAAGCCCCATATCTACAAGTTCCAGCCTGTCACTTACTTGTTTTAGTTACTATTGTTCGCTCTGCTTTGTTCCTGTTAGTCCCCACGAGGACGCCATATTGTTACACTGCTGGGGACCAGTAGGGGTGCTCTCTCGCCCTTGGCTTCTCTACCTCCCATATAGGGATTGCGATACTCAGTGTCGCCAGTGACTTTTGTCACCTTGTAGTTTGTTGAGCCGTACTGGGCTCGCTCCTATTGGGGCCTTCTTGCCCGTTTTCCTTCCCACCCTGTTTTCTTACCGTCTGCTTCCCTCCTTCCTTTTTCTCCACTTGTGCCTTCGTCTCACTTAATCCCCCCCTCTGGGAGTTCTGTTGCGTTTGTCTACTGACTGTTTGGGCCCCGTCCGTTGTGCCTCCCCTTCCTTCTGTTTCTGTCCCCTTCGTCCCTGTTAACCCCTCCATACATATAGACGTACCATCTTACCCGTACGATGACCTCTTTGTCTTTCTGCACCTACAATGCTAGAGGTCTAAACAAACCTGAAAAACGTAGCCAAATCATGTATCACATGCATAAGAAACGTGTTATGTTAGCCATGTTCCAGGAGACTCATTTTAAGGCTTCTTCGATACCCAAGTGTGAACGGGGGTACTATCCCACGTGGTTCCACAGTCCTCACCCAGACAAAAAAGCTGGGGGTGTGTCCATAGCCTTCCATAAAACCTTCCGCCCCTCTGTCCTTTCCTCAGAAATTGACTCTAAAGGGCGCTATCTGTTTCTTAAGCTATCTGAGGGTCAAAATGTATTTACTTTCGCTAATGTTTATTTTCCCAACCAGGGGCAGGTACCCTTTGCTTCCAAGATACTGAGAAACTTGGCCCGCTTCGCGGACGGCTCTTCCATCATACTGGGTGGTGACCTTAACATGGTGATGGATCCCATTGTCGACTCATCCACCGGTAAGTCCTCTATCTCCCCGGCATCCCAGCACCGCTTTGTACAGGATCTGTCCTCTTTACGATTGGTGGATCTGTGGAGGGTTTTGCACCCGGGAGTCAGAGACTTTAGCTTCCATTCCCTAGCACACAACAGTTACGCCAGATTGGATCATCTCCTTGTGTCTCATAACTTATTGGATCTTGGCCCTCATTGTTCCATGGACGGGTTCCTTTGGTCCGACCACTCTCCTGTATACGGTCGCCTCCAGACCCGCCCACCCCTCGCCCGACCCTTCTCTTGGAGACTTAATGATAACCTATTAAACGACTTGGTCTGCATGTCGGACATCCGTTCCGCCATTACAGACTTTATTGATAACCACAGAAATGACACATCATCGCCCCCCATAAAATGGGAAGCCCTGAAATGCGTCCTACGGGGTATTTTCATATCCCACGGTACCAGACTTAAAAAGGAGCGATCTGCTAAGCTTTCCACTCTCCTCTCGTCCCTCCACGATAAGGAGGCCCTGAACAAACTTACCCCATCAGACCATCTGAAAGCGGATATCTCTATCCTCCGCCAACAGATACTCCAAATATTAGACCAAAGGACTCTATGTGTCCGCGACAAAATTAAGTACGGCTTCTTTGAGTATGGGGACAAGAGTGGGAAGTGGCTAGCTAGGGCACTTCACCCCAGATTACCAAAGACTTACGTGGCCTCGATTAATTCACCCAGCAAGGGCCTTATACATTCCCCCTCTGACATATCCTCTGAATTTCAATCCTATTACGGGAACCTATACCAACTCAAGGTGGGTGATGATGGGGCTTCTGATCAGATTACGTCAGACACTCGTGCGTATGTACAACAATTTGGTCCTGCTCGTCTCTCAACCGAGGCGTTGCTGGCTTTAGATGAAGATTTCTCTAAATCAGAACTCATCTGCGTAGTAAATGAACTTGTGTCTGGGAAAAGCCCTGGCCCCGATGGCATGACAGTTAGGTTCTACAAACTTCTTGTTGAGGACTTGTCTCCGATCTTACTTCAGACTTTTAACTCTATTGCTTCAGACCTGCCGTTCCCGCCCCAGGCTCTACGAGCCCACATAGCGGTAATACCTAAGCCTGACAGAGATCCTACCCATTGTGCTAACTTCCGCCCAATTTCCCTCTTAAACGTGGACTTAAAAATCTACGCCAAAATGATTGCGCTACGTTTAAAGCCCCACATTCCGAACTGTATCCATCCAGAACAGGTGGGTTTTGTCCCGAACAGAGAGGCGAGAGATGGCACCATGAAGACCATTGCTATAGTCGCTAGGGCCAGGTCCACTGGGTCTCCTCTGTGCCTGCTTTCAGTGGACGCAGAGAAGGCCTTTGATAGGGTCAGTTGGACATTTTTGGCAGCAACCTTGGAGCACATGGGTCTAGGCCCCAAAATGTATAACCGTATTTTGGCCTTATATTCCTCTCCCTCGGCCCAGGTTTGCGTCAATGGCCACTTATCGCAGCCTTTTGCCATAAAAAACGGAACGCGTCAGGGTTGCCCACTATCTCCTTTCCTTTACATATTGACTATGGAATCCCTGGCCAATGCTTTGAGGAGTAACCAGTCCATAAAAGGGGTCACTGTTGGTTCCGCAGAACATAAGCTATCCCTCTTTGCTGATGACCTGCTCATATACCTCTCATCACCAAGGGTCGGTCTCCCTTCGGTCCTGAAGGAATTTGAGACGTTTGGGAGGTTAAGCAATTTTAAAATAAATGTCCAGAAGTCCGAAATCTTAAACATCTCACTCCCCCAAAAGGATGTTGCTCATATTCGTGACTCGTTCTCGTTTAAGGTGGCACCAGATGCGATTCGATATCTTGGTGTTGTCCTACCAGCTAATCCTGGTCGGCTTTTTGCACTTAATTTTAAGCCTCTCCTGAGGACCATTGAGCTGGAACTACAGAAGTGGTCCCCTCTCCACATCTCTTGGTTTGGCAGGATAAACGCGCTAAAAATGGACATTTTACCTAAAATACTCTACCTGTTTCAAACAATCCCGTGCAACATTCCCAACAGATTTTTTACACAACTTCGCTCAATGGTGACCCGCTTTATTTGGAATGGTCTTAGGGCTCGGATTAGCTACAAAATTCTGTCTAGAGCAAAGAACCTAGGGGGGGCGGGTCTCCCTAACTTCTCATCTTATTACCGGGCATCTGTAGCGAATTGTATCCTAGACCTCATTCACAATCGCCCCTCAAAACTCTGGGTTGCCATTGAACACACTCTGGCCCCTCACTTAATACCCGGGATATTTTGGCTCCCTGGAGGCGCCTGTGATATCGTCGCTCGATCCCTGCAGTCTCCATCCCTTCAGATCTTGGTGAGGAACTGGAGGAAATTTGCTTCTAAAACCAAACTGGTTACGGTACCGGGCCCGCTCACAGCCATAGCTATCCATCCCGGACTCCCTTCGTATTTTGGGTCCCTCCGGGCCTTTCAGGCCTCGTCTTCGCCGCAGATCTTAGTTAAAGACATATTTAGGGATTCCACCCTCCTACCGCTCACTAACTTACTTTGTATCTCTCCGGACACACCGGGCCGCTGGTTTCGTTATCTCCAGCTCCGTAATTTTATGTGCTCTCTGGCTCCTGGGTCGCAATTATCCACCCCCCTGACTGCTTTTGAGAAACTCTGCACAGCGTCCTCGGGACCTTGTCATGGCATCTCCCTGATCTACGGTCTGATTGGTGCCGGGGAGGTGGGGGATGGCACGTTATCTGACAATTTGAGTGGGGTGGGGTTTGTGTCTGGTTAGGAGGACGAACTGGCGACTTCCATCTCTGCGGAACAGTGGAAACGTTCCCTCCTGTTCACGCATAAGTCGACGGTGTCCTGTCGTCTACAAGAGCTGAATTATAAAATTCTTTCCCGATGGTACAGGACCCCGGTCAAGTTGCATCAGTTTTACCCGTCGGTCTCCAACCTATGCTGGAGATGTCAATCTGCTGTAGGATCTATGCTGCACATTTGGTGGGAACGTCCTGGAGTCGCCCGCCTGTGGCGGGACGTTTTCGCTCTCTACAATGCCTTGTACCGAGTTTCTGTGTCACCGTCCCCTCAGATGGCTTTGCTCTCTATTTACTCAGGTAGAATTCAGCACGTCAAAAAAGGGGCTCTCCGGCTTTTTGTGCAGGCCATGAGACAGATCATACCACGTCAGTGGAAATCAGTGGATCCTCTGAGAAGGACCACTTGGGTTCACGCGTTAGATGCTTTGATTCGGATGGAAGAACTGGGAGCTGAAGCTCATAATCAGTTACGTTCCTACTTGCAAACATGGGACCCGTGGCTACAGTTCAGGAATTCACCCGGCTTTCACACTTGGCTAGATACTGGAGAGGTACCTGTAGGAGCTATGGCCCCTCTCGCTTGATGGTTCCCCCCCCCCACCCCCTTTGTTTTCTGCCCTCTTGTTTCTTGTCTAGTGTTTTTGTCTTTTGTATCCAGATTTTTTGCATTTGTCCATGCGATGTTGAAGATGTGCTAATGTAAACACAACACGGTTGTCAACATGCCGCCTTTTGTCACCTTACTTGGCTGTATCTGGACGTATGTCATTTCTTTGAACCTTGTCTTAATAAAAACCTTGATTGAACCATAAAACATATATTTTGTTCTGGGGTGAAATTAATCTGGCAAAATAGCAATACCCTGAATCTGTTGTCCCAGCAGTTGCAGGTCAATTGTAAATCTGTCCATAAAAGGATACCTTTCATCCAGGGCCTAAATACTAGCCCTAAAAGAGATATTCCCCTAAATCAGTGGTTACTGCTGTGCTTGGATTAGTGTAATACGCTACATAAACAAATAGGCAGATAGTGTTAGGTGCCTGTAAAAAAAGGCCTAAATTTGAAATCAATACATTGGGCCAAATATTTTTTTCCTTATTGTGGTGCTTGGTGAACAGTAACAATGAGGAAAACATCTAGTAAGGGACGCGGACGCGGTCGTGGTGGTGTTAGTGTACCCTCTGGTGCTGGGAGAGGACGTGGCCATTCTGCCACAGCCACACGTCCTAGTGAACCAACTACCTCAGGTTCCAGTACCCGCCAGAATTTACAGCGATATTTGGTGGGGCCCAATGCCGTTCTAAGGATGGTAAGGCCTGAGCAGGTACAGGCGCTAGTCAATTGGGTTGCCGACAGTGGATCCAGCATGTTCACAACATTATCTCCCAACCAGTCTTCTGCAGAAAGCGCACAGGTGGCACCTGAAAACCAAGCCCATCAGTCTGTCACATCACCCCCATGCATATCAGGGAAACTGTCAGAGCCTCAAGTTATGCAGCAGTCTCTTCTGCTGTTTGAACACTCTGCTGGCAGGGTTTCCCAAGGAAATCCACCTAGCCCTTCCCCAGTGGTGGAAGACATAGAATGCACTGATGCACAACCACTGATGTTTCCTGATGATGAGGACATGGGAATACCACCTCATCGGAGTCCACACGTCTCTGATGATGACGAAACACAGTTGCCAACTGCTGCGTCTTTCTGCAGTGTGCAGACCGAACAGGAGGTCAGGGAGGAAGACTGTGTGGAAGACAATGCAGGGGACGATGAGGTCCTAGACCCCACATGGAATGAAGGTCATGCCACTGACTTTCATAGTTCAGAGGAAGAGGCAGTGGTGAGACCGAGCCAACAGCGTAGCAAAAGAGGGAGCAGGGGGCAAAAGCAGAACAGCCGCCGCCAAGAGAGTTCGCCTGATACTGGCCACCGCCACCAGGGACCGAGCACCCCAAAGGCAGCTTCAAGGAGTTCCCTGGCATGGCACTTCTTTAAACAATGTGCTGACGACAAGACCCGAGTGGTTTGCACGCTGTGCCATCAGATCCTGAAGCGAGGCATTAACGTTCTGAACCTTAGCACAACCTGCATGACCAGGCATCTACATGCAAAGCATGAACTGCAGTGGAGTAAACACCTTAAAAGCAAGGAACTCACTCAGGCTCCCCCTGCTCCCTCTTTTGCTGCTGCCTCGGCCTCTTTCTCCGCCTCGGGAGGAACGTTGGCACCTGCCGCCCACCAAACAGAGGATGTGCCACCGACACCACCACTTGCGTCACCAAGCATCTCCACCATGTCACACGGCAGCATTCAGCTCTCCATCTCACAAACCTTGGAGAGAAAGTGTAAATTCCCACCTAGCTACCCTCGAGCCCTGGGCCTGAATGCCAGCATTTCTAAACTACTGGCCTTTGAAATGCTGTCATTCAGGCTGGTGGACACAGACAGCTTCAAACAGCTGATGTCCATGGCTGTCCCACAGTATGTTGTCCCCAGCCGCCACTACTTCTCCAAGACAGCCGTGCCTTCCCTGCACAACCAAGTATCAGATAAAATCAAGTGTGCACTGCGCAACGCCATCTGTGGCAAGGTCCACCTAACCACAGATACGTGGACCAGTAAGCACGGCCAGGGACGCTATATCTCCCTAACTGCACACTGGGTAAATGTAGTGGCGGCTGGGCCCCAGGCGGAGAGTTCCTTGGCGCACGTCCTTCCGCCGCCAAGGATCACAGGGCATCATTCTTTGCCTCCTGTAGCCTCCTCCTCCTACTCGGCTTCCTCCTCCTCTGCTTCCACAAGCTCATCCAGTCAGCCACACACCTTCACCACCAACTTCAGCACAGCCCGGGGTAAACGTCAGCAGGCCATTCTGAAACTCATATGTTTGGGGGACAGGCCCCACACCGCGCAGGAGTTGTGGCGGGGTATTGAACAACAGACCGACCAGTGGTTGCTGCCGGTGGGCCTCAAGCCCAGCCTGGTGGTGTGCGATAATGGGTGAAATCTCGTCGCAGCTCTGGGACTAGCCGGTTTGACGCACATCCCTTGCCTGGCGCATGTGCTGAATTTGGTGGTGCAGAAGTTCATTCACAACTACCCCAACATGTCAGAGCTGCTGCATAAAGTGAGGGCCGTCTGTGCGCGCTTCCGGCGTTCACATCCTGCCGCTGCTCGCCTGTCTGCGCTACAGCGTAACTTCGGCCTTCCCGCTCACCGTCTCATATGCGACGTGCCCACCAGGTGGAACTCCACCTTGCACATGCTGGAGAGACTGTGCGAGCAGCAGCAGGCCATAGTGGAGTTTCAGCTGCAGCACGCACGTGTCAGTCGCACTGCGGAACAGCACCACTTCACCACCAATGATTGGGCCTCCATGCGAGACCTGTGTGCCCTGTTGCGCTGTTTCGAGTACTCCACCAACATGGCCAGTGGTGATGACACCGTTATCAGCGTTACAATACCACTTCTATGTCTCCTTGAGAAAACGCTTAGGGCGATGATGGAATAGGAGGTGACCCAGGAGGAGGAGGAGAAGGAGGATGAGGGGTCATTTTTAGCACTTTTAGGCCAGTCTGTTAGAAGTGGCTCAGAGGGAGGTTTTTTGCAACAGCAGAGGCCAGGTACAAATGTGGCCATCCAGGGCCTACTACTGGAGGATGAGGAGGATGAGGAGGAGGTGGAGGAAGATGAGGATGAAGCAGGTTCACAGCAGAGTGGCACCCGACACAGCTCAGGCCCATCACTGGTGCGTAGCTGGGGGGATACGGAGGACGATGACGATACGCCTCCCACAGAGGACAGCTTGTCCTTACCTCTGGGGAGCCTGGCACACATGAGCGACTACATGCTGCAGTGCCTGCGCAACGACAGCAGAGTTGCGCACATTTTAACGTGTAAGGACTACTGGGTTGCCACCCTGCTGGATCCCCGGTACAAAGACAATGTGCCCACCTTACTTCCTGCACTGGAGCGTGATAGGAAGATGTACGAGTACAAGCGCACGCTGGTAGAGGCGCTCCTGAGAGCATTCCCAAATGTTACAGGGGAACAGGTGGAAGCCCAAGGCGAAGGCAGAGTAGGAGCAAGAGGTCGCCAACGCAGCAGTGTCACGGCCAGCTCTTCTGAGGGCAGGGTTAGCATGGCAGAAATGTGGAAAAGTTTTGTCTCCACGCCACAGCTAACTGCACAACCACCTGATACGGAACGTGTTAGCAGGAGGCAGCATTTCACTAACATGGTTGAACAGTACGTCTGCGCACCCCTCCACGTACCGACTGATGGTTCGGCCCCATTCAACTTCTGGGTCTCCAAATTGTCCACGTGGCCAGACATAGTTAGCATTTTATGCCTTGGAGGTGCTGGCCTGCCCGGCGGCCAGCGTTTTGTCTGAACGTGTATTCAGCACGGCAGGGGGCGTCATTACTGACAAACGCAGCCGCCTGTCCACAGCCAACGTGGACAAGCTGACGTTCATAAAAATGAACCAGGCATGGATCCCACAGGACCTGTGCCTCCCTTGTGCAGAATAGACATTTATAACTGCCTCCCCATCAACCATATATTCTTGTACTCCGGGGCACTTCTTTATTGAATCCTCATTCTTTTAACTTTACCATGATCTTGCGGTGCAACCCAAAGTTGAATGAACCTCTCCTCTGTCTGGGTGGTGGGGCCGAAATAACTGAAAGTGGCCTTCTCCGGTGGTGGTTGATATGAGGCATGATTCCTTGCTGTGGTACCTCTCTCCTCTGTCTGGGTGCTGGGCCGAAATAAATGAGAGTGGCCTTCTCTGGTGGTGGTTGATATGACGCATGATTCCTTGCTGTGGGACCTGTATCCTCTGTCTGGGTGCTGGTCCAAAATAAATGAGAGTGGTCTTCTCCGTTGGTGGTTGATATGACGCATGATTCCTTGCTGTGGGGACCTCTCTCCTCTGTCTGGGTGCTGGTCCCAAATAAATGAAAGTGGCCTTCTCCGGTGGTGGTTGATATGACGCATGATTCCTTGTTGTGGGACCTGTATCCTCTGTCTGGGTGCTGGTCCAAAATAAATGAGAGTGGCCTTCTCTGGTGGTGGTTGATATAAGGCATGATTCCTTGCTGTGGGACCTCTCTCCTCTGTCTGGGTGCTGGGCCGAAATAAATGAGAGTGGCCTTTTCCGTTGGTGGTTGATATGAGGCATGATTCCTTGCTGTGGGACCTCTATCCTCTGTCTGGGTGCTGGGCCGAAATAAATGAGAGTGGCCTTCTCCGGTGGTGGTTGATATGACGCATGATTCCTTGCTGTGGGACCTCTCTCCTCTGTCTGGGTGCTGGTCCGAAATAAATGAGAGTGGCCTTCTCCAGTGGTGGGTGATATGACGCATGATTCCTTGCTGTGGGACCTCTCTCCAATTGATATTGGTTAATTTTCATTTATTTTATTTTATTTTAATTTATTTCCCTATCCACATTTGTTTGCAGGGATTTACCTACATTTTGCTGCCTTTGGCAGCCCTCTAGCCCTTTCCTGGACTGTTTTACAGCCTTTTTAGTGCCTAAAAGTTCGGGTCCCCATTGACTTCATTTTTCGGGATAAAGTTTGGGTCGAGTTCGAATCCCGAACCCGAACATTTTCGGGAAGTTCGGCCGAACTTCTCGAACCCGAACATCCAGGTGTTCGCTCATCTCTACCCCTAGACAAAATTTCTGGGTGCTCCCCTGGTCCTAACTGTATGGTGAATTAAGACACAAAAAAAAGTTTGAAGATCCTGAAGAATCCTGTTGACTTACAATGAGTGCATCAAAATTCTATTTTTACTGGTTATACTACAATCAGTAAAGCTGATGAGAAAAAAAAAACAAGAACAAAAAAAAAGTCAGGTTTTCTAAAGTACAAATTTATCACAGAGATTATGCGGCTGTAAACTTGGTGCATGGTTGGACACTTTTTTCTAACCTTACACCAACTATTGGTTGGTTTACTTTGCTCCACAATTTTGGTGGCATGTGCAGTATCCTGAAACACACTGTGTTTCATGGAAATGTGCTAACTGTAATGTAAAATAGTGTCACCAATGCAATATCTAAAGCTATAAATTCCTATTAACAGGCTGGTAACCAGAACATCATATCAGCCACCACTAGATGGTTCTAGTTTTTTTCTGATTAAAGGGACGGGCTAGTCACACGATAGGGAGAAAGAGAAAGCAGTCAGTAGTTATAGCAGTTAAGAGCAGTGAAGGAAGTGAGTTTAGTCAGAGAGAAGTTCACCATGTAGTTACCACTTTAGCTCTATTAGCAGTGGCCAGGCTGAGGGAGGTTGGAGGAGGAATCATCAGAAGCTACCCAGCACAGATCATAGTAGACTTGGGTATAGAGCAAGTCTAGTGGAGATAGCAGCATTCTCTAGCTTATGGACTCCATAGCACCTAGTGACCGGGAGAAGCCTCCACTACACACCACTACAGCTAAGCGCAAAGTTATGTTTTACCACAATCCTCTATGTACCGTGTGGAACTGTTTCTATTAGCAACCAATGTAAACAGGGGCGTAGCTATAGGCTCATAGGCCCTGGTGCAAGAGTTCAATTTGGGCAACCCCCCCCCCCCCCCCCGTTTGGCCATTCCGTTCCCCTGCTCTGTTATAGGAGCAGGAGAAAGGAAAGTACGCATTCGGCACATAACTGAGCCGAACAGAGCCTAAGGATCCCATAGACTATAATGGCGTCCGTTAGGTGTCCGCTCCGAAGATGATTTTGGAGCGGAGACAAAAGCTGTGCATGCAGGACTTTTGACTCTGCTCCAAAATCATCTTCGGAGCGGACACCTAACACACCCCATTATAGTCTATGGGGTCCTTAGGCTCTGTTCGGCTCAGTTATGTGCCGAATGCGTACTTTCCTTTCTCCTGCTCCTATAACGGAAAAGGAGAACGGAAAGGCCAAACACTGATGTAAACTTAGCCGAATGGTGTCCAGTGACATGGAGGGGAGGCAGAGAAATGTGACATGAAGGGGGGTCCTATGACATGGAGGGGCGAAATGTGACATGGAGGGGCGAAATGTGACATGGAGGGGCGAAATGTGACATGGAGGGGAGAAATGTGACATGGAGGGGGAGAAATGTGTCATGGAGGGGAGAAATGTGTCATGGAGGGGAGAAATGTGACATGGAGGGAAATGTGACATGGAGGAGAAATGTCACATGGTGGGGAAATGTGACATTTCTCCCCCTCCATGTCACATTTCTCCCCTCCATGTCACATTCTCCCACTCCATGTCACATTCCTCCCCTCCATTTCACATTCTCCCCCTCCATGTCACATTTCTCCCCCTCCATGACACATTCTCCCCCTCCATGACACATTTCTCCCTCTTCATGTCACATTTCTCCCCTCCATGTCACATTTCTCCCCCTCCATTTCACATTTCTCCCCCTCCATGTCACATTTCTCCCCCATGTCACATTTCTCCCCCTCCATGTCACATTTCTCCCCTCCATGTCACATTTCTCCTCCATTTCATCTCCCTCCATGACACATTTCTCCCCCATGTCACATTTCTCCCCCATGTCACATTTCTCCCCCATGTCACATTTCTCCCCCTCCATTTCACATTTCTCCCCCTCCATGACACATTTCTCCCCCTCCATGACACATTTCTCCCCCTCCATGACACATTTCTCCCCTCTTCATGTCACATTTTCCCCCTCCATGTCACATTTTCCCCTCTTCATGTCACATTTCTCCCCCATGTCACATTTCTCCCCCATGTCACATTTCTCCCCCTCCGTGTCACATTTCTCCCTCCTCCATGTCACATCCCCCCATGTCACATTTCTCCCCCCTCCATGTCACATTTCTCCCCCTCCATGACACATTTCTCCCCCTCCATGTCACATTTCTCCCCCTCCATGTCACATTTCTCCCCCTCCATGTCACATTTCTCCCCCTTCATGTCACATTTCTCCCCCTCCATGTCACATTTCTCCCCCCTCCATGTCCCATTTCTCCCCTCTATTAATATTATGTAAAAACATTCTGCTCACCTGGTCCTGGTCCAGTCGGTAGCAGCTCCTCTTCTCCTCTGTGTGGCACTGGCTGACTCCTGGTATCTTTTCTCTGGCCTCCCGACAAGTTGTTTAAGGTCTTGAGGACCTTTCACACTCAGCCAATCAGTGGCCACAGTTATGTCATGTGTCAGGCCAGTGATTGGCTCAGCAGGAAATCGCTGGCCTAACATGTGACACAGCTGCAGCCACTGATTGGCTGAGTGAAAAAGGTCCTCAAGACCTCAAATAACTTGTCGGGAGGCAGCTCTCTCCTGGAGGGGGCCCCGTGGGCCCCCCTGACTTAGGGGCCCGGTCGCAATTGCGACCGCTGCGACCCCTATAGCTACGCCACTGAATGTAAAGAATGGAGGGAGAACTGCCCTGAAGGTTGCAGAAAGGAAGAAAGAGAGAAAGACATAGAGAACTACATTATATTCTATCTGCAGCGACCGGGTCGCAGGGGCAATATGTGTGATTTATGGTGGGCCGATGGGGGTAGTAATAGTTTTACTCACAGTTAGCAGAGCTCCCTGGGCCGGCATGCAGTGAATGGAAGGACAGCACCAGTTCCTTCGGGGCACACTCTGTTGTCCAGGGACTCCTGCCAGATGGTGGTTTAGGTGTCCTTGGTGGCATGGTTTTTTAAGGTCCCTGGTGTTCGTGATGCCAGCACCGTAGGGTGCAATTAGGTGATAAGTTCACACAATAAGGAGACCAGTTCTCTTAACAAAGTCCCAGTACTTTACTGAAGCTGATCCTAAGGTCATCAATGTGCGCAAAAATCATTTACAGCAAGGCAGCTTCTACAATGGCTCAGGTTAGTTCCCAAAAGTGGCATAAGGGGTAAGTTTACTCTATAACAAACAATCTTTCTCCCTTGTTTCTCAAGACTGCAGGGATATACTATCTCTGCTGTACTGTATAGTCATATAATTCGGTATCCTCTCTAGGAGTACTATCTCCTGACAGGTGGCCTTTCTGTCTTTGGTTATGGCGGGCAGCTGGTAGCTTAGAATCTCTCCACCTAATGCAAAGGAGACTAGAGCCTGATAAACAACAGTTACCTTTCTCTGCCAATATTCTCACTCCCTCTCTGGGTTGCCTGGATCTTATTTCCCTTCTATGGGCTGGTACATGGAACTAACTCTGGAGTTTATATAACTCTCCAAGATGGCTGATGAGGTGTAGCTTTTCTTCAGACATCACACTCTCCCACTTCTTATTCTCTCCTCCATTAACCTCTCATCTCACCTCCTGTGACTAACCTGTTCTTTATATGTGATGTTATGGTGCCACCTAGTGGTAAAAAGGTGTAATGCAGTTACTAGCCTGTTGTAAGGAATTTGCAGCAATTATAGAGAACATTGACACTAACATGACATAACATTATAAAAGGTTTAGGGACCCACTTTGAGCGCGGAGTGGGACACTGCATATCCAGTACCTGGCTGTTAGGAAGTGGTCCAGTTACCTAGTAAGGCCAGATAAAGGACTCCTTGATACCAGCAAAAGGGATGTGCATTAGTGTCATCAGCACATGAAGCCTGTTAGTGCCTCAACTGAGCCTGCTACCTGAAATTACAGCACAAGTAAGAGCAGAAATGTATGTGAACACCTCCATGATAACTGAACCTGGAACTGTCACCTCAAGGCAAGTGATTCTCAGTAAATGTTCTATTTATTTATTCAAATAGACTCATCTTCATTCCACCACCTCATTTGCACCTAAGGGTGCTGACATCAAGAACCTCAAGGAGCCTGCCTTTCCTGCACCCAAAACTCATATCACCAAGGGCACCAACATCTGGCAGGAGATCCCTCAACACCAAAGGGTGCCCTGAAGGAATCCAATGTTTCTCTTCTCATCACTGCACGCTAGCCCAGAAAGCTCTGCTAAACTGTGAGTAACAACTACTACACCCATTCGGCCACCACACTCACACACGCCCCTGCGGCATGGTCGCTGCACATGTTCTCACATCTTACAGTAAGTCACAATTTTTCTGCTAAAGCACCCCAACTCTGTGGAGCTAGAAAACAGAAATAGGCGAGCTAAGCAAAATACCTTTTATTATTTTTGGAGCATTTGCTTTATAAATAGGTCATTCATCAATAAGTAAAATTTAACAACGAGCAATCATTTTACCCAACTGATGACGGTCCCGGGCCATTATCATCTGAAAAAAGTCTGCCATGTTTGAAATTTTCATCCAATAGCCAGAAAAAGAGATCTTTATTCGAAAGAATGTTCCCAGAAAGTTCTTTGGTCTATTGCAAAGTTTCATTGAACATGTATGGGAAGTTTGAGCAACTGTAAAGGTCAATGTAGACTACAATAATATCTGCGAAATGATCGTTCACCAGGTGGTTGTTCAACTGCTGTTCAACCACCAACCAACTTCTGTCTAATCTGTATATTTGGCTAATATTGCAGTTACTTAGAGAAAGTTTGTAGTTTCATAGTGCTTTGTTAAGATGCTGGCTACCATTTTTATCCTTTTTTACCTAACAAATAAAGACTAATACATTGATCTGTGTTTTATTATGCATTTTCTTAAAGAGTGAAGTGAAAAAAGCTACTCAGTGAATCTTGTGATTTCCTCGAATTCCTAAGCGGTGAAGCTTAAAAACAGATACTAGTGCTTGATGATTCCAACAAAGATGTATAGACATATTTTGCAACCTTTGTTAGGCCATTGGGGAGAATGGACCCAGTTCTGGTGGTCAGATCCTTTAATTTTGGGTGGTGATACACGGTGCAGGACTACTTTCTACAGAAAAACTGCATTGTTAGCAAAGATGGTGATGGGGAATAGGCTCAAAGGTTCCAGATGGGGTGTGGAGGGGGAACATCTTCCAGGCGGTTCTGTTTTGGGCAGCAAAAGCTGGCACCATAATGTGACCTAATCTTGACCCCCTCCTCTCTTCTATGTATGCCATTGGTTTCTAATATCCTTTGTAATTATTATCTACTAGCAGAAGAACCCGGCTTCGCACGGGTATATTTAATCTATTTCACTTAATGTTTGTGTGTGTCGTTAAAAGATATCGACAGTATCCCCCATAACAGTGACCCCCTACAGTACCCCGCCCCTTTAACAGTGACGTCCACAGTGAACGCCCCTTTTAACAGTGACCTCCACAGTGAACGCCCCTTTTAACAGGGACCTCCACAGTGAACGCCCCTTTTAACAGGGACCTCCACAGTGAACGCCCCTTTTAACAGTGACCTCCACAGTGAACGCCCCTTTTAACAGTGACCTCCACAGCGGCCTGCCCCCTAAACAGTTACCTCCACAGTGAACTCCCCTTTAAAAGTGACCTCCACAGTGCCTGTCCCTTTAACAGTGACCTCCACAGCATCTTCCCTTTCAATAGTGGCCCCTGTCCCCTTAACAGTGAACTCCACAGTGCCCGCCCCTTTAACAGTGACCTCCACAGTGGCCTGGCCCTTTAATTGTGGCCCCTGCCCCCTTAACACTGACCTCCACAGCACCCTACACTTTAAGGCTAGGGCTACATGACGACATGTGTCACTCGACATTTTGACGTACTAATGTCGCGTAACAATTTTTATAATGATAGGTTATGGCGTCGCACTGCAACATGCTGTGACATGACAGCCGCAAAAAATCCATCCAAGATGGATGCACGTAGCAGTATACTTGTTTCCTATGTGTCGTGCAGCCCGAGCCTAAAGCTGGCCTACAGCAGTGAATAAAAATAACTGGGTTGTTATGGAAACCTGGAGTAAAACTGTGTGTATGTGGAGACTAAGGGCCTGCGAGCTTCTATTGCCTGATAAAGGACATGTGACCGTGTGTATGGCAGTTGGGATATGAAGTGAAAGACTTGCAGGCTTGTATTGGCTAATGCAGGCAATTTTTTGGGAATATCTCAGGAACGGTATGTCCTAGAGAGCTGTGACCCCCCCAAGATTTATTTCCAGGTAGCAAGGGATGTGTATACCAAGTTTATTGAAATCAATTGTTGCGTTTTTGAGTAATTGCGGAACATACATACATACATACATATATACGTCCTTCTTTATATATGTATATAGATTGGAGACATTGATAGTTGCATTAATAATTTAAAACAAAGCTATTTTAGGAAATATTCTTTTTTTCTAGTTTATTGCTGGCGTCAGATAGATAAAGCCATTGTAGAGCACATGCATTGTGACGGAGAGCATGGACAGGATACAATATTCTTTATGTAGAGGTGAAATGAAGAGATGATAAAGTTCACAAAGTTCACAGTTATGCTGAAATTGCATTCTGACCTTGGTCTTCAATATATGTCATTCAAAAAGTTAAGCCTGAAAAGCTACATTTCCTTCCTGAGAGCGGAGACTATGCAGACTGTAGATTTCTGTGGAGGCTCAGCTGCCTTGTCATACGGATCCACATGAATCCTCTTGATTCTCTCTAGCATGAAATATGACTGTGCTTTCTTACTGTGCAATATAAATAAGATATTTCCCATCAAATTGTAGACCCGTATTGTAAGTATCCAGTATATTAAATTACTGTTAGCAAAAAAATATTAGCTGATGGGGGTCTGAGCCCTGGGACCTTCATCAAGCACTAGGTCCTGTATCCCTGAAATGAATGGAGTTGCAGGTCAAGCGTTCAATGCAGCTCCTTTCAATCTCTAGATAACTGCCAAAGATAACCATGTACAGCTACAGAAATGAATGGAGTGGTAATGCATATTACATTAGACCTCCACCAACCTAATAGTTGTGGATAGAGGATAGCCTAATCTAACCAGAATGTCCCTATAAAGGGGATTTTCCTACCGTTGACTTTAATAGTCACTGTCAGGGGCGTATCTAACGGCTCATGGGATCCGGTGCAAGAGTTCAGCTTGGGCCCCTCTTCCATCAGTGTTTTGTGTGTCTTCTTATGTGGCACAAGGCTCTTTGGACCCCCTCAGGCTCCTGGGCCCGGTAGCGACTGTTACCTCTGCACCCCCTATAGCTACGCCCATGGTCACTGTAATATATTTTCAGGATAAACCATAACTGTGTTAAAAGTGAGTGGGCCACATTTTGGACCCCACATATCATGAGACTTGGGGGTCACCTTATCTCTCTTGCATAAGGTGATTGTGGGGAAACTTGGGGTTTCAGAAGATGAAAGCACACCTGTGGATATGCCATAAATGTCTGAGGTAGGTAAGCTCCTTTAATGTGACATTCCTCTTCCTGATGCCTGTGGGTGTTTTAGACACTCATACAATCAGTATTGCAGACATGGTTATACTTAAGGTAGACGTAAAAAATAAAATACAATTTGGGCCATTGTTGTAGGTGGGTCCAAATTGATCAAAGCAGGGGTGGAATTCAAATTTTTAACAACAGGTTCCCTACTCCGCGGTGGATACGCAGCGTCGCGACACATATACGCCGCGTCACGACACGTTTACATATACATAGACCATATATATGCAGCACATATAAATACACTATATACATGGTACACATACATAAATACACCATATACACTACACACATATTGTCACATTTCTCCCCACATGGCCCCCTCCATCCTCCATGTTGTCACATTTCTCCCCACATGGCCCCCTCCATCCTCCATGTTGTCACATTTCTCCCCACATGGCCCCCTCCATCCTCCATGTTGTCACATTTCTTCTCGTGTTACTGCTCTGTGTCTCTGCTGTCCGGTGCGGGGCTTGGCTCTCTATCACGCAGCGGATTAGCCTCACAGGATCCGCTCGTGTTAAAGATCCCTAACCCCAATGCATGGCTACAATTACCCAGTCCAAATAAAATCTGGTCCTACCTTATCCAGGGTGTCGCTGGCATCGGCGTGATGTCCACTAGATCCAGAACAAGGTCCCTGTGGTGATAGAGAAAAAAAAGAATAATCACATAAGGAAGGGATGGTGACTGCCCCTGTGATATCACCAGCAGGGGGCGCTGTGCTGGCCTGTAAGACTGAGCCATGCCAATGTATAGCAGGGTAATCTAGGACATTTCCCCTAAGTGCTACCACACAGTACTAATGCCCACCTTGTGTCCCCACAGTAATTATGCCCACCTTTGTTCCTGTCACAGCACTAATGCCCAGATTATGTGCCCCCTCACAGCAGTAATGCCCAGATTATGTGCCCCCTCACAGTAGCAATGCCCAGATTATGTGCCCCCTCACAGTAGCAATGCCATATTATGTGCCCCCTCACAGTAGCAATGCCATATTATGTGCCCCCTCACAGTAGCAATGCCATATTATGTGCCCCCTCACAGTAGCAACGCCATATTATGTGCCCCCTCACAGTAGCAATGCCCAGATTATGTGCCCCCTCACAGTAATTATGCCATCATTTGTGCCCCCTCACAGTAATTTCGCCATCATTTGTGCCCCCTCACAGTAATTATGCCATCATTTGTGCCCCCTCACAGTAATTTTGCCATCATTTGTGCCCCCCTCACAGTAATTTTGCCATCATTTGTGCCCCCCTCACAGTAATTTCGCCATCATTTGTGCCCCCCACAGTAATTTTGCCATCATTTGTGCCCCCTCACATTTATTATGCTATCATTTGTGCCCCCTCACAGTAATTTTGCCATCATTCCCCCCACAGTAATTTTGCCATCATTTGTGCCCCCTCACAGTAATTTTGCCATCATTTGTGCCCCTCACATTTATTATACCATCATTTGTGCCCCCTCATTTGTGCCCCCTCACATTTATTATGCCATCATTTGTGCCCCCTCAGTGAGGGGCACAAATGATGGCATATGTGAGGCTAAATGATGGCAAATACTGTGAGGGGGCACAAATGATGGCAAATTACTGTGAGGGGCCCTCACAGTAATTTTGCCATCATTTGTGCCCCCCTCACAGTAATTTTGCCATCATTTGTGCCCCCTCACAGTAATTTTGCCATCATTTGTGCCCCCTCACATTTATTATGCCATCATTTGTGCCTCCCTCACAGTAATTTTGCCATCATTCCCCCCACAGTAATTTTGCCATAATTTGTGGCCCCCACACATTTATTATCCAATCATTTGTGCCCCCCTCACAGTAGCTGTGCCCATCACCCATCCCCCCCCCCCTTTGGTGTGAAGTGTTGGGAGCAAAACAAAGAACAAAAAAAAAAAGCATACTTACCTTCTCCACTGATGACAGGCTCGGCTCCCACACTGACCCTGCTACAGGCTGTGCAAGGGAAGACTGATTCCCGGGCTTTCACAGCTCCTCCCACAGCCAGCAGCAGGAAGTGCGGCCAGCAGGGGGAGCTCCTGAGCTGTGAAGCAGTGAGGTCTCACTGCTTCACTACGGAACGGCCCGGTGTGTGAGTGTAAGTTCAGCGGCGTGTGTGTGTGTGATGTGGTGCAGGGAGCTGCAGGACCGGATCGGGATCCCTGCTTCTCACCGGTCCTGCGAACCGGCTGTGATTTAAACAAACGGTTCGGCAGAACCGGAGAGAACTGGCTGGATCCCACCCCTGGATCAAAGGCAAGTCCAACAGAAGTAGGTGGGGTCACCAATGCCATAGTGAAACAGAAAATAATGCTCTAACAGAACAGAATACCACAGTGCAGCAAAGAAAAACTGCCCCATTTGGACCAAATACCACATTGCAGCACAAAATGCTGCACAGCAGCATAAAACACCCCCCTCCCCAGAAGCTGCCTCGCTGTGGTGACCAGTACAGATGCAACTTTTTTTCCTTCTCCTTCAGTTGTCTCTACTTAAGATATTGGGGAGGCAGCTGAGGAGGTGAGACGTGGGCCCTCAGCACTCAGCCACCTCTACTACTAGCATACCGTCTGGTCTTTCAGCACTGTGAAACATTCAGGAGAATACAGCGCTACAAACCTGTTACATACAATGAAGTCTCCTCTGTTGTAGACATTCTCTTTCATCGTTTTCCCTATTGGGCCTAGACTACTGTGAAAAATTATTTCAGCCGCATCTAGTCTCTGCAGAGTTTGCAAAAAAGACGTCTTAGGTTCCTCAATTTCTACCATCCTCCCCAGCCTTCCGATTCTCCACACACAAATTCTCCATCCTATTCCACCAATAGAGATGGCCCGAACTATTCGCCGGCGAACAGTTCCCGGCGAACATAGCTTGTTCGCGTTCGCCTCTGCCGGGCGAACATATTCGATGTTCGCGTTCGCCCCTATACTTTATCATTGAGCAAACTTTGACCCTGTACCTCACAGTCAGCAGACACATTCCAGCCAATCAGCATACCCTCCCTCCCAGACCCTCCCACCTCCTATCTAAACGCAAGGATAGGATCCATCTTACATTCATTCTGAAGCTGCAGTGTTAGTAATTGTAAATCGCAATGCGATTAATATAACCTGTATTATTCGCATTGCGATTACAACTTAGATCTGAGTTCCAAATGGTTGTATTGCTAGAATATATTAACGAAGATAACAAATATAGCGCTATATTCTCAATCTTCATTATATTCTAGCAATAAAACCATTAGGAACTCAGATCTAAGTTGAATTGCAATGCGATTAATATAACCTGCATTAATCGCATTGCGAATTCAACTTAGAGCTGAGTTCCTAATGGTTGTTGCATTGCTAGAATATACGTTATATTCTAGCAATACAACCATTAGAACTCAGCTTTAAGTTGTAATCGTAATGCGAATAATACTTAGAATTATTAATCGCTTGCGAATCCATTTGATGCCTCTGTTTGATTGTATATGACGGTTGACTATGACTACCACCAACGTTCTGCTGCCTCCAAAGCAAGATATCTGAACCCCCAGGGGCCATTTGGGCATTTTTAATAGAAAACGCATAAAAACGCATAAAAACGCATAAAACGCATCTGCGTTTTTATAATTTTTCATTTTTAGTTTATTCTTTTGTGTATTTTGCCACATTTGGTTGCATATTTACATTTGGTATAGGCAAATATGGTAGTCTAGATCATGTGTCTATACCAAAACCTAGGATCATTGTTTGACAGCATATTTTCTAAGCCATGTAGCTGAATATAGATTTGGGCAGAGTAATGATCTAGACTACCATATTTGCCTATACCAAATGTAAATATGCAACCAAATGTGGCAAAATACACAAAAATTAAACTAAAAATTAAAAATTAAAAACACAAATGCGTTTTGATGCGTTTTCTATCAAAACGCCCAAATGGCCCCTGGGGTTCAGATATCTTGCCTCGGGGCAGCAGAACATTGGTGGTAGTCATAGTCAACCGTCATATTCAATCAAATAGAGGCATTAAATGGATTCGCAAAGCGATTAATAATTGTAAGTATTATTCGCATTGCGATTACAACGTAGAGCTGAGTTCCTAATGGTTGTATTGCTAGAATATAACGTATATTCTAGCAATACAACAACCATTAGGAACTCAGCTCTAAGTTGAATTCGCAATGCGATTAATGCAGGTTATATTAATCGCATTGCAAATTCAACTTAGATCTGGGTTTCCTAATGGTTGTATTGCTAGAATTATATAACGAAGATTGAGAATATAGAGCTAAATTCCCAATCTTAGTTATATTCTAGCAATACAACCATTAGGAACCCATCTCTAAGTTAAGTTCGCAAATATGATGTCCCAACTCCCAAACTATTCACCGGCGAGTAGTTCCCGCGAACATAGCTTGTGCGCTGTTCGTCGCGGCGGGCGAACATATGCGATGTTAGGTCCACCCCCTATCATTGAGTAAACTTTGACCCTGTACCTCACAGTCAGCAGACACATTCCAGCCAATTAGCATACCCTCCCTCCCAGACCCTCCCATCTCCTGGACACAGCATCCATTTTAGATTCATTCGGAAGCTGCAGTCTTAGTGAGAGGAGGGACAGTGTAGCTGCTGCTGAGATTTAATAGGGAAATTGATAGCTAGGCTAGTTTATTCAGTGTCCACTCCAGTCCTGAAAGACTCATCAGATCTCTGCTGTAAGGACTGCGTCCTGACAGCACCCCAAAAAGCCCTTTTAGGGCTAGTACATCAGTCTCCTCCCAGACCCTCCCACCTCCCATCAAAAAGCAAGGATGGCATCCATCTTAGTAGTTGTAATCGCAATGCGATTAATACAGGTTATATTAATCGCATTGCGAATTCAACTTAGAGCTGGGTTCCTATTCTCAATCTTCGTTATATTCTAGCAATACAACCATTAGGAACTCAGATCTAAGTTGTAATCACAATGCGATTAATATAACCTGTATTAATCGCATTGCGATTACAACTTACCACACTCTGCGTCAACTAGATATTTTTCCATGGGAGTTTTGCCATGGATCCCCCTCCGGCATGCCACAGTCCAGGTGTTAGTCCCCTTGAAACAGCTTTTCCATCACTATTGTGGCCAGAAGGAGTCCCTTTGTTTTTTAAAATTCGCCTGTCTATTGAAGTCTATGGCGGTTCGCACTGTTCGCATGTTTGCGAACATTTGCGGAAGTTCGCGTTCGCTGTTCGCGAACTGAAAATTTTATGTTCGCGACATCACTATCCACCAACAGTGTCATCCTGCTGTCAGCCCCTATACGGTACTTTGCCCATTGTGCTCCACAATGTCCCCAAATACTATAACGTAGAAATAAATAGTGTCCACAGTAATATTAATGCCCCTATGGTGCCCTTAGTATTAGAAAATGTTCCTGTAGTGCCCCAGTAATTACTCCTACAGCACTCACAGTAAAGCCTCCTATAGTGTCCTCAGTATTAAAAATTCCCTTAAAGTGCCCCCAGTAATTCCCTCTATAATGCTCCCTAGTAAAGCCTTTTATAGTGTCCCCCATAGTATGCTCCCTAGTTTGTCAAATAAAAAAACATAAAACACCTGAGTCCCCTTCTATGCCACTATCTGCAATACAGCCCACAAGCCTCTTCCAGGATGAGAAGCCTTGTGGGTAGTGATGTCGCGAACATACAATTTTCAGTTCGCGAACAGCGAACGCGAACTTCCGCAAATGTTCGCGAACATGCGAACAGTGCGAACCGCCATAGACTTCAATAGACAGGCGAATTTTAAAAAACAAAGGGACTCCTTCTGGCCACAATAGTGATGGAAAAGCTGTTTCAAGGGGACTAACACCTGGACTGTGGCATGCCGGAGGGGGATCCATGGCAAAACTCCCATGGAAAAATATCTAGTTGACGCAGAGTGTGGTAAGTTAGTAACGCAATGCGATTAATACAGGTTATATTAATCGCATTGTGATTACAACTTAGATCTGAGTTCCTAATGGTTGTATTGCTAGAATATAACGAAGATTGAGAATAGGAACCCAGCTCTAAGTTGAATTCGCAATGCGATTAATATAACCTGTATTAATCGCATTGCGATTACAACTACTAAGATGGATGCCATCCTTGCTTTTTGATGGAAGGTGGGAGGGTCTGGGAGGGCGACTGATGTACTAGCCCTAAAAAGGGCTTTTGGGGTGCTGTCAGGACGCAGTCCTTACAGCAGAGATCTGATGAGTCTTTCAGGACTGGAGTGGACACTGAATAAACTAGCCTAGCTATCAATTTCCTATTAAATCTCAGCAGCAGCTACACTGTCCCTCCTCTCACTAAGACTGCAGCTCCGAATGAATCTAAAATGGATGCTGTGTCCAGGAGATGGGAGGGTCTGGGAGGGAGGGTATGCTAATTGGCTGGAATGTGTCTGCTGACTGTGAGGTACAGGGTCAAAGTTTACTCAATGATAGGGGTGGACCTAACATCGCATATGTTCGCCCGCCGCGACGAACGCGCACAAGCTATGTTCGCCGGGAACTACTGCGGTGAATAGTTTGGGAGTTGGGACATCATATTTGCGAACTTAACTTAGAGATGGGTTCTAATGGTTGTATTGCTAGAATATAACTAAGATTGGGAATTTAGCTCTATATTCTCAATTTTCGTTATATAATTCTAGCAATACAACCATTAGGAAACCCAGATCTAAGTTGAATTTGCAATGCGATTAATATAACCTGCATTAATCGCATTGCGAATTCAACTTAGAGCTGAGTTCCTAATGGTTGTTGTATTGCTAGAATATACGTTATATTCTAGCAATACAACCATTAGGAACTCAGCTCTACGTTGTAATCGCAATGCGAATAATACTTACAATTATTAATCGCTTTGCGAATCCATTTAATGCCTCTATTTGATTGAATATGACGGTTGACTATGACTACCACCAATGTTCTGCTGCCCCGAGGCAAGATATCTGAACCCCCAGGGGCCATTTGGGCGTTTTGATAGAAAACGCATCAAAAACGCATTTGCGTTTTTAATTTTTTAATTTTTAGTTTAATTTTTGTGTATTTTGCCACATTTGGTTGCATATTTACATTTGGTATAGGCAAATATGGTATTCTAGATCATTACTCTGCCCAAATCTATATTCAGCTACATGGCTTAGAAAATATGCTGTCAAACAATGATCCTAGGTTTTGGCATAGACACATGATCTAGACTACCATATTTGCCTATACCAAATGTAAATATGCAACCAAATGTGGCAAAATACACAAAAGAATAAACTAAAAATTGAAAATTAAAAAAACGCAAATGCGTTTTTTATGCGTTTTCTATTAAAAATGCCCAAATGGCCCCTGGGGGGTTCAGATATCTTGCTTTGGAGGCAGCAGAACGTTGGTGGTAGTCATAGTCAACCGTCATATACAATCAAACAGAGGCATCAAATGGATTCGCAAGCGATTAATAATTCTAAGTATTATTCGCATTGCGACTATAACTTAAAGCTGAGTTTCTAATGGTTGTATTGCTAGAATATAACGTATATTCTAGCAATGCAACAACCATTAGGAACTCAGCTCTAAGTTGAATTCGCAATGCGATTAATGCAGGTTATATTAATCGCATTGCAAATTCAACTTAGATCTGAGTTCCTAATGGTTTTATTGCTAGAATATAATGAAGATTGAGAATATAGTGCTATATTTGTTATCTTCGTTAATATATTCTAGCAATACAACCATTTGGAACTCAGATCTAAGTTGTAATCGCAATGCGAATAATACAGGTTATATTAATCGCATTGCGATTTACAATTACTAACACTGCAGCTTCAGAATGAATGTAAGATGGATCCTATCCTTGCGTTTAGATAGGAGGTGGGAGGGTCTGGGAGGGAGGGTATGCTGATTGGCTGGAATGTGTCTGCTGACTGTGAGGTACAGGGTCAAAGTTTGCTCAATGATAAAGTATAGGGGCGAACGCGAACATCGAATATGTTCGCCCGGCAGAGGCGAACGCGAACAAGCTATGTTCGCCGGGAACTGTTCGCCAGCGAATAGTTCGGGCCATCTCTAGTGGTGACCATGGTGGCCATTTTGAAGCGGGCCATTTTGAAGTCTGCCATTTTGAATCCAACTTTTGTTTTTTCAATAGGAAGAGGGTCATGTGACACATCAAACTTATTGGGAATTTCACAAGAAAAACAATGGTGTGCTTGGTTTTAACATACCTTTATTTATTAATGAGTTATTTACAAGTTTCTCTTTGTTTACAGCCATTGACATGTCGCCGAGGTTAACACGTGAGGAGCGCATAGAAATTGTGTTGATGTCTGGTGAACGCAGTAACCGGGTCATTGCAGCAGATTTCAATGCAAGACACCCTACGGGACCACCCATCTCCCATGCTACAGTTAGCAAACTGCTTGCTAAGTTTCGTGAAACTGGTTCAGTGTTGGATTTGCCAAAATGTGGACGCATGAAATCTGTCACTAATGAAGAAACATCAGTGGCTGTCCTAGCTTTATTCAGCAAGAGCCCTCAGCGTAGCACTCGACGCATGTCACTGAAGAGTGGCATTAGTCGAACATCCCTTCGGCGGATATTAGCTACTCACAAATGGCACCTTTACAAACTCCAGCTACTGCAGCATCTCAACGAGGATGACCCAGATCGACAGAATAAATTTGCAGAATGGGCAAAACAAAAATTGGAACAGGACCCTCGGTTTACGCAGAAGATTTTGTTCAGTGATGAGGCAAACATATATGTGAATGGTGAAGTTAACAAACAAAACCACTGCTATTGGTATGACACTAACCCACATTGGATAGATCCCTCCAAGACTGTTGGATTGGTCGTTGTGGACCAGTTCAATGGCCCCCAAAGTCTTCAGATCTGACCCCCTTAGACTTTTATCTTTGGGGTCATCTGAAGGCAATTGTCTATGCTGTGAAGATACGAGATGTGCAGCACCTGAAATTATGAATACTGGAAGCTTGTGCTAGCATTTCTCCTGCAGTGTTGCTATCAGTGTTTGAAGAGTGGGAGAAGAGGGTTGCATTGACAATCCAACACAATGGGCAGCACATAGAACACATTTTATAATGTGGTCAGAAACTTGTAAATAACTCATGAAAGAATAAAGTTACGTTAAAACCAAGCACACCATTGTTTTTCTTGTGAAATCCCCAATAAGTTTGATGTGTCACATGACCCTGTTCCTATTGAAAAAACAAAAGTTGGATTCAAAATAGCCGACTTCAAAATGGCCGCCATGGTCACCACCCATCTTGAAAAGTTTCCCCTCTCACATATACTAATGTGCCACAAACAGGAAGTTAATATCACCAACCATTCCCATTTTATTAAGGTGTATCCATATAAATGGCCGACCCTGTATTTCAATAGTATGGGCATTTTCGCACGCAGAAATGCCCATGATGTTCATTTTTTTTTTATTACTTACGTATTTTTATTTTAAGGAAAGGGGGGTGATTTGAACTTTTTTTTTTTATATTTGTAAAAAACTTTTTTTTACTTTTTTTTAAGTCACCATGGGTGACAATAACTGGCAATCATTAGATTTCCCATTGTGTTCATTGATGTCTATATAGACATCATTGAACACTTCATTTACACTATACCAATACAATGCTGCCACCTAGTGGCCTGTATTAGTATATTCATGAAATGAGCACCGAAGCCTGCTTGAGGCTTCAGTGTATTTCAGCGAAGTAAAAGGTTCCCCGATCTCAGCCGTGGAACGCTTTTACCGGACCGGAAGTGCGCAACTTCCGGTTTCCGGACTGATCACGGCATCTCAAGGGTAAAATGTGCGTGTTCAGCCTATTTAAAATAGCAGAAACCCCGCTGCTATGGCCTATGCTGCACGCGAGAGCGCACCATGTTTAAAGACCGGACCGATGACGTACGTGTACGTCATCGGTCCTTAAGGAGTTAAATATCATCTACCCCCGATAAGGGACAATTTTTGGAAAATTGCATAAGACATGTGCCGGTGAGGTGTCTTTTTAAACATTTTGTATGTTAACGCTGTCAAATGTGCGTTTACCCATAACTATGTATGTCAGTGTCACTCAGATATCATTTACTATTGCTGTCATTGACTGCCACAGCTTGGGAAGGATGGAAGAAAAAACATAAAAAACAAACTAAAAGAGATAACAAGTTTTCCTAAAAATGATGAGTCCTAGTGGGCTAGAGAGGGTTATGCTCCAAATTTCAGCGCAATTGAAGCAACTTCCTGTCAACCCAAACCGATTCGGGTCCAAACTTTTTTTTAAATTTGGCGAACCGAAGCGACTCTCGATTGGTTCGCTCATCTCTAGCCACAGCCCACAAGTAGAGATGGCCCGAACTATTCGCCGGCGAACAGTTCCCGGCGAACATAGCTTGTTCGCGTTCGCCTCTGCCGGGCGAACATATTCGATGTTCGCGTTCGCCCCTATACTTTATCATTGAGCAAACTTTGACCCTGTACCTCACAGTCAGCAGACACATTCCAGCCAATCAGCATACCCTCCCTCCCAGACCCTCCCACCTCCTATCTAAACGCAAGGATAGGATCCATCTTACATTCATTCTGAAGCTGCAGTGTTAGTAATTGTAAATCGCAATGCGATTAATATAACCTGTATTATTCGCATTGCGATTACAACTTAGATCTGAGTTCCAAATGGTTGTATTGCTAGAATATATTAACGAAGATAACAAATATAGCACTATATTCTCAATCTTCATTATATTCTAGCAATAAAACCATTAGGAACTCAGATCTAAGTTGAATTTGCAATGCGATTAATATAACCTGCATTAATCGCATTGCGAATTCAACTTAGAGCTGAGTTCCTAATGGTTGTTGCATTGCTAGAATATACGTTATATTCTAGCAATACAACCATTAGAAACTCAGCTTTAAGTTGTATCGCAATGCGAATAATACTTAGAATTATTAATCGCTTTGCGAATCCATTTGATGCCTCTGTTTGATTGTATATGACGGTTGACTATGACTACCACCAACGTTCTGCTGCCTCCAAAGCAAGATATCTGAACCTCCAGGGGCCATTTGGGCATTTTTAATAGAAAACGCATAAAACGCATTTGCGTTTTTAATTTTTAATTTTTTAGTTTATTCTTTTGTGTATTTTGCCACATTTGGTTGCATATTTACATTTGGTATAGGCAAATATGGTAGTCTAGATCATGTGTCTATACCAAAACCTAGGATCATTGTTTGACAGCATATTTTCTAAGCCATGTAGCTGAATATAGATTTGGGCAGAGTAATGATCTAGAATACCATATTTGCCTATACCAAATGTAAATATGCAACCAAATGTGGCAAAATACACAAAAATTAAACTAAAAATTAAAAATTAAAAACGCAAATGCGTTTTTGATGCGTTTTCTATCAAAACGCCCAAATGGCCCCTGGGGGTTCAGATATCTTGCCTCGGGGCAGCAGAACATTGGTGGTAGTCATAGTCAACCGTCATATTCAATCAAATAGAGGCATTAAATGGATTCGCAAGCGATTAATAATTGTAAGTATTATTCGCATTGCGATTACAACGTAGAGCTGAGTTCCTAATGGTTGTATTGCTAGAATATAACGTATATTCTAGCAATACAACAACCATTAGAACTCAGCTCTAAGTTGAATTCGCAATGCGATTAATGCAGGTTATATTAATCGCATTGCAAATTCAACTTAGATCTGGGTTTCCTAATGGTTGTATTGCTAGAATTATATAACGAAAATTGAGAATATAGAGCTAAATTCCCAATCTTAGTTATATTCTAGCAATACAACCATTAGGAACCCATCTCTAAGTTAAGTTCGCAAATATGATGTCCCAACTCCCAAACTATTCACCGGCGAGTAGTTCCCGGCGAACATAGCTTGTGCGCGTTCGTCGCGGCGGGCGAACATATGCGATGTTAGGTCCACCCCTATCATTGAGTAAACTTTGACCCTGTACCTCACAGTCAGCAGACACATTCCAGCCAATTAGCATACCCTCCCTCCCAGACCCTCCCATCTCCTGGACACAGCATCCATTTTAGATTCATTCGGAAGCTGCAGTCTTAGTGAGAGGAGGGACAGTGTAGCTGCTGCTGAGATTTAATAGGGAAATTGATAGCTAGGCTAGTTTATTCAGTGTCCACTCCAGTCCTGAAAGACTCATCAGATCTCTGCTGTAAGGACTGCGTCCTGACAGCACCCCAAAAAGCCCTTTTTAGGGCTAGTACATCAGTCGCCCTCCCAGACCCTCCCACCTTCCATCAAAAAGCAAGGATGGCATCCATCTTAGTAGTTGTAATCGCAATGCGATTAATACAGGTTATATTAATCGCATTGCGAATTCAACTTAGAGCTGGGTTCCTATTCTCAATCTTCGTTATATTCTAGCAATACAACCATTAGGAACTCAGATCTAAGTTGTAATCACAATGCGATTAATATAACCTGTATTAATCGCATTGCGATTACAACTTACCACACTCTGCGTCAACTAGATATTTTTCCATGGGAGTTTTGCCATGGATCCCCCTCCGGCATGCCACAGTCCAGGTGTTAGTCCCCTTGAAACAGCTTTTCCATCACTATTGTGGCCAGAAGGAGTCCCTTTGTTTTTTAAAATTCGCCTGTCTATTGAAGTCTATGGCGGTTCGCACTGTTCGCATGTTCGCAAACATTTGCGGAAGTTCGCGTTCGCTGTTCGCGAACTGAAAATTGTATGTTTGCGACATCACTAGTCACCACCCATCTTGAAAAGTTTCCCCCCTCACATATACTAATGTGCCACAAACAGGAAGTTAATATCACCAACCATTCCCATTTTATTAAGGTGTATCCATATAAATGGCCCACCCTGTATAACAATATCAATGACATACGGCAAATGGCGTAACGGGAAAAAAATTTACCATTTTTTGTCACTTCAACCACCCAATAATTTTTTTAATAAAAAGTGATCAAAAAGTCGCACAGACTTCAAATTGGTATCACTGAAAAGAATAATCTTCCCACAAAAAATGTTATTTCAGTATTAAAATGCAAGAAACATTATACAAGTGTGGTATCGTTGGAACCGTACGGACCTGGAGAATGAATTTAACAGGTCAATTTTACCGCATAGTTTACAGTGTAATTAAAAAAAAATTGTGTTTTTTCCAATTCTACTCCATTTGGATTTTTTTTTCGTTTCCCACTACATGGTATGCAACCGTAAATAGTGCTGCAAAAAATAAGCCCTCATAAGGCTATGTGAACGGAAAAATAAAAAAGTTAGGACTCTGGGAAGGCGGGGAGTTAAAAAACCTGCAAAACAAAAAATGTCACGGTTATGAAGGGGTTAAACACACACGGTGTTATGGGATTGAATGAAAAATGGCTTTAGGGAACGGGATAGTTGGCAAGTGGCATTAGTGGCATGCTGCAGGCCACAGCAGCAGCCTCACAGAACGTGATGGTAGGTAGGCAGACAGACAGCAAGGATAGGCCTACTGATCGCATTCAACCTGCCTGAACTGTGAGAACATGTATGTACTTAAACAAATGTAACCCTCCATAAGAACATTTAAAAATTTCAACCGTGAGTACACAGAAAGTGAGGCATTAGTGGTATGATGCAGCTTTGCCTGGACATTGAAATACTGCTGCTATTGATGCAGTGATCACGTATATTTATGCTGTGCCTTAAACAAATTTAACCTCCCACCTCCAAGAAAATCTTATAGAGTCAACCGTGTGGAAAGTGTGTACACAGAAACCGACCCTTAGGCATTAGTGGCAGTGGCATGATGCATTGCAGGCTCCAGATTTGCCTGGACTGTGAGAAAATGGTGGTATTGATGCAGTAATCCACCAAAATTATGCAGCTCTAGTGCGCCTTCAAAAGATTTAACAGAGCGAGCAAAAATATTTCAACCATGTTAACCCCTCGCCCCAAAGAATTTTTACATTTCAACTGTGTGGAAAGGGAGTACATGGAACTGACCCTCAGTGTTGATCGGGAATATTCTAATTTTTATCGTGAATATCAGCACTTCAAAAATTCACGAATATTTCGAATATAGTGATATATATTCGTAAAAACGAATATTCCTTTTTTTTTTCATCTGAACCCATTACCTAGTATACCTACCTGCTTCTTGCTTGTGGGCCTATGTGAGAAGGCTGCAATATTGTAGCCTGTAGTGAATTAGAATATTCTTCATTATTTATTTATTTTTTCTCTTATGCGAAAAATCGGCAATGTAATATTTGCGTAATGCGAATATTCTAACACCCGAATATATCACTATAGAATACAGTGCTATATATTCATTTTTTTGAATATTTGTTATTTTTTTCCATCTGAAGTCATGACTCCTCCCTGCTTAAGTTGCTTTTGTCCAATGACTGTTCACATTAAATTGGAAAAAATGCCGAATATTCAAAAAAATGAATATACAGCACTATATTTTATAGTGCTATATATTCATGTTTTAGAATATTCGCATTCCGCGAATATTACATTACTGATTTTTCGCATAAGAATTTTTTTTTCCCTATTATGCAAAAATCGGCAATGTAATATTCGCACAATGCAAATATTCTAAAATGAATATATAGCACTATAGATTTTGTTTTTTAGAATATTCATAATTGTTTCCAATTTAATGTGAACAGTCATTGGCCCAAAAGCAACTTAAGCAGGGAAGAATTATGAAAAAAAAAAACTAATATTCTAAACAACGAATATATAGCACTATATTCTATAGTGCTATATATTCGGGTGTTAGAATATTCGCATTACGTGAATATTATATTGCCGATTTTTCGCAATCAATAGAATAATCTCGAATACAAATATTCGTGAATATATGACGAATATTCTCACGAATATGCATTGCACACTCCAGCTTTGCCTGGACTGAGAAATTGGCAGCATTGATGTAGTAATCCACTAAAATTATGTGGCGCCAGTGCGCCTTCCAAAAAATTTAAAGGAGGGGCAAAAAAATTTAAACATTTAATCCATGCTAACCCCCACCGCCAAAGAATTTCAACATTTTAACTGTGTGGAAAGTGAGTACACGGAAGTGACCCTCAGGCATTGGTGGCAATGGCATAATGCATTGCAGCTTTGCATAGACTGTGAGAAACCATGTGATACCATGTGGAAAGTGAATACATGTAAACTGACGATTGAGAGACATTAGTACCAGGATATCAGGACGCAGCAGCAGCCTTATAGAACATTAAATTAGGCAGACAGACAGCAACAGTGGCAAGATGGGGCACTGCCAGCAAAGCGAGAAGGGTCAGGTCTATACATCAGAAGTGTGAAAATCCTGAATCCAGGCTTGGTTCATTTTTACAAAAGTGATGTTTTGGACACTGGCAGAGGACATTTTGGTCTGTTTGGGTGTCACCCTGCCCCCTGTGGCGCTGAAAACCCACTCCGAGATGACACTGGAGGCAGGATAAGAAAGAAGATAGAGAGTGTGCTTTGCCAGTTCGGACCACTGTTCCAGTCTGCCTGCCCAGAAATCCATGGGGTCAGGGAAATGTGTATGCGCCAGAAACTGGCCATAGTTTAGGTCGGCCTGGGTATTGAAGCGGGAACTGTCAGCTTGCTGACTAGCCTCAGCGGGATCGGTCATGGAAAAACTGCTTATGTTGAGAATATAGCTGCTGCTGCCATTGTGGCTTCTGCTGCAGGGGGCATGTGTTATTTTTCCCAGTTTAAGGCCATGATGTTGTGCCCATTGTCAATGACCCCCTTGCCCAGTTGGAGTCGGCAAGGTAACAGCCAGTGGGATGTTTGCTGCTTGATGTACTTCAGCGACTGCTCACTAGCTACTCTTTCCCAGGGCAATCAGCTCCAACACAGTGTGGCAATGTTTGACTTGATACATGTGATAGGAAGGATGGGTAGTGTGAGTGACGCTGTGTCCTGCTGCTGTTGGGGACGGGACCATATCCAGGGAGATGATGTACTAAGCAGGTAAGTGACTGCTGTGGGAGCCAACCGTAAAAAATGGTGGTGAGGGGTAAAAAGGACCTGGCCATATTGCTGGAGTGCTGCATCTCTACTGCCACAAAAATCATTGACCTAGTGGGCCGTGAACGGCATGTACTGTACCTGCCCATAACATCTGTTCAAGGTGTCCACTGTGGAGTGCAGCTTGATGCTCAGTAAGAATCATAACGGGTGGGTAGATCCCACCAGCGTGTCTGAAAGGGAGGCCCCGGTCTGCCCGCCGCAGAGTCACCCCCTTCCCATGCCGCAAGCAGCAGAAGCCACAGCAGCAGTAGCAGCAGCAGTCACTTTAGTCTCCGCAACATGAAGGAGCAGTTTTTGCACGTGACGGGCCCCGCTGAGGCCAGTCAGCAAGCAGACAGCTCCAGCCTCAAAAACCAGGTTCGCGCCTATCTAAACTATGGCCAGTCAGTGTTGCATATCCAGTTCAGTCCAAAATGTCCTCTGCCAGTGTCTAAAGAATCACTTTTGTCAGCCAGTGTCTAAAGCATCACTTTTGTCAGTAATCACTATATATATATATATATATATATATATATATATATATATATACATATATACTGCTTAATTATATTTTTGACCCCCCCCCCCCCAAAAAAAATAAATAAAAATCTGTGAAAATGGGAAAACAAAATAAAACTATTTGCTTTTGAGGTGCACCTGCACTTCTGATAGCAGGCACAGCCAGCCACAGGCCCTATCTGCTCTTTCCCTGTCTGAAAGCTGCCATGCTTCTCTCTATTGTATGCAACACACACAATTCATCTTTGGAATCCTATACTTTCCCTTCACTTTCCCTGTTAATAAGCTTGACTGATTTCTGACTGTCCCTGGCTCCCTATGATTGTTTTCCTGGCAGACACTGTAACACCCAACCACTATCTTTAACAACTCAGAATTGCATTCTGCTTGTTCTGCTAGGGCACCCTTGGTTGAACTTGATGGACGTATGTCTTTTTTCAACCATATTAACTATGTAACCCTCCCTGCCTGCCGCCGCACTATTTGGCTCATTCAGGCTGTCTGTCAGACTGGGAGCCAATCAGCCAAGCTCTCCCCTCTCTTCCTCTCAGCGTCTTGTGAGAACCCTTCTTTTTTCTCACTAGTTCTTTTCTCCCACCAACATGTGCACTAATATGGCGCTACATGCCGTTTTAACCACTTGAAGACCACAGGTTTATACCCCCCTAGTGACCAGGCCCTTTTTTACAAATCCGCACTACACTACTTTCACCGTTTATTGCTCGGTCATACAACTTACCACCCAAATGAATTTTACCTCCTTTTCTTCTCACTAATAGAGCTTTCATTTGGTGGTATTTCATTGTTGCTGACATTTTTACTTTTTTTGCTATTAATAAAAATTTAACGACATTTTTGCAAAAAAATGACATTTTTCACTTTCTGTTGTAATTTTTTTTTAAAAAACTACATTTCTATATAAATTTTTCTCTAAATGTATTGTTCTACATGTCTTTGATAAAAAAAAAAAAGTCCAATAAGTGTATATTTATTGGTTTGGGTAAAAGTTATAGCGTTTACAAACTGTGGTGCAAAAAAGTGAATTTCGGCATTTTGAAGCAGCTCTGACTTTCTGAGCACCTGTCATGTTTCTTCAGGTGCTAGAATGTCAGGAAAGTATAAATACCCCCCAAATCACACCATTTTAGAAAGAAGACACCCCAAAGTATTGGCGGAGGGGCATGGTGAGTTCATGTATCATTTCATTTTTTTTCACAAGTTAGCGGAAAATGACACTTTCTGAGGAAAAAAATAATAATAATAAAGTTTCCATTTCTGCTAACTTCTGGCAAAAAAAAAAAAAATCTCATACGGGCTCATTATGCCCCTCAGTGAATACCTTGGGGTATCTACTTTCTGAAATGGGGTCATTTGTGGGGTATGTTTACTGTTCTGGCATTTTGGGCGGAGCTAAATTGTGAGCAGCCATGTAAAAGCTAAAGGTACTCGTTGGAATTTGGGCCCCTTTGCGCACCCAGTCTGCAAAAAAGTGTCACTCATGTGGTATCGCCGTACTCAGGAGAAGTAGGGCAATGTGTTTTGGGGTGTATTTTTACATATACCCATGTTGGGTGAGAGAAATATCTCTGTAAACTGACAACTTTGTATAAAAAAAATTAAAAATTGTCGTTTACAGAGATATTTCTCACACCCAGCAGGGGTATATATAAAAATACACCCCAAAACACATTGCCCCACTTCTCCTGAGTACGGCGATACCACATGTGTGACACTTTTTGCAGCCTAGTGCAAAAGGGCCCTAAAACCAATGAGTACCTTTAGGATTTCACAGGGCATTTTTACGCATTTGGATTCCAGACTTCTTCTCACGCTTTAGGGGCCCCTAAAATGCCAGGACAGTATAAATACCCCACATGTGACACCATTTTAGAAAGAAGACACCCCAAGGTATTCCGTGAGGGGTATGGTGAGTTCATGTAAAATTTTATTTTTGTCACAAGTTAGTGGAATATGAGACTTTGTAAAAACTAAATAAAAATATATATATATCTCATTTTCCGCTTACTTGTGCCAAAAAAATTCTGTGAACTCGCCATGCCCTCACGGAATATCTTGAGGTGTCTTCTTCCAAAATGGGATCACATGTGAGGTATTTATACTACCTGGCATTTTAGGGAACCTAAAGCGTGAGAATTCAAATGCGTAAAAATGCCCTGTGAAATCCTAAAGGTACTCATTGGTTTTAGGGCCTTTGGCATCTTGGCTGCAAAGTGTCACTCATGTGGTATCGCCGTACTCAGGAGAAGTAGGGCAATGTGTTTTGGGGTGTATTTTTACATATACCCATACTGTGTGTGAGAAATATCGCTGTAAACGACAACTTTTTAAATTTTTTTAAACAAAGTTGTCAGTTTACAGAGATATTTCTCTCACCCAACATGGGTATATGTAAAAATACACCCCAAAACACATTGCCCTACTTATCCTGAGTACGGCGATACCACATGAGTGACACTTTTTTGCAGCCAAGATGCGCAAAGGGGCCCAAATTCCCATGAGTACCTTTTAGGAGGGCATTTTTACGCATTGTTCTTCTCATGCTTTAGGGCCCCTAAAATGCCAGGGCAGTATAAATACCCCACATGTGACCCCATTTTGGAAAGAAGACACCCCAAGGTATTCCATGAGGGGCATGGCGAGTTCATAGAAAAAAAATTTTTGGGCACAAGTTAGTGGAAATTGATTTTTTATTGTTTTTTCTCACAAAGTCTCCCTTTCCGCTAACTTTTGACAAAAATTTTAATTTTTCATGGACTCACTATGCCCCTCAGCGAAGATCGGAAGATTTTTGGATGCCAGGTTACAAACCCTGGTATACAATTTACCTTCGTATTTACAGGACACTACAGACTTTCTGCGCAGGATTGAAGGGATATGTCTTGAGGATGATATGATGCTGGTGACGTGTGACGTTGAGTCGCTCTACACCAGCATCAGGCATCAGGACGGTATTTTTGCTGTTAAATATTTTTTGACCAAAGCTAATACAGATGTGGTACAACGAGATTTTTTAGTGGATCTTTTGTCCTTTGTGCTTATGCACAATTTCTTCACTTTTAATGGGTCCTTCTACCTGCAGCTCCAGGGTACGGCGATGGGGGTGCCTTGTGCGCCCTCGTATGCCAATTTGTTCCTGGGGCTGTGGGAGGAGGACCTATTTTCTGGTGAGGGACATCCGTTGATGTGCCGTGCCCTATTGTGGGCACGATACATCGACGATATATTTATGATTTGGCAAGGCACTCATATGGAACTCCAAACTCTGTTCCATGATTTGAACAACAATAATAAAAACATCAGACTGACATACAAATGGAGCAGAGATGTGATAGATTTTCTGGATGTTCAAGTTAAGCGGGGCGTAGATGGATACATTATGACTGATGTTTTCCGCAAGACAACGGCGGTCAACTCTTACCTTCATGCTTCTTCTTCTCACCCTCCACAGATGATTAGGGCCATTCCTATTGGCCAGTTTTTAAGGGCACGGAGGATCTGTTCGTCAGACGAGAGTTTTGAACGTCAAGCAGAGGATTTGAAAATTAGATTCCTGAATCGGGGATATACCCATCAATCCATAAAAACGGCATATAGAAGGGCAAAGTCCTGTTCCCGTTCTGATCTTCTGTTCTGTAAAAAGAAAAAAAGAGAAGACAAGGAAAATGATGCACGACTTGTTACTACATACCATTCAAGATGGGAAGAAATGAGGAAATGTATTCAAAAATATTGGCCCATCTTATCCTTTGACCCTATAATAGCACAATATACGGCGAAGGGACCTTCATTGGTTGCAAGGAGATCAAAGAACCTGAAGGATCAATTGGTAAAGAGCACTTATGTACGACCATCCATACCTCTTTTTCCGGGAGTTGGGAAACCACAATGGGGTTTTTTCCCTTGTGTGAGATGTATAGCGTGCCCTAATATGGTAAGAGCGACAGATTTTCAACATGCTACTGAGGATAGGACGTTCAAAATAACTCATCGTCTTACATGTTCAAGCACAGCGGTTGTATATTATGCCAGCTGCCCATGTAGTAAAATCTACATTGGGCTTACCACCCGTGAGTTGAAAATTCGGACAAGGGAGCATGTCCGAGACATTATTGTGGCCCAAAAAGAGAAGGATTTCTCTCAGCTAAAACCTGTGGCAAAACACTTTAAAATTAATCATGACTGTGATCCATCTGGTCTCAAAATACGAGGCATTGACTGCATACCGAAGAATATACGAGGTGGCAACATCTCAAAAAAATTGGCTCAACTTGAGTGCCAGTGGATTTGGAGGGTAAATTCCCTCAAACCTAATGGCCTCAACGAATCCTCTGGCTTCGCTTCTTTCCTCTGATTATCTCTGAGTCTGTTGCTTCAAGTTCTTTTGGCGTTTTTTTAAAGAAAAATAATAATTTTTTATAGTATTTGGTCTTTTTACCATGTTTTATTATATGTTATATGTGTAATCATGCTATGTCTATTCATATGGGTAGGGATTTGGCACTTAGTCAACAGGCTTATGATTTCGTTAGGATATTACACCTTTGTGGGTGTTTCTTTTAATATAGGGTCACATTGTGTCACCTATTACTATTTGGGGGAGACACATATGTATATATGTTTATGGGCAGTATAACAATATATAGATGGGGACATTTAGGGATAAATATATGTATTGAGATACTAGGGGATGTGCGTGTATATGGGATTTATGTCATTGGGTGCTTGCGATGGGGTATGTATACTATGGAGCTTTATATTTAATCATGATAGTCATGGTATGAGTTAGTAATTATAATATAATCACAGTATGCACATATTCCACATTTATATGTTATTTTGTTAGGAATGTCTCATTTTAGGGTGAGTTGCGAGTAAAATTATAGCTAGTATATGCATTACATACCATTCACTCACATATGGTATATACACACATCATATACACACATAAAGTATATTTGTATATGTTATTAACTTATTTAAATGCTTTTTTCAGGTTTTTATAATTCATTGCACCTATGCACTTGCACTTTCATTTGGGTGTGCACTATTTTTTCACTTGGTATATGCACTTTTTTGTTTAAATTGCATGTTGCACTTTTTTGCACTGTCACTTAAATCATTATTTATTATATATACACTCGTTTTATAAACTTATTTAATTATATATGTATTACTTTTAATATGCATATGACATTATGTGTATGTCCCTGCTTGGTTATCTTTGAATCATGTTCTTCCTACCTATGTATATGTATATATTCATATATATGTATGTGTGTATATATATATATGGTTTGTGATTCTTCTATTGACTGTCCTTCCGGGTATAGGACCTGTGGTGCTCTCCGATCATGTGATCGGAGCGTCCACATGACTAACCACGTTACCTGGAATTAATGATATTCCTTTGAGTTGTTTAGGGTGGAATAGGACCTGTGAATCTCCGATTATGTGACCTTTGATAGATATGTATTTTGAGATACCTTTTTGATGAACTTGTTAGGGCGGAATAGGACCTGTGATCATGTGACCTTTGATATACATGTGACTTGAAATACCTCCTTGATGAACTGGCTAGGGCGGAATAGGACCTGTGAATTTTCGATCATGTGATGCTGACGGACATGTGACCTGTGTCGTCACACATCTCGGCGCTCCGCCCATGTGTAATCAGCCGGACTATTGAGTTTGATTAGTCTGTGTATTTAAGTGCTGTCCTCCATGGATGACGCCACCCCCAGACGAAGGCTTCCGCCGAAACGCGCGTCGGGGTTTTGGCGCCATCCCGGAGGAGAGACACACTATGGGTATGCATTGACATGATGTATTTATATCTGTTATTCTTTGCACTTGCTATTTATTGATGTTTATACTTATATTGCCCTGTGTCTCTCTCTCCTGGATGTCGCCCATTTGTGCACCCCTCTCTCTGTGTCACTTTTTTGCTATATTATACATGCTGCTGCATGTTTTTATTGTATTGTTAATAAAGGTAATTTTGTTTAAAGCGTGGTCCAGTATATTTCTATAGGTTTCTGTCCGAACTGGTTTGCTCATCCTTACCTGTGACCCTACGAGGGTGAATGGCAGGTCATGGGAGCCGTTGGCTACTACAGTATTCAACTATATGTCCATCCTAAGGACAGCCATACAGTTGAATTCAGAACGACACTTAAACAAATTAAGTGGTTTAATGATCTAATTTGAATAGGTGTCTTTGACTCTACCATAACAAATTCCTAAACAATAACTTATCAGTTATGTTGGGTTTTAAAATGCTTGGACTTTAGTTCCCACAAACATGAGTTGTCTGCAGTTGTGCCAAGTGTCTATATCAAAAAAAGAAAGATATGGAGACAGCACTTCCAACCTTGGTGGTTTATTCCGGATGCAACGTTTTGGCTTAACAGCAGCCTTTCTCAAGCATGGCTGCTGTTAAGCCGAAACGTTGCATCCGGAATAAACCACCAAGGTTGGAAGTGCTGTCTCCATCTCTTTCTTTTTTGGATTCATCTATTTTTGGGAGTTATCCACCATCCCGGAGAGCGTGCACCCACATGGAATTTAACTATAGGTGTGCTGTATACCAGTAAGAAGTGTCTATATCAGGCATCCTCAAACTGCGGCCCTCCAGCTGTTGCAAAACAACAACTCCCAGCATGCCCGAACAGCCTACAGGTATCAGCCTACAGCAGGGCATTGTGGGTATTGTAGTTTTACAACAGCTGGAGGGCCGCAGTTTGAGGATGCCTGGTTTATATTAATGGTGTAGTTGGGATAAATAGCTGATGACCAAATGGGTGTTAAGATGACAACTTGTGTGTCTCATATGTATGGCCACATAAAAGCCATTTTTCACTATGGACAAATTGCTAAAAGGGACCATTGACAATAATTTGTTCAGAACGCGATCAGCCATAATCTGTAAGGTAACCTGGTAATGTTTCATTTCAAAGCAGCACCACCACAGGCAGAAATTAAGCCTTGTCTTTATGACATTCCATTATAGGTTCCATTATAACAGAGTTATAACAGAATATAATGGACTTTTAGGACATGGTTCCGTTTGGTTTTGTTATACATGACGGAAAAAAGAGAGTACAAAAGAGAGGACAATTTTTTCAGTTATGTTTATCGTAAACAAACAGAACCGTTATTTGTCCACACAGACATGTATTAAGACGGAGCAAAACGATTTTGCATTCCATTCTAAAATTCCGTTGAATTCCATTATAACTGTGTTATAACGGAACCTACAAAGGAATTCCATAACACCAATGCAAACCTGCGCAAAAGGTGTTTTATTATCTCACTGTGATTAGCAAGGAACTACAAGGATCAAAAATCAAGACCTTAGAAATGTACACAATTCCCTAAGTAAGTGTTACTATATAGACAGGAGGAAACAATACAATTATAGCTGTATCAAAACTAGAGATAAGCGAACTTTAGGAAAATTCAATTTGACTGCTTTGCTGAATTTTACAAATAAATATTTTTCGTGATGAATTAATTTGTCAAGAAGCGCATTTTTTGTAAGTAGCGTTGGCAATGACATGGAGCTCCGATAGCGCCGCTCCCTATCATTGTACCCCTCAGATGCCGTGATCATACATGATTGAGAAATCTGAGAGTAAAAACAGAGTAAAATTAACAAAAAAAAAAAAATTATTATACTTATCACCTCCATTTTCTTGAGACCCCGGCCGGCATTATACGTCACCATGTACGGGATTTCGGCTGAGATCTTCAATCAAGGTGGCGGAGGCCAGCCCGACACATGCAAATGGAGGAGGTAAGTATGATTTTTTTTTGTATTTGACACTATTTCAGGTTAAATCGATTCGCTACAACGAAGCATGACGAAATTCGGCTTTGCGGCAAATCGAAATTACCCTGAAATTCAGATTGAATTCCACTTTGTTGGATTCGATTCGCTCATCTTTAATCAAAACATTTTACCATGGTCATTTAAAGTCTTGACTATCGAGATGCCATGGCATGACCTGAAGAGGGCTGTGCATGCAAACCATTCCAGAAATATCAATGAACTAAAACACATTTTCAGCTGCTTGTGTCTTTGCAATTTTTGTCTATAATTGTGACTTTGATAACAATCTGACCACATTTTATTCCAAGTAAATCCAAAGGGTTCAGTTACTTTTTCTTGCAACTGTAGAATTCATACAAGGCATCATTATTTTACTAATTCTGCAATTCAGTATCTGAGTACAATTTTATCATGCGCTATGATTTGTTTCTTTGATTTGAGCCTGTTAATTACATTTACATTAGCATCTGGCTTATTTATCGGTGCTCTCCAAAAACAAGCTCCAAGTCAGAATTTACGCCTTTGTAATTGAGTTTGGAACAGTATTAGTATGTATGCTCAGATTTTAATTCCAGACATTGCAGAAACTCAGTCAAAACACAGGATCGTTCTCATTTGTAAATAATGCACCAACTCTGGTTTCTAAAGATAGGTTTCTGAATCATTCCAGTGGGATGATGCTATGAAATTGCATGCACTTTATTAATGAATAAGGATAAAATGGAAAACATGATAATTAAAAGATAAGTACCGGGAGCCTAAAAAGATAACATCATCTAATTATACTTAAAGCAAAAAATAATTAAATGATACAATAAAGTCTTTCTAAGATGTTTGTTCCAATTACCCAAAGACTGACGAAAAGTAAATCAGCAAGACATTACCTTCTGGAGAGAGGCTTGCAAACCAAGTCATCAGAAACTTTATGGTATATTTAGAGCATGATGAATGGAAGAGAAGAATATTATAAGCGCTTGGATAATATCTTTTTAAATGTTACAAGTGACAAAGCATAAAAATGCAGAGAAAGAGAAGCATAAACCACAGTGGCATTATAGGCTTCCAAGTGTTTATTCGGTTTTATGTATCTTTTATAGAACGTTTTTAAAAGTACTTTTATGCTATAATTCTAAACTTTTTTTGTTCATTGCAAACTCTATAAACATATAATACAGCTAAACAATAATCATTGGGTTCAAAGGTCACTGGGGAAGAGGTGAAAACCTCATATGCCCTCAATTACCTTAAAAGCCACATGTATATCTGCAGTACTCCAGAACAGGCTACTTGCAAATTACCTCTGGTTATTTAAATGTTATGTAATGGTATTTAATGCACAGTACATCTCAGCATAGTTTTGCATGGATTTGGCAGGGTTAATAATCCTGACTCTGCCCCTGCAGAAAGCTAGGAGAGGGACTTAGGCCCCTAGTGCAGTTTTTTTTTCTATCTGAGGAAGTGAGAGAGAACTACTGTACACGTGCTCACTCATAAGAGTACTAGGCCTTAACTCCAGAGAACTACTATCTCTGACCGATTCACAGAGAGAAAACCATCTTGACCTCACATTTAGTCTAAAGAGAGAAAAAAAGAACCATGAAGGTCCAGAACCTGCATGGTTGAGCATTGGAGTTAGTCAGTAAGTTATTCTCTGCATAAGGCCCTGTGCACACGACCATATGCCCTCCGAAACATACGGTCCGTGAGCTGGCCATATGTCCCGGAGCGGCATACATCGTGCACACAGGAGCGCACAGCATCATAGGTTACTATGATGCTGTTCGCATCGGGCCGCCTGCGGAACTATTCTCCTTCACTCATAAGATCATATGAGTGCAGGAGAATAGTCCCGCGGGTGGCCCAATGTGCACAGCATCATAATAACCTATGATGCTGTGCACTCCCGTGTGCACAATGTATGCCGCTCCGGAGGGCATAGAGTCGTATGCAAGGGGCCTAAAGCTGAGACTTTACTGCAGTGAGATGGATCTTGCTAAGACACTCTTCATACTTGGACATGGTCTGGCCCACTATATCTTAATCTGTACCCTTCATGTGGGAATTACAAACACGTTTGTAAGAACCTTATTTCCAGCCTTAGAATCATAGAAAGACTTTTGCAAGATACTGTAAATTGAACAAATATTACAACCTGTATCCTGGCCAATATCCAGATTTTTCTATCTTGGAAGATTTGTCCTGTCAATTATTTAGAACTATGTTTTGACATTGTTGGATGTACTACAACTCCCATTCTGCACTTTGGTAAATAACCTACATCTCCTGCCTTGCACCCATATATGACTCATAACATCAAGGGCAACTTAACTACTACGAGGCCAGAGCCCCAACATCTGGGTGTGCCCCAAGGGAAACAAGGTGCACGCTCCTATCATTGCCCTGGCCCTGGGGAGTATCAGTGTGAGGGCTGCCACTGTGAAAAACTATTGCATCTGGAGCCACTACCACTCTCCCATCCTCTACTCCTGCTTCTCCGGGGCTTGCAGCATACCCTATTAAGAACACTAAAGCAGCTTGTTGCATTTCTTGCACTGGGTTCACTTCTGAAGTTGTCTATGATTGTAGGGTACAATTTACCTCCAGATTCTGGTGGAATTTCTGCACAGCACTTTACATTGATGTCAGTTTGTCATCTGCATTACATCTACATTCAAATGGTTAGACTCACAAATCAGAATATGGAGCAATACCTCCGATGTTATAGTCCTCAGTTGCTTCCAATGGAGGTATTTTCATATCATAATTCCCAGAGTTTCTCCACTAAGCAAATATGATTCTTTGCAAATTTAGGTTACCATTCAAGTATCCTTGCTAATTTCCCGAGAGAGACTTCAATTCCATCTGTCACTGACTTAATAGAAGATCTCCGACAGAGTTTGGAGATACTAAAGAAAATGTTAAAGATGACTCAGGAAAAATATAAAGTAGTAGCAGATAAATCCCACAAACCTTCTCCAAAGTTCAAAGTGGGAGATGAAGTATGGCTTTCCACTGAGAATTTTAAACTTCATGTACCTTTACCAAAAATTATTGGAAAAGTAAGCTCAGTAACTTTTCATCTCAAAATCCCCATGATTATGAAGATACATCCTGTGTACTATGTGTCTGTTTTGAATCTTGTTCTTCTTCTAAACCCTTTTCCAGGGTGCCACCTGCCCCCTCCAGATCTTGTCGAGGTTGATGCAAAAGAACACTATACTGTTGAAAAGATCCTGGACTCTAAGATATTTAGATCTGCAGTAAATAATAAAATGGCAGGGGTATGGTCCTGAGGAAAATTCATGGGAACACATGAGCAAGATCAATGCTTCTCCACTGACTAAAGAATTTCACCAAGGGGCTGCATGCTGTTGGTACAGATTTTTTTGAAACTGACCTGCAGATGGACTGTGTGTTTAATGAATGTCAGTGAGCTGAAGGTCATGAGGAGGCTAAAACAAGGTAGGACAGTGGTATAAATATGCGGCACACGGAATATTATTTGCAATTTAAAGGTAAATTTAGTTAGCGACTTTCATAATAAGAGGTTCATGATCCAGTTTATAGGAAATTAAATGTCTCCTAACCACTATCCATATATGAGCCGGACGTTTCGGTCCATAGGGACTTTCTTCAACGGCTTGGGGTTTCTGTGGTCTGGGATTCCAAATAGATGTCTACAGAACCTGTTCTATTAAATGCTTTTACAAGTAAAGCCCCCCTGACAGAGTGGAGAGGGTGTCAGCAGTAAGTTTGTGTTGACATCACTGATTATTTTTGCCTTCATCTAAACCGTCAGAACAATAACCCACTAAAAACAAATCCTGTCTGTGGAGCATACGCCTTCACTCGGTCAGCATTTGATCAATAATCCATCAGTATTGCTAAAGGCAAAAAAAATTAGGAGAGGATCTAAAACAGAGATGATACGTGAATGGAATATTTGCATGTCTTCTGTGTTTTGTACCCACTCCTGCTTTTGGCTACAAAATCATAAGTAATTTCTGATAGGACCAAACAGGCCTTAAAGCTGCTTCACATACAGGATCCATTGTGTGTCTCATTTTCCTTCCTTCTGACAGATCCGAAGAAGTGTCGAATAAATGATCATGTCAGCCAGGCCGAAAGCCACAATAGTGGACCAGTCATGAAGTGGGGAGGGTGGGAACAGCATTAGAAGTCCACAGAGTGGACCTATGACATAGTGGTGAGGTGGAAGCAGCATGAAGAGACCACAGAGTGGCCCAATGACAGAGTCTTGAGGTGGAAGCAGCATGAGGATACCAAAGTGCGACACAATGACAGAGTCTAGAGGTGGAAGCAGCATAAGTAGGCCAGAGAGGGGCACAATGACAGAGTCTAGAGGTGTCGGCAGCAGCAGCATCAGGAGGAGTCCACAGAGTGGCACAATGACAGAGTCTGGAGGCAGCAGCAGCATTAGTATGCCACAGAGTGGCACAATGACAGAGTCTGGAGGCAGCAGCAGCATTAGTATGCCACAGAGTGGCACAATGACAGAGTGTGGAGGTGGCAGCAAGATAAGTAGGCCAGAGAGTGGCACAATGACAGAGTGTGGAGGTGGCAGCAGCATGAGTAGGCCACAGAGTGGCACAATGACAGAGTGTGGAGGTGACAGCAAGATGAGTTGGCCAGAGAGTGGCACAATGACAGAGTGTGGAGGTGGCAGCAGCATGAGTAGGCCAGAGAGTGGCACAATGACAGAGTGTGGAGGTGGCAGCAGCATGAGTAGGCCACAGAGTGGCACAATGACAGAGTGTGGAGGTGACAGCAAGATGAGTTGGCCAGAGAGTGGCACAATGACAGAGTGTGGAGGTGGCAGCAGCATGAGTAGGCCACAGAGTTAAACAATGACAGAGTGTGGAGGTGGCAGCAACATGAGTAGGCTACAGAGTGGCACAATGACAGAGTATGGAGGTGGCAGCAGCATAAGTAGGCCAGAGTTTGGCATAATTACAGAGTCTAGAGGTGGCATCAGCAGCATTAGGAGAAAGCCACCGAGTGAAAAATTGTAATAATGTGATGACAAACTTATTGTGCTGTTGAAATTGAGTGCCTTTTGTGTTCAAGTAGTATTCTACTGCCTGTTATTAAATTTTTTATTAACACACAATTATTTCATTTTTGATAGAATTATTTTTATCTCCAAATCACTGGGACCGCGATGGGGACGATTTGTGCACCAAATTATGCAAATCTTTTTTTTAGGGTGGTGGGAAGAGCAAATAGTTTTCACAGATAGGAATGCACAATTTACCCAACACATTTTATTTTGGGGACGTTTTATAGACGATATTTTGATTTTTTGGGAGGGCACAAAGGAACACTTTCACGAATTCACAACTACACTAAACAGAAACTAAATAGGCTTGAAACTTAGCAAAGCACTTCCATCTTAGCAAAGTACAAACTAAGATATTCAGGAAGCCTATATCCACAAATAATTTACTGACATGCCAGAGCCACCATCCCAAATCCCTCAAGAAAGGAATCCCAGTGGGCCAGTATATTCGCGTAAGAAGAAACTGTTCCACAGAAGAGGCATTTGAACAAGAAAGTAAGATCCTCTACAAGAGATTCATAGATAGAGGATATCCCCCGAAAATATTACATAGGGCTTACAATAGAGCTAGAAGAACAGATAAAAGACAGCTTCTAATCAATAGACAAACAAGCAAAGAAACAAAAATAATTCGGTGCATCGGCACGTTCGATGCACAAAATTGGAAAGTAAGAAAGATAATGGACAAATACTGGAATATCTTGCTGGTAGATGATGATCTAAAAACTGTACTATCATCGCACCCAGCAATAACATACAGAAAGGGGAAAAATCTCAAACAACACCTAGTGCATAGCCACTATCAAAAGCAGAGGGACAAAACCCCAAAACTTACCTGGCTGTCGACGAAGGGCTCCTATCCCTGTGGAAGCTGTACCTTCTGTGAAAAAATGGACCCAAGGAAAAGCTTCAGGAACCCTGTTGATGAGAGACAGTATGAAATTCAGAACTATATAAATTGCAAAACTATGGGCATAGTATATATAGCAAGCTGTACCTGTCCAAAATTCTGTGTCGGTAAAACGACACAGGAATTCCGAAGACGTATTTCAAAACATGTCAGTGACATACTTAAGAAAGCCGAAACTACATTATCGAGACACATACATGAGGAAATATATCAAACCTCAAATTCTGGGGAATACAACAGCTAAAAGTAGGCCCAAGACAAGAAAATATTGATGAAAAATTGATGCAATGTGAGGCCAAATGGATATATAAATTAAAAAGCCTAGCACCCAATGGCCTAAATGAAGGCTTTACCTTTGCACCCTTTATAAAACGTGGCATAAAATAGAAAAACAAATAAAATAAAAATCTGAACATAGGATTTAAGCCTGGTCAAGAGACAATATACCAGCAAGTCACAAAAGAAATCGGTCAATCTCTCTGCACAAATCGAAACGGGAATAATGAAAACTATACACTAGAACTCATCCCTGTAGGAAGTGCAGAATTAATCTCTCACTAGAATATCCACGAAGCCTATAAACATAGACATCCAAAGGACCAACCATACCGAACATACCTATCACCAAATATTCTAAGTCCATGGACATGCGCAAATAGAAATTGAGACTCTCCAGATTCTATTAGGAAGATCATGCGCACTGGACCACACTCTATAAACGACTAAGTCCCAGCGCAGGCGCAGGACATGTCGGTACTGGGAAAATACATCTAAGTATAAAGTCATGCGCAGTGGAAAACGAAGACGGTACTCCTAGGAGTCTATCACAGAAATCATGCGCACTTAATCGCGATGACACTGTTTCATTTTCTAAGTTCTAGCGCAGACGCATAAGATTGGTCAGAATACGTCATCAATAATGAAAGAGGGCGGTCGTGAAGTGAGTCAATTGGACAAATCAAAGCAAAGGTGGATATCCCTGGGGGAGATGTAAAAAGAGAAATGACTGGATGAAACTGGGTTACGAAATGAGAGGTGGCACCAGAGCCTTTAAAAGATCAAACCAGAGCGGTAAACCAGCACACTTTGCCCGAACCCCTGATGACATTAGGTTGCTAGCGAAACATGTCGGGGGGCAGTGCTGGAAAGTATTTTAAATAGCCAACAAAAGCGTCACCAACATCACTAGAATGAAAAGCCTTCTAGAGTAGTAGCGTGCACTATTATAAGGCAGTTTACAACTACAATCAGTCAGGACCAATGTGTAGGCGCTGAGCAGGCAGTTTTAATAATTATTCAGTTCAGAGCTATTAAATACCACAACAGTAATAAAAGTTAAGTTTTAACCATTTAGTGGCAGAGGTCAAGAATAGGTTAGAAAGATATAAGCAAGTGGTTTGAATGAACCTTACCATCTGCCAGGGTCACTAGCAGATTAAGTAACAGTTTAGGATAAAGAGTGGCACAATGACAGAGTGTGGAGGTGGCAGCAACATGAGTAGGCTACAGAGTGGCACAATGACAGAGTCTGGAGGTGGCAGCAGCATGAGTAGGCCAGAGAGTGGCACAATGAAAGAGTGTGGAGGTGGCAGCAACATGAGTAGGCTACAGAGTGGCCCAATGACAGAGTCTGGAGGTGGCAGCAGCATGAGTAGGCCAGTAAGTGACACAATGACAGAGTGTGGAGGTGGCAGCAGCATAAGTAGGCCAGAGAGTGGCACAATGACAGAGTCTAGAGGTGGCAGCAGCAGCATTAGGAGAAACCTCAGAGTGGCACAATGACCGAGTCTGAAGGTGGCTGCAGCATGAGGAGACCACAGAGCGGCACAATGACAGAGTGTTGAGGGGGCAGCAGCATGAGGAGACCACAGAGTGGCACAATGACAGAGTGTGGAGGTGTAAGCAGCATAAGGAGACCACAGAGTGGCTAGGTGACATAATGTGTTGATGGCAGTAGGAGCAGCAGCAGGATGATACCACGAAGTGGCAAGGTGACATAGTTTGGAGCTAGAATGTGGCCACAAGAAGAGAAAAGGCGCTCATAGGGTAAGGTAATAAAACATAGATATATGTTTTATAGTGTACACTCTTTTACCTTACAACTTATAATTTATTATGTATGCTTTACATGTCTTATCATTTATTCTCTACATATGTCATTTATGGCCTTCAAGTTTTTTACATCACTTTTGGGAGTATTTTTTTTTATGCATTATAAAAAGCTTTTTAATACCCTGTAATCTTAAAGTGTACACTGCATATGCACATATTGCTTTTATCATTTATGTTCTTTGTAGACTTGATAAAGGGGTCCTGCGTATTCCGAAAAGCGTTGTCTTCTAAAAAAACTTATTGCATCAAAAGCTCGGGTTGTGATATGCGCCTTGTGTCCATCCGATCGCCTGACCACAGAAGTTCAGATGAGCTTTCTTACTAATAGTTGGAGCTGGCAGCAGCAGCTGCATCAGGAGACCACAAAGTGACCCGGTAACAGAGTGGGGCAGTGGGTGGCAATACCAGTACGTGCTGACGAAGGTTGAAGTCAAGAGCACTTGGCATCGGATGTGTGGCATCAGGCGGGTTGCAGCATCAAAGTAGTAGCTGAGGAAGGTAGTCTGAAGAAACCGGTCTCTTGTATCAAAGTGTTGGTGTGGCACCATGGATGATCTAGTCTGCTAGTAGTGCAAACTCTGCTAGTTGTGGTCTCAAATCCAGTTTGGCTACCCAGTTGTCCAGCGGATCTTCAATGTGGGCTGGCAGGGTGCAGTCCAAGTATGCCACTACCTGCTGGTTAAGGTCTTGCTCCAGGTCTACCTGCTGCTGCTTCTGGTGCGTAGTTTCTTCACTATGCAGGTGAAGAAAGCTACTCATCATCGACTGTTGACTCAGGCTACTGCTGATGGAGCTGTTACTGCTCCTGCCACCCCACCTCTCCCCAGCAGCCATGGCAGTGGAAAATGAGTGCAGAGGGCCCCCCAGTTCAGACCTGCAAAAGGATGGACGATGGCGCAGATGGGCAGCAGCCAACTGACTACATAGGATGTCTCTGTAGTAGTTCAGTTTGTCCTCCCTCTCCGTGGGTGTAAAAAAGGCCCCCTTTTGGAACAGTAGCGAGGGTTCAACAAGGTGGAGAGCCAGAAGTCGTCCCTCTGCCGAATGGTGACAATTCGGCTGTCACTACACAAGCAAGTGAGCATGCATCCGGCCATTTGTGCAAGTGACTCGGAGGGACTCTCTGCCTCCATCTCACTGCATACTGCCACAGTGTGTCGGAGTCCTGTGTCTCATCTTCCTCATCGCCCTGTAGCTCCTCTGGCTGCTCCTGCTTCTCCTGTCCTGTCAGCTGAGTAGAAAAAACACCCATTTCGCTATACATTGCCTGTGCTCCAATGTCCTCCTCCACCTCCATCTCCTCTTCCAGTTCAGCCTCCACAAGACTCATGTGGCTGTGAGATCGAGGCGCCAAATCTCTTGTCCCCTGAGCAGCCATTGTTACCACCATCTCTTCCAGGACATGAAGCAGTGGAATAACGTTGTTCATACCGTAGTCCTGGAGACTGACAAATAACGTGGTGTCATCAAAGGGCCTGAGCTAACAGCAGGTGTCACGCATGAGCTGCCACTGGCTAACATTGAAGTTACACAGGGGAGTACTCCTATCCGCTTGCATCACCAATAAATCATTGATGGCCATTTTCTGTTCGTATAGTCGGTCCAATATATGGAGGGTGGAATTCGAACTGGTGGAAACGTTGCATATCAGCCTATGTTGGGGGATGCCATGCTGCCACTGCAGCTCAAGGAGGGAGTTCTTTGCTGTGTACGAGTGGCTAAAGTGCATGCACAGATTCCTAGCCATTTTTAGGATGTCTTGCAGATGGGTGGAAGACTTCAGGAACCACTTGACAACTAGATTGAACACGTGTGCCATGCAGGGCGCATGGCTCAGCCTTCCTTGATGCAGCACTGACACTATGTTCTTCTCATTGTCGGTCAGCATGGTTCCGATTTTCAGTTGTCACGGAAAAAGCCAGGATTTCATTTCTTGATGCATCAGACAGAGCAGTTCCTCCCCTGTGTGACTCCGTTCGCCAAGGCAAACCAGGTTCAGAACAGCATGACACCGCGGAGCCCTGCACATGTGGTATGCTGGAGGGGCACTGTAACATCCCTGCAGTGGAGGCTGAGGACACGGTGGAGGATGAGGAGGCAGAGGCGGACATTGTCGCAGGACCAACGGCATGACAACATGGAGGCGGAAGCGGTGTGACCTGTCCAAGTTGCTGGTATGGCTGTGCAGGAACTTCATTCACCCAGTTAGCCGTAAAGGACATGAATTTTCCCTGACCGTAGTTACAGCTCCACATATTGGCGCTGCTGTGAACTTTGGTAGACGCAGACACCCTGCTCCCGGGCCATGCCAACTAAGGGTTGTGTCTGACAAACATACTGACTGTTGGCTGGGGGTGTCTGATGTTACTTGGGATAACGTAGATGACCAAGTTAACCAATCAAGAACCGCTGGGTTGCTGTCATGCCCTGCTCTGGTTATGTGCGGAGGTCTGTCAGGTTGGCAACACGTGTGTAGTTTTTTGTTTGTTTTAAACTTGGAGTTGAGCTGTATCCACCTAACTTCAGGTGCACTGGGTGGGGTCATTTGTGTGAGTTTAAATCACGCCCCTTCCCAGTGTCCTGTGCAGGTTTTAGCTTCTATTTTGCTCTGTGAAAAGGTGGATTCGCTGTTTCTGCTCTGCTACAAGGTAAGTTGGCTTTGGTTTCTTTTTTGTGTACTGTCTTGGCTGTTAGAGAGACACCTGCCTTCTCCAGGACTAGAGGAAGCAGGCTGCCTCTTTTCCCCTTTTCCACTATCTCAGGGACTTTAGGGAATCTTCAGTCTTAGGCACGGGGGCACGTTGATTCCCACCTTTAGGGTCTGAACGTGGGCACAGTAGTCTAGTGTGAGTTGGTAGGATATTGTTAGGAGGTGACCTTTATCCCCAGCTTCTGGCCTAGACGCTTGTTTTTGAGGCTTTCTGTGTGTTTATTGTATCTTGTATCCTTCCCGCCTTGACATTATAACCCGCCAAAACATAGACTGCCATTTCTCTGCAGCTTTGAGATTGAGTCATTTGATGCGTTAGTGGATCGCATGCAGGGATTATCCCTGGAGGTTGCTGATCTGTGTAATCGCATGTTGTCAGAATTCTCTGGCATCAGGTGCTATTGGAGGAAGTCAAATTTACGGGAGCCTAGAGTCTCTATTTGTGATAGATTTTCAGGGGGTGTGGATGACTTTATCCGCTTTAGGGAGTCAAGCAGGCTGTACTTTCGGTTGCAGCGTCTTCATCTGGTGATGAGAGTCAGAGGGTAGGGATAATCATTTAAAGGGGACTTAAAGGGGACACACAGTCCTGGGCCTTTTCTCTGCCAACCGGTTCTCTGGCACTTCAGTCAGTGGATGAATTTTTTAAAGACTTGGAATTAATTTATGATGACCCAGATCGGGTCTAGATGGCGGAATCTATGTTGCGTAATTTGTAACAAGGAGAACATACCACAGAGGCGTACTACGCTGAGTTTAGGAGATGGGCTACGGAGTCTGAGTGGAATGACCCCGTGCTGCGTAGTCAGTTTTGTCAGCGGTTGTCGGAGAGATTGAAAGATGCCCTTGCTTTTCATGAGTATCCGGATACGTTGGAAAATGCTATGTCTCTGGCAGTATGCTTAGATAGATGCATTAATGTGACATGTCAGGGTCAGGTGTCTTTCCGTTCTGGTAATAGGAACTTTAGGAGGTTGCATAAGTTATGTTTTTACAGTATGTTTTTACTGTGGTGCAAGTGGTCATTTTGTTTATGCTTGTCCTTTAGTTAAACCGCAAGTTGATGATAAAGAACCACAAAGAGGTTTACATAAAGAAGAAAAAGAAAAAAACATCCCTGACTCTTGGTAGTGTTAATGGGATACCGGAGCAAGCAGGTATGCAATCTCCCTTCAATATCCATTTTCTCCTTCCAGCTATGGGGGCGCTAGACTCAAGGAAATTAAAGTATTTATTGACTGTGGTGCTGGGGTAAACCTTATTGATTTTCTTTTTCTTAAAATCTGGGCTTAAGTACATGCACTTTAGAGAGAGAGATTCCGGTGTTCGCAATTGATTCTTCCCCTCTTTCTCAGAGGAGTCTCACTCAGATTGCTCATGGTATTCAGTTATGGGTGGGTGATTCGCATGTTGAAATTATTTCTTGTTTTGTCATGAAGGACTTACCCGCTCCTATGGTCTTAGGTTTGCCGTGGTTGATTAAACATAACCCTACAATTGATTGGCAGGCAAGACAGATCATTGGTTGGAGTGAATTTTATTCGGACAATTGTCTTAGTGCATCTATCTCAGGGGTGTCTACTATGATTTTACCTCAGTATCTCTCAGATTTTGCGGATGTCTTTTCGGAGGGTGGTGCTCAGGAGTTGCCTCCTCATCGTGAATATGATTGCCCAGTCAATCTCATCCCAGGGGCTAAGTTGCCAAAGCCTGGCTGTACAATCTTTCTCAACCCGAGAGAGAGGTCATGCGGAAGTACATTGCCAAGAGTTTGGCAAAGGGTCATATTATGCCATCTAAGTCTCCGGTCGCAGTTTGTTTATTCTTTGTAAAGAAAAAGGATGGATCACTTAGACCTTGCTTGGATTTCCTGGGAATTAAACCTCATTACGGTCCGTGACCCGTATCCCCTTCCTTTGAGTTCTGACCTTTTTGATCAAATTGTTGGAGCCAAGGTATTCTCCAAGTTAGATTTAAGAGGGGCCTACAATCTGATCAGAATCAAGGAGGGGGATGAGTGGAAAACGGCCTTTAACACGCACGAGGGTCATTTTGAAAATCTGGTTATGCCTTTTGGGTCAACGAACGCGCCAGCAGTGTTTCAGCGATTTGTCAAAGACATTTCCCATCATCTGGTGGGAAGGTTCATTGTAATTTACTTGGATGACATGCTAATTTACTCTCCTGATCTGAAGACCCATCAGGATCACGTGAGACAGGTTTTGTTGATCCTTCGGGAGAATAAGTTATATGCTAAGCTGGAGAAATGTTTGTTTTCTGTTCAGGAGCTTCAGTTTTTGGGATATCTGCTTTCTGACTCTGGTTTTCGTATGGACCCCGAAAAGGTCCGGACGGTTCTGGAATGGGACCAACCGGATAATCAGTAAGCTTTGATGTGGTTTTTGGGGTTTACCAATTATTATAGAAAATTTATTTTGAACTATTCTACCATTGTAAAACCGTTGACCGACATGACTAGGAAGGGTGTCGACTTTTCTTTCTGGTCGGAGGAGGCATTGCAGGCCTTTTCGGCTATTAAGGAATGTTTTGCGTCTGCTCCCATTCTGATGCAGCCTGATGTGTCTCAACCATTCTTGTGGAGGTCGATGCATCAATGGTAGTGGTTGAAGCAGTGCTGTTGCAGGGTTCATCTCCAGGCAATAGGGAATTAGTGCCCATCAAATCGGCCTTTGAGGAATGGTGTCACTGGTCGGAGGGGACGTCTCATCCTGTTACGGTATATACTGATCATAAGAATTTGACTTACTTGCAATCCGCCAAGCGCCTAAATCCTAGACAGGCTAGATGTTCACTGTTCTTTGCTAGGTTCAACTTTGTGGTTACTTTTCACCTGGGGGTAAAAAATGTCAAGGCAGATGCTTTATCTCATTGTTTTCCTAGGGGAAGTGATTCGGAGGATCCTGCTCCGATTTTGGCTGATGGGGTGGTTGTCTCTGCTCTGTACCCCGAGGTGGAGACGGAGGTCTTGGGAGCCTAGGAGGGTGCTCTTGATTCTTGTGCCCCAGGGAGGTTGTTTGTCCTGCTGGACTGCGATACAAGGTATTCAAAGAACATCACGATACTGTCCTTGCTGGACACCCTGTTAGCAAGTCCACCTTTGATCTTATTTCTCGGAGGTTCTGGTGGCCCGGGTTACGTAAGAGTGTTGAGATTACGTAGCAGCTTGCGAGACCTGTGCACGGTCAAAGTTGCTTGCACTCGACCTTCTGGTTCACTTCTTCCTTTGTCTATTCCATCTCGTCATTGGACGCACTTGTCTATGGATTTTATTACTGATCTGCAGAGTTCTTCCGGGAAAACTGTGATTTTGGTGGTCCGTTTTAGTAAAATGGCTCACTTTGTATCGTTAGCTAGTCTTGCTCAAGTTTTTGTAGATAACATCGTGAAATTACATGCTATTCCCTTGGATGTGGTTTCTGATAGGGGCACGCAGTTTGTTTCCAGGTTTTGGAGGGCGTTCTGCTCTCGTCTTGGTGTTCAACTTTCGTTCTCTTCAGCTTTTCATCCGCAGTTGAATGGGCAGACAGAGCGTACAAACCAAAACCTGGAGACCTACTTGAAGTGTTTTGTGGCTGAGAACCAGTAGGACTGGTCCTCACTATTATCTCTAGCAGAGTTTGCTTTGAATAACCATAGGCAGGAGTCCTTGGGTAAGTCGCCATTTTTTGGCGCATACGGTTTTTATCCTCAGTTTGGTACCTTTTCTAGGTCAGAAATCACTGCAACACTGCAGTGCGTATTTATATTTTTCTTATTTTACTGTAATACGCCCCTATACCCTGTCACCAGAAATAACTGCACAAGTGACCCGAGAATATATATTTCTTGTTGTACAGAAAAAGGCCACTATATGCTTTAACCAGAAAACAATTAAAGAGAGAAGTGCGTATATATATATTTTTTTGAATGCCATACGCCCCAATATGGTTTTAACAGAAATCACTGCAACACTGCAGTGCATATATATATTTTTCTTTTTTTACTGTAATAGGCCCCTATACCCTTTCACCAGAAATACAGTAACTGCACAAGTAACCCGAGAATATATATTTCTTCTTAGACGGAAAAAGGCCACTATACGCTTTAACCAGAAAACAGAGTGAAGTGCGTATAAATTTTTTTATAGTACTGAAATACGACCATATACGCTTTCACCAGAAATAACTGCAACAGTTCAGTGCGTATATATTTTTCTTTTTTTAATGAAATAAGCCCCTGTACGGTTTTGACAGAAATCACTGCAACACTGCAGTGCGAATATATATTTTTCTTTTGCGTATATCTATATTTTTTTTTTACTGTAATAGGCCCCTATACCCTGTCACCAGAAATAACTGCAGAAGTGACCCGAGAATATATATTTCTTGATGGACGGAAAAAGGTCACTATTCGCGTTAACCAGAAAACAATTAAAGAGTGAAGTGCGTATATATTTTTCTTGTAGTACTGAAATACGACCCTATACGCTTTTACCAGAAATTACTGCAAATGATTTTAGCGTAAATAACAACAAAAGTGACCTGCGTATATATTTATCATTTTCCACAGATAAAAGCCACTAAAAGCTTTTCAACATAGCACTTGCACCCTAATAACTAATTGCTGGTATGACAGAGCTGTATTATGAGACTATCTGGATCCCCAAGTAATGTTTCCCTGCACTTGTAAATCGCTTTTTTTGAAAATAAGGATTTTCCTATGACTCTCCTGAGCATCTTCACACATCTCTCCCTGCCTGTGAAATTATTCCTCTCACTATCCTTTCCCTGCACTAGTAAAACACTTCTTTCCTTTTTTTTTTTTTTTTTTTACAATTAGTTTTTCTCCCTAATGCCTGCATTCACGTCTGTCCCTGAACAAAGTACGATTGTGAATGGCAAAATCTAAGATGGCCGCCATATTTAGAGGGATGTGACATTACCAGGCTGGCTGGCTGCATGCATGGCATTATGGGTCATCCCGCCTTCCCAGAGTTCCTTGCCCCATGTCCTCACACGTGTAGCTGCTATTTTAGCCACTATTGTAGCCGCCATGTTAGGAAAAATTATGATTCGTTACCACGAAGTGCAAGGAAATTCACATTCGTTGCGAATCAAATTTTTCCTGAAATTTAATACAAATTTCACTTCATCAGCTTTGATTCGCTCATCTCTAGTAACAATCATAACAACCTGCTATTATTTAAGATGATCGGCGTATGACATAATAAATATATACATAAATGAGTGAATTAAAAACTGCAGCAAAATAGTTTTTTTCAGAATTTTTGCCCCCTCAAAATGTACTATAAATAAAAACTAAAAATAACATAACTGCTGTAATGCAAAAAGGAAAAAAAAAAGATCTAGTATTCCTTAAGGTCAAAGTTGACCAAGTCCTCAAGGGGTTAAGGAGCTTCTAAGTGACAAATGTATGTTTATGACAGACCGGAATGAAACATGTCACTGCTATAACTTGCAAGTAACTCATTTGACCTTCGTTCTCTTAGAATGTTAATGTCCCAGTGTTAAAACCTCAGACAATTATGAATTGATTTCCTGTCCTGTTTAGTGGTTGTTATATATTCTGTTTCTGTGTTGATGGTGGCTTGCACACAATTAATTAGAAAATTGATATATGGATCCCGTTTTCCATGTCTGCCATACACGTACATTTTGCTGATGAAGCAAGAAATGTGCAGAATGTTATTCTTAGTTGAGATCTATCCATCTGTCTGCTGTATTGACAACCAGTGAAGAATATGTGGCTATATATTCATTGGCTTGGCTTCTACTCTTTCAGTTTTGGCTTTAGAACAAGTCATAACTCATTTGTTCAACCTCGAGATAAATTTGGTGATAAAGAACCACCACTTAGACATGGTAGAAATATAAGATGGATGTGTCTGAATTTTTTCACTTTACAAAGAATGAAGGATAAATCCACGGGCAGCCCATGTGGCTTTTATTGGGATTATGGAGAGAAGTGGACGAATAATGGATAATAATGTACATTTCTTTTGCTATTGGATGGCAAGGAGGCATTGGCAATAGCTCCCCTGTTCAGAGGGACCGAGTGGAGGAATTGGAGAGGCAAAAACCTGTATCATAATGGGGGTATAGTTTTTACTGTGATGCCCCCTTTTGTCTATTTATGCCACTAGTCATAGTTGATGCAGTGCTTATTTTATGAACATATCAGTATAATTATTGTTAAAAGGAATAATCCTAACTCACTATGGTCCCCATCTAACATGTTCCCTACTGTTTCTTTAACTTCTGAGATGCAGAAACTGGGTAGCACAACTGCTCATATGTTTCCATAGTTCCAACCACCTCCAGGCCAAACCGGGTCAGGGGGCCCTGTTTTTCAGTTAGGTGCCAATCCTACAAGTGAGACTTGCATGCATCAGATATATGTGGGATATTCTGTGGATATTCAAGAAATATTTGAGATGGGAATACCACTTTAATTGACATCTTAAGCCAGTGGTGTCCATAGCACAAAAGGGGCCCCCATAGCAAAAATCAAGCTGGGCCCCTTATTATAGTTGCCAGATAGTACCACTCACGACAGAAGGGCCTGTTACTTGTTTCCCTAGTCCTTTAAAGGTTCAAGCCATCCAGGTTCAAGACTGGGTTCAACAAAGAAGTCATATGGTCTGCCTCTATGGTAGTTGTATACAACTTGTGGACTTCCATCCAATTTGGGTTACTGATGCCAGCTGTCATGACCCCTGCTGTCCAGACTGGAGGGCAGTAGTTACATCTGTAAGCAGGGTGGGCATGCAACCCAACTACTTCCAGTTCATCCAGACACTGGGATGAAAGCAATGGAAGAGGCAGGTGCCCTTCTCTGCTGTAGTAGCATGTAAGTGAGCTTCTAGCTCCATAGCACACTTACTTTAGGTGCTTCTGGAGAAGAGAATGCTGACCGCAGATGGAGCCAATAACAGACTACATTGGCAGAATTTTTTTAAAAATTGGCCCTTGGAATGCAGCAACATAAAAATGATATTTTTATGTGCATTCATAGTTCTCAGATCAGCTTAAGGGAACGGCCACACGGTCAGGTTTCTACATGCAGTTTTGGAAGCCAAAACCAGAATTTAAAAAAGTCGGATCTGTCCTGTTTACTTTCTCTCCTTTGCTACCAAAACTGCATCCAGAAACTGAACTGTGTGGCCGCTCGCTAAAACATTTTTTAATGAGGAAATACAAAAGCTAGTTGACAGATGTGACAGTATATTGAAAAGCAGGGAGATTATGCCCAAAAATTATGTAATTATCTTTTCCGAAAGCTGATAAAAAATAACTTCTACAGCTAGAGTATGGATAATTTTTGACTCACTCTTGTAGTTATGCAGCAGATCCGATTCTGTGAGGATTGACTGCTCTTAATTTTGTTCATTCATTAAAACTTATTATGTAAATGTAAATTTTATAACGCACTCGAACATGCACTCTTGCTCATCTAATGAGATTAATTGAAAATTGCTGATCCTTGCCTAAGGATATTTTGTAATATGCTGCCTTGTAAAACAATAACATCGATTTTGACTTGTTCTGAAATCGCAAAAAAAAAGAGCATTTCAACAATCCATGTTTGAATATTTTAGCCTTATCTGCCGACTCATTTGAATTGGCCTGGTGCCCAGTTCTTTTCCTGAAGCATTGCTCTATCACAGCAAAGAAAAGCAACATAATGAACAAATCATGTTTTGTGACTGATACAATCTAGGAATTAAACGCCATTAGCATCATAAGGAAATGTTCATGTAGATGAAAAACAAGATTGTCTAAAAGTATAGGAATTGCCCAGTAAGTTCTGCAAAAATAAAATATAAAATATTGGTAGCAACCCTGGCCAAAGGAAAATAGGCATACAATACCATACATACAGTGGGATCCGAAAGTTTGGGCAACCTTGTTAATCGTCACGATTTTCCTGTATAAATCATTGGTTGGTTGTTGGATAAAAAATGTCAGTTAAATATATTATATAGGAGACACACACAGTGATATTTGAAAAGTGAAATGAAGTTTATTGGATTTACAGAAAATGTGCTATAATTGTTTAAACAAAATTAGGCAGGTGCATAAATTTGGGCACCACAAAAAAGAAATGAAATCAATATTTAGTAGATCCTCCTTTTGCAGAAATTACAGCCTCTAAACGCTCCCTGTAGGTTCCAATGAGAGTCTGGATTCTGGTCCAATACTCTTTACAAAACATCTTTAGTTTATTCAGGTTTAATGGCTTCCGAGCATGGACAGCACTCTTTAAGTCACACCACAGATTTTCAATTATATTAAGGTCTGGGGACTGAGATAGCCATTCCAGAACGTTGTACTTGTTCCCCTGCAAATGCCTTAGTGGATTTTGAGCAGTGTGTAGGGTCGTTTTCTTGTTGAAAGATCCAGCCCCGGCGCAGCTTCAGCTTTGTCCCTGATTCCTGGACATTGGTCTCCAGAATCTGCTGATACTGAGTGAAATCCATGCGTCCTTCAACTTTGACAAGATTCCTAGTTCCTTCACTGGCCACACAGCCCCACAGCATGATGGAACCACCACCATATTTTACTGTAGGTAGCAGGTGTATTTCTTGGAATGCTGTGTTCTTTTCCCTCCATGCATAATGCCCCTTGTTATGCCCAAATAACTAAATTTTAGTTTCATCAGTCCACAGCACCTTATTCCAAAATGAAGCTGGCTTGTCCAAATGTGCTTTAGCCCACCTCAAGCGGCACTTTTTGTGCTGTGGGCGGAGAAAAGGCTTCCTCTGTATCACTCTCCAATACAGCATCTCCTTGTGTAAAGTGCGCTAAATGGTTGAACGATGCTCAGTGACTACATCTGCAGCAAGATGATGTTGTAGGTCTTTGGTGCTGGTCTGTGTGTTAACTCTGACTGTTCTCACCATTCGTCGCTTCTGTCTATCCGAGATTTTTCTTGGTCTGAGACTTTGAGCCTTAACTTGAACTGAGCCTGTGGTCTTCTATTTCCTCAATATATTCCTAACTGTGGAAACAGACAGCTGAAATCTCTGAGACAGCTTTCTGTATCCTTCCCCTGAACCATGATGGTGAACAATCTTTGTCTTCAGGTCATTTGAGAGTAGAGATGGCCCGAACTATTCGCCGGCGAACAATTCCCGGCGAACATAGCTTGTTCACGTTCGCCTCGGCGGGCGAACATATGCGATGTTCGGTCTGCCCCCTATACATCATCATTGCGCAAACTTTGACCCTGTACCTCACAGTCAGCAGACACATTCCAGCCAATCAGCAGCATACCCTCCCTCCCAGACCCTCCCACCTCCTGCACAGCATCCATTTTAGATTCATTCTGAAGCTGCAGTCTTAGTGAGAGGAGGGAGAGTGTAGTTGCTGCTGATTTAATAGGGAAATTGATAGCTAGGCTAGTGTATTCAGTGTCCACTCCAGTCCTGAAAGACTCATCTGATCTCTGCTGTAAGGACAGCGTCCTAATAGCACACCAAAAAGCCCTTTTTAGGGCTGCTACATTAGTCTGCTTTTTTTTTCTTTTCTCCATATATATATTGCAGTTGCCTGGCCTGCCCGTGTGTGAGGAGCTGCAGGCCCACAGACTACATAGTGCCCACTGCCAGTGCCCACCACTCACACCGTGTGGCACAGGACTTTGCATCAAACAAAGGCATTTAATTTTTACCCTTTAATCTAAGGTTAGTTGCCTGCCAGTTTGTGTCAGGCCGACTTCCACAGACTGTAGTGTGCCCACTGCCAGTGCCCACTACCACTCATACCGTGTGGCAAAGGCATTTCATTTTTACACTTTAGTCTAATTTAAGTTGCTTGCCTGCTGCCAGTGTGTGTCAGGCCGACTTCCATAGACTGTAGTGTGCCAACTGCCAGTGCCCACCACCACTCATACCGGGTGGCACAGTAGCTTGCTGATAAATAAGGCATTTCATTTTTACACTTTAGTCTAATTTCAGTAGCTTGCCTGCTGCCAGTGTGTGTCAGGCCGACTTCCACAGACTGTAGTATGCCCACTGCCAGTGCCCACCACCACTCATACCGGGTGGCACAGTAGCTTACCGATAAATAAGGCATTTAATTTTTACACTTTAGTCTAATTTCAGTTGCATGCCTGCTGCCAGTGTGTGTCAGGCCCACTTCCTAGTGTGTGTCAGGCCGACTTCCACAGACTGTAGTGTGCCCACTGCCAGTGCCCACCACCACTCATACCGGGTGGCACAGTAGCTTGCCGATAAATAAGGCATTGAATTTTTACACTTTAGTCTAATTTCAGTTGCTTGCCTGCTGCCAGTGTGTGTCAGGCTGACTTCCACTGACGGTAGTGTGCCCACTGCCAGTGCCCACCACTCATACTGTGTGGCACAGTACCTAGCACGCGTAGTACCACTTATCTAAAAAAAATTACAGGCAGAGGCAGGCCACCCCGCAGGGGCCGTCGTGGTCGTGGTGCTGTGATTTCCACTGGCCCTGGAATAATGCCCAGTGTTCAGAGGCCACGTACCCTGAACCTGAAAAATTCTGAGGACATAGTTGACTGGCTTAGACAGGACACCCAATCTTCAACAGCTTCCGCTAAGAACCTTGACGCACCATCCTCCTCCAGCTCAGCTTCGATCACCTGCTCTCAAGTTACCATGCTCCCGCCCGCCGCCACCACCACCACAGCCACCACAACCGCTTCACTTGATCCGTCAGAGGAGTTATTTACACATCAGTTGTATGCAATTAGTGATGCGCAACCATTATTGCCAGATGATGTAGATTACAGGGATATGTCTCAGTCAGGCAGGATTACACACATGAACGTACAGTGTGATGATGATGATGATGTTGTACCCGCTGCTGCTTCCTTTGCTGAGGTGTCAGATACAAGTGAAGCGGTTGATGATGACGATGTGTCCACGGATGCCACGTGGGTGCCCGCTCGAAGAGAAGAAGAGGGGTAAAGTTCAGAAGGGGAGACAGAGAGAAGGAGGAGACAAGTTGGAAGCAGGGGGAGGTCGTCGCAAGGAGTTAGTGGCACAGTCAGACAGCATGTATCGGCACCCGGGGTCAGCCAGACAGCACGCCAGTCAACGCATGCTGTTGCCACCACCAGAATGCCGTCATTGCAAAGGTCAGCAGTGTGGCATTTTTTTTGTGTGTCTGCCTCTGATAACAGCAATGCCATTTTCAACCTGTGCCAAAAGAAACTGAGTCGTGGGAAGTCCAACACCCACCTCGGTACAACTGCTTTGCGAAGGCACATGATCTCACATCAACCACTGCTGTCCTTCTTGCCCCCTCTCAACCACCCGCCACTCCGCCTCTCACCCTTAGCAGTTCCATCTCATCTGCCCACAGTCAGGTGTCTGTTAAGGAAATGTTAGAGCGTAAGAAGCAAATGTCACAGAGTCACCCCCTTGCCCGGCGTCTGACAGCTGGATTGACGGAACTCTTAGCCCGCCAGCTTTTACCATACCAGCTGGTGGAGTCTGAGGCCTTCAAAAAATTTGTCGCTATTGGGACACCACAGTGGAAGGTACCCGGACGAAATTGTTTTTTAAAAAGGCATTCCCTGATATGGGATGTAACAGGGATTAAACTGATAGGAATAGTACTAGTTAAGACACCACTCGGATGTGACAGTAAATTGCACGGTGCAGACGCAGTGACCGTGGATTAAAACAAAAGGGAGGGAGCCAGCGTTTTTTTAACCATCTCCCCGTTCGAAAAATCTATTCAATAGATGGACCCCAGATTGGGGACGTAACAGGGATTAAACTGATGAGAATAGTACTACAGAAAATACCACTCATATCGGGTGTGACAGTAAATTGCACGGCGCAGACGCAGTGACTGTGGATTAAAACAAAGGGGAGGGAGCCAGTTTTTTTTTAACCATCTCCCTGTTCGAAAAATCAGTTCAATAAATGGACCCCAGATTGGGTAATGTAACAGGGATTAAACTGATGAGAATAGTACTTCAGAAAATACCACTCATATCGTGTGAGAGTAAATTGCACGGCGCAGACGCAGTGACCGTGGATAAAAACAAAGGGGAGGGAGCCAGCGTTTTTTTAACCATCTCCCCATTCGAAAAATCAATTCAATTCACCTTTCGGGGACCCTTGGTGTTGTAAGTGGCTGGGTGGAGGAAGAAACCTTCAATGACATTACCGGGACATGGCTAGCTTGGTATCCAACCTTGTGCAAATGGGGAGTTTGCGGTTGTGCAAATGGACTGTTTGCGGTTGTTTGCGGTGCATTAAAAGGGGAGTTTGGTCTGTCAATGTCTGTGAAGCGGGCGTAACCCTTACACTACCTGATCTATACAACATCATACCTGATCGTATACACACACTGGATGTTTTAAAGCATGTTATTCCAAACAATTTAGGAATGTTACGTTATTTATGCCCTTTATGGATTAAAACCCGACTCTGCATCCACTACGTCATTTTCCATGGCAGTTTTGCCATGGATCCCCCTCCGGCATGCCACAGTCCAGGTGTTAGTCCCTTTGAAACAACTTTTCCATTTCTATTGTGGCCAGAAAGAGTCCCTTTGGTTTTTAAAATTCGCCTGTCTATTGAAGTCTATGGCGGTTCACCCGGTTCGCCCGTTCACGAACATTTGCGGAAGTTCGCATTCGCCGTTCGCAAACCGAAAATTTTATGTTCGCGACATCGCTATTTGAGAGTTGTTTTGAGACCCCCATGTTGTTACTCTTCAGAGAAAATTAAAAGAGGAGGGAAACTTACAATTGACCGCCTTAAATACTCTTTCTTATAATTGGATTCACCTGTGAATGTAGGTCAGGGGTCACTGAGCTTACCAAGCCAATTTGAGTTCCAATAATTAATTCTAAAGGTTTTGGAATCAATAAAATGACAACAGTGCCCAAATTTATGCACCTGCCTAATTTTGTTTAAACAATTATAGCACACTTTCTGTAAATCCAATAAACTTAATTTCACTTCTCAAATATCACTGTGTGTGTCTCCTATATGATATATTTAACTGACATTTTCTATCGTAACAACCAATGATTTACACAGGAAAATCATGACATTAACAAGGTTGCCCAAACTTTCGCATCCTACTGTAGTGTAGTTTATTTCCACCACTCATGGAAAAAATAATGGGGTAATGGTCATCAAAGTCGTAGCAGAAGTAACAGTGAAAACATGCAAATTCTTTGCCAAACATGTAAAGAGATACCATAGAATGATTTATTTGTCCTGTTCTGTCTTCCATTAACATTAGATGATGCTGGAGCCCCCTCTTTTATAATTAGGCGATGAATTAATCCAGAGCAGGACATTCAGAATCTATGGAGTCATTTATCAAACTGGTGTAAAGTAGAACTAACTTAGTTGCCGATAGCAACTAGAGATGAGCACATTTTTCAAAAATTCGATTCGCCAGTTCACTGAATTTTATGGATAAAATTCAGTTTCGAAAACAAATTTATTTGCAGCGAATTTTGTTAAAAAACATCTGTTTCCTGGCTGCAGAGAGCCTTTATAGTGGTGTAGAACACTGTGCCATGCAGTAACACGCATACGGAGTCTGCTGTGGTAGTGAAGTAATACTTTGAGTCCGTATTACATGCAGATGACAGGTGTCGCTCTTAGAATCTGCACACTTTACTTATTTGGGCAGTCACGGGGCCAAAACTGAACAAAAAACTCAAGTATGAACTCATCCTTACAGGTTGATGTTAGCGCCAAGAAGAAGCGCACTCCTTTTACACCATTGTCAACTGATTCCTCATAAATGTCTACAGAACCTGTTCTATTAAACGCTTATACAAGTAGAGGCCCCCGACAGAGTGACCCGGTGAGAGAGTGGGGAGGTGGCAGCAGTATCAGGAGACCACAGATTGACCAAGTGACAGTGGGGATGTGGGTGGCAGTACGAGTACCAGCTGAAGATGGTGGGTGAAAGAAGGAGCACTTGGCATCAGATGTGTGGCATCAGGTGGGTGGCAGCATCAGAATAGTAGCTGAGGCAGGTAGCCAGAAGAAAACGGTCTCTTTTGTCAAAGTGTTGGTTTGGCACCATGGATGATCTAGTCTGATGCATCAGGCATTGGTGGGTAGAATTCCTGGTTGATCCACGCCTGATTCATCTTGACAAAGGCCAGTCTCTCCTCATTTTGTGGACAGGCGAGTTCCTCTTGGGGTAACTATGGCCCCCGCCACACTAAACACCCGCTCTAATGCCACACTACTGACCGGGCAGGACAGCTTTTCCAGGGCAAACTCTACTAGTTGCTAATACACTAATACACACCAAAAAGGGCTGCAATTTTCTCACTTCAACACAAAAGGCAAATAAGCCCTTTTTCTTTTTTCCCCACTAATACACTCCAAAAAGGGCTTTAGAACATATTTGCTGAACAGCAAATATATATATATATATATATATATATATATATATATATATATTTTGCTACTAATACACACCAAAAATGGCTTTCGAACATATAACTGCACCACCGAATGGCAAATAGGCCTTTATTTTTGTCAACTTATACACAAGAATATCCAAACCATTAGAAAACGTGGTGTTAAACAGGCAGGATATGCTCAAACCCACATGCAGTTGTGCATATATATACGGGAGCATATCCTGCACTTGTAGTCCTTTGCTGAGGGCAATCAACAGCAAAAAAAAAGATGCATACAATGGAAGATGCCAGCAACGGACTACAAGTACCACAATAACCATCCTACATAAGGTAAAGATTATGTGGATGTGGAGAACAATCAAAACTAAACAATAGCAAAGACAGGTGCACTCTGCGTTAATACTGAACCCTCACACTGATGTTAAAATTGAGAGGTTATTTCGACATATCCTACTAGGAGGATATGTCTTAATCTCGGGCACCGCGCCAAGGTCTCTCAAGTAGCCCGAGGCCCTACAACTCACCTACCCATGTATTGGCGATACCAGGGGCTACTTGAGAGACCTTGGCGCGGTGCCCGAGCTTAACCCCTTAAGGACTTGGCCCTATTTCACCTTAAGGACCTGGCCATTTTTTGCAAATCTGACCAGTGTCACTTTATGTGGTGATAACTTTAAAACACTTTTTCTTATCCAGGCCATTCTGAGACAGTTTTTTCGTCACATATTGTACTTCATGACAGTGGTAAAATGAAGTCGAAAATTTTCATTTTTATTTATAAAAAAAATACCAAATTTACCAAAAATTTTGAAAAATTAGCAATTTTCCAAATTTCAATTTCTCTACTTCTATAATACATAGTAATACCGCCCAAAAAAGTTATTGATTTACATTCCCCATATGACTACTATGTATCGATCATTTTGAGAATGCCATTTTATTTTTTGGGGATCGTTACAAGGCTTAGAAGTTTAGAAGCAAATCTTGAAATTTTTCCGAAATTTTCAAAAACCCACTTTTTAGGGACCAGTTCAGGTCTGAAGTCACTTTGTGAGGCTTTCATAATAGAAAGCACCCAAAAATGACCCCATTCTAGAAACTACAACCCTCAATGTATTCAAAACTGATTTTACAAACGTCATTAACCCTTTAGGTTTTCCACAAGAGTTAATGGCAAATGGAGATAACATTTCAGAATTTCGATTTTTGGGGGGAAAATTTTCCATTTGAATCCATTTTTTACAGTAACAAAGCAAGGGTAACAGCCATACAAAACTCAATATTTATTGCCCCGATTCTGTAGTTTGCAGAAACACCCCATATGTGGTCGTAAACTGCTGTATGGCCAAATGGCAGGGCATAGAAGGAAAGGAACGCTATATGGTTTTTGGGAGGCGGATTTTGCTGGACTGTATTTTTGACACCATGTCCCATTTGAAGCCCCCCGATGCACCACTAGAGTAGAAACTCCAAAAAAGTGACTCTATCTAAGAAACTACACCCCTGAAGGTATTCAAAACACTCATACCATTTAGATTGTAAGCTCTTAGGAACAAAGACTAGAGATAAGTGAAACTCTTATACCGATTTGGAAGACCAAATTTTCAAAATAAAGTCCGACAAAGCCAACTTTTATGCAATTCATTTCAGGCAAATGAGACACAATAAGGCAGAATGTCTCCATATTACACTTCTTTGAATGAGACATGCAATTTAATTTTCCTCCCTAAAAGACAAGAAAACTGAGTGTCTCATCACAAAACAAATTGCTCCGGGTAGCTGAGTGGTCTTTGTGTTGGTCTTGGGGGGGGGGGGTCTTTCTTATTTGGGAGACCACTTAGTATGCATAAGGAGTACTGTAGTCCAGCCAAGGCTACTCTGCATTTCCTGGAAAAATACTTCTCCTTGAGATAGGCTTAGTGTTCTATTTTTTTTTTTTTTTAGAAGAAAAGCTAATCTAAACGTCTTTCCCCGAAACCCAAAGGTATGCCAAATTTGCTTTCCTTTATGAAAAAGCACTGATTAATCAGTTCGAAACTACCCCCAAGGAAAATCTGGTGGTAGCTTCAAACTATTGAATTTGTGCTTTCTCATAATATGGGGACCTTCAGGATTCTTGTCCTTTTGGAAGCAGAACTGACCTGCATGTCTCTTTTCCCATGGAGTATTACATGTGGATCTCTTTCTCATAGTTCTTCTTATTTGGATATAATACATTAGTACACAAACTGAATTTTTTTGAAAATTCGGTGAATCACACCTTAAACTAATTTCAAGAAATTTGCTCATATCTAGCAAGGACACCCAACAATTTAAAAGAGGATTATTCACATTTTCGTCACTGTCACCTATGCAGTGTAGGGTTACTTGACAGCAAATAATTGGAATATGTCAACCCCTGAACTTCCAGACAGATTAACTATATGATTGTCCCCAGCACATATGCAGCGCAAGCCTAAAAAATTATGTTTTTATCACAACCCATGGAAAAAATAGATTTAAGTGGTACAGTTGTGTTCAAAATTATTCAACCCCCACTGAAATTGAGTGTTTTGGCCAGTTTGATTCACGGAAAAGCTGGCGTAGAATAGGTAGACGTCCCTAATACCTAAAGGGGTTTACTGTGTAGAGGGAACGTTAAAAATATACTTTTATTCAAAAATACATTAAAATGATAATCCTTGGGGGAAAGATCAAAAGTCAACAAAATAACAAAAGTGGATGTATCCCTGGTAAGTCAGTCGGTAGTCCATCCAGCGGATTGGGAACACATACATCATGGATGGGTATCCGGAGGCCCAAAAATGGTAATTTTTGGACTTCATTTCACCTGAGGGAAATACAACCGCACTGGTGTGTGATCACTATTAGTCCGGCAATTAAGTGAAAAATCTGAGGGGTACAAGACTTCCCCTATTGTCAGAAATCACTGCCTAATAGTTGAACACACACCATTTAAGGTAAAGTTGCACATTGCTAATGTATTGGCATGAGCGCCCTGAACACTAATTCACATTTAGTGTGTTGGGAGGACAGCATCTGCACGCCGAAGCAATTGAACCTGCATAGACTCACCCTAACTACCTAGCATTGGGAAACTAGATTCACACCTCACTAGCTAGCGTCTAACTCGACGCGTTTCTTGGATTCAATCATCAGGAGCAATAGCGCTATTTAGGTGGGTGTACAAATGCCGTCACACTGATGGTGTGTGACAGCTGATCCGGCGCTAGGATGGCCATAAACGGCTGCTTATGGCGCCGAAATATAAGGACATAAGACCGACCACAAGGGGAGGGACAAGGGCTGAGCACAACCATACAGGACGGGAGGGGGCGGTAACAAGTACACAGTGCCCGCCCACATCCTGACGTTGTTTCCCAATGCTAGGTAGTTAGGGTGAGTCTATGCAGGTTCAATTGCTTCGGCGTGCAGATGCTGTCCTCCCAACACACCAAATGTGAATTGGGGTTCAGGGCGCTCATGCCTATACATTAGCAATGTGCAATCTCACCTTAAATGGTGTGTGTTCAACTATTAGGCAGTGATTTCTGACAATAGGGGAAGTCTTGTACCCCTCAGATTTTTCACTTAATTGCCGGACTAATAGTGATCACACACCAGTGCGGTTGTATTTCCCTCAGGTGAACTGAAGTCTAAAAATCACCATTTTTGGGCCTCCGGATACCCATCCATGATGTACTGTATGTGTTCCCAATCCGCTGGATGGACTACCGACTGACTTACCAGGGATACATCCACTTTTTGTTATTTTGTTGACTTTTGATCTTTCCCCCAAGGATTATCATTTTAATGTATTTTTGAATAAAAGTATATTTTTAACGTTCCCTCTACACAGTGAACCCCTTTTGGCCCTTTTGACATTGATTTTGATCATTTCAGTCATCTTGTTTACAATTAAATCAAAGAGGCACTTGTAAGTCAGACAAATATAACATAACATTTATAATGAAATAACCAAAAATGTATTTTCTGTGCTCACATCATTATCAGTTTTATTCAACCCCCAAGTGACATTCAATCTTAGTACTTAGTACAACATCCTTTTCCAGTTATAACAGCTTTTAAACGTGAAGCATAGCTTGACACAAGTGTCTTGCAGCGATCTACGGGTATCTTCGCCCATTCTTCATGGTCAAAAGCCTCCAGTTCAGTCACATTCTTAGGCTTGCGCGCTGCAACTGCTTTCTTTAAGTCCCACCAGAGGTTCTCAATCGGATTTAAGTCTGGTGACTGTGATGGCCACTTCAAAATGTTCCAGCCTTTAATCTGCAACCATGCTCTAGTGGACTTGGAGGTATGCTTGGGATCATTGTCCTGTTGAAAGGTTCAACGTCTCCCAAGCCTCAGGTTTGTGACAATGTACACGAGATTGATCGGCACTTCCACCTGAATATCGTGGGTGCTCAGTGATGGGAATATATCCACAGTCAGCAGGGGATATAGAATCGGCACTCCAACTTAAGATGCAAGAATTATTTATTAAGTAGACAATGTATTATTCATGCCATATGTGTACAGCGGGCCGACGTTAACGTTTCGGTCATATTTTGACCTTGATCACGGCCAGGGGCGGACTGAGAACCCTCAGGGCCCCCGGGCAAAATAAATCAAGGGCCCCCTTCCAGGCCACACCCACATCCCGCCTCCAGCCACTCCCATGTCCCGCCTCCAGTCACACCCATATCCTGCACAATAATTTATTTAATTAGAAGTGCAACATAAATAACGAATGCAAAAACCAAACTGTGCACAATAAATAAATGCACAAACCAAGACAGGTGCATTACAAAATCATAAATAAACAAAACCAAAGCATTACAAATCCTAAAGAGGCAATTAGATATGAAAATAGCACTGTTATGGGGATCAGGGGATGATACACTGTTATGGGGATCTGTGGATGGCACTGTTATGGGGGATCTGTGGATGACACTGTTATGGGGGATCTGTGGATGACACACAGTTATGGGGGATCTGTGGATGACACACAGTTATGGGGGATCTGTGGATGACACTGTTATGGGGGATCTGTGGATGACACTGTTATGGGGGATCTGTGGATGACACTGTTATGAGGGATCTGTGGATGACACACTGTTATGAGGGATCTGTGGATGACACACTGTTATGGAGATCTGTGGATGACACTGTTATGGGGGATCTGTGGATGACACACAGTTATGGGGGATCTGTGGATGGAGTATTACATGTGGATCTCTTTCTCATAGTTCTTCTTATTTGGATATAATACATTTAGTACACAAACTGAATTTTTTGAAAATTCGGTGAATCACACCTTAAACTAATTTCAAGAAATTTGCTCATATCTAGCAAGGACACCCAACAATTTAAAGAGGATTATTCACATTTTCGTCACTGTCACCTATGCAGTGTAGGGTTATGACAGCAAATAGTTGGAATATGTCAACCCCTGAACTTCAGACAGATTAACTATATGATTGTCCCCAGCCATATACAGCGCAAGCCTAAAGAATTATGTTTTTATCACAACCCATGGAAAAATAGAATTTAAGTGGTACAGTTGTGTTCAAAATTATTCAACCCCCACTGAAATTGAGTGTTTTGGCCAGTTTGATTCACGGAAAAGCTGGCGTAGAATAGAGTAGACGTCCTAATACCTAAAGGGGTTTACTGTGTAGAGGAACGTTAAAAATATACTTTTATTCAAAAATACATTAAAATGATAATCCTTGGGGAAAGATCAAAAGTCAACAAAATAACAAAAGTGGATGTATCCTGGTAAGTCAGTCGTGTAGTCCATCCAGCGGATTGGAACACATACATCATGGATGGGTATCCGGAGGCCAAAAATGGTAATTTTGGACTTCATTTCACCTGAGGAAATACAACCGCACTGGTGTGTGATCACTATTAGTCCGGCAATTAAGTGAAAAATCTGAGGGGGTACAAGACTTCCCTATTGTCAGAAATCACTGCCTAATAGTTGAACACACACCATTTAAGGTAAGAGTTGCACATTGCTAATGTATTGGCATGAGCGCCCTGAACACTAATTCACATTTAGTGTGTTGGGAGGACAGCATCTGCACGCCGAAGCAATTGAACCTGCATAGACTCACCCTAACTACCTAGCATTGGGAAACTAGATTCACACCTCACTAGCTAGCGTCTAACTCGACGGCGTTTCTTGGATTCAATCATCAGAAGCAATAGGCTATTTAGGTGGGTGGCACAAATGCCGTCACACTGATGGTGTGTGACAGCTGATCGGGCGCTAGGATGGCCATAAGCGGCTGCTTATGGCGCCAGAAATATAAGGACATAAGACCGACCACAAGGGGAGGGACAAGGCTGAGCACAACCAGTACAGGGCCGGAGGAGGCGGTAACAAGTACACAGTGCCCGCCCACATCCTGGCCGTTGTTTCCCAATGCTAGGTAGTTAGGGTGAGTCTATGCAGGTTCAATTGCTTCGGCGTGCAGATGCTGTCTCCCAACACACCAAATGTGAATTGGGGTTCAGGCGCTCATGCCTATACATTAGCAATGTGCAATCTCACCTAAATGGTGTGTGTTCAGCTATTAGGCAGTGATTCTGACTAATAGGGAAGTCTTGTACCCTCAGATTTGCACATAATGCCGGACTAGTAGTGATCACACACCAGTGCGGTGTATTTCCCTCAGGTGAACTGAGTCTAAAATCACCATTTTGGGCCTCGATCCCATCCATGATGTGCTGTATGTGTTCCCAATCCGCTGGATGACAGCTGACTGACTTACCGAGGACTACATCCACTTTGTTATTTTGTTGAGCTTTGATCTTTCCCAAGATTATCATTTTAATGCTGTTTTTGAATAAAGTATATTTTTAACGTTCCCTACAGTGAACCCCTACTGCCCTTTGACATTGATTTTGATCATTTCAGTCATCTTGTTTACAATTAAATCAAAGAGGCACTTGTAAGTCAGACAAATATAACATAACATTTATAATGAAATAACCAAAAATGTATTTTCTGTGCTCACATCATTATCAGTTTTATTCAACCCCCAAGTGACATTCAATCTTAGTACTTAGTACAACATCCTTTTCCAGTTATAACAGCTTTTAAACGTGAAGCATAGCTTCAGTAATAATAATAATGTGCGCTAATTCAAAAGTGCTCCCGTTCTGTGTGCCGGTACAAAAAAAACTCCCTCAGTGCCGCCAGTTGAGCTAATGTCCCCATTAGCTGTGCAAGTATAAAATACCCCTATATAATGCCCCTAGTAAATGCCCACATAGTGCTCCTCTCCTCTTCCCCATAGTGCCCCCAGAATGTGGCAGTATAAGATTCCCCCATAGTGTCCCCCAGAATGTGCCAGTATTAAATGCCCCTTCTTAGTGCCCCCATAATGTGCCTATATAATATACTCACATAGTATTCTTCTCCCATCCAACACCATAGTGTCCCCATAATGTGCCAGCAATGCCCCCATAGTGTCCCCCATGTGCTAGATATGCCCCCATAGTGTCTCCCAAGTGCCAGCCATGCCCCTATATTGTCCACCATATGCCAGTAATGCCCCTATAGTGTTCCCCATTTGCCAGCAATGCCCCCATAGAGTCCCCCATGTGCCAGCAATGCCCCCATAATGTCCCCCATGTGCCAGCAATGCCCCCATAGTGTCCCCCATGTGCCAGCAATGCCCCCATAGTGTCCCCCATGTGCCTGCAATGCCCCCATAGTGTTCCCCATGTGCCAGCAATTCCCCCATAGTGTCCCCCATGTGCCAGCAATGCCCCATAGTGTCCCCATGTGCCAGCAATGCCCCCATAGTGTCCCCTATGTGCCAGCAATGCCCCCATAGTGTCCCCCATGTGCCAGCAATGCCCCATAGTGTCCCCCATGTGCCGGCAATGCCCCTATATTGTCCACCATATGCCAGCAATGCCCCCATAGTGTTCCCTATGTGCCAGCCATTGCCCCAAAGTGTCCCTTTATGCCAGCAATGACCCCCAGCGCAGCCCAGCACCTCACAGAAAAACAAAACAAAACACATACTTACCTCCATGGCAGTGATGCGATGCAGGCCTGTCCCGAGCAGTACAGCTCAGGCGGAGCGATGACGTAATCGCGCCGCCTGCACCGGCCTCTGATAGGCTGCTGGCCTTGTGCCGGCAGCCTATCAGAGGAACAGGGAAGAGAGATGCCTCTCCCTCCCTGCTGCAGTGTTCATCTGTATCGCGATACAGATGAATGTAGGGAGATGAGTGCTTCCATAATGCAAGTGCTCATCTCTCATCTCCTGGTGGTGTCACCCAGGGCGTAGCTAGAAATGACTGGGCCCCACAGCAAAAATGTTATGCCCCCCATAGCTAAATTTTTTATGGGCCCCCTCCCGGATCTCCACCCACCCCCACATACCTATTGGACCTCCCACCCCTTTCAGAGCTTCCACCCAAACACCCCTCCAGGACCTCCCATCCCAACATCCCCACACCCTCCCTAGATCCCCCATCAGTGTCATCCACACATCCCCCATTAGTGTCCTCCATACATCCCCCATCAGTGTCCTCCACACATCCCCCTAAGTGTCATCCACACATCCCACATCCCCCATTAGTGTCCTCCACACACCCCCATCAGTGTGCTCCACACATCCCCCATCAGTGTCCTCCACACATACCCCCATCAGTGTCCTGCACACATACCTCATCAGTGTCATCCACACAACCCCCCATCAGTGTCCTCCACACATACCCCCCATCAGTGTCCTCCACACATACCCCCATCAGTGTCCTCCACACACACCCCCATCAGTGTCCTCCACACATACCCCCATCAGTGTCCTGCACACATACCTCATCAGTGTCATCCACACAACCCCCCATCAGTGTCCTCCACATACCCCCCCATCAATGTCCTACACACATACCACCATCAGTGTTCTCCACACATACCCCCATCAGTGTAGTCCCTCCACACATCCTCCCCATCAGTGGCAACCATACATGCCCCATCAGAGCTTCATATTAACCTGCTATACTACTATTATGGCTAAAAACCTCAGTAATAGTTTCCCATACATAATAAATATATATATATATATATATATATATATATATATATATATATATATTTATATCAGAAGCATAAATATATATTATCATACTTCTGATGTACATGAATGCATAATTTAGCCTCTATTTCTAAAAGGTTGCCACCAGGACTAGAACTCACAACCATTCACATCAGAGGCAAAACCCTAACCACTGAGCTATGAAGCTCAATGATAAATTATGTTGGAAAAAACTCTTAGTAGTGTATCATGTATTAGGTATTCCTATATAGCAGAAGTATAACTAAATAAAAAAATAAATGTGTAATTACTATATATAAATGTAGTAATTACACATTTATTTTTACTGTATTTTGTGTCATACATTTCTTTTACAATTACTGAAAAAGAAATATGTAATTTATACTTCGGCTGTATAGTGTATCATGTATCACTCTGCTGTATAGGAATACCTAATACTTGATAAACTACTATGAGATTTTTCTAATACAGTTTACCACTGAGCTCCATAGCTCAGTGGTTAGTGTTCTTGCCTCTGATATGAAAGGTTGTGAGTTCGAATCCTGGTTGCAACTTTTCAGAAATAGAAGCTAAATTAGATTAAAATACATTGGGTGTCCCCAAGCATACTGACAATGCTTGGGGATACCCCCTTCATGTTCATAGCACTGACTCCATATATGGACACAACCATATATGGAGTCAGAGCTCAGACCGGGATTCCCTCTACAGCGATCAGTGCAGTGAATACATTATCTTGTGCTGGCATGTCCGAGGTGCCCGACCGCTCAGTCCGCCCCTGATCACGGCCTAAAAATCACATAAATATGTACAATCAGTGACACGGGTAAAGCACATAGAAAAATCACATAGCAAATGTGAAAACATTAAATCATTGCATTAAACAGAAGCAAAGTGTCACCAAGCGGTCTTGTATATTATAAGACATAAGACATTGGGGATACTTAGGGACACTTTGCTTCTGTTTAATGCAATGATTTAATGTTTTCACATTTGCTATGTGATTTTTCTATGTGCTTTACCCGTGTCACTGATTGTACATATTTATGTGATTTTTAGGCCATGATCAAGGTCAAAATATGACCGAAACGTTAACGTCGGCCTGCTGTACACATATGGCATGAATAATACATTGTCTACTTAATAAATAATTCTTGCATCTTAAGTTGGAGTGCCGTGATTCTATATCCCCTGCTGACTGTGGATATATTCCCATCACTGAGCACCCACGATATTCAGGTGGAAGTGCCAATCAATCTCGTGTACATTCGCAAAAGTTTATTTGGGATCTGAGCACCTACCTTCATGTCTTTATCTACGTTTGCATATGATACTACTACGGCTGATGGCATTGTCTCACAAGTTACAACGTCTACTGACTTTCAACATGTATCACACAATGAATATCGAAGTCTTGATTGGGAACGTGAATCTAAGAAATTAATAACATCTGAGCTTCACTGTGCAACACTTGCCGAATATTATAAAAGTAATCGCATCCCACGTGGATTACGGGTCCATCTACGGCCGAATCTATTCCCTTCCAATAAAGAATATTGTGAGAAATTTGAAAATATTATCAACAAATGTTCATTTGATATCATCATTCTCAGCATTGAATTTTTACAGAAATCGATTATTGAGTCTAAGGAGAAGCTACAGGCCATTGAGACCCAGTTAACCTCTACTTCCTCTATTCAGGACTGGGCTGACATTAAAAAGAAGTCATCGCAAATATATTGAACAAACTAAACGATCAAAGTTCATACGTGACGCGGAGGACTATCATCTTAAACACGTATATCGCTGGCAATGGCGAGATATAGACACATCGCAAGGTCAATATTATACGGAATATGCCTCCTCATCATCTGGCAGCGAGAAATCCTCTTATCGACGACAACAACGTTTTTTTCCCAGACGAGGCCCCAGAGCCTGACGTCGCACATACGGATACGGCGAGGAGGGAGATCCCGCCATACAGCGACCCACAATTCAAACCCGATCACAGGTACTGATCTAGTGGTGAATATTTCGTCTAGGACTTTGTCACCTGCAGAAATTAGCATTTTATCCAAAGGTTTATCCTTTTGTCCTTATGAGCCATTCAGCCACTTCGGCTTTGATCAGGATCTCAGTAGATTCTATAGGACCTTGAGGCTTAAAACTCATTTTGCAAAAGACACACCATGTATCAACACAGCTGCACCCCCCAATTCTAATCCTCTGTCCATTTCACAATTGGGCCTTAGAAATAAAAGCTATTTTCAACCCCCTAAGAATGCTCACGGGGTTGAGGCCTTTATTAGTTTAGTAGACAGAGAATTACAAGAACAAATTAACATATACAAAAGGGGTGGTATACCTGTCACACGCTATCTTTCCAATATTGAAACAATGGCACTCAATTTCCTTACTAAAGATAAGACGATTACTATAAAGCCTGTTGATAAGGGGGGTGCCATTGTCGTAATGGACACGGTTGACTATTTAAACGAAATTCGGAGACAACTCAGCGATGTTAATACTTATGAAAAAACTACATTTAATCCTCTATTTACAATACAGAGAGAGGTTCTTACCCTTTTGGATCATTACCTGACATTAGGTGTCATTGATAAAACAACTCACCAATACTTACATAATTCTCATCCAGTTACCCCTGTCCTATATGTCTTGCCTAAGATCCATAAAGATCTAAAAAAAAACACCAGTTCGACCTATTGTTTCAGCTTCAGACTCCATTTTCACCCCACTTTCAATATATTTGGAAAAAATTCTCACCCCTTTAGTCCTAAATACGAGATCATAACTTAGGGATACTAAGCATTTTCTTTCCATTATTAATGAGCTACATCAGATACCCACTCATGCATTATTGGTGACACTTGATGTCACCAGCTTATACACCTCTATTGTCCATTCAAAAGGTATACAGGCTGTATTGACTTTTTTGAACACTACATCTTTAAGTGAACCACAGAAAAAGTTCTGTCTTGATTTGCTGAAACTGGTCTTATATAACAACTACTTCATGTTTGGGGATGACTTCTATATTCAGAAGAAGGGGACCGCTATGGGGGCCAATGTGGCCCCCCCATACGCAAATTTGTTTATGGCCAGATTTGAGGATGATCACGTGTACCAACACCCTTTGTTTCTACAATCGATACTTACATGGCATCGATATATCGATGATATTTTTTGCCTTTGGGTTGGTACACGTGATTCATTGGACTCCTTTCTAACCGATCTTAATGGGGCTGACCCAGATATAGATTTTACCATGCATGCACATGTAGATTCGGTTGATTTCCTAGATACCACGGTGATGAAAGACATGGATGGGATCTTGTCCACTGATTTGTTTATTAAACCTACTGATAGAAACACATTACTTCTTTATTCTAGTAACCATCCTAGAAGTACAAAAAATTCATTGTCTAGATCACAATTTTCTAGAGTTGACCGTATAGTTAGTGATCCTACTCTTAAACAACAACGTCTACAAGAAATGTCTCTCAAGTTTAGTGATCGGGGGTACCCTGAACGTCTACTCACCAATGAACAGTGGAGGACCCTACTTGAGTCTACTTCCACCTCTAGATCTACTGAGGGTCGTATTCCCTTTGTGACTACTTATCATCCATTTACTATGAAATTACATAATATAATTAAAAAGCATTGGTTTCTCTTACACAAATTCCATACAGAGATTGATGAGTTTACTCGTCCCCCCAGACTATGCTACAAGAGATCTAGAAACTTGAGAGACAAATTGGTACGGGCTGATATTGGTACATTAAGAAAGGGTCCGGTCCAGAGTACTCTAGCCCCCAAAAAAACAGGCACGTATCCGTGTTTGAACTGTGCTCAATATACCAATGTTACCAAGGGCAACACCTTCACCCATCCTTTGTCAGGCAAAACTTATTTTATTAGGGGATTTTTTACTTGTTCTACTACTCAGGTGGTATATCTGGTGAAATGTCCATGCGGTCTCGCATATGTTGGGGAAACGTCCCAATGTGTGCGCGACCGCATTAGCAAACATAAGTCCGATATTCGCTGCAATAAGACGGAACTTCCAGTTCCCAGTCATTTTGTTCAAGCTAAACATCAAGTTAACCAGCTGAAATTCCAGGTGATTGACAATATTCCCCCATTACGACGAGGTGGTAATCGCGTGAACCTTTTAAAAAAACGCGAATCCTATTGGATCCATGAATTGAGAACACTATACCCTAACGGCCTCAATCGCGACTTCGAATTCCTATTATGAACCACATCACATAGCTCTCTTAATACACAAACAAAAAAAGTGACATTCATTACATATGGTGTTAGTATTTACACTATGTCTGTAAATGTAGTTACTTATATGATAATATTCATATTTATATTATTATTATTGTTTTCACAGACAAGATGATCTCTCTTTATTGAGGTATATCTACAATACTATTAATAATTTTTGTAATACTAACATAGTTTGTCACACTATGTACATTACCTTAACAATGTTTGTGTATTATGTTTTCTGTGGTTTTTCTTTATCTTGTTTCAACATTGTGTTTTTCATTTGTTTTTCATTTATATTGTATAGTTGTCCTTTATTGTCGATATCCTTTATATCCATTTTTATGTATCTTTTGTACTGTCTGTATGTCAATACCTTGAGGCGATTATTCGGCCCTTTACATGACCATTAGTGCAACTTCTAAACTCCACAATCCTTTGCTGCATTTGCTATACATCTTGATGTACTACGGGCAAGTTTCTTGCCCTCAGTTCGTCCGTTTGTTTCATTGCGCATGCGCGATGTTCGCCCGATCACATGACTTGCATGTGACTGTCCTGATGACGTCATCGGACCGCGCCATACAACGTGGGCGAGATCGCTCTATTTTAAGAGCGCCTGCACGCCAAACACACTCTCTTTGAGCTATGCCTGCCGCACATTTTCCTAGGTAAGATTCTAGATTCTAAGTACTACCTTTATTGCAATCCAGACTACCTTTACGACCCTCTACAATATATACAGTTATCAGTGAGACAATGAGTTTACAACTTGTGATTACAATCTCAGCATTGCCATTCACAACTATGGACATGTATAATAAGGATACTTGCCTCATTTTGTAGTTTAGTTATGTCATTTTATGTGTATCCCCAATGTCTATACCTATGTCTTATAATATACAAGACCGCTTGGTGACACTTTGCTTCTGTTTAATGCAATGATTTAATGTTTTCACATTTGCTATGTGATTTTTCTATGTGCTTTACCCGTGTCACTGATTGTACATATTTATGTGATTTTTAGGCCGTGATCAAGGTCAAAATATGACCGAAACGTTAACGTCGGCCCGCTGTACACATATGGCATGAATAATACATTGTCTACTTAATAAATAATTCTTGCATCTTAAGTTGGAGTGCCGTGATTCTATATCTCAGGTTTGTGACAGACTGCATCATATTTTCATCCAATATCTCCTGGTACTGAAGAGAATTCATGGTACCTTGCACTTGCTGAACATTTCCTGTACCTGTAGAAGCAAAACAGCCCCAAAGCATGATTGACACCCCCCCCCCCGCCATGCTTCACAGTAGGCAAGGTGTTCTTTTCTTCATAGGCCTTGTTCTACCTCCACCAAACATAGCGTTGATCCATGGGTCCAAACAATTCAAATTTTGTTTCATCGGTCCACAGAACACTATCCCAAAACGTTTGTGGTTTGTCGACATGACTTTTGGCATACTGCAGTCGACTCTTCTTATTCTTTGGAGACAGCAAGGGGGTGCGCCTGGGAGTTCTGGCATGGAGGCCTTCATTACGCAGTGTGCGCCTTATTGTCTGAGCTGAAACTTCAGTACCCGCATCTGACAAATCTTTTTTCAGTTCCTCAGCAGTCACACGGGGACTTTTCTCCACTTTGCGCTTCAGGTAGCGCACAGCAGTTAAAGTCAGCATCTTCTTTCTGCCACGACCAGGTAGCGTTTCAACAGTGCCCTTTGCCTTGAATTTGTGAATGATGCTTCCTATGGTGTCTCTTGGTATGTTTAACATCTTTGCAATCTTCTTATAGCCATTGCCCTTCCTGTGAAGAGAAATCACCTCTTCTCTTGTCTTCCTGGACCATTCTCTTGACTTCACCATGTTTGTAAACACACCAGTAAATGTCTAGAAGGAACTGAGTATCACAGTCATTTTACATCTGCCTAATTGGGGCTTATTATGCTTGATTGCTGCTCCTTGTCATCCACAGGTGTTTTCAATACCTGATCGAAAACACTTGAATGAACCTCTGTTCTTTAGAGTGGTAGTCTTTGAGGGGTTGAATAATTGTGTCAACGAAGAAATCACAAAAAAACATTTAATACTGTATTACAAAAACAATTGATGTCATTTTAGTTCCATTTGGTTCTTTAAAAAGTCCTTGTAAGATTTCATTCTGAACACAATTACAAATGTACACTAAATTCCCTAAAACCCTTTACAGCATTGGGGGTTGAATAATTTTGAACACAACTGTATATTTTGGGGTGTAGGACCTCATTGTTCTCAACATCATCTTCCCCCCAGTCTTCACCCCTGCCCTCTTTGTCGGTCTGCACACCGCAGAAAGCTGCAGCGGTTTGCACCTGTGTTTTGTCATTATCAGTGACGTGCTGCCGTGGTCTTCCCCTGTCCCCATCCTCAAGCCTAAGTTGTTGGACATCCGTGTACTCAATCTCTTCCACTTCTGGGGCAGGACTATGGCTATGGCCCTGGGAAACCCTTCCAGCAGAGTCATAAAGAAGCATAAGAGACTGCTGCATTTAACTGCCAATAGTCAACAATTAAGTTCACTATACAGTAAGGCAGTGCCCGTGTTATAAACAGAATAAATTTCTTTAGGTCACACAACAGTGTAATGGAGCAATTCAATACAATTACTTCACTATCACCAAAAATTAGATTTTTTTGAACCAACAATGTAAAAACAGAAGTTAACGGTTTTATTTGAAATGCAGCGTACACCGCAAATGTGCTATCTAAAACAAAACCAGTGTGTTTGCAATGAACTATGTAAATGCAGAGTTCAAAAGGTTACTTTAAATGACTGAAATACAAGGTAGGCCTCAGATCTGCTATGTTTCACAAAACCAGTGTTTATTGCAACAAACTACAGAAATGCAGAATGTCACTGCTAAATTTTAAAATACGTTTTTGTGCGTTGTATGCCAAACTGCTCTGTGTAACAACAATACTGGTTTATTTCCCACAAAATACAAATTTAAACGTAGATATTTGTGCGGTTTATTGAAAACTGCTCTGTGGACCAAGAATTTGGCTTTTTTCCCCCAAAAAACGAATGCACTATTTCAGTGCTAAAATTTAAAATAAGCATTTGTACGCTGTATGCACAACTGCTCTGTGAAGCAAGAATACGGCTTTTTTTTCAACAAAACAGAAAAATGCCTAAAACACAGTAATGCAGTATTTCACTGCTGAAATTTAAAATAGGTATCTGTACGCTGTATGCACAACTGCTTTATGGACCAGGAATACTGCTTTTTTTCCCCAAAATACACTGATGAACTATTTCACTGCAGAAATGTAAAATAGGTATTTGGGCGGTGTATTTTAAACTGCATTGTAGACCAGGAATACTGCTTTTTCTCCCTAAAACACAGTAATGCACTATTTCAGTGCAGAAATTTAAAATAGATATTTGTACGCTGTATAAACAACTGTTTTGTGGACCAGGAATGCCACTTTTTTCCCCAAAAATACACTGATGCACTATTTCACTGCTGAAATTGAAAATACGTTTTGGTGTGCGTTGTATGCACAAGTGCTCTACAGCACCACAATACAGATTTTTTTCCCCAGACTACAGAAATGGACTATGTCACCCCTAAATTATACAAAAGGTAATGTAGGGGACTTGACCTGCCAGAAAAAAAGGATTTTTTCCTTCACTGAGCTACCAAAAAGTATTAGACTGATGTCCCTGGCAGGCTGGCACACATGCAGGTTACATGCAGTTCCAAGGAAAAAAAAACACTTTGCTGAATCACTGGGCTTAGGGCTGGGTACAAAAATGGAGGATTGCAGTAGCACCCTCCCTCAATAATTGCTGTAGCTTGAAGATTTCACACCACCAGGTTCAACAGATCTTTTCCTAATCTCTCCCTGGGAGCACTGGCAGCAACCTCTCCCTACACTAACAGCAGCAGAGTGACATGTGGCACTACATGACTCCAGCTTATAAAGAGGCTGGGTCACATGCTGCACTCAGCCAATCACAGCCATGCCATTAGTAGGAATGGCTGTGATGGCTTCATAGGGCAAAAATATAAAACGCTTGCTGTTTGGCTGCTCTGCAGCCTTTTAAAAAGAGTGAAGAATCGCCGAACGTACCGGAACCCGAACTTTTATGAAAATGTTCGGATTTGGGTCCGTGTCCCGAACATCCTAAAATTCGGTACGAACCCGAACTATACAGTTTGGGATCACTCAACTCTACAATATACCTGATTGCACCTAATATTTATTAAGGGTTTCTATATACCTGCTTCCACAAAATACACATAGGGGTGCAATATACTGGGTTCCACCAAATATTGATTAAGGGGTTCAATATACCTGCTTCCACCAAATATTGATTAAGGCCTGCAATATACTTGCTTCCAAAAATACTGATTGAGGGGTGCAATATACCTGCTTCCACAAAATACTGACTGAGGGGTGCAATATATCTGCTTCTGCAACATGCTGATTAAGGGGTCCTATATTCCTGCTTCCACAAAATACTGAATGAGGGGTGCGATATACCTGCTTCCACCAAATATTGATTCAGGGGTTTTATATACTTGTTTCCACAAAATACTGATTAAGGGGTGCGATATACCTGCTTCCACTAAATATTGATTGAGGTCTGTGATACACCTGCTTCCTCAAAATACTGATTGAGGGGTGCGATATAACTGCTTCCACCAAATATTTATTAAGGGGTTCTATATACATGTTTCCACAAAATACTGATTGAGGGGTGCAATATACCTGCTTCTGCAACATGCTGATTAAGGGGTCCTATATTCCTGCTTCCACAAAATACTCATTGAGGGGTGCGATATACCTGCTTCCACCAAATATTGATTCAGGGGTTTTATAGACTTGTTTCCACAAAATACTGATTAAGGGGTGCGATATACCTGCTTCCACTAAATATTGATTGAGGTCTGCGATATAACTGCTTCCACCAAATATTGATTCAGGGGTTCTATTTACCTGTTTCCACAAAATACTGATTGAGGGGTGTGATATACCTGCTTCCACCAAATATTTATTGAGGCCTGCGATACTCCTGCTTCCACAAAATACTCATTGGGGGTGTGATATACCTGCTTCCACAGAATACTCATTGGGGGTGTGATATACCTGCTTCCATAAAATACTGATTAAGGGGTGCGATATACCTGCCTCCATCAAATATTGATTCAGGGGTTCTATACACCTGTTTTCACAAAATTCTGATTGAGATGTGCGATATTCCTGCTTCCACAAAATACTGATTGAGGGGTACGATATACCTGCTTCCACCAAATATTGATTAAACCCTTAAGGACGAAGGGCGTACATGTACGCACTTGCGTCCTGGTAATTAAGGACCAAGGGTGTACATGTACGCCCTGTGAATATCCGATCACCGTTGCGCACGTGGCGGTGATCGGAACAAGATGCCTGCTGAAATCAATCAGCAGGCATCTTGGCACAATGCCCAGGGGGGTCCTGTGACCCCCCCATGTCAGCGATCGCAGCAAACCGCAGGTCAATTCAGACCTGCGGTTTGCTGCGCTATCTGTAGTCTCTGACCGCGGGAATCAGAGACTAAAATATGCCCCAAAGTGTAAATTTTAACCCCCCCCTGCACCCCGCCATATTAGTGTCCCCCCAGGCGGTGCAGGGGGGGGGGATTGCGGGCGGTGCTGCGGGTGGGCGGCGCGGGAGGCAGGCGGGATCGCAATTGCGATCCCCGCCCGCCTCCTTTCAATCGATTTCCCTGGTGTCTAGTGGGTATAGCAGGGGGTCAGCACATTGCTGACCCCCTGCTATAAACTGCTGACATCTGTGCTGCAGATGTCAGCAGTTTAACCCCTTCTATACCGCGGTCCGTACGGACCGCGGTATAGAAGGTGTTAACATGGAGGGAGCTCCCTCCCTCTCCCATCGGGGGGCTGCCGTACATTTGCAGCCCCCCCGACGGGATAGGATAGTAGAGGGAGGGAGCTCACCTCTCTTCCCATCACCCGCTGCTCTGTAATGGCAGCGGGTGATGGTTACCATGGCAGCAGGACGCTTTCAGAAGCGTCCTGCTTGCCATGGTATAGTAACTCTGGTTCAAAAAAGTGAAAAAAAAATTAAAAATAAGAAAAATACATATCACTGAATAAAAAAAAAAAACAAACAAACAAATAAACTACACATATTAGGTATCGCCGCATCCGTAAAAATCTCCTCTATAAAAATATCACGTGACATAACCCTTCACGCAAATACCGTAAAAAAAAAACACAAAAAAATGGTGTAAAAAAGCCATTTTTTGTCACCCTTCATCACAAAAAGTGTAATACCAAGTGATCAAAAAGGTGTATGCCTCCCAAAATAGTACCAATAAAACCGCCATCTCATCCCGCAAAAAATGAGTCCTTATATAGGACAGTAACAAACACAAATAGGCCCTCTCAGGACACCTCAGGGTGTCAATATATACACTTCACAAAGGTCTTTACGACCGCAAACCCTTTTAGGGCATCCTGACTAGTATTATTAAAACGTAACTTTTATTTATAAACTACGAAAACGACATAAGAAAAGAAAAATTGTTTTAAAACTATCAGGGCATCAGGGGATAATGTAGTTATTTTTCACTTGTTATCCACCTTAATCCAGTCACCCACTTATGGGGTATACTAGATTCGGCACTATGGGTTATTGATCTCAATACATATTATTAATGACTTTATTCAGGTAGCTCATTTGGGCCATTCCAAATAGGTTGGGTGTATGCAGCAGTTGGTACACTTCCTTTTGTGTATTAAACAGTGTGTAACTACTGCTTAACTCCTTGCAACACAGTGTCAGCAATTCACTCAGCCCAGTGTTTGTTAGTATTCACAAATCACTGACCGGCGCTCATGTAGCACTTCTCATACATCCAACACATTGTTGCCAATTTAACTATGCACACATTGGCCACTCAATCACGCTCAATGTCTGTTTGGCTTACTGCGCAGACATTTCTGACTGCTGCTGCACGTGTTGTAACTACTAAATAGGACTGCTGCTGCACATGTTGCTCCCAACAACTCCGCACCTACCTATTCTAAACATGCGGTGGATCTATTATGTCCTCATTTATTGTCTGATCCGAATTTGCCCTGTCTAAAAGATATGGCACACTATAACCCCTCCCGACATGTTTCACCGCTGCTGCGGCTTCGTCAGGGGAGTTGGGGCTATACAGGTAAAAACCTGCTCTATAAAAATATCACATTATCTAACCCCTCAGGTAAATACTGTTAAAAAAATAAAATAAAAACAATGTAAAAAAAAAACATTTTTGTTACCTCACATCTCAAAAACTGTAATAGCAAGCGATCAAAAAGTTATATGCACCCAAAAATAGTGCAAATCAAACCGTCATCTCATCCCGCAAAAAATGATACCCCACATAGGACAATCACCCCCAAAAAAATAAATAAATAGGGCTCTCAGACTATGGAGACACTAAAACATGATTTGTTTTGTTTTAAAAAATCATAATATCGTGTAAAACTTAAATAAATAAATAAAAAGTATACATATTTGGTATCGGCGCGTCCGTCGCAACCTGCTCTATAAAAATAACACATGACCAAAACACTCAGGTGAACACAACAAAAAAAAAAAAAATACGGTGTCAAAAGCCATTTTTGTCACCTTACATCACAAAAAGTGTAATAGCAGGCGACCAAAATGTCATATGCACCCCAAGATAGCTCTAATCAAACCGCCATCTCATCCCGCAAAAAATGAGCCCCTACATAAGACAGTCGCCCAAAAAATAAAAAAATATATGGCTTTCAGAATGTGAAGACACTAAAAAATCTTTTTTTTCAAAAATGCTGTATTATGTAAAACTGAAACAAAACCCCCCAAAAAGTAGCCATATTTGGTATTGCCGCGTCCGTAGCAACCTGCTCTATAGAAATAGCACACAATCTAACTTGTCAGTTCAACTATGTAAATAACAAAAAATAAAAACGGTCCGAAAATATTTATTTTTTTGCAAATTTTCCATTTTAATCAATTTTTCCAGTAACAAAGCAAGGGTTAACAATATATATTGCCCCGATTCTCTAGTTTGCAGAAACACCCCATATGTGGTCGTAAACTGCTGTATGGCCAAACGGCAGGGCGTAGAAGGAAGGGAACGCCATATGGTTTTTGGAAGGCAGATTTTGCTGGACTGGTTATTTGACACCATGTCCCATTTGAAGCCCCCCTGATGCACCCCTACAGTGGAAACTCCAAAAAAGTGACCCCATTTTGGAAAGTACGGGATAAGGTGGCAGTTTTGTTTGTATTCTTTTAGGGTAAATATGATTTTTGGTTGCTCTATATTACACTTTTTTTGAGGCAAGATAACAAAAAATAGAAATTCCGAAATTTCATCTCCATTTGCCAATAACTCTTGTGGAACACCTAAAGGGTTAACAAAGTTTGTAAAATCAGTTTTGAATACCTTGAGGGGTTTAGTTTCTTAGATGGAGTCACTTTTTTGGAGATTCTACTCTAGGGGTGCATCGGGGGGCTTCAAATAGGACATGGTGTCAAAAATCCAGTCCAGCAAAATCCGCCTTCCAAAAACCATATGGCGTTCCCTTACTTCTGTGCCCTGCCGTTTGGCCATACAGCAGTTTATGCCCACATATGGGGTGTTTATGAAAACGACAGAATCGGGCAATAAAAATTGAGTTTTGTTTGGCTGTTAACCCTTGCTTTGTTACTGGAAAAAATGGATTAAAACGGAAAATTTTCAAAAAAAATCGAAATTCTGACATTTTATCTCCATTTGCCATAAACTTGTGGAAAACCTAAAGGGTTAATGAAGTTTGTAAAATCAGTTTTGAATACCTTAAGGGTTGTAGTTTCTAGAATGGGGTCATTTTTGGATGGTTTCTATTATGTAAGCTTTACAAAGTGACTTCAGACCTGAACTGGTCCCTAAAAAGTGGGTTTTTGAAAATTTCTGAAAAATTTCAAGATTTGCTTCTAAACTTCTAAGCCTTGTAACGTCCCCAAAAAATAAAATGGCATTCCCAAAATGATCGATACATGAAGTAGACATATGGGGAATGTAAATCAATAACTTTTTTGGGTGGTATTACTATGTATTATAGAAGTAGAGAAATTGAAACTTGGAAAATTGCTAATTTTTCCAAATTTTTGGTAAATTTGATATTTTTTTATAAATAAAAATGAAATTTTTCGACTTAATTTTACCAGTGTCATGAAGTACAATATGTGACGAAAAAACAATCTCAGAATGGCCTGGATAAGAAAAAGCGTTCCACAAAATACTGATTAAGGGGTTTGATATACCTGCTTTCACAAAATACCAAATTGAGGAGTGCGATATATCTGCTTCCACCAAATATTGATTCAGGGGTTCTATATAACTGCTTACAGAAAATAATGATTGAGGGGTGCGATATACCTGCTTCCACCAAATATTGATTGAGGCCTGCGATACACCTGCTTCCTCAAAATACTGATTGAGGGGTTCGATATACCTGCTTCCACCAAATATTGATTCAGTAGTTCTATATACCTGTTTCCAGAAAATACTGATTGAGGGGTGTGATATATCCGCTTCCACAAATACTGCTCTTCTCTAGGATCTTTGGCACAGGGTCATTTTGAAAATGACAGACAGAGGAAGAGGCAGGCCTTTCCGCAGGGGTGGTAGAGCCCTGCTGTTGCTCCCTACTCCGAAATCTCTAATGGCAGTGGTGGTGATGGTGACGATTATGACGTGTCGATGGACGTCATGTGGGCACCCACAATAGAGGAAGAGGAAGCGAGTTCAGATGGACAGATGGAGCAGCAGAGAGGGAGGAGAAGGAGGAGAAGCAAGCAGAACTCGCAGTGCACAGGAGGCAAAAAGCAGACTGCAAATGTATCTGGAGCGAGCCATCCAACATGCACGATCACATCTGATGCTCCCAGGACCCGGAACATAACTCCGCAGTGTGGGCTTTTTTTTAACGTGTCAGTTGCTGACAATAATGTTGCCATCTGCAGCCTGTGCTGTGGCTTGTCGGAACTGCTTGCCCACCAACTACTGCCATATAAACTGGTGGACTCGGAGGCCTTTAGAAAATTTGTGGCCATTGGCACACCACAATGGAAGGTCCTCGGAAGGAAATATTTCTCCCAGAAGGGCATCCAAGAGTTATATGGCCATATCTCTGGCACACAGTGTGGGTGCCAAGATACATCTGACCACGGACATGTGGTCTAGCAAACGTGGCAGGGAAGAAACATAACTTTTACTGCCCACTAGGTGAACCTTCTGATGGCCGTCAAGCATGTAAACCGTGGCTCCCATGTGGATTTGGTGTTACCACCACGGATTGAATGCAGGCCTGCCTATTCTTCTCTCCTACTCCTACTCCATCCTCCGTCTCCTCCTCAGCTGACTCCTCTTGATCCACTGCTACCGCCTCTTCCACTGCACCCTCGAAGCTCCCCAGAACCTATTCGATGTGCCAGGTGAGATGTTGCCATACTGTGCTGCAGCTGTTGTGCCTGGAAGCCAAGAGCCACACAGGTCCTGCACTGCTTTAAGCTCTGCGGTCACATGCCGATCAATGGCTAACCCAGCTTAATTCGACAGTTGGTAAAGTGGTGTGCGACAACAGTGCCATTCTGCTGAGCACGCTGAAACAGGGCAAAATGACACAAGTGCCGTGCATGGCACATGTCCTGAACTTAGTCGTGCAGCGATTCATTGCCAAATATCCTGGGGTCCAGGATGTCTTACGGCGCGCTGGAACTCCACATTTTATATGTTTGATAGGCTGCTCCAGCAGCAAAGTCCTGTTAACGACTACCTGTACGGACTCTGCAGCAGGACAGGTTCTGGGTAGCTTGGTTTCCTTTCACCGCGCTAGTGGCTGCTCATGCGCGACGCATGCAGACTTCTGGGGCCATTTGATGAGATCATCAAACTGGTCAGTCGCAGCCAGGGCGCCATCAGTGACATCGTACCTTATACCTTTTTTCTGGAGCGTGCATTGCGTTGTGTCATTGATCAAGCCGTCGAGGAGCAGGAGCTGGAAGATGAGGAAGTCGCAATGCTGAATGAATTCCAAAGGGGAGGGCTACTCCATCTTAGACAAGTCAGCAGAAGTCTGAAGAGGAGTTAGAGGAGGAAAGTGGCTGGGGGGAGGAGGAGGAGGAGGAGCAAGAAGAGCAGGCTTTGGGGTGGACTTTAAACTTTTTGGGGATCCCTGGTGTTGTCCGTGCCTGGGGGGAGGAGACCGAGGACTACATGCTCCTGGGCTATAAGCAGAAGTCAGGAAGCTCCACTGTTTCCAATTTATTGCAAATGAGGGCCTTCGTGCCCCAGTGTTTGAAGAGGGACCCCCGTATAAAAAGCATAAAGGGCAAGGACCAGTACTGGGTGGCAACGTACTTAGACCCCCGGTACAAACACAAAATGTCGAGCATGTTACCAGCATCACAGAGGGCTGGCAGAATGCAGCATTTCCAGGCTTTGCTGCGAGAGATGATGCATTCTGATGTTGCGGGCGCTGGCAGAGGAATTTCCACCCACAGCGAAACAGGTCGGGTACAAATCCTACCGCGCTTGCAAGAAGAGGGCGGTTTGAAGATGTGTTGGTCACTTCGGATATGAGATCATTCTTGCAGCCAATCCATTGACAGCCGCCCTCCGGATTTAGCCTCAGGGAACACATAGACCGACAGGTGTCTGACTACATCAGGTTAACGGCCGATGTGGACTCTCTGAGAAACGAGGAACCCCTGGACTACTCGGTGTGCAGGCTTGACCTGTGGACAGAGCTGGCACAATTTGCCATGGAACTCTTGGCTTGCCCCTCGTCGAATGTCCTGCCCGAAATGACGTTCAGCGCAGCAGAGGGGGATAGTGACCGATAAGTGCACTCGCCCTGCTTACGAATAGTGTGGACTACCTGACATTTCTAAAAATGAATGAGGGATGGATCTCGGAAGAATTCAACACCTTTGACGACCACGTTTAATTGAATTTCCTCATGCCAGTCCAAACATATCCGCCGCCACCCAGAACAAAGAATGGTTTTTGTCTTATGTATATACAGAGGCATAAAAGGCCTTTTCTGTCAGGTGAATTCCTAATGTTTGGGGCCTGTACTAGAGAGGCCTACAGTAAAATTGTTATCCACTGACCGCCTAATATACCTCCAGCCACATAATTACTTGTTCTTTTCTTTCCGGTGAATGACTAATGTTTGGGGCCTGTACTCTACTGGCTTACAGTAAAATTGTTATTCACTGACCCCTAATATACCTCCAGCCACATAATCACTTGTTCCTTTCTGTCTGGTGAATGCCTAATGTTTCGGGCCTATACTACAGTAGCCTACAGTAAAATTGTTATCCACTGACCGTCTAATATACCTCCAGCAACATAATCACTTGTTCTTTTCTGTCAGGTGAATGCCTAATTTTTGGGGCAAGTACTCCCGTGGCCTAAAATAAAAAGGCTCCAGCAGGGCACATTTTTGAGATTTTTCCTTTAAGATGCAGAAAATGGCCCCTGGTTAAATTTTTTGCCATTTTGACATTGATCCCCCTCTCGTATGTCACTGTTCATGTTGTGGGACTATTTGTGCACTTTTAGTAAGTATTTGGTGGCTGCAAATATGACCTGAAGGTTTTTCAGGTCCGTCTGCCATTAAAGTGAATGGGCCCCGCCGCGAATGCGCGGTTCACGAACATTTGATTGAAAACTCGCATACGCAAAACATCTCGGCCGATGTTTGTCCATCACTAGTAATATTTTCTAAAGCCCTTTTTGGCGTGTATTAGTGGCAAAAGAATATATATTACTTGCCATTCAGCGGTGCAGTTATATGTTCAAAAGCCCTTTGTGGCGTGTATTAGTGTAAAAAAAAAATACATTTGCCGTTCAGCTATGCACTTATATGTTCTAAAACCCTTTTTAGCGTGTATTAGTGGCAAAATATAAGGGCCTATTTGCTGTTCAGTGGTGCAGTTATAAGTTCTAAAGCCCTTTTTGGCGTGTATTAGTGGGGAATAAAAGGGCTTATTAGCCATTGTGTGGTGAAGTGAGAAAATTGCAGACTTTTTTGGGGTGTTTTAATTTCCTATTTATTTTATTTTTTTATCTAACAGTATGTCAGACAGAGAAGTGCCAGGCCCTGCACAGGGGAGTGGCAGAGGCCTAAATGTTTCTGCCGCAGGCAGAAGTTGCAGCAAGAGAGGAGGACGTGGCAGCAGGAGTCGCAGCGAGAGGCCTGAGCTTCCTGTGTCATCTAGCAATCGCGTCTTGACCAACAACCCAGCGGTTCTTGAATGATTGACTCGGTCATCCACTTCGTCCCAAGTGACATTAGACACCCCCAGCCAAGAGTCGGTGGGTTCGTCAGACACAACCCTTAGTTGGCATGGCCCGCAGCAGGCCCTGTGCCCTCACCTGTCCTCAACCTGCCTCTGTCCTTTTCTGTTCTCTCACCCAGAGAAGTATTATATGCTGTGAGCTCAGCTTCACTATACAACGAGGACAAGCTACTAGAGGACAGTCAGCAGCTACTGGCCAGCCGAGATGTGGAGGAGACATCCTCTGCTTCCTCCGGTAGGTGGGCAAGTAGTGATGAGGATAGTGGCACGGGAGCTGGTATTATGAGCAGTCAGGCTCCTGATCCAGAAATCGTTGAGGAGGACATCAGTGACGTGCAGACAGTATTCAAAGAAGATGATGTAGCAGAACTCACTTGGAAGCCGGGTGAATTAGGGGCTTTATCATCTTCGGGAGAAGACGGTGGCAGCTTACCCGTGAGGCAGCGGCCAAGCCAGCAAGTCGCTAGCGTGGCCGGGAGTCAGCAGGATGGCAGCCGTGGGAGGTTGGGAGCCAAACGTGCCCGGGGTTGACCACCCACTTCACAGGAGCCTACCTGCCTGGAAAGTAGTGGTGCAGGGGTTTTACGGAAGCAGCAGTGGTAGCAGTCAGTCAGTGCAGAGTGTTGGGGGTAAAATCACCTACTCGGCGGTGTGGCAGTTTTTTGTTAAGCCGCCGGAGGAGGTAAACATGGCCATTTGTAGAATCTGTGGTCAGAAGATGAAGCGTGACAAGGGTGCCAATGTTGGCACCACGACCCTGCGTCAACATATGCAGAGTCACCATAAAGTGGCCTGGGAGAACCGTGGCTCCGATGTGGTGGTCCAGCCTGCCACAGCAACCGTTGCATCACCCAGTGGCACACACCCGATTTCAGACAGTCAAGGTTCCACTACCTCAGCCGAATTAAGCGGTCTGTCCTTCCCATCATCTGCTGGTCCTGATGCTCCTACTCTTCCTCCCACTCCTCGGCAGTCATTCCGTTAGCAATCCATCACCGAAGAGATTGTCAAGAGACAATAGTATGCGTGCACTTATCCAAAGGTGCAGAAGCTGAATGTGCTCCTGGCCAAGTTGCTGGTGGTGCAGTCTCTCCCTTTCCAAGTGGTGGGCTCTGCACCTTTCAGAGAACTAATGGTTTGTGCCGAGCTGAGGTGGAGAGTCCCAAGCCTTAATTTCTTTGCTAAAAAGGCAGTACCAGCCCTGCACACGTATGTAGTACAGAAGTGGGCCAGTCCTTGAGACTGTGGGTGTCTGCCAAAGTGCACGGCAGCAGCAATGTGTGGAGCTGTAACTGCGGTCAGGGACAATACATGTCCTTTACATCCCACTGAGTGAATATGGTTCCTACACAGCCACTCCAGAAACTTGGCCAGGTGACGCTGCTTCCGCCTCCACATTCTCACACCGTTGGTCTTGCGACAATGTCCACCTCTGCCTCCTCATCCTCCACCGTGTCCTCAGCCTCCACTGCAGGGACGTTACAGTGCCCCTCCAGTATACCACATGTGCAGGGCACCGCGGTGTCACGCTGTTCTGCACCTGGTTTGCCTTGGTGAATGGATTCACACAGGGGAGGAACTGCTCTGTGTGATGCATCAAGAAATCGAATCCTGGCTTTCTCCATGACAACTCAAAATGGGAACCATGGGGACCAACAATGAGAAGAACATGGTGTCGGCACTGCGTCAAGAAAGGCTGAGCTTTGCGCCCTGCATGGCACACATGTTCAATCTGGTTGTCAAGGGGTTCCTAAAGTCTTCCACCCATCTGCAAGACATCCTAAAAATGGCCAGGTAACTTTGCATGCACTTCAGCCACTCGTATACAGCAAAGCACACCCTTCTTGAGCTGCAGCGGCAGAACGGCGTCTCCCCAATATAGCCTGATATGGGACGTTTTCACTGTTGGAATTCCACCCTCCATATATTGGACCGACTATACGAACAGAGAAAGGACATAAACGATTTCATTTTGATCCAAGCGGACAGGAGTACTCCCCACACATCATTCCACTGCTTCATGTCCTGGAAAAGATGCTGGTAAATCTGGCTAGTCAGGGAAATGGAGACTTGGCGCCTAGATCTCATGGCCACATGAGCCCTGTGGGGGCTGAACTGGAGGAGGAGAAGGACATTGGAGCACAAGCAATGTGTAGCGAAATGTGTGGTTTTACGCAAAGGTGACAGGAGTGGAGGAGCAGGAGCAGCCAGTAGAGCTACAGGGCGATGAGGAAGATGAGGCAGAGGACCCAGACACACCGTTCAGTATGCAGTGGAGATGGAGGCAGGGAGTCCCTCCGAGTCACTTGCACAAATGACCCGGTGCATGCCCACTTGCTTGCGTAGTGACAGCCAAATTGTCACTATTCGTCAGAGGGATGACTTCTAGCTCTCCACCTTGTTGAACCCTTGCTACTGGTCCAAAATGTGGGCCTTTTTTACACCCGCTGAGAGGGAGGACAAACTGAACTACTATAGAGACATCCTATGTAGTCAGTTGGCCTCTGTTTATGTGCGCCAACATCCATCCTCTTGCTGGTCTTACCGGGGGGCTCATTTTTCTCTGCCATGGCTGCTGTGGCAGGGAGGGGGGAGGTAGGAGCAGTTTCAGCTCTGTCAGATATAACTTGAGTCTAGAGTTGCTGATGAGCAGCTTTCTTCACCCACCTAGTGAACTTCTCACCAGATAGACCTGGATCAGGACCTGAACCAGCAGGTGGTGACATACTATTGCGACGGGCGCCTCCCCCTAGGGACCTATCTGTAATGTGACCTAGGTATAGAAATGCCGAGTGGTATAGTGCGGCCTAAAATGTCCCTTTATATGTGTCACGGTTCTCGGCTGGACCCCAGGCTTTGGATCCGAAGCAATAAATAGGGGGGAAAAATTGAGGAATTTTAAAGAAATATTGAGTCCAAAAGTTTTGAGAATGACACAAATATTAGTTTTCACAAAGTTTGCTGCAAAACTGCTTTTAGATATTTGTTTTAGTTGTTTCTCTGATGTAGTGAAATATAATTACACGCACTTCATACGTTTCAAAGGCTTTTATCGACAATTACATGACATTTATGCAAAGAGTCAGTATTTGCAGTGTTGGCCCTTCTTTTACAGGAACTCTTCAATTCGACTGGGCATGCTCTCAATCAACTTCTGGGCCAATTCCTGACTGATAGCAACCCATGCTTTCATAATCATTTCTTGGAGTTTGTCAGAATTAGTGGGTTTTTGTTTGTCCACCTGCCTCTTGAGGATTGACCACAAGTTCTCAATGGGATTAAGATCTGGGGAGTTTCCAGGCCATGGACCCAAAATGTCAACGTTTTTGTCCCCAAGCCACTTAGTTATCACTTTTGCCTTATGGCACGGTGCTCCATCGTGCTGGTCTGCTGGAAAATGCATTGTTCTTCACCAAACTGTTGTTGGATTGTTGGAAGAAGTTGCTGTTGGAGGGTGTTTTAGGAACCATTCTTTATTCGTGGCTGTGTTTTTGGGCAAAATTGTGAGTGAGCCCACTCCCTTGGATGAGAAGCAACCCCACACATGAATGGTCTCAGGATGCTTTACTGTTGGCATGACACAGGACTGATGGTAGTGCTCACCTTTTCTTCTCCGGACAAGCCTTTTTCCATGTGCCCCAAACAATCGGAAAGAGGCTTCATCGGAGAATATGACTTTGCCCCAGTCCTCAGCAGTCTATTCACCATACTTTCTGCAGAAGATCAATCTGTCCCTGATGTTTTTTTGGGAGAAAAGTGGCTTCTTTGCTGCCCTTCTTGACACCAGGCCATCTTCCAAAAGTCTTCGCCTCACTGTGCGTGCAGATGCGCTCACACCTGCCTGCTGCTATTCCTGAGCAAGCTCTGCACTGGTGGCACTCCGATCCCACAGCTGAATCCTCTATAGGAGACGATCCTGGCGCTTGCTGGACTTTCTTGGGCGCCCTGAAGCCTTCTTAACAAGAATTGAACCTCTTTCCTTGAAGTTCTTGATGATCCTATAAATTATTGATTGAGGTGCAATCTTAGTAGCCACAATATCCTTGCCTGTGAAGCCATTTTTATGCAACGCAATGATGGCTGCACGGGTTTCTTTGCAGGTCACCATGGTTAACAATGAAAGAACAATGATTTCAAGCATCACCCTCCTTTTAACATGTCAAGTCTGCTATTTTAACCCAATCAGCCTGACATAATGATCTCCAGCCTTGTGCTCATCAACATCACCTGAGTTAACAAGACGATTACTGAAATGATCTCAGCAGGTCCTTTAATGACAGCAAGAAAATGCAGTGGAAAGTTTTTTTGGGATTAAGTTAATTTTCATGGCAAAGAAGGACTATGCAATTCATCTGATCACTCTTCATAACATTCTGGAGTATATCCAAATTGCTATTATAAAAACTTAAACAGAAACTTTTCCAAATTCCAATATTTATGTAATTCTCAAAACTTTTGGCCACGACTGTATGTAGTTGAACAGCTGTTTTACTTAAATAAATGTTCATCAGAAACAAGCTTCAAGCTTCATCTTCAAGCTTTATCTTGGTCCCAGCAGGCTTTAGCATTAAAACTGGCAGTCAAACTCAACCCTGCTACATCTGCTTCTTTCTGGCTCTGCTGTACTGACAGGCTAACTGTATAACTCAGTTTCTTCTGTCTGTTGCACTTTCTCTATGTAGTCTGACTCTTAAGTAATGTCAGGGAACTATGATTCTGGTTTCTGAGGCTTCAAGCTTTGGCCTCCATGGCCAGCAGAGCTTAGGATTTTCTGGCTGGCTTGGGCAGTTCCAGCAGAGTTGTTCCCTGCATACCTTCCCCAAGGAGGGGTAAGCTAGAACTGACTAGGAACTGGAACCCACCCTTACTGCAGGAAGTAGGACTAGCCCACTTCTCTCCAGTTTAGAATGAAATGGACAATTCCATTCTACCTAAATGTAGCTCTGCCATGTTTGCTGCCACTTGCTGGTGAACCAGGTACACTACACGTTAACATATCAGTTGCAAAAATTAGAAGTTCACAGTGTATAGGACCTGGAATAAAATGCATAGATTACATTATATTAGCCAATTAAAGACAGTAGCGGGGTGAATAAGTGGTAATGCCACTCTGCTGGGGCGTTACACTTGGACAGTACCCTGCCACCCCACATTGAAGATCTGCTGGGCTACTGGGCAGCCAAACTGGATTTGTGGCCGCAACTGACAGAGTTTACCCTGGAAAAGCTGTCCTGCCCGGCCAGTAGTGTAGCATCAGAGTGGGTGTTTAGTGCGACGGGGGCCATAGTTACCCCACGAAGAACTCGCCTGTCCATCCAAAATGTGGAAAGACTGACCTTTGTCAAGATGAATCAGGCGTGGATCAACCAGGATTTCCACCCACCAATGCCTGTTGTATCAGACTAGATCATCCATGGTGCAACACCAACACTTTGACAAAAGAGACCAGTTTCTTCTGGTTACCTACCTCAGCTACTATTCTGATGCTGCCACCCGCCTGATGCCACACATCTGATGCCAAGTGCTCCTTCTTTCACCCACCATCTTCAGCTGGTACTGGTATTGCCACCCACCTCCCCACTTTGTCATCGGGTCACTCTGTGGTCTCCTGATGCTGCTTCCACCTCCACACCATGTCACCTTGCCATTCTGTGTAGTGTTGAGCGAGCATACTTTGCCAAACACCAATTGTTAGTCAGTGCTCGAGTCAGTGTATTTAAATCTACCGTATTTTTCACCCTAAAAGACGCCCTTTCCTCCCCCCAAAAGTGGGGGAAAATGGCAATGCTTCTTATGGGGTGAAAGCTGCAGTTTACACTGATACACCGCTGCCGCGATGCTGCACAGCGCGGCCGGCAGGTGTATCAACGGGAAGGGAGGAGGGGCTGGGGGCCGCCATCTGGTTTTGTAATGGCAGCAGGGCCTTGTGCAGTCACTGTATTCTATTACACCCCCCACTCACTGTAGTAATCATATCTAAGTGTAGGCATTGTTTAACTATAGAAATCATCTTTAATCCAGCAGCCGGTAGTACTTACTAGTAACTTTGTAGCAGGCAAGAAGCCAGCCGGGTGGGTGCTGCAGCGTAACTCACTATGTCATGCGCCTGCTCCTCCCACTTTATGAATGAAACAGGCGCATGACGTAGTGAGTTACACTGCAGCTGCCTGCCCGGCCTCCTGCCTGCTAAGGAATTTACTAGTAAGTACTACAGGGTCTGTGAATGGCACTGTTATGGGGGCATCTGTTAAGTTTAAATTAAGTTTAGTCTCTATTTCTGAAAAAGATTGTGATGGGTTTCGAATCCCAGTAGAAACTGTTCTGAAATAAAGGGTAAATTAGTTATAAATACACTGGGGTGTCCCCAAGCACTGACTCCATATATGGACATGGCTATATATGGAGTCAGAGCAGGGACTCCCAAGCCGAACTAAAGTCCCGACACCCTCCCCTCTTCAGAGCAGGGGGTACCTGGTTTAATGCTCGGGTTTCTCCCATTGACTTTCATTGTGCTTGGGTGCTCGGTAGAGTACACTAGCATCGTGAAGTGTTCTACTCGAGCACCCGAGCATCGCAAATGTTCTACTTGAGCACCCGAGCACACAAGCATTTTGGTGCTCGATCAACACTAATTCTGTGGTCTCCTGATGCTGCTTTCACCTCCTTACTATGTTACCTTGCCACTTTGTGGTATCCTGATTCTGTGCCACCTCCACACAATGTCACCTGGCCACTCTGTGGTCTCCTGATGCTGCTGCTACTTTAATGCTATGTCACCTTGCCACTCTGTGGTCTCCTGATGCTGCTGCTACTTTAATGCTATGTCACCTTGCCACTCTGTGGCCTCCTGATGCTGCTGCTGCCACCTACAAACTGTCATTGTGCCATTCTTTGGCCTCCTGATACTGCCACCACCTCCACATTATCATTGTGCCACTCTTTCACATCACCACTATGTCGTAGGGCCACTCTGTGGACTGCTCATGCTGTTCCCACCCTCCCCACTTCATCACTGGGCCACTATTTTGACTTTCGGCCTGACTGACATCATCATTTAATTGACCCTTCTTCTGATCTGTCAGAGGGAAGGAAAAATTAGGCTCACAAGGGATCCTGTATATGTAAGGGTACTTTCACATTTGCGGTAGGACGGATCCGGCAGGCTATTCAGCCTGCCGGATCCGTCCTGCCACAAGTGCCCTTGCACTGCCTTGCTGCCGCTCCGTCCCCATTGACTATAATGGGGCAGGGGGTGGTGGAGCTACGGCGCAGCATGGCAGTGCACGGCAAAGATCCCCGGGCTGAAAAGTCAGACATGCACGACTTTTAGTCCGGCGATCTCCGGCCGCGCACTGCCATGCTGCACCGTAGCTCCGCTCCCCGCCCTGTTATAGTCAATGGGGACAGAGCGGCAGCACAGCAGTGCACGGGCACTTGCGGCAGGACGGATCCGGCAGGCTGAATAAGTGAAGGCGGATGCTTCACAGACAGGATCCGTTTTTTTGGGGTTATTGTTCTGACGTTTGAGGGGAAGGGCAAAATAATCAGTGGCGATAACACAAACTTACTGCTGACACCCTCTCCACTCTTTCGGGTGGGGGGGGGCTATACTTTTATAAGCGTTTAATAGAACAGTTTCTGTAGACATCTATGTGGAATCAGCTGCCGACGGTGTAAATAGCTGTTTTTTAATGTGATTCGCCACAGATAAATTTGGATCGAACCAAATGTTTTCGAAAAATTTGGCGAATCGGGCGAATAACATTTTTGAGAAATTCGCTAATCTCTAGTTGTAGCCATATATTTTTATACCTATAAAATAATTTTTGGATAGATATGGCAGCCGGGCATGTGTGCTTTATGGCATCTGCAATGAAAAGGATTTATTTTAAAGAAAAGCCTCAATAGACAGTGTCCAGGAATAGATGCAGCCCACTCACCCATAGATCTAGAACTTTCAGAGTAGCTGCATATAGGGCATTATTTATGTGTGTATTGAGGGTGTTGTTACTATTTTTTCATTAACTGGGCCAGTACATTCTCTTATCTGAAAATAATCATAAATTCGAGCTCCAAAAACTAAAAATAAAAATTTGTATCACAACATAAATCGACTGCACCATATTCACATTCAGATTCTAAACTGACAGTAGAAACTTTCTACTGTTTTGTATTTTTTTTTGTAATTTTATACTTTTTTGTAGTTTTCTAGTAATAATACATTTCTAATTCTTGTTGCAATTAACTTTCTATCATAAAACATGAATCATTCTATTAGTCGTGTAAATTAAATTTGATGAGAAACGGTTCCTATTGTTCCGAAATGGAATTTTTCCTTAAAGATTATGATTTCAATAGGTAAATAAATACCAAAGTTAATTAATATATTACTTTTTATACATTACCTTTCTTAACTTATTAAATAGTTTTTTTTTCAAACATAATTTTATTGTGTTTCTATAATTTATTATGATACACAGCTGAATTTACCTTTCCATAGTCTTCAAAGTGAATCTTTATTTTTTAATGGCTTTTTTTTTTTAGATTCAAGCTTATATGTTAATTCCTTTTTAAATCTATCTGTACATCAGTTGGAGCTTTGTATGCCTGATAAGGAGCTGCAAACCCCAAGCAATTACAGTACATAGATTTAAAGCATGGCATTCTTACTGCTTACAGCCACTGCTAGAGGAGACTTTTGAGCTCATGGCATGCTGCCTTATTATTGAGTTCAGTATTACTGAGCATGCAGAAAGCTTCTAAGCTCCTGTGGCTGCAGAAGTCCAGTAGTATGCCCATTCAGGGGAAGCTCTGACTGCTAGAAAGTTATAGTAATCAATAGAGTTGAGCAAAGTGAGCTTCGGATGCTTAATCTAAATTTACTTTGTTCAAAACTTCAGAATTATACTGTATGGAGATCTATCTCCGTACAGTATTTGAATGTATGGGCTCCGATAAGCCGAAGTAAGCTGTTCACGAAGTCGCGTGTGACTTCATTGAATAACTTTAGTAGTGGTAAAATGGAAAACCACTTTAAAACTTGAAACCAAACTTGGCTTTGGTTCGAAGGTACCAGTCGGAACCAAAGCCGAGTTCGGTTTCAAGTTTTAAAGTAGTTTTCCACTTTAAAAATCAATTACTGAAGTTATCCAATGAAGTCACACGCAACTTCGTGAATAACTTACTTTGGCTCATTGGAGCCCATACATTCTAATATTGTACGGAAACAAATCTCTGTAAAGTATTATTCCGAAGTTTTGAACGAAGCACCTTCGGATTAAGCAACCGAAGCTCGCTTCACTCAACTATAGTAAACAACATGCAATTTGAAACCTATTTAGATTTTAAAATGTATAGTATGCAGCTGTAGGTAGCAAAAAGAAGAGGAATACAGAGGTCCCTCAGGATACAATGGCCTCAGGATACAATATTTTCAACAAACAATGGTCTTTTCTGACCCAGCAGAAGTTGAAACTAGACTCAACATACAATGCCCCAAAATAGCTATATTAGTTTCTAGTTAGCAACTATTCCTGACAAGGACTTGTTTTATCTGTGTTAGTTATCTGCTTATTTTTCTTAGACCTCATGCACAAGACCGTATGTATTTTGCGGTCCGCAAACGACGGATCCACAAAAAATGCGATTCCATGTGCATTCTGTATTTTGCGGAATGGAACTGCTGGCCCCTAATAGAACAGTACTATCCTTGTCCATAATGTGGACAATAATAGGACAATTTCTATCTTTTTGTGGAACGGAAATACGGACACACGGAAACAGAATGCACACAGAGTACCTTCCGTTTTTTCTGCAGACACATTAAAATGAATGGTTCCATATACGGTCCGCAAAAAAAAAAAAATGGAACGGACACGGAAAGAAAATATGTTTGCGTGCATGAGGCCTACAGTCTTCATTTTCTCTTATCTTGGATGACAATTTGGGACCGATTACTCAAGTTACAATGATTTCAACATACAATGGTCGCCCTGGAACCAATTAATATTGTAACTTAAGGGACCACTGTATGTATGTGTATATATATATATATATATATATATATATACAGTGGATATAAAAAGTCTACACACCCCTGTTAAAATGTCAAGTTTCTGTGCTGTAAAAAAAATGAGACAAAGAAAAATCATTTCAGAACTTTTTCCACCTTTAATGTGACTTATAAACTTTACCACTGAAAAACAAACTGAAATCTTTTAGGTGGAGGGAAGAATAAAAAAACTTAAATAATGTGGTTGCATAAGTGTACACACCCTCTTATAACTGGGGATATAGCTGTGTTCAGAATTAAGCAATCACATTCAAAATCATGTTAAATAGGAGTCGGCATACACCTGCCTTCATTTAAAGTGCCTCTGATTAACCCCAAATAAAGTTCAGCTGCTCTAGTTGGTCTTTCCTGAAATTTTCTTCGTCACATCCCACAGCAAAAGCCATGGTCCTCAGAGAGCTTCCAAAGCATCAGAGGGATCTCATTGTTAAAAGGTATCAGTCAGGAGAAGGGTACAAAATAATTTCCAAGGCATTAGATATACCATGGAACACAGTGAAGACAGTCATCATCAAGCAGAGAAAATATGGCACAACAGTGACATTACCATGAACTGGACAACCCTCCAAAATTGATGAAAAGACGAGAAGAAAACTGGTCTGGGAGGCTACCAAGAGGCCTACAGCAACATTAAAGGAGCTGCAGGAATATCTGACAAGTACTGGCTGTGTGGTACATGTGACAACAATCTCCCCTATTCTTCATATGTCTGGGCTATGGGGTAGAGTGGCAAGAGAAAAGCCTTTTCTTATGAAGAAAAAAATCTGAACCAGGCTACATTTTGCAAAAGCAGCTCTGAAATCTCCCAAAAGCATGTGGGAAAAAGTGTTATGGTCTGATGAAACCAAGGTTGAACATTTTGGCCATAATTCCAAAAGATATGTTTGGTGCAAAAACAACACTGCACATCACCAGAAGAGCACCATCCCCACAGTGAAGCATGGTGGTGGTAGCATAATGCTTTGGGGCTGTTTTTCTTCAGCTCGAACTGGGGCCTTAGTTAAGATAGAGGGAATTATAAACAGTTCCAAATACCAGTCAATATTGACACAAAACCTTCAGGCTTCTGCTAGAAATCGGAACAGGAAGAGGAACTTCATCTTTCAGCATGACAATGACCCAAAGTATACATCCAAATCAACAAAGGAATGGCTTCACCAGAAGAAGATGTACGTTTTGGAATGGCCCAGCCAGATCCCAGACCTGAAGCTGATTGAAAATCTGTGAGGTAGTCTGAAGAGGGCTGTGTACAGGAGATGCCCTCGTAATCTGACAGATTTGGAGTGTTTTTGCAAAAAATAGTGGGCACATCTTGACAAGTCAAAATGTGCCATGCTGATAGACTCATACCCAAAAAGACTGAGTGCTGTAATAAAATCACATTTTTTAAAATCACAACAAAGTATTAGTTTAAGGCTGTGCACACTTATGCAACCATATTATTTTATTTTTATATTTTTTCTTCCCTCTACCTAAAAGATTTCAGTTTGTTTTTTAATTAAGTTGTACAGTTTATAGGTGACATTAAAGGTGGAAAAAGCTCTGAAATGATTTATCTTTGTCTCATTTTACAGCTCAGAAACCTGACATTTTAACAGGGGTGTGTAGACTTTTTATATCATATATATATATATATATATATATATACACACATATATAGTGGAATTAAGCAGGTAGCACTCCAGACTTGTGAAAATAATGTGGGATTTATTGACACCCAAACAACTGCAACGTTTCAGCTCGCCTCAATGGAGCCTTTGTCAAGCAAAGTGTAGTGCTCAAGTGAACATTATATAGTGAAAGATCATAGTTAATTACATAACATCCATGATTAAAGTGATAAAAAAGCCAAAAGTAGTGTACATAATCAATATTGACATGATCCTGTGATACATCGAAAATGGTATTTGGTACTTTGGAGTTAAACGCACTGGATGTTTCCCATGCCATGGGTGTGTGAATTGTTCCTTGATGTATAGAGGCTCAACATTCACACATCCGGAGACAGGGGAGAATTTTTCTATAAAACATCATCTCACTTGTGATTCTACATTTGTGGTGTACCTGTTGGAATGCCCATGTCGTCTCCTCTATGTGGGGGAGACTACATGGGACATGAAAAGAAGGCTTAATAACCACAGATACACCATCAGAGAGAAAAAATGGACCTACCAGTCTCCACATATTTTGTGGAGGCAAAACATAAAGAAAGGGATTTGAGATTCCGTATTATTGACCAAGTACAGATGCCTAGACGTGGAAGCGATAGAGTGACCTTATTAAAACGTAGGGAACTCTATTGGATATTCCATCTACAAACATTAAAGCCTAAATGGTTAAATGTTGAGTTTAAGGTGACTTGATCCTCCAGAGTTTTGTAGGGGTTCGCTCCTTTGACCCCTTGAGTGCAAATGACGATATGTTAATTCTTTTTCATTTCTCCCTTTTTTTCAATTATACTTGAAATGGATTTCTACAGTCATCTTAAGGACAAGACACAGCATGAGACTTCCATATGGATCCGTGGTACAAATATATTTTTTTCTCTACTGTGAGATCCAAGTGGACCACAATAATATTGCCTCTGGTTTAATCTAAGTACTTTTTGCATATATGAGGGTCATCCTTCTGTGTACCACCTTGTGGCAGGAGGGAGGTGGGGTGATATCTACCCCCTCCTCCACTGCTATGGACTCGGATGCGGTGTATGGTGTACATGCACCAAAACCGGACCCAGTGGGATGTGTACATAAAATTATGTCTTAATGAATCCATGGGACAGGTACCGATTTACCCAAGGTAGGGGTTAATAGGCATGGCGCTGATTTCATCCCTGCTCACCTCTAGGAAGGACACGTATGTCATAAATATGATATGCGATTGTCAACAGTTTTAGCATATCGGAACCTGAATACTCATGGTTCTCCCTTTATAATACAATATGTCCATAGATAATAATGATATATATATATATATATATATATATATATATATCCTAGCTGAAGGACCCAGCTACACACGGGTACATTTAATCTATTTCATTTAATCTTTGTGTGTGTCGTTAAGAGATATCGACAGTATCCACTATAACATTGACATCTACAGTACTCAACCCCCTTAACAGTGACCGCCACAGCCCCCCACCCCTTACTACTGACCCCCCCACAGTGCCGCATCTCCTTAAAATGGGACCTCCACAGCAGCCCACGCCATTAACTTTGACCTTCATAGCAGCCTGCCCCTTTAACAGTGAGTTCCATAGCACCCCACCCCCTTGACAGTGACCTCTACATGGGCCCGCCCCCTTAACAGTGACCTCTACAGCACCCGCCCCTTAACACTAACTATAGGTTACAGTCCCCTTAACTGTGACCTCCACCATTTCCGGCCCCCTCAACAGACAAATTAGCAGCAACTGCCCTTTTAACAGTGACTGCCACAGTACCCCATTACCTTAACAGTGACCTCACAGTACCCCGCTACCCCTTTAATAGTGGCCTTCACAGTCTCCTCTTCCCTTAACAGTGACCTCCAAAGTGCCCACTCCTTTAACATTGACCTCCAGGGCAGCCTGCCCCCATAACAGTAACATCCACAGCGACCTCTCCTTTATTAGTGACCTCCACAGTACCCCGTCTCATTAACAGTGATTTACACAATAACCTGCCCTCTTAACAGTGACCTCCACAGAGCTCCATTCCCTTGAAATGTGACCTCCACAGCACCCCGTCCCCTTAACAGTGACCTCTACAGCACCCCACCCCTTAACACTGACCTCCATAGCGGACCATCCCCTTAACTGTGACCTCCACTGTTCCCTGCCCCCTTAACAGAGACCTCCACAGTGCCCGCCTCTTAACAGTGATCTCAATAGCATCCCACCCCCTTAACAGTGACCTCCACAGCGGTCCGCCCCTTTAACAGTGACCTCCACAGTGGCCACCTCTTTATTAATGACCTCCACAGTACCCCGTCTCCTTAACAGTGATTTCCTGCCCCTTAACACTGACCTCCACAGTGGACCGTCCCCTTAATTGTAACTTCCATAGTAGCCTGTCCCTAGGGTTTGCCAGCGGTCCAGTTTTAGGCTGGACAGTCCAGCTTTCAGAATCCCTGTTCTCAGTCTGGTGCAGGGCCTGGACGAACACAGGAATGTCCCTTTAAACAGCTCACTCTCAGACAGCAGCACTGTGCTGTCTGAGCGTGAGCTGCAGGGAGAAGTTCACCCTCCCTCCCACCCCTGCAGCTGACAGAAGTTGATTTTTACCTTCATTTTTTCAATCCCTGTCGGTTGCGGAGTGGGATGGTCGTGGTCTAACCAGAAAATGGCTCAGTTGTTAAGAGACCTGGTTTAAAACTGTGTGTATGTGTAGACTAAGGACCTGCGAGCTTCTATTGGCTGATTAGGGTCAGGTGACCAGGCTTCTATTGGCTCATGCACTTTTTGGGAATATCTCAGGAACAGTATGTGCTAAAGAGCTGAGACCCGGTCTAGAACCTTCCCAGACACCTGATGTAACTATTTGCCAAATTTCATGATTGTAAATGCCACGGTGCCCCAACATATTAATTTCCCCCACACTGCCCCCACATAGTAAATTCCACCCACTGCAGTTCCCCCTCACTGCCCCCACATAGTAATTTCCTCCACACTACCCACACATAGTAATTTTCTTCACACTGCCCCACAGAGTAATTTACCCCCACACTGCTCCACATAATAATTTGCCCCCACATAGTAGTCCCATAATAATTTGCCCCCACACAGCCCCCACATGATAATCATTCCATAATAATTTGCCCCCACATAGTAATTTGCCCCAATATAGTAATTACCCCCGATATCTCTTAATATGTCCTCCTGTGTGTCCGCACCCCACATGTCCCCCAAAGTAAGCACATGAAATAAAAAAATAAATTAATGAAAAAAATTCAATGTCCAGGGCCAGACGCTTGCTCGCAGAGGAAGGCGGGATGAGGCAGGCGGCACATGTCACAGTGCTGCGTCCCAGCACAGGCATGCAATTATGTCATCACGCCCGCCTGCACCGGGATTTCACTACCGCATAGGCCTCAGGCCTACTAAGCCTGAAGCCTATGGCGGTAATTGGCAGCGGGGAAGGCAACTATGCGCTCCCGTGTCCCGATGCAGTATGTGGGCGTTTGGGTCAGCGTTGGGCCCCCCAGCTTTGTTGTTTGTATAAAAAAAAAGGATATATATTAAGAAATTAATCAGTATCAAATATTTTAAAGGCGACCTAAACTTTTAATAAAACCATGGTCTTGCTGCCAATGTCAAGTTTCATCTGCTCTTTTCAACATCTCCAGTATGGAGTGGATCCATACTCCGAATGCTGAAAATGCCAAACAGAGACGATTAAACTCAATAATACAGAGCAATCTGAGAAGGAAAGAAAAGAGCAAAACAAAATGCTGTCAAGGAAGGATATGTCATCATCCGTCAGGTGTTGTATTATCAAAATTTTTCTCCTTAACAAATTATTTCTAGGGGAGAATATGACACCTCACTGAGATTAGCTATGGGTCTGTTCTACAGAAGTAAATTGTTTATGTAACCATATATAAGAAATTAATAATTGAGTTAAATGCACAATGAAGATCATTTTAGTAAACGGAAAAATAGATTTGGCAAGCACCATCATTAGTGGGTTAACAGGTTAACCCGACAGTGTAACAAGCTTTGCTCATTGTTAAACTAAGCCAGCCCGATAAGCTTGTGTCTTAATGTGCCAGGCATTACTTTAAAGGAAACCTGTCATCAACTTTATGCTGCCCATACTAACGGCAGAATAAAGTAGAGACAGGTGAGTTGATTTCAGCGGTCTGTCATTTATAAGGTAAAAGTAAGTGTTTGCCGAGAACCAACATCACAATCATTGCAGACTGGGCCTGGAAAAGAGTCACAGCCACCTCAGAAGAGTCCTGGTTATTCATGAATTCCTGCTCTCCTGCCCACCTGCTGATGACTGATGTCTTTTACCTAGTTTTCTCCCTTTCTCTCTAGGAGAGAACTGCCAATCATCAGCAGATGGGTGAGAGAGCAGGAGATTAGGAATAACCATGACTCTCCTCAAGTAGAATCAGGGGCGTAACTACTGGGGAAGCAGGGGAAGCAGCTGCTTCGGGGCCCGGGCTTACAGGGGGCCCGGCAAGCACGTGTTTGTCCTCACTTCTCTCCTCCCCCGGGTAATCAGCACGTGTCCTCTCGCCCTTGTCTATTTATTTAAAACTTATTTCTTCTTTCTTTCAGAAAAGTTGCTCTGGGATCGAACCTGCGACCATCAGGTTCAAAGGCAAGTTACTTTACCACTAGGCTATATCTGCCGCCTAGCCAGATAGTTAGTAAAAAAAAATATGACCTCTAGATGTGGAGAACTTTGATAGTGTATCCATACACATTACAGCTGCACCAGCACATTGTATATGGATGTAGCAGAGCTTGGTGTGTTGGGGCAGCTGTAATGTGTATAGATACACTATCAAAGTTCTCCTTATCTAGAGGTCTTATTTTTTTTTTTAGCTACCAGGCTATGCAGCTCATATGGTCTTGTGGGTATGTGTCTTGCCTTTCATCCTAGGGTGACTAATTTTTTTACGTTTATCCTGTAACATTGTATGTTGTTTCTGGCAATTCACGGTCAGGTCACGAGGCACGACTACTGGCACATTATAGGGGGTTATATGGCTGGCTACTGGCACATTATAGGGGGCTGGGGGCTATATGGCTGACTACTGGCACATTATAGGGGGCTATATGGCTGGCACATTATAGAGGGGGAGCGAAACGCACGGGTAGGGGGGGGGGCCCAATACAAAAATTTGCTGTGGGGCCCAGTCATTTCTAGCTACGCCCCTGAGTAGAATTGACTCTTTTCAATGCTTGTCCTGCAATGATTATGATGCTGCTTCTCGGCAACCACTTACCGTATTTTCCGGCGTATAAGACGACTGGGCATATAAGACGAACCCCTACTTTTCCTGTTAAAATATGGGGTTTGGGCTATACTCGCCGTATAAAACTACCCCTCTTTCAACGCACACCAAATAAAAATTGGGTGTGTCAGCTCTCCCTGCCTGCCCAGCCCTCCCTGTCAGGGGCTGCTTCAGGAGCGGCTGGCCGGGATGCAGTGCACGGTGGCTCAGCTAGAGGGCGCCTGTCCCTAAAGCTGGAGAAGGAAAGCTTCTCCAGTCAGGCTCGGAAGTAAAGAGGACCTTCCACTGGTCCAATGATTGTTAGATAATGATATGTATGTGTAGAGCTGCTCCGTTCGCCCGCTGTGGCCCTGATTAGCGGCACCTGCACCTTATGCTAATTACAGCCAATCTTGCACCTGGGAGGAGACATCCTCTTCTGCCCTGGGCATCTCCTTCTCCCACAGCGCTCAGCTCACAGCCTGGGAGAAAAAAATCCCTGGGCGCCACTCTACACATACCGGTACATATCATTATCTAACAATCATTGGACTACTGAAAGGTCCTCTTAAGTTTCAGAACGCCGTATACTGGCTTATAAGACAACACCCGGCGTATAAGACAACCCCTGACTTTTGAGAAAATTTTCATGTGTGAAAAAGTAGTCTTATACGCCAGAATATACAGTACTTTCAGCTCATGAGTGACACAGCGCTTAAATCAGCATTTTTGTCACTATTTTATGCTGCCCTCAGTCAGGTCAGCATAAAGTTGATGACAGGTTCCCTTTAACTCCAGCTACATCTGTACATTATACAGGTAGATGAGATTTCAGATTGTAAACGAAGCATTCTGATGCATAATTACCGTGGTATATACCATCCATATCACAATAAAAATTAATGTGGTGTGGAACTTTAAATTCTAGAAGGTTCTGTTCTACCTTTCATAATTTTGATACTTAAGGCATAATGACACAGCTTGCATCGTTAAAACAGATGACTAACTTTAATGGCTATATTGGTGTTAATGATTTAAATGTTCTGAACTGTTTCTGCAAATTTCATAAATTTACTCTTAATTATTTTGAATTAAAGGAACACTCCTGGCAAAACAAATACTGTGTGTTAAGCCATGGGCTTAAAGGAATATTACCATAACAGACAATGGGGGCATATCGCTAGGATATGCCCCATTGTCTGATAGATGTGGGTTCCAGAGTACAGAGAGGGGAGACTGGTGGCTGGAGGACCCCAGGTTTCCCAGGGTTCGGCCATCGCCAAACGCTCTCCCCATACAAGTGAATGGGAGCACGCCGCTCTTGCACGGCCACCACTCCCAGTCATTTCTATGGTCCGACGAAAATAGCAGAGCCAGTGCTTGGCTATTTTCAGCGGCCCCATAGAAATGAATGGAGGGTGGCTGCGCATGCGCAGTGTGCACTCCACCACCTTATCCCGCTCCGTTTTCGGTGTAGGTGAGGGTCCTAGAGATAGGACCTCCACCAATCAGACAATGGGGACACATCCTAGCAATATGCCCCCATTGTCTGAGATGGGAAAACCCCTTTAAAGGGGCAGGGAGTTCTTTGAATCTCTGAGTCATCCATTACCAGTTCAAGCCCTGTACTAGGCCTAACATATTGTAGTGTCATTGATTGTACAAACTGTAAATCATTTTATAGAGGTTGCCCCACACTTAAATATTACATTTCTCTGTTTGATCAGGCAAAAAAGCACAAGCTGGATTAATAAAAAAAAAATAAAAAAAAAAATGGTCCTATATCCAGATGTGGTATTGCTGTTACATACTTGTTTTAGTCCCACATACTGTACTGTTAATTCCTGCATCCTCCGGCTCCGCAGGAAGGGAGGGGGCATGGACAAGACCTGAGGACAAAAAGCTGGTCTTGATAAATGTTCCCCTGTGTCTGTCTGACAGGTTATGTTGGGAGCACTAATTTGTCATTTCTTTTTTTATTTCAATTTTGGAGAGTACAAACATCTCAGCATCAGGAGAACACACACAGAAGACAAGCAGTGCTGTGATCTTTATTATAGCTCTACTTGTTGGTCACATCATGGAAGAGCATAATACTGTCCACTCAACAAGAGATGTCAGGATAAAAGGAGCAGATCAGAACAGTGCAAAGATGGAGAAATAAGAAAAAGCCAGTACTGTGGCTCCATGGAAAAAAATGTTGTATGCAAATTGTGATTTGGGGAAAAAAGTGTGAAGATGGCATGGGAACACCTGTTTCTGTAGTGGTCAATGCTCCATGTTCTCATACTGAACTTCAGGCACAGATTTTAAAATCTAAAGAGGTTTTTCAGGATTTAAAGTATCTCACATAAGTGAGTACACCCCTCACATTTTTGAATAATATTTTATTCTATCTTTTCATGGGACAACACCGAAGATATGACACTTTAATATAATGTAAAGAAGTCAGTGAACAGCTTGTATAACAGCGTAAATTTGGTGTGCCCTCAAAATAACTCAACACACAGCTATTAATTGCTAAACTGCTGACAACAAATGTGAATACAACACTAAGGTAAAATGGTCAAATTGTGCCCAATTAGCAATTTTCCATCGACGTTGTCGTGTGACTCATTAATGTTACAAGGTCTCAGGTGTGAATGGGGAGCAGGTGTGTGAAGTTTGGTGTTATCCCTCTTACACTCTCTCATACTGGTCACTTGAAGTTCAACATGGCACCTCATGGCAAAGAACTTTGAGGATCTGAATAAAAAGGTTTGTTGCTCTACACAAAGTTGGCCTAATAAGAAGATTGCCAACAGCCTGAAACTGAGCTGCAGCACAGTGGCCAAGACCATACAGCGGTTTAACAAGACAGGTTCCATTCAGAACAGGCCTCGCCATGGTTGACCAAAGAAGTTGAGTGCATGTGCTCAGTGTCATATCCAGATATGAGTGCTCCCAGAATTGCTGCAGAAGTTAAAGGGGTGAGGGGTCAGCCTGTCAGTGTTTAGACCATACGCCACACACTGCATCAAATCAGCCTGCATGTCCATTGTCCCAGAAGGAAACCTCTTCAAAAGATGATGCACAACAAAGCCTGCAAACTGTTTTCTGAAGACAAGCAGACTAAGGACATGGATTACTGGAACCATGCCCTGTGGTCTGATGAGAACACGATAAACTTATTTGATTCAGATGGTGTCAAGTGTGTATGGCGGCAACCAGGTGGGGAGTACAAAGACAAGTGTGTCTTGCCTACAGTCGAGGATCGTGGGAGTGTCATGGTTTGGGGCTGCATGAGTACTGCTGACTGTGGGGAACTACAGTTGATTGAGGGAACCATGAAAGCCAGCATGTACTGTGACATACTGAAGCAGAGTATGATCCCTTTTCCTCAGAAACTGGGCTGCTGGACGTTATTTCAACATGATAACGACCCAAACACACATCCAAGATGACCGCTGCCATGCTAACGAAACTGAGGATAAAGGTGCTGGACTGGTCAAGCATGTCTCCAGACCTAAACCCTATTGAGCATCTGTGGGGCATGCTGAAACAGAAGGTGAAGGAGTGCAAGGTCTCTAACATCCAACATCTCTGTGATGTCGTCATGGAGGAGTGGAAGAGGATTACAGTGGCAATCTGTGAAGCTCTAGTGAATTCATGCCCAAGAGAGTTAAGGCAGTGCTGGATAATAATGGTGGCCACACAAAATATTAACACTTTGGGCACAATTTGGCCATTTTCACTTAGGGGTGTACTCACTTTTATTGCCAGCAGTTTAGAGATGAATTGCTGTGTGTTGAGTTATTTTGAGGACACACCAAATTTACACTGTTATACAAACTGTACACTAACTTACTTTACTTGATATCAGAGTGTCATATTTTCAATGTTGTCTCATGAAAAGATACAATAAAATATGTGGGGCGTACTCACTTTTGTGAGATACTGTACATATTGATGGCTTATCCTCCGGAGCTCTGATGGGTGCCCCGCTTCCTTGTAGTTTTCCAAGCACAGAGCCATCCATTTGATGGTGGCTATGCATGGTACTGTGGTTTGAATGGGGCTGAGCTACGCCTAGGTCATGTGACTGATGAATATGATGTCACTTGGCCTAGGAAGAGGCTTAAGTGCTCTGGGATCACAGTAGTCTCTTTGTACAGCTGATTGGTGGGGGTCCCGGGAGTCAGATTCCTGCCGATCTGATATTGATGACCCCAAGGCCATCGATCTGTTATTCCCGGAAAACCCCTTTTGACATTCTAGCTATCTGCATTCACCACTAGAGGGAGCTTAGAAGCATACTTTATACAGTTATATTATTTTGTTCAAAGTGTAAATAGCATTCAGTAAGCTCCCCCTAGTGGTGGCTGTAAGCAGCTACAATGAAATGTAAACTATGCTATTGCAGGGGGTTTTGAGCTCTGTATCAAATCAGCTACTATAAAGAAATTAAAGATTTTTAAGCACTGAATTTTGAACGCATTCAGATTAAATACAAAATGGTGTTCAAGGGTAAGTATTGGCTTTACAGCATAAATTTACTTTAGCGAGACTGTACAGCAGTTCTACAATATACTGTCCTTCTATTAATCAATATTCATTTGAGAACAGCCCTGCAAGGCCAAAATGTCATCGTGTGTATCTCTTTTATGCTTTGATTGATTCATGAAATTGACATCTTGGTGCCTTGGATTCCAGGACCCTCTACTTTTTACGTGCATCAGCTTTTAAAATCAGTCCTTTTATGAGATTAGAGTGGAATAGAGATTTCTAGTCTTTTCTCTTCAAGTCGAACACACAGAATACTGACGTTTTATATTAATATAGGTATTTGGAATAGACATACTGATACAAAAATGTATTTATGCCCTGATTCACTACAATATAAGCTTTGCTATAATCCTATCCTTAAAGGGATTTTTTCGTATTAAACGAGTTCTCCAGGAATTAAGAAAATAAAATTACTGAAAATACTTAAAGGGGTTATCCAAGTTATAGTAATGTATGTTAAGGAGACTTATAATACTAGAAGAATGACATTTGTAATTCACTTACTTTATTTATATTGCCCTGTTTCTTCAGGGCCGATTAGGGTCATGTGACCCCTGACGTCATCCTCTTGGCTTGCTTACGTTCCGTTTACAGGCTTCTCCCTGCCTGAGGGAGTGGCCAGGCTCTGTAAACGGATCGTCACAACTTGGGTGCCCGCCCCCTCTCTCCCTGTATCTGTCTGCAGCTCCTATGTGTGAGGGATCGCGCATGTGCGATCCATACCGGTTGTAAACACAGCACAGTCCGTGCCCTCCCCCTCCCCTCTCCCTATGCGTCTGGCTGCCGACGGCTCACCAGTGGGCAGCCATATGAAATAAAAGCCCTCAGTGCTGTGCCCTCCTCCTCCCTCGGGCTGCTGGATCCCTGCCTGCTGTGTGTGAATCACCAGAGTCTGACACCTGTAGATGTAAGTAATCCGACCCCAAAGCACCCCTCCCCCCTCCCCTGGACAACCACACAAAAGTAAAGAATTACTCATCTATCTATACCATCCACCTATACTATCTATCTATCTATCTATCTATCTATCTATCTATCTATCTATCTATCTATCTATCTATCTCTCTATCTAGCCCATCTATCATCTATCTGTCTATCTATTTATCTCTATATCTATCTATCTATCTATCTATCTATCTATACCATCCACCTATACTATCTATCCTATCTATCTATCTATCTCTCTATCTATCTAGCCCATCTATCTGTCTATCTATACCATATAGCTATCTATCTATCTATCTATCTATCTGTCTGTCTGTCTGTCTGTCTGTCTGTCTATCTATCTATCTAATATCTATCTAATATATATCTCATATCTATCTATCTATCTATCTATCCATTCCATAGATAGATATATGGGATAGATCGATGGATAGACAGATAGATATATGGGATAGATCGATGGATAGACAGATAGATATATGGGATAGATAGATAGATAGATAGATAGATAGATAGACAGACAGATAGATAGATATATGGGATAGATAGATGGATAGACAGATAGATAGATATATATATGATATGGTATAGATGGATGGATGGATGGATAGATATATGATATGGTATAGATAGATAGATAGATAGATAGATAGATAGATAGATATATTAGATAGATAGATGGATAGATAGACAGATAGATAGATATATGATATGGTATAGATAGATGGATAGATAAATGGATAGATAGATGGATAGATAGATACATGGGATAGATATATTAGATAGATAGATAGATAGATAGATGGGATAGATAGATAGATAGATAGATAGATAGATAGATAGATGGATGGATAGATAGATGGATAGATAGATGGATAGATAGATGGATAGATAGATGGATAGATAGATGGATAGACAGATGGATATATGGGATAGATAGATAGATGGATAGACAGATAGATAGATATATGGGATAGATAGATAGATGGATAGACAGATAGATAGATATATGATATGGTATAGATGGATGGATAGATAGATGGATAGATAGATAGATATATGATATGGTATAGATAGATGGATAGATAGATAGATGGATAGATAGATGGATAGATAGACAGATAGACAGATAGATAGATATATGATATGGTATAGATAGATGGATAGATAGATACATAGGATAGATATATTAGATAGATAGATAGATAGATAGATAGACAGATAGACAGACAGATAGATATATGATATGGTATAGATAGATGGATAGATAGATACATAGGATAGATATATTAGATAGATAGATAGATAGATAGATAGATAGATAGATAGATAGATAGATAGATAGATAGATATGTCTGCCTTGTGACTCCATGGCCAACTGACGGGGATGGGGGTCACACTGAAAGGTGGATCTCACATTCCCTGTCAGAAAGGAGGATACAAACGGTTTGCGTTTTTGGATGCTGTTTCTCCTGCTCAGATCGGCGCGTGAGGCAGTGTCTTCCTTTGGGTAGGGGGACCGGGACGGCGACGCCTCGGCACCGTTACCTAGCAACCGCAAGTATCCGCGTGTGGACCAATGGAGGAGTACACTTGTGATGATGTGAGGGAGAGGCGGTACTGATGTATTTGTGACATGCGCAGTTGTGAAGGCATAGGCGGTTTGCCATGTTTGAAGTGGGCATATGCAGACAATTGTAGTCACGTGACTCACGCTGGGTGTGACGTCAGCTAACACTGACGGAGACCTATGCGTTGACTTACGTGAATTTAAATATTGGGGCGCATGCGCCCTTGACGATGAGGAACGCTGACCTCGTTATGGCGCGGGAGCATATTTGTGAGTCTGTCCTTGCTTTTAATTTTAATTATATGCACTCGTTCACCTGTGGGAACAATTTAGCAATTATATTGAGGTTCACATGTAAAGTGTAATTTCACTAAACGTAATAACGACACATGAATATAATCACTTTGTTGTAATCTTGACATGTATTGAGACTTGATTGTAGAAATGAATATGAATTGTATAATGCACTTGCACATTATTGTATCAATTATGAATTTTAATTGCACGATTAATTGTTGATGTAACACCGCCTTTATAAACTGCACTGAATGCATTGCACAGTATGGCTTGACAAAGACCGCATTGTGCGGTTGAAATGTTGCTGTCACTGGGTTAATAAACTCTACACGGATTTTTTGAAAGGAGTGCTGCCGTCCTTTTTCTTTGCATCTATAGATAGATAGATAGATAAATAGATAGATATATGGGATAGATAGATATCCCATCTATCTATCTATCTATCTATCTATCTATCTATCTATCTATCTATCTATCTATCCCATCTCATATATCTATCCATCTATGTGTAAAAAAAATACACACATATATATATATACACACACATATATTTATTTACCGATCTATATCACAATATACATTTATATAGATGGGACATATAGATATATATATATATGTGTCTGTGATGTATGTAGTGCAGATGTTTTGCCTGTGTGAACTAGGAGATCACCATGTGACAGGGTTTGTATGGAAGGTTAGGATGTGCAGAGCAGGGGGCGGGGACGGGCAGATTAATCACACCCACAAATATTCATGAGGGAGAGATGAGTCATTGTTGTTAAACGCCCCCCAGCTTTACTGCAGAATGTAAACACAGCAATAACAGAACCATGAAAAGGTGGAAGTATGGTTCTTTTTTCAAAAAATTAAGCTTTAACTAATGTATCTGTATGTCCTGATGAGTTTTAGAAATTTTTTATTTTTTTTAATAACTCGGATAACCCCTTTAAATATTATTGTACTATAAATATATTCACAAATACCTTTCATTAGTTTATAATGGCTCATATTGTTTAGGGAGCAATCAATAGGAGAAATAAAATGGCTGTCATCCTATTAGTACACACAAAACCTGTCCTAATCACACAGCAGGAAAAGTTACTTCACAACACTGAGCTAAAGAGCTGCCTCATCCTCCTCTCTGCTCTGCTTGTCAGGTATTATGATCCTAAATACAGCTGATAAGATCTTTAGGTGAATCTCTATGAGAATGGAGTTCATCAGTAGAGATGATGGTAGTTTTCAGAAATTCGATTCCGTCACTTTGCTGAGTTTATCCCAAAAATTTGCTTTGTTACAAATTAATTTGTAATTAAGAGTATTAAATCAGGTCTATCTCTGTGTACATCTCAGCAACATGCATAGCTATTCCTTTCTGGTAGCAAAACAGTTACTGTGCGTCAGAAGGACAGGCAGATCACATATATGGAGGTGCGCATCATCATGCAGGCCACCAACAGTCCTAGCTAACCCCTAGCGAAAAGTGTGAACTAAGCCTTACAGCTTAGTGTTAGCATCAGGTCTTATTTATCAGCATGGACTTAAACATGCAATGGCCCAAGGTACTAGTAGTGGCTCCATGACAGTGGGGAGGGTGTCAGCAGTAAGGCTGTATTTACATCACTGTTTATTTCTCTGTTCTTCTGATTCATCAGAAGAACGGCCCAAAAAAAGCAGATCCTGCATTTTGAGCATCCACCTTTAAACCAACAATGTTTGGTCAGCATTTCATCAGTATTTGTAAGGCAAAAACAGGAGTAAGTCGAGAACAGAGATAAAATGTGATGGAAATATTTGCATCTGTTCATGCTCAATTTGCATGAGTTTTGTACATTTGCATCTGAAATTGGTTTTATTCAGATGGAAAAGAACTCCTGCATGCAGGACTTTAATGGCCTCCATTGTACGGTCATAATTTGGTCAGTTTTTTGCATCGGTGTTTGATCAGAATTGCTAAGGCAAAATTAGGAGTTGATCCAAAACAGAGATAGCATGTTATGGAAATATTTGCATGTCTTCTGGACCCACTCCTGCTTTTGGCTTCCAAATCATGATCAAATCCTGAAGCAAAATACTGACCGTGTAATAGAGGCTTTATGGAAACTCAAAAGACTCACAATAGTGACCCTGGAACAGAGTGGTGAGGGTGGCAACAGCATGAAGAGTCACAATAGTGGCCTCAGAACAGAGTGGTGAGGGTGGCAACAGCATGAAGAGTTACAATAGTGGCCTCAGAACAGAGTGGTGAGGGTGGCAACAGAATGAAAAGTCACTATAGTGGCCTTGGAACAGAGTGGTGAGGGTGGCAACAGTATGAAGAGTCACAATAGTGGCCTCAGAACAGAGTGGTGAGGGTAGCAACAGAATGAAAAGTCACTATAGTGGCCTTGGAACAGAGTGGTGAGGCTGGCAACGGCATGAAGAGTCACAATAGTGGCCCCAGAACAGAGTGGGGAGTGTAGAAACAGTATGAAGAGTCACAATAGTGGCCTTGGAATGGAGTGGGGAGGGTGAAAACAGTATGAAGAGTCACAATAGTGGCTTTGCAACAGAACTGGGAGGAAGGGGGCAGCAGCAGTGACAGTAACAGCACAAGATGGTTGCAGATCACAGTAGGAACAGATGGCAGTAGAGGCAGCAGGCTTGCAGCATCCAGCGAATGGCAGCATGAGAATAGTGGCAGCAGCATGTGGGCAGAAGAAACAGGCCATGTGTCACAATGTTCCGGTATAGGAGAACGCTACAATCAGATCATTACTGCCAGAATGATCTACTCAGTTAAATCAGGCATCCTGGTTGATACTCGCCTGATTTATCTTTATAAAGTTTAGTCTCTCCACATTTTGTTTTGAAAGGTGAGTTCTCTTTGGGGTAACTATGCCACCCGACACTAAACACCTGCTCTGATGCCACACTACTGCACGGGCAGGAAAGCTTGACCATGGCAAACTCAGACAGTTGTGGCCACAAGTTTGGCTGCCCAGTAGTCCAGAGGATCTTGGGTCTGGGGTGACAGGGTGCACTCCAAGTATGCTACCACCTGCTGGTTCAGGTTCTGCTCCATGTCCTGCTGCTTTTGGGTGGTTTCTTCAGTAGGAGGGTGAAGAAAAGTGCTCATTAGAGACTTCAGACTTAATTTGTTACTGATGTAGCTAGTGCTCCCCCTCCAGCATTCATGGCAGTGGAGAGTGAGCTCAGAGGATCCCTCGGTCAGACCTTCATGAGGATTAGCAATGGCGCACATAGGCAGCGACCAACCTACCGCTAAGCATGTCTCAATAGTAGCTGAGTTGTTCACCCCTCTCAGAAAGTGTAAAAAGGTCCCCCATTTTGCACCAGTAGTGAGGTTTTAACATTGTGGAAAGCCAGTAGTCATCCCTCTGCTGAATGGTAACAATGCGGCTGTCACTATGCAAGCAACTCAGCATGCATCTGGCTATTTGCGCAAGAGACTGAGAGGGAATCCCTGCCTCCATCTCCACAGCATACTGCCATGGCATGTTGGGGTCATATGCGTCATCTTCGTAGTTGCCCCCTGGCTCCTTATGCTCCTCCTGCTCCTTTCCTGTCATTTGGGCAGATAAACTTCCTAGTTCTGTATAGAATTGCTGGGTGTTTCTGCCCTTCTCCTTGTCCCTATCCTCCCCCTGTGCTATTTTAGCCGCCACAGGTCTCAGGTGGCCGTGGGATGTAGACACCAAGGGCCAGATTTATCATTAGCTAAAGTCACTTTAATGGAGTGAAAAAGTCGCAAAAAAATGCGCAATCGGTAAAATTGTGATTTCAACGATATTTCAACATAATTCTCAAATCCGACAGTACATTCTAGTATGGAGACGTTCGCATGGTAATGGGGATGCTCCATGAGCACGGAAGTCGGCAGAAGCGGCAACAGGTACTGACTGGAGCAGCCAGGAAGCCAGGAATCCTAAGGACAGGTAAGAACTACTTTTGGGAAGTGGGAAAGAAAATAATATAACAATAAAAAAAACAAAAAAACGAATATTCGAAATGGCAAATTTATAGCGCTATATTCAAAATATTCGCAAATTAACGATATTATGCCGATATTCGCAAAAAAAATCGATATTCGAATATTCGCGCTCAACACTACACCTGTGTGCTTCAGCAGTAATGTGGTCACAAGCAGCACGTTACTGCTGAAGCCAGTCATTGAATGGAGCTGTGTATGCGACCATGCTTATAGTCAGCCAGATGTAAACAGTGCGAGGACTGGAAAATGGAGGCACTGCAGAGAACTGGAGTGGTGTAAAGCAGGTAAGTATAAATCTTCTGTATCAGGGAGCAGGCCGCAGGAACATCATTAATACCAGAAAAACCTAGGAGTTGTCCCATGAAAAATATCAGTTGAAAAACTTGTTGGCCTTCTTCCCAAAACTACTACCTGCTCTAGACAAGCTATGGTGGGCTGTGTTGAGCTCCCAGGTAGGGCTTACCTCATTGAATTTGACTTCAATACTCTTCTGTTAATGAGCTTGCATGCTTATACGGGTTAATCCACCCCCCCCCCCCCCCCCCCTAGCAAAAATAAGTCTCTTATAAAAATGTAGGTTTTTCACACTGGTCCCCCTGGAGAATTAGTTAGGTATTGTCAATTTTGTAGCAGCTGAAAATTCTTTTGGCATTTCAGTTTCAGGGCCTGAGCTATGCTGCATGTGAATACCGTATGTCCAAACCCACTTAATTGTAAGTTCAACTTCCTGCTAAAAGCCTTGGTGATCAACTGTCACAACTAGAGGGAGCCGTTAGTAACTGCAAATCTAATATTGCCCTGTGCTAATTGAAATCAGTGGATGAACTTGCAGTACTTGGCCTTCCCAGTCTATCGGACCGATATTGAAAGACATTTAAAACAAAACAAAAAATATATACAGTATCATGAACAATAAAAAAAAATCCACAAATAATGAAACCATATAAGAGCAGATCCAGTTCCTATTGCCATTTCTTCTTTATAAACTAGAAATATAATACTTAGTAAAAATTAAGCAGACATTAACATTTTCATAAAACTGGTTTATGTCAAAAATGAGTTTAATTTTGGACCATTTAACAGAAAGGTCATTAGTGCTACTTGTCCAGTCCCATACATTATCAATATCCACCACTAATGATCTGTCATTACATCCAAAGCCATTGGGGCTATGATATACATTTTTAAATATCAAGTACACTATTAGTCAAGCATGAGAAAACATTAGTGAAAAATTAATCCATTAAAGATTAATGTGCTTATATGCATTAACATACTTGGTGATTGGGCTAAATAAAATTCTAAGCGTTATTAACTTGATAGTTAGGTTAAAAATTGTGAATGTTTATAACCCCAACTGAGTACATGACTTACAGCAGCTTATTTCATCATCACACAAATCTACATCTATAAGAGTATGTTCATATAATTATTTGAGATAAGCGAATCACTCACAATTGAATTCCGGTTCGATTCGGCCAAATTGGTCGACCAAATTCTACTCAAATCTGCAGTGACCCATTTGGACTAAAAATGTGTCTATGACACTCTGAGGTCTTCTAGAACTCCTTTGCTTTCTTTGTTTCTCAAGTTTTTTAAAATGTGTTATTAATTTTCTTCCTCACCTATGACAGCACCCATGGAGATACACCGCCCCCATCCAGGACAGGAAACAGTTCACCACACTGCTTTAAAAGGAGGGGTCATGTAGCAGCTCACCAGTTCTGTTTCCTGTCCTGCGGGGCAGGTGAAGTTCCCACACTGGTAGGACGAGGCATGCTGCGGGCGCCCCGGCGTGATGCTTATGGAGGGCTTACCCGGGCGGTGTAAGTTCTTCCCCTGGAAGCAACTGCCGAGTCTGGGCTCCTTGCTCCCCACTTCCTCCGGCTCCTTCTACACTCTGAGGGCGGTTTTACCCGTCCCCTTGGGTGGCGGCGAATCGCGGCCGTGATCGCGATCCCGGCAGCCGAGGGGTAGGTGGAGCCGCTTCACACGCGCGGCAGAGCGAGTCCCAGCCAGCATAAGACTGCGTCCCTGAGTGCAGAGCAGTCTGTTTCTCCATTGAGGTGCAGCGCCTAACGATCATGGAGGCAAGCCAGCGTGTGGAGACCACTGAGACCACCAATGAACCGGTATCCTGGTGGGGTAAGGGGGTATTACCCCAAAATTTATGCCTTCTTGTCACAGATCCTAATTATAGGGGTATTGTTCCCTAGGTCCCAAGGGAGAGTAAGAGGGCCTCTAAATCCAAAGAGAAAGTTTGTGCCCTGTGCAAGAAGAGGTTGGCCTCGGGCTATGAAAAACCGCTCTGCCACCATTGCATAGGGAAATTGGTGCAGGAGGAGACCCCGTCCCTGTTGTCTAGCCTGAAGGAGATGATTCGGGAAGAAGTCAGGAGACAGTGAAAGAATCTGTCAGCGGTCTGTTAGAAACCAGAACTGGTACTTCTGCCACTGCATCTTAGCTCCCTCCAGCGACCAAGAGGTGCTTTCGGGTTTGGAGGAAGAAGGAGAGAGACTCTCATCTGACGAATCCTTTGATACAGACTCTGCTGGCAGGCCTTTTTTCAGAATGAAAATATTAATTCACTTGTTAAAGTGGTTAGAGCCACGATGGGGCTAGACGATCAAAAGGCTCCTCAAACGATCCGTGATTCCATGTTTGGGGGCCTGGGAACCAGACGGGTTAGAATTTTGATATTCATGAGAACATTGAGGCTTTAATCTCCAGGAATGGAGTAAACCTGATAGGAAGTTTTCATTCCAGCTGCGATTAAACGAAAATACCCATTTGAAGAAAAAGCCTCAGCCTCTTGGGATAGGGCCCCAAAATTAGATGCGCTAGTAGCTAAAATTTCTAAGAAGGCAGCCCTTCCCTTTGAGGATGCAGGTTCCTTAAAAGATACTTTGGATAGAAGGGCCGACATATACCTTAAAAGAATTGGGAGGCCACTACAGCGGCCTTTAGACCTTCCATAGCAGCAGCACAGGTCGCTAGGTCTCTTAAAGTTTGGATCTCTGACCTAGAGAATCATGTTAAGAATGGTACTCCCAGAGAAACGATTCTTTCCTCCTTTCCCACTATCTCCAACGCAATTGATTTCTTATCTGACGCTCTATTGATTCTCTTAAATTTTCTGCCAGAGCCTCTGCCTTATCTAATTCAGCCAGGAGAGCCTTATGGTTGAAGAATTGGAACGGGGACCCTACCTCCAAGGCGAAACTTTGTAGCATTCCCTGTCAGGAGAGTTTCTGTTTGGGCCTGGTGTTAGACGATTTACTGGAAAAAGCCTCAGACAAGAAGAAGGGGTTCCTTCTTCTAGTCGTCCAGTTAATAAGAGACCCTTTCGCTCACAAACCAACAAGTTCCTTAGAAGAGAGAAAGGCCTGGGCAAAACCCAGGTCCCTCCAATAAGTCTAAGGGTTTTCTTTTTCTAGAACAGAGGCCTCCAAAAAGAAATCTGACTGACGCCAGGCTTCCGGTAGGGAGGTCGGCTACAAGCTTCCTAGAGAGTTGGCAGAAGATTACAGACAGCCCCTGGATCTTACAGATTATACGAGAAGGGTACCTGATAAATTTTATAAATGCCCCAAGAGGAAGATTTGTCATTACAGACTTTCACTAGAGATCCAGTGAAGCAGGAAGCTATCAGGGCAGAAGTGTTTGCTCTTCTAGAGAAGAGAGTGTTAATAAAGGTTCCTCCTCAAGAAATAGGAGAGGGTTTTTATTCAACACTTTTTCTTGTAAAAGCCGAATAGGTCCTACCGGATCATAATAAACTTGAAATTATTGAATCATTATCTGGTGTACGAAAGGTTTCGTATGGAGACCATCAGCACAGCTATCCTGAATTTGTCCCCGGGTTGCTTTATGGCCACTCTAGATTTAAGGGATGCTTATTACCATATCCCGATTCATCCCGATCATCAGAAGTATTTAAGGGTGGCTATTCAACTAGAGGAAGATCTCCTCCATGTCAGTTCAGGGCCTCCCCTTCGGGTTAGCTCAGGCTCCCAGGTTATTCACGAAAGTGGTGGCAGAGATGTTGGCCCATGTGGAGAGAGAAGGAGATAGTTATTGTCCCTTATCTGGACGACTTTCTCCTGGTCCTCACTCTCACCTGAAACTGGAGGATCAGATTTCCTGGGTCAGGAAGTTTTACAGAATCTGGGATGGGAGCTGAATCTAGAGAGTCCAATTTGGTCCCCAGCCAGAAGTGTGTGTTTTTAGGGATGATTTTGGACTCGGTTTCCCAGACCTGTCAGTTACCACCTCTAAAAGCCCTAAACCTGATAAAGGAGGTGAGGGGGTTAGCTCAGTCCCAGTCAACTTCACTGAGAAAGGCTATGTCGGTCCTGGTCTTATGACTGCCACCATTCCAGGGGTAGAATGGGCCCAGTTCCATTCCAGGCCCTTCAACTTCAAATTTTACAGGAATGGGACAGGGACCTAACTTCCTAGATTCTCCCTTCTATCCTTCCTCTCAGACCATCCTGTCTCTGGAATGGTGGAAGGATATTCGGAACCTTCAGAGGGGGGTCCCCTGGGTAAGGAAAGAAGTAGTTTCCCTGACCACGGATGCCAGCCCATGGGGGTGGGGGGCCCATGTAGAGTCCCTTCTACTTCAGGAATCCTGGAACCAGGACCTTCTAAAGCAGTCCCAAAATTTCAGGGAATTAAACGCCATCAGGCTAGCTCTCACCCAGAGTCTCCCTGTAATAAAAAACAGAAATGTACGAATATACTCAGACAATATGACCGCGGTGGCCCATATAAACAGGCAGGGGGGAACCAAATCCCTGACACTCTTTTCCCTAGCTCAGGAGATTTTTCTACTAGCCGAGTCTTCTCTATTGTCAATTTCTGCGGTTCATCTAAGGGGGAAGGACAACTTGACTGCAGACTTCCTGAGCCGTCACCGTCTACGTCAGGGGGAATGGTCCCTAGATCCAGTTATTTTCAGAATGATAGAAGACCTATGGGGAACTCCAGAAATAGATCTTTTTGCCTCTCGGATCAACAGAAAGGTGGAGAAGTTTTGCTCCCTTTCTCCAGAGGATTATTATTATTATTATTATTATTATTATTATTATTATTTATTTTTAGAGCGCCATTCATTCCATAGCGCTGTACATATCATAAGCGGTGCACATACATAATAAGACAATAGCCTTAAGCATGAACGAGACAAGTTACAGACTGGTACAGAAGGATAGAGGGCCCTGCCCGTGAGGGCTTACAATCTACATGGTATGGGGGATGGAGACAGTAGGCGAGGGTGAAGCTGGTCATGGCGGTATAGAAGCAGCAGTGTCACTAGTCGTAGGCTTGTCTGAAGAGGTGGGTTTTCAGGTTGCTTTTGAAGGATTCCACTGTATCCGACAGCGGTGGATGCTCTGGCTCACTCATGGGAGAGGGGGCTTCTGTATGCCTTCCCCCCCCTGAAGTTGATTCCGAGAGTCCTGAGGAAGATAAGGGAGGACAAGGCTCGAGTGATTTTTGTGGCTCCCTTTTGGCCGAGAAGGGTATGGTTCTCTTGGCTTCAGAGCCTGTCAGTAGCTTCCCCTGGGTCCTACCGACGCTTCCGGGCTTTTGGTACAGGGCCCAGTGGTTCATCCGAAGTGGAGAACTTACACTTGACGGCCTGGCTTTTGAAAGGCAGGTTTTAAGACGTAGGGGCTATCGGAGGAGGTTATTTCCACTCTCCTGGCTAGTCGCAAGAAGGTTACCTCCTCTATTTATACTCGCACCTGGAGGACCTTTTTCAATTTTGTTAATTCTCCAGTGGATGTGTTAGAACCTCCTCCAATGGCCTTAATATTGGATTTTTTACAGGCAGGATGGAGAAGGGTCTCAGACCTAGTACGCTTAAAGTGCAGATTTCGGCGCTTAGTGCTCTTTTTGAGTTTAGATTAGCCATTCACCCTTGGATTAAGAGGTTTGTCACAGCTATTTCTAAGATGGCCCGGTTTCCAAATCTAGACTTCCCTGGGATCTCAATGTGGTTCTTTCAGCGCTACCTCTGTTCCCTTTGAGCCCATTCAAGAGATTCCTATTAAGTTACTATCGCAGAAATTAGCCTTCCTCTTAGCTATTACCTCTGCCAGGAGGGTAGGGGAGATTGCAGCCCTTTCCATTAATGAACCATACTTATGTATCTTGGAGGATAGGGTTATTATTTCCCCGATCCTTCTTTTTTGCCGAAGGTGTCTTCTTTCTTTCACCGTTCTCAGGAGATAGTTCTGCCGTCCTTCTTTGCTTCCCCTAGAGACGAGGAAGAGTCTCTTTTCCATTGCCTTGATGTTAGGAGATGTCTTTTGATGTACCTTGAGTCCACTAAGTCGTGGAGATTGTCTCCTAAGCTCTTTATCTCTTTTCAGGGAGGCAGAGAGGGATGGCAGCCTCCTCTCAGACCATTGCCCGATGGATTAAGCAAGCTATTCAGTTAGCTTATTCAAGTAAAGGCCTGGATCCCCCGTTGAATTTTGGTGCCCATTCGACTAGATCCGTTTCTACTTCCTGGGCAGAGAGAGCATCTGCCTCCTAGAGCAAATTTGTGGGGCAGCTACCTGGAGTTCTCCTCATACCTTTTTAAACATTATAAGTTACAACTGCCCTCCAATGAGGGATTGTGTTTTGGCCAGAAGGTTCTTCAGGCAGTTGTCCCGCCCTAATTGGATCTTGCCTATATCTCCATGGGTGCTGTCATAGGTGAGGAAGAAAATTGCAATTACTTACCGGTAATGCGCTTTCTTTGAACCTATGACAGCACCCATATAATTCCCAACCCAGAGGGAGAAAAGGATAGTTAAAAAAAAAAAAAAAAAAATGTACATTTTTCGGTATATTTTCTGTCACTTATTTTCCTTAGTCCTTGGTTTAGTACTGGTGAGCTGCTACATGACCCCTCCTTTTAAAGCAGTGTGGTGAACTGTTTCCTGTCCTGGATGGGGGCGGTGTATCTCCATGGGTGCTGTCATAGGTTCAAAGAAAACGCATTACCGGTAAGTAATTGCAATTTTTCCTCTCTATATCAATTTGGATCCACCTATTTTTTACAAAATTTGGGCTGAATCCAATTTGTTTAGAATCGATTCACTCATCTCTAATAATAACTATCAGTTGCATAAATTACACAAATAAAAAAATAAATGACGCACCAAGAAAGAGTTGTTGGAATGGAATGATACTTTTTATGTGTGACTGTACTGATGATATATGAAAGTGATTACAATATTAGAGCAAAGGTAGAACTTTATTGGGGAAAATAGTACAATTGAAAGGAGGCTCTAGAACCCTGTTGGGCTGTCTCTAGCTCCTTTAACCCTTTCTATCCGGAGGTTTTTTAGAATTTGTTTTTTTTTCTGCTCCCCGCCTTCCCAGAGCCATTACTCTTTTATTTTTCCGTTCACATAGTCGTATGAGGGCTTATCTTTTGTGGGCCAAGTTGTAATTTCCAACACCGCCCATTTAATATTGCATAGAATGCAGTGGCGAAAAAAAATTCCAAAGTTGGTGGAATTGGGGAAAAAAACGCAATTTTGCCATAGTTTTATGAGTTGTTTTTTTTTTTACAGTGCTCATTATGAGGTAAAACTGACTTGTGATCTTCATTCTCCAGGTCAGTACGAATCCGATGATACCACATATGTATACTTTTCCTTGCGTTTTAAAGCTGGGAAAAAAAATGGATTTTTTTTTTTGCTGTCATATTCTTACCCCTATAACTTTTTGGGTAGTTATGTGTGCAGACCTTTATGAGGGCTCATTTTAAGGTCCCTTATGTTTTCAGTTTCACTTCATTTATATATTTTTTTCTAGCTCCCCACTACATCATATCCAATACTAAATGGTGCCATTAGAAAGTGCAAGCTCTTATACGGCTATTTGAAAGGGGAAAAAAAAAAAATGTCTCCTGAAAGGCAGGGAATAAAAAACAAAGACAAAAAAAATTTGTTGTGAATAAAGGGTTAAAAAACAGCCACATCTGTCTATGTTTTTTTCTTTTTTTTTTTTGGCAATTTAACTTGGCTCCATTGAAGTGAAAGGGTCTGAACTCCAATCCCCACACAATGTGTGGACAGGTGTGGAGATGATTTAGAAGACCAATCCATGTTTTTGAATCCTGGACAACTCCTGTTGTGAGCTCCTGGAAAGCAAGAGAGCCATTCCTGCACAGGGGCCACTGTTCTCCAGGTGGTCATATATAAGCCATGAAGGATGACTGCTGTTGTAGGGTTGTCATATAGAGTAATTCAGTGGCTTAGCTATAGGGGTCGCAGCGATCGCAATTGCTACCGGGCCCCTAAGTCAGCATAATGTTTTTACATAATATAAATAGAGGGGAGAAATGTGACATGGAGGGGTGAGAAATGTGACATGGAGGGGGGAGAAATGTGACATGGAGGGGGGAGAAATGTGACATGGAGGGAGAAATGTGACATGGAGGGGGAGAAATGTGACATGGAGGGGGAGAAATGTGACATGGAGGGGGAGAAATGTGACATGGAGGGGAGAAATGTGACATGGAGGGGGAGAAATGTGACATGGAGGGGGAGAAATGTGACATGGAGGGGGAGAAATGTGACATGGAGGGGGAGAAATGTGACATGGAGGGGAGAAATGTGTCATGGAGGGGGAGAAATGTGTCATGGAGGGGGAGAAATGTGACATGGAGGGGGAGAAATGTGACATGGAGGGGGAGAAATGTGACATGGAGGGGAGAAATGTGACATGGAGGGGGAGAAATGTGACATGGAGGGGGAGAAATGTGACATGGAGGGGAGAAATGTGACATGGAGGGGGAGAAATGTGACATGGAGGGGGAGAAATGTGTCATGGAGGGGGAGAAATGTGACATGGAGGGGAGAAAATGTGACATGGAGGGGGAAAATGTGACATGGAGGGAGAAGAGAATGTGACATGGAGGGGAGAATGTGACATGGAGGGGAAGAAATGTGACATGGAGAGGGAGAAATGTGACATGGAGGGGGAGAAATGTCACATTTCTCCCACCATGTGACATTTCTCCCCCCCTATGTCACATTTCTCCCCTCCATGTCACATTTCTCCCCCCTCCATGTCACATTTCTCCCACTCCATGTCACATTTCTCCCCCTCCATGTCACATTTCTGCATTATAGTCTATGGGATCCTTAGGCTCTGTTCGGCTCAGTTATGTGCCGAATGCGTACTTTCCTTTCTCCTGCTCCTATAACAGAGCAGGAGAACGGAACGGCCGAACGGGGGGGGGGGGGGGGGAGGCCCAACTTGAACTCTTGCACCAGGGCCCATGAGCCTACAGCTACGCTCCTGGAGTAATTCAACTATATAGCAGTTAAAATCTGCATGTCAGTGCCCCTACTATCTGAACCTGGTCCTATTAATCCTGCTTGTTGCTGTTCAATGCCGGCACAGTTTTCACCATCATTCAAGTCAATTGTCATCGTGTTACTCAAGGCACAAACAACGGTCTTGTCAATACAAGCTTACTACACCATAGCTAATTGGTCTAGTGGAAATAATTGGTAATGAAAACGCATAATATACCTGGTAGTCGAGTAATAACTCAATGTCTACATCCGACCATTATTAGGGAGTGAACTTTCAAAGTCATTTTAGTGGGGTATCCCATGATTATTGTAAATAACGAATCTCTCTTTAAAAAACCTAGAACCAGCCCTGTACCTCACATGGAACCAGAGATCTCCCAATTTACTGCTCCAATTTCTCAGATTTATTTACAATTTGCACCTGAGATGGCGTGTGCTTTCTGCTGCAGTTCTCTCCTTATCATAGCTCAGGGTGTTTGTCCTTGTTACTACAGACCTCTAATAATTACAACTCAAAAGGTGTGTATTTTCTGCTGCAGCTCACTCCCTCACACAGCTCTGGGGCATGTATTTGCTAATGCAGATATCTACCTGTCAAAGCTAGGGGTGTTTCTTACCTCCTCCCACTCTCTTCTTATCACAGATCGGGTGGGGTGTCCTTTCTGCTGCACCTCACTCCCTGTAACTGTTACAGCTTCTAACAGTAGATATGGCTTGTGGCTGTTGAAGGATGTAGCTGAAGTGGACTGCTAAATAAGAAAATGGGCAAACAGCAGGTGGCGCTATACAGATACATTTTTATTGACTAACTCAGTGGTTAAATTATATTTTTCACTTGTTTAAGATGTGCCTGATCATAAATAGCACCTAGGTTTTAGAGTAGGGAAATAAAAATAAAAAAATTTCATCAGACTCCCAGTCTTCATCATACCTTAGTTCTGCATAAACTGTCATCACCGCTGTGTGATTAGTGTACTCTGCACTATGCTGTCCTGTGATAGATAGATAGATAGATAGATAGATAGATAGATAGATAGATAGATAGATAGATATGAGAGAAAGATATGAGAGAAAGATATGAGACAAAGATATGAGAGATTGATAGATAGATAGATAGATAGATAGATAGATAGATAGATAGATAGATAGATAGATAGATAGATATGAGAGAAAGATATGAGAGATTGATAGATAGATAGATAGATAGATAGATAGATAGATAGATAGATGGAAGAGATAGATAGATGGAAGAGATAGATAGATGGAAGAGATAGATATATGGAAGAGATAGATAGATGGAAGAGATAGATAGATAGATAGATAGATAGATAGATAGATAGATAGATAGAGATACAGATAGTTGGGGGTCACAGCTTCATATATTAGGACGCCAACTTTAGACCTCCACTTTCAGGCTGCTACTTCACAGTAAAGGAATCTGTCCCTGTAAATATTCCTATACTGCTGCATGTATGAGCAATCTAAAGTGAAATGATACAACTCTACTATGTTAATTGATAGAACAAGCTGCAGATCAGTAGATTACATGATACTTTTCAGACAATTTAAGAACAAGCCTGCATTACCCTGCCATTGTAAAAGTAAAATCCAACTGCTAGCTGCTGCAAAAGCCAAATATTTTCAATACCCCTTTAGATATTTTAAACATGGTGATTTCATATGTCAAGTAGGACGAGATGATGAATGAGGGCCTCTATTTACAACCTTTCAGCAAACAATAGCTTTTTATCCTCATCTGCAATTATGCAACATTTACGTGATGGAAAGCTACAGAAAATGTTCCAGGGTACTTACAAAAGAAAGGAAAAAGACATTGTAGGAAATCACAACAGAACACAACATGAGAAAGAAAGTTAGAAAAAGTCCGAAAACACAAAAAATAAAAATGCTGCCAACTTCACTGCAGTACACAGATGAATAGAAAGATAGGTACAGTAGATAAGAGAAGGACACATAGATATGAAAAAGAGATAGAAAATAGAAATGAAAGAGATAGATATGAGAGAGAGAAATGGACAGAAATATTGATATATAAGAGAGATAGATAGATAGATAGATAGATAGATAGATAAAAAGATAAAAAGATAGCTTTTCCTATGAGAGTGAGGTATCCTGTGACCCATTTTGCTTAGTAGGGGTCTTTGGCTTTGTTTTGCCTCTCAGGGGCGCTAAGTCTTTTTATACACTGTAAAAAAGAGTGGGCTGCTCTCTGAACTACTTTCCCAAAGCTCCAGCAGCAGTGAGGGGAAACGCTCCTTCACCATACCATGCTACTTCACTCTCTAGTTGCAGCTTTCAGCTCCACTCTCAAATAACTATAGCTTCCTGCAATCCTACCTCGGTAGGAAGCAGTACTAGCCCACTTCTGCCCAAAGGGGGGGAGAATGAAATGGTAAGTTCCATTCTATCTAAATGTATTCTGTGCCAGATACACTGCCACCTGCTAAAGAACCAGGCACATTACATAACATGAACATAACAGTTACATAACAATATTATTAAGGCACAGAGGACCTGGAATTAAATACACAGATGACATTCTTTGCTAGCCATTAGAGACAATAGCTAGGTGTAGGAATGGTACTGCCCCCTCTGTGGTACTATACATTTACTCTTCCTGTCCTGACCTCTGCCTGTTTCCTGACTACCTGTATTTCCTGATCTCTCAATGCTATGCACTGGTGTCTCTAACCCCAGTTGGTCAGTAGTGAATCACATCAGGACTATTCCAAGAGGTAGCAGCCTGATGGCTCCCCTGCAGCGAAGGCAAGATCCCAGTATAGGGGTTAAATAGTGAAAACCAGAGGACCACTAGAATGATGCCCTCAGGACTAGCCCAAAGTCAAACTAGTTAGTTGGCACAGTGGTTCCACACTGCCTGTAACAGATAGATAGAAAGCTATAATAGATACAGTAGATAGATATATAGATAGATAAAACAAACTATTTTAATTAATCATGCTAGGAGAGGAAAGGAAGCAAGAGAGGTTGTTGTAGTTGGTCCTTACTCTAACCTGTGTGGTAAGGTGCAGGGTGCCGTCGTGGATGGCAGGTATGTGTCACCGAGGTTCATAGCCTCGGTGAGGTAAGAGCCCGTTTTTGTTGATGTCAGCAGCAGCTAGTGCTACTGACAGAGTTTAAATAGCATGGCTGCAAAGCCGATCCGGGCCGGCTCTTACCGGGAGCAGCTAAAGTGTAGGGTGGGTGGCTGCTCCCCACGACCCAGTCCTGGTTTTGGGCTGGGTTTAAAAGCTCAGCCAGCTCAGCAGCTGGAGGCTGTGATTATCCTGGAGCTGCTAACAGGGCTGAGGAGTTCTCTGTCCTGGAGGAAAGAGCTCAGCAAGGAGGTGCTTTGTTCCTGGCTACCTGAAGCTGGATTCTCCTGCGGCTGGGCCGACAGCGTGGTGCGAACCTGCACCTACACCTCCCAGGTGACTGAACCTGTGTTGGCCTGTTTTTGTTTTGCCACGTTATTTCCGTTGTGTGTGAACTGTCACCAAAGAGACTGTTTTTCATTTATGGTGTGCAAGTGTGAATAAAACACTGTTTGTTGCACAATCTGGACTCCTTGTTTTGCCTCTAAACTGCACCCGCACCGCTGTCTACCAGAGCGGCTCCCCACACCAGTGATAGAAAGGGTGCACCTTTTTTTTCTCTTTGGGGTACAGCTGGATTTTGGGGTTTTCCTGCCTGATGGTACTGTATTTTGGGAGGCTCTTGCCGGTGATGAATTGCAAGGTGCAGGGCAGGGTCTCTTGGCAGCTGAAGATGTTGGTGCAGTGGAACGGTGCAGGAAATAATGAGGCCAATATAAAAGTAGAACACTTCTATACTGAATAATAGAGTACAAATGTAGTTACAATCTTTTCCATTCATGTGCTGGCAGTTATTCTTCATATCTTATAGTTACATGGCTGCTCTTGGACTTAGCAGGCACAGATGTCTTTTAGAGCAGTTTTCCTTATAATGCACTTCTCTATTTGACTTGTACTTAAAGAGGTAATCCAGGAAAAGATATGTATGACTTATCCTCAGGATAGGTCATCAGTATCAGATTTGAGCGGTGTTTGACACCCAGGACCCCTGTCAATCAGCTTCTAGAGGAGTACTTTCTAGGCCGGTGACGTCACTGTACAATGGTCACATGGCCTAGTTGCAGCTCAGCCGAATTGAAGTCATTCGTATCGATCGAGCACCAAAATGCTTGTGTAGAACACTTCACAATGCTAAGGTGCTCTACCGAGCACCCGAGCACAATGGAAGTCAATGGGAGAACCCGAGCATTAAACCAGCCATCCCCTGCTATGAAGAGGGGGGGGTGTCGGGACTCTAGTTCGGCTTAGAAGTCCCTGCTCTGACTCCATATATAGCTATGTCCATATATGGAGTCAGTGTTTGGGGACACCCCAGTGTATTTAACCACTTCAGCCCCCCTAGCTTAACCCCTTAAGGACGAAGGGCGTACATGTACGCCCTTCGTCCGCACTTTAAAGATGGCGCCCGCTCCCGGACGGAGCGGGCGCATGAGCTGCGGGTAAATGCTTGATTCATCAAGCTGACACCCGCAGCTCATGTCCGCGACCGGCAGCGATGCCGATCGCGGACATTTAACCCTCAGATGCCGTGGTCAATCCTGACCACGGCATCTGATCAGCGCAAAACCGAAAGTTTCACTTTCGGTTTTGCTCGGCTCCCTGATGGCCACAAGGGGGCCGGACATGCATGTAGTACCCTAGGTTTCTGTGAATGAAACCTAGGTTACTACACAGTATTCCTATGGAGCCTATGACTGTAATAGGCTCCATAGGAAATATGCGATTTTCTCATATATTCCAATGCTATTGCATTGGAATATATGAGAATAACAATCTGATGATTGCATCTTATAGTTCCCTATGGGAACTATAAGAAAGTGGTAAAAAAAAAAAAAAAAAGTTTAAAAAATAAAAATTAAATAAAAAAATATAAAAATTCAAATCACCCCCTTTCCCCAAAATGAAAATAAAATAAATAAAAAATAAAAAATTACACATAATGGGTGTCGCAATGTGCGAAACGCCCATACTATAATAATATTAAAAAATATTCACCATACGGTAAACATAAAAACGGAAGAAAGCGTCCAAATGGCTAGTCGCCATTTTTGGGCGCTTCATTTCCTAAAAAAATGAATAAAAAGTGATCAAAACATCATACGCACCCCATAATGGTATCAATTAAAAGTTCAGATTGCCCGCAAAAAATGAGCCCCTACACTGCTCCGTACGCATAATTACAAAAAAGTTATAGGGGGTCAAAACATGGCGACAAAAAAATAAAATAAAAAAATTCCACTTTTAATTTTTTTCACTATCAAAAGCATAAGAAAAACTATACATATTAGGTATTGCCGGATTCGTACTGACCTGAAGAATAAAATTAACCAGTCAGTTTTATCGCAAATCGAACGTTGTAATTTAAAAACCCGTAAAACTGTGGTGAAATTGCTTTTTTTTTGCAATTTCACCCCATTTGGAATTTTTTTCCCGTTTCCCACTACATCACATGCAAAAATAAATGGTAGCATTAAAAAGTACAACTTGTCCCGCAAAAAATAAGCCGTCATATGGCTATGTGAGCGGAAATATAAAATGTTATGGCTTTTGGAAGGCAGGGAGCGCAAAACAAAAACGCAAAAATCCCAAAACCCCCGGTCCTTAAGGGGTTAAAGGGCTTCTGTCACCCCCCAAAAGTCATTTTTCTTTTTTGTGCTTACTAAAATCCTTATAGGGCGATTATTCTATATATACTTTTTTTTACCTTTTTCTGTCCTTTATTTTAGCTAAAAAACGCACTTTTTAAATATGTAAATTACCTTGCTACCAGCAAGTAGGGCGGTTACTTGCTGGTAGCCGCCGCATCCTCCTTTCCAAAAAACGCCCCCTCCTCCTGTTGAGTGACAGGGCCAGCGAGCGCTCTCCTCCTCTGGCTGGCCCTATCTCAGTTCCAGTCTCAGTCGCGTCGACTTCTCTTCCGGGTGTAGATGTGACGTCATCGGCGCAGGCGCACTGAGGAAGGAGCGGCCGAGCAGCGTCCTCCTCTCAGTGAACTGAAGACTGGGACGGCGCAGGCGCGCGATTTGGAACTGAGACAGGGCCAGCCAGAGGAGGAGAGCGCTCGCTGGCCCTGTCACTCAACAGGAGGAGGGGGCGTTTTTTGGAAAGGAGGATGCGGCGGCTACCAGCAAGTAACCGCCCTACTTGCTGGTAGCAAGGTAATTTACATATTTAAAAAGTGCGTTTTGTAGCTAAAATAAAGGACAGAAAAAGGTAAAAAAAAGTATATATAGAATAATCGCCCTATAAGGATTTTAGTAAGCACAAAAAAGAAAAATGACTTTTGGGGGGTGACAGAAGCCCTTTAAACACCCTTAATGACCAGGCCACTTTTTACAATTCCGCACTACACTACTTTCACCGTTTATTGCTCCGTCATACAACTTAGCACCCAAATGAATTTTACGTCCTTTTCTTCTCACTAATAGAGCTTTCATTTGGTGGTATTTCATTGCTGCTGACATTTTTACATTTTTTGCTATTATTAAAAATGACCGAAATTTTTGCAAAAAAATGACATTTTTCATTTTCTGTTGTAAAATTTTTTGAAAAAAACTACATTTCTATATAAATTTTTCTCAAAATTTATTGTTCTACACGTCTTTGATAAAAAAAAAGTCCAATAAGTATATATTTATTGGTTTGGGTAAAAGTTATAGCGTTTACAAACTATGGTGCAAAAAAGTGAATTTCGGCATTTTGAAGCAGCTCTGACTTTCTGAGCGCCTGTCATGTTTCTTTAGGTGCTAGAATGTCAGGATAGTATAAATACCCCCCAAATGACACCATTTTAGAAAGAAGACACCCCAAAGTATTTGCGGAGGGGCATGGTGAGTTCATGTATCATTTCATTTTTTCACAAGTTAGCGGAAAATGACACTTTCTGAGAAAAAAAAAAAAAAGTTTCAATTTCTGCTAACTTCTGGCAAAAAAAATAAATATCTCAGACGGACTCACTATGCCCCTCAGTGAATACCTTGGGGTGTCTACTTTCGAAATGGGGTCATTTGTGGGGTGTGTTTACTGTTCTGGCATTTTAGGCGGGGCTAAATTGTGAGCCGCCATGTAAAACCTAAAGGTACTCGTTGGAATTTGGGCCCTTTGCGCACCAGGCTGCAAAAAGTGTCACTTATGTGGTATCGCCGTACTCAGGAGAAGTAGGGCAATGTGTTTTGGGGTGTATTTTTACATATACCCATGCTGGGTGAGAGAAATATCTCTGTAAATTGTCAACTTTGTATAAATTTTTTTAAAAGTTGTCGTTTACAGAGATATTTTTCACACAAAGTATGGGTATATATAAAAATGCACCCCAAAACACATTGCCCTACTTCTCCTGAGTACGGCGATACCACATGTGTGACACTTTTTTGTAGCCAAGATGCGCAAAGGGGCCCTAAAACCGATGAGTACCTTTAGGATTTCACAGGCCATTTTTACGCATTTGGATTCTCACGCTTTAGGGCCCCTAAAATGCCAGGACAGTATAAAAACCCCACAAGTGACCCCATTTTGGAAAGAAGACACCCCAAGGTATTCTGTGAGGGGTATGGCGAGTTCACAGAAAAAAAAATTTGGCACAAGTTAGCGGAAATTGATTATTTTATTTTTTTTTTTTACAGTCTCATATTCCACTAACTTGTGACAAAAAATTAAATTTTGCATGAACTCACCATACCCCTCACGGAATACCTTGGGGTGTCTTCTTTCCACAATGGGGTCACTTGTGAGATTTTTGTACTGCTCTGGCATTTGAGGGTCTCCGCAATCATTACACGTATGGCCAGCATTAGGAGTTTCTGCGATTCTCCTTATATTGAGCATACGGGTAATGAGATTTTTTTTCCCGTTCAGCCTCTGGGCTGAAAAAAGAAAAAAAATGAACGGCACAGATTTCCTCATTAGCATCGATCAATGTGGATGAAAAAATCTCTGCCCAAAAATGTGCAAAAAAAAAACGGCACAGATTTCCTCATTCGCATCGATCAATGTGGATGAATAAATCTCTGCCAAAAAATGTGCAAAAAAAAAAGTAGTAAGGCCCCATTCACACGTCCGCAAAAATGTCCGCATCTATTCCGCAATTCTGCGGAATAGATGCGGACCCATTCAGCAGCTCCTCAAAAGATAGAGCATGTCCTATTCTTGTCCGTAATTGCGGACAAGAAAAGGCATTTTCTATATAGTTCTGGCAATGTGCGGATCCGCAAAATGCGGAAAGCACATTGCCGTTGTCCGTGTTTTGCGGATCCGCGGATCAATGGTCCTGCAAAACACATACGGACGTCTGAATGAGCCTTACAGGGGGGTAATTAGTGTCAGGGGGGTGACATGGGGTGATCGGGGGTTAATCAGGGGTTAATCAGTGACGGGGGTGGATGGGGGGGGTCTGTGTGGTGATTGGTGCACTTATAAAAGTTTCCTTTGGTGGTCCCAAGCAAATGGGACCACCAAAGGAACGATCAGCAAGCATATCAGACGCTGTTAACAAAACAGCGTCTGATATGCCATTTTTTTTAACTTCTACAGCCTGCCAGCGCACGATCAGCGCTGGCAGGCTGTAGTTTACCTTCTCCCCGACGCGATCCTGTGAACGCGCGCACGCTAAAAAGTTAAGGGGAACCTGTCACTGCAAAAACACATATTAAACTGACATCATTACCTTAAAGTAGCCCCCAGTGTGTTCCTAGTCATGTGTTTCATTCCAAAATCGGTGGCTGCATACTTTAATAAAACAATGTTTTATACTCTCTTCGCGCCGTTTTCCGAGTCAGCTTGAAGTAAAGAGGGCAGCAGCCTCCTTGCTTCAAGTCAAGCTAAGCCCGCCCCTTACCCGTCCTCTCCTCACTTTGATTGACATCCTGCCATGAGGCAGGGATCACTGAAGTCTTGCGCATGCGTGGTGCGCACCTTGTTACTGCTTGATCCCTTCTCCGGCTCCCACAGGCATCTGGCTGCTAAACTCTCATTGCGCATGCGCCCAGCGTATCTGTTAATCAGCGTCAGCGTGATCACTGGCTTGCATTCTCCTGCGCATGAAGCCAGTGATCACGCTGACGCTGAAGAACAGATAAGCCGGGTGCGCACACAATATAAATGGCCGGCACATGCGCAGCCTCATGGCAGGATGTCAATGAAAGTGAGGAGAGGACAGGTAAGGGGCAGGCTTAGCTTGACTTGAAGCAAGGAGCCTGCTTCCCCCTTGACTTTAAGCTGACTCGGAAAACGTCACGAGCAGAGAATAAAACATTATTTTATTAAAGTATGCAGACACCGATTTTGGAATGAAACACATGACTAGGAGTACACTTGGGGCTACTGTAAGGTAATGACTTCAGTTTAATATGTGTTTTGGAGGTAACAGGTTCCCATTGAATCTAATTTAGCCTGTATTTCAGAAAAGATTCTGCTGGAATTTAAACTCATGGCCTTCTTGCTTCTGCATTAGCAAGACACTTAACCACTCAGCTATAATAGCTGCATAACCAGTTACTAAAAAAAATGAGACTTCTATACATATACGTTTTTTTTTAGTAATTACACATTTATTTTGTGCCATACATTTTTTATAATTACTAAAAAATATAATAAAATATGTAAATCTAATTCAACATCTTTCTCAAAAAGCTTGTGATGGGATTTGAACTCACTACTTCTGCATCACAGCCCAGAACTTTAGCCACTGCACTATATAGCTGCACAGACAGTCAAGTAAAAAAAAAAAAAAAAAAAAATAGCTGAGTGGTTAAGTGCCTAGCTTTTAATGCAGAAGGTCATGAGTTAAAATCCCAGCAGAAGCTTTCCTGAAATACAGGCTAAATTAGATTTAAATACACTGAGTGTCCCCAAGCACTGATTTCATATATGGACATAGCTATATATGGAGTCAGAGCAGGGTCTTCTAAGCTGCAGACTCACACTGAGGGATTTCCTCACTGTACAGTGATCTTCTGCATAAAAATAGAGGCTAAATTAGATTTAATTAGACTGACTCGAGAATCTCGCTCGAGCACATGCGGTGTTTGGCCGAGCACAGCGATGCTCGAGTCGAACTGGTGTTCGGCCGAGCATGCTCGCTCAACACTAGTCATCATTATCATTTCCCAGATAACCACTTTAAGCATCCAGGAATGGGGGTGCAACACTTCTCTTTCTCTTATTCAATGCAGCCATGGGGCAGATGCCAACATCAAACAATGCTCTGCCCTTTTTTATTTGGTTGCTGTGGACTACAGTTTCTCCTCTGCAGGATGTACACTAGGTGCACTTCTATAACTATAACTGGTCAGCTTGTTTATAAAGTATGCCTGGTACCTTGAGGCTGTTTTTCTCCTAGACATGATAGTATATACAATGGCGGTGTAGGCTTATCTGATGGCATATACTATGGAGTTATAAGTTATGAAGTCGTAGACTTGTATAGAGGCATATGCTATGGAGTCATAAACTTATATGGTGACATATACTGTACCAGGAAGTCATAGACTTGCATGTTGATATATCATAGAGTTGTAGAGTTACAGTATATGATGGTATATACAATAGAGGTGTAGACTTGTATACTGACATATACTATGGAGTCCTAAACTTGTATGGTGGCACATACAATGAAGACGTAGACTTGTGTAGTGGCATGTACTGTGGAGTCCTAGACTTGTATAGTGGCGCATACTTGTATTGTGGCATATACTGTACTATAGAGTCATAGACTTGCACTGTTCTATGGAGTCATAGACTTTTATGGGAGGACATACTTTGGAGCAATAGGCTTGTGTTTATATTATAAACTGTCCTATACAGTAATAAACTTGTATGGGGGCACACACTATGGAATCATAGACATATACAATGGTATATACCATACAATGGAGCTGTATAATGGCAAATTACTATGTTATCAGCTTGTACGGAGTCGTATGGTTGCATATACTATGGAGTCATAGACCTATTTGATGGCATATACTTTGGAATTGTAATATCTCTGTGTGCTACCATATGATGCTTGTTTACAGTATTGTACTATGAGTTTTTCTACCATAGAAGAAATACTTCTAGAATACTTCTATAATAGCTCTCTGTATGCATCTATATGAAATCGGTGGAATACAGTGTTTCGGTATTGCCACAGGGACTTCTATGGGTGCCATGTTATGGCTCCATGCAGCTTAAAGGTTATACACATCCACAATACTACACAATACACAATACTACATAACACATGAGAAAAACGAATAATCCGAAAAGTCAAAAGTACTTTTGTCCAATCATCTGACCAAAGTTATCCAGCAGGAAAAAGTTCAGCAATTTCATAGCAAGAACTTAAAAGCCATTTGGCAAAGGGGAGAAGGCAGTCCTGTAACTTTCAATGAGATGACTGTGATTTACACTTCATTGAAAACTGCGAGCGACTGCCGTTGATGCATAACAGTATTATATTCAGTGTGTATTGCATCCACTGAGGCATGGCATGTCAAGATGTTTTTGAAATTACACTTTGCTGAGCTATCTTGTGACACTCGGTATAAATAGAAATGCAATGCATTACTCAGCAGTAATGTATAAATGTATAACATATAATGCTATTAAACTTTTACCATAGCCCTTTGAATCTAATGTTCTGAAACAGTGGTAGAACACTGTGTGCTGAGGGGCATTTCCTAATGCGAACATTTTTAACCTTACAAAAATACCTATACGTCTCCGCTAGAAACCATTGAGAAAGGTATTTGCAGAAATGAAAATACCATGTGAAACCTCAGTGGAATTTGGAATTAGGGTCCACAAGCTTGCTGCCATATTACCAGTATAAAATTCCTCCAAGCCTCGGGTTAGCATGTCACTGCGGAATAAAGTACAAAACGTGCAGCTATCATTTCTTGTTACTCAATTTCAAAGTAATCTATTTTTCTACATAAGAATTCCAGCAAATAATATGTTTGCCCAAGTCCCAACAGATTTTTGCTGCTATCTGCGGAAACAGTAGTCAATGCTAGAGTATTGTTTAAATGTTCCACATAATATAGTACTATGGGGAAAATACTGCAACTGATAAGGGAGTCAAGTTCATTATTATAAATCTAGGTCCTTTTTTTTTTTCAATGCATAGCTATTGTTAATCCTTTTTGGCGTTAATCAGTAGAACAGGTGCCGACCTGAAAATCTAATTAGGGAGAAATTTTACCTGAAGTTTACTTTCTATTTCCACAAGCTGTATGCAAATCTTTAGAAACCATTTCAGTCTTTCAAAAACGCTGTATAGAGTTATATTGAAAATGCTAGACATAGATAAGGGTGGAAGGGGGGGGGGGTGCAGCTGCAATGAGGCTGTGAGCTATGAGAGGGGAAGAGGGAGGAGTTGTCATTAGTCTTTCAGCCTGTGTGTGGCACTTTACTAGGGAGAGAGGGACTAGCAGGGGAGATATTTGGCTTAGAGTACACAGTACAGCTCGGAAAATCCTACCCACTAACTATACTAAGCTAGGAAAGGGACATAATGAACAATTAGAAAAAAATAATAATAAAGCATAAAAAGGAGACAAAGAGGGTGATTTATCAAACTGGTGTAAAGTAGGACTGGCTTAGGTGACCATAGCAACCAATTAGATTCCACTTTTCATTTTCCAAAGGAGCAGTGAAAAACAAAAGGTAGAATCTGATTGGCTGCTATGGGCAACTAAGCCAGTTCTACTTTACACCAGTTTGATAAATGATTCCCAAAATCTGCAGGTTAGGCACACTAGTCTTGGCTGAACATCTTCTAATGCATATCCACAGTATACCTACATAAGATAGGATGTCCCTGGTAATAATACCAATACTATAAACATTTTTATTGAAATATAAACTTTTTTGCATGGCCATACAGTCTTCTTACTTTAATATGAGAGTGACTACAAAGCTGGAAAGAGAAAAAAAGAGTCCCAAAAGCTCAACTTAGGAAACTGAGGTCTTCTTTGGTGGTTCTGTCGCTTAGAACCCTCATGATGACAGTTGACTCCAGGCTAAAGGTCTTTCTACATGGGCCCAATCATCGGGACAATTGCTAGGTATAATCATTTGTAGGAACACACGATTATTGCCTCGTGTAAATGTGCCGCCGATCAGCTTTCCACTATTTATTACAAACCGTAAGCCTAGTAATTATAAAATAGGGTGATCACTACATGACTAAAAATGCTTTTTAAAAGCTGCGTTGGTTATTAGAACACATGACTCCAAGATTCCCTAGCCTACAAATGACAAAAAGGGGGCAAAACTAGGCCTAGTCCAGAAGGTCCTAATTATCCTAGAACTCAAAAAAAATGAATAATGATAAAGGATTATGCCATGATGAAAGTAATAACAAAATGAAAATCAGACATCATATAGTACGTCACAATTAGAGATTATAATTATTTAAAAATTCGAGTTGGCTGCTTTGCCGAATTTTACTAAAATATCTGCTTAGTGAAGTGCATTTCTTTGTAAGTAGTGGGTGCAATGACATGAAGCGGCGATTGCGCAGCTTCCCATCATTGTACCCCTCAGATGCCGCGTTCATAGCTGATCACGGCATCTGAGAGCAAAAATATAGTGTAAAATTAAAACAAAAAATAAGTTACCTCATACTTACCATCTCCATTTGCTTGCAACAGGTCAGCCGCCGCCATCTTGATTGAACATCTGGCACGAAATCTCACGTGGCCCATAATACATCACCCCGGCCGGGATTTAGTGCAAGATCTTTAATCAACATGACTGAGGCCGGCCCGTCAGGAGCAAATGCATGAGGGAAGTATTTTTTTTTTTTTACCATTTCAAGGAAAATCAATTCGCTACCATGAAGCACTAGGGAATTCGGCTATGCAGAATATCGAATTTTCCCTGAAATTCGGATCGAAGTCTAGTTTGTGGACTTCGATTCGCTCAAAACTAGTCACAATCTCTTTCTAACAAAGCTAGTGCCAGCCCTGTATCTCACATGAAGCCAGAGATCTCCCCATTAACTGCTCCATTTGCTCTGCTAGATTTATTTTGGTCTTGTAGCTCAGGGTTGTGTCTTTTCTTAGGGGGCATGTCTTTTCTGCTGCAGCTCTCTCCCTATCAAAGCTCAGTGGGTGTGTCCCATCTGTTGCAGCTTTGTCCCTTTCACAGCTCAGGGAATGTGTCCTTAATGCTGCATCTCTGTCCCTATCACAGCTCAAGTGCATGTCCTTTCTGCTGCAGCCCTCTCCCTTTCACATCTTAAGCAATATATCCATACCCAGCTTGCTCCTTGTATCTGCCACAACTTTAACAGTACATATGGCTGATGGCAGTTAAAGGATGGAACTAAGCACATGTGTCAACCTCAGCGATCTTACTAAGGTGGCTAGAAAAATGAGGGAAACAGCAAACAGCAGGTGGCGATCTACAGATATGTTTTATTGAATAACCCAGCAACTACACTAAATGTATAATTATATAGCATTACAAAAGTTTTCAGAGCCAGATGCTAGTTTGAAAAATGTGCCTACATTTTTTTGTGGACAAAACCCCTTTAAATGACTGCAAGCAGAGATTTTGAAACCCATGAGAAACTGATACTGAAAGCATTTTGGCAAAAAAAAAAAAAAATACTTTTTGTTATGAAATGAATACCATTGCTTTTCTAGGACAGGAATAACCCTTTCACAATTACAAGACCCTCTTAACCCTGTGAATAAAATTAGAAATGTTTTGGTGATTGCTGGTTACTTTATTTATTTATTTATTTATTTATTATTATTATTATTATTATTATTATTATTATTATTATTATTAGTAGTAGTAGTATTAGTTACATATGTTTATTCATTCATTTGTACATGACATTTTATATGAAGCATGGCTTTTTTGCAAATATGCACAATTACAGTATTTAGAAAAATACATTAAGAAAGCAAATCATGGAAGCATATTTTGTATTTCTTCTGCTGTATTACCCAGTTAGGTTAATAGGGTGCACTCTAAGATTTATCTTCCTAGTGCAATAGTCCACTATCAATTTTGATGCTATATTTATGACAATGATGATACAGAATTGCAGTGTGTTATATGACTCTACAGTATAGAGTACAATGGGATAGAGCTTCTACCTACCCTGCCACCTAGTGGTCAGCCCTGGTACTTTCAATGGCACATTCCTAGAAAATACATCATCTGTCTAAATGGCATTCAGGCAGTCTGTTGTCACAGATGTGTGCATATTAAAAAGCAAAAATTATACCAATATAATTTGTTTTTACAAAGCAATCATCAGAAACTAAGCAATTATACATAAATAACAAAAATAATTGAAACTGCTAATTTAGAATAAAAATAATTAGCGATAGAGTTAATGATCAAAGGGGTTTCTTTTGTAGTTATTACAAGATTTCTTAAATATCACACGTTTGTAGTTTTTTTCATATAATGATTTTTGCTCATTTCTAGGGTGGTGATACTTTTGGTATTAACTGTATTGAGATATAGAATAAATTAATGAAGATGCATATAAAACTTAATTCATACTTGTCTATGGGCGTCCACAATTTAATTCTATTTTTCTTGTCTAGTAATGTAAAATAGAATTTCTGTTGCTCGCAGGTTTAAACCACAGATTTCTATGGTTGACTGTCAACTCACTCAGGGTATACAATCAATTTATTTATTTTATGCACTTATATAGCGCTGACATATTCCGCAGCACCTTACAGACATTAGCTTCACTCGTCCCCAATGGGGCTCACAATCTAAGTTCCCTATCAGTATGTCTTTGGAGTGAAGCAGCCCTATGTAAAGGGGGGTGGGCAGCCCTGTTAGACTCCTTACCTTTGCTACCTATGCAAGGATTTACACAACAGAGAAGCTAAGGTGGGAAACTGGCCCAAAGATCATGAAAAAACTAAAAATTGGGAAACTATCCTCTAAACAGTAGAATCTGGTGAAGCCTGGAAGTAAATCTACAGTAGATAGGGATAAAAGCTAAATTCATGGCTGTATACATAATACGCAACAAACATATCTTCTTTATAATGGAAAAACTAGAAATACTTTGAATGAAAAACCAATACATTTATATAATACAGTGCCTTGCAAAAGTATTCACACCCTTGACTTTTTTCGTGTTTTGTTACATTGCAGCCTTAAGTTCAATGTTTTGTTAATCTGAATTTTATGTGATGATAGTCTAAGTTGGTGAAGTGAAATGAGAAAAAAAAAAACAATTACCTTCAGAAGTCACATAATTAGTGAAATGATGTCCACCTGTGTGCAATCTAAGTGTCACATGATCTGTCATTACATATACACACCTTTTTTGAAAGGCCCCAGAGGCTACAACACTTAAGCAAGAGACATCACTAACCAAACACTGCCATGAAGACCAAGGAACTCTCCAAACAAGAAAAGGAAAATGTTGTTGAGAAGTACAAGTCAGGGTTAGGTTATAAAAAAATATCCAAATCTTTGATGATCCCCAGGAGCTCCATCAAATCTATCATAACCAAATGGAAAGAACATGGCACAACAGCAAACCTGCCAAGAGACGGCTGCCCACCAAAACTCACAGACCGGGCAAGGAGGGCATTAATCAGAGAGGCAGCACAGAGAACTAAGGTAACCCTGGAGGAGCTGCAGAGTTCCACAGCAGAGACTGGAGGATTAAGGCCTGCTTTCACATATGCATTTTTCCCTTCCGTCCTAGAGTTCCGTCCTCGGGGCTCTAGGACGGAAAGATACTGATCAGGATTTCCCTAATGCATTCTGAATGGAGAGAAATCCGTTCAGGATGCATCAGGATGTCTTCCGTTCAGTACGTGAACGTTTTTTGGACGTTGACAAAACCGCAGCATGCTGCGGATTTGTCTCCGTCCAAAAATCCGGAAGACATGCCGTAATGCCGGATCCGGAATTAATGCCCATTGAAGTTCATTAATCCGGATCCGGCACTAAGCTAAACGTCATTTCGGCGCATTAGCTAAACGTCGGATCCGACGTTTAGCTTTTTCTGAATGGTTACCATGGCAGCCAGGACGCTTAAGTCCCAGCTGCCATGGTAAAGTGTAGTGGGGAGCGGGGGAGCAGTATACTTACCATCCGTGCGGCTCCCGGGGAGCTCCAAAGTGACGTCAGGGCGCCCCATGCGCATGGATCACGTGATCCATGCGCATGGGGCGTTCTGACGTCATTCAGGAGCACCCCGGGAGCCGCACGGGCGGTAAGTATACTGCTCCGCTCCCCAGTACTACTATGGCAACCAGGACTTTAATAGCGTCCTGGCTGCCATAGTAACACTGAAAGCATTTTGAAGACTGATGAGTCTTCAAATGCTTTCAGGTCACTTGCGTTGTTACGGATCCGGCGGGCATTTCCGGTGCAGGATCTGCTCCTCTGTATATATATATATGCACAACTGCATCTTGGGTTGAGCACATCCTGCTCCATGCCACCTTTCAGTTGTTTTATATACAACACATCACCCAAAGAACACCATCCCCACAGTGAAACATGGAGGCAGCATCATGCTGTGGGTGACTAAGAAACTAGTCAGAATTGAGGGAACGATGGATGGAATGGCCAAGTCAAAGTCCAGATCTCAATCCAATAGAAAATCTGTCAGACTTAAAGATTGTTGTTTACAAGGGCAAACCATCCAACTTGAAGGAGCTGGAGCAGTTTTGCAAGGAGGAATGGGCAAAAGTCCTAGTGGTAAGATGTGGCAAGCTCATAGAGACTTATCCAAAGCGACTTGGAGCTGTGATTGCCACAAAAGGTGGCTCTACAAAGTATTTATTTTAGGGGGTGAATAGTTATGCACATTGACTTTTTCTGTTATTTTGTCCTATTTGTTGTTTGCTTCACAATAAAAAAAATAAAAAAAACATCTTCAAAGTTGTGGGCAAGTTCTGTAAATTAAATGATGCAAATCCTCAAACAATCCATATTAATTCCAGGTTGTGAGGCACCAAAACACGAAACAAGTCAAGGGGGGTGAATACTTTTGCGAGGCACTTTAACAAAATAAATTTCCATCCAAGCAATTTTTAAGTACAGTGAGTATGTTTACCTTGTAACAAAGTGAATGGATTAACCACTTAGTGCTTTGTTATCGCAGAACGTTTCTCTGCATGCAGCTCCATGAACAATCAAAGCAAACACAAACTGGAAAATGCAAGCGATCAGCAAATGGAAAGAGAAACATCATAGAGAGATCAGAAATTGCTGGGATTGTTAAGTCAACCAGCTGTGTCCTAAATGTCAAGAGATAAAAAGCTTTCTTAGATTTAACACAGAAATATGAGAAATGTGTTCACCCTGTCTAAATATCTGAATATTATTTCTAAGATGAAAAATAAAATGAATATACTGTACAGACACAATGTGGCAGCTTTCACAATCAGTGGGAATGTCTTGGGAATGCAGGGGTAATTAACTCCTTGAGGGTGTCTGTACACAGGGCAAAAACGCTGTAGATTAGCAGCTTGAGCTGTACTGTACCTGTACAGTACCCCAGTGGGACACTGCAAAGGGTTAATTAATTCTGAAAGAGTTTCAGAGGGCTCATTCACACGACCGTTGTTGTTTTGCTGTCCGTTTTTCACGGATCCGTTGATCTGCCTCTGAGGTTTTTTTCTCTCAAATTTAAGTCCTCTTCTGTTCCGTTATTCCACAAAACATATCCGTACGGTTTCCGTATGTGATCCGTTTTTTGCGGATCGGAAACGGAAACAGTAACTTATTAATCACCAAACACATGAGCAATGTGGGCTGGGCATAGCATTCCTACAGTATGGATCCGCAAAATACGGATGCGTTCCATATGCATTCCGTAATTTTTGCAGACCCATTGACTTGAATGGAGCCTCGAACCGTGATTTGCGGACAATAATAGGACATGCACTACTTTTTTGCAGAACGGCCATGCGGACAAATGGAAACTAAATGCACACGGAGTAACTTCCATATTTTCTACAGCCCAATTGCATTGAATGGTTGCGCATACTGGCCGCACAAAAAACAGAACGGAAGCGGAAAGAAAATATGGTCGTCTGCATGAGCCCTTGAAACTGCTTTTCCGCTGTGGAGAGGAAATATTACTGATGCACCTGCCACACTTTGATACTGATAGTCCATCCTTAAATCTGCCCCGCTCAGGCAGGAATAGCATGCCTATGATTATTTGGAGTGATTGAAAAGTATCTTTAGTATGAGAGAGAGAGAGACTGGAAGTACTTCAGCTTAGGGCTCATGCACATGATTGTTGCTGTTTTGAGGTCCGTTTTTCACGGATCCATTGTTCAGTATCTGAAGTTTTTTTTCCTCTATTTTAAGTCCTCTTCCGTTCCATTATTGCACAAAACATATCCGTATTTTTCCGCATTTGATCCGTTTTTTGCTGATCGTATACTGAAACAGTAACTTATTAATCACCAAACACATGAGCAATATGTGCTGGGGATAGCATTTCTACAGTATGGATCCGCGAACTACAGATGAAATACGGATGACATACGAATGTGTTCCGTGTGTGTTCCGTATTTTTTGCGTACCCATTAACTTGAATGGGGCCTCGGACCGTGATTTGCGGACAATAATAGGACATGCACTACTTTTTTGCAGAACGGCCATGCGGACAAACGGAAACAGAATGCACACGGAGTAACATCCGTATATTCTACAGCCCCATTGAAGTGAATGGTTCTGCATACGGTCCGCAAAAAAACCGGAGCGGAAGTGGAAAGAAAATATGGTTGTGTGCATGAGCCCTAATACTGTCTGTGAAATACTTCTGAGTGCTGGTACTTGTATTGCAACCCTCAAAATCAACTCAGTAAAGATATTTTTGGGGTGGGGTCTAACAGAAATTCACCTATTTATTATTAGCGTATTTTTGGTGCAGAGTTCGGCGCAAAAGTTATTTGCGCCGCATTCTGCTACTCTTCTACACCAAGTCTAAAAAGAGGGTGTAGAATGGGGGAAGGGGACAGGCCGGCAGGCCCATTTCATTTATAATTTTTGATGCCTTTTTTTTGGTATAAATTTAAGCGATCAAGAAAACTGGTGTACATTTAGACCGGCTGTGAATGTGTGGAAGTTACGTAGAGGCCCACTCCTTTTCATAACTTCGACAGATCCACCGCCAGAGCACGAGGTTATTAAGGCCTAATTTACACGTCCGTAGTGTTTTGCGGATCCGCAAAACACCTTGCCACCAGCCCTATAGAGATGCCTATACCTGTCCGCAATTGCGGGCAAAAATAGGACATGCTCTATATTTTTGCGGAGCCGCCGTCCGGAAGATCGGCGGCCCGCTCCGCAAATGCGGATGCGGAGAGCACAGTGTGTGCTCTCCGCATCCATCACGTCCCCATTCAAAATGAATGGCTCCGCACCCGTTCTGCAAATTTGCGGAACTGGTGCGGACGTAGATTGCGTACGTGTTAATTAAGCCTAAGACAAGTGTCTAAAACGCTGGCCTTAATAAATGAGCCCCTTTGTTTGTTACAACCAACAGGCCTGGTTATTGACTCCACCATACATCCACCAGCCCATACATGCCCACCTGCTTTGCACCCTGCCAACTGATCACCATCAAGGGTACCTCAACTACCACCAGACAGGGCCCCCAATATTAGGGTGTGCTCCAAGGGAAGAAAGGGTGCGTCCTTCAGTCACTGCATGGCTGCAGGGTGTCCAGAGAAAGGACTGCCAGTGTGAACTGTGAGTACTACTACTCTCCTCTACCACCACTTCCAACCTATCTGCACTGCTCCACCCATTTGGGTCATTGCACCTGACACAAGGATAAGTTCTAAGGAATCTCATCTCTGCGTTGCTTAAAAAGCGCTGTCAATTTATGCATGTAGTTTTTTTTTTTAGAGCACCTTCATTTTGTTCTGAACTTTTTGCTGCATTTTGTGTGGCGGTTTTATTGAGTGTTATTTGCAAAGAGTGTGTATAGTCAAAATGCCTGAAAAAATGGCAAGAGCTACAGCATGCTATGTTTTTAAAAGAACCCAGAAAGACAGAATACCCAACCTAGTTAGCAAAAACACCATGAGCAAAAAAAAACCACTTGTATGTCCTGCATTTCCTATATTATGTAGACTTTCAACTAATATCTAGAGCTGACTTTTATTAGTGCAAAAATGCCGAAAAACACTGGTGCAAAAAATGCCACTGAATATGCAAAACTGCAGAGAAATTTCAACAAAAGCCTGTGTGTAAACCTACCCCAAGGCTTCACATGAGCGACACAGAATATGTCAGGATCCATTCAGTTAAAAACTGATGGTTTTGCATGCAAGTTGAATCAGGTTTGTCTGCCATGTTTTAGGTTTTACATCAGGATTTGGGAAGAAAAACTGAAGCATAACACTAAGCATCTCTTGGCAACCATCAGTGAAAAACACATTGCATCCAGATGCCTTCCATTTTTCACGCAGGCCCCATTCATTTTGATGGGACAGGGGCCAGATGAAAAACGGACAATGATTTTTCCTGAATGCAAAGTGCACATACCCATTGAAATGAATGGGACAGAAATCGGCCCGGAGGCTGTTCCTTTTCAACATACATCCAGATGTGAAATTAGCCTTACTCTAACACAATGGGCAACACGGTGGCTCAGTGGTTAGCAATGGTGCCTTGCAGTGCTGTGGTCCTAGGTCTGAATCCAACCAAGGACAACATCTGCATGGAGTTTGTATGTTCTCTCCGTGTTTGTGTAGGTTTACTCTGGTTTCCTCCCACACTCCAAAGTCATAGTGATAGGGTGCTTAGATTGAGTCCCATTGGGGATAGGTGGATGCCAATGTCTGTAAAGTGCTGAGGAATATAGTAGGGCTATATAAGTGCGTATAATAAATAAATAACCAATCACAGACAAAACTGATTCAAAGTTTATGCAAAACCATGAGTTTTCAAATGAATGGACCCTGGCATCTCCGGTTTCACTCATGTGAAGGAATCCTTGGAGTGCCTGCTGCAGATTCCCACCCCAGAATGCCTGCAAAACAGGTAGAAAGCTAGGTTTTACAACTGTAGGGCACATACATTAAGACCAGCATTTTAGATGCCAGCCCGGTCTTAATAAGCTGCTGCACTGGTGGTGGTTCGCCAAAGTTATTGTAGAGGCGCTGGCCTCTACATAACTTTGGCGTATCTACCACTGATTCCAAATGTAAGCCAGCTTTCTTACCTTTAGACCATTTTCTAAGCCTAAACCAGAAGTAGAAAATGATGAATGAGATGGGAGTGCCGGCCCGTCCCCTTTCCCGCCCACGTCGTACCCCCATTTTTAGACCTAGTGTGAGCGAGGAAGAAGTCACAGATTGGCATGCGACAGAATCTGTGCCAGATATACACCACAATATAGTGGCATATATCTCTTCATAAACGACCCCTGTGTGTGGGACACTTGGAAGTGGGAGCATTTGCTGTTTGGGTAGAGCCCTGTTTGCAGTTACCTTTGAATTCTGGTATCCTGATTTGGCATTCCCGTAAACAACCATTGACTATAATGGGATCTGGCAGTGGTCCGGCTGCTTTTCCGGTATAAATACTGGGTTTCGGACAGAGAAATACAGCTATTACTTATCTAGTCACCTACCATTTGCCGGCTTAGGTAACATTGTTTTTTAATTGCCATTTAGTTGTGTATTCTCCATACACGAACCTTATATGCAATAGTTATAAATCATGAAAATAAGCGAAAATAGCTGACAAGCGGCTGTACAGAGTCTGTCAGAAGGTGAAGAACATGACAGCAGCCTCATCGAGCACTTGGTATCATTCAGCATTTAATTGCCTGAGAATAACATTTTATAAACAAAGCTGCTCTTTTATAGATGATGCTTAAGGAATCCTTTTGAGGAACTGTCAGTTTTACGCAGTGATACAGTATGTGCTGACTATGTCGCCATATGAAACTGACGACGTGATAAAAATGATTTGTAGCCGTGCATTAAAAATGCATGACTTTTATCAGTTTAACCATGAACCTTTGATAAGAGTGGAAAGGCGAGCTGCAGCAGCCATGTAATAGAACACAATGAAGAACCGTGACAGCCTAGAAATATTACAGCCATAAATATTAATTATAAAAGATGCCCCCAACGCCAACAAAAAAATAATGTTAAGTGATGAAAATGAAGACCTAAATATTGCTTGTAAGGGAAGTAGCTTGACCGAATTATTACACCATGCAACTTTTGAGTTGCATATGCAGAAAGCCCCTGAGTATCCGCTGCAGAGGATGGGAGTAGTAGTGCCCCTGATGAGTTGTAGCACCACTGTGTACTCCCTCAGGTCGTTGCTCCCTGGGGATCAGTGCAGTGAAAATGTAGATTGAAGAATCAGGTCAGAATTAAAATTAGAATAATCTTTCTTTACCTAGTTCAAAATATAACTTGAGGCACATCCAGCAATATTAAGTATAAAGTGCTGTTTCTCTGGCACCAGATAAGGGGGTATGGTGGCTTTTTGGATGGAAATTGGTTGGCACTACTAAGCAATTCCAAGATTTAAGTGTCCACTATAGTACAGGCTTAATGTTTGTCTAGCCTAGCAATTGTTTAGATAGGTGGTGGTGTCTGAGCTGGTGTCGCTAACCTTGCAGAAGTGTCTGTAAGGTTGTATTTCACTGACTACTCTGCTGTCTTGTCTCTAAAGTGGTTTCTTGAAACAAGATTAAGTTCTCACAGGAGAAGAATATCTGGTTCCGGATAATTCCCCCATGGGGGAATTAGACATGGTTCCTGCAAGTGGGACATTGTATGATCTTCCTCAATCCCCCACTATCAGAACAGGAACTCTCTCTCCTCTCTTGTCTATGATTAGACTTGAACTCTCCCTCTTGGCAGGAAGCAGGACCAGCCCACTCCTAACAACAGCGGAGGAACAGGGTGGTTAACCCTGTTCCTGCCAACCATTGTCAACCATGACCTCCTCTGCTGGAATAAATGGCAAATATATGAAAAATACATAACATTACATCATACAATAAAAGCATTTGCAGACAACCCCCGGTCTTAGGTACTGCAGATGGAGCTGAAATACAGAATTGATAGGGTTGAACAGGCCATACTGTACCTACGTATGACTCTCACTATATATAGAGGTACAGCAAAGCAGAAGTAGGAAAAGACAAAGATTCTGTTTCTGCCCTAGCCCTGTAATAAAATACCAAGGCCATGTCAAAACACTTACAAGGAGGTATGGACTTTACATGTTGGATACCCTGGTCGCGGTTCCCAGGGTAGTCCCATGAAGATGTTGGGCAACTGATAATTGGTGGTGCAAAAGGAAAAGTTAGGGCATGGAGGTTAGCTAGGTCATTTCCATTTTCTTGACCATACATTAAAATAGCTGGGAATTGTACTACAGAGGCTTTATTATAAGATTCTAGAAAGTCTTGCCACACACTGCACTTCAAACCCATGACTGGAGCAATATGTTGTTAACAGAGAATAGTCAATTGTCTGGCGGGGATGGCACCATAGTGGCTTGTGTCATAGCATCTGCCAATAACAGTGTCAGTGTTTCCACAGCATGGAACCACAGGGACTCTATGTGCCCACTACAGGTTCTCGTTTACATGAAGTGATAATTCATACTTTCTTTAAGGATGAAAGTGCAACACATTGGTACTAACAGGGGTAGGGCTATGAAAACCTCTTAATGTCCTCTATTAGTTGTCAGGTTAAGTCTTGTTAATAAAGCTACATTTGAATTATATAATGCAGTGGAAACCATATATATTATTTTAGTGAGCCAGAGATCTATTTTCAAGTGTTGTAGAAGGACAAAAAAGTAAACTTCATTTAGTAAAGTTGAACAAAAAGAATAAACCCCCACCCACCACAGAACAAAGTATTATTATTTTTTTTAGTTTTTAAAAGTAGTAAAGTGCATCATGAAAATGCATTTTTTACAATTACTGTTGTAATTAGGGATAAGCGAACCCGTGGAAGCCAAGGTTTGCTAGGTACAGCCGAACTTGAGGGCAATGTTTGGGAACTGAACTTGACCCCAAATCCCATTGAGGTCAATGGGGACCCGAACTTTACTTTATTATTTTTCTTTATAACATGGTTATATTGAAAAATAATAGCATTTCAGAATTTCATTTTTTTTGGAAGATTTTCCATTTTAATCTATTTTTTCCAGTAACAAAGCAAGGGTTAACAGCCAAACAAAACTCAATATTTATTACCTTGATGCTCTAGCTTACAGAAACAGCCCATATGTGGTTGTAAACTGCTGTACGGGCACGCGGCAGGGCGCAGAAGGAAAAGAACGCCATGTGGTTTCTGGAAGGCAGATTTCACTGGGATAATTTTAAGTTGCCATGTCACATTTAAAGCCCCCCTGATGCACCTCTAGAGTAGAAACTCCAAACAAGTGACCCCATTTTAGAAACTACGGGACAAGGTGGCAGTTTTGTTGGTACTATTTTAGGGTACGTATGACTTTTGGTTGCTCCATATTACACTTTTCGTGAGGTAAGGTAACAAAAAATAGCTGTTTTGATACCGTTTTTATTTTTTGTTTTTTACAATGTTCATCTGACAGGTTCGATTTATATTTTTATATTTTTATAGAGCAAATTATTATGGATGCAACAATATTTAGTTGTTTATTTCAGTTTTATATAATAAAGCAGTTTTGAAAAAAATGATGTTTTAGTGTGTCCATATTCTGAAAGCCATAGTTTTTTAAATGTTTTGGGCGACTGTCTTATGTAGGGGATCTTTTTTTCGGGATGAGATTTTCGGTATGAGATAACGATTTGATTGGTACTATTTTGGGGTGCGTATGACTTTTTGATGGCTTGGTTTTACACTTTTTGTTCTCTAAGATGACAAAAAATTACACAAATTTTATTTTTCTGTTTATTTTACTGTTTTGTCATGTAAACTCATTTGCATAAACTTGTCTTTCCCATATTCAAGTTTATGCAAATGAGCTTACATGACAAAACAATATAGAATTATTGAATATAATATTAGGATAATTAGAAAACTGAAAAATGTTATGCCGTCCTCCTAAGCAGAGAGAGGAGTTAGCTGGCATCCCCAAAAAAATTTCAATTTTTGTCACCCTAATGATAATGATCTAGGTGCGCAGGTCCCCCCAAGCCATCCAACTTAAATCAAGCAACTTTGAGGCTAACTGGCTCTCAGTCAAATAAGAGCTGGTTTTCAATGTCTCATAGTGCACAAGGCCATTGTAATGTATGTTGACTGTATTTGTCTCATGGATAGATTGTCAGTTTGCACATACCTAGCTTATGGCATACAGCCTTTGTGTGATTGTCTGTTTATTACTTGGTATAGGTAATGAAGTTGCACATGCAATATGAACATATTAGGTTACCAATTTTCACAATCATCAAATTTATGGTGAATATTCAGCCAAACATTTGTGAAATATCGTGAATTTGAATGTTGCCTATGCTGCTCTTCACTAGTTCCCTCCCATTGATCAGCTGTGCCATAGTAGCCCTTGCACCAGAACTACACAGTTCTGACCCTTGTGTAATGCATGGAGCTGAATGGGGCAGTGCTGCACTAACCTGCTCTGTCCACTTCACAATGGATAAAGCTGTGAAGTCCAGTGCTGGGGACACCCAATATTACCTGGAGGCTTGGGCAGAAAAGTTGCAGATGAGGTTTACCACTGATAAATGTAAGTTTAAGCACATGAGGAGGAATAATGCAAGTCACCCGTACATACTAAATGGTAAAACACTGGGTTACACTAACATGGAAAAAAACTTAAGAGTTTTAGTGGACAGAAAACTTAACTGTGGAAAACAGTGTCAGGCAGCTGCTGCCAAGGCCAACAAGATAATGGGTTGCATCAAAAGGGGCATAGATGTACATGATGAGTAGTGTTGATCACGAATTTTCTAATTGCGAATTTTAATCTCGAATATCAGCACTTCGAGAATTCGCGAATATTTAGAATATAGCTAAATATATTCGCAATCGCAATGTCATTATTTTCTTGTTTGCGAAAATTTGCATAAAAAGGTATCTTGTAAATGCCAGTTTATGCGAATTTTTATGCTAATGTATGCGAATTTTATGCTAATTTATGCGAAATTTTTTATGCGGATTTTCGCAAACAAGAAAATAATGTCTGGAGATTACGAATTTGCGAATTTTCGAATATATGGCGAATATTCGCCCAAATATTCGCGAAATATGGCGAATTCGAATATTGTCCCTGCCGCTCATCACTAATGATGAGAAAATAGTCCTGCCACTTTACAAATCACTAGTCAGACCACACATGGAGTACTGTGTACAGTTCTAGGCTCCTGTGAACAAGGCAGACATATCAGAGCTGGAGAGGGTTCAGAGGAAGGCTACTAAAGTAATAACTGGAATGGGGCAACTACAGTACCCTGAAAGATTATCAGAATTAGGGTTATTCACTTTAGAAAAAAGACGACTAAGGGGAGATCTAATAAACTATACATAAATATATCAGAGCTCAGTGCAGAGATTTCGCCCATCATCAATTTATCTCCAGGACTGTGACGAGGGAAATCCTTTCTGTTTATAGGAAAGAAGGTTTCTACACAAACATAGAAGAGGATTATTTATGGTAAGAGCAATGAGACTATGCAACTCTCTGCCTGTGGAGGTGGTGATGGTGAGTTCACTAAAAGAGTTCAAGAGGGGGCTGGATGTATTTCTGAAGTGTAATAATATTATGTGCAGGGGTGCACCTGGTCTTTCTGCTGCCTGAGGCGAAAACTGAAACGGCACCTCCCCCGCTGCCCCCCTCTCTTTCCCCTACCTGGTGCTGCTTGAGGCGATCAGCTCACCTGGAATCATTGGTGGTGCACCCCAGATTACATGTTATAGTTACTAGAGATGGGTATTTGATCCAGGGAGTTATTCTGATTGCCTGAATGGAGTCGGGAATGAATTTTTCCCCCCTAAAGTGAGGAAAATTTTTCCTTCCTCTGGATCAACTCACAGGATAACAGGCTGAACTGGATGGACAGATGTCTTTTTTCAGCCTCATAAACGTTGTTACCTCCAAATTACCTAATTTTGTTTTCAAAACTTAACTGAACTGACCAACTTGCCTATAAAAGTATGACAGATCCCCCTCCGATCAAGTACCAATATAATGTCATAAAAATTACTTTCTACTTAATAATGATATTTTTATAATGCTTACCTATATTTTAACCAGACATTATGATCCATAATTGCAGATTTACCACTAAAAAAGAAATTTACCACCAGAAGGAAATTCATTATGCAAATCAATAAAACTATTCCAGGTGCAAGTGATTTATAGCTAATTTTACTTGCATTGCAATTAATGGCAGTTTATATTTATAATCAACACAAAATTAGATCTATTCTTAAAGCACATTTTCTCCCTCTGGTTACCCAATTTCTTGAACAGAAGTTTGAAGTTTTACTAGTAACACTATTTCATACATAAAAGAAAATGAAAGAGTTAATTAAATTATCTTTTCTCAGTATATTACAAATGGACAAATAAACTTGTTCTAGCGCAGATTTAGCTGGAACATGGAGCCTAACAAATCTCCTAAAAATAATTAAAAACAGAATGTTGCAAACATTTATTCCACTTGGATTTTGAAAGCTCAAACTGAGAAGACAACTTAATTGCAAAAAACTTTGGATACGTGAAGGGATGTTAAAAGAGTCTAAAAGTGGTAAACCAAGGATCATGCAATATGGGGCCTCTGGATACTACTAAACATAACTGTGCAGTGGACTTCATTTACAACACAGACTACATATGCTCATGAACTTGAAGGTGACATTAGAAAATGACCTATTGTTTAAATCAAGTTATGACAATCATATTTTAAAATCATTTTTTGGTATTTTCTTTCAAATTTTTAACAAAGTTAGAAATCATAAAAACTTGCAGCGTCACAATAAGCTGACACTTCCTGTTCTATAGAGAGTACTAATGCTGCGTGGTCTAATTAATCTAATAAAAGATAGGATAATATTTGTATTTGAACTTTTAGAAGTCAATAATTATGACCCTGTGGGTGTTTAAACACATAGAAAGAATGACACACAATATTGAGAAAGGGGCGTGGTCCCCCAAATTTCACACAGCATGCCAACCCTCCACCTCCGTGTGAATGTTCTCCAAGCATTGTAGTGGATAAGTATATTTTATGGACATTTCACCTCTATGGACTTTTTGCACTTCATAATATCTATATAACTGCTATGAGAATTGTAAGGAGGAACCTGGCACTTTATAATGCTTTTTGGATAACAATATGTCAAATCTATCAAAATAAGCTTTTTTGGATATGTGTGTTTCTTTTGAGTTGGATGTTATAAGAGAATTAGGGAACCTCTTATCACACAATAGTTGCAAAGCTTTTGGTTCTCAACGATCACACAACCAAGGTGGTGCATCCTTTTTTTTGTTCTATAGAGTATATGTTGAGGCAGGGTCATATTAACATTGAGTGGCATCTTCTCTTGCTGTGAGATAGGCTGCCACTCTGGCATGGTAATGCAAAAAACTAAGTTAGACCAACACCAGCACCGCTAAAAAGCACAGGTGCGTGCTACCACGGTTGCGATACAAAAGCAAACAGTTTATGCAGTAGCACATTGCTCCATGTACACACAATCAAAAGTCCTGTTTGTAGATCTGTATGTAAAATAAGGATTTATATATAATATATACACACACTCCTGAACACTGAAATTGCAACACCTAGAAAGACAAGCCATAAGGTTGGGTAACATGTTGCTAAGATCTGCAGAGGATCAAGCACCTAGCGCCAATCTGTGGCATGTTGGAGGGGCATAAAAGCCTGAATGAAAGTTTTATAGCCACATGAAACCTAAAAAATCAGATCGAATTTTGTGGGATGATTTTGCGATGCCTCCTGTTTGTCAATGTACCAGTTATCACCACTTTTCATAGACTACAAGGGACAAAATCCCTGAAATAAAAGACCATTGTTTATCTTTTAGACCACTATTGGCCTAGGTAAAGATATGAGCACTGTTCAGCGTTGTGTGTCCTGGTGGTTGGGAGCACAACGAGCTGGAATGACATCAAGAGGAGCACAGAGCCCAACCTCTGCACAGACATCTGATTAGTAGAAGAGTGTGTTGCGATCCATTCTGTACTGCAAGTGAAGTTGGACATCACATCCCAAGATAGGGAGGCAAACAGTTTCTACACAAACCGTAAGAAGTTGTTTGCACTACAAGCCAGACGTCCAGCTAAAGGCATTCCATTGACCTCACGCTACCATTCATAAAGGCAATCATGGTGCACAGCAAGATGGCAATTGAGATCTACAGTATGCTCTTCAACGATAAGTCCCGCTTTTGTCTTGAATTCCAAAATAGCTGGAGATGGGTCTGGAGAATAAATGGGCACCACCCTAAAGAGACCTTCACAAGGGAACGTCACACTGGTACTACTCCCAGGATTATGGTGTGGCATGGGATACGGTACTGTAGCTTGATCCCTCTAATCTTTATTTCTTGTACACTAACAGCTCGACGTGGATATGGATTTGGTCATGAAACCAATGGTACGACCATTTCTTAAATGTCCGAGGAGCAGTTTTTCAACAGGATAGTGTTAGGCTGCATGTTGCTTATGCTACTGTGAGCAGCCTGAATGTCCTAAATGTGCTACCTTGCAGCGCCATTGAGTTTGTCTCCCATTAAGCACATACGGAATGTCATTGGTTGGCATTCCTCAGACAACATTTAAACGGAACCTGTCAGATTGAATATGGTATCTGAGCTGCAGGCTGCATGTTATAGAGCAGGAGGAGCTGGGCAGATTGATTTATAGTTTTATGGGAGACGATTTGCAGTTTCCCACTCGTGATTGTGGGCACCGCAAACTGGTTTTATTGTGTTTTATTTGTCATACAATATGTCTGAATCCCGTACTTCATCTCATGTCATATTCTCCCATGTCACTATTTGATTCTGTGTAAGATCCTTTCATACAGCCCAATTAGGTTGCACTACACTATTCTTACCACTAGATGGGGGCAGTGTGGCAGTGTATATATAGCTTAGCCCAGGCCTAGTTAGGGAGTTGTTCCTGAAGATTAGTCAGAGTGTAGCCATGATGTAGCTGCCCGCTTGAGGGAGGCCTCCTGCCTCTCTGCTCTCTCCCTGATGGCTCCACGGCCCAGGGTTAAAGCCTACAAGATTCAGCCTAGAGGTGAGAAATCCACTTCTATAGCTCGCCCTTCTGGGGTGACCAGTGACAAGCTGCAAATAGCAAGTGTCAAGGGACCAGTATATTTATTCAAGTCAAAGGATAGCAACCAGCAGTACTAGAAGGCTTCCCAGGCACCTTTGCAATTAGGTGTAGGACACAGCTTCTGGCATCCACACCTCCAGTTTAAATCCTGAGGACGGTCAGGCCCACTGTCAGAAAAGCATTGGAAATAGAGGTTCAAGGATTCTGAAAACCACCTTTAATCAAGGTTAGAGTAAGGCGAGAGTTAATACCAGCCTAAGACATTTTATACTTCAAAAGCCTAGTCTGAAGCAGTAGCTTTCATATATATAAAAGACAAAGAGTCTGTTTTACCCGAGGACTTACAATTCCCTAACTCTGTATGCATGAGAGACTGTATTTCATATCTGGATGTACTAGAGACTGTTTTATACTTGGATGTAACTGTTAACAGGAACAACGTTCAGTAAAAGTCATACGTTGGATTCCACTGCTGTCTCAGTTTCCAATTCCTCAGTTAACACTACAGTAAATGGTTGCACCACCATAAAAGGTACTGGCGTCACGACAACCAGGGACCTTGCCATAGGCACATTAATACAGACCACCAAGGACCCCTCGAACCACCATCTGGCCTGTGTCCCTTACCAGGGTGTGCCCCAGAGAATCATTGTGCCGTTCTCCTCATCACTTATGCAAGCCTCCCCAGGGACGAGATAACTGTGAGTAACCAGAACTGTATTGACCTTGGCCCACTACTCACACTGTGACCTCGCATATAATTCCCCTGTCGGTCTGGCACACTGCATAACCAGTAAAACATGCAATTTATACATTTATACTACGGCTCATTCTGGGCTTTGAAGTAAAGGCGATGGTTCTATCAGTGATTGACAACATTCCCTCTATGACTGTGTATACAGAGAGAGCTGTCAGTCACAGCTATCTTGCCTTCAAAGCCCAGAATGAGCAGGAATTTAGATATATAAAATACAAGTTATACCGAACATTTCCAATAAAACTAATCTTAATCCGCCAGCACTTTATGCTCTATAACATGCTGCAGGCAGATTAATTTGCATTTTCATGGTGACCAGTTCCCTTTAATAAACTCATTGATAGCAGGCCAAGCAATGGCACTCGTACTTGAATAAATTGAATAAACAGCGTCCTGACAGCACCCCAAAAAGCCCTTTTTAGGGCTGCAACATTAGTCTGCTTTTTTTTTTCTCCATATACATATTGCAGTTGCCTGGCCTGCCTGTGTGTGAGGAGCTGCAGGCCCACAGACTGTAGTGTGCCCACTGCCAGTGCCCACCCCTGTCATCCCGTGTGGCACAGGACTTTGCATAAAAAAAAGGCATTTAATTTTTACACTTTAATCTAAGGTTAGTTGCCTGCCAGTGTGTGTCAGGCTGACTTCCACTGACTGTAGTGTGCCCACTGCCAGTGCCCACCACTCATACCGGCTGGCACCGGACTTTGCATAAAAAAAAGGCATTTAATTTTTACACTTTAGTGTAATTTCAGTTGCTTGCCTGCTGCCAGTGTGTGTCAGGCCGACTTCCACTGACTGTAGTGTGCCCACTGCCAGTGCCCACCCCTGTCATCCTGTGTGGCACAGGACTTTGCATCAAAAAAAGGCATTTAATTTTTACACTTTAGTGTAATTTCAGTTGCTTGCCTGCTGCTAGTGTGTGTCAGGCCGACTTCCACTGACTGCAGTGTGCCCACTGCCAGTGCCAACCACTGATACCGGGTGGCACAGTAGCTTGCCGATAAATAAGGCATTTAATTTTTACACAGTCTAATTTCAGTTGCTTGCCTGCTGCCAGTGTGTGTCAGGCCCACTTCCACAGACTGTAGTGTGCCCACTGCCAGTGCCCACCACTCATACCGGGTGGCACAGTAGCTTGCCGATAAATAAGGCATTTCATTTTTACACATTAGTCTAATTTCAAATTGCACGGCGCAGACGCAGTCACCGTGGATTAAAACAGAGTGGAGGGAGCCAGCGTTTTTTTAACCATGTCCCTGTTCGAAAAATCTATTCAATAAATGGCTCCCAGATTGGGGACGTTAGAGGGATTAAACTGATGAGAATAGTACTACAGAAAATACCACTCATATCGGGTGTGACAGTAAATTGCACGGCGCAGACGCAGTGACCGTGGATTAAAACAGAGTGGAGGGGGCCAGCGTATTTTTAACCATCTCCCCGTTCGAAAAATCGATTCAATTCACCTTTCGGGGACCCTTGGTGTTGTACGTGGCTGGGTGGAGGAAAAAACCTTCAATGACATCACCGGGACGTGGCTAGCTTGGTATCCAACCTTGTGCAAATGGGGAGTTTGCGGTTGTGCAAATGAACTGTTTGCGGTGCATTAAAAAAGGAGTTTGGTCTGTCAATGTCTGTGAAGCGGGCGTAACCCTTACACTACCTGATCGATACAACATCATACCTGATCGTATACACACACTGGATGTTTTAAAGCATGTTATTCCAAACAATTTAGGAATGTTAGGTGATTTATGCCCTTTATGGATTAAAACCCGACTCTGCGTCCACTACGTAATTTTCCATGCGAGTTTTGCCATAGATCCCCCTCCGGCATGCCACAGTCCAGGTGTTAGACCCCCCAACTTTTCCATCACTACTGTGGCCAGAAAGAGTCCCTGTGGGGTTTAAAATTCGCCTGCCAATTGAAGTCTATGGCGGTTCGCCCGGTTAGCCCGTTTGCGAACATTTGCGGAAGTTCGCGTTCGCTGTTCGCGAAACGGAAAATTTTATGTTCGCGACATCACTTATGTTTGGTATTGCCGCGTCTGTAACGACCCGGACTACATAAATATCATGTAAATTATTCCCTACTCTGAACTCTGTAAAAAAATTTTTAAAAGACAGAATTTCTAATTTATTCTTAGTTGCCACCGAAAAAACATAATAACAAGCGATCAAAAAGCGCTATTTACTTCAAAATTATACCAATGAAAAATACAAGTCATCCCCCAAAAATCAAGCCTTCACAGAACTCCATATAAGGACTCTTGCAGGTGAGCGAGTATTCCGCGAGGGTACAATGCCTGATGAAAACGCATTGCTCGCGCACGGAATCCGGACCCATTCATTTCTATGGGTCTGTGTACATGAGCGGTGGTTTTCACGCATCACTTTTGCAATAAAATCGCAGCATGTTCTATATTTTGCAATTTTCACGCAACGCTGGCCCCATAGAAGTGAATGGGGCTGCGTGAAAATCGCAAGCAAGTGCGGATGTGATGCTATTTTCACGAATGGTTGCTAAGAGATGTTGTTTGTAAACCTTCAGGTTTTTTATCATGAGCGTGCAGAACGCATTAAATCACACTGCATCCGCGCGATAAAAACGGATCAACTGAGCGCGATCGCAAACAAAACTGAATGTACTTGCTTGCGAAATCGTGCAGTTTTCTCTGAATGCATCCGTAAAGCATCTGTCTGCCTCGTCTGCAAGGGGCCTAAAGAAAATTAAAAAAGTTATGGGTCTTGGGAAGTGGCAATGCAATAACATTTTTTTTCTTTAAAAAAAAAGAGGTTTTATTGCAAAAATGTAGTAAAATGTTAAAAAAAACTATGTGTATTTGGTATCACTGTAATCATACTAACCCAGAGAATAAAGATATTATGTTTTTATACCGAAAAATGAATGCCGTAAATTTTATAACGTAAAAACGCAGTGGCAGTATTGCTGTTTTTCCCATTTCATCCCAGAAAGAGTTACTAAAAGTTAATAGGAAAGTGTACCCAAAATGGCGCCATTAAAAACAACAACTTGTCCCGCAAAAAACAAGCCCTCATAAAGCTAAATAGACTGAAAAATAAAGTTATAGCTTTTGGAACGCGACGATGAAAAAAGGAGGAAAAACGCTTTGTCAGTAAGGCCTAAAACAGGCAGGTCACTAAGGGGTTAATGTGTAAAAAACTAGATGTAAACAATAAGTCATTTTCTGATATCACATTCCCTGTAATCCAGGCATAACAGATAGGATAGGCCTGGTTTGAAGTGGATTCCAAAAATATCCTGGCAGATACCACTGATTTACCTTAGCTTGTTAAATTTCTGCCAGGTTTCCATATATTAATGGCTCATGCATACGACCGTTGTAGTTTTGCGGTCTATTTTTCACAGATCCGTTGTTCCGCATCTGAGTTTTATTTTCTCTGATTTAAGTTCTCTTCTGTTCCGTTATTGCACAAAACATATCCATATGGTTTCCGTATTTGATCCGTTTTTTGCGTATTAATCACCAAACACATGAGCAATATGGGCTGGGCATGGCATTTCTACAGTATGGATCCGCAAAATATGGATGAAATACGGATGACATACGGATGTGTTCCGTGTGCATTCCGTGTGTGACCGTGATTCGCAGACAATAATAGGACATGCACTACTTTTTTGCGGAACGGCTATGCGGACAAACTGAAACGGAATGCACACGGAGTAACTTGTTGTTTTTGCGGACCCATTGAAATGAATGGTTCCGCATACGGTCTGCAAAAAAAACTGAACAGAAGCGGAAAAAAAATACGTTCATGTGCATGAGCCCACAGCAAAGTAAGCTATTCTTGCTTTCAAAAAGCAGTAACAACACCAAATAAACTAATAGGACACACATATAAAATAGTACAACATTTTTATCAAATAATGAATATTACAAAAGACATAACAAAACAATAAATATATAAGCAGCAGCAATGCAGGGTAGCACTGTGACGAGCAGCTCATTTGCCGGAAAAGGGATATAAAGGAGCTATAATTGAGGAGTGCCTAGAAAAGGCAGATGATAAACCGCAACCCCCACTAAGTGTGAACCTACTAAATAGTACAGGACCTGTTGCACTATAGGCCAAACATGAAGGTCAAAATACAAATCACCCCAAGTACATGACTAAGCACGGATGAAAGAAGAAAAACAACAGTATATAATGAACACATTACCTGAAGAACGTAGGACCACAAAAAGAATCGAACCTTAAACCAACAAAGAGCGCACCCCGACGCACGTTTCGCTCCGCTTTATCAAGGGGCATATGTCCTGTACAACAGGTCCTGTACTATTTAGTAGGCTCACACTTAGTGGGGGTTGCTGTTTATTGTCTGCCTTTCCTAGGCACTCCTCAATTATAGTCCCTTTCTTTGGTGCTTGTTCCCCACATGTAGATCAGGTTGTCCCTTTTCCGGCAAATGAGCTGCTCGTCGCAGCCCTACCCTGCATTGCTGCTGCTTATATAATTATTGTTTTGTTATGTCTTTTGTAATATTCATTATTTAATAAATATGTTGTACTATTTTATATGTGTGTCCTATTAGTTTATTTGGTGCTGTTACTATTGTTAGTCACACATACACTCATCTTTTTGATGGTAGTCGGTTGTACAATTTCAAAAAGCAGTGGAAAACCTAGTAAATAGAGCGCAGCTGCTGTGTGAACAGGAACTATAACACAAATGGAATGTATATTCACATAACTAAAGTGGATCTATCTGGTCTTTTATGTACTGTAGAAGTGGAGATTTATTTCTATTATTTGTATAATTTTTTTTATTATAACTATTAATATTAGGATTTTCAGCATTTTCATGTAAAAGTATGTGTCTCATGAAAGAAAAAAAGCTTGCTCCCTTCAGCGTCTATACCAGGGGTGCACAACCTGCGGCCCGGGGGCCACATGCGGCCCTCGATACCATTCTGTGCGGCCCCCAAACATCTGGTAAAAGACATGTAGGTCTATGTCTTATGGCTTCTTACATGTATCTTTCATGTATTCTCCTATTAGATGGGAGTGTTACTAGACATTTATAGTATATACTGTTTGTTCCATATTTAATAGTTGTGTTGCTTTACTATTTGGTCGCTCGTTGGTTAAAGGCTTACATCTCAATCACAGCTTTCTTCTACAAGCATTGCACAATTCAAGAAGTGTAATTATCAAAACTGCTTTAAGGCAAGTTATTATGTAAACTACTTGACACATTGGCGCATTACGTGCAGCCTACGTTTTATGTATTTGAAAGTATAGAACGCTGTTGTTCTTTTTGTCATATTAAACATTTATTTACATAACCATTTAAAAAAAATGTTTTCTCAAAGGAAAGTGAATTTTGAGCGATCTCATATTATTTATATAATTTGTCTTTCAGGGAAGTGTCTTTCTTCTGCTCTCTACTGTCATTCAGACGTGCAAAATATATATTTTTGGAATTTGTTTCTAAATAACTATAACAAGGTTGCTCAAAAGCAGGCCCGGACTGAGAATCTGTCATATTAGGCATATTCCTGGTGGGCCGCTGTGGATCGCAATTAAGTGGGCTGCCAGTCACAGTGGCCCCTTTAATGGATATGATTTAAGGGGGTCATTTATCAACCTGAAATATGCCTATATTAAGCATATTTCAGGTGCGGATTGCGACGCAACGCCAGGTCTAAAAGAGTGAGCTCGGGTAGGGGCAGGCCCGTCTGATTTACCATTTGCTACGTCAGTTTCAGGCGCAGAAAAATGTCTAAATATAAGACAGCTAAGAAGCTGTCTTACATTTTGAAGTGGCGCAGGATCTGCTGAAGTTATAAAGAGGCCGGCGCCTCTACATAACTTCATCGGATCCACCGCCAGCTTAGGTCTTTATTAAGACCGGCGTCTAATACGTTTTTATTTTTTAACAGACTCCCACTGGTGGCCTTGAATAACCTAGTCACTGGCTCCACCTGGACCACTTCGCTGCTCATAATATCACTATGTCAGTGACATTGCTCCTTCTCCACTCCATTCTGGACAGATGTTCTGTGTAGGCGTAGCTAAAATTGAGAATCTGTCAGTTAGCTCCATCCCATGTATCTTACCTGCCCCCGCAGCTCCAATGCGGATGTGACAGGAAGTCAGTTTTAAACCTGTCACCCATTCCAACTACAGCTGGACTACTGGATTCCCAGTTTGTCCCAGTTTGGACTTTCCCAGGTAGATGAGTCACCCCACTGATCTGGTAAGTCAGTAAGCAAATAAGTAGAGATGAACGAACTTCAAAAATTAGTTCGGCGTTCGGGTGAGGTAATCGCCGCATCCCGTTATGGATTCCACTACCGCGGACTATCCCGGCATATGGAATCCATAAGGGGCGGCTTCCACGAACCCGAACTTTGGAAAAGCCGAAGGACCTGGGGTGACGTCACCGTCATGTGATCAGTGCAGGGGGCGTGGCTCAGCACTGGATCAAATCCTGCTGAGGAAGTACTCTGTTGTGCACTGTAGTATTTGTTTGGCTGTGCTATGTTAGCCTTTTTTTTGTGGTGTACCGAGACTGGTGTTGTATGTGGGGGATAATGTATGTGTGCTGGTGGGTTTGTGTCCCAGGGTTGATTTTCAGTCCTAGTTCGACCATGTTCAAAAGACTGCAGAACTGAACTTAATCTATTGCATTTGCTTTACCGGGTACTAGCAGAAGGTCAAAAGTATAAGGCCTCTTGCACACGGGCGTCATGTTTGACGCCCAGATAAGAGGCAGGTGCGTTGCGGGAATCGCCACGATTTTTCCGCGCGTGTGCTAACGTTTGTAGTGCGTTTAGCACGCGTGTGAAAAAATCCGCATGCTTGGTACCCAGACCCGAAGTCAGACTTCATCACTGAAGTCCGGTTTCGGGATGAGTATTCTGTACATTTAATTATTTTCCTTTATAACATAGTTATAAGGGAAAATAATCGCATTCTAATTACAGAATGCAATGTTTCCCCGGGCTATAGAGGGTTAAAAATAATAAAGAGTTAACTCACCTTCTCCCATTGTACGCGCAGAGCCCCAGAACGTCTTCTCTCTTGATGATTGCTTGCTTCAGGACCTGTGGTGACGTCACAGGGTCACATGGTCCAATCATAGAAGCATTTGAGTGGACCATGTGACCCCAGTGATCCTGTGACGTCACCAAAAGTCCTTCATCCAACAGATGTTGGATGAAGGACCTGCCGTGATGTCACAGAATCACATGGGTCACATTGTCCACTCAAATGCTTCTATGATTGGACCATGTGACCCTGTGACGTCACCGTGTGCAAGAGGCCTGATTGTCTCATCTCACCCAGTGGGCATGACCAACCGAGCACTCACCAGGTATGGCCACCAGTTTGCTGTGAATATGTGTTTTTGTCTTGCTTGCCTGCTCATGTACCAAACTCTGCCTTTTTCTGGACTTGATCCATTGCTGTCTGACCTTACCTCTGCTTGTTCCTGGTGCTGACCCTGTGTTGCCCGCTCTGCCATTTGGACTGTTTACTGGATTGCCTTTAAGCTGCCTCCCTGACCAAAGCTTGTTTCCTGACTATGGCTTTATCTGATCACTCAGTGCTCCACCTAGTGTTTTTGACCCCCATGGGCCAGCAGCTACTGAACTGACACTACTCTAGGAGGTAGAGCCCTTGTTGTTCCCCTGCTGTGGAGTCCAGATCCTTGTATAGGGATTACAGGGTAAAGACCAGGGGAGTGCCGGGTTAATGCCCTTAGGAGTAGCCCCAAGCCAAATCAGTTTAGTAGCACAAATAATACACATCTACTTCCTTCACAATAATATTATTAATCATGTATAAACACTAAAAGGGAAACTACCCAATATATGACTAGAACTGAATGATGATGGCAAATAGATGAAGGAGGTGGCAGTCTGGCAATGATGATGGTATACAGATTGAGTGGATGAATGATGGTAAACAGAAATAAAGACACTGACAGAAATAAACTCTGATCTTCAGTACCAACCAAGCCAGACAACAAGAAGGATCTAGAACCCAGAGATAAATCAAAAACTAAACTCAATATAACAGAATACACATGGAAACAATGAACAACTTCAGTAATTGCAGCAATGAACGGCAGGAAGACTACTGGTCCCAAGCTACATTGACACAACACAAAGTAGGAGCAGGATACCAGAAGTACAAAGGACTATGGGTACAAATGCACAGAGCTGAAGCTAAATATACCAGACAGATGAGGAACATGAGCAGTTAAAGGTAGGTTGACCAACCAAAAACTCCTCCCTAAATAAACCAAGCTGGGAAAGCTGATCATCCTACCAGAGATCAGATGTAAGGCAGATGTAAGGCAGATGCATAGCCACTACCCTAGGAAATTCTAGTAAACAAAAAAAAAAATGGCAATGGGGAAATCCCTACCTATCATAACAAGAACCAGAAATCTTCACAATGTGGGATAAAGTAATATACAGTAGGTTGTGTCGGTTAAAGGTGCATCTCAATAAATTAGAAGGGAACTGAAAATTAAATTTGTATATTCTTTAGATTTATTACACAATGTTGATGATTATGGCTTACAGCTAATGAAAACCCAAAAGTCAGTATCTCAGAAAATTAGAATATCGTGAAAAAGTTTAATATTGTAGACTCCTGGTCTAACGCTCTAATCAGCCAATCAACACAAAACACCTGCAAATAATTTCCTAAGTCTTCAAACGGTCCCTCAGTCTGGTTCAGTAGACTACACAATCATGGGAAAGACTGCTGACTTGACAGTTGTCCAGAATACAGTAATTGACACCCTCCATAAGGAGACGAAGTCACAAAAGTTCATTTCTGAAGAAACTGGCTGTTCACAGAGTGCCATGTCAAAGAATATTTATTATTGGATAGTTGATTGGAAGGAAAAAGTGTGGTAGGAAAATGTGCACAAGCAACAGGAATAAGCACAGACTTGTATTGTCAAGAAAAGGACATTCAACAATTTAGGGGAAATTAACAAGAAGTGGACTGCGGCTTGAGTCAGTGCTTTAAGAGCCACCACACATATACAAGACATGTATCTCAGGTACTGTTCATTACAGACAAGTTCTGTTTTGTGATCTGATTTTTTTCTCCCTGTTGACGGTTTATAGAGAATGTAAAGCAAATGTTCTCTCTTCGTTCCATGACATACAACTGCACCTTGTAAAACACTGACACAGGTCACTAACTTTTTAAGATTACGCAATAAACAAGGATAGAAGTCAGACTGTTGTCTTCTAATATGATTGCTTTTTGGATGCCATTTTACACTCTCCATTACTTTCATGATATAAGGTTTCTAGCTATAACTACTAATGAATTAGTGGCTAAGAAATTCCATAATTAGCGTTAACGTCATGAGCTTAGTGTGCAATAACTTTAATTAATCACACCTTTAAAAAGAAAGTCAACATTATCTGATAGAGGGAATGCGACTCATTTTCAGCCTAAAGTTAGCATTGAAACAGGTATAAAAAGATCAGCAAGTAATTAACAGGTAAAAAAGCTATAAATTACATTATATTTTTTAAATTACAGTTTTATTACACAGGGGCTGTGGATAGGGATAAGCGGACCCGAACTTGACCCGAACCTGGACCCGAACCCCATTGTAGTCAATGGGGACCCGAACTTTGGTGCACTAAAATGGCTGTAAAATAGTCATAGTAAGGGCTAGAGGGCTGCAAAAGGAAGCACAATGGGGGTAAGAGCAGGACAATTGCCCTGCAAACAAATGTGGATAGGGAAATTACGTAAACTAACATAGAATAGAAAAAAATGTAAAAAATAATAATCTTGAACTAGGAGATGGAGGTCAAAGTGGAGTAGGAGGTTGAGGAGGCAGTAGAGGTGGTGGTGTAGGTGAAAGCGGCGGTGGAGGAGGAGGAGATAGCCAAGACTGTTTTTTTTTTTACATTTTTTTTTTATAAATTTGGGAAGGCCCCAAAACATTGGAAATGGAAAAGAGAGCACAAAGAGAAAGTGCACTGGAGTATAACAATGGCTGGGTGCGACCGTTATACTTGTCTATTCAGCACAAGGTACGGACAACTCCTGTAGGATCCATGCCTGGTTCATTTTAATGAACGTGAGCTTGTCCACATTGGCTGTGGACAGACGGCTGTGTTTGTCTGTGATCACACCCCTGCCGTGCTAAACACACATTCGGACAATACACTGGCCGCAGAGCAGGCCAGCATATCCAAGGCGTAAAGGGCAAGCTCAGGCCATGTGCCCTATTTAGAGACCCAGAAGTTGAATGTGGCAGACCCATCAGTCATTACGTGCCGACGTGTGAACAAGAACCACCATGATGCTGAAATGCTGCCTCCTGCTAAGACATTCCGTATCAGCTGGTGGTGCCGGTTGTTGTGGCGTGCTGACAAAGCTTTTCCACATTTCGTCCACGCTAAACCTCCCTTCTGAGGTGCTGGTGGTGCTCCTGCTGCGTTGGCAACTTCTTCCTCCTCCTCCTCTGCCTTCGCCTTGTGCTTCCACTGAGCCCCCCGCTGTCAGGTGGGAATGCAATCAGCGAGACGTCTACCAGCGTGTTCTTGTACTTGCACATCTTCCGATCACGTTCCAGCGACGGAGTTAAGGATGGCACGTTGTCCTTGTAGCGGGGATCCAGCAGGGTGGCCACACAGTAATCAGCACTGGTTAGAATGTGGGCATCTTGGCGGTCGTTGCGCAGGCACTGCAGCATGTATTTGCTTATGTGTGCCAGGCTGCCCATAGGCAATGACAAGCTGTCCTCTGTGGGAGATATATCGTCTGTGTCCTCTGTATCCCCCCAGCCATGCTCCAGTGATGTCTATGAGCTGCTTTGGGTGCCACCCTGCTGTAAATGCGGTTCCTCCTCCTCATAATCCTCCTCCCCCTCATCCTCCAGAACTGTATCCTGGCTGGACAGTTGTGTACCTGGCCTCTGTTGGTGCAGGAACCCACCCTCGAGCCACTTGCGAATGACTGGCCTGATAACCATGAAAATAATCTCTTTATCCTCCTCTTCCTCCTGTGCCACATCCTCTTCCTTCATCGCCCAAGGCGTTTTTTCAAGGAGACATACAGTAGAAGCAGGATAGTAGCGCTAAGGACGACGTCATCGGCACTGGCCATGTTGGTGGAGTACTCGAAGAAGCGCAACACGGCCCACACGTCCCACATGGAGGCCCACTCATTGGTGGTGAAGTGGTGCTGTTCCGCAGAGCGACTCACCCATGCGTGCTGCAGCTGAAACTCCAGTATCGCCTGCTGCTGCTCGCATAGTCTCTCCAGTATGTGCAAGGTGGAGTTCCACCTTGTGGGTACGTCGCATATGAGGCAGTGAGTGGGAAGGCCGAAGTTACGCTGCAGCACAGACAGGTGATCAGCAGCAGGTTGAGAACGCCAAAAGCGCGCACAGACGGCCCACACTTTCTGCAGCATCTCTGACATATCGGGGTAATTTTTCAGGAACCTCTGCACCTCCAAATTCAGCACATACGCCAGGCAAAGTATGTGCGTCAAACTGGCTAGGCCCAGAGCTGCTACGAGATTTCGCCTATTATCGCACACCATGATGCCGAGCTTTAGGCTCAGTGGCACCAACCACTCATCGGTCTGTTGTTCCATGCCTGTCCACGGCTCCTGCGCGGTATGCGGTTTTAACCCCAAACAGATGAGTTTCAAAACAGCCTGCTGTTGTTTCTCCCTGGCTGTGCTGAAGTTGGTCGTGGCGGGGTGGCAGGTTCCACTGTCACTCCAGAGGGGCAGGAAGAGGCTGAGAATGCAGCAGAAGAGGGAGCAGGAGGAGCCTGAGATCTTTTGTGTTTTTTGAGGTGTGTACTCCATTGCAGCTCGTGCTTTGTATTTAGATGCCTGGTTATGCAGGTAGTGCTCAGGTTTAGAACATTTATGCCTCACTTCAGACTCCGATTGCACAGTGTGCAAACCACTTGCGTCGTGTTGTCAGCACAATGTCTGAAGAACTGCCACGCCAGGGAACTCCTTGGATCTGGCTTTGGTGTGCTCCGTCTCTGGGTGCGGTGGGCAGCAGCAGGCATACTGGCTAAGGGACGATCACTCTGCTTTTGCACCTTGCTCCCTCTTTTGCTGTGCGGCTGGCGTTGTGTGACCACCACCTCTTCCCCCGAACTGCACACTTCACTCGCATGACCTTGATTCCATGTGTGGTCTAGGACATCATCATCCTCCACATCATCTTGAACCCACTCTTCACCCCTGCCTTCCTTGCCGGTCTGCACATGGCCTAAAGCCGCAGGAGTTGGCACCTGTGTTTCGTCATCATCAGAGACCTGCTGCAGTTGTCCTCCCATGTCTACATCCTGAATCATAAGTGGTTGGGCATCAGTGCACTCAATCTCTTCCACTTCAGGGGCAGGGCTAGGTGGATGGCCCATGGAAACCCTGCCAGCAAAGTCATCGAAAAGCATAAGAGACTGCTGCATGACTTGGGGCTCAGACTGCTTAGCTGATTTGCAAGGGGGTGAGGTGAAAGACAGATGCCCCTGGGCTGCAGGTGCCATCTTTGCGCTTTAAGCAGGGGATCGGGTAGGAGACAATGTGAAGGAACTGGAGGCACTGTCAGCCACTCAATCTACTATCGCCTCTACTTGTTCTGGCCTCACCATTTGTACACCGGTATTCGGTCCTACAAAATAACACTGAACTTCCTGTCGCCTACGTGCACCTGAGGAAGGTTTTTCATTTGGGCGCGTAGCTGCCACAGATTGACCACGTCCTCCCCCTGCAACAGGAGCTCCACCAACACCAGCAGCACCACAACCAAGGCCACATACCTTATTTGATGCTCTCCTCATTCTTTGAGGTCACCCACTGAACGAATAGACAGATTAACTATATTATTTTCCCTGTCACGTATGCAGTGCATGTTTACCTCACACCAAAAATGGCTATATGTCACCCACTGATCTAACAGATGGATTAACTATACTAATTTTCCTGTCAGAGATGCAGTGCAGGTGCACCTCACACTAATATTTGGTATATGTCACCAACCAAACTAACAGACAGATTAACTATATTAATTTCCCTGTCACGGATGCAGTGCAGGTGTAACTCACACCAATAATGGGTATATGTCCCCCATTGAACTAAAGATTAACTATTATATCATTATAGGTCACCCACAAAACAAATAGCCAGATTCCTAACACTCTCCCTCGTTTTAGCTGCCTGCTTCCTGTCCCTGCACTACTCAGAGCTGATGGGCGGTTCTACATGTGATCCAGCTTGTATAGAGGCCGGGTCACATGATGCACCAGCTAATCACAGCCATGTCATTACTAGGCATGGCTGTAATGGCTTCTAAGTGCCCACAGTTTAAAAGCTTGTTGATTGGCTGCCCTGCAGCCTTTCAACAAGCTTTATTAAATGCCCGAACACCAAACTCGAACCTGAATTTTTGTTGCAAAGTTCGGGTCCGGAAACCCGAGCTTGCAAAGTTCGGTACGGACCCGAACTTTGCAGTTCGGGTTCGCTCAACGCTAGCTGTGGATAAATGTAGAGAAAGGATAATTTAAGTATGCTCCAAATGTCATTAGATAAAAAACTACTCGAAAACCTTCGCTTGACTTTAATTACTAGTGCTAGTAACAGTGGGCTTAAATGGGACATGGTGTCTAAAAATCAGTCCAGTAAAATCTGCCTTCCAAAAACCATATAGTGTTCCTTTCCTTCTGAGCCCTGCCGTTTGGCCATACAGCAGTTTACCACCACATATGGGGTGTTTCTGCAAACTACAGAATCAGGGCAATAAATATTAAGTTTTGTTTGGCTGTTAACCCTTGCTTTATTACTGTAAAAAATTGATTAAAATGGAAAATTTGCCAAATAATCGAAAATTTTATCTCTATTTGCCATTAACTCTTGCGGAACACCTAAAGGGTTAACAAAGTTAGTAAAATATGTTTTGAATACCTTGAGGGATGTAGTTTCTAGAATGGGGTCATTTTTGGGGAGTTTCTATTATGTAAGTCTCACAAACTGATTTCAAACCTGAACTGGTCCCTAAAAAGTGGGTTTTTGAAAATTTCTGAAAATTTTCAAGATTTGCTTCTAAGCCTTGTAACGTCCCTAAAAAATAAAATGGCATTCCCAAAATGATCCAAACATGAAGTAGTCATATGGGGAATGTAAATTAACAACTTTTTTTGGCGGTATTACTATGTATTATAGAAATAGAGAAATTGAAACCTGGAAAATGGCACATTTTTTTTTACTCCATTTTACCAGTGTCATGAAGTACAATATGTGACGAAAAAACAATCTCAGAATGGCCTGGATAAGAAAAAGCGTTTTAAAGTTATATCCACATAAAGTGACACTGGTCAGATTTTCAAAAAATGACCTGGTCCTTAAGGTGAAATAGGGCCGTGTCCTTAAGGGGTTAAATAAGTGTTTATGACATTTTTGTAATTTAGACATAAGGTTTATTAGATGACCAGCACAAAGTGAATGTAAAAAGTAGATTCACACAGCTAGGGTTAACAGTCAACCCTTTGTGGCTGAAAGGCTTAATATCTTTAATAAAGACCAATTGAAAAAAAAATATTTTTAGCTGAAAATGAGTAAAATGCAATCATAAAACAAATGCCCCTGAAGGTGTGCATAGCCTATAAGTTTTAGTCTATCTGCAGACTGTCATGTTGCTGTTCTGACAGCTGGATATAAAGCCCTTATCTCTGAGCTTCTGACAGTTCAACACCCATTATAGTTACATTCTTATGAGTGTTTATGACTTGAGCTGTCAAGAATTCAGAGATAAGGGCTATACAGTCAGCTGTCATGAAAGCAACATGATGGATAATCAGTGTAAAACAGAAAGGGACAGTCTGCAGGGGCATTATCAACCCTCTGACATGTTGATACATATGCACAAACCCTGGAAGAGCAGAGTTGAGGATGGGAGTGGTAGTGGTCCTGGCTGAAACAGTTATTTGCTGTGACAATTCTAACACAGATGCTGCATACGACCAGGCAGTGATAGGAGGGTGCAATTTTTCTTCCCTTGGGGCACACCCTGATGATGGAGCTCCTGAATGATGGTTGTTGGAGTGCCCTTGGTGTTATGAATGCTGCATGGGTGCAAGGCAGGAAACATACAATAAGTGATATGGCCGGCAAATGGTACTGGAGCCAGTAACCAGGCCAGTTGTAGAAAATAGATAAGTCTTATTACAGTCTCTTCAATGGTAACAAAGGATTAGTCAGTGGCAACAGGGGTTGTAAATACTCAAAAGCCTTGACTTTCTCTAGTAGCAGGCTCTGAATTTTCACTCTGTTCTGTCAGGTAGCTCAGCTTACGGCTCTTTATCTCTCACCTTATAAACAATCATTATAGATGAATTCTTATCTTGCTGGGTACGTCCTAATGTCCGATTCCTTAAGGGCACAGGACCTACCCATACGTCCTAAATTAAATCGCGTCTAAAAAAAAAAATCGGGCTAGAAACATGGTTCCTGCTGCGATCGTGCAGCAGAAACCATGTTCAAATGCCTAGGGGGGTCCTGACGATTGCTGAAAACTGAAGGTCAATTCAGACCTGCGGTTTGCAGCATTCTGTGCGATCTCTGATCCCCGCAGTCACATCAGAGACTAAATGCCCCCAAAATGTTAAATTTTCACCCCCCTGCAGCCCCCAATCATATTGTGGCTGCGGGGGTGCAGGGGGGGTGGTTTCAGGCGGCGGGAGGCGGTGCGAGAGGCTCCTCCTCTGTAACATCGTTGGTGTTATAGTGGATCTATCAGAGTATCAGCACATTGCTGGCACTCTGATAGAAACACCTGGCATCTGTGCTTGTTCAGATGCCAGCCATTTAACCCCTTCCATACCGCAGTGCGTACGGACCTGTCAGATCAACTATGTAAATAACAAAAAATAAAAACGTTCCCAAAACAGCTATTTTTTTTTCTAATTTTCCATTTTAATTCCTTTTTTCAGTAACAAAGCAAGGGTTAACAGCCAAACAAAACTCAATATTTATTGCCATGATTCTGTAGTTTGCAGAAACACCCCATATGTGGTCGTAAACTACTGTATGGGCATACGGAAGGGCGTAGAAGGAAGGAATGCCATATGGTTTTGGAAGAGGCAGATTTGTTGCAGAGATTTCTGTGACTGCAAATCCGCTCTATAAATTGCTTCTGCAGCATGTACATGGATTTCTGCAAACCCCATTCAGAAGTATGGGGCGACTCAGACCTTTCTGCAAGAATCTTTGTAAGCATCCTCCTGTATCCTGCTGACAGAGTTATAATGCAATAGCATGGAATTTGACTATCAGCGCATGCTCGGAGTTGCTTTGACAGAGCAGGAGAATCACAGGTTGAAGACCATAGCTTTAGGCCTTATTCACACATCTGCAAGTGTTTTGCGGATCCACGGATCCGCAAAACACGGACACACTGGCAATGTGCATTCCGCATTTTTGCGGACCGCACATTGCCCAAACTCCATAGAAAATGCCTCTTCTTGTCCGCAATTGCGGACAAGAATAGGACATGCTCTATTTTTTTTGCGGAGCCGCGGACCGGAAAATCGGCGGCGCGCTCCACAAAATCGGATGCGGAGAGCACAGTGTGTGCTCTCCGCATCGTTCCCGGCCCCATTCACAGTCAATGGGTCCGCATGTATTCCGCAAAATTGCGGAATACATGCGGACTACATTGCGGATGTGTGAATAGGGCCTTAGGTGCATAGACATGTTACAAATTGTGATCAAATTAAGCAAAATAATAAAACTAGAGATGAGCAAAGTTATAAAACATTTGATTTGGCTGCTTCGCCGAAGTTCACAAATAAATTTAATTTGTTACGAATTACTTTTTCACAAATCACATTCCATTGTATGTAGCGGGTGCAATGATGGGGAACGGCGATCGCACTACCCCCATCAATGAACCCCTCAGATGCCACGTTCAAAGCTGATCGTGGCATCTGACAGTCATATTGAGGCTTTTCAGAGGTTAATCAGGGGTTGAAAAAAAACATACTCACCTCATCCATTTGCTCGCTGTCGCGACCATCTTGATTAAACGCACCAAATCTCGCGCACGCTGACAAGAAGATGTCACCGAACCCAGCCAGCCTGATGACGTGGTGATGTCACACCTTAGCGTGTATGAGATTTGGCATGTTTTCTTCAATCAAGGTGGCCGTGACTGCCACTCCACGAGCAAATGAATGAGGTGGGAATGTATTGTTTTTACAGCCATTTCAGAAAAAATGTATTTATTACCACGACACACTAGGAAATTCGGGTTTATGGCAAATTTTATTTTTCCTGATATTTGGATCGAAGTCAATTCGTTTAACTTTGATTCGCAATTAATTGTCACGTTCTATAATTGTCTTCGATTCTTCACATCCATTTGCAGTAAAGGAGAATCGTTTTTTTTTTCTTTTTTTTTTTTTTTTATAATATTCGTATTTACTTGCATTATGAGACTTTCCACAGCAGTTGAGTAGCCATTAGCTCACACCTGGATCAGTGTTCAGGTTTTCCCACATGAGTGAACATATTAGAGGAGCAATTAATTATCTTGGCAAAAACTTTATTTCTGAGATGAATTAGATCAGCTGCTCCCACAACAAATCCACACGGGGCTCAACATTCATTCTAATCACTTCTTTACAAATTCTGAATAAACCTCTGTGCACTCTGTGCCCGAGCCTTTCCTAGGAGGTATTATTTCCAAACATATGCCTCCCACACAAGATGAATGGCACTCTATAGGCATACACTGATATACACTGACCATTGAATCCAATTGGAAAAACCTGTATTGGCAGAAAACTGCAGTCTTATGCATTTTCCTATTCAGTGAACACAAATCTATAGACATAAACCACTCAAACAGAGGACATTCTATTTGTCTCTTTTGGGTGACTGAAGCCTTATGCATACATTTGACATATACAGCAGGAGCTTTTCTCGGCTTATAGGCTAAATTCATGGCTCTAACACAGTGTTCACAGAGCATGTGACCATGCCCATGCAGTGCCGGAACAAAACAGTGCCGGGACCAGAAGAAGGAGGCTAGTGTTGAGAGAATCGAACTCCACTAAGTGGAATTCGATCCGAATTTCTGGGAAAATTGGATTGGCCACGAAACCGAATTTCCTCGTGCTTTGTTGTAGTGAATCGATTTTCCCTGAATGGCGGTAAAAAATAATCACGATCTTGCACTAAATCCCATGCATAGTGATGTATGACATCACGCCGCCCAACGTGATGACATCATCACAGGCCACGTGAGATTTCGCGCTAGATCTTCAATCAAGGTGGCAGAAGCCGGCTCTTCGCGATCAAATGGATGAGTGTACTTATGATTTTTAAAAAAATTTACACTGTATTATTGCTGTCACATGCCACCACCAGCTATGAACTGCGGGGTACAATGAGGAGGAGCGGCGCAATCACTGTTTCCTGACATTACACCCACTACAGTACTTACAAAAAAATGTAAAAGTAATTTGTTATGAAGCGATTTTATTTTTTTTGTAAAATTTGTGAAGCTGTTGTTCTAGGACAGGAGTCGGCAACCTTTTTCAGACGGAGTGCCAATTTAAGAAAATAAATCAAAGTTTAAGCGCTCTGCGTGCCAAGCAATACAGGAAAGTCATATAATACAAACTGTATGTGACATAAACCAAATTATCAGTTTAACTTACCATTCAGTGTGATCCCTGACTTTCTTAGATTTGGGTCATACGAGGAGACTATGAGCTAGACACAGGTCCCTCTGCAGTAAGCCTGCTTCATGAGGGCCAGAGGACGCCATTCGTATGTGAGATTTGTTCACATAAATACGTCATCCCAAAGACTGGCATGCAAATGCAATCTTCCAACAGTCAAGTTTCTCTAGAAGTAATTTCTAACACATGAAAAGGGACTGTAGGGAAGATTTAGGGTCCATTCACACGTCCGTGTGTGTTTTTTGGATCCACGGATCTGCGGATTTGCAAAACACGGACATCGGCGATGTGCGTTCCGCAATTTGCGGACTGCATATTGCCGGCACTATATAGAAAATGCCTTTTCTTGTCCGCAATTGCGGACAAGAATAGGACATGTTCTATTTTTTTCGGGAACGCGAATGCGGATCCGGAAGTGCGGATCCACAATTGCGTACCCGGCCGGGACATCGTCTGTCCCCCATTGAAATTAATGGGTCCGCAATTCCATTCCTCAAAATGCAGAACAGAATTGCGGACGTGTGAATGGACCCTTAAACTGGTGTAAAGTAGAACTGGCTTAGTTGCCCATAGCAACCAGTCAGATTCTACCTTTTTCAGAGCTCCTTTGTAAAATGAAAGGTGGAATCTGATTGGTTGCTATGGGCAACTAAGCCAGTTAAACTTTATACCAGTTTTGATAAATCTTCCCATGTGTTTTCTTTGGATGTTTCAAGTGATGTACGTAGCTTTTCACTGCTCCTTTGAATCCACCTAAGGGACAATAAATGGGGCACCCCTCCACCAATCATGCACTTACTGACAGTGGTGGGGAGGACAGCCCTCACTCAGTCATTTTAAATGAGGGCTAACCACTATCAGTAAGTGCATGGTTGGTGGACCCCCATATACTGGCGTCCGATACACTGCCCCCCATCAGAGCTTAGCACCATGCAGGCTTGCTATCCTCCACCTCAGTTGTCAAAATATTGCATACCATCATCCCAACATGCCCCACCAGCAATCAGAAACAGGTTTACCCCCCCCCCCCCAGCAATCACATGCAGGCTACCCATCCCCCCCCCCCCACACAACCCCAATATAGTCAAAAGCTTGCTCCCCATCTTCCCACATTTCTAAACAGCAGGCATACCATTCTCTTCCATCCCCCAAAGTTGTCACAAGTTTGCTCCCCATTGTCCCACCATCCTCCCAGCTTCCCACCATCCTCACCAGCTTCCTTTAATCCGCCTGCAGCGCTGCTGAGCCAGTCATGAGGTAGCAGCAGAATGCATTTGGGTGGCTGGCGTGGCCGAAAGCTTGAAGGCAAGCCTAGGAGATGTGCCCGGCATGGCGCGTCTCACATTTCTTCATTTATTAAAGGCACAACTTGGTGTATTGCAGCACTTCACAGCCAGCCAGTGACATAGCAGAGTCTAATCTGCTGGCTGGCGTGGAGGGAAACATCAGGGGCGGTGGGCTTGGCGCGTCTGACATTAATTTGTTTATTAAAGGTGCAGCCACCACAAATTGCAGTGACGTGCCAGTAAAAAGCAGCCTGCGTCTCTATGCGTGGCTACTTTAATTTTGTCCTTCACTTTCTAAAAACCTTGCCAACTGTAGAGAAGTATCATCAGTGCCACCACTGGCATAGGAGCGATGTGACTCAGCCCTTTTCTTCTCTGCTGAGAAGAGCCGCTTGCCCTTGTCTGCCCAAAAGCAGTGGGTCCAGCGCCTATTGTCCAACGTGGTTTCTGCATGCTACAGCCTACATTTCCTAGTGAAGACCTCCAGGCCTTTCTCTAGGGTGAATTTTCACTTCTCAGCCCTCAAAGGGCCAGTACACATACCCGAGTTTCCTCCAGCTGACAGCTGGTCCCTCGAGGGTATTTAACTGCTTCATGACCGCCCATTGACTATAAATGTCCTTGGGCTGGTTGTTTATCTCTGAATGGACCTTTCTGAACATCCATTCAGAGATGGCAGCTGCACGCTAGTGTTGGGCGAGCACGCTCGGCCGAACACCTTTTTCACTCGAGCATCGCGATTCTTGGTACATCGTGATGTTCAGCCGAACACCGCGTGTCCTCGAGCGCGATGCTCGAGTCTCCTTCCTGCACATTTGTTGGCTGGCCGGAACGCGTCATTGGGTGCTGACATGTGGTTCGGCTCAGACTTAGTCAGGGCAAGCTGCAGCAGAAGGGACAGATAGTGTAGGGAGAGGAATTGTGTTTTTTTTTAGGGAGTTTTGAGTGTTGAAAGGTGTTAGAGACCCATCAGTCCTTTTAAGGACTATTGTTTTATCTAGCTGTGAAACATATTATCACAACGTGTGCTAAATTGCGTGCAATTGTTTGGCTGTTGGTGACAGCAGAGACATTACCTGCACTATATCTCCTGTATAACGTTAGCTGCTGGTGACAGCAGCGACATTACCTGTGCTACATCTCCTGTATAACATTAGCCATTGGTGACAACAGCAACATTACATGCACTACATCTCCTGTATAACATCAGCCACTGGTAACAACAGCAACTTTACCTATGCTACATCTCCTGTATAACGTTTGCGCATCCCAAATAGCTGTGGCAATAACTGTAATTTTTTATTAGCCGCTGGTGACAGCAGCGACATTACCTGCGCTACATCTTCTGTATAACGTTACACCAGCATGTGTCCCGTAACATCACCCGTTCCCTGACCAACGCAGTTATTGGTGTCACGGTGCTCCTACCTGGATACTGCTTGACCCCAGGCTTTGGCTCCGATACAATGATAAGGAGGAATAATTGAGGGTTTGGAAAGAACCTGAGTCCAGACCTTGAGATGAATTTCAACAGCAGCTTTACTTTGAATAAATGTTTTTTCCATCCGTTTTCAGGATTGGTCTTGGTTCCAGCAGGCTTTAGCATTAAACTGGCAGACAAACTCAACTCTACTAAATCTCTGTTTCTCTCTGACACTGCTGTACTGACAAGCTTGGTGTATTTGTTTCCTCTTTATGCTGCACTTCTTCTCTGTAGTCTGACTTTAGGTTATGCCAGGTAACTTTCCTCCAGGCTCCTGAGGCTTTAAGCTTTGGCTCCCATGGCCAGCAGAGCTTAAGGTGCTCTGGCTTGCATGGGCACATCCAGCAGAGACATGTCCCCGCACACCCTTCCCCTGGCAGGGGGTAAACCTAAACTGGAAGTAACTGGTCCCCACCCTTCTTGCAGGGAGTAGGGCAAGCCCACTTCTCTCCAGAGGGGGTTAGAATGGCATAGTAAGTTCCATCCTAAAACTCAACTCTGCTAAATCTCTGTTTCTCTCTGACACTGCTGTACTGACAAGCTTGGTGTATTTGTTTCCTCTTTATGCTGCACTTCTTCTCTGTAGTCTGACTTTAGGTTATGCCAGGTAACTTTCCTCCAGGCTCCTGAGGCTTTAAGCTTTGGCTCCCATGGCCAGCAGAGCTTAAGGTGCTCTGGCTGGCGTGGGCACATCCAGTAGAGACATGTCCCCGCACACCCTTCCCCTGGCAGGGGGTAAACCTAAACTGGAAGTAACTGGTCCCCACCCTTCTTGCAGGGAGTAGGGCAAGCCCACTTCTCTCCAGAGGGGGTTAGAATGGCATAGTAAGTTCCATCCTATCCATGTACAGCTCTGCCGTGTTTGCTGCCACCTGCTGGTGTACCAGACATATTACATGAACATAACAGTTACAAAAAGATTAGGAATGCACAGTGTATAGGACCTGGACAGAAATACAGATGGTAGCAGGGTGCAGGAGTGATAACACCACTCTGGGGTGTTGCATTTGCACTGGTACCTCTGATCCAAGTGGCTCAGCTGATAATCACACCAGGGCTATTCCAAAAGGGATAGACATGGAGGCACCCTGAAGGAAAGGCCAGTATCGTGTATAGGGGTTAAAATGAGAAAACCAGAAGACTGCCTGAACAGTACCCTTAGGTCTTGTTCACAGTTGGTTGGCGCAGTGGTTGCACGCCCACTGCTCATAACAACCATCATGTTTTGTGTTGTGGAATGACAGGATTCTGGAACTTTGTGATGTTTTTCTATAACCTTAGGGTCAATTCACACGTCCGCAAAATTGGTCCGGATCCGTTCTGCAACATTGCTGAACGGATCTGGACTCATTCATTTTCAATGGGGCCGGAAAAGGTGCGGACAGCACACAGTGTGCTGTCCGTATACGCACTTCCGTTCCGCATCTGCACTTCCGTTCCACAAAAAAATAGAACATGTCCTATTCTTGTCCGCAGACACGGACAAGAAAAGGCATTTCTATTTAAAGTGCCGGCCATGTGCGGTCCGCAAAATGCGGACATTTGAATGGACCCTTAGTTGTATGTATCCTTAGAGCTCTAAAATCACAGGGACTGTCCCAATTTTCAGTCCAACCAAATTTGGGTGTTCTAGATCAAAACTAAACAGGGCTAATGCAAGTCTTGCCTATAAGTTGGAATTCCCCGGTAGGTTTGGAGGAGTTTTCAAATGTACTGTACCAACTACAATGTTGGCAAGTAGGCCTGATTTATAGAAGTTGCTATCTCAATGAAACAGTTATGCTCTACAGTAAAACAGACATTTTATGACATTGGCTCAATAATTAAATGTAATAAAATCTAGCACTTCTGTTATGTATCTTCAGGGATCCTCCTAAACACAACTAGGGATTGTCCGAAGTAACTATCTCTTTAATGAGTCAAGCTGTCTGGTGGGGAAAAATGGCAAAGGTCAATGAGCGGGCTAAAAAAATTAAAGATGTGATCATTAATCCCCCTAAGCTCTTGCTACAATGATCACCAAATCCTTGCTGGTTTCTATTCTTGGTCCCATGTTGACACACAGGAAATGGCAAGAAAAGCTTGCTAAACCAATCACTGGTTGTGACAGGTTACCAGTGATTGGCTAAGCAGACATTTCCTGTTTGTCAAGGCAGTAGGGACTTGCTTTTTTGGTAAAATGTTAGCGACAAGAAATCTATGAGGAGTCAAAAGCAGAGTAGAGAAGTAAAAACATAACTCATCAACAAAAAAGATTTGTATATTACTAAGAATTCATAATTAATAACTATAAATTTCTAAATGTTCTAGAGGTTACAATTTTTTCAGTATAAAGCCAAGCACAGCCGTTGGTGGAACTTCATGTTAAAGCTTTTGATACAGTATTAGGAGTTTCCATGGAAAGGAAGAACCAGAAAATAAAATCCCAGGGGAAACATTACGCCTGAAGAGTTTTAATAGAAAAACAGAGCTATAAATTGTTTACATGGCCCCAGCAGTAAAAACCTACAGTTTGACAGTTATAGGTTGATATTATTGGTACCTTCAAAGAAAGGAAACATGTTTGACCCATGGTGTCCTCTGATCTTTAGTCTCCTACTTCCACCTTTTTCTATTATTGTCATTATCCGCCCATACACTAAGTGGTACAAAGTGGCGAGTGATGACATGGGGTTAGGATTTCAGTGCATGCATTAAAGAAACAGCGTTATATGAATAAATAGCTAAAATATACAAACTATTGACAATCTTAATAGAGTTTCAAAGAACAGTAATTAGTTTGGTGCCCTGCAATTTTCTTGCTGTTTCCGTCTTCCCAAACTCCATTAAAGAAAAAAGAAAATCAATGTATCATTCGGTTTTCATGACAATGAGAACTAGAGTTTCTGGCGCCATACCAGACATTGGCTGCTCAGAGAAAAAAAAATACCTAAAATCTAATTCCCCAAAACAATACATTGCCTGTGAGCTATATCATATTATTTATGTGCCTCCTTAGTATCAAGCAATCTATTCTCTTCTACTAGATTTTATGGTACACCTTAGAACTGTTTTTCAAATAAAAAAAAATGTTATCGGAAGCCTTATTTAAGGATAGTCAACTAACAAGCAGATAAATTTCCATCATTGATGTGATCTGTTACCCATATTTAAAAATGTAATAAGAAAAATCTTTGCCCATAATTCTATTGTCTATAATAGTATATTCTTATTAACATTAAAGGGGTTGTGCACCCACCCCCCCATTAAATGTAACTTTAATATAATTCAGCATGAAAAACGAGTTACTTTTGTCATTTACTGTCTGTTACATAAATGATGCACCTGTGAGATATTCTCTTTACTTCATTATAATGGCGCACCCTCAGGCTCGGCCTGGCCCACAGGGGTACAGGTGAATCTCCCGGTGGGCCCTGCACACCTGGCACGTGACATAGTAGAGAGGTTACCAGTTTATTATTATAGATGCATCTGGTGGCTGAGATGACTTGTAGATACAGTTTTGTAATAGACAATACTCATCTGGACTGGAAGGACAATGGGCGCAGGGACAACCCAATAGGTGTATAAATTAACTTTATTGGGAATAGACAACGCGTTTCGGGGTCATGCCCCTTTATCAAGTCTGTGATTTCTTCAGTTGGTGCTCGTTAGAGGGAGAGTCAAAAACCCTTCACCCATACCACTATTGCCGGGAGACATGCGGCAGCAGTGTTCTTAGTAAGCGGCGTTCCGGGCCAAGTGCACGTGTAGCGGCATTTAAACCACTCAACACTGAACTGCACCCGCTACCGCTTAAGAGCACCTTCTCTCTTTTTCTTCTGTCTTCTTTTGGCCTTTGCATGGTGTAGACACAGTGGCAGGCCAGCCAATATCCTTTATTTCCAGAAACCCCCTTCTTGAGGTCGCTGCAGGGTCCCCTATAATCAATCACTTTGGAACATCTTGTTGATGTCTGCCACTGTGTGAATAGGTAATATTTGCAGACATCTGTATAGTGGGCCCCCACTATGAATTTTTCTGGCGGGCCCTAAGCAACCCAGTCTGACACTGTAGAGGACTACAACTCCCATCACGTCTACTCTGTTATTTTAGGATATCAGTGGATAATTCAGAGAGGGCGTATAAGAGGAGAGAACTACAACTTCCAAGGTTTCTCTGGCTCACCAATTCTCCACTGCTGAACTCCGCTTGCACTGATCACATGATGGTGACAACACAAGTCCTTCAGCTTTTGCACTGTAGCAGATTATAGTGCCTGCCCTGCAGTACCCACCACTCCTCCCCACTTGAAAATCTTACTGAACAATTTTTTAAGGTCCCAGAAGAAGGACATATCTGGAAGAAAGTAGATGCATGGTCCCCCTAAAGACTGCTCTGGAGCAGGCTATGGCACGTGTGGGGCACTGTGGCTGTCACTTATGGCACAACTATGGATATAGTGGAAACTTATAGATGGCTTTGGCTGAACTTTGTAGGGAATTTATCTGTTATTGGGGAACTGTGACTGGCATCTGTAGGGAGGGGTGGCTGGCACCCCCCGGCAAGTTATGAAGGCAGTGGATGAAATGTTTTGGGGCTTTGACTGGCACTAATATGGTACTGTCAATTGATGTCTCTGATGGTAGCACCGTGGTTGCTGTCTTAGTCAGGCATTGTGGGGACACTGTGGATGGCATTTGTAGGGGCTTCATGGTTGTCACCTTTGGCACCAGTGTTAATAGCTCCTATGTAACCAATATTGCTGGGAGCTATAGGGGCAGCGTGGATTTCACTTATGAAGTGGCTGGTAATTTGGGAGCACAATGACTTTCAATTATGTGGGTACAGTGGCTGGCCATTGTGGGGGCACAGTTGCTGGCAGTTGTGCTGGGCTATCACCCCTGAAATCACTGTGGAGAGCACTTATGGGGTCAATATTACTGGGATTTCTTAAGGAACTATGGCTGCCAGTTACAGAGACAGCAGAGGAATCTTATGGGGGCATTGACTGGCACTTATATGGCTTTGTCGGTCACTATCTCTAACGAGGACACTGTGCATAGCACAAGGGGCCCAGAATTTTAGGATCTTTAGGAGTGGTGTGGCTGGCACTAACTATGGCAGTAATGTGGGCAATCCCAGACTCTTGAGTAAATGTATAACGGCTCAGTCTGGCACTTATGGTAAAGGGGCACAATGAGGGCACCGGGACTGCGGCTTGTGATATTATTGCTGTACTGTGATGATACAAGCATGTAAAAAATATGTTCCAACGTACATCTTAGGCCTCATTTACCAAGGACTGTCTTTGTTGCCCTTAGCAACCAATCAGCGCTCAGCTTTTATTTCTTTAACAGCTCTGGGAAAATGGAAGCTGCTCTCTGATTGGTTGCTATGGGCAATGACAGTCTTACTGGTAGATAGAGTGGATGAATAAGAACCCATTCCTCAAGGGACAGGTGCACCTATGTTATTATTTATTGTATGTAATCCCCTAATATTATATATAAATATACGAATACTGCTCTGAATGCGAGCAATGCTCTGATAACTTGGTTATTTCATAATTAATTTCATTTTAAGGGATATTCCCATCTGGAACATTTATGGCATATCTATAGGATAGGGCCCCTGAAGTGTCCAGACAGCAAGTCACACTCGCATGGCCACCCTTCATTCACCGCCATGAAACTTCAGAAAATAGCTGAGCGCTGTTTTGGAATGTTTCAGAAATCCCATATTGATGAATGGAGAGGTGACCGCGCTTCTGCTGCTTGTTCTGCATTCGCTGCTGTAGGACACCCGAAAACAGAGAGCTCACTATTTTTGGAACTACCATAACAATGAATGGAGAGAACGCCACACATGTGCAATGCGCTCTCTATTTACTTTGGACTCCTGTTCTGGTGATATTAGCGGGTCCCAGAGGTGGGACACCCACCTATAGGACATGCATGGCACATCCTATCCATATATATATTATATGTCCCATATAGTAAAAAACCCTTTAACCACCTACCTGAAAAAATCATACATAAACCACTGAAACCAAAGAACGCAAATTAAAGAAACAGAATAAAGACACAGGACACGTTAATTGGGGAAAAAGGCCCAATTTTTTTTAATTTTTAAAAATGGCAAACCCCCGACTCAGAGAGAGTCACCCTCCAGCACTCAGGAGAGGAAAAACCCCTATGGAGGAAACCTCTAGGGAACCATGGCTGGAGGGCTGCCCTTCCCTTGGGCTTAGAGGATAATGCCACTATGTGACTGCCACATACATAGTAAGGGGAGGGGGCGTAGCCGGGCTCATCTGGTTGGCTAGGTGGATGTCCCTTTTCTTCTGTTGGGTGATGGGCTTCCTGCTAGAACCTCCAAATTTCGTTAAGGCGCGGTGGCTTATGACACACGTGCTTGTGATGTCACAGGTGTCTATGACCAATGTTTGTGGCAGTGTTCAGAAGAGTTAACCCTTTAGTGACTGTCAATGTGCCTTACTGCAGAGGCCATTACCCCTTCCTGACCACACTGTGTCAATATACTCCAGTTTGGATAACCACTGTATATTTATTGTCCCCAGACAATCGCAGGGTTTCCTGCTTCAGGGGAGCAGGTTTGTCCTGTAACTGACAGCCACTGGTCCAGGTGCCGACACCGAGCCCCTGGACCAGTGGCTTTTATTTAACCCCTTCCAGACTGCATCATGTCAATGAAAAGACTAACAGCATGGTCCATTCAGTTTTATATGTGACCCTTGACCTGATCCTGGGACCGCACTTGAGGACGGCGCAGCCATGAGATGGACACTTCCATCTTGACTTTACTCAAGCAGAAGACGCCGTGCTTAGCGGTTACAGTCACTATTGGGCACAATGCCTGATGGTTACATTGTTTTTATAAGCTTAGTGGTTACTATGGGCAACTGAACAGTCTATCAGGTAAACAGCTTGATGGTGTCAGTCTTTGAGCCCTTGCACATGACCATATGCCTTCCGAGACATAAGGTCCGTGAGCGGGAGACATGTCCCAGAGCGGCATTGATCACGTGCAGGGGAGCGCACAGCATCATAGGCTACTGTCATATGATCTTATGAGTACAGGACAATAGCACCCCGGGCAGCCCGATGTGCACAGCATCATTGTAATCTATGATGCTGTGTGTTCCCGTGTGCACGATCAATGCCGCTTCGGGACATATGGCCCGCTCACGGACCATATGTCTCTGAGGGCATACAGCCATGTGCAAGGACCCTTTCACTGAGGCACAAGGCCCTGTAATTACAATTGCAGTTTCTGACTCATAGTAACATAGTAAGGGCTGTGGAAATGGCCGTGATGCTGATGGTGCACGCACCACTATTATTATTATAGTTTGTGGTTGTATTATTGTTGGTATTATTATTGTTATTATGGTTTATAGTTGTAAAATATGTTATTGCTATTTGGGTATTGATGAGTTAATTAATAAGCCATGCCATTGGTTTACCACCACTCTCGTGTGTTATGTTTTTAGTTATATTAATGTATAAGTTTGGGATGTTTGTTGTGCATGGGACATACATGCTGTATGATTGCCATGTGTGTGAGCTTGCCAATCTCCAAAGCTGCCAACAAGTTATCAAGTTAACAAGTTATTATTATCAGACGCAACAACCAGGTTGTAGGTTGAGTGGCAAGAGCCACAGCCTAGTGTGGTCTCTTTTACCTTGCCACAGCTCTGTGGTGGTGTGCTGTTTGTCACCCAAGCAAATTAGTTTCAGCACGGCCTGTTGCCGCTTCCCCACTTCCGTGCTACACTGCTTCCAGCTACTGACTGATGGCTGACTGGTGCTGCAACATGACAATTCAGAGGTGAAGTGGAGTAGGAGTAGGAGAAGGGGGGTTTGCTGCAACTAATGTAAGTGGTGGTGAAAATCCTGATGGAATGGGGGCCCGCAATCCTTGGCGTTGGTAGCACCTGTGCCATCCCAGGGTACGACTAGCTACCGGCCTCCACAAGGTTCACCCAGTGTGCCATCACAGAAATGTAGCGTCCCTGGCCAAAAGCACTTGTCCGTGTGTCAGTCGTTACGTGGACCTTCCCAATAACTATGTTGGTCAGGGCACGGGTGATGTTACTGGACACAATTGCTAGTGTAATGCGGGGACGGCACCCCGAGAAAAATAGTGGTGGCTTGGGACTGAGTAACGAGGGACGTCCACCACCATGAGGCTGATGAAAGCATCAGTGTCTACAGGCCTAAATTGCAACATTTCAAGGGCCAGCAATTTTTGAAGGTGTGCATTTAGTGCTGTGGCTTGTGGGTGGGTGGCTGGGTATTTGCGCTTACGTTCAAAAGCCTGGGTTAAGGACATTTGTACGTGGGCCTATTTGGTGTGGCTCGCCTTCTCCCTTTTGCTATTCCACAGCCTCTTCCAACCTGTTGCGGTGCTGTGGATCCCTCCCCCTCTGTACTGCAGTCCTCGCTTGGCTTGCCACCTTCCAAGGTTGGGTCAGTGATGTAATCTTCCTCACTCGGGTCATCCTCCTGACTTGTGTTGTGGACCGAACAAGACCCTAACTTATTGACAACTGTGTCTCATCCGCATCATCCACCTCATGAAACACTAATTGCCATTCCCCACTGTGATCTTCTTCTGACTGTGGATGCTGAAAGGTTTGGGAATCAGTGCCCAAGATCTCCTCATGTCCCGCTTCAGGTAGCGTCAGATCACCTTCAGGCCCTCACCTACAATATTTTAGAGAGTCAGCTCACTTACAGTCACTCACCTACAATATTTGAGATGGTCAGCTCACCTGCAGGCCCTCACCTACAATATTTGAGAGTGTCAGCTTACCTGCATGCCCTCAACTACAATATTTTACAGGGTCAGCTCAGCAGCAGGCACCCGCTCATCATTTTTTCAATGGTCAGCTAAGCAGCAGGCGCTCTCCCATGATTTTTTGTAATGCTCAGCAGCAGGCCCTCGCCCCTAATGTTTTAGAGGGTCACCAGCAGGCCAACAATTATAATTTTTCAAGGGTGTGTATGATGCCCACCTTTATGTGTAACAAAGGGAGTATTGTAGTGTCGGTTCCTTGTAATTTTTTGCAGCCCTTTCACTTAATGCATAGGCTTTATGAGTGTAGGAGTCCCACTACCTGAACAATTGTACCACAATGTGAATGAAGCCCTCCTTTATGTGTATACAGGCTGTTTCGGAGTGTCTCTTGCTTGTAATTTTTGGCAGCACTTGCACTTTATATACAATTGAATATACAGGAAAGAATGTTTCCTAACAATGTTTCCTGTGAAATTGATTTTTTTGGGGGGGTTTTGTGCGTATTTTTGTCAGTCTGTAAAAGTGGCGTACAACTCGGACAACATGGTTCCCAGCAGCGACCTGGGAGTCCAAGATGCTTCCAGACACCGTCCACATGCTGTTCCTGATCCATTTCGGTGGTGTTTCTGTCACTTTCTGACCTTTTCCAATGGACCAGGCACCCTCGTCTCTTCAGAGCAGGGGGTGCCTGGTTGTCTCTATTGACTTCCATTATACTCGGGTGCTCGGCCGAGCCCACGAATATAGCAATGTGTTCGGGCGGAACACCTGAATACTTTGGCGCTCGATCATCACTAATCGTCACCTACTGTCCCGGGTATTGTGTCCTCCTTTTGGGGGTTATGAAAACGATCAACCGAACCTATTATATAATGTACGCAATGCATGTAGGGTTGCCACTTTTCCCAGCAGATTTCCAGTAATAACGGCTAGGCCAGTGTTTACTGGACAGGTGTCAACCCTAGTGGGGACCCGTCACCCCATCAATTAGCTGTTTTCGGCAGCCTGGAATTAAAATAGTGGATGGAACCTGAAACGAAAGGCTGCATCCACTGTGCAGTGCCCTTGAATTTGCTGTCATACTGTAGCTTCAAAAGTGGTGGTGCTGCCCCTTTAAATTATTTTATCCATGCTTTGAGTGTAAGAGCTGGTGTCCCTGATGTGCAGAGGAAGCCCACCAGTCACATATTATGTCCGCCCTGTCTTCTTGTGTCCAATGTGTAAAGGGATTGGAACGAAGCCCAGCACCAATCAGATGTCTAGGCTCAGTCAAGGATAGAAGACAGCAAGAGGCAGTTGAGGGGAAGATGACAGTTGGGAGGAGGGAAGAGACTGTCTAATGGCCTCCATAGCATGGCCCTGACAAGACAGCCCTGATTCACATGCCCCGCCACATCTTGGTAGCGTGAGTTGTCTGCCACTGAGATTTGTAACTATAGGGCTGTGTGTCTCAGTGAAAGACTGACACCATCAAGCTGTTTACCTGATAGACTGTTCAGTTGCCCATAGTAACCATCAAGCTTATAATAACAATGTAACCATCAGGCTTTGTTCCCAATGGTGACTGTAACCACTAAGCACTGTGCCTCCTGCTTGAGTAAAGTCAAGATGCAAGTGTCCGTCTTATGGCTGCGCCGACCTCAAGTGCGGTCCCAGGATCAGGTCAAGGGTTACATAACTTACATATAAAACTGAATGAACCCTGCTGTTAGTCTGTTCATTTACATGATGCAGTCTGGAAGGGGTTAAATAAGAGCCACTGGTCTGGGGGTGTCGGCACCTGGACCAGTGGCTGTCAGTTACAGGACAAACCTGCTCCCTGAAGCAGCAAACCCTGGGATTGTCTGGGGACCATAAATATACAGTGTTTATCCAAACTGGCGTATATTGACACAGTCCGGTCACAAAGGGATTAATGGCCTCTGCAGTAAGGCATATTGATAGTCACTAAAGGGTTAACTCTTCTGAACACTGCCACAAACATTAGTCATAGACACCTGTGACATCACAAGCACATGTGTCATAAGAGAAAAACCCTTGTAAAAAGTGGGTGAGTGGCCATATTTGGTGCCGTACTTGATGGCCTGAGGACCTTGAGCTTGACTACCCCACCCACCACACCTTGACGAAATTTGGAGGTTCTAGCAGGAATCCCATCACCCAACGGGAGAAAAGGGACATCCACCTAGCCAACCAGATCAGCCCGGCTGCTACACCCCCTCCCCTTACTATGTATGTGGCAGCCACATAGTGGCATAACCCTCTAAGCCCAAGGGAAGGGCAGCCCTCCAGCCATGGTTCCCTAGAGGTTTCCTCCACAGGGGGTTTTCCTCTCCTGAGTGCTGGACGGTGACTCTCCGTGAGTCTGGGGTTTGCTATTTTTTAATATTTTAAATAAACAATTTGGCCTTTTCCCCCCAAAATTACAGTGTTCTGTGTCTTTATTCTGTTTCTTTAATTTGCTTTCTTTGGTTTAACGGATGTATACATTATTTTCTCATGAAGGAGGCTAAAGGGGTATTCCTATATGGGACATATAATGTATATATAGATAGGATGTGCCATGCATGTCCTATAGGTGGGTGTCCCACCTCTGGGATCCGCTCATATCACCAGAACAGGAGTCCGAAGTAAATCGAGAGTGCATTGCGCATGTGCGGAGTCCTCTCCATTTATTGTTATGGCAGTTCCAAAAATAGTGAGCTCTGTCGCCTATTTTCGGGTGTCCTACAGCAGCGAATGCAGAACAAGCAGCAGAAGCGCGGTCACCTCCCCATTGAAACTTGCCAAACCGCCACTCAGCTATTTTATGAAGTTTCATGACGGTAAATGAAGGGTGGCCACGCATGCGCTACTTACTTACACTTCGGGGGCCCCATCCTATGGATATGCCATAAATGTCCCAGATGGGAATATCCCTTAAAATGAAATTCATTATGAAATATCCAAGTTAGCAGAGCATTGCTAGCACTCAGAGCAGTGTAAGGAGTCCAAGCACCTTTGCACCAAATGAGAACAGTCGCTGGTGATGCCGAGGGTTAGCGACTGTTCAGGTAAACCATGTGTGATGTGCAACGAATGGATCAATCTTCTAAGCCTGTTTGATGGTGTCGGGAAAGTTGCAAATTTAGACGCATGTGCCATTTTGTGTCTAATTTGGAACACAGCCTGGCCTACATATATAAATGTGTATTATATATGTAATACTAGGGGTTTACATACAATAAATATTAACATAGGTGCACCTCCCCCTTGAGAAATGGTTTCTTGTTTATCAACACTATCAACCAGTAAGACTGTCTTCATTGCCTTGCCCATAGCAACCAATCAGAGAGCAGCTTTCATTTTTCCAGAGCAGTTAACGAAATGAAAGCTGAGCGCTGATTGGTTGCTAAGGGCAACAAAGACAGTCCTTGGTAAATGAGGCCTAAAATGTACGTTGGATCAGATTTTTTACATGTCTGTATCATCACAGTACAGCAATAACACCACAAGTCGCAGTCTCAGTGCCCTCATTGTGCCGCCTTTACCATAAGTGCTAGGCTGAGTCCTCGTACATTTACTCAAGAGTCTGGCATTGCCCTCATTACTGCCGACCATAGTTAGTGCCAGCCACACTACCCTTACAGATCCCAGAATTCGGGCCCCTTGTGCTATCTACAGTGTCCATATTAGAGATAGTGACCGACAAAGCCATATACAGGTAAGTGCCAGTGAATGCACTTCTCTTCTGCTGTCTCCGTAACTGACAGCCATAGTTCCCCAAGAAATTCCAGCAATATTGACCCCAAAGAGATGCCAAGAGGGATAGCCCCAGTAACCTCACAATGGCCAGCCTCTATATTCCCATAAATGAAAACCACTGTGCCACCAAACTGCCAGCTACTCTATAATTGAAATCCATGCTGCCCCTATAAATCCCAGCAATATGGGTGACATAAGAGCTATTCATACTGATGACAAAGGTGACAACCATGGTGCCCCTACAAATGCCCTCCACAGTGCACTCATAAGTGCTACTGCTAACCACAATGCCCGTCTAACACAACAACCACAGTACTACCATAAGATACATCCATTGACAGTGCCATATTAGTGCCAGTCAAAGCCCTAAAACATTTTATTTGCTGCCTCCATAACTTGCCAGGGGGTGTTGCAGAGCTGGCACTATAATCTGCTACAGCGCAAGAGCTGGAGGACCTGTGATGACGTCACCATCGTGTGATCAGTGCAGGCAGGCCGGAGTTCAGCAGAGGAGAATTGGTGAGCTAGAGAAACCTTGGAAGTCGTAGTCCTCTGCATGTATCTGTGTAGTGGGCCCCCACAATGAATTTTACTGGTGGGCCCCAGACACCCCAGTCCGACACTGCGCCCTCTGGTGTTAAATCTATAAAGTAATGTGTCCATCCACCTACTGAAGTGCTCGCACATGCTATTCGAAGTGGTGACAGTTACAGGGAGAGAGGTGTAGGAGAAAGGACGTGAGCCCTGAGCTGTGATAGGAAGAAATCTGCATCAGAAAGGACATTCCCCTACAGCTGTGATAGGGAAAGAGCTGAAACAGAAAGGACAAGCCCCCTGATCTGAGTTGTGTTAGACAGATAGCTGCAGCAGAAAGGACACACCCTTAGAAAGAACACACCTCTCAGCTTGAATAGAATGTAACAGAGCAATTGGAGCAATGAATGGAAGGAGTTCTGGATCAGTGAGAGGTACAGGGCTGGATCTAGCTTTGTTAGACAGAGATTGTCATGTACTATTTGATGTCCGACTTTCATTTTGTTACATCAATCAAGGCAACGTCCCTTCTTCATTTACCTAAGAAGGCGGCCAGATTCTCAGACTACCCTATGAATAGTGAATTGTGGTGGTCTGAGACACCCCCCCCCCCGCTATTGAAATGAGACTAATGGCATTGTCAATGTGTCTGCGTCTTCGCCTGGAAGTCCTGTGACCTGTGTCATCGGCAGTGGGAAATATTTTAGACAATACCTGCAGGGTTCTTAGACTACCCTACACATAGTGTGCTGTGGTAGTCTTAGATAGTGTTGATCACGAATATTCGAATTGCGAATTTTTATCGCAAATATTTGCACTTTGAAGAATCGCGAATACTTAGAATATAGTAATTTCGTAATTTTGAATATTCGAGATTTTTTTTAAACAGTACACATGATCTCTCCCTGCTTCTAGCTTGTGGGCCAATAAGAAGGCTCCAATATCTTTGATTTTAGGAGTGGTGCTGATTACAAATTTTGTAATGCAAATTTTATTTTATCTTTCTCGCGAATTCAAATATTGCCCCTGCCGCTCATCACTAGCCCTAGACACTCTCCTCCCATTGACATCAATGGGAGCTGAGATGCAGTACCCTGGCACAGCCACTGCACAGCGTATGGCACTGTCTCTTACTAGCGCCATACATGGTATAGTTTCCGAGACCGGCAGCTGCCTAAAACAGCTATTTGCAAGAAAGGTATATTGAAAATAGTCTGATCACAAGATTACCCACAATCTTCAGAGAAATCCAGGGCGAGTATTCGATTGCCCTGCAGTGGTACAACAGGGGAAATTAAAGAGAACCTGTCACCAGGAAATTCACTGATAAAGCAGGCATGCTGCCTTGTAGGGCTCACCCTGCTGAATATAATGATACCTTTTACTTGGTGATCTGTTGCTTTATTGTGGAGAAATATTACTTTTAATCCATATGCTAATGAGCTGATATGAGTCCAGTAGTTGATATGAGTCCAGCATTTTTTCTATTCAGAGCTGTAGCCCCTCCCCTTTTTACTTCTTCAGTTGTAAAGGGGCGTGGTTTAAAAATGACCTGCATTATAGCCAGTACAAGCCTTGCTGCCTTTCACTTTAAAGCCTAACTGCCATACCCACGGCGACATGTCCCTTATCAGCCATCATGTGTTTATCACCCCATGAACAAACTAGCCCTTATCATAATTACTAACTTCAATAATATATTCCTCCCCCTTTTTTTACCTAAGCATTCCCTGTTATTCATTTTCCCTCCAGTTATTAAAATGAATGAATGATGTAATAAACCACGCCCCTTTTACAACTGAAGAAGTGAATAGGGGAGTGGCTATAGCTCTAAATAGAAAAAACGCTGGACTCATATCAACTACTGGACTCAAATCAGCTCATTAGCATATGGATTAAAAGTACTATTTCTCCACAATAAAGCACCAGATCACCAAGTAAAAGGTATCACTATATTCAGCAGAGGGAGCCCTACAAGGCAGCATGCCTGGTTTATCAGTGAATTTCCTGGTGACAGGTTCCCTTTAAGCTTTATGTGGCACCAACTGAAATCAATGAGCGGTTCTTGTAATGCATAGACGTGCTGGGTCTTTCAGAGGGAGAGAGATGCTCTTTCTAACTTCTCTCGGCTCAAGCTAATGGAGAGAAGTGCTGAAAAGAAGACCATCTTCAATGAGCCTAGACATCCCTAATAGGGACTCGGAGCAGCATTTGAAAATCTGCTTTTTTTAACCATCCAGCCCCTTTTATATGGCTCATCCTAAGTACAATCGTAGATGGTGTAACTTGCCCACAGTGAAGCAGTAGTGACGACCACTTGAGTAATGTAGTTTGTGTTGGACACACAACAGCTTCCTTACCTACAGTACCTCCGTATCCTCCAGGATAATGAAACCATGAGGTCCTGGATTCAAATTTGACCAAGGACTACATCTATATGGAGTTTGTGTTGGTTTCCTCCCATAATCCAAAAACCGACTGATTGGCTTTCAATGAAATTGGTGCTTGTGTATGTCTAAAAGTAGATTATAAGCCCCGTTGGGAACAAAGACAGCGCTGTTATGTCTTGGTGCTATAAAAAATAAAAATAAAATTGCCCTAACTTAAAAGAGTTTTGCAAAAATGGGGAACGGTTAGTGGCAAATGCCCACCACCAGCACTTTACTGGATCTGTAATGCAATAACGAGGCCAAGATTTTATTAGACAAGAGCAACACATAAATTAATGGACGCAGCTAGAGTTGAGCAAAGTTTTGAATAATTTGATTCGGCAAATTCACTGATGTTAGCCAAGAAATTTGAGCTGTGACAAATTAGGGTATTAGGGTGCCTTAGGGTACGGCCACACAGAGCAGTCGTGCTATAGGCAGTTTGTGGCCATGCTGCGGTGAAGAACTTAGCTAATTAGCCCGCAGCCGCCTTTCGTTTAATAAGGAAGACCGCACTGTATAATCCTTCTTCATTGTTAATGGCCGCGTGGCAGCTTTAAACAACGGCTCTTGCTGGTATGGGGTTTGGTTGGTTAGGTGGGGGCATAATATGCATATTATTGCAGTTATTGCTTGCAATCTCCCTCAGGTTATTTGACCTTCCTGCCCAGTGCCGTACATGTGAGGCGATGCGCGATGTGAAATGATGTACAGGTACGGCGCACTGATCGGGCGGGTGCAGAAACTGCTCTCGCTCGATCAGCGGAAGGGGTCCGGCTGTTCCTGACAGCCGTGCCCCTGCTCTATAAGTGGGCATCTGTGAATACTCAGATGCAGGTGGTTTAACCTCTTCTATTCCGCGGTCAGAGCGGACCGCAGCATGTACAGGCTGTGTAGAGGGAGGGGGCTCAATGGCTGGCAAGGCAGCCCAATGCCTTCCACAGGCATCAGGGCTTGCCTTCTACTAAAACCTGTGAGACCCAGCCCCATTGGTCTCACAGGCAGGCAGGCTGTCAGTGTATTACATTGGTAATACACTGACAGTCAATGCATTACAATAAACATGGAGCCTCAGACCTCCAAAAGTTGAAGTCCCACAACAGGACAAATCACATGATCCAACCGCTCATATAAATGCCGTAAAAAAAACAAATAAATAAAAACAGTGCCAAAAAAGCAATTTTTGGTCAGCTTGAATCACAAAAAATGTAACACCAAGCGAACAAAAAGTCGTATGCACACCAAAATGGTAATAATCAAACTGTCATCTCATCCCGTAAACAAATTAGCCCCTACCTAAGACTCGCCTGAAAAATTTTAAAAATATGGCTTTCAGAAAATTGCAACACAAAAAACAGATTTTTTTCTTTTCAAAAATGCTTTTACTGTGTAAAATTTAACAAAAATAAAAAAAGTAGACATATTATGAATCACAGCATCCGTAAGGACCGGCTATATAAACATATCACTTGATATACCCTGTCAAGTAAATGCTGTAAAAAAAAGCTGTGCCAAAACACCCATTTTTGGTCACCGATATCAGGGTCATGCAAGTACTGAGGCCTTTGGGCCCATTAAAGTGAATGAGACAAAACTGTATGAACTTTGCACCACTGCTACTCTATAGACAGCATGCAGATAAGCAATGAACAGGCTGCATGACTGCCATGACCCCTTCAAACAGCTGATCAACAGGTCCAGAGTCTCTCCATTCTAGACCCGCAGTTCTGTGCCATTCTTACGCATGAGATTGGGTTCAGAGCTGCAGGGTTGGGTTCACAGTGCCAGGTTCAGAGCTGGAATGGCTGTACTGTGAACAGGTGAGTTTTTTCCTTTGGGCACATGGATGGCCACTGGTTGCAGCTGCACATGTGACCGCTGTTCATGCTAGAAATTTACAAGCAGGGACCAGAGCATGGCATATGCAGTGGTGGTTGGTGGACCAAAGGGGCCAGAAACCAAGCAGCGGGGAGCAGGTAAGTATGGTTCCTTCCACAGGTTTGCAGTGGGAGCGGAATAGCCAAAACGTGACCTTCTTTAAATCTACTGCTAAGCTGGACAAGCCCTTTAAATGAACAAACAGGCCTTGAACATAATGCACTCAACCAAATAACATTACAACAGCAGCAACATTTCTTTAATAAGTAATGATCTAAATCCAGCTCTATTAATTAGAACGAGAGGAAAATCTTCTACAGTCTACCAAATAATACTGCACATAAATGTCTCCACTGCTGGATATTGACTCACATGCTAAAAATAAAGAGCAAGCGACATACAGTAGTTCATGTTTGGAGGATGATGAAGTAGTTATCCCCAGTGCTGCAGTGAACATTATTATGACTATACTGTTGGTCATATTGTATTACAGCACAAAGTCTCAGAGTAGAAGTGATTTTCATTTGAGCAGAAAGTGATATTTATTTCTCCATGATTCTCAAGATGAAAACATCTCTGGTATTTCTTATGCTACATATTTTCTTTGCTTTGACAGTTCATTTATACATTATAGAACAAACCACAACTGCGGTTTCTGAGAAGAATAACCCTTAAATATTGTCTCCTGTTCACATTCTATAGATGTTCATGATGTGTTTACAGATCAGATGGGGTCTGTTCATATGTACATATTGTGGATTCCATTAGTGTTGAGCGCGAATATTCGAATAGCGAATTTTTATCGCGAATATCAGCACTTCTAAAAGTCGTGGATATTTTGAATACAGTGATATATATTCATAAAAATGAATATTTGTCTTTTTTTTTTCATCTGAACCCATTACCTAGTATACCTACCTGCTTCTTGCTTGTGGCTCAATGTGAGAAGGCTGCAATATTGTAGTCTGTAGTGGATTAGAATATTCTTCATTATTTCATTTATTTTCTCTTATGCGAAAAATCGGCAATGTAATATTCGCGTAATGTGAATATTCTAAAACACGAATATACAGCACTATAGAATATAGTGCTATATATTAGTTTTTTAGAATATTCGTCATTTTTTCCAATTTAATGTGAACAGTCATTGGCCCAAAAGCAACTTAAGCAGGGAGGAATCATGACTTCAGATGGAAAAAAAATGACGAATATTCTAAAAAAACGAATATATAGCACTATATTGAATACAACGCTATATATTTGTTTTTTAGAATATTCATCATTTTTTTCCATCTAAAGTCATGATTCCTCCCTGCTTAAGTTACATTTGGGCCAATGACTGTTAACAATAAATTGGAAATGACGAATATTTTAAAAAAATGTATATATAGCACTATATTCAATATAGTGCTATATATTTGTTTTTTAGAATATTCGTCATTTCTTTCCATCTGCAGTCATGATTCCTCCATGCTTAAAGAGGACCTTTCACTTAGGATTGAGGTAGTGAAATATTTACACTACCTTCCTGGGTGGCCCCTGCTGAGGTCCAGACAATAGTTTTTTTTTTTTAAATAACCCCCGGTTCCTCCGCTCCGGTCCCCGTCAGTTTTCATATGCGGCGATTCTTTGTATGAGGCGGGGACTCGTCTTTTGGCTGGGGAGAGGTTTTCCTTTCCCTGGCTGCGAGCCGAGCGCTATGATCTATGGTCTGTTGCTTTTGGGCCAATGACTGTTCACATTAAATTGGAATAAATAATAAATACCGTATTTGCTGGCGTATAAGACGACTGGGCGTATAAGACGACTCCCCAACATTTCCAAAGAAAAATATAGAGTTTGTTATATACTCGCCGTATAAGACTACCCCCTCTTCCGCACACCTTCCACACACCAAATAAAAGATAAAAGAATATCAGATTTGATTTCAACATGTTAATTTGTATTCAAATGCTTATGACATGCAGGAAAACTGTCACAAGGTTGTATGTTATCAAACATGTACAGTAAACATAAAACAGTGCAAGTTTTATTACCGGTAAATGTACCGGTAATTCACTAAAGACAACACACTCCTCTCCTCCTCAGCGCAAGCAACACTCCAAGTGGACCCTATGGACGGGTAGATGCTTCTCAGGAACACAGGCAGGCAGCCCACAACCCAGAGGGACTGTCAATGTGTAATGCAAGGCACCAACAAACAGACCAGTGATGAAAGCAAAAAGGTGTTTAATCACCAGAAACATAAACGTCCAGAACACTTGCTGGTAACAAGAAATAATAACAAAAACCAGGCAAGGAGATTCCAGGAATAGTCCCAACCAGTGCTGAATGATGCTGTGCACTTGGCAGTCGAGTCACTCCAGATCTTGGGTCCGCTGCAAAGGACAAAGTTCCTGGCAGTCTTCAGTCACTAGCAGTTGTGACCTATACCTGGTTGAGGGAAAATAACAGTGGGCACTGATCACCCTGAGAGACCTCCTTTTAAAAGCCTGCTGACCAATCCCAGGGTGCCAAGTGTCCACTTCCATAGGTGAACAAATAGCCCTGCACCTGAGTACATGGCCTAAGGCAATCACAAGTTGATTAACCCATGGCTGGCTCCCTAATCTACTTTGCTCTTGTGAGTCAGTATATTATGCGCCACTGGTCGGCGAAGCGCATAAGAAGCGCGTACTCACGACCGTGTATCCCTTTGCGAACCTGCCCTCATGCGTATGCACGGACGCATGATCGACTCAGCGCGAGTATGCGAGCATGTGGACCCAGATGCGGAAATGGAAGTCGCAGGAGACACCGGAGACAACCCTGGTCGCGGCGTCTTGTCACTTGCCTGGCCACTCTGTCCCCGGGACTCCGACGGTCCTCCCCTCCGATGTCCACGCGAACGCATCCCCGCACTGGTTCGCAAAGGGGTCAGCGCTGGTGCATCAGAGACACGCATAACCTGTCCCGCAACTCCACGAGGACCCCTCTTGGTTCCCCTGGAGTGTAAAGCAGGTGAGGATCTTACACAATGATAGAAAGATAACAAATAGAGGGAGAGAGCAAGTGCTGGGCAAGTTCCTAGTAAGTTTGCTGGCGTGACAGCTTCCCTTTAAAAGCCTTCAAACTCCTGATTGTCATCTGATATTAAAAGTTCATCAATGACATCGTGGGATACAGTTGCAAGGCAGTCATCGTATGGATCTACCGGTAATTCCGTGTCAGATGATGTGGCCTCAGCTTCAGCTTCCTCTTCATCTTGCCACAAGTACTCGCCCTCCATACCATCTAATGAATTTGATATGCCACACTTCTTGAAAGACTTGATTACTGTTTGTGCATCAATATCATTCCAGGCTTTTATGACAAATTGGCACAAAACATCCAACTGTGGAGCACGCATGTTTCCTCCTTTTGTGTATGACTTTTCGCCGCTAACCATCCATTCATTCCACTGTTCTCGAATGCGACCTTTAAACGGCTTGTTTAGGCACACATCCAGGGGCTGTACCAATGATGTCAATCCTGCAGGAATAACTGCTGCATCTGCTTTAGTGATGAGCGGCAGGGGCAATATTCGAATTCGCGATATTTCGCGAATATTTGGGCGAATATTCGCTATATATTCGAAAATTCGCAAATTCATAATCTCCAGACATTATTTTCTTGTTTGCGAAAATTCGCATTAAAAATTCGCATAAATTAGTATAAAAATTCGCATGAACTGGCATTTAAAATACCTTTTAAATACCAGCTTATGCGAATTTTTATGCTAATGTATGCGAAAAAATTGATGCGAATTTTCGCAAACAAGAAAATAATGACATTTTCTTGCTTGCGAAAATTTGCATATAAAAAATTCGCATATTGCGAATATATTTTGTGATATTCTAAATATTCGCGAATTCTCGAAGTGCTGATATTCGCAATTAAAATTCGCAATTCGAAAATTCGTGATCAACACTAATCTGCTTTTATTCTCGCAAGCCTTTCCTTGGTGCTGGGAGTTAAATGAGCCCTGAACATATCCCACACAAGTAGACTACGTTTTTGAAGTAGACCACCTGGTCGTCTGCTCCATACATTATCCAGCCATAGTTTCACACCCTCCTCATCCATCCAGCCTTTTTCATGCACGTGCACAAAACAACCAGCAGGGAACTTGAGTTTTGGCATTGTTTTCCTTTTAAAAATAATCATAGGTTTCAGTTTGTTGCCATCAGCCGTGCATGCTAGTACCACTGTAAAACTGGACTTCTCATGTCCTATTGTTTTTATCAAAATAGTTTTTTCACCTTTTTGATGGTCAGTTTTATTTCCAATCATATCAAAATTCATTGGAGTTTCATCCATATTTCCAATATTACTTAACGCATAGCCATGTTTAGTGCGCTGTTGTATTACGTATCGATGGAAACTATCCACTTTGTTATCCAGATCTGCAGGTAATTTTTGGTCAATTTTTGTCTTTTGCCTTAGTACCAGATCATGCCTTGCCATGAATCTACTACACCAGTATATAGTGGCCTTAAAATTGTTGCTGTAATCCGGGTTAGATTTGGCCCACTGTAGTGCAAACAAGCGTATTGTATTTCGTGTCACCACATAACCGTTTTGGCGATGCTGAGCCACCATGTCTGCTACATGTTTTTCGAGTTCTGGCCAGTGAGGGGTGCCTCTTCTTAATGCACACTTACCCCTTGGCATACTCTTTAATGCTTTTTCATTTGATTTCCAGTCCCGAACCATCTTTTCTGTTACTCCATATTGTCTTGCAGCAGCACAATTATTATTTTCCATAGCAAAGTTTATAACTTTCAGTTTAAAATTTGCATCATATTTCTTTCTTTTGGCTGGTGCCATGGTAGGGTTAATAGGGTTTTGACTGCTGGACATTTTCTATGCTGTACTGTACAATGGTGCAGTACTGTGGTTGGCTGTTGGCTGTATACAAAGCCTGATTAGATTGGTCCCTGCTCCCTGTCTGACACTCGCTGTCTCCCTGTCACTAGCAGCAGTCTGGTCCGCCCTTGCATCTCCCTGTGACCGGCACTAGTGCGCAAGTGCGAGCTCTGCGTAGACAAGGGGCGGGCTGGAGCGCTGCTGCTTCCCGCCGAGCAGAACTGGCCGGTCACGCTGAAAAGCCTGGCACCCCTGCCTTGCTGCTGATGACCCGCCGCGGCCGCGCTGGATACCGCGCGATACTGGAGAATGAGGTTGGTGGGCATCGGGAGTCCACTATGGGCAGCTATGTCTATCCCAACTGAAGTGCACCTTGCATATAAGACAACCCCCCACTTGGAGGCATGTTTTTCAGGGCAAAAAAGTCGTCTTATACTCCGGCAAATACGGTATATTGAATATAGTGTTATATACTAGTTTTTTAGAATATTTGTCATTGACGAATATTCTAAAAAATGAATATTAGTTTTTTAGAATATTCATCATTTTTTTCCATCTGAAGTCATGATTCCTCCCTGCTTTTGTTGCTTTTGGGCCAATGACTGTTGACATTAAATTGGAAAAAATGACGAATATTCTAAAAAACGAATATATAGCACTATATTCTGTAGTGCTATATATTCGTGTTTTAGAATATTCGCATTACACTAAAATTACATTGACGATTTTTCGCAATCAATAGAATAATCCCGAATACGAATATTTGCGAATACATGATGAATATTCTAATGAATATTCATGAAATATTGTGAATTCGAATATTGCCCCTATCGCTCATCACTAGATTCCATGCCAAAGTCCACATCAGATCTGATGACCATCCATATCCCATGCATGATCCAACAATTACATTCTGTTGAATTGGAGCTGAGCTGCAGTAGCCCGGCATGACCACTACACAGTGTATGGAGCCGTCTGCCTCCAACTTTGGACCTGATTTATCAAAACTGGCAGGTGCTACATCGGTCTTGATTGGGCCTGTGCTACCAGAGAAGGCAAGTAATTTTTGAAAGGGCACAAGCCTCATTATAGATGACATGCCTCCTCTAGCAGTCCATGCCGTAGGTTTAAATCATTATTTAATGATGAATGTGCCAGGGCTGATGTCCCTAACCATACCTCGCTACTCCCCCTTTGGCGAGTAGAAATGAATAAAAAATGAATATTAGTTTTTTAGAATATTCATCATTTTTTTCCATCTGAAGTCATGATTCCTCCCTGCTTTTGTTGCTTTTGGGCCAATGACTGTTGACATTAAATTGGAAAAAATGACGAATATTCTAAAAAACGAATATATAGCACTATATTCTGTAGTGCTATATATTCGTGTTTTAGAATATTCGCATTACACTAAAATTACATTGACGATTTTTCGCAATCAATAGAATAATCCCGAATACGAATATTTGCGAATACATGATGAATATTCTAATGAATATTCATGAAATATTGTGAATTCGAATATTGCCCCTATCGCTCATCACTAGATTCCATGCCAAAGTCCACATCAGATCTGATGACCATCCATATCCCATGCATGATCCAACAATTACATTCTGTTGAATTGGAGCTGAGCTGCAGTAGCCCGGCATGACCACTACACAGTGTATGGAGCCGTCTGCCTCCAACTTTGGACCTGATTTATCAAAACTGGCAGGTGCTACATCGGTCTTGATTGGGCCTGTGCTACCAGAGAAGGCAAGTAATTTTTGAAAGGGCACAAGCCTCATTATAGATGACATGCCTCCTCTAGCAGTCCATGCCGTAGGTTTAAATCATTATTTAATGATGAATGTGCCAGGGCTGATGTCCCTAACCATACCTCGCTACTCCCCCTTTGGCGGAAAATGCCAGTTGCGACCAAAAAAGACGGTGGCCTTTAAAAAGTCACAAAACCGGCCTTTTGAGACATTTTAAAGCCAATAAAGGTGTAGAGAGAGAATAGTAAATTCCCCCCATAGTTTCTGGTACTGTGGCAGCCTGGATCAACTAATTGGTGGGGGTGCTGGATGTCAGACCCCAGCAATCTGATATTGAAGACCTATCTGTAGCTTGGAGAACTCCTTTCATGCTGACTTGTGAAAATAGCCTAAGTCCTGTATAACACCAACAGTTTATCTGACAGATTTTCTGACTAATCATTGGTCAGATGGCCTATTACACACATAGATCTTTGGTTATACACACCAACTATTGGCCTGATTAGACAGAAATGGTTCAGTTAATTTGTTTTAGTAATACATGTCTAAGAAGGAAAAAAACTAATCAATAACCTTCCATCCAGGAACACGTAAGGAAGATTTACCAAAGGGAATGTGGAGATGTAGGCCTTGTACGGAGTGAGCTCCCAAGGATACAGTGAAATCACGAACGAGGAAAGCAACCCAACACCAGCTTTTGCCAAAACAGAATTTTACTTAAATGTGGATATAAACACAACCACAAATGCTGGGAACATAAATTACATTTACATACACCCAGCACGAAGGCTGAGACCCTTGTGCTGCAGAGCACCGCACCCTCTGATGGATGAAGCAGGAAAGTGCAGAAATGTACCTACTGGCGGGCACAACTAAACTGCCACACCTTACCTGTTATTATGGGCTAGCCTGCGGTGCAGCACAACGGCTTACAAAGATCTACAGTATTCCCCCACCCAATACTGCTCCTGTTTAAGGCGCCTGAGTATTCTTTCTGAGCAAAACATCAGCCTGGCTTGAGTTTATGGGAATTTTATCAGCTCTCCAATGTAATATGTCACTTAAAGTTATGGAGTCCTTGAAATGACCAGTAGTAAAATTTGTAACCTGACACAAACATAGACCCTAACTAACTAACTACAGGCCTGATCTTAGTCTTTAGGCACCAACACTGTAATGAGGTGCGTGCATGATCTTACCGACCCGGGTCTGCTCTGCATCCGCTGGTGACTCTGAACAGAACAAATGCCTCTCCAACAAGCATGCGATACCGCAGTGTCTGTGGCTTCACTCCTCAGCTCTCATCAATGTTCCTGGCAGAAATTCAGGATTAGGGTCTTGGACATGATCAGCTTCATTTGTCTGCATCTCTGGTCACTAAAGGGTGCTCCCACACCTGGATGTCGATGGATTTTCTCCTCACACAGATCCTCAGTGTCTGTCTCTAAGATGGCTGCCTCCTTTTCTCCTTCCAGGCTCTGAAACCCCACCTCTCATGAATATGAAAATATATGCAGTCTGTTAGCTGTGTCTTGGAAACAGCAGCATCTTGTCGCTAAACAGCAGAATGTCAGTCCAGATCATTTACAGTATTTTTCACCCTATAAGACGCACAAAAGTGGGGGGGAAATGGCAGTGCGTCTTATGGGGTGAATGCTGTAAGTTACACTGATACACTGCCGACCGCATGCTGCACAGAGCGGCCGGCGGGTGTATCAGCGGGGAGGGAGGATGAGCTGTGGATCAGCATCTGTTTTAGGAATGGCAGCGGGGCCCGGTGCAGTCACTATATTCTATTGCAGTGGGCCCTGCTCACTGTAGTAATCCTATCGAAGTGTAGGCATTGTTTATCAATAGAATTACTCTTCAATCCAGCAGCCTGTACTACTTACTAACTTCTGTAGCAGGCAGGAGGTCGGGCTGACGGCTGCAGCGTAACTCACTCTGTCACGCGCCTGCTCCTCCAACTTTATGAATGAAGCAGGGGGCACAGGCCCGTGACGTACTGAGTTACGCTGCCGCCCTCCCACCCGACTTCCTGCCTGCTACGGAAGTTAGTAAATAGTACAGGCTGCTGGATTGAAGATTAATTGGCTGAGGGAATGTATGGAGCAGGCTGCCGTAAGCCTTCTGCATACGCAGCCAGTGCCGGCTGTATGATACAGCAGACACCAAGCCGCAATGATGGGGAACACTAAGATGCCCCGATCAACGTCTTTTGTGGCATCTGTGAGGTAAGGCAGATGGATGCAGCTCCCTCTGCCTTCCGATCGGATCCCCTGTAATGAAATTTTGAAGGGGGATCCAGGCCTGCACGAGGCACAGCTCAGCAGGGAGCATGGTATAGTGTCATTCACCCGAATAGATCTCTATTACGGTGAATAAGATTAAGGATCAAAAGAACCCAGGTTCAAAACCCCTAGAAGGGCTAAAAGTTATTGTATAATTAAAACATGAAAAGTTTGAATCAGCCTTTTCCCCAGGTTTATATATATAAATATATAAACAATAAAAAAATAAACATATCGGGTACTACTGCGTAAAAGTTTGAACGATTAAAAAATAAAGAAAAATTTACTGTGCGGTCAACACCATAACAGAAAAAAAATATGAAAAACACGATCGTCATACATACCACAAAAATGGTAGTGTGTCCCACAAAAAACAATCCCCCATACAGCTCTGTAGACTGAAATATAAAAAAGTTATGGCAGTCAGAAAATGTGGCAATAAGGATGTTTTAACATCACTGCTTATTTTTCAGTTCTTCTGATTCTGTATTTTGAGCATCCATAAGGCCTCTTTCACATGGTCAGTATTTTTCAGAATGTTGCATCAGTATTTGATCAGTAATTCTAAGCCAAAATGAGGATTGTGTCCAAAACAGAGATAACGTGATGGAAATATTTGTATCTCTTCTGTGTTTTGGACCCACTCCTGCTTTTGGCTTACAAATACTGATCAAATACTGATGCAAAATACTAACCATATTTTGGCCATTTACACCTGATTTTATTTATTTATTTTTGCACAGAAAAAAAGTCCTCTATGCAGGGCTTTAATGGACTCTTCACACAGTCAGTATTTGGTTAGTATTTTGCTTCAGTATTTGTAAGCCAAAAACAGGAGTGGGTCCAAAACAGAGATAAAATGTAATGGAAGTATATGCATGTCTTTTGTGTTTTGGACCCACTCCTGCTTTTGGCTTACAAATACTGATTAGTGATGAACGGGAGGTGCCATATTCGATTTTGTGATATTTTGCGAATATTCGATTGAATATTCATCATATATTCGTCAAAATCGAATATTTGTCATTATTCTATATATTCCGAATATTACGCAATTTTTATATTCGCATTGCGAATTAAACTTAGCGCTGATTTCCTAATAGTTGTACAACTTGTATTGCTAGAATTGACGAAGTTAACGAATATCACGAATATAGCACTATATTCTCAATCTTCGTTATATTCTAGCAACAACCATTAGGAACTCAGCTCTAAGTTTAATTCGCAATGCGAACATATACTCGCATTGCGAATTCAACTTAGAGCGGGGTTCCTAATGATTGGCTTGCTAGAATATAACGAAGATTGAGAATATAGTGCTATATTCGTGATATTCGAGATATTCGTTATATTCTAGCAATACAACCATTAGGAACCCAGCTCTAAGTTGAATTCACAATACGAGTAATTTAGGTTATATTAATCGCATTGCGATTGCAACTTAGTCAAATTTGTGAGAACGTGATTCTCACATCCGACAGTACATTTTAGCGTGGAGGCGTTCCCATGCACACGGGAAGTCGGCAGAAGTGGCAACGGGCATTGACTGGAGAGGGCAGGGAGCCAAGAATCCTCCGGACAGGTAAGAACAGCTTTTGGGAAGTGGGAAGACAACCAGAGAGCAACAAGGATTAACAACTTAAAAAAACAAATATTTGAACTAGCGAATATATAGCGCTATATTCGCAATATTCGTGAATTTGCGAAGTACCGATATTCGCTAAAAAAATTTGCTATTCGAAAATTCACACTGAACTCTACTACTGATGCAAACTACTGACCAAATTCTGATCATGTGAAAGAGGCCTCATGGATGCTAAATGTACAGGATCCTTTTTTTCTGTTCTTCTGAAGGATCAGAAGAACGGAGGAATTAACGGTAATGTCAACATGGACAAACAGGGACAATAGTGGCCCAATGACAGAATGGGGAGGGTGGCAGCAGCAGTGGCATTGACAGTCACTAACGATGAGTGAAGTTTTGCTACATTCAATTTAGCTGCTTTGCCGAATCTCACAAATAAATTAGATTTATGACGTAAGTAACGGGCACAATGACGGGGAACAGCGATTGCGGCACCCCCATCATTGAATCCCTCAGATGCTGGGTTTGTGGATCGGGCTTTCAGGGGTTAATCTAGTAAAAATAATAATAATGCTCACCTTATCCATTTGAGTGTGAAGAGGCCGCCATGGGCATCTTCATTGAAGACACTGAGCTAAATCTTGTACAGTGCTTCATGACATCATCCAGCTGGCCGGCAAGGTGACATCATACTTCACCGCTTACGAGATTTTGCGCGGGATCTTCAATCAATATGGCTAAGATAAGCATGTTTTTATTTCAGGCAAAATTGATTTTTTACCATGAAGCAAGAGGAAATTTCGACTTTGAAATTTCGAATCAAAATGTTCCTGAAATTCAGATCGAAGTCCACTACGATACTTGGATTCACTCAACCCTAACAGTGACAATAGTGGCCCCATGACAGAGTGGGGAAGGGGGGGGCAGCAGCAGTGGCATACAGCACATGATGTTGGCAGATCCCAGTAGTAGCAGAACCTAAACACAGCAGTGTGATAGCAAAATGTAACATGTACATATCAGTAGACCAAGAAGCCCCATTGTAGGAATGACAATAGAGGCAGCAGATGGATGGCATCAGGCTAGTGGCAGCATCAGAATGGTGGAAGCAGTATGTCGCCAGAAGTAATGGACCATTTTACTCTATATTTCAGTGTGGCAGCACACTACAGTATGATCATTGGTGGCAGAATGATCTATTCTGTCGCATCAGGCACGGGTGTCTGGAAATCCTGGTTGATTCACACCTGATTCATTTTTATGAAGGTTAATCTCTCAACATTTTGGCGTAACTATTCCTCCCGCCGCACTATACACCTGTTCTGATGCCGCACTCTTAGCAGGGCAGGAAGGCATGTCCATGGCAAACTTGGCAATTTGTGGCCACACTTCAAGTTTGCGTGCCCAGTAGTCTAGGGGATCTTGGATCATGGGTGATAGGGTGTAGTCCAAGTATGCCACCACCTGCTACATGTCCCTCTGCTGCTGGGTGGTTTCTTCAGAAGGCGGCTGAAGAACACAGTTCAGAGACTCCAGACTTAACTGGCTGCCTATGGAGCTGGCACTGCTCTTGCTTCCCCCCCCCCCCCCCCCAGTCATGGCAGTTGAGTGTAAGCATAGTCAGACCTTCCTGAGGACAAGCAATGGTAGGCAGCAACCAACTAACTACACAGCATATCCCCATTTTTGACCAGAAGCGAGGGTCTAACAATGTGGATAGTCAGTATAGTAGTCACTCATCTGCTGAATCCTGTCAATACAGATGTCACTATGCAAACATTAAAGCATGCATATTGCCATTTGCTCAAGGGACTTGGAGGGCCTCCTTGCCTCCGCACTGAATATTGCTACAGTCTGTCTAGGTCATCTTCATCATCACCCTCCAACTCCTCATGCTCCTCCTGTTTCTTTCCTGTCGCTTAGGCAGATAAACCACCTAGTTGTATATAAAATTCCTGGGTGTTTTTGCCCTACTCCTAGTCCTCATCCTCCTCCTCTGCCAGTTCACCCTCCTCAGGGCTCAGTTGGCCGTGAGATGTAGGAGCCACGTCTTCTGTTCCCTCACCAATCAGATTTGTCAGCATCCCCTCCAGGATGGGAAGGAGTGGAATGACATCAATCATCCCCTGGTTCTGCCAACTGACAAATGAAGTGGTCTCCTCAAAGGGCCTGAGCAAACAGCATGAGTTACTCATAAGCTGCTGCTGGCTAAACTGGAAGGAAGTAAACCTATCCATCTGCAGCATTAAGAAATTATTTACCGCCTTTCCCTGCTCATACAGGTGGTCTAACGCGTAGCAGCTCCTCCCCAGTGTGGCTCCGTTCATCTAGGCTGACAAGGTGCAGAAACGCATGGCAACGCCTAACTTTGCATAGGTGATATGCTGGAGGATCACTGTGAACTATGTCTAGAGTGGAGGGTGAGGTCAAGGTGGAGGCAGAGAAGGAGATTGGCGCAAAAATCCCAGCATTACTATGCAGAGGTGACATTGCCATCACCTGGCCAAGTTACTGGCATGCCTGGACCTGAACCACAATTACCCAGTGGGGTGTGAAGAACATATATTGTCCTTGACCATAGTTAAAACTCCATATGTCATGGAGTCTGGGGTGTGGGGTGTCATGCAGTAGGTTTTTTCCACTATCATATACCTCACCGTTTTTGATCTGTAAATATCTTAGTATAGAGAATTTTTATGAATTTTGTATTATACTGAATAAAGGTGTAGCTCAATTTTGCATAAGAGTCAGTGTTTTGTTTTGATGCCTTATGGAGTCTGGGGTGTACTTTACCAGACACTAAGAGGCCCAAGGACTGGCTCACCTTCTGGTTAACATATGTGTGCAGGGCTGGTACAGCTTTTTTGAAAAAATAATGTTGGCTTGGGACTCTCCACCTTGGCTAGGCACAAGCCATCGGTTCTTTGAAATGTGCAGAGTCAACTAAATGGAATGGGAGGGACTGTAGTTCCAGCAACTTGGCCAGATGCACGTTCAGCTTCTGCTTCGTTGGATGAGTTCACGCATACTGTTGTCTTTTTGCAATCGCCTCAGTGATCAATTGCTGTTGAAACAAGTGATGAGGAGTAGGAGGAGCAGCACCAGGAGCAATAGATCACATTGAAGTCATTGGGAAAGAACAACAGCATCCTTCTGCTGACATTGACAAGCCCTGACTGCTTGAGAGGGGCTGGGGGCAGGTGAGAGATGCAGTGGTTGCTGCATCAGGCTGTAACACTAAATGAGTGGCATGGTTTTTCAATATCACTTAATGTGACGCTCCAAGTGGACGCAGGGCCGTCATGTCAACATTAGTACCCGTGCCTCGCCTTCTGCCCACACATCATGGTAACTTGGTGAAAAATTCCCACACTGCTGAGTATGGCATTTTACCTCCGCCACTGCGTGATGCCTGTCTGCCGCTCCTTTTACGAACCAGTGCACTGCTAGTGTGTTCCCCACAGGTAGTCTCCCAAGTAGCAGAGGGTGTACCTCTCCCGCATTTGGCTCCAGATCTCCCACTGCTTCCACCCTGCCATCTCATGGGCATGCTGCCAACCTGCTTACTCACAGGCAAATTACCACCCTGCTTTCTCACCCAATCAATATGAAAATCCTGGAAAACCCCTTTAATAAATCCTACACTTAATGTGTAATTATTAATACCTTGGTTGCAGTTATTTCATTGTGCAAGTAATTTACAAAATGCAGAAAAAAGTTAACAAAAAGAATAAAGTTGAAATGGCTCTATGTAATTTTTGACTGCATATGACCTTTATTTGAAAAATACATACTACCATTTTGTGTCTCCAGCCCCTATGCAGACCTCTGTGTGTCCATGGTTCCAGACTACAAACAAACTCTCTGTATTCTGATTCTTCAGTCACGCATTACTGTGTTGTAGATTGTCAAGATTTTTTTTACTAGTGAAAACAGAACACAATCAACAAAAAATATTATAAATAAAACTTATAAATAAAAGTGTTAATTAGTATAATTTACATTTATTTTTTTTATTCTTGCAACAATTATTTTCTGACCATTGTCAGAAAATAATAAGTCAATATGATTACCTTATATCAATTTAGTGATAGAAATAAAAGCGACAAAATGTAAAAAATAAATTATTTTTATGCTCTTTTCTTTTTAGTTTCCAGAACAAATGCAATTTTTTATGTCTTACTTAAATTAAATTGTAAGGCTGGAGAAGCAAGTCTAAATTTTAGAATTGTGCTGAAATACATTAGAATTTTTAATTTGGTTAGCAAATTTCCCCAGGGTTTTAATAAAATGATTGAATTAAAGCCTTTTGCAGAATCCATGAAATTGTGTCCTGTTAATAGAATTCTACATTTATAAAAGTGCTTTTCAAACATCTATAAATGTAAATTATTTGAAGAATTTTAATTGACAAACTACTGAACCTTTTTTAATTACCCCCTGACTCCATTTGTTGTCACATTATTCTTTTACAGAGTAACAGGGAGAACATAAAATGAATGTTGAATGGTGGCAAACAATACACAGAGAGCTAGTAAAACCAATAAGCACTGTAAATACTGTACAATAGCCTGTAATATAAGAGGATAAAGCCACATTACTGACCCAAATTTCATACTGTGAGTGAAAAATTACAGTACCAAAGTGAATTATTGCAGTCCCGGAAGTACAGTGCAATTATACTGATAATACTGCATTAAATTTAAATGCATACAGTATATCACATACAGTACATAGAGTAACGAACTGTATTACACAGTATTATATGATTTTCCCTTAGGTTTTGAGTTGTACAGAAATTGTCCACATTCACATCAGTTTCTGCTCCATTAGGGATTACACTGTAAATTTGCTTTCTCACGTGCACATACTGCCCATTTTAGGACCAATTTCACTGGATGCTAGGAAAAGCAAAGTAAAAAGAACTTCATGTATTCAATCAATAAGATCTATCTGATTGAGGTGGCCGCACATGCTCAATTCCATCCGTCAACTGCCATCAATTTGATCCTTCTACTGTTAGAAGCTATGACAATTACAGGGAAAGAATTGCAGAAGAAAGGACATGCCTTCTGACCTGTTATCGGGGGAAAGCTCCAGCAAAAAGCATGTGCCCACTAGACTGTAATAGGGAGAGAGCTGCAGTAAAAAGGACACACCCTTTAAACTGTGATAGGAAGAGGTCTTCAGCAGAAAAGACATGTTCCCTGAGCTGTGATAAGGAGAGAGCTGCAGCAGAAAGAACACACCCCCTGATCTGTGATAGGAAGAGAGCTTCAGTAGAAAAGACATGCTCCCTGAGCTGTGATAGGGAGAAAGTTGTGGCAAAAAGAACACACCACCTGACCTTGGATTGGAAGCGAGCTTCAGCAGAAATGACATGCTCCATGAGCTGTGATAGGGAGAAAGCTTAGGCAGAAAGAACATGCCCTCTCAGCTGTGATAGGAAGAGAGTAGACTTGCAGAAGAAAGGACACACTCGCTGAGCTGCCAGTTTTACATAAATCTAGCAGAGCAATGGACTGGTTAGAAAGAGATTGTCATGTACTATATGAAGTTTGATTTTCATTTTTATTTTCTAATGCTAGACCACGTAACAATTTGCAATAAGATGCCAAGGTTTGCTGTGCTTTTTACTTGTGACCTTGATATAGAGATGGTGTCAAATATAATTTAAATGGCGATCCCTTACAATATCATTATTAATAACAGTGTGATGCCTACAAAGCAAAGAACAATAAAATAATGGCTTAACGGGCTGCAATGCTTGATAACAGTGCTCAATATCACTTACCATAAATATGACAACATACAGTCCTCTTGCTCAAGGAGAACCTCTATCATTTGCGATCTACCTTGGCAGCACTGCAATGTTTAGCACGGCTGCTAAGAAAACTCAATCAGAGGGAAGATGTAGAAGACATATCGAAAAGTTTATAATGCAACAGCACTCTGCGATCCAAATAAAGTACAAAAAAGTATTTATATTGATAATGCTATGCTTAAATTAGAGATGCTTGGCTTTCAGTGAGTGGGGGAGGGCATTATGTAGGTCACCAATACATAATGCATCGACCCATAACAGTCTACAGGTGCGGTATTATGGTTCCACTCAACCTGGAGCAATCATAGAGCAGTGTGCTCCATGTTACCCCATAATAACATCCTTTATACCTGTGGTCTGCATCTTTTGCAAGAAGTTGGGTCACATCTGTGATCAGCAGTAATTGGAATGTTGCCAACAAGATCACGGTGGTTCTCTATTTTGGGTCCAAACCAATGTCAAGTCTAAGGTAATAAGTGCTCCTTCCTTTTAACGTTGTGGTAGTGGCTTTGAATTTGACCACTTCCCCTGCTCTCACTATAGCTACGCCCCTGGCTTGTTTTTTCAGGATGAGTTGACATTTTCATTTGAACAATTTGGGACTGCAAATGACTATTCTGTTTTCTGGAAGACTGGATGATAAATTTAGTTCCTTTATTAATTACACTGGGAATACAATTTTAACTCTAAATGAATATTTTTTTTATTTGAGTATCCTGTGAATATTCTATTAGTTGTCTTCTGTATATATTGATTATGTGTTGCATCCTGAAATGCCTGGACATAACTGCAGAGCTTTTTCTTACACTTCTTTTCTTTCCATTGATGCTTTCCAGAGTAGAGCACAATGTTGCTACTATTGGCATCATATCCTGCCTCCTGCTTAGCACCTGGCTTCTATTGCTCCCCCACCCCATTTTCCTAGTGAGTCGGGGAGAGGAAGAGTCAGAGCTTACATATTGACCCATTCCTTATACAACTGCACCATAGGTAAATTTGTGTTGTGATTGAGGAGCTCCTTTATATACAGTGCCTTGAAAAAGTATTCATACCGTTCAATGCTTCCACATTTTTTCACGTTACACCCACAAACTAAAATTTATTTTTTTGAGATTTTAAGTGTTAGACCAACACAAAATAGCATGTGTGTGTGAAGGGAAATGAAAATTATACATATTTCAACAATTTTAATAAATAAAAAGTGTAGCATATATTTGTATTCATCTCCCTGCACTCTGATACCCCTAAATAAAATCCAGTGTGACCAATAACCATATTTTTTGCCCTATAAGACGCACTCTTTTCCTCCCAAAAGTGGGGCGAATGCTGCATTTAACACTGATACCCCACCACGCAGCATAGCGGCCGGCGGGTGTATCAGCTGAGAGGCAGGAGGGGCTGGGGGCCGGCATCTGGTTCTGTAATGGCAGTGGAGCCTGGTGCAGTCACTGTATTCTGTGTTCTACTACACCAGGCCCTGCTCACTATAGTATAATCATATCTAACCTGTAGGTATTGTTAAACTATTCAAACCATCTGAAATCCAGCACCTGTACTACTTACTACTAACTTCGCAGCAGGCAGGAGGCAGGGCGGGCGGAAGCGTAACTACGTCACGTGCCTGCTCCGTCCACTTTATGAATAAAACAGGCGGCACAGGCACGTGATGTAGTGAGTCACGCTACCAGCACCCGCCTGCCCACCTGGGCTCCTGCCTGCTACAAAGTTAGTAGTAAGTACTACAGGTGTTGGATTTTAGATGATTGGAATAGTTTAACAATACCTACATGTTAGATATGATTATACTACAGTGAGCGTGGCCGGGTGTAGTAGAATACAGTTACTGCACTGGGCCCCGCTGCCATTATAAAACCAGTTCTTTTTATATTTTTAGACCTTTTTTAAATTTTTTATTACTTTTTGATAGGTCCCCAAGTGGACCACAACTTGCAATCATCAGATTGCAACTTATATAGAATAATGGAAATTGCTCCATTATTCTGTTTAGAAATGACTATATCACAGTTAGTGCTGTCACCTAGTGGCCTGAACTGGGATATACTAATAATGAGCCTGGAAGCCTAGTAGAGTCTGCGCTTCATTTTTAGAACAGGGTGCTCTCCCCGATCTTATATTTGAAATGTGTTATATGAAATGGGCTTTTCTTTTCATCAAATTTATGGATGATTGTACACCTCCTTTTGCAGAACGGGCCGAATTACGTAGTGGTGAAATTTGCAATATTAAACTGATTTTTTTAGCCAAATTTATAGTTGATTGTAAATCTCCTTTTGTGGTATGGACCAAATTACTTAGTGGTGAAATTTGTTATATGAAACTGTATTTTTTGGGGAAAATTGATGACTGTACACCTCCTTTTGCTGTATGGGCCGAATTATGCAGTGGTAAAATTTTTAATTTCAAAGCAAACTCCGCTGCTCTGCATCTCTTGTGAGGCCAATGTCTCCAACTATGCCCCTCGCACGATTTACACCCAATACATTATTTTCATGTAGAGATCCAAGAATTATGTTGGAGGCATGTACTGTATGCAAGCCATGTGCAACCCCTCTCATCACTTTCACGCTGTTCTGCCCCTCATTTGCCTGGGCTAACGAAGTCACACAGGGGAGGAACTGCTCCGTGTTCTTCGTCAAGAAATCGAATCCTGGCTTTCTCCACAACATCTGAAAATCGGAACCTTGGTGACTGACAACGGGAAGAACATGGTGTCGGCGCTGCGTCAAGGAGGGCCGAGTCATGCGCCCTGCATGGCGCACGTGTTTAATCTGGTTGTCCAGTGGTTCCTGAAGTCTTCCACCCATCTGCAAGGCATCCTAAAAATGGCCAGGAAACTTTGCATGCACTCCAGCCACTCATACACCGCAAAGCACACCCTCCTTGAGCTGCAGGAGCAGAACGACATTCCCCGGCTGATATGTGATGTCTCCAGCTGTTGGAATTCCACCCTTCGTATGTTGGACCAACTATACGAACAGAAAAAGGTCATAAACGATTTCTTAATGATCCAAACAGACTTCGATGTCAGCCAGTGGCAGCTCATGCGTGACGCCTGACATTTACTCAGGCCCTTTGAGGAGGCCACGTTATTTGTCAGTTGCCAGGGCTATGGAATGAACGATGTCATTCCACTGCTTCATGTCCTGGAACAGATGCTGGCAAATATGGGTGTCTGGGGACTGGAGATGTGGCGTCTAGAAAGGTGGAGGCAGAATTTGATACATTTGTCTGTCAAGATCTCTGTTTACAGTCAGTGATCTGGAACATTATTTATCGCAAGGATATGCAAACACCAACCAATAGGGTGTTAACCCCCAGAAGTAGGCCATCGGCAAAAGGGAGCAGTCATTTTCACAGCCTGAGGTATCCTCCCGGAAGCTTGACCTCTGCATGTTGTCTTTTCCATATTCAAGATTATGCAAATGAGTTTACATGACAAAACAGTATAGAATGTTATTGAATATAATATTAGGAAATTAGAAAACTGAAAATTTTTATGCAGCCCTCCTAAGCAGTGAGAGAAGACTTAGCTGGTATCCAAAAAAAAATTACTATGTTTGTCACCCTAATAATATTGATCTAGGTGTGCAGGTCCCCCCAAGCCGTCCAACTTAAATCAAACAACTTTGAGGCTTACTAGCTCTCAGAGAAAGCTGTTTTTGAATATCTCATAATGTATAAGGCTGCCATTGTAAGGTATGCTGACTGTACCTGTCATGGATAGATTGTTGGCTTGCATATACCTGGCTTTTTTGTGATTGTCTGTTTATTACATGTTATAGGTATTAAAACTGTGTATGCAATATGTGCATATTACATTACCAATTTTTACGAATTCTTGAATTGGCGAATATTCAGCCAAAAATTTGCAAAGTGTCACTAATTTGAATATTGCCTATGCCGCTCATCCTTATTCATAAATAAAAGGATGAGGTCACGTTGGAGGAAGTGGACAATTTATTCCAATGTCTTTACTCGCATTTCTTCAGACACTTTAGAATCGACTTATCAGCAACCCAGGTAGTCAAGGTGACAGTATCTGTGGCATCAGCGCATTGTGAAGTTCCTAAGTAAGGACTACCTAATCCGAGTGCTGGGATTCATCACGGAGCTGGCCATCAATAACATCCAGTATTGAACACATGAACGACTCTCATCTCGTACCTAAGCAACAATGTTTGGGATCCCCGGACGTCTTACATGTCTTAGATATGATCCCTGCAGTGCTTACTACATGTTATACTGCTTCTTACCATTCTGTTACAGCGACTGTGAGACCTGCACATTCTAAGGCTTATTTATGAAGATTTTGGGTGTTTTCTGTACCGACCAGTTACCTTCCAGCTGTGGTTGTGTAGCCTGCACTGTACAAATGAGCTGGAGTCAGCTTGTTTGCTGAACTTTCCTCCAGTTATCAGCCATACATTTCATGATCAATATAAATTACCATCGTGGTCACCCCGACATTGGTCATCAATACATTCTTGTTGATGAAGCACTTTTTTTTCAGTTTGTCTTTTAAATTTTGTGGTTTTGCCCCTTCTGTGTTGTATTTTATGTGTGTTAAAGTCCTGTTTGTTAAATAAAGTTTTTTTTTCTCCCCCGTTCAAAAAAAAAAAAAAGAATTGGCTTGTGATTTGTTAGCCAAAAGCAGGAGTGGGTACAAAACACAGAAGACATGCAAATATTCCATTCACGTGTCATCTCTGTTTTGGATCCCCTCCTGTTTTTTTTGGCATTAGCAATACTGATGGATTACTGACCAAATGCTGACCGAGTGAAGGCGGGTTCTCCACAGACAGGTTCCTTTTTTGGGGGGTTATTGTTCTGACGGATCAGAGGAAGGGCAAAATAATCAGTGACATCAACACAAACTTACTGCTGACACCCTCTCCCCTCTGTCGGGGGGGCTCTACTTTTATAAGCGTTTAATAGAACAGGTTCTGTAGACATCTATGTGGAATCAGCTGACGAGGGTGTAAAAGGAGTGTGCTTCTTCTTGACGCTAACATTGACCTGTACGGCTGAGTTCATACTTGAGTTATTTGGTTAGTTTTGGCCCTGTGACTGCCCAAATATTCGAAGTTTTCAGTGATTCTAAGAGCGACGCCTGTCATCTGCATGTCAATCGGACTCACAGTATTATTTCACTACCAAAGCAGACTCCTTATGCATGTTACTGCAGGGCACAATGTTCTACACCACTATTTTTGCTTTAGTTTTTGTCTGCACACAATCTGCCCTTCAGAAATAGACAACAAACATATCAATTTTCAGAAGCACATAGTAGCTTGACTCCCTATTGTGAATCTGTAATGCATTGTTAATATCAGTTTTTCCCATCTGAGGATGTAAAGTAAGTGTTTTTCAACCTTCTCTGTAGGTCAGGAGAAGTATTTGGAGTTACTAGTGGAATGAAGAAAAAACATGAACACAGCATTAAATATATGGCATCTTGACCGCCCATAGTTTCAGTTGAAAACAAATATACTTTGGCGCAGGCTATTTCAGTCCTTTGAAATTTTCTCAATAATCATAGGTTTGTTGCTGAAAGGTAGAGAACTTAGTAAATTGTTACACTTAATGCTCAAAAAATGAGCTAAAAATATATGTTAAATATATAAAACGTTAAATTAAATATGTATACATGTACCATCTTAACAAAGTTAAGAAAACAGATTTATTTTCAGTTATTATGACACATTGTTTTAAAATAAAAAGATATATACTGTATATTCCTTTGTACCTACATATTTGCTCCAATGTAATAAAATTAAAAACTGATGCTACTTTGCATATTATCTTGAATAAAAACACTAAAACCCCGCGTGTTTTTGTCGATAGCTCCAATGCTACCTATAATCAGAACAAAATAGTAACATAAGGCTGCAGAATCAGACTACATGTGTTGTTTGTAGTCTGTAACCATGGAAAAGTAGGTTGTATACAGTATCTATGTATACACAGCAAATATCAATGCTTACTTTAAATGTTCATGTAAACATAAAGAGGTGAACTATTTTTCTGATATCTAGTGGCGACACTGCAGATTTTCCAGTATTTCTTATTTTTACAGACCAGAGTGAAACTGAATGTAATCACATCTTTACCGCTAGAAGTAGTGAGTGAGCATTAAGCCTCTTTCACACGACCGTATGGCTTTTTCAGTGTTTTGCAGGCCGTTTTTATCGGATTAGTTTTTCATTTTTTTGTTTCCGTTTCAGTTCCGTTTTTTCGTTCCATTTTTCCGTATGGCATATACAGAATACAGTAATTACATAGAATAAATTGGGCTGGGCTTAAAATTTTAAATAGATGGTTCTGCAAAAAACGGAACGGATGACATACGGATGAATTCCGTATGCATTCCGTTTTTTTTTGTGGACTCATTGACTTGAATGGAGCCATGGATCGTGATTTGTGGGCAATAATAGGACATGTTCTATCTTTGCACGGAACGGAAAAACGGAAATACGAAAATGGAATGCACATGGAAACACTTCAGTTTTTTTGCGGAACCATTGAAATGAAAGGTTCCGTATACGGAACGCAAAAAAATGGTCCGTACTCTCACAAATAAAAAAAGTTTGTGTGAAAGAGGCCTTAATGCCACGGTTCCCTGCGGCAGTGCCCGGTTGCTGGGGGAGCTCGGTCAGCTGGTCGGCGTGCTCTGACATCGAAGCCCTGGGCCAATGATGTGACGCGACAAGGCTCCAAAGCGTCAGGCCACTCAGCCGGCAGCTCCACCCGGCGTGCAGGACTAGAGATGTCCTGAACTATTCGCTGGTGAAGAGTTCACAGCGAACATCGCAAGTTCGCGTTCGCCGTGGCGGGCGAACATATGCGATGTTCGGTCCACCCCCTATACGTCATCATTGAGCAAACTTTGACCCTGTACCTCACAGTCAGCAGACACATTCCAGCCAATCAGCATACCCTCCCTCCCACCTCCTATCAAAAAGCAAGGACAGCATCGATCTTAGATTCATTCTGAAGCTGCAGTGTTAGAGCATGGAGAGTGCTGCTGCTGCTGCTGAATTAATAGGGAAAGCATTAGCTAGGCCAGTGTTCTGTGTCCACTCCAGTCCTCAAAGACTCATCGGCCTCTTTCACACAAGCGTGTCCGGATTAGGTCCGGATGCCTTGCAGATGCGTTCAGTGAAAACTGTGCTATTTCACAGGCAAAGCCATTCAGTTATTCCTGTGAATACGTTCCGTTGTTCAGTTTTTTCTGCACGGGTGCAATGCATTTTGATGCGTTTTTCACGCGCGTGATAAAAAACTGAGGGTTTACAAACAACATCTCCTTGCAACCATCAGTGAAAAACGCAACGCACCCGCACTTGCTTGCGGATGCAATGCGTTTTTCACGCTGCCCCATTCACTTCTATGGCGCTAGGGCTGCGTGAAAAATGCAGAATATGGCCTCATGCACACAACAGTATTTTTTTGTGGTCTGCAAAACGGGGTTCCGTTGTTCCGTGATCCATGTCCATTTTTGCTTCCGATGTGTTTCCGTGTGTCTTCCGTTTTTTTTAGCGGACATGACCCAAAATATTATATATTACCAAAAGACAGGCTGACAATTTGCCAAATGCCTGCCAAGGGATCCGCAAAAAAAAGCGAACGCGGAACGCAGATGACACACGGATGGCCATCCGCATTTTTTCACTGTTCCATTGACTTGAATGGGTCCGCAAACCGTTTTTCACGGACAAGAATAGGACAGGTTATATTTTTTTGACAGACTGGAATCACGGACCACGAACGCGGAGGACAAACGGTGCATTTGCAGAGTTTTCCACGGACCCATTGAAAACCAATGGGTTCGCAGAAAATCACGAAAAATGGAGCAACAGACACGGAATCAAACAACGGTCGTGTGCATGAGGCCTATAGAACAAGCTGCGATTTTCACGCAATGCACAAGTGATGTGTAAAAAAAAACGCTCATCTACACAGACCCAGGATTCAGTGCGGATGCTATGCGTTCATGTCACGCATTGCACAAAACTCGCTCTTGTGAAAGGGGCCATCTGCTGTAAGGGCAGCATAGGCGTGCGCAGCCAATTGCATTAGGGTGTGCACCCTAAAGCAAAAAAACGCACGCGCGTATGTATATATATTATATACACATATATATACACAAATACACTAAGGGGTATCAGGGTACATTATTATACAGGGGTAATATAACTAAGGGGTATCAGGGTAAATTATACAGGAGTAAGGGCTCTTTCACACTGGCGTTTTTCTTTTCCGGCATAGGGTTCCGTCGTCGGCGCTCTATGCCGGAAAAATCCTGATCAGGATTATCCCAATGCATTCTGAATGGAGAGAAATCCGTTCAGGATGCATCAGGATGTCTTCAGTTCAGGACCGGAACGTTGTTTGGCCGGAGAAAATACCGCAGCATGCTGTGCTTTTTGCTCCAGCCAAAAATCCTGAACACTTGCTGCAAGGCCGGATCCGGAATTAATGCCCATTGAAAGGCATTAACCCGGATCCGGCCTTAAGCTAAACGTCGTTTCGGCGCATCGCCGGATCCGACGTTAAGCTTTTTCTCAATGGTTACCATGGCAGCCAGGACGCTAAAGTCCTGGTTGCCATGGTAAAGTGTAGTGGGGAGCGGGGGAGCGGTTGACTTACCGTCCGTGTGGCTCCCGGGGCACTCTAGAGTGACGTCAGGGCGCCCTACACACATGGATCACGTGATCCATGCGCATGGGGGTCTCTGACGTCATTCTGGAGTGCCCCGGGAGCCGCAAGGACTGTAAGTATACCGCTCCCCCGCTCCCCACTACTACTACGGCAACCAGGACTTTAATAGCGTCCTGGCTGCCATAGTAACCTGAAAGCATTTCGAAGACTGATCAGGATCCTGATCAGTCTTCTAATGCTTCAGGCGACTTGTGTTCTGACGGATCCGGCGGGACGGAAGTGCCTGCCGGATCCTCAGAACGCAAGTGTGAAAGAGGGCTAATATAACTGAGGAGGGCTATCAGGGACATTATACAGGGGTAAGATAACATATTATATTAGTTATATTACCCCTTTATCATGTCCCCTGAGATAGCCCTCCTCAGTTATATTACCCCTGTATAATAATGTACCCAATAGCCCTGCTCAGTTATATTACCCCCTGTAATTTACCCTGATACCCCTCAGTTACACGGTATCATATAACTGAGGGGTATCAGGGTACATTATACAGGGGTATAAATGAGGAGGAGTAGCAAGCAGCAGGGAACATACTTTATGCATTGACTTAACGTTATATAACTAACTTATATGGGGAGTGACTCTCAGCCAGAGCAGAGTTCCAGTGGTGTAGCATGGGTCGCCAGCACCCGGGGCAAGCCAGATATTGCAAATAATGCAGTACATGTCACCTGCAGTCCTATGTAACACCACAGATAACACAGTGATATCTCTCCGAGTACAGATAATGTAGGCTATATTACCTGCAGTCCTATGTAACACCACAGATTACAGTGATAACTGAGTACAGATAATGTAGCCAATGTCACCTGCAGTCCTATGTAACACCACAGATAACACAGTGATATCTCTCTGAGTACAGATAATGTATTAGATGTCACCTGCAGTCCTATGTAACACCACAGATAACTCTCTGAGTACAGATAATGTAGTCGAGGGGTGTGAGGCCCCAGAATTCAGAACACTTACAGTGTGACTTGAAGTCTGGGGCTATGCTTCGGCAGTGTGGGCCAAATCCTTCTTTCAGCCACGTCTCTGCAGAGTTTCACAGAATTTTTCTTAGATTCATCACTGTACTATCATCCTCAGATAACAGACCTCCCCTCCCTCCGTAGTGCCCATAAGTATATTGCCCTGGCCCCTCTGTAAAATTATAATATATAATGGCCCCGCTGTGTTATTATTATTCTTAATATTATAATGGCCCCCGCTGTATTAGGCTTCATTCACACGTCCGCAGAATGTTTCTGCATATGTTCCGCAATTGTGCAGAACGGGTGCCGACAGGGAGCCGACTATGGCAGCCAGGACATCAGTAGCGTCCTGGTTGCCATGGTAACCGATCTGAGCCCCAGCATTACACTGCTGGGGCTCCGATCACTGCCACCAATGATCGGGGGGCAGTCGTATAGGACCTTTCATTAGTTTGAACTGTGTTACTTAAGTAGCGGCACATGGGGCACTTACTATTATATCTGTGAGGGGCCCCGTTCGCCCGCTCTGGCCCCCGTTACATGGTGGGAACACCAGGGAGGAGATATCAGCCTCTGTCCCTGGGCGATCCTTCTCCCTGCCTGTGACGTTCTGTGCTGTTATTGGACAGTGCTGTAGACAGGGAGAAGGAACACCCAGGGACAGAGGCTGAAGTCTCCTCCCTGCTGTTCCCACCATGTGACGGGGGCCAGAGCGGGTGAACGGGGCCCCCACACAGATATAATAGTAAGTACCCCATATATGCCCTATGTGCCACTACCTAAGTAATGAAGTTCAAACTAATAAAAGGTTCTATATGCCTGCATGTGTCGGCCATATCCCATGCTGGGCCTCTATGAACCTGAGGGGTTAATTGCGGTGGATCGCAGCGTGCAGTCATAGAGGCCGGGTATGGGATATGGCCAGCACATGCAGGCTACGTTGCTATTCAGTCATTCATTGGTGGCAGTGGCCACAGTCCCGCCCCTGCTATGCTCCCATTGGTGGCAGTGGCCGCAGTCCCGCCCCTCCTCTGCTCCCATTGGTGGCAGTGGTCGCAGTCCCTCCCCTCCTCGGCTCTCATTGGTGGCCAGCGGCAGTCGCACGCAATGGGGAGGGAGGGACTCCCTCCTTCTCCACTGTGCCGCTTCAGTAGAACATGGTATGCGCCGAGAGTGGCGCATACCATTTTCTACCGCGATATGGCGATATAGACAAAATCGATATCGTGGCACAAATTCATATCGTCTATATCGCCCACCCCTAGAGCAGACCCATTCATTCTCTCTGGAGACGGAATGAATGTGGAAAGCACACAGTGTGTTCTTCGCATCCGTATTTCTGGAGTGGCCTGCCGAACTTCTAGTCCGCGGCTCCAGAAAAAAATGAAAGATGTCCTATTCTTGTCCAAAGCTGGGGTCAAGAATAGGCTGTTCTATTGGGGTGCCAGCCGGGTGTACTGCGGATCCGCAAAACACTACAGACCTGTGAATGGACCTTAATAGTAATAATTATGGCGCCCTTCAGCCCCTCCAGCATACAGTCCCATGTAAAATACATCACTCCTCGCCTTCAGCCCCTCCAACATACAGTCCCATGTAAAATACAAAACTCCCCCTGCCTTCAGCCCTTCTAGCATACAGTCCCCATGTAAATAATATCACTCCTCCTGCCTTCAGCCCCCACAGCATACAGTCCCCATGTAAATAATATCACCCCTCCTGCCTTCAGCCCCCCCAGCATACAGTCCCCATGTAAATAATATCACCCCTCCTGCCTTCAGCCCCCCCAGCATACAGTCCCCATGTAAATAATATCACCCCCTGCCTGCAGCCCCTCCAGCATACAGTCCCAGGTAAATAATATCACCTTTCTCCTGTCTGCAGCCCCTCCAGTGTACAGACCCATGTGAATAATATCACCCCCCTGCCTGCAGCCCCATGTAAAAAATATCGCCCCCCCCCCCGCCTGCAGCCCCTCCAGCATACAGTCCAATGTAAATAACATCACCTTCCCCTGCCTGCAGCCCCTCCAGCATACAGCCCCATGTAAATAATATCACCCCCCACCTGCAACCCCTCCAACATACAGTCCCATGTAAATAATATCACTCCCCCACCTTCAGCCCCTCCAGCATACAGTCCCATGTAAATAATATCACCTCCCCCTGCCTGCAGCCGCTCCAGCATACAGTCCCCTGGAAATAATATCACCCCCCCCTCTTCAGACTACTCTAATATACAGCCCCCCCCCCCCCAGCAAACATAGCAGTCACTTTTATCCTCCACTCACAGACCTGCAGCTTCTGCTCCTCTCTCCTGCAATGGGCTCTGTAGAATCTCCGCACATTGTGAGGCCCCGCCCCCTGGATGACGAGACTCCGCCTCTTCCTAAGACATCATACCTCCCTGGAGCAACTCCATTCTAGCGCTCTGTTGTCTCATAGGCTTCAGACCACTAGCCTGAAGCCTATGAGAACGGTTCGCTTCAGGAGTTGTTGATGGCAGTGCAGCATGGAGGTGATGATTAGGGTGTGCCCAGGCACACTCGGCACACCCCGTGCGCACGCCTATGAAGGGCAGCGTCCTGACAGCACCCCAAAAAGCCCTTTTTAGGGCTGGTACATCAGTCTGCTTTTATTTATTTTTTCTATATATATATTGCAGTTGCCTTCCCGTGTGTGAGAGGCTGCAGGCCCACAGACTGTACTGTGTGCACACCACTCATATAGGGTGGCACAGTACCTTGCAGATAAAAAGTAATTTATTTTTTACCCTTTAATATAATTGCAGTTGCCTGCCAGTGTGTGTCAGGCCCACAGACTGTACTGTGCCCACTGCCAGTGCCCACCACTCATATCTGGTGGCTGGTGGCACAGTACCTTGCAGATAAAAAAGTCATTAATTTTTACCCTTTAATATAATGACAGTTGCCCGCCAGTGTGTGTCAGGCCCACTGACTGTACTGTGCCCACTGTCCACCACTCATATAGGATGGCACAGTACTTTGCACATAAAAAAGTCATTTAATTTTTACCCTTTAATATAATTACAGTTGCCTGCCAGTGTGTGTCAGGCCCACAGACTGTACTGTGCCCACTGCTCACCACTCATATAGAGTGTCACAGTACATTGCACGGTGCACGCACAGTGACCTGAAATTCAAACGAAGCGGACCGAGCATGGGTCTTTTTCCATCTCCCGGTTCCAAAAATCTATTCACTACACCAGCCCTGGCCCTGATAAGGGACAAAACAGAAATTAAATTGATAGGAATAGTACTTAGTCAACACTAGTTGCATTGGTGGCAAATTCCATTGCAAGTGCCCAAAATTAGAAGGAAGCGGATAGAGCAAGCTTTTTTCTCTATCTCCCCATGCAAGGATTCATTTCAATACACGTCCCCTAATAGGGGACTTAACAAAGATTAAAATGGTAAGAATAGTAGTTCACACTATTTGTATTGGTGGCACAGTACATTGCGCGGCGCATGCGCAGTGCCCCGAATTGGAAGTAAGAGGACCGACCAATCATCTTTTTCCATCTCCCGGTTCCTAAAATCTATTTGATACACGTCCCCTGATAGGGGACGTAACAGAGATTAAACTGATAGGAATAGTACTACTTAACACACCACTCATATAGGGTGGCATAGTACATCGCACGGTGCACGCGCATTGCCCCAAATTGGAAGGAAGAGGACCGACCAACCATCTTTTTCCATCTCCCGGTTCCTAAAATCTATTCCATACACCGGCCCCTTATAGGGCACAAAACAGAGATTAAACTGGTAAGAACAGATTTTTTTAATAAAAATAAAAAACGAATACAGCCTCTGCGGAGCTGGTTATTTTTTGGCCGCGTTACTGAACGCTCATGCACAATGGCTGTAGGCTCATGCGTCCTTTTGCGGAGGTGACAAACCTGGTCAGTCAAACCCAAGGCAACATCATCGACCTCATCCCATATGCGTTTTTTCTGAAGCGTGCCCTGCGAAGAGTGCTGGATCAGGCCGTAGATGAGCATGAAGAGGAAGATTTGTGGTCACCATCACCACCAGAAGCAGCCTTGTTGTCGTTGATTGCTGGACATGCGGCAACGCAGAGAGAGTAGTCTGAAGAAGAGGAGTCAGAGGAGGAAGGTTGCTTTGAGGAGGTGGAAGACCAACCACAGCAGGCGTCCCAGGGGGCTTGTTGTCACCTTTCAGGGACCCTTGGTGTTGTACGTGGCTGGGTGGAGGAAGAGACCTTCAATGACGTAAGTGAGGACAAGGAATGGGACATGGGTAGCTTGGTATCCAACCTTGTGCAAATGGGGAGTTTGCGGTTGTGCAAATAGACTGTTTGCGGTTGTTTGCGGTGCGTTAAACGGGGAGTTTGGTATGTCAGAGTTTGGTCTGTCACTGTGAAGTGGGCGTAACCCTTACACTACCTGATCGATACAACATCATACCTGATCGTATAAACACACTGGATGTTTTAAAGCACGTTATTCCAAACAATTTACGAATGTTAGGTGATTTATGCCCTTTATGGATTAAAACCCGACTGTGCGTAATTTTCCATGGGAGTTTTGCCATGGATCCCCCTCCGGCATGCCACAGTCCAGGTGTTAGTCCCCTGGAAACAACTTTTCCATTACTATTGTGGCCAGAAAGAGTCCCTGTGGGTTTTAAAATTTGCCTGCCTATTGAAGTCTATGGCTATTCGCCCAGTTCGACCGTTCACGAACATTTGCGGAAGTTCGTGACATCTCTAGCAGGGACACCTGCGTGAGCTGTTCCTTGGTCAGTACAAAAGGCCGGCGTTTGCATGTGCAGGTGCCGGTGAATTTATAGTCCTCTGGCTCCTCATGCAGTTAACTTGCTGTTATTGACTACTCTGGCTTGAATTTTCTGGATTGGTATTATGACTATTTTTTTTTTACTTCTGGCGATTTGGTATTGTATAGATCTCTGGGTTTTTGACTTTCTGGCAGGTTGACTTTCTAGTTTGCCTCTGGCATTTCTTTGTACTTCATTGACTGACTGCCTTTGACCCTTTACCATACGACTACTGTTGTTTGTTTGCTGTTCTCTGCGCGGGTTGTGCGAGACTTCGTCCCAGATCTTCAAGCAAGATGGCGGCAGTCAGCCTATTGAGGGCAAATGGATCAGGTAAATATGATTTTATTTAGTGTTTTTTACACTATTTCAGTTTAAATCGATTCACTACCACGAAGTACGAGGAAATTCGGCTTTGCGGCGAATTGAATTTATCCAGAATTTCGGTCGCATCACGAGCAAATGGATCAGGTAAGTATGATTTGTTTTTTGTTCTTTTTATTTGACACTCTGTTATTTATATCAGATGCCATGATCATGCATCATTGCACCCACTACTTACAAAGAAATGCTTTTTATGACAGTAATTTTTCATGAAGCAAATTTTTTTGTAAAATTTGATGAAGCAGCCAAATTGAATTTCTGAACAATTCACTCATCACTATTTATTACTAGAGATGAGCGAAATATTCAAAAGTTCGATTTGGCTGCTTTGCCGAATGTTATAAAAAAAATTGATTTGTGACGAATTTAAAAAAAAATAAAAAATCATATTTCACTGATTCATTCGCTTTGTGATGGGCCGGCCGCTGCCAACTTGCTTGAAGATCTGGTGTGAATTCTCACTCAGGCTGGCCGGCATGGTGACATTATATGTTACCGCGCCTGGGATATTCATGCAAGATCTTCAAGCAAGATGGCGGCGGCCGGCGCGTCTCGAGCAAATGGATCAGGAAAGTATGATTTTTTTTGTTGTTGTTTTTTTACACTATTTCAGGATAAATCAATTCGCTACCATTCGGATCGAAGTCCACTTTGTGGAGTTTGATTTGCTGAACACTAATTATTGCTATTATTTTTGTTTGTTGTTCAGATTAAAACTGGTATAAAATGTTTAAAAAATTTCTGAAATGATGGGACATATTAGAAAAGTGCAAAAAACTGAGAAAGTAGGCCAAGTGACTCTTCTCCATCATAAATTTTAATTGCCACAGCAAAACCGGGACATATCTGCTTCTGTTCATCTAGAGTCTCTCTTTTCCATTTAGATGAATAGATTTTAATTTGAGCTTTTTTCTATTTCTTGGTGTACTTGACTCTCAATGAGCCTCGTGATTTCGAGCTCGTTGAGTACTTTGTTATCACCTTTCTTTGTAAATAAGAACCCAAAGGGTTATAAAGGCGAAGTCACAGTTTCCGAGCAGCATTTATAGCACTTAAGACAATGATAACTACATGGGGATTCGGTTAAAGGAACACTAAACCTAGAAATTAATGATACTAGTAGATGGGAGCTAAAATTCCTCACTGTGTCAGTCTACTGGATTTTCAGAGAATGTCAGAGGTAAAAGGGTTCTCTGGGCATAAGTGAAAATCCTCCGCTGTGCTGACCTATGGAGAGCAGATAGCCAGCTCGGTACTTGTCCCTCTGTCATTCCGCCGATTCCTCCATCTCCACTACACTCACATGACCACTGGTACTGGAGGTGGACTTTTTCGCTCAGGTCCATACCAGATTGATTTCATACTGTAAATTCAGCTGAACAGGAAGACTCAGGAACATGTCCAGTCGGGACCTGAGTGGTACAGCTGGCATCTATTCCCGACAGTCACGTGAGTGCAGCGGGTATGCACTGAGCAGCACACAAGCCTGGAAAACCCTTTAATTTTCTCCAGTTGCTCCATATTTCTGACTACAGAAAGCTGAAAAGACAAGGGTGGTTCTAAATATACCTGGTTTACTATCACATACATTATAGTGGGGGTGGACTCTTGCTACAGTCATTTGCTTTACAGCAACAGATCTGATCTAAGTTTGTAAGGAGATGAGGAGGCTGATCGTCTGGGAGGCACGTAGAAGAATCATTAATATATTTCTCACAGTTTTGTTTGCAATATGAAACAGGATAGAACCAAAAGAGAAGGATATTAAAGGGGTTTTCTGAGATTTTGATACTGGTGACCTATCTTCAGGACAGGTCATCAATATGTGATTGGACCCCTGCCAATCAGCTGTTTTGAGAAGGTATCAGTGCTCCTGTGAGCGCTGCAGTCTTCTTCATGCTTACCAAGCACAGAGCCATACATTGTATAGTGGCTATGCGTGTTATCGCATTCAGCCCATTGAAGATTCTTGTTTGGAAATGACATCAAACTGGCTCTCTTGCAAACATGAAGAAAACAAGGCTTTTATCAATCAGGACAGCTAAAGTTGTGCAAGAAATTCAGCAGTGGATTGCAAGTAGCCCCAAAAATCAACTCAAAGAAGTCTTAGCAAGTTGGTGCATCACAAACAACGTGTCAGCCAGTGCTGAAATCTAGAGATGTCCCGAACTATTCGCCGGCGAACAGTTCCTGGCGAACATTGCATGTTCGGTTCGCCCCCTATACGTCATCATTGAGCAAACTTTGACCCTGTACCTCACAGTCAGCAGACACATTCCAGCCAATCAGCAGCATACCCTCCCTCCCAGACCCTCCCACTTCCCATCAAAAAGCAAGGACAGCATCCATCTTAGATTCATTCTGAAGCTGCAGTGTTAGAGCAGGGAGAGTGCTTCTGCTGCTGAATTAAAGGGGTTCTTCACTTTGTTACAACTGATGATCTATCCTCAGGATAGATCATCAGCATCTGATCGGCCGGGGTCCGACACCCGGGACCCCCGCGGATCAGCTGTTTGAGAAGGCAGCGCCGCTGCAGGAGCGCCGCTGCCTTCTCACTGTTTACCGCTGCTAGTGCCCCGCCCAGTGACGTCCATTCGGTGAACAGAGCTTAGCCTCGCCCACGCCACTCGATTCAAGTCGTGACGTCACTGGGCGGGGCGCTAGCAGCGATAAACAGTGAGAAGGCCAGGGTGCTCCTGCAGCGCCGCTGCCTTCGCAAACAGCTGATCGGCGGGGGTTCCGGGTGTCGGACCCCAGCCGATCAGGTGTTGATGATCTATCCTGAGGATAGATCATCAGTTGTAACAAAGTGAAGAACCCCTTTAATAGGGAAAACGTTAGCTAGGCCAGTGTTCTGTGTCCACTCTAGTCCTGAAAGACTCTGTCCTTACAGCACCCCAAAAAGCCCTATTTAGGGCTGGTACAAAAGTCTGCTTTTTATATATATATATTGTAGTTGCCTGCCCGTGTGTGAGAGGCCGCAGGCCCACAGACTGTACTGTGTCCACTCCACTCATATAGGGTGGCACAGTACCTTTGTCATTTAATTTTTACCCTTTAAGTCATTTCATTTTTACCCTTTAATATAATTGCAGTTGCCTGCCAGTGTGTGTCAGGCCCACAGACTGTACTGTGCCCACTGCCCACCACTCATATAGGATGGCACAGTACTTTGCAGATAAAATAGTCATTTAATTTTTACCTTTCAATATAATTGCAGTTGCCTGCCAGTGTGTTTCAGGCCCACAGACTGTACTGTGCCCAATGCCCACCACTCATATAGGGTGTCACAGTACATTGCACGGCGCACGCGCAGTGACCTAAAATTCAACGAAGCGGACCGGGCATGGGTCTTTTTCCATCTCCCGGTTCCAAAAATCTATTCACTACACTGGCCCTGGCCCTGATAAGGGACAAAACAAATATTAAACTGATAGGAATAGTACTTAGTTAACACTAGTTGCATTGGTGGCAAATTCCATTGCAAGTGCCCAAAATTAGAAGGAAGCAGACAGAGCAAGCTTCTCTATTTTCCAATGCAAGGATTCAATTCAATACACGTCCCCTGATAGGGGACTTAAAGATTAAAATGGTAAGAATAGTAGTTCACACTATTTGTATTGGTGGCACAGTACATTGCGCGGCGCATGCGTAGTGCCCCAAATTAAAAGTAAGAGGACCGACCAATCATCTTTTTCCATCTCCCGGTTCCTAAAATCTATTTGATACACGACCCCTGATAGGGGACATAACAGAGATTAAACTGATAGGAATAGTACTACTTAACACACTACTCATATAGAGTGGCACAGTATATTGCACGGCACACGCGCAGTGCCCCAAATTGGAAGGAAGAGGACCGACCAACCATCTTTTTCCATCTCCCAGTTCCTAACATCTATTCCATACACCGGCCCCTGATAGGGGACAAAACAGAGATTAAACTGGTAAGAACAGATTTTTTTTAATTAAAAAAAAGAGGACAGCCTCTGCGGAACTGGGTATTTTTTGGCCGCGTTACTGAACGCTCATGCACAATGGCTGTAGGCTCATGCGTCCTTTTGCGGAGGTGACAATCCTGGTCAGTCAAACCCATGGCAACATCATCGACCTCATCCCATATGTGTTTTTTCTGGAGCAGGCCCTGCGAAGAGTGCTGGATCAGGCTGTAGATGAGCATGAAGAGGAAGATTTGTGGTCACCATCACCACCAGAAGCAGCCTTGTCGTCATTGATTGCTGGACCTGCGGCAACGCAAAGAGAGGAGTCTGAAGAAGAGGAGTCAGAGGAGGAAGGTGGCTTGGAGGAGGTGGAAGACCAACCACAGCAGGCGTCCCAGGGGGCTTGTTGTCACCTTTCGGGATCCCTTGGTGTTGAACATGGCTGGGTGGAGGAAGAGACCTTTAATGACGTCAGTGAGGACAAGGAATGGGACATGGCTAGCTTGGTATCCAACCTTGTGCAAATGGGGAGTTTGCGGTTGTGCAAATGGACTGTTTGTGGTTGTTTGCGGTGCGTTAAACAGGGAGTTTGGTCTGTCAGAGTTTGGTCTGTCACTGTGAAGCGGGCATAACCCTTACACTACCTGATCGATACAACATCATACACTGGATGTTTTAAATCACGTTATTCCAAACAATTTAGGAATGTTAGGTGATTTATGCCCTTTATGGATTAAAACCCAACTCTACATCAACTACGTAATTTTCCATGGGAGTTTTGCCATGGATCCCCCTCCGGCATGCCACAGTCCAGGTGTTAGTCCCCTTGAAATAACATTTCCATCACTATTGTGGCCAGAAAGAGTCCCTGTGGGTTTTAAAATTCGCCTGCCTATTGAAGTCTATGGCAGTTTGCCCGGTTTGCCCTTTCGTGAACATTTGCGGAAGTTCGCATTCGCCGTTCGCGAACTGAAAATTTTATCTCTTAACCTGAAACCATAACAAATGATGTGTGCAGGAACTGAAAAGTTACTGCACTTGGTTGCTGACCATGATTGCTAATAGACATTTGCACCCATTGCTGTACTTCATGACGGATGAAGCTTGTTTTCATTTATCAGGTCATGTAAATTCCCAGAATATGAGGTACTGGTTTGCTGAAAATCCCCATTTGACTTACAAAACACCACTTAACGACCAGAAAATTTTGGTGGCGTTTGGACGGCGTTTGGTGGGCAGTGTCAGGAACACGAATAGTGGGCTCAATTTTCTTCAAATCCACTGTGAATACTGCAATTTACCTGGAGATCTTTGAACAGTTTTACAACCAACTTAGACCAGAAGAAATAATGTCCTGCTTTTACTTACAAGATGGGGGCACATGCCACATCTCACCAAACTCACTGGCAAGAGTTCATCAACTATTTACAGAGGAGCAAACTGTGAGAGAAAAGAAGGATGTCCGGCACTGCTGGATTGTCTGGTGCAATTTCTTCCTTTTATTAACGTGGCAACAAGGATTGTACACACACACTATACAGCGGTAAAATTGACGCGTTTCGGACTGTAAAGTCCTTAGTCGTAACAGTAGGTGAGAAAAACTACAGGAATATATATACAGGTTATACTGGCTGGGTGCACGCCGTGCACGCTGAAATCGACATATGGGTGAGCTGGAAATTTTCCTTGAATGACCGAGCAAACTGTGAGCAAGGGGTTATGGCCACCACGTTCCCCAGACTTTTCCACATGCGATTGAATGCTAACAATCCACATCCCTTGGATGAACTCAAGGAGAGCATCACAAGTACCATCCGCAGCATCACTATTGAAGAGCTGCAAGCAGTATCCGCCAACATAATCGTGCCCAAAGATGCATAGACTTGAACATGGACCACTTTCAGCATCTTTTGTGACCTGTGGTTCATTTAAAAAAAATCCACTTGCTCGTTCATCTTGCCATACTATTGCTGAAGGCCAGCTACTTTTTTGTGGGCCACCCTGAATAATATGTTTTTATTCCTTTCTTATGTTATTTCTGATTTAAATTTAGATTTAATCTATTGTACAGAGATGAGCAAATCTGTGAAAATTAATTTTCTCTGCCTCCTTTAAAACAATGCAGGCTTAAATAGGGATCTGTTGTAAAGCATTTAATCATCAAGAGGCTCATGGGAGGGAAATATACCATTGGTTGAAACCAAAGATACATGCACAGCCATACAACGACTGCATCCAAGGAAGTGTATGAGCCCTCACTTGTAGGTCCAAATTGTTCAGATTTCATACAGACAGGCAGAGTTTGTGGCAACCTATATAGGATGTCATATACACAGATGACATTATCCCCAGATGCATTTGTCTTGAAACTGTGCACTTGAGGCACTAGGTAAAACGAAATCTGCTTACTGGTGAAACACGGGTAATGGTTTATTCACCTGTAACCACTAATATTAATTTAGCTACGAATTTATAACTAGAATCCTCCACCATGACTTCTGAGATAGCCCAATGACCAGTAAATTAAATGCTACAGAGTTGTACTTCCCTAAGGTCTGTTCAAAGTGGACTGTATGGGATATGCTATATATTTCAGTTTGTATATATGTTGTAATGAATATGTGAATCTAAATCCAAATTCTTTAATGGCCTTTTCTTGACAGTCTTTCAAGGCTGCATTGACTACACGTTTTCCTTCTACTCAACTCTCCATTAATATGCTTGGATATGGCACTCTGTGAACGGCCAGCTTCATTAGCAATGATCTTTTGTAGCTTACCCTCCTTGTGGAGGGTGTCAATGACTGTCTTCTGGACAACTGTCAAGCCAGCATTCTTTCCTATGATTGTGTAGCCTACTGAACCAGACTGAGGGACAATTAAAGGGTGTTCCCCGGGCTTTTAATATTGCTGAGCTATCCTCAGGATAGGTCATCAATATCAGATTGGCGGGAGTCTGATAGCCGACACCCCTGCCAATCTGCTGTATGAAGGGAAGGTGTGCGCATGCCATCTCCCTTCTCTCTTCCTAATCACCATAGACATACCAGCAGTGAGCAGGAAGAGAGAAGGGAGATGGCAAGCACCTTCCCTTCATAAAGCTGATCGGCGGGGGTGCTGGGTGTCAGACCCTCACCAATCTGATATTGATGACCAATCCTGAGGATAGGCCATCAATATTAAAAGCCCGGATAATCCCTTTAAAGGCTTAGGAAACATTTGCAGGTTTTCTGTTGATTAGCTGATTAGAGTGTGACATCATGTGTCTACAATATTGAACTTTTTCACAATATTATAATTTTCTGAGATATTGACATTTGGGTTTTCAATAGCTGTAAGCCATAATCATCAAAAGAAAAAGACACATGAAATAGATCACTTTGTGTGTAATGAATCTATAGAATATATGTTTCACTTTTTAAATTGAACTAAAGCGATGAAATTGCATTGTAATGATCAGGCAATCCAAATCTCTGTGCTGTCTAATCACAATGTACTGCCAGCAAACAACAACTAGACAGCATGGGGACCAGTGATGACACTGAGGAGGAGATCTCTGCATGTAATAGCAGTGGTCTCCTCCGTTAGCGAGCAGGTGATTGCCAGGAAGGAACTCTTCCTTCCCGACAACCGCCAGCAGAATTGAGCTGTCTAATACAGCCTTAACATTTCAGTAGATAGAAAGAAGTAGTCACTTGTTACTATTATGATTAATAATAATAATTATTATTATTACTTAACCCCCTCCCTGCTTTGTACATTTACAACACTGGTGGCTGGTAGGTATGTGAAGGGCCTTAAAGGGTTATCTTGCAGAAAGGGGATAACTATTCTGTCTGTGGGGGGTGTCACAAGAACGTGGGCCCTATGGCAAGTCGAGCCTGCTCACTGCCACTCCATTCATCTCTAAAGGACCTGCCGGATATAGCTGAGTGCTATACTCTGCTTTCTCTGGCAGTCTCATAGTGATGCGCATGCTCAACCTCCCACTACATTCATTTTAGGGGCCCTTGAGCATACAGGGCAACTATTCTTGTAATTGGTGGGGGCCGAGCAGTAGGTCTACCACTGATCTAATAGTTATCTATTATCATGTGTATAGGAGATATAACTTTAAATTGCCGGAAAACCTCTTTAAATGTGCCATCAGCAGCTGGTGTCCGCTGAAAAATACAATGTCCAGGATTGGAGCTAACTATGATCCCAACCACTTAACCCTGTCGATTTCACAGAGCATTGCAACTATGACAACTGAACAGTTAGAGGGTGGAGGCTTACTTTCACACTCGCGTTTTGGCTTTCCGTTTGTGAGATCCGTTCGGGGCTCTCACAAGCTGTCCACAACTAATCAGTTTTGCCCTAATGCATTCTGAATGGAAAATGATCCATTCAGAATGCATTATTTTGCCTCCGATCAGTCACCATTCCGCTCTGGAGGCGGACACCAAAACGTGCCATCAGCGTTATGCTGTCCGCTTGACAAAATGGATCCGTCCTGGCACACAGTGTAAGTCAATGGGGACGGATCCGTTTTCTCTGACACAATCTGGCACAATAGAAAACAGATCTGTCTCTCATTGATTTTCAATGGAGTTCATAACGAATCCGTCTTGGCTATGTTACAGATAATACAAACTGATCCGTTCATGACGGATGCATGCGGTTGTATTATTGTAACGGATCCGCTTTTGCAGATCCATGATGTGAAAGTAGCCTTACTCCACTGGCACCAACATAATAGCAGCAAGCCATTGGTTAGTAATTACAGTCAGCAGTATAACACTAGACTCCCTCATTTCTTTAAACCTAGATGTGACACATTTTGTCACAATTGTGACAAAATCTCTTTGCGTTAACATTTTAAAAACTGGGACACATTTTTTTCTGGCATTTTGCCAACTTTTTAAATAATTTTTCTTCTTTGTCTATTTTTATTTAAATAGCAACATCTCTAGATGGTAGCTTTAAAGGGGCCGTCTAAACTCATACTTTCCTGTCTTTCCTGCGGCTCTGTGGGCCTGTTTCTGAGCTGTAGCAGGGTGTGGCTTCTCCCCTTGACTGACAGCAGAGAAAAGTGCACTGTGACCGTGCCTCAGGGGTGCATGTGAGTGTAGTGGCCTGATGGGTGTAGTAGTTGGTACTCACGGGCCGGCATGCAGTGAATGGAAGGAAGGCACCAGATTCCTTCAGGGCACACTCTAGTGTTGAGGGATCTCCTGCCAGATGTTGGTTGTGGTGCCCTTGATGGTATAGGTGCAGGGCTCCTGGTAAGGTATTGACTCTAGTCACAATAAGGCTATTGTAACTTCTGGCTAAGGGTCCATTCACTCGTCCGCAAAATGGGTCCACATCTGTTTCGCAATTTTGCGGAATGGGTGCGGACCCATTCATTTTCAATGGGGTCGCAAAAGATGTTGACAGCACTTCCGTTCCGCGGCCCCAATGAAAATATAGAACATGTCCTATTCTTGTCCGTAGACATGGACAAGATAAGGCATTTCTATTAAAGTGCCGGCCATGTGCGTTCTGCAAATGACTGGTGTCCGTGTTTTGGGGATCCGCAACTTGCAACCGCAAAACAGTTGCGGACATATGTATGTACCCTAACTGTCTGTCTTCCAGGTGTGGAGTATACATAAATAAACTTCTCTGTTTTAGGCCTCATGCACACGACCTTTGTTTGATTCCGTGTCCGTTGTGCCGTTTTTCGTGATTTTCTGCGGACCCATTGGTTTTCAATGGGTCAGTGGAAAACTCGGCAAATGCACCGTTTGTCCTCCGCGTCCGTGGTCCGTGATTCCAGTCCGTCAAAAAAATATAACCTGTCCTATTCTTGTCCGTGAAAAACGGTTCACGGGCCCATTCAAGTCAATGGAACCGTGAAAAAATGCGGATGGCCATCCGTGTGTCAAACACAACGGAAGCAAAAACTGACACGGATCATGGAATAACGGAACCCCGTTTTGCGGGCCGCAAAAAAATACTGTCGTGTGCATGAGGCCTTACACGTCCAGTAGATATATCTTGTCTTCCTGGTTTACTCACAATTTCCAATAATGCATCCACATTGTCCATAGAGGAATGCGTCTCTAAATACAGCTTGTACTTCACTGTAGTCTGCAGACATCCAAACCTGCGAAAACTAATTTCTGGGAGGTTTTCTTTTCTTTTTTTCCTTTTTTTTTTCTCTCCACAAACTTTTTATTACATCCATCCGCCCCCCAGTGCCTCTCATCAGCCCCCCAGTGCCTCTCCATCAGCCCCCCGGTGCCTCTCCATTTCCGGGATATATTGTTTTACATGCGGGCATTAGGGAGACTCCCTGAACTTCAGGGAGACTTGGGATCCCTGAGACTGTGAACAGGCACCGTAGGCTAACTTCTGTCTTACATTGGATGCTAATGTAGTCCACAGGCTGAGGTAACACTATCAACTCCACTAGTCTCTCCTTATACTCTTTAACACTCTTCAATCCTGGTGGCATAACTGTATAGAACAGCTTCATGGCTGCACTGCATGCCCTGGAGCTGTTCTATACAAAGAACAAGGTGGCCGGGTGCAGGAGCTAATACAAGAATACATTTGAGGTGGCCAGGGACAGGAGCTAAGACAAGAATACATAGAGAGGTGGTTGGGACTGAATGCACCTGCACTGGCCTGTATGCGTGCTCGCTCCTACGATTCCCGGCCACCAGAAAGGCCGGATATTTCTCTCCTAGTGCACAAGCACATACAGCGTAGATGCGTTGCAGCGGTGGCTGTAATCCCTAGAGATTAGCTGTGTCTAAAAGGAGGCATTATGAAAAGAAAATGGGAGAAATACGTGTCTGAAAATACGATTATACACACAATAAGTATGACTTTACGAGGTTAGATAACCCCTTTAATTGTGGGGGAATCATGAGACATAGTTCACATTTTTATAGCATGCATTTATTGGGTCCAGGATATTTTTTTAGATCACGGCATAAACGGATGATCATGTTATTTTTTTTCTCTAATTTTCTGGCATTTTTGTGCCATAGACATCCTATGACAAAAACTCAAGGAAAACAGTGGTATGTGAAGAAACTAAAGATTGCGTTATGCGTAATCTTGCATCAGCAGTAACTAATGCAATTTTTTTTCATGAAAACATAACCGTTAGACTTTAAGAAATACTTGTGTCAATGTGTTGTGCTTTTTTAATGGTGTTTTTACATTACATTTTCTTCAATGGCTTTTTGTTTAGAGATCGACACAGGAAGTGATATCAGAAGGGGGATACATGCCTTCCTTTTAAAATGATTGGTTAGCGGAAAAAAAAAAGCTTAAAAAACAAATTAACCCCTTCCGGACATTTGACGTACGGTACTATTATGTCATGGAAGTAAGTAACTTCCCGCATTTTGACGTAATAGTACGTCATAGTGATCGGGCTGGCACTGGAGCGTTGCGCGCCGGATCACTGCAGGGGTCCTGCAGTCCCTGATAACCGGGCACCCTTCTGCATCTGCCGGCATCACTGTTTACAGCAATGCCGGTGGATTAACCCCTTCTATGCCGCTGTCAGCTCTGACCACGACATTGAAGAGGTTTGCTGTGAGTGAGGGAGCCCATCGAGTCCCCATGCTGCTGTGGCGGGGACCCGATGGGTGACAAGGCAGCCCGATGCCGTGCAGGGGCTGCCTAATGCCTTGCACGGCATCGGGACCTGCCTTCTACGGGTGCCGAGGAGATCCAGCCTCAGACTGCGTTTCTTAGGCAACATGTTAGTATATTACTCTGTGTAATATGCTAACAGGCAATGCATTACAATACAGATGTATTGTAATCCATTGCAGAGGGGATTGGATCCCCAAAAGTTGAAGTCCCAGAGTGAGACAGAAATAAAGTTTTTTTTTTAAGAAGTAATAAAAAGTGTTTTTAATTAAACAAAAATAAAGTTTCAAATAAAAAATAAATAAAAAAACACCCCTTTCCTCAGATTTTATAATAAAAAATAGAAAAAACGGACAAACATCCATATTATGTATCGCCGCATCTGTAAAAAAAGGATAAAACGGTTTTAAAAAAGCCATTTTTTTAACCTTACATCACAAAAAGAGCAACACCAAGCGATCAGAAAGGCGTATTTTGAATAAAATGTTACCAATAAAACTGTCTCCTCATCCTGCAAAAAATGAGACCCTACATAAGAAAATTGCTCAAAAAATAAAAAAACTATAGCTCTCAGAACATAGAGACACTAAAATATAATTTTCTTTCAAATATGCTATTATTGTGTTAAAGTGAAATAAATAAAAAAAAGTATACATATTAGTTATCGCCACGTCCGTAACAATCAGCTCTATAACAATATCGCACGATTTAACCCCTCAGGTGAACACCGTAAAGAAAATTGTGTTAAAAAAGCAATTTTTGTCACCTTACATCACAAAAAGTGCAACACCAAGCGATCGAAAAGGAGCATGTCCCACAAAAAGGAACCAATAAAATGTCACCTCATGCCGCAAAAAATAAGACCCTATCTGAGACAATTAGTAAAATTTTTTTGCTTCAAAACTGCTATTATTGTGCTAAAGTGAAATAAATTAAAAAAGTAGACATATTAGGTATTGCCATGTGCGTAACAACCTGCTCTGTAAAAATATCACTCGACCTAACCCCTCAAGTGAACACCGTAAAAAAAAAAAAACTGTGCCAAAAAGGCATTTTTTGTCACCTTGCATCTCAAAAATTGCAACACCAAGCGACCAAAAAGGCATATGCCCCCCAAAATAGTACCAATCAAACCGTCACCTCATCCAGCAAAAAACGAGACCCCATTAAAGACGATTGATCAAAAAATAAAAAAGCTATGGCTATCAGACTATGGAGACACTAAAACACCCTTTTTTTTGTTTCAAAGAGGCTATTATTGTGTAAAACTTAAATAAATAAGAAAAAGTATACATATTAGGTATTGCCACATCCATAGCGATCTGCTCTATTAAAATATCACATGACCGAACCCCTCAGATGAACACTGTAAAAATAAATTGAATAAAAACTACTCCAAAACAATAGGGGCCCTAAAGTGAGAGAATCCAAAATGCGTAAAAATGCCCTGTGAAATCCTAAAGGTACTCATTGGTTTTAGGGCCCCTTAGCGCATCTTGGCTGCAAAAAAGTGTCACACATGTGGTATCGCCGTACTCAGGAGAAGTAGGGAAATGTGTTTTGGGGTGTATTTTTACATATACCCCTGCTGGGTGTGAGAAATATCTCTGTAAATGACAACTTTTTTAATTTTTTTATACAAAGTTGTCAGTTTACAGAGATATTTCTCTTACCCAACATGGGTATATGTAAAAATACACCCCAAAACACATTGCCCTACTTCTCCTGAGTACGACGATACCACATGAGTGACACTTTTTGCAGCCTGTGTGTGCAAAGGGCCCAAATTCCAACGAGTACCTTTAGCTTTTACATGGCTGCTCACAATTTAGCCCCGCCCAAAATGCCAGAACAGTAAACACACCCCACAAATGACCCCATTTCGGAAAGTAGACACCCCAAGGTATTCACTGAGGGGCATAGTGAGTCTGTGGGAGATTTTTTTTTTTTTTTTTGCCAGAAGTTAGCAGAAATGGAAACTTTATTTTTATTTTTTTCCTCAGAAAGTGTCATTTTCCGCTAACTTGTGAAAAAAAAAGAAATCATACATGAACTTACCATGCCCCTCCGTGAATACTTTGGGGTGTCTTCTTTCTAAAATGGTGTCATTTGGGGGGTATTTATACTTTCCTGCCATTCTAGCACCTGAAGAAACATGACAGGTGCTCAGAAAGTCAGAGCTGCTTCAAAATGCCGAAATTCACTTTTTTGCACCATAGTTTGTAAACGCTATAACTTTTACCCAAACCAATAAATATACACTTATTGGATTTTTTTTTTATCAAAGACATGTAGAACAATACATTTTGCAAAAAATGTATATAGAAATGTAGTTTTTTAAAAAAAAAATTACAACAGAAAGTGAAAAATGTCATTTTTTTGCAAAAATTTCGGTCATTTTTGATTAATAGCAAAAAAAGTAAAAATGTCAGCAGCAATAAAATACCACCAAATGAAAGCTCTATTAGTGAGAAGAAAAGGAGGTAAAATTCATTTGGGTGGTAAGTTGCATGACGGAGCAATAAACGGTGAAAATAGTGTAGTTCAGAATTGTAAAAAGTGGCCTGGTCATTAAGGGTGTTTAAGCTGGGGGGCTGAGGTGGTTAAACAAAGCTGGTCTCAGTTTTCTACAATCCCAGCTATTGCAGGTACAGTGCAATATTAAGCACAGGAAGGTTAAAATAACATTTTCCGCTACCAAGCAAAAACAACCTAATTAATTACCTGTTTCAATAATTTTCAGGTAGTTAAAATTCATCAGGAAACAGACTACAATTCAACCGGAGAAATCCTTTAGTTGTGCACGATTCGGTAACTTTATCATTTTCTTATTAAAAAGGGCCAAAAAAATAGATAAAAGAAAAGTCACTGTTGAAATTACCAAACTATGGAGGTGTGATCACTGAACAGTCAAACACATGGTTAATATTAGCTGGGATGCTAGAATGTGTTGGCGAAAAAAAGGTGAAAATGAACTGTAAAAGAATTGTGAATAATTAGGCGTCAAGCACCCAGACGTTGTATGGCCTCCAGTGCCACCATTTTTCAGAACTGTGCGTTCCTGGAATATCACTAAGTTCTAGATGTCAAGTGTTCAGAAGCGGTGCAAAAATCAGGAGGCTGCAAAGATCAGAGGCCGAAATATGACCCCCTCCTAATGAGAGAGAGACTCTAAGGTCATATGAACCTGTTGAGTGTTATGTGCAGGTTTTCGTGCAGAAAAAAATGCAGCATTATATATAACCAGCTAAGTGGATCAGATTTTCAGATTTTCTAATCTTATGTACACACGGTGCTGACATTTTAAATGCATAAATTCACCTGGGTTGCACAGATTTTCAATGCGGATATAAGATCTGGGTCAAAGCTGCATCAAAAGCAAGTTACAAAAATGTGGATCCTATTGCAGATTTGGTTTGGAAATGCAACAAAAATGGCACAAAAATCCACATAAACTACAGTGCCGTCTTCGTGTATTTTTAGGCCATTTTCACACGTTAGCATTGGATCCTTTGACTGTAATTTGTTTATTCACACATCAGTGGTTTTCCCACTGGGTTCACATCAACGTTATGAATTCCATTATTGCTTTTCATTATAACATGGTTATAACGGAAAATAACTGAATTCATATGACGGAAATCAAAACGGAAACCTTCAGAGGCATTCGGTTTTGATCCACCATAATAGAAGTCTATGGTCAAGACAGATCCATCTGGTTTCCGTTAAGCAGGACGGAAAAGAAAGTCCTGCCGACATACAGGAACCAGACAGATCCGTTCTGCTTGCCCATAGACTTCTATCATGACGGATGAAAATGGAATGCCTCTAAAGGTTTCCGTTTTGAATTCCGTCTTATGAATTCTGTTATTTTCTGTTATAACCATGTTACAGTATAACGGAAAGCAGTAACAGAATTCATAATGTTGATGTGAACCCGCTCTAACTGTGGGTCAATGGAAAAACCAAAATGACATGCACTACTTTGGTCCATCAAGCAGATTAAACATGCCCATTAAAGTCTGCAGGTCTGTACAAAACCACTGAGAGAACATGGATGGCATCTGTCAGTTGTGAGGTGCCTCAGACTCATACACGAATCCTCCTGTTTAAAGTGCCATCCTGGTCATGCAGCAAGCTGACGTTCCTTTCATGTGTAGGACTTTCAGACTAATGAACGCATCCACTAATTCTCCTTTTTAAAATACCGTAATGCTTATGGCACAGACGGCCGTTTATTCTATTCAGGCATCTCTCTGCCCGCGGGTTATGATAGAACAGGGTTTCACCAGCCGCCCTTATCGTGCCCTCAACCAATACTATTAATGTCTGGGAGCCGGCCACGTTATTATGAATCAGCCATTTATTATCTTTTGTAGTACAATGTAACCGCAATGTTACTATATATATCATTTATAAACACCTCTTGCTTTTCTGCTTCCTTTTTATGTTGAGGGGTAGTCACTAGAGATGAGCAAAGTTTTCAGAAATTTGATTCAGCTACCTCACCGAATTTCATCAAGAAATTCCATTGTATAGAGCGGGCGCAATGACCGGGAATGAACATAGTGCCACCCCCTGTCACTTAACCCCCCAGATGCTGCGTTCAACACTAATTGCAGAATCTGAGAGTCACATTCAGCCTATCAGGGGGTTAATCAGGGATTTTAAAAAAATATATAAATATACATTCACCATTCCATTTGATCGCGGAGAGGCCATCTTGAATCAAACGCACCAATTGGAGTACACGCTGATATGATAACGTGACCGTGCTCACCCAATGTGATGATATGGTGACGTCATAAATCATGTGTGGTGCCTTTTCTTCAATCAAGAGGGATGTGATGGCCTCTTAATGCTCAAATGGATTAGGTATGTTTTTTTTGGGGGGGTTTACTGCCATTTCAAGAAAAATTGATCTGTTACAACGAAACGCAAGGAAGTTCAGATTTGTGGCAAATCAAATTTTTCCTGAAATTTGGATCAAATTCATCTTTGTTAACTTCGATTCGCTCAACACTAGTAGTCACCATTGTCAATCCTCTCTGCTTCATGCATAAGCATTAACTCTGGCGGTGTATCGATCACTGAATTTGTTGCTCCTTTTGGATTTAAAGAGGACCTGTCACCGCTTCTTAAATGCCTGTTTAATAGCTTCATGCATTCTCCATGTAATAACAATTCTGGAGCATCTATTCTTATGGCTCTATGTTCTGCTATTTCTTTATTATTTCTACTAGAAGTTATGAATTAATTGCTAGCAGTCTGCAGTAAGGCTGGGAACACACCTAGGCGTTTCTGAATCGCGCGTATGACGCGCGTTTTATGCGCGTTTTTTGATGCGCGTTTTGTTAACTTACAAACATACGTGCGATTGAGTGACTCTCCCCTATGGCATCATTGTCCATAGGCGCGTTAAAACGCCCCAAAGAAGCTCATGTACTTGTTTGGGCGTTGGCCATTTTACAGCGCGTTCAAACGCGCTGTAAAACGCCCAAATGTGAACCATGCCCATAGGGAAGCATGGCTTTTCACATGTTGTGCGTTTTACAGCGCGTTTGAACGCGCTGTAAAACTCTTAGGTGTGTACCTAGGGTAAGGGTACAGAGGGGTGGTAAACAGTTGGAGATGTGTACCTGCACATTCTGACAATGGCAGCACTGACGGGATAGAGTGAGACTGTGAAGGTTCACACCCCAACTGTTACCACCCCTCTGTACCCTTACTACAGACTGCTATTTCCTTCCAAAGGTCCATAAGGACCAAAAAAATCCACCTGGGAGACCAATAGTTTCTGGTATTGAGTCAATTACTAGTAGGGTTTCTGAATATATTGATGTGTTTCTGCAAAAATATGTGAGAGAAACACTATCCTTTCTAAAAGACACTAACAATGCCTTGAAGTTACTAAAAGAGAATGAAACCTTTGAAGGAGATATGATACTTGCTACAGCTGATGTCACTTCTCTGTATACCATTATTCCTAAAGAAATTGGCATACAGGCAGTGAAGTTTTATATAGAAAGGAATACATAATTTATTTTGGTTTAAGGATATATTTTATTTGCAAAGGGTCAGGACCGCGATGGGTGGTACGAGAAAAAGACCAGTATGGAAAAGATATTTAGATGACTGTTTATTTGGAAGGGAGGAGAAGAAGAAATAGGGCATTTTATTGTATTTTTGAACGATAATAAGTGAAACTTGAGATTCACTATGAACACTAGTAAAGAAAAGGTGTTTTTTTTTGGATTTTGAAATATTTGTGGAAAAGGGGCTAATCAACACAAGAATGTATTTTAAACCTACAGACCGCAATGGATATATAGACAAGAATAGCTGTCATTATAAACCGTGGATCAACAATATATGTGTATCGACAATATACCCAGAGGGCAATTTCAAAGGATCCAAAGGAACTTCACTTAGAAGATGATTACACTAAGGCCCCTTTCACACGGGCGAGTTTTCCACGCGGGTGCAATGCAAAAAGATCAGAGATAGATGTTAATCCCTGTATAGGAAACAAGAGGGTTTATTAGCTACCTAATAATATAGTGGAACATTGGAATATAGAAGGAGGAGTTTCTTGTTGGATTTGGGAAACAGGATTATATTATATATCGGCGATTGTTAGAATTTTACAAACCTACAGCTCTATGAGAATCTTGCAATTCATCTTATCTTGTATGTTATATATGTGAATAGTTTTATGATGTTAAATTAAATTGTTTTATCACTAAAACCAAGTGTTGAGTGCTCACCCAATCCTAGAGCTTTTTTTAGAATATTTACAATTAGAGGGTGGGTGTCCCTCTATTTGGGTTTGTAGCACCACATCTATATTTCCTTCCAGAGTGAGCCACTGTTTGCAAGCGATATTCTTTATTAGCTACCTGTTGAAAGGGTTATGTGAGAGTAAAAAAATTGGTGTTAAGTCCATTGTTTTAGAATTCAAAATGAAGTTGTACTTGTGTATTTTAAGGAATGTATGTTTGTAAATCACTAGAGGTGATGGAGATTTGTTTTTTAAATGTGCAAAGGCTTTTATGCAAATAAGGAAAAAAGCAGGCAGATATGATTCAACAAGTGGGAAGTTTAAAAGCACTTGCACTAAATACAAATCGTGACACGCCCAAGATGAAGCGGTGCGAAACCCGGCTCGAGCTATGAGATTTTATGGTATTTTTATATGAATGAAGCAAGTTTTACATCTTGCAAGTGCAATAAAAATAATTTATGCACTATGCACATATTCCTTTCCAGGACCTTTTTGCTGAAGTGAGGAGAGATATCCAGACACTCGGCATTGAGGAAAAAGTTTTTTAACATTATGGATCTGAAGTACCCTGTGGGCTACAGGAACACAAAAAACATAAAAGGAAGGATGCTTGTGGGATTACACATCGCATGCAAGTACTAACTGACCATAACTAAGAACTACTCTCTTTTGAACTGCAGAAGTGAACTGCGTATATATTTTTCTTTTTCCACAGATATAAGCCACTAAAGGCTTTTTTAACATAGCACTTGCACCCCAAGAACAAATTGCTGGAATGACAGAGCTGTATAAGGGCTATTTGGATGCCCAAATTATCTTTCCCTGCACTTGTAAATTGCTGTTCTAGCACTGTCCCTAGCACCTTCTGACGTCTCTCCCTGCACTAAGATGCTGTGAAAAGATTCCTACCTATCCTTTCTCTGCACTTATAAATTGTTTTAAAAATTTTTTTTCACAATTAGATTTTTCCTATTGCTGTCCCTAGTGCCTTCTCACGTCTGTCCCTGCACTCAGAATGCTGGAAAATGGCAGAATCTAAAATGGCTTCCTTATTTATAGGGCTGTCAATCTTGGTGATCCCGCTTTCCCAGAGTTCCTTGCCCCATGTCCAGTCCTCACATGTGTGGCTGCCATTTTGGGAAAAATTGTGATTCCTTACCGCAAAGCGCTAGGAAATTCGCATTAGTTGCAAATCTAATTTTTCCTGAAATTTTGATCATATTCCACTTCGTCTGATTCGATTCGCTCATCTCTAACACTAATGCCTCATGTATAGCTTGCAACATAGGGGGCGGTATACCATTAATTGCGCTGAGAAGATAATTTTATTATGCTGAGAAGCAGTTATTAGATCAAGCATTGCAAGAGGGTGTGCGATCCAGTTTCACTCTTATATTTTGGATAGCTCTATAAATATATTACATGATACACCCCTTCCGATAAACACCATAAAAAAAACTGTGCCAAAAAAAGGCATTTTTGTCACCTTACATCACAAAAAGTGCAACACCAAGTGATCAAAAAGGCGTATATCCCACAAAATGGTACTAATAAAACCGAAAATCTCATCCTGCAAAAAATTAGCCCCTACATAGAAAATCGCTCAAAAATATAAAAAAAAAACATAGCTCTCAGAACATGGAGACATTAAAACATCATTTTTTTGTTTCAAATATGCTATTATTGTGTTAAAGTGAAATTAATAAAAAAAAGTATAGATATTATGTATCGCCACATCTGTAACAACCAGCTCTATAAAAATATCACATGACCTAACCCCTCAGGTGAACACCGTAAAAATAAAAAAATAACCAGTGAAAAGATCATAATGCCTGGCCATGGTTTGTGGTCTGCAATGCAGGCACAGCCTTTACGCTCATGTGAATGTGCAGCGGCCCACTGCCAGTGTCTGGGGGATCCCTTGCCCCTCAAGAGGTATCTACGATTATATATCCCTCTATTAAAGCAATTAATTGTGACGCCAGTTGCATTTAAGCAACAAGGAATTGGAGTCCCCTTTGTAGATGGTATTGGTGGTACCCAGGGTGTAAATGGCAGAGTGGTGCAGAGTGACTTACAGTGTTTCTGTAGATGTTATAGGCACTTTTCATGGTGCTCCTAACTGAATATACTTGGATCCCAGACGTGGTGTAGTCCGAAGTAAGTGCAAAATGGGGTTGTTGAACTTGGGTGATAAATAAGTAGAATAAATGGAGTCCAGACTTTGTATTAATGTAGAAAAAACGAAGAAGGAGGGTGACTACAAATCACAGGGATCTGTGCATGGTCACCGAAAAAATTAACACCAATGGAGGCGCCGGTTTCAAACGACGGAAAAGGTCTATTCCGTAATAGAATAAGGAAGTAGTATTTGTAGTGGTAAAAATATATGTATAAAGAGCAAAGTGGTTAAATTGCTCCAGGAAGAGAACAATAATAAGGGAAGACCCGGGTGAGCGGTCAACGATCTATAGATCGGGATTTAATATCTCTTCAATGGTGACTCTTACTCACTTCACGAGGGGGGTAGACACAGGATGAAACTCAAGACACCTGTGTCTTTACCCCCCTGGCCAGGGTCGCTTGTAGGAAGTATCCAATTAACGGCAGCCAATGCAGGCGTCTGGTCAAAAGGAATTTATTGAAAAAACACTGGTCCAACGTGTTTCGGAGGTTGATAAGCCTCCTTCTTCAGGGGTCTCATATAAAAAAAAGGGAATGTACAACTTAAAATATATCTATTATAACATGATATATACAAATAGATGAATAAATAAATGGGTAAATAGTTAAAAAAGTATAGTAAATTGGATATTGGTGGTATCACAGATCTGTCAATTATAAGACACATGTATAACATCCATTGAAAGACATACAAGAATGATATACAACGATAAGGTGACGCTGGCAATAATAATAAAATCAAATTGGATAATTACGGAAATTGGTCCCGGTGAAAATCAACACAATATGAGGTTATATGTCTATCATGTAGGTGTGCTTATTTTGTTATTGTTTTCAGTTGGATTTATTTATAAAGATAACTTACTTCTCTACAACCTTTCATTTGGCAGGATGATTACCTTTGGGTCACTCTGGATGTATCGGCACTTTATACAAACATTCGACATGACTTAGGAGTTTCAGCTATCAGCCACATATTATCTGAGGATCCCCTAATGCCCGATATGCAAAAAGAGTTTATCTTAAGGGCTATAGAACACACATTACAACACAACTATTTCACCTTCAACAATAACTTTTACCTACAAACCCAGGGCACAGCGATGGGCACCAAATTCGCACCATCTTACGCCAACCTCTTTTATGGGGGCCTTTGAGAAACAATCAGGACTGCTCACCCACCCCAACATCAGATTCTATAGAAGATTTATAGATGACATCATTTTCATCTGGCAAGGAGAGACCAATCATCTTTTCCCATACATACAAGATCTCAATAAAAATGACTGGAATCTAACCTTCACCTTAGAACATAATAAAACTTACCATTGAAAATATGAAGATCGCCACCCAAACCCACTTCAAAACCGTTGATGCCAATAGCTATCTAAATTATACTAGTTGCCACCATTCCAAATGGGTTAGGAATATACCTTATAGCCAGTTTAAGAGGATCAGGAGAAATTGTTCCAATAACCATACATTGAAAACCCAATTGAAATCTTTGAAGGATAGATTTGTGCAAAAAGGTTACCCCAAGAGACTACTAGACAAATCAATTAAACGTATCTCCCTAACATCCCAGGAGGAGAGTCTGAAACCAGTTTGCAAGGAAGCTCTTGATTCCAACAGCTCAACCGCTCCCCCTTACCAAATTAGCATGATTACTAGGTTTAGTTCACAACACAATACCATTCGTAAAATTTTGACTAAGAACTGGAATATTCTTCTGAATGACCCTTTACTCAAACAACATATTGGCCCTGTTCCCACTCTAATATTTCGTAGAGCAAAAACCTTTAAAAATATACTAGCCCCCTCCTGCCCCAAATGAATCCCTAAAAAAATCAAAAAAACCGATACAGAAACAAATGAACGCCCGGGCATCAAAAAATGCAACAAAAGCAGATGTAAATGCTGCAACATGATCACCGAAGGGATCACAGAACTGGTTAATCCATCCAATGGGGACATTCACCCACTTAAACAACAACTTAGCTGTGGCACTACCAATGTTGTCTACCTCTTACGGTGTTCTTGTCCACTACTATATGTGGGACGCACCACACAGTCGCTCCGTGAGAGGATGAATGAGCACCGTTCTAACATTACTAGGAAAGTGCTCACCCACAGTGTGTCCAGACACTTTGCCACCATCCATGATGGCGACCCCACGTGCCTACGTGTCACCCCCATTGAAACTGACACACACTCATACCAATCACTCTGTAGACGGGAGATGTATTGGATTTTTAGTCTCCACACTTTAGTACCCTTCGGCCTAAACTAATCCCTCGAACATAACAACTATTAAAACTTTTCGAGGATACTTTAATTTACTTCTAGTAATCTTCCCTTCGGGTTATTTTAGTAACATGCATTAGTTTTATGTGTGTGCGTAAGTGTATGTATGCACATGTGTATATATTGGCACATATATATAGATACATATACCTTCTCCTGCACTATCCATGCAATATCTACGTGAATACACTCAATGCACCCCGGGTTGGTGTGCGCTGCTGGGGGTTCTAGTGAAAAAATATAGAGTCTTATATATATATTGACATGGCTCCAATTCTGCACCCTTATATACATTTCTTTATATATTTTTATATTTCAGTATTCAGTTTCCTTCTCAAATTTTAGTATTTAGTATTTATTTTATATTTTAAACTCAATCATTTTTACACCATCCTCTTTTTTCCTTTTTCATGTCAACATATTTCACCCACATAAACTCCAATTGTGATACCATGCCCATCATATTCTACTTTTTATTGGCATTACTACCATCCTTTTGACCCTATTTTAATACTGCATCAATACCAACACATATAGAGACTATTCTTTTACATTAGCCTCCCGCTTCCTGCCGTTTCTCCCTTCCTATTAGTAGTGCGTTCCACTGTGGAACGCACACCTAACAGAGTTCTGACGATGCGCTCCACTCTGGAACGCAGGACGCACTTCCGGTCTTGCGCTTGCCGCACTTCCGGTCTCCCGCTCTCCACTGCGCGCCTCCCTCCCCCACGTGCGCCTTCGGGTATAAGTAAATACCGGCGGGAGGCCCGGGTGCAAGAGAGAACTCTTCCCAAGAAATTTGGATGACCACAAGAGACCCCTGAAGGTATGATACTAAAAACGGCTATCTTGCTAACTCCTTCAACAATTCTATAGATACGGTCTCCATTACATTTTTGATACATTTTTGACAGATACTGTTCTCATTACATCCTCCTGTTGCTTTAATTGTTTGCTGCTACATTCTCCCTTGGGCTCTATTAGATGTGGGGAACAGTCATTTAATGAACCCCACCACCACCATTAATGAAATAAAATAATAAACAAACTACTAAATAAATAAAGAAATGAAGATCTACTTAACACAATAAGTTATCTTTATAAATAAATCCAACTGAAAACAATAACAAAATAAGCACACCTACATGATAGACATATAACCTCATATTGTGTTGATTTTCACCGGGGCCAATTTCCGTAATTATCCAATTTGATTTTATTATTATTGCCAGCGTCACCTTATCGTTGTATATCATTCTTGTATGTCTTTCAATGGATGTTATACATGTGTCTTATAATTGACAGATCTGTGATACCACCAATATCCAATTTACTATACTTTTTAACTATTTACCCATTTATTTATTCATCTATTTGTATATATCATGTTTTAATAGATATATTTTAAGTTGTACATTCCCTTTTTTTTATATGAGACCCCTGAAGAAGGAGGCTTATCAACCTCCGAAACGCGTTGGACCAGTGTTTTTTCAATAAATTCCTTTTGACCAGACGCCTGCATTGGCTGCCGTTAATTGGATACTTCCTACAAGCGACCCTGGCCAGGGGGGTTAAGACACAGGTGTCTTGAGTTTCATCCTGTGTCTACCCCCCTCGTGAAGTGAGTAAGAGTCACCATTGAAGAGATATTAAATCCCGATCTATAGATCGTTGACCGCTCACCCGGGTCTTCCCTTATTATTGTTCTCTTCCTGGAGCAATTTAACCACTTTGCTCTTTATACATATATTTTTACCACTACAAATACTACTTCCTTATTCTATTACAGAATAGACCTTTTCCGTCGTTTGAAAACAGGCGCCTCCATTGGTGTTAATTTTTTCGGTGACCATGCACAGATCCCTGTGATTTGTGGTCACCCTCCTTCTCCGTTTTATCCTATATAGGGGATAGATTCACGTCTTATCCCCCAAACACCTGTGCTGCCTTTTTCCTACTTTTTCCTGTATGTCTACGTCACATTAATTATTTCCATCAATTCGAGTAATTTTATCTTTTAATTTTAATATATATTTTTTTCCTCACATTTATTCACTCCGCCCTCTGGCGCCTATTGCCCGAAGTCTTTTCTGCTCTGACAGAAACTTCTTAACCTCTTTTTTTATCTTTTTTTACATTTTGTTTATTAATGTAGAACACAGCTTTACTTGGTATAAACGGTAATCCAAATAGTTTTCAGACTTTATCTTGTTTATCAGCAGGTATTGGCTTATTCTGGCAGGCAAACACTACTGCAACACTCTCAGCTGTGCTATGCGGTAGCTCTCTCAGCTCTGCTATGCTGGCTGGGTAAATAGGAACTTTTCCTCTTCTGCTGTCACTTAGGTTAGCTGTAGTCTGTCTCTTACTTTATCTTTATCTGCAATTCTAGGAACTTATTGTCCTGACTTTGAGTACCTCAAGCTCTAGCTTTAGCTTGGATGAAGAGCAGGCAGTGCTCTGCTAGCCAACACACAACTTTTCCCCAGGAGGGGGTAAGCTAGACTGACTTAATAACTAAAACCCTCCCTCTCTAAAGAGCGCTGAAATGGAACTAGACAGTTTCTCTCCAGAGAAACTAGCTCTGCCGAGATTTGCTGCCACCTGCTGGCGAATCCGGCACATTACATGTTAACATTACTTCTGCATAGGAATAAATATACACAGTGAGAATGACATGATACAAATGCATTAGATGACACACTCTCAGCTCATAGGAGGTAACAACAAGGTGCCAAAGAGTGGTAATGACATTCTGCGTCATTACAAATGCACCATTATTGGCATTTTATAATTACTTACACCAGTATAGTCCATGCTGCAGCTCACAATTCAATCAGGCTAATTCATTTCTTAGAAATTTGGAAGGCATGGCCCTAATCATTTTATTTTGTGGGGCCCAGAAATTTCAGATGGCTTTCTCATACCTTGTAAGATTATCTTATGTTTTTTCAGAAAATCTAACATTATGTACATTAGTCCATCCAGGTCTCATATTCCAGGATCTCATTATAGCAAAACTTGGGCACAGATGATTCTGGAGGGCAGGGGGACTCGGGGAGCTTTCTTTTTGACAGGTTTTTAATGATTTTCTTATGGATCAATAGTACAGCCTGAAATATCTATGTATAGAACTGTGAAAGCATGCCGCAACTTCCACCTGCCCTCTGGTGTCATATGTACAGGATTTGGAGAGACCATTAGAAATGAAGCCAAATTCAATATTGACTATTAAAAAGTATTCGCTGCTGAAGAAAACAGTAGCTTCACAAATTCTTTTAGATATGATGTGTCTGCTGTGTGTGGTGCAGTCATCATGGATTTGGATGGTCCATCAGAGCCTCGGAGATCTTCCAGTAGACCCAGGGTTTAATATCAGAGCAGCAGGGAGTGTATTACTTGTTTAGGTATTATTACAGTAATAACTGCACTTGGTCACTAGAGCTAGACACTTCCATAGTATAAGAGGGTTCAAAAACTGTTGCTTTGAGTTATCAATTAGGCGTTCATTACGAATTTCCCAAAAGATTCAAATTTCGACCAATAAAGAACTTTTTTTTTATTCTTTCTGCACTAATAGCTCAAAATGACAGCCATCAATTTACACATCAGAAGGTAGAGAAGGAGGCATCTGCCACCAAAAAAGGGACAATTTTTTAATTAAAAAATAAATAAATGCGACAGTACGTGTGTTTATTAGACTGTTTGTTACTATCGGCTTCCAGATCTGACATTACTAATACTGTCTTGGCATTATGCTTGTTTATGCATGCTGTTATGCCTCCTAACACTTAAATGTCTCATCTCATAGATTGGTGGCGTATCGCTAGGATAGGCTACCAATGTCAGGTAGGAGTTGGTCATAGAGTTGGGACCCACCCTATCCCCAGAACAGGGCCCTTGAAGCGAATGGAGACTTCTGGGTCCCACTCCTCTCTCCAGAACGGGCACCACAAAGTGATTGAGGGTGGACCACGCAAGCATGGCAACCCTCCATTCATTTCTATAGTTCTAAAAATTGCCAAGCGCTGTCTCTGCTATTTCCGGTAGTCCCAAAGAGGTGGATGGAGAGGTGGCTGCGCTTGTGCAGTACATTCTAATTCACTTGGAGGGCCCATTCTGGAGATAGTAACATGTACCAGAGGTCTCTGTTCACTTCAGGGGCCATGTTCTGTGGATAGGAGCTAGTCCTAGTGGTGTCACCTGCACCTATTTTTGGAACTCTTACAGAAGAGAATGAAGAGCACACATGTGTGTTGTGCTCTTATTCACTTTGGGGCGCTTATTCGGGAGATAGGAGAGTTGTAATATATGCAAATATATCCAACATTCTTAGTACTCAGTGTAGGCGGGAGGACTCATTTAACAACATGTGCACCAGAAAACGGGTGCACTTTACAACGGAAATCTATTCCAGCTCTTGTCTACAGTACATTTTACCTCTGACACATAGGTAATTCAACAAGCACCATAATTATTAAGAGGGCGGTGCCTTTTTCATTGTTGTGGCGCATCTCAAGCCAATACAGGGCAAATTTAGACCATTGAGCACAGCGCTGGTCCCAGTAAATCTCTCTCGTTGTGCCTGGTTTAAGAGTGAATTTCCTGGTGACAGGTTCTGCTGTGTCAGTGAGATGGCTTTGCTGCCTCAGCTTCTTCCGGACCATGCTGTAACACATAAAGTCACAGGGCGTTTCTCCCGTATAACAATGCATATAAAATTGCTAAAGAACATAATAGGCTAGATTCTGGATTCTATACAGAATTGCATCAGGCTTCAATGAAGTCATCCATTGTACTGCAATACTTTATACACCCTTTTTATGTACAGTATATCATTTTATACATGACTAATTCCTAAGATCTGCTGGCTCTCTGACAAGTACAACCTCCAATGAAGCCTGGGAATACAAATTACTGGACTATCTAGACATGGGCACTGGTGGACACAGGCAGAGATTATGTACTCAGGCCAAGTAGTACAATTATTATCATTCTGAAAAAAAAAAAAAAAAATAGCATGGTTCGAACATTCAAATGCCATGCAGGCTCAGACTGGCCCATAGGGGTACAGGTGAATCCACCGGTGGGCCCCTGAACAAGGTGGGCCCCTAGTCTCCCACCCCCTGCACAAGTGGCACATAACACAGTAGACATACATATATTCAATATATAGCACCTCAACCAGCCGATTATTAGAGAAACTCCCCAATTTATTATTATAGACACGATCAGAGCTGAGATGACTTCTAGGTATAGAGGAAAGCTGCCAGTATCCTCTTCTCCACAGTAACTACCTTCTCAAAGTTGCTGCAGGGACCCCCATATTCAGTCATCTGGTAGCATCTTGCTGCTGTGTGAGCAGGTAATATTTGAATGTATCTGTACGGTGGGCCCCTAAAATACATTTTACTGGTGGTCCCTAGGCACCCCAGTCCGACACTGATGTCATGTATTGATCTGTTGCTTTACAGTGTTATATATTAACTCTACACAAGGTCTGTAAGATATCTTGTGATCAAAATCCACAGGCCCACTCACCACATTAAGGTGACCTCTTTTGAGTAGGTTCCTACTCTAAATTGGTGCAGTGCCACATGACAACCATCGTTGCTGCAACACCACACACACCCGTGAGTGGCACAACCCTGAACTCCAATAGCACCCCTGCTGTCAAGCTAAGCCTCCCATGGCACTGGGCCACACCAAGCCACAGGCACAGTGTCGCAACAACAGTAGTCTCCATGCAGCTCTGCCCCATGTGATCTCAAAACTTCCCTCTCAATGTAGTTTAAGGAAGTATCTGAAACCAATTAAGAATTAACCCTTATGTAGTCTCCTGCTAATTAAAAACAATGCTGTGGGGTGGCTCTTCCTAGTGCCCTGGTAGGCTAAGCCTAATGGCAGGGGTGTTGATGGATTGCTGGGTTGACATGCCATACAGATGCGGTGTTGCGGGGTGGTTGTTGCCATGTGGCGCTGCACCAATTTAGAATAGGGACCTCAAAAGAGGTCACCTTGATGTGGTGAGCTAGCTTATGCATTCTGATCAAAAAGTATACATTGTTCCTCCTGTACAGTTTGTAAATTGCTGATAACTTTTGCTGTGAATTGGTTGCATTGCTCCAAACAAAAAACATAAAAAAATTCTCCAAATGGGCCTTATTGAACAAACTCTACCATTTTCTGTATAAAGTTCTGATAAAGATCTATGATTGAAAACTACAAATCCTGCGTGTGCACTGATCATTCAGTCTCCATCTTCTTGTCAAAATACAGACAGTTAAAAAGGTGGATGAATGGGAGTAAAACGTGACAGCATAAGCGGACCACGCCAAAGATTTGTTTGTAGTCTGTAACCATAACAACCTAAAGGACTGTATAGAAGCTGTATACACAAAATGGTAGATTTTTTTAAAATCAAGTCAAGACTATTTGCAATGTGGCTTTGCTTTTTATGTTTACCCCTTCCCGATCAGCACCATAAATGTATTTAAAAGATTTTGAAGATGTCCCATAGCAGACCCCTGCGGCTAATGTCCATGACTGGCAGTAATGCCGGTCGTGTACTTCTAACCCTTCAGATGCCGTGATCAAACATGACCATGGCATCTGGATGCACTAAAACCCGGAAGTGCTCCGGCTCCCCCCAGCGGAGATGGCGGGAGGTGGAGTGTGTGTGCAACAGCCCCTGTCCTCCTGTGTGACAGAAGGCTGCTGAACATTAGTTCCTATGTAGCCTCTGCCTGTGGCAGGGCTCCATCGGAACACAGTATAATTCCCATAATGCTTATGCATTGGAGTCTATGACAGAAGCAATCTAATGATTACTTGTTATAGTTTCCTATGAGAACTATAAAAAAAAGTGCTAAAAAATGTTTTTAAAAATTGCTCCCCCTTTTCCCAAAAAGAAAATAAATATGGAAAATAAAAAAATACACATCATGGGCATTATTGTGTGTAATGCCCGTGCCCGTAATATAAAAATATTTATCCAATACAGAAAATGTCAAAAAGGAAAAATAGTCAAAATGGCCGATTCTCCAGTTTTTGGTCGCTTCTCCTCCCACAAAAAAATAATAAAAAGCGATTAAAAAGTCATGCACACCCCAAAATGATATAATTGCAAAGTACAGATCGCCTCCCAAAAAAAAAATAGCCCTTATACAGCTCCATACACATAACTACAAATAAGTTATAGGGGTCAGAATATGGCAATGAAAAAATATATATTTTTTTTTCAAGGTATTTTTTTCCCAGTATAAAAACACAAGAAAATCTATACATATGTGGTATCACCGTAAACATACTGACTTGGAGGATGAAAGTAACTGGTTAGTTTTATCATAAAAGGAACACCATGAAAACAAAACCCATAAGGCCAGTTTCACAATGTGCAGCGATATTTGTCCGGCCGCCTCTCGCATATTTGCCGTGCTTCGGCATTATAGTAAATGGAGCTGGAGGGAATTCCGGCAGCACACGTGTGCAAACGGTAGTACAGATTCGGCAGGCTGTTTCCCTGCGGGAACAGCCTGCCGGAAAAGCTTAACCCTCAGTTCACACCTGAGCGTTTTACAGCGCGTTAAAACGAGCTGCAAAACGCTCAACACATGAAAACCAATGCTTCCCTATGGCCCTGGTTCTCACTTGAGCGTTTTACAGTGCGTTTGAACGCCTATGCTCAAAAAAGTTCTTGAGCTTCTTTGGGACGTTTTGTCGTGCGTTTGCACCCATAGACTTCAATGGGAACGCGCGTAAAACGCACGTTAAGGCTGGGAACACACCTAACACTCAGTTCACACTTTCGCGTAAAACGCCGCGTTCGAACGCGCAAAAAAATGCACAACAGTACAGGAACCATGCATTCCAATAGGGGTGGTTCACACTTGCGCGTTTTTATGCGCGTTCGAGCGCGCCTAAAAACGTCCGACGCATAAGCAAGTATGTTCGCGTTAATTCGGGCGTTTTTCGAGCGTTTGGTGCCAATATACTTCAATGGGAAACGCGATACGCGTGTTGTTCGGGCATTTGTGCAGCGCAAAACGCGCCTATGGACGCGCGTTTTTCAAAGTTTGCAACATGCTGGATCAGCCACCATGGAATTTCACACCTCTAAAGCACTCAGATTGGCCAAACTATATATAGCGAGGGCTGTTTGGTCATTGGCCAACTATGCAGTCAATCACATAAACGCGTCAAACGCGCCTACACTATTTACCAAAACGCTAGAAAAAAACGCGCGTTAACGCCCGTCTTGAACGCTCAGAAAACGCTAGGCTTCAAAACGCTCAGGTCTGAACCCAGTGTAAGAGTTTTTGGAGCGGGCGTTTTTTTGAGCGTTTTTTCACGCGACAAACAAGCGTTTTCATGGGCGTTTTTGCATTTAAAGTACGTGCGTTTTTGAGGCGTTTTTTTGATTGACAGGTTCCAGATCCACTAAAAAGGGTTTCCGCCTCACATCCAGCTTCCTCCATCCTGGGGCCTTGGATTCTGTGTTGAACCTGGAAGCGGCTTTTTTATGCTGGGTCAAATGAGAAAAACGCGCGATCGTATGCGCGTTTTTTAAACAGAAAACGAGCATATCTTCATCTTGGAGCGTTCCCATGCATTCCAATGGGTGGAAACGCTTGAAAAAACGCCCCAAAGAAGCTCAAGCACTAGCGTTTGTGTCAGGCGTTTTTCAGCGCGTTTAAACGCGCTGTAAAACGCCCAAATGTGTACCATGCCCATAGGGATACATGGCATTTCACATGTTGTGCGTTTTTCAGCGCGTAGGAACGCGCTGAAAAACGCTTAGGTGTGTACCTAGGGTAAGTGTAGATATGCCTTTTTTTAATTGGTCTCCAGAGTCACGAACGCGCGTATGATGCGCGTTTCCTATTTCCAAAATGCACTGTAATACACTTTACCCTGGGTTCACACTTGAGCGTATTTGATACGAGCGTATTACGCGAGTTTTTGTCGTGTGTAATAGGCGCGTATCAAATACGCTCAAGTGTGAACCCAGGGTAAAGTCATTGTGATACTGGCCTAAAACTGTTGCGGATTGTGTTTTCCAATTTCACCCCATTTAGAATTTTTTTTCCTGCTCCCCATTAAATCGTATGCAATATTAAATGGTGGAATTTGAAAGTGCCACTTGTCCTGCAAAAATAAGCCCTTAATATGGCTATGTGAATGGAAAAATAAAAAAGTTATGGCTACAGAAAGGCAGGGAGTGAAAAAAGTAAAATGCTAAAATGAAAAACCTCTGGGGCTGAAGGGGTTAATGCATTGGACCAATAAATACTAGCTACAAAAGTATACACACCCTATAATAAATACATAATACGTCAGTAATAAAATAACTGCTGTCATCAGTTTAAGGCCTCATGTACACGACCGTTGTTTGATTCCGTGTCCGTTGCTCCGTTTTTCGTGATTTTCTGCGGACCCATTGGTTTTCAATGGGTCCATGAAAAACTCGGCAAATGCACCGTTTGTCCTCCGCGTCCGTGGTCCGTGATTCCAGTCCGTCAAAAAAATATAACCTGTCCTATTTTTGTCTGCAAAAAATGGTTCGCGGACCCATTCAAGTCAATGGGACCGTGAAAAAATGCAGATGGCCATCCGTTTGTCATCTGCGTTCCGCGTAGGCATTTTTTTGCGGATCCCTTGGCAGGCATCTGGTAAATTGTCAGCCTGTCTTTTGGTAATATCTTTTGGGTCATGTCCGCTAAATAAAACGGAAGATACATGGAAACACAACGGAAGCAAAAACGGACACGGATCATGAAACAACGGAACCCAGTTTGGCGGACAGCAAAAAACAACTGTCGTGTGCATGTAGCCTAAGTGAAAACAAATGAGTGACTTTTCTATCAATCCATGATCTGTAAATTGCGGATGTTGCGGGGTTTATATCCCGATGTACAATCATGGATGATTAGCATGTACCCCACATCTTCTTTCTATATGCTGGTCCATTGTCTGTGAAAGCTGCAGGTGCACTAGGAATCCATTGTATTCGCTACATCTTCATGAAGAGTCATTCATAGTATTAGAACAATGTTTTTAATTGCCTCCCCCCTTGAATAAGCAGTGACGATGTGGAGAAAACTATGAGAATGAATCACTTATCTACAGATAGGAATATGCAGAGCGTGGTTTCCACGTTAAGGCAGGATGGAGCTCTGGTAAAAGAAAAACTGCAGGCTCATTTTTATGCTATTTTAATGCTAAATTAATGTTAGTCTGGTGAAATTTAAATTAGTCTGGTGCAATTGGAAAAATTGCAGAAAATAATCTTTTTTTTTTACACTAAACATCAATTATCATAAAAGATGTTATAAATGTATTTTAAAAGTTGCCATACTACTAGAATCTTAGTTCCCCTCACTGGGCTGTAATAGTAGTGGTACGGCACATGACTGCTGATTGGCTGCAGCGGTCAGATGCTGGCCTTTTGGAAATTAAAAAACTTGAGGGACTCCAGACCATTTGCATTTTTTCAGGCTGTGATAATCCTTCACCCTCAGTTCACACTTGCGCGTTTTACAGCGCGTTCGAAAGCGCTGTAAAACGCTCAACAGGAGAAAACTCATGTTTCCCTATGGGCATGGTTCTCACCTGAGCGTTTTACAGCGCGTTTCAACGCGCTGTAAAACACCCTACGCTCAAAGAAGTTCTTGAGCTTCTTTGGGGCGTTTTGTCGCACGTTTGCACCCATAGACTTCAATGGGAACATGCGTTTAACACGCGTTAAAGTGTAGATATGCCTTTTTCAATTGGTCTCCAGAATCACGAACGCGCGTATGATGCGCGTTTCCTATTTGCAAAACCGCGCTGTAATACGCGCGACTAAAACGCGCATCTCAGAAACGCTCAGGTGTGAACCCAGGGTTAAGTCTCTTGATCTATACAGGGGATTTGAAGCTCTAAACCAAAGAAATACAGCTCAGGCCACTATAAAATAATCTATCTAATTAATCGGCACAATTTTTTTATCTTTTGTGAAAGAACTATCATAGTAACATAGGTTAAAAAAACAACAACACATGTCTGGTGTTCAACAGTCACTTTAAATGTGTTAAAGAGGTACTCCGGTAATAAGGACTTTTTCTATAATGCCTACAGCCTGCCTCCATAAATTGAAGATTCATACTTACCTACTCCTCCTCGCTTCAGTCTTCTGCGCTGCCCCCTCTGTCTCTATGTTCTGGTCCCTGGCAGTGGAGTAACTACAACTGATTGGGCCCCACGGCAAATTTTTGAATGGGCACACCTTCCTCAGCACCTTCTTTGCAACTCCCAATCCTGTGGCTAGTATAGATTGAGCTCTCAGACATGGCCTGGCGTCCGCTCCATCCGTTTCCCGCAGTGCCACTGTATATACCGTAATTTTATAATACTGTTGAGGGGCCCCTGACAATAAAATCTTTTAGTGCTCCTCCTGAAGCAGGCTCCTTGTGGGTCTGGGCCCAAAAGCAGCCACTTTCCCTGGTTCCCCTATAACTCCTGATCCCCGGACTGTTCATATCTGGTGGTCACATGCTCCGCCACAGCCTATAACTGGCTTCAGTGGTGACTTGCCACTTGTGGCCACATCACCATTAAGCTAGTTATTGGCTGCAGCAGATTGTGACCAGTCCAGGGACCAAAATATGGACATGCAAGAGCCAGAACGGAGGACTGGAGCCGCGAGGAGAAGTTAAGTATGAATCTTCAATTTATGGAGGCAGGTTGTGGTCATTACAGGAAAAGTCTTTATTCCTGGAGAACCCCTTTAAAGGCAACCTCTCATCAACTTTATGCTGTCCTCACTGAGGGCAGCATAAAATACTGACAGAAATGCTGATTTCAGTGGTGTGTCACTCATGAGCTAAAAGTAAGTGGTTGCTGAGAACCAGCATCATAATCATTGCAGCACAGGCCTTGAAAAGAGTCAAATCCTCTTGAGAAGAGTCATGGTTATTCATAATCTCCTGCTCTCCTGCCCATCTGCTGATGATTGGCAGTTCTCTCCTAGAGATGAAGAGAGAAAACTAGGTAGGAGACTGTCAGTCATCAGCAGGTGGGAAGGAATTTATGAATAACCATGACTCTTCTCAGGTGGCTGTGACTCTTTTCCAGGCCCAGTCTGCAATGATTGTGATGTTGGTTCTCGGCAACTTTTAACTTTTAAATGACAGACGCTGAAATCAACTCACTTGTCTGTACTTTATTCTGCCATTAGTATGGGCAGCATAAAGCTGATGACAGGTTCACTTTAACATCCTAACAGGAAAAACCCTCCCAAAAATGTCACTTTTTTATTGTAGATTTTTAATGTGTGTTTGCAGTAAATCTTGTTGGCACATAACTCAGGGGACACAATTACATTTTTAACCCCTTAGTGACATCATTAATTTTAGCCTTAAAGAGGACCTTTCACCGGTCCAAAGTTTGTTAGGTAAAGCTATGTACATGCAGAGCGGCACCCAGGGATGTCCCTGCACTTACTATTACCCCTGGGTGCCGCTCTGTTCGTCTGCTGTAGCCCCCGGTACTGGCTCACGTGCTGCTGCTAATTTTGCTCTGGGAGGAGACATCCTCTTTTGCCATGGGCGTCTCCTTCTCCCAGGCTGGAGCGCCGGCCAATCGCAGCGCTCAGCTCATATCCTGGGAGGTTGCAGGATACAGTTTTTTTCTCTCCTCCTGCAGCCTGCCAGCTGCTCCCTCATTCTCTTCCAGACTGAAGAGGGGGGGGGGGGTCTGCTTTAACTGCTCCTATCTATGGTTTGGTGCCAGCTAGAGATATGCATTGTTTGAAAGCTGGCATTCCAAGCTTTCGGGCAATACCAAAATGACAGCAGTACATTCAGTATAGGGGAAGATATCACTGATAGAAATCAGGATGCTGTGAATGCAGCTAAAAGTGAAAGTAAAAACAGATTTTAACCGCGATTATTCCCGACTCGATTTCTAACAGTGATATCTCCTATGTTGCCTGGGCTAATTCTGCAAATTTCTTGGAATGTCAGCTTTCAAACAAGATCAGTTGCATGTTTCTAGCTGCTACCATTAAGGAGATAGCAGTATCTAAAGAAGCCCTCCCCCCTCCACTTTCTGCCCTAGCCCAGCTCTGGCAGAACAGTTAGCTACTTTTCCTACTGCGGGAGCTGCACTCGGGGAAAACAGTTAGGTGGTTAAGGCTTATAGACAATTATGTACATTCAAAATCTCTTGCAGGCAAATTTGCGCCAGAGTTAAGAGGGGTAAAATTTTTATCTGATCTTATGGCCCAAAATTAGACAGGCCAAGCTTCGAAAATGGATGAATAGCATATTACATTTTATACTTCAACTGACTGTGGTACATTTTTTCTGTAAATGATCCGCTGTGGAGGTGGATTCAAGGCTTCAGTTGTGTACACTCTTTCCAGTGTTTTAAAACGTTTAATAAACTTTGTAAATGCATTTGATTATTAATTTTGTACTGATGCCAGGTTACAGCCTGTATCATAACCCTGGATACGAGTTGTGGTTCACAGCAGCTGTCCTCACTCCAACGCTCCCTGGGGCCATGCAATAAATGGAGGGTGCACACTTTCATCCCTCAGACACATTTTGGACTTGTGGCTCCTGCCTCAGATTAGGTGGGGTGCCCTTGATGGTGAACAGTTGGCAGGGTTCAAGGCAGAAGGGTAGATGTAGGGGCCGGCCGATAATGGACGCAATGACCACAAAGAACAGTCTTTACACAGCATATGATGGGTGACATCAGCATACATAAGGCATAATTCTGGGGAATTTCACAGAAATTGCTTTTGTATTGGCAGCGGCAATGACAGTATTTGCTAGCAATCCTCTCAATTGACCACATGCAATGCATGCAATTTTCTCCCAATAAGTACTGCAGTTTTCACAACGGGGTGCAGATCTTCAACAGGTACCTAATCTATTATAGAATTATGGTGGGGGCTGGAGGCAATATACCCTTTCTACAAGCAGCAAAGTCCATAGCATGACCAAACCTTACCTTTGCTATCACAAACAGTCCCTTATGATTCTGAACAGTTCTCTTTCCCTAAGGGATTCTCCTGCATAATTTATTTTGCTCTGGCAACTTCTCAATCCACAGGAATGGCGTTTTCCCTGGAAAAAAAATATCTTTACTTTTGACTTCTGTAAGGCTCACAAACTGTAGCTTGACCCACAGCCCGAGCCAGACTGATCTATAAAACTAGCCCCAATAAGCCAGAAGGGGCAGGGCCTGCCTGTTTTCAAATAAATCATGCTAAAGAGCTTCCAGATACTAAGTTGCTGACCACATTCAGCCATTTGGCATTACACTGTGCATAACACAATACATTATCCATAACCAACAACTGTTAACCCTTTGCAGTGGTCCTCTGGGGCACTTCAGATGTTTCTATCTCAATTTACTGCAAGCTCCGTGCAATCATTTAGCCACCAACCCTAAAACATCCAGAATTGTGAAAGCAGCTCTGGACTATTACAAAGGCTGTAACTTAGGATCAATTCAAGATAATCAATAAAATGTATTTACAAAGCTCTATATTTAAGGCTCCATTCACACGTCCGCAAAATGGGTCTGCATCCGTGTTCCGCAATTCTGTGGAACGGGTGCTGACCCATTAATTTTCAATAGGGACGGAAAAGATGCAGACCGCACACTATGTGCTGTCCGCATCCGCACTTCCGTTTCCGCAAAAAAATAGAATATGTCCTATTCTTGTCCTCAAGAATATTAGGCATTTTCTATTATCGTGCTGGAGATGTGCAGTCCACAAATTGCAGAACGCATATTGCCGGTGTCCATGTTTTGCAGATCCGCAATTTGCAGATCCGCAAAACACTTACGAACGTGTGAATGGACCTTTACATGTAGAATAATGTTCATCAGTGAATAAAACAATGCTGCTCTGTACAGTCCAATAACCATGGTGAGAAGTGTAGTCCTGTGGAGCATGGATTTCACAGGCATTGCTTGGATACATTAATATTTTCAAATATTCAGAACATGATGGGATATAATAATATAAAGCTTGTGCTGTTTTTGACCATTAATGACTGTAGCAGATGGCGCTCAGAGATCAGCTCTTTCTGTACAACATTATCCCAAACAGCAGGAGTACATTATTTGTTCACTTGTTTAGTTCTCAGAACTTCCAGATGCTCGGCTGTAGCTCTCACCTTGCTGGTCCTGCGTGAGCACAGATCATAATGTTCCTCTATTATAGTCTTATGTCCATATTGCAGCAATTATGACACAATAAACTCATGCAGTTTACCTTTAGGGTACGTTCACACGACGACATTTGTCGCCTGACAAAAAATCGCACTATTGTCGCATGACAATTTTTACAATGGAAGTCTATGGTGTCGCATTGCGACATGCTGCCACTGCGACACGACAGTGGCAAAAAATCCATTCAAGATGGATTTTTCTGCGACTGTCAAGTCGCAGCATGTCGCATGTTGCAATACGACACCATAGACTCCCATTATAAAAATTGGCGCACGACATTGGTGCGACAAAATGTCGTGCGACAAATGTTTCAGTGAAGTTAGGCCCTATTTGTCGCGCGACTTAATGTCGGGTGACAAATGTCGTCGTGTGAACGTACCTTTAGATTTAACGACTTGCACACATCCTATGGACTATAAAAGTCCAGGCGATGCGCATTTAAGGCCTTATTCACACGTCCGTAGTGTTTTGCAGATCCGCAAAACACCTTGCCACCAGCCCTATAGAGATGCCTATACTTGTCCGCAATTGCGGGCAAGAATAGGACATGCTCTATATTTTTGCGGAGCCACCGTCCGGAAGATCGGCGGCGCGCTCCGCAAATGCGGATGCGGAGAGCACAGTGTGTGCTCTCCGCATCCATCACGTCCCCATTCAAAATGAATAGGTCCGCACCCAATTTGCGGAACGGGTGCGGAAGAAGATTGCGGACGTGTGAATTAGGCCTAACTCTGCAAAGACATTTCTGAACATCCTTGCAGAGTTAGAAGCATGGAGATCTTGTCAATGCTAGAGCGGAGAGCCCTTTGTCAGTGACAGCTGGGGTCCCCATAGAGAAGGCAAAGATGGTTCTTCTGCTCAATAAACGATGTGTATATAGATCAGACAGGGGCTATGACACTTTCTTCTCCAGTTCCAGCGTTCACGGGTTTGCTGGTGGCCATGTAAGAGCAGGAGCTGCTAGTAGTGTTAAGCACGAATATTCGAATAACTAATTTTAATTGCGAATATCGCCACTTCGATAATTAGCGAATATTTAGAATATATTGCTGTATATTAGTTTTTCGAATATTTATAATTTTTCATCATCCATCTGAAGTGAACATGAACAGTACACATAATTCATCCCTGATTAGGGTGTTGTCTGTTTCCAAAAAACAGTTCTTATTTATCCGGGTTCCCTAGGATTTCAGCCCGCTCCAGTCAGTGCCCACTGCCGTGCGCATGGAGCGTCCCCATTACCATGGGAACGCCTCGGGGTTAGAGTATACCATTGGTTCTGAGGTTTCATGATCTCACAATAGCGAATAGTCTTGTCATAAGACTATGCAACCAATAGAGGGCGCTGTTCATAACTCATGAACAGCGCTCTCTATTGGCTTCATAGTCTTATGACAAGACTATTCGCTGTTGTGACAGCATGAAACCTCAGATCCAATGGTATATTTTAACCCTGAGGTGTTCCCATGGTGATGAGGACGCTCCATGCGCATGGCAATGGTCACTGACTGTAGCGGGCTGAAATCCTTGGGAGGGTTTGTCCGAGATTTTGATATTAACGACCAATCCATTATGGGACTTACTCAAGCTAAGAAATGTGGCATTAAGGGAGCTTTCACATGAGGCAGATTTTGTGGCAGAAAATTCAGCTATTGAAAACAGTTCCATTCATTTGTATGGGGCAGCAAGCACATAGATTTCTGTAAACCCTATTAAGGTGAATGGAGCTGATTTTCAGTCAAGTTATTTTCTGCCACAAAATCTGCCGTGTTTGAAGGCACCCTAAAGGGGTTTTTCAGGACATGGATATTGATGACCTAAATTTAGGATTGATCATCAAATTTATATAAGAAAAGGCGGTCACTCATCAACCCTACCGATACGCTGATATCAGTAGCTGCATCTACTGGAACTAACGCAGTGTGCAGAGCTGGGGGCACAAACCAGAAAGCACTGTAAACAGTGCAACTTTCATGTTCTGCTTCATATTATCAAATGTTAAAGGGATTCTGTCAGCAGATTTTACCCCCATAAGCTAAACATATGTCCATGTCCACACTGATAAGTTAAATCCTATGATGGCATTATTATACTCCACTGTGGCTCTATTTCCACATAAATATGATTTTTATAATCTGTCTATCACTCACATAAGGTGCCCAAGGGAAGTTCCGTTAATACAGGGTGCCCGGCCGCACCCCTCACTGTCTGGTGCCACTCCACTCTTCAGCGCCGCCTCTGTAATAATTTATGCCTCCCCGTCCCTCTGCCGAGATCCCGTGCCTGCGCACTAGGCTCAGCCAGCTGCTCCCGTGCGGACTCCTGGCAACGGCATCGTTGAGCGAAGTGCGCATGCGCTGGCAGAGCCTAGTGCACAGGCGCGGGATTATTGCAGAGGCGGCACTGGGCAGAGGAAGGCGGCGCTGGGCACCAGACAGCGAGGAGTGCGGCTGGGCACCCTGTATTAACGGACCTCCCCTTGGGCACCTTATGTGAGTGATTGGCAGATTATAAAAATCATATTTATGTGGAAATAGAGCCAGAGTTGAGTATAATAATGCCATCATAGGATTCAACTTATCAGTGTGGACATGGACATATGTTAAGCTTATGGGGGTAAAATCTGCTGACAGAATCCCTTTAAATTCTAGCTTTCTGCAACTATCAACAGGGGGAGCTCACTGCAAATAAATGTATACAGCTTGCGGCACAATAACTAATTCACCTTGTGTAAGCTCTGCAGCTTCCCCTAGTGGAGTCTTGAGCAATAGCTCCACTAACACGATCATTTTAATGTGTGTGTGGTTCTTAGTTGTTACTGAGTGAACTGTATCACTGCTAAATCTAGCTGCACTATGGACATACGAAAACTTGCAAGAAAAGATATTGAAGAGAGAAAATCCAATCACTGCAGATGAAAAGTTGCGATAATTCACAGCTTAACATATAATTTCCCAAAATAATTTACAAATACCAATCACCTCTCAGTGTATATGTGTATACATTAGAGACTTTGGAATGATAATGTTACATGTTGCCCACCATTGCTTGCAACATCACAGCATGCAGCATATGCGTAAGTATGACACGAAATCTGTCAACATCACTATGAAATTGATTGACCTTACCCCTGCCAGCACCCGGCTGGATGTACACGAGACCTCGGTAAAAGCTCGGTAAAAGCTTCTTTTGATTTTCCCGATCAACGTATTTCTTGAAATGTATAGAAGGATGATAGGAATGACATTAACAAGCAGAGATGTGTCTGCTTGAGAATATAAATTGTGGCTGTCTCTTTCTTTTCTGTTGGCATTAAATCAAATGGAAATGTATTTATTATTTACAATGTTGGACAAATTTTTTTTTTTTTTTCAGTTTATGGATTAGATAAGTCAGGAAAGAGGAATAATGGAGCAATATTGTTAGCAAGTCAGAGTGGAATTACAGGTGTAAGATGAATAGCAGCAAAAATGTCAGAGGCGGCGGAAACACAAAAAAACCACGGTTTAATAGGATAAAAATATAAAAAATATATTAGGCAGCCTACAACAACATGGAAATCACACACAACACATTTTCAAAAATAAAATGTAATGTCACCAATGCCATATCCGCAAAGATAAAATTGATACATTTTGTCATTCTGAATAATCCCCCATGTAGCGTCCCAGTGGGGTGAATGAGATTAATCTGTCTTGTCTTTGCAGTTACTGCAGCACAGAGGAGCAGGTGAGAATTGAGCACTTTAGGTTAAAACGTGTGTGACTTAGCCCTGAAAACCATGTATTTTATTTTAAAGAATGGTAAATAACTGCAAGCCTAAAAGTTGGCACCAAAAATCGACACTAAAATCAACATGTGTTACATTTGGATTTTTTTGTGGATTATGGTGCCAATTTGGGGGTGAAATCAAAAGCTGGATTGACCGTGGAGTTAGAAATCTGCAGCATTAAGGCAAGACATGATCTCTAAAAATACTACGTTACCTAATTATAAAATTAGACGTGGGGCCGAGTAACGTCAGGATCGGTATGATAGTATCAAGCAGGACCTGAAAAGGGACTCAAACCCTCTCCCCCCTTCCCCCTCCCTCCTCTATTCTCTCTATACACCACTGATTAGAGTCCTGATTTCAAATCGCATATTCTCCCAGTCTTTGGGGCGGGGGGGGGGGGGGTTGCTTCTCCAATTTCTAGTTTTCTTGAGTAAATTAGCTTGCTGTGATATTGACCAAAGACTGTTGGGTGTCCAAGAATGGAATAGGGATTGAGATTGTGGACATGGAATGGTGTGAATGGTAAAGGAGGTTGGCCCATTTGGGACATTGATGGCATATCACTAGCACATGCCATCATTAGTGATGAGTGAATCGAGCTTTGGATTCAAGATACGAAGTCTATTCGCTCAAAACTTCATTTTAATGCTGTACGCAGACCCATCTCCGTACAGCAATAAAATGTATGGACTCCGATTAGGTGAAATTCGTTATCACTGAAGCCTCTTGAGACGTCAGTGAAGAACTTCAGCATTTAATATTTAAACTTGAAATAAAACAGGAATCCGAAGTCTGCTTTGGATCCAAGATTTAAAATGGTTTTCAAGTTTTCAAATCAAAGCCCGAAGTTATTTACCGAAGTCCTATGAGATTACGGTGATAACTAATTTCCTTCGCCAGAGCACATACATTTGAATGCTGTATGCAGAGTAATAGCCAAGTGAATGCACTTGGCTGTTTTTGGAATTCCCATAGTAGTGAATGGAAAGCGCACTGCACAAGTGCGGCCGCCCCTCTATTCACCACTACGGGACTGCCGCAAATATCTGAGTTGGCACTTGGTTATTTTTGGAAATCCCATAGCAGTGAATGGAGGACGGTTGCACTTGGTGGTGTGCTCTCTTCGGGGGTGGACAGTTCTGGAGATATGAGTTGTTCCCAGAGATAAAACCTGTCTATCTTACATTGATGGCATATCCTAGCAATATGCCGTCAATGTGACAGACGGGCCTTTGTCTTTACCATGTCATGTATCTGATAAATAGTTATTTACACCAGACAACCCATTTAAGGAACAGCTGTCCATATGTGACAATTCCTGTAAGTAAATGGGGTCTTAACATGAAGCCTAAAAAACCTATTAGGTTAACATTCGCCAATATTTTTACATGGTCATACCCTTTAAAATGCTCAAAAGAGCAAAGCATTTGAATTTTTTTTAAATCTTGGCCAGTAAAAATCATCCTTGGCACTTCATAGGTCTCCGCTCATCTAGTCATTCATATGTATATTTTGCATTACTGCTACATTTTAGCCAAATAACCCAATATCATACAGCCAGTCAAGGTAAATTCCACATCTAAGAAAGCATAAAAATGAAAAATGTGGAGCTAATGAGATAACCAGAAGGCATATCACAGGCCTAGTGTTTATAATATATTTAAATGTTGGCTTTAAAAAAGGATATATTCCCCTGTAATTACCTTATTAAAAGTATCAAGAGACTAACATTACCATAAGCCTTGGCCCCCTGCAGGATCAATCCTCCAGTTAAAGATGTACATTTTAATTCGACCTTACAGATAAAATAAAACTCCAGTGAATTATTTGCTTTGGGGATAATGTGTAGCTTTTTTTGATTTTCAATTGCCACTATGTGACTGCAAACACAAACACCTAATCCAGCGATAACGCTTCAAATACACAGCAGGCTACGGAAATATTTAGATTATTTTCTTGACTAAAATATTTTATGTAGTTTTACAGTTTATGTATCAATATCTTTTATGATAAAAAACTACTCTTTAAATGGAAATGCATTGCAGTACGTATGTTGTATAAATCCTTTGTTTCTTAGGCCTCATGCACGTATTTTCTTTCCGTGTCCGTTTTATTTTTTTGCGGACCATATGCGGAACCATTCATTTCAATGGGTCCGCAAAAAAAAAAAACAGAAGGTACTCCGTGTGCATTCCGTTTCCGTATGTCCATTTTTCCATTCCGCAAAAAATTGGGCACGTCCTATTTTTTTCTAGTTTGCGGACAAGGATAGGCATTATTACAATGGATCCGCAAAAATAACGAATCCACAAAAAAAAACTGATTCCATACGGAACATCATCTGTTTTTTTGCGGATCCGCAATTTGAGGACCACAAAACACATACGGTCGTGTGCATGAGGCCTTATACTTCAGAGCTGCATTCAAAATTCTGCTGGTTGCTGTTAGAATCAGTCAAGAGTATTATTGACGGACACACCCCTGTCTGCATAGTTGAGCTCTGTCTATGGTATGTTTGTCTGCTCCTTAAAGGGGTTGTGTCATGAAACATATTCTACATTTTTCAAACCAGTATCTGGATCTGAATACTTTTGCAATTGCATGTAATTAAAAATGAGTTATTCAATGAAATCTATCTGTATAGCGCCACCTGCTGTTTGTTCTTTTCCTTATTTTCCATCTCACTGAGCTGGTCAAATATGCTCAGTTTGAATTTTCAACTGCTACCAGCCATATGTTCTGTTAGAAGCTGTGGCAGTTACAGAGACAGAGAGCTATAGCAGGAAGGACATGCCCCATGAGATGCCAGGCTGAAAATATTCTAGCAGAGTAATTGGAGCAGTGAATGTGGAGATCTCTGGATGAGGTACAGGGCTGGTTCTAGCTTTGTTAGAAAGGTATTGTCATGTACTATATGATGCATGATTTTCACAACTCCATTAAGGTCTATATATTTTCCTCTACCCTGCAGCTTCATCTGAGGCTTTATTAACAGACTGACCTGCAATCCCTGGAATAGCAATGGGGGGTAAAGTTGTAGCAGTTAACCCTTGCCCTGATGCTGCCCTCCTGTGGCAGAGGTTAGAAGATCTGAGAGACTGACTGCACGTGAGATTATCTGACAGCCTCTCTGTTTTCATGTGTTGCAGTGTTGTTGTTGGTAATGACCACACCTCCTTAGTGATGTGAGCTGCAGCATGTCAAGGGTTTTGCTACAATGTTGCAATATTTGGCTGATTTTTTTTGTTTTATTTTACATTTTCCATGTCACTATCTATGTTTTAAAAATATAATAAAATCCTTCAGGTTTTACACTGGCCTCTAGGCCTAAAATATGTCATGCCTTTCTGTTCTTTGAGAGCAGCCACATGAGCTGTAGAATCTAGAGAGGACCCCATTGACTTCTATAGGAGAGAGAATGCCTATTGTGACTGGTGGATGCCGCCTTATCTATATATGTCATATCTGTCATTGTAATCCTGCATTTGATTATAATGACATGGCTGCTGAATGTAACAATGGCAGTTGGCAGCCACTGGCACACCCTGCTATGTACCTCAGTCGACCAGCACGCAAGGCTCCTCCTCTCCGCTGCAGGCTCCGGACCCGCTTTCCTGCACTGTCGAAGGCGGCGACAACTTCAGTTGCAACTTGTAGAAGCCGCATGCGTCCTAGTTCTTTAAGGGTTCGTGCACGCCCCTGATTCCGCCCTCTCTCCAATCCCAGCCAGGCACCACGTTGATAAGGGTGCTTCCCCCTTCCTGCAATGCCTGAGCAATATTGTAGTTTTCTACAGCAAAGGTTCCAGCTAGTTCCTGCATTGATATCCCTCTGTCTGCTGTGCAGATCATCACACCTGCTGCACCTGGGCTTCTCAGCTCTGCTGTTCTAACAGCTTCAGCTCCGCTTAACCACTTACTCAGCTCTGCTTCATCCAGTTAAAGCTTGCTCCATCTGCCTGTTTCCCCGTTGCTTGCATCGGGACATTCTGGCCAGCCCGGACAGCTGCCACTTAACCAGGACCACTCTGGTGGTGGCGACCTGGTGTCTACCCTGCAGCTGAGACCATCTTCCGCATCCAGGAGTGAGATAAAGGTTGAAGACCAGGGGGACATTTAGATTCTGCTCCCAAGTTTGGCCCAAAGTCAAACCAGTAAGTGGCACAGCTGGTCCACACCCGTTGAAGCGTTACACTGAAATGTTACCTGTGCAGTACAGAGAGTTTTGACCAGTGCCGTAACTATCGGGGAAGCAGGGGAAGCTGCTGCTTCAGGGCCCGGGCTCACAAGGGGCCCAGCCGCCCAGCAGCAGTGTCTCAAACAACTTAAAGAGGACCTTTCATGGGTCCATACTTTATTAACTAAGTAGAAGGACATGTAGGGCATATATGGGGGATTTCCCTGCACTTACTATTATTTCTGGGCGCCGCGCCGCTTTGGCCCCCATTACAGTCTCCCGCTCTGTATGCTAAGTAACAGCATCGGAGCAATGGGAAGGAGACGCAGTCTTTCTCTGTGAGCATCTCCTTCTCCCTGACTGTAGCGCTGTCCAATCGAAGCACAGAGCGTCACAGCCAGGGAGTTTTTTCTCCCTGCCTGTGACGCTCTGCGCTGCGATAGGACAGCGCTACAACCAGGGAGAAGAAACGCCCACAGAGAAAAGCTGATGTCTCCTCCCCATTGCTCTGATGCTGTTACTTAGCATACAGCACGGGTGACTGTAACGGGTGACTGTAACGGGGGCCACAGCAGCGCAATGGAGCGGCACCCAGACATAATAGTAAGTGCAGGGATATCCTCCATCTATGTCCTGCTACTTAGTTAATAAAGTATGGACCCATAAAAGGTTCTCTTTAACATACAGTCTTAGTTCCAAGCTGGGCCGGGCCCCTTCACATACTGTGCGCTGACTGTCACATTGGGGGCTCGCGCCCGGCCTGTTGTCCATCATCCATTCATTAAAAGAGGGCTGCCCAATATACACCACCCCATAGATTGATTCCTTACTGATACTGACAGGCAGTGCCTGCATAGCACACCGCCAGCTAGAGAAAAATACAAGCCGGCAGGCGTAGCGAGCTACGCTAATTAAGTCTGCCCACCAAGTTTCTCACCTAAAGAAGGAGGGAGCGACAGGCGGGAGAAGCAGCGGGGCAGGCAAAAGGAGCAGCACGGCAGAGCACATCACTCGGCTTTTCATGTATGTGTGCACTGCCTGTGCCCACCTGGCCCTTGCCTGCACCCCCCTGGTTCTTACCTGCAAGTTCAAATCACCCCCCTTCCCAATGTTTTATATGAAGATAAATAAACATTCAAAAAAAACATCTTCACTACTAAAATATAAAAATGCTAAAAACACGGTTTTGGTGACCAACTCCCCCCCAACACACACATACACCAAAAGAAAAAAAAAAAGGAATAAGGGCCTATGAACACGACTGTATGCCGAGACATACGGTCCATGAGCGAAGCTGGGGGGGGCCTGTACAAAAATTTGCTGTGGGGCCCAGTCACTTCTAGCTACACCCCTGGTCTGACTCTTGACATATTATTAGGCCAGTGTGAAAACTGCACTATTTTAGGAATTTATTTTAAATATAGTCACATGGAAAAAAAAAAATCACTAAAAATTTAAACAAATGCATATATTCAACACAAAAATGTGATTTAAACAGTGGGTCATTTTCTGATGATACTTTAATTTAGGAAATTATACGTTGTACCAAATTCAAGCAAATATAAGGGTGGATATGTGTGCGAAGTAGTCTGGTTCCAATTGTCTTAATTTTCCAGCTGAGGACATGTCAAATGCAAATGCTTTCTGTGCGATTGCAGTGTAATTACAAAGTCATATAGCCAGAACTATCACACACATATAGGATGACAGTTTCTTGCAGAATCTCTGCCCCCGGCCATACTGCACATCGGGTGTGATGTTCCATGCACGTCCTCTATAATTTGATCACAGACATCACTGATATTACCAGATCAGCATATTAAAACTTCAAAACACCTAGAGAGCTAATAAAGCGTAACCATAAAAGCTTGACTGTTGGAAACCTGTCTGACACCAGGAGGAAGAGGAGAAGGGTATTTCAGAAGCTGAATGATTAGGAACATGGTTTGGATGGCTTTGAGATGGACTACGCTCTGTGGGAAGAATTTATTTATGTATCTATGCCAGTTTCTTGCATAGAAAAAATTACATTCTTTGCTCAAGGCCCATTTTGTGCAAAAAAAAATAAATTTTGCTTTTTCCTACTTCTATGGAACTTTTTGAAATGTTACGATACTTACCAGAAAATTTGTGTACATTACACTAGAAATCTGCATCAGCTCCTAGCTGGGGTAGATTGCTGCTCCTGGTATCCTGTCTTCATGAGATGGGCCAAAATTCTTTAGAGGCGTGTCTACCTCTTAAAAACTTTGGTGCATCTAACACTAGCATGTTTCCTTTATTAAGACTGGTGTAAGTATCACCCAAGCACAGAGAGGGGAATTGGTGATCAGTATTACCCAAGCACAGAGACGCGAATTTATCACTCTTCCCACAGCAGCTTTAAAAACTTGCAAACCTCATGTTTGAGACTTTTTAAATGCCAAAAAATGAAATGCCTAATTTTAGGTTAAAGTGGTGATTCTATGTCATCCCTAGCAACTTTCCTGAAGAGAAAAAGGGGAGAGGGCAGGGAGAGGTTGGGGCCAGTGGGTCTGGCATATTTATCTTTTACTCCATTTTTCTGGCTTTCAGAAGACTGAAATCTACACCAGCTTGGAGCTGGCAGAGATTTCACTTTTGGTGCACGGACTGCCGGAGGATGTGCCTAATTTATGACAAGGTATACGTCATAAATTAGGCACACTCTCCGGACACAGTTTTTGAGTTGGAGTCACATCAGTGATTCACCTCTGAACCAGATGCCATATAAATATCACTTAGTTTCAGGAATGATTACTACTATTTACTAAGGTCTAACTTGTAGGTTCTTAACCTTAGACTACTGTTACCTTGTACTGATTGGGATACTTCAGATACTTATTACAGGGTCAGGTGTAGCAACACCCTCAGGACATTGCTCCCTGGGGATCAGTGCAGTGGAAGTATAGTAGTGAAGAATAAGGCCAGAGTTGAATAAGACAAAGTTTTTTTTTTCCTAAGTGCAACGTAGAATTTGAAATACATACAGTATCAGCAATTCTTTCTGGCACCAGCAAGGAATCTGGAGGCAGGTTGGGTGACTGTAATTAAGCACCTAGGTGATACTCACCTAATGGTTGTTTGGTGATGGGTGGCTTGGCTGTAGACCGTACAGCAGTGTCTGTAGATGCAGATATAGCAGTTCACTCTGCTGTTTGTAGTCTCAGGCTTTACTTGATAATTTGGGTATTTTTCCCTGAAGAATCTATAACAGGAGCTCAGAAATCTGCTTCCTTTCATCTCTGTGTTCACACAGGAACTCCCCCTCTTGGCAGGAAGCAGGACCAGTCCACTCCTACCAAAAAGGGGCTGTTCCTATTAATCAGTGCCATCCTTTCCTTGCTGGTAGCTATGGCAACAAGCAAACAGTAAAATAGACAATACATACCAACAATTTGCAGTAACCCCAGGTCTGGTATACTACACATGCATATATCCGGTGCAACTTATTCAGCTATACAGCGGATCTTAGGTGAAAGGGGGCCCACTTTAGCCACTTGGTGAGTTCCCTATGTAGTGTCCTCCTTCTCTTGCCCTGTCTCTCTGGCATGCATTCTAGATCACAAAAACATTGCTTCATCTCTTTGTGATTGCCTAATAGCTCAGATATAAAGATGCAAAGATGAAGGATCAAGAAGATGAGGTCATGCATTTGTGTGCTTTATAATCCTAGGGTGCTTATTTGCCCTTTACAGTGCTCTAATAGGACCTATGGACAGAGGTTGTAATCATGAGACAACTTATTCCCTTTTAACCTAGACCATCATGGATTTTATTAGCTCCGTCACTACCCTAGCTCACAAGGATTTTACTATAAACCTCTTCATTTCTCTAACCATTTGGCACCGTCACTGCTCTAGACCATCAGGGTTGTTCCTATTCTCACCTTCACTGTTCTAAACCACCAGAGGTGTTACCATTCATTCCTTTACTACCTTAGACCAGCAAAGAATGTTATCATTTATGCCTTCACTGTCCTAGATCACCATTAATGTTACCATTCACACCTTTGCTGCCCTAGACCACTAGGGATGTAAATATAAACTGCTCTATGTATGTTATTATTAAGTCCTTTACTTTCCTAAACTACCAGAAATGTTACTTATCCTTCCAGTGCAATTTGCAAGAAGGGTCTACAACACTGCCAGATGCATTATTTAGTGCTCTATTGTGGAGAATAAAGCACTGGTAAATTAATCTGGCTGTGCCCTGAACGTTTCTTGTGTATTGGTATTGCATCAATCTCAGACATGACCGATGAATTTGTATGGCACTGTTTCTGGTAGGAAGCAGCCATGTTTTTTCTAATCCAATACAACAACTTTAATCCACCATTTTTTTCTACATTGATGTTTAAGCCTCAATGCCTTCTAGTTAATGAACTAAGAAATCGCAGGTGAGGAAATAACTAAGTGTAAAAACACAAGTGTAGAAATGAGCTGTGGTTATTGGTGCATGACTTCATTTGTTGTGCAACCCGTGTTTAAATTGATTACTCTGTACGCTTTGATCAAGTTTATACATGTGGAGGTCAACTTTTCACATGTCCTTTTGTCAGGATCAATAGCTTTTCACTGATAACTTCTTCAGTCACCCAGAACTAATACTTTTGTTGGATGTTTTATTACACTGGTGACATTCTAAAACTCCATTACTGAGCTGCACTGTATATCCTCTAACCACAGGACTAGATTATACCTTTCTCTGATGACCTATTGTTTCTTCAATTTCCAAGAATCAGGTCACTCTGTGCGTTAAGGATATGCTCACCTTTAGAAAAATTTATTTGTATTGCTTATATGAAATACCTTTGCGAGCAGTATTGATTAAAAACATCCTACCATTTGTGTACGCAGCTTTTTGCCCAGACCTATGTGTCTCCATGGTTACAGACTACAGACAAATCCTGTGTAGTCAGTGTTTCTCTGCTGCCCTGAAAATTTGCCCTAATGTGTCAATGCATGAACAGTCAGAGCCAGGCTGTTTAGCTAAAATAGGATAAGAATCATTGTAGAAGAAAATCTAAACATGGAAAAATATTAGGTCTGTACAGGTTTCTAGCCTTCAGGCCTTATGATATATCAAATATAGATCCATATATTAGATGATTTCACCTTTGGGTTTGTGCACTTTTTGCATTGTCTGATCACACATTGTAGAAGTTTTACTCCCCTTCAATTACATGTTCTTAATGTACAAAAAAAAATGAAAGGATATTTGATTTATAAGTGTGTGCACTGCCTGTTTTGTAACATATCAATGAAGGTAGATACTGAATAGGTGTATCAATTTACCACACTGTCACTGACTGACAGACTGATTAAAACATACCGAGCACAAGGAGGGAGGCAGCTCTCACCTGCTAGTCCACTATCTGAGCACGGAGGTCGCAACTGGAGGCGACAACAAGTAGCAGGAAAGGAAGAGATGTCCAGCTCCAAAAATTGTGGTAGAAAAATCTTGTATCTTTATTCTGCGGTAATAAAAACTGCCATACAGGATGCTAAAGTCAACATGTTTCAAACCATCACATATTCATGGTCCTTCCTCATGACATATCAAACCCCAAATGGATTGCTGCTTATGTGCTCCCCACACACCTGGCTCCATAATCATGAGATCATGTGACCAGTGGGAGCACACATAGAGCAATCACTGCACCAACACATCTTACAAAAAATCACCAACATGCAACATGATTAAAACATACAGTAACTTTCATTTACAATCAATTAAAAACTTACCAAGCATACTTTTGGGCAGTGATAAGTGTATGCAGTCAAGATTAGACACCATCATCTTCAGTAAACAAAGTGATCGCCAAAGTTACAGGCAGTCTACTAGGGTCCACATATATAGTTGTGGACCCTGACAAGGGATTAGCATAGCTAGTGGATACACATACACAAGGGTATAAAGTACCAATAAAACTGACCCTAAACTAGTCATTTTATGGATTCCTAAGGAGAACATAGTTGTTATCCTGAATAGGATGGACCTTCTCTAACACCTTAGTTTACCACAAAATGTCATTGATCTAAAGGGACAAGAATACCACCTCAGGTAGGAATAATTTTGTGTGGAAGTCAACAAGTTCAAAAACATATTCAATGAAAACTAATAATCTTTCTATCTGTATGTCTGTCTGTATATCTATCTAAATCTATCATTTCCTATTTATCTATCTATTTATTCCATATTTATTTATCGCATATCTATCATTTATCTATTCATCTCATATCTATTTCTCATAATCATAACCACCCTTTCTTTTCTACAGAGCAGGGCCTCGTATTGAAATAGGACAAATACATAGTACTGACAAGCATGCATCTCAGGAACTGTATAATTTCTGATCATTTGGACTCCATTTTGTATCTGTTAGAACCATCCTAGCCTGTGATTGAACTAAAGATTTGTTTAGAATTGCTTGTGCAAGGGAGTTGGGCTTTGTCTACATATTTTGTCAAGGTTGTTTTTGGATTCTGATTCACTGACGATCTGGGAACTGGCTGCTCCCAGGTCCAGGATGATAGCAAATAAACAACACATACATAGTGACAATTATAAAGCGTATGCGCTAGCTGCATTCCATTAAGGAATGAAACTCTTTGGCCTCAAACATGACGCCCGGATAAGATGCAGGTGCGTTGCGGGAATCGCCGCGATTTTTCCGCGCGTGTGCTAACGTTTGTAGTGCGTTAAGCACGCGCGTGAAAAAATCCGCATGCTTGGTACCCAGACCCGAAGTCAGACTTCATCACTGAAGTCTGGTTTCGGGATGAGTATTCTGTATGTGTAATTATTTTCCTTTATAACATAGTTATAAGGGAAAATAATCGCATTCTAATTACAGAATGCAATGTTTCCCGGGCTTTAAAGGGTTAAAAATAATAAAGAGTTAACTTACCTTCTCCCATTGTACGCGCAGAGCCCCAGAACGTCTTCTCTCTTGATAGTTTGGATGCTTGAGGACCTGTGGTGACGTCACAGGGTCACATGGTCCAATCATAGAAGCATTTGAGTGGACCATGTGACCCATGTGATCCTGTGACATCACGGCAGGTCCTTCATCCAACAGATGAAGGTAAGTTATTTTTAACCCTTTAAAGCCCGGGGAACATTGCATTCTGTAATTAGAGTGCGATTATTTTCCCTTATAACTATGTTATAAAGGAAAATAATAACGATCGGGTCCCCATCCCGATCGTATCCTAGCAACCATGCGGGAAAATCGCAACGCATCCACACATGATTGCGGATGCTTGCGATTTTCCCGCATCCCCATTCACTTCTATGGGGCCTGCGTTGCGTGAAAATCGCAGAATATAGAACATGCTGCGATTTTCACACAACGCAAAAGTGATGCGTGAAAATCACCGCTCATGTGCACAGCCCCATAGAACTGAATGGGTCAGGATTCAGTGCGGGTGCAATGCGTCCTCCTCACGCATTGCACCCGCGCGGAAAACTCGCCCGTGTGAAAGGGGCCTTTGTTTAAACAGTATAAAAATTGGAACTTTTCAAGGCGTAGTCAGAAGCATATCTACGAGAGGACGTCTTATGCAGGAACCAGCAACCATTCGCTGAAAGGGCTTCCCAACTTATGTGTCACTGTCAGATGATGTTTACTCAATTACTGATGTCACTTCTTTATCCTTTGTATATACTTTATTTACAAAAGAAGGACATCATATCACTATTTATATGTACTATTTTTATAGATAGTAAAACATTTTATTAACCTTAATTCGAAGTGTAGTTCTCACCTTCATTCAAAGTGTAGTTCTCACCTTCATTGGAGCTCTTATCAGCAAAACAATCTGACATTTTAGATTCACTTAATAATCTGTGAAAAACAAATTTCTTCCTATAATGTGAAAAAAAAAGTCAGCGGCAAGGGGGTAACAATAAGCTCATGAACATAAAAACTTCCAAGTGTGTGCAGAACATTGAGCAGACATTCGGAAGATGTGTTGTAGCTTCCCCCCAGTTATATTAAGAAAATGGTTGGTCAGTGAGTGACCCTGCATTGTAATCAGGGTCTCAGTCACATGTTAATGGTGTCATCTTATAGGAAAGCATACGATTCCCTTTAATTGTGGAAAATAAATGCTTCAAATTTCATGAATCTTCTGCTCATTAATAGAACAATTACTGATATGCGGCCTCTGAAATGTAAATGTTTCAATGACTGCATTTTCTATTAATTTCGGACACACTAGCTTCTATACTAAGAATGTATGTGTAATTAAAAACCATTCCATTTCAAGAAGTAGTAAGTGAACCCTTTTGATTCCCTGAATTTCTGTATTGATTACTTATAAAATGTGATCTAAATGTTATCTGAGTCACAATTACAAACACAATCTCAGTAACACTGAAACTGCTGTACCATTCATGTCCCTTATTGAATACATTGACTAAACGTCCACATTGCAGGAAAAATTAAGTGAATTTTGTACCATCAAATTGTACTAAAGATATGGCTACCAATGAAGAATGAGCAAATTTATTTGCAACAAACTAGGTTTGTTAAAAATGTCATAAAAAATTGCCCTCCAAACAAACCCGAAGCTTTTCAGGTTCACTACGTACAAATCCAGTGAAAGGGCGTGTTGGTGGGAAAAAACACAAGGGAGGAAAAACAAGGATTGTCAAATGACCCTTAGAGGAAATGGGGGAGCCTCATCAGCCAATCAGGGGTGGCATCAGGTAGGGACATGCCTGTGCAGAGCGAGCAGACGTCATTCTGTTTTGAGCTGTTAATGATGTTGGGTGGGTCTATGCAGAAAACAATCTCATACATGATACAGAGGCACAAGCGTTTATCTTGTCTAGAGATACAAGGACAATGTAGGGTCAGAATAAAAATAAATAATTGTGTAGAATGCTAGAGGTTGTTTAGGGAAAACAGTTTCTGGGAATAAGGGGCTGGGTAGGGCACACTTAGTGCTTAATTATAGTGTTGCTGCAGAACTTCACCCACCCTTGCAGTGCTAAAAAAACAGCCAACTGCAAGAAAAAACATTCTCATTTGAACAGAGACAGATGTTTGTTAGTTTTTTGTTCTAAATCTCAAGTTACTAGTACATATTATTATTACCAGCACAGTGTCCCACTAGCATTCTGCTACTGTGTAATTGCACACTTTTATTTCAGTGCATTATATTTGTCCGTTGTTATTAAACATTAAACTCTGTTTTGAGCATTGTGACATGCAAATAAACAGTATACAAGTCTTCTCCCGGCCTTTCTTGCATTGTTATAGCATTAAAACATGTAATTTACAGTAGAGAAAGGTCTTTTTTTAAACTGCATTTTTAAACACAAATAACACAGTACACAAATCTTACCAATGCCAATACTACATTTTTCCCAAAGTAAATGATCAGTAGCAGTATTCACTGAGTTTGTAGAAGAGGAAGAACATTTAATGGCTCCTCTGTATTTAAGTTACAGAAAATATGCTTACAATTTTGCTATAACCATATATTCTCAGTTCTGTGTACTCATGACTTTTCATTTAGGAAAAGCGTGAGTTTACATTAGTCCTCATAATAAAATGTCTGGAAAACAGAAGGGTTAGAAAATAAAGACTCAGGCTTTGTCCTGCTAGAGCCAGAATGTGGGTACTAGCCGCACCAGGTATCTGGCCAGAAGTAGTAATAGTACTAGCCAAAATGTTCTCCCTTGCTTCCGAAAGGCACAACCTTATCATTGAAGAGAAGGAGGATGAGATTGTAGATTGGATGGCTCATCCTTTCTCTCAGTCACAGCAAGATGACGTAGAGGTCACTTCTCAGCCTGACACCTTGACTAGGATCCAGGATTCACAGCATTCTTCCTCCTCCTTGCTGCCTCTGAGAAGCATTTCAGTGGTGTCCTCCTAGCCTAGCTATCAATTTCCCTATTAAATCTCAGCAGCAGTTACACTGTCCCTCCTCTCACTAAGACTGCAGCTTCCGAATGAATCTAAAATGGATGCTGTGTCCAGGAGATGGGAGGGTCTGGGAGGGAGGGTATGCTAATTGGCTGGAATGTGTCTGCTGACTGTGAGGTACAGGGTCAAAGTTTACTCAATGATAGGGGTGGACCTAACATCGCATATGTTCGCCCGCCGCGACGAACGCGCACAAGCTATGTTCGCCGGGAACTACTCGCGGTGAATAGTTTGGGAGTTGGGACATCATATTTGCGAACTTAACTTAGAGATGGGTTCTAATGGTTGTATTGCTAGAATATAACTAAGATTGGGAATTTAGCTCTATATTCTCAATCTTCGTTATATAATTCTAGCAATACAACCATTAGGAAACCCAGATCTAAGTTGAATTTGCAATGCGATTAATATAACCTGCATTAATCGCATTGCGAATTCAACTTAGAGCTGAGTTCCTAATGGTTGTTGTATTGCTAGAATATACGTTATATTCTAGCAATACAACCATTAGAACTCAGCTCTACGTTGTAATCGCAATGCGAATAATACTTACAATTATTAATCGCTTGCGAATCCATTTAATGCCTCTATTTGATTGAATATGACGGTTGACTATGACTACCACCAATGTTCTGCTGCCCTCGAGGCAAGATATCTGAACCTCCAGGGCCATTTGGGCGTTTTTGATAGAAAACGATCAAAACGCATTTGCGTTTTTTAATTTTTAATTTTTAGTTTAATTTTTGTGTATTTTGCCACATTTGGTTGCATATTTACATTTGGTATAGGCAAATATGGTAGTCTAGATCATTACTCTGCCCAAATCTATATTCAGCTACATGGCTTAGAAAATATGCTGTCAAACAATGATCCTAGGTTTTGGTATAGACACATGATCTAGACTACCATATTTGCCTATACCAAATGTAAATATGCAACCAAATGTGGCAAAATACACAAAAGAATAAACTAAAAATGAAAAATTATAAAACGCAGATGCGTTTTATGCGTTTTATGCGTTTTCTATTAAAAATGCCCAAATGGCCCCTGGGGGTTCAGATATCTTGCTTTGGAGGCAGCAGAACGTTGGTGGTAGTCATAGTCAACCGTCATATACAATCAAACAGAGGCATCAAATGGATTCGCAAAGCGATTAATAATTCTAAGTATTATTCGCATTATGACATAACTTAGAGCTGAGTTCTAATGGTTGTATTGCTAGAATATAACGTATATTCTAGCAATGCAACAACCATTAGAACTCAGCTCTAAGTTGAATTCGCAATGCGATTAATGCAGGTTATATTAATCGCATTGCAAATTCAACTTAGATCTGAGTTCCTAATGGTTTTATTGCTAGAATATAATGAAGATTGAGAATATAGCGCTATATTTGTTATCTTCGTTAATATATTCTAGCAATACAACCATTTGGAACTCAAATCTAAGTTGTAATCGCAATGCGAATAATGCAGGATATATTAATCGCATTGCGATTTACAATTACTAACACTGCAGCTTCAGAATGAATGTAAGATGGATCCTATCCTTGCGTTTAGATAGGAGGTGGGAGGGTCTGGGAGGGAGGGTATGCTGATTGGCTGGAATGTGTCTGCTGACTGTGAGGTACAGGGTCAAAGTTTGCTCAATGATAAAGTATAGGGGCGAACGCGAACATCGAATATGTTCGCCCGGCAGAGGCGAACGCGAACAAGCTATGTTCGCCGGGAACTGTTCGCCGGCGAATAGTTCGGGCCATCTCTAGTCTTCACTGCCCCCTCATAAGTGGGACTCCTTTTTTCCTAAGAAAAGGCTACAAAATCCCACCACTCCCTATGGCTTATAGTCGAGTGTCTCCCTATTGATGACTTATGTGAGAGCAGCCAGCATTTGAACTACCTTGAAGAGGAGTTTCAGTGGGAGGCAGGGGACCCCATGCATAGTTGTGTTGGTGATGGTAATATTAGCACCCATAGCCACAGTATTGATGATGGGGGAACTTGGGAAAAATACAGAGCAGGAAATTGGGGGAGGGGAGGGCAGGACTCCACCATGATAAATATCAGTTTAATAAAACTGGCATGGAGAGTGAGGACTCTGATGATGAAGATTATGTGTTGGACAAGACCTGGGAGCCAGATCAGGGAGCTAAGGAGGAGGTAACATCTGATGAGGAGGGTGGTGGCAACGGCAGCAATAAAAAGTAGAGGCGATCTACAGCCAGAACCTCCTAATGAACTGTCAGGGCCAGATCTGCTTTGGAAACTGCTGATGCCATTGATACTCTCTGTGCAATAGGCCCAAATCATGCTGGACCTAAGCTAAGCTCAGTTGCTGCTAGCTCTGTGTAAGTATCTCCTGTCTGCTAGTTCTTCTACATCAGAGATCAGCAACCTTCGGCACTCCAGCTGTTGTAAAACTACAACTCCCAGCATGCTCTTTCCACTTGTGTGGAAGCTTAGAGAGCAGCCAAGCAAGTGTGCATGACGGGAGATGTAGTTTCACAACGCCTGGAGTGCCGGAGGTTGCTGACCCCTGTTCTACATGCTGTCGGAAGATAACAGCGTTGCCCTGTGCAAGACCTTCAAGAGTAAAATAAGCAGCCTGGCCACATCCACATGCTGTACGGTGTCCATGTCATCGTCATTATCATTTAATGCTTCTCCTGCTAAGACTTCTCCTCCTCGGCCATCAATAACTGTATGTGTGGCCAGAAAACAAATGTACACCAGTAATCCAATGCTAAGCAAGCTTAATACCTATCTGGCCAAAATGCTGTCAGTGCAGTTGCTGCCGGGGCATTTAGTAGAGTCTATAACCTTTAGGGAGCTCATTGCATGCACTCAGCCTCGCTGGAAGATACCTAGCCGGCATTATTTCTCCTAAAAAGTCATCCCTGCCTTGAATTGTCACATTGCAGAGAATGTGGGCCACTTCTTGTAATTGTCACTGTGTGGCAAGGTTGCTCTCCCTTCCTCAGGCTGTCGCAGACTGCGTGTGTGAACATGCTGAATACACTGCCTCTCCAACTGAACTGATTTGGCTCCTTGAATGGATTAGTAATATGCCTTCAGATGATGCAATTTTTTCAATTGCTATGGATAATGTATATGAATTTGTTCTGTGAAACTGTGATGATGCACTTTATCTGAAGAAGTAGATGCACTTTAGCCCCTTAAGGACCCGTGCAGTACATTTATGGTGCTGGTGGACGTGACTTAAGGACCAGTGCCATACTTGTACGGTGGGCTGATCGGGCGGGTGCAGGAGCTGCGCCCACCCGATCAGCGGCACGGACCCGGCGGTCACTGACAGCGGGCCCCTGCTGCATATGCCGGCATCGGTGAAAACATAGATGCCGGTGTGTTAACCCCTTGTATGCCACGTCAAAGCTGACCGTGGCATGCAGAGGGTTCGCGGAGGGTACGGGTGCACTCTGCTTCCCCATCGGGTCCCCGCACTGCAGTGTTGGGGCCCCGATGGCAGAGACGGCATGCCTGATGCCTTCTATAGGCATTGGAACTTGTCTTCTAAGGAAGCCTGTGAGATCCAGCCCTTAGGCTGGGTCTCACAGGCAGGCTGTCAGCATAAAAGCTGACAGCAAATGCATTACAATACAGGTTCTATTGTAATGCATTGCAGAGGGGATAATACCTCAGAAATTGAAGTCCCAGAGTGGGACAAAAATAAAAAGTTAAAAAAGTAAAAATAAAGTGTTTTTCATAATAAAAAAAATAACGTTTACAGTAAAAAAAAATAAAAAAATAAAACACATAAAGTTGTAAAAAAAGAATAAAAATAAAACATGTTGGGTATTGCCGCATCCGTAACGACTGACTCTACAAAAATATTACATGATCCACCCCCTCACCTGAACGACATAGAAAAAATAAAATAGAAAACTGTGCTAAAACAATCATTTTTTATCAGATTACATCACAAAAAGTGTAATACCAAGCGATCAAAAAGTCATACGCACCCCAAAATCATACCAATCAAACTTTCATCTCATCCCACAAAAAATGAGACCCTACATAAGACAATTGCCCAAAAAATAAAAAAAACTATGCTCTTATTGTGTAAAACTTAAATAAATTTTACAAACGTATACATATTAGGTATTGTGGCATCCGTAAGAACCTGCTGTATAAAAATATCACATGACCTAACCCCTCAGATGGAATAGGTAACAAAACTGAATGTGCACTCCACTTAGGGGGAGGTGCTGTGGTATAAGGGAGTAAACCCAATACAGTCAAAATAAATAAAACCACGCACTTAGGCCTCTTGCACACGAACGTGTGCACCCCGTGCCCGTGCTGCGGGCCGCAAATTGCGGCCCGCAATGCTCGGGCACCGGCCGTGGGGCAGCCGCAGCGGTTCGCGGACCCATTCACTTGAATGGGTCCGCGATCTGCCCGTTCCGCAAAAAGATAGGACATGTTCTATCTTTTTGCGGGACGGAAGTATTGGACGGAACCCCGCGGAAGCACTCCATAGTGCTTCCGTAGTGTTCCGTTCCGTCATTCCATTCCGCACCGTTTCGCATCTCCGGATTTGCGGACCCATTGAAATGAATCGGTCCGCAATACGGGCACGGGGCGCACACGTTCGTGTGCAATAGGCCTTACAATGTTTATATGCAAAAAGGAAAAGGTTTTAATATACTGCTCCGTATACAAGTATGTATATCAAAAAAGAATAAATGGGGGTGGTGAGGTGAAAAAAATCAAAAAGTCAAACAAATCTCCGTTTGTGATAAATTTGTAATCAATTCAGAACTGTGATAGCTAGGGAAGGACTTTTTTTTCTTTTTTGATATACATACTTGTATACGGAGCAGTATATTAAAACCTTTTCCTTTTTGCATATCAACATCGTGAGTGCGTGGTTTTATTTAACCCCTCAGATGAACACCCTAAAAAAAAACTGTGTCAAAAAGCCATTTTCTTGTAACCTTACATCACAAAAAGTATAATACCAAGCGATCAAAAAGTCATATGCACCCTAAAATAGTACCAATCAAACCATCATCTCATACCAAAAAAAATGAGCCCCTACATAAGATAGTCACCCAAAAAATAAATACAATTATGGCTTTTAGTATATGGAGACACTAAAAAAATGTATTTCAAAAATGCTTTATTACGTAAAACTGAAACAATCAAGGAAAAAAAGTAGTCATATTTGGTATTGTCGCATCTGCAACTACCTGCTCTAAAAAAATAGCACATGATCTAACCTGTCAGATGAACATTGTAAAAAACAAAAAATAAAAATTCTGCCAAAACAGCTATTTTTTGTTACCTTGCCTCACAGAAAGTATAATATAAAGCAACCAAAAATCATATGTACCCTAAAATAGTACCAACAAAACTGCCACCTTATCCCGTAGTTTCCAAAATGGGGTCACTTTTTTGAAGTTTCTACTCTAGGGGTGCAGGGGGGCTTCAAATGTGACATGTCAACTTAAAATTATCCCAGTGAAATCTGCCTTCCAAAAACCATATGGCGTTCCTTTCTTTCTGCACCCTGCCGTGTGCCCGTACAGCAGTTTATGACCTCATATAGGGTGTTCCTGTAAACTACAGAATCAGGGTAATACATTTTGAGTTTGTTTGGCTGTGAACCCTTGCTTTGTTAGCTGAAAAAAATGGATTAAAATGGAAAGTCTGCCAAAAAAGTAAAAATTCTGAAATTTTATCTACATTTTGCTTTAATTCTTGTGAAATACCTAGAGGGTTAAGAAAGTTTGTAAAATCAGTTTTGAATACCTTGAGGGTGTAGTTTCTAAAATGGGGAATTTATAGGTGGTTTCTATTATGTAAGCCTCACAAACTGAACTGGTCCTTAAAAATTGGGTTTTGGACATTTTCTTAAAAAATGTAAGATTTGCTTCCAAACTTCTAAGCCTTCTAACGTCCCAAAAAAAGAAAATGTAATTTACAAAAATATCCAATCATGAAGCAGACATATGGGAAATTTAAAATAATAACTATTTTAGAAGGTATCACTATCTGTTTCAAAAGCAGAGAAACAGAAATATTTGAAAATTGTGAATTTTTCCAATTCATTGGTAAATTTGGTATTTTTTTAATAAATACAAATGAAATATTTTGACTCAAATTTACCACTGCCATGAAGTGCAATATGTGACGAGAAAACAATCCCAGAATGGCTTGCATAAGTAAAAGTGTTTTAAAGTGATCACCACATAAAGTGACACATGTCAGATTTGCAAAATATGGCCTGGTCCTTAGGTGAAAAATGGCAGGGTCCTGAAAGGTTTAAATGAAGCCAGTGTTGTTTCCTAAATATGGAGTGGACTTGTGAGGATTGAGAGTATCCTCTGACACACTGTTAGGCAACTATCTGCATTCTTGAATTTAGTTTTTTACAGTCAATGTTTCTCGCGGCAACGACGAGGCAGCACCCCAGCAACAACGACAGTTCCTTTTGACACCTCTACGCTTGAGGATGTGTGTATAAAAAAAAAAAAACTACAAATCCTAATATTTCAAAACTAATGTGGGGAACTAACCAGGGAAACACTAACCTGCCACTCATCAACCCTGCTTCCCTACATGTCCAATATACAGTATTCTACTGAAATTATTTCTGGCATCGGCACCCATTTCTATCTGGTTAGATTTGGGAAGATAGGGAGAAGAGCAGGGTTGCATGAACCAATGATGACAGTAATGGTACAGTCACACAATGGATTTTGAAAATGCTTTTAAATCCATGCTGATTTTAATAGTGGGTTTTTTCTGAGCATTTTTGTTTTTCTGTACAGTTTAGATGCACATTATTTAAATATAAATCTGCATTTCTGCTGTTTTTTAGAATGGATTCGACCAAAAAAACACGTGGAGCATACAGCACAGTTTTCTGCCTCTTCCCATTCATTTTGGTGGGAGATTCAGTATGGATTTCCACTTGCAAAAAAGCAAGTGCTGCTTCCCATTGAAATGAATGGAAGGCTGTTTGGTGGTGCTTTTTGGTGCTGATTTCGCAAGTAAAACATGCCACAATCACCGCCAAAAACTGTGAACAGGCCTTAAGTGTACTGCATTCCTGTATACTTACTATCAGCACTGAGCGCTACAGGGAAACATGTTAGGAGCAGGGTTGGGGTAGCGAAGCAGTGTCTGGGTAGAGAGAGCAGAGACAGGCTGAGAACACTGAAAACTGACTTTCAAGAGCAGCAGTCATAATGTTGCTAAAGGAATATTTTAAAGGCTGTTTTTTTAATATAAAAGTCAACAAAATTCACTTAGAAAGTACATGTAAAATACTTTAAATCGGTGTCCCACACATAATAAAAAAAAATTATAAATGACAGTCATCTTTCTAATGGTCACCTTCATTTAGAGAAAAGATGGTGTCACCATCATTGTAGACTGTGATTCTTTACTGTAAGAGCAATGAGATTATGCAGCTCTAGCAGAAATGGTTGTGATGGCCACGTCATTGAACAAGTTTAAGAAGGGTCTGAATGCCTTTATTGGTGTAGCAGTATTGCAGGTTATGGGTTCCAGATGTTTGGAGATGGATCATTGATCCAGGGATGTATTCTAATTGCTATATCTGGAGTCGGGAAGGAATTTTTCTCTATTAAAGGGAGTCTATCACCTACTTTGGGCATATTAAATTGTTATCACTGTCCTCTAGGTGACATAAACAGTTATCAAAGATACAGAAATAAGAAAGAAATGATCTGTTGTTTATAAACGAAGTTTGAAGATATATGCACTGACACCAGCTTTCGCGGGATTTCAGAAAGCAGAGTCCGGGATGTAAGGGCACTGGGCTGGCTTACATTGAAACATGAGAGGAGCGAAATGGCATTCTAAGGAGAACATGGGCACTTGCATTCGGAGAGGAACGTCTCTGGGCACTTGCAGATCATTTGTATATATCTTCAAACTTTGTTTATTCAACATCAAAGATACAGAAATCACAAAGAAATTTACGATCTGTTAACTGTTTATGTCACATACAGGACAGTGATAACAGTTTAATATGCCCAAAGTAGGTGACAGACTCCCTTTAAAATGAGGTCACTGGCATCTGCCTTAGATGGCTTTTTTTGCCTTTTCCTGGATCACACCTTTCCTTGGTGTGTCATTATAATGGGATCTGGTAGCAATCTGGTATAACTGACAGTTTGTAGGCAAAAAAATGTTGCTTGCAGCGGTTTTTGTCTGGACGAAAGCCGGCATTTCTGCGGAAAGTGGTCGGATTCCATTATAGTCAATGGGATCTAACAGTGAATGACAGTATCCATGTATACCGGATCCGGTGAACTCTAAAGGCTGTTCTTTGCTGAAACAGCCTGCTGGATCAGTTAAACGGAGGTGTGAACCTATTTTAATACAAACTTTAAACAAATGAAACAAACCCTTTGATCTTGCTCCATTCCATCTGTTTACTGCTTTATACATTCAGCACATAAGTAATTTATAGGGGACAGATGGAAGGTAGTATTTATGGCTGCAGGATCAGACTGCACACAATTTTTAGCACCACAGAGTTTCAAACCTGCACTCCGTGTTGAAACCAACTTATCTGGCCAGGCTCCAGGACCCCACCCCCGGACACTCTGCATAGCGACGCCCCAAGTGATGCCGTCACATCCTTGATAACCGAGCACAATGCTTGGTTTCCCTGCCGCAGCATACACAATCTGGGGGAGATTAGGCAATCATTTCATTTAGGTGTTTATGGTTATTTGCGGGCTTACAGCCCAGTTATATCATTGCCGTTCAAACTGGTATTCTGGTCCAATAAGGTGCCGAGTTCATAAACCTATCAGGTTCTTATCTAGGGACTTGGCACTCTATTTAAATCCTCTGCTGGCAATATAGCCTTGCCAGTTATATGTTTTTACTTCTTAGCTGTGCTCTTGGTTCGGTTCTGAGTGGGTTTGGATTGCTTATTGTATTGACCTCAGCTTGTCTTTGACCACTCTCTGACTCGTGAGTCGTGATTTAGTACTATGTTTCCAATCTGGTTCTGAGTTTGGCTTGGCTATTCTGACTACCCTCTGTAGTCTGATTTGGTACTGCATTGTCCACCCGGTTCCAATCCATTCTTGTACAACTCCATCTTTGTGTAGTTTCTTCTCTGTTTGTGTGTTCGTCCTGCACTTAGCATTGAAAATTTTGACCAGTTGCGGACTTGCCGCCTAGGACTTGCACTGCAAGTAGGCAGGAAAAGCAGGCTGGATTCCAGTTAGGGCTTGCTTTCTGTGTGTTACTGCCTACTGTACTGACAGTACAAATAAAGGACTTGTCACATCAAACGAAGAAAATATTCCACAGCATTCCCTTTAAGCATTGCAAAACAGGCAAATTTTATTGGATCTGGGCTCATCATCTAGTGGTAAGTATACATAGGGTTGAATTTTCTGGAAGTTTTGGTCATGAGGACCACCTTAACCACTATGCCTGAAATTGAACAGTAGCATTGCACACATAGGCCCTGATTTGTCAAGACTGACACATTTCCCCCTATAGGATAAAAAGCATGATTGACCACAAAATTTTATCAATTATACTTTTTATCCTGTGTGAGAAACCTTGCTATTCCTTTTCAGGCATACCACTGAAGAAGTCCTCATGACTGAAACATCCAGAAAAATTGAACCCTATATACACTTACCACTATATAATTATCCACTGAGCCTGGATCCAATGGAGACACAAATAGGAGGTGGAGACACAAAATTGTAGGATATCGTTAGTCAAGATAAATTTGCAAAATTTGCTTGATTTTTGTTAGCCCAGTGCTAACATTAGGGAGCCCCGCACCCGTGCCCACATATAGGACCAGCAGCGCAGGCACAGGTGCGGGGCTTCCTAATTCAAAGTAATTTAACTGTTGTATCTGTGCTCCGTGCAGAGTTTACTTCCTGCTTGAATCCTGAACTGTTATCTGATATCTCCTCAGCCTATGGCTGGGTTGCAGAAAGTATTTAAAGGCGTTTCCTGCCCCAGCAATCTTGGTCACTAGCTTGTCTAATTCCTTTTGTGAAGGTGTTTTTGAAGTTTGTGCTTTTCTGTGTACTGGACCCTGCTGTTTGATTTAACAGATTTGGCTTGTTTGCCACTGTAATGACCCAGAGTGCCATTACCATTCCGCACCCCACTACTGTCTTCTGTGGGCTATATTATTCAGTGTCATATTATGCATTTATTTCAGTCCACTACAATGTGGATTGCTATTTCTTTGCAACTGTTATTGTTCATGTAATGTACCTGGTTCACCAGAAGGTGGGAGCAAGCATGGCTTAGCTACATTTGCAGAGGATGGAACCTTCTTTCCATTCTCTTCTCTCCCTCTAAGGAGGAGTTTAGTTAGTTAGAGGTCAGTGGAGAGTACCCCCTGCTTGGGGAAGGAATCAGGTCCACATCCCTGCTGGATGTGTCCTGCCTAAGCAAGCTAGAGCACCTTCAGCTCTGCTGGACACAGAGGCCAAAGCCTGAAGCCTCTGAAGCCATGAGGTATAGATTCCCTGGTATTAGTCTAGAGAAAGACTACAGAGAGAAGTTGCGGCATAAAGAAAGAAGCAAAGTTATACAGTAAGCTTGCCAGCACAGCAGAGCCAGAGAGCTACAGATGTAGCAGAGTTGAGTTTGTTTGCCTGCCAGAGTTATTACTAACACCTGCTGGGAACCAAGACAAAGCCTGAAACTGTTGGAGAAGCATTTCTTCAAGTAAAACTGTTATTGAACTTCATCAAAAGGTCTGGACTCAATTTATTTCTTCAAATCACTTGATTATTCCCCCTATTTGCTCTGCTTCAAATGACAACGCCTGGGTTGCAGCATATCCAGGTAGGAGCTCTGTGACATATGCACCAACATTAAGGGACATTTAGGCCACCCTACCCCACTCTTACCTTCCTACACATGGGTACCATCTACTACATCACTAAAACGGGCCCTGTGCCCTTGTTGTTTCACTGCAACTGGTGTCATGAAAAAAAAATTCTTTAAGGGACCCATGGCCGTTGCCGTGCATCGAACCACCTACCTCTGACCTTGTACTTCGATAACGAGCTTTGTTTGCCTGCCCTGACTCAGAATTTCCTGACCACATCCTTCTCCTTGGTGCTTGCATCGGTATCTCTGACTCCCTGGTCAGCTGCCACTGACCTGGGGCCTGCTCTGAAGTGACACCTGGTAACTCCCCTAACAGCCCAAGCCTATCCTCACCATCAGAGGCTCTAGTGAAGACCAGGTAGTTACTTAGTCACTCCCCTCCAGGGTATAGCCAGTCAGTGGCACAGTAGACCCACACCTGCTTGCATAACAATTTTTTTTAGTTCATAAGAACTTCTGATTTATTGAGGCAATTAAATAAATGATTGTAAATGTGAACAAGGCTGATCACATTCCTAATCTATGTCTACACTTTATATATTGTCACTGTAATAAGTAGTTTTGTTCGCTCGTGTCTCCTGTGGCATGTGTCTCCACTCTTTCACCACTTTTCAGCTTGTATCGTTATTTATTCCCTTTCTTTAACCACCTGTTTTCTCAGAGATAGCACCTGATGCTATGTAATTATTCTCATTTGTCTCTCTTTCCCTTCCATTCTGTGATAAAATGGTCAATTTACTATACACAAAATTTCACATCTATATCACTAGGTAGACACTGCTAGGCTGCATTTGTTTTCAGAAAACGAGGCTTGTCGTAAGAACAGAAAATATAACATTTCATTTACCAAGTGGGGACGTAGTCTTAAATCGCCTCTGTGTTTCCCGGGATCCATGTAAAAATACCCTCCTCTCTTTAAATTCTCCTTGTTAAAGGAGCATTTACTCCAAGATAGTTTATACCAAGAAACGGATACTTACATACTTTGCATTCAAGCATCAGAATCTTACACAATGATTAATAATGTACCTATGAGAATTCTGCAACAATTTTGAAGGCCCATAATGCTGATGTATACAGTAGGTGTAGTCCTAGAACTAAAAGTGTCACTGAAATTTGAAAAGAAAACTTTTTATATATCATAGAGTCCAGGGCCATACCTGGCAGATGGCCTTCATGGTGCCTGAGGCAAAAATTGAAACAGCACCAATAACCCCCCACCCCCCAATGCCAAATTCTTGACCTAACCCCTTCCCTCCAGCCAGATGTGTAATGAATACACTTTCTATAATACTGGTGTCTTCTTATGTGGCACAAGGGTCTTTGGGCCCCCACAGGCTCCTGGGCTCGGTAACGACCGCTACCTCTGCACCCCCTATTGCTACACCCTGATAGAAACATATGAAAGGCTTTGATCAGTAGGAGTCTGAGTGCTAAGACCCTCGCGAATCACTAGAAGGAGGAGATGAGAACACTTACACAGCATGCTCTATCCGCACTGCAGGAGACTGGCTCAGTAATACTGTGCAAATATATTATTACTACTATCAAAAGTTTTTTTTAATGTTCAGTTACACTTTCATATGTTTCAGGGGTGTTGCAAGGGTCTTAAAATAGCAGGGCTACAAAACCTAAGACATATTTTAAAGGGCATCTGTCAGCAGATTTGTACCTATGACACTGGCTGAAGAGCATTGCACGTAGGGGGAAGATCCTGTGTGTATTAGCAGAGTAATTGTACAGCTAAGACTTGTAGTTCTACACATACAACATGCTGCTGAGTCTCCCAGCACTCAGGACAGCTCTTGTATTCACTCCCTTAGCAGTATCATACAGCTAGGACTTGTAGTTCTACACATACAACATGCTGCTGAGTCTCCCATCAGGCAGACATGTCACTCAGGGCAGAACTTGTATCCACTCCCTTAGCAGTGCAGGGGGAGGAGCAGAGATTGTTGTTACTGCAGGTAAATAAAGGTCCAAAAGAGAGCCAGGGAAATGAGAAAATAGATATTTTTTTTTTGCCTAAAACTAGCTTAGCTTAGTTATATGTTGCTGACCATCAGATTTACAGTGCTATATTCCCCCATAACTCGGACAACCCCTTTAAATTGGCAAACACCCAACCACCATACTTCCTAATCTAGTGCCAGTATTGTGAAGTTATATTTTGCAATTAGTGGGCTCCTCAGGGGGCTCAAACATGTTGAATTTCAATTGCCTGATCCTTTTGCTCTCCCATCATATAAGCCACAATCAGAAGAGTCTTGCAGTGGCTTTCTCCTCTCCCCCCACTGAAGATACATATGTGGTTGACTGACAGTAGGTAGAGATGGCTGTCGGCTGAACGAGCATTTGGCTAACAGTTATTGAAGTGTATGGGCCCCTTAAAGGGGTATTCCTATCTCAGACATTGATGGTAAATAACTAGGATATGCCATCAAACTCAGATAGGTGCAGGTCCTCTTTCTGCGACCCTCTCCTATCTCCAGAATGTGGCCCCTAGAGTAAAGGAGAGGATGCTGCACATGTGTAGGTGATATCAGAGTTCAGATAAATAGCCAATTCGGCCATTTTCCGAAGTCCCATAACGGTGAATGAAAAGCACACTGCGCATGCATGTCCACCTCTCCATTCACCGTCCCATTCACCGCTATGGGACTGCTGGAAATAGCTGAGCCAGGGCTCAGCAGCTATTTTGGAACTCCTATAGTGGTGATTAGAGAGTGGCCGTGCTTATGTGGTGTCCTCTTCTCCCCTTTGGGTTGCCTGTTTTGCAGATAGGAGTGGGTCCCAGTGAAATCTGACATTAATGGTATATCCCAGCACAGGTTTCATAGGGTTCAGCAACCTCTGGCACTCTACAGTAGCTGTTGTAAAACTACAACTCCCAGCATGCACACTTGCTTGCTGTTATTGGAACCATAGCAGTGAATGGAGCATGCTGGGTATTGTAGTTTCACAACAGCTGGAGTTGCTGACCTCTGTCCTATCAATTTCTAAGATGAGACAGCCCCTTTAAAAGGGTTGCATCATCTCAGACTTTTATGGCATATCCCTAGGGCAGGGGTAGGCAAACTTTGGCTCCCAGCTGTTGTAAAACTACAACTCCCAGCAAGCATAGTTGCTCTGCTCTTCTAAGAACTTACATAGAAATGAATGGACCATGCTGGGAATTGTAGTTTCACAACAGCTGGGAGCCGAAGGTTGCTGATGCCTGCCCTAGGGTATGCTATCAAAGTCAAATGAGTGCGGGCCCCAGATCTGAGACCTGTACCTATCTCCAGAACGGACCCGTGAAGGAGACTGCATGGCTATCCTTCATTAATTTTGATGGGACTTGCAAAAATAGTCAAAAGAGTGTGCTCAGCTATTTTTGGAAGTCCCACAGAAATTAATGGAGACCGCACTGTGCAAGTGCAGCCACACTACTCTGACTTCTATGGGATTGCCGGAGATAGCTAGTGCTCAGATATTTTCAGCGGTCCCAGAGAAATGAATGGAGAGAGGCCGCATGCATGGCACTCATTTTAGGCGTCCCATTCTGGAGATAGGTGTGGGTCCGAGAGGTTGCACCTCTGTGACATTAAACTAGTGATGTGCCACCAATGTCTAAGGTGAGACAGCTTCTTTCATAGTAGGCACAAATTCTGCTATAGGCCAAACCTGTTCTGGTATTCTCTTCTATATAAATCAAAAAATGGAAGAAATAAAAAAAACAAAAAACAAACAAACACATTACGATGGTACTTTCTGGAGTTACCACAAGGCGGCACCTAGTTTGTCACTGTCCAGGGTCTATGACAGCATCTTTGCTGGGTACATGAGTCTTATAAAGAACGTGCTTTTTTGTACTACACTTTTAGAAAAGTACAGCTGATTAGTGATATATTTCCAGTTGCAAAACCAGGGCAGCCGTAAAACTGGGGCAAAGGAAAGTCTTGAAGACAAATGTATTGTGTGGTTTAATACATATTCTAATGCGTCTTGTGTCTTATTAAGAGGAAAACAATTAAAATTGTGTTGTGCTTAGGCTAATTTGACACTAGGGGCAAGGGACTCCGGCAGGCTGTTCCGGCGGGCGAACATTCTGTCGGATCCGTGCTGCCGCTAGTACACGTGTGCCGCCGGACTACCGCTCCTGCCCCATTGACTATAATGGGGGTGGGGCGGAGTTCCTGCGGCAGCAAGGCAGCGCATGCCGAGAGGCCGCCAGAATAAAAGTACGCCGGAGTCCCTTGCCGCTAGTGTGAAACTAGCCTTAGTTGAATTCCACAAGGGGTTCATTTTCCACAAGGGAGATGCAGAAGTGCCGAATCATAAGCATAAAGGGGGAGATTTATCAAACTGGTGTAAAGTAGAACTGTCTTAGTTGCCCTCAGCAACCAATCAGATTCCATCTTTCATTTTTCACAGCCCAATTGGAAAATGAAAGGAAATAGACAGTTCTACTTTACACTAAATCTCCCCCAAAGATCTTATAATATCATCATGAATGAAGATAACGCTAGGATTCTATCATTCTATTCTATTATTCTATTCTTATATCACTCTACTACAGTTTAGATGAGTTCAAGACGCACAATTCAGGATATTTCCAATAAACTGGACGAAGTGCCATATCCATTACACAGAACATGATATAGTTTTCCCTTATGGAGACCTACCTACAAATGTATGACACATGGTCTGAATCCAAAAATGTATTGCAAAAGACTTGTGGAAGTTAATTTTGATGCCCTTAAAAGAGCACCTGTCAGGAGGATCAACCCTATTAAACAAGGCATACTGTCTGGCAGTGTTGATCCTACTGACTGAAATGATACCTTATGTCTTGTGGAAATCGGTTGTGTCATTCCCAAGAAGAAAGATTTTTATTCCTTATTCAAATGAGAGCTTCATTTAGGCCCCACCTGACAGTACACCTCAGCCCCTCAGCTTTCCAGGGCTGGCCATGCCCCTTGGGGCACTGAAGACCTCATTGGCATAGAGAAGAAAAGTCTTTATTTTCTGGGGGTTTTAACAGGACAGGTCTCATTGCAATCAGCAGGATTGACACTGCCATGCAGCACGCCTGGTCTAATAGGGTTGATTCTGCTGATATGTGTACTCTGGGGAGGGCTACAGGTAGACATACATTTTCCCTGTAGCTACACAGCATGTCTATGTGGAGGGGCTGTGTCCACCAGAGTAAAAGAAGCTCTTTGAGACCGACTATCCTCTCTAGCTTAAAGGGGTTGTCCGGGATCAAATTTTGTTTTAAAAGAAATTTAACTCACTATTAATAGCTGATTCAAGGTCCCCCCCAGATGTTTTTTTTTTTTTTCTTTCCTTTCCACTTCTGCAGTGCTCCGATCGTCCCCCACTGCTTACATCTAGAGGAGTTGAGCTGACACCTGGAAGTTCGGGTTTGCCGGATTCGGCCGAAGTTCGTCGTAAAGTTCGAGTTCGGGACCCAAACTTGACCGGAACTTGACCCCGAACCCCATCGAACTTAATGGGGACCCAAACTTTGGGGCACTGAAATGGCTCTAAAAAAGTAATAGAAAGGGCTAGAGGGCTGCAAAATGTGGGTAATAGCTGGACAATTGCCCTGCAAACAAATGTGGATAGAGGAGGTCCATATGGAGTAGGAGGTTGAGGAGGCGGTGGACATGGCGGTGTATTTGGAAGCGGTGGTGGAGGAGGTAGTCGCCAACAACACTGTTTTTTGTTTTTGGCTCTGCTAGCTGTGAGTACAAATGAACTACTACCCCTATCGGCCCAGCGTGCACTCACACATTGCCCCTGCGGCCTGGTCGTTGCAAGAGACGCCCCTGGTTTGCTTCAAAATCCATGATGAAAATCACTGACTGAACACTGACGTCTCAATGAGGCCTAAAAGTCCGTGACCAGCATTACCGCCGGTCACGGACATTAGTGCCAGGTGTCTGCCCTTTAAAACAGCAAACACCTGGCGGCCATGGCGTCTGCTGCACGGTTGCCAACGTAAATGTACTGTCGTGGTCAGGAAAGGGTTAACTTTAAAGCCTTCACGCTGAGATTGGGCCACCAAGTGGGAAGAATAGGATTAGGCAGAGGGGCTGGGTATACCTGATTTAGAGCAAATTGGCCAAATCTAATTTTTCTAAACTTCGCTCATCTCATTTCCCAGGTGTCAGACCTCTGCCGATCTGATACTGAGGACCTATCCTGAGGATAAGTCATACATATATTTTCCTGGATATTTTCCTGGATATTCTACAGTTCTCAAACCAGCTCCTGAATCTGAATATTTTTGTAATTACATGTAATTAAAGATTTAGTATAGCTATCTGTCTATGTATCTGTCTAGAGCCACCTGCTGGTTGTTTTTCTCTTATTTCTTTGTCCTGCTCACTGAGGTGGCCACACATGCTCAGTTCCATCCTTCAGCTGCCTCCTGAGCTGTGATAGGGAGAGCATGGACACGCCCTCTTACCTGCAGCAGAATGACACTCCCCTTGAGCTTTCAACTTGATATAAATCTAACAGAGCAATGAATAGGGAGATCAGGTGCACCTCTGCAACCAGTGACTGGCCTCAGCGATGACGTGGTTCGGGTTCGGGTTATCCAAGCATCCCGTTATGGATTCCGCTACCACGGACCATAACGGCATTTGGAACACGGGGTGAAGGACCTGGGGTGACGTCACGTCATGAGATCAGTGCAGGGGACCTGGCTCAGTACTGGATTGGATAAGAGGTCGAAGACTACCACCTCTTATCTAATTCAGTACTGAGCCACGCCCCCTGCACTGATCACATGACGGTGACGTCACCCCAGGTCCTCCGTGTTGTCCAAGGTTCGGGTTCATTGAATAATCCCCTTATGGATTCCAAATGCCGTTATGGTCCGTGGTAGCAGAATCCATAACGGGATGCTTGGATAACCCGAACCTGAACTTTGAAAGCTGAACTTAAAACAGAAGTTCGCTCATCTCTAGTCCTGGCACATTAGTGCGGTCACATGCCACATGTGGGGCACTGTCAATGCTGTGGCAAAGTCACTGGCTGCACTGGTGCACTTGACCCCAGTCCATATCAGAAGTTTACCTGCAGGGACCAAAGTTCAGAGAGTAGTGGACCCACGGAGCCAGCGCTGAGCATTAGGAAGCAGGTAAGTATGCTTCCCTCAACTGGTCCCACTGGGTGGGAGGGTCTTTAAAAACCACTTAGGGTAGGTTCACATAGATGGATAGATTTATCCAAACTGGTATAACGGAAAACTGGCTTAGTTGCCCATAGCAACCAATCAGATTCCACCTTTCATTTTTCAGAGCTCTTCTGGAAAATGAAAGGTGAAATCTGGTTGCTCTGGGCAACTAAGCCAATTTTCCTTTACACCAATCTCATAAATCTCCCCTAGAGTTTTCTGGAGGAGGTTTTGATGCAGATCTTCCTACAGGTTTTGCAGCCAAAGCCAGAAGTGGATTCTAGAGGAATCAGAAATATAAAAGAAGGACTTCTTCTCCTCCCTGCTGGATTCACTTCTGACCGGCTTAAAAACCTGTAGGAAAATCTGCATCAAAATCTCCTCCAAAAATAATTTGTATGAACCTACCCTTAAAAGTTGGACAACTCCTTTAAGGGTACAATCACACGGTCAGGTTTCCAAATGTAGTTTCGGAAGCCAAAACCAGGGGTAAATTAAAAAAAAAAAGTGGAGAAGTCCTATCTGTCCATTATACTTTCTCTCCTTTTATGATCCACTCTTGATAAAGGCCTCCAAAACTGCATCAGAAACCTGACCGCGTGGCCGTACCCTACCCGTACCCTCTTGTGCGGAAAAACCACAGCGTTTTACAGTCCCAGCAAAGTGTATGAGATTACGGATGAGTGTACGGATTTCTTACGTGCGGAAATGGACCTGCCATGCAGATTTCAAATTGAATAGCATGCGGATTTTGGTGCGGATATGCTGCAGAGATGCACATAAAGCTGCACAGAAATTCCTATGTGCATAGGAATCCTAGAAGATCCTATGTGCATTCACCTGCACTCGTGCAGGCAGCCTAAGGCCCGTTTTACACAAGCAAGTTTTCCACGTGGGTGCAATGCAGGACGTGAACGCGTAGTACCCGCACTGAATCCTGACCCATTCATTTCAAAGGGTCTGTGTACATGAACATTTTTTTTCATATATCACTTCTGCGTTGCGTGAAAAACACAGCATGTCCTATATTCTGCGTTTTTCATGAAGCCCATAGAAGTGAATGGGGCTTCAGTGAAAAACGCACTGTAATCCGGATGCAATGCGTGTTTTACTGATGGTTGCTAAGGCCTCTTTCAGATGGGCGTCGCTGGTGAGGGCCGGATGTGATGCGGGCGCATTGCGGGAAACCTGTGAGAGTAGGGAAGCAATTTTAGTTTTGACTGCGATTGCATTACCTTGTTTAGTTTTTTCCGCGTGAGTCCAATGCGTTTTGCACGCGCGTGAGAAAAAACTGAATGTGGTATCCAGACCCGAACTTCTTCAATGAAGTTCGGTTTTGGGTTAGGTGTTGTGCAAATTTTATTATTTTCCCTTATAACATGGTTATAAAGGAAAATAATAGCATTCTCAATACAGAATCCTTACTTAAATGTGGCTTAAGGGGTTACAAAAAAAAATTATCTCACATCATCCAATGGATCACGCAGCCAGCATCGTTTTCTTTCTTCTTCTTTGAGGACCTGCGCAGGTCCTGCTGAATAAAGATCGAGGAATCCTTCTATCTTCATTCAGCAGGACCTGGGTTGACGTCACCGATTACATAATCAAAGGTCCTTTAGCAGATCCTCAAAGAAGAAGAAAGAAGATTCCCAGCTGCGCGATCAATTGGATGAGGTGAGTTAATTTTTTTTATTTTTTAACCCCTTAAGCCACATTTAAATAAGCACTCTGTAGTAAAAATGCTATTATTTTCCTTTGTAACCATGTTATAAGGGGGAATAATTCAGTAAATTGACTTTTATCAATTTACCTACATCTTCTTCTAGCAACTATGCGTAAAATCGCATTGCATCCGCACTTGCTTGCGGGTGCTATGCGATTCTCACGCAGCCCCATTAATTTCTACGGGGCCTGCGTTGCTTGAACAATGCAGAATATAGAACATGCTGCGATTTTCACGCAACGCACAAGTGATGCGTGAAAATCACTGCTCATCTGCACAGCCCCATTAAAGTGAATGGTTCCGGATTCAGTGCGGGTGCAATGCGTTCACGTCACGCATTGCAGCCAATCTGGCCCGTGTGAAAGGGGCCTAAGAGATGTTGTTTGTAAACCTTCAGTTTTTTATCACGCGTGTGAAAAATACATCAAAACTAATTGCACCTGCGCGGAAAAAACTGAACAACTGAACGCAATTCCAGACAAAACTGACTGAACTTGCTTGCAAAATGGTCCGTATTGTTCGTGTAAAAGGGGCCTAAGGGTCTTGATAAGGTTCAGAAAGACATGATCTGAAACATGAGGAATTCTGGGAAGTGTCATATCACTGAAGGAGTAGTGGACGTTTGGAAGTGAGTTAAAGCGGGTTTGGTAGAAAAAAAATGTATTGTTTCTCAGGATGAGCACAGATGGGATCCATGCCGATAAATAATAAATGGGACGACACGCGGGAGCACTCCGGCTATTTCTACAGACCCTGTTCCTTTAACAAAAGACTATTCCCCTATTTACTATCACCAAAGCAGAAAATGAATGGCGGGGCAGCTGTCATTGTCATTAGTCAATGCCCGGGAGTCACAATGACAGGCACAGGTTTGCAGGCTGCCTGACAATGCCTGCAGAGATTTAGCAGCCACGTCTTAATACTAAGAAATAAAAGAGCAGCTGAGATGCAGGAGGGAAGGAGCCGGCCTGAAATGAATGAGTTTTGTCACTAATCCCTAGCTGCGCTGCCCATGACAAACTACAGATCAAAGCGAGGTGGGGAGATTTACAAGATGCCCTTCCTTCTCACCCTGTGATTGACAGCCGGAGAGGCAGGGGCATTGTTCACCAGCCTCGCACAACACCTCCTCGCACTTGGAAGCCAATGAGAACCTGGCTGGGCGTACACAGAAAAGTCATAGCCCATTGTAGTTGCACTCACAAGGGCTGCAAGCCCAGTAGCTGCTTCTTGTCGCAGGTGAAGCTCAGCTCTGTTAAAGGGGAGGGGAAAAAAATTAAAAAGCTGGCGGAGAAGTGGCCAGGGGGGATATTCCCTACACCTCTGCTGCAGCCCATGGAGAGGAAAAGAAATCTATAGGAGTTTTACATCCTCCTCCGCAGACGGATCCAAAAGGGTAAGACTAGATTTCCTCCTTATTGCCTTATGGATGACTTTTCATCTGTGTGAAGCTGTTTTTTTTTTTGGTGTTTTTTTTATTTGGACTTCTTTTCTACTGCTTACGTAGCACCAACATATTCCATAGTGTCGTAGAAAGACGGTCGTTTCTATAGTGCCGACACATTCCATCGCAATAACTATGTAACTTTGATTTGCAAGGTAGAGGTTAATAGATTCCCAGGGGCAATGGAGATGCATCTGCTCCGAGAATTGATCACTGGTAATCACCGCCGGGTATTGGGAATTAGATTGAATAGCTTCTAACCTTTTACTGGATTTGTCGGGGGGGGGGGGGGGGAAGCTTGCAGCCCCTTCACGTTTTGCTGGTGCGATGTGAATTGAATAAATGGATGGTTTTAGAAGAAGGGACGCCTCTGTCCGCCTTCTTGGTGGCATGATGGACTGCACGCAGAGCTCCTATGGGTGGCATTAGACGCCTTGGCTTGTGACCAGGATACATACAGCTGTGCCTACAAGGAAAGTTGGGATCAGACAAAAAAAAAAAGATCAGCAGCTAGGGTGCAGCATCCCTCTAGGGCCAGCTCAGGCTTGTAACTAGGTAGATCACAGATAGTGGGAGGGAGAGGTTGGAATAGCACTGTTTAACCATATAGGCACTTCCCTAGGTCAGCACAGATATAAAGACATGTTCATTGAACTCCTCGTCGCCCGTCTAGGATCCATTTATTACTATTTGTTCTTACTATCCATCTAACAATGAGAATGTATAGAGCGTAGCCTACACCTGCTGGGATGTATTCACACAGTGCCTAGGGCAGCCCCAACAGGGGGGCAAGAAAAGTCAGACCAGAACTGCCAGCATTCCTTGTAGCTGTGTCTTAGCAGCTCATTCTCTCTTTCTTCCCCAGGTCTCCAGGACTCTACAAATCCAACATCCAGTCCATAACTTTAGCAGTGTCCTTGCTGTACAGTACAGACTCCTGCACTGGAGAAGGTGTACATACATTGTGACACAAGCGGAAGGTGGTTACAATGTAGCACAGACAGGCAGGCTGGTACGTGGCTGTTACAGATGTGTTAAAGGCTCTGCGTGAAGTGCACGTTCATCCTGGTTTATGCCATCAAACAAGCTCATTTTCAGTAGAAATATCATCTGCGTTGGTTTTGCCTGTAGGGTATTCATCACTCATGTGCAGTATATTGCACGGTCTCGTATGTTAGGATGGGTGGCTTGCATGTCAATGATATATGTGCAGACCGACATGGATTCTAGCAGTAACCTTTATTGCAATATCACTGATATATGACCCAGTAACCAGCTTTTATAATGCATATATTACGTAGGTGGACGTCACAGGGATATTGGCTCCTTTTTAGTGTGTTTATTGACTCTTGCGTCTTTATATTACTGCTCTAATTTTGTAATCTTTCACATTTATTGCTCATTTCCTTTTCTCAGTACTGAACAATGCCTCGCTGCATGTTCCCCCTGTATCATGCTAGCCTCACTTGGGTGCTTATCAAATAACATCTGACAAATTACATTTTAAGGCACATAAATAACGGCATTGTGGACAGTCACATAGCCCATGTCTATACTGCACATTGAGCTTTGATTCTGTACTCGTCTCATGGAACATGTGTGTGAGGCAGTGCGTTCTGCATCACTTGGCTTTTACACATCTCATTGTGTGGTGCCTATAACTTGTATACTAGGATAAGACTACACAGTGACCTCAATTGCTTGGAACTTGGCCTTGTGGCATCACATGGTGCCTCGATGTGGCAGGGACAGATTCAGTCCATCTGTTCTGGGGAGTTTTGGTTGCAACATTGTGATCAACTTGAAACTTGTACCAAAATCTTGTATGATATCTGTGTTAGGGCTCATTCATATGACCATATGGTCGCAGTGCCCTTGTTGCAGACCACAAACAGTGGCTCCGCAATACACGGGTACTGGCTGTGTGAACTATGTGCTGCGGTGCGGACCCATTGACTTGAATGCGTCCCCGATCTGCTATATACGGCAAAAAATAGCACATGTCCTATCTTTTGGGGTGCGGAGGCAAGGATCTGGAAGCCCGCGGAAGGGCTTCAGAGTGTTTCCGTGGGCTTACAGTCTGTGCCTCCACTTTTCAAAAGATAGGACATGTCCTATCTTTTGCCATATGTTGCAGATTGTGGACCCATTCAAATCAGTGGGTACGCAACGCAGCACAGAGTTCATCCTGCCGGTTCCTGTGTATTGTGGACCCGCTGTTTGCAGTTCACAATGCAAGAAAGGAGGCCATACGTTTATCAGAATGAACCCAAAAGCTGTTCAGAATGTGTGATTTAAAGGGGGTTATCTCTTTTACCCCATGCTGTGGAATGCAATCTATTCATTGATGCAAATAACACCTATGTAGGTCAATTATACACCCAAGGACATCTACTACTAACCACAGGATAGGCAATACATCTGTAATTGCTGTGTGTGACCACCACTGATCACTAGATAGGGGGTCCTGAGCTTCCATTCTGAGTTTGAATTGAGCAGTGGTTATGCAGGCCTACTGCCACTCCATTAAAAGTTTATGGAACTGACCTAGACAGCTAAACTCTATATTGATTTAGTACCTTACCTTGAAGAAAGTGGCAGTGGGGGTTCCCACAGCTCTATTCAATCTCATCTGGAACAGGAGCTCCCATTGTAGTGATCACAGGGGCCTCCAGTGATCATTTATTACCTAACTTGTGGAAAGGTGCTAAATAAAATGCATCAGAAAACCCCTCTGATGAAGTCCTCAAGTGGCATTACGGTAAAGCTGACCATAGATAAGTGGTACATTTTGGAACAAATGGCCAGTTTCAGCTGCTTTCCCCTATAATGGACCATGTTCTTGCTTATAAATTATCACATATGCCCGATAACGTTGATAGGCCCTTATGATGCTGTTCATACATAATAATCAGAAGAACCATGGTTGGCCTGGAATTTGCAGCTGTAATATGAGGCGCAAGAACTGTGCCCTCATTATGCTTGGGTGAAATTGGCCTTTTCTACCAGTAGTCCGCTATAACCTAATGTTTATGGTGCAACTGGCAGATTGGTGGCCAATTAGATTCATTGAACGAAGTTATTTTCCTCTCCATTGCATCTAGTGATCTATGACTACCTGGCCATAAATGTATGGAATGCTGTCAACCCAAAGTCCTCTTAGGTGAATTCACCTTCTGACCGCGAGATAGATGAGGTCGGTGTCCGCAAGATGGCAGTCCAACTTCAGGGCTCTAGTGTTCACGAGATTGCAGGATCCTAGTTCCCCAACCCTTTCCACTAACATGTCCACAGTGGAAAGGAGTTGTAAAGAGAAGTTCTAGTGGTTAATGTTTGATAGTATTGGAAGTGATCTAACGAGATTTCATGTGTTAGAGTGTTGGTTAAGCAAGTCTAATTTGGAGAATGCAGAAGTGATTTCAGTGTGTGCCTGGGGCAATATGATGTCTGAGACTACACCTTGCGTCCCTGAACTGTTGCAACTTTAATTGCCTCATTAGTTTGAGAGTTTAGGCACTAGTTGTGGAAAACTTAGTCTTCAGTGCATTACTGTATGAATAGTGCAATTTTTCTTGACCATCATCTAATGCATGTAATTATCTTCTTGCTCTTGTAGGTTTTGTAGGCTATATTTTTTACTAATGGTGTTATTTTCCTTGCAGAACTGGCGTTCCCACTGCCTTTGCCTCGTCCTGTCATTGATGGGAAATCAACTGGATCGCATCACCCACCTGAATTACAGCGAGCTGCCAACAGGGGACCCTTCTGGGATAGAAAAAGACGAGTTACGAGTTGGGGTTGCATATTTTTTCTCTGATGAGGAGGAGGACCTGGACGATAGAGGGCAATCTGAACGGTACACTGTGAGGGACCCCAGTCCCAGCGAGATTGAGGGGCATATTCTACTCAATGAGATTGAGTTTTCTGCCTTTAGTTGCCAGGAATGCATCTTTTCCAAGCTCAGGGGCAGCCAGGACCTGAGTGTCTATCCTATGCAAGGCTTGCTGACCTTTTGCAAACCAGGGGATCTCCTGGAATTGATCTTTATTTGCCCCACCGCAGACCATTCTCTCCCCCCCTCACCTCACTGGGCAGTTTACATTGGGCAGGGACAGATTATTCACTTGCACCGTGGGGAGATCCGCAAAGACAATGTTTTTGAGGTAGGCGGAGGGTGTATGGGCAGGGTGGTGAGTAGTTGGTATCGATATAGACCCCTGACTGCTGAGCTGGTCCTCCAAAACGCATGTGGACACCTTGGCTTAAGAAGTGATGAAATCTGCTGGACAAACTCTGAAAGTTTTGCAGCCTGGTGCAGGTTTGGTAACCGAGAATTCAAAGCCAGCGGGGAGGTCCATTCTGGTAACCTTCAGTATTTTTTGAAGCTTCACCTGGAAGAAAACAACATTCATACCATGAGATTTCACAGTCTGGAGGAACTTATACGGGAAAAACGGAATTTGGATGCTAGTGGGAAACTAAGAGTCATCAAAGAACTCTCCATGATGGAGAACAAGGAGTAAGGACATGTTAGACCTCTCCATGCTGGAGAGCTAATGAAAGGGGACTGGGATGGAAATCCTTCCATGATTTGCCAAAATGAGGCTGCACCTTTTTTGGACACCTTTTTAAGGATCATGTCAACATTCCTAAAACCAGCATTACACCATAGCCACGATTTATTTTTTGGCTTTTACAACATGGTTATATCACCACGTGTTTAAATACAACAAAAAAAAGCAACAACAAATCCTGAGTATGTTGGCTGTAGTGTTGATGTCTTATTAAGCATTTAGCGACATGCTAAATAAAATTTCAAATTGAAATTTTTATTTTCATGGCTTTACTCCATGACTGTTTAACCACAGAGGCCAATAAATTGAATTTCTCTATTTGCATATTTAGTGTCACTCTTTACTCTTTCAGTCTTTTCTGATTCATCAGTTTCAATCTTCTCTGAATGCTGGTGATTTATTGCTTGTATTAACACTTTGTTCTCCATTTTGAGCATGTTCCTATATTAGGCATTACTGCATCAAAGCTTTATTTAAAAGGGAGACAATCAACAGCTTCAATTTCATTAAGTCCAACTTCATGGGCTTTATGTTAGTGGAGACACCAGAGACCCGTTCTCCTGAGGACCAGAATTGGCTTACATTATATTGTGCTGCTCATTAGATGTCCTTGGATAGTACAATTGGCAATACTTACATATAAGGTGTTATGTGCATCCATGAATAGATTTCACTCAACAGCATCTGTGTAATATGAGAAAATGTTATAGGGAATCTATCCTGTTTATTTTATACTAATTCAAATCAGGTACTACTACTGACAATTTTTTTTTTTTTTTTAGCAGTTTTTTATTTCCTGATTGTAGATTTTATTGTATTTTATTCCTGGGCATGATTATGGGGGCAACCATCTTGCCTGAGATGCTGTTAACAGCATTTAAAGGAATGCTTTGCTTGCAGCCACATTGACAACAGGCACAATGGATAGGAAATGCTCATTGACATCTATGGGCGAGGTCTTTTTACACATTCTCTATGACCTGTGCAGTAGTCATTGTGCAGGGAGGGGGAGGAGATGAGCTGTGACATCACCGATTGTGAATGGTGGATTCTGTGTTTTATATCTATAATTTTACTGCAAATCTGCTTTTGGTAATACTGAGAGGACTTCTAAATTATGAACTTCATAGAGCAGGAACGGTCACAAATTATTAGGGTTAGTGACCAGAGTTAAAACAGCTGGAGTGTTCTTTTTTTTTTTTTTTTTGTTTAGCTTTATTTAATCTATATGGAAACTTATAGTTAGATGGCAAGTTAAAATATACTCCCTTTAAATCGTCAGCAAAACGAGACAAGAAAAGGAGGGTATTTTGCAGTGGAATACTATTGTTACATGCACAAAAGCACTTTAGTTCTGTAAGACCTTCTATGACCTTTGTTGCTTAGATGAGGAAGCAACAACCATATACAAAGGCTCTATGTTGTGACATCAATATACCCCATTCCAAAAAGTTGATGATATTAGGGACATAGCAAGTAGTCTAGGAGACTGCAAGATAAACTTGGAATGTCAACATGATCAGAAGATAAAAACCATATGATTTTTATTATTATTATTAGTAGTAGTTGCTATTTTAAAGAATTTTTCCAGATCTTAGATGCTGATGATCTATCCTTTAGATATCAGAGTGGGGGCTCGACACCTCTCACCCCAGCTGAACATTTTTTTCAGGCTGCTGCCATCACTAGAAGCTATACAGTGGATGCAAGGCTCCGTTCACTGAGTAGTTTCTGACATCAGCATACTGGAGCTCAGCTCTCATTCATTTGAATGGCAACGGAGCTGCAATAAACTGGCATGACCACTACACAGTGGACTAAGCCTTCTGCTTCCAGCTCTGTGAAATGAATAGTTCCTGGTGGTTGCACAGTACAGCTGAATGTGGGGGTGGGGGTTGTCAGACTCCAACCAATATGATATTGATGGCCTATCCTAAGGATGGACCATCAATATCCAAGGGAAACTCTCTTTAAAGTGCAATTAATTCCGAGGCACTGTATGTATGATGAAGGGTTTAATACTTAAGACCAAAACCAGGTAAAAAAGTGAACTAAGTGGGTGACAAACTGGTACAAATGGATTGAGGTATGGTAAAAGGAGACAGTAGATGAGGGTAGAAGATGCTCTGATGGCTGTGTAGTGGCAGCAAGGTTGTTGTAGGTCGTAGGCTTTTCTGAAGAGGTGGTTTTTCAGGTTGCTTTTAAAGGTTTGGAGGGTAGGTGAGAGTCTGACCAGTTATGGTAGTCATTTCTAGAGCATGGGGGGTGCACAGGTGAAGTCTTGAAGACTATTGTTTAAGGAACAGATAACAGAAGTGCAAAGAAGAAGGTTTGTGGGGATGCATTAGGTTAGTAGGTTAGAGATATATGGAGGGGACAAGTTGTGGGAAACTTTTTATGTCATTATTAATATTTAAATTACCTGAGAAATGGGAAGCCATAACTGTGGTCTCCACTGTGTCCCATGCAGGTTTTTACTTTTTTCCCCTTGATTTCCCAGCCACACATGTTTTTTTTCGACTGCCCCTTCCATTTGCCCCACCATCAGCCACAATTCAATAGTAATTGGTTTAGTTGCTGCTCTTTATGTTGTTTTATGAGGGAAGAGGGGTGGACTTGCCTCATACACGTATATAACATCAAAGCCAAGGGACCATTAATGCTGCCACTGGATTTGTACATAGAACATTTAGCATTGTGTCTTGACTAAATTACAGTCTAATAAACGCCACCATGAAAGCCCTTCTTCTAATGCTATTTCTACGCTTTATTGGCGCATTCATATTTTAAGGCACTTCAGTTGCTGTAAAACAACAACTCCCAGCATGCATACTTGTTCAGTTGCTATTGTAACTCCAATAGAAGTGAATGGAGGATGCTGGGAGTTGTAGATTCAGAACAGCTTGCGTGCCAGAGGTTTCCGATCCCTGTTTTAAAGTCATGATGCAGCGTTTAATAATAAATTAGTTTGAAGTTTTTGAACATTCAATTTTATTTTAGATATTTAAAGTTGTTATCCAAGACCTATAATGCCCCCCCCCATATGTCTGGGCCCCTCACAGAGGTTGTACTTACCTCTCTCCCCGACACCTGCATCGCTTATGATGCCAGCGTGTACGCCGCTGCATCTCCCTGTTGCGGGGAAGAAAACAGCTGGCAACGGGGAGGGGGGTGGGGCGTTGGTCAGCCAATAGCAGGCTGCGACGGGAACAAGCTTTCCTAGCATCACAGGTGACACAAGGGAGGCTCTTTCCCATTGCGGTCTGCTATTGACTGCCCCCCCGAACGAGATAAGTACAACCTGTGAGGGGCCCAGGCATGTGTGTGTGTGTGGGGGGGGGGGGGGGAATTATAGGTCTTGGATAACCCCTTTTAATAAGACTACTGTCTCTGTTTTAGTAAATACATGTAATCTCTATTTAAAAAAAACTTTTGGTATTTTCTGTCCTGAATGCTATCCCTATAACATCGATCCAGGGCATCATAATGATTTATAATGCTGTGTGTTCCTCCCTTAACTCAACTCTAATGGTTTGTACTTATGTGAGTATGAATAATTAGCGTTAAGGTCAGGCAGGAACACACAGCATTATAAATTATTATAATGCCCTGGGTCCATGTCATAGGAGCAGCATTCAAGATGGGAAATACCTCTGACACATGGGGCATATATCTCGCACTGAATACACTCTTGTGAAATTGGCCATACACTGTGATTGGACAATATTTTTAGAATGGTAACACCCAGTACTCAGTTTATTCATGCATTTCCAGAAGGAATAACCGAGGAATGGCACAATACAGAATTCTGTACATTGTATGTAACATTGTATCTGTTTTCATAGCTGGATTCGGTTTCTTAGAAGAAAATGAGTAGACTGTATCAGGAGCATCTCCTTATGTTGTCACACTGGTAACAGCTTCCAGGATTATTTGTGAAGTGACGCTCTCTGTAAATACTTTTATGGTTAATTACCACTGATCAACCATATACATAAATATAGTACTAAAGTGCAAAACACGTAATTAATGCAATCCTACACACCACAAATTTTAGAGTCACTGTACATATAGATCAAACCATTCACTTTATTACTGTATATCAGTTACAGCTCATACACATGAATGTGTGTTGGCCTGCCTGTACATTGGGGACTGCAATTTGGGGTGCCCAATGCACGGGCACCATCCATGCAGCTGCCGCAGACGGACACAGACCCATTCAACTTGAGTCCGCGATCTGTCCGCACTGCAAAAAAATAGAACATGTTCTATTTTTTGGGAGGTACAGAGGCACGGAAAGAAGCCCTACCAAAGCACTGTAGCACCTCTCCTTCCGGATTGCAGACCCATTCAAGTGAAAGGGTCAGCATCCATGAAACGGTGTGCACACGGCGGGCCGCAATACGGGCACGGCCGGGCAACAGTCGTGTGTGTGTCGAGTTCTTATATAGATATAAAAACAAACCTGTAAAATAGCAAAAGCAGAACAGCACTACAGAGGGGAATGCATGTTGGTCAATATATCATGAGTAAGACTGGAAGCCTCAAATCCAAGGTATACTCCTAGTGAGGTCCCCCAATATGGACTACAAAGAAGAACAAGTAACAAAAGAGGATATAAAACTAGTCACTTATATGTATGCTAAGAGACCCCACAGACCCCAGAGATGCGCGTGATTAGTTTTATATCCTCTTTTGTTAATTGTTATTAAGGTGTTACTCTTCTCATTGTAGTTCATATTGTGGGACCTCACTTTGATTATATCTTGGATTTGAGGCTTGTAGTCTTGATCATGATGAATTGACTGACATGCAGTCCCCTCTGAAGTGATCTCCGCTTTTGCTATTTTACATGTTGTTTTTAATATCTATGTAATTGATAAAGTGAATGTTTGATCCATATGGTTTTTGACAATTGCAAGTTTATTTTATAAAAATTTGCTGAAAAAAGGCGCTATCAATGGCTGTGTTGTGTTGTGTGCAGGGTTGTTTTACTACTGTTTTTATTCATTATTCTTGCTTTTGCCTAAAGGGGTAATCCAAGACTATCAAATGTCCCCCATACGTCCCCCGTGATGCTAGGGAGGCTCATCCCCGTCCCCGCCTGCCATTGGCTGCTCCACCCGACACCGGATATTTTCATCCGCGCACGGGGAGAAGTTGCGGTGTGGGGACCAGGGGCAGCGCGGGGAGCCAGGTAAGTATAATCAGTGTGAGGGCCTGGAAATATGGGGGGCATTTAATAGTCTAGGATAACCCCTTTAAATTTAAAGGGAATGTGTCATGTTCAGCATTTTGTCTGAACTTCAGCAGCATTTTATACAACAGGATGAGCTGAGCAGATTGACTTAGTTTTATGGGGGGCGATGGGGGGTGTCAGTATAACTTGTATTATATTTATCTAAATCTCTGCTCATTGGGGCTTAGGAGCCCAGTGAATGGTCCTATCAGTGGTTGACTGCTACATCAAGACCATCTACAGTATAGAAATAGCTGGGATTTCATCTATATATTTTAAGTTATACTGTAGCTCCTGCAGCTCAGAGACTGGCCAGCGTTTTACAGGTGACAGGTTCCCTTTGAAATAAATAGTTCAGCATACGGTCCGCAAGTAAAACGGAATGGGCACGGAAAGAAAATACGTTTGTGTGCATGAGCCCTAAGTCATAATGCTACCTCTGGTATTTTTGTATACTGTATGTGACTGTTATTTGCTTACGGTATGATATTTATTATGTAGACATTATATGGGCATTTTATATTGGAGTAGTCTGTAGTAGCATGTGACTGAATGATAATATAATTTAGGCACGGGAAGTAGTATACAAGTTACACATGGGAGTGTCCTACACTGGCCCACCTGAGTACCAGAAGGTCCTCCAGTGGGTCCAGGCTGTGATGCAATAGTGGACCCTAAAGGTCCAGGAGAAAAAAGCCTGTTTGGAGCTGCCTTTGGAGAAAATCACTTGCCACTAGGGTCTATTTCTTTGATTTAAAACCTATTAGACAATATTGGTGATGATATAGTTGTTGGTCCCTGAGAATGATTTCCTCTGGTAGGGCCAAGGAACCCCAAGGAGTTCCCAAAAAATGTACTCTGACATATGTAAAATATATCCAAAGACTTTGTGTGCAGTAGTTATAGGCTTGTTGAATCACTTTTTCATTTACAGCTTTGTGGTTCTGGTTTCAGATCTCCGAAGGACAGTGGAGCTACATGAGGTTTGCATGATTTTGCTTAATTAATAGTAATCAATAGCTGTAGCAGAGATTATTTCGTAAAGGAAAGGTATAGCCTATTTAATATTTCAGTCCGGATAATGATTGATATGTGTGTGTATATATATATATATATATATATATATATAATCTTTTCTTTTTTTTTTTTTTTTTCTTTTTTTTTTTGTAATCTATTTTTCTTATGAGGTCAACTATTTTTCCTGAATTGCTGTTAATTGCATTTAAACAGCGTCAGGATATTGGAAAACCTCAGGACAGGCCATCAATATCAGACAGGTGGGAATCTGGCACCCACGCTAATCAGTTGGTTAGCAGAAGAGGCCACGGCACTCCTGTGAGCACTGTGTCCTCTTCAATATCTGCATAGTGTCTAGCTTGTAGTGGCCTCACGTGAGATTCAAAGGAAGGTGTAATTACACTACACCACCTCTACAAGGAAGATGGCATGCAGATAGACATTGAAGTGTCGCGGCCTCTTCAAGAAACCATGTCAGACCCCCGCCAATATGATATTGATGAGCTATCCTGAAGGAAGGTTATCTATATCCTGACACTGCACAACCCCTTCAAACATATTCTTTACAGCAGCCATTGGCTCATTAACTTCTATAGAAGAGTCTTCAGAGCATACTCTGTGATTTGTGCGGAGGTCATTGTGCAGGGAGGGGAAGTAAATAAGCTGTACCATCACCTATTATAAATGGTGTAGCTGTATTAGATATATAGAGGTGTTAGCTGTCATTGTAATCTTACTGATGATAAAATGAGATGACTGCTGAGAATGCAATCTGTACAGAACAAGGAGTGTCAGCCTATTATGAGACTCAGTGGACTGTGTAAAACTGCTAGATCTCAGGATTCTTTTTTTTTTTTTTTTTACATATATAGAGTGATATGGAAAATTAATTTAAATGAAAATCACCAAAATATCTAAAAATATTTAACATAACACTTGATTTAAGCACTAGGCCAATTTCTTATGATACATTTCCTTCAACACATTAGTGCTGCATTAGTGTTCAGCCAGTTGTCAACTCTTTCTTATTGCCCTACTGCAGTGATGGGCAACGTGCGGCTCTCCAGCTGTTGCAGAACTACAACTCCCAGCATGCAAAGCCTGTCTATAGCTATCAGCCTACTGCAGGACATGGTGGGAGTTGTAGTTTAGCAACAACTGGAGAACCGCACTTTGCCCATCACTGCCCTACTGGAACATAGGAATATTTACACAAAGTCTTCTAAGGGGTAGGCAACTTTCTTATTGGTTGCTAGTGATATTGCTAAGTGGTGATATTCGCGATAAATTCATGATAAGAATATTCACAATCAACACTATTCGCGAATATGTATATATAGCACTATATTCTAAATATTTGCAAATTCTCAAAGTGGCGATATTCGCGACTAGAACTTGCGATTCGGATATTCGCGCTTAGCACTACTAACAAGCAGAGTCTCTAGCCTTGACCGGCTCCTTACAAGCATGGAAAATCACAGATTTCAATGGCTGGCATGTAATACTACATTATCATTGCAGTATCCTTCTGAAAAACCTGCTGATGGTCAGGGGTTTCTGGACCTGAGACAAGAAGCTCTTCTGAACATGGTTTGACTTGATGCATTAAAGTCCAACTGTTGCCTCAGTTTTTTTTAATATAGTATAGGGACAGGAATGTTAAACATTTTTATAACATACATAATTAGGGAAATATGTTGGGTGCAAAGAGTCTTCTTAGCCAAATACTAACTGAGTGTTACAAAGGAGAGTCTGTCTTCGGTCATCAGTTCTACTGATCACTAAAGATGCCTGTGTGTAACATACAGAGGCTTCCAGCCTACTGTGTGTCACTATCCCAGTCCCTTAACATGTCCATGTTCCCTAACTATCACTGACTGTCACCCTGCTTATCTGACTTGTTACACACAGGCTTCTTCAGCGCCCAGTAGAACTGAAGACTGAAGACAGACTTGCCTTCGTAACACTCAAAGCTTTACTTAGGCTACTTTCACACTTGTGTTGTTCATTCGGCAGAGGATTTCAATACCGGAATTCAACGGATCCGTTTTTATTTTGCATATCAGGATGCATCCGTTCTGTTAGGATGCGATTGTGTGAAATCAAAATGGAAAAATCGGATCCGTCACTGAATACATTAAAAGTGGATGACAGATCCATTTTTTAGGGTCCTAGATCTGTTTTTTGTATTTTTATGACCAGACACAAAACTGCAACTTCTAAAACCAAAATGCTACCAGAACGGAAGACGTCCTGATGCCTCCTGAAGGGATCTCTTTCCATTTAGAATGCATGGGGACTAAACGGAAAGGTTTTTTCCAGTATTCTGATCCTCTGCCGGATCTCAATACCAGAAAACAACAACACAAGTGTGAAAGTAGCCTATGAAGACTTTTTCCAACCTGTTTTCTAGTACAAAGAAACATCTTTCCCTAATAAAGTATATTACAAAAATATTAGATATCCCTGACTGTACACAATATTGAGAACAAACTGAAACTACCGTTTAAATTTACTTGACAACGTGTGCAAAACTACAATAACCCTATGCAGGCTATTGACGATGATGGCTGGATACTTTGATGATTGGCATGTGGATTGTAGCGTTGATCTGTTGTATGTGTAGCAGGGATATATGGAGTTTTCATTTTGTATAAAAATGTATACCGTACTGTATGTCTCTTTATGAAAGGAAGGGAATGCTTTGATGAAACTGTGGGCTCGGTGGGCCTCACTGTACCCTGGAAAGCTCTGCAATGTTCCTTTAAAAGCACGTTTTGTCTGTGCTACTATAAAGACTTTGGCAGTGTACTCTGCAGCAGCTACTATGAAGTAACATCACGCGTTGCCTAAAAAGAGGAGCTGAACAAAGGAATGTGATTGTTCCCTTGAAGCTACCCAGATATTATTATTATTATTATTATTATTATTTATTTTTAGAGCGCCATTCATTCCATAGCGCTGTACATATCATAAGCGGTGCACATACATAATAAGACAATAGCCTTAAGCATGAACGAGACAAGTTACAGACTGGTACAGAAGGATAGAGGGCCCTGCCCGTGAGGGCTTACAATCTACATGGTATGGGGGATGGAGACAGTAGGCGAGGGTGAAGCTGGTCATGGCGGTATAGAAGCAGCAGTGTCACTAGTCGTAGGCTTGTCTGAAGAGGTGGGTTTTCAGGTTGCTTTTGAAGGATTCCACTGTAGGTGAGAGTCTGATATGTTGGGGTAGAGAGTTCCAGAGTATAGGGGATGCACGGGAGAAATCCTGGAGGCGAGTGTGGGAAGAGGTGATAAGAGGAGAGGAGAGAAGGAGGTCCTGTGAGGATCGAAGATTGCGTGTGGGGATGTATCGGGGAAGTAGCTCAGAGATGTAGGGAGGGGACCGATTGTGGACGGCCTTGTATGTGTGGGTTAGTATTTTAAACTGAATTCGCTGGGCAATGGGGAGCCAGTGCAGGGACTGGCAGAGGGGAGATGCAGAGGAGTAACGGGGGAGAGATGGATTAGTCGGGCAGCAGAGTTGAGGATAGATTGTAGGGGTGCGAGAGAGCTAGATGGAAGGCCACAGAGGAGAATGTTGCAGTAGTCTAGGCGGGAGATGATGAGGGAATGTATAAGCATTTTTGCCGATTCAAAGTTGAGGAAAGGGCGGATGCGGGAGATGTTTTTGAGTTGGAAACGGCAGGTGGTGGAAAGGGCTTGGATGTGTGGTCGGAAGGAGAGGGCAGAATCCAAGGTCACTCCAAGGCAGCAGACTTGGTTGACCGGGGAGAGTGTGCAGTCATTGATTGTGATAGATAGGTCTGTTGGGGGAGTGAGCAAGATGGGGGAAAGATGATAAATTCTGTTTTATCCATATTAAGTTTTAGAAAGCGAGAGGAGAAGAAGGAGGATATGCGAGATAGGCATTGTGGGATTCTGGATAGTAAGGTTGTGATGTCTGGACCAGAGAGGTAGATTTGTGTGTCGTCAGCATAAAAGTGATACTGGAAACCATGGGACTCTATAAGCTGTCCCAGGCCGAAGGTGTAGATAGAGAAGAGCAGGGGTCCTAGGACGGAGCCTTGCGGGACACCAACAGAGAGGGAGTGAGGCGAGGAGGTGGCGTGAGAGTGGGAGACGCTAAATGTCCGGTCTGTGAGGTATGATGTGATCCAAGAGAGGGCCAGGTCAGTGATGCCAAGAGATGAGAGAGTTTGTAACAGAAGGGAGTGGTCGACAGTGTCAAAGGCAGAGGACAAGTCAAGTAGAAGGAGGACAGAGTAATGTTTTTGGTTTTGGCAAGTAGTAGGTCATTGGTGACTTTGGTGAGGGCAGTCTCGGTTGAGTGGTGGGGTCGGAAGCCAGATTGTAGCCGGTCAAAGAGGGAGCAGGAGGAGAGGTGAGAGGACAGTTCAGAATGGACATGTTGCTCAAGTAGCTTTGAGGCATATGGAAGAAGTGATATGGGGCGATAACTGGACAAAGAAGATGGGTCAAGTGATGGCTTTTTGAGGATGGGTGTAATGGTAGCTTGTTTAAAAGCAGAGGGGAAGAGACCAGAGGTTAGTGATAGGTTGAAGAGATGAGTTAGGGCTGGGATAAACACTGTGGTGAGGTTAGGAATGAGGTGGGATGGGATTGGGTCAAGTGCACAGGTGGTGAGATGGGATTTGGAGAGTAGAGTGGAGAGTTTTTCTTCTGTAATAGCGGAGAAGCTGGTTTTGGGTGAAGAGGACGGAGCAGCTGTGTGGAGGGTCTGTGGAGACTGTGTGTTGAAGCTTTCTCTGATGTTGACTATCTTTTGTTTGAAGAATGTGGCGAAATCCTCAGCTGAGATGAGAGGAGAGGGTGGGGGCGCTGGTGGACGGAGAAGAGAATTAAAGGTGTTAAAAAGTTGTTTTGGGTTGTGGGATAGGGAAGATATGAGAGATGAGAAGTAGGCCTGTTTTGCATCAGCAAGTGAGGATTTGAAAATGAGGAGGGATTGCTTGTATGCGGTGAATTCATCTTTAGAATGGGATTTCTTCCATCGCCGCTCTGCAGCCCTGGAAGCTTGTCTGAGATTTTTGGTCAGGTCGGTATGCCAGGGTTGTCTGTTAATTTTTCTGGTTTTGTTGTGTGTAAGTGGGGCAATAGTGTCCAGAGTTGCACTTATTGTGGTGTTATATAGGGTGGTGGCAGTATCTGGGTCTTGGAGGGAAAAAATTGAAGAGAGCGGCAGAAGAGAGTCGGAGAGCAAGCGAAAGTCGAGATGTTTAAGGTTCCTGCGGGGTGTGTTAGTGTGTGGACCGAGGGAGCAGCAGAAGAGACCAGTGAAGAGAAGGTGAGTAGGTTGTGGTCGGATAGGGGAGAGGCGAATTAGAAAGGTTAGATAGGGAGCAGAGGCGGGTAAAGATAAGATCCAGAGTGTGACCATCTCTGTGTGTAGGAGCGGAAGACCACTGTGAGAGGCCGAAGGAGGAAGAGAGCGATAGGAGTTTAGAGGCGGCTGAGTGGCAGGTTTCAATGGGGATGTTGAAGTCACCCATGATGATAGTGGGGATGTCAGCAGAAAGAAAGTGTAGGAGCCAGGTGTTAAAGTGGTCAAGAAAGATGGTGGCTGGGCCTGGGGGCGGTAAATAACAGCTACTTGGAAGTTGGAGGGAGAGTAGATGCGAACAGAGTGTACTTCAAATGAAGTGGGTGCAATGGAGGGCGGCAGTGGAGTTGGGCTGTAGGAGCAGGTATCTGATAGGAGCAGACCAACTCCTCCACCATGTTTGCTGCCAGGGCGGGGGTGTGAGTGAAATGAAATCCACTGTACGAGAGTGCAGCAGGGGAGGAGGTGTCGGAGGGTGTCAGCCATGTTTCTGTGAGACCCAGAAAGGAAAGTTTTTGAGAGATAAAGAGATCATGAATGTAGGAGAGTTTGTTACAGACAGAGCGAAGCGTTCCATAATGCTCCAGAAAGAGGAGCCAAAGGAGCAGGGGTCAGAGGAATGGTTATTAGGTTTAAGGGGTTGCAGAAATTTGTGGAATGAGATTTGTAGTAGGAGGTAGAGGTGATAGTGGGGATTTGCTGAGGGGGCCTGGATTTGGTGAGATATCACCAGCAATAAGGAGAAGCAGAGAAAGTGTCAGTAGGTGAGAAAAAGAAAGGGCAGGAGGTATATGTGTGTGCTTGGGAAGGAAGTGTTTTACATTGCCAAATAAGTTTGTGCAATCAGTCAGATGAGAAGGTAAGATGGAGGGAGATATGAATAGTTCCTTGCTGGGAGGATGGATGTGGGGGTATTTTAGGAGGTTTAGGAAAAGTGGGAAGAGTAAGATGAAAAAGTGAAACATTGTTTACATTAACTTTTTGTAGTTACCTTTGGGTCCCTTCTGGTTCAATTCTGGTATAATTCGGTCTCAGCACTTAGAATGTTGCACTTTGAAGATGGTGCATTTTGGAATGACCAAGGTCTGGAATGACCTAACAACTTAGATTTATACCACTCAGTGTTCAATCAGGTGTGAACAAGAGGGAGGGGGCTACTTATGGCCTAATCAAGGGAGGACCAGATACAGAAATAGTCAATGTAAACAAATACTCAATAAATCCAGCAGGGAAAGAGACATTAATGCTTCAGAGTAGACATACCAAGCAATGTGAAGGAAACAGGAGGGGTGTGGACGATATCAGACTCTGGGAAAGCTGGATGTAGCAGTTAGCTTCAGAGTAGACATACCTGGAGAGGAGAGAATTGGGTGATGGTCAGTAGGCAGTGATGACAAGGTGGATTCCATATCCATAATATTAAATTCTGGTATAATTCGGTCTCAGCACTTAGAATGTTGCACTTTGAAGATGGTGCATTTTGGAATGACCAAGGTCTGGAATGACCTAACAACTTAGATTTATACCACTCAGTGTTCAATCAGGTGTGAACAAGAGGGGAGGGGGCTACTTATGGCCTAATCAAGGGAGGACCAGATACAGAAATAGTCAATGTAAACAAATACTCAATAAATCCAGCAGGAAAGAGACATTAATGCTTCAGAGTAGACATACCAAGCAATGTGAAGGAAACAGGAGGGGTGTGGACGATATCAGACTCTGGGAAAGCTGGATGTAGCAGTTAGCTTCAGAGTAGACATACCTGGAGAGGAGAGAATTGGGTGATGGTCAGTAGGCAGTGATGACAAGGTGGATTCCATATCCATAATATTAAATTCTGGTATAATTCGGTCTCAGCACTTAGAATGTTGCACTTTGAAGATGGTGCATTTTGGAATGACCAAGGTCTGGAATGACCTAACAACTTAGATTTATACCACTCAGTGTTCAATCAGGTGTGAACAAGAGGGGAGGGGGCTACTTATGGCCTAATCAAGGGAGGACCAGATACAGAAATAGTCAATGTAAACAAATACTCAATAAATCCAGCAGGGAAAGAGACATTAATGCTTCAGAGTAGACATACCAAGCAATGTGAAGGAAACAGGAGGGGTGTGGACGATATCAGACTCTGGGAAAGCTGGATGTAGCAGTTAGCTTCAGATATGTATAAGAGACCGTAGAATCTAATGCCAACCTCCTGTGACTGGCCTGCGACCTTGACTCCTCTGCAGTCTAAGTGCCTTCTTTGGACGCTCGATCAGTGTTTATATGCATAATACAAAAGAGCGCAAAAAATAACATAATGCCATAAGCATTGCAATGACCTGGACTTTCATTGACAAAGCTTTTAGAAGCTTCACGGAGCAGAAACCTGCATATTTTCCAGGGAATCATTCAACATTTATTTATTTTTCTCCAGCGATGAAAAACATGTCTGTGCATTGTACATAGGAGGGCTATACAACGCGTACAATGCATGTATAGCCGTCACTGAAATGCAGCTTGATAATGAGAGTCATTTCTGGATATGTATAATACATATGAGTCTATAGTATATGTATTGGGCAGTCATTTAACTAATTATCCTCCCAGAGATTAGTCTCTGACATAAGATGTGCACGTTTAGGCTCCTGTTTGATGACAAAACTTCAGTATTAGACCTCATGGCGATAAGCTGGGTCCCTATGGTTCTAAATTACAGAAAAATAGGCTTAGAATAAAGGACTTTAGATGATAATCCCTCTGTTCTATGTATGCCATAGAACAGAGGGATTCTCCTCTAAAGACCTTTTTTCTATGCCTAGGTTTCTGTAATTTGGAACCATTACCGCCATGAGGTCTAATACTGAAATTTAGTAGAGCATGCTACAATCTGTATGTATCTATGTGGTCATACAGATGAAGCATCGGTTAACTTAACACCTAGGCTACTTTCACACTAGTGTTAATATTTTCTGGTATTGAGATCCGTCATAGGGTCTCAATACCAGAAAAAAACGCTTCCGTTTTGTCCCCATTCATTGTCAATGGGGACAAAATGTAACTGAACAGAACAGAATGCTCCAAAATGCATTCCGTTCCGTTCTCATACCGGAGAGTAAACCGCAGCATGCTGCGGTTTGCTTTCCGTCCTGGGATGCGGAGCAAGACCGATCCGTCATGACCCACAATGCAAGTAAATGAGGACGGATCCGTTTTCTGTGACACAATCTAACACAATAGAAAACGGATCCGTCCCCCATTGACTTTCAATGAAGTTCATGACGGATCCGTCATGGTAAGTTAAAGATAATACAACCGGATCCGTTCATAACGGATGCAGATGGTTGTAGTATCAGTTATCCTGCCGGATCCAGAAAAAACGCTAGTTTGAAAGTAGCCTAAAACTCATTGAGTAAACAGTTGCAACAGAGGGTATCCTGACTTTTAATGGATTGTTAGGGTTAAGTGTCAATTAAACTTTTGCTTCCATTGCATATTTAATGCATTCAGTGTCAAGTTAAAGCATACCTGAGTTTTCAAAAAACTGTTTGCATACTGGCCATGCTTCTCTGTGCAATAATAACTGTGAACTGATATGTCTTTTTTGGGCTTCCCTAATGTCTTCCTCAGCCATATTATTCCCTGTTCTAGTTGCACAGCTAGATGCATTTCTCTCACAAGCAGTGGATGCATCCCTTCTATGGAATTTGCCAGTACTGTATGCAGTAAATTCACTTCTCTTACCTCCCATTATTTTTTCTTCTAGGGAGCTCAGAAAGCTGGCAAGAAAGGAGAGATCACACTTACACACATGCAGGAGCTTCTCTGCTCTTTTGAAGCAGTGTAGAAGCAGTTCTTCCATCAGGCTCAGGATCCCAGCTAGCTCTGACATGCCCTATTTCCTATGAGTGTCTTCTGTGGCTCTGTTACTAAGGATAGATCTTGCTTGACAACAGGCAGTGGACTGCATATTAGTTGGATGTAAGACCCCTAGTGGCCATGACTTTGCAGCATTTGTTTAGCTGGATGCTGGCATTTAAAGAATGTTGTGACTGTACCGCTGTATGTGCTTTAGTATAAAATTGGAGGCTCAGAGCAGCCTATGGACATTGTTTAATTGATCTGTAGAACATGGGTCCATATTAGACTACATTTGTAGTGTTTTTGCACAGCCCACTCACCATGTGCCCTGGGAAAGCTCCCTGCTTGTTTGTCAAATGTATCTCTAGGCGCTTAATGGATGGAGGCCAATAGTGTCTTTCTAGCCTCCATACAGATGTAGCATTTGTCAAAGTAACTGTCATGGCACACTATGGCACTAAGCCAGCGCGCCTACATTATTTAGGTCATGCTTTGCTTATTCACTTTGTATCAGAATGGCCGCTATATGCTTTGCTAATAGTTTGAGCTGCTACCAGTCAAGTTAACAAATGCTACATCTGTATTTCAGTGTACCTTTATTTTCCGCAGCATAAAATAATGCAGTCTGCGCAGAGGTGCACTATCAATGAGGCGATCACCTCAGGCAGCACAAGGTAGGGGCAAGAGAGGGGTAGCCGAAGGAGCATGGGCTGAAAGGAAGGGGTTAGGTTAGGAAATTGGCATTGGGGAAGGAGGGCCATTTCAGTTTTCACCTTAGGCAGCAGAAAAGCTAGGTGCACCCCTGACGCTGCGGTGTAATCCATACAGAGGCGCCCCTCACAAAAGGTTCAGGCATATATTACCGGTGTATGTTTTGTTTTTTTTCTAACAAGGGTGCCTATAGCATATGTCAGAGGCATCTGCCGTAAAATACCAAAGCAGAGTGAAGTGACCTTTACAGCGATGTACCTAAACCATAAGGTAAATGTATAATTAACGACTCTTCGGTCTATATGTGCTCCGTACATGTAAGTCCTGTCTGTGGGACGGCAGATACAGGCTAGAGTAAGACAACCCATCGTGTGATGGGCTGCTAAAGAACTATGGGGAATTTGAAATGACAGTGAACCAACAATTTAAAGGGATTTTCTAGTTGTTTTATGTTGACGGCCTATTCTCAGCTTTTCTGCAGTAGCTCTGGCGGGAAAAGTCGGAACCAGAACTACAGCTCCGTCCATTGTGTAATGGATTGGTTACCCCTATTGAAATGAATCGGAGCAGGGTTGCATTTACAGCTCTTTCCAGAGCTGGTTCTTCTAGTTCCGACTTTTGCCGCCAGAGCTACTGCAGAACGGCTGATTGGACAGGGATGCGGGGTGTCAGACTCCCACCGATCAGATATTTATGGCCTATCCTGAGGATGGACCATTAAAGGGGTTGTGCCACTAGTATAAAATGTATCCTGCCCAACAGATATCTCTGTTTTATCACTTGTATCACTACATACACCATAAGTATTAGAGGTAACACACGTGCTTAACTAGATGCATTAACTAAGGCTACTTTCACATCTGTGCTTTCCCTTTCTGCTATTGAGGTCTGTCATAGGATCTCAATAATGGAGGAAAACCATTAAATTTAGTCCCCATTCATTGTCAATGGGAACAAAACTGAACTGAACGGAGTGCACCAGAATGCTTTCCGTTCCATTTTGTTGCGTTCCCATGACTGACAGAAAACTGCTTCAAGCAGCGTTTTTTCTGTGCGGAATGGGATGCAGACCCACAATGCAAGTCCCGGATCCGTTTTCTCTGACACAGAAGAAAACCCATTGACTTACAACGGTTTTAGTGCCAGATCCGTCATTGGTAAGTACGAGGGGTGTGGTTAATGTCATATGATCTGCTTCCCTAAGGCATGATGGGACAGCAGTCACAAAACAAGTGGCAAAACAGCAAGTAGGATTAAAGAGAAAACTGCAAATGAGGCAAATTTGAGGGAAAAAAAATATTTAAAAATCCAAGAAGAAATGGGAGCTACAGTAATTGATGAAAACAAGCTTAGAGTGAAAAGTAGTTTGTGGCACAACCCCTTTAATATAAAGGTCTGGGCAACAACTTTCAGTATATCTAGGTAGTGATGCAGAATCTAAGAGGATTTGACAGTGTGTGTATATGCTATAAATATTCAACATGATCTCTTGCACACATCATATGACCCCCCCCTCCGGCATCCAGTCAGCAATAGGGCTATATGACATAGGACTTGTACTGCATCCATGGGATAAATAGGACTGAACCTAAATCTCATGAGCCCAGTGATGTATGCACATTTGTGATGTGGTGCTATGGATGACAGACCACAGGCTGCTAGTAAGAAGGCCTCAGACATCCACGTTCTGCTAGGTGAATTCAGACATTGGCGCAGGTGTATGAGAATTTGTTGCTGCGGTTGGAGAAAATGCTATATAATGAAGCGTTTTTCATTTTCCAATTTTTTTTTACAAAGCTTTGCCTGGAAGAAACAAACTCCTCATTTGTTTTCAGCTTAAGCCACTGGTATTTTAATAATATTCATGCAAGATTGATAAGCGGAGAGGTGTAACGCCGCTGCCAATACTTAATGTTTCTTAAAATAGCTCGAGCTGGCGAAACAGTTTATGGAATAGCACCAAATGAATGATGCGCTTCCAGGAACGGGGCACATTGATCAGCGCGCAGCAGTTAACATTTTCAGAAATATGCAATACCTAAAACTGGCTGTAGATTTAAAGGGACAATTTAAAGCCCTCTCAATAGTATTTAATTCTGTTTGTAAGACCCAAGATAAAAAGCAATGGTCGGTCTGGCTGTGCTCCTGCTTGTGGATTGTGTCGGAGGTGTACATACAAGAGGTCCCCTTTAGGGTTGAGCAAAGCCGAACTGAAAAGTTCTGGTTCCCGGATCCGAACCCGGAATTTTTCACTGAAGTTCGAGTTCAGATTCGGTGTTCGGGTGATTTTATTATTACCATGTTAAAATGGAAAATAATTGCATTGTTAAGACAGAATGCGAAATAAAATGGCCATTGAGGGGTTGAAAAGAATAAAAAAAAAACTAACCTCATCCACTTGATGGCGCAGCCGGTATCCTCTTCTTTCTGCAGGACCTGCAAAAGGACCACGTGGTGAAGATAGAAGGACCTGCGGTGACATCATCGCAGGTCCTTTTGCAGGTCCTGCAGAAAGAAGAAAGAAGAGGATACCGGCTGTGCGATCAAGTAGATGAGGTGAGTTTTTTAAAATTCTTTTTAACCCCTCAATGGCCATTTTATTTAGCATTCTGTCTTAAGAATGCTATTATTTTCCGTTATGACCATGTTATAACGGAAAATAACAAAGTGAAGTTGACTTTAATGGGGTCCGGATTCGGGGTCAATTTCGGTTCCTGAACCCGAAATTTGACCTGAAGTTTGGCCAAACCCGGCGAACCCAAACTTCCACGGGTTCGCTCATCCCAAGTCCCCTTTTATTTTACCGGTTTGGTCACCGTAAAAAAAAAAGGGCCTAGTGTTTGGTTCCTCGTTCATGCCATTTTCATGACACTTGAGCCCAGTGGAGTAGCTATGGGTGCTAACAAGTCAATCTATCATGGCTAGTACCTTTAAAGAGGACCCATCACCCCTCCTAACATGTCTGTTTTAGTAACTAATTGCATTCCCTGTGTAATAAAAATGCTGGAGAATTTATACATATGTCAATGTGTTGTGCCATTCATTTATTATTCCTTCTAGAAGTTATGAATGAATTACTAGCAGTTTTTAGTGAAGGTCCAGATGGGTGTTACCACCTGTGGGTGTGTCCCTGCACAATCTGACACTATCCAATCAGTGTTGTCTGTTTTAAATACAAGGTTGGGGCAATGAATGAAAGGGGTTGTGCAGCATTTTTTATTGATGACCTATTCTCAGTTTAGGTCATCAATATCTGATCGGTGGGGGTCTAACAACCAGCACCCCTATGATCAGCTGTTTTATGAGGAGGCTCCATGCGAGTGACACTTCCTGGTCATTACCCTACGCAGCATAACCTGTGGAGCAGTGGCATAGTGTCAAAACAAGTACTCACTCCATTCAAGTTACACTACCGAGGCAGTGTAATGAACTGAAAGAGGTGCTCAAACAGATGATCGGCGGAGGTGTCAGGTGTCAGACCCCCACTGATCAGATATTAATGACCTGCACAACCCCTTTAAATTGTTACCTGGTTGAAGGTAGCTTTACAATAACAGGCAGTACGTGTGACCCCTCATTTTCTTTCCTGTGCGGTGGGGAGTCCTGCACAGGTTCTTTTATCCAATAGAAAAAAGGTTGAGTCCAACAAGGACTTACAGCAGTGGTAAGTCTTTATCTATAGTATGTATGACCTTGACCTGTTTATCATGATGCATGTGACTCTCGAAACCACAGAAATGGGTTTTTACAAAGCTTCAGAAAACACAGTCAATGTCCTCCAGAGTCCTAAATTAGGCTGCTGGCATACAGTGCAGTTCTGGCATGCAATTAGGATGCAGTTTTTTATTGTAGATAGCTGAAATTACCTAAATAATTTCCACTATGCAGAACACTAGGGTTTAACAAGTGTGCTAAACTGGCTTAATTGAAAACTGCATCCTGAATGCATGTCAGAACTGCACTATGTGCCATCACCCTAAGGCCTCTTGCACACGAACGTGTTTTTTTTTCAGTGTTTTGCGGTCCGTTTATAATGGATCCGTTGTTCCGTTTTTTATTTCCGTTTTGTTTCCGTTTCGGTTCCGTTGTTCCGTTCTGTTTTCCCATATGTCATATACAGTATACAGTAATAACATAGAAAAAATTGGGCTGGTCTTAAACTTTTCAATAGATGGTTCCGCAAAAAACGGAACGGATACGGAAGACATACGGATGCACTTCAGTATGCTTTCCGTTTTTTTTGCAGACCCATTGACTTGAATGGAGCCACTGAACGTGATTTGCGGACAAGAATAGGACATGGTCTATATTTAAACGGAACACAAAAAACTGAGAAACGGAAACGGAAGGCATACGGAGACACTTCAGTATTTTTTGCAGACCCATTGAAGTGAATGGTTCAGTATACTGTCAGTATACTGAACTGAAAAAACTGCCAGTATACGGTACGCAAAATACTGTCGTGTGCAAAGGGCCTAAGGCTACATGCATACGAACGTATTTTGTTTCCATTTCCGTTTCGTCTTTTTTTTTTTTTTCTGTGGATAGGATGCGGACCCATTCATTTCAATGGGCCCGCAAAAAATGCTGAGAGCATACCGCGTACTATCTGCATGTCCGTTCCATAGCCCGAAAAAAAATAGAGCATGTCCTATTCTTGTCCATTTTGCGGACAAGGATAGGCATTATTACAATGGATCTGCCATACGGAAGTCATCCGTTTTTTATTTTGCGAATCCGCAATTTGCGGACCACAAAACACATGCGTTTGTGTGCATGTAGCCTTAGTGTCACTTCAAGGACAGTAAGTGTGAATGGGTCCCAGAGTCAAAACAGAAATGAAGGTTTTCCAGGACTACAATATTAATGACCTTTCCCTAGAATAGGCCATGAATATCAGATTGGTGGAGGTCCGTCTCCTCAGGGGTGGGATTCAAATTTTTAACAACAGGTTCCTTACTCAACGCCGGACACGCGGCATTACGACACGTGTTTACATCTACATACACCATAAATAAGCAACACACATACACATAAATACAACATATACATGGTACACATATATAAATACACCATATATACACTACACGCACATACCACACAACTAAGGAGCTAAAATCAGCGGCGCAAAGCAATGGAAGCGAACATCTCTAGCTGCCCTGCCACCACCATAGCACCAGATTGGGACTCAGCCGGTAACACAGTTCTCCGATCTAGTTGTAATTTTAACAACCGGATCTGGAGAACTGAAGGGAACTGGCTGAATCCCATGCCTGCACCTCCTGGCACCCCCACCGATCAACTGGTTGAAAGGACTGTAGTGCTCGAGCAAGTGCTATGTAACATTACCTGTTCACCAGCTACAGGTCCATACATATTGTCTTATGTGTGCCTGGTACTGCACCTCAATCCCAAGAGAGAACCTGGGCCCCTTCTGTCAGCCGAACTGTGGGGGTGCTGCAAGACCAGCAGCACACTGATATCTGCTTTTGATGGTCTATCAAGACCAATATAAAAGTCCAGGAAAACCCCTTTTAATAAAGACATGAAGTGGTTCACTAGTCCCTGCATTATGTAGTGAACCGAGTCTGTAATTTACCATGTAAATGACCACAATCAATAGGGAACTCAGTGAAGACCAAAACGGCAATTACAAGGTTGTCTCTGAAAATTCCACTTCAATATTTCACCACATAAAGGTCTTTTATATGTCTGACATTTCAAGCAGCTCCTATTCTTTGTAGGTTAAGGGAAAGTAATTACATCTCTAGTAACCTCTCACTGCAGTCATGACTGCATTTCATATGTGTCACACCTGTAAAATATGATGAAAACGCCCTATCCACACAAACCCTGTTCACATTTAGTGATGAGCGGCAGGTGCCATATTCGATTTCGACGAAATTCGCGAATATTCGAATGAATATTCGTTTCATATTCGTCGAAATCGAATATTCGTCATTTTTTCTAGTTATCGCGATTAACATGCGATTTAAATAATCGCATATTGCGATTTGTACTTAAGGCTACTTTCCTATTGGTTTCATATCTAGAATTAGCGAGGATGACGAATATGACGAATGTATTCGTCTATTCTCAAAACGAAGATAACGAGTATTCTACATCTTCGCTTTAGCTACCTATTCGTCAACCTGCTAATTCTAGCAATCAAATAGGAAGGTTGACTATAGAGACAGCTGTGTTTAATTCGCTATGCGATTTTTTTTTTTTAATAAATAGAATAATTATAATAATTATATCAAGTAATATAATTATTCTATTAAAAAAAAAAAAATCGCATAGCTTAATTTAACACAGCTGTCTCTATAGTCAACCTTCCTATTTGATTGCTAGAATTAGCGAGGTTGACGTAATAGGTTGCTAAAACGAAGATGTAGAATACTGCTATCTTCGTTTTGAGGAATATGACGAATACATTCGTCATATTCGCTATTCGCTAATTCTACCAAGCCAACCATAACTTCTGTGTCATGGAGCGTCCCCATCACCATGGGAACGTCTCCATATACTAAAATGTACTGTCGGATTTGAGGAATTACGTTGAAATCGCAATGCGATTAATTCAAGTTATATTAATCGCATTGCGATTTCAACTTAGAGCTGGGTTTATAATGGGTCAGCTTGCTAGAATGAACGAAGTTAACGAATATGGAATATAGCAGCACTGCTAAGTTGAATTCGCAATGCGATTAATTTAACTTGAAGTAATCGCATTGCGATTTCAACTTAATCTCTAGCTGCCCTGCCACCACCATAGCACCAGATTGGGACTCAGCCGGTAACACAGTTCTCCGATCTAGTTGTAATTTTAACAACCGGATCTGGAGAACTGAAGGGAACTGGCTGAATCCCATGCCTGCACCTCCTGGCACCCCCACCGATCAACTGGTTGAAAGGACTGTAGTGCTCGAGCAAGTGCTATGTAACATTACCTGTTCACCAGCTACAGGTCCATACATATTGTCTTATGTGTGCCTGGTACTGCACCTCAATCCCAAGAGAGAACCTGGGCCCCTTCTGTCAGCCGAACTGTGGGGGTGCTGCAAGACCAGCAGCACACTGATATCTGCTTTTGATGGTCTATCCTAAGACCAATATAAAAGTCCAGGAAAACCCCTTTTAATAAAGACATGAAGTGGTTCACTAGTCCCTGCATTATGTAGTGAACCGAGTCTGTAATTTACCATGTAAATGACCACAATCAATAGGGAACTCAGTGAAGACCAAAACGGCAATTACAAGGTTGTCTCTGAAAATTCCACTTCAATATTTCACCACATAAAGGTCTTTTATATGTCTGACATTTCAAGCAGCTCCTATTCTTTGTAGGTTAAGGGAAAGTAATTACATCTCTAGTAACCTCTCACTGCAGTCATGACTGCATTTCATATGTGTCACACCTGTAAAATATGATGAAAACGCCCTATCCACACAAACCCTGTTCACATTTAGTGATGAGCGGCAGGTGCCATATTCGATTTCGACGAAATTCGCGAATATTCGAATGAATATTCGTTTCATATTCGTCGAAATCGAATATTCGTCATTTTTTCTAGTTATCGCGATTAACATGCGATTTAAATAATCGCATATTGCGATTTGTACTTAAGGCTACTTTCCTATTGGTTTCATATCTAGAATTAGCGAGGATGACGAATATGACGAATGTATTCGTCTATTCTCAAAACGAAGATAACGAGTATTCTACATCTTCGCTTTAGCTACCTATTCGTCAACCTCGCTAATTCTAGCAATCAAATAGGAAGGTTGACTATAGAGACAGCTGTAGCTAATTCGCTATGCGTTATTTTTTTTTTTAATAAATAGAATAATTATAATAATTATATCAAGTAATATAATTATTCTATTAAAAAAAAAAAATCGCATAGCTAATTTAACACAGCTGTCTCTATAGTCAACCTTCCTATTTGATTGCTAGAATTAGCGAGGTTGACGAATAGGTTGCTAAAACGAAGATGTAGAATACTGCTATCTTCGTTTTGAGGAATATGACGAATACATTCGTCATATTCGCTATTCGCTAATTCTACCAAGCCAACCATAACTTCTGTGTCATGGAGCGTCCCCATCACCATGGGAACGTCTCCATATACTAAAATGTACTGTCGGATTTGAGGAATTACGTTGAAATCGCAATGCGATTAATTCAAGTTATATTAATCGCATTGCGATTTCAACTTAGAGCTGGGTTTATAATGGGTCAGCTTGCTAGAATGAACGAAGTTAACGAATATGGAATATAGCAGCACTGCTAAGTTGAATTCGCAATGCGATTAATTTAACTTGAAGTAATCGCATTGCGATTTCAACTTAGCACTGCTTTCTTACATAGGCTAGAATTAACGAATATGGAATATAGCACTAGCAGTGCCAAGTTGAAATCGCAATGCGATTACTTCAAGTTAAATTAATCGCATTGCGAATTCAACTTAGCAGTGCTGCTATATTCCAAATTCGTTAACTTCGCTCATTCTAGCAAGCTGACCCATTATAAACTCAGCTCTAAGTTAAAATCGCAATGCGATTAATATAACTTGAATTAATCGCATTGCGATTTCAACGTAATTCCTCAAATCCGACAGTACATTTTAGTATATGTAGATTCTCCCATGGATGGGGACGCTCCATGAGCACGGAAGTCGGCAGAAGCGGCAATGGGCACTGACTAGAGCAGCCAGGAAGCCAGGAATCCTCAGGACAGGTAAGAACTACTGTTGGGAAGAGGGAAAGAAAAAAATATAACTAAAAAAAAAAACAAAAAAAAACGAATATTCGAAATAGCGAATTTATAGCGCTATATTCGAAATATTCGCGAATTAGCGAAGTGCCGATATTCGCTAAAAAAATTCGCTTTTCGAATATTCGCGCTCAACACTATTCACATTAAAGCCAGTTTGACAAGGTAGGTGGAATTGCTCTATCTGTTTTGGCGCTGACATTCTGGCTGCTGACATTTGGTCTTCACCTTTCAATCAATTATTTCCTGTTTTCCTGTGTATGTACATTTTGCGAAGCCCTGTGGTGTTTGACGAGCTAGTTGGATCATGATCAGAGGCTTTTATGCAGAAGTTATGACATATAATATCATGCTCCGATGTATCTGAGGATGTCATACCGAAGGGTATATTCTCCAATCCTTCATATAAAATGTTTAAGTCATTAAAAAATGGTTCTCAGGTTCTTTAAAATTCATAGCTAGGATAGGTCATCAATGCTAGATAGGTCAAGGATTGACTCTCAGCATGCCTGCTGATCGACTGTTTGAAGGGGCAGCAGCGATCCAGAAAGTTTTGCGCCCCCTAATTGCTTACACTATTCCATACAGCTTCGTTCTGAACTTGAGTCCCTTTCACATGAATGTGATGAAGTTGTAATACCAGGTACAGCCATAACTAAAAGTATAGAGCAATGATGTACGGAACCAAATTCATGCAGTGGGTCCTGGAGGAGCCAGTGCAGAGTATGGTAGTGGCCCTGATGAAGAGTTGTGTCACGATGTACTCCCTCAGGCTGTTGCTCCCTTGAGATCGGTGCAGTGGATATCTAGTAGTGAAGGATAGTGATGAGCGGCAGGTGCCATATTCGATTTCGACGAAATTCGCGAATATTCGAATGAATATTCGTTTCATATTCGTCGAAATCGAATATTCGTCATTTTTTCTAGTTATCGCGATTAAAATGCGATTTAAATAATCGCATATTGCGATTTGTACTTAAGGCTACTTTCCTATTGGTTTCATATCTAGAATTAGCGAGGATGACGAATATGACGAATGTATTCGTCATATTCCTCAAAACGAAGATAACGAAGTATTCTACATCTTCGTTTTAGCAACCTATTCGTCAACTTCGCTAATTCTAGCAATCAAATAGGAAGGTTGACTAATGAGACAGCTGTGTTAAATTCGCTATGCGATTTTTTTTTTTTAATAAATAGAATACTTATAATAATATTATCATATCAAGTAATATAATTATTGTATTAAAAAAATCGCATAGCGAATTTTTAACACAGCTGTCTCTATAGTCAACCTTCCTATTTGATTGCTAGAATTAGCGAAGTTGACGAATAGGTTGCTAAAACGAAGATGTAGAATACTCGTTATCTTCGTTTTGAGGAATATGACGAATACATTCGTCATATTCGTCAACCTCGCTATTTCTAGCAATCAAATAGGAAGGTTGACTATAGAGACAGTTGTGTTAAATTCGCTATGCGATTTTTTTTTTTTAATAAATAGAATACTTATAATAATATTATCATATCAAGTAATATAATTATTGTATTAAAAAAATCGCATAGCGAATTTAACACAGCTCTCTGTAAGTCAACCTTCCTATTTGATGAATGATGATGATTGCTCGAATTAGCGAAGTTGACGAATAGGTAGCTAAAACGAAGATGTAGAATACTCGCTATCTTCGTTTTTGAGGAATATGACGAATACATTCGTCATATTCGTCATCCTCGCTAATTCTACCAAGCCAACCATAACTTTCTGTGCTCATGGAGCGTCCCCATCACCATGGGAACGTCTCCATATACTAAATGTACTGTCGGTTTGAGGAATTACGTTGAAATGCAATGCGATTAGATTCACAAGTTATATTAATGCATTGCGATTTCAACTTAGATGATGCATTATGTAGTGAACCGAGTCTGTAATTTACCATGTAAATGACCACAATCAATAGGGAACTCAGTGAAGACCAAAACGGCAATTACAAGGTCGTCTCTGAAAATTCCACTTCAATATTTCACCACATAAAGGTCTTTTATATGTCTGACATTTCAAGCAGCTCCTATTCTTTGTAGGTTAAGGGAAAGTAATTACATCTCTAGTAACCTCTCACTGCAGTCATGACTGCATTTCATATGTGTCACACCTGTAAAATATGATGAAAACGCCCTATCCACACAAACCCTGTTCACATTAAAGCCAGTTTGACAAGGTAGGTGGAATTGCTCTATCTGTTTTGGCGCTGACATTCTGGCTGCTGACATTTGGTCTTCACCTTTCAATCAATTATTTCCTGTTTTCCTGTGTATGTACATTTTGCGAAGCCCTGTGGTGTTTGACGAGCTAGTTGGATCATGATCAGAGGCTTTTATGCAGAAGTTATGACATATAATATCATGCTCCGATGTATCTGAGGATGTCATACCGAAGGGTATATTCTCCAATCCTTCATATAAAATTTTTAAGTCATTAAAAAATGGTTCTCAGGTTCTTTAAAATTCATAGCTAGGATAGGTCATCAATGCTAGATAGGTCAAGGATTGACTCTCAGCATGCCTGCTGATCGACTGTTTGAAGGGGCAGCAGCGATCCAGAAAGTTTTGCGCCCCCTAATTGCTTACACTATTCCATACAGCTTCGTTCTGAACTTGAGTCCCTTTCACATGAATGTGATGAAGTTGTAATACCAGGTACAGCCATAACTAAAAGTATAGAGCAATGATGTACGGAACCAAATTCATGCAGTGGGTCCTGGAGGAGCCAGTGCAGAGTATGGTAGTGGCCCTGATGAAGAGTTGTGTCACGATGTACTCCCTCAGGCTGTTGCTCCCTTGAGATCAGTGCAGTGGATATCTAGTAGTGAAGGATTAGGCCAGAATAAAACATAAAAAGTATTATTTCTTAAAGAATAACTTCAAATACATTCGACAGCAGCAGTTTCCAAGTGAAGTTCTGTGGCACCAATAAGGATATGGAGGCAGGTTGGATGGCTGCAGTTTAGCACTCTGTAGTGGAATTCTGGTGACAGGTGTCTTAGCTGTAGTCCCTCACCTCACAGCAGTGTGTGCTGATGCTGATTGCAGCAGTTCACTCTGCTGTCTAGCGTCTCAAGGATTCACTTGAGGTACAATAATAATTTATCTCTCTGGAGCATCATTTCCAAAAGCAGGAGCTCTGACTTGTGCTTTGTCTCCACACTAAGTCCTCACAGGCACTCCCCCTCCTGGCAGAAAGCAGAAACAGCCCCCTCCTACCAAGAGGGAGGGACAGGGTGGATAGCCCTGTTTCTTTTTAACTCTTACCTTCCTTTTCTTACTGGTAACAATGGCCATATATTAAAATACAAACTACATAACAATATAATATCAATTGTAAGGGATCAGTTAGTGGGGTGTCGTCTCCTGGGTAGACAGGCACCATTTAGCAGGCACACCGTAGAAATTGCAGTCCAAACAACATGACATTTCTTTAACTGGCCTGTCCGGCTCTAAAATTCTAAGCCTGTCCGGCTCTAACTATACAGCAGGAAACCTAACTGCACAAGTGCCGGCCTAATACCGGGCACCAAACAAAATAGCAAGGTCCATACCTCTAGGAGTGCTCTCTCAGGCTCTAAGCATGTAACCTGTTCCCAGGTAAAGCAAGTTGTGTCTGTTTTCTTAGCCTTATATCAGACTAGCACTCCTGAGGCGTGATTACCTGACAGCCCAAAACCTGGACTGTCCGGATGGAGTGGGGGCCCACCCTTCTCTCCCCACTCCAGCAACACAGACCCTAAAACCAGGTTTTTATACAAACCCGAATTGCAGAGACGTCTGCATAGACCTCTGAACATTTCCCTGGTTGCTTTTCAAATGACAGAAGTGAGGAATCTTGGACACACATAGACCCCGTCCACCACTTCTCCAGACACTCTGTCACAGAATCAATACAAAACTATATAAGAAATTGTAGTACCTTCCAGGTCTGGGGTGATACAAGGAGACCAGTGGGAACAATTGCCCTTTTAAATAAGTGACGGGGGGGGGGGTGGAGAATTGTGAGTAATGCCATGCCCCCCATTCCTCCTTAATGCCTGACCCCCATTCTAGTGGTTCTGGGAGGGCACATCAGTATGGCCTTAGTGATCAGGTATTTATCACCTATAGCATGAATAGGTGAAAAAATGTCCTGTCCTGGAGCTTTTATTGTACACTGTACCTATAACCTTATTCATTTTTGAGAAGAATGGGGTGAATTCACTGCATATAGCTTTGTGGGGAGTGTACCTCTGTCAAACAATGCCCAACTGAACATAGTACATTTAATAGATCATGTACAATTTAACAGAAAAAGAAAACTCTGCATGCATCCACGTGAAATTATAGCCTCAGGACGGTGTTGTAGGAAAAATCCAGCCATGTACATGATGCTACAGAACATGAATATGTAAGTCGCATTGTGCAATGCCTTAATTTTGGCCCAGCACGCTCCTTTGATCTATCTGGTTATAATTAGATGAGAATACTGTGATATTCTTACTAAGAATATTTCTTAGTAATTTTATCAGTATGTAGGCTGAGACCCAAGAGACGTCTGTCTCCTAACTATACATATACAACGTTGACGCAGAGACTGCTACAAATGAGGTTGGCCTCAAATGACAGACACACCATTGGATGGAAACTGCAAGGACTAGTGTTGATCGAGCACCAAAGTGCTCGGGCCGAAGACATTGGGATGGTTAGGTGCTTTACAGAGCACAATGGAAGTCAAAGGGAGAACCCGAGCATTAAACCAGGCTACCCCTGCTCTGAAGAGGGGAGGGTGTCTGGTTCACAGGAAAAGGACATAAATTGATGGAAACACCACTGAAATGTTTTGGGAACAGCATGGGGAGGATGTTTGCATGCATCTTGGGCTCCAAGGTCATATACAAGGAGATATATAACTTATACCAGCTGTACATGTATAATTATATACAGGAGATACCCAGGTTATACCAGCACGCTTCATATCACTATATACAAGTAGAGATGGCCCGAACTATCCGCCGGCGAACAGTTCCCGGCGAACATAGCTTGTTCGCGTTCGCTGCAGCGGGCGAACACATGCGATGTTCGGTCCGCCCCCTATACATCATCATTGAGCAAACTTTGACCCTGTACCTCACAGTTAGCAGACACATTCCAGCCAATCAGCAGCATACCCTCCCTCCCATACCCTCCCATCTCCTGAACAGCATCCATTTTAGATTCATTCGGAATTTGCAGTCTTAGTGAGAGGAGGGAGAGTGTAGTTGCTGCTGATTTAATAGGGAAATCGATAGCTAGGCTAGTGAATTCAGTGTCCACTCCAGTCCTGAAAGACTCATCTGATCTCTGCTGTAAGGACAGCGTCCTGACAGCACCCCAAAAAGCCCTTTTTAGGGCTCCAACATTAGTCTTTTTTTTTTTTCTCCATATACATATTGCAGTTGCCTGGCCTGCCTGTGTGTGAGGAGCTGCAGGCTCACAGACTGTAGTGTGCACACTGCCAGTGCCCACCCCTGTCATCCCATGTGGCACAGGACTTTGCATCAAAAAAAGGCATTTCATTTTTACACTTTAATCTAAGGTTAGTTGCCTGCCAGTGTGTGTCAGGCTGACTTCCACTGACTGTAGTGTGCCCACTGCCAGTGCCCACCACTCATACCGGCTGGCACAGGACTTTGGATAAAAAAAGGCATTTAATTTTTACACTTTAGTGTAATTTCAGCTGCATGCCTGCTGCTAGTGTGTGTAAGGCCGACTTCCACTGACTGTAGTGTGCCCACTGCCAGTGCCCACCCCTGTCATCCCGTGTGGCACAGGACTTTGCATCAAAAAAAGGCATTTCATTTTTACACTTTAGTGTAATTTCAGCTGCTTGCCTGCTGCTAGTGTGTGTCAGGCCGACTTCCACTGACTGTAGTGTGCCCACTGCCAGTGCCAACCACTGATACCGGGTGGCACAGTAGCTTGCCGATAAATAAGGCATTTCATTTTTAGACAGTAGACTAAATTCAGTTGCTTGCCTGCTGCCAGTGTGTGTCAGGCCCACTTCCACAGACTGTAGTGTGCCCACTGCCAGTGCCAACCACTGATACCGGGTGGCACAGTAGCTTGTCGATAAATAAGGCATTTAATTTTTAAACAGTAGTCTAAATTCAGTTGCTTGCCTGCTGCCAGTGAGTGTCAGGCCCACTTCCACTGACTGTAGTGTGCCCACTGCCAGTGCCAATCATTAATACCGGGTGGCACAGTAGCTTGCCGATAAATAAGGCATTACATTTTTATACATTAGTCTAATTTCAGTTGCTTGCCTGCTGCCAGTGTGTGTCAGGCCCACTTCCACAGACTGTAGTGTGCCCACTGCCAGTGCCCACCCCTGTCATCCCGTGTGACACAGGACTTTGCATCAAAAAAAGGCATTTCATTTCTACACTTTAGTGTAATTTCAGTTGCTTGCCTGCTGCCTTTGTGTGTCAGGCCCACTTCCACAGACTGTAGTGTGCCCACTGCCAGTGCCCACCCCTGTCATCCCGTGTGGCACAGGACTTTGCATCAAAAAAAGGCATTTCATTTTTACACTTTAGTGTAATTTCAGTTGCTTGCCTGCTGCCAGTGTGTCAGGCCCACTTCCACAGACTGTAGTGTGCCCACTGCCAGTGCCAACCACTGATACCGGGTGGCACAGTAGCTTGCCGATAAATAAGGCATTTAATTTTTAGACATTAGTCTAAATTCAGTTGCTTGCCTGCTGCCAGTGTGTGTCAGGCCCACGTCCACTGACTGTAGTGTGCCCACTGCCAGTGCCCACCACTGATACCGGGTGGCACAGTACCTAGCACGCGTAGTACCACTTATCTAAAAAAAATGACAGGCAGAGGCAGGCCACCCCGCAGGGGCCGTCGTGGTCGTGGTGCTGTGATTTCCACTGTCCCTGGAATAATGCCTAGTGTTCAGAGGCCACGTACCCTGAACCCGAAAAATTCTGAGGACACAGTTGACTGGCTTAGATAGGACACCGAATCTTCAACAGCTTCCGCTAAGAACCTTGACGCACCATCCTCCTCCAGCTCAGCTTCGGTCAACTGCTCTCAAGTTACCACGCACCCGCCCGCCGCCACCACCACCACTACCACCACAGCCACCACAGCCGCTTCACTTGATCCATCAGAGGAGTTATTTACACATCAGTTGGATGCAATTAGTGATGCGCAACCATTATTGCCAGATGATGTAGATTACAGGGATATGTCTCAGTCAGGCAGGATTACACACATGGACGTGCAGTGTGATTATGATGATGATAATGTTGTACCCGCTGCTGCTTCCTTTGCTGAGGTGTCAGATACAAGTGAAGCGGTTGATGATGACGATGTGTCCACGGATGCCACGTGGGTGCCTGCTCGAAGAGTAGAAGAGGGGGAAAGTTCAGAAGGGGAGACAGAGAGAATGAGGAGACGAGTTGGAAGCAGGGGGAGGTCGTCGCAAGGAGTTAGTGGCACAGTCAGACAGCATGTATCGGCACCTGGGGTCAGCCAGACAGCACGCCAGTCAACGCATGCTGTTGCCACCACCAGAATGCCGTCATTGCAAAGCTCAGCAGTGTGGCATTTTTTTTGTGTGTCTGCCTCTGATAACAGCAATACCATTTGCAACCTGTGCCAAAAGAAAATGAGTCGTGGGAAGTCCAACACCCACCTTGGTACAACTGCTTTGCGAAGGCACATGATCTCACATCACAAACGCCTATGAGATCAACACATGAGTACAAGCAGCACACAAACTAAAAGCCACCATGCTCCTCCTGGTCCAGCATCTTCAGCCACGCCAACCACTGCTGTCCTCCCTGCCCCCTCTCAACCAACCGCCACTCCATCTCTCACCTTCAGCAGTTCCTGCTCATCTGCCCACAGTCAGGTGTCTGTCAAGGACATGTTTGAGTGTAAAAAGCCAATGTCACAGAATCACCCCCTTGCCCGCCACTGACAGCTGGCTTGACAGAACTCTTAGCCCGCCAGCTTTTACCAAACCAGCTGGTGGAGTCTGAGGCCTTCAAAAAATTTGTCCCTATTGGGACACCACAGTGGAAGGTACCCGGACGACATTTTTTTTCAAAAAAGGCAATCCCAAACCTCTACCATGTCATTGAAAAGGAAGTCATGGCATCTCTGGCATACAGTGTTGGGGCAAGGGTCCATCTGGCCACTGATACCTGGTCTGCAAAGCACGGTCAGGTCAGGTATATCACGTACACTGCGCATTGGGTCAACCTGCTGATGGCTGACAAGCATGGAATGCGTGGCTTCGCAGCGGAGTTGGTGACACCACCATGACTTGCAGGCAGACCTACTGCCACCTCCTCTACTCCTACTCCATCCTCTTCGATATCCTCCTCGGCTGAGTCGTCTTCTGCTGCGGCATCTGGCTGCACATCAACTGAATCCCCTCAGCTCCCCAGGGGTTATTCCACATCCCGGATACGACAGTGTCACGCTGTCTTGGGGTTGACTTGCCTGAAAGCAGAGAGCCACACAGGACCAGCACTCCTGTCCGCCCTGAACGCACAGGTGGATCAGTGGCTGACCCCGCACCAACTGGAGATCGGCAAAGTGGTGTGTGACAATGGAACAAATTTGTTGTCGGCATTGAATTTGGGCAAGTTGTCACATGTGCCGTGCATGGCACATGTGTTGAATCTCATCGTACAACGTTTTGTGTCTAAGTACCCAGGCTTACAGGACGTCCTCAAGCAGGCCAGGAAGGTGTGTGGCCATTTCAGGCGTTCCTACACGGCCATGGCGCACTTTTCCGATATTCAGCGGCGAAACAACATGCCAGTGAGGCGCTTGATATGCGACAGCCCGACACGTTGGAATTCAACACTCCTAAATTAGTGTTGAGCGAACAGTTCGCGCATCGTTCGGGTTCGTACCGAATTTTGGGGTGTCCGGGACCCGGACCCGAACCCGGACATTTTCAAAAAAGTTCGGGTTCGGGTTCGGAGTTCGGCATGTTCTCTCGGCGCATTTTGAAAGTACTATATAGCAGAATAGTACAGGCTTAAAGCTGAAATCGCATTGCGATTACAACTTTGAGCTACCGATCACCATGGGAATGCCTCCTCCAGTAGAATGTACTGTCGGATGTTTGAATTACGTTGAAATCGCAATGCGATTCTTATATATTTGCTTAATCGCATTGCGATTTCAACTTCTCAAATCCGACAGTACATTCTAGCATTTTTCCTATGGTGATGTAGACGCTCTATTAGCACGGAATCCGGCTGAAGCAGAAATCGCAATGCGATTCTTAGAACTCAAATAAATCGCATCACACTACACGTTCTAATTGCATTCGATTTTAACTTTACTGTTTGGTTTTGTATCGCGATAATACAAAAATTTGAATAATCGTGTGCGTGCTGTTCTAGCACGCAGTGCTATTCGTATCCCACTCTTAAGTTCTAATCGCATTCGATGTTAACTTATGCATTTTCTTTTTTGCCAGGCATCAGCAGTAAGTTAAAATAGAATGCGATGCCTGTCAAAAAAGCATAAGTTAAAATCGAATGCGATTAGAACTTAAGAGTGGGATACGAATAGCACTAGTGTTGTTGAGCGCACATTTCGAGAATAGTTCCGGTCCGTACAGAATTTTGGGGTGTTCGTGACACGACCCGAACCCGAACATTTTCATAAAAATTCGGGTTCGGTTTTGTAGTTCGTCATTTTTGTGGCGCATTTTGAAAGGCTGCAAAGCAGCCAATCAACATGCATCATACTACTTGCCCTAAGATGCCATCGCAGCCATGCCTACTATTGGCAAGGCTGTGATTGGCCAAGTGCAGCATGTGACTCAGCCTCTTTATAAGCTTGTGCGCACGTCGGGACGTGCTCACTCCCGATGTGAATAGAACAGGTATAAATGCAGCTGCTGTGAGGGCGAGATAGGCAGGGAATAATCGAGGAAAAAAACCTGAGAAGAAGTGAAAGATCTACACCAGTGAATCAAAACAACTCAGCTGAGCTGTTCACTGAAAGTTTATTTTTTTTTACACTGGCCAGATCGATTTTTACCGGCACATGTAACTGGGCTGACCGGCGGCGGCCATTTTGGGACCTGTGGTGCACCAGCTCAAGCTGCCACAGAGTCCAAAGAAAAGCCCCAAAGAATTGAAAAATCTACTCCTGTGACACAGAACAACAGCGATTCAGCTGCTCAGTCAAAGTCAATTTTTTTTCTGGCTGGGCAGACCATTTTCTGGCACATGTTACTGGGCTGATAGGCGGCGGCCATTTTGGGACTTGTGGTGCGCCAGCAAATGCTGCCACAGCGTCCATTAATCTCATGTAATAGTCGATTTTTTCATAGATATACTACATCAGGGGTTTGGCTGTGCTTGTGTCACCCCTACTAACTACCAATATATTTAATATATCAGTGGTGAAACTGAAAGTAACCCACTTGGATAGCAAATCCCATGAATGTGCTGTTCCAGCTAGGCTAGCCAGTGTCACTACAGCCAGGTCCAATACTGTCAGCCAGAAATTATTTTTTTTTTTTTTTTTGCCAGAAATATAAATTAAAAAAATCTTTCCCTGTAACAAACATAATTCTGGTGTTAGACCAGAAGAAGCACTCCTTCAGTAAATAATACTGTAAAAAGGTTTAGGCAATAATTCTCCCAGTGTGGGCAATTTATGTACCAAAACGAGCATTTTAAAAATTCCGGTGTTCTGAAATACCAGCAGTCCTCTTGTAATTAATACCAGAAAAAGGCATTATAGTGTCCAGTGTTGTCATTTTGGTTCAAAAAAGGGCAATTTAATCAATCTGGTGTTGGTGACACCCGAAATAGTAGGCCGCACGTTGTTACTCCTTTGAAAAGGAAATAGTTCTCCCACTGTGGGAATTCATTTAACATAAGTAGCATTTAAAAAATTCTGGTGTCCAATTTGCAGCAGTCTTCTTGTAATTATTACCAGAAAAAGGCATTATAGTGTCCAGTGTTGTCATTTTGGTTCCAAAAAGGCCAATTTAATCAATCTGGTGTTGGTGACACCCGAAATAGTAGGCCGCACGTTGTTACTCCTTTAAAAGGAAATAGTTCTCCCACTGTGGGAATTCATTTAACATAAGTAGCATTTAAAAAATTCTGGTGTCCAATTTGCAGCAGTCCTCTTGTAATTAATACCAGAAAAAGGCATTATAGTGTCCAGTGTTGTCATTTTGGTTCCAAAAGGCCAATTTAATCAATCTGGTGTTGGTGACACCCGAAATAGTAGGCCGCACGTTGTTACTCCTTTGAAAAGGAAATAGTTCTCCCACTGTGGGAATTCATTTAACATAAGTAGCATTTAAAAAATTCTGGTGTCCAATTTGCAGCAGTCTTCTTGTAATTAATACCAGAAAAAGGCATTATAGTGTCCAGTGTTGTCATTTTGGTTCCAAAAGGACAATTTAATCAATCTGGTGTTGGTGACACCCGAAATAGTAGGCCGCACGTTGTTACTCCTTTAAAAGGAAATAGTTCTCCCACTGTGGGAATTCATTTAACATAAGTAGCATTTAAAAATTCTGGTGTCCAATTTGCAGCAGTCTTCTTGTAATTAATACCAGAAAAGGCATTATAGTGTCCAGTGTTGTCATTTTGGTTCCAAAGGCCAATTTAATCAATCTGGTGTTGGTGACACCGAAATAGTAGGCATGAACGCTGTTACTCCTGCAAATGGAAATAGTTCTCCACTGTGGGAATTCATCTTAGCATTAAAAATGGCATCAATGAGCTCTCGTGTCCAATCTGCAGGCAATTATCCTGTAACTTAGTACCAGAAAGGGCATTTAATAATTGTGCGGTGACGTCCAATGCGGTTGCACGCAGTGCCACTTAATGAATTAGTTTATGACGCAGAAAGTCATTATAGCTCGCAGCATTGTAGCTAGTTCTGAAAGGCCAATTTGCATCACCATCTGTAAATGCCAGGTAACACAGGTGCAGTGTTAGTAGGTTCCGGCAGGCCAATTTGATCAGTCTGCTGTGGTGACACCAGAAAAGCAGGCATTACGTGTCCCAGTGCAAGTCAATTTTTTTCTGGCTGGGCAGACCATTTTACTGGCACATGTTACTGGGCTGATTGGCGGCAGCCTTTTGGAACTTGTAGTGCCAGCAAAAGCTGCTACAGCGTCCATTAATCTCATGTAATAGGTCAATTTATTCATAGATATACTACATCAGAGGTGTTGGCTGTGCTTGTTACCCTACTAACTGCCAAATATTTAATATATCAGTGTGAAACTGAATGTAACCCATTGAGTAGCAATCTCATGAAATGCTAGTGTCCAGCTAGGCAGCAGTGTCACTACAGCCAGGTCCAATACGTCAGCCAGAAATACATTTTCTAGTTTGTTGCCGAAATATAGGTTCCAAAAAATCTTTCCTGTAATCAATCATGAGTGTTGGTGACACCAGAAATAGCAGTCCTGCACGTTGTTACTACTGTAAAAGGTTTAGGCAATAATTCTCCCACTGTGGGCAATTCATTTAACATAAGTAGCATTTTAAAAATTCCGGTGTCCAATTTGCAGCAGTCCTCTTGTAATTAATACCAGAAAAAGGCATTATAGTGTCCAGTGTTGTCATTTTGGTTCAAAAAAGGGCAATTTAATCAATCTGGTGTTGGTGACACCCGAAATAGTAGGCCGCACGTTGTTACTCCTTTGAAAAGGAAATAGTTCTCCCACTGTGGGAATTCATTTAACATAAGTAGCATTTAAAAAATTCTGGTGTCCAATTTGCAGCAGTCCTCTTGTAATTAATACCAGAAAAAGGCATTATAGTGTCCAGTGTTGTCATTTTGGTTCCAAAAAGTCCAATTTAATCAATCTGGTGTTGGTGACACCCGAAATAGTAGGCCGCACGTTGTTACTCCTTTGAAAAGGAAATAGTTCTCCCACTGTGGGAATTCATTTAACATAAGTAGCATTTAAAAAATTCTGGTGTCCAATTTGCAGCACTCTTCTTGTAATTAATACCAGAAAAAGGCATTATAGTGTCCATTGTTGTCATTTTGGTTCAAAAAAGGCCAATTTAATCAATCTGGTGTTGGTTACACCCGAAATAGTAGGCTGCACGTTGTTACTCCTTTGAAAAGGAAATAGTTCTCCCACTGTGGGAATTCATTTAACATAAGTAGCATTTAAAAAATTCTGGTGTCCAATTTGCAGCAGTTTTCTTGTAATTAATACCGGAAAAAGGAATTACGGTATATCTTCCAGTGTGGGAATTTTGGGGCTAAAAAATAATATATTTTATTGTGGTGCGAGTTGAATCGCAACAATGAGAAAACATTCTATTAAGGGACGAGGACACGGTCGTGGTGGGGTTCGTGGAGTCTCTGTTGCTGGCAGAGGATTTGGCCGTTCGGCCTCAGGCGCACAAAGTAGTGAACCAACTCCCTCAAGTAGCCGGCAGAATTTACAGCGATATTTGGTGGGGCCCAATGCCGTTATGAGGATGGTAAGGCCTGAGCAGGTACAGGCATTAGTCGATTGGGTGGCCGACAGTGCTTCCAGCACGTTCACCACATTGTCTTCCGCCCAGTCTTCTGCGGAAAGCGCACAGGTGGCACCGGAAAACCAAGCCCATCAGTCTGTCACATCACCCCCATGCATATCAGGGAAACTGTCCGAGCCTCAAGTTATGCAGCAGTCTCTTCTTCTGTTTGAAGACTCTGCTGGCAGGGGTTCCCAGGGCGTCCACCTAGCCCTTCCCTAGCGGTGGAAGACATACCATGCACTGACGCACAACCACTTATGTATCCAGATGATGAGGACATGGGAATACCACCACAGCAGAGTGACCGAGTGTCTGATGATGACGAAACACAGGTGCCCACTGCCGTGTCTTATTGCAGTGTGCAGACTGAACAGGAGGAGGTCAGGGAGGAAGACTGGGTGGAAGACGATGCAGAGGACGATGAGGTCTTAGACCCCACATGGACTGAAGGTCGTGCCGCTGACTTAAATAGTTCAGAGGAAGAGGCAGTGGTGAGACCGAGACAACAGCGAAGCCAAAGAGGGAGCAGGGGGCAAAAGCAGAACACCCACCGTCCCGAGAGTTCGCCTGCTATTGGCCAGTGCCAACAGGGACCCAGCACCCCAAAGGCATCTTCAAGGAGTTCCCTAGCATAGCACTTCTTCAAACAATGTGCTGAGGACAAGACCAGAGTGGTTTGCACGCTGTGCCATCAGACCCTGAGGCGAGGCATTAACGTTCTTAACCTGAGCACCACCTGCATGATCAGGCATCTACATGCAAAGCATGAACTGCAGTGGAGTACACACCTCAAAAACAAGGAACACGCTCAGGCTCCCCCTGCTACCTCTACCGCTGCTGCCTCGGCTTCCGCCTCGAGAGGAATGTTGCCACCTGCCGAGCAGCAAACAGAGGATGTGCCACCGACACCACCACCACCACCGCCACCGTCACCTAGCGTCTCCACTATTTCGCACAGCAGCGTTCAGCTCTCCATCTCTCAAACCTTTGAGAGGAAGCGCAAATTCCCACCTAGTCACCCTCGAGCCCTTGGCCTGAATGCCAGCATTTCTAAACTACTGGCCTTTGAAATGCTGTCATTCCGGCTTGTGGACACAGACAGCTTCAAACAGCTGATTGCCATGGCTGTCCCCCAGTATGTGGTTCCCAGCCGCCACTACTTCTCCAAGACAGCCGTGCCTTCCCTGCACATGCAAGTGTCTGATAAAATCAAGCGTGCACTGCGCAACGCCATTTGTGCCAAGGTCCACCTAACCACAGATACGTGGACCAGTAAGCGCGGCCAAGGACGCTATATCTCACTAACTGCACACTGGGTAAATGTAGTGGCTAGGATCGCAGGGCATCATTTTCTGCCTCCTGTAGCCTCCTCCTCCTACTCGGCTTCCTCCTCCACTGCTTCCACCAGCTCCTCCTGTCAGCCACACACCTTCACCACCAACTTCAGCACAGCCCGGGGTAAACGTCAGCAGGCCATTCTGAAACTCTTATGTTTGGGGGACAGGCCCCACACCGCGCAGGAGTTGTGGCGGGGTATTGAACAACAGACGGACGAGTGGTTGCTGCCGGTGGGCCTCAAGCCAGGCCTGGTGGTATGCGATAATGGGCGAAATCTCGTGGCAGCTCTGGGACTAGCCGGTTTGACGCACATCCCTTGCCTGGCGCATGTGCTGAATTTGGTGGTGCAGAGGTTCATTCACCACTACCCCAACATGTCAGAGCTGCTGCATAAAGTACGGGCCGTCTGTGCGAGCTTCCGGCGTTCACATCCTGCCGCTGCTCGCCTGTCTGCGCTACAGCGGAACTTCGGCCTTCTCGCTCACTGCCTCATATGCGACGTGCCCACCCGTTGGAACTCCACCTTGCACATGCTGGAGAGACTGTGCGAGCAGCAGCAGGCCATAGTGGAGTTTCAGCTGCAGCACGCTCGCGTCAGTCGTACTGCGGAACGGCACCACTTCACCACCAATGATTGGGCCTCCATGCGAGACCTGTGTGCCCTGCTGCACTGCTTTGAGTACTCCACCAACATGGCCAGTGGCGATGACACTGTTATCAGCGTTACAATACCAATTCTATGTCTCCTAGAGAAAACGCTTAGGGCAATGATGGAAGAGGAGGTGGCCCAGGAGGAGGAGGAGGAGGAGGAGGAGGAGGGCTCCTTTCTAAGACTTTCAGGCCAGTCTGTTAGAAGTAGCTCAGAGGGAGGTTTTTTGAAGCAGCAGAGGGCAGGTTCACAAGTCGCCAGCCAAGGCACTCTAATGGAGGACGAGGAGGATGAGGAGGTGGAGGAGGACGAGGATGAAGCAGGTTCACAGCAGGGTGGCAGCCCACACAGCTCAGGCCCATCACTAGTGTGTGGCTGGGGGGATACGGTGGAAGATGACGATACGCCTCCCACAGAGGACAGCTTGTCCTTACCTCTGGGGAGCCTGGCACACATGAGCGATTACATGCTGCCTGGCACACATGAGCGATTACATGCTGCAGTGCCTGCGCAACGACAGCAGAGTTGCCCACATTTTAACGTGTGCTGACTACTGGGTGGCCACCCTGCTGGATCCCCGGTACAAAGACAATGTGCCCACTTTACTTCCTGCACTGGAGAGTGATAGGAAGATGCGCGAGTACAAGCGCACGCTGGTAGACGCGCTCCTGAGAGCATTCCCAACTGTCACAGGGGAACAGGTGGAAGGCCAAGGCCAAGGCAGAGAAGGAGCTAGAGGTCGCCCACGCAGCAGTGTCACGGCCAGCTCCTCTGAGGGCAGGGTTAGCATGGCAGAAATGTGGACAAGTTTTGTCTCCACGCCACAGCTAACTGCCCCACCACCTGATACGGAACGTGTTAGCAGGAGGCAGCATTTCACTAACATGGTTGAACAGTATGTCTGTGTAGCATCCCCAAGTCAGAGCAATGTGTGGGACTAACCTGGGGAATGCCAGTGATGGAGAGGTCGGCACGCTGTTCCTCTGGGGCACTCTCTGGGTTCTGGAGGGACACAGCCAGGTGCAATGTGAGGTGCCCTTGGTGTTGTAGATTAACGTGCCTATGGCTAAGTCCCTGATGTTTTATGACGCCAGTGCCAGTAAACGGTGGCACACCCTATTTACAGTGGGAATAATGGAGGTGCAGACTTGTATCTTGAAACAAAATTCCAACTTTACTGAAACAGTGGTAATACAGAAAGCACTCTCTTAAACAGTTCTTTTGCAGACAATTGGCTTTGGTACGATCTCAGTTACAGCAGGCTTATATCCAGCAAGGTAAACAGAGGGTTAAATAACAGGACTTTTGAATTGCAGGCGAACCTTACTTTCTTCCTGGCTTGTCCTGACTGGCAATTATACTTCAAGGCCCCAATGCCCTACTTCTGGCTTATATCCTTGAATCTCCAGTTTGCTGCGTACCTCCTCTGACATTACAATACCTCTTGCTCTAAGGATTGCCTCAGCTTGACTCCTGCTGACCTGCCTAGGCCCTTGACATGTGGCCTTCACAGACTCCAGGGTCTGCACTGCCTTCACAGGCCCATGGCCTGGACTAGTCTCACTTTCCCTGACTGAGCCTGAATATATAAACTAGGGCTCCCTAGCTCCCTCTATTGACCCAGAGCTGGAATGACATCCCTAGCAGGCCTGCACATAGCAATAACACAGTAACAGGGAATTACATAGCATTACATTGCATTTTATGAATAGGACTTATACCAGCCTCCCCATAAATGAGGGGAACGACAGCACTCAAGTGACCCTTCTGTAGTGACGGGCATCACAACTCCCGTACACTACATACCCCGCTGCTTTAAGCTGAGTACGGCCTCGTACTCCAACAGGGCCCCGCCCGTCTTGAATTTTCACCTGAAAGAGAAAAAGGGACATGCAGGCATACATACACATCGGTATCAATTTCATCTGCATTGACAATTATTATCAGGTCCAGCTGGCAAAGGAGAAGTGCGGTGACAAGGGGCGTCGTTCTCTTCCTTCAGGATAATGAGTGGAACTGGGGAGCTGACCTGGCACAGCGGATGTTAGGGAATACCAGGATAGTCCATGACTGAATAAAACGATAGGTCCATAATAAGAGCAACATCTCAGAGGCTCGCACATAGGAAGTCCATCTCTGGGCACATAGACTTAGATAAAATTTTTGAGCAATAAATACAGTCAGCAGCACATACATAAAATGACAGTACAGGACTCTGACATTACCAGGGAAACACCATCCTGGCAAGTCCTGCGTATTTTTAAAGTGCTGACATAAAAGAGCCCTTTCAACCTGAAATGGGGGTTAAAAGGGGATAAAGTGCAAATAAAAGCACAACTTGGATTTGGCTGAAAAATGTACTTTTTCAGAAGCAGGCAGGATGTCCCGGAAACAGAAAGAGGCAGGCTGGGAGCAGTGGTTCACAGTGGCTACTAATTTGTCAAACATGCCACCGGCCGTGGGGAACTGGCAGCAAGCTCCACCAGCCTGACAAACTTAAAGGGACAGTTCCTGCAACACAGACGATGTCCCTGTGAGGATGAGCAAAAATGGCCTAGCAGGCCTGCTCACAGGTACGTGTCAAAGGAACCCTGTTCATCCGAGGTGGTGCAGCCCTGTGCTGCCGGTAGTCTGGGCCATGCACCAGGGCCACTTGGAGGTGGTGCCCACCAAACAGAATGGGCTGGAAACATCACCGGTATTGGGCCTACCCACCTCACTGGCCCACTGGGTTGCGGACATATAGGAACTGCTGGTCTCGGGACACGGGCCAGCGCTGGGGTAGGCGCATCTTCTGGCCGGGACATGATGCTCCCGTCAAGGCGGACTCGGCTCCTGGCATATGTCAATTTATCCACTTTTACACGGACCTTGGGTGGCTCAGCGCTAGTGGTAGGACTTTGGACTACGGATTCGGGCGGTACAGGGGTCACAGGTAACTCACCACCGCTCGACTGCTGCGCTGTCTTCTTAGAATCAGCCACTTGCCGCAGGCCATCCAGGTAAACTTGTAAGGAAGTGATCCGCTCCTCCAGGGCGGAAATCTCACTGCTGGATTCCGGCACACTTGCAGCAGGCTCAGACGAGGTTCTCTCATGGCGGTTCTTCCGCAGGTCATCCATAGCCTCACTAAACTGGGCCATCCGCGCCCAATCAGCGGCTGTCTTCTCCCGTCGTGGCAGCTCTGGAGAGGGGTAAGGACTGGGAGGCCTGTCCAGAATAGTCGGCTGCCAGAAGATGTTCGGGCCGAGAAAGGAACTCTTCTCCTGGTACGTATTTCGGATGGGTCCCGGCGGGTCCTCTGCCTCCACCGGATCTTCTGTTCCTTCCCAGTCTTCCGGTACCGGTCCTGGACGGGTCACCGCGGTGGCATATGGGCCTCGCAGGCCCTCCGCGGGAGTAAACTCTACTCTCTCCCCGACCGCTAGATTATGCAGTCGCCCTGGGAGATAGCTGCGCTTGACGGACCGGCGATTCACATAATAGTCCCGGTTGGTGCCGGTTTCCTGGATGAATCCGAATTCCCGGACTTTATCAAATTCCAGGATGACTCCGGTGCGACGCTCTAGTTGGGGTTTGCTTTCCTTGGAGTCTTCGTAGATTCTTTTAGTCACTTCCTCAAAGTATTTCTTCTGGGTGGTAGTTTTTAAAGTTGCCGCCACTCGGATCTCGGCCATCAGGGCCGACCACGCGGGGTTCCGCGGGAGGAAGCCTTCTCGCAGCGGGTGGAAACGGCAGGGCTCGGCTTGTGGCCATGGACAGGTCTGAGCCATGTCACTGGGGGTATACGCTGGGGGCGCTGGGCGCTCCTTAGTCGCTCCTGAGGTCGCCTCCATTGCTCTCCCTACGGCTCCGGATCCCTCTGACTCAGGTAGGAAGTCCCGTAGCAGGGTGAGCCACTGTTCCTGCAGGCTCCACCCCGTCATTTCTTGCACGCCCCCTAGGTATCCTAGTATAGGGTAGGCGGTGTACATATTATAATCCTCAAAGGAAGGCGTTGCCTCCAGGCCGTCTTCTCCTCCCTCTTGGAAGGTTTTGGCGCCAAATTTTCACGCCACAGCAGACAGTGATGGCGCAAGAAGAAGTCCAATGGCGCCGGCGGCCATCTTGGGCGCCATGATGCAGTTATTCAGTGACAGCAAGCAGGATGATAAAAAGTCCACAAAAACACACTTTCACACCGCGCTTTTTCCTACAGACTAGCGCAACATCCGGGAACGCTGCTGGGGTGATTTTTGCACAAATCTTGGCCACAAAAAGTTCAATAAACAAACAGGCGTTTTGTCACTTGGCAAACTGGTTAAGGCACAAAGTTCACGTTTTGCTCACAGTCCGTAAAACGTGCGTATCCTGTTCGTGACGCCAAACTGTAGCATCCCCAAGTCAGAGCAATGTGTGGGACTAACCTGGGGAATGCCAGTGATGGAGAGGTCGGCACGCTGTTCCTCTGGGGCACTCTCTGGATTCTGGAGGGACACAGCCAGGTGCAATGTGAGGTGCCCTTGGTGTTGTAGATTAACGTGCCTATGGCTAAGTCCCTGATGTTTCGTGACGCCAGTGCCAGTAAACGGTGGCACACCGTATTTACAGTGGGAATAATGGAGGTGCAGACTTGTATCTTGAAACAGAATTCCAACTTTACTGAAACAGTGGTAATACAGAAAGCACTCTCTTAAACAGTTCTTTTGCAGACAATTGGCTTTGGTACGATCTCAATTACAGCAGGCTTATATCCAGCAAGGTAAACAGAGGGTTAAATAACAGGACTTTTGATTTGCAGGCGAACCTTACTTTCTTCCTGGCTTGTCCTGACTGGCAATTATACTTCAAGGCCCCAATGCCCTACTTCTGGCTTATATCCTTGAATCTCCAGTTTGCTGCGTACCTCCTCTGACATTACAATACCTCTTGCTCTAAGGATTGCCTCAGCTTGACTCCTGCTGACCTGCCTAGGCCCGTGAAATGTGGCCTTCACAGACTCCAGCGTCTGCACTGCCTTCACAGGCCCATGGCCTGGACTAGACTCACTTTCCCTGACTGAGCCTGAATATATAAACTAGGGCTCCCTAGCTCCCTCTATTGACCCAGAGCTGGAATGACATCCCTAGCAGGCCTGCACATAGCAATAACACAGTAACAGGGAATTACATAGCATTACATTACATTGCATTTTATGAATAGGACTTATACCAGCCTCCCCATAAATGAGGGGAACGACAGCACTCAAGTGACCCTTCTGTAGTGACGGGCATCACAACTCCCGTACACTACATCTGCACACCCCTCCACGTACTGACGGACGGTTCGGCCCCATTCAACTTCTGGGTTTCAAAATTGTCCACGTGGCCAGAATTAGCATGTTATGCCTTGGAGGTGCTTTCCTGCCCGGCGGCCAGCGTTTTATCAGAACGCGTATTCAGCACGGCGGGGGGCGTCATTACTGACAAGCGCAGCCGCCTGTCCACAGCCAATGTGGACAAGCTGACGTTCATAAAGATGAACCAGGCATGGATCCCACAGGACCTGTCCCTCCCTTGTGCAGAGTAGTCCTTAATAACTGCCTAAAACATGTCTTGTTGTACTATGGGCCACTTCTTTATTTAATACAAATGTTATATAACCCACAGTTGAATGAAACTCTCCTCTGTCTGGGCGCCGGGGCCTAACTAGATGAAAGTGGCCTGTTAAACTATCGGGTGACATAAAGCCATAACCTCTGCCATGCTACCTCTGTCCTCTGTCTGGGTGCTGAGGCCTAAGTCAAATAAAGCGGTCTTCTGCTGTGCTGGGGGATATGAAGCTAATCTCTGACCTCTCTCCTCTGTCTGGGTCCAAAGGCCTAAGTCACTGAAAGAGGCCTTCTCCTGTGGTGTGTGATATGATGCCTGAATTTGTGCTGTGGGACCTCTCTCCTCTTCCTGGGTGCAGGGGTCAAAGTATCTAAAAGTGTCCTTCTCTTGCGGTGGTTGATATGATGCCTGAATATGTGCTGTGGGGCCTCTCTCCTCTGTTTGGGTGAAGGGGTCAAAGTAACTTTATGGTGGCTTCTCCTGTGGTGGTTGATATTATGCCTGATTCTCTGCTGTGGAACCTCTCTCCTCTTCCTGGGTGCAGGGGTCAAAGTATCTAAAAGTGTCCTTCTCTTGCGGTGGTTGATATGATGCCTGAATATGTGCTGTGTGGCCTCTCTCCTCTGTCTGGGTGAAGGGGTCAAAGTAACTAAATGGTGGCCTACTCCTGTGGTGGTTGATATGATGCCAGATTCTCTGCTGTGGGACCTCTCTCCTTTGTCTGGGTGCTGGGGTCGAAATAATAGTAAGTGACCTTCTCCATTGGTGGGTGACTTGAAGCCTGATTCTGTGCTATGGGACCTCACTCCAATTAATATTGTTTAATTTTTATTTATTTTATGTTAACTCATCATTTCCCTATCTACATTTGTTTGCAGGGGATTTACCTACATTTTGCTGCCTTTTGCAGCCCTCTAGCCCTTTCGGGTGTGTTTTACAGCCTTACCAGAAACCTTACCAGATCTAGCACATAAACCAGTTGAACTTGAAACCCTTGAAAGATTACAGTAATGAAAAATAATTATTAATATGGGCAACACTATCTGTACCCTTTGTTTCCAATCAAACAAAACGCAATAAATTTGATTTAACATTATAGTTTTATAAAATAATCTTTAACAAAATAGAATTATTTTTTAACATAAATATATAAATAACCAAAAAATTAGGGTAATTTTTTAATTTTTCTCTGCTCCTCCAGCAGATCATCGATGTCCTTAAGATGAGCCTCCTCCATGGCTCGCATTTGGTGGGAGAACTGCATCTTGAGCTGCCTCATCTTCCTGGTTTGCTGCTCCCTGAACTGCTGCATTCGCAGCTGGTGCTTCCTTCGCATTGTTTTTATTTTTTTAACATGATGTTGTCAGCTGTAAAATAAATGAAATAAAATTTGGAAATGTACATTAAAATACAATCATTAATTGTTATATAAAGCAGATGATATTTTTTTCTTGAAATCTGTTATATATTGGTTTAGGTAGGATTAATAATAGTTCCTTTTAGTTTTGGGTTATTGACTTAGTAGTTACGTTAATGGTTTTGATGTTGATCAATTACTTTTTAGTGTTTATTTTTTATATTACTGTTATGTGTTGTACTTTATTTGTTGCCTGTTTTATTATATTTTCTTCATTTAAAAAAATAATATAGTTTGTTAAAATATATTCTTACAAAAATTTATATATTGCATGCTTGTTATATCGTACTTCCAAAAATGTATGTGTCAGTTAGATACGTTATGGAAATCAGTACTCCCACCCGTAACATTAGCTTTCTGGGACACTGAATAAATAAAAATATCCACATCATCCATTTACCTTCTTGTCGGGGGTAGTGACCATCTCCTCTTCTGCCTCCTCAGAGTCATCACCCTCCTCCACTGCAGCAGGTGGGCTATGGGCCCGATAGCCTGATGGCCCTGCCTCTTCCTGCTCCTCCTCGTCCGAGTGGTCTGTCTCCTCCTCCACCTCCACCGCCTTCTTCTTTTTAGAGAGCTTGGCTCTCACTTTGGGAAGCGGAGCATCTGTAATGATGATGACCAAATTTTTTAAAAATGCCAAGATAAACAAGTAACGCCAAATTACAGTTAAAGGTACACAAATTAATCTATGGTAGTGTCTGGATGGCATAATAATTAACTACACCTATCTTTCTTCTCCTTTTGGCTTAGATCAAGTGTAGTATCATCAGTGTCTGCCTTGACCTGCCGGCCCAGGAACCTGTGGGTACCCCCTGCACTCTGCCTTTGAGCATCGTTGATTAAGTTCAGCTTCAACTCACTGCTGCTATTGGGTGTTGGGCCACTCCCCAGGGAACAAGAGTGATTCGAGTCTATGACTTCATTTGGGCATGTGGCCTAATTGTCCTGATCGATGCTTGTTGTCTACACTCGTCCAGACGTGCGAGGAGTTTGGACAAGCTTCAGGGGCCAAAGTCAACTGTGTAAAGTCAAAAAACATATGTGGCCCAGAAAGAGGTCTCATATTGCCACCTTTAGCACCCTTTCCCATCAGTTCAACACCACTGTACTAAGTGATTTATTGTAAAGGGTTAAAATACTTATTTCTCTCACCAACATATTGTTATCTATCTGCTCAGTTATGCAAATAAGTATTGTACCTGGAAAAGATTTATCTCTGATCTTAGTGATCAGATCCATCCTGTGGCGCTTCAGATCTGACCACTTTTTAGAATCGCATCCTTCCGATGAGTGCACCCATGCTTCTGCCACAGCTGGAAAGCAATTCTCCGCACTATGGCCTGCTTTTCGCCCCTTGACCTTCTGCGGTCGTACTCCTTCTCCAACATTTCCTGCAAGATAACAATTAAATCATGTAATCCCACAGTTCTAAAATACAATTATTAGTTATCATAGTCATAAGAACCATCAAAAATAACATTTAATATCAAAACAGTCAAAGAGTAGAACATCGCCATCCCTTTAAAAGTGACTTGAACATTGCCGCCCCTTTAAAAGTGACTTGAACACTGCAGCCCCTTTAAAAGTGACTTGAACATCGCCATCCCTTTAAAACTGACTTGAACATCGCCATCCCTTTAAAAGTGACTTGAACATTGCCGCCCCTTTAAAAGTGACTTGAACACTGCAGCCCCTTTAAAAGTGACTTGAACATTGCCATCCGTTTAAAAGTGACTTGAACATTGCGATCCCTTTAAAAGTGACTTGAATATTGCCGCCCCTTTAAAAGTGACTTGAACATCGCCATCCCTTTAAAAGTGACTTGAACATTGCGATCCCTTTAAAAGTGACTTGAATATTGCCGCCCCTTTAAAAGTGACTTGAACATCGCCATCCCTTTAAAAGTGACTTGAACATCGTCATCCCTTTAAAAGTGACTTGAACATTGCCACCCCTTTAACAGTGTCTTTCACTAATCACTCATGTAGTTGTGCAGTCTGCTAAAGCCTGTGATGAGTTTATGTCACCAAGCAGTAGGACATGTGACAGTGTAAGGCAGTTATGAGATCAGTGAAGGCCTGCAGGCTTCTTGGCTAATAAAAATCATTAATAAGTTTAAATCACATTACTGCATTACACACTAACTAAGTTCAATTACTTACAGTTATTAAGAAATCCAGCTCTTCTTTAGAGAAATTACTTTTCGCCATAATCACTGGGACAGTCACCAATCTCCACTCTCGTCTCTCTCGATCCGATCCGAGGTAACGCACACACGTACAGACGCACGTACACGATTCTTGAATAGTTGTATTATCGCGATAATAAAACTAACAGTGTAAAGTTGACTGTATTGCTCTAAGTTATATTGGCGTACGAATGTAACTTCTATTACAGCACACCAATACTAAAACTGACTAAGAGACAGCTTTAAGTTCTATTCGAACGCGATTGCAACTTTGGAACTTAAAGTGGTATACGATTTTAAAAGTTGAGTACTAAAAAGTTGAAATCGCAATGCGATTCTTATGTATTTGCTTAATCGCATTGCGATTACAACTTTGAGCTACCGATCACCATGGGAACGCCTCCTCCAGTAGAATGTACTGTCGGATGTGAGAATTAAGTTGAAATCGCAATGCGATTCTTATATATCTGCTTAATCGCATTGCCGTTTCAACTTAGCATTGCTAAATAATTCCATCCATATTGGTTAACTTACTACTGACTCAGTAAGTTAACGATATGGATGGAATTATTTAGCAATGCTAAGTTGAAATCGCAATGCGATTAAGCAAATATATAAGAATCGCATTGCGATTTCAACTTAATTCTCACATCCGACAGTACATTCTACTGGAGGAGGCGTTCCCATGGTGATCGTTAGCTCAAAGTTGTAATCGCAATGCGTTTATTGCGGTATATTATCCCTCTGGGTGTCTTTTACAGCCTTTTTAGTGCCCAAAAGTTCGGGTCCCCATTGACTTCTATGGGGTTCGGGTTCGGGATGAAGTTCGGGTTGAGTTCGGATCACGAACCCGGACATTTTCCGGAAGTTCGGCCGAACCTCTCGAACCCGAACATCCAGGTGTTCGCTCATCTCTCCTAATGTTCGACCGCCTGCTCCAACAAGAAAAAGCCGTCAACGAGTATTTGTATGACTGGGGTGCTAGGACAGCCTCTGCGGAGCTGGGAATTTTTTTGCCACGTTACTGGACACTCATGCGCAATGCCTGTAGGCTCATGCGTCCCTTTGAGGAGATGACAAACCTAGTCAGTCGCACCGAAGGCACCATCAGCGACCTCATCCCATTTGTTTTCTTCCTGGAGCATGCCCTGCGAAGAGTGCTGGATCAGGCTGTAGATGAGCGTGAAGAGGAAGAGGAAGAGTTGTGGTCACCATCACCACCAGAAACAGCCTTGTCATCATCGCTTGCCGGACCTGCGGCAACGCTGGAAGAGGAGTATGAGGAAGAGGAGTCAGAGGAGGAATGTGGCGGCTTTGAGGAGGAGGAAGACCAACCACAGCAGGCACCCCAGGGTGCTCGTTGTTGTCACCTATCTGGGACCCATGGTGTTGTACGTGGCTGGGGGGAAGAACAGACCGTCAATGACATCAGTGAGGACGAGGAACGGGAAATGAGTAGCTCTGCATCCAACCTTGTTCAAATGGGGTCTTTCATGCTGTCATGTCTGTTGAGGGACCCACGTATAAAAAGGATGAAGGAGAACGACCTGTACTGGGTGGCCATGCTACTAGACCCCCGGCATAAGCAGAAAGTGGCAGAAATGTTACCAAATTACCGAAAGTCGGAAAGGATGCAGCAGTTCAAAACCAAACTAAAAAATATGCTTTACACAGCTTATAAGGGGGATGTCACAGCACAACGGGAATCTAACAAGTGTTATCAAGAGTGTAATCATCCTCCTACCACAGCGGCAAGGACTGGACGATTTACAGATGTGTTGTTGATGGAGGACATGCGGAGCTTTTTCAGTCCTACTCATCGCCACAGCCCTTCAGGATCCAGCCTTAGAGAACGACTCGACCAACAGGTAGCAGACTACTTTGCCTTAACAGCAGATATCGACACTCTGAGGAGCAATGAACCCCTTCACTACTGGGTGTGCAGGCATGACCTGTGGCCTGAGCTATCCCAGTTCGCGATAGAACTTCTGGCCTGCCCTGCTTCAAGTGTCCTGTCAGAAAGGACCTTCAGTGCAGCAGGAGGCATTGTCACTGACAAGAGAAGTCGCCTCGGTCAAAAAAGTGTTGATTACCTCACCTTTATAAAGATAAATGAGGCATGGACTGTGGGGGATACGTTTGACTAACAAAAGGCCTGATTACATGCCTTGGCCTCAAAATGGTCCCCACACTGCTGTATTTAATGTCCGCATACCGGATGACTTTTGTGAATTCTCCACCACCAACTAGGGTTCAAGCCGCAATGTTTTAGTCACTTTTCTGCCTGGAAAACATCAATTTTTCCAGCCGCTGCTACAATAGCGGCTGCAACAATGCCATTATTTTTCAGGCATGTGTACATGCCTAATTTTTCTGTCCTATGGTGCAGCACTGTGGCTGCAAAAACAAACCAAAAAAAAAAAAATTGGCACATACAAGTGTCAATTCCCCTTCGTGATCGTTACCTTGTTGTGGTGAAGGGGCTTGCGTATCACAATGAAGCAATCATCACCTCTATGAGTGTGTTGGCAATGTTGCCACACCCCAAATGATAAGGCCGTTGCTTCATTATGGTCAGACCAAAAGCGATCGGACGGCTGGATAATATTTCATAGAAAAACATTAATTTACCTTTTTTTTATATGTTGTATGGGTTTTTAATACATAAAATAAAAAATCATAATAAAGTCTCTTAATAGTTTATTAGAAATGATGCAGACAATTAAAAAAATCCCCATCAATTCCAATACAAAGCAAGTACAGAGCTCAGAACTAAATTATTTCATGATGTCGTAATGGTTCGCTAATTCGACAATGGTTAATCAATTCGACCGGATAGGGTACGTAACAGGAATTAAACTGATAGGAATAGTACTAGTTAAGACACCACTCATATAGGGTGTCACAGAACATTGCTCTGTGCACGCGCAGTGCCCCAATTTGGGAGTATGAGGACCGACCAAGCGGCTTTTTCCATCTCCCGGTTCCTGAAATCAATTCAGTTTGGTGTATGAGAGTTTGGTCTGTCACTGTGAAGGCAGTCGAAGGTACCCGGCCTAAATTTTTTTTCACAAAAGGCAATCCCTGATATGGGACGTAACACGGATTAAACTGATGAGAATAGTACTACAGAAAATACCACTCATATCGGGTGTGACAGTAAATTGCACGGCACAGACGCAGTGACCGTGGATAAAAACAAAGGGGAGGGAGCCAGCGTTTTTTTAACCATCTCCCCGTTCGAAAAATCTATTCAATAAATGGCCCCCAGATTCGGGACGTTAGAGGGATTAAACTGATGAGAATAGTACTACAGAAAATACCACTCATATCGGGTGTTACAGTAAATTGCACGGCCCAGTGGCCATGGATTAAAACAGAGTGGAGGGAGCCAGCGTTTTTTTAACCATCTCCCCGTTCGAAAAATCAATTCAATTCACCTTTTGGGGACCCTTGGTGTTGTACGTGGCTGGGTGGAGGAAGAAACCTTCAATGACATCAACGGGACGTGGCTAGCTTGGTATCCAACCTTGTGCAAATGGGGAGTTTGCGGTTGTGCAAATGAACTGTTTGCGGTTGTTTGCGGTGCATTAAAAGGGGAGTTTGGTCTGTCAATGTCTGTAAAGTGGGCGTAACCCTTACACTACCTGATCAATACAACATCATACCTGATCGTATACACACACTGGATGTTTTAAAGCATGTTATTCCAAACAATTTAGGAATGTTAGTTGATTTATGCCCTTTATGGATTAAAACCCGACTCTGCGTCCACTACGTAATTTTCCATGGGAGTTTTGCCATAGATCCCCCTCCGGCATGCCACAGTCCAGGTGTTAGACCCCTTGAAACAACTTACCCATCACTATTGTGGCCAGAAAGAGTCCCTGTGGGTTTTAAAATTCGCCTGCCAATTAAAGTTTATGGCGGTTCGCCCGTTCGCGAACATCTGCGGAAGTTCGCGTGAACGGAAAATTTTATGTTCGCGACATCACTATATACAAGGAGATATATAACTTATACCAGCTGTACATATATACGTATATATAGGAGATGCCCATGTTATACCAGCATGGTCCATATCACTATATACAAGAAGATGTATAACATATACCAGCTGTACATATATAAATATATACAGGAGATGCCCAGGTTATACCAGCATGGTCCATATCACTAAATACTGAACAAGAAGATGTCTAACTTCAACCAGCTGTATATATATATAATTATATACAGGAGATACCCAGGTTATACCAGCATGGTCCATATCATTATATACAAGAAGATGTCTAACTTATACCAGCCGTAAATATAATTATATACAGGAGATAGGCAGGTTATACCAGCATGGTCATAAAGATAGATATTATGTAACTTATTCAGATACAAAGAATGTGTTTCACCTCATGCTTTGCTGCTTTGACGGACAGTTGACTACCTAAGATATCTATCAGTGGAGGAGACTCGAGAAGCGGCCGAACTTGCTCGCTCAACACTAGTAAGGACCTCATGATTACTGGAAACAGTCAATTACAATCTAGATCTATGCAAATGCATCTAATATTGTGTATGCCTCATGAGAATGGGCAGAATTTGGTCAGTCTTTTAATACTTTAATCACCATCTACATTTCTTATAACTCGAATTGTAACAGTTAGCTTCACTTGTTATATAAAATTACAAATCATCTGCCACATTCAACATAATATACAATTCCCCTAAAATGCACAGGTTCCATAAAGTAATAGCCATTCTTTATCTCTTCGGTAGAGAGGTGCCTCAATGACCACCAACATGCTGGTTGTACCCATCTACAATGAGCATCATATGCTTGTTTATCTACCTTCTAGGATCTGCCATTCAGGAAGGCTACCATAGGCTGTTTCATTGACTTTTTTGTAATCAATGTTCCAGTGCAACGTACTGTATGCTCACATTCCTGCTGAACTAATAAGATCAAAGTCTATGGTAGCCCAGGAGAGCGAAAGATGCCCAAATGAACAGCCAACATTATTATAGTTCATGTCTCCATGCTACAGTATGAACAATGAAGAACAAAAAACATATACAATGTAAAGTAGAAATAGACTTGCCTTAAGGTCAATGACAATATGTAAGTAGTACAATCTCTGTGAAATACAAGGTGGCTCAAAAATAATGGTGCAAAATTCTAGCCTTGATATTCATAACTGAGAGAAGTTGAGAACATAACACAATTTTATTAACATAAAAAGACTATCTATCCAAGTTTTATATATACTGTACCCTACAAATGTTCCATGTGAGATACATTGGCAACAGGGCAGATGTCTAAGCGGTAGTCCAGTTCTGTCCAGTGGTGTACCAGCATATCCTCAGATATGGACTCCACTTTTTCAGTGATGCATTGACTCAGGTCATTCATATCCTGTGACTGGGGAAGGGGAGATACACTGAGTACTTGATGTAGCCCAACAGAAAGAAATCGCAGGTCTTTAGATTTAGCGCAACATTGGTGAATCATGTACTCCAGCGCAACCGATCCAAAGTTCGGTTACAGTTTCATTCAGGTCACGGCAAGCATCCAACTGGAAATGAGAAGAGCACCATCTTGCTGATAGAGTATGTTTGCTAGATCTTCCTCTATCTGTGGCAGAAGCCATTCCCTTAACATTTCCAGGTAGGAATAGCCAGTTACAGATTTCTCAGCAACAAAGAAGGGACAGTAAAACATGTTTACTTTGGGTGCATAACTCATGATCTCGATAAGGAAACAAGGGTTTTCTGAGCCCAAGATTCTAACTTTGTGATGATTGACCTTCCCACTGAGGCAAAAAGTAGCCTCATCGCTGAACACCACTGTGTCAGCGAATTAGTCCTCTTCCAATCATCCCTTTAACTCAATAAAAAAGTCACTGCATTTCAGTTTGTGGTCCAATTTCAGCTCGTGTAGAATTCGCAATCTATAAGTCTTACAATGCCGAAGTTTTTTTGTAAGATACACCATACTGTGTGACCTTCAGCATGGCTTCATGAGGGATCGGTCATGCCAAACAAATTTAATCAGCTTCTATGAGGAGGTAAGTTCTAGACTTGACAGCGGCGAATCAATGGATGTCGTATATCTGGACTTCTCCAAAGCATTTGACACCGTACCTCATAAAAGGTTAGTATATAAAATGAGGATGCTCGGACTGGGAGAAAATGTCTGTATGTGGGTAAGTAACTGGCTGAGTGACAGAAAACAGAGGGTGGTTATTAACGGTAGATACTCAGATTGGGTCACTGTAACTAGTGGGGTACCTCAGGGGTCAGTATTGGGCCCTATTCTCTTCAATATATTTATTAATGATCTTGTAGAAGGCCTGCACAGTAAAATATCTATTTTTGCAGATGACACTAAACTGTGTAAAGTAATTAACACTGAAGAGGACAGTTTTCTGCTACAGAGGGATCTGGATAGATTGGAGGCTTGGGCAGAAAAATGGCAGATGAGGTTTAACACTGACAAATGTAAAGTTATGCACATGGGAAGGAATAATGCAAGTCACCCGTACATATTAAATGGTAAAACACTCGGTAACACTGACATGGAAAAGGATCTAGGAATTTTAATAAACAGCAAATTAAGCTGCAAAAACCAGTGTCAGGCAGCTACTGCCAAGGCCAATAAGATAATGGGTTGCATCAAAAGGGGCATAGATGCCCGTGATGAAAATATAGTCCTACCACTTTACAAATCACTGGTTAGACCACACATGGAGTACTGTGTACAGTTCTGGGCTCCTGTGAACAAGACAGACACAGCAGAGCTGGAGAGGATTCAGAGGAGGGCAACTAAAGTAATAACTGGAATGAGGGATCTACAGTACCCTGAAAGGTTATCAAAATTAGGGTTATTCACTTTAGAAAAAAGACGACTGAGGGGAGATCTAATAACTATGTATAAATATATCAGGGGTCAGTACAGAGATCTGTCCCATCATCTATTTATCCCCAGGACTGTGACTGTGACAAGGGGACATCCTCTGCGTCTGGAGGAAAGAAGGTTTGTACACAAACATAGAAAAGGATTCTTCACAGTAAGAGCAGTGAGACTATGGAACTCTCTGCCTGAGGAGGTGGTGATGGTGAGTACAATAAAGGAATTCAAGAGGGGACTGGATTTATTTCTGGAGTGTAATAATATTACAGGCTACAGCTACTAGAGAGGGGTCGTTGATCCAGGGAGTTATTCTGATTGCCTGATTGGAGTCGGGAAGGAATTTTTTTTCCCCTTAAGTGAGGAAAATTGGCTTCTGCCTCAAAGGGGTTTTTTGACTTCCTCTGGATCAACTTGTAGGAAACAGGCCGAACTGGATGGACAAATGTCTTTGTTCGGTCTTATATACTATGTTACTATGTTACTTGTGAAAACATAAGTGCATGGGGGAGGGGGGGGGGCAGACCTTTACTTTTATCCCCAAGTGGTACGCATACCTTCCCACTCTGTGATGTAAATTAAAGATGGTGAAATTTACTTTATTTAGTTTATTATTTTCAAATTTTTTATTACAAATATAGTAGTATTTTCCAAGATACTGTCTGTACCAAGAGCCACACAAGAAAGACAGCGGGAGATTAGGGAGGTTAACAAGTAGCTCAAGAACTGGTGTAGGATGGAGGGGTTTGGGTTCCTGGAGAACTGGTCCGACTTCTCTGTAGGCTACAGGCTCTATCGTAGGGACGGGCTGCACCTCAATGGGGAAGAGGCAGCTGTGTTGGGGAGAAAGATGGCTAGAAGGGTAGAGGAGTGTTCAAACTAGGGACTGGGGGGAGGGTACTTACGTTATAGGAGGGTAAGATAGTGCAGATAGAGGCAAGGTAGTTGGACTGGGGGAGGAATGGAAGGAGGGACTAAAACAGTTCAGAAGGAAAGGTGTAGGGTTCAAAATATACAAAAACCTCTTAATTGTATGTACACTAATGCCAGAAGCCTGACTAACAAAACTGGGGAACTGGAACTAGTGGTGTGTGAGGAGGACTATTACATAGTGGGAATAACTGAGACATAGCTGCATGATAGCTATGACTGGGCCGCTAATGTACAAGGATACATTCTGTTTAGAAAGGATCGTCAAAACCGGAGAGGGGGGGGGGTCTGCCTTTATGTAAAGTCCTGTCTAAAGCCCATAGTCCGAGAAGATATAAGTCAGGGACATGAACATGTGGAGTCACTGTGGGTAGAGATACATGGAGCTAAAAACAACAATAAAATACTAATAGGAGTTTACTATAAACCACCTAATATACCAGAGTCCACAGAAAATCTATTACTAAATGAGATAGACGAGGCCGCAAATCATAATGAGGTGGTTATTATGTGGGACTTCAACCACCCAGATATAGACTGGGAAACTGAAAGCTGTGCATCGCATAAAGGAAACAGGTTCTTGGCAATAACCAAAGACAATTACCTTTCCCAACTGGTTGAAGACCCGACTTGTATTAGTATTAACTAGAGATGAGCGAACTTCAAAATTTAGTTCGGCGTTCGGGTTGGGGTAATCGCCGCATCCCGTTATGGATTCCACTACCGCGGACTATCCTGGCATATGGAATCCATAAGGGGCGGCTTCCACGAACCCGAACTTTGAAAAGTCGAAGGACCTGGTGTGACGTCACCATCATGTGATCAGTGCAGGGGGCATGGATCAAATCCAGTGCTGAGCCATGCCCCCTGCACTGATCACATGATGGTGACGTCACCCCAGGTCCTTCGGCTTTTCCAAAGTTCGGGTTCGTGGAAGCCGCCCCTTATGGATTCCATATGCCGGGATAGTCCGCGGTAGTGGAATCCATAACGGGATGCGGCGATTACCCCAACCCGAACGCCGAATGCCGAACTAATTTTTGAAGCTCGCTCATCTCTAGTATTAACCAATATACCTGACAGAACAACAGATGTGCAGGCTGGGGGACAACCTGGGAAATAGTGACCATAAAGTAATAACCTTCGAATTATCATTCAAAAGAGCATTTCTAGAGGGAGGAACAAAAATACCAAACTCAAAAAAGCTAAATTAAGCCAACTAAGTGAGGCCATAGGCCTCACTAACTGGGACAAAGTCCTCAAAAACAAAAATACAGCCACAAAATGGGATATCTTTAAAGCATCCTAAAATCTCATTGTGATAGGTACATACCATATGGCAATAAAAGGCTAAGGAACAAAAATAAACCAATGTGGATAAAAAGAAATGTAAAGAAAGCAATAAATGACAAAAATAAACATATACATCACTAAAACAGGAGGGTAGCGAGGAAGCACTGAAAAATAACGAAAAAAATAGAACATGTAAAAAACAAATAAAAGCGGCCAAACTATAGACGGAGAGGTTAATTGCCAAATAGAGTAAAACTAACCCTAAAATGTTCTTCAATTATATAAATGTTAAAAAGTATAAATCTGAAGGAGTCGGCCCTTTAAAGAGTAATGAGGGAGGAGTTGCAGAGAGCGACGAGAGAAAGCAAAGCTGTTAAATATTTTTTTTCCAATGTATTCACTGTCAGATGCAATGCAGAATGTAAAAATAAATCTCTCATTAAAAGTGTCCTGTTTGACCCAAGAAGAAGTACAACAGCAACTTAAAAAGATTAAAATAGACAAATCGCCAGGACCGGATGGCATACACCCCCGTATCCTAAGGGAATTAAGTAATGTCATAACCAGACCCTTGTTTCTGATATTTGTGGACTCTATACTGACAGGGAATGTTCCACAGGATTGGCATATAGCAAATGTGGTGCCAATATTCAAAAAGGGTCCAAAAACAGAGCCCGGAAAAAAGGCTGGTAAGTTTAACATCTGTTGTGGGGAAACTGTTTGAAGGTTTTCTGAGAGATGCTATCTTAGAGGATCTCAACGGAAATAAGCAAATAACTCCATATCAGCTTGGCTTCATGAGGGATCGGTCATGCCAAACGAATTTAATCAGTTTCTATGAGGAGATAAGTTCTAGACTTGACATAGGCGAATCAATGGATGTCGTATATCTGTACTTCTCCAAAGCATTTGACACTGTAGCACATAAAAGGTTAGTATATAAAATGAGGATGCTCGGACTGGGAGAAAATGTCTGTAAGTGGGTAACTGGCTATGTGACAGAAAACAGAGGGTGGTTATTAACGGTACACACTCAAATTGGGTCACTGTCACTAGTGCGGTACCATAGGGGTCAGTATTGGGCCCTATTCTTTTCAATATATTTATTAATGATCTTGTAGAAGGCTCGCATAGTAAAATATTAATTTTTGCAGATGACACTAAACTGTGTAAAGTAATTAACACTGAAGAGGACAATATACTGCTACAGAGGGATCTGGATAGATTGGAGGCTTGGGCAGATAAGTGGCAGATGAAGTTTAACACTGACAAATGTAAAGTTATGCACATGGGAAGGAATAATGCAAGTCACCCGTACATACTAAATGGTAAAACACTCGGTAACACTGACATGAAAAAGGATCTAGGAATTTTAATAAACAGCAAACTAAGCTGCAAAAACCAGTGCCAGGCAGCTGCTGCCAAGGCCAATAAGATATTGGGTTGCATCAAAAGGGGCATACATGCCCGTGATCAGAACATAGTCCTACCACTTTACAAACTGTTAGTCAGACCACACATGGAGTACTGTATACAGTTCTGGGCTCCTGTGAACAAGGCAGACATAGCATAGCTGGAGAGGGTTCAATGGAGGGCAACTAAAGTAATCACTGGAATGGGGCAACTACAGTACCCTGAAAGATTATCAAAATTAGGGTTATTCACTTTAGAAAAAAGACGACTCAGGGGAGATCTAATAACTATATATAAATATATCAGGGGTCAGTACAGAGATCTCTCCCATCATCTATTTATCCCCAGGACTGTGACTGTGACGAGGGGAGATCTTCTGCGTCTGGAGGAAAGAAGGTTTGTACACAAACATAGAAGAGGATTCTTTACGGTAAGAGCAGTTAGACTATGGAACTCTCTGCCTGAGGAGGTGGTGATGGTGAGTACAATAAAGGAATTCAAGAGGGGCCTGGATGTATTTCTGGAGTGTAATAATATTACAGGCTATAGCTACTAGAGATGGGTTGTTGATCCAGGGAGTTCTTCTGATTGCCTGATTGGAGTCGGGAAGGAATTTTTATTCCCCTTAATTGGGGAAAATTGGCTTCTAGCTCACAGGGGTTTTTTGCCTTCCTGTGGATCAACTAGCAGGGTGAAAGGCCGAACTGGATGGACAGATGTCTTTTTTCGGCCTTATGTACTATATGTACCATGTATGTAAACAATACATTTCAGTAAAGAGTAAAACATCAACATTATTATTTTCATTTTCCCCACTAGCCCTTACTCCCCTACTTCCCTCCCAATCGGCCTTCCATTTTGCGTTGCAGCTCCAATCCCCTCCATCAACAGACAGAAAGGGGATAATGAGGAGATAGAGGCAGGAAAGCTTAGAACTTCCATTTCGAGAGAACCAAGCCCCTGGGATCAAAAGTCTTGCCAAAAACATTATTTTAATCAAGAGAATCCTTTTGTATTTATGACAGCCTACCTTGGAGAGGTTACTCAATACCCAACATTCCACCGTATATGGAAGCCCCACTTACAATTTCTGGGTAATAAAATTATGAGTTTGCCATTACATTATCCCAATCCTCTAAATAAATTCTTGGATAGTCAATCTGCCAAGCCTTTTGTCCCACAGAATATGTATTATTAAATCGTGTTTTAAATAAAACTTTATAAAGTTGAGAAATTTTTACCTTCTGACCCAAATTCCCTATCAAATCGTTCATAGGTGAAGAAGTGTTTATCTCAAAGAACGCTTTTTCCTTTACACTAGAAAGTGCCGAACGCAACTGAAAATACCTAAACCAAGAAAAATTAACTATATTTTCTCTTTGTGCTACCTCCAAAAACAAAAGTACATCCCCATTCCTAACCACTAGAGATGAGCGAATCGAAGCTGACAAAGTGGAATTCGATCAGAGATTCAGGAATTATTTGATTCGCACCAAATCCGAATTTACTTACGCTTCATGGTAAAGAATCAGATTTTTTCCTAAAATGGCTGCTGCACGTGTGAGAACATGGAACAAGGAACTCTGGAAAGGTGGGATCACCCATAATGCCATGCATGCAGCCAATCAACAGGCAGCTAGCCCTGTGATGTCACAGACCTATAAATCGCCTCAGCCATCTTGGATTCTGCCATTTTACTGTGTACTTAGTGCAGGGAGAGACATCAGCAGGTCCTAGGAAATGTAATAGAAAAAACGCAATTGAGCTAAAAAAACGATTTACAAGTTCAGGGAAAGATTATTCAAGGTGTAGGAAATGATATGGAGGAATCATTCCGCAACATTTATGTTGAACAGGGTTCAGTAAGGGAGGTTGCAGCCTGGGTAATAGGAACAATCCTATTACACCTTGCTGCACTGACTGGGGACCCAAATTGCCATTATACAGCTCTGTAATTCCAGCAAACCGTTCTTGTTATTGGAGTGCAAGTGTTGATTGATACAGCCATTAACAGTGTTTATTACAAGGAAATATTTCTAAGTTTTATTTACCCTTGTGCGGTGCTGTTATATGTTCTAAAGCCTTTTTTGGGTGTATTAGTGGAAAAAAGGACTTATATGCTGTTGTGTGGTGAAGTGAGAAAATTACTTCCTTTTTTGGGGTGTTCTAGTGGAAAACAAAAAGTATTATTTAGGAAAGAGAAGAATAGCAGGCACGCTCTTAGGCCTCTTTCACACTAGCGTTGTTAGGATCCGGCGTGCACTTCCGTCGCCGGAATGCACGCCGGATCCTGCACAACGCAAGTGAACTGAAAGCATTTGAAGACTGATCAGTCTTCAAAATGCTTTCAGTGTTACTATGGCAGCCAGGACGCTACTAGCGTCCTGGTTGCCATAGTAGCAGTGGGGAGCGGGGGAGCGGCATACTTACATTCCGTGCGGCTCCCGGGCGCTCTGAATGACGCCAGAGCGCCGCGCGCATGGATCACGTGATCCGTGTGATCACATGATCTATGCACTGGGGCGCCCTGACGTCATCCTAGAGCGTCCCGGGAGCCGCACGGAATGTAAGTATGCTGCTCCCCGCTCCCCTACTCTTACTATGGCAACCAGGACTTTAGCGTCCTGGCTGCCATAGTAACCATTGACAAAAAGCTAAACGTCGGTTCCGGCAATGCGCGGAAACGACGTTTAGCTAAAGGCCGGATCCAGACTAATGCCCTTCAATGGGCATTAATTCCGGATCCGGCGTTGCGGCATGTCTTCCGGATTTTTGGACGGAGACAAATCCGCAGCATGCTGCGCTTTTGTCAACGTCCAAAAAACTTTGACATACTGAACGGAAGACATCCTGATGCATCCTGAACGGATTTCTCTCCATTCAGGATGCATGGGGATAATCCTGATCAGTAGCTTTCCGTCCTAGAGACCCGAGGACGGATCTCTAGGACGGAAAGCTAAAACGCTAGTGTGAAAGAGGCCTTATCTGGTTAAAACGTATTGTAGTTTATTAGAATAAAATATAATAATATGGGTCGTATAATGGTGAAATAAATGGTGGCTGTAGTGGTCTGGTACCACATGGTATAAAAGTGATGGTGCTAATTGATTGGATAAGGTGGGTAATGGTTGTATAGGGATGGTTTTGGTCTTTAATGGAGTAGAGTATTTAGGTGATGAATAGAGGTTATTGATATAACTGTAAGTCTTACAAATTTATAAAACCGTGGATAAAAATGTGGGTATAAAACATGAAAGTGTGGTTTTGTATTTGAAAATGTCACCCTGATAGAAAACAGTGATCCTTTGCTTGTGGGATATAATCAGTGATAAGGGGACTCTAATTTTCTGTACCCTTGATTAATATCAAACAGAAAAAATGGTTGTCCGTAACAAAATTAATGTTCAAGTAGTACAAATAAGTAGTAGTTGTCCGTGATTGCCGTCAGTAGATGCGGTGGCTGTAAACAGAGAGTATATAAAAAAAGGCCTCAAGTGTATTGTATATTTAATAAAAAAATAAAATAAAAATGGTCTTCCTATATTGGGGCCCTGGTTGACAGGTAATTCATAAAACAATAGTAAATCCTTAAGGATTCCAGGTATCTTGATGCGCTGCACGGTGTTGTGGGAACAAGGTGAACGTTTCTCTGTGCTTAGGCGCGGCGTCCCGCGTTGTCTCCGGCTACAGAGGTCACTTATCCAATGACAGGAGCTGCTGCTGTGGGTCCTCAATGAGTGTTCTTTCGCGATCCGGAGGTAGAGTTCTCGGCGTCCCTTGTGGCTCCTGGACGTGGTTCGCTCGTTCGCTGAATGATGCTGTTGGTTCAGGTAGTCACGTGATCGGGGTTTTGCCGATGGATTTCTTTCAGAGAGCGCTCCTCAGGCTTTGATTACTTTGGTGTTCTAAATGTTCGTGGGGGGGGGCAATCCTTTGCAAGCTTAAAAGCATTTTAGGTATCTAACCCTTCATCAGTAAGTAGAGGATGGCTGTAGTCCATGTGTCATTTATAGTGAGGATCCCATTATCTGATTGGCAGTGCAATCATTAGTTTTAATTGGATAAATTATTCAAATGAAGTGGTTTAAAGTTTTTTAATCATTTAGTCCATGTGTGTCGAATAGTATAATTAGTGATTTCAATTAGATGCGTTTTGCAAATGGAAAGGGTCCAGGTGATCTAGTCATTGAATACATGTGTGGATAATTGGACACATAAAAGTGGGTGTTAGCTATTATACTAGCACTGGAAGGTATAAAAAGTTACCATTTGTTTTGATTGGTAATATAGAGTGGTATAAAAAATAGTATGGTAGTCTTTAGTCCATCTTTTGGAGGAACACAGTGATCATACACAATATTGTGATTTACATTATGGTTTTACATTATGGTTTTAGTACAGCAGTATATTATTAGGGAGTTGCCTAATTGTCTCACTGGTCCGTAGAAACAAAAGACCCAGTGAGTGGTAGGACCTCCTGTCTTTTATATACTGCCACACTGTTCTAGGTTTAGTTTTCAGTATTATCACAATACCCCACTGGTCCATGGAACAAAGGGACATAGTAGGCGGGTCCGTATGCTACCCAGTTATCCAATAGCAGAGTATCCAATTTTAGCAAGGGATCCTGATATTGGTAGGGGATTGTATAATTCTCACTGGTCCATGTTTATAAAGGAGTACACTGTGGAATGTGTTGGCCTAGTTGACAATGAGGTTAAACTAAAAAACATAGGTATCTATGGTGTAGAGACAGTTATCTTGACGGTATATGATTTAGGGGTAGCCTCATTTTCTCACTGGTCCATATGAGTAAAAGACCCAGTGAGTCACTGGTCCGTATGAGTAAAAGACCCAGTGAGTCAGAGGCCTTCCCGTTCCCATCTACTAATATACACTATGGGATAGTTCTAGATGTAGGGAAAAGTTATATGTAGTATAAAGACAATTGTCTTAACAGTATGTAGTTGGGGGGTAGCCACATTATCTCACTGGTCCGTATAAGCAAAAGACCCAGTGAGTCAGAGGCCTTCCCATCCTCTTACATACGCTATAGATTAGTTTTAGATGTAAGTATTGATGTTTATAGTGAGCTGGGAGGTTGTCCAGCTATCCCGCTGGTCCGTGCACCAGAGGACCCAGTAGGTATGGTATTTCCCAGTAATTTGATTGTCAAGAAAAAAATTGTTTTTTAACTTCTTTTGCGTGTTTTTTCTTCTGTCTTTAATTGGTTCTAGATTTCCCAGTAATTTGATTGTCAAGAATAAAGTTGGTTTATAACTTCTTGTGTGTGTTTTTCTTATGTCTTTAGTAGGTTCTAGATTGGGGGGGTAATTAGGGGAGTGACTGTTCACCAAGGACAAACCAGCACGACCAAGATAAAAACGCACTGGTATGTCATCGGAGAGCGGCAGCCCCCCTCGTTAGAGGAAGCCAAAGATCTCCATCTCTGCATTCAGTCCATTCGGTAGGATTAAACTGGATTCAAAGATCCTCCTAGATTCTACTGTAGACATTTTGTCTATGTGGTTCCCACCCCTCCAGTCTTTCTTTACCTTTTCAAGTGCTGTATATTTCAGTCCACTAGGGTCTTTATTGTGTACAGTCATAAAGTGGTATGATACAGTGTGTTTGTCATATCCCTTCTTTATGTTTGTAATGTGCTCTGATATATATTTTTTGAGTGATCTTTTAGTACGGCCAATGTATAATTTCTGGCATGGACATTCTAGGGCATATATAACTTCGGTGGAACTGCATGTTAAAAATTCTTTAATTTCTTGTTTGTGTGAGTTTGTTTTAGATTCGACATAGGTAGTTTTCTTTGGGAATGATGTTATCTGGCAGTTGCTGCATTTTCCACATCTAAAGAATCCTGTAATGTCTGCCCATTCCTGAATTGTAGTGGGGTGTCCGATATTTTGTTTTGTGGTTGGGGCGATTTTTATACCTAACTTAGGGGCTTTGGTGAATGTGATTTGGGGAATGTCTGGGATAATAGATCCTATTATTCTATTTTGTTTTATGTGATACTAATGGTCTTTTATCATTTTTTTGTTTTTTTTTTGTATTGGGGATTATAGGGTAATATAATTCTAAATTGTGTTTCCTCCTGCATGTGTTTTGTGTCGGTTTTTGTAAAAAATTGTTTTCTATCCATCCCTTTTACTTGATTGAGCAATGAGTCTATGAGGTAAACGAGGTATTCTTTGTCTATGAATTGTTTCTTAATTTCTTCTTTTCAGATTCCTGTTCAAAATGGTGTTCTAGTGTACAGTTTCTCCTAATTCTTCAGAATTGTCCCTGTGGTATATTTGTAAGCCAAAATGGTAGATGTCAGCTGTCGTATTGGATGAAACTGTTCCTAGCTATCAGTTTTTGATATGTGATACAGATGAGCTTTTCTTTATCTACTAATATTTGTAGGTCAAGAAATTCTATTTTAGATACACTAATGGTGGGTGTGAATTTTAAATTGTAGGGGTTTTCATAAATTTCTGTTAAAAAGGATTGTTGTTTATCTGTACTTTCTTGCCATATGAAAATGATGTCGTCAATGTACCGTTGCCATAGCGCCAGATCCGTCCCCAGTCTAGATGTTATACTTTCCTCCTCCCATTGCACCATAAATAGGTTGCCGTAACTGGGGGCGAATCTGGTGCCCATGGTGGTACCCTGGGTCTGTAAATAAAAATCTGAATTCCAAAAAAAGTAGTTATGGTTTAGTATGAAGTCAATGCCATCTGTGATAAATTTAATTTGGTCTGGCAACAGTTTGGCTTCTTTGGTAATTGACTAAAAATGGCTTCTGTCACTTGTTCGTGGTTGATACTGGTAACCAGTGATTGTACATCTAGTGTGCCTATGTGCCAGGGAGCTTCAAATTTTAAATTTTCTACTGTATTGATGACTTGCGTGGTATCTTTAATGTAAGATCTAATGTTTTTGACCCTTGGCTGTAAAAGGGTGTCTATGTATTTTGATAGGTTGCTAGTTAACGATTCAATCCCTGAAATGATAGGGCGGCAAGGTAGATTCTCTCTATTCTTGTGTATTTTGGGGAGACAATATAATACCTGTAGTCTTTTAGGTGTGTTTACAATAAAGCTAAACTCCATTTCAGATAGGATTCCTTTTTTTTGCCTCTTTCACAGTATTGAACTAATTCAGAATAGTATTTTTCTCCGGGATTGTTCGTAAATTTTTTGTATGTACTTATATCTGACAGTTGTCTTGTGCATTCAGTATTGTAGTTGATAGTGTTTTGGATTACAATGGCTCCTCCTTTATTGGCTGGATGTATTACTATATCTTTTTTCTTTTTGTAATTGTTTTATGGCTTTGATTTCTTTTTGAATAGATTGTTTCTTATTCTGGGTTGTTCTTTCATTTTGCGTATGTCTTTCTCTACGTATTGTTTGAAAGCTGCTAATTCTTGGCCTATTTCCTGTCAGGGATATTTTTGGGATGTGCATTTTAGAGACGTACTGTATGTTCATATGTCTTGTTGATTGTGCTTTCTTTTATTATGGGATTTTTCATATAATATTTCTTCAAGCAAAGTTTGCGGAGAAACTTTTATATCCCTATAAAAGTGTCGAAGTTGTTGAGTGTGTTTGTGGGTGCGAATTTTAATCCTTTGTTTAATAGATTCCTTTGGGCGGTGTTTAAGGTGACTTTACTTAGATTAATAATTGTGTCTTCATCGTGATCTACCTGTTGTATTTCATTCTTATGTCTCCTTCCTCTGCATATCTTTTTTCTTTCTCTTGTTTCGTATTGTCTTGTTTGGTACGTTTGAGGATTGTCCCTCCTTTGTTGTGCTTGGTGGTTGTCCCTTGGTTGGTATTGTGCCCTCTTTGGTTGTTGTGAATTGTGTTGGTGATGTGATCTGTATTTTTGATCACCCCCCAATCTAGAACCAACTAAAGACATAAGAAAAACACACACAAGAAGTTATAAACCAACTTTATTCTTGACAATCAAATTACTGGGAAATCTAGAACCAATTAAAGACAGAAGAAAAAACACACAAAAGAAGTTAAAAACAATTTTTTTCTTGACAATCAAATTACTGGGAAATACCATACCTACTGGGTCCTCTGGTGCACAGACCAGCGGGATACCTGGACAACCTCCCAGCTCACTATAAACATCAATACTTACATCTGAAACTAATCTATAGCGTATGTAAGCGTATGGGAAGGCCTCTGACTCACTGGGTCTTTTGCTTATACAGACCAGTGAGATAATGAGGCTACCCCCCAACTACATACTGTTAAGACAATTGTCTTCATACTACATATAACTTTTCCCTACGTCTAGAACTATCCCATAGTGTATATTAGTAGATGGGAAGGCCTCTGATTCACTGGGACTAAAGACTACCATACTATTTTTTATACCACTCTATATTAACAATCAAAACAAATGGTAACTTTTTTACACCTTCCAGTGCTAGTATAATAACTAGCTCTCACTTTTAAGTGTCCAATTATCCACACATGTATCCAATGACCAGATCACCTGGACCCTTTCCATTTGCAAAACACATCTAATTGAAATCACTAATTATCCTATTCAACACACATGGACTAAATGATTGAAAAACTTTGATCCACTTCATTTGAATAATTTATCCAATTAAAACCAATGATTGCACTGCCAATCAGATAATGGGATCCTCACTATAAATTACACATGGACTACAGCAATCCTCTACTTACTGATGAAGGGTTAGATACCCGAAACGCGTTTAAGCTTGCAAAGGATTGCCCCCCACGAACATTTAGAACACCAAAGTAATCAAAGCCTGAGGAGCGCTCCCCAAAAGAAATCCATCTGCAAAACCCTGATCACTTGACTACCTGAACCAACAGCATCATTCAGCGAACATGAGAACCACGCCCAGGAGCCACAAGGGACGCTGAGAACTCTACCTCTGGATCGCGAAAGAACACTCATCGAGGACCCACAGCAGCATCTCCGGTCAGTGGGTATGGTATTAAATGTGCGGATGTGTATGGCTACATGTAGCCATATACATCCGCACATTTAATACCATATCGTGTAGGATCGTTTATATATAGTTTTTTCTGTGATTTGTTTTATTTGTCTTGAAGGAGTGGCACCTTCATGTGTGAATACGCTCCTATACTGGGAGTGATATTCAAGTGCACTTTTGCCCCACCTATCTAATAGGTGACCTTGATTAAGGTGGTACATATAGGTGTGTGTGTCTCTCCTCCCACCGGTTGCTGAGGCACATGGAGGTAACAAGGGGCAGCACACCATATGTGCAGGGACTGTGCTCCTGAAAAATGTGCCACAGGATGAATAGGTTAGCATAGGAACCCTCCTGAACTGAGACCACCTTGTCGCCGGTAGGTGGGCTTAGATGTATTTTGATCAAAATGTGCAGTTGTATGTTCTAAAGCCCTTTTTGTTGTGTATTAGTGGCAAAAGTAAAACATATCTGCCATTCAGGGTGCAGTTATATGTTCTAAAGCCTTTTGTGAAGTGTATAAGTAGAAAGAAATAATATTTTTTTGTGTGTATTAGTGGGGAAAAAAGAGCTTATTAGCCGTTGTGTGTTGAAGTGAAAAAATTACAGACTTTTTTGGGGTGTTTTAATTTCCCTTTTATTTGATTTCCTTTTTGTTTTCTTCTATTTGATCTAACAGTATGTCAGACAGAGAAGTGTCAGGCCCTGCACAGGGGAGTGGCAGAGGCCTTAATGTTTTTGGAGCAGGCATAGGTCACAGCAGAGTAAGGGGCCATGGCAGCAGGGGTCACTTTGAGAGGCCTGAGCTCCCACTGTCAGCTAGCGGTCGTGTCTTGACCAGCAACCAAGCGGTTCTTGAATAGTTGACTCGATTTTCGACTTCGTGGCAAGTGACATCAGACACCCATAGCCAAGAGTCGGTGGGTTTTTCAGACACAGCCCTTAGTTGGCATGGCCCGGGAGCAGGCACTGCGTCCTCACCTGTCCTCAGCCAGAGAAGTATTGTATGCTGTAGGCTCAGCTCCACTATACAGCTAGGACGAGCTATTGAAGGCAGTCAGCAGCTACTGGCAAGCCAAGATGTGGAGGAGATATCCGCCATTTCCGCCACTAGGTGGGCAAGTAGTGATGAGGAGAGTGGCGTGGGAGCTGGTGTTGTGAGCGGTCAGGCTTCTGACCCAGAGATGGTTGAGGAGAACATCAGTGATGTGCAGACAGTTCTCAATGATGATGATGTAGCTGATCGCACTTGGGAGCCGGGTGATGAAGGGGCTTTATCATCATCGGGAGAAGAGGGTGGCAGCTTGCCCGTGAGGCAGCGGTAGAGCCAGCAAGTTGCTAGCAGCAGGGTGGCAGCAGTGGGAGGTCGGGAGCCAAATGTGCAAGGGGTAGACCACCCGAATCGCAGGATCCTACCTGCCTGGGAAGTAGCGTTGCAGGGGTTCATGGAGGCAGCGGTGGTAGCAGTCAGTCAGTGCGTAGTGTTGGGGGTAAAATTACCTACTCGGCGGTGCGGCAGTTTATTGTTTTTTTGCCACCGAAGGAGGAGAACATGGCCTTTTATAGAATATGTGGGCAGAAGGTGAAGCGTGGCCAGGGTGCTAATTCTGGCATCACGGCCTCGCATCAACATATGTAACGTTACCATAAAGTGGCCTGGGAGAACGGTGGCTCTGATGTGGTGGTCCAGCCTGCCGCAGCAACCGCTGCATCACCCAGCGGCACACAGCAGATTTCAGGCAATCAAGGCTCCACCACCTCAGCCGAAGGGAGCTGTCTGTCCTTCCCATCATCTGCTGGTTCTGATGCTCCTGCTCCTCTTACTCCTTGTCAGTCATTCCATCAGCAATCGATCACCAAAGTGATTGCCAAAAGACAACAGTATGCGTGCACTCATCCAACGGTGCAGAATCTGAAAGTGATGCTGGCCAAGTTGCTGGTACTGCAGTCCCTCACTTTACAAGTGGTGGACTCTGCACCTTTCAGAGAAATGATGGATTGTGCTGAGTCGAGGTGGAGAGTCCCAAACCACCATTTCTTTGCCAAAAAGACAGTACCAGCCCTGCCAAAGCACACAGCAGCTCCAACGTGTGGAGCTCTAACTACGTTCAGGGACAATACATGTCCTTTACAGCCCACTGGGTGAATGTGGTTCCTGCACAGCCACACCAGCAACTTAGCCAGGTGATTCCGCTTCCTCCTCCGCGTTCTCATGCCGTTGGTCCTGCGACAATGTCTGCCTCTGCCTCCTCATTCTCCACCGTGTCTTCAGCCTCCACTGCAGGGACAATTTACAGGGCTCCTCCACTATACCACATGTGCAGGGCATGGCGGTGTCACGCTGTTCTGCACCTCATCTGCCTGGACAAACGGAGTCACTCAGGGGAGGAACTGCTCCGTGTCCTTCATCAAGAAATTGAATCCAGGCTTTCTCCACGACAACTCAAATTCGGAACTGCGGTGACCTACAACAGGAAGAACATGGTGTTAGCACTGCGTCAAGGAGCACACTTGTTCAATCTGGTTGTCAAGTGCTTCCTGAAGTTTCCCAAGACATCCTAAAAATGGCCAGGAAACTTTGCATGCACTTGAGCCACTTGTACACCACAAAGCACACCCTCCTTGAGCTTCAGCGACAGAACTGCATCCCCCAACATAGGCTGATATGTCCACCCGTTGGAATTCCACCCTCCATAAGTTGGACCAAATATACGAACAGAGAAAAGGCCATAAACGATTTCTTGATCCAAGCGGACAGGAGTAATCCCCTGTGTACGTTTAATGTCAGCCAGTGGCAGCTCATGCGTGGCGCCTGCCATTTGCTCAGGCCCTTTTTAGAGGAATGGATATGTTATTTGTCATTAGCTAGGACTATGGGATGAACAATGTCATTCCACTACTTCATATCCTGGAACAGATGCTGGTAAATCTGGCTGGTCAGGGGACAGGAGACATGGCGCCTAGATCTCACGGCCACATGAGCCCTGTGGGGGCTGAACTGGAGGAGGAGGAAGACATTGGAGCACAAGCAATGTGTAGTAAAATGGGTGTTTTTTCTACACAGGTGACAGGAGAGCTGGAGCAGGAGCAACCAGAGGAGCTACAGGGCGATGAGGAAGACGAGTCAGAGGACCCAGACACACGGTGGCATTATGCAGTGGAGATGTAGGCAGGGAGTCCCTCCAAGTCACTTGCACAAATAGCCAGATGCATGCTCACATGCCGGCATAGTGACAGCCGAATTGTCACCATTCGGCAGAGGGACGACTTCTGACTCCCCACCTTATTGGACCCTCGCTACTGGTCCAAAATGGGGGCCTTTTTTACACCCGCTGAGAGGGAGGACAAACTGAACTACTATCGAGACATCCTATTTAGTCAGTTGGCCGTTGCCTATCTGCGCCATCGTCCATCCTCTCGCAGGGAGGGGGGCCTCTGCACTCACTTTTCACTGCCATGACTGCTGGGGAGGGGTGGGTTGGCAGGAGCAGTACCAGCTCCATCAACAGCAACCTGAGTCTTAAGTTGCTGATGAGCAGCTTTCTTCACCAGCTTAGTGAATAAACTACTCACCAGCAGCTAGACATAGAGCAGAATCTATACCTGCAGGCGGTGGCATACTTGGAGGGCACCCTGCCAGCTGTCATTGAAGATCCGCTGGACTACTGGGCAGCCAAACTGGATTTGTGGCTGCCACTGGCCGAGTTTGCACTGGAAAAGCTGTCCTGCCGGTAGTGTGGCCTCAGGAAAGGTGTTTAGTGCGACAGGGGCCATAGTTACTCCAAGAAGAACTCGCCTGTCCACCCAAAATGTGGAGAGACGGACCTTTGTCAAGATCAATCAGGCATGGATCAGCCAGGATTTTCACCCACCAATGACTGATAAATAAGACTAGATAATACATGGTGACACACCAACACTTTGACAAAAGAGACCGTTTTCTTCTGGCTACCTGCCTCAACTACTCTTCTGATGCTGCCACCCACCTAATGCCAAGTGCTCCTTCTTTAACCCATCATCTTCAGCTGGTACTCATATTGCCACTAGAGATGAGCAAACACCTGGATGTTCGGGTTTGAGAAGTTCGGCCGAACTTCCCGAAAATGTTCGGGTTCCGAACTTTATCCCGAACCCCATGGGGACCTGAAATTTTAGGCACTAAAAAGGCTGTAAAATAGTCCAGGAAAGGGCTAGAGGGCTGCAAAAGGCAGCAAAATGTAGGTAAATGCCATGCAAACAAATGTGGATAGGGAAATGAATTAAAATAAAATAAATAAAAATTAACCAATATCAATTGAAGAGAGGTCCCATAGCAGAGAATCATGCGTCATATCACCCACCACTGTAGAAGGTGACTTTCAGTTATTTCGGCCCCAGCACCCAGACAGAGGAGAGAGGTCCCACAGCAAGGAATAAGGCGTCATATCACCCAAAACTGGAGAAGGCCACTTTAAGTTATTTAGGCCCCAGCACCCAGACAGAGGAGAGAGGTCCCACAGCACGGAATCATGCGTCATATCACCCATCACTGGAGAAGGCCACTGTCAGTTATTTAGGCCCCAGCACCCAGACAGAGGAGAGAGGTCCCACAGCAAGGAATAAGGCGTCATATCACCCACCACTGGAGAAGGCCACTTTCAGTTATTTAGGCCCCAGCACCCAGACAGAGGAGAGAGGTCCCACAGCAAGGAATAAGGCGTCATATCACCCACCACTGGAGAAGGCCACTTTCAGTTATTTAGGCCCGGCGCCCAGATTGAGGAGAGGTTCATTAAACTTTGGGTTGAATCGTCCTCCGTATCCCCCAGCCACGCACCAGTGATGGGCCTGAGCTGTGTCGGGTGCCACCCCGCTGTGAACCTGCTTCATCCTCATCCTCCTCCACCTCCTCCTCATCCTCCTCGTCCTCCAGTAGTGGGCCCTGGCTGGCCACATTTGTACCTGGCCTCTGCTGTTGCAAAAAACCTCCCTCTGAGCCTGAAAGTGCTAAAAATGACCCCTCCTCCTCCTCCTCCTCCTCCTCCTCCTGGGCCACCTCCTCTTCCATCATCGCCCTAAGCGTTTTCTCAAGGAGAAATAGAAGTGGTATTGTAACGCTGATAACGGTGTCATCGCCACTGGCCATGTTGGTGGAGTACTCGAAACAGCGCAACAGGGCACACAGGTCTCGCATGGAGGCCCAATCATTGGTGGTGAAGTGGTGCTGTTCTGCAGTGCGACTGACGCGTGCGTGCTGCAGCTGAAACTCCACTATGGCCTGCTGCTGCTTGCACAGTCTTTCCAGCATGTGCAAGGTGGAGTTCCACCTGGTGGGCACGTCGCATATCAGGTGGTGAGCGGGAAGGCCGAAGTTACGCTGTAGCGCAGACAGGCGAGCAGCGGCAGGATGTGAACGCCAGAAGCGCGCACAGACGGCCCGCAGCTTTATGCAGCAGCTCTGACATGTCGGGGTAGTTGTGAATGAACTTCTGCACCACCAAATTCAGCACATGCGCCAGGCAAGGGATGGGCATCAAACCGGCTAGTCCCAGAGCTGCGACGAGATTTCGCCCATTATCACACACCACCAGGTCGGGCTTTTGTTGTTCAATACCCCGCCACAACTCCTGCGCGGTGTGGGGCCTGTCCCCCAAACATATGAGTTTCAGAATGGCCTGCTGACGATTACCCCGGGCTGTGCTGAAGTTGGTGGTGAAGGTGTGTGGCTGACTGGATGAGCTGGTGGAAGCAGAGGAGGAGGAAGCCGAGTAGGAGGAGGAGGCTACAGGAGGCAAAGAATGATGCCCTGTGATCCTTGGCGGCGGAAGGACGTACGCCAAGGAACCCTCTGCCTGGGGCCCAGCCGCCACTACATTTACCCAGTGTGCAGTTAGGGAGATATAGCGTCCCTGGCCGTGCTTACTGGTCCACGTATCTGTGGTTAGGTGGACCTTGCCACAGATGGCGTTGCGCAGTGCACACTTGATTTTATCGGATACTTGGTTGTGCAGGGAAGGCACGGCTGTCTTGGAGAAGTAGTGGCGGCTGGGAACAACATACTGTGGGACAGCCATGGACATCAGCTGTTTGAAGCTGTCTGTGTCCACCAGCCTGAATGATAGCATTTCAAAGGCCAGTAGTTTAGAAATGCTGGCATTCAGGCCCAGGGCTCGATGGTGGCTAGGTGGGAATTTACGCTTTCTCTCCAAGGTTTGTGAGATGGAGAGCTGAACGCTGCCGTGTGACATGGTGGAGATGCTTGGCGACGCAGGTGGTGGTGTCCGTGGCACATCCTCTGTTTGGTGGGCGGCAGGTGCCAACGTTCCTCCCGAGGCGGAGGAAGAGGCCGAGGCAGCAGCAGAAGAGGGAGCAAGGGGAGCCAGAGTGAGTTCCTTGCTTTTAAGGTGTTTACTCCACTGCATTTCATGCTTTGCATGTAAATGCCTGGTCATGCAGGTTGTGCTAAGGTTCAGAACGTTAATGCCTCGCTTCAGGCTCTGATGGCACAGCGTGCAAACCACTCCGGTCTTGTCGTCAGCACATTGTTTAAAGAAGTGCCATGCCAGGGAACTCCTTAAAGCTGCCTTTGGGGTGCTCGGTCCCTGGTGGCGGTGGCAAGTAGCAGGCGAACTCTCTTGGCGGCGGCTGTTCTGCTTTTGACCTCTGCTCCCTCTTTTGCTACGCTGTAGGCTTGGTCTCACCACTGCCTCTTTCTTTGAACTATGAAAGTCAGTGGCACGACTAGGACCTCATCGTCCACTGCATCGTCTTCCACACAGTCTTCCTCCCTGACCTCCTGTTCAGTCTGCACACTGCAAAAAGACGCAGCAGTTGGCACCTATGTTTCGTCATCATCAGAGACGTGCGGACTCCGATGAGGTGGTATTCCCATGTCCTCATCATCAGGAAACATCAGTGGTTGTGCATCAGTGCATTCTATGTCTTCCACCACTGGGGAAGAGCTAGGTGGATTCCCTTGGGAAACCCTGCCAGCAGAGTCTTCAAACAGCATAAGAGACTGCTGCAAAACTTGAGGCTCAGACAGTTTCCCTGATATGCATGGGGGTGATGTGACAGACTGATGGGCTTGGTTTTCAGGCGCCACCTGTGCGCTTTCTGCAGAAAACTGGGTGGGAGATAATGTTGTGAACGTGCTGGATCCACTGTCGGCCACCCAAATGACTAGCGCCTGTACCTGCTCAGGCCTTATTATCCTTAGAAAGGCATTGGGCCCCACCAAATAGCGTTGTAAATTCTGGCAGGTACTGGAACCTGAGGTAGTTGGTTCACTAGGACGTGTGGCTGTGGCAGAATGGCCACATCCTCTCCCAGCACCAGAGGGTACACTAACACCACCACGACCACGTCCCTTACTAGATGTTTTCCTCATTGTTACCGTTCACCAAGCACCACAATAAGAAAAAAAATATTTGGCTCAATGTATTGATTTCAAATTCAGGCCTTTTTTTACAGGCACCTAACACAATCTGCCTATTTATTTATGTAGCGTATTACGCTAATCCAGGCACAGCAGTAACCACTGATTTAGAGGAATATCTCTTTTAGGGCTAGTATGTAGACCCTGGATGAAAGGTATCATTTTATGGACAGATTTACACTTGGCGATGCACAGTAGCGTGCGAAAAAATATGTAGGATTATGCCTTCAGCAATTGTATTTTAACACTTTGTGTAATATACCCTTTAATGGACAGAAATACAATGGGAGATGCACGGTAGCGTGTGAAGTTAATGAGGGTGACCCTCTCAGCACTTGTATATGCACCTTGAGTGTAATATACCCTTTTACGGACAGATTAACACTTGGCCTGCAACAGCTGGAACACCAGATTCAGGGTATTGCTATATTGGCAAGTGAATTTCACCCCAGAAATAAATATACCCTTATATGGACAGATTAACACTTGGCCTGCAACAGCTGGGACACCAGATTCAGGGTATTGCTATTTTGGCAATTGAATTTCACCCCAGAACAAAATATATGTTTTGGCGGACAATATTATACTTTGCCAGCCACAGCTGTGACACCAGATTTATGGTATTGCTATTTTGGCAATTGAATTTCACCCCAGAACAAAATATATGTTTTGGCGGACAATATTATACTTTGCCAGCCGCAGCTGTGACACCAGATTTAAGGTATTGCTATTTTGGTAATTGAATTTCACCCCAGAACAAAATATATGTTTTGGCTGACAATATTATACTTTGACAGCCACAGCTGTGACACCAGATTTATGGTATTGCTATTTTGGCAATTGAATTTCACCCCAGAACAAAATATATGTTTTGGCGGACAATATTATACTTTGCCAGCCACAGCTGTGACACCAGATTTATGGTATTGCTATTTTGGCAATTAAATTTCACCCCAGAACAAAATATACCTTTTTACGGACAGATTAACACTTGGCCTGCAACAGCTGGGACACCAGATTCAGGGTATTGCTATTTTGGCAATTGAATTTCACCCCAGAACAAAATATATGTTTTGGCGGACACTATTATACTTTGCCAGCCACTACTGGAACACCAGATTCAGGGTATTGCTATTTTGGCAATTGAATTTCACCCCAGAACAAAATATATGCTTTTGCGGACACTATGAAACTTGGCCTGCAACAGCTGGGACACCAGATTCAGGGTATTGCTATTTTGGCAATTGAATTTCACCCCAGAACAAAATATATGTTTTGGTGGACAATATTATACTTTGCCAGCCACAGCTGTGACACCAGATTTATGGTATTGCTATTTTGGCAATTGAATTTCACCCCAGAACAAAATATATGCTTTTGCGGACACTATGAAACTTGGCCTGCAACAGCTGGGACACCAGATTCAGGGTATTGCTATTTTGGCAATTGAATTTCACCCCAGAACAAAATATATGTTTTGGCGGACAATATTATACTTTGCCAGCCACAGCTGTGAAACCAGATTTATGGTATTGTTATTTTTTGCAATTGAATTTCACCCCAGAACAAAATATATGTTTTGGCGGACACTATTATACTTTGCCAGGCACTACTGGAACAACAGATTCAGGGTATTGCTATTTTGGCAAATTAATTTCACCCCAGAACAAAATATACCCTTTTACGGACAGATTAACACTTGGCCTGCAACAGCTGGGACACCAGATTCAGGGTATAGCTATTTTGGCAATTGAATTTCACCCCAGAACAAAATATATGTTTTGGCGGACAATATTATACTTTGCCAGCCACAGCTGTGACACCAGATTTATGGTATTGCTATTTTGGCAATTGAATTTCACCCCAGAACAAAATATATGCTTTTGCGGACACTATGAAACTTGGCCTGCAACAGCTGGGACACCAGATTCAGGGTATTGCTATTTTGGCAATTGAATTTCACCCCAGAACAAAATATATGTTTTGGCGGACAATATTATACTTTGCCAGCCACAGCTGTGACACCAGATTTATGGTATTGCTATTTTTTGCAATTGAATTTCACCCCAGAACAAAATATATGTTTTGGCGGACACTAATATACTTTGCCAGGCACTACTGTAACAACAGATTCAGGGTATTGCTATTTTGGCAAATTAATTTCACCCCAGAACAAAATATACCCTTTTACGGACAGATTAACACTTGGCCTGCAACAGCTGGAACACCAGATTCAGGGTTTTGCTATATTGCATTTTGAATTTTACCCCAGAACAAAATATTTGTTTTGGCGGACACTATTATACTTTGCCAGCCACTACTGGAACACAAGATTCAGGGTATTGCTATTTTGGCAATTGAATTTCACCCCAGAACAAAATATACCCTTTTACGGACAGATTAACACTTGGCCTGCAACAGCTGGGACACCAGATTCAGGGTATAGCTATTTTGGCAATTGAATTTCACCCCAGAACAAAATATATGTTTTGGCGGACAATATTATACTTTGCCAGCCACAGCTGTGACACCAGATTTATGGTATTGCTATTTTGGCAATTGAATTTCACCCCAGAACAAAATATATGTTTTGGCGGACACTATTATACTTTGCCAGGCACTACTGGAACAACAGATTCAGGGTATTGCTATTTTGGCAAATTAATTTCACCCCAGAACAAAATATACCCTTTTACGGACAGATTAACACTTGGCCTGCAACAGCTGGAACACCAGATTAAGGGTTTTGCTATATTGCATTTTGAATTTTACCCCAGAACAAAATATTTGTTTTGGCGGACACTATCATACTTTGCCAGCCACTACTGGAACACCAGATTCAGGGTATTGCTATTTTGGCAATTGAATTTCACCCCAGAACAAAATATACCCTTTTACGGACAGATTAACACTTGGCCTGCAACAGCTGGGACACCAGATTCAGCGTATAGCTATTTTGGCAATTGAATTTCACCCCAGAACAAAATATATGTTTTGGCGGACAATATTATACTTTGCCAGCCACAGCTGTGACACCAGATTTATGGTATTGCTATTTTGGCAATTGAATTTCACCCCAGAACAAAATATATGTTTTGGCGGACACTTTTTTACTTTGCCAGCCACTGCTGGGACACCAGATTTAGGGGATTGCTATTTTGGCAATTGAATTTCACCCCAGAACAAAATCTATGTTTTTGCGGACACTATGAAACTTGGCCTGCAACAGCTGGGACACCAGATTCAGGGTATTGCTATTTTGGCAATTGAATTTAACCCCAGAACAAAATATATGTTTTGGTGGACAATATTATACTTTGCCAGCCACAGATGTGACACCAGATTTAAGGTATTGCTATTTTGGCAATTGAATTTCACCCCAGAACAAAATATATGTTTTGGCGGACACTTTTTACTTTGCCAGCCACTGCTGGGACACCAGATTTAGGGGATTGCTATTTTGGCAATTGAATTTCACCACAGAAAATAATCTATCCTTTGCCAGACCGCAGACAGTACTATACTTGGCTAGCCAAAGCTGGAACACCAGATTTAGGGGATTGGTATTTTGGCAATTGTATATAACCCCTTAATAAAATATAGAAATTGCTATCCTGAGTTTCTAGGGGTGACAATAAGCACAGCCAAGCCCCTGATGTAGGATATAGCAAAAAAAAAAACTAGTATTGATGGATTGATGGACTTGGTGGCAGCTTGTTCTGGTGCACCACAAGTCACAAAATGTCCGCCGTTCACCCCAGAAAAAAAGTGACAGAAAAATGCTCTGTGCTGCCTAAAACCAGTGAGCAATTAACTAGCAGAAGTTGAATCATTCACAGCTGTAGATCGATTACTTCATTAGGTACTTTTGCTGACTTTTCCCTGCCTAATCTCGCCCTCACAGAAGCTACGTCCTCTCCCTACACTAATCAGAGCAGTGTGACGTGCAGCGCTATGTGACTCCAGCTTAAATAGAGGCTGGGTCACATGCTGCACTTGGCCAATCACCACCATGCCATTAGTAGGCATGGCTGTGATGGGCTCTTAGGGAAAGAAGTAAAACGCTAGCTGATTGGCTGCTGTGCAGCCCTTCAGAAAGCGGGAAGAAATCGCCGAACAACGGACCCGAACCCGAACTTTTTTGAAAATGTTCGTGTTCGGGTCCGTGTGCCGAACACCCCAAAATTCGGTACGAACCCGAACTATGCTCGAACTGTTCGCTCAACACTAATTGCCACCCACCTCCTCACTATGGCAGCGGGTCACTCTATGGTCTTCTGATGCTGCTGCCACCTCCTCACTATGTCACTTTGCCACTCTGTGGTCTCCTAATGCTGCTGCCACCTCCCCACCTTTTCACCGGGTCACTGTGGTCTCTTGATGCTGCTGCCACCTCTGCACTATGTCACATTGCCACTCTGTGGTCTCTTGATGCTGATGCTGCAAAAAAAGGGGGCCAGTCAGCACATCCCAATGCTCAGGTGCACTCTGCCATGGCTAGAAATGAAAAGAAACAATTACTATGCAACAGCACTCTGCAAACCTAATAAAGTACAATAATGCCATAGTAATAGAAAATATTCTGGTGCAAATGCTGCGCTTATTTTGTAAATTTGAGATTCGTGGCAAATACATTTTGTACAAAATTTTTGGGCCCATCTGCCAAATGTCAAGGCGATCTCTGTAACATGGCAACTATGCTGGGTCCGCTCTGCTTTTTATAATTTTTGGTGCCAAAATAGCCTCCATTAAATTCAGGGAATGCAGGTACCAACATGCATGCTGAGCCCACTCTATACCTCTCCTGATGCCAGACGTCTTCCAATGAATACAATGATAGTCCACTCTATACCTCTCCTGGTGCCAATAGGCTTCCAGTGAGTGCACGGAGAGCAGGCTACAGCTTTATACTTACACTGATTAAAATCAGCCTATGGGGCAGACAGGCTGGTCGGGGGTGCAAGACTAAATGGAGTCAGCGCGCATGTGGAACCGGCACTCCCTGAATTTTATGGTGGCTGTTATGACACATAACAGGTAGCATTTAGTGTTAGGTTCCCATCTGGAGGTAACTGAGGAGTCTGCTGCGAGTCAGCCTAATACAATCCTGTAATTTTGCCCACTGGCCCCTGGTATTGCCCATATGGCACAGGTAGGTGAGTGTTAGGTCCCGAGCTACTTGAGAAACCTTGGCGTGGTGCTCGGGCTTAAGACATGTCCTCCACTGCAGGACATGTTGACTAATCTCTCAATTTTAACATCAGTTTTAGGGCTTAGTAAGACCGCAGTGTGCACCTGTTTTGTCTTTTGTTATTGCTATATTAGGTTCCCATCTTACAGAGATCGCCTTGACATTTGGCAGACCGGCCCAAATTATGTTGTACAAAATGTATATGCCAAGAATCTCAAATCTACGAAATAAGCGTAGCATAAGCACCAAAATATTTTCTATTACTATGGCATTATTGTACTTTATTAGGTTTGCAGAGTGCTGTTGCATTGTTTTTTTCTCCTGATGCTGCTGTCACCTCCACACTATGTCACCTTGCCAGTCTGTGGTCTCCGTATTCTGCTGTCACCTCCAAACTATGTCACCTTGCCACTCTGTGGTCTCCTGATGCTGCTGCCACCTCCACACTATGTCACCTTGCCATTCTATGGTCTCCTGATGCTGCTGCCACCTCCCCACTCTGTCACTGGGTCACTTTGTGGTCTCCTGATGCTGCTGCCACCTCCAGACTATGTCACCTTTCCACTCGTTGGTCTCCTGATGCTGCTTCCACCTCCACACTGTCACCTTGCCACTCTGTGGTCTCATGATGCTGCTGCCGCCTCCCAACTCTGTCACTGGGTCACTTTGTGGTCTCCTGATGCTGCTGCCACCTCCACACTATGTCACCTTGCCTTTCTGTGATCTCCTGATGCTGCTTTCACCTCCACATTATGTCACCTTGCCACTTTGTGGTTTCCTGATGCTGCTGCTGCCACCTTCACATTCTGTCCTTGTGCCACTTTGTGGCCTTCTGATGCTGCTGCCACCTCCACACTCTGTCATTGTGCTGCTCTGTGGTCTCCTGATGCTGCCGCTACCTCCACACTGTCATTGTGCCACTCTGTGGCCTCTTCCTGATGCTGCCACCACCTCCAGACTCTGTCATTGGGCCACTCTGTGGTCTCCTCATGCTGTTCCCACCCTCCCCACTTCATGACTGGGCCACTATTTTGCCTTTCGGCCTGGCTGACATCCTCATTTATTTAACCCTTCTTCTGATCTGGAAAAATGAGCCGCACAATGGATCCTGTCTGTGTAGTAGCTTTACAGCCTGTATGGTTTCATCCGAAATGACTTATGATTTGATAGCCAAAAGCAGGAGTGGGTACAAAACACAGAACACATGCAAATATTCCATTCACATGTCATCTCTGTTTTGGATCCACTCCAGTTTTTTTTGGGCTTTAGCAATACTGATGGATCACTGACCGAAGGCGGATGCTCAACAGACAGGATCAGTTTTTTGGGGGTTATTCTTCTCAAGGATCAGAGGAGGGACAAAATAATCAGTGACAGCAAAACAAACTTACTGCTAACAACCCTCTCCCCTTTTTCGGGGGGCTCTACTTGTATAAGAGTTTAATAGAGCAGGTTCTCTAGACATCTATGTGGAATTCCCAAAAGGAATGAACAATTTGAATAATTTTTGGGAGTGTAGTATTCCTATGGTATATATAGATAAGACATTTAAAAGGAGTGCGGTTTAAAATGAGTGCGCTTCTTCTTGGCGCTTACACCTGTGAGGCTGACTTCATACTTGAGTTATTTGGTCAGTTTTGGTGAAGTGAAGTGTGCAGTGATTCTAAGAGCGACGCTTGTCATCTGCATGTCATAGTGACTCACAGTATTATTTCATTACCACAGCAGACTCCGTATGTGTGTTACTGCAAGGCACAGTGTTCTACACCACTATAAAGGCTCTCTGCAGCCAGAGAATAGCCGTTTTTAAAGTGATTTGCTGAAAATAAATTCAGATTGAACGAGATTTTTTCAAAAAATTCAGCGAAGCGGCCTAATCTAATTTTTCAAAAAATTGCTCATCTCTACCTACCACCTGTGCAACATACAGAATATCATTTTTTTGCCAGTACTGACCACCAGCCAATTAATCTAGAACTTGTAAATTATAATTATGCCAAACAGGCGTCCAACAAAGAGAACCCTTTATTCCCAACCAGTCTCTGATAGTGCTCCGGGACTTAGTAAATAACTTCCCAGCAGTTCTATAGTCCTGTTGGAGATTAATCAATTGGCCAGAGTCCAATAGGGTGAACATATTGTGATATAGAGCCCTCATTACCAAGGTTCTACAAAGTAGACTTTTCTCCCATTCACAAAAGAACCATAGCTGTGCAGCTATAAAATAGCCCTTGAAGCAGGGAAGGTTAAGCCCTCCCTGCTCCATCGGCTTATAAAAATATTCCAATTTAAGCCTTACCCGTTGCAGAGTCACCATCTTCACCAGGGATATTCTATATAAATAGCGGAAGTTGGAGCCATATCGTTATTTCGGACCTGTTTATTTATCAATGGAATAAGATTAAGCTGTAGAAAATCTTCAATCTTAGGGGATATTATCATACCCAAATATTCAAATGAGTCAGAGATTTTCAAAATACTCGAGGTGTCCTCATTAGAAAGTTCAAGTATATCAAGAGGCATAAGATAGGTTTTTAACCAATTTATATCAAGACCCGAAACTTCCCAAAAGGAATTAACAATTTGAATAATTTTTGGGAGTGTAGTATTTCTATGGTATATATAGATAAGACATCATCAGCATATAGGTAAATACGATCTTCTACTCCTAATACCCCAAATCCTTCAATCTGAGAGCCTTGTCTAACTCTAGCAGCAAGAGGCTCAATATAAATATTAAATAATAGCCGAGAAGGTGGGCATCCTTGACGGGTACCTCTATTTAAAGAAATACTCCTGGTAAGGATCCCATTTATATTCAATCTCGCACTAGGGGATTTATACAAAAATGTAATCATGTTTACGAACCAAGTACCAAATCCCATCTTCTCTAGCACCCTCTAGAGGAATCTCCAGTTCACTCTATCAAAGGCCTTAACGGCATCTAGAGACAGGATGGACCGAGAGACCCCCCCCCCCCGGGGGATTGTATATTGGCAAAGAGACGGTGAAAATTATAATAAGTACCCTTATTAGGAATAAACCCATTTTGATCAGGATGTATAATTGATAAAAATGCCTTAGACATCCTTATAGCAAGAATCCTTGAAAGAAGCTTAACATCATTTTCAGTAAAGAAATCGGTCTGTAGGACCCCATATCTAGGGGATCCTTACCCTTTTTCAATATTACTATTATTACAGCTTCTGTCATTGATTCCGGGACCGGGAGGATGCCATCTTCAAAAGAAAAGGGAGAATAACCTCCCAATATTTGTGGTAGAATTCATATGGGAATCCATCAGATCCAGGAGAAGAGTTTCCCACACAAGCCTTTATTGCAGCCTCTGACTCTTGAAAAGAAAAATCCACCTCAAGGGATTCTCTTTGAGCATCTGTAAGAACTGGAGAAAAGATGGAATCCAAATATGAATCAACCAATTAATATGAGAGGTTATTATCTGATTTGTCTAATTCCAAAAAATAATTCAAAAATGTTTATTTTAGAAGAACTCGTTCATACCAGCAACTTCTGCTTCAACCAAAGCCATCTCTTTCATACCATACCTTTTTCTCAAGTTGGAAATATTACTTATAAATATCCCCCTCATAAAGACCTTAAATGCATCCCACACCAAACGGGTCTTCACTGAGCCATAATTACTATCCCAAAAGAACTTAATCTCCTTTTTTAACAGATCATGGATGTCAATTAAGGAAATCCAATGAGGATTAAATCTAAATGGGGGTCTTACACTATACTTATTATCCACTATACATAAATCAAGCGAGAAAGGTACATGGTCTGATAAAGACCTAGCCTCATATTTCATTTGTTTAATATATTTCAAATAGTTTTTATTTATCAGAGCCAAATCTATCCTGGACATAGAGTTTCCGGATTTACTTATACAGGAATAAGCTCTTTTCCCCTTCCCTAAATATCCCCATAAATCCACAAAACCCTATTTATGACAAAACGTGCCAGAAGTATAGATTTCCCCATGGAAATCCCGTCCATCTCTGGATTGATAACACAATTAAAGTCCCCGTGCACTATGGAAGGACATTGAGGCCACTGATCCATAAAAGTTAATAAACAATTAAGTATATAAAGAGAAAAAGGGGGAGGGATGTAGATAAAGGCCAAAATGCATAATATCCCAACAAGTTTTCTATAGAGAAAAACAAATCTCCCCTCAATAGAGGGTGCCAGGCAGACAAAATTAATCATCTTATGAATTAATACTGTGACTCCTCTAGAGTAGCTAGTAGTACCCTCAGTAAAATAAGTCTCTACCAAACTAACAATCGCTGGAAGATGTCCCCGAACCAGATCACAAACCGCCTGTCTTTTTAGCCTATCGCCAAGACCCCGAACATTCAAAGTTAAAATTGTAAACGACATTAATCATTCAACAGATTCCCATAGTGAAGAATAACTCATCATACCTCACCCCATAAACTATAACCCCCCCAAACTTCTTGATTCGCCACATTCTTATAACAGACCTCTGAACTAAGACCACCCCATCCTCTCGCTCGTCCCCACCAAAAGGAAAGAGAAAAAAAAATGAATTAAAAAAATCCTGATTAGTGTTGAGCGAACAGTTCGAAAATCGTTCGGGTCCGTACCGAATTTTGGGGTGTCCGTGACACGGACCCGAACTCGGACATTTTCAAAAAAGTTCGGGTTCGGGTCCGGTGTTCGTCGATTACTTCCCGCTTTCTGAAGGGCTGCACAGCAGCCAATCAGCTAGCGTTTTACTTCTTGCCCTAAGAGCCCATCACAGCCATGCCTACTAATGGCATGGCTGTGATTGGCCAAGTGCAGCATGTGACCCAGCCTCTATTTAAGCTGGAGTCACGTAGCACCGCACGTCACACTGCTTTGACTAGTGTAGGGAGAGGATGCAGCTTCTGTGAGGGCGAGATAGGCAGGGATAAAGAAGTGATTGAATGATCTACCTTTCTACACCTGTGCATCAGAACAACTCAGCTGAGCTGTTCACTGAAAGTCACTATTTTGTTGAGACTGGCCAGAGCGATTTTTACTGGCACATGTAACTGGGCTGACCGGCGGTGGCCATTTTGGGACTTGTGGTGCGCCAGCACAAGCTGCCACAGAGTCTAAACCAAAGCTCCAAAGAAGTGTAAAATCTACACCTGTGAATCAGAACAACAGCGAATCAGCTGCTCAGTCAAAGTCTATTTTTTTTCTGGCTGGGCAGACCGTTTTCTGGCACATGTTACTGGGCTGATAGGCGGCGGAAATTTTGGGACTTGTGGTGCTACAGCAAAAGCTGCCACAACGTCCATTAATCTCATGTAATAGTCGATTTTTTCATAGATATACTACATCAGGGGTTTGGCTGTGCTTGTGTCACCCATACTAACTGCAAAGATATTTAATATATCAGTGGTGAAACTGAAAGTAACCCACTTGGATAGCAAATCCCATGAATGTGCTGTTCCAGCTAGGCTAGCCAGTGCCACTACAGCCAAGTCCAATACTGTCAGCCAGAAATATTTTTTTTTTTATGTGCCAGAAATATAAATTAGAAAAAGCTTTCACCGTAATAATAAAATTATTCTGGTGTTAGACCAGAAGAAGCACTCCTGTTGTAATTAATACTGTAAAAAGGCTTAGGCAATATTTCTCCCAGTGTGGAAAATTTATCTAGCAAAACTAGCATTTTAAAAATTCCGGTGTTCTGAAATACCAGCAGTCCTCTTGTAATTAATACCGCAAAAAGGCATTATATCGTCCAGTGTTGAAATTTTGGTGAAAAAAAGGCCAATTTAATCAATCTGGTGTTAGTTACACCAGAAACAGTAGGCCTCACGTTTTTACTCCTGTAAAAAGGAATTAATACCGCAAAAAGGCATTACATTGTCCAGTGTTGTAATTTTGGTGAAAAAAAGGCCAATTTAACCCCTTAAGGACGGGGGTTTTGGGATTTTTGCGTTTTTGTTTTGCGCTCCCTGCCTTCCAAAAGCCATAACATTTTAATATTTCCGCTCACATAGCCATATGACGGCTTATTTTTTGCGGGACAAGTTGTACTTTTTAACGCTACCATTTATTTTTGCATGTGATGTAGTGGAAAACGGGAAAAAAATTCCAAATGGGGTGAAATTGCAAAAAAAAAGCAATTTCACCACAGTTTTACGGGTTTTTAAATTACAACGTTCGATTTGCGATAAAACTGACTGGTTAATTTTATTCTTCAGGTCAGTACGAATCCGACAATACCTAATATGTATAGTTTTTCTTGCGTTTTGATAGTGAAAAAAAAAATTAAAAGTGGGAATTTTTTTATTTTATTTTTTTGTCGCCATGTTTTGACCCCTATAACTTTTTTGTAATTATGCGTACGGAGCAGTGTAGGGGCTCATTTTTTGCGGGGCAATCTGAACTTTTAATTGATACCATAATGGGGTGCGTATGATGTTTTGATCACTTTTTATTCATTTTTTTAGGAAATGAAGCGTCCAAAAATGGCGAATTAGCCATTTGGACGCTTTCTTTCTGTTTTTATGTTTACCGTATGGTGAAAATTTTTAATATTATTATAGTATGGGCGTTTTCGCACATTACGACACCCATTATGTGTAATTTTTGATTTTTTATTTATTTTATTTTCATTTTGGGGAAAGGGGGTGATTTGAATTTTTATATTTTTTTATTTAATTTTTATTTTTAATTTTTTTTTATTTTTACCACTTTCTTATAGTTCCCATAGGGAACTATAAGATGCAATCATCAGATTGCTATTCTCATATATTCCAATGCAATAGCATTGGAATATATGAGAAAATCAGATATTCCTATGGAGCCTATTACAGTCATAGGCTCCATAGGAATACTATGTAGTACCCTAGGTTTCATTCACAGAAACCTAGGGTACTACATGCATGCCCGGCTCCCCCTTGTGGCCATCAGGGAGCCAGAGCAAAACCGAAAGTGAAACTTTCGGTTTTGCGCTGATCAGATGCCGTGGTCAGGATTGACCACGGCATCTGAGGGGTTAAATGTCCGCGATCGGCATCGCTGCTGGTCGCGGACATGAGCTGCGGGTGTCAGCTTGATGAATCAAGCGTTTACCGCATCTCGGGCGCCATCTTTAAAGTGCGGACGAAGGGCGTACATGTACGCCCTTCGTCCTTAAGAGGTTAATCAATCTGGTGTTTGTTAGACCAGAAACAGTAGGCCTCACGTTTTTACTCCTGTAAAAAGGAATTATATCTCCCCGTGTGGGAATCTATGTACCAAAACTAGCATTTTAAAAATTCTGGTGTCCAATTAGCAGCAGTCTTCTTGTAATTAATACCGGAAAAAGGAATTATATCTTCCAGTGTGGGAATTTATGTACACAAACTAGCATTTTAAAAATTCTGGTGTCCAATTAGCAGCAGTCTTCTTGTAATTAATACCGCAAAAAGGCATTACATTGTCCAGTGTCTGTAATTTTGGCGAAAAAAGGCCAATTTAATCAATCTGGTGTTAGTTACACCAGAAACAGTAGGCCTCACGTTTTACTCCTGTAAAAGGAATTAATACCGCAAAAGGCATTATTGTCCAGTGTTGTAATTTTGGTGAAAAAAGGCCAATTTAATCAATCTGGTGTTTGTTAGACCAGAAACAGTAGGCCTCACGTTTTTACTCCTGTAAAAGGAATCATATATCCCGTGTGGGAATCTATGTACCAAAACTAGCATTTTAAAAATTCTGGTGTCCAATTAGCAGCAGTCTTCTTGTAATTAATACCGCAAAAAGGCATTATTGTCCAGTGTTGCAATTTTGGTGAAAAAAAGGCCAATTTAATCAATCTGGTGTTTGTTAGACCAGAAACAGTAGGCCTCACGTTTTTACTCCTGTAAAAAGGAATTATATCTCCCCGTGTGGGAATCTATGTACCAAAACTAGCATTTTAAAAATTCTGGTGTCCAATTAGCAGCAGTCTTCTTGTAATTAATACCGCAAAAAGGCATTATTGTCCAGTGTTGTAATTCTGGTGAAAAAAAGGCAAATTTAATCAATCTGGTGTTTGTTAGACCAGAAACAGTAGGCCTCACGTTTTTACTCCTGTAAAATGGAATTATATCTCTCCGTGTGGGAATCTATGTACCAAAACTAGCATTTTAAAAATTCTGGTGTCCAATTAGCAGCAGTCTTCATGTAATTAATACCGCAAAAAGGCATTATTGTCCAGTGTCGTAATTTTGGTGAAAAAAAGGCCAATTTAATCAATCTGGTGTTTGTTAGACCAGAAACAGTAGGCCTCACGTTTGTACTCCTGTAAAAAGGAATTATATCTCCCCGTGTGGGAATCTATGTACCAAAACTAGCATATTAAAAATTCTGGTGTCCAATTTGCAGCAGTCTTCTTGTAATTTATACCGCAAAAAGGCATTATTGTCCAGTGTTGTAATTTTGGTGAAAAAAGGCCAATTTAATCAATCTGGTGTTTGTTAGACCAGAAACAGTAGGCCTCACGTTTTTACTCCTGTAAAAAGGAATTATATCTCCCCGTGTGGGAATCTATGTACCAAAACTAGCTTTTTAAAAATTCCGGTGTCCAATTAGCAGCAGTCTTCTTGTAATTTATACCGCAAAAAGGCATTATTGTCCAGTGTTGTAATTTTGGTGAAAAAAGGCCAATTTAATCAATCTGGTGTTAGTTACACCAGAAACAGTAGGCCTCACGTTTTTACTCCTGTAAAAAGGAATTAATACCGGAAAAAGGCATTACATTGTCCAGTGTTGTAATTTTGGTGAAAAAAAGGCCAATTTAATCAATCTGGTGTTAGTTACACCAGAAACAGTAGGCCTCACGTTTATACTCCTGTAAAAATGAATTAATACCGCAAAAAGGCATTATTGTCCAGTGTTGTAATTTTGGTGAAAAAAAGGCCAATTTAATCAATCTGGTGTTTGTTAGACCAGAAACAGTAGGCCTCACGTTTTTACTCCTGTAAAAGGAATCATATCTCCCGTGTGGGAATCTATGTACCAAAACTAGCATTTTAAAAATTCTGGTGTCCAATTAGCAGCAGTCTTCTTGTAATTAATACCGCAAAAGGCATTATTGTCTAGTGTTGTAATTTTGGTGAAAAAGGCCAATTTAATCAATCTGGTGTTTGTTAGACCAGAAACAGTAGGCCTCACGTTTTTACTCCTGTAAAATGGAATGATATCTCCCGTGTGGGAATCTATGTACCAAAACTAGCATTTTAAAAATTCTGGTGTCCAATTAGCAGCAGTCTTCTTGTAATTAATACCGCAAAAGGCATTATTGTCCAGTTTTGTAATTTTGGTGAAAAAAAGGCCAATTTAATCAATCTGGTGTTTGTTAGACCAGAAACAGTAGGCCTCACGTTTTTACTCCTGTAAAATGGAATTATATCTCTCCGTGTGGGAATCTATGTACCAAAACTAGCATTTTAAAAATTCTGGTGTCCAATTAGCAGCAGTCTTCTTGTAATTAATACCGCAAAAAGGCATTATTGTCCAGTGTTGTAATTTTGGTGAAAAAAAGGCCAATTTAATCAATCTGGTGTTTGTTAGACCAGAAACAGTAGGCCTCATGTTTGTACTCCTGAAAAAAGGAATTATATCTCCCCGTGTGGGAATCTATGTACCAAAACTAGCATTTTAAAAATTCTGGTGTCCAATTAGCAGCAGTCTTCTTGTAATTAATACCGCAAAAAGGCATTATTGTCCAGTGTTGCAATTTTGGTGAAAAAAAGGCCAATTTAATCAATCTGTCGTTTGTTAGACCAGAAACAGTAGGCCTCACGTTTTTACTCCTGTAAAAAGGAATTATATCTCCCTGTGTGGGAATCTATGTACCAAAACTAGCATTTTAAAAATTCCGGTGTCCAATTAGCAGCAGTCTTCTTGTAATTAATACTGCAAAAAGGCATTATTGTCCAGTGTTGTAATTTTGGTGAAAAAAAGGCCAATTTAATCAATCTGGTGTTTGTTAGACCAGAAACAGTAGGCCTCACGTTTTTACTCCTGTAAAAAGGAATTATATCTCCCCGTGTGGGAATCTATGTACCAAAACTAGCATTTTAAAAATTCTGGTGTCCAATTTGCAGCAGTTTTCTTGTAATTAATACCGAAAAAGGAATTATATCTTCCAGTGTGGGAATTTATGTACACAAACTAGCATTTTAAAAATTCTGGTGTCCAATTAGCAGCAGTCTTCTTGTAATTAATACCGCAAAAGGCATTATTGTCCAGTGTTGTAATTCTGGTGAAAAAAGGCCAATTTAATCAATCTGGTGTTTGTTAGACCAGAAACAGTAGGCCTCACGTTTTACTCCTGTAAAAGGAATTATATCTCCTCGTGTGGGAATCTATGTACCAAAACTAGCATTTTAAAAATTCTGGTGTCCAATTAGCAGCAGTCTTCTTGTAATTAATACCGCAAAAGGCATTATTGTCCAGTGTTGTAATTTTGGTGAAAAAAGGCCAATTTAATCAATCTGGTGTTAGTTACACCAGAAACAGTAGGCCTCACGTTTTTACTCCTGTAAAAAGGAATTAATACCGGAAAAAGGCATTACATTGTCCAGTGTTGTAATTTTGGTGAAAAAAAGGCCAATTTATTCAATCTGGTGTTAGTTACACCAGAAACAGTAGGCCTCACGTTTTTACTCCTGTAAAAAGGAATTAATACCGCAAAAGGCATTATTGTCCAGTGTTGTAATTTTGGTGAAAAAAAGGCCAATTTAATCATTCTGGTGTTTGTTAGACCAGAAACAGTAGGCCTCACGTTTTTACTCCTGTAAAATGGAATTATATCTCTCCGTGTGGGAATCTATGTACCAAAACTAGCATTTTAAAAATTCTGGTGTCCAATTAGCAGCAGTCTTCTTGTAATTAATACCGCAAAAAGGCATTATTGTCCAGTGTTGTAATTTTGGTGAAAAAAAGGCCAATTTAATCAATCTGGTGTTTGTTAGACCAGAAACAGTAGGCCTCATGTTTGTACTCCTGTAAAAGGAATTATATCTCCCGTGTGGGAATCTATGTACCAAAACTAGCATTTTAAAAATTCTGGTGTCCAATTAGCAGCAGTCTTCTTGTAATTAATACCGCAAAAAGGCATTATTGTCCAGTGTTGCAATTTTGGTGAAAAAAAGGCCAATTTAATCAATCTGGTGTTTGTTAGACCAGAAACAGTAGGCCTCACGTTTTTACTCCTGTAAAATGGAATTATATCTCCCCGTGTGGGAATCTATGTACCAAAACTAGCATTTTAAAAATTCAGATGTCCAATTAGCAGCAGTCTTCTTGTAATTAATACCGCAAAAAGGCATTATTGTCCAGTGTTGTAATTTTGGTGAAAAAAAGGGCCAATTTAATCAATCTGGTGTTTGTTAGACCAGAAACAGTAGGCCTCACGTTTTTACTCCTGTAAAAAGGAATTATATCTCCCCGTGTGGGAATCTATGTACCAAAACTAGCATTTTAAAAATTCTGGTGTCCAATTTGCAGCAGTTTTCTTGTAATTAATACCGGAAAAAGGAATTATATCTTCCAGTGTGGGAATTTATGTACACAAACTAGCATTTTAAAAATTCTGGTGTTCAATTAGCAGCAGTCTTCTTGTAATTAATACCGCAAAAAGGCATTATTGTCCAGTGTTGTAATTTTGGTGAAAAAAAGGCCAATTTAATCAATCTGGTGTTTGTTAGACCAGAAACAGTAGGCCTCACGTTTTTACTCCTGTAAAAAGGAATTATATCTCCCCGTGTGGGAATCTATGTACCAAAACTAGCATATTAAAAATTCTGGTGTCCAATTTGCAGCAGTTTTCTTGTAATTAATACCGCAAAAAGGAATTATATCTTCCAGTGTGGGAATTTATGTACACAAACTAGCATTTTAAAAATTCTGGTGTCCAATTAGCAGCAGTCTTCTTGTAATTAATACTGCAAAAAGGCATTACATTGTCCAGTGTTGTAATTTTGGTTAAAAAAATGCCAATTTAATCAATCTGGTGTTAGTTAGACCAGAAACAGTAGGCCTCACGTTTTTACTCCTGTAAAATGGAATTATATCTCCCCGTGTGGGAATCTATGTACCAAAACTAGCATTTTAAAAATTCAGATGTCCAATTAGCAGCAGTCTTCTTGTAATTAATACCGCAAAAAGGCATTATTGTCCAGTGTTGTAATTTTGGTGAAAAAAAGGCCAATTTAATCAATCTGGTGTTTGTTAGACCAGAAACAGTAGGCCTCACGTTTTTACTCCTGTAAAAGGAATTATATCTCCCGTGTGGGAATCTATGTACCAAAACTAGCATTTTAAAAATTCTGGTGTCCAATTTGCAGCAGTTTTCTTGTAATTAATACCGGAAAAAGGAATTATATCTTCCAGTGTGGGAATTTATGTACACAAACTAGCATTTTAAAAATTCTGGTGTTCAATTATCAGCAGTCTTCTTGTAATTAATACCGCAAAAAGGCATTATTGTCCAGTGTTGTAATTTTGGTGAAAAAAAGGCCAATTTAATCAATCTGGTGTTTGTTAGACCAGAAACAGTAGGCCTCACGTTTTTACTCCTGTAAAAAGGAATTATATCTCCCCGTGTGGGAATCTATGTACCAAAACTAGCATATTAAAAATTCTGGTGTCCAATTTGCAGCAGTTTTCTTGTAATTAATACCGCAAAAAGGAATTATATCTTCCAGTGTGGGAATTTATGTACACAAACTAGCATTTTAAAAATTCTGGTGTCCAATTAGCAGCAGTCTTCTTGTAATTAATACTGCAAAAAGGCATTACATTGTCCAGTGTTGTAATTTTGGTTAAAAAAAGGCCAATTTAATCAATCTGGTGTTAGTTAGACCAGAAACAGTAGGCCGCACGTTTTTACTCCTGTAAAAAGGAATTATATCTCCCCGTGTGGGAAACTATGTACCAAAAATAGCATTTAAAAAATTCTGGTGTCCAATTTGCAGCAGTCTTCTTGTAATTAATACTGGAAAAAGGAATTATATCTTCCAGTGTAGGAATTTTGGGGCTAAAAAATAATATATTTTATTGTGGTGCGAGTTGAATCGCAACAATGAGGAAACATTCTATTAAGAGACGAGGACGCGGTCGTGGTGGTGTCCGTGGAGCCTCTGTTGCTGGCAGAGGACGTGGCCGTTCGGCCTCAGGCGCACAAAGTAGTGAACCAACTCCCTCAAGTAGCTGGCAGAATTTACAGCGATATTTGGTGGGGCCCAATGCCGTTATGAGGATGGTAAGGCCTGAGCAGGTACAGGCATTAGTCGATTGGGTGGCCGACAGTGCTTCCAGCACGTTCACCACATTGTCTTCCGCCCAGTCTTCTGCGGAAAGCGCACAGGTGGCACCTGAAAACCAAGCCCATCAGTCTGTCACATCACCCCCATGCATATCAGGGAAACTGGCTGAGCCTCAAGTTATGCAGCAGTCTCTTATTCTGTTTGAAGACTCTGCTCCCACGGTTTTCCAGGGGCGTCCACCTAGCCCTTCCCCAGCGGTGGAAGACATTCCATGCACTGACGCACAACCACTTATGTATCCAGATGATGAGGACATGGGAATACCACCACAGCAGAGTGACCGAGTGTCTGATGATGACGAAACACAGGTGCCCACTGCTGCGTCTTATTGCAGTGTGCAGACTGAACAGGAGGAGGTCAGGGAGGAAGACTGGGTGGAAGACGATGCAGAGGACGATGAGGTCTTAGACCCCACATGGACTGAAGGTCGTGCCGCTGACTTAAATAGTTCAGAGGAAGAGGCAGTGGTGAGACCGAGACAACAGCAAAGCCAAAGAGGGAGCAGGGGGCAAAAGCAGAACAGCCGCCGTCCAGAGAGTTTGCCTGCTATTGGCCAGCGCCAACAGGGACCCAGCACCCCAAAGGCATCTTCAAGGAGTTCCCTGGCATGGCACTTCTTCAAACAATGTGCTGAGGACAAGACCAGAGTGGTTTGCATGCTGTGCCATCAGACCCTGAGGCGAGGCATTTACGTTCTTAACCTGAGCACCACCTGCATGATCAGGCATCTACATGCAAAGCATGAACTGCAGTGGAGTACACACCTTAAAAACAAGGAACCCGCTCAGGCTCCCCCTGCTCCCTCTACCGCTGCTGCCTCGGCTTCCGCCTCGAGAGGAATGTTGCCACCTGCCGAGCAGCAAACAGAGGATGTGCCACCGACACCACCACCACCACCGCCACCGTCACCTAGCGTCTCCACTATTTCACACAGCAGCGTTCAGCTCTCCATCTCTCAAACCTTTGAGAGGAAGCGCAAATTCCCACCTAGTCACCCGCGAGCCCTTGGCCTGAATGCCAGCATTTCTAAACTACTGGCCTTGGAAATGCTGTCATTCCGGCTGGTGGACACAGACAGCTTCAAACAGCTGATGGCCATGGCTGTCCCCCAGTATGTGGTTCCCAGCCGCCACTACTTCTCCAAGACAGCCGTGCCTTCCCTGCACATGCAAGTGTCCGATAAAATCAAGTGTGCACTGCGCAACGCCATTTGTGGCAAGGTCCACCTAACCACAGATACGTGGACCAGTAAGCACGGCCAGGGACGCTATATCTCACTAACTGCACACTGGGTAAATGTAGTGGTGGCTGGGCCCCAGGCGGAGAGTTCCTTGGCACACGTCCTTCCGCCGCCAAGGATAACAGGGCATCATTCTTTGCCTCCTGTAGCCTTCTTCTCCTACTCGGCTTCCTCCTCCTCCTCCTCTGCTTCCACCAGCTCATCCAGTCAGCCACACACCTTCACCACCAACTTCAGCACAGCCCAGGGTAAACGTCAGCAGGCCATTCTGAAACTCATATGTTTGGGGGACAGGCCCCACACCGCGCAGGAGTTGTGGCGGGGTATTGAACAACAGACCGACCAGTGGTTTCTGCCGGTGGGCCTCAAGCCCGGCCTGGTGGTGTGCGATAATGGGCGAAATCTCGTGGCAGCTCTGGGACTAGCCGGTTTGACGCACATCCCTTGCCTGGCGCATGTGCTGAATTTGGTGGTGCAAAAGTTCATTCACAACTACCCAGACATGTCAGAGCTGCTGCATAAAGTGCGGGCCGTCTGTGCGCGCTTCCGGCATTCACATCCTGCCGCTGCTCGCATGTCAGCGCTACAGCGGAACTTCGGCCTTCCCGCTCACCGCCTAATATGCGACGTGCCCACCCGGTGGAACTCCACCTTGCACATGCTGGAGAGACTGTGCGAGCAGCAGCAGGCCATAGTGGAGTTTCAGCTGCAGCACGCACGGGTCAGTCGCACTGCGGAACAGCACCACTTCACCACCAATGATTGGGCCTCCATGCGAGACCTGTGTGCCCTGTTGCGCTGTTTAGAGTACGCCAACAACATGGCCAGTGGCGATGCCACTGTTATCAGCGTGACAATACCAATTCTATGTCTCCTAGAGAAAATGCTTAGGGTGATGATGGAAGAGGAGGTGGGCCAGGGCAAGGAGGAGAACGAGGACAATGAGTGGTCGTTTTTAGCACTTTCAGGCGAGTCTGTTAGAAGTGGCTCAGAAGGAGGTTTTTTGCAACAGCTGAGGGCAGGTACAAATTTGACCAGCCAGGGACCACTACTGGAGGACGAGGAGGATGAGGAGGAGGTGGAGAAGGATGAGGATGAAGCAGGTTCACAGCGGGGTGGCACCCAGCACAGCGCAGGCACATCCCTGGTGCGTGGCTGGGGGGATACAGAGGATGATGACGATACGCCTCCCACAGAGGACAGCTTGTCCTTACCTCTGGGGAGCCTTGCACACATGAGCAATTACATGCTGCACTGCCTGCGCAATGACAGCAGAGTTGCCCACATTTTAACGTGTGCTGACTACTGGGTGGCCACCCTGCTGGATCCACGGTACAAAGACAATGTGCCCACTTTACTTTCTGCACTGGAGCGTGATAGGAAGATGCGCGAGTACAAGCGCACACTGGTAGACGCGCTCCTGAGAGCATTCCCAACTGTCACAGGGGAACAGGTGGAAGGCCAAGTCCAAGGCAGAGGAGGAGCTAGAGGTCGCCCACGCAGCAGTGTCACGGCCAGCTCCTCTGAGGGCAGGGTTAGCATGGCAGAAATGTGGAAAAGTTTTGTCTCCACGCCACAGCTAACTGCCCCACCACCTGATACGGAACGAGTTAGAAGGAGGCAACATTTCACTAACATGGTTGAACAGTACGTCTGCACACAACTCCACGTACTGACGGATGGTTCGGCCCCATTCAACTTCTGGGTTTCCAAATTGTCCACGTGGCCAGAATTAGCATGTTACGCCTTGGAGGTGCTGGCCTGCCCGGCGGCCAGCGTTTTATCTGAACGTGTATTCAGCACGGCAGGGGGCGTCATTACTGACAAACGCAGCCGCCTGTCCGCAGCCAACGTGGACAAGCTGACGTTTATAAAAATGAACCAGGCATGGATCCCACAAGACCTGACCCTCCCTTGTGTAGAGTAGTCCTTAATAACTGCCTTAAACCATGTTGTCTTGTACTCCTGGCCACTTCTTCATTGAAAAATCAATTTTTGAAATTAAGTAGGATCTTGGGGTGCAACGCAGAGTTGAATGAACCTTCCCTCTGTCTGGGTGCCGGGGCCAAAGTACATGAAAGTGTCCTTCTCCTGTGCTGGGTGATATGAATGTTATACTTGTGCTGTCTGACATGTCTCCTCTGTGTGGCTGCAGGGGTAAAAGTCTCTAAAAGTGCCCTTCTCCTGTGGTGGTTGATGTAAAACTTATGCTTGTGCTATCTGACCTGTCTCCTCTGTGTCAGTGCTAAGGCCTAAGTCACTGAAAGCGGCCTTCTCCTGTGCTGGCTGATATAAATGCCTGAATCTCTGCTGTGGGACCTCTCTCCTCCGTGTGGCTGCAGGGGTCAAAGTCTATAAAAGTGCCCTTCTCCTGTGGTGGTTGATGTAAAACTTATGCTTGTGCTATCTGACCTGTCTCCTCTGTGTCGGTGCTAAGGCCTAAGTCACTGAAAGCGGCCTTCTCCTGTGCTGGCTGATATAAATGCCTGAATCTCTGCTGTGGGACCTCTCTCCTCCGTGTGGCTGCAGGGGTCAAAGTCTCTAAAAGTGCCCTTCTCCTGAGGTGCTTGATGTAAAACTGATGCTTGTGCTATCTGACCTGTCTCCTCTGTGTCGGTGCTAAGGCCTAAGTCACTGAAAGCGGCCTTCTCCTGTGCTGGCTGATATAAATGCCTGAATCTCTGCTATGGGACCTCTCTCCTCCGTGTGGCTGCAGGGGTCAAAGTCTCTAAAAGTGCCCTTCTCCTGTGGTGGTTGATGTGAAACTGATGCTTGTGCCATCTGACATGGTTGCCAGGGTCCCATTAAATGGTGGCCTACCCCTGTGGTGGGTGATCTAAATGCCTGATTCTCTGCTGTGAAACCTCTCTCCTCCATCTGGGTGCAGGGGTCAAAGTCTCTAAAAGTGGCCTTCTCTTGTGCTGGGTGATGTGAAACTGATGCTTGTGCCATCTTACATGGTTGCCGGGGTCCCATTAAATGGTGGCCTACTCCTGTGGTGGGTGATCTAAATGCCTGATTCTCTGCTGTGAAACCTCTCTCCTCCGTCTGGGTGCAGGGGTCAAAGTCTCTCAAAGTGGCCTTCTCTTGTGCTGGGTGATGTGAAACTGATGCTTGTGCCATCTGACATGGTTGCCGGGGTCCCATTAAATGGTGGCCTACTCCTGTGGTGGGTGATCTAAATGCCTGATTCTCTGCTGTGAAACCTCTCTCCTCCGTCTGGGTGCAGGGGTCAAAGTCTCTCAAAGTGGCCTTCTCTTGTGCTGGGTGATGTGAAACTGATGCTTGTGCCATCTGACATGGTTGCCGGGGTCCCATTAAATGGTGGCCTACTCCTGTGGTGGGTGATCTAAATGCCTGATTCTCTGCTGTGAAACCTCTCTCCTCCGTCTGGGTGCAGGGGTCAAAGTCTCTCAAAGTCGCCTTTTCCTGTGCTGGGTGATGTAGAACTGATGCTTGTGCCATCTGACATGGTTGCCGGGGTCCCATTAAATGGTGGCCTACTCCTGTGGTGGGTGATCTAAATGCCTGATTCTCTGCTGTGAAACCTCTCTCCTCCGTCTGGGTGCAGGGGTCAAAGTCTCTCAAAGTCGCCTTCTCCTGTGCTGGGTGATGTAAAACTGATGCTTGTGCCATCTGACATGGTTGCCGGGTCCCATTAAATGGTGGCCTACTCCTGTGGTGGGTGATCTAAATGCCTGATTCTCTGCTGTGAAAACCTCTCTCCTCCGTCTGGGTGCAGGGGTCAAAGTCTCTAAAAGTGGCCTTCTCTTGTGCTGGGTGATGTAAAACTGATGCTTGTACCATCTGACATGGGTGCAGGGGTCAAATTAACTAAATGGTGGCCTACTCCTGTGGTGGGTGATATGATGCCTGAATATGTGCTGTGGGGCCTCTCTCCTCTTTCTGGGTGCAGGGGTCAAAGTAACTAAAAGTGGCCTTCTCCTGTGCTGGATGGTATAAATGTAATGTGCTGGATGGTATAAATGTAATGCTTGTGCTATCTGACATGTCTCCTCTGTCTGGGTGCTAAGGCCTAAGTCACTGAAAGTGGCCTTCTCCTGTGGTGGTTGATATGATGCCAGATTCTCTGCTATGGGACCTCTCTCCTTTGTTTGGATGCTGGGGTCGAAATAATAGTAAGCGACCTTCTCCATTGGTAGTTGATTTGAAGCCTGATTCTGTGCTATGGGACCTAACTCCAATTAATATTGGTTAATTTTTATTTATTTTATGTTAAGTCATCATTTCCCTATCTACATTTGTTTGCAGGGGATTTACCTACATTTTGCTGCCTTTTGCAGCCCTCTAGCCCTTTCCGGGAGTCTTTTACAGCCTTTTTAGTGCCCAAAAGTTCGGGTCCCCATTGACTTCTATGGGGTTTGGGTTCGGGATGAAGTTCGGGTTGAGTTCGGATCACGAACCCGGACATTTTCCGGAAGTTCGGCCGAACCTCTCGAACCCGAACATCCAGGTGTTCGCTCATCTCTAATCCTGATGAGATAGTATTTCAATCGAGCCAGTCTACCACAATGTCAGGTGTATAAAAACAAAGGGTCTCGCTGTTGAAAATTATTCACAGTTTAGACAGATAAACAAATAAGTACTTAATGTCCTTTTTCTGGAGACGTTTTTTTGACCTCCATATAACTATGTCTCTTTTCTTGAATGTCCTTGGAGAAATCAGGAAAAAAGGACAATCTGTTCCCATTTTTTAAACTAGGGGGACACTCACTTGCCCTTCTCAGGATTATGTCCCTATCTCGTAAAACCAATATCTTCACCAGGATTATCCATGGCTGTCTTCCAGGGATTGGTTTATCCCTTGGAACTTGATGTGCTCTTTTCACAAAAAATAGTCGGGAGAAATGTTTATTTCCAAACCTCTCCAAAATTAAGGCCTGTTTCATATCGCCAGGATTATCTCCCTCCATGCCTTCTGGTAAACCAACGATTCTCACATTACATCTCCTCGACCTGTTTTCCAAGTCTTTCACCTTTTTTTTAAGGTATCACCCTCCAATCTCAACATGGGGATTTAAGTTTTAAGCATTTTAACTTCCTTCTCCAATACCTCCACTGTCTTTTCTATATTTGTAACTCTGTCCCGTATCTTTGTAACATCATCCCTTATCAGGACCACATCAGACTGAATTACCCAAGCTGCATTGAGATATCTTGTATTAATTCTCCTTTTTTTTACTGCAGTCAGAATTTCCTTTAGTGGAGTCGGTCCATCCTTCATCCGATCGTTTACCTCCTCTCTCTCAGCCCCCTCTTTCTGGGAGCAAACAACTATTGCTCCTTCAGCTCTGGGTCCAGCATTTTTTTTTTTTTTGCATTCAAGTCATATGTCCCTTTTTGTCCTGCTCTAGTAATTACATTTGGAGACTTAAAAAACTGTTCAATTTTGGCAGATTCTAATGGTTTCTGCCCCATTTTGGAAGATGAATAATCCACTGATCGCCTATTCTGCCTAGGAGCCATTTTTCTTCCTATTATTTGCTTTTTTATACATATTCCTTTTTCCCCTTTCTTTCCTCTTCTCCTTCCCTGCTCCTTCTCTCCTCTTTTTTCTCCTCTCCACTTTTCCTCATCTTTTTTTTTTTTTTGTTTGTTTCTTTCTCCCTCCTCTCCTATCTTATTTAATATTTTCCTTTTTTTATTTTTCTTCTTTGTTTTTGTCGTTCTTGATCTCTCCCCCCTTTAAGACCAATAAATATAGAGAAATCTCAAAAGTCTTCTTATAGTGGTCGGGAGGGGAATAAAAAAAACTCCAACAGTTCAACTAAGGGTACTTTCACACTTGCGTTGAAGGATTCCGTCAGGCAGTTCCGTCAACGGAACTGCCCGACCCACCCGTTAAAACGTTTGAAAACAGATTTCATTTGCAAACGGATCCGTTTGCAGATCCATTTGATAATTGTATTGAAATAACGGATCCGTCTTTCCGCTGTCATCCGTAAAAGTGGATCCGTTATTTATTATTTGACCAGTTTTAAAGGTCTGCGCATGCATAGAGTGAAAGAATGGATCCATTAATGCATCAATTTTCAATGTCGGATCCGCCCTAATACATTTCAATGGAAATTATTGGTTGATCCGTCATTCCGTCAAGTGTTTCCGCATTTTTGGACAGAGATAAAAATACAACATGCTGCGTTTTTATCTGCGTCCCAAAAACGTGAAAGGACTGAACTGAAGACAAACTGATGCAAACTGAACGGATTGCTTTCCATTCAGAATGCATTAGGATAAAACTGATCTTTTTTTTCCGTTATTGAGCCCTGAGGACGGAACTCAATGACAGAAAACTTTGCAGCGGTGTTAGGATCAGGGGAGCAGGAGGCAAAATGTACTGCAGAAGCGACTAGACTAAACACAGGAGGATCAAGGAGGTAGTTACGAGGAGAGGGAGGGAAGGTGGATTGAACATGAAGGCAGGGGAGGACATGAGGCAACATAATGTCAAATCTCAATCCAGAGACCAGTAAGGAACGAAGATCAGAAGAACGGATCGGCGGAGAGCGGGAGAATCAAAAGTAGCCAGAGGAAACTGGTCACGTCAACCACCCGCAGAGCACTAAACTGGCAGCAGATGGTCACAGCGCGGCAGCACAGGAGACGTTCCGGAGGTTGGCTCGGGTAATGATGGCTCAGAGGTAGGCACATCCCCTGAGCCAAGTAGAGCAGCACCTATCTGGCATAGAGTGGCGGGGTAGAACGAGAGGAGGGAGGTGCGACGTAGCAAACCTACGCCATCATGTCATCTCCTGGAGAAATTTACTTTAGTTTTACTTTATTAATAGTTGCATCCTCAGTTATTTCCATGGCTATATCTCACTCGGGCACAATCTGCACAGTCTGCAACAGGAGCTTGAGGTTGGGGTATCTTTGTCTGTATAACCTTTGTACACACACACACACATACACACACAACTCAGATGCGATATGCCCTTCCTCACAACATCCAGTATTGCACATAGTTTCTCAAGCAGGATTGCTTTTAGGAGGCAGGCTGGATGGCTTTTGTCATTGGCCTACTAAACAGGTCTCAGCTGCTAGCAGGATACACAGCATATGCATCTTCTTTCTACCCCTCAGCTCTGGCCTCCACTCCTCTGATGTTCCCCACTGCATCTTTTCCCATTTTAGGTCCTAAGATGGTGCCCCTTTATGGCTAGTGACACTCACTTCCACTGCTAACCAGGTACAAACAGTAATCTGCAGCATCTTCAACTCTTGAGACTGACTTGCACTTCTAGTCATCTTCTACCAGCCATGTGTACTCACTACAGCTTAAGAACCTGAATAAATTGGAGTGAGAGCCTGTTGTAGGCTACCTGTGACATTTTCCATCCTTTGACACCTGCATACAGGCCACCTTACCTTGCTGGTGTAGTGCAGTGGCCCAAAAATACAATATTTTCAACTTGTTCCTGGGCTATCTTAAGTTTAAATTAGACTCAACATATAATGCACAAAACAGCAATACCGGGTTATATCAAAAAGTAAACATCTTTATTATATAACATGTATAAAAAGGTCAAACAATCCATACAATATAAAATGTGGGTATATATGGTTGGTGGTACAAGACACAAAGGGTAACAGACCCTCACGGGGGTGATTGTCTAGCGTAGTGTGATAGCAGAGTATAATAGTAAAAGTCAATAGCAGCATGCATGAAGTACTAAAATCTGTTTAAGCATACTCTGTTGAGACATATACCATGTATCTAAATGAAGCCCAGGCAAGTGGCAGTGGCTACACAACAACAGTAGTAGTATTGAAACAGACAACGACCCCTGTAAAACATACCTGGTATCACACTTAGAAGTCGGCAGAAGGAAGTCGGCAGAAGAGGCAACGGGCACTGACTAGAGCAGCCAGGAAGCCAGGAATCCTCAGGACAGGTAAGAAATACTTTTGGGAAGTGGGAAAGCAAAAAATATAACTAAAAAAAAAAAACGAATATTCGAAATAGCGAATTTATAGCGCTATATTCAAAATATTCGCGAATTAGCGAAGTGCCGATATTCGCTAAAAAAATTCGCTATTCGAATATTCGCGCTCAACACTACTATTGACTTTTACTATTATACTCTGCTATCACACTACGCTAGACAATCACCCCCGTGAGGGTCTGTTACCCTTTGTGTCTTGTACCACCAACCATATATACACACATTTTATATTGTATGGATTGTTTGACCTTTTTATACATGTTATATAATAAAGATGTTTACTTTTTGATATAACCCGGTATTGCTGTTTTGTGTATCTATTGAAGGGAGTCCGGGTTTTGGAGCGACTATCCCACGCTCATATTTGGTATCAACGTATAATGCCTCAGATTCAGATCCAACCAATGGATAGTGACCATTTCTCTGGTTCTCTGTGCTATGATTATATTTTTCAGGTATGCTCTGTACAGTGCAGGACCCAGAAGAAGATATTGTCCTCTTTATAGAAGAGTGTATGCAAATGAGCTCTTTACAAGCTCTGCCTCTAATGCCACCAGATGTAAGACAGCTATCCAATAAGTCAATGTTATACCTTTAAAAGGCCTTTAGACATGACTTGGATAATAATTAAGCCAGCATCTCATCTACAGAAAGCTGTTTTGCGGTGATTGCCCCTCATCAGTACAGAGCAGAGAGTACTGGCTTAACTGCATGAGAGTCCTAAGTCGGGAATTGGGGAATACATTATCTCCTTATGGACAGCGCCTTAAATGTTGTGAGGAGTCTTATAGGCCAGGAAACGCTTTCTGCTCTGCACTGATGAGGGGCAATCACTTCAAAACAGCTGTCTGCAGATGAGATTCTGGCATAATTATAATCCAAGTCATGTCTTAAGGCCTTTTAAAAGATCTAACATTGACTTATAGGACAGCTACTGTACCTTACATCTGGTAGCATTAGAGGAAGAGCTTGCTAAAAGCTTATTTGAAAACCTTCTTCCCATAATTCCAAGGAAGCGTTGCCTTTCTCACTCCACCAGCCATTGTATTATCCAAGTCATATATTCATTATAGAAAGCTGTCTTGGGATGACATTTGAAGGCTTTGGAACACATTAGTAGTTTTTTTTTCCCCATAGCGTTATGCACTATGGTTTCAACATACAATGGTCAACCTGCAACCTAATAACATTGTGGCTTGAGGGAACACTCTACCTTCGTTTGTGGTACTCCAGCACATAGGTAACATATCGCATTACATACGGCATTTCATTCATGTATACAAGACAGATGCAACTTCCAGTGTGGAGATGCATATCACACATAACATTTTAGCGTAATTATGCAAGCTTCAGACTTAGTGCATGGCTTCAACTAGGTTAGGGCAACAGTGTTAGGGCTCATGCACACTGCCATTGCCTGGCCGTTCCATACATCTGTGTGGCTGTCGCAGATGGATCCAGACCTATTCAACTTTAATGGGTCTGAGATCCATCCGCTTCCATGGGGTTCCTTGCCTCTGTTCCGCACCACACCTTCCGGATTGTGGACCCATTCAAGTGAATGGTTCTGCATCCATGATGCGGTGCAAAAACTGCCTTGCCTGTATATTGCGGACCCGCTGTTTGCCGGCTGCAATACGAGTCCGGCCGGCACTCTAATTTAAAACTTCTTACATATATTTACATGTTTAGGTTTTTTATTACTGGCTTTAACGTAAAAAAAAATAATACAGTTCTGAAGATGCCAGGCCCATTAGTTGGTCACTTAGTTGGTAGTGCACCAGTATGCCACGCAGGGTTTAGTTCACCCACCAGAGCTCCAGAGGGTCCCCATGGTGTAAGCTCTAACATAATAATGTGTCACTAAAGAAGGCAAGGTCCAAAGGTCCAGGAGAAGATTACATCAATTTTGAGTTGACTTTGCAGCCAATCCCTTGGCTCTAGCCGATATTTTTTTTTTCTAGTACAAAATAACATGTTTTATCTTGTTGCTCTAATTGTACGCATATGACAGATTGTCAATAAAGTGCATCATTCAATTAACCCGTTAGTGATGGCTAATATAGGCTTTTATGGCTGTCACTAATGGGCCTTAGGTTAGGCCACTGACTTTTTACGGGTGCAGTGGAGCACCCGTAAAAAGCGCTTCTACTCTAAGGGTCCAGATTGGCAGAATTGCTAATCCAGGCTGTTTTCCATAAAAAAAATATATATATTTTTCAGTGGAAAAATTTGCAAAAATAAATAAAAGCCCTCTCCAATTATTTGGTATACCCCATCCGTAACAATCCACGCTACACAATTATAGTGCAATTTATCTCTTATTTTGATCGCCAAAAAAACCAAAAAACAGAATTGCTATTTTTTGCTTATTCGCCACAAAATACAATGTATTAAAAAATGATAAAAAGTATTTTGTATCCCAAAATTATACCAATGTTAACTCTAAGAAGTCCCACGAAAATCAAGCCCTAACAAAGCTCCGTAAAAAGAAAAATAATAAATAATTATGGTCATTAGAATGTGGCGATGCAAAACCATTTTTTTAAAGTGGCATTTATTGTACAAAAGTAGTAAAACTTTTTTTTAAATGCTACATATATTTGGTATCACTATAGTAATACTGACCTAGAGAGTAAAGTTTTCATGTTATTTGTGCCAAAAAATAAACTCTGCAAATTTTATAACGTAAAAGCTCGCTGGCAGTATTGCTGACCTAACCCCTAGAAAGAATTTATAAACGTTAACCAATGTACCCAAAATAGTGCTATTAAAAGATGACAACTTGTCCCAGAAAAAATAAGACCTTATATAGCTTCATCGACGTAACAAAATGGAAAAAAAATTGCTTGGTTACTATTTAGACCCAAAACAGGCTGGTCACTAAGGGGTTGAAAGTAGCCCATGCTCTGAAGAGAATATGTTTGGCCATCTGGTGGGCCCAATAAACCCTGGTCCAATGCTGATTTTAATTTGTTATAACATTAAAACATCTTGTCCAATATCATGTGCTATGTGGCTACACCGGCCCATATGCAGCAATATGTGTTTGGCTACATTAAAAAGCTGATTGGGATGGTTGGGGTTCTGTGAGTAATAAGAGCAATGTCTGCTGGGAGGGATAATGGGCGAAGAGCAAAATGCTTGTGAAAAGGTAATTAGAGCTAATTACAAAACCGTCTGTCTCCTGACAATCACTACTTTGGGACAATTTGATTTTACAAGACATCCTCTTCACCCTGATTGCAGCAGGCAAATGTGTTCATCTTTAAAAGGGGCTAAATAAATCTCCTTCAAGACCCTGTCATTTCCATTTTTGTGTTTTTTACTTCCCAGAGACATAATTTTCTTTTATCTTTCCGTTCATATAGCCATATGAGGGCTTGTTTTTCTCTAGGACAAGTGCTAATTTCTAAATGTAACCTTTTAATATTGCATGCCATTTCGTGGGAAGCTGGAAAAAAATATTCCAATTTGGGTGGACTTGGAAAAAAAATGTAATTCCGTACATTTTACCTTTATTCTCTAGGTCAGAATAATTACAGTTGATACCACATTTATGTATTTTTTTTAATGTATTATGTATTTTTTTTTTAAAGAGGTTGTCCGATCATATATATTCCTAACATATCGTTAGAAGAGGTCATCGATATCAGATTGGTGGGGGTCTGACCCCCGGCACCCCAGTCAATCAGCTGTTTGAAGAGAAGATGGAGCTCCATGAGAGTTCTGCTTTCTCCTCATTACATTGCACTTCTTCTCGGAAGTGCAGTGTAATACCAGTACTCTCTCCATTCAAGTGCATGGAGTAAGTACTTGTAATTACACTACGCCACCGCTCCACAGAAGACTACGCATAATGTAAGGACAAGAAGCGGCGCTCGCATTCACCCTTGCCAATCTAATATTGATGACCTATTCTATATCAATTTATATGGCTGGACAATCACTTTAATATTTTTCCGACCCCCTACGGAGGGCTAATTTTTTGCTGGGAGTGATCTGTAGTTTTTATGGATATCCTTTTTGGATGTGTATCACTTATTCACATAAATACATAGAGAGACTATGCAGCTTTTATGGGTCCTAGAGAAGAGGTGAACCAGCCCTTGGTGGTCTCATCCCCCTTGTTACTGGGAGGCCAACAACTATGCATGAAAAATTCTGTATATAGTCTTTCTATACTGGGTGTGAAAACCAGAGGAGCCAATGTTGTCTTTTTGCACAAAAATTTAAATTTTCTAAGCATCAACATTGATTTGATCCTCTGCTGTCAGACCGCAGCTAAAGCCTGTGCTGGACATAAACAGGTGACAATCTAGCAGTAATGAGCCACCAGGGAATCTGTGCCGGAAATTCTCTAAGAGACAACTAATGGTGACCATAGATATTGTGTCTATTGTGTTCAGACAGAGTAGTCAATGATCCGGCAAGCCGTTGAGAGTAGGAAGATATGGAGACATATGTACATGCAGCTAGGAAGTCCTTCAGCCTACAGTATTTGCAAATGTATTAGATTCTTTGTATCAGATGTAAATTGTTAAATTGATTGCCAAAAGGTCTACATCTAGTAAGCAATTTTCTAGTTACAGTAATGTATTGGTAGAGCAATAACCTAAACGTGTGTTAGACATCTATGGTACGTACCTTTGATGTCCTGTGTGCCAACCCTAAGGTCTGAAAAAACTTTCCAGCAATGCAAGAACCATTTACAATTAAATTTGCCTTTCATTGATAAAAGAGGATCTTTTTGCAACACAGTGTAGGGATATCTACTAGGTGGTGGAAGGGCTTTGTAAGAAAGTAAAAAGATCAAAACATTTCTCTTGGTGCCCAGAATCCACACTTGTGTACCTCAACTGTTGCAAAAGTCAAAATCCCAGGATGTCCGGTTATGTTGGGAGATGCAGTTTGCAACAGCTAGAAAACCACAAATTGGATGTCCCTTGACACAGGAAGCAGAGCAGCAGCTAGTCATCTCTGAATTTGGCTACAGAGCAGACTAGATTAGCATATCTTTTCATACTAGTAGATAACATTTCATTTCCTTTAGTAGACCTACCATAAGGAACACCAATGTATCTCTATCTATTTTGTCTGCAGCTTGATACAATGAATTTAGGATGGTCAGATGTGTTCATTATTTCCAATTCTCTTCAGATTGTTGGGTCCAATTAGATGATAAAACTGGATTTTTTTATGGCCAGATGTCATATTTTTCTATCTTTATCCTTTATTGCTAATGAGATATGAGCCCTATTGCTGATGAAAAACGGGTACTTTTAATGTTGACACATGACATAATTTTCACATCCTAAATTATATTTGCCTTTTATTGTATGCATTGCCAGTGTCTAAAATCAACCATGAATTCTCCATGAAGGGATCACTTTATCATGACCACCAGTTTATTGAAAAAACCATTAGAAAACGTGGTGTGGTGTTTAACAAGCAGGATATGCTCAACCCATATGCAGTTGTGCATGTATATAGGGGAGCACATCCTGCACTTGTAGTCCGTTGCTAGGGGCAATCAACAGCAAAAAATGCATACAATGGAAGATGCCAGCAACGGACTACAAGTACCACAATAACCATCCTACATACGATAACGATAATGTGGATGTGGAGAACAATCAAAAACATAACCATAGCAAAGGCAGGTACACTCTGCGGCAATACTAAACCCTCACACTGATAAAATTGAGGGGTTAGTTCGACATATCCTACTAGGAGGACATGTCTTAAGCTCGGACACCACGGCAAGGTCCCTCAAGTAGCCCGAGGCCCTACCACTCAACCTACCTGTGCCGTATGGGCGATACCAGGAGCCGTTGGGCATTACAGGAGCGTAAGGCCTGACTCACAGACAGCTCACCAGTGACCTCCAGCATGTAACCATGTTTGCAATGGGAGGTGGGAGGTGCCTGTGAGCCCCACCCGAGACCGGCTGATATGGCCCAGAGCCTCCCAGGTGCACCTGAATGTAGCCTGTAGATAAAAAGCAGGCACATTTAAATCGGAGTTTATACACCTCCAAACATATTATACAAACCATTAGAAAACGTGGTGTGGTGTTTAACAAGCAGGATATGCTCAACCCATATGCAGTTGTGCATGTAATTAGGGGAGCACATGCTGCACTTGTAGTCCGTTGCTAGGGGCAATCAACAGCAAAAAATGCATACAATGGAAGATGCCAGCAACGGACTACAAGTACCACAATAACCATCCTACTTACGATAACGATAATGTGGATATGGAGAACAATCAAAAACATAACCATAGCAAAGGCAGTGCACTCTGCGGCAATACTAAACCCTTACACCAGTTTATTGATCCCAAACCTCTGGAGGTCAAAAGATCCTCTTTCTAGGGCTCAATGAACAAATGTAGAAGAGAGGAACAACTCTGAGTATGGTCCATATGATCCCAGTTCTCCAGAATTTAGTAGCTGATCTTCTTCTGGTTGAATTAATATCTATTTCATAGCATCTTTATTATTTCTCTACATCTTTCTCCACCTTTTTTATGTTTTTCATTACATTAAATTATAGGTTTGGGTATTTTTTTGGTAATGCTTACTATTTTTTATGATGCTTAATTTTTTCCTCTATAAAACAATGTTCACCTCTACTATCTACCCTGCTTTTGAATGCTTTTACAGTGTGTTAGATGGATGTGTAAGGAAGGAAGAGATGCTTATAGTCAGGTCTCTTGAGTCTGAGCGTTATTATAGACTCTGTTTAACATGTGGCTCTACAAACAGGTTTAAGCAAACACAGGTTTTTGTTTTTTGGATTACTGTAATAGACACAATAATGGCAGGACCTCATTAACCTGCAATTCAAGTATCTAGTAAACAATAGCTGCACAGGTTGCTTAGAAGGGTGTGATAGCTACTATTGTCTATAGTCAACAACCTGCCTGCGAGTGTTAAAGAAAACCTGTCACCACGAAACGCAGTTGAATCCGCAACAAATCTGCAATAGAAGCTGAGTAGTATATATATAGTTTTATAGGACTCAATAAAATGTGTATTTTATTGCTAACATTACTACAATTTATTACTGTGGCAACTTGTCTGCAAATAAATGATAAATTATTGTCAAGACATTTCCTAGATGTGATTGTGTGATTTCCCCCCCAAAAAATTCCGTCCTTTCTAAATGGTGCTCTATAGTTCAGATATTTGTTATGATATATATATATATATATATATATATATATATATATATATATATATATTGTATCTGACTCTTATTCATTGTATCTCTGTAATTCAAAATTAAAATTCAATTTAAAAAAAGTTGGAGGGAATTTGAAAAGCAAATACTGCTCTGTACCAAAAAAAAAAAGCAGGATCTAGTAAAAAAGCAGATCCTGTTGCATCAGTTGTCATCCGTTTGAGCCATTTCCATCTGAGATCTTTTTTTTTTTTTGGACAGAAACAAAAGTACTGCATGCAGATCAGAAGAACGGAAAGCTAAACGGTGATGTGAATGCACCCTAAGGCCTTATTCACACGTCCGCAATTCTGTTCCGCATTTTGCGGAACGGAATTGCGGACCCATTAGTTTCAATGGGGACAGACGATGTCCCGGCCGGGTCCGCAATTGCGGATCCGCACTTCCGGGTCCGCAATTGCGTTCCCGAAAAAAATAGAACATGTCCTATTCTTGTCCGCAATTGCGGACAAGAAAAGGCATTTTCTATGAGAGTGCCGGCGATGTGCGGTCCGCAAATTGCGGAACGCACAACGCCGATGTCCGTGTTTTGCGGATCCGCAAAACACGACGGACGTGTGAATATGGCCTAAGATGTTGTTCCTAATTGATTTGTGTCTGGATCACCAGCAAAGAGCAACAACTGTATATGTCATTTGGGGAGAACTTATTAGACACTTTACACAAATTTTTTGTCGTATAAAAGTTACACATTTAGGCACACATCATGGTTACACTAAAATTTGTGACTTTTTATTTCTGTCGCCACTTTTGAGATCTGGCAATAAAAATTGGCGGGGTAAATTTGGATGGCACTGGTCCACCATTATTTCAACAGATTTACTGTAATTTATGCTAGAAATAGGCATAAAAGGAATAGCAAATCTACACCTGCTCATAACCGATGTGAAGATGTGCCAAAGTTATTAAAAGTCATGTGGCAGTACAATTTTGCTCATCTTACTCTAATGTACTTTGTTTTAAAAACCAGTTAGAGAAACATATTCCCTTTTGCAGAGCTGTTTTAACTTTCTGATTGTAGATTTTTTTTTTTTTTCATTTTATATCTGAACGATCATGGTGGCAGCCATTTTGTCTGAGCTGCTAAAAGCATTTACAGCAGCTACAGATGCATTGGTCAAATATGACCATAGCATCTGGCCTGGAACATCTCTCCACATGGCGATCCAGGAATATGTTAATTGTCTGCGAAGGGCTGGAGCCGGCTGAGGCTCCAATGCCTTTCATAGGTATATTCCAATGTAGGCATTCAGGTGGCAGCACTACATTGGCAATATAAAAGCCCTCACGCAGCTCCATAGATATAACAAAAAAAAGCTATGGGGTCAGAATCTGGCGATAAAAAGATAAATTATTTCCAAAGTTTTATTTGTTTTTGTATTTAAACACAAGAAAAACTATACAAATGCATATCGCTGTAATCGTATTGACCACAGAAATGAAGGTAATAGGTCAGTTTTATCACGTAGGAAACACTGTAAAAACTAAACGGTGGCAAAATTTATTAATTCCATCCCATTTTGATTTTTTTATCCACTACATTGTATGCAATCATAAATGGTGCTATTAAAAAATACAACTTGTCCCACCAAAAACAAGCTCTCATACCAGTCTGTGTACAGAAAAATAATAAAATTTATGGCTACGGGAAGGCAGGGAGTAAAAAACGAAAACACAAAAATGGAAAATCGCAAGGTCCTGAAGGGGCTAAAAATAACTATGAGAAATTCTTAAAACCTTGTTTAACATAAAATCTTGATTTAAACAATAGGTATTTTTCGAATTTGACTTCTCCTTTAAGACTGGTGTATGACACACCAGTCTTACTAAACACTAGTCTTACTAAATTTCCCTCTTAGTTTGTTACTCACCCAGTGACTTGGCCTGGACTATAACTAGGCTACATTCACACTACATTTAGGAGAGCCAAAAAAGTCTTCTGGGTCTCAAATAAAAATCTGTAAACAGATCCCCAACTCACCATGCACCATTTATAATACTTGTGTCTTCCTATGTGTAAATTTATTTGGTTCCCCTCAGGCACCATGACCCAGATGTATCTGTTACGTTTGCACCCTGTTTGAAGGAAATGTGTCACCAAAAAGAGGCAACATCCTCTTCAGCGGTGAACACAAACAGCAGAGGTTCCTGTGTGATAATAGTATAAGGCTCCTTTCACATGTTCGTGGAATGGGTCCGCATCCGTTCCGCAATTGTGCGGAACGGGTGCGGACCCATGCTTTCTCTATGGGGATGGAATGGATGCGGAGAGCAGCTCCACAAAGAAATAAAGCATGTTATATTCTTGTCTGCAGCTGCGGACAAGAATAGGACTTCTCTATTAGTGCCAGCCATGTGAGGCATCAGTGTCTTGCGGTCCGCAATTTTGCGGACCGCAAAACACCTGCGGACGTGTGAATGGACCCTTAGGGCCACTCTCTTGCCAAAATCTCATAGCAGAGAGTGCCTTTGGCTACATAGTATGAAATGTAAAGTGATGCGCCACCATACAACTTTGCTGTGTGTATGAGACCTCCTAGTGAAATAAATAAGAAATACAATTTGCCCGTGATTTACACTTTGCAAACTGAAAAATTACTCTTTCTTAGTGATGAATAAATTTCGAACGTTTAAGCTCAAATTTTGCAGAACTTCAAAATTGGTGACCAAGAATTTGTGAATTTGGGAAATCTATTCAATAATTACTATTATCCAATTAGAAAGGCAGATATATTCAGTAAGATGTTGAATACATGTTGAAAAGGTATTGATGATGCATAAGTCATTTTCCTCCTCTTGCTGAACAGAGCTGAGACCTTATGCAATAGTGATGATAGTTTTCTTTGAGGAAGCCAACACATAACTGCTGGAACAGTTCCACACGTAGTATCTTGTAGAGGTCAATTGAATTTATCTCCCTTCACATCTAAGCTGCATACTGTAAATAGCCTGAAAGATACTAACAACAATGTTAAAATAATAGATTATGATCAAATTGGGCTCCTGGAAAAGTTGAGGTGGAGGCAAAGGTCAGCACAACAATTCTTGAGGGCCCACGATCCAAACTATACTATATAATACTATAATCCCCCTGTGCGCTTTGAGCAAGCTGGACAGTTCTGAAAGAGGATTTTCAGTTGAATGTAGAATATTGCTTCAGGCAGGAGCATAACTATATTTCATAGGGCCCCATTGCAAAATAAAATGGGGCCCCACCACCTAATTTAAGCTCCTGTTAATGCTTGTCCATCACCTTTTGACCATTGAAATAAACAGCAATGGCGCATGTGGTCACATGATAGGAATATCAACAGCACAATAAACAACTTACAGTGTACAGTACAGTACAATACAGTACCAACTGTGTAGTCTTCTTGTCACTGGTCTGAGTCTTCCACTGGTGACATCATCAAAGGTCCATAAGCTACAATAAGTCAGAGCTTTTGTGTATATTCCTGCAGGCCTTCAGCATGAGGAGGGAGGTATTTCTCATAGTCCTCTCCATGAGCTGAATGATCACTCATCCTCCTCTCCTGCCTGCACTAATAACACAGATCAATGTCGAGCAGGGAGAGAGTGTGCAGGAGTACAGCTCCCTCATTGATCTAGCAAAGTGCTTCATGAGCACTGGGCTAGATTGTTAAGAAAGCAGTCAGGTAGGTCTGACACTGCTGGACCACCAGATCTGCAGTCTAACAGCGGTTGCTGACCAAAGATGTTCCCCTACTCACTGCCGCGGTTCCGGGCTCCAAGTTCAGGCAAGCGCTGTCATTCCTGGACGCCTCCATCATTGTCCGTGTCCGGCTGCATTACAGGATAGATAGCCGCAGTGATCTGTTGCCGGTGTTTTCTTACTTGCTGCTGCGGTCCTGAGTACTGTCCTTTCAGACATTGTCATTCCTGGAATCTACTCCATGGTTTCCTCCCAGCCCTGAACACTGCATGCCTTCCAGCCTGTTCCCTGTAGCACTTCCTGTTCTTTAAAGGTTTTACACATGTGACCTATATGACCAATCCCAGCCATCCTGCACTTATAAAAATTGTCCAGCCCCCTTCTCAGGTGCATGATCGTCAAAGGTTCTTGTGTCCTGCAAAGGAGAAGTTGTCTTGTTCCTGACCCTTGCTTGTCTTCTGGATTCTGCTACCTGTCTGATCCTTGCCTGCTATGTCTCAACGCTCCTGTTGCTGACCCAGATTGGCTGACCTGTATCTGTGCCACCTGTCCTGACCCATTACGCCTCTGCCTCATCCTTGGTCCCACACTGTCACTCCAGGTTATGACTTGGCCTGTTCACTGCATCTATACCTCTGGTACCTTGCTTGGGTGCCTCTTGGTCCACCTGGACCAGCTGCTTCATTTGCCAATCCTCTTCAAGAGGCAGCAACCTACAGTTTACCTCGGGAAAGTCTATACCCACCATCAGGGGTACTGTGAAGAATGCGGGGTTCACTTACACAATGCTCTTAAAGGAGGTTGGTCACGTGGCATAGTGGGTTCACTCCCACTAGTTCATGACATACAGAGTAGAAGATCCAGGCACATTTAAAGAGGACCTTTCACCACTCCTGACATGCCTGTTTTAATAGCTTCATGCATTCCCCATGTAATAACATTTCTGGAGCATCTATTCTTATGGCTCCAAGTTGTTCTATTCCTTTATTATTTCTACTAGAAGTTATGAATTAATTGCTAGCAGTCTGCAGTAAGGGTACAGAGAGGTGGTAACCAGTTTGGGGGGTGTTCCTGCACAGACTCACTCTATCCAATCAGTGCTGTCATTTTTAGACGGTACAGGTACACCCCCCAACTTGTTACCTCCCCTCTGTACCCTTACTGAAGGCTAATAGCAATTCATTCATAAATTCTAGTAGAAATAATAAAAGAATGGCACAACATGCTCCAGAATTGTTATTACATGGGGCATGCATGAAGCTATTAAAACAGACATTTCAAGAGTGGTGAAAGGTCCTCTTTAAGCAATATATTTCCTGCTAAAAAATGAGTCTTATAGTCTAAAAAATACTATATTTCTTCCTGGAGCAAGAAGGAATTTGAATTCCCAAGATGCACGATGACTGCAATTTAGTATAACTATCTCTCTATGGATAATCTATCACTTGTAGCCAAATAAAGTCAGTTCCATAACTCCAAAATGTCTGGCTATAACTAGAGTTGAGCGAACACCTGGAAGTTCGGGTTCGAGAGGTTCGGCCGAACTTCCGGAAAATGTCCGGGTTCGTGATCCGAACTCAACCCGAACTTCATCCCGAACCCGAACCCCATAGAAGTCAATGGGGACCCCAACTTTTGGGCACTAAAAAGGCTGTAAAAGACTCCCGGAAAGGGCTAGAGGGCTGCAAAAGGCAGAAAAATGTAGGTAAATCCCCTGCAAACAAATGTAGATAGGGAAATGATGACTTAACATAAAATAAATAAAAATTAACCAATATTAATTGGAGTTAGGTCCCATAGCACAGAATCAGGCTTCAAATCACCCAACAATGGAGAAGGTCGCTTACTATTATTTCGACCCCAGCATCCAGACAAAGGAGAGAGGTCCCACAGCAGAGAATCTGGCATCATATCAACCACCACAGGAGAAGGCCACTTTCAGTGACTAAGGCCTTAGCACCCAGACAGATGAGACATGTCAGATAGCACAAGCATTACATTTATACCATCCAGCACATTACATTTATACCATCCAGCACAGGAGAAGGCCACTTTTAGTTACTTTGACCCCTGCACCCAGAAAGAGGAGAGAGGTCCCACAGCACATATTCAGGCATTATATCACCCACCACAGGAGTAGGCCACCATTTAGTTAATTTGACCCCTGCACCCATGTCAGATGGTACAAGCATCAGTTTTACATCACCCAGCACAAGAGAAGGCCACTTTTAGAGACTTTGACCCCTGCACCCAGACGGAGGAGAGAGGTTTTTACAGCACCCAGACGGAGGAGAGAGGTTTCACAGCAGAGAATCAGGCATTTAGATCACCCACCACAGGAGTAGGCCACCATTTAATCGGACCGCGGCAACCATGTCAGATGGCACAAGTATAACATTTATATCACCAAGCACAGGAGAAGGCCACTTTTAGAGACTTTGACCCCTGCACCCAGACGGAGGAGAGAGGATTCACAGCACATATTAAGGCCTCATATCACCCACCACAGGAGTAGGCCACCATTTAGTTAATTTGACCACTGCACCCATGTCAGATGGTACAAGCATCAGTTTCACATCACCCAGCACAAGAGAAGGCCACTTTTAGAGACTTTGACCACTGCACCCAGACGGAGGAGAGAGGTTTTCACAGCAGAGAATCAGGCATTTAGATCACCCACCACAGGAGTAGGCCACCATTTAATGGGACCCCGGCAACCATGTCAGGTGGTACAAGCATCAGTTTAACATCACCCAGCACAAGAGAAGGCCACTTTTAGAGACTTTGACCCCTGCACCCAGACGGAGGAGAGAGGTTTCACAGCACCCAGACGGAGGAGAGAGGTTTTCACAGCAGAGAATCAGGCATTTAGATCACCCACCACAGGAGTAGGCCACCATTTAATGGGACCCCGGCAACCATGTCAGATGGTACAAGCATCAGTTTTACATCACCCAGAACAAGAGAAGGCCACTTTTAGAGACTTTGACCCCTGCACCCAGACGGAGGAGAGAGGTTTTCACAGCAGAGAATCAGGCATTTAGATCACCCACCACAGAAGTAGGCCACCATTTAATGGGACCCCGGCAACCATGTCAGATGGCACAATTATAACATTTATATCACCCAGCACAGGAGAAGGCCACTTTGAGAGACTTTGACCCCTGCACCCAGACGGAGGAGAGAGGTTTCACAGCAGAGAATCAGGCAATTAGATCACCCACCACAGGAGTAGGCCACCATTTAATGGGACCCCGGCAACCATATCAGATGGCACAAGTATAACATTTATATCACCCAGCACAGGAGAAGGCGACTTTGAGAGACTTTGACCCCTGCACCCAGACGGAGGAGAGAGGTTTTCACAGCAGAGAATCAGGCATTTAGATCACCCACCACAGGAGTAGGCCACCATTTAATGGGACCCCGGCAACCATATCAGATGGCACAAGTATAACATTTATATCACCCAGCACAGGATAAGGCGACTTTGAGAGACTTTGACCCCTGCACCCAGACGGAGGAGAGAGGTTTCACAGCAGAGAATCAGGCATTTAGATCACCCACCACAGGAGTAGGCCATCATTTAATGGGACCCCGGCAACCATGTCAGATGGTACAAGCATCAGTTTTACATCACCCAGAACAAGAGAAGGCCACTTTTAGAGACTTTGACCCCTGCAACCAGACGGAGGAGAGAGGTTTCACAGCAGAGAATCAGGCATTTAGATCACCCACCACAGGAGTAGGCCACCATTTAATGGGACCCCGGCAACCATGTCAGATGGCACAAGTATAACATTTATATCACCCAGCACAGGAGAAGGCGACTTTGAGAGACTTTGACCCCTGCACCCAGACGGAGGAGAGAGGTTTCACAGCAGAGAATCAGGCATTTAGATCACCCACCACAGGAGTAGGCCATCATTTAATGGGACCCCGGCAACCATGTCAGATGGCACAAGTATAACATTTATATCACCCATCACATGACAAGGCCACTTTCAGTGAGTTAGACCTTAGCAACGAGACAGAGGAGACAGGTCAGATAGCGCAAGCATCAGTTTTACAGATCACCCACCACAGGAGTAGGCCACCTTTAGTTAATTTGACCCCTGCACCCAGAAAGAGGAGAGAGGTCCCACAGCACATAATCAGGCATCATATCAACCACCTCAGGAGAAGGCCACCATTTAGTTACTTAGGCCTTAGCACCGACACAGAGGAGACAGGTCAGATAGCACGAGCATCAGTTTTACATCGACCACCGCAGGAGAAGTGCACTTTTAGAGACCATGACCCCTGCAGCCACACGGAGGAGAGAGGTCCCACAGCAGAGAATCAGGCATCATGTCAACCACCACAGGAGTAGGCCACCTTTTGTTTCTTTGACCCCTGCACCCAGAAAGAGGAGAGAGGTCCCACAGCAGAGAATCGGGCATTTAGATCACCCACCACATGAGAAGGCCGCTTTCAGTGACTTTGGCCCCCTGCACCCACACAAAGGAGACATGTCAGACAGCACAAGTATAACATTCATATCACCCAGCACAGGAGAAGGACACTTTCATGTACTTTGGCCCCGGCACCCAGACAGAGGGAAGGTTCATTCAACACTGGGTTGCAACCCAAGATCCTAGTTAATTTCAAAAATTGATTTTTCAATGAAGAAGTGGCCAGGAGTACAAGACAACATGGTTTAAGGCAGTTATTAATAAGGACTACTCTGCACAAGGTCAGGTCTTGTGGGATCCATGCCTGGTTCATTTTTATAAACGTCAGCTTGTTCACGTTGGCTGCGGACAGGCGGCTGCGTTTGTCAGTAATGACGCCCCCTGCCGTGCTGAATACACGTTCAGATAAAACGCTGGCCGCCGGGCAGGACAGCACCTCCAAGGCATAACATGCTAATTCTGGCCACGTGGACAATTTGGAAACCCAGAAGTTGAATGGGGCCGAACCATCCGTCAGTACGTGGAGTTGTGTGCAGACGTACTGTTCAACCATGTTAGTGAAATGTTGCCTCCTGCTAACACGTTCTGTATCAGGTGGTGGGGCAGTTAGCTGTGGCGTGGAGACAAATCTTTTCCACATTTCTGCCATGCTAACCCTGCCCTCAGAGGAGCTGGCCGTGACACTGCTGCGTGGGCGACCTCTAGCTCCTCCTCTGCCTTGGACTTGGCCTTCCACCTGTTCCCCTGTGACAGTTGGGAATGCTCTCAGGAGCGCGACTACCAGCGTGCGCTTGTACTCGCGCATCTTCCTATCACGCTCCAGTGCAGGAAGTAAAGTAGGCACATTGTCTTTGTACCGTGGATCCAGCAGGGTGGCCACCCAGTAGTCAGCACACGTTAAAATGTGGGCAACTCTGCTGTCGTTGCGCAGGCACTGCAGCATGTAATCGCTCATGTGTGCCAGGCTCCCCAGAGGTAAGGACAAGCTGTCCTCTGTGAGAGGCGTATCGTCATCATCCTCTGTATCCCCCCAGCCACGCACCAGGGATGTGCCTGCTCTGTGCTGGGTGCCACCCCACTGTGAACCTGCTTCATCCTCATCCTCCTCGTCCTCCAGTAGTGGTCCCTGGCTGGCCACATTTGTACCTGCTCTCTGCTGTTGCAAAAAACCTCCCTCTGAGCCACTTCTAACAGACTGGCCTGAAAGTGCTAAAAACGACCCGTCATCCTCCTCCTCCTGGCCCTGGCCCACCTCCTCTTCCATCATCGCCCTAAGCGTTTTCTCTAGGAGACATAGAATTGGTATTGTCACGCTGATAACAGTGGCATCGCCACTGGCCATGTTGGTGGCGTACTCGAAACAGCGCAACAGGGCACACAGGCCGAAGTTGAGCTGTTCCGCTGACAGGCGAGCAGCGGCAGGATGTGAACGCCGGAAGCGCGCACAGACGGCCCGCACTTTATGCAGCAGCTCTGACATGTCTGGGTAGTTGTGAATGAACTTTTGCACCACCAAATTCAGCACATGCGCCAGGCAAGGGATGTGCGTCAAACCGGCTAGTCCCAGAGCTGCCATGAGATTTCGCCAATTATCGCGCACCACCAGGCCAGGCTTGAGGCCCACCGGCAGCAACCACTGGTCGGTCTGTTGTTTAATACCCCGCCACAACTCCTGCGCGGTGTGGGGCCTGTCCCCCAAACATATGAGTTTCAGAATGGCCTGCTGACGTTTACACCGGGCTGTGCTGAAGTTGGTGGTGAAGGTGTGTGGCTGACTGGATGAGCTGGTGGAAGCAGAGGAGGAGGAAGCCGAGTAGGAGGAGGAGGCTACAGGAGGCAAAGAATGATGCCCTGTGATCCTTGGCGGCGGAAGGACGTGCGCCAAGGAACTCTCCGCCTGGGGCCCAGCCACCACTACATTTACCCAGTGTGCAGTTAGAGAGATATAGCGTCCCTGTCCGTGCTTACTGGTTCACGTATCTGTGGTCACCAGCCGGAATGACAGCATTTCAAAGGCCAGTAGTTTAGAAATGCTGGCATTCAGGCCAAGGGCTCGCGGGTGACTAGGTGGGAATTTGCGCTTCCTCTCAAAGGTTTGAGAGATGGAGAGCTGAACGCTGCCGTGTGAAATAGTGTAGATGCTAGGTGTTGGTGGCGGTGGTGGTGGTGGTGTCGGTGGCACATCCTCTGTTTGCTGCTCGGCAGGTGGCAACATTCCTCTCGAGGCGGAAGCCGAGGCAGCAGCGCTAGAGGGAGCAGGGGGAGCCTGAGCGGGTTCCTTGTTTTTACGGTGTGTACTCCACTGCAGTTCATGCTTTGCATGTAGATGCCTGATCATGCAGGTGGTGCTCAGGTTAAGAACGTTAATGCCTCGCCTCAGGGTCTGATGGCACAGCGTGCAAATCACTCTGGTCTTGTCGTCAGCACATTGTTTGATGAAGTGCCATGCCAGGGAACTCCTTGAAGATGCCTTTGGGGTGCTGGGTCCCTGTTGGCGCTGGCCAATAGCAGGCGAACTCTCTGGACGGCGGCTGTTCTGCTTTTGCCCCCTGCTCCCTCTTTGGCTTCGCTGTTGTCTCGGTCTCACCACTGCCTCTTCCTCTGAACTATTTAAGTCAGCGGCACGACCTTCAGTCCATGTGGGGTCTAAGACCTCATCGTCCTCTGCATCGTCTTGCACCCAGTCTTCCTCCCTGACCTCCTCCTGTTCAGTCTGCACACTGCAATAAGACGCGGCAGTGGGCACCAGTGTTTCGTCATCATCAGAGACTCGGTCACTCTGCTGTGGTGGTATTCCCATGTCCTCATCATCTGGATACATAAGTGGTTGTGCCTCAGTGCATGGAATGTCTTCCATCGCTGGGGAAGGGCTAGGTGGACGCCCCTGGGAAACCGTGCGAGCAGAGTCTTCAAACAGAATAAGAGACTGCTGCATAACTTGAGGCTCAGACAGTTTCCCTGATATGCATGGGGGTGATGTGACAGACTGATGGGCTTGGTTTTCAGGTGCCACCTGTGCGCTTTCCGCAGAAGACTGGGCGGAAGACAATGTGGTGAACGTGCTGGAAGCACTGTCGGCCACCCAATCGACTAATGCCTGTACCTGCTCAGGCCTTACCATCCTCATAACGGCATTGGGCCCCACCAAATATCGCTGTAAATTCTGCCGGCTACTTGAGGGAGTTGGTTCACTACTTTGTGCGCCTGAGACCGAACGGCCACGTCCTCTGCCAGCAACAGAGGCTCCACGGACACCACCACGACCGCGTCCTCGTCCCTTAATAGAATGTTTCCTCATTGTTGCGATTCAACTCGCACCACAATAAAATATATTATTTTTTAGCCCCAAAATTCCCACACTGGAAGATATAATTCCTTTTTCCAGTATTAATTACAAGAAAACTGCTGCAAATTGGACACCAGAATTTTAAATATGCTAGTTTTGGTACATAGATTCCCACACGGGGAGATATAATTCCATTTTACAGGAGTAAAAACGTGCGGCCTACTGTTTCTGGTCTAACTAACACCAGATTGATTAAATTGGCCTTTTTTTCACCAAAATTACAACACTGGACAATGTAATGCCTTTTTCAGGTATTAATTACAAGAAGACTGCTGCTAATTGGAAACCAGAATTTTTAAAATGCTAGTTTGTGTACATAAATTCCCACACTGGAAGATATAATTCCTTTTTCCGGTATTAATTACAAGAAAACTGCTGCAAATTGGACACCAGAATTTTTAATATGCTAGTTTTGGTACATAGATTCCCACACGGGGAGATATAATTTCTTTTTACAGGAGTAAAAACGTGCGGCCTACTGTTTCTGGTGTAACTAACACCAGATTGACTAAATTGGCCTTTTTTTCACCAAAATTACAACACTGGACAATGTGATGCCTTTTTCAGGTATTAATTACAAGAAGACTGCTGCTAATTGGACACCAGAATTTTTAAAATGCTAGTTTGTGTACATAAATTCCCACACTGGAAGATATAATTCCTTTTTCCGGTATTAATTACAAGAAAACTGCTGCAAATTGGACACTAGAATTTTTAATATGCTAGTTTTGGTACATAGATTCCCACACGGGGAGATATAATTTCTTTTTACAGGAGTAAAAACGTGCGGCCTACTGTTTCTGGTGTAACTAACACCAGATTGACTAAATTGGCCTTTTTTTCACCAAAATTACAACACTGGACAATGTGATGCCTTTTTCAGGTATTAATTACAAGAAGACTGCTGCTAATTGGACACCAGAATTTTTAAAATGCTAGTTTGTGTACATAAATTCCCACACTGGAAGATATAATTCCTTTTTCCGGTATTAATTACAAGAAAACTGCTGCAAATTGGACACCAGAATTTTTAATATGCTAGTTTTGGTACATAGATTCCCACACGGGGAGATATAATTCCTTTTTACAGGAGTAAAAACGTTCGGCCTACTGTTTCTGGTGTAACTAACACCAGATTGATTAAATTGGCCTTTTTTCACCAAAATTACAACACTGGACAATGTAATGCCTTTTTCAGGTATTAATTACAAGAAGACTGCTGCTAATTGGACACCAGAATTTTTAAAATGCTAGTTTGTGTAAATAAATTCCCACACTGGAAGATATAATTCCTTTTTCCGGTATTAATTACAAGAAAGCTGCTGCAAATTGGACACCAGAAATTTTAATATGCTAGTTTTGGTACATAGATTCCACACGGGGAGATATAATTCCTTTTTACAGGAGTACAAATGTGAGGCCTACTGTTTCTGGTCTAACAAACACCAGATTGATTAAATTGGCCTTTTTTTCACCAAAATTACAACACTGGACAATAATGCCTTTTTGCGGTATTAATTACAAGAAGACTGCTGCTAATTGGACACCAGAATTTTTAAAATGCTAGTTTTGGTACATAGATTCCCACACGGGGAGATATAATTCCTTTTTACAGGAGTAAAAACGTGAGGCCTACTGTTTCTGGTCTAACAAACACCAGATTGATTAAATTGGCCTTTTTTTCACCAAAATTACAACACTGGACGATAATGCCTTTTGCGATATTGATTACAAGAAGACTGCTGCTAATTGGACACCAGAATTTTTAAAATGCTAGTTTGTGTACATAAATTCCCACACTGGAAGATATAATTCCTTTTTCCGGTATTAATTACAAGAAAACTGCTGCAAATTGGATACCAGAATTTTTAAAATGCTAGTTTTGGTACATAGATTCCCACACGGGGAGATATAATTCCTTTTTACAGGAGTAAAAACGTGCGGCCTACTGTTTCTGGTCTAACTAACACCAGATTGATTAAATTGGCCTTTTTTTCACCAAAATTACAGCACTGGACGATATAATGCCTTTTTGCGGTATTAATTACAAGAGGACTGCTGGTATTTCAGAACACCGGAATTTTTAAAATGCTAGTTTTGCTAGATAAATTTCCCACACTGGGAGAAATATTGCCTAAGCCTTTTTACAGTATTAATTACAACAGGAGTGCTTCTTCTGGTCTAACACCAGAATAATTTTATTATTACGGTGAAAGCTTTTTTGGCTGACAGTATTGGACTTGGCTGTAGTGGCACTGGCTAGCCTAGCTGGAACAGCACATTCATGGGATTTGCTATCCAAGTGGGTTACTTTCAGTTTCATCACTGATATATTAAATATCTTTTCAGTTAGTAGGGGTGACACAAGCACAGCCAAACCCCTGATGTAGTATATCTATGAAAAAATCGACTATTACATGAGATTAATGGACGTTGTGGCAGCTTTTGCTGTAGCACCACAAGTCCCAAAATGGCCGTCGCCTATCAGCCCAGTAACATGTGCCAGAAAACGGTCTGCCCAGCAAGAAAAAAAATTGACTTTGACTGAGCAGCTGAATCGCTGTTGTTCTGATTCACAGGTGTAGATTTTTCACTTCTTTGGAGCTTTGGTTTAGACTCTGTGGCAGCTTGTGCTGGCGCACCACAAGTCCCAAAATGGCCACCGCCGGTCAGCCCAGTTACATGTGCCAGTAAAAATCGCTCTGGCCAGTCTAAACAAAATAGTGACTTTCAGTGAACAGCTCAGCTGAGTTGTTCTGATGCACAGGTGTAGAAAGGTAGATCATTTACTTCTTTATCCCTGCCTATCTCGCCCTCACAGCAGCTGCATCTATCCCTGGTCTAATTACAGCGGGAGTGAGCACGTCGCGACGTGCGCACAAGCTTATAAAGAGGCTGAGTCACATGCTGCACTTGGCCAATCACAGCCTTGCCAATAGTAGGCATGGCTGCGATGGCATCTTAGGGCAAGTAGTATGATGCATGTTGATTGGCTGCTTTGCAGCCTTTCAAAATGCGCAATAAAACATGACGAACTACGAACCCGAACCCGGACTTTTATGAAAATGTCCGGGTTCGGGTCCGTGTCACGGACACCCCAAAATTCGGTACGGACCCGAACGATTCTCGAACTGTTAGCTCAACACTAGTTATAACTTGCTGTCCTGTTATACATAACAGCTCTGGGGTACAAACTGGTTATCTATGAAATACTATTCAAAGAAGAAGAACCTTTCGAAGCAAATACAATATATTATATTTTTTAGTATATTAAAGTGAAGTACACCTTTAGACATTTTCTTATTCATCATTGAGACAAATCAAAAGATGTCATCAGTGATGGACCATGAGATGGAACCTCACTGATCACTAGAGTAAAGGGAAGAACATCTGTTCTTGTCATCCCAACTTCAGGTGACATTTTTTGACATTCTTAATAATATGTCAGAAAATGTCTGAAGGCGAACTTAATTTAAGAATTCTAATGACTATCTAACCTTATGTCAAATAAGCCAAAGTCAAATGATCATTGACATTCAAAATAATTATAATTTAAATTCTTAAATATTTAATTAGACCTATGGGCATGTTTACCGTAATTATAATTCTTTATATTAAAATAATGTGATTATACAACTAAACGGTATTTCTCAATGCAATATAAGCCTTAAAGTTTAATTTCTGCAGAAAATCAGAACACATTGATATACAGTAGGAAACTAATTAAAATTCACAGCACGTACAGCTACAGTATATATGAATGCATTTCTTATGTTTATCCTGGAAAAAAAAATCATAAGCTGATCTGGTTGGCACTGGGCTGTGGGTCTCTGCTTGGAAAATTAGTTCAGTTCAGTTGCGTTTGCACTCTGTATAAAGAGCAAGTGAGGAGTCTCATGTGAATTTACATGTGGACAGAGACTTTAAAGAGTAATTTGTTTTTTTTAAGCAAATAACACAATATTTATGCCATGAATTTTGGATAGATGTGAGGTGGTCAGAACTGTGGAAACTGTTGAGCGGCTGTGTTATGCTGTTTTGTAGTTCCCACTTCGTTGTACTGACCCTACATAAAACAGCCATTCCCACCTCCTCTTTATAATTATATCTGGCTGTAAGGCAACTGGTTGCAGTAGGAGTTCTCTCCTACTGATCTGCCTGGATTTGAAGAGCTCACTTTCATTAGCTAAGCTTCTTCCTCTCAACCATCTTCCAACTAAAAATAGATGACATTAACTGCTGTGTTCTTTGCAATATTTCTTGAGGACAATTTGTTTCTGAAGTCCCAAAGGTTATCAATATCAGACTAGCAGGGGCTGTCAATCAACAGGGGTCATCAATATCAGCTGTTTTGGAGTAGCTCAGATGCTAGAAATAGGCACATGAACTACACAGCTCCATCCACTGTGTAGTTGATAGACCTGGCTACTGCAGCACTGCTCCGATTAGCTGATCAATGGAGACTTTGGACCCCCGTCAATCTGATATTGATGGGGTTGAAGGGGGGTTGAAATGAACCACTTCATTCTAGTCTCAATGAAAAGCTTATCTTGCAGTTCTTCATGCTATTGGGGGTTGAGGGACCTGTGATGATGTCATCATAAGTCCTGGCAGATGCATCTTTCTAACCTGAGAACTATACCATTCTCTGTGCAGTTCCTTTACTAGACGGTACAGGTTCTGTGATGTAATTAAGGGGCAGGGCCTTTGGTCAACTGTAGGGGGGTCACTTCCCCACAGGCCCCATAGCATCTGCATGGTCTTCCTTCATTGGAGGTACACTACTGATATGAAGATACAATATCAAATATGAACTGTGTTATTAACTACTCTTTTAGCTTGTATGGCAATGAAATATAGTTGTGTGCGTTACCTTTTAGGCTTTAAAGAGGTGCTAATACCAAGTGGTACTGTATCCTTTAATAGATCACTGGTGTTACACTTGCAGTAAGACAAATACTTTATTAGGCTTGATGGTTACAAGAACACACTTGGTGGCACAATATCCTTGCGGATTATGGCGATAGACTTAAAGGGGTTGTCCAGTTTCAAATATTGATGACCTGTTCTCAGGATAAGTCATAACTATCAGATCGGCCGTGGCCTGACTCCCAGCATCACCAGTGATCATCAGTTTGAAGAGACCATAGAGCTTGTGAGAACACTGCATTCTCATTATTGTTTACCTGCTCGCCGTCGACATTGCAGCGGCGAGCAGTGTAATTACAGATCTTCCTTCCCATTTACTGCTTCCATTGTTTGTGTTGGCCCTTTTTAGCTGTAAAATCTCCTTAGAAATCTCTCTCAACAACATAATATATTTGTTGATTTCCTGGAACAACATCATGAGGACAGTGGACATGTTCATGAATGTTTCAGGGATGGCGCCATGGAAACTCGTCCTGTTTGTGATGGCAATTGTAAGGGGGAGTCCCGTTTAATAGATCACTGATGATGCAATTGTGCTAAACCAGAAACATTTTTATTTTCTTAACAGAAGCAGCTTGCATGCTTCAAGGTAAAGACAAGTTCATGAGTTTACCTAGCCAAGATATTGTTAGTGGCTGTTCTGGGAGGGTTACCACGGTGGCCAGTCAAACTCCAGCCAGTTGACCTATCATTGAGCCTGGAAGAAGAGCTAATCAGTCTTCTGGCTCAGCTTCCAATCCTAGAGCCGGGTGGGGGAATTAAGACTGCTACTTAGTGATGGCTATTGCCTGTTATGGCATTAAGTGTCAAGGCTCTGTTTGTAACTCTGTGCTTTGTACCTGAACTTAAGACCTGCTTGTTATCCCTCTGTGGATTTACCTTGGCTTGTTTTCTGGATTAACCCCTTGTCTGCTGTTTTGGCTCTATCCATCTCTCCTGATTCATACCTGCTTGTCTACTATTCTTTGCCCCTTGGTTGTTCTGATAGGCCTGCTTCTAGCGAGCATGCATCCGTTTTCTGCTACCTTACTCTGCAGATGTAACCTGAGTCTCTAGCAGCCAAGTCCACCTAGCCTTGTGTCAGGCTCTGGTGAAGAATCTAAGGGTAGCCTTAGCTTCCTTAACGGAAGTGGTTAAGGAAGACTGGTAGTAGTTTCTGAGTTTGCTAGCTGTGGTTCCGTACAGATTTTCTTACATAGCTTGATGTTTGCAACACTTCACTTGATGACACAGTACGCTTGGCAATTGCAGGAATAGACTTGAAGGCAGAAACAATTATATTCATAAATAAATATTCTTCTGTGTACAATAAATTAATTTGTCCAATGGGCTGTAGCACAACTGATCTACAATATGGACAGGTAGCTGTATTGTCCTGAATGATTTCATTCCGGATCCCAGACTCCTTCCTTCAGTTTTTTATATATAGTCATCAAATAATCTTTAGTATCAGAAAAAGAAGAGTCCACATCCGCTATCAAGCTCCGGTTAGCTATGGCTCAGGCGCCTGAGAACTCCTTGTTAAGCCTCCTCTCTCAAGATTTACAAGCTTCTCCCTAGAGAAAAGGAGCAGTCAGGACTCAGCAGGACTTGGCAGGCATTATATCTCCCATCCTCTAACATTGCTTGTGATGTGCCCAACTAGTACAAATGTAATATAAAAACAAACATGAACAATCAGGGCCATAGAGCCAATGAACACAAAAGAAGGGGGTGGGCAAAAAAGAGGTGCACAATGGTGTAATAAAAGTACATGCTAAGTACTGTATAAAGTACCTGTAAGGAACAATTCCCATGCATATTAATACATGTAAAGTGTACTGAAAGTTCATACTAATACTAGGCAAACTGCTTAATGCAGACAAACAAAGGATGGATCAGTTGACTTTAGATGACTGTTCTTGCCTTTGGCAAAACACACCTATAAACAGTGTGAGTCTTCAAAAAGCAGGATCTTTAACATCTTAAATTTTAGCAAACATTGCTTAGGGCAGCGTGACTTCTTAGTTCTGTTCTCACAGAACTGTCACCGAGCAGTTCAAATATAAGTGATAGTGTTTGTAATGTTCTATATGATAATGAAAATCAGGTTTTTTCACCAGATAATTTCATCAGGTTCCAGGTTTTTCATATTAGAAAAAATGGGAGATTTTTTTCTTTCTAGAAGCAGTGCCACTATTGCCCATGAGCTTTGTCTGATATTGCAGCTCAGGTCCATTCAAAGAAGCAGACTGGCTTTTCTTTTCAATCTATATATAGTTGTACACCTTTACAACTGGCTATTTTTTTTTATTCCAATGTGTCTAAAATACAAAATGAAACATATGTGTCTCCTTGGTAACAGACTACAAACCTGTGTAGTCTGATCCTGTAGTCACACTTCCTTTTATTTGTCCTCATATTCTGCCCCATGTAAGGGAGTATTTTATAGTTATTGATCTATTCTTCTAACAGTCCTTGCTCGCTGCCATCCCAATCCTCCTGGTCATAGTACTCACTTGGTTCTTTCTGCTGCTTCGCAGGTGCTCATTTTTCCCTCCTGGCAGGTACGGCCACCGAAGCAGCTCTGTGCTGTTTACTGCAGGCAGGCTGAGGCCTACTTCTGACCTGCTCCATGACCCTCAACCACGCATTTGTCTTCTCTGGTTCTTAAAGGGCCATCATCCACACACCTTACCTGTCTCCAGCATATGGCTGGCCACCACAGGGAATTTAAGGCACCTTCCACCATGGAAGGGTGTCTGAGAAATAGGTTCTAGTTAGCTAGTTCCAGCGGTCCCATAGGGAATGGATTGAGTGGAAGTATGCATGTGCAGCCTGCTGCTACATCAATAGGAGAACGGGCTCCCCATTCTTCAGATTGTTGATGCTCATATGGGTCAGGCATAGGACATAAATCGAAAACTTGGCATAACCCCTGTAATGACAGATCTGCTTAAGAATTATTTGCCTATGAATAGAAATTGTAAGAATAGTGACTTTTAGGTCACACCATTGTCAGGTTAATAAGGGTTTAGTTCTTTCACTAGTGACTCATAAATTAACAAGACAAATTATGAAATAGATGAGTCATTTTTCTTCTTAAATTACTGATGTATAATATGACACTTCTAGCAGAAAGACAGATACAGTACAACAAAATCAGATGATTTGGTATCTTTAAACACACTTTTTAATGCCAAATATTAACATGTGGGAAAATGTATACCTCTTATTATTATCCCACAGCAGTAGTCTCTAATCTACATCTCTCCCACTGTTGTGATCTACAACTCCTTGCAAGAAACAATAGCTCCCATTCATAGCACACTAGTCAGACGGGAACAACTAAGAACATCCTGAGCCTCTATGGAATTGCCAAAACCTGTGCTTGACTTATCTTCAGCAGCCCTACAGAAATGCATTGACCAGAGATGTACATGTAAGACATCTGTTCCATTTATAGGGGGGTCTAGGCGGTAGTGTTTATCGTTGTAGAAAGAGTTTAAAAGGCATAAGGAGTCTTGTAGACCATTCAATTTCTTTCTGGGCTATTGTCTATTAAATAAAGCTTTGAAGAAGACATTTATGATGTCAATAATGATGTCAATGTGTTAATTATTAGCTGAGTACTAGATGCTCCTTTATGAAAAGAGGTACGCTCACAGATGAACAGGTGTGGTACTGTATCTGTAGGAAAACAGCCATGTTTTTTGAATGATGTAAAACCCCCTTAAGCATTAGGAGGTTTAACGCAGCAAAAAAGTACAAACAAATAAAAGAAAAAAGAATGAAAAATACAGCAGTAATGTTAACACCTTATACCGAGCTATGAAGATACAGTACGTCCTGTTATCTTGCATTGTGTTCTTGCTTCCAGCATAAGATTGATTTCATTGCATCGCTGGGCAGGCTATAACCCCTCTGACTATTTCCACGATTGCAAAAAAAAGAAGAAATAAAAAACTAAATCAAGCGCCGATTACTCCTTGTCAAACTAACATTTCTAAGACACCTATAGCTTATGGCTTTTTACATAATTTCACATTTGCACAAGTTGAGTTTTGTATATATTTTTGAACTTTTATTTAATTTCTTATTTCTTTTAATTTCTATCATTTATTTTTGCTTTACAATTTTGGTTTTACTGTAGACACATGATCATTGCATACTCGCAACAACAAACTGCAAAACCATGGCATAAACACAGGATATTTTTTTTTAAATATGGCTTGGCATAATTGCAACTTTTATGCTGCTGTTTTGCTAAGGTTTTTTTTTTTTTTCAGAATGGCCCTGTTAAGGTATATTCACACTATTTAAATCCATTGCAGATTTTGTTGTAAAACTTCCAATTTTCTGCAGCAAAATCCGCAATTAAAATGTGTTGATCAAACACTAAAGTGCTTGGGTGCTCTGGTGCTCGAGTAGAACACTTTGGGATGCTCGGGTGCTCGATAGAATGGAAGTCAATGGGAGAACCAGAGCATTAAACCAGGCACCTCCTGCTCTGAAGAGGGGAGGGTGTCTGGTTAACAGGAAAAGGTCAGAAATTGATGGAAACATCACTGAAATAGTTCGGAAAAAGCATGGGGAGGATGTCTGGATGAATCTTGGACTCCCAGGTCGCTGCTGCAAACAATGTTGTCTGAGTAGTACTACGCCACTTTTGCAGACTGACAATAATATGCACAAAACCAAAGATAAAATGGTTAGGAAACATTCTTTCCTGTATATTTACTTGTATATAAAGTGAAAGGGCTGCCAAAAATTACAAGGAAGCGGCACTCCAATACACCCTTTATTACCCACAAAGGACGGCATCATACACACCCTTGAAAAATTATGATTGATGGCCTGCTGGTGACCCTCAAAAACATAGGAGCAAGGGCCTGCTGGTGACCCTATAAAACATTAGGGGTTAGGGTCTGCCGGTGACCCTCTAAAACATTAGGGGTGAGGGTCTCCTGCTGAGCTGGCCCTCTAAAACATTAGGAGCAAGGGCCTGCTGGTGAGCTGACCCTTTAAAACATTAGGGGTGAGGGCCTGCTGCTGATCTGACCATCTAAAACATTAGGGGCAAGGGCCTGCTGGTGACCCTCTAAAACATTAGGAGCGAGGGCAGCCTAATAAGCATGTTGATATGATGGAGGAGGAGGAAGAGGATGAGAAAAGGAAGATTAAACCATATACCCTTTTTTGTGGTGGAAGGGGTGCATGGGAATACAGTGTATTCAATACACCATAAAAGCCACATTTAAAGTGCCTTTATGTTCAGCCGCTTTCCTCTGGTGGAGTAGAGAAGTCAGGGGCAATCCAGGTCTTGTTCCTTTTGATAAGAGTCAACCTGTCAGCATTTTCAGTTGACAGGCGGATGCATTTTTTAAGTTATTATGCCCCCCAGCAGCACTAAATACCAGGTCTGACAAAACACTGGGGGCAGGGCATGCCAGAACCTCCAAGGCGTAAAGCGCCAGTTCATGCCACGTGTTCAGCTTGGACATCCAATAGTTTTAAGGCACAGAGGGATCACTGAGGACGCTAACACAGTCTGCTACGTACTCCTTCACCATCTTCCAAAACGTTTACCTCCTTGTGACACTAGGCCGAGCATCAGGGTTTGTGTGCTGACAGGGTGTCACTTGGAGAGTGTTGCCCTGCCTCTGTTGGAACTGCTATGTGTGCCCCTTGTCTTACCTCCTCGGTTGCCCAAGGAACAAAGTACTCTGCCAACAACATTCTCACCAGGAAATTTTTGAAACAATTTTTTCACAAGGACCTTCTAGTATTGCACCATTTTGCTAGTGCTCTCCACCATAGGAATGAGAAATGAGAAGTTCTCTTTGTAGCGGGGGTCGACATGGATGAACAACCATTAATTGGTGTTGGCAAAACTAAGTTCCAACAGACAAGACTTCACTGTCCTCATCAGGAGGATGACTCTTACTCTCCTCATTCTCTTCCTCCTCTTTGGCCCATCCACAGATGGAATAAACTAGCTATGGCTACTACCCTCTGTAGCGGAGTCAACCGTCTCCTGCTCCACCTCCTCATCATCCAATTCACGCTAAGAAGACGACCTATTGTACTGTATTCACCCTGTGTACTGTCTTTCCCCATTTCCACCAATTCCACATGCAAAGTGTCCACCTTCATTGTGATCAGAGAGTATTTGAGTAGACACAGAAGTGGGATGGTTATGCTGATAATAGCGGCATCGCCGCTCACCGTTGCTCAAAGTTACATAAAACCTCACAGAGTTCAGACATCCATGCCCACTTATCGCTTGTGAAGAGAGGAAGATGACTGGAAAGGCGACAACCATGTTGCAGCTGGTATTCCACTACTGCCCTCTGCTGCTCACAAAGCCTGGCCAACATGTGGAATGCATGTCGCAGAACAGTCGGTGAGCTGGCAATTGCAAGCATTTCTGCAGCGTTGCCAGACTGGCGGCAGCTGTAGATGACTTTCGGAAATGGGCACACATGCGGCGCACCTTCAGGCAAATTGGGGTAGGTTTTGAGAAACTGCTGAACTACTAGGTTGAACACATGTGCTAGGCATGGTATGTGTGTGAGCTTGCCGAGCTCCAAAGCAGCCAACAAGTTATGGCCATTATCAGTCACAACCATGCCTGGTTGTAGGTTGATTGGCGAGAGCCACAGCTCAGTCTGGTCCCTTATATCCTACCACAGCTCTGCGGTGGTGTGCTGTTTGTCACCTAAGCAAATTAGTTTCAGCATGGCTTGTTGCAGCTTCCCCATTGCAGTGCTACACTGCTTCCAGCTACTGACTAATGGCTGACTGGTGCTGCAAGATGATAATTCAGAGGTGGAATGGAGAAGGATAAGGGGGGGGGGGTTGCAGCCTCTAATGTAGGTGGTGGCATAAATCCTGATGGAAGTAGGGCCCGCAATCCTTGACGTCGGTAGCACTTGTGCCATTCCTGGGTACGACTTGCTCCCAGCCTCCACAACGTTCACCCAGTGTGCAGTCTGGGAAATGTAGCATCCCTGGTCAAAAGCATTTGTCCATGTGTCAGTGGTTAAGTGGATCTTCCCAATAACTGCGTTGGTCAGGGCATGGGTGATGTTACGGAAGACATGCTGGTGTAATGCAGGGACGGCACACCGTGAAAAATAGTGGCGGCTGGGGACTGAGTAACGAGGAACGGCCACCGCCATCTGGCTTTGGAAAGCCACAGTGTCCACAAGCCTAAATGGCAACATTTCCAGGGCCAGCAATTTGGAAAGGTGCGCATTTACTTCTATGGCCTGTGGGTGGGTATTTGTGCTTTAGTTCAAATGCCTGGGGCGAAGGCCCAGGTTCAGGGCAGGAGTCATCTGGGCCTGCGTCTTGGACAGGGGATTGGCGAGCACATAACACTGGGGAAGAGGAGGCAGTTGTGTGACCCGCAGACATTGATTGTGGACCCAGGTGTTTGGCCGACCTTTTATGGTGCCATGTTTTGGATCATGCTGGTGGTGGTGAGGTTGCTACTGTTCACGTCACTGCTTATTTTGGTATGGCACAGGTTGCAAATGACAAATTATTTTATCGTCCGCACTTTCCTCAAAAAAGCGCCAGACTGTGGAACACCTACCCCTTGGCAAGGGAGATTGCCGCAAGGGGGTGCTCCGGGAAACAGTTGCAGACCTGTTTGGTATGGCCCGCCACCCTACTGCCTCTTCCAGCTTGTTGTGGTGCTGCAGATCCCTCCCACTCTGTACTGCTGTCTTCGCACGGCTTCCCAGGTTGGGTCAGTGATTTCATCATCCACCACCTTCACCTTCTCTTCCACTTCCTCACTCTGGTCATCCTCCAGACTTGCTGACCTAACAAGAACCTAACTTATTGAGAACTGTGTCTCATCCTGCATGTTTGATGGCTACTACGTAGCCAATAAATGTGCAGAAAAGTACTGCCACTCACTGTGGCTACTGGCATTACAGTGATTGGCTGGCCGGAACGCGTCATTAGGTCCTATATAGCCCCCAATGACACGTGGTTTGGCTCAGACTTAGTCAGGGCGAGCTGCAGCAGAAGGGACAGATAGTGTAGGGAGAGAATTGTGTTTTTTTCTAGGTAGTTTTGATTGTTGAAAGGTGTTAGAGACCCAACAGTCCTTTTAAGGACTATTGTGTTATTTGGCTGCGAAATATATTAATGCAAAGTTTGCTAAATTGCATGTAATTGTTTGGCTGCTGGTGATAGCCACAATGCAACCTGTGCTACATCTCCTGTATAACGTTATTCGCTGGTGGACACTGTGGCTTTCCACAGCCACGGCCATCCCGCATTACTCTGTCCCCAGCTGCCAATAATTTTCACGCTGTGTAGTCCCAGCCTTACACAGCATGTGTGCCATAACATCACCTGTGCCCTGACCAGCTATTGGGAAGGTCCACTTAACGACTGACACAAAGTGATTTTGGCCAGGGACGCTACATTTCCCTGACAGCACACTGGGTGAACGTTGTGGAGGCCGGGAGCAAGTCGTACCCAGAGATGGCACAGGTGTTACCGACGCCAAGGATTGCTGGCCCTACTTCCATCAGGGTTTCCACCGCCACCTACATTAGTGGCTGCAACCCCTCATTCTGCTCCTCCGCCTCCTCCTCCAATTCCACTTCTAAATTATCATCTGGCAGCACTATCAGTCAGTAGCTTGAAGCAGTGTAGCACTGCAATGGGGAAGCGGCAACAGGCCATGCTTAAACTGATCTGCTTAGGTGACAAACAGCACACCACCGCAGATCTATGGCAGGTGATAAGGGACCAGACTGAGCTGTGGCTCTCGCCACTTAACCTACAACCAGGCAGGGTTTTGTCTGATAATGGCCGTAACTTGGTGGCTGCTTTGGAGCTCGGCAAGCTCACACACATACCAGGCCTAGCACATGTGTTCAACCTAGTAGTTCAGTGGTTTCTTAAAACCTACCCCAATTTGCCTAGGCTACTGGTGAAGGTGCATCATGTGTGTAGAGTTGAGCAAACCCGAACTGTATAGTTTTGGTTCGTACCAAATTTCGGGGTGTTCGAGACCCAGGCCCTGGTCCGTTGTTCTGCAATCTCTTCCCGCTTTCTGAAGGGCTGCACAGCAGCCTATCAGCTAGCATTTTACTTCTTGCCCTAAGAGGCCATCACAGCCATGCCTACTAATGGCATGGCTGTGATTGGCCTAGTGCAGCATGTGACCCAGCCTCTATGTAAGCTGGAGTCACGTAGCACTGCCCGTCACTCTGCTCTGATTAGTGTAGGGATAGGATGCAGCTGCTGTGAGGGCGAGATTAGGCAGGGAAGACTCAGCAAAACCACTTAATGAAGTGATCGATCTACACTATGAATCATTCAACTTCTGTTAGTTCACTGCTCACTGCTTTTTAGGCTGCCCAAAGCGTTTTTCTGTCACTTTTTTCTCGGGTGATCGGTGGCCATTTTGTGATATTTTGGTGCACCAGCACATGTTTTGAGCTGCCACCAAGTTCAACATACATTTTTGAGTTCAATAGTAGGCTTTTTTTTGCAATATCCTACATCAGGGGTTGTGCTTATTGTCACACCTTGAAACACAGGATAGAAATTGCAATATTTTATTGAGGGGTGAAATTCAATTGCCAAAATACCAATCTCCTAAATCTGGTGTTCCAGCTGTTGCTGGCTAAGTTTAATACTGTCTGTCAAAGGATAGATTTTTTTGTGGGGTGAAATTCAATTGCCAAAATACCAATCCCATAAATCTGGTGTTCCAGCTGTGGCTGGCTAAGTTTAATACTGTACGTCAAAGGATAGATCTTTTTCTGGGGTGAAATTCAATTGCCAAAATGCCAATCCCCTAAATCAGTGGTTTTAGCTGTTGCTGGCCAAGTGTAATACTGTGCGTAAAAGGATAGATTTTATTTCTGGGGTGAAATTAAATTGCAAACCACTAGTGGACTAGACTTAAAACTTCACTTTTACTAGTTAATCGTTAAAAGTACTGTAAATATAGAATATAGCAGTGATAACATACATATCCGGACTCAAATGAATCAATTTTTTAATCCAAGTTGTCCCGTGGATGGAACCCTCATGATTAATGTACATCAATGAGGGTACGACAACCAAGGAAGACCCCGGTCAACAGATATTGAACCCGGACAAAACAATTTGGCACGGCGTACAACACAATAATATTGGTGCAATGTTTTTTTTGTGTATAGCGTACGTACGCGTCTTAGCACCACATAACTGTGATGGTCACTGTGGCAGATTCTTTTTGAAAAAAGGATCAAGCAACATAGGTGAAAAAAATGGTACAATCTCACCCAAATGAAGATGTATGTGCTGATCAGATCAAATACAGGTGCTGCTGGGTATCCAATGTTCACAAATTCCAGTGATACTTGTCAGTTTATATGCCAAATAACTCCTGGTTAACCCTAGCAGTAAACCTGCCTAAACACAGTGAAGGGTGCTACTCTGTCACCTGCCTGACGACACAGAGCACCCGCCCCGACAGGGGCGACCCCATACGGATCCTTGCCCTGTCTGGGAGCTAATGGCTGCACTTCCCCTCCAGCTATAGGTCCCTACATGGCATGTTTCATCCTATAATAGGAATCTTCAGGGGACAATTTTTCAATGCCGGGAAGCGATAAACAATAGTGAAGGTGTCGGCGGTAAAGTGCCTGTAGGACAGTGGTCCACACGCTAGGAGGAGGGAAGTGTCCCTCTTGCTCCCTTAACCAGACGCCGCAGAATCGCGGTAACACTGCTCCAAATGCCGGGAGAGGAAGTTTTAAGTCTAGTCCACTAGTGGTTTGAGATTATATGTTGGAAGTGTGACTTTGACCAATGGAGAATTTTCGATTGTTACTCCATAGGCCCTACTTTGGTTTTCAGTTGTGAAATTAAATTGCCAAAATACCAATCCCCTCAATCTGGTGTTCCAGCTGTGGCTGACTAAGTTTAATACTGTCCGTCAAAGGATAGATTTTTTTCTGGGGTGAAATTCAATTGCCAAAATACCAATCCCCTAAATCTGGTGTTCCAGCTGTGGCTGGCTAAGTTTAATACTGTCTGTCAAAGGATAGATTTTTTTGTGGGGTGAAATTCAATTGCCAAAATACCAATCCCATAAATCTGGTGTTCCAGCTGTGGCTGGCTAAGTTTAATACTGTACGTCAAAGGATAGATCTTTTTCTGGGGTGAAATTCAATTGCCAAAATACCAATCCCCTAAATCAGTGGTTTTAGCTGTTGTTGGCCAAGTGTAATACTGAGCGGAAAAGGATAGATTTTATTTCTGGGGTGAAATTAAATTGCCAAAATACCAATTCCCTCCATCTGGTGTTCCAGCTGTGGCTAGCTAAGTTTAATACTGTCCGTCAAAGGATAGATTTTTTTCTGGGGTGAAATTCAATTGCCAAAATACCAATCCCCTAAATCTGGTGTTCCAGCTGTGGCTGGCTAAGTTTAATACTGTCCGGACCGTCAAAGGATAGATTTTTTTCTGGGGTGAAATTAAATTGCCAAAATACCAATCCTCTAAATCTGGTGTTCCAGCTGTGGCTGGCTGAGTTTAATACTGTCCGTCAAAGGATAGATTTTTTTGTGGGGTGAAATTCAATTGCCAAAAGAGCAATCCCCTAAATCTGGTGTTCCAGCTGTGGCTGGCTAAGTTTAATACTGTACGTCAAAGGATAGATTTTTTTCTGTGGTTAAATAAAATCCCTGAAATAGAAATCCTAAACATCTGTACTTTCCAAGTGTAATTCTGTCTGCAATAGGGTATATTACATTCAGCGTATCAGCGTCTAAATACAAGGCCTGAAAAATAAATCCTCTATATTTGCACACGCTATTGTGCATCTCCAAGTGTAATTCTGTCCGTAAAAGGATACCTTTCAGCCAGGACTTAAAAGGCCTAAAATTGATATTCCCCTAAATCTGTGGTTTCTGCTGTGCCTGTATTAGTGTAATACGGTACATAAATAGATAGCTAGATAGTGTTAGGTGCCTGTAAAAAAAGGCCTTAATTTCAATAACTCTATACATACAACTATAACTCTATACATTGGGCCAAATAAGTTTTTCCTTATTGTGGTGAACGGTAACAATGATGAAAACATCTAATAAGGGACGCGGACATGGTCGTGGTGGTGTTAGTGGACCCTCTGGTGCTGGGAGAGGATGTGGCCGTTCTGCCACAGCCACACATCCTAGTGAACCAACTACCTCAGGTCCCAGTAGCCGCCAGAATCTACAGCGATATTGGGTCGGTCCTAATGCCGTTCTAAGGATGGTAAGGCCTAAGCAAGTACAGGCGCTAGTCGATTGGGTGGCCGACAGTGGATCCAGCAGGTTCACATTATTTCCCACCCAGTCTTCTGCAGAAAGCGCACAGGTGGCGCCTGAAAACCAAGCCCCATCAGTCTGCCAAATCACCCCCATGCATATCAGGGAACCTGTCTGAGCCTCAAGTTATGCAGCAGTCTCTTATGCTGTTTGAAGAATCTGCTGGCAGGGTTTCCCAAGGGTATCCACCTAGCCCTTCCTCAGCGGTGGAAGACATAGAACGCACAACCACTTATGTTTCCTGATGAGGACATGGGAATACCACTTCAGCAGAGTCAGCACGTCTCTGATGATGACGAAACACAGGTGCCAACTGCTGCGTCTTTCTGCAGTGTGCAGACCGAACAGGAGGTCAGGGAGGAAGACTGTGTGAGAGATGATGCAGAGGACGATGAGGTCTTAGACCCCACATGGAATGAAGGTCGTGCCACTGACTTTCAGAGTTCAGAGGAAAAGGCAGTGGTGAGACCGAGCCAACAGCGTAGCAAAAGAGGGAGCAGGGTGCAAAAGCAGAACAGCCGTCACCAAGAGAGTTCACCTGCTACTGGCCACCACCACCAGGGACCGAGCACACCAAAAGCAGCTTCAAGGAGTTCCCTGGCATGGCACTTCTTCACACAATGTGCTGAAGACAAGACCCGAGTGGTTTGCATGCTGTGCCATCAGAGCCTGAAGCGAGGCATTAACGTTCTGAACCTTAGCACAACCTGCATGACCAGGCATCTACATGCAAGACACGGGCTGCAGTGGAGTAAGCACTTTCAAAACCAAGAAAGGGCTCAAGCCCCTCCTGCTCCCTCTTCTGCTGCTGTCCAAAAACAGAGGATGTGCCACCAACACCACCACCTCCATCATCAAGCATCTCCACCATGTCACACTGCAGCGTTCAGCTATCCATCTCACAAACCTTGGAAAGAGAAAGCGTAAATTCCCACCTAGCCACCCTGGTCCCTGGCCCTGAATGCCAGCATTTCTAAACTACTGGCCTTTGAAATGCTGTCATTCAGGCTGGTGGACACGGACAGCTTCAAACAGCTGATGGCGGTGTCTGTCCCACAGTACGTTATTCCCAGCTGCAATTACTCGTGCCTTCCCTGCACAACCAAGTATCGGATAAAATCAAGTGTGCACTGCGCAACGCCAGCAGAGTTTCCCACATTTTATCGTGTGCTGACTACTAGAGATGTCCCGAACTATTTACCGGTGAACAGTTCCCGGCGAACATCACTTGTTCTATACATCATCATTGAGCAAACTTTGACCCTGTACCTCATAGCCAGCAGACACATTCCAGCCAATCAGCATACCCTCCCTCTCAGATCATCCGACCTCCTATCAAAAAGCAAGGACAGCATCCATCTTAGATTCATTCTGAAGCTGCAGTGTTAGTTAGATCAGGGAGAGTGCTGCTGCTGCTGAATTAATATAGGGATTCTAGGGAAAGTGTTAGCTAGGCCAGTGTTCTGTGTCCTCTCCATTCCTCAAAGACTCATCTGCTGTAAGGACAGCGTCCTGACAGCACCTTAAAAAGCCCTTTTTAGGGCTGGTACATCAGTCTGTTTTTTTTTTCTTTTTTCTATATTTATATTGCAGTTGCCTGCCCGTGTGTGAGAGGCCGCAGGCCCACAGACTGTACTGTGTTCACACCACTTATATAGGGTGGCACAGTACCTTGCAGATAAAAATGTCATTTATTTTTAGCCTTTAATATATTTGCATTTGCCTGTCAGTGTGTGTCAGGCCCACTGACTGTACTGTGCCCACTGCCAGTGCCCAGCACTCATATAGGCTGGCACAGTACCTTGCAAATAAAAAAGTCATTACATTATTACCCTTTAAAATAATTGCATTTGCCTGCCAGTGTGTGTTAGGCCCACTGACTGTACTGTGACCACTGCCCACCACTCATATAGGGTGGCACAGTACCTTGCAGATAAAAAAGTCATTTAATTTTTACCCTTTAATATAATTGCATTTGCCTGCCAGTGTGCGTCAGGCCCACAGACTGTACTTACAAAGGACACCCAATATTCTACAGCTTCCACTCGGAACCTTGACGCACCATCCTCCTTCAGCTCAGCTTCGGGCAAGCCTCTCAAGTTACCACTCACCCGCCCGCCGCCACCACCAACAATAGCACCACAGCCGCTTTATTTGATCTCTCAGAGGAGTTATTTAAACATCAGTTGGAAAAAATTAGTGATGCGCAACCATTATTGCCAGAGGATGTAGATAACAGGGATATGTCTCAGTCAGGCAGCATTACACACATGGACATACGGTGTGATGATGATGATGTTGTATCCGCTGCTGCTTCCTTTGCTGAGTTGTCAGATAGAATGAGGCGGTTGATGATGACGATGTGTCTGTGGATGTCACGTGGGTGCACGCTCGAAGAGAAGAAGAACAGGGGGGAAGTTCAGATGGGGAGACAGAGAGGAGGAGGAGAGTTGGAAGCAGGGGGAGGTTGTCGCAAGGAGCTAGTGGCACAGTCAGACAGCATGTATCGGCACCCGGGGTCAGCCAGACAGCACGCCAGTCAACGCATGCTGTTGCCACCACCAGAATGCCGTCATTGCAAAGCTCAGCAGTGTGGCATTTTTTTTGTGTGTCTGCCTCTGATAACAGCGATGCCATTTGCAACCTGTGCCAAAAGAAACTGAGTCGTGGGAAGTCCAACACCCACCTAGGTACAACTACTTTGCGAAGGCACATGATCTCACATCACAAATGCCTATGGGATCAACACATGAGTACAAGCAGCACACAAACTCAAAGCCGCCATCCTCCTCCTGGTCCAGCATCTTCAGCCATGTCAACCACTGCTGTCCTCCTTGCCCCCTCTCAACCACCCGGCACTCCGCCTCTCACCATCAGCAGTTCCTCAGCGAGTAATCAAGTTGTACTGGAATTTTTCGTCCTTAGTTGTTATTAGACGGGGTTCTAAGGCCGTTTTTTGGTTGAGCGTTTTGGCTTTTTTGCTGCGCCATTAATAAGGCCTTTCGGATAACCTATTTGTTTGAACCTTTTTTTGAGGATTCCTATTTGTTCCCGCAACGTGTTATCTTCAGAACAGTTTTTTCGAATTCGCTTCATTTGGCCAAAGGGGATATTGTTCTTCCACTTGGCATGATGACAACTTGAGTAATCTAGGTAGCTATTTGCGTCTACCTTCTTAAAATGAGTTTGTGTGATAATTTTGCTTGTAGCTGTTTTTAAGTGCAGGTCTAAAAATATTGCTTCTTTTTCGTCGAAGTCAGAGCTGAATTTAAGACCCCAATCATTCTTATTCAGGTTGCTGATAAAATCCGTTAAAAGTTCACTCGTCCCATCCCAAATAAAGATAATATCATCAATATATCTTTTAAAAAAGACTATATTCTTATGTGACATCAACCCTATTTTCTCCTCAAATAGGCCCACAAACAAATTGGCGTAAGAGGGGGCAAACTTCGTCCCCATCGCTGTGCCCTTAGATTCAAGATAGAATTTGTCTCTAAACGTAAAAAAGTTGCGGTGTAAAATAAATCTAATTGACTCAAGGATAAATTCCTTTTGTTGTATGGGCATTATTCGATCTTTCTCCAAAAAATGTCGTATAGCCTCCAGACCCAGCTCGTGTTGGATGTTGCTATATAGTGAGGCCACATCTAGAGTGACCCAAAGATAACCTGGTTTCCAATTGATATTGTACAGTAGTTTATTCAGATTGGAGGAATCCCTGAGGTAGGAGGGGAGTTGTAGAACATATTTCTGTATAAAACTGTCAACATATGCAGACAGATTGGCAGTGAGTGATTTGATGCCTGAGATGATGGGTCTTCCGGGGGGCTCTGTGAGAGATTTGTGGATCTTGGGCAAAAAGTAGAAGCGGGCTATTGTCGGATGGTTGATAAAAAGAAACGTTTTTTCTTTCTTGTCAATGATCCCGTCAGTATGACCGGATTCTAATAGCGATTGAAGAGCTTTCTTAAAGGTTCACCTAGATCATTCTATAATATTCAGGATCGGACAGGATTCTACGGGCTTCTGTTAAATAGTACTCTTGGTCCATTATTACCACCCCTCCCCCTTTATCAGCGCTTTTAATAACAATGTTTTTATTGTTTTTGAGATTTTTTTAGAGCCCTGTTTTCTTGTTTAGTGAGATTGATTTCGGGTTTGGAGGGTATTTTCTTGGTGAGAGTCTTTAAATCACCTAGGGCTATATTATAGAAGGTTTCAAGATGAGAGCCTCGGCTTTCGAGAGGATAGAAGGACGACCGAGGTTTTAGTTTGGAGGGTATAGAAAGGGGATAGGGGGGGGGTTCTTGGAGGTGCCTTCATTCACATCGGGATTATTGATATCATAAATGGTGGTAGGGGACTCAAATGAGTCTACGTTAAATCTTTTGATCGCGAAATGTCGCTTGAGAGTTAATCTCCGAATGAGTTGATTGAGATCTACGAAGAGCTCAAAGGGATCCGGATGTTGAGTGGGACAAAACAATAGTCCTTTACTGAGGAGAGAAACTTCGTGGGGATCTAATATATGTTTGGAAAGGTTAAAGATCCCTTTGTCTCTGGGCTCCTTATTTATATCTGAGTTTCTGTGAGGATTTATTGTGAGCGGTTCTATTTTCACGCTGTGAAAGGGGTTCTGAGTTTTTTCTGTTTTGGAGTGTTTGATTCTTCCTCCTCTACATCCTCTGGTCCTTTTATTGACCTTTTTCTTGATGGAGGTACTGGACTGAAGAAATGTGTTATTTTATTGTTGTTGTGGCTGTAAGGTGGATGGTGTAGAGGGGTGGAGTTTGGGCCAGTTGGAGTAAAGAATGGGCTCAGTGTTTGTATGGTGGACAAAATTTGCCGATTCGGAGTTATGGAAGGGGTTATGGGTAGACTGGGTGAAAGTTTCCCTAAAAAAGGACTTCCGGAGAGGTTTGCAGGTAGGGCTAAAAATGGTTCAGATTGGGTACTTGAGACAGAGTGGGTAGTGGCACTGAGAAGAGTGTCGGAGATATTTGGAGTGTTGATTGAAGGGGAATCTGAGGCCTTGGATTTATCTTTTGTATTTGTGGATGATGGAGGTATGTTGCTAGATGAGGATCCCCCGTGGGTCCTAGGGGGAGGGGTGGTGTAAACTGAATTATTCTCTGGTGGAATCGAGAGGGGATCTACACCAGAGGTGGATGGTTGGTCAAGGGCGTTGGTGGGTGATGTAGAGGTGGACGAGGTGGGGAAAAAGGTGGATATATTTGTATTCCTTTTCGGTAGGAGTGGTTGGGCTGAATGAGATTGGGGGTTAGATGGGTGGGTGTTGGATGTCTTGCTGAAGTTTTTGTTGAAATGTGGATTTTTTGTTTTTTGTTGTGGAATCGAGAGGGGATCTACACCAGAGGTGGATGGTTGGTCAAGGGCGTTGGTGGGTGATGGAGAGGTGGACGAGGTCGGGCAAAAGGTGGATATATTTTTATTCCTTTTCGGTAGGAGTGGTTGGGCTGAATGAGATTGGGGGTTAGATGGGTGGGTGTTGGAAGTAGTTTTTGTTATAAAAGGTTCTGGTGGGGTTATGGGGTGTATGAAAGTGGTGATGATGATTAGTTGGGTGATAAATTCTTTTGGTTCGGCATGGTTCCTCAGCTGATAGGGATAAAAGAGGCCGGGTAGTGGGGCCGCGATGGATATGTGCAGGGGATTTTCTTTCCCAGGGTCTCACGATATTTAAGTGATAATCGGTTAGATCTCTGAGTAGCTTTCTACATTTTTTAGTCACCTCATTGTATTCGAATGCTCTAAATATATTGGTAGAAATTCCCGGATATAAGTTGAGGATTGGTGTCTCTAATAGATTTTTTAGGGTGAGAGCCAAATGTTTGCATATAGTCCTTCTTTTTTCTATAAGGATATTAATATAGTCCAATGAACAAGCATCACTTATTTTGAACCAAGCTTTTGAAAAAAGAAGATCATCCCCAAAGGTGGGTTTGAGAGAGCTTCTTAGTCCTCTCGGGATGATCTTCAGGTGGTGATAAATGCATAGAAAGAACCAGTCAATTTCATTTCTTAGAAAATCCTTTGTCATTTCCATCGGTGATCTCTTAGATGTTCTACATATAGTTTTTAGATGACTTTCATCTGGGCCTTGGCTCTTGGCTTTTGGTGTGTCAAGCCATGTGCAGACTGGAAGTGTTGGAGGTAGTGTGATGATCTGGTGGGAAGGTAACCGCTTGATTTATTTTTGAATTCTTCCGAAAAGATCTGGGAGATCTCTTAAGAAATATGGAAGGTCTCTTGGAAGACATGACCCACCTAAGTCAGCCTTTGCCCCTCTGAACGGCCGTTGGTCACCCATTGGCTGGACAATATAGGACAGGGGTAGGAGAAAAAAGCAAGAGGGTGAGTCACAGACCTACGGGGAGGTAACTGGAAATCAGTAGGCAGGGCGCCAAAGGTGGACAATAGTAGGAATGAGAAAGCTATTGCTATAGATAAAAAAGTGATCAAAGTAATGAAAAGTATATTTAAGGTGTTAGGCTGCCCAAGGTGTAACCTCCAATGGGTATAAATAAATACGCAAATACGCAAAGCAAATTTGTGACATTATTTTGAGAAACATGGCAGTGATCCATCTAGTCTGAGAGTCTCCCCACTCGAACATGTGCCGGCTTCCCACCAACAATTGTGTCGAAAGGAGATGCATTGGATCTTCCTTCTAAAAACGCTATCTCCTTTTGGACTCAATGAATCTCTTGAATATTCCAACTATTAGCAACAGTATGAAACAGTATGAAACGCAGCCAAGCACACTAGGAAGCATCATATTTTGTCCAGGTTCTATAGAAGGTCTAACATAACGGATCCTTATGGCCGTGGATATTCTCTCTTTCCCTAGAAAAGCTTAAACATGTTTTCCATAATTCCTATGAACGCTAGCACCTGAAAGTAGATGTATATCCCTTATATGAGTAGTTCCTATTCTCACAGTATACACTTTTGTGTTTTCATATATATATGTAAGGTGTTTATAGATTTATTACGTCCACAATTCTCCTTTTTCCCTGATTTTAAGTGACAAATGCCCTTTTTATGTCATAATATATTACCCTTTTCTCTTTTAGCAAGTATCATATATTACTATTCATTATTATTCAATAACAGCTTTGTACTAGATCCCCCGGTTGCGTTCCATCCTGGAACGCAAACCGGAAGTTACCCATTACTGCATTAAGATCATAGAACACCTCTGATCATGACCAGTAAACCATCCCATTTCTTGTTTTAGACCAGTCATGATGCGATCTAATAGTCATTCTAAGTTGGACACGCTCCAGATACCCTGATCCACCGTGCGTTCCACCGTGGAGCGCTTACCGGAAGTGACTTTCACACTTTCAACTTCCGGTGCGTTCCACGGTGGAACGCAAGCCCGATACCACTACAGACAGGGCGCAAAAGTTATGTTCTCTGCGTATGTTTTAGGTTGGTTCCTATCTAATCTATACACCTTGTATTCCACATGTTTATGTAATGTTTCATCCGAATCTAGTATTTTATCCCGATTCTTTCCACTATGACTGAGGCGGAAGTGACGTCATCAGTCAGAGCTGGCGCCCTTTCCACTGTTTGACATGCCACTACCTTGCTATAAATAGTAGTGATAGTTTGATAAATGTATGCTCCTGATGAAGGGGATATTACAAAGCCCCGAAACGCGTTGAGCTGTACCTCACCCCTACCCTGTGCTTCCAATAAAGGATTTACTAGAAGTTCTGGATTGAACCGCTGTGATTTCTCTGACATCTTATAGACGCGATCAAGGCGCAGGAGGTACTCAGAGTGGGTGTCTTGAGCTTTATCCCACCCTGACCCTCCTGGTTGAAGTAAGTCGCCTTATTGGCCACCATTGTTTTTATAGATTTTTATCTCTTGATCCGACTATTTTAATTAGTGCATTTTAAATCATTACTAATATTAAAGTAAGTATTCATTACATCTCGGGCTCACATGGCCATATAATACAAAAAACTACATCCATCTAATTATACTTATTTCCATACAATTTCAACATATTATTGTGTCTGGCGCCACCTCTAGGTGTTATTTTTTTGCAAAAAATTTTTTTTTGCATATTTATTTTTCCTGTCACACATCCAGTTGGGTTTATACCCATTGGAGGTTACACCTTGGGCAGCCTAACACCTTAAATATACTTTTCATTACTTCGATCACTTTTTTATCTATAGCAATAGCTTTCTCATTCCTACTATTGTCCACCTTTGGCGCCCTGCCTAGTGATTTCCAGTTACCTCCCCGTAGGCCTGTGACTCACCCTATTGCTTTTTTCTCCTACCCCTGTCCTACAAAGACAACGTGCCCACCGTAATTCCCGCACTGGAGCATGATAGGAAAATGCGCGAGTACAAGCGCACGCTGGTAGATGCAATCCTGAGAGCATTTCCAAATGACACGGGGGGACAAGTGGAAGCACAAGGCGAAGGCATTGGAGAAGCAAGAGGTCGCCAACGCAGCTGTGTCACGGCCAACTCCTCTGAAGGCAGAGTTAGCATGGCTGAGATGTGGAGAAGTTTTATCACAGCGCCACAGCTAACTGCACCACTTGCTGATAGGGAACGTGTTACCAGGAGGCATCATTTCAACAACATGGTGGAACAGTACGTGTGCACATGCCTCCACGTGCTGACTGATGGTTCGGCCACATTCAACTTCTGGGTCTCCAAATTGTCCACATAGCCAGAGCTAACCTTTTATGCCTTGGAGGTGCTGGCCTGCCCTGTGGCCAGTGTATTGTCTGAACGTGAATTTAGCACGGCAGGGGGCGTCATTACAGACAAAAGCAGCCGCCTGTCCACAGCCAATGTGGACAAGCTTACATTCATAAAAATGGACCAGGCATGGATCCCACAGGACCTGTCCATCTCTTGTGCAGAATAGACATTTATATCTGCCTCACCCTCAACCATACATTCTTGTATTCCAGGGCACCTCTTTTTTTAATCCTCTTTTTTTTATTGTACCATTATTTTGGGGGCAACACCAAGGTGAATGAACCTCTCCTCTGTCTGGGTGCCAGGGGCCTACATTTCAGCTTATTGCCTGCTGCTTTGGTGCGTGACATTAAACTCTTTTTGCTGTCAAATGACCTCTCCTCTGTCTGGGTGTCAGGGGCCTAAATAACTGAAAGTGGCCTGTTCCATTGGTGGGTAACATGATGCCTGTTTTGCTGCTTGGTGGGAGACATTTAACTCTTTTTACTGTCAAATTACTTCCCCATTGTGTGGGTGTCAGGGGCCTATATGTTGTTTAATCATTTGTTGTCTTGTGGGAGAGATTAAACTCTTTTTACTGTCAAATGACTGCCCCATCGTGTGGGTGTCAGGGGCCTATATGTCGTTTAATTATTTGTTGCTTTGTTGGGTGACATTTTCCTCTTTATACTGTCAAATGACCTCTACATTGTCTGGTTGTCAGGGTCCTATATTTTGTTTCATCACCTGCTGTATTGGTGGGAGACATTAAACTCTTTTTACTGTCAAATGACCGCCCTTTTGTCTGGTTGTCAGGGGCCTATATTTCGTTTAATCGCTTGCTGCATTGGTGGGAGACATTAAACTCTTTTTACTGTCAAATGACCGCCCCATTCTTTGTGTGTTAGGGCCCTATATTTCGTTTAATTGCTTGCTGTCTTGGTGGGAGACATTAAGCTCTTTTTACTGTCAAATGACCTCTCCTCTGTCTGGGTGTCAGGGGCCTACATAAATCATAATGGTCTGTTCCATTGTAGGTTGACCTAAGGCCTCTGTTGCTGTTATGGGACCTCTCTCCTCTTTGCGGGTGCCATGGTCCTCCTGAATTAGTGAATGAGGACTGTGGCACTGCTGGGTGAAATCAATACTGATTTGGCATGATTGTAACTCTCCTCTTTATGGGTGAAATGGGTCTGAATCTGTGAATGAGGTCTGTGGCATTGCTGGGTGAAATCAATACTGTCTTGGCATGATTTTAACTCTTCTCTTTGTGGGTCTTGTGGGCCTGAATGTTTGAATGAGACCTGTGGCCCTGCAGGCAGACATGATTCCTTATTGGCTTTGATAACAACTTCAACTCCCATGTATGGTTGCCATTGGCCTGAGTCTGTGAGTGAGGCCTGTGACACTGCTGGCAGACATGAATCCTTCTTGGCTGTGATGTAAACGTCAACTCCCATGTATGGTTGTCATGGCCCTGAGTCTGTGAATGAGGCCTGTGAATCATTTTTGGCTGTGATGAGAACTCCCATAGCATTCCCACCTGACGCCACCCCAACCTCCTATTCCACCTCCTCCCCCAAGTTGCCAATTGATATTGGTTAATTTTCATTTATTTTATTTTAAGTCATTTTCCTATCCACATTTGTTTGCAGGGGATTTACCTACATTTTGCTGCCTTTTGCAGCCCCCTAGCCTTTTCCTGGGCTATTTTACAGCCTTTTTAGTGCCCAAAAGTTCAGGTCCCCATTGACTTCAATGGGGTTCGGGGTCAAGTTCGGGTCGAGTTCCAATCCCAAACCGAACATTTTCGTAAAGTTCGGCAGAACTTCTTGAACCCGAACATCCAGGTGTTCGCTCAACTCTACACGTGTGTGCCCATTTCCGCAAGTCATCGTCAGGTTCCGCCGGTCTGGCAACGCTGCATCAGCGCTTGCAATTGCCAGCTCACAGACTGGAAATCGACGTTCCACAGATTGGCCAGGCTTTGTGAGCAGCAGAGGGTAGTAGTAGAATACCAGCTGCAACATGGTCGTCGCCTTTACAGTCAGTGAGGTTTCATGCATTCTGTGTCTACTCAAACGCTCGTTGCTCACAATTTAGGCAAACGCTTTGCATGGGGAAGAGGTGGAAATGGGGGAAGACAGTACACAGGGTGATAGCCAGACCACCCTCATTTCGTCTTCTCAGCGCGAATTGGATGACGAGCAGGAGCAGGAGACGGTTGACTCCGCTACAGAGGGTAGTACCCATGGAAGTTTTATTCCATCTATTCAGTGTGGATGGGTAGAAGAGGAGGATAAGGAGATTGAGAGTTATCCTCCTGATGAGGCACACAATGCTGACTTTATGTTAGGCTGCCTTTCCCGTGACCCTCGCGTTGTATGCATTTTGGCCAACATCGATTACTGGTTGTTCACTTTCTCAATCCCCACTACAAACAGAGCTTCTCATATCTCATTCCTGTGGTGGAGAGGACGAGCAAAATGGTGCAATACCAGAAGGTCCTTGTGGAAAAATTGCTCCAAAAATCTCCAGATGACAACACTGGCTACTGAGTACTTTGTTCCTTGGGCAACCGAGGAGGTGAGATGAGTGGAACACACAGAAGTTCCAACAGAAGCAGGGCAAGACTCTCCAAAGCCTGGGACAGTTTTATGACACCCCACCAGCACCCTCAACCTGATGCGCGGCCTAGTGTCACAAGGAGGGAAAAATTTTGGAAGAAGAGGAAGGAGTATATAGCAGACCGTGTCAGTGTCCTCAGTGATCCCTCTGTGCCTTACAACTCAGCTCAGCAGCGGGCCCTTACCCATAATGTTTTAGAGGGTCACCAGCATGCCCTCACCCATAATGCTTTTGAGGTTCACCAGCAGGCCCTTGCTCCTAATGATTTTGAGGGTCACCCGCAGGCCCTCGCCATAATGTTTTAGAGGGTCACCAACAGGCCCTCGCCCCTAATATTTTAGAGGGTCAGCTCAGCAGCAGACGTTCACCTCTAATTTTTTAGATGGTCCGCTCTGCAGCAGGCCCTCACCCATAATGTTTTAGATGGTCAGCTCAACAGCAGGCCTTCACCCCTAATGTTTTAGATGGTCAGATCAGCAGTCAGCTCAGCAGCAGACCTTCACCCATAATGTTTTAGATGGTCAGATCAGCAGCAGCCCTCACCCCTAATGTTTCAGATTGTCAGATCAGCAGCAGGAACTCGCCCCTAAAGTTTTAGATGGTCAGATCAGCAGCAGGCACTCGCCCCTAAAGTTTTAGATGGTCATATCAGCAACAGGCACTTGCTCATAATGTTTTAGATGGTCAGCTCGGCAGCAAGCCCTCACCCATAATGTTTTAGATGGTCAGCTCAGCAGCAGGCCCTCACACCTAATGTTTGAGATGGTCAGATCAGCAGCAGGCACTCGCCCCTAATGTTTTAGATGGTAAGATCAGCAGCAGGGACTCGCCCCTAAAGTTTTAGATGGTCAGATCAGCAGCAGACCCTCGACCATAATGTTTTAAATGGTCAGCTCAGCACCAGGCCCTCACCCCTAATGTTTAAGATGGTCAGATCAACAGCAGGCATTCGCCCATAATGTTTTATATGGTCAGCACGGCAGCAGGCCTTCGCCCATAATGTTTTAGATCAGGCATCCTCAAACTGCGGCCCTCCAGCTGTTGCAAAACTACAACTCCCAGCATGCCCGAACAGCCTACAGGTATCAGCCTACAGTAGGGCATCGTGGGAGTTGTAGTTTTACAACAGCTCCAGGGCCGCAGTTTGAGGATGCCTGTTTTAGATGGTCAGCTCAGCAGCAGGCCCTCACCCCTAATGTTTTAGATGGTCAGATCAACAGCAGGCATTCGCCCATAATGTTTTATATGGTCAGCACGGCAGCAGGCCTTCGCCCATAATGTTTTAGATGGTCAGCTCAGCAGCAGGCCCTCACCCCTAATGTTTTAGATGGTCAGATCAGCAGCAGGCATTCGCCCATAATATTTTAGATGGTCAGCTCAGCAGCAGGCCCTCACCCCTAATGTTTTAGATGGTCAGATCAGCAGCAGGCCCTCGCCCATAATGTTTTAGATGGTCAACTCGGCAACAGGCCCTCACCCCTAATGTTTTAGATGGTCAGCTCGGCTGCAGGCCCTTGTCCCTAATGTTTTACATGGTCAGATCAGCAGCAGGCCCTCGCCCCTAAAGTTTTAGAGGGTCACCAGCAGGCCCTTGCTGCTCAAGTTTTTGAGGATCACCAGAAGGCCATCAATCATAATTTCAAGGGTGTGTATTATGCCCTCCTGTATGTGTAATAAAGGGTATATTGTAGTGCTTGTTCCTTGTAAATTTTTGGCAGCCCTTTCACTTAGTGCACAGGCTTTATGAGTGTAGGAGTCCCACTACCTGAACAATTGTACCACAATGTGAATGAGGACCTCCTTTTTGTGATATACAGGTTGTATCAGAGTGCCTCTTCCTTGCAATTTTTGGCAGCACTTGCACTTTACATACAAGTAAATATACAGGAAAGAATGTTTTTTCTCTAAAATCTATTTATCTTCGGTTTTGTGCGTATTATTTTCAGTCAGTAAAAGTGGAGTACTACTCAGACAACATCATTCCCAGCAGCAAATCATCTAACATCAATTTAGTACTTATAGGATCAACAACAAGGGGGAGGAAAAATATTTAATTGCCTTAAACCGGTTGTTCAGCTTTAGATCATTATTTTAATAACCCTCAACCCAGAAAGACCTATCGAGGGAAGCATATGTAGTTGCTCCCTGACACTCGATTGTTGCTTACTGGGTCTACAACGTGTTTTGGCTGTGTCTGAGAAAAGCAATTCCAGACACCAGCTGGCAACCTAGGCGAGTGTATAATGATATAACTAGGTGGATTTAGGGTGGCTGCACGGTTCTTCAGTGTAATACAGTACCAGCAAAGTGAATGAGATTTGGTAAATCTCTTCGCTTTTTTTATTTAGGTGGCGAAAATTGTTTGTGCGATTCCGTACCTTCTGTAGAGTGGTTTCCCCATAGACTTCAATGCAGTTGTTTACATAAACTGAAAATCCACACCGTATCCAAAATGCATTAAATGAACCCACAAAAACACACCAAAACTGTGATAAATAATGCAGATTATGTGCGTTTTTTTGTGCGTTTTCGTGCAGAATGCTTACAGATTTTCTGCAGACAAATGTGCACGGTGGGCAGGTATCCTTAGGAAAGCAAAGAGAGTGAGGGGCTGGTCACTCTCAGTTGTGTGTTTTATAGTTTCATACAGCTCCTTTTTTGGTACAAATCTCAAGTTTCTACAGTTCATAGGCTTATTGCTAGCACCTCCGGCATCAGTAGCATACATTCTGCTGTGAATGCTGAGCGATTGCCCTCTTTTATTTTTTTATTTTTTTTAAACAGTTGTTTTACTTTATCTACAGTTTGTAACTGGGCATTTAGAGCAAAGGAATTTACAGCAATAACTGCATAAGTATTCCTGTTTTAGGTAACACATTGTATTACGTCAAGTTACTGTGCAGTTACAGCAAATTTTACTGAAATAACTGCATAAGTAATTAGTAATGAGTGGCAGGGGAAATATTCAAATTTGCGATATTTCGCAAATATTTTGTAGAATATTCGGCATATATTCGCGAATTCAAGAATTCGCGATTATATTCTTGATTGCGAAAATCGGCAATGTAATATTCGCGTAATGTCCGCGAAATACAGGCGTGGGTCACTTTTGCTACATATTCCAAGCTGCTAAAAGTTTCTTGAGACCGGAGAAAATGGTTGGCACGGCAGAACATTACAATAGCTTTATATGCAGATAGAGTGCTCCAATATATTCGCGATTGCGCTAATCGGCACTAATGAGGCGAAAATTTTGGCGCAATACGTGAAACTTCACAGTTTAGCAGATCTGAATACATAATACTAATTAGTTCACTATGTATTGTTGTGACATCACAGCACTATGTCTGTAGCATGTATGTATGGACAGAAAAACCTATCACACTACCTAACACCCTGCACTGCAACAGCTACACTATATCAGGATATAACCTACACTGACTATCTCCCACTAACTATCTGTATTAGATAGTATATATAAACTATCTAACTATCTAACTAATGTAATGAGTTGAAAACACAGAGCACAGCAATGACACCGCTGTCTCTCTCAGAACTTTAAAAAACTGTAGAAAATGGCTGCTGGGGAGGTTCTTAGGTTCTTATATACTAAAGGGGTAGGCAACTTTTCAATTGGTTGCTAGGGATGTTGCTAAGCTCATACAAAGACATTGCAGCCTTCTCATTGGCCCACAAGCAAGAAGCAAGGAGGGATCATGGGTTCAGATGAAAAAAAATCTAGAATATTCGAAAATACGAATATATATCACTATATTCTAAATATTTGCAAATTCTCAAAGTGACAATATTCGCGATTAATATTCGCAATTCAAGTATTTGCGCCCAATACTAATGAGTATACTCATTTTAGTTAACACGTTGCATTACTTCAAGATACCGTGTAGTTACATCAAACACATTTTATTTCAATAACTACAATAGCATACCAATGTTAGTGAATATATTTTACTGCAAAAACTGCTTTAGTATGCCCCTTTTAGTTGACAGATAGAGATGTCACGAACATAAAGTTTTCCGTTCATGAACAGCGAACACAAACTTCCGCAAATGTTCGCGAAAGAGCAAACTGGGCGAACTGCCATAGACTTCAATAGGCAGGTGAATTTTAAAACCCACAGGGACTATTTCTGGCCAAAATAGTGATGGAAAAGTTCTTTCAAGGGGACTAACACCTGGACTGTGGCATGCCGGAGGGGAATCCATGGTAAAACTCCCATGGAAAATTATGTTGTTTATGTAGAGTCGGGTTTTAATCCATACAGGGCATAAACTACCTAACATTCCTAAATTGTTTTGAATAACGTGCTTTAAAACATCCAGTGTGTGTATACGATCAGGTATGATGTTGTATCGATCAGGTAGTGTAAGGGTTACGCCCGCTTCACAGTGACAGACCAAACTCTGACAGACCAAACTCCCCGTTTAACGCACTGCAAACAACCGGAAACAGTCCATTTGCACAACCGCAAACTCAACATTTGCACAAGGTTGGATACCAAGCTAGCCATGTCCCGTTCCTTGTCCTCACTGACGTCATTGAAGGCCTCTTCCTCCACCCAGCCACGTACAACACCAAGGGTCCCTGAAAGGTAACAACAAGCCCCCTGGGACGCCAGCTGTGGTTGGTCTTCCACCTCCTCAAAGCCACCTTCCTCCTCTGACTCCTCTTCTTCAGACTCCTCTCTCTGCGTTGCCGCAGGTCCAGCAATCAACGACGACAAGGCTGCTTCTGATAGTGATAGTGACCAAAAGTCTTTCTTTTCATGCTCATCTACGGCATGATCCAGCACTCTTTACAGGGCATGCTCCACAAAAAACGCATATGGGATGAGGTCGATGATGTTGCCTTGGGTTTGACTGACCAGGTTTGTCACCTCCGCAAAAGGACGCATAAGCCTACAGCCATTGTGCATGAGTGTTCAGTAACGTGGCCAAAAAATACCCAGCTGCGCAGAGGCTGTCCTTTTTTTTTAAAAATTTAAAAAAATCTGTTTTTCTTAGAAATTTGCAGATAAAAAAGAACAGTAGTACATTAATTCACCAGTATTATAAATTGCCCATGGTAAGTGGAAAGCGAGGTCCCAATTTTTAGTTTTTTAGGAGCTTACCCCAAGTTACCTCTCTGGAGCTTCCATGGGATTCTAGGAAATACTGTGTTCTGGCATGGAGAATAATAATAAATAAGTCTGTCTTCAAGACATCAAGTTGATGAACATTGCTAAAAAATATGTAGAAAATTACCCACCTCCACGTGTTACCATGGTATCTAGGAGAAATTCTGAGAACCTTAGTGCATAGTTATTTTATACTATTTAGATTCTTTCATGTTTTTATGCTCATTGTAGCCAGAGGGCCTTGACTACACAATACCGCCAAGTTATATATTCACAAATGGGCTTATTCATAAAACATATAAATATAGCCGCATCCATCAGACTCTGTATGTATCATCGGAGGATAACTTTTATTTTCCTGCACTGAACAGCTGTGCCATCATATTAATGAAATATGACTATACGGTATTGTGTTTGTTTATTGCTAAAGCATACAGTTTGTTGGTTAATTGGAACTTGCATTGTGGCAGGAAAATATTCAATTAACATGCGATCACTATGGTCCTTCTCATAGAGCAATGAAAATGAAAGGTAATTTTATCTGTTTCAATGAATCTGTCAACGATGCACAAGGTAGAGGAGAATGAATTATCTATACATTGTGTTAGCAAAAGTATACTGTAGCATGAGGCGAGAGGATGGTCTCGAGTAAATAAGTTGCTCTTCACTGTACCACTCCAAATTTACATATTAAGTTGGTCAATTGTGTTTCGAATAATGGAATTCCTGCTCTTGTTTGTGCAAAATTCAGCTTACCATGGAGATTTTTAATAGCCAATAACCTTGGTGGTTCTCATTTATCTAGTATTAATGCCTTTTTAAGGGAGTAATTTATTTTCTTTTTAGTTTTATAACGCAAAACGTAAAAATATAATATTTTTCAATTTATATTTTTTTATTCTTTAAACTACCTCTAAAATAAAGTATTAAGAAGAGTTTCCTATCTTGTTTTGGTAGATAAATGGGGATGCTATGATGACAATTTGGTTTGGCATATGCGTAATATCAGATAAATGGGGATGCTTTGGCAACAATTTGGATCGGCATATGTACAGTATCAGGTGAATGGGGATGCTATAGAGACAGTTTGGGTTGGTATCGGCATGTCTTTTTGTAATTTGCATTTCATTTTAGCATTTTTTAAATAATATGTCGACGGGACATTCATAATGTATCATTTTGCAGTTTTTCATTGTACAGTTATCATTGGAGCTTCAGTTACAAGGGAAGTTACATTAGTCAATGGCGGGGCAGATCCAAGTTTTCTAAGGACCAACAGCTATGCCATACAGGAAGCTGGAAATCCTATTATAATTAGGTCCAATATAAGCAGTACCATTAAAATTCCCTTTATTCTTTATTTAGTGCTCATTGGGCACTTTGAAGGCAAGAAAAGAGAAGAAAGAAGTGACCACAGAAGTAAACTTCACAAACGATTTTAAAAGTCTGAGGAACATATAGGTGCAAGAAAAAGTAAATAAACTTTAGAATTAACTAAAATTCTGCATTAAATACTAATAAAATGTGATCTGATTGTAAAAGAAGTCACACTCAAAAAAAAACAAAAAAAAAAACTGATTATTAACACACAAACAGTTGGACTGTTCATGTCTTCTATTAAGCACATTAAGTAAACAACCACAGTGCAGAGAGCAAAAGTAAGTGAGCCGCCCTTGAATTTGAGAGCTTGTAGATACCCCTTCAGCAGCCATCAACTCTGCCAAGCATTTCCTGGAGTTGCAAATAGGATTTGAATAACATTGAAGAGGAATTTGGACCATTTCTTCCCACAAATGTGTTTCAGTTTATCAATATGTCTGGGATGCCTTGTGTCAGGTCATTTTACAGCATCTTGATAAATTTAAGGACTCTGACCTGGCCTTAACAATACACACATCTTTTTCAACTATATTTTTATCATTTCTTGTTTACTTTGGGTCATTGTCTTGTTTTGTCACCCAATGTCTCTTCAGATTGAGGCCATGGACTTCTGCCCTTGTAATCTCCTTAAATAAATACTTTGACGCACTATAGCATTGATTGTTCCATCATTGATACTGTAACAAGGTATTTAGGCCCTGAGGAAGCAAAGTATCCCAAAACCTTTATGTTCCTTCCACCATGCTTCACAGTTGGGATTAAATTTTGATGTTGGTATTAGGCCCCATGCACACAACTGTATATTGGAATGGGTTTGCATCCAATCTGCAAAAAATGCGATGCAGACCCATTAATTTCAATGGGACTACAAAAAATGCTGAAAGCACACTGTGTCACAGTACGTGTGTTCCACCGTCAGGTAAAAAAGTTAGAACATGTCCTATTCTTGTCCATTTTGCTGACAACGATAGGGATTTCTAAAATTTGCCGGGATGTGCAGAATGTGAAAATTCTGGACACACACCAGTATCCATGTTTTGTGGATCTGCAATTTGCAGACCGCAAAACAGGTAGGGTCCTGTGCATGAGGCCTTAGTGTTTTTTTTACATAGAACACTTTCCTAGAAGTATTGTGGAACATCCAGGTGGTCTCAATGGCCACTTTTTTTTTTTTTTTTTTTACAGAAACAGCTTCCTCTGTGTTGTCTTCCACGGACACTATTCTTATTTAGTGTTTTTCTAATAGTATGCACATGAACATGGTTTCTGCACTTTGTGGGGTTTTCTGTAGGTCTTTTGCTGCTAACCTTGGTTTCTTTAACATTTCTTTCAGGAGTTTTTATTGGGCTTTTGGAGTAAACTTAACAAGAAGCAAACTACTAGGGAAAGTTCCAAGTGCAGCGAGCCCCTGCGGAGTCGGTGCAGAAGATAAGAGTGGTAGTGGCCCTGATAAGGTGTTGTGTCATGGTGTGCTCCCTCAGGCTGTTGCTCCGTGGGGATTGGTGCAGTGGAAAGGTAGTTTGAAGAATCAGGCCAGAAGTAAACGTATAACAGTCTCTTTTTATTTAGTGAAAAATATAACTTTTGGTACATCCAGCAATATCAATGCAAAGTGCAGATTATTGCACCAGTTGAAAAGGTATGCTGGCAGGTTGGATGGTTATTGATTGGCACTTGTAGGTATAGGTGTTCACTCTAAAATTCAGGCTTGATATTTTTCTGGTTTAGTGGTGGGTTTGGTGTAGTGATAAGCGGCAGGGGCAATATTCGAATTTGCGATATTTCGAAATTCGAAATTATTTTCTTGATTGTGAAAAAATCAGCAATGTAATATTCTCGTAATGCCCGCGAAATACAGGCGTAGGTCACTATAGCTATATTTTTAAAGCTGCTAGAAGTTTCCCGATACTGGAGAAAATGGTTGACACGGCAGAACATTACAATAGCTTTATATGCAGATAGAGTGCTCCAATATATTCGCGATTGCGAAATCGGCACTAATGGTGCAAATATTTTGGCCCAATACTTGCAATTTCACATTTTAACAGGTCTGACTACATATTAGTGATTGGTGCACTAAGTATTGTTGTGAACTTGTGACATCACAGCACTATGTATGTATGTAGCATGTATGTACTGTATAACAGCAGAACCTATTACCTACACTGACTATCTCCCAATAACTATCTATATTATATATATATATATAAGCTAACTAACTAACTACCTATCTAATGTAATGACATAGGAAAGCAGAGAGCACAGCAATAACACTGCTGTCTCTCTCAGATCTGCAAAATACTGCATACAATGGCTGCTGGGGAGGTTCTCATATACTAAAGGGGTAGGCAACTTTCCTATTGGTTGCTAGGGATGTTGCTAAACTCAGACAAATACATTGCAGCCTTCTTATTGCCCCACAAGCAAGAAGGGAGGCTACTGATTAAAAAAAATCTAGAATATTCGAAATTACGAATATATATCACTTTATTCTAAATATTTGCGAATTCTCGAAGTGCCAATATTTGCGATTAATATTTGCAATTCGAATATTCGCTCCCAAATCTAGTTAGGTGATAGGTGTCTGAGCTGTAGTCCCTTGCCTTGCAACAGTGTTTATAAAGCAGTATTTTGCTGATAACTCTCTGTCTCTCTGATACTTTGTGGAAGCAGAAATTGCTGATCTCTCTGGAGTATTGGTCTCACAGGAGAATAATCTCTGGTTATCAGGAGTAGGAACTCTGGCAAGATCTCTCTCTCTCTCTCTCTCTCTCCTCTCTCTAGACTGTAACTCCCCCTTCTGGCAGGAAGCAGGACCAGCCCACTTCCACTAAGAGGGGAGGGACAGGGTGGTTAGCCTTGTTCCTGTCAAACAATGCCAACCATTACCTCCTCTTCCCAAAACACACACCTAATACGTGAAATACGTTATATTAAATATAACTATATACAATTTCAGATACCCCCAGGTCTGGTTTACCACACAAGTTTCCAAATATTTACTCCATTTGTAGATAATTTATGAAACAGTGCATTGATATACACTCAGGTTTTTAGTAATACATTTGCCTTTTTTTAGTTTACGCACAATTCTCTTCTGAACACAGCCTGACTGAAGAGAATTACATAGAGGATGTAGAGGCTGACAACATTTTATCTCAGCTATGGGATACAGACATATCTGAATTAGTAAGGAGGAGGAAAGAGATGAAGAGAGGAGGAGATTTATGGAAGCACTCTTGCCAGAATTGCTGTTTGTCTGTGAGTGCCATCCCGACAATACAGATCTCCAAACACAATATGTATAACCTATAAAATTAATTGGTGTAAGTAGAATTAGCATGCTAATTTATTCAGTATGACAAGAAATTTGAAACAACTTTAGATGGTCATGGATCTTCAATAGCTGTTGGACAAACATGCGGGAGAGGAGGATGCTTATCTACTGCCATACCAAGAGGATCAGGTGTTGAAAATCAATTTGCCCCATCTTTCTTTCGCCTGACATCATCATAGACATTACATAGTCATCTGGCCCCTCCAAAATGGATTGGGATGTCTGTCAATAATCTAGTGTGTATGATTATCATCAGTCAGCTGATTGTGGGGTCATAAAAGATCCTGGACTTTATTATAGGTAAGGGAGATTAAATGGACCCCCTTTGGGGGCGTGGCCTGACCGGTAATGTAGGAAGCCGCACTTCTCTGGGCTCCTGACTATTCCTGGCTCCATCCTGCTTTATCCTGCGGCCCCGCTGCTCGCTACTGGCCCAGACGACTGCTGCAGCCTCTCCTAAACCTGCTAAAGCAGCAGAGATCGCGGAGCGCCTGGAGCAGTTCGCCTGGGTCTCTGCTCGTGATGATACGAGGGAGATATGAGGGAGATGGCCTGTGAGGCCCACCAGGCAGCTTCAAATCAGGCTCCTGTGGCCCAAATAGAGCCTCCAGCTCTTCCTATACCAATCATTCAGGAGCACATTATAAAAGATATCTATGCTGCTGTACAGCATTGCAGCACTACTTTGCTCACTTTAAATACTTCTGTGCGCTGACTGCAGGAAAATTTGTCATTTATCCGGCAGGACATGCGCAAAATTATGGAAAGAGTTACAGTGATTGAGGACCGTGTGGGTCGACTGGAGGATCAAGTTCCTCCGGTAAAGTGAGATTTGACCAAGGTCATCCATAATATTACACTTCTGATTAACAAAACGGACGACCTGGAGAACAGATCCCACCGCAGTAATCTTCGCTTAATAGGAGTCCCGGAAAGGGCTGAGGGACAGCATCCTGTTCGGTTCTTCGATGATTGGATTAGAAACACGGTCGCCAAAGATTCACTATCTCCCTTCTTCGCCATTGAAAGAGCGCACAGGGTACCATCTCGTCTGCCACGTCCAGGAGGCCCCCCAAGACCAGTTCTGATGCAGCTTCTACATTTCAAAGACCAGGATATTATCCTCTGTAAAGCTCGGGATCATCAGGATCTTTCCATTGATGTATATAAAGTTTCAGTTTTACCTGACTTTTCGGCGGAACTGCAATGGCGCAGAGCCAAGTTCTTGGATGTGAAACACACCTTAAGATCCCATGGAATACAATACTCTATGCTTTACCCGTCTAAACTATGGGTGCAATTTCTTTGAGCGATATAGGGAATGTCTCCTCCCCCACCTCTTAATTACGCTTAATGAAGTCTTGCAGAGCAGTGTTTTTCACGTTTTTGCATCTCCGGAGGACACCTCCCACTGGATTGAACAATCCAGATGTCTTCATGTTATGTAAAGAGATGCAATTCCATCGCCAACCCGATGTTGCTTCTGCATGGTAGTGATGGACATCATCGTCATGGTTCCCTTAACTGAAGGGATGAGTTTGCTGCTCTTTATTTGCACTAACCCTGCCTTACCTTTCTAGGATAATGTCCATAGTTTATATGTTCTTTATTCTTCATGTGAGGAACTTTTCATTTCTGCTATCTCAGGAGCGTTGTTTATTGCTGTGGTGGTCTCTTGGTACCGCGCAGGTTTAAACAGCCGCACGTCACTCCATCCTATTAGTGGCCGGGACCGCGGATGGAGTGTTCTGATGTTTTTGTTACAACACAATGGTCATGTTAAATCGCCTGCACTATGTTGTAGGTTTCAGGAAAATGTTAAGTGCCTCACATTCTCTGTTGAGAATACTGAGAGTTTCTTTTTGTATGTATACTGTTTTCATGCTTTTCTGGGGTTATATATGGGCAGAGAGACACAACTCTTTATTATATTGATGATGGGCACTAGGTCACAGGATGGCAAACTACTTGCCGTCTGTCATCTATTTTTACTTCTGAAGGATGACGGGTAGACTTAGTGTTATAGCGTCGAATGTTAGAGGCCTGGGCAATCCGGTTAAGCATCAGGCAGTCTTTACCGCGGTGCAGGGCTACCAACCTGCTATTGTATGTTTCACGGAGACACATCTGACTCCCCAGTATCATCGGCTTCTTAGTAAGCCTTGGATTTCACAGGCCTTTCATTGCACCTCTTCTTCCCAAGCACGGGGGGTTAGCATCCTTATACATAGGGCCATTCCGTTTATATGCCACTCTAGTAAAATTGATACAGAAAGACACTATGTGTGTTTGCATTGCTCTATCTACGGGGTGAACTTTTTATTAGTAGCCATTTATATTCCACCCCTATATTCCACCGTGGCAATCAAAGAGATTTTGGATTGGATTTCTCATAACCCACAGATCTCTACTTTGATATTAGGAGATTTTAATAATTGTCTGGACCCCGTAATGGAACGGTTTCTGCCGCCTCAGGCTCCGGCGCCTACTGGGGAGACCTCATTGGCAAAACTATTGAAAGATGGCCCTTCCGGATCGCGACAATTTGGACCCCTAGTGGAGCTCTTTCCGCTGAGGATACCGCTATACTGAACGTATTTCACCAATATTACAAGGAACTATACTTCTCTAGATTGACAGTAAATGACGGAGGTATTCAACACTATCTTGCTCGTATGTCGCTTAATAGGCTATCCCTAGACTTCGCTCTTAGATGAGCCTCTGACTCCTAACGAAAAGGCTCTGGGCTCTGACGGACTCCCGGTGGAATTCTTTACGCGATATAGGGAATGTCTCCTCCCCCACCTCTTAACTACGCTTAATAAAGTCTTGCAGAGCGGTATTTTGCCTGCATCAATGCAGGAGGCTATAGTTGTAGTGCTCCCGAAACCAAATAAAGACTTAACTCAGCCTGCTTCTTACAGACCCATTTCTCTTTTACCAAATGATGTCAAATTACTAGCAAAGGTACTGGCTAATAGACTTAATGAAGTTATTTCCCCCTTGATACATAAAAACCAATCTGGGTTTATGCCCAATATAAATACGGCTGTTAATCTCAGGCGGTTGTTTCTTAATATTCAACATCCGGTTAATACAGGAGGCTGTAATATCATTAGATGCTGCCAAAGCCTTTGACAGTGTAGAGTGGTGTTATTTATGAGAGGTTCTAACGGCTATGGGCTTTGGTAATGGCTTTATCTCCTGGGTACAGCTATTATACCAATCACCAGTTGCGAGAATTAGGGAGAATGGGATGCTCTCTGACAACTTTCCTTTATATAGTGGTACTTGTCAGGGCTGCCCCCATCCGCACATGTTTTATTTTGTGTAGGATGTTTGTGTGGTGCTTGTGGTTCGCGCCGGTATCCTCCATTGTATGCAATTTTTGCTGGGGATAGCCGTTCGCTGCGAACCACATGCGGAGGAACTGCCCCCCCAGTTAGAAACACGCAACAGTGTTTGGGGTTTGGAGCAGTCCCACCCATTTAGGCCACGTTTATTTCTGTGATTCTTGTTTTATATGTATTGAATGTGCCATTGCATATGGCTGGTAAACATTCTGTTGCACCTGGAAGCCGGTGTCACATGGTCTGTTGTAGGTGTAGCTTGCGGCCTCATTTGTTCCCCATTGCATTGTTGGTCCTGCAATGCAGGTGACTGGTGAGTGGGAGGGGGCTGTAGGCTGCTTAATACCTGTTCAGACCTTGTTCACACACCATAGGTAGTCTAGTGGTAGGACCCCATGTCATGCTGAGATACCGTGAAGGGGTGCTTAAAGGGGCTCCGATATGTTCCTGATTGGAAATATTGGCGAATCTCTCAGCTTTTAACACCAGAGTGAGGGATTAGCCAGTGTTGTCAGTTGCTTATCCATGTGGTGCATCTTTTTTCTGTGAGGTATGTGTTTATATATTTTCACCCGCACATGTTTTATTTTGTGTAGGATGTTTGTGTGGTGCTTGTGGTTCGCGCCGGTATCCTCCATTGTATGCAATTTTTGCTGGGGATAGCTGATCGCTGCGAACCACATGCGGAGGAACTGCCCCCCCAGTTAGAAACACGCAACAGTGTTTGGGGTTTGGAGCAGTCCCACCCATTTAGGCCACGTTTATTTCTGTGATTCTTGTTTTATATGTATTGAATGTGCCATTGCATATGGCTGGTAAACATTCTGTTGCACCTGGAAGCCGGTGTCACATGGTCTGTTGTAGGTGTAGCTTGCGGCCTCATTTGTTCCCCATTGCATTGTTGGTCCTGCAATGCAGGTGAGTGGGAGGGGGCTGTAGGCTGCTTAATACCTGTTCAGACCTTGTTCACACACCATAGGTAGTCTAGTGGTAGGACCCCATGTCATGCTGAGATACCGTGAAGGGGTGCTTAAAGGGGCTCCGATATGTTCCTGATTGGAAATATTGGCGAATCTCTCAGCTTTTAACACCAGAGTGAGGGATTAGCCAGTGTTGTCAGTTGCTTATCCATGTGGTGCATCTTTTTCTGTGAGGTATGTGTTTATATATTTTCATCCGCACATGTTTTATTTTGTGTAGGATGTTTGTGTGGTGCTTGTGGTTCGCGCCGGTATCCTCCATTGTATGCAATTTTTGCTGGGGATAGCTGTTCGCTGCGAACCACATGCGGAGGAACTGCCCCCAGTTAGAAACACGCCAACAGTGTTTGGGGTTTGGAGCAGTCCCACCCATTTAGGCCACGTTTATTTCTGTGATTCTTGTTTTATATGTATTGAATGTGCCATTGCATATGGCTGGTAAACATTCTGTTGCACCTGGAAGCCGGTGTCACATGGTCTGTTGTAGGTGTAGCTTGCGGCCTCATTTGTTCCCCATTGCATTGTTGGTCCTGCAATGCAGGTGAGTGGGAGGGGGCTGTAGGCTGCTTAATACCTGTTCAGACCTTGTTCACACACCATAGGTAGTCTAGTGGTAGGACCCCATGTCATGCTGAGATACCGTGAAGGGGTGCTTAAAGGGGCTCTGATATGTTCCTGATTGGAAATATTGGCGAATCTCTCAGCTTTTAACACCAGAGTGAGGGATTAGCCAGTGTTGTCAGTTGCTTATCCATGTGGTGCATCTTTTTTCTGTGAGGTATCTGCCCCCTTTCTCCCCTATTATTCGCGATTGCCATTGAGCCTCTTGCCTGTTTATTGCGCTCGTCCCCGCGGTGGCGTGGTCTTCCGGTGGGTCATCGGGAAGAGGGGGTCTTGCTATATGCAGATGACCTGTTGCTATATGTGGGGGACTTGCAGAATTTCATTGATCCTATCATGCAAGACATTGTTGAATTTGGGACTAACTCTGGCCTCACCATTAACTGGGATAAATCCATGATCCTCCCTTTGGATCCACTCCCAGATCAGTTTGATGTAGGTAGCTTGCCTTTGCAGGTGACCGATCGATTTAAATATCTAGGGGTGATGGTGACACCGTCCCTGTCTGACTATGTTAAGGTCAATTTGGAACCCCTGATCGCCAAGTTGATTATCAAAACTAATGCCTGTTGTAAACTGCCCCTTTCGGTCATTGGTCACAGTAACCTGGTAAAAATGATATTTATGCCTCAGCTATTATACCTTCTCCATAACTCTTCAGTCTGGATCCCACAGCGTATGTTTTTTAAAGTTCAGGGCATTTTTAGGTCCCTGATCTGGAAAAAGAAACAGCCCAGAATAAGCCTAGAGAGTGAGACACTTCAAACGAGTAAGGAGGGGGGAGGTTTGTCCCTGCCGAACCCATGGTTTTATTTTATTGTGGCCCAACTCCAACATTTTAAAGGGTGGCTCCATACCGGTGAGCTGGACTCCTCGGCTGCCATTATCTCTGGAATTGCTAAACAAAGAGTTCCTATTGTCACGGTGGAATTCGGAGGTCCCTGGTCATTGACTAGTACTCTGCCCGCACTGTCCCTAGTAACCAAAGTATGTTCAAAATTTAAGGATTTGGCCTGTATTACTGGCTTTTGTGATGTCTCTCCTTTATGGCGCAACCCCTTTTGCCAGAGATATTTCGTTTGGAAGGTTTTTTTCCGTGGGAGGATAGGGGTTTATTGTTCCTGGGACAGCTCCAATCGGGGGGCGTTTTCAAATCTTTCACTCAACTGCAGGATGAATTTAATTTGCCCAATATGATGTTCCTCCAATTTCTGCAATTGAGACATACGTATCAGATGCAATTTCCGAAGGGAGTTCAGATAGTTGATTCTCCATCTGTGATCAAGTACTTGTTAACAGGCTCCTCTACTAAGGGTCTCATTTCTTCGCTGTATAGATATATTCTCGACATTAGCTCCTCTTCTATTACCATTGGAGCAAAAGCCAAGTGGGAAAAAGATGTTGGAGCGCTGACCCAGGAACAATGGACAGATATTCTGCCTCTTACTCCCTCTCTGACCCTTAGTGAATCGCAACATCTGTCTCAGCTGTTTCTTATCCATTGAGTTTATAGAACTCCCAAATTTCTCTTTAAGGTTGGTGTTCGACCAAACTTAATGTGCCCTAGATGTGGGGAAATAGAAGCAGTGTTGCTCCATATGATGTGGATTTGCCCGCGTCTGCTATTGGGAGGACATTAGGAATGTTATTGCGACTGCAACTCAGATACACCTACCTAATGACCCTAGAGTTTGTGTGCTAGGGATTGTTGTTCCAAGCTAGGGTCCTAATTGCTAAACATAGGATACGTAAAGTTCCGGCCTCGAGACAGCAGTTTACCAATCAAATTAATACTATCCTGAGGCTTGAATGGGGGGTGTATCTCAAATGAAAATGTCAGAATAAATTTCTTTCCCTATGGCAGGGCAGGGTTGAGTCCCCGCAGCTAGTTTCTAAAGCTCTAATCCAGGATTGTGTGAGGGGGCAGCTGACCTCATTACGGTCCTTCTCCAGGGCCTCTACCTAGATGTTGGGTTCTAACCGCTGGATTGTCCTACCCTATTTAAATGGTGCTGTCCGATCTCTCAGGTGTTTGGTTGATTCTATTGTACTACTTTAATTGTCTCTCTGCCCAGGTTAGGAGGTGTGGGGGTTCCTGTTATTAAAATGTTATGACATGTTAATGGTTCTAATGCTGTTTTGGTCATATGTCTGCGGATGTCCCATGATTATTTACGGTGTCTGCGTACACCGCTTTTTATGCATTTATGCGCATTATATTGTACCCTTCCTAATTGTACAAAAAACAACGTACTCCTTGTCATTTGTTCATGTGACAATTTTTATTGCAATAAAAAGTTATCTGATTTTTTTTTTTAAATTGACCTCTTTTTTTTATGAATATGGTCTTTTGTTAAAGCGGTGGGTGTGGAACCACTGTGTCAACCAGATGACTAAGCTTTGGGCTAATCATAAGGGTGTTATCCTGGCACTTTCCCATGGTATTTACTGTTTAACCCCTGTACAGAAATCTGGCCTCTACCTTTTAGAGTAGTCTCTGTATGATTAACAGCTGACCCACAGGTATCAGAGACACCGGTGCAGGGCACCAGAAGATTTGGCAGAATCAGAATCAGGGACAAGCCAAGGTCTGGGCAGGCAGAGTTTGAGCTATAAGTAAAATGTCCAAGGTCAAGCCAGGCAGAGAACAGTCAATATGGAGGTCAGGGGCAGGTCAGGTCAGGGTCAGAATCCAGTAAGCAGGCAGAAAGTCAGTACACAGGTAGACAACAGAACAGACACCTTTTAAGGATACTAGCACGCTAGAACATCTATGTCTCAGGTACCCTCCCACAGGGGAAGGTGCCTTAAGTACCCTGAGGTAGCCAGCCATAGGCAGGAGCAGATTAGGGTGTGCACACTGGCCATTTAATACCTAAACCTTTTAATAGCACAGGAAGAGAGGTCAAGCCAGCAAATACGCTACAACCTGCATGGAGCAACAGAGCAGGCCCAGCAGGGGAGAACATGAGGTAGGTCTGAGTTGCTGGGAATCCAAGATCCGGTGAGTGAAACAGCAGAAGGACTACCCAAAGGACTACATTAAGGAGAACAAGACAAGTTGAGCCCCCTACTACATTTAGAGGCAACATGAAAAAAACAATGTCACACTTCTTACTACTACTAGTGATGACATGAAACAAGAATTTCTCCATCTGGATACTTAATCAGTGAGTGATCTTGAGTAACCACACTTGAATAGGATATATGAACTATTAATTCATTTTGAATGACAGATGTCAGAATCCTATTACTAGTTGTTTTGGGGGGACCCTGAGCTCCATGCAGTGTTTTTTATTCATATATCCTGTGACAAATACATTCCAGCAGCCAATATTTGATCGTATATTATTTGGGGGTTTTTACTAGAGATGGCGAATTTCTCAAAAATTCGATTTGGCCCGGTCGCTGAATTTTGGTTTGATACGAATTTGTTTGTGGCGAATTGCATTAAAAAAAGGCTATTTCCTGGCTGCAGAGAGCCTTTAAAGTAGTGTAGAACACTGTGCCTTGCAGTAACACACATAGGGAGTCTGCTGTGGTAGTGAAACAATACAGGCGTCGCTCTTAGAATCACTGCACACTTCACTTATTTTGGCAGTCACGGGGCCAAAACTGACCAAATAACTCAAGTATGAACTCAGCCTTACAGGTCAATGTTAGCGTCAAGAAGAAGCACACTCCTTTTACATTGTCGTCAGCTGATTCCACATATATGTCTGGAGAACCTACCTGTTCTATTAAACGCTTATGCAAGTAGAGCTTCCAGACAGAGTGGAGTGTCAGCAGTAAGTTTGTATTGATTTCACTGAATATTTTGCCCTTCCTTTGAACCGTCAGAACAATATCCTCCAAAAAACAGAACTTCACTCGTTCAGCCTTTGGTCAGTAATCCATCGGTATTGCTAAAGCCAAAAAAAACAGGAGTAGATCCAAAACAGAGATGACACGTGAATGGAATATTTGCATGTCTTCTGTGTTTTGTACCCATTGCTAATTTTGGTTACCAAATCATAAGCTAATTCTGCTGCAAAATAGGGACCATGCCATGGAGGCCTTACAGCTGTTACATAGACAGGATCCGTTGTGCACCTCATGTTTCCTTCCTTCTGACAGATCAGAAGAAGAGACCAATAAATGATGATGTCAGCCAGGCCAAAAGGCAAAATAGTGGCCCAGTCATGAAGTGGGTGGGTGGGTGGGAACAGCATTAGATGTCCACAAAGTGGCCCTATGACATAGTGGTGAGGTGGAAGCAGCATGAGGAGACCACAGAGTGGCCAAATGACAGAGTCTCGAGGTGGCAGCAGCATCAGGAGGATCCCACAGAGTGGCACAATGACAGTGTGGAGGTGGCAGCAGCATCAAGAGGCCATAGAGTGGAAGAATGATAGTTTGGAGGTGGCAGCAGCAGCATCAGGAGGCCACAGAGTGGCACAATGACAAAGCGTGGAGGTGGCACCAGCAGCAGCATCAGAAGGAGGCCACAGGGTGGCACAATGAAAGTGTAGAGGTGGCAGCAGCAGCATCATCAGAAGTCCACAGAGTGGCACAATGACAGAGTGTGGAGGTGGCAGCAGAAGAATCAGGAGGTCACAGAGTGGCACAATGACAGCGTGTCGAGGTGGTGGTAGCAGCAGTATCAGGAGGAGGCCACAGGGTGGAACAATTACTGTGTGGAGGTGGCAGCAGCAGCATGAGGAGACCTCAGAGAAGCACAATGACCGTGTGGGGGTGGCAGCAGCATCATGAGGAGGACACAAGGTGGCACAATGACTGTGGGGAGGTGGCAGCAGCAGCATGAGGAGGCCACAGAGAGGCACAATGACCGTGTGGGGGTGGCAGCAGCATCATGAGGAGGACACAAGGTGGCACAATGACAGTGTGGAGGTGGCAGCAGCATCATCAGGAGGCCACAGAGTGACACAATGACAGAGTGTGGAGGTGGCAGCAGTAGCAACAGGAGGAGGGTGGCACAATGACAGTGTCGAGGTGGCAGAAGCAGGAGGAGACCACAGAGTAGCTGTAATTTATAAATTTATATTTCTTCTTTTTCCACCGACTGTGAACATCTATCGGTAAAGGAGGGAGGGGGTACCAGTGACATACAGCTATCTCTTATACACACAATGCTATCAATCACTGATAAACCCTCTATGCTGTACAGATAGCTCTTCACAGAGAGTGGAAATTGACAAATTTTACTGAATCTGGTCATAGTGTGTGCCTATGTGCACTACGTACTGGTGCTGTACGCAGTCAGGACACAGTGCAGCGTGTTCTCTTGAAGGAGACCAGGTGGAGTGAGTACAACCGGTGCAGAGCTTCCCTCACTGTTCCCCATGCTTCCTCGTGCTGATGACCATATTCATAATGGATGCGGTAATTAACATTTGGACTATAAGACACACTGCCACTGTCCCCCCACTTTTGAGAGAAAAAAGTGTGTCTTATAGTCCAAAAATACGGTATATAAGACCAACTAAAAAAGTTTGAAAAGTATAGAAAAGTATGCACAGTATATTCACTCAACACTTTTGCATGAATTACCACATCAATGTGGAGTGGCATGGAGGCGATCAGCCTGTAGCACAGCTGAGGTGTTATGGAAGCCCAAGTTGCTTTCATGTAAAAGCAGGTTGTTTACTGTATAGACAGAAAAACAGGGCGCACCATAGGGTAAAAACTTTTGGGAATTTGAAATAAACTCCAATTTAGGAGGCTCATCTTATTGGGTTGTGCAAATATAGGCACAACACTAATGAAGACGTGTCGGAGATGTATTCAATCCCAAATCTAAAAGGTAGGTATGCAGCCACGGATGCAGATGTCCTCAGATGAGCTTGCCAAGGCCCACACAAAGGATTAGTATAAAGTGGAAGAAAGGAACATCCCTCGGCGCAAGGAACCAACCATATGCGGATGATGAATCTTCAGAAATATTTATTGCAATAAATATTTCTGAAGATTCATCATCCGCATCTGGTTGGTTCCTTGCGCCGAGGGATGTTCCTTTCTTCCAAGTTGCTTTCATAGCAATCTTTAGCTCATCTGCATTGTTGGGCCTGGTGTCTCTCATCTTCATCTTGACATTAGAGTATCTATGTGGTTTAGGTCGAACAAGTTTGCTGGCCAATCAAGCGCAGTAATACCTTGGTTATAAAGCCAAGTATTGGTACTTTTAGCCGTGTGAGCAGGTACCAAGACCTGCTGGAAAATGAAATCAGCATCTCCATAAAGCTTGATTTTGTCCTTGATATAACACAGTGGACAAACACCAGTAGATGACATTTCTTCCCAAATCCTTACTGACTGTGGAAACTTCTCACTGGACCTCAAGCAACTTGGATTGTTTGCCTTTCCACTCTTCCTCCAGACTCTGGGACCTTGATTTCCAAATTAAATACAACGTTTGCTTTCATCTGAAAACAGCACTTTGGACCACATTGGAGCAACAGTCCAGTCCTTTTTCTCCTTAACCCAGGTAAAACTCTTTTGTTATTGTCTCTGGTTCATGAGTGGCTTGACACAAGGAATGCAACATTTGTAGCCCATGTCCTGGATACGTCTGTGTGTGGTGCCTCTTGAAGCACTGACTCCAGCTGCCGTCCACTGCTTGTGACTCACCCCCAAATATTGAATAGCCTTTTCTTGACAATCCAACTCAACTTTCCATTAATGTGCTTGAATACAGCACTCTGTGAACAGCCAACTACTTTAGCAATGACCTTTTGTGGCTTACCCTCCTTATGGAGGGTGTCAATGACTGTCTTCCCCATGATTGTGTAGTCTACTAAACCAGACTGAGGGACCATTTAAAGGCTTAGGAAACCATTGCAGGTGTTTTGTGTTGATTAGCTGATCAGAGTGTGATACCATGAGCCTACAATATTGAACTTTTTCACAATATTCTAATTATCTGAGATACGGACTTTTGGGTTTACATTAGCTGTAAGCCATAATCATCAACATTAAAAGAAATAAACACTTGAAATAGATCACCCTGTGTGTAATGAAGCTATTGAATATATGAGTTCCATTTTTTAAATTGAATAACTGAAATTAACTTTTCAATAATATTCTAATTTATTGAGATGCACCTGTTTTTTAACAAAACACTAAAAAAGTTATGGTGGGGAGAAAAAAATAAAATAAAGGAAAATGGTTGCATCAGGAAGGGATTAAAGAGACAATTTACCTAAATGGTCACTTCCATCTGCTCTGCTTCAAAATGATAGCGGTGGCACTACCAGAGTTTTGAGGTGTTCTCACAACTCTGTTTCTCCGCCCCTGTGATGATGTCACTACCAGAGTTTTGAGGAGTTCTCACAGCTCTGTTTCTCCACCCCTGTGATGAGGTCTTTACTTTCAGTTTCCCTCCTCCCAGCTGTCCCTCCTGTGATTGATTCCTCTTCCTATAAATCACCCCTCTTCCTGTTTAATCGTGCGGATTATATTTCTCATCTGAGTTGTGTCAGCCTCTGGAATATCTGCACTTGTGTGGTCTCTTTTCACTGGACCTGTGTTCTGCTGAAGCAAGTAACATCGGATATTGTCTGCTGAGTTTGGATCTGTCTTCACTGCTGCTGCAGCTCCTAGAGATAAGTTTGCAGACATTGTGTGTTTTAGTTTATTTGCTGACTGGATCCGAGGCGACCCCGGTTCCATCCGTATTCTGAGTAGGGCACCGGTGGCCGTGCCCCTCCCACTATTGTAGGGGTTTTAGCTGTCACCAGCCTTAGGTACGCGGGCATGCCTCGACCCACCATTTGGGTCTGGGCATGTGCAAAGCAGCATAGGGAGAGCTCTTAGGGTCTGACAGGGGTCACCCTTTATTCTCCCTAGTTTGGGTCCGGTCAGTAGCTTATGCACTGTTTATGCTTCTGTTGTTCACATATACTCGTGACAACCGGAGGAAACAATAAACAAGCTAGATTGTACAGTTGCTCGGGCAAACATACAGCACCTGACGCCTAAGGGTTCATGCACACGGCTGTAATTTTAAGCCACATCTGATGCGTTTTTTGTGGATCAGATGCGGACCAATTTATCTCAACGGGGCCGCAAAAGATGCAAAGAGCACACTTGTGTGATGTCTGTGCCAGCACATCCGTTCCATTGCCCTGCAAAAAAATAAAACATGTCTTACCCTTGTCCATTTTATGGACAACGATAGGACATTTTTACAGACGTTTATGAAAAAATGGTTTCGCTGGCAAAAAAAATAGTAATTGGTGGCTCACACTTGGCTGGGATGACTCACAGCTGTGAGCATGAGTCTAAATGAACAGAAGTTGTGCAGAGGAGACTTTGGGGGCTTTCTTGGTAACTGTATCAGCCAATGTGCCTGCTCCGTCCTACATGAAGTTTAAGGAAAACATTATAATGCCCCTTTAGAGCAGATCTGGCACTTATGTAATGCATGATTTCCTGAATGGTGCCATTACAGAAAACCCTGCTCTCCCCTACTAGGCCGTCACTGAAGCCTGTGCTGCCCATAACAACAGAGCAGTGCTGTCCTGAGTCTGTTCGCATCAGGGTTGGATAAAGTTGAGATGTAAAATTACCTCAGGTCTCTAAGGCTCTATGACACATCATTTCTAACTACTAGTTTCACATTTTCATCATGGTGGGAGGGGCTTAGTTGTGTGCAGCCCCTACTGACCTTTGTGTACTGAGATGTAATTGCAATACAGCTGACTCAGTTACTGGCCTTGGCGTTACAGAGTCAAGGAGAAAAAAGCAATGTGGAATATAAAAGTAATACTAGGGAACAGAAGACCAGAACATGAGAGCCATGCTTCTCTTCTAACAGCCTAGACTGGCAGGAGTGCCAACCCTGGCTGTTTAACCCCTTATATGGCATGGGCAATGGTGTACGCGGCATGTAAGTGGTGACAGAGCGAGCAGACTCCCACTGTCTCACATCGCACCCTGATATGATTGCGGGGTGCCAATGTGTGTATAGGCTGGCTGCGACCTGGTGTAAAGACCCAAGTCTGCCTTGATTGTTCCTCAGCAGGCTGCGCCTCTCTGGAGAAGCCTGCTGGTCAAACTCAGTATACTGTAGCATTGACAGTAAAATGCAGTGCACTATAGGGATAGAGCATTGTATTTTAAAATAAATTAAAAGGTTGCCTGCTATACTAGTAAGTTGTTAATAAAAGTAAAACTACAATTACAAATATGTTTTTTCTATTAAAAATACACTTTTCAATAAAAAAAACTTGCAACAATAAAATCTCCCCCACATGTTTTGTATCGCCACATCCGTAACAACCTGTACTACACAAGTATCATGTTAATTATCCACTAAGTTGAACATCGTAAAAAAAAAAGCAAGAATTGCTAATTGCTTCTTAAAAAACTTAATAACAATCAATCAAAAAGTTTTATTTACTGTACATCAAAATGATACTACTGAAAACTTCAAGTCGTCAGGCTTTTACCATACCAGCTGGTGGAGTCTGAGGCCTTCAAAAAATTTGTCGCTATTGGGACACCACAGTGGAAGGTACCCGGAAGAAATTTTTTTTCAAAAAAGGCAATCCCAAACCTCTACTGTGTTATTGAAAAGGAAGTTATGGCATCTCTGGCATACAGTGTTGGGGCAAAGGTCCATCTGACCACTGATAACTGGTCTTCAAAGCACGGTCAGGGCAGGTATATCACGTACACTGCGCATTGGGTCAACCTGCTGACGGCTGACAAGCATGAAATGCCTGGCTCCGCAGCGGAGTTGGTGACACCACCACGACTTGCAGGCAGGCCTACTGCCTCTCCTCCTACTCCATCCTCTTCGATATTCTCCTCGGCGGAGTCCTCTTCTGCTGCTGCGTCTAGCTGCTCATCAACTGAATCCCCCCAGCTCCCCAGGGGCTATTCCACATCCCGGATACGACAGTGTCACGCTGTCTTGGGGTTGACTTGCTTGAAAGCAGAGAGCCACACAGGAATAGTACTCCTGTCCGCCCTGAACGCACAGGTGGATCAGTTGCTGACCCCGCACCAACTGGAGATCGGCAAAGTGGTGTGTGACAATGGAACAAATTTGTTTCGGCATTGAATTTGGGCAAGTTGTCACATGTGCCGTGCATGGCACATGTGTTGAATCTCATCGTACAACGCTTTGTGTATAAGTACCCAGGCTTACAGGACGTGCTCAAGCAGGCCAGGAAGGTATGTGGCCATTTTAGGCGTTCCAACACGGCCATGGCGCACTTTTCCGAAATTCAGCTGCGAAACAACATGCCAGTGAGGCGCTTGATTTGCGACAGCCCGACACGTTGGAATTCAACACTCCTAATGTTCGACCGCCTGCTTCAACAAGGAAAAGCCGTCAACGAGTATTTGTATGACCAGGGTGCTAGGACAGCCTCTGCGGAGCTGGGAATTTTTTTGCCACGTTACTGGACGCTCATGCGCAATACCTGTAGGCTCATGCGTCCTTTTGAGGAGATGACAAACCTAGTCAGTCGCACCGAAGCGACCTCATCCCATTTGTTTTCTTCCTGGAGCGTGCCCTGCGAAGAGTGCTGGATCAGGCTGTAGATGAGCGTGAAGAGCGTGTGGTCACCATCACCACCAGAAACAGCCTTATCATCATCGCTTGCCGGACCTGTGGCAATGCTGGAAGAGGAGTATGAGGAAGAGGAGTCAGATGAGGAATGTGGCTTTGAGGAGGAGGAAGACCAGTCACAGCAGGCACCCCAGGGTGCTCGTTGTTGTGACCTATCTGGGACCCATGGTGTTGTACGTGGCTGGGGGGAAGAACAGACCGCCAATGACATCAGTGAGGACGAGGAACGGGAAATGAGTAGCTCTGCATCCAACCTTGTGCAAATGGGGTCTTTTATGCTGTCAAGTCTGTTGAGGGACCCTCGTATAAAATCGACACTCTGAGGAGCGATGAACCCCTTCACTACTGGGTGTGCAGGCTTGACCTGTGGCCTGAGCTATCCCAGTTTGCAATAGAACTTCTGGCCTGCCCTGCTTCAAGTGTCCTGTCAGAAAGGACCTTCAGTGCAGTAGGAGGCATTGTCACTGACAAGAGAAGTCGCCTTGGTCAAAAAAGTGTTGATTACCTCACCTTCATAAAGATGAATGAGGTATGGATCCCGAAGGGACTGACAGTGGGGGATACGTTTGACTAACAAAAGGCCGGATGACATGCCTTGGCCTCAAAATGGTCCCCACGCTGCTGTATTTAATGTCTGCATACCGGATGACTTTCGTGAATTCTCCACCGCCAACTAGGGTTCAAGCCGCAATGTTTTAGTCACTTTTCTGCCTGGAAAACATCAATTTTTCCGGGGGCTGCTACTACAACAGCTGCAACAATGCCATTATTTTTCAGGCATGTGTACATGCCTAATTTTTCTGTCCTATGGTGCAGCAGTGTGGCTGCCAAAAAAAAAAGAAAAAGGCACATACAAGTGTCAATTCCCCTTCGTGATCGTCACCTTGTTGTGGTGAAGGGGCTTGCGTATCACAATGAAGCAATCATCACCTCTATGAGTGTGTTGGCAATGTTGCCACACCCCAGATGATAAGGCCGTTGCTTCATTATGGTCAGACCAAAAGCGATCGGCTGGATAATATTTCATAGAAAAAACATTAATTTACCTTTTTTTTTAAAGTTGTATGGGTTTTTACTACATAAAATAAAAAATCATAATAAAGTCTCTTAATAGTTTATTAGAAATAATGCAGACAATTAAAAAAATCCCCATCAATTCCAATACAAAGCAAGTACAGAGCTCAGAACTAAATTATTTCATGATGTCGTAATGGTTCGCTAATTCGACAATGGTTAATCAATTCGACCGGATAGGGTACATAACAGGGATTAAACTGATAGGAATAGTACTAGTTAAGACACCACTCATATAGGGTGTCACAGCACATTGCTCTGTGCACGCGCAGTGCCCCAATTTGGGAGTAAGAGGACCGACCAAGCTGCTTTTTCCATCTCCTGGTTCCTAAAATCAATTCAGTTTGGTGTATGAGAGTTTGGTCTGTCACTGTGAAGGCAGTCGAAGGTACCCGGCCTAAAAATTTTTTCACAAAAGGCAATCCCTGATATGGGAGGTAACAGGGATTAAACTAATAGGAATAGCACTAGTTAAGACACCACTCATATCGGGTGTGACAGTAAATTGAACGGTGCAGACGCAGTGACCGTGGATTAAAACAAAGGGGAGGGAGCCAGCGTTTTTTTTTAACCATCTCCCCGTTCGAAAAATCAATTCAATAAATGGACCCCAGATTGGGGACGTAACAGGGATTAAACTGATGAGAAGTGAACTACAGAAAATAACACTCATATCGGGTGTGAGAGTAAATTGCACGGTGCAGATGCAGTGACCGTGGATTAAAACAAAGGGGAGGGAGCCAGCGTTTTTTTAACCATCTCTCCGTTCGAAAAATCAATTCATTTCACCTTTCGGGGACCCTTGGTGTTGTACGTGGCTGGGTGGAGGAAGAAACCTTCAATGACATCACCGGGACATGGCTAGCTTGATATCCAACCTTGTGCAAATGGGGAGTTTGCGGTTGTGCAAATGGACTGTTTGTGGTTGTTTGCGGTGCATTAAAAGGGGAGTTTGGTCTGTCAATGTCTGTGAAGCGGGCGTAACCCTTACACTACCTGATCGATACAACATCATACCTGATCGCATACACACACTGGATGTTTTAAAACATGTTATTCCAAAAATTTTGGAATGTTAGTTGATTTATGCCCTTTTTGGATAAAAACCCGACTCTGCGTCCACTACGTAATTTTCCATGGGAGTTTTGCCAGGGATTCCCCTACGTCATGCCACAGTCCAGGTGTTAGTCCCCTTGAAACGACTTTTCCATCACTATTGTGGCCAGAAAGAGTCCTTGTGGGTTTTAAAATTCGCCTGCCTATTGAAGTCTATGGCGGTTCGCCCGTTCGCAAACATTTGCGGAAGTTCTCGAAAAGTTTACTGGATATCACAGATATTTTTTGGATGCGCACACTTTACACAGGAGATGTGGTGGGGATAATTTAACTGTCTGCAGCGGACACTGTCTACGGAAAAAGTACACTGGATGTCACTGATATTTTTTGGATGCGCACACTTTAAACAGGATATGTAGCACGGTTAATTTAACTCTCCACAGCAGACACCGTCTACAGAAAAAGTACACTGGATGTCACTTTTATTTTAGGGATGCGCACGCTTTACACTGGAGATGTGGCACGGATAATTTAACTGTCTGCAGCGGCCTATTAGTAACATAGTAACATAGTATATAAGCCCGAAAAAAGACATTTGTCTATCCAGTTCGGTCTGTTCCCTACAAGTTGATCCAGAGGAAGGCAAAAAAAACCTTTAAGGCAGAAGCCAATTTTCCGCACTTGAGGGGAAAAATTCCTTCCCGACTCCAATCAGGCAATCAGAATAAATTCCTGGATCAAGGACCCCTCTCTTGCAGCTATAACCTGTAGTATTATTACACTCCAGAAATACATCTAGGCCCCCTCTTGAATTCCTTTATTGTACTCACCATCACCACCTCCTCAGGCAGAGAGTTCCATAGTCTCACTGCTCTTACCATAAAGAATCCTCTTCTATGTTTGTGTACTTTCCTCCAGACTCAAAGGATGTCCCCTCGTCACAGTCACAGTCCTGGGGATAAATAGATGATGGGGGAGATCTCTATACTGACCCCTGATATATTTATACATAGTTATTAGATCTCCCTTCAGTCGTCTTTTTTCTAAGGTAAATAACCCTAATTTTGATAACCTTTCAGGGTACTGTAGTTGCCCCATTCCAGTTATTACTTTAGTTGCCCTCCTCTGAACCCTCTCCAGCTCTGCTATGTCTGCCTTGTTCACAGGACCCCAGAACTGTACACAGTACTCCATGTGTGATCTGACTAGTGATTTGTAAAGTGGTAGGACTATGTTCTCATCACGGGCGTCTATGCCCCCTTTGATGCAACCCATTATCTTATTGGCCTTGGCAGTAGCTGCCTGACACTGGTTTTTGCAGCTTAGTTTGCTGTTTATTAAAATTCCTAGATCATTTTCCATGTCAGTGTTACCTAGTGTGTTACCGTTTAGTATGTACGGGTGACTTGCATTATTCCTTCCCATGTGCATAACTTTACATTTGTCAGTGTTAAACCTCATCTGCCATTTCATTGCCCAAGCCTCCAATCTATCCAGATCCCTCTGTAGCATAAAACTGTCCTCTTCAGTGTTAATTACTTTACACAGTTTAGTGTCATCTGCAAAAATTAATATTTTACTATGGAAGCCGTCTACAAGATCATTAATAAATATATTGAAAAGAATAGGGCCCAGTACTGACCCCTGAGGTACCCCACTAGTGACAGTGACCCAATTTGAGTGTGTACCGTTAATAACCACCCTCTGTTTTCTGTCACATAGCCAGTTACCCACTTACAGACATTTTCTCCCAGTCCGAGCATCCTCATTTTATATACTAACCTTTTATGTGGTACAGTGTCAAATGCTTTGGAGAAGTCCAGATATACAACATCCATTGATTCGCCGCTGTCAAGTCTAGAACTTATCTCCTCATAGAAACTGATTAAATTTGTTTGGCATGACCGATCCCTCATAAAGCCATGCTGATATGGAGTTATTTTCTTATTTCTGTTGAGGTCCTCTAAGATAGCATCTCTCAGAAAACCTTCAAACAGTTTCCCCACAACAGATGTTAAACTTACCTGCCTATAGTTTCCGGGCTCTGTTTTTGGACCCTTTTTGAATATTGGCACCACATTTGCTATACGCCAATCCTGTAGAACATTCCCTGTCAGTATAGAGTCCACAAATATCAGAAACAAGTTTTGAATTAGCCTTAGTTTGCAAGGGGTTTATAAACTCCTACTATCTCTCAAATGCACTTCCTGAGGGTTGTGACTGGGTGAGCTCTTTGCACTCGTTCACATGGTGCAGTACTGCGTGTCTGCCATTGCTGCCTCAGTGCTGTGCTGGTGGGGCGGTGGGACCCAGAGCCAAGGAGGCTTTGCTGCACAGTGGGGTTGCTGTGTGGCTCCTGGGTCCCGCCGTCTGCTGCCGGTGCGGTGCTGGGGTGTCGGTGGTCACCGCGCACGGCTGCGCCATTTATAGGTTAGAGTAGTTTCCCACTTGTAGAGGCTTCCTTGTCACGGTAAGTGGGCCTATGCTCTTTGATCAAACTGTATACTAATGCCTCTTTTGCACAGCATACAATGTATTACAAATTGGGCGGATATGCCACGTAATTATGCTGAGACAGTCGTTATATCAAAAGCATAGTGTTAAGGATGTGCGATCCAGATTCACTCTCCATTATATATCAGAAGCAAGGGTCTGGTTATGACATTACTTAATTCCCTTAGGATACGGGGGTGTATGCCATCCGGTCCTGGCGATTTGTCTATTTTAATCTTTTTAAGTCGCTGTTGTACTTCTTCTTGGGTCAGACAGGGCACGTTTAATGGGGGATTTATTTTTACATTCAGCATTTCATCTGACAGTTTATTTTCCTCAGTGACTACATCGAAAAAAATATATTCAACAGCTTTGCTTTCTCTTGTCGCTCTTTGCAACTCCCCCCTCATTACTCTTTAAAGGGCCGACTCCTTCAGATTTATACTTTTTAACATTTGTATAATTGAAGAACATTTTAGGGTTAGTTTTACTCTCTTTGGCAATTAATCTCTCGGTCTCTAGTTTGGCAATTGTTATTAGTTTTTTACATATTCTATTTTTTTTTCTTATAGTTTATCAGTGCTTCCTGGCTCTGATAAACTATAATAGACGCTATTTAGTGCAGGATGCGATAAAAATATATATTTCAGCTGTCACACACAATAGTCCTTAAAATGACATTTGGGTCTCTGAAAAGTTTTTCTAATAAAAATCTTCCAATAACACTGCCTCAACTGTCTGTCCCTTCCTATGCACAGCTCTCTCTAAGACTGAGCAATTTAGCGCAGGTTGCGCTACAAACATATATTACTGCTGTCACACACAATAGTCCTTAAAAGGAGTTTTGGATCCTACACTAATACTGAGCAGAACACGTGTCATTAAGTGCTATATAGCACCCGACCACGCGTTCCAGCCAGCCAATCACTGTAATGCCAGTAGCCAACATGGCTACGGCATTACAGTGCATGCCTACACAGTGCCTACACTGCAGGGAGGAGACTCGAGCATTGCTCTCAAGCACATGCGGTACTCGGCTGAGCACCGCCATGTGCCGAGCATCGAGATGCTCGAGCCGAACTTGTGTTCGACTGAGCATGCTCAATCAACATTATTCCTGACATTTTAGAGCCAGTAACAATAGCAAAGGGGACTCCAAGCTACATTGTACAGAGCAGAACTGCCCATGGTGCACTGGAAACTTTATTTGCATGAAAATACAAAGAAGCTTTTCTCAGAATAAGACGACTGGAATTTCACAAGAAAGGTATGGATATGTTTTGGGCCCTCTACTCTGTAAAATAGTATGCTTACTTTGAATCTGATTTTGGAGATGACACAGACTGTTGAACTGTATCCTATAGAAGAATATTTACTGCTTTGCATTGGTGTGACTATGTAGAACATACAGAGACAGACTTCTCAGCCTGCCTCTTGTCTCCTTACCACAGACCCTGGCTTCCTATACCTGCCTTTTTCACTGCATATCTGACTTGCTGGCAGCTCTGTATTTGTTTCTCTTCCCTGTACTTCTCTATTTGTTATTGAGCACAAGAAAAAGAGAGAAGAATGGACCTGCCAGCAAAAAAGATTACACAACAAGACAGAATTTTATAAGAAACTAATGTCAAAATAAACTAGAGCCATAAACTCTATAACAAGGGAAAAAGAAAATACTTTAAATATGTTACCTAACTGCTCCAAAGGTTAAAAAGAGTCAAAGATGATCAAGATAATAGAGGGAAATGGACATGTTCATGAAATCAAGTCAAAGGATGGCTATACACAGATCTGAACCCAATCATTGACTAGGCTGAGCATATATCTTTCCAATAAGTAGAGGGACAGAGCCACCAACAAACACCTCTGTTAGCAAATTGTCTGCTTAAGAATAGGACCAGGCAGTTAAAATCCACAGCTGATGTTACAGGAGATAAAGGTAGCCCCAATACACATTATATAGTCAGCTTCACCCACTTCCAAAGCAGCGGAGGACTTGAGCAGTGGCGGTGGGGGAACAGCTCAGATTGGATGTCAGCGAGTCAGCAGGAACCTGGATAGGAGAGGTTTTCAACGCCGAATTTAAACAAACACAGTCAGCCTGCATTAGAAGCGACTGAAGACAGTAAGGAGATGACACAGCATATAGGCAGATGCCAGGTCAGCCCTTGAAATGTGACTACTGAGGCAGCAGTGCGGTGGCTGTGGGCATCTCCAGGGAAAGAGCTGCTGTGCTGCACACACCTATGGCTCTTTGGGGATTCCAGCGGGAAAAGGGTTCAGTCCCCAACCAGGTAGGAATCTGATAAGAGCAAACCCCCAAGAGTATACCCCAAGACCATGTCCCCAATACCACACCACCTTTATATCCAAGGCCGGTATTTTTGGTTGAAAAAGGTGGCAACCCTAAAAGGCCATAAATATTAAAATCCTGCTGATGCATTGGAGTCTATGACAGAAGCAATATAATGATCGCATGTTAAAGTTCCCTAGGAAAACTAAAAAAAAAAGAACTTTTAAGAAAAGAAAAAAGTTTAAAATATATAAAAAAAAATATATATATATATATATATCATCCCCCTTTCCCCATAATAAAAATAAACAATTCAAAAGTAAACATCATATGCATCGATCAAAAATGCCCACACTATTAAAATGTAAAAATATTTATCCCATACAGTGAATGGTGTAACTGAGAAAAGAAACTATAAAAATGGTCAATTCGCCATTCTTTTGGCACTTCACCTCTCAAAAAATATTGAATAAAAAGTAATCAAGAAGACATTCACACCCTAAAATGGTATCACTGAAGACTGCAGATCACCCTGCAAAAAATCAGCCCTCACACAGCAACGTTAATATAAAAATAAAAACATTATGGGGGTCAGGAATTGGCAATGAAAAGAAAGAATATTGTTTTAAATATTTTTTTAAGCACAAGAAAACCTATACAGATTTAGTGTTTTGCATTTTTCTTCCAATTCCATCCTGCTTGGCTAATTTACCCCAAACAGCAGCCCCCAACTGGGAAATGGTCTGTAACCTGAGTAAGTGCTCAGATCCAAGCAGAGATCGTTGGGGAGAAGAACAGACCAGGTCAGAACAAAACGGGAAAAACACTGGCAGAATCAGTGTATCCAAAAGCAGATTCAAATCAAGTCAAGATCACGCCAGAGAATAACTCACAGACCCAGAATGAGAAACAAGCAAGGAGTCTAATGTTAGACAGGGTCAATACCAGTCACAACATAAGTGAAATCGGCAGGCAAAGGTAAAGTCAGAGGTCAGAAATTCAGAGGTACAAACAGGAGAGCAAAAAATGCAGACCAATCATAGGAAATTGTGGCCAGCAGTTGCCTGTTTAAATCCCCCGCTGCTGGAAGCACGGGACGCCGGCGCCAAGCTTGCTTGGCCTGGCATCCCTGCATACTGATTGACCGACCAACCCTGCTATCAGCAGGGCTGGTTGCCAAACCACCATGACAATGGAAGAGCACCAGTGACACTAAAACAGAGAACTTGGGCACATGACAAAAAGTTAATTAAGAATTAGTATATTCTATTTTTTAAAGGTAGCTCACTATTAAATACAGTGATAGAGAGTTTAGGTCAGAAGGGTAATATTGTTATAAGTATCAGAAGATCCTATTGAGTAGAATTCTGGTTCTAACCAGACTTTTAATTACTCGAGTATGGTTTTCACAGAAAACCCCTAGTCTCAATGACTGGTTGGTTCTGGTCAAAAATGCTAAGAAATATGAGAATGTTTTATACATTCAAAGAAACTGTAAAAAAAAAACATGGCTCAGGATATGGGGAGAATGGAATTGGTAGGTTTTTTCTCTTTCTCCCCCCCCCCCCATTTATAATCTTTTTCTTTATTTCTCATTTTTATTTCTCAAAAAAAAGGGCAGGGATTTAAACTTGGATATTAATGATTGTTTATGTATGCATTTTTTGTAATTTTTGTTATTCTCTTAATAAAATCATTAAAAAAAAAGGTAGCTCACTTTTTACTTTAGTCTGTAATTTTTTGCTTGTTTCATATTTTGCTGCTTTTTTTGCCTATTTTGATAATAACTCCTTATCAGAATTCTTGAGAACATGTTATCATTTTTTTTTTTCTTTTTAATAAACAGATGCCTACAGGTATTCTAAGATTTGTATTCTAAACTTTCCTAGACTCAGAGGTGATATTTTCAAAAAACAAACACTTCCTGAGAGTGTAATTGCAGATCAATTTAAGATCAGGTTACGCGGAAATGAAATTGCTTTTCATTTTAATACGTGTGATATTATTATATTAGAACACCATGCACCAAAGATCGTTAGAAAATAAAATGGGCAACGCACCCGCGGCTCAGGCACCAAAGTAAATGAAAGACATTCAAGAACATAAACAGAAGGCTGCAAGTGACAGTGCAAACAGTGGTCTCGTGACAAGAGAGTGTTCCCTGCGCCATCTGCAGAAGGAGAGCGCTAATCTTATGACAGAAACAGTGCCACAATGCTTTCACCCAAACAAACAGATGCACGGCTCTGATAACAAACCTTCTGCTCTTCACATTATGTTAAGTACATTTATATTAATAATATAATGTAATGAGTCTTTTCCCCGAAGCAAAGTGGAGAGGAGCTGTACATTAGCTTAATTGAGGTGAATATAAATTCAAAAAACTTTACCTTTTGATTGAGATTATTGGAAAGTGCTAATAAAATGGACAATAAATATTGTTTTATAGGGTTACCTGGAACAAATAATTAGAGACAAATGGATTGTCTCTTCAAGATATCGCTTGGTTATAGCCTTAAAGAGGTTTTCCAGGAGTATAATATTGATACAATATTATCTATATAGTAGACATTAAGCCCATTATAATAATGGGCGCTAGAATAGTAGTGCATAAACATTAGTAGTAACAGTCTATATTAAATTGCAAGGGAACTTGACCACATTGTATGGCTGATACTGCTGGCACTGTGACTGGTGGCTGTGGCTGGTGGCACTGAGTGATGGCTGAGACGGCTGGCACTGACTGGTGGTGCTGAGACTGCTGGCACTGTGACTGGTGGCTGTGGCTGGTGGCACTGAGTGATGGCTGAGATGGCTGGCACTCATTGGTGGCTGAGACTGCTGGCACAGTACTGTGACTGGAGGCTGTGGCTGGTGGCACTGACTGGTGGCTGAGACTGCTGGCACTGTAACTAGTGGCTGTGGCTGAGACTGCTGGCATTGACTGGTGGCTGAGACTGGTGGCTGTGGCTGGTGGCTGAGACTGTTGCTTGTGGCTGAGACTACTGTCTGCAGCTGGTGGCTGAGACTGCTTGCACTGACTGATGGCTGTGGCTATGACTGCTGACATGTGGATGGTGGCACTAACTGCTGACTGGGGCTGAGACTGCTGGCCTCGGCTGGTGGCTGTGGCTGAGACTGCTGGCGCTGAGTGCTGGCACTGAGTGGTGGCTGTGGCTGAGACTGCTGGCACTGATTGGTGGCTGTGGCTGCGACTGCTGGCACGGAGTGCTGGCTGTGGCTGAGACTGCTGACTGCAGCTGGTGGCTGAGACTGCTGACACTGACTGGTGGCTGGGACTGCTGGCACTGACTGGTGGCTGAGACTGCTGGCACTGTGACTGATGGCTGTGGCTGGTGGCACTGAGTGATGGCTGAGACGGCTGGCACTGACTGGTGGCTGAGACTGCTGGCACTGAATACTGGCTGTGGCTGAGACTGCTGACTGCGGCTGGTGGCTGAGACTGCTGACACTGACTGGTAGCTGAGACTGCTGGCACTGACTGGTGGATGAGACTGCTGGCACGGTGACTGATGGCTGTGGCTGGTGGCACTGAGTGATGGCTGAGATGGCTGGCACTGACTGGTGGCTTAGACTGCTGGCACTGTGACTGGAGGCTGTTGCTGGTGGCATTGACTGATGGCTGAGACGGCTGGCACTGTGACTGGTGGCTGTGGCTGAGACTGCTGGCACTGACTGGTGGCTGAGACTGCTGGCACTGACTGGTGGCTGAGACTGCTGGCACTGTGACTGGTGGCTGTGGCTTGTGGCATTGATTGATGGCTGAGACGGCTGTCACTGACTGCTGGCATTGACTCGTGATGCTGAGACTGCTGGCAGCGACTGGTGACTGAGACTGCTGGCAGCGGTTGCTGACTGTACGGCTGTGAGATGCATGGACAGTAATGGTGGCTGTCCGACGTGGAGAGCACACAATAACCTGTAAGTGGCAGCGTTAGATGGCCGCCGCCCAGGTGTGGGCGGTGCGGGCTGCATGTGGAGCGCCGTGTGATGATTGGTTGGCCGCCACGCATGCCCAGTTCAATTATCGGCATACACGCACGGACACGCAGCCCTGAGCATGCACACAGGGCTTTTATTATTATGGATACTAGCAGAAGGACCCGGCTTCGCATGGGTATATTTCATCTATTTAATTTAATGTTTGTGTGTGTTATTAAAAGATATCAACAGTATCCCTCATAACAGTGACCTCTACAGCAACCTGCCCCTTTAACAGTGAACTCCACAGTCCCCCACCCCTTAACACTGACCCCCCACAGTGCCCTGCCACTTTAAAATGGGACCTTCACAGCAGCCCATTCCCTTAACTTTGACCTTCACAGCAGCCCGTCCCTTTAACAGTGAGTTTCACAGCACCCCACTCCCTTTTTAATGACCTCCTCAGGGGCACGTCCCCTTAATAGTGACCTCACAGTACCCTGCTGCCTTAACAGTGACCTCTCCTTACTTCTCTATTCCATTATCATGGAAATATAAGTCCAACAAGAAAAGGCAGAATTGAAAATGGATGAAATTCCAGCACATATTATGTCAATGAATTATAGACAGGTGGAGTCCACACATGGCAAGTCTGAACAGACATGGGTGTGAAGAACGTATATTAGACGCTAGAAGTGTGAGATGAGGATGGGCAATGCTATGGGAAAGAGGCAAGATTTGACATTTCGGGAAGGGAAAGATTTGCTGTGTGTTAAATAAGACAGAAACAAATCTCAAACAGCAGGAATTTTATACATGTAAAAGCAAAAACCATTGAAATAGACACTACACAAGAGTATTGTAAATCCAGGACAATGGGCCAGATGGAGGAGCCTTCCCAGTAGCAGTGTCATAACCTGGATAACTGGTCAATACAGTACACCTTACAGAATTGGCATATCCTACTGAAGTCACCAAGATGTGTGTGTGTGAGAGGGCAAAGCAGAAGAATAAAACTCTGCCCCCCTAGTGATAAAGTATTACAGATAAGCAAATCGATTTGGACATTTAACACAACTTTTTCAAAAAGTTTGGATTCTACAGTACCCAAATTATATGTTTTAATTCGGGAGAATAAAGAGAGAGAGAGACTTCTCTAGGCAATGAAAGCACTTTCAATTTGAGCCAAATGTATTCAGAGCTGAATCGAATTGGAGAGAAGATTCAGCTAAATCAAACTTGAATCAAAGTTTAAAAAATGTGTTAATCTCTGTACAGTATATTAGTAAAAGCTACATAATCACATCTTCTGCCCCACTGTAACACTTTTGTATTGTTGGAAGTGCACGCTTCTACTTTTTTACAACTTTTTTTTTTACAATTCCTTGCTGTTGGTATGGTTTTTAGACATAACAAGTTAGCTTAGTTAACTGGGAGGCAAAAACCACTGGGCAAGCCAATTGTCCCTTTTGTCACTCTATAATCTGACCCTGGCAATACTTGTATAAGCTTTACCCTCAATATTAGCCAGATCATTATCAAGAATTTTGCTTATATTAGAAACAACCACTTGCAGAATGTTGGCAGCTCTGTATTCAGCATATGGTTACAGGCTTGGGTCCTTACACCCACGGCAAACAACAGATTTTGATGGGGGAAGCCTTCTCTAGAGATAGGTTTCCTCCTCCAAAAATATAGCACTATTATTAAATTACTTGACTGTGGAGGTTTTTGGGCAAAATACTTTGACTAGCATAGTTATTTCTACACTGTATAGCAAATGCTCATAAACTTTGGTTAACTGTCAACAGGTATAGTATTTATTCTGACCACCATCTCTCTTGTAGACAAATAAGTGGGATGTTGAAATCCAGCATGCCCAACTCCTCTTTCCCCCAACATCAGCCACCAGGGGAGAATCAGAAGGTTGGGGCTTTGGCCAATGTTCATCTAATGTGTATTACCTTCTTTGTAATTAGACAGCTGTAAAAGGTGCATTAATAAAATAAGTGGAAAGATATAAGCAGAGAAAACAAAGAAAAAAAAAATGGATGACGATTCCAGTAGCGGTCAAAGCTTCAGCCACAGGGATGTGGGGATCACAAGTTCAAACCCCTGACATTGTGGATGTTTGTACATTCTATCAGTTCTTTAGGACCTGCTGCTATAATTTGGTGTCTTTGGACTATTACAAAGGTACATGCTTAAATGCACCATGAAACAAGTATTTTCTAGTTGTACAGTAGGTCAAGGAACTTAATTGTTTTATAGCCATTGTTTAGTGCTAGTTCGGAGCTTTTTAGCCATCACACCATTCTCAGTGTGTCTGTATATTGAACACACAGTTACTGTCTCTGCTGTGGTTAATATTAACCCGTAGGATACCTGGGCCGTACATGTACGGCGGGTTGATCGGGCAGGTGCAGGAGCTGCGCCTGCCTGATCAGCGGCAGGGGTCCGACAGTCACTGATAGCTGGACCCCTGTTGTATGTGCCACCATCGGTGAAAACACTGATGCCAGCGCATTAACTGTTGCGGCATGTGCAGGATCCTGCCACGTGCGGGATCCTGCCAATGCATTACAATACAGAAGCATTGTAATGCATTGTAAAGGCGGATCAGACCACCAAAAGTTGAAGTCCCAAAGTGGGACAAAAAATAAAGTGAAAAAATTATTTAAAAAATTGTTTTACAAAAAAATGTAAGTTTCAAGTAAAAAAGCGTCCTTTTCCCAAAATAAAGTTAAAAAAAATTGTAAAAAAATTGGGAATATTAGGTATCGCCGCGTCTGAATCGACCCGCTCTATAAAAATTTCACATGACTTAACCCCTCAGGTGAACACCATCAAAAAAATTAAATAATGTTTTTTTTGTTTCAAAAATGATATTATTGTGTAAAACTTAAATAAATGACAAAAAGTATACATGCTATCAAAATATCACATGACTTAACCCCTCAGGAGAACACCATAAAAAAAAAGCGGTGTAAAAAAGCCATTTTTTGTCACCTTACATCACAAAAAGTGTAATGCCAAGCAATCAAAAAGTCATACGCACCCCAAAATCATACCAATTAAACGGTCATCTCATCCCACAAAAAATGCGACCCTACCTAAGAATATCGCCCAAAAAATAAAAAAAAAATATGGCTCTCAAACTATGGAGACACTAAAACATGATTTTCTTTGTTTGAAAAATGCTGTTATTGTGTAAAACTTAAATAAATTGGAATGTATTAAAAAATCGCATATTTCCTAGGAAGCCTATTACAGGCAAGGCTCCATAGGAAATACTACAGAGCTGCCTGGGTTTTATTCATAGAGACCCAGGCTACTACAGGCGCACTCCGGCTCCTCCGATCGCCACAGGGGAAGTCGGAGCACAACCGAAAGTTTTACTTTCGATTTGGATCGCGCACAGATGCCATGGTCAGGATTGACCACGGCATCTGAGGGGTTAAATGTCCGCGATCAACATTACTGCCGGTCGCGGACATTAGCCGCAGGTGTCTGCTACAACAACCAAGCAGACACCTGGACCAAGCAGAGACAGGACATGTACGGATACGTCCTGTGTCCTTAAAAGGTAAAGATTTATTATATGTCTGGAAAGGTAAGCCAATCACAGCCAGCCTCACACTGCCCTAGAGCCTTGGCCAATCACAGCCAGTTATACACTGAGCCTGTGTGAGAAGTCTTCCTAGCAGATTCTTCCAGAATCATTATCCACCAGAGACAGAGAGCTGAACAGACATAGTTCCAGCCAGAGCAGTTCATGGAAGTAAAGCCCAAATAAGTATTTAATACAGCTATACATGTTCCTATAGCTAATAGTGTGATTAGGACTGTATATTGAACTGGTTTTGTGTTTGCTTAGGGTACTATTCAGCCTGCCGGATCCGTCCTGCCGCAAGTGTAAAAGTACCCTTACAGTTCCATCAAATCAAGTGCAAACAACATCAACTCCAAATTTAAATTCAAATGTAAAGTGCAAATCCAAATACATGATTGCATCATTGCTTGCATCAAATCCAATTGTTATCAAACAGCATACTGCAAATAAAATGAGCAATTGTATGGAGTCAAAGACAGAAATATATCCACCATTTCATGTTGACTGACAAGACTGAACTGTTGAACCGCTATTTTGTGATACTTTATTCACCACGTGTTTTGTATATGGACAAACTGCTGCAGAAACAGCAGTGTTATATGGAGAATAGTTGAAGTTATTAAAGAAGTTATTTCAAGAATTTGGTGTACTCTTTAAACCTACTGCTTCCATAGAACGGCGCTAGAGGAATTACAGAGTAATAGACAGTCTGCTTAGAGTAAGTCAGAGACATCATAATTCTTCTAATGCCACAGCGCAAAAGGCACTTCATAGTGCTGCGCCTGTCACATGGCTGCTGTGAAACACACCCAGTCAGTGGCGTACTGCCAATATAAGCAGGGTACGCCACTGCTATGGGGCCCGTGGCACAGGGGGGCCCGGAGCACATGGAAGGCCACGCTCCCCACTGACTGCACTCACAGCTAGTGCTATTAGCGCAGAGCCGCACAGCAGCGGAGGCTGAGAGGCGGTCCTCCCACTTGAGTGTCTCCTCCCAGCGCCGCAGTTGTCCCCCAGTCTTCCCCCTCCCCCTGTATGACCTGAGGGTCTATGCTTTTTCCAGGCCCGGCTGAGCGCTCCCGAGTCCAGGAGGACCTAGGCTCCGTGCATCTGCTGCCTGCACTGCACACACACACTGGGCCAATCAGCCTTTAGCAGTGCAAAGATCCTGCTGCTGATTGGCCAGTGTATTCTGGCAGGCAGCAGGCGCGCACCCAGCCTGGCAGTTGTGCTTCCCGCCTCACCACCTCAGCTGCCCAGCCATGACCACAGAAGTTAAGAACAGCAGCCTGACTGAACCCAGGATCAGGCCCAGGAACCAGGCCCAGAATAAACACAGCAGCTGCCAGCCCGCCTACAGTAAGTGGATAATGAAACGTGCATCTATATTCTTGATGGGGGGGCAGCAGATTTCCTGTGGGGGTGGGGGGGCACTGCAGGCTCATAGAGGACTCAGGACCCCCCCCCCCCCCATGAACTCTGCTTGCTGTTAAGGCTTCATGCACACGAACGTGCGCCGGCCATTGCGTGCATTTGGCGCCGCAATTTGTGGTCCTCAATGCACGGGCACGACCGTAGGGGGGCGGGACAGATCGAGGACCCATTCAACTTGAATGGGTCCGTGGTCTGTCCGCACCGCAAAAAGGTGGTGCATGCACCACCTTTCTGCGGTGCGGAAGCAAGGACAGATACACCACAGAAGCACTCCGTAGTGTTTTTGTGGTGTTCTGTGTCTCCATTTCGCACCGCATCTTTGTGAATGGGTCCGTGATGCGGGGTTGGGGGTGTGGCAGGGGAGGAGCCCTGGCAGGAGGTGGGATGGGCCAGGGTAGTGGGCAGGGTTAGGGGGCCAAATTCAGATTTTTTATGCACTCCCCTGCACCCAGTAGTCATTAAAAGGCATTGTGGGGTCTTTAAAAAGCTTCTGGTATTAAATACAGCAAATTTATCTCCCTATCCCTTCCTTAGCACGGATGTCCCTGTTGATCTAAAACACATACACACACACACACACAGAGTAGTCCTTAAAAGGACTTTTGGGCCTTTGAAAAGCATTCTCTAACTAAAATTGCTGAAATTTGCTCCCTGCTTTGTCTTTCCCTTCCTACCCGATGCTTTCCCTGACTATGACTGATGTGTTATATAACCTTCGATGACGCGTTATGGCCAGCCAATCACTGTCATGCCAGCAGTTAACATTGCTACTGGCATTACAGTGAGGGCAAGCACCTTTATTGGCTGCTTAAAACCCGCAAATGTGCCGTGCAAGCTCGCTCATCACTACTGATTAGCCGTTGTGTGGTAAAGTGAGAAAATTACACCTTTTTTGGGGGTGTATTAGTGGAAAAAAATAAGGGCTTATTTGCCATTCAGCAGAACAGTCATATGTTCTAAAGCCTTTTGTATTAGTGGAAAAAAGGGCTTATTCGCAGTTCTGTGGTGAAGTCAGAAAATTACAGCCTTTTTTGGTGTTTATTAGTGGAAAAAATGGGCCTATTAGCCGTTCCATGGTGAAGTGAGAAAATTACAGCCTTTTTTGGGGTGTTCTAGTGGAAAACAAAAAGTATTATTTGCCAATCAGCTGTGTAGTTAGTGGTTCTAAAGCCTTTTTTGGGGTGTACAAGTGGAAAAAAAGGGGCTTATTAATCGTTCTGTGATGAAGTGAGAAAATTACAGCCTTTTTTGGGGTGTATTAGTGGAAAAAAATAAGAGCTAATTTCCCATTCAGTGGTGCAGTTATATGTTCTAAAGCCTTTTTTGGGGTGTATTAGTACAACAAAAAGGGCTTATTAGCCGTTGTGTGGTAAAGTTAAAAAATTGCAGCCTTTTTTGGGATTTATTAATTTCCTTTTTATTTATTTATTTGATCTAATGGTATGTCAGACAGAGAAGTGACAGGCCCTCCACAGGTACAGGTCGTAGCAGAGTTAGGGGGTGTGGCAGCAGGGGTCACTTCGAGAGGCCTGAGCTCCCAGTGTCATCTAGTGGTCATGTCTTGACCAGCAACCCAGCAGTTCATCCACTTCGTCCCATGTGGTATTAGACACCCCCATCCAAAAGTCAGTGGGTTCGTCAAACACAACTCTTAGTTGGCATGGCCTGGGAGCAGGTCCTGTGCCCTCACCTGTCCTCAACCTGCCTCTGTCCTTTTCTGTTCCCTCAGCCAGAGAATAACTATATGCTATGGGCTCAGCTCTACCATACAGCAAGGACAAGCTACTAAATGACAGTCAGCAGCTACTGCCCAACTAAGATCTGGAGAAGACATCTGCCACTTCCTCCGGTAGGCAGACAAGAAGTAATGAGCAGAGTGGAGTGGTAGGTGGTGTTGCGAGCAATAAGGTTCCTGGCTCAGAGACTATTGAGGAGGACATCAGTGACGTGCATGCAGTACTCGATGATAATGTAGCCTATCACAATTGGGAGCCGGGTGCAGAAGGGGCTTCATCATCATCGGGAGAAAAGGCTGGCAGTTTACGTGTGAGGCAGCGGCAGAGCCAGCAAGTGGATAGTGTGGCCAGGAGTCAACAGGGTGGCAGCAGTAGGAGGTCAGAAGCCAAACATTCCCGGGGTAGACCACCCACTTCGCAGGAGCCTACCTGCCCAGAAAGTAGTGGTGCAGGGGTTCACCGAGGCAACGGCGGTAGCAGTCAATCAGTGCGGAGTGTTGGGGATAAAATCACCTATTCGGCGGTGTGGCGGTTTTTTGTTATACCTCCGTAGGAGGTGTACATGGTCATCTGAGAGCAGAAGGTGAAGCGTGGCCAGGGTGTCAGGGTGGAGCTGTAACTACTGTCAAGGACAATATATTTCCTTTACGGCCACTGGGTGAATGTGGTTCCTGCCCAGCCAAACCAGCAGATGATGTCGCTTCCGCCTTCACGTTATCACGCTGTTGGTCCTGCGATAATGTCCGCCTCTGCCTCCTCATTCTCCACCTTGTCCTCAGCCTCCACTGCAAGGACAATTCACAGTGCCCCACCAGCATACCACTTGTGCAGGACATGGCAGTGTCACACTGTTCTGCACCTAGTTTGCTTGGAGTCACACAGGGGAGGAACTGCTCCGCGTCCTTCATCAAGAAATTGAACACTGGCTTTCCCCACGGCAACTCAAAATCGGAACCATGGTGACCGACAACGGGAAGAACATGGTGTTGGCGCTGTGTCAAGGAGGGATGAGCCATGTGCCCTGCATAGCGCATGTGTTTAATCTGGTTGTGAAGCGTTTCCCGAAGTCTTCCACCCATCTGCAAAACTTCCTAAAAATGGCCAGGAAACTTTGTATGCACTTCAGCCACTCGTACACCGCAAAGCACATCCTCCTTGAACTCCAACGGCAGATCGGCATCTGCTGTGGCAGGGTGGGGGGATAGGAGCAGTAACAGCTCCATCAGCAGCAACTTCACCAGCAGCAATCTCCAGTCATTATTTACTTGATTGCGAAAATCAGCAATGTAATATATTTGTGATAAAAATTTGCGAATTAGAATATTCGCGATCAACACTAAGGGGTAGGCAACTTTCCTATTGGTTGCTAGGGATATTGCTAAGTGCTGATATTCATGATAAATTCACAATAAATTCACGATTAGAATATTCGCTATCAACACTATTCGCGAATAGAAACATATAGCACTATATTCTAAATATTTGCGAATTCTCGAAGTGGCGATATTCACGATTAAAATTTGCAATTCGAATATTCGTGATCGACACTTCTGATGAGCAGCTTTCTTCACCTTCCTAGTGAAGAAACTACTCACCAGAAGCAGCAGCTAGACCTGGAGCAGAACCCGAACCATCAGGTGGTGGCATCCTTGGACAGCCCCCTGCCACCCCTTATTGAAAATCCGTTGGACTACTGGACAGCCAAACTGTGTTTGTTGCCGCAACTGGCTGAGTTTGCCCTGGAAAAGCTGTCCTTCCCGGCCAGTAGTGTGGGAGTTTAGTTTGGCGGGGGCCATAGTTACCCTAAGAAGAACTTGCCTGTCCATCCAAAATGTGGAGAGACTGACGTTTGTCAAGATGAATCAAGCATGGCTCAGCCAGGATTTTCACTTACCAATGCCTGATGCATCAGATTAGATCATCCATGCTGCCTTACCCAAACCTTGACAAAAGAGACTGGTTTCTTTTGGCTACATGCCTCAGCTACTGTTCTGATGCTGCCACCCGCCTGATGTCACACATCTGATGCCAAGTGTTCCTTCCTACACCCAGCATCATCAGCGAGTACTGTTATTGCGACCCACCTCCCCACCCTGTCACCGGGTAACACTGTGGTCTCCTTATGCTGCTGCCACCTTACCACTCAGGTCTCCTCGTTCTGCTTCTGCAAACTCCACACTCTGTCAGTGTGCCACTGTGTGGCCTCTTCATGCTGCTGCTACTACCACCTCCACACTATGTCACCTTGCCATTCTGTGGCCTCCTCATGCTGCTGCTAACTCAACACTTCATTATATCACTTGGCCACTCTGTGGCCTCCTCATACTTCTGCTGCCACCTCTTCACTATGTCTTCTTGCCAGTGTGTGGCCTCCTCATGCTACTGCTACTACCTCCACACTATGTCACCTTGCCAGTCTGTGACCTCTTCTTCATGCTGCTGCTAACTCAACACTCTGTTACTGAGCCACTCTGTGGCCTCCTTATGCTGTTGCTGCTGCCACCTTCACACTATGTCACCTTGCCACACTGTGGTCTCCTCATGCTGCTGTTAACTCAGCACTATGTCACTGGGCCACTCTGTGGCCTACTTATGATGATGCTGCTGCTGCCACCTCCACACTATGTCACCTTGCCACACTGTGGTCTCCTCATGCTGCTGCTAACTCAACACTATGTCACTGGGCCACTCTGTGGCCTCCTCATGATGATGATGCTGCTGCTACCTCCACACTATGTCTCCTTGAAACTCTGTGGTTTCCTCATGCTGCTGCTAACTCAACACTATGTCACTAGGTCACACTGTGGCCTTATCATGCTGCTGCTAACTCAACACTATGTAAATAAGCCACTCTGTGGTCTCCTCATGCTGCTGCTGCCAGCTCCCCACTATGTCACTGAACTATAACAATAGTTCATCCAGCTCACCTCCTCAGCATCCTGTATCCCCGGTGCCCGGAAACCAACAGGTAACTCCTTAAGTGAATCCAGTAAAGCAGATGAAAATGGTTCCAGCACCAAATTATCTTTCAATAAAATCTTACTTTATTTTCTTCACATAGACAAGTGCAGACAAAATCACATAGTGGACAGCAGCTTACGCGTTTCAGACAACTTGTCCTTAGTCGTAACTATGTCACTGAACTACTCTGTGGTTTCCTCATGCTGCTGCTAACTCAACACTATGTCATTGGGCCACTCTGTGGACTTCTCAAGCTGTTCTCCCACAAGGTTATGATTTGATAGCCAAAAGCAGGAGTGGGTACAAAACACAGAATACATGTAAATATTTAAAAAACACCTAGTGGACAGGATTTCTAAAACTTAACTTTTACTATGACAGTTAAACGTTGTATCATGTTGCAGTGAGAATACTGAAAAACACCCAAAAATGCTACTACTTCCTCTTTTGCGGCAGAGTCTAGGGGTACCGCGATCGGGAGTCCCTGTGCCCCGTCGTATGCAAATTTATTCCTGGGCTGGTGGGAGAATACCGTTGTTTTTGGGGATGAAGTCAGAATGGAGGTAGACAGAATCCAGATGTGGACATATTACATCGATGATGTGTTCGTCACCTGGAAAGGTGATGTAGAGTTGTTTTCCACATGGGCAAATCGCCTAAACAACAATATGGTTGGGCTGCGGTTCATGTCTAAATGTAATCCTACAACTTTGCCCTTTTGGGATATATGCATCATTAAAAACTCTGATGGTACGATCGACACTTCCATCTTCCGTAAACCTACTTCCACAAATTCCCTTCTAAGATGGGAGAGCCACCATCCATTCCCCCTAAAAAAAAGGGATACCCCTGGGCCAGTATCTGCGGTCGAGGCGGAACTGCTCTCATCGTTGTGATTTAATAGATAAAGCAGGAGATCTTAAATCTAGATTTCTGGACTGTGGGTACCCTTTGAATACTTTGAAGCCAGCCTTTCAGGCCGCATTGGCCAATGATCATACGTCTCTCTTCACCTCGAATAACAAGTGTGGAGAAACCAACCTCGCCACTGGGTTTTGGAGGGGACAGATTGCCTGCCTCTTGCCCCAGGATTATGGGCCCTCTCATCAGCCCATGCTAAACTTAAACCCCATGGCGATTTGACTGTGTTTGTGGCATCTGTGCGCTGTTTGGATATATTGAGCGCTCAGATCCAAGCCATCTGGGGATATGTTAAATGTCTGTGTACTGTAAAGGGTGGGAGATTATATATTGAATAGTGATGTCTGTCCTATTGTCCTCAAGTGTGTATTGGTGATTTCTCTTTGTCCTGAGAGATAATTGAATGACTCCTCGGTTGTCTCCAGGACAGAAGACATTGTGTATTCTCCTGCCTGTGATAATTACATCAACCCGTGTAGGGTAATTGTATCACGGGCAGAGGGGAGAAATATGCTGGGGGTGTTTCTATTGTCCCATTGTGTGTGATTGGCTGCTGTATCCCCTGTGTCTCAGTCTTCCTTCTGGGCCCCTAGGGGAGTGTCCACCAGGTGGGAGACCTGCATAAATACCGGGCAGGTAGCCCTCAATAAAGAGAATTCCTGTTTAACCATCAATACGGAGCCTCGTCTTGTACTTGGGGGGAATTGCTACGTCAGAACGTTCTCTTGCCTGTTCCAGGAGAGGAGGACTTCGTATGGTTCCAGTTCGGTGTAATCCAGTGGTTGTGGGTTGCTGTGCTCTTCGCCAGGGGAATCGCCCGAACGGTATTAACCCTCACTATACCAGGTTATACCGTAACAATTGGTGGCAAGCAACGGGATCGTTACTACAGCCAGAAGGACAGCAACAGAAGGCACCGTGGATTTTACAATTTGAGGGCAAAGCGTGTCCCAGTACAGCACCGGTATGGAACCACTAGTGGAGTATGATGAGGGTGTCATGGATGACCGAGATGCAGTCCGCAAAGGCATCTGGTACCAGGCACTGGGTATTGTGGGGTATCTGCGGGATGAGAGGCTCCCCAAGGACGAGCAGTGACAGCAGAAGAGAGTAGCCCTGCGGATGCCCTTCCTAGGAGAGCAGCCCCTGGAAGAGTGGGTAGAAGACCTGAAGCACCTGGTAAGGCGGGAGATGTGGCTGGAAGATGCCTACCAGGCACTCTGGTGGTATGAAGCTCGGTACCTTCCCCGGACAGCCGAGCATGACATGCCAGAGGGAGAGGAGTTTGATGGTCCTGGCTTGTTATGGGAGACTTTTTCAGAGCTGGAGTTTGGGAGCCCTACACAAGCCCGGTTCAGGGACCTCTTTGAGTGGCGGGAGAGCAGGTATGACTGGGACGACACTCACAAAATTGAGCAAGACCTGGTCCACCTGGTGACCCTGGAGATGGATGCTGCTGTGCATCTCCAAGTGTAGTTCTGTCCGTAAAAGGATACCTTTCAGCCAGGGCCTAAATACTAGCCCTAAAAGAGATATTCCCCTAAATCTGTGGTTTCTGTTGTGACTGAATTAGTGTAATATGGTATATAAATAGATAGTTAAATAGTGTTAGGTGCTAAAAAAAAGGCCTTAATTTGAACTCTGTACATTGGGCCAAATAAGTTTATCGTTATTGAGGTGAACGGTAACAATGAGGAAAACATCTAATAAGGGACGCGGACATGGTCGTGGTGGTGTTAGTATACCCTCTGGTGCTGGGAGAGGACGTGGCCATTCTGCCACAGCTACACGTCCTAGTGAACCAACTGCCTCAGGTCATAGTAGCCGTCAGAATCTACAGCGATATTTGGTAGGGCCCAATGCCGTTCTAAGGATGGTAAGGCCTGAGCAAGTACAGGCGCTAGTCAATTGGGTAACTGACAGTGGATCCAGCACGTTCACAACATTATCTCCCACCCAGGCTTCTGCAGAAAGCGCACAGGTGGTGCCTGAAAACCAAGCCCATCAATCTGTCACATCACCCTCTGCTGGCAGGGTTTCTCAAGGGAATCCACCTAGCCCTTCCCCAGTGGTGGAAGACATAGAATGCACTGATGCACAACCACTTATGTTTCCTGATGATGAGGACATGGGAATACCACCTCATCAGAGTCAGCACGTCTCTGATGATGACGAAACACAGGTGCCAACTGCTGCGTCTTTCTGCAGTGCGCAGACCGAACAGGAGGCCAGGGAGGAAGACTGTGTGGAAGACGATGCAGGGGACGATGAGGTCTTAGACCCCACATGGAATGAAGGTCGTGCCACTGACTTTCAGGGTTCAAAGAAAGAGGCAGTGGTAAGACCGAGCCAACAGCATAGCAAAAGAGGGAACAGGGTGCAAAAGCAGAACAGCCGTCGCCAAGAGAGTTCGCCTGCTACTGGCCACCGCCACCAGGGACCGAACACACCAAAGACAGCTTCAAGGAGTTCCCTGGCATGGCACTTCTTCACACAATGTGCTGACGACAAGACCCGAGTGGTTTGCACGCTGTGCCATCAGAGCCTGAAGCGAGGATTTAACGTTCTGAACCTTAGCACAACCTGCATGACCAGGCATCTACATGTGAGACACGGGCTGCAGTGGAGTAAGCACCTTCAAAACCAAGAATGGTCTTAGGCCCCTCCTGCTCCCTCTTCTGCGGCTGCCTCGGCCTCTTCCTCCACATCTGGAGGAACGTTGGCACCTGCCACCCAGCAAACAGAGGATGTGCCACCAACACCACCACCTCCGTCACCAAGCATCTCCACCGTGTCACACGTTTAGCTCTCCATCTCACAAACCTTGCAGAGAAAGCGTAAATTCCCACCTAGCCACCCTCAATCCCTGGCCCTGAATGCCAGCATTTCTAAACTACTGGCCTTTGAAATGCTGTCATTCAGGCTGGTGGACATGGACAGTTTCAAACAGCTGATGGCAGTTGTTGTCCCAAAGTACATCGTTCCCAGCTGCCACTAATTCTCCAAGAGAGCCGTGCCTTCCCTGCACAACCAAGTATAGGAAAAAATCAAATCGAGTGTGCACTGCGCAATGCCATCTGTGGCAAAGTCCACCTAACCACAGATACATGGACCTGTAAGCATGGCCAGGGACGCTATATGTCCCTAACTGCACACTGGGTAAATGTAGTGGGGGCTGGGCCCCAGGCGGAGAGCTGTTTGGCGCATGTCCTTCCGCCGCCAAGGATCACAGGGCATCATTCTTTGCCTCCTGTAGCCTCCTCCTCCTACTCGGCTTCCTCCTCCTCTGCTTCCACCAGCTTATCCAGTCAGCCACAGACCTTCACCACCAACTTCAGCACAGCCCGGGATAAACGTCAGCAGGCCGTTCTGAGACTCATGTATTTGGGGGATAGGCCCCACACCGCGAAGGAGTTGTGGCGGGGTATAGAACAACAGACCGACGAGTGGTTGCTGCCGGTGAGCCTCAAGCTCGGCCTGGTGGTGTGCGATAATGGGCGAAATCTAGTTGCAGCTCTGGGACTAGCCGGTTTGACGCACATCCCTTGCCTGGCGCATATGCTGAATTTGGTGGTGCAGAAATTCATTCACAACTACCCTGAGATGTCAGTGCTGCTGCATAAAGTGCAGGCCAACTGTGCGCTCTTCCAGTGTTCTCATCCTGCTGCTGCTCGCCTGTCTGCGCTACAGCGTAACTTCGGCCTTCCCGCTCACTGCCTCATATGCGACGTGCCCACCAGGTGGAACTCCACCTTGCACATGCTGGAGAGACTGTGCGAGCAGCAGCAGGCCATAGTGGAGTTTCAACTGCAGCACGCACGGGTGAGTCGCACTGCAGAACAGCACCACTTCACCACCAATGACTGGGCCTCCATGCGAGACCTGTGTGCCCTGTTGCGCTGTTTTGAGTACTCCACCAACATGGCCAGTGGTGATGACACCGTTATCAGCGTTACAATACCACTTCTATGTCTCCTTGAGAAAACACTTAGGGCGATGATGAAAGAGGATCTGGCCCAAGAGAAGGAGGAAGAGGGGTCATTTCTTACACTTTCAAGCCAGTCTTTTAGAAGTAGCTCAGAGGGAGGTCTTTTGCAACAGCAGAGGCCAGGTACAAATTTGGTCAGCCAGGGCCCACTACTGGAGGACGAGGATGAGGAGGATGAGGATGAAGCATGTTCACAGCGGGGTGGCACCCAACTAAGCTTGGGCCCATCACTGGTGCGTGGCTGGGGGGAAACGGAGGACGATGACGATACGCCTCCCACAGAGGACAGCTTGTCCTTACCTCTGGTCAGCCTGGCACACATGAGCGACTACATGCTGCAGTGCCTGTGCAATGACAGCAGAGTTGACCACATTTTAACGTGTGCTGACTACTGTGTGGCCACCCTGCTGGATCCCCGGTACAAAGACAACATGGCCACCTAATTCCCGCTCTGGAGCGTGATAGGAAAATGCGCAAGTACAAGTGCACTCTGGTAGACGAGCTCGTGAGAGCATTCCCAACTGACACGGGAGACAAGTGGAAGCCCAAGGCGAAGGCAGAGGAGGAACAAGAGGTCGCCAACGCAGCTGTGTCACGGCCAGCTCCTCTAAAGGCAGGGTTAGCATGGCCGAGATGCTAACTGCACCACCAGCTGATAGGGAACGTGTTAGCAGGATGCAGCATTTCAACAACATGGTTGAACAGTACATGTGCCCACGCCTCCACGTACTGACTGATGGTTCATCCCCATTCATCTTCTGGGTCTCCAAATTGTCCACATGGCTAAAGCTAGCCTTTTTATGCCTTGGAGGTGCTGGCCTGCCCTGCGGCCAGTATATTGTCTGAACGTGTATTTAGCACGGCGGGGGGGGGGGGGGTCATTACAGACAAACGCAGCCGCCTGTCCACGGCCAACGTGGAAAAGCTGACGTTCATAAAAATGAACCAGGCATGGATCCCACAGGACATGTCCATTCATTGTGCAGAACAGACATTTATAACTGCCTCGCCCTCAACCATACATTCTTGTTCTCCAAGGCACTTCTTTATTGAATCCTCTTTTTTTAATTGTACCAATATTTTGGGGGCAACACCAAGTTGAATGAACCTCACCTCTGTCTGGGTGCCAGGGGCCTAAAATTCTGTTAATCATCTGCTGCTTTGGCAGGTGACATTAAGCCTGATTTTCTGCTATGGGATCTCTCTCCTCTGTCTGGGTGCTGGGGCCTAAATAACTGAAAGTGGCCCGTTCGATTGGTGTGTGACATGATGCCCGATTTTCTGCTATGGGACCTCTCTCTTCTGTCTGGGTGCTGGGGCCTAAATAACTGAAAGCGGCCTGTTCCATTGGTTGGTAACATGATGCCTGTTTTGCTGCTATGGGACCTCTCTCCTCTGTCTGTGTGCTAGGGCCTAAATAACTGAAAGTGGCCTGTTCCAATAGTGGATAACATGATGCCTCTTTTTCTGCTAAGGGACCTTTCTCCTCTGTCTGGGTGCCAGGGGCCTACATTTCAGATAATCGCCTGTTGCTTTGCTGGGTGACATTATCCTCTTTTTGCTGTCCAATGACCTCTACTCTGTCTGGGTGTCAGGAGCCTATATTTTGTTTAATCATTTGTTGTCTTGGTGAGAGATATTAAACTCTTTTTACTGTCAAATGACCTCTACATTGTCTGGTTCTCAGGGGTCTATATTTCGTTTAAACGCTTGCTGTCTTGGTGAGCGATATTAAACTCTTCTTACAGTCAAATGACCTCTACATTGTCTGCTTGTCAGGGGCCTATATTTGTTTAAACGCTTGCTGTCTTGGTGGGTCATATTAAACTCTTTTTACTGTCAAATGACCGCCCCGTTGTGTGGGTGTCAGGGGCATATATTTTGTTTAATTGCTTTCTGTCTTGGTGGGAGACATTAAACTCTTTTTACTGTCAAATGACCTCTCCTCTGTCTGGGTGTCAGGGGCCTACATAAATGATAATGGCCTGTTCCATTGCAGGTTGACCTAAGTCCTGTGTTGCTGTTACGGGACTGCTCTCCTCCTGTGGCACTGCTTGGTGAAATCAATACTGATTTGGCATGATTGTAACTCTCCTCTTTGTGGGTGCCATGGGTATGAATCTGTGAATGAGGCGTGGCATTGCTGGGTGAAATCAATACTGTCTTGGCGTGATTTTAACTCTCCTCTTTGTGGGTCCCTTGTGCCTGAATGTTTGAATAAGGCAGACAAACATGATTCCTTCGTGGCTGTGATGACAACTTCAACTCCCATGTATGGTTGCCATTGGCCTGAGTCTGTGAGTGAGGCCTGTGACACTGCTGGCAGACATGAATCCTTCTTGGCTGTGATGTGAACTTCAACTCCCATGTAGGGTTGCCATGGCCCTGAGTCTGTGAATGAGGCCTGTGGCATTGTAGGCAGACATGAATCCTTTTTGGCTGTGATGAGAACTTCAACTCCCATAGCATTCCCACCTGACGCCACCCCAACCTCCTATTCCACCTCCTCCTCCAATTTGCCAATTGATATTGGTTAATTGTTATTTATTTTATTTTAGTTTAAGTCATTTCCCTATCCACATTTGTTTGCAGGGGATTTACCTACATTGTACTCCCTTTTGCAGCCCTCTAGCACTTTCCAGGGATTTTTTACAGCCTTTTTAGTGCCCAAAAGTTCGGGTCCCCATTGACTTCAATGGGGTTCGGGTTCGGGGTCAAGTTCGGGTCAAGTTCGGATCCCGAAGCCGAACATTTTCGCGAAGTTCGGCCGAATTTCTCGAACCCGAACATCCAGGTGTTCACTCAACTCTACTCATTTGTAATGCCCCATTCATTGCATGCTTTTCGTGGGATAACCCGTTTAAACCTTTGTGAATTATTCCATTAAAGGGGTTATCTAAATTTAGAAAGAAAGATCTACTACTTTCTTTCAAGAAACAGAACTACTTTGGTCCATGGGCTATATCTGGTACAGTAGGTCATTCGAAATCAAGCAAATGGGCCCAGTCACAATAAGAGACACATAAAAAGTAAAGTGTTAATGCTAGATATTTTTTATTTCACATGAACTATTTACAGACGCTGTAACCTCTAATCCTTCAGTTAGTCATGCCTCTGTTTACACGGCTAAGCAAATATGTATTGAAATATTAAGTAATTTTTTCAAATGTGACGTTTGTGTAAATATAACGTGAAACAGCAAATACTGTATGTTCTGAGCCAAAAAAGGACATTAAAAAAACAGATGCAATTTTTATAATTGTTTTTTTTTCTATTCTTATGATTCTTTGAAAGATAATGTATGCAGCTGGAGGCAAAATTTATTTTTCTCTAAAATTACATTTATTTTTTTTTCAAATAAAGTGGATAAATGGCTACTTCAAAGTCTTTTAGGTAACATTTGACACACGTTTACCAAATTATAAAGCTCTGTGCAATATCGGAGCAGAACTATACTCTGGATAATTTTAATTTCATTTTAATGTTGATGGTTTATAACAGTAATAATCACTTCGTAGCTGAAGTGCTCACCGCCGTTAAGGCTCTGGACAATTGGTGGTAATTATAAGTTAATTATTGGACTTCAGATTCCATAAATGATTTCTCTATGTACCGATTTCTTACTGATGTTTAGTAATTGTCCAAAGCAGATTATATATGGAATAATGTATCCCATAATAAACATTATAAGGAATATTAGAATTCACAGATTAGTTGCAGAGTGCCTTGGAACATTCTCAGTGGACTCAGGTGACATTTAATAGCATATTTTATGATATATGCTGTATTCACAATGCATACAGTATGTCTTATAATGAAAGAACACAATGTTCCTAACAACAAATTGAGCATTAAATTCATGGATTTCGGCATAACTATTTTACAAAGCCCTTATTGAGCCCCAATACAGATAAATAATGCTCATACATGAAGGGTGATTTTGCTGCACTATACAGATGTGTTTCTTTACCTTTCCTCTTGACTCGACGTATTCCAAGATAGGTAATGCAACATGACCAGCTTTGAAAAAACGGGTCTGCTTTGTCCCTCCATGGAGTCTGCAGCCTGCTTTCACAGCCCACCCCCTCCTCTGCCGGTAGTACTTGTGCACGCTCCACCTAGCTCTGAAGAGGCCAGCGCACACACCTTAATCTTCACTGGCCAATTGCTGGCAACCCTAGGATACATAAGGCACCTTCCCCAGGGGCTAAGTACCTGAACAATAGTTTCTTTCGTTTTCTAAGTTCTTGCAAAGGTATGACGAATTCTGTTGTGTGTCCGGGTACCAACTCTACCACCCGTTTACTGAACTCTGACCTTCTGTTGCCTTACCTGACCAGTGCCTGACTTTCATATAGAACCTACATTGCCCGCCATGACCTAGGACTGGTTCCCGTATTGCACACATTTTGCCAGCACTGACCTCGGTCAGTCTTTGACTTCAATTTTGCCACTCAGTGCCCTTAATCCGTTTCTCTGACCCCTGTGAGTCAGCTGTCAATCACACAGAGACTACTCCAGGAAGTAGCAGCCTGGTGGTTTCCCTGCAGTAAAGTCCAGATCCCTCTACAGGGGTTAAAGGGTGAATACCTGGGGATTGCCAGGATAATGTCCTTAGGATTAGCCCAAAGCCAAATCTGTTGGTTGACACAGTGGTTCCACACCCACTGTCATAACACGCTATGCAGTATCTGTTTATATGTGGCCACCTAGTGGATGTATTGTGGAATGTAGCCTCTCAAGGTTTTTCCTCTGATGTTGCAATATTGTATTTCACTTATGTCATAAAGATATAAGTCCTATACAAATTTGTGGAAAGGTAAAGATTGACCCATCTGTACATGCATACAAAGTAAAGGAGTCCACTTTTGGTCCTTGTTGAATATCACTCTATCTCATCCCAATGTAGTAGAGATTGGAAATGTAACCCCTTAAGATTTACCTCTTGTCTATGGCCTCATACTTTTATGTGCTTACAGAAATCCTTGATGGCCATATACATAGAACCTACAAAGTCTGTAACTCCAGAATAAAGGGTTCAACTTACTAGTCCTAATTTTATCAGATTTCCAAAAAGTTACTTCAGAAAAGCCATTGTCTTCATTGCATAGTACAGCACTTGTGTTGGATTTTGAAGGATCCAGTTAAGGGGGGAACTTTATATGCCAATGAACACACCAACCAACTCAAAAGGCAGAACAGGTATTTTGGAGAACCCATGTACTCTACATAGATGCAGGTCCCAGAGATTGAACCAAAACAACATGATCTAGCCACGGAATGCCCAGTCCAAGCAAGGCAAGTTATTCTGAGCAGAGAAACCTAGTCTTCGGCTGGAACATTTTGCTGAATTTGACCATTTACCAACATAATTGCCAATTTCATATGCAAAGTCAACAAAGCCTTCAATTTTCTCATGTAGATATTTTATATAGGCATATGCATGTTGCTATCTGTAATTGTTGCTCCAAATATTATTAGTCATGTTCAAGACAAATTCATATTTTCTTTTCAAGACAGGATCTTCTAGATGATATGATTGACAGTGCATGTTGAGTCTTGCACATTCTGATAGTAAAGCCAAAGACCCCCAGACATATTAAACTAATGTCGGCCAAACCCACCTTTTTCATCAGCCATATTGACAATCTAACTTTTATGGGAGTTCCTGACTTTCCCATGCCTTTAGTGCCATATGTGTAGAGATATTCTCATCTAGAAGCGATGCTCTAGAGGAGAAAAGTCCAATGGAACATGAAACTAATTTGTAGCCATATTGTGCCATTGTTTGTGATCCCTTATTATGACACTTAAAGTATAGGTATAAAAATATACAATGTTCTGATTGTAGATCTTTCCCAAAAACTCAAAATATTAGATTCTTAAATGGGACAATTGATGTGCAAATACTGCATACAAACCTCCAGAATGGAAACTTGTGAATTGATATGTTGCAACAATAGAGTCTTAGTTACCATTAATGGGAATGTGTCATTTGAAAATGACATTGTTTAAATCACATTTTATATTTAACATATTTTTAATAAATATTTGCTGATGTTATTTTTAAGTTTCCTGTCAAAATATATTTTAATAAACCCTAAAATCCTGTGTTTTTTGCACTGGCTCTAAACCTAATAAAAGACACCCATTTATGGTCTGTACAGATCACTTTTCAGCATCATTATCATCAAAGGCAGGTTTAAAAGGAAGGATATCACATATATATAGATAACACAGGATCCACCATTCACAATAGATGATGGTTACAGCTAGAGATGAGCAAAGTTCTTAAAAATTCGATTCAGCTACTTTGCCTAATTTGACAAAAAAATCACTTTGTGACTAATTACTGTCACCAAGCACTTTTGTTTGTAATTAGCAGGCGCAATGAACAACATGGATCCAGAGATATCCCCATGCATACATTTGTTTTGCTAGATTTATTTCAAGCTGTCAGCTTAGGGGATATGTCCTTTCTGAGGGGTGTGTTCTTCTTGTTGCAGCTGAGGCAGTTAAAGGATGGAACTGAGCATGTGCTTCCATCTCAGTGGGTAGGACAGAGAAATTAGAAAAAGAGCAGCAAATCTGCCACTAATCTGCCGCTGATTCAGAAGTGGAAAACATGCATTTTCAGTTGCTAAATCTGCCATCAAAAGTCACAGCAACAATTGCAAGGAGCGGCTTTTATTCTCCACCAAGTGACAGTACAGGGCACAAATTACTTTTTGGAAGAAATAATGGCGGCCAGATAACTTTGAGCAAGGCTCAACTTCCTAAAGGCAGCAGACTGTACTAAATGGTACGGCAGTGACCGCACCACCAGCAACTTGGCCAGGCAGGAAATAAGATTGCACACCATCGGATTACTGGGCATTTAAAGTTGTTTCCTGGTCGTGCATTCCATTATTGATGGCTGACGATGGAGCGGGGGAGTAGGCACCACAACTCTATTGAACCACATGAAGGGGCATCACCCGATCCACTGAAAAAATAAAGGTGGATGGATCAGGAGAAGCAGTAACTGATGATGACAAGGACACCATACTGTATGTGGGTGTGTCCTGGCTGCCACAAAGGATACTAGGAGAAGGCGAAAATTCTTGTTGCGCTAGCTGGCGCCCACCTCTATTTTTTCTATAGATCGGGTGATGCCCCTTCATGTGGTTCAATAGAGTTGTGGTGCCTATTTTTGTGTCTGACTGCCCATGGCTTATTTTACTATTACAGATCTTGCACAGAGAAATGCTACTGTCTTCCGACAGCGTAGAGAAAAACAGCCATATGGGAGTTATAAACCTATAATGTGGTTATTCCTCAAACACCACCACTATCATGATGCAGGAAAGACCAGTATAAGATTTGTATACTTTGTTATTTGCATGTCACAATGCTAAGTCAAAGCAAATATTATTAATACTATAAAACACACGTTTCAAACTTCTAATGCAATTAATCTCTTGTCCACAACACTGATTCATTATAATTCAGGACAGGCGGTAAAATTTCCATGGTGTAATTTGCGTCTAAGTTTACTTGTATAGCAATAGCATTATTGTCATAAAATACTTGTGCTATATGCTGCACATTTAATAACACCTGTTATAATGTACTTAAATAAAACAATTGCAATTGATCAGCAGCAGAATGCTATTGAGGTGCTGTTCTGGCAATAATAATATATATAAAAACTTGAGGCTTTGAACTAAAAAAACAGCTGTCTGTTCAAATGAAAATAAATACTGTGCTGTGCTGTGCTATGAGGTTCCATGAGAGCTGGCAATAAAAATATGTAATAGAAATGTAAGGTTTTGAACTATAACGTTTTATTCAAATGAAAAAAATTAAAATAATATTTCTTTCTTGCATTTGGCTGGTTTTATAGTGCAAAACTGTTAGGGTAAAGTTCTGTAGCAGATGTATTACTAAGGGTTGACTGTGCTCCACCCAGCCCCTCAGCCACTCACTCCCTTAACCTATTTTCCCTAAACAGACCCTAGTAAACAATTACTTTTTATAACTTGAGATTATTACTTTTGACTCTATACACTGTGTAAGATCGTTTTCTGTCAGACACTGCATACATCCATTCGCCCTTACTGACAGCTCAACAAAGAAAGACCTTCTGCTCACTCTGCATCTCTCTACCTGCTGCCACTCATGATTGGCTGATGAGGCTGTTATTCAGGTTCTGAGCCAGTCATGGCAATACCCCCCCTGCTTTGCACCTGCTGTCAGGGTCATGTGAGCATCCTTTTTCTTCCTTCCTCGTGGTTTTTCCCACAGACATATGCAGTAGAATGGCACTTTGCGCCGTTTTACTGTATGCATCTGAAGAACTTTGGGTTCCTTTTGGCAGACAAATTTTGACAAATTCTTAATGAATCCAGTTTGTTCTGAATTGATTCCCTCATCCTTAATGAATACCATCCCTTATTGACCATATCCAATTAACAACATTTGATGACTGTGGTGTCAAAAGGTAAATTCTTATGCAATTATGTAATTTTACATTGGATGATTTGTGAGAAGTTTTGGTGCAGTTTATACTAATTTGCACAAATACATTGATAAACATGCAATTTTTTATTGTAGCAAACTGGAATATTCAGTAACCAACTGGAAAATAATATCCAATAAGGTGTTGCTGTGGACTTACTGTGCCAACTGACCGGTTTGACTTGGGCTAAACCTAAGGCCTCCTGTACACGACTGTATGACTTTTTCAGTATTTTGCGGTTCGTAAAAAATACGGGTGATGTCTGTGCATTCCATTTTTTTGCGGAACGGAACAGCTGGCCCCTGATAGAACAGTACTATCCTTGTCAGTTATGTGGACAATAATAGGACATGTTCTAACTTTGAATGGAATGGAAATACGGAAACGGAAGCATACGGAATACCTTCCGTTTCTTTTGTGGATTCATTGAAATGAATAGTTCCGTATACGGTCCATATACAGAACGCAAAAAACGGTACATAAACGAAAAAAAAAAATACATTCATGTGCAAGAGGCCTAAGGCCATTTTCCGGGTGGACTCACAGGAATCAGATACACCAAAGCAAAGCACCGAGGGTCAGACAATATATGTAGTCAAGAGATCGACCAAATTTAAGGCAGCCAGAATATTAGTATATTTAAGGAAAAAGTACAAAGTTAGTCAGGCAGCAGTAGGGCAATCTGAGAACATGCTAAGTTAAGGGCAGGTGGCTAGGATTAATTAGTCGGTTGCCAAGCTGGAGTTCAAAACACAGGTAGTCAGACAGAGAATCACATCTTTGCTCTTAACCAGAGAAAAGACAACCCAAATGTCAGTCACCGTCCCAAATTGTGCCTTAAATAAACAGGGACACCCAGCCATTGGAATTGAGCATGTACTGCTGACCCTTTAAGAGACCGAGAGTGAGTGTTCACCCTATGGATTAGGCCTTGAGGCCACAGGAACAAATTTGCAGACTGCAGCCTGTAGAGGATGTCAGCGACAGGCACTATTGAAGCTGGACAGAAGGGAGCAGGGCTGGAGAGCAGAAAGGCAGCTAGGTTAAGAATTTTGGCATCTATGCCTACAGTAGAGAGTAGGACCATGGTGGGCACAGACCTCCGCCATGAAAGAGTGGATGTTAACTTACGCTTAAGAATAAGTATAGATATAATTGAACAATGTGAAATCCCATAAAAATGTAACGAAAAAGAACTTATGAATTATTTTACTTGAATATTTTATATTAAGGATTCAATGCAGGGGGAGCGGGTTCAATGAACATTGCTAACTACAGAGGAAAAATCAAATGTTTCATTACCAAATAGCACATCACACTGTAGAACGACCTAAGAAGCTGATTCTCAAATATTTTGGACGTTAAATGGCATTCATTTTTTATGATCTTCTCTTTGTAGGGAACTTTGCAATGTATTACTGGCACAATCTGGAGCAAAATCCAAGGCCCTGAGATGTGCTTCCCTATAAAATTACTACTGACGTCTAAAATGCGTCCCTTGAAATTTCCTTTGTCAGGCAGCGAGGAGAAAATATGGTAGCTTAATTGAGAAATGTTAGGATCAGCAAGTTGTCTTCTATTTGCAAAACATTTCAATCAGACCAAGCCTTTGTTAACAACCCTGAAGCGTATTGCTATAATACTGTTATATTCGGCTTCCATAGGAATTATTGCAGAGTGTAGAAGCACTTTAAATGATGAGACCTTTGGGCTCACTGCTTGCTCAATGACTTACGAATCATATTCACTCTGTTTATTAGTTAATCTTTTTTTACGGCACTGCAAAAATTGAATTTTAAGCTGAGGCAATGTTCCCCTTGAAGACTGGCTCATCAGAAGGAACTGTGCATGAGAGGAGGACAGCTTTAAAGCATCAATGTGTAGCCTCTTTCTGCTTAAAATCTAAATATAATTTATGTTTTTTTGTAAAGGCAGTGATTGTATTATAATCATAAAAAAAAACTTATAGTTATCTACCCAAAACCCTCTCTATCTAATGAAACTAATACTACTGATGCTCTCTGCTGCTGCAGCCATGACATCGAGTTTTGACTGCAGCAACGACTTGCCCGAAGCCAGTGAGGGACTGCTGCTGTAAAATGCAGTGTATGGGCACATCACAGCTGAAATCATGAAAAAAAATGTATATCTTTTAAAATTATTTCTAGAGATGAGCGAATCAAAGCTGATGAATTGGAATTCCATCCAAATCCGAATTTCCTCCCGCTTCGTGGTAACGAATCACATTTTTTCCTAAAATGACTACTGCACATGTTAGGACATGGAGCAAGGAACTCTGGGAACGAAGGATCACCCACAATGCCATGCATGCAGCCAATCAGCAGCCAGCCAGCCCCTGTGATGTCACAGCCCTATAAGTAGCCTCAACCATCTTGGATTCAGCCATTTTCCAGCGTACTTAGTGCAGGGAGAGATGTCAGCAGGCACTAGGAAAAGTGCTTGGAAAGATTGTAAAACTTATATTTTGCTGAATAAAAGTTCAGGGAAAGTGTAGGGAAAAGATAGGGAGGAATTATTACGCAGTATTGAAGCAGAACAGGGTTCAATAGGAGTGTTTACAGCCTGGGTGAATAGGAATAATCCTATTACCCCTTGCTACACTGACTGCGGATCCAAATCGCCATTATACTGCTGTTCATTTCAGGTTTGCAATACCTCTGTAATTCCAGCGTTCTTGTTATTGGGATCTTATTAGCCCGTGTTCATGTTCTAAAGCCTTTTTTTGTTGTGTATTAGTGGAGGGAAAGAAAGGGGGCTTATTAGCCAATGTGTGTTGAAGTGAGAAAATTACATCCATTTTGGGCGTCTATTAGTGGTAAAAAAAAGTATTATTTGCCGTTCACGGCCGCAGTTATATGTTCTAAAGTCTTTTTTTGGCGTGTATTGGGGGGGGGGGGAGAAAAAGGTCTTATTAGCTGTTGTGTGGTGAAGTGAGAAAATTACAGCCCTTTTTGTCATATATTAGTGGCAAAAAAAAAAATTATTTGCTGTTCACGGCCGCAGTTATATGTTCTAAAAACCTTTTTTGGCATGTAGTAGTGGGGAAGAAAAAAAGGGCTTCTTTGGCGTGGCAGTTCTTCACACAATGTCCTGACAACAAGACACGAGTGGTTTGCATGTTGTGCCATCAGAGCCTCAGGACAAGTTGCATGACCAGGCATTTACATGCAATTTGCAAAGCATGAACTGCAGTAGAAAAAACACCTTAAAAACCAGGAATCTTCTCAGGCTCCTCCTGCTCCCTCTTCTGCTGCTGCCTTGGCCTCTCCCTCCACCTCTGGCATCACCGTGGCAACTGGCGACCAGCAAACATAGGATGATGTTCCACCCACACCACCACATACGACACCATCACTAAGCATCTCCACCGTGTCACACGGCAACGTTCAGCTGTCCATCTCCCAAACTTTGGCGAGAAGGAGGAAATACCAACCTATCCACCCTCGAGCCCTGGCCCTGAATACCAGCATTTCAAAATTACTGGCCTTTGAAATGCTGTCATTCCATCTGGTGGAGACGAACTGTTTCAAACAGCTGATGGCTATTGCTGTCACCCAGTACGTTGTTCCCAGCCGCTACTACTTTTCCAGACGAGCCGTCACTTCCCTGCACAACCAAGTGGAGGATAAAATCAAGGGTGTGCTGCGCAACGCCATTTTTAGCAATGTCCACATAACCACAGATACATGGACCAGTAAGCATGGCCATGGTCGCTATATCTCCCTAACTGCACACTGGGTAAACATAGTGGCGGCTTGGCCCGAGGCGGATAGCAGTTTGGCACATGTCCTTCCACCACCGAGGATCGCAGGGCATTATTCATTGCCTCCTGTTGCTTCCTCCTCCTACTCCACATCATCCTCCTCCTACTCCTCTTCTACCACCCCCACGTCTGGTCATCGAAAGAATCTCACACCCAACTTCAGCACAGCCCGGGGTAAACAGTTTTTAAAACTCATGTGTATGGGTGACAAACCCCACACCGCACAGTAGCTTTGGAGGGGCATATAACAGCAGACTGATGAGTGGTTGCTCCCAGGGAGCATCAAGCCCGGTCTGGTGGTGTGCGATAATGGGCAAAATCTCGTTGCAGCTCTGGGACTAGCCGGTTTGACGCACATTCCTTGCCTGGTGCATGTACTGAATCTGGTGGTGCAGAAGTTTCTTAAAACTACCCAGACATGTCAGAGCTGTTGCAGACAGTGTGGTCCGTATGTGCTCGCTTTCGGCGTTCTCACTCTGCTGCTGCTCACCTGTCTGTGCTGCAGCGTAACTTCGGCCTGTCTGCTCACCGCCTCATATGCGACGGGCCCACCAGGTGGAACTCTACCTTACATATGCTGGAGAGACTGTGCGAGCAGAAGCGGGCGATAGTGGAGTTTTAGATGCCGTATGCACGGTTCAGTCGCTCTGCGGATCAGCACCACTTCACCACCAGTGACTGGGCCTGCATGCGAGACCTGTGTACCTTGTTGCGGTCTTTTGAGTACTCAACCAACATGGCCAGTGCTGATGACGCCATTGTTAGCATTACAATACCCCTTCTATGTCTCATTGAAAAAATATTAAGGCGGTGATGGAAGAGGATGCAGCACAGGAGGAGCAGGAAGAGGGGGCATTTCACAGGGATTCAGGCAGGTCATACAGAAGTTGCTCAGAGGGTGGGTTCCCGCAAAAGCAGAGGCCAGGTATACATGTGGACAGCCAGGCCACACTTCTCGAGGACGAGGAGGAGGAGCATGAGGTAGAGGAGGAGGTGGCACCCTACGCAGTTCAGGGCCATCACTGGAGCGTGGCTGGGGGGATACGGAGGACACAGATGATACACCATCTACAGAAGACAGCTTATCATTACCTCTGGGCGACCTGGCACACATGAGCAACTACATGCTGCAGTGTCTGCACAATGACAGCAGAGTTGACCACATTTTAACGTGTGCTGACTACTGGGTTGCCACCCTGCTGGATCCCCGGTACAAGGACAACGTGCCCACCTTAATTCCCGCACTGGAGCGTGATAAGAAGATGCGCCACTACAAGCGCACGCTGGTAGACGCTCTCCTGAGGGCATTCCCAAATGACACGGGGAAAAAAGTGGAAGCACAAGGCGAAGGCAGAGGAGGAAGAGGTCACCAACGCAGCTGTGTCATGGCCAGCAACTCAGACAGCAGGGTTAGCATGGCCGAGATGTGGAAAAGTTTTGTCACTGCGCCACAGCAAACTGCACCACCAGCTGATAGGGAACATGTTAGCAGCATTTCAACAACATGGTGGAACAGTACGTGTGCACATGCCTCCACGTACTGACTGATGGTTCTGCCCCATTCAACTTCTGGGTCTCCAAATTGTCCACATTACCAGAACTTGCCCTTTATACCTTGGAGGTGCTGGCCTGTCCTGCGTCCAGTGTATTGTCTGAACATGTATTTAGCACGGCAGGGGGCGTCATTACAGACAAACGCAGCTGCCTGTCCACGTGGACAAGCTGACGTTCATAAAAATGAACCAGGCACGGATCCCACAGGACTTGTCCGTACCTTGTGCAGAATAGACATTTATAACTGCCTCGCCCTCAACCATACATTCTTGTACTCCTTGTACTTCTTTATTGAATCCTATTTTTTTTAACTATACCATTATTTTGGGGGCAACCCCAAGTTGAATGAACCTCTCCTCTGTCTGGGTGCCAGGGGCCTACATTTCAGCTAATCGCCGGCTGCTTTGGTGCGTGACATTAACCTCTTTTTGCTGTAAAATGACTTATCCTCTGTCTGGTTGTCAGGGGCCTATATTTCGTTTAATTGTCTGCTGTTCCTTTGCAGGTTGACCTGAGGCCTGAGTTGCTGTAATGGGACTGCTCACCTCTGTCTGGGTGCTAGGGCCTACATAAATGATAATGACCTGTTCCATTGCAGGTTGACCTGAGGCCCGAGTTGCTGTTACTGGACCGCTCACCTCTGCCTGGGTGCTAGGGCCTACATAAATGATAATGGCCTGTTTTATTACAGGTTGACCTGAGGCCTGAGTTGCTGTTATGAGACCGCTCATCTCTGTCTGGGTGCTAGGGCCTACATAAATGATAATGGCCTGTTCTATTGCAGGTTGACCTGAGGCCTGTGTTTCTGTTATGGGACTGCTCTCCTCTGTCTGGGTGCTAGGGCCTACATAAATGATAATGGCCTGTTCTAATGCAGGTTGACCTGAGGCCTGAGTTGCTGTTATGGTACTGCTCACCTCTGTTTGGGTGCTAGGGCCTACTGTGGGGAGTCGCTCTGGTAGACGGCGGTGCGGGTGCAGTATAGAGGCAACAGGGAGTCCAGAAGGTGCGGAAAACAGTGTTTTATTCACACTTGTATCAAAATAACAGCAGAAAGTCAATTGGTGTTAAGTCACACACATCAGCAAATGAAGGGGAAAACAAAATGTCCAAACACAGGTTCCATTCACCTGGCAGGTTTGATGTGCGGGTTCGCACCTGGCTGTCAGCCCAGCCGCAGGACAATCCTCCTTCAGGGTTCCAGGACAGCTGCACGCCTCCTTGCTGGGCACGTCCTTCCACCCCAGAGAGCTCCACACCACTAGCAGCAGCTTCCAAGATAATCACTCTCACAGCTGGTGGTGCTGGCTGAGTTTATAAACCCAGCCCAAAACTCGGACTGGACCGTGGGGAGCAGCCACCCACCCTACTCTTTAGCTGCTCCCAGTAAGAGCCGGCCCGGATCAGCTTTGCAGCCATGCTATTTAACAGAGTCAAACAGCACTAGCTGCTGCAGACAAAAACCCGGCTCTCACCTCACCGAGGCCAGCAACCTCGGTGACACGTACCTGCCATCTAGGACGGCACCCTGCACCTTACCACATACCCCCCTTTGTTCAACCCTGAGGGGTGGACACAGGACAAACAGTGTACCCGGGAGAGCGCGTCTGCATTTTTTAATAACCGGCCCGCTCTGTGCTCCACCGTGAATTTAAAATTCTGTAGGGACAGAAACCACCTGGTGACCCGGGCATTCCTCTCTTTGGCTTGGGACATCCACTTGAGTGGGGAGTGGTCGGTCACCAGGCGAAAGCTTCTGCCCAACAGGTAATAACGGAGGGCCTCGAGTGCCCACTTGATGGCCAGGCACTCTCTCTCGACTATGCTGTACCTAGTCTCTGCTGGGGTGAGCTTGCGGCTGAGGAAGACAACGGGATGCTCCTCCCCATTGACTTCCTGCGACAGTACCGCACCAAGGCCAACCTCAGAGGCGTCGGTCTGGACTACGAAATCCTTCCTGAAATCGGGTGTCACCAAAACCGGGGACCCACACAGGGCCGATTTCAAGGCGGAGAAAGCCTTTTCCGCCTGCTCATTCCAGCGGACCATCCCTGTCTTACGCCCTTTAACAACTCTGTCAATGGCGAAGCAATAGTAGCAAAGTGGGGCACAAACCTCATGTAATACCCCACAATCCCCAGGAACGACTTTACCTGCCTGGTGGTGACCGGTCGGGGCCAACTCCGTATTGCCTCTACCTTATTTACCTGAGGCTTGATGACTCCCCGCCCAATTACATATCCCAGATATTTTGTCTCCTCTAACCCTATGGAGCACTTCTTTGGGTTAGCGGTCAGTCCGGCTTTCCTCAGGGCATCCACTACCGCCTGCACCTTGGGTAAATGGCTTTCCCAGTCGGTGCTGTGGATGACTACATCATCTAAGTAGGCCGAGGCGCACCGACGATGTGGTCGCAGCACTATGTCCATTAACCTTGGAAAGTGGCGGGGCGCCATGCAGGCCAAAGGGTAAAACCTTGTAGTGATACAGGCCCTGCGGGGTAACAAATGCGGTTTTTTCCTTAGCCGACTCGTTAAGGGTACCTGCCAGTACCCTTTAGTGAGGTCCAGCACAGAAAAATAACGGGCTTGTCCTAAACTTTCAACAAGCTCGTCTACTCGGGCATGGGATACGCGCCAAACTTGGATACTTCATTTAACTTGCGAAAGTCGTTGCAGAACCGCAACGTCCCATCCGGCTTGGGTATTAGGACTATGGGACTGGCCCACTCACTTTTCGACTCCTCAATGACATCGAGCTTCAACATTAACTGCACTTCCTCCGCGATGGCCCGCCGCCGAGCCTCGGGTACCCGGTATGGTTTTAACCGACCTTGGCCTGAGGCTCAGTGACGATGTCATGTCGGATGAGAGACGTGCGGCCAGGGAGGTCCGAGAACACATCCGTGTTCCGACTGAGGAACTCCCTGACTTCCTGAACTTGTTTGGAAGATAGGCTGTCTGCAATTTTTACCGTGGTTACGGCTTCACAGGCCTCGAACTGTGGGGCTGGACCCTTTCACCTAGAAGCCCTGGCCGGGGCTGTGGTCGTCGGCCGCGTCCCTATCTTTCCATGGCTTAAGTAAATTCACGTGGTACACCTGCTCCGGCTTGCGCCGCCCTGGCTGGTGTACTTTGTAATTTACTTCCCTACCTTCTCGATCACCTCATAGGGGCCCTGCCACCTAGCTAGGAATTTGCTGTCAAGGGTGGGTACCAGAACCAAAACCCGATCTCCCGGATTGAAGTCCCGCACCCGAGCCTGACGATTGTACACCCTACTCTGGGCTTGTTGCGCTGCCTCCATATGCTCCCGGACCAAGGGCAACACCCTTTCCATCCGTTCCTGCATTTGGGCGACATACTCAATGACACTTTTGTGGGGGACAGGCTGTTGTTCCCATGCTTCCTTGGCGATATCCAACAGGCCCCGAGGGTGTCTGCCATAAAGCAGTTCGAAGGGCGAGAACCCAGTAGAGGCCTGGGGCACCTCTCGCACTGCGAACATGAGATAGGGCAGAAGCAGGTCCCAGTCCTTCCCATCTCTAGACACCACCCTCTTTAACATATTTTTTAGAGTTTGGTTAAACCTCTCCACAAGACCGTCTGTTTGCGGATGGTAAACGGACGTCCGTAACTGCTTTATACGCAACAATTTACACAGTTCCTCATTACTTTGGACATAAAAGGGGTCCCTTGGTCTGTCAGAACCTCTTTTGGCAGGCCCACACGGGAAAACATCTCCATTAACTCTTTGGCAATGAGCTTAGCCGAGGTATGTCGCAGAGGCACCGCCTCCGGATACCGAGTGGCATAGTCGAGAACTACCAGAATGTGTTGGTGGCCCCTGGCAGACTTTGGTACAGGCCCACTAAATCCATCGCGATTCGCTCAAACGGTACTTCAATAATTGGCAGAGGTACCAGAGGACTACGGAAATGTGGCTGGGGGCTAGTTATCTGACAGGTCGGACAGGACTTACAATAATTCTCTACCTCCTTGAACACACTGGGCCAATAAAACCGCTGCAGTATGCGGTCCTGGGTTTTCTGCCACCCCAGGTGTCCCCAAGAACATGTTGGTGGGCAAGCTCCATGACAAGCTTGCGATACGCTGTGGGCACCACCAACTGTTCAACAGGTTCGCCTCGGATTTGGTTCACCCGATACAACATATCCTGCAGAACAATAAATCGTGGGAACATTAATTCAGCCCCTGGTTTCTGGGGTTTCCCATCAATTTCCAGCACATTCTCCCAGGCCCTGGTTAGGGTTTGGTCCCGGTGTTGTGCGGTCCCAAAATTTTCCCCGGAGACATTGAGGTCTGCCAACTCAGGTCCCGGTGGCAAGTCCTCCGTGTCTCCCACCATTACACTCAGTGGGGTTGTCTCCCCTCTACCGCTGGAGCAGTGGTCACCCCTACCGCCGGCCCTTCAGACTCGGGCTCCCAGGGTTCTGGCCTTCCAGTGGTATCAGGCCACTCCACTAGGGTCACCCCTGTCTCGGGTCCCTCAGATACCTTTATTACCGGCCACAGCGCCGGAAAACCGGGGAAGTCCCTCCCAAGTATCAGTTCGTGTGGGAGTTTAGTAGCGACAGCCACCTCATGGGTCCACCTACCAGCCGCGGTGGACAAAGTCACTAGTGCAGTGGGGTAGTCTTTCAGGTCTCCGTGGATGCACAGGACCCCGACTTTACGGCCAGTATACTCCGCAGGCCGTACAAGGGCAGCCCTTACCAGGGAGACTAAACTCCCGGAGTCCAGCAGAGCCACCGCCAGAGAGTCTCCCACCTCTACCTGACACAGGTGGTTATGGTCCTGCACCTCACGGGTGCCAGTTGCGCACAGCTTCCGTGCATACAGGGAGAGACGACCCCGTAGTTCATATCCATCGGCTCATCCCGATGCGGACAGTCGGCCCTGACGTGGCCTGGCTCCTGACACCTCCAGCATACCACGGGAGGCGGACTCGCAGGGGGTATATTCCGTGCAGGCCGCTCTGTCGCCGGACGTCGGAACTGGGGCAGAGGCCTCCGGGGTTTGACTGACCCCTTCCCCGCAAGAGTCCCCTGCAGGTTTCTGGTGGCCTCGTAGCGCTCCACCAGGTCGACCATCTCCAGGGCATTGGTGGGCGATACCTGGCCGATCCAGTGCTGGAGGGGATAAGGCAGGGCCCTCCAAAAGATGTCCGCCAACAGTCGATCCAGCATGGCAGTGGGACTTAGTAGATCGGGCTGCAGCCACTTTTGCAGCCTGTGCAGCAGATCGTAGTACTGCGGCCTAGCGGGTTCAGTCGCTTTAAAGTCCCACTGGTGGACTCTTTGGGCGCGGACCAGCACGTTCACGCCCAGTCTGGCTAGGACCTCTCCTTTCACGGTGTCATAATCTGCCGCTTGGTCGTCCGACAAGTCGAAAAACACCTGCTGGGGTCCGGAAGCCAGGAACGGAGCGACCACCTCAGCCCACTGGTCACGGGTAACTTTTTCCTCACGGCGACCTTCTCAAAACCGCCAGGTACGCCTCAACGCCGCCTGCGGGGGTCATTTTTGGGATCGCCGCACGGACCGCTTCCGGGCATCATGGACGTGGTGGGACGCTCCTGCCGCCTGTAACGCCATCACATGTTGTAGCAATAGTTGGTTGGTCTCCCGCTGCTGCACGTTAGCCTCTATGAGAGCCTTCACAGCAGCCTCCATGTTGCCAGAAACTCCTGCTTGCAGCTTTGCTGGCTTAATATATTCCATACACTTTAGAAAAACAAAACTTCGGCGTTACGCCAGCCTCACTGCGCATGCCCGCATCCGACACCAAATGTGGGGAGTCGCTCTGGTAGACGGCGGTGCGGGTGCAGTATAGAGGCAACAGGGAGTCCAGAAGGTGCGGAAAACAGTGTTTTATTCACACTTGTATCAAAATAACAGCAGAAAGTCAATTGGTGTTAAGTCACACACATCAGCAAATGAAGGGGAAAACAAAATGTCCAAACACAGGTTCCATTCACCTGGCAGGTTTGATGTGCGGGTTCGCACCTGGCTGTCAGCCCAGCCGCAGGACAATCCTCCTTCAGGGTTCCAGGACAGCTGCACGCCTCCTTGCTGGGCACGTCCTTCCACCCCAGAGAGCTCCACACCACTAGCAGCAGCTTCCAAGATAATCACTCTCACAGCTGGTGGTGCTGGCTGAGTTTATAAACCCAGCCCAAAACTCGGACTGGACCGTGGGGAGCAGCCACCCACCCTACTCTTTAGCTGCTCCCAGTAAGAGCCGGCCCGGATCAGCTTTGCAGCCATGCTATTTAACAGAGTCAAACAGCACTAGCTGCTGCAGACAAAAACCCGGCTCTCACCTCACCGAGGCCAGCAACCTCGGTGACACGTACCTGCCATCTAGGACGGCACCCTGCACCTTACCACACTACATAAATGATAATGGCTTGTTCCATTGCAGGTTGACCTGAGGCCTGTGTGGCTTTTATGAGACCGCTCTCCTCTGCCTGGGTGCTAGGGCCTACATAAATGATAATGGCCTGTTTTATTACAGGTTGACCTGAGGCCTGTGTTTCTGTTATGGTACTGCTCATCTCTGTCTGGGTGCTAGGGCCTACATAAATGATAATGGCTTGTTCCATTGCAGGTTGACCTGAGGCCTGTGTTTCTGTTATGGGACTGCTCTCCTCTGTCTGGGTGCTAGGGCCTACATAAATGATAATGGCTTGTTCCATTGCAGGTTGACCTGAGGCCTGTGTGGCGTTTATGAGACCGCTCTCCTCTGTCTGGGTGCTAGGTCCTACATAAATGATAATGGCCTGTTCCATTGCAGGTTGACCTGAGGCCTGTGTGGCTTTTATGAGACCGCTCTCCTCTGTCTGTTTGCTAGGTCCTACATAAATGATAATGGCCTGAGGCCTGTGTTGCTGTTACAGGACCGCTCTCCTCTTTGCGGCAGCCATGGGCCTGAATAAGTGATTGTGGCCTGTGGCACTGCTGGGTGAAATCAATACTGTTTTGGCGTGATTTGAACTCTCCTCTTTGTGGGTGCCAGGGGCCTGAGTCTGTGCATGGGGCCTGTGACACTGCAGGCAGGCATGAATCCTTTGTGGCTGTGATGACAACTTCTCCAACTCCCATGTATGGTTGCCTTGAGCCTGAATCTGTGAATGAGGCTTGTGGCACAGCAGGCAGACATGATTCATTTATGGCTGTCAGGAGAACTGACTCAATGCATCCACCTTAGTATTTTTTGCCCCCGGGCGATAGGTTATTACAAAATTAAACCTAGTAAAAAATAACGACCACCGAGCCTGTCTAGGGGTGAGACATTTAGCAGACTCCAGATATAATACGTTTTCGTGATCAGTAATCACCGGGATGGGATGAACCGCCCCCTCAAAAAAATGACGCCACTCCTCTAAGGCCAACTTAATAGCCAAAAGTTCCCTGTTGCCAATATCATAGTTCCTTTCTGCAGTAGACAATTTCTTCGAAAAGAAAGCACTCAGACGTCATTCACCAGGGGACGGGCCCTGAGATAGTACCGCTCCCACCCCCACCTCTGATGCGTCAACCTCTACAATAAAAGGAAGCGAGACATCTGGCTGTACGAGAATAGGGGCCGAGGTGAATCTCTCCTTCAGAGATGTAAAGGCAGTTTTGGCTGCATGTGACCATTTGGAAAAATCGGATCCCTTTCGGGTCATGTCCGTCAGTGGTTTGACAACCAAGGAATAGTTCTTTATAAACTTTCTATAAAAATTGGCAAACCCCAGGAAGTGTTGCAATGCCTTCAGGTTCTCAGGCAGATCCCAGTCCATAATTGCCCGGACTTTCTCTGGATCAATGCGGAAACCTGAATCTGACAACACATACCCCAGAAATGGCAGTTCTTTCACGGCGAACACACATTTCTCTAATTTAGCAAACAATTTGTTGGCCCTTAATATCTGCAGCACTTGTCTCACATGGATCTTATGTGTATCCAGATCCGGAGAATAGACCAGGATGTCATCAAGATATATCACAACAAATCTCCCGATAATGTGACTAAAAATATTGTTGACAAAATGTTGGAACACCGCAGGTGCATTAGTAAGGCCAAATGGCATGACCAGATTTTCATAATTCCCTTCCGGAGTATTAAAAGCCGTCTTCCACTCATCCCCCTCTTTGATGCGAACCAGGTTATAGGCTCCTCTGAGATCCATTTTGGAGAACCATTTAGCACCAGCAACCAGAATGCCGTCATTCGAAAGCTCAGCAATGTGGCATTTTTTTTGTGTGTCTGCCTCTGATAACAGCGATGCCATTTGCAACCTGTGCCAAAATAAACTGAGTCATGGGAAGTCCAAAACTTACCTAGGTACAACTGCTTTGTGAAGGCACATGATCTCACATCACAAACGCCTATGGGATCAACACATGAGTACAAGCAGCACACAAACTCAAAGCCACTATCCTCCTCCTGGTCCAGCATCCTCAGCCACATCAACCACTGCTGTCCTCCTTGCCCCCTCTCAACCACCCGGCACTCCGCCTCTCACCTTCAGAAGTTCCTGCTCATCTGCCCACAGTAAGGTGTCTGTCAAGGAAATGTTTGAGTGTAAGAAGCCAATAACACAGAGTCACCCCCTTGCCCGGCGTCTAACAGCTGGCTTGACGGAACTCTTAGCCCGTCAGCTTTTACGCAGTGGAAGGTACCCGGCCGAAATATTTTTTTCACAAAAGACAATACCCATCCTGTACTCTATTGTGGAAAAGGAAGTCAGGGCATGTCTGCCACACAGTGTTGGGGCAAGGGTCCATCTGACCACTGATACCTGGTCTGCAAAGCACAGTCAGGGCAGGTATATCACGTACACTGCGCATTGGGTAAACCTGCTGACGGCTGCCAAGCATGGAATGCGTGGCTCTGCAGCGGAGTTGGTGGCACTGCCACGACTTGCAGGCAGGCCTGCTGGCACCTCCTCTACTCCTCCTACTCCATCCTCTTTGCTAACCTCCTCGGCTGAGTCCTCTTCTGCTGCTGCGTCTTGCTCCACATCTAATTCACCCCCCCAGCTCCCCAGGTGCTATTCGACATCCCGTCTTGGGGTTGACTTGCCTGAAGAGAGAGTAGAGAGTCACACCGGACCAGCACTCCTGTCCGCCCCGGCACCAACTGGAGATCGGCAAAGTGGTGTGTGACAATGGAAGCAATCTGTTGGCGGCATTGAATTTGGGCAAGTTGACACATGTGCCGTGCATGGCACATGTGTTGAATCTGATCGTACAACGCTTTGTGTGTAAGTACCCAGGCTTACAGGACGTCCTCAAGCAGGCCAGGAAGGTGTGGGGCCATTTCAGGCATTCCTACACGACCATGGAGCACTTTTCCGATATTCAGTGGCGAAACAACATGCCAGTGAGGCGCTTGATTTGCAACAGCCCGGCACGTTGGAATTCAACACCCCTACTGTTCGACCGCCTGCTCCAACAAGAAAAAGGTGTCAACGAGTATTTGTATGACTGGGGTGCTAGGACAGCCTCTGCGGAACTCGGTATTTTTTTGCCACGTTACTGGACGCTCATGCACAATGCCTGTAGGCTCATGCGTCCTTTTGAGGAGGTGACAAACCTAGTCAGTCGCACCGAAGGCACCATAAGCGACCTCATCCCAATAGTTTTTTTCCTGGGGCGTGCCCTGCGAAGAGTGCTGGATCAGGCCGTAGATGAGCGTGAAGAGGAAGAGTTGTGGTCACCATCACCACCAGAACCAGCCTTATCATCATCGCTTGCTGGACCTGCGGCAACACTTGAAGAGGAGTCTGAGGAAGAGGAGTCAGAGGAGGAATGTGGCTTTGAGGAGGAGGAAGACCAACCACAGCAGGCATCTCAGGGTGATCATTGTTGTCACCTATCTGGGACCCGTGGTGTTGTACGTGGCTGGGGGGAAGAACAGACCTTCAATGAGATTAGTGAGGACGAGGAACGGGAGATGAGTAGCTCGGCATCCAACCTTGTGCAAATGGGGTCTTTTATCCTGCCATGCCTGTTAATGGACAAAACAGAAGAAGTGTCCATTTAACAGTAAGTAAACTAAAAAGATTGCAAAGTGGCCACCCATTTAATACACCAATATAGTATAACAACAATTAAAGACAGACATTCATCTTACGCAGTTAAAAGCCGATGACAATAAAGTCAATTAGTTAATATATCATATTTTTCCATCTATATGGGTGGCCAATTACTCAAAGAAGTCACTTGACCGTATTATAAAGGATTAAATCTTTGTTCTGTAGAAGTTAATTGACGAGTCCTGCAAAATTCTATCAGTGTAAGCCTGTGCCAGTGTCCGTGATTGACCAGTAAACTTGCTCTCCGAATCTCACTGTGTGGTCGTGTCATGCTATCTATGTAATTGCTCTTTTATGATGTTTGAGATCTGCACCTGCCTACCATGTGAGGTAAAATGTTTACAAGTTACCATTTACCATATTGTTAATTAGAGGCATTACTACATAGCATAGCTTTAATCTTCTGAATGTCGAGAGATGGCTGTTGAAAACATTTCCTAATGCACATGAAAGCAGGAACAGAGTTATAATTCATGACTGAGCACCACTTGATCAGACAATTATAGAAAGTTATGATTCGGCAGTGATTAGAAAAATACACAAACAGACTAGAAAAAAATGCTCTAAGTTGCTGCCCTGTGACTTGAAAGCATTTCATTATTTCAGGGTCTATCAAAGGATTCCTAGCCAGCATACAGGAGCAAGCAAAAGAAAATTATTTTCCAGGCAGATTGATTTCAGCAAGTTTGATGGTGAATATTAAGGTTTTCTAAGGTCAACTTCTTACAATACAATGTTTCAGTGGAGAAACTGGTTTTGTAGTTGTAGAGAGGAACGCATTTATTTTCATAGCCTTGTGTAATTTGTATACAGTGGTCCCACAGGTTACCATGGGCTTAGGCTAAAATATTTTCAATTTAAAAGAACACTAAATACAGAAACTGTACAAAAAAGAAAAAGAAAAGAAGCAAACAAATATCACAACATTACTTTTGTTCCACTTTGGCTTATATTACAATAAAAACTGATAAACAGATCAAGAAAACTTCTCTTGTGCTCCAAGCTATGTCGCCCCTCACTGCTTCCTGTGTCTGGCTGTAAGATAACTGGCTGGAGAAGGGGCCCACCCTATTTGCTAATGTTGGGTTCACTGTTGCGTTCGCATTCCAGCAGATTTTTTAGGTAGCCGGTTGCGGCATAAATGTCATCTGTCAGCCAGACAAAAGCCACTGCAAGTGGCTGAAACCTGGAATTTATGACAGAAATTGGCCACATCATCGCCGGATCCTGTTAAAGTCAATGGGGATCTGACGGTACACAGTCGTGTCCACCAATCCTGGATATGGTGAGCTCCAGACCATGGCCTGTCTAGATTCCCAACACAATTGTTTAACTATACAACATACAGTAACTGGAAAACACTGCAATACAGTGAATGGATAACACCGCAAGACAGTGAATGGATAACACCGCAAGACAGTGACTGGATAACACTACAATACAGTAACTGGATAACACTGCAATACAGTGACTGGATATTATTGCCTTACAGTCACTGATTCCCCCCACTGAACTTCATTTTTATGGTGACAATTTCCCTTTAAGGTGCCCATTCACAATACAGTATGTGTTTAGCCAAATTAACCTATTGATTTGGCCATCTATGTGTCCTAACTCTTTAATAAGGGATGGCACATGAAAGAAGGATCCAGCACGTTGGATTACTACTAGTGTTGAGTGAACCCGAAATGCAAAGTTAGGGTTCGAGTTCGGTACTCAGGCATTCAATAAAGCTTGTTGAAAGGCTGCAGGGCAGCGAATCAACAAGCTTTTAAGCTGTGGGCACTGTGGGGATTCTCTCTGGTAGATAGGACTAGCGGGTGCAGTACAGAGGCAACGTTCAAGCTTGTAAATCAAATGTCCGTGTTTTATTCACACAAAAAGGAGCATCACACAAAAACAAGTGGCTTGGTGTTTGTTCCCACACACAAAAGTTCATAAACGGAAGAGTCACCTTAGCTCCTGGGTGTTAGCAAGTCCATAGGCAGGCTTTTTTAGGCAGCCTGTTCACTTTCACAGGGGTCTGAGCCCTCCGGCTTGGCTACAGCCTCAGGTCCCAAACCAGTGTCCTGAGCTCCCCTGTCAGAGGGAGGTAATCCACACCTTAGGCTTCCAGGTCAGAGAGCTCCACAGCACTATTAACAGCTCCAGGACCATCACACACCCAGCTGCTGGTGCTGGCTGTGTTTTAAAGGCCCGGGAAAAGTCCGGCCTGGACCGTGGGGAATAGGCACCCACCCAACTCTTTGCCTACTCCCAGTAAGAGCCGGCCCGGATTCACTTTGCAGCCAAACTAAATACCAAGGTGTCAAGCAGCACTAGCTGCTGCTGACACACAAAAACCCGGCTCTTACCTCGCCGAGGCCAGGAACCTCGGTGACACGTACCTCCCATCGACAACGGTACCTTGCACCCTCTTACATCACTTAGAAGCCATCACAGCCATGCATAGTAATGGCATGGCTGTGATTGGCCGGTGCATCATGTGACCCAGCCTCTATACAAGCTGGATCACGTGTAGAACCCCCCCCATCAGCACTGTTGCTGACAGGAAGCAGGCAGCTGAAGTGAGAGAGAGTATTAGAAATCTGGCTATTTATTCTGTGGGTGACCTATAGCGATATTTTGTGGGTGCAATACACAAGCTTTGCACCCCTGACACAGAAATATAATAATTAATCTGGCTGTTAATTCTGTGGGTGACCTATAGCGATTTTTGTGGGTGCAATGCACCATCTTTGTACCCCTGACACAAAAATATAATCCGTGACAGGGAAATCAATATAGTTAACAGTATTGATTGCAAATTTTTATCTCGAATATCGCCACTTCAAGAGTTCTCAAAAATCTAGAATATAGTGCTATGCATTCATAATTGTGAATATTCAAGTTTTTTTCCCTTATTACTACTGCTTCTTGCTTGTGGGCCAAGGAGAAGGCTGCAATATCTTTGTCAGAGCTTAACAACATCCCTAGCAACCAATAGGAAAGTTGCCTACCCCTTACTATATAAGAAACTTCCCTGCAGCCATTTTCTGCTGTATTTTGCAGTTCTGAGAGAGACAGCACTGTTATTGCTGTGCTCTGTGCTTTGCAGACTCATCTGGATCCTTATTTAATTACATTAGATAGTTAGCTCATATATATAATACAGATAATTAGTGGGAGATAGTCAGTGTAGGTTAAATAGTGATATAGTGTAGCTGATTCCAGTGCAGGGTGTTAGGAAGTTTGATAGGAATTACTGTGCTGTGATAGGGATTAGTGTCTTTGTTAGACATAGTGCTGTGATGTCACAACAATACTTAGTGCACCAATCAGTAATATCTACTCAGACCTGCTAAAATGTGAAGTTGCACATATTGCGCAAAAAAAATGTGCATCATTAGTGCCGATTTGCGTAATCGCAAAAATAATGACTGGAGACTGAGAATTCTAGAATTTATTTCAAATATTATGCAGAAAATTCATGAACTATCCCGAAAAAGAATATTGCACATGCTGCTCATCACTAATAGTTAATCTGTGTGTTAGTTCGGGGGTGACATATACTCATTTTTTGTGTGAGGTACACCTGCACTCCATCCGTGACAGGAAAATTAATATAGTTAATCCATCTGTTAGTTCAGTGCGTGATATATACCCATTTTTTGTGTGAGGTACACCTGCACTGCATCCGTGACAGGAAAATTAATATAGTTAATCCATCTGTTAGTTCAGTGCGTGACATATACCCATTTTTTGTGTGAGGTACACCTGCACTGCATACGTGACAGGGAAATTTAATATATTTAATCCATATATTAGGTCAGTGGGGGACATATGTCCATTTTTGGGGTAAAGTACACCTGCACTGCATCCGTGACAGGAAAATTAATATAGTTAATCTGTCTGTTAGTTCAGTGGGTGACATATACCCATGTTTGGTGTGAGGTACATCTACACTGCATACATGACAGGAAAATTAATATAGTTAATCTGTCTGTTAGTTCAGTGAGTGACCTCAAAGAATAAGGGGAGCATCAAATAAGGGAAGGTGCGCTGGTCGTGATGCTGCTGGTGTTGGTTGAGCTCCTGTTGCAGGAAGAGGACGCAATAGATCTGTGCCAGCTAGACGCCTAAATGAAACACCTTCCTTAGGTGCACGTAGGCGACAGAACCTTCAACGTTATTTTGTAGGCCCGAATACCGGTGTACAAATGGTGAGGCCAGAACAAGTAGAGGTGTTAGTAGATTGGGTGGCTGACAGTGCTTCCAGTTCTTTCACATAGTCTCCCACCCGGTCCCCTGCTAAAAGCGTAGAGTTGGCACCTGTCCATGGGCATCTGTCTTTTACCTCACCCCCTTGCAAATCAGGCAAGCATTCTGAGTCTCAAGTCATGCAGAAGTCTTTTATGCTTTTTGATGAATCTGCTGGCAGGGTTTTCCCGGGCTATTCACCTAACCCTGCCCAGAAGTGGAAGAGATTGAGTGCACTGATGCCCAACCACTTATGTTTCAGGATGTGGACATGGGAGGACCCACGCAGCACTTCTCTGATGATGACAAAACACAGGTTCCAACTTCTGTGGCTTTCTGCAGTGTGCAGACCGGCAAGGAGGGCAGGGGTGAGGAGTGGGTGGAAGATGATGTGGAGGATGATGAGGTCCTAGAGCCAACAGAGAATCAAGGTCATGCGAGTGACGTGTGCAGTTCAGAGGAAGAGGTGGTGGTCGCACAACACCAACTGCACAGCAAAAGAGGGAGCAGGGTGCAAAAGCAGAGTGGCCGTCCCCTAGCCAGTACGCCTGCTACTGCTCACCACACCCAGGGACTGAGCACACCAAAGCCAGCTCCAAGGAGGTCTCTGGCGTCACAGTTTTCAGACAATGTGCTGACGACAAGACGCAAATGGTTTGCACGCTGTGCAATCGGAACCTGAAGCGAGGCATAAATGTTCTAAACCTGAGCACCACCTGCATGACCAGGCATCTAAATGCAAAGCACGAGCCTCAGTGGAGTACACACCTCAAAAACCACGAAAGATCTAAGGCTCCTACTGCTCCCTTTTCTGCTGCAGTCTTGGCCTCTTCCACTGGAGAGAAAGAGGAAGTACCCCCCTACCCACCAGCAATCCCTGACCCGGAATGCCAGCATTTTTAAAATTCCTGGCCTTTTAAAAGCATCATTCTGTCTGGTGGAGACAGAGACTTTTAAAAACCTTATGGCTGTGGCTGTCCCACAGTACATGGTTCCCAGCCACCACTACTTTTCCAGGCGACCCATTCCTGCCCTGCACAACCAAGTGGCAGACAAAATCAGGTGTGCACTGCACAATGCCATCTCTGGCAAGGTCAACATAACCACTGATACGTTGTCCAGTAAGCACGGGCAGGGACGTTATATCTCCTTAACTGCACCCTAGGCAAATGCAGTGGCGGCTGGGCCTTAAGCGAATAGCAGTTTGTCCTTCGGCCATTCTCGTTGCCTCCTGTTGCCTCCTCCTCCTACTACTCTGCTTCCTCCTCTACCGCCTCCTCATCTAGTCAGCTTAACACCTTCACCACCAAATTCAGCACAGCCAGAGGGAAACGACAGCAGGCTGTTTTGAAACTCATCTGTTTGGGAGAAAACCCCACAATGCGCAGGAGCTGTGGACGGGCATGGAACAACAGACCGATGAGTGGTTGGTGCCACTGAGCCTCAAGCCCGGCCTGGTGGTGTGCAATAACGGGCGAAATCTCATAGCAGCTCTGGGCCTAGCCTCCCGCTCACCGCCTCATATACGACGTACCCACAAGGTGGAACTTCACCTTGCACATGCTGGAGAGACTGTGCGAGCAGTAGCAGGCGATAGTGGAGTTTCAGCTGCGGTATGCACAGGTGAGTCACTCTATTTTACAGCACCACTTCACCACTAACGAGTGGGCCTCCATGTGGGACGTGTGTGCCATGTTGCTTTGTTTCGAGTACTCCACCAACATGGCCATTGCCGATGATGCCATCCTCAGTGTTACTATCCCACTTCTATGTCTACTTGAAAAAATGTTTTGAGCGATGATGGAAGAGGATGTGGCGCAGGAGGAAGAGGGATCTTTTCTATGGTTATCAGGCCAGTCATTTACAAGTGGCTTGGCGGGTGGGTTCCTGCACCAACAGAGGCCAGGTACACAACTGTCCAGCCAGGACACAGTTCTGTAGGATGAGGAGGAGGAGGAGGATGAGGAACAGTGTTCACAGCAGGATGTCTCACAAAGCAGATCATGGGCATCACTGGAGTGTGGCTGGGGGATACAAAGGACACAGACTATGCACATCCCACAGATGACAGCTTGTCCTTGCCTCTGGGCAGCCTGGTACACATGAGGGACTATATCCTGCAGTGCCTGCGCAATGACCACCGAGTTGCCCACATTCTAACCAGTGCTGATTACTAGGTGGCCAACCTGCTTGATCCCCGCTACAAGGACAACGTGCCGTCCTTAATTCAGTCACTGGAGCATGATCGGAAGATGCGCGAGTACAAGTGTACACTGGTAGACGTGCTGCTGATGGCATTTCCACCTGACAGCGGGGGCTCAGTGGAAGCTCAAGGCGAAGGCAGAGGAGGAGGAAGAAGTCGCCAACACAGCTGGGGCACCGCCAGCACTTCAGAAGGGAGGGTTAGCATGGCCGAAATGTTGAAAAGCTTTGTCAGTACGCTACAACTACCAGCACCACCAGCTGATACGCAACATCGTAGCATGAGGTAGCATTTCAGCAACATGATGGAACAGTACGTGTGCACACGCCTACACGTACTTACTTCTGGGTCTCCAATTGGGCACATGGCCTGAGCTTGCCCTTTACGCCTTGGAGGTGCTGGCTTGCCCTGCGGCCAGTGTATTGTCTGAAGGTGTGTTTAGCACGGCAGGGGGGGTTATCACAGACAAGTGCAGCCGCCTGTCCACAGCCAACGTGGACAAGCTCACATTTATTAAAATGAACCAGGCATGGATTCCACAGGACTTGTCCGTACCTTGTGCTGAATAGACAAGTATACCCAGCGATTGGTTTACTCCATCTCACTTTCTCTTTGCGTTCTCTTTTCCATTTCCCAATGTTTTGGGGCCTTCCCAAATTTATGAAAAATAAATAAATAAATAATAAATAAATAAAGGGGGGAAAAAACTAAACTAAAACAATCTTGGCTATCTCCTCCTCCTCCACCGCCGCTGCCACCTACACCGCCACATCTACCCCCTCCTCAACCTCCTACTCCACTTTGACCTCCACCTCCTAGTTCAAGATTATTATTAGCATTATTTTTATTTTTTGTTCTTCCTTTTGCAGCCCTCTAGCCCTTACTATGACTATTTTACAGCCATTTTAGTGCACCAAAGTTCGGGTCCCCATTGACTTCAATGGGGTTCGGGTTCATGTCAAGTTCCGGTTCCGATCCTAAACTTTGACCCGAAGTTCAGCCGAACCCGGCGAGCCTCAACATCCATGAGCCCGCTCATCCCTAATTACTACATAACATATCCTTTGTTCTAATTATAGAAATTTCAGTGGTCTACTCTCTCCACATGCTCTTGGCTAAGCACAGTCTCCATCTTTAAGGAGGAATTGGGAATTTGTTTAACCTCCTTGTGTAATATGATGGCAGGTACCTACAATTGTTCCATTATGCCTTTCATGTATGTCATGGTGATAATAGATTGACAACAGATGTGCTGTCATGATAGCTATTGGGAGTATGACTGTGATTGTCACTTACATTAAAGACCGTGAATGTATTAAACTCTGATCCCGTGCTACCTTCAGTGCTGAATAGTAATGTCCTAACAGATCTCCGTGATTTAGGAGCATTCAAAGATATTTTATGGTCCCCTGGCAAAACTTAGAATGGCCCCCTTCCAGGCAAGGAGGAATTGAAGATACAAGTACCCCAATTTCTGAGGAATTAATGAGATTTTAAAAAGTACAAGCAACTGGCACTACAATACACCTTTTATTACACATAAAGGGGGCATCATACCATACACACCCTTGAAATTATGATTGATAGTCTGTTGGTGACCCTCTAAAACATTATTTATTGGCGAGGGCCTGCTGCCGAGCTGACCATCTAAAACATTATGGGCGAGTGCCTGCTGCAGAGCTGACCATCTAAAAAATTCTGCTGCTGATCTGACCATCTAAAACAGGGGTGTACAACCTGCGGCCTGGGGGCCACATGCGGCCCTCGATACTATTCTGTGCGGCCCCCAATAGTGATGAGCGGGAGGTGCCATATTCGAATTCGCGATATATCGCGAATATTCGAATGTATATTCGTAATATATTCGCCGAAATCGAATATTCGCAATTATTACCTGATCGCGATAATATGCGAATATTTTATTCGCATACACGCGAATTGAACTTCATATCTCCCGATGGCCTGCAAACATGAACGAATACTCTAAGTTATATGCGCATTGCGAAAAAAAAAATTACCATTTTTTTTTTTTCAACAATCACAATACTTACTTAGAAGTGTTCAATTTCATATTCTGTTCATTGGTTAAAAAAAAAAATTTTCGCATTGCGAATCCAACTTGGAGCTGAGTGTCAATATAGGCAAGTCCTATTGCAAATGCATTTTTGAATTCGCGTATAGAATATAGCGATATATTCGCATTCACCATATTCGTTAATTCGAACAAGCCAATAATGTATTCGTATTTCTGTAGCTGTACAACACGACTTTAATGCGAATAATTTTCATATAAACATTCGTGTGCGTACAGATGTTATTGTTCAAGTTAGGTGGCAATAACAACTTATTCGTATGTGCTCATGCGCGTTTTTGTGCGCGTGTTGTGCGCATGCGCATGCGCACATACAGGCGTGGCTTCTTCCTGGGAGCAGTTCCAACACGTTTTCTTGTTGTGCATGCGATCCATGCGAATCAAGATGGTGGGCAGCAATTTCACAAGAGAGGAGGAGGATATCCTGATTACAGTAAGTGATTGAACATTACATTACAGCTATAAGTACATGATGTCACACGCTTGTAACATTCAAATGTATGTTTATGGAGATAAAACATTCACACATTTTTGCAATACATATAAAATCTCATCTCACATAGTTTGCTTACTGCAGTGCTTACATAGAGATGATTTGTGGAAACAAGTATTGTTGGCATTCAAAAACAATACTTATTGCCCCAAATCATTAATATCTACTGATCTCTTATATATCTAAAAATGAGTTTCTGTCTGTTATTTATGGCCGACGAAACGACTCGACCGATCTTCACTAAGTTTGGCAGACGGGTACATTAGGTGTCTGGGAAGGTTTTAGACCGGGCTCAGCTCTATAGGAAATATTATTTCTGAGATATTCCCCAAAAATGACCTGCATTAGCAAAAACAAGCCCCCAACTGCCATCCACACGTCACATGTCCCTTATCAGCCAATAGAAGCTCGCTTGTCCCCAGGTTGCCATAACAAGTGATCACAGGTTTCAATAGTTTTCAGGTCCTTAAATGTTCATTTATATCATGTATGACGATAAAACTACACTGCTACATGCATGGGGGCAGGGGCCACTATTAAAGGGGCGGGCATTGTGGAGTTTACTGTCATTAACCCCTTAACGCAAAAGCGCTGTGCATGCACGGCTAGATGATCGGGCGGGTGCAGGAGCTGCGCCTGACCAATCACTGCAGGGGTACGGCAGTCCCTGATAGCCAGGCCCCTGCTGTATCCGCCAGCATCGCTGTTTACAGCGATGCTGGCGGATTAAACCCTTCTATGTCGCGGTCAGCGCTGACTGCAACATAGAAGTGTTTTGCGGTTAGTGAACGAGCGCATCGGGTCCCCGTGCTGCTGTGACGGGGACGCGATGTGTGAGAAGGCAGACTGATGCCGTGCAGAGGCTGCCCAATGCCTTGCATGGCATCGGGACCTGCCTTCTACGGGTGCCCAGTGGATCCTGATGCCGGAAATCCGTTGCTGATGGCAAGCAACAGCAAAAAATACATACAGTGGAAGATGCCAGCCAGTCTTTGCTATGGTTATGTTTTTGATTGTTCTCCAATCTCCACATTATCGTTATCGTATGTAGGATGGTCATTGTGGTACTTGTAGTCCATTGCTGGCATCTTCCATTGTATGCATTTTTGCTGTTGATCGCCATCAGCAACGGACTACAAGTGCAGGATGTGCTCCCCTATATATATATGCACGACCGCATGTGGGTTCGAGCATATCCTGCTTGTTAAACACCACACCACGTTTTCTAATGGTTAAAAAAAAAGGATAGCAGATAAATCTAGATATGATTCACATTGCACATCTAATCTTCCGCCTCACACAATATACCCACCACTACATACCACCAGACCCCCCTCAAACCCACACCACCTCTGACCACCCCCACCCCACACACACACACACACACACATACACAGTCTATAGCAGGCATTCTCAAACTGCGGCCCTCCAGCTGTTGTAAAACTACAACTCCCATGATGCCCCACTATAGGATGATAGCTGTAGGATGTCATGGAATGTTGTGATTTTTAGTTTGGAAAAAGCAGGAGGGCCAAAGTTTGCAGGAGGGCCAAAGTTTGCAGGAGGGCCGCAGTTTGCAGGAGGGCCGCAGTTTGCTGGAGGGCCGCAGTTTCCTGGAGGGCCGCAGTTTGAGGATGCCTAGTATATAGATTCTAATAAGTGTCCCGTTGGCCAGGAGAAGTAATGTTTGACATTCAGTATTTGCTGGTTCATTTAGCGTTACCCAGGGTGCACCACGGGAGGCGAACCAGCCTTACACCCTGCACCGTCACTTCACTAGACGGGTACATCTCTCCTCAGATGGCCAATATCCAATATCTCATACTACACACACAAACAATTTCAATACAATCCCAAATTTTAACAAAATACGATTAGGCGACTTTCACATTAGCGGCAGGGGAGTACATCTGACTATTCTAGGGGATGAACAGCCTGTCGGATCCGTACTGCCGCTACTTCTCCCACGCTTCGTCCCTATTGACTATAATGGTGGCGGGGCGGCGGTACGGCAGCAGCAATGCAGCGCACGGCGAGAGACAGTCTAACTGAAAGATCTGCATGTCATAGTTTAAGCCCGTGGAAACTCTCGCCGTGCGCTGCCTTAGCCATAGTCACCAACATTTATTCATCATCTCAACCACCAAACCAAAAATGATTAGTGTTTGAAAGTGAAATATTAGATTTAAAGTTACCGTTATAAAATCTGATTATATGCTTTTTTTTATACTGCAGCGCATGTTGGAGAAGGGGTATGACCTCACCCGCTCCCATGAGGAGAAGGCGGCCATTGTGCGCAGGGTCGCCTATGAACTCTGGACGGACTTTGGGAAGAAGCACCTGCGTCTGGCCATTTTAAAAAAATGGTCAGATTTGAAACGGAGGCACGCGGAAAGAATCCGCGAAATACGGGACGAGACATGCCCAGGTATAATGATTACATTACTTTTGTATCTTTATTCCAACACTCAGTAAAGCATCTGTACATTTTTGTTTTTGGATTTTTTCTAAAAGTAGTAAAATTTGTTATTATAGGTGTTCCTTTGCCTGCAGTCAGGCGCAGGCCTCGCAGACAGCAGCAGGTGTGGGAGGTGTCTGCGTCAGAGGAGGAGGAGGAGGAGGCCGGACCCTCAGGGCATCTTCATGCCCCTAGCCCCCAGAGGAGTCAGAGGCAGGAGCGGAGGGTGGACCCTCACCCCAACCCACCTCACCCCTATAGTGGCTGATAACGGTGACGAGGAGGAGGAGGAGGAAGAACTCATCACAACCCCCACAAGGAGAGTAAGTATGTGCTGTGGCTGTTTTCACTCATTCACTGTTCACACACACACGTGTCAGTTTAGTCTTCACCATAGACACACTTTTTTGGAGCAAACAATAAGCATGTTAAAGCTTTACTAATAATATTTCTTGAGCCCACACATATCGGAGAACCTATAGTCCCACACTTACAGTTCCGTACAAGCGGGATAACAAAGAAGTACTATCTCAACCCTCTTTACAGTCTTCCAGAGGTCTGGTTCCCCTCTAGGATTGTTCTGCGCTCCAATCGTCTAGCCAAACTGTACTTTACCAGCCTTTTTAACCACAATGTTATGAAAACCCCAAGATGTAGTACGGGTGTGACCTGTCCCACCCAATGTCTCTGACTATTAAAACCCAGGCCCAAAATAATTTCTAAAGAAAACCTCCCTGAAACCGATAGTTACAGGTGTACTGATTCACCGAGGTATACATTCCCACATTCCCATTGAGACATACCGAGCAGCCATGATTATTCCCCAAACTCAGACCAGATATTGTTGTTGTCAACCCAAATAAACGGGTATATTTGGGGGCGGAGATACCATTGGCCAATGAAATTTTAGCTATTTTCTATACGCTACTCCTCCCACAGTTGTAGGAGTACAATTAACAAACTTTGCTTGTGCTTTGTTAACCGATCCCCCCGTCCGACCCCATTTTGTCCAATCGACTTTCATAGGAAAACTATTAGGTTTTGTCACTCCTTCAGCTTTCAAGTTAAAGTCACCAAACTTGTGTCACTTATTCATGGGGTCACCCTGAAAATCTGTGTCAAATTTGGGGGACATTTAAAAGTGGGCAGAGCCACAAACAACCAAACAAATTTTCACTGATGACTTCAGTGTGAAAACGTTAAAAGCTGTCATTCCCACGATATTTAAGCCAGGGTCCCCAAACTTGGCACTGTGGGTTACTAGGTGACTGGGATTAAAATTTATAAAAAGTGGGTGGAGTCTACACTGCCCAATCAAATTACAGGCATTTGTTTAAAGGTGGGAAATCAAACTGCCGCTGCTCTTAGACTTTGATTGTCACAGTCTTCAAACTTTGCAAAGTTGGTCACTGGAGGACTGGGATTAAAATTCAAAAAAGTGGGTGGAGCCACCAACAGCCAATCAGATTTTTAAGCCAACATCATGTGGTTTCTTCAGAAACGACACCGTCTATTTCATTTATTGTTTTTATTTTTTACAGTATTAAAACAAATGGATTTAAAAATCCGTAAGCTTAAAATGGAGCAACAGGCCGACATGAAGGCCTTCCGGGAGCATCATCTCCGGAAGATGCGGGAGATGAAGCTCCAGTTCTTAAATGGCCTCAGAAACATGGAGGAAAAGAACGCCAAGGACGTGGAGGATTTGGAGAAGATGGTTCAAGATATGAGGGCATTGCCCTAATTACATCTTTTGAACTACTTTTATTTTATTTTTTGTAATTATATAGTTTATTTTATTTTATTTTTTATTAAAAACTTTAAAGTTTTTATTACAATGGTTCAACATTTATTTTTAGTGAAGGCCCCTAGAGTACATTCCCAAACTAATCAGTATCCTGACATACAGCATCCGCAGGTATATAGAAATAGGGTAGTATGAGGCCTACACATAACTCAAATGGATCACGATAGTAGTAGTCATTGGTAATGGTTGTGTATTAAATATTAAGTACAAAGCAAAGCATTCTAATAGTCCAGAGTTACATTCAAAATAAATTTTTGGTTAATTTCCTAGTAACTAAATTATTTTATGTAGTAAGATAAATTTCAAATTATCGTGAATAATAAATGTATTTTTCATCAAACAATTAACTACTAAAATACAAAACTTGAACAGAGTAATAATACCTACAAAAACCTTGTTTGATTGATAAAATTAGCAACATTATAAACTTTTACTTATTCTAAAAATTTCTTTACAATCTTATTATCAGAAATATAAAACAAAAAAAAAAGGAACAATGTTGGAACAATAAAATGGTGGGGGTAAGAACTAACCAGCATGGATCTTCGATAGCGCACAATTTTATAATAATTTGCATGTTGTAGCATTGCTTCCGCCGTACACATAGAAACATATGATTGATTACATGACTATGATTATATGAATTCTCTAACCGGTGACATGTCTCCAAGAACATCATATAGTGCACATTTTATACCTAAAATCTTAAAGCAGTGGTTATATATAATTAGCATGTGCAAATCCTTATTACATAATTGCCAATAAGTGACATAAACAAGCAAAGTAACTATACATATTTACATGTTGCTACATGGCTCCATTCACAAAACCGGATTTCCACACGGATGAGTATAACGCCAGTCACACCCAACCATGTAGAGAGGTCAACACGGAAGTCAGCCATCCCTCCCAGAACGACAGACAACACCGTGTTGGATCCTAAATCCGTGTGACAACAAAAAAATAAAATAAAAATAAAATATATAAATTTGCGTAGGTTCATCAATCAGTCCTGTACAATGCCAACTGCACAAGACCTTTTGACAAGGGAAGGCCACATGCGGTCCACACCGTGCTACAGCGTGAACCACAACATAGCCGCCCCAAACCACACTTAATTTAAAATAAAAATAACAAAATAAAGTAAAAACATTTCATTTTGTGAATGAAGCCAAACAACGCTAGATGAAATGTCTTTTTAAAAAGATTATTTAATTTAATATTTTTATGTCGAAATATTGACAATCCATAAAGAAGCTGAGCACATGCGAGAATACGAAACATGCAAACCAGGTTAAGAGAATTCATAATTCTATACTTGTTAAAGTGCAAAAGATAAAATCAGGTCCATGATGGTTGTCTACACACTATCAGGACATACAGCATCTAGAGTTAACACAGTACTAGAATGCTGACTCATAAGTTTCCATTTGTAACTAGGCGGAATAACGCCAGGCACTGGCAGGTAAGCACACTTCCAGTTTATAATACAAAATTAAATAACTCAATATAAATTTTACTTAAAAAAAGTGTGAAGGTCTGGACTCTATGATTATTCCCTGTGCGATCAAATGTCACTAAAAATTTTCATGAATTGCAGCAGCGGCATCAACGGCAGGATTTAGGGAGTGTTGTATTATCAGGCCAACATGTAGCTAGGCCCGATTCGACTTCAGAGGCAGCAGCAGACGTTATGTTAAATGGATCAAATGTAAGTCAAATTTTTCATGACATGCAGCAGCATCAACGGCAGGATTTAGGGAGTGTTGTATTATCAGGCCAACATGTAGCTAGGCCCGATTCGACTTCAGAGGCAGCAGCAGACGTTATGTTAAATGGATCAAATGTAAGTCAAATTTTTCATGACATGCAGCAGCATCAACGGCAGGATTTAGGGAGTGTTGTATTATCAGGCCAACATGTAGCTAGGCCCGATTCGACTTCAGAGGCAGCAGCAGACGTTATGTTAAATGGATCAAATGTAAGTCAAATTTTTCATGACATGCAGCAGCATCAACGGCAGGATTTAGGGAGTGTTGTATTATCAGGCCAACATGTAGCTAGGCCCGATTCGACTTCAGAGGCAGCAGCAGACGTTATGTTAAATGGATCAAATGTAAGTCAAATTTTTCATGACATGCAGCAGCATCAACGGCAGGATTTAGGGAGTGTTGTATTATCAGGCCAACATGTAGCTAGGCCCGATTCGACTTCAGAGGCAGCAGCAGACGTTATGTTAAATGGATCAAATGTAAGTCAAATTTTTCATGACATGCAGCAGCATCAACGGCAGGATTTAGGGAGTGTTGTATTATCAGGCCAACATGTAGCTAGGCCCGATTCGACTTCAGAGGCAGCAGCAGACGTTATGTTAAATGGATCAAATGTAAGTCAAATTTTTCATGACATGCAGCAGCATCAACGGCAGGATTTAGGGAGTGTTGTATTATCAGGCCAACATGTAGCTAGGCCCGATTCGACTTCAGAGGCAGCAGCAGACGTTATGTTAAATGGATCAAATGTAAGTCAAATTTTTCATGACATGCAGCAGCATCAACGGCAGGATTTAGGGAGTGTTGTATTATCAGGCCAACATGTAGCTAGGCCCGATTCGACTTCAGAGGCAGCAGCAGACGTTATGTTAAATGGATCAAATGTAAGTCAAATTTTTCATGACATGCAGCAGCATCAACGGCAGGATTTAGGGAGTGTTGTATTATCAGGCCAACATGTAGCTAGGCCCGATTCGACTTCAGAGGCAGCAGCAGACGTTATGTTAAATGGATCAAATGTAAGTCAAATTTTTCATGACATGCAGCAGCATCAACGGCAGGATTTAGGGAGTGTTGTATTATCAGGCCAACATGTAGCTAGGCCCGATTCGACTTCAGAGGCAGCAGCAGACGTTATGTTAAATGGATCAAATGTAAGTCAAATTTTTCATGACATGCAGCAGCATCAACGGCAGGATTTAGGGAGTGTTGTATTATCAGGCCAACATGTAGCTAGGCCCGATTCGACTTCAGAGGCAGCAGCAGGCGTTATGTTAAATGGATCAAATGTAAGTCAAATTTTTCATGACATGCAGCAGCATCAACGGCAGGATTTAGGGAGTGTTGTATTATCAGGCCAACATGTAGCTAGGCCCGATTCGACTTCAGAGGCAGCAGCAGGCGTTATGTTAAATGGATCAAATGTAAGTCAAATTTTTCATGACATGCAGCAGCATCAACGGCAGGATTTAGGGAGTGTTGTATTATCAGGCCAACATGTAGCTAGGCCCGATTCGACTTCAGAGGCAGCAGCAGGCGTTATGTTAAATGGATCAAATGTAAGTCAAATTTTTCATGACATGCAGCAGCATCAACGGCAGGATTTAGGGAGTGTTGTATTATCAGGCCAACATGTAGCTAGGCCCGATTCGACTTCAGAGGCAGCAGCAGGCGTTATGTTAAATGGATCAAATGTAAGTCAAATTTTTCATGACATGCAGCAGCATCAACGGCAGGATTTAGGGAGTGTTGTATTATCAGGCCAACATGTAGCTAGGCCCGATTCGACTTCAGAGGCAGCAGCAGACGTTATGTTAAATGGATCAAATGTAAGTCAAATTTTTCATGACATGCAGCAGCATCAACGGCAGGATTTAGGGAGTGTTGTATTATCAGGCCAACATGTAGCTAGGCCCGATTCGACTTCAGAGGCAGCAGCAGACGTTATGTTAAATGGATCAAATGTAAGTCAAATTTTTCATGACATGCAGCAGCATCAGCGGCAGGATTTAGGAGTGTTGTATTATCAGGCCAACATGTAGCTAGGCCCGATTCGACTTCAGAGGCAGCAGCAGGCGTTATGTTAAATGGATCAAATGTAAGTCAAATTTTTCATGACATGCAGCAGCATCAACGGCAGGATTTAGGGAGTGTTGTATTATCAGGCCAACATGTAGCTAGGCCCGATTCGACTTCAGAGGCAGCAGCAGGCGTTATGTTAAATGGATCAAATGTAAGTCAAATTTTTCATGACATGCAGCAGCATCAACGGCAGGATTTAGGGAGTGTTGTATTATCAGGCCAACATGTAGCTAGGCCCGATTCGACTTCAGAGGCAGCAGCAGGCGTTATGTTAAATGGATCAAATGTAAGTCAAATTTTTCATGACATGCAGCAGCATCAACGGCAGGATTTAGGGAGTGTTGTATTATCAGGCCAACATGTAGCTAGGCCCGATTCGACTTCAGAGGCAGCAGCAGGCGTTATGTTAAATGGATCAAATGTAAGTCAAATTTTTCATGACATGCAGCAGCATCAGCGGCAGGATTTAGGGAGTGTTGTATTATCAGGCCAACATGTAGCTAGGCCCGATTCGACTTCAGAGGCAGCAGCAGGCGTTATGTTAAATGGATCAAATGTAAGTCAAATTTTTCATGACATGCAGCAGCATCAGCGGCAGGATTTAGGGAGTGTTGTATTATCAGGCCAACATGTAGCTAGGCCCGATTCGACTTCAGAGGCAGCAGCAGGCGTTATGTTAAATGGATCAAATGTAAGTCAAATTTTTCATGACATGCAGCAGCATCAACGGCAGGATTTAGGGAGTGTTGTATTATCAGGCCAACATGTAGCTAGGCCCGATTCGACTTCAGAGGCAGCAGCAGGCGTTATGTTAAATGGATCAAATGTAAGTCAAATTTTTCATGACATGCAGCAGCATCAACGGCAGGATTTAGGGAGTGTTGTATTATCAGGCCAACATGTAGCTAGGCCCGATTCGACTTCAGAGGCAGCAGCAGGCGTTATGTTAAATGGATCAAATGTAAGTCAAATTTTTCATGACATGCAGCAGCATCAACGGCAGGATTTAGGGAGTGTTGTATTATCAGGCCAACATGTAGCTAGGCCCGATTCGACTTCAGAGGCAGCAGCAGGCGTTATGTTAAATGGATCAAATGTAAGTCAAATTTTTCATGACATGCAGCAGCATCAACGGCAGGATTTAGGGAGTGTTGTATTATCAGGCCAACATGTAGCTAGGCCCGATTCGACTTCAGAGGCAGCAGCAGACGTTATGTTAAATGGATCAAATGTAAGTCAAATTTTTCATGACATGCAGCAGCATCAACGGCAGGATTTAGGGAGTGTTGTATTATCAGGCCAACATGTAGCTAGGCCCGATTCGACTTCAGAGGCAGCAGCAGACGTTATGTTAAATGGATCAAATGTAAGTCAAATTTTTCATGACATGCAGCAGCATCAACGGCAGGATTTAGGGAGTGTTGTATTATCAGGCCAACATGTAGCTAGGCCCGATTCGACTTCAGAGGCAGCAGCAGACGTTATGTTAAATGGATCAAATGTAAGTCAAATTTTTCATGACATGCAGCAGCATCAACGGCAGGATTTAGGGAGTGTTGTATTATCAGGCCAACATGTAGCTAGGCCCGATTCGACTTCAGAGGCAGCAGCAGGCGTTATGTTAAATGGATCAAATGTAAGTCAAATTTTTCATGACATGCAGCAGCATCAACGGCAGGATTTAGGGAGTGTTGTATTATCAGGCCAACATGTAGCTAGGCCCGATTCGACTTCAGAGGCAGCAGCAGACGTTATGTTAAATGGATCAAATGTAAGTCAAATTTTTCATGACATGCAGCAGCATCAACGGCAGGATTTAGGAGTGTTGTATTATCAGGCCAACATGTAGCTAGGCCCGATTCGACTTCAGAGGCAGCAGCAGGCGTTATGTTAAATGGATCAAATGTAAGTCAAATTTTTCATGACATGCAGCAGCATCAACGGCAGGATTTAGGGAGTGTTGTATTATCAGGCCAACATGTAGCTAGGCCCGATTCGACTTCAGAGGCAGCAGCAGGCGTTATGTTAAATGGATCAAATGTAAGTCAAATTTTTCATGACATGCAGCAGCATCAACGGCAGGATTTAGGGAGTGTTGTATTATCAGGCCAACATGTAGCTAGGCCCGATTCGACTTCAGAGGCAGCAGCAGACGTTATGTTAAATGGATCAAATGTAAGTCAAATTTTTCATGACATGCAGCAGCATCAACGGCAGTGGGATCAACGGCAGTGTGGCGGAACCAACTAGGCCAATGGGTGCTTGAGAAGCCTTGTTGCCAGCTTCTTGATCTTGACCCAGGATTATGGCCCCTCTCATCAGCCCATGCTAAAATTAAACCCCATGGTGATTTGACTGTGTTTGTGGCATCTGAGCGCTGTTTGGATATATTGAGCGCTCAGATCCAAGCCACCTGGGGATATGTTAAATGTCTGTGTGTACTGTAAAGCGTGGGACATTGTATATTGAATAGTGATGTCTGTCCTATTGTCCCCACATGTGTATTGGCGATTTCCCTTTGTCCTGAGAGATAATTGAATGACTCCTCTGTTGTCTCCAGGACAGAAGACATTGTTTAAAACTATGTATTCTCCTGCCTGTGATTGATAATTACATCAACCCATTGTGTAAAGTAATTTTATCACAGGCAGAGGGAGAATTTCGTAGGGGAGTGTTTAAACTGTAAAGCTGTAAAGGATTGGCTGCTAGGTCATGTTCTCAGTTCCCAACCAGGATTTCAGAAGTGGTCTATTATCATGGCCACATGTAGCTTGGCCAAATTCAGCAGCACAGCCAACAGCAGACATTATGTTTAAAGGCCCAAATGTAACTCAACATGTTCAAAACAAATTCATAATTAAAAATTAAATTAATATATACATTATACAAACTAGACAATAAATATCGATCAAATAAATATCAATAAATAACTAAAAAAGTAATTCATATAAAGTTAAAAACAGAGGAACAATTAAAAAACAACGGAATTTGGGAGGGAGAGCAAAGGAGAGGGATGGACAAGGGACCCTTCAGCGCCCTGAACCGACAGCGGGGGCCATGAAGTCACTGCCGATCCAGGACTCATTCATCTTAATGAATGTGAGTCTGTCCACGGAGTCTGTGGACAGACGGGTCCGCTTGTCCGTGACCACCCCACCTGCCGCGCTGAATGCCCGCTCAGACAGTACGCTGGAGGGAGGGCAAGATAGTAACTCCAGCGCATACTGAGCGAGCTCACGGCAGGTGTCCAGCCTGGCAACCCAGTACTCCATGGGGTCGTCGGTGGTCATGCTGTCAGAAGCACCGACCGACCCCATGTAGTCTGCCACCATGCGGGCCAGCCGCTGGTGGTGACTGATGCTGCTGCTGCTGGTACTGGGTCGCGCAGACTGGTAGAAGAGCCTCATCTCACCCAGAAGGTCACCTGCTCGGCTGGTGCTGGTGGTGCTGCTAGTGCCAGCCGCCTGCTGGGTGAGATGGGCGAGGAGAACTGGAGCTTCAGGCCGAGGGTTTGCCTCTTCCAGCCGGTGGATAAGACAGGCCCGCAATTTTTCGAGACGGGCCTGCCTCCGGCTGGCTGGGATGAACTGCTCCAGTTTCCCCTTGCAGCGAGGGTCTAAAAGGGTGGCCAACCAAATGTCTTCCCTCTCCTTAAAATTTTTGATCCGGGGGTCCCTCCGGAGGCATCGCAGCATATGGGCAGCCATGGGGAAGAGCACAGCCCGCTGTGACTCTTCACGACTGCCCGGGACCATGACCTCTTGGTCCTCCTGCTGCTCATGCTGCTGCTCCCGGTCGGAGATGCCCCACCCCCGGACTAACGGTGCCCCCAGCACCGGCTCTCCCTCCTGACCAGGCCCAGACTCCTGGACGTACACTGATTCCTCCTCCTCCTCCTCGTCCTGGGCCTGGTCCTGGTGGAGCAAGGCCGCCTCATCTTGCTCCACCAAGGCACTCTCCCCAGCTTCGAGCAGGCGATCTAGTGTCCTGTCCAGCAGGAACACTAGGGGAGCACGTCATTCAGACCGACATGCTCGCGCTGACCATCTTTGTCGCCTGCTCGAATGGGGCCAGCACGTGGCAGACCTGCTGTATCTGCCCCCACTCCGCATTGGTGATGTAGGGGAGTGGGTGTGATGGCCCTGAAGTGCCTAGGTCCAGCAGGTATTCCCTCACCGCCCGTCGCTGCTCCCACAACCTCTCCAGCATGTGGAGGGTGGAGTTCCACCGCGTCACACTGTCCACAATCAGCCTGTGGTGGGGCAGGCTGTTGTCCCTCTGTAGTTTGGACAGGGACGCGGCGGCAGTTGGGGAGCGTCTGAAGTGGCTGGCAATCCTACGTACCCTCAGCACAATGTCACTCAACCCTGGGTGCGTACGAAGGAACTTCTGTACCACTAGGTTGAGGACATGTGCCATGCAGGGCACGTGGGTCAGACTGCCAGCATGAAGGGCGGCGAGTAGGTTGCTGCCGTTGTCACAGACAACCATACCTGCTTGGAGCCTTCGAGGTGTCAGCCACTTCTGAACCTGAGCCTGTAGTGCGGACAGAACATCAGGTCCAGTGTGTCTCCGGTCCCCTAAGCTCACAAGCTGGAGCACGGCCTGGCAGCGGACGTGCCCCACACTTGCGTAGCAACGGGGACGCTTGCTGGGGGCTCAGCAGCTGTGGAGACAGTGGCTTGCGGGAGAGCAGCAGTTCTCCCTGGACACCCGGGCGGCACCACAAAATCAGATGCCGCCAATCCCTCCCGGCGCCTCGGAGGGACACCCAATGGGCTGTGAAGCTTATATAGCGTCCCTGCCCATGCCTGCTGGTCCAGGCATCCATTGTGAGATGCACCCTGTCGCTGACAGCATGATCCAGCGACAGGGATACATTCCGCACAATGTGCTGGTGAAGGGCAGGGACGCCGGTCCTGGCAAAATAATGGCGGCTGGGGACACGCCATCTGGGTTGGGCCTGCTCCAACATCTGCCTAAATGGATTGCTATCCACCAGATTGTAAGGCAGCAGATGTTGGGCGATAACCCTGCCAGGAGCCCATTGAGTGAGCGCACGCGACGGTCCCCGGGGCGTAGGGCGCGGTGCGTTCAAAAGCATCTGGAATAGATGGCTGGCGCCGGACGGCAGAGGAGGGTGCAGTGGAGGCAGAGGTATGGCTGCCGGTACCAGTACCTCTATTAGAGGAGGCGGGGAGTGGGAATGAGTTGCTGGAACGGGTTGGGGTGGCTGCAGTACAGTGGCAGGAGCTGCTGTCTCCCGCACACTGCTGGTGGCGCTGCTGCTTTGACCACCCCGCATCTGTTCCCACTCCCGCCAGTGGTTGACTCGGATGTGCTGGTTGAGGGCCGTGGTACCCAGCCGAGGCCAAAGATCTCCCTCTCCTCACCCTGGCATTGCACAGCTTACAAATGCCAACTGTGACATCATCTGCTGCCAGGGTGAAGTAAGCCCAAACAGGCGACTTCCGCACCGACCTCCTGTCAGATGGAGTGGTGCTGGCTTGCGCCTGTTCGGGCTCGGTGCGCACAGGTGGAGCTGGCTGCTGCTGCCTACTCCTGCTGCCATTACCAGTGGAGCCCCTGACACTGGGCTCCCTGGTGACCTGGCGCACCATTTGCCTCGGGTGCCTACCTTCATCGGTGCTGCCGTCACCTGACAAAGGAGGTGGCACCCATTCAGAGTCACCCTCCTCTTCACCCCCTGATATGTCAGACCCAAGGCCAACCTGTGGTGGACTGGCGGGAACAGCTGACATGGAGCCCCTGACCGGGCTCCGCTGTCCCCTGCTGGCGCCTGGGTCTGAATAGGTGCAGGGGTTGTGTGCCTAACACCACCTGCACCAGTTGGAAGGGATCTCATAGGGGGATTTATAGGCCCCTCCTCCTCCTCATCCCCAATCCCTTCCAACAGGTCCTGCCCATCCGCAGGGGCTGAACAGTATTTCCGCCTCCTGCATTGCCTCCCCAAGATGTCCCTCTCAGTCTCAAAGTCTTCAAACATGAGAGGGACAATTCTTGGGAGCTGGGAGTTGGTTCTACAGGAGGCGGTGTGCTGCAGTTGCTGGCAGCCGGGGCAGAGGACTCCGTGGCACTCGAATCGGCCACGAGCCAAGACAGCCTCTGCATCCTGGGAAGTTATGGGCCGGCTGCCACTTGTGAAAAAGTCACGGATCAGGCGGACACCCTGCCACCTGCGCCTGCCTGTCCGTGGCTTGATGAGCGGCCCCGTGCTGGGAGTGGTCCAGCGCGGGAACCAACTCCCTGTTACCCCGACCACGCCCACGACTGCCTGCACTCATACTGGGGATGAGGGAAAACTTTATTGGGGTGGGGACGATGGGTGAAAAAAAGAAAGGACAAAAACTGTAACACACGACACTAAACACGTAAAACTATGAAAACTAAGACTAAACTAACAGACACAATTTTTTTTTTTTTTTAACGGAGGACTGACAAAACTACACTAAACACAAAAAAAACGTAAAACTTTAAAACTTTTTTTTTTTTTTACCTAAGACAGACACTAACTGACACAGAGACTAAAAACGTTTTTATTAACGGATGACTAACAAAACTACACTAAATGCAAAACACTTAAAGCGTACACTCAATATTTAACCTAACACAAACAGTAACTGACACACAGAGACTACAAGACGGGGTTTTTTAACGTAAGACAGAAAAAACTACACTAAACACGTAAACCTATAACCTTTTTTTTGAAGTTTTTTGTTTTTAAACCTAAGACAGACACTAACTGACACACAGACAAAAAAAAAGTTTTTTTCTTTAACGGAGGACAGACAGAACTAGACTAAACAAAGAACATATAAAACTTAATTTTTTTTTTTTTTCTTAAACTAAACACAGACACTAACTTAGACTAAAACACTTTTTAAAATTAACAAACAATGGGAAAAAAAAAAAAAAAACACTAACTGGACGGACACTAACTGACAGACAAAACAGACAGATAGACCCTACACTATACTATATAAGTAACTAACCTAAACTACACCCTGCCCTGAAAAATCTAAACTTTAGTATTCCCTAACTGTAGCCCTAATACCTAACCTAAACTATCAAGCACTATCTATCTATCTATCTATCTATCTATCTATCTATCTATCTATCTATCTATCTATCTCAGCTACCTACCTAACTCGATGCCCTACACTTAACCCTGCACTGAAGTCTATCTGCTACACTAGGCCCTTACATTAACTATGTTTTTCTCCTAACTCTACTAAACTACTAAACTACCTCAAATTATTTCGACCCTATCAGCTATAAAACTAAACTACACTGTTCCCTAATCACTACTTGAAACTAACTAACTAGAATATTATAAATTAAATCAAGATTATATAAAACGCACAGCAGACAAAATAACACAGCTCCAAGCTCCAACAAATCCAACACCACAAAATGGCTGCTGGGTGATGTCGTCACTTATATAGTGAAGGGGTAGTCTAGTTTCCTATTGGTTGCTAGGGATGTTGCTAAGTTGTGACAAAGCCTTCTCATTGGCTATTCAAGCTAGGAGAAGGGAGGGAAAATGATAATGATGAGTCACCACATACATTGTAGAGAAAAAAAAAAAAAATAATTCGCATGGAGAGAATATATCACTATATTCAACATATTCGAAAATTCAAACAAACAAAACCTGTACGAAAATAGCTTGATGCACCTAAGCAGTTACAAAAATGCAAATATTGCATTCTAAATGACTCTAATTACTGAATACTGATGTATAATTTTCCTCTTTACTGTATTTTATGTCATGCGAAAATTCGGCAATTACATATGCGCGTGAATCGGATCGCATAAGAGCAGTATACTATTAGGTTGGCTGGCTTGTTGGGGCGAATTATTATTATTATTATTATTATTATTATTTATTTTTAGAGCGCCATTCATTCCATAGCGCTGTACATATCATAAGCGGTGCACATACATAATAAGACAATAGCCTTAAGCATGAACGAGACAAGTTACAGACTGGTACAGAAGGATAGAGGGCCCTGCCCGTGAGGGCTTACAATCTACATGGTATGGGGGATGGAGACAGTAGGCGAGGGTGAAGCTGGTCATGGCGGTATAGAAGCAGCAGTGTCACTAGTCGTAGGCTTGTCTGAAGAGGTGGGTTTTCAGGTTGCTTTTGAAGGATTCCACTGTAGGTGAGAGTCTGATATGTTGGGGTAGAGAGTTCCAGAGTATAGGGGATGCACGGGAGAAATCCTGGAGGCGAGTGTGGGAAGAGGTGATAAGAGGAGAGGAGAGAAGGAGGTCCTGTGAGGATCGAAGATTGCGTGTGGGGATGTATCGGGAAGTAGCTCAGAGATGTAGGGAGGGGACCGATTGTGGACGGCCTTGTATGTGTGGGTTAGTATTTTAAACTGAATTCGCTGGGCAATGGGGAGCCAGTGCAGGGACTGGCAGAGGGGAGATGCAGAGGAGTAACGGGGGAGAGATGGATTAGTCGGGCAGCAGAGTTGAGGATAGATTGTAGGGGTGCGAGAGAGCTAGATGGAAGGCCACAGAGGAGAATGTTGCAGTAGTCTAGGCGGGAGATGATGAGGGAATGTATAAGCATTTTTGCCGATTCAAAGTTGAGGAAAGGGCGGATGCGGGAGATGTTTTTGAGTTGGAAACGGCAGGTGGTGGAAAGGGCTTGGATGTGTGGTCGGAAGGAGAGGGCAGAATCCAAGGTCACTCCAAGGCAGCGGACTTGGTTGACCGGGAGAGTGTGCAGTCATTGATTGTGATAGATAGGTCTGTTGGGGGAGTGAGCAAGATGGGGGAAAGATGATAAATTCTGTTTTATCCATATTAAGTTTTAGAAAGCGAGAGGAGAAGAAGGAGGATATGCGAGATAGGCATTGTGGGATTCTGGATAGTAAGGTTGTGATGTCTGGACCAGAGAGGTAGATTTGTGTGTCGTCAGCATAAAAGTGATACTGGAAACCATGGGACTCTATAAGCTGTCCCAGGCCGAAGGTGTAGATAGAGAAGAGCAGGGGTCCTAGGACGGAGCCTTGCGGGACACCAACAGAGAGGGAGTGAGGCGAGGAGGTGGCGTGAGAGTGGGAGACGCTAAATGTCCGGTCTGTGAGGTATGATGTGATCCAAGAGAGGGCCAGGTCAGTGATGCCAAGAGATGAGAGAGTTTGTAACAGAAGGGAGTGGTCGACAGTGTCAAAGGCAGAGGACAAGTCAAGTAGAAGGAGGACAGAGTAATGTTTTTGGTTTTGGCAAGTAGTAGGTCATTGGTGACTTTGGTGAGGGCAGTCTCGGTTGAGTGGTGGGGTCGGAAGCCAGATTGTAGCCGGTCAAAGAGGGAGCAGGAGGAGAGGTGAGAGGACAGTTCAGAATGGACATGTTGCTCAAGTAGCTTTGAGGCATATGGAAGAAGTGATATGGGGCGATAACTGGACAAAGAAGATGGGTCAAGTGATGGCTTTTTGAGGATGGGTGTAATGGTAGCTTGTTTAAAAGCAGAGGGGAAGAGACCAGAGGTTAGTGATAGGTTGAAGAGATGAGTTAGGGCTGGGATAAACACTGTGGTGAGGTTAGGAATGAGGTGGGATGGGATTGGGTCAAGTGCACAGGTGGTGAGATGGGATTTGGAGAGTAGAGTGGAGAGTTTTTCTTCTGTAATAGCGGAGAAGCTGGTTTTGGGTGAAGAGGACGGAGCAGCTGTGTGGAGGGTCTGTGGAGACTGTGTGTTGAAGCTTTCTCTGATGTTGACTATCTTTTGTTTGAAGAATGTGGCGAAATCCTCAGCTGAGATGAGAGGAGAGGGTGGGGGCGCTGGTGGACGGAGAAGAGAATTAAAGGTGTTAAAAAGTTGTTTTGGGTTGTGGGATAGGGAAGATATGAGAGATGAGAAGTAGGCCTGTTTTGCATCAGCAAGTGAGGATTTGAAAATGAGGAGGGATTGCTTGTATGCGGTGAATTCATCTTTAGAATGGGATTTCTTCCATCGCCGCTCTGCAGCCCTGGAAGCTTGTCTGAGATTTTTGGTCAGGTCGGTATGCCAGGGTTGTCTGTTAATTTTTCTGGTTTTGTTGTGTGTAAGTGGGGCAATAGTGTCCAGAGTTGCACTTATTGTGGTGTTATATAGGGTGGTGGCAGTATCTGGGTCTTGGAGGGAAAAAATTGAAGAGAGCGGCAGAAGAGAGTCGGAGAGCAAGCGAAAGTCGAGATGTTTCAGGTTCCTGCGGGGGTGTGTTAGTGTGTGGACCGAGGGAGCAGCAGAAGAGACCAGTGAAGAGAAGGTGAGTAGGTTGTGGTCGGATAGGGGAGAGGCGAATTAGAAAGGTTAGATAGGGAGCAGAGGCGGGTAAAGATAAGATCCAGAGTGTGACCATCTCTGTGTGTAGGAGCGGAAGACCACTGTGAGAGGCCGAAGGAGGAAGAGAGCGATAGGAGTTTAGAGGCGGCTGAGTGGCAGGTTTCAATGGGGATGTTGAAGTCACCCATGATGATAGTGGGGATGTCAGCAGAAAGAAAGTGTAGGAGCCAGGTGTTAAAGTGGTCAAGAAAGATGGTGGCTGGGCCTGGGGGCGGTAAATAACAGCTACTTGGAAGTTGGAGGGAGAGTAGATGCGAACAGAGTGTACTTCAAATGAAGTGGGTGCAATGGAGGGCGGCAGTGGAGTTGGGCTGTAGGAGCAGGTATCTGATAGGAGCAGACCAACTCCTCCACCATGTTTGCTGCCAGGGCGGGGGTGTGAGTGAAATGAAATCCACTGTACGAGAGTGCAGCAGGGGAGGAGGTGTCGGAGGGTGTCAGCCATGTTTCTGTGAGACCCAGAAAGGAAAGTTTTTGAGAGATAAAGAGATCATGAATGTAGGAGAGTTTGTTACAGACAGAGCGAAGCGTTCCATAATGCTCCAGAAAGAGGAGCCAAAGGAGCAGGGGTCAGAGGAATGGTTATTAGGTTTAAGGGGTTGCAGAAATTTGTGGAATGAGATTTGTAGTAGGAGGTAGAGGTGATAGTGGGAATTTGCTGAGGGGGCCTGGATTTGGTGAGATATCACCAGCAATAAGGAGAAGCAGAGAAAGTGTCAGTAGGTGAGAAAAAGAAAGGGCAGGAGGTATATGTGTGTGCTTGGGAAGGAAGTGTTTTACATTGCCAAATAAGTTTGTGCAATCAGTCAGATGAGAAGGTAAGATGGAGGGAGATATGAATAGTTCCTTGCTGGGAGGATGGATGTGGGGGTATTTTAGGAGGTTTAGGAAAAGTGGGAAGAGTAAGATGAAAAAAGTGAAACATTGTTTACATTAACTTTTTGTAGTTACCTTTGGGTCCCTTCTGGTTCAATTCTGGTATAATTCGGTCTCAGCACTTAGAATGTTGCACTTTGAAGATGGTGCATTTTGGAATGACCAAGGTCTGGAATGACCTAACAACTTAGATTTATACCACTCAGTGTTCAATCAGGTGTGAACAAGAGGGAGGGGGCTACTTATGGCCTAATCAAGGGAGGACCAGATACAGAAATAGTCAATGTAAACAAATACTCAATAAATCCAGCAGGGAAAGAGACATTAATGCTTCAGAGTAGACATACCAAGCAATGTGAAGGAAACAGGAGGGGTGTGGACGATATCAGACTCTGGGAAAGCTGGATGTAGCAGTTAGCTTCAGAGTAGACATACCTGGAGAGGAGAGAATTGGGTGATGGTCAGTAGGCAGTGATGACAAGGTGGATTCCATATCCATAATATTAAATTCTGGTATAATTCGGTCTCAGCACTTAGAATGTTGCACTTTGAAGATGGTGCATTTTGGAATGACCAAGGTCTGGAATGACCTAACAACTTAGATTTATACCACTCAGTGTTCAATCAGGTGTGAACAAGAGGGGAGGGGGCTACTTATGGCCTAATCAAGGGAGGACCAGATACAGAAATAGTCAATGTAAACAAATACTCAATAAATCCAGCAGGGAAAGAGACATTAATGCTTCAGAGTAGACATACCAAGCAATGTGAAGGAAACAGGAGGGGTGTGGACGATATCAGACTCTGGGAAAGCTGGATGTAGCAGTTAGCTTCAGAGTAGACATACCTGGAGAGGAGAGAATTGGGTGATGGTCAGTAGGCAGTGATGACAAGGTGGATTCCATATCCATAATATTAAATTCTGGTATAATTCGGTCTCAGCACTTAGAATGTTGCACTTTGAAGATGGTGCATTTTGGAATGACCAAGGTCTGGAATGACCTAACAACTTAGATTTATACCACTCAGTGTTCAATCAGGTGTGAACAAGAGGGGAGGGGGCTACTTATGGCCTAATCAAGGAGGACCAGATACAGAAATAGTCAATGTAAACAAATACTCAATAAATCCAGCAGGGAAAGAGACATTAATGCTTCAGAGTAGACATACCAAGCAATGTGAAGGAAACAGGAGGGGTGTGGACGATATCAGACTCTGGGAAAGCTGGATGTAGCAGTTAGCTTCAGAGTAGACATACCTGGAGAGGAGAGAATTGGGTGATGGTCAGTAGGCAGTGATGACAAGGTGGATTCCATATCCATAATATTAAATTCTGGTATAATTCGGTCTCAGCACTTAGAATGTTGCACTTTGAAGATGGTGCATTTTGGAATGACCAAGGTCTGGAATGACCTAACAACTTAGATTTATACCACTCAGTGTTCAATCAGGTGTGAACAAGAGGGAGGGGGCTACTTATGGCCTAATCAAGGGAGGACCAGATACAGAAATAGTCAATGTAAACAAATACTCAATAAATCCAGCAGGGAAAAGAGACATTAATGCTTCAGAGTAGACATACCAAGCAATGTGAAGGAAACAGGAGGGTGTGGACGATATCAGACTCTGGGAAAGCTGGATGTAGCAGTTAGCTTCAGAGCAGACATACCAAGCAATGTGAAGGAAACAGGAGGGGTGTGGACTATATCAGACTCTGGGAAAGCTGGATGTAGCAGTTAGCTTCAGAGTAGACATACCTGGAGAGGAGAGAATTGGGTGATGGTCAGTAGGCAGTGATGACAAGGTGGATTCCATATCCATAATATTAAATTCTGGTATAATTCGGTCTCAGCACTTAGAATGTTGCACTTTGAAGATGGTGCATTTTGGAATGACCAAGGTCTGGAATGACCTAACAACTTAGATTTATACCACTCAGTGTTCAATCAGGTGTGAACAAGAGGGAGGGGGCTATATGGCCTAATCAAGGGAGGACCAGATACAGAAATAGTCAATGTAAACAAATACTCAATAAATCCAGCAGGGAAAGAGACATTAATGCTTCAGAGTAGACATACCAAGCAATGTGAAGGAAACAGGAGGGGGTGTGGACGATATCAGACTCTGGGAAAGCTGGATGTAGCAGTTAGCTTCAGAGTAGACATACCTGGAGAGGAGAGAATTGGGTGATGGTCAGTAGGCAGTGATGACAAGGTGGATTCCATATCCATAATATTAAATTCTGGTATAATTCGGTCTCAGCACTTAGAATGTTGCACTTTGAAGATGGTGCATTTTGGAATGACCAAGGTCTGGAATGACCTAACAACTTAGATTTATACCACTCAGTGTTCAATCAGGTGTGAACAAGAGGGAGGGGGCTACTTATGGCCTAATCAAGGGAGGACCAGATACAGAAATAGTCAATGTAAACAAATACTCAATAAATCCAGCAGGGAAAGAGACATTAATGCTTCAGAGTAGACATACCAAGCAATGTGAAGGAAACAGGAGGGGTGTGGACGATATCAGACTCTGGGAAAGCTGGATGTAGCAGTTAGCTTCAGAGTAGACATACCTGGAGAGGAGAGAATTGGGTGATGGTCAGTAGGCAGTGATGACAAGGTGGATTCCATATCCATAATATTAAATTCTGGTATAATTCGGTCTCAGCACTTAGAATGTTGCACTTTGAAGATGGTGCATTTTGGAATGACCAAGGTCTGGAATGACCTAACAACTTAGATTTATACCACTCAGTGTTCAATCAGGTGTGAACAAGAGGGAGGGGGCTACTTATGGCCTAATCAAGGGAGGACCAGATACAGAAATAGTCAATGTAAACAAATACTCAATAAATCCAGCAGGGAAAGAGACATTAATGCTTCAGAGTAGACATACCAAGCAATGTGAAGGAAACAGGAGGGGTGTGGACGATATCAGACTCTGGGAAAGCTGGATGTAGCAGTTAGCTTCAGAGTAGACATACCTGGAGAGGAGAGAATTGGGTGATGGTCAGTAGGCAGTGATGACAAGGTGGATTCCATATCCATAATATTAAATTCTGGTATAATTCGGTCTCAGCACTTAGAATGTTGCACTTTGAAGATGGTGCATTTTGGAATGACCAAGGTCTGGAATGACCTAACAACTTAGATTTATACCACTCAGTGTTCAATCAGGTGTGAACAAGAGGGAGGGGGCTACTTATGGCCTAATCAAGGGAGGACCAGATACAGAAATAGTCAATGTAAACAAATACTCAATAAATCCAGCAGGGAAAGAGACATTAATGCTTCAGAGTAGACATACCAAGCAATGTGAAGGAAACAGGAGGGGTGTGGACGATATCAGACTCTGGGAAAGCTGGATGTAGCAGTTAGCTTCAGAGCAGACATACCAAGCAATGTGAAGGAAACAGGAGGGGTGTGGACGATATCAGACTCTGGGAAAGCTGGATGTAGCAGTTAGCTTCAGAGTAGACATACCTGGAGAGGAGAGAATTGGGTGATGGTCAGTAGGCAGTGATGACAAGGTGGATTCCATATCCATAATATTAAATTCTGGTATAATTCGGTCTCAGCACTTAGAATGTTGCACTTTGAAGATGGTGCATTTTGGAATGACCAAGGTCTGGAATGACCTAACAACTTAGATTTATACCACTCAGTGTTCAATCAGGTGTGAACAAGAGGGGAGGGGGCTACTTATGGCCTAATCAAGGGAGGACCAGATACAGAAATAGTCAATGTAAACAAATACTCAATAAATCCAGCAGGGAAAGAGACATTAATGCTTCAGAGCAGACATACCAAGCAATGTGAAGGAAACAGGAGGGGTGTGGACGATATCAGACTCTGGGAAAGCTGGATGTAGCAGTTAGCTTCAGAGCAGACATACCAAGCAATGTGAAGGAAACAGGAGGGGTGTGGACGATATCAGACTCTGGGAAAGCTGGATGTAGCAGTTAGCTTCAGAGTAGACATACCTGGAGAGGAGAGAATTGGGTGATGGTCAGTAGGCAGTGATGACAAGGTGGATTCCATATCCATAATATTAAATTCTGGTATAATTCAGTCTCAGCACTTAGAATGTTGCACTTTGAAGATGGTGCATTTTGGAATGACCAAGGTCTGGAATGACCTAAGAACTTAGATTTATACCACTCAGTGTTCAATCAGGTGTGAACAAGAGGGAGGGGGCTACTTATGGCCTAATCAAGGGAGGACCAGATACAGAAATAGTCAATGTAAACAAATACTCAATAAATCCAGCAGGGAAAGAGACATTAATGCTTCAGAGCAGACATACCAAGCAATGTGAAGGAAACAGGAGGGGTGTGGACGATATCAGACTCTGGGAAAGCTGGATGTAGCAGTTAGCTTCAGAGCAGACATACCAAGCAATGTGAAGGAAACAGGAGGGGTGTGGACGATATCAGACTCTGGGAAAGCTGGATGTAGCAGTTAGCTTCAGAGCAGACATACCTGGAGAGGAGAGAATTGGGTGATGGTCAGTAGGCAGTGATGACAAGGTGGATTCCATATCCATAATATTAAATTCTGGTATAATTCAGTCTCAGCACTTAGAATGTTGCACTTTGAAGATGGTGCATTTTGGAATGACCAAGGTCTGGAATGACCTAAGAACTTAGATTTATACCACTCAGTGTTCAATCAGGTGTGAACAAGAGGAGGGGGCTACTTATGGCCTAATCAAGGGAGGACCAGATACAGAAATAGTCAATGTAAACAAATACTCAATAAATCCAGCAGGGAAAGAGACATTAATGCTTCAGAGCAGACATACCAAGCAATGTGAAGGAAACAGGAGGGGTGTGGACGATATCAGACTCTGGGAAAGCTGGATGTAGCAGTTAGCTTCAGAGCAGACATACCAAGCAATGTGAAGGAAACAGGAGGGGTGTGGACGATATCAGACTCTGGGAAAGCTGGATGTAGCAGTTAGCTTCAGAGCAGACATACCTGGAGAGGAGAGAATTGGGTGATGGTCAGTAGGCAGTGATGACAAGGTGGATTCCATATCCATAATATTAAATTCTGGTATAATTCAGTCTCAGCACTTAGAATGTTGCACTTTGAAGATGGTGCATTTTGGAATGACCAAGGTCTGGAATGACCTAAGAACTTAGATTTATACCACTCAGTGTTCAATCAGGTGTGAACAAGAGGGAGGGGGCTACTTATGGCCTAATCAAGGGAGGACCAGATACAGAAATAGTCAATGTAAACAAATACTCAATAAATCCAGCAGGGAAAGAGACATTAATGCTTCAGAGCAGACATACCAAGCAATGTGAAGGAAACAGGAGGGGTGTGGACGATATCAGACTCTGGGAAAGCTGGATGTAGCAGTTAGCTTCAGAGCAGACATACCAAGCAATGTGAAGGAAACAGGAGGGGTGTGGACGATATCAGACTCTGGGAAAGCTGGATGTAGCAGTTAGCTTCAGAGCAGACATACCTGGAGAGGAGAGAATTGGGTGATGGTCAGTAGGCAGTGATGACAAGGTGGATTCCATATCCATAATATTAAATTCTGGTATAATTCAGTCTCAGCACTTAGAATGTTGCACTTTGAAGATGGTGCATTTTGGAATGACCAAGGTCTGGAATGACCTAAGAACTTAGATTTATACCACTCAGTGTTCAATCAGGTGTGAACAAGAGGGAGGGGGCTACTTATGGCCTAATCAAGGGAGGACCAGATACAGAAATAGTCAATGTAAACAAATACTCAATAAATCCAGCAGGGAAAGAGACATTAATGCTTCAGAGCAGACATACCAAGCAATGTGAAGGAAACAGGAGGGGTGTGGACGATATCAGACTCTGGGAAAGCTGGATGTAGCAGTTAGCTTCAGAGCAGACATACCAAGCAATGTGAAGGAAACAGGAGGGGTGTGGACGATATCAGACTCTGGGAAAGCTGGATGTAGCAGTTAGCTTCAGAGCAGACATACCTGGAGAGGAGAGAATTGGGTGATGGTCAGTAGGCAGTGATGACAAGGTGGATTCCATATCCATAATATTAAATTCTGGTATAATTCAGTCTCAGCACTTAGAATGTTGCACTTTGAAGATGGTGCATTTTGGAATGACCAAGGTCTGGAATGACCTAAGAACTTAGATTTATACCACTCAGTGTTCAATCAGGTGTGAACAAGAGGGAGGGGGCTACTTATGGCCTAATCAAGGGAGGACCAGATACAGAAATAGTCAATGTAAACAAATACTCAATAAATCCAGCAGGGAAAGAGACATTAATGCTTCAGAGCAGACATACCAAGCAATGTGAAGGAAACAGGAGGGGTGTGGACGATATCAGACTCTGGGAAAGCTGGATGTAGCAGTTAGCTTCAGAGCAGACATACCAAGCAATGTGAAGGAAACAGGAGGGGTGTGGACGATATCAGACTCTGGGAAAGCTGGATGTAGCAGTTAGCTTCAGAGCAGACATACCTGGAGAGGAGAGAATTGGGTGATGGTCAGTAGGCAGTGATGACAAGGTGGATTCCATATCCATAATATTAAATTCTGGTATAATTCAGTCTCAGCACTTAGAATGTTGCACTTTGAAGATGGTGCATTTTGGAATGACCAAGGTCTGGAATGACCTAAGAACTTAGATTTATACCACTCAGTGTTCAATCAGGTGTGAACAAGAGGGAGGGGGCTACTTATGGCCTAATCAAGGGAGGACCAGATACAGAAATAGTCAATGTAAACAAATACTCAATAAATCCAGCAGGGAAAGAGACATTAATGCTTCAGAGCAGACATACCAAGCAATGTGAAGGAAACAGGAGGGTGTGGACGATATCAGACTCTGGGAAAGCTGGATGTAGCAGTTAGCTTCAGAGCAGACATACCAAGCAATGTGAAGGAAACAGGAGGGGTGTGGACGATATCAGACTCTGGGAAAGCTGGATGTAGCAGTTAGCTTCAGAGCAGACATACCTGGAGAGGAGAGAATTGGGTGATGGTCAGTAGGCAGTGATGACAAGGTGGATTCCATATCCATAATATTAAATTCTGGTATAATTCAGTCTCAGCACTTAGAATGTTGCACTTTGAAGATGGTGCATTTTGGAATGACCAAGGTCTGGAATGACCTAAGAACTTAGATTTATACCACTCAGTGTTCAATCAGGTGTGAACAAGAGGAGGGGGCTACTTATGGCCTAATCAAGGGAGGACCAGATACAGAAATAGTCAATGTAAACAAATACTCAATAAATCCAGCAGGGAAAGAGACATTAATGCTTCAGAGCAGACATACCAAGCAATGTGAAGGAAACAGGAGGGGTGTGGACGATATCAGACTCTGGGAAAGCTGGATGTAGCAGTTAGCTTCAGAGCAGACATACCAAGCAATGTGAAGGAAACAGGAGGGGTGTGGACGATATCAGACTCTGGGAAAGCTGGATGTAGCAGTTAGCTTCAGAGCAGACATACCTGGAGAGGAGAGAATTGGGTGATGGTCAGTAGGCAGTGATGACAAGGTGGATTCCATATCCATAATATTAAATTCTGGTATAATTCAGTCTCAGCACTTAGAATGTTGCACTTTGAAGATGGTGCATTTTGGAATGACCAAGGTCTGGAATGACCTAAGAACTTAGATTTATACCACTCAGTGTTCAATCAGGTGTGAACAAGAGGAGGGGGCTACTTATGGCCTAATCAAGGGAGGACCAGATACAGAAATAGTCAATGTAAACAAATACTCAATAAATCCAGCAGGGAAAGAGACATTAATGCTTCAGAGCAGACATACCAAGCAATGTGAAGGAAACAGGAGGGGTGTGGACGATATCAGACTCTGGGAAAGCTGGATGTAGCAGTTAGCTTCAGAGCAGACATACCAAGCAATGTGAAGGAAACAGGAGGGGTGTGGACGATATCAGACTCTGGGAAAGCTGGATGTAGCAGTTAGCTTCAGAGCAGACATACCTGGAGAGGAGAGAATTGGGTGATGGTCAGTAGGCAGTGATGACAAGGTGGATTCCATATCCATAATATTAAATTCTGGTATAATTCGGTCTCAGCACTTAGAATGTTGCACTTTGAAGATGGTGCATTTTGGAATGACCAAGGTCTGGAATGACCTAACAACTTAGATTTATACCACTCAGTGTTCAATCAGGTGTGAACAAGAGGGAGGGGGCTACTTATGGCCTAATCAAGGGAGGACCAGATACAGAAATAGTCAATGTAAACAAATACTCAATAAATCCAGCAGGGAAAGAGACATTAATGCTTCAGAGTAGACATACCAAGCAATGTGAAGGAAACAGGAGGGGTGTGGACGATATCAGACTCTGGGAAAGCTGGATGTAGCAGTTAGCTTCAGAGCAGACATACCAAGCAATGTGAAGGAAACAGGAGGGGTGTGGACGATATCAGACTCTGGGAAAGCTGGATGTAGCAGTTAGCTTCAGAGTAGACATACCTGGAGAGGAGAGAATTGGGTGATGGTCAGTAGGCAGTGATGACAAGGTGGATTCCATATCCATAATATTAAATTCTGGTATAATTCGGTCTCAGCACTTAGAATGTTGCACTTTGAAGATGGTGCATGTTGGAATGACCAAAGATAGCGAATATGCTACTATATTCGCAATATTCGTCTATTCAAGTAGACCAACCAACCCATTGAATGAACACAATATCATACTGCCCTTGTGCGGTGCGATTCACGCGCATATGTAATTGCCGAATTTTCGCATGATGTAAAATACAGTTTCCTACATAAAGACTAGAGGCAAATTATACATCACAGTCTGTGATGTATAATTTGCCTCTTTATGTAGGAAACTGTATTTTACGGCATGCAAAAATCGGCAATTACATATGCATGAATCGGATCGCACAATGCCAGTATACTATTAGGTTGGTCTGCTGGGTCGAATAGACGAAGATAAAGAAAATAGCGAATGTAGTGCTATATTCGCAATGTTCGTCTATTCGAGTAGACCAACCAAGACAACCCATGAAATGAACCTAATAGTATATTTCCTCATGCGGTGCGATTCACGCGCATAGGTGATTGCCGATTTTTCGCATGATGTAAAATACATTTTACTACAAGAAGAGGCAGATTATAGATCACAGTAACAATTCTCATAACTGATTTCTAATTGTCCTCTGTATGTAAGATAGTTTGTGTAGTGCGAAAAATCGACAATTACATATGCGCGTGAATCGCACAGCATAAGGGCAGTATAGTATTAGGTTGGCTTGTTGGGTCGAATATAGAGAAGATAGCGAATGTAGTGCTATATTCGCAATATTCGTCTATTCGAGTAGACCAAGATAACCCATTGAATGAACACAATATCATACTCTAATGCTGTGCGATTCACGCGCATATGTAATTGCCGTTTTTTTCGCACTACACAAACTATCTTGCATACAGAGGACAATTGTAAATCAGTTATGAGAATTGTTACTGTGATCTACAGGGAGTGCAGAATTATTAGGCAAGTTGTATTTTTGAGGATTAATTTTATTATTGAACAACAACCATGTTCTCAATGAACCCAAAAAACTCATTAATATCAAAGCTGAATATTTTTGGAAGTAGTTTTTAGTTTGTTTTTAGTTTTAGCTATTTTAGGGGGATATCTGTGTGTGCAGGTGACTATTACTGTGCATAATTATTAGGCAACTTAACAAAAAACAAATATATACCCATTTCAATTATTTATTTTTACCAGTGAAACCAATATAACATCTCAACATTCACAATTATACATTTCTGACATTCAAAAACAAAACAAAAACAAATCTGTGACCAATATAGCCACCTTTCTTTGCAAGGACACTCAAAAGCCTGCCATCCATGGATTCTGTCAGTGTTTTGATCTGTTCACCATCAACATTGAGTGCAGCAGCAACCACAGAATCCCAGACACTGTTCAGAGAGGTGTACTGTTTTCCCTCCTTGTAAATCTCACATTTGATGATGGACCACAGGTTCTCAATGGGGTTCAGATCAGGTGAACAAGGAGGCCATGTCATTACATTTTCTTTTTTTATACCCTTTCTTGCCAGCCACGCTGTGGAGTACTTGGACGCGTGTGATGGACGCGTGGGATGCATGAAAATCATGTTTTTTTTTAAGGATGCAGACTTCTTCCTGTACCACTGCTTGAAGAAGGTGTCTTCCAGAAACTGGCAGTAGGACTGGGAGTTGAGCTTGACTCCATCCTCAACCCGAAAAGGCCCCACAAGCTCATCTTTGATGATACCAGCCCAAACCAGTACTCCACCTCCACCTTGCTGGCGTCTGAGTCGGACTGGAGCTCTCTGCCCTTTACCAATCCAGCCACGGGCCCATCCATCTGGCCCATCAAGACTCACTCTCATTTCATCAGTCCATAAAACCTTAGAAAAATCTGTCTTGAGATATTTCTTGGCCCAGTCTTGACATTTCAGCTTGTGTGTCTTGTTCAGTGGTGGTCGTCTTTCAGCCTTTCTTACCTTGGCCATGTCTCTGAGTATTGCACACCTTGTGCTTTTAAGCACTCCAGTGATGTTGCAGCTCTGAAATATGGCCAAACTGGTGGCAAGTGGCATCTTGGCAGCTGCATGCTTGACTTTTCTCAGTTCATGGGCAGTTATTTTGCGCCTTGGTTTTCCACACGCTTCTTGCGACCCTGTTGACTATTTTGAATGAAACGCTTGATTGTTCGATGATCACGCTTCAGAAGCTTTGCAATTTTAAGAGTGCTGCATCCCTCTGCAAGATATCTGACTATTTTTGACTTTTCTGAGCCTGTCAAGTCCTTCTTTTGACCCATTTTGCCAAAGGAAAGGAAGTTGCCTAATAATTATGCACACCTGATATAGGGTGTTGATGTCATTAGACCACACCCCTTCTCATTACAGAGATGCACATCACCTAATATGCTTAATTGGTAGTAGGCTTTCGAGCATATACAGCTTGTAGTAAGACAACATGCATAAAGAGGATGATGTGGTCAAAATACTCATTTGCCTAATAATTCTGCACTCCCTGTATAATCTGCCTCTTCTTGTAGTAAACTGTATTTTGCATCATGCGAAAAATCGGCAATCACCTATGCGCGTGAATCGCACCGCATGAGGGAAATATACTATTAGGTTCATTTCATGGGCTGTCTTGGTCGTCTCTCTAGGTCATAAGATCTAAGTAGAATTCGCATTGCGATTAATATAACCTGTAATGCTCGCATAGCGAATTCAACTTAGAGCTGGGTTCCTAAATGGTTGGCAATGGCTTACTAGAATATTACGATTATAACGAATTCACGAATATAGCACTATATTCACAATCTTCGTTATATCCCAGCAAGTAGCAAGTTCAACCAACCATTTGGAGCTCAGCTCAAAGTTTAATTCGCGATGCGAGTATGTTTTCGCATCGCGAATTAAACTTTGAGTTGAGATCTTAACGGTTGCATTGCTATAATTGACGAAGATTGAGGATATAGCGCTATATTCTCAATCATCTTCTAGCAACAACCATGAGGATTGGAACTCAGATCCAAGTTTAATTCGCGATGCGAACATATGCGCGCATTGAGAATTAACGTCAGAGTTGGGTTGATGGATTCCCATTTACAATGAACACATAATTCCTTCCTGCTTAACTTGCTTGTGGGCCAATGACTCATTGGCCCACAAGAAAGAAGCAGGGACAAGTCCTGTTTTCGCTTTTCAGATATTGGAAAATGACGAATATTCGAATTAGCGAATATATAGCATCATATTCTAAATATTCGCGAATTCTCGAAGTTGCGATATTCGCGATAAAAATTCGCAATTCGAATATTCGCGCTCAACACTAGCCCCCAACCCCATCTAGTAACAGACATGTATGTCTATGTCTTGTGGCTGCTCACATGTATGTTTCATGTGTTCTCCCATTAGATGGGAATATTAGAAGTGTAACTAGACATTTATGATATATACTCTATGTTCAATACGCCATAAATATAGTATTTCAGTAGGTAATACCCCTTTAAGTTTTATTTTCGGCCCTTGGAATTGGCTCAGGCTGACAATGTGGCCCCCAACCAGAAAAGGTTGTGCACCCCTGATCTAAAACATTAGGGGCGAGGGCCTGCTGCTGATCTGACCATCTAAAACATTATGGGCGAGGGCCTGATGCCGAGCTGACCATCTAAAACATTTTGGGTGAGTGCCTGCTGCTGATCTGAGCATCTCAAAAAGTAGGGGTGATGTCTGCTGCTAAGCTGACCCTCTAAAACATTAGGGGTGAGTGCCTACTGCAGAGCTGACCATCTAAAACATTGTGGGCAAGGACCTGCTGGACCCTCTAACACATTATGAAGAAGGGCCTGCTGGTAACCTTTAAAAACATTATGGGCTATGGCCTGCTGGTGACCCTCAAAAACATTATGAGTGAGGGCCCGCTGCTGAGGGCAGCCTAATAAGCATGTTGATATGATGAAGGAGGAGGATGAGAAAAGGGTTAAACCATACACCCTTTTTTTGTGATGGAAGGGGTGCATGGGAATACAGTGTATTCAATACATCATAAAAGCAACATTTAGAGTGCCTTTATGTTCAGCCGCTTTCCTCTGGTGGAGTAGATAAGTCAAGGGCAATAACGGCCTTGTCAACCGGTCAGCATTTTCAGTTGACAGGCGGATGTGCTTATCAGTTATTATGCCCTCAGCAGCACTAAATACACACTCTGTTAAAACGCTGGCGGCGGGGCAGGCTAGCACATCCAAGGCGTAGAGCACCAGTTCATGCCACTTGTCGAGCTTGGACACCAAATAGTTGTAAGGCACAGAGAGATCACTGAGGACGCTGACACGATTTGCTATGTACTACTTCACCATCTTCCAAAATTTTTCCCTCCTTGTAACACTAGGCCGGGCATCAGTTTGAGGGTGCTGGCGCGGTGTCATAAAACTGTCCCAGACCTTGGAGAGTGTAGCCCTGCCTCTGTTGGAACTGTTGTGTGTTCCCCTTGTCTCCCCTCCTCGTTTGGCCAAGGAACTACGTACTCTGCAGCCAGCATTGTTAGCTGGAAATTTGGGGAGCAATTTTTCCACAAGGACCTTCTGGTATTGCACCATGTTGCTCGTCCTCTCCACCACAGGAATGAGAGATAAGAAGTTCTCTTTGAAGCGGGGGTCGAGAAGGGTGAACAACCGGTAATCAGTGTTGGCCAAAATACGTACAACGCAAGGATCACAGGAAAAGCAGCCTAACATAAAGTCAGCCATGTGTGCCAGAGTCCCAATAGACAAGACTTCGCTGTCCTCATCAGGAGGATGACTCTCAATCTCCTCATCCTCTTCCTCCTCTTCTACCCATCCATGCTGAACAGATGGAATACATTTTCCATGGGTACTACCCTCTGTAGTGGAGGTAACCGTCTCCTGCTTCTCCTCCTCCTCATCCAATTTGCTCTGAGAAGACGAACTGAGGGTGGTCTGGATATTACCCTGTGTACTGCCTTCCCCCATTTCCACCTCTTCTCCATGCAAAGTATCTGCCTTAATTGTGAGCAGCGAGCATTTGAGTAGACACAGAAGTGGGATGGTTATGCTCATAATAGCCTTATCGCCGCTCACAATCTGTGTTGATTCCTAAAAGTTGTGTAAAACCTCACAGAAGTCAGACATTAATGCCCACTCATCGCTTGTGAAGAGCGGAAGCTGACTGGAAAGGCGACGACCATGTTGCAGCTGGAATTCCACTACTACCCTCTGCTGCTCACAAAGCCTGGCCTACATGTGGAACATCAAGTTCCAGCGCATGATCACTTCGCACAACAGTTGGTGAGCTGGCAATTGCAACCGCTGCTGCAGCGTTGCCAGACCGGCGGAAGCTGTCGATGACTTGTGGAAATGGGCACACATGCGGCGCACCTTTACCAGTAGCTCAGGCAAATTGGGGTGGGTTTTGAGAAACTGCTGAACCACTAGGTTGAACACGTGGGCTAGGCATGGTATGTGTGTGAGCTTGCTGAGCTCCAAAGCTAACTCGAAGTTACGGTCATTATCAGAGACAACCATGCCTGGTTGTAGGTTGAGTGGCGAGCGACACAGTTCAGTCTGGTCCCTTATCTCCTGCCATAGCTCTGCAGCGGTTTGCTGTTTGTCACCTAAGCAGATCAGTTTAAGAATGGCCTGTTGCCGCTTCCCCACTGCAGTGCTACACTGCTTCCAGCTACTGACTGATGGCTGACTTGTGCTGCATGATGATAATTCAGAGGTGAAAGTGGAGGAGGAGGCGGAGGAGGAGGAGGAGAATGGGGGTTGCAGCCACTAACGTAGCTGGCGGCGGAAAACCCTGATGGAAGTAGGGCCCGTAATTCTTGGTGTCGGTAGCACCTGTGCCATCCCAGGGTATGACTCACTCCCAGCCTCCAAAACATTCACCCAGTGTGCTATAAGGGAAATGTAGCGTCCCTGGCAAAAAGCACTTGTCCATGTGCCAGTCGTTAAGTGGACCTTCCCAATAACTGCGTTGGTCAGGGCACGGGTGATGGAACACATGTTGGTGAAAGGTTGGGACTGCACACTGTGAAAAATATTGGTGGCTGGGGACAGAGTAACGTGGGACGGCCGCCGCCATCAGGATGCAGAAAGCCTCAGTGTCCACAAGCCTAAATGGCAACATTTCCAGGGACAGCAATTTTGAAAGGTCCGCATTTAGTGCTATGGCTTGTGGGTGGGTGGCTGGGTATTTGCGTTTTCATTTAAAGGCCAGGGGTATAGACAACTGTACGCTGCACTGGGACACAGAAGTGAATGTGCTAGCTGATGTTACTTGCGAAGGTCCAGGTGCATGGCAGGAGACATCCGGGCCTGTGTCTTGGACAGGGGATTGGCCAGCACATAACAAAGGGGAAGAGGAGGCAGTGGTGTGATCCGCAGACACTGGTTGTGGGACTACCTATTAGGGTGCTTCGTTGCCATGTAGCGAATCATGCTGGTGGTGGTGAGGTTGCTTGTGTTCACACCCCTGCTCATTTTTGTATGGCACAGGTTGCAAATGACAAGTTCTTTTATCATCCGCACTTTCCTCAAAAAAGTGCCAGACTGCGGAACACCTACCCCTTGGTAAGGGAGATTTCCGCAAGGGGGTGCTCCGGGGAACATTTGCAGGCCTGTTTGGTGTGGCCCGCCTTCTCCCTTTTGCCACCAAACTGCCTCTTCCAGCCTTTTGCGGTGCTGTGGATCCCTCCCCCTCTGTACTGCTGTCCTCGCTCGGCTTGCCACCTTCCCAGGTTGGGTTAGTGACTACATCGTCCACCGCCTCCTCTTCCACTTCCTCACTCTGATCATCCTCCTTACTTGTTGATCTAACAACAACCTCAGTTATTGACAACTGTGTCTCATCCTCATTATGAACCTCTTGAGACACTAATTGCGGTTGACTTATTGGCAACCGTGTCTCATCATCATTATCCACCTCGTGAAACACTAATTGCCGTTCCCCACCGTCATCTTTTTCTGACTGTGGATGCTCAAGAGTTTGGGAATTAGTGCACAAGATCTCCTCGTGTCCCTCTTCAAGCCGGCTTTCCAAGAAGCCCAAATTAAGGAATGGCTATGAACAGAGCTCCTCGGAATATCCGAGTGTGAGATCATGTGTTTGCCAAGACTCTCCATGGTGGGGGGAAAGAGTATCAGGATGAGGATTCTGTTGACCAGACTCTTGACTACAGAGACTGGACTTTGTGGAAGACAGGGTGGTGCTTAACCGCCTGGAAGCATTATCTGCTGCAATCCAACTGACCACCTGGTCGCACGGGTCTGACTTCCAGAGTGGTGTCTTGCGCCATCCTGCAAACTGGAACATGAAGCTAGGTATCGTGGATGAATGTGTTACTTGTGCTCTGGCAGCAGGCATAGTTTCACCGCGCCCAGGGCCACAGCCTCTGTGTGCACCATCAGCAGCACGGCTACTTCCCCATCTCTTACTGCTTGCCTTGTGCATATTAAATGGTCTATATGTGCTTGCAAGTACACGTACAGTAGCGTAGGTTTTGGAAGTGTATGCGCAAATAAAGTACACAGAATGTCTCAGATATTTTTAGGATGCGCACACGTTAAACAGGAGGTATAGCACAAGTAATTTTGCTGTCACCACCGGCTAATAAAAAATTACACTGAATAAATGTCCCTAATATTTAGGATGCACAAACGTTATACAGTAGGTATAGAGCAAGTAATGTCGCTGTCACCACTGGCTAATAAAAAATTACACTGAATTAATGTCACTGATATTTAGGATGCACAAATGTTATACAGGAGGTATAGCGCAAGTAATGTCGCTTTCACCACTGGCTAATAAAAAATTACACTGAATGAGTGTCACTGATATTTAGGATGCATAAACGTTAAACAGGAGGTATAGCACAAGTAATGCCGCTGTCACCACTGGCGAATAAAAAATTACACTGAATGAATGTCACTGACATTTCGGATACACAAACGTTATACAGGAGATGTAGTGCAGGTAATGTAACTGTCAGCAGCGGACACCATCTACAGAATAAGTACACTGGATGTTACAGATATTTTTAGGCTGCGCACACGTTAGACAGGAGATGTAGCACAGATAATGTTGCTGTCTGCAGTGGCCAAACAATTGCAAGCTATTTAATGCAGGTTGCGCTAAAAATATATATTGCTGCCAGATACAACTATAGTCTTTAAAAGGACTTTTTTAGCAATTTAGTGCAGGTTGTGCTAAAAATATTTATTGCTGCCACAGACAATGGCCCTTAAAAGGACTTTTGTGTCTCTAACAAGTTTTAGCAATTTAGCACAGGTTGTGCTAAAAATATATATTGCTGCCACACACAATAGTCCTTAAAAGGACTTTTGGGTCTATAACAAGTATAAAAACTAAAATATTCCCATTTCACTCCCTTCTACTCTCCAGCTCTCCCTGATTAAGACTGAGCCGAACACGTGTCATCGGGTGCTATATAGCACCCAATAACGTGTTCCGGCCAGCCATTCACTGTAATGCCAGCAGCCTACATGACGTATATAAGTAGTGTAGAGACAGCACTCCAAGAGATGGTATAATGCTTCAACAGGGTATTTATTATACCAGTGGTACGGTTCCAAGATTACATTTATTGAGACCTTTAGGGCCAGTTGGGAACCCTTTATCAAGCACGATGTGCCGGATGTCTGGATTCCATATGGCTACGGCATTACAGTGAATGTCAGCACTTACCTGCACGTTTATTGGCTGCGTAGCAGCCAACAAACGTGCGTGGAGGAGACTCGAGCATTGCACTCGAGCACACGCGGTATTTGGCCGAACACCGCAATGTGCTGAGCATGCTCGCCCAACACTACTAAATGTTCTTTTTAGTTAGACTAGACATAGGAGGCTCAATGGAATCCAAAGCAAAAATGTTCTTTTTAAAGAAGGGCCATATTTAGTACCACAAGGGCATTGCTGCTTTTCACACTACAGCACAAAAATAATCTTTACCTTATTGTGATACAATGGAAGCTACGTGGCAATAAACACTTGGTTCCTTGAAACAAGAATTGTCCTTTATGTATACTAATGCAAAATTGACATTCTCCCGATACTTGAATGGTGAGACCTGTTTATTACACACTTACTAAAAGCATGTCCTATTTTTAAATCCATCCATTGTCGTGCCATGACTGCGAAGCGCTCTCAGAAAGTTCAAGAATTTACACAGTATTTGCCCTTTTCTATCACTGATTACTGACAGCATTTACAGTTACAGCTGCATTTCCACTTTTTTGATACTTACGTTATGCAACTGAATTTGAACAGTTTATTGATTACCTTTCAAGGCTGAAAAGACCAGATTCTGAAAAAAACTTATTTGTTAAAAAGAAAACTAAGAAACTGACTTATCCTCCAAAATAAAGTAAATCTAAAAATATTTTTTTTGTGTTTTTTTTTTTAAACTAATATAAGTTACTGAATATGAGAAAGATAAAGAAAAAACATCCTGCATGGTATGATAAATGAATAAGCGGATGTGAATGGCTACATTTATGGGGGAAAAAAAATAAAAAAAAATTACTAACACAATAGATACAAACATTATTTGTGGTCCGAGGCTTCTCAAGTAAGTGACACCCTGCCACCACCCCACCCCACCACCCCCAAATGGCCTGTGGTGTGCCTTGGCCTTCTCAGGTCAGTATGCCTAAAACGGGGCATACTCTGAATGTAAATTAAATGAATGACCAAATTAAAGTAAGGGGAAAGGGTGGGTGGGAATGTTCGTGACCCGCAAACGTAAATCCTGTGAGCCGTGCCATCTATAAAGGCAACGGCTACTCTCAAAAATCCAGGCTAACCTTCAGCCAGTCTTCAAACATATGGACTAAGCCTCCATTCTGATATGATAAAATCTGAGGGTCTCAGCCAATATATTTTGATACAAAAACATCTGTGCCTGCCTACCAGCTCCAAGGTGGTCTCAGTCAGGCTGTTATGGTTACCTGCACAATTGCTTGTAGAGGTTACTCGAAAAAGGGAAGAAGTCCAATGGCAGCGACACAGGATCAGAGGAGCACGGAAACGGAATGGATGAATGATCCCGATATGCAGGAACAGCGGTAGCTCAATGGACCTGATAAGGTCCACGTGGTAGATGAGTGCCGAAGAACGAGGAACACAAGAGAGTAGTCAGGCAGTCCTGGGTCGGAGAGAAACATTGAAGTAGTCCAGCAGAAATTTATGTAGCTGTGTCTTCTTTATTAAGGTGAAATTCTTACAAAAGGCAGCGCAGTATTCACAACAGGATTCACAACGTCAACCCAGTCCTGGGTCGGTACACAGGAGAGCAGGTACGAGGATTCAGAATGAGGCAGGAGAGTAGTGAATGGAGGCAGTGTTCGGTACACAAGATGGCAGGTATAAGGATTCAGGATGACGTAGGAGAGTAGTCACTGGAGGCAGTGTTCAGTACACGAGCAGGTTAGCAGACAATTTCTGAGAGGCTGAAGCAAGAATCCGACTGAGATAGCTCAATAATCTAGCAAGGGAGGAAGTGACATGGTCTTCCTTAAATAGGGCGTACACAGATCTGATTGGTCAAACCAAATGCAGGAAAAATCAGGTCAAGGAGGTAGTTCAAAAATGTAACAGAAAATGTCCAGGAAACTCTGTGGTCTAGTGAGCAAGGCTGCAGCCTAGGATGCCGGAGTCTCCCGGTTCGATCCCTGACAGTACTCCCCCTTCTCCATGATGACCTCCGGCATCTCCAAGATAGGCCTGTCGGGGTGTTGCTGATGAAACTCGCTGACCAGTCTGGGAGCGTGTACATTCTCCTTGAGTTCCCACGTGTCCTCATCAGGATCATAACCCTTCCAATAGATCAAATACTGCAGTTTTCTTAGAAAAATTCTAGAGTCCAAGATCTTTTATACAACTAACTCCTCTTCTCCATGCACCCTGACGGGGGTGGCAGCAAAAAGCGATCAAGGAATGTATTCTCGAAAAATGGTTTCAAGAGTGAGCAATAGAACACCGGATGTATCTTGAGCAAATCCGGGAGTTTGAATGTGACATCATTAATTTGAGCTGAAATCTGATATGGTCCAATGTATCTTTGACCCAGTTTTTGAGAAGGGACTATCAGCTCAATATTTTTTTTAGACAGCCACACTTTGTCTCCAATATGAAAAACTGGTGCTGGTCTACGGTGTTTGTCCACAGCTTGTTTGGAGCGTCTTTGGGCCTCGTGTAAATTCTCCATGATTTTTCCCTGTACCTTTTGCAGGTTAGTTAACCGTTCGGTTACTGCTGGGAGGGCCGTGGTGATTGGCAGATGGGGAATGAAGACTGGATGGAGGCCTGTTGTCAAGGATGGAGAACAGTTAGCAGGAACTGATAAATAACGACAGACTGGCTTGATCCCAAACTAAGGAAAATATAGGAGGGCCCTTTAAATCCCTAAGAACTGCTTTGCACATGTACAGGTCCTGGTGGTAGACAAATACTTGCCCTCGTACCTATAACTGAGTGACACCTGAATTCCCTATAGTAGTGAGGGGAACGGCCACCGGCTCCCTGCACAGAATACTGAGGGAGTCAGGGTCACCTAGAATCATGCCAGCAAACAAAACACAAAGTAAACGGAATGCATTTATCTTAGAGCAAAACAACTGCAGCCTCCAGCAGCACACACTTCATCCAGGAAGTAATATAAACTGCAAGGAGGAGCAGTATGGGAGGGAATATAAAGCAAGCCAATTAATCAAGATAAGAGGCAGCTGAGGGAGAGAAATGAACTGAGCAAAGTGAAACCAAAACAAAGAACGTCATACACAAGACAGGGAGGAACCTCTGACTGACCGTCTCTCAGAACCAGCGGTTACAGTACCCCCCCTTCTATGGGTGGACTCCGGACACTCAGGACCGACTTTCTCAGGATGAGACCTATGGAAAGCCCTGACGAGACGAGTGGCCTTAATGTCTGCCAGTGGGACCCACATCCTCTCCGCAGGACCATAACTCTTCTAATGAACGAGGTACTGAAAAGAACCGCGGATAATGCGGGAATCCACAATCCTGGAGACCTGAAATTCAAGATTACCATCAACTAAAATTGAGGGAGGAGGCAAAGAGGAAGGAACAGTAGATTGGACATATGGTTTCAATAGGGACTTGTGAAAAACATTATGGATCTTGCAAGTCTGAGTAAGATCAAGACTGAAAGCAACGGGATTGATGACGGATAAGATCTTGTAAGGCCCAATAAACCTAGGACCCAACTTCCAGGAGGGAACCCTCAGTTTGATATTCTTTGTAGACAACCACACCATATCACCCACATTCAGGTCCGGACCAGGCACACGTCTCTTATCTGCCACACGCTTATATCTCTCACTCATCTTCTTTAGATTACCCTGAATCTTTTGCCAAATAAGTGACAAGGACGAGGAAAATCTCTCCTCATCAGGTAAACCAAAAGACCCCTCTCCAGAGAATGTCCCAAACTGTGGATGAAACCCATATGCACCAAAAAATGGTGACTTATGAGAGGAGTCCTGACGACGGTAATTTAAAGCAAACTCCGCAAAGGAAAAAAAAGAACACCAATTCTCCTGATTTTCCACAACAAAACAGCACAGATATGTCTCCAGATTCTGATTGACGCGTTCGGTCTGACCATTTGACAGTGGGTGAAAAGCAGAAGAAAACAACAACGGAACCCCCAAGCAAGAACAGAAGGCCTTCCAGAATCTGGAAACAAATTGCGTGTCCCTATCAGAAACGATGTCAGAAGGAATGCCATGTAATTTAACAATGTGATCAACAAATGCTTGCGCCAGCGTCTTAGAGTTGGGTAACCCAGGAAAAGGAATAAAATGCGCCATTTTGCTAAAATGGTCTACTACCACCAGAATCACAGTCTTCCCTAAGGACTGAGGCAAGTCCGTAATTAAGTCCATGGACAGATGTGTCCAAGGACGTGAAGGTATGGGTAACGGGAGGAGAGATCCTGATGGTCGTGAATGAGGGACCTTGGCACGAGCGCAAGTCTCGCAGGCTGCCACAAACCCCTCAACTGTCTTACGAAGAGCTGGCCACCAGAATCTGCGAGCAACAAGATCAACTGTGGCTCCACTCCCCGGGTGCCCAGCAAGAACACTGTCATGGTGCTCCTTAATAGTAATAAGCGGCAGGGGCAATATTTGAAAATTCGCAAATTCGTAATCTCCAGTCATTATTTTCTTGATTGCGAAAATTCGCATATAAAAATTAGCATAAAATTAGCATAACAATTTGCATAAACTGGCATTTAAAAGGTATCTTTTAAATGCCAGTTTATGCAAATTTTTATGCTAATTTTATGTGAATTTTTTTAGGCGCATTTTCACAATCAATAAAATAATGACATTAATTTCTTGATTGCGAAAATTTGCATATGAAAAATTTGCATAAAATTCGCATAAAAATTCCCATAAACTGGAATTTAAAAAAACCAATGTTCGCAATTACGAATATATTTTGCGATATTCTAAATATTTGCGAATTCTCGAAGTTCCGATATTCGCGATTAAAATTTGCAATTCGAAAATTAGTGATCAACACTACTCCTTAAAAACTTTGTGTCGCAAAGCGAGCAACACAAATAACCTCCCAGGAGGACAAAGATCAGGTGCCTCTGCCTGGGCTGCCTCCAAATCAGGATAAAGAGCAGAGACGACCACCCCATCAGCCAAAATGGGACCGGGGTCCTCAAAGTTCCCCCCTCCCGGAAAACAACGTGACAGGGCATCTGCCTTCACATTTTTAACCCCAGGGCGGAACGTAACAACAAAATTAAACCTAGAAAAGAACAAGGACCATCTGGCCTGTCTTGGGTTCAGACGCTTGGCTGATTCCAGATAGGCCAGATTCTTATGGTCGTTAAATACGGTAATTGGGTGTCTGGCTCCCCCCAACCAATGACGCCATTCCTCAAAAGCCAATTTGATGGCCAACAACTGCCTATTTCCCACATCATAATTTCTCTCTGCGGCGGAGAGCTTTTTTGAGAAAAAGGCACACGGTCGCCATTTAGCAGGAGAGGGACCCTGAGATAAGACCGCGCCCACCCGCACCTCAGCGGCATCCACCTCAACAATAAAAGGTAGAGAGACATCAGGTTGTACTAAAATGGGAGCGGAAGCAAAACGCTCTTTAATACTAGAAAAGGCTTGAAGCGCCTCTTCCGACCATGAGGAAAAATCCACCCCCTTTTTAGTCATATCAGTGAGTGGCTTAACAACAGAGGAATAATTCAAAATTAACTTTCTGTAATAATTAGCAAAACCCAAAAACCGCATTAGCGACTTCTGATTTTCATGAAGCTCCCAATCAAGCACGGCACGGACCTTCTCCGGGTCCATCCGAAAACCAGAAGCGGAAAAAAGAAAACCAAGAAATTGAATCTCTGGAACCGCAAACACACATTTTTCCAGTTTAGCATACAATTTATTCTCCCACAAAATCAGCAGGACCTGACACAGGTGGTCCCGACGAGTCTTGAAATCAGGAGAAAAAATCAAAATGTCATTGAGATACACCAGTACCAATTTCCCCATTAAATGATAGAAAATGCTGTTCACAAAATGTTGGAAGACGGCCGGAATTCTCAAAATGACCCGCCGGGGAATTGAAGGCCGTCTTCCATATGTCCCCCTTCCTGACCCTGACAAGGTTGTATGCCCCTCTTAAATCCAACTTAGAAAAAACTTTAGCCCCCATAATCTGGTTAAACAAATCCGGGATCAGAGGAAGCGGATAGGGGTCATGAATCGTGATACGGTTAAGCTCCCTGAAATCCAGACAAGGTCTTAAAGAAGCATCTTTTTTTTTTTAACAAAGAAAAAACCAGTGTCAACAGGTGACTTCGAGGGTCTGATATGTCCCTTTCTCAGGCTCTCAGAGATATAAGTAGGTATGGCTGCTCTCTCAGGTTGAGAGAGATTGTATAATGGTGATTTAGGCAGCTTGGCGCCTGGGATAAGATTAATTGGACAATCATACTCCCGGTGAGGGGGCAACTCCTAGACACCACTCTCGGAAAACACATCAGAAAATTCTGAGAGAAAAGAAGGTACAGTCTTGGCAGAAACCTCTGCGAGAGTTGCCGTGAGGCAATTCTCTCTGCAAAACTCACTCCAACCATTTATTTGCCTTGCTTGCCAATCAATGGTGGGGTTATGTTTAGTGAGCCAGGGTAGCCCCAACACTAGAGGAGTAGGTAATCCGCTTAATACAAAACATGACACATCCTCAACATGAGTGTCACCCACAGTCAAACGGATATTGTGAACTATGCCCTTTAACGATTTTTGAGAAAGTGGAGACATCGATAGCAAAAACAGGTATAGCTTTTTCCAAAGTGCACACCTGGAAACCATGTGTTGTAGCAAATTGACTATCAATGAGATTAACAGCTGCTCCACTATCAACAAAAATCTCACAAACAAAGTTCTTGCTGTCTAGCGCCACCCTGGCAGGTAGGAGAAAACGGGAACTACAAGCAAACGGCAAATCTTCAATTTCCGCATTAACCTTGCCAATTGTAGCAAATGTAAAGTTTTTAGAGGGTTTATTTTCCCTTTTCTTTTTATTACCCTCAGAAAACCCCATGAACCTCCTAGAAGTGCACACATTAGCTAAATGGTTAGTACCTCCACAACAGAAACATACCCTCCTCTGAGAGCTGAATCCTCTAGTATCAGAGGCAACTAAACCCAGCTGCATGGGGTCCTCCACGGAGGGTATAGAGACAGAGTGAGACCCCTGTGCACTGCATGAGACAACTCCAGTGTCCTTGGGCTCAATATGACAGGAAAGAGTAGTCTCCTCTCTCTCTCTCAGACGCCTGTCGATACGAACAGCTAGAGACATGGCAGACTCCAAAGACACTGGCCTCTCATGAAACGCAAATGCATCTTTTAATTTCTAAAGAAAGACCATGATAAAATTGACATCAGAGTGCAGCGTCATTCCAACCAGTATCAGCTGCCCATCTCCGAAATTCGGAACAATATATCTCTGCGGACTGTTTACCCTGGCATCAAAGACACAGTTTAGATTCAGCCAGAGCAATACGATCTGGATCATCATATATCTGACCCAGGGCTATAAAAAATTCATCTACCGATCGGAGGGAGCGTGCCCCGCCAGCAGTGAAAAGGCCCAAGACTGAGCGTTATCCCTGAGCAGCGAGATGATGATCCCCACCCTCTGCTTCTCATCACCAGAGGAATGGGAACGTAAGCGAAAATGGAGTTTGCAATCCTCTCTAAAACTAACAAAATTCTCACTACCCCCGGAAAACGTATCCTGAAGAGAGATTTTAGGCTCGGAACAAACTTCATGAACGCCAGCAGAACCAGTCACCTGAAGCTGAGAAACAGTTTCACGGAGATCTGCTACCTCCAGAGAAAGACCTTGCATGCGGTCAATCAAGGCTGAAACCGGATCCATGCTTGAGACGGGTATGGCGGTTTATAATGTCAAGGATGGAGAACAGTTAGCAGGAACTGATAAATAACGACAGACTGGCTTGATCCCAAACTAAGAAAAATATAGGAGGGCCCTTTAAATCCCTAAGAACTCTCCCAAACTGCTATGCACATGTACAGGTCCCGGTGGTAGACAAATACATGCCCTCGTACCTATAACTGAGTGACACCTGAATTCCCTATAGTAGTGAGGGGAACGGCCACCGGCTCCCTGCACAGAATACAGAGGGAGTCAGGGTCACCTAGAATCAAGCCAGCAAACAAAACACAAAGTAAACGGAATGCACTTATCTTAGAGCAAAACAACTGCAGCCTCCAGCAGCACACACTTCATCCAGGAAGTAATATAAACCGCAAGAAGGAGCAGTATGGGAGGGAATATAAAGCAAGCCAATTAATTAAGATAAGAGGCAGCTGAGGGAGAGAAAGGAACTGAGCAAAGTGAAACCAAAACAAAGAACGTCATACACAAGACAGGGAGGAACCTCTGACCGACCGTCTCCCAGAACCGGCGGTGACACCTATGTTCGCGTAGAATGAGCTGAAAGAAGTCGAACTGTGTTCCGAGTTATTGTACGCAAATTCTGCAGTGGAGAGATGTTCCATCCAGTCATCTTGAAAATGGGTAATGAAACAGCGTAGATACTGTTCGAAGGTTTGATTAGTTCTTTCAGTTTGACGATTAGATTTTGGATGAAAAGCTGATGACAAATTTATTTTGATTTCAAGGGCAGAACAGAAGTTTTTCCAGAATTTGTATGTGAATTGTACCCCGCGATCAGAGACACATTGTCTGGAATCCCGTGTAGCCGGAACACTTCACGGATCATGAGTTCTGCTGTCTGTTTTGCGGATGGTATTCCTTTCAAAGGTATGAAGTGTGCCATCTAGGTTAGACGGTCTATGACGACAAAGATAGTGTTCATTCCTTGAGAAGGAGGTAAATCGACCACGAAGTCCATAGAGACTGAGCACCAAGGGCAGGATGTTACCGGAAGTGGTTGTAATAATCCCAGAGGGGAAGAACGCGGCGTCTTGTAGTGCGCACAGGTCAAACATGAAGAAACATACCTCTTCACATCTCCTTTACAATTGGGCCACCAGAAGGAACGAGATAACAGTTCTTGAGTTTTTTTTATGCCCAAGTGACTGGCCAACTTGGAATCATGAGCCAGTTTAAGGACTTCAAGTCGAGCTTTTTCGGGAACATATAGTTGATGATACAGTTTGATCCAATAACCATCATTGAAGTGAAGGTTAACCTCACTAGTGGGGTGGCTAAGAAAAGAGTCACTCTGATATCCGTCTTTAATTAGTTTCAATAAATCCCCCGAATGAGTGGCCCCCAAGAAGTTTATTTCAGGCAGGATCGTTGTTTGATTCTTATTTTCTTGGGAGGAGTCAGAGAACATTCTGGACAGCGTGTCTGCTTTGCCCTTCTTAGAACTTGGACGGTAGGTAACAATAAAGTTAAAACGAGAAAAGAACAGGCTCCATCTGGCCTGTCTGGAGGATAATCTTTTCGTGTTATGCAGAAACTCAAGGTTCTTGTGATCACTCAAGACAGTTACGGGAATGGTGGCCCCCTCCAAAAGGTGTCTCCATTCTTAAAAGGCTTCTTTGATTGCATGTAGTTCCTTATTCCCGATGTCGTAATTTTTTTCGGCTGGGGACATTTGGCGAGAAAAATAAGCACAAGGATGAAGCAACTATTTATCTCCTGCACGTTGTGACAAAATCGCCCCTATTGTAGAATCAGATGCATCCACTTCTACCATGAATGGTAGTTCTGGATCTGGATGTATTAGTATTGGTGCGCCTGTGAACAAAGTCTTTAGTTGACTAAATGCGTCTTGTGCCTCGGGAGTCCAGGTAAAGTGTACAGTTTTCTTTGTCAGTTGTGTGATTGGTTTGATGACCCTGGAGAAATTCCGGATGAATCTCCTGTAGAAATTGGTAAAACCGATGAATCTCTGTATGTCTTTTACTTTTCTGGGAGTAGGCCACTCCGTTACAGCTCTAATCTTGCTGGGGTCCATCTCTAGACCCTTCGGAGAAATGATGTATCCCAAAAACTGAACAGTTGTTTTTTCAAATTCGCATTTCTTGAGTTTAACGTAGAGTTGGTGTTCTCGAAGTCTCTGTAGAACCTTGCAGACGTCCATGCGATGTTGATCCAGACTTTCAGAAAAAATTAGAATGACGTCCAAGTATATTATTACGAACTGATCCAACATGTCCCAGAATACATCGGTAACAAAGTGTTGAAATGTAGCTGGCGCATTACACAGTCCGAAAGGCATAACGAGGTATTCCAAATGTCCATACCGAGTTCGAAAAGCAGTCTTCCATTCGTTACCTGGACGAATACGGACCAGGTTATATGCTCCTCTGAGATCGAGTTTCGTAAATATTCTGGCAGTGCGCAGTCTTTCGAAAAGTTCAGATATTAAAGGAAGGGGATACCGATTTTTTACAGTGATACTTTTAAGTTTCCGGTAGTCTATACAGGGGCGTAAAGAGGAATCTTTCTTTTCCACAAAGAAAAAAGGAGCACCAGCTGGTCGAGGTAGAGGGTCGGATAAACACCTTTTTTAAATCTTCATCTAGATATTTTTTCAAAGCCTTCAATTCAGGATCAGAAAGCGGATAAATGCAGCCAAACGGTATTTCCGCTCCAGGTAATAGTTCAATCGGACAGTCGTAAGAACTGTGAGGAGGAAGCTTATCTGCATTTTTCTTGTTGCCGACATCCTAAAAATTCTTGTATGGCAGAGGTAATAACTCACTTGTAGACTGTTCAGGAACCAGGGGGATCGCTGGAGCCGAAGACTGAGGGTTTTGCAGGCAATTACACTGACAGAATTCCGACGGTAAGTGTAGTACATGATTTTCCCAGTCAATGGATGGATTATAAATCGCCAACCATGGGATCCCCAAGATTATGGGAAATGTGGGTGAAGAGATCAATGAAAAATGGATGTCCTCAAGGTGATCCGTGTTGATTCGCATTTGGAGCTTTACCATTTCATGCATAACTGGACTTGAGGAGAGAGGTGAGCCGTCCACAGTCTCCATATCCAATGGTGTTGTTCTCTTTAACAGTGGGATATGTTTTTTATGTGCAAATGTAAAGTCCATAAAATTGCCCCCGGCCCCAAAGTCCAGCATAGCAGAGCAGGAGATTTTGAGTCCACAGGTGAAGATGTGAATGGGTACCATGAAATGAGACTCGGGGATTGTAGTTTGGTCTTTCTTCCAAGCAATAGGAGAAATAGAATTTATTTCTGAGTGTATGGAGTATGGAATTTCTGATTCCAATTGTTCTTCTATCTCTCTGACCACGTTTACAGACCCTTCTAGGGCAGTCGATAGCATAATGTCCTGGTTTTCCGCAGTAGTGACAAAGATCTTCTGAGATGCATCTTTCCGTTTCCGCTACAGTCATGGATCTCCGTAATGCATCGATTTGCATAGGTTTCCGGTGCGGGTTCAGGATTACGGGGAGCCGATGGTCTGAAAAAATAGGTGGGTCGGTTTTCCTGCGCCCATGCTTTCTCCCTTCTCCTTTCAGTAAGTCTCTCATCAACTCTGATACAAAGTTGAATGAAGTCTTCAAAGTATTCTGGAATATCTGTCCTAGCAAGTTCATCTTTCATTTGTTCAGACAACCCCCGCCAGAACTGACTCTTTTGGGCAGCATGATTCCAGGTGGTTTCGGTCACCCAGTGGCGGAATTCGATTGTGTAAACGGCCACTGAACGGTTTCCTTGGCGTAGATTATGTAGTTTTAGTTCCGCAGCAGCACAACGATTAGGATCATCAAACACATGACTTTTGGCGGAGATGAAGGTATCCAGATCCCGCAGAAGGTTGCTGTCGGTCTCCACATAAGGTGATGCCCATGCGAGAGCCTCATCAGACAGAAGATTGATAATGAACAATACCTTCATCTTTTCAGTAGTGAACCAGGCTGGATTAATTTTGAAATAGATTCGACATTGGTTCAAAAAACCTCGGAATTGGCGTCGATCTCCATTAAACCTTGCTGGGAGCGGCATGCACGTATCTCCAGCTAGGGCCTGCCATCTTGTGTACCGAACTCTGCCTCCATTCACTACTCTCCTGCCTCATTCTGAATCCTTGTACCTGCTCTCCCGTGTACCGACCCAGGACTGCCTGACTACTCTCTTGTTGTCTCTGTAGGGCGATTATTTCCCCTTGTTGATCTTGAACCGCACTTTGTAACTGGGAAAATTTTTCTTGATAAGTGGTTCCGAATTCTTGTAGATCTATAACTTGTTTTTTCAGGAGGGTCACCGCAGACTCCATTTTTGAGGCCAGATTATTCTGTTACGGTTACCTGCACAATTGCTTGTAGAGGTTACTCGAAAAAGGGAAGGAGTCCAATGGCAGCGACACAGGATCAGAGGAGCACGGAAACGGAATGGATGAATGATCCCGATATGCAGGAACAGCGGTAGCTCAATGAACCTGATAAGGTCCACGTGGTAGATGAGTGCCGAAGAACGAGGAAGGCAAGAGAGTAGTCAGGCAGTCCTGGGTCGGTACACGGGAGAGCAGGTACAAGGATTCAGAATGAGGCAGGAGAGTAGTGAATGGAGGCAGAGTTCGGTACACAAGATGGCAGGTATAAGGATTCAGGATGAGGCAGGAGAGTAGTCACTGGAGGCAGAGTTCAGTACACGAGCAGGTTACAGACAATTTCTGAGAGGCTGAAGCAAGACTACGGCTGAAATAGCTCAATAATCTGGCAAGGGAGGAAGTGACATGGTCATCCTTAAATAGGGCGTACACAGATCTGATTGGTCAAACTAAATGCAGGAAAAATCAGGTCAAGGAGGTAGTTCAAAAATGTAACATAAACTGTCCAGGAAGCTCTGTGGTCTAGTGAGCAAGGCTATAGCCTGGAACGCCGGATTCTCCCGGTTTGATCCCTGACACAGGCAGGTCCTACTCTAAACCTATCTATGCAGTTGGGCATCTACACTCAGGAGAGCAGACCCTGCACATATAGTGTGGTGCTTAATTTGTGGTATACTCTTGAAGGAGTGGCATTCCTGTGCACTTTTGCCCCCGCTTATCCCACAGGCAACCTTGATTAGGTTGTACATATAGCTGGGTGTATTCTTCCTCTCATTGGTCGCTTACTAATCCCTGACACTACCGTACTGATACTTCCCCGGTCCCCTGCTAGTCTCTGTTCACCCAGCTAAAGTGGGTTTGTATTGCAGCAGCAGTATCAACACATCAGCACGGAGGTCAAATGTCGAGACGACACATAATCGTTGGAGCCAGGTAAACAGGAATCCATGGGGAACCTGTGAAGTTTTTAGCAGCAATGGATTGGAAAACTGTCCTTGCTATTATAGGGCATTGCCAGCTGTTCTTAAAAGATTTCATGCAGCTGGAAGCCCCCTTTATCAAAATCAGTGAGAGAAGACACTACTGAGTTTAAATAAAAGCTGGTGGATGTTTATTGACCAGGCAAATCTATAGCCACCATAAAGAGTCATTCCCATGGGTGTAGGTTGGGAAACATCGTAGCACAGCCTGCACACGTGGCCACATCTGGTCACTTCATAGGATTAGATTCCAATCTCAGTCATGAATGGTTGACATGAGCATACTCCTTTAACTATTTGTACCGTGAATAAAATATGGCAGCTAGAAGTCTGTCAGAAAGTATTCTCCACAATTCTATATGATATGTGGAGCACCTGTGGTGGCAGATACTTTTATATCCAAGATCAAGGTCTCTATATAATAGTAAATCATAGGATCAAGTCTCATCCAATGTCATTCATTAAAATAAGAAAAAACATTCCGCAAATATCATCAATTCAATATTAATTTTAGTAGAAAACTGTAGATTCTCCAACTCCTAAACCTAAGAGTTCAGTCAGCAATGCCGTTATTCCTCATTTTCAGCAGTTAGTACAATAAGTGTGGGTTTATTTTCCTTTATCTCGCCATTGTAAAATCTTTATTCCAGAGACAATGACCCTGCGCATTGCATCAATTATGTTGAGGTTTCTGAAAGCCCAAGTGACTGAAGCTAAGCAGGTAGATCTTGGAAACTTATCTGTTCAGGGATAATCACAGGTTACTGTAACCTTCAAATATAATATTGCCATATAAATAAAGGATGATTTTATAATTTATAGTTACATTCAAGAATTGGTTCAAGAATATATACAAATATACAAGAATGTATACAGATATGACCTTCCTTACCTTTCCTCTTGGCTAAACATATCTAGAGATATGTGAGAAGAGACTAGATTTAAAAAAATAAATATATATACATATATATATATATATATATATATATATATAGTAAACAGAAAAATGGTGAGCAGCACACTAGAAGGTGGGTGCAATTCTTCCCAAAATTGCCTCTGACCAAAGGCGTATGTAGAGTGAAGAAACGGCAGGCAGCACTCCGGATATCGTGAAGATAAACGTGGATTTATTAACCCAAAGACAGTAGCAACGTTTCAGCTCTCACTATGGAGCTTTTGTGCCAGATTTGCTCAGATTTCAAATAAATATGCTTTTGACATCATCTTATTAAATGTGGAGTTTCTGCAAAAAGAAATATCTATACTACGGACTGTCCTTGATGAATTGAGAATCAAGTTATCTCAAATGTTGAGCACAGAAGATTTTGATACTTATTTGGCTACGAATAGAGCCATTTTTGACAAACATAGGGATGAATTGCAATCCAAAAAGCGACAAAAATGGACAAGGGATACGGAGGATTACACGGTGGGCTATGTATATAACTGGCAAGGTGAAGCAAGGCGACGCAGAGTGGGTGCTGACAAGAAAAATTTTAATGGTGGCTACAAGCAACAACAACATCGTCGTAAAGGAGAGATACAAACCAAAGAACAAATTCAACATGGAACTACCACGGATAAGACATCTTTTTTAGGCGTCGGCCTAACAACACTGGAACCAGGAGGGGCGGAAGGCGCCAGCGCAAGTGGAAAAAAGGGAGAAATCCCAGATCTCAGAGACTGAGGACTGCCAAAATGAAAACCTAGTGGTAAATATCTCGAAAATTGCTTTAAATCCTGATCAAATGTCGGTTTTGAATAAAGGGTTATCCTTTTGTCCAATAGCAAAAACCAATTGGTTCAATATGGAACTAGATTTGCATAGATTTTTTCGATCGATTAAGTTAAAAATTTGGTTTTCTAATCAGCAAAATAGGGGTCCTTCTGCTACTGAGCACAGGAGTGACTTATCATTACAGAATGTTGGTTTATTTTTAAAAAGTGATTTTGATCCGGTGATCAATCACCCAGCCTTGGATGCGTTTATTATCGCAGTCAAGAGGGATATTGATCACCTTCAAATATCTTCTGTGGATCAGGTGTTACCAGAGGGTAACATAACTACCCAGGAGATAAAGGCTATTAGGGGACCTGTCCATGAACCACAGCCTCACCATCAAACCGGCTGATAAGGGTGGTGGGGTTGTGGTCATGGACAGTGACTACTACATCTCCGAAATTAAATCACAATTGGATGATGTGACAGTATATCAGAAGGTACAACAGGACCCTAAGTTCCAATTACTGCGCAAGTTGAGGGACATATTGAATCGTGCAAGGGATGAGGGTTTAATTGATGATAAACTCTTTTCTTATTTATATTGTGACAAACCGGTTACTCCCATATTATATACCTTGCCGAAAATCGATAAAGATTTGTCTAAACCCCCGGGGCGTCCTATCGTCTCGGGGAGGGGATCATTATTTTGTAATATAGCCATTTTTCTGGATAGGTTACTTCGCAATTTTGCGGTTTCGGCAAGATCATATGTACGGGATACAGCCGATTTTTTGACAAAGATTCAAGATTTAAAGATTCCTGATGGGGCTATATTGGCATCTTTTGATGTCTGCAGCTTGTACACGTCAATTGAACATAACCTGGGACTTGACGCTGTCCAAACCAGGTTACGGTCCACAAATTATTCATTGGCATGTCAGCAATTTATTATGACTTTGTTGGAGTTTGTTTTGTCAAACAATTATTTTTTATTCCAGGATGAGTTTTTTGTACAGCGACGGGGCGTCGCGATGGGGTCTAATGTGGCGCCCACCTATGCTAATATCTACATGGACCACGTTGAGACAACATTTGTCTATGGGTGCCGCCACTTCAGCCATGTGCTGGGGTGGTGGCGCTACATTGATGATGTCTTCTTGGTGTGGGTGGGCGCCACAGAGGACCTCACGAGATTTCATGAATATCTCAATGAGGTGGATCCCAGTGTCAAATTCACTTTAGTATGTAATCACAAATGAAGGTTGGTGGCACTGTCCTAGGCTACTCCAATACAATGTTCATTTCAGGCTTCCACAGCACTCCCTTTTGCCGTGTCCACAGGTGCACTGTCCTACACAGTATAAAGTGTCAAACAAATCTTCAAAGTTGAGAAGAATAATAGGCAGCACTCACCACGGCGTTTTCTTTCTTCCTTTATTTCATGTACATATTATACATACGGTTAAAGCGGTTTAGGCGGCAGTTACAGCCCAATTTCACCCACAGCGGCGACGGCCCGGGCCGTGGTGAGTGCTGCCTATTATTCTTCTCAACTTTGAAGATCACTTTAGTATGTTCCCAGAACACCATACAGTTCTTGGATACTGAGGTGACCATTCGGGGCCACTCACTAGTGACGGATCTATATGTGAAACCTACAGATCAGAATAATCTTTTGAGATTTGATAGCCATCACCCCAAATCAATGATCAAGTCACTCCCCCATAGCCAATTGCTACGTGTGGCCCGTATCGTGCAGGATACTGCTCAAATAAATACGAGACTAGCGGAGATGACACAAAAATTTCAGAAGATGTGATATCCCAGAAAGTTGCTTTCCACCAGTATGCATCGGGTTATGAATCCAGATGATACGGGTAGAGTTCGGGATAAAAGCCCCAGGATCCCTTTTGTCTCAGATTTTAATATCAATAGCTGCCATGTTTCCTCAATTTTGAGGAGACATTGGCGGACATTGTCTAGTGGGTTTGAGGACATAGAGGAGTTTAAGCATCCCCCCTATTCTCATATCGGAGGAACAGCAATATAGGAGACAGATTGGTTAGATCCGATGTTGGTTCTTTGAAAAAGACGATCCACGATCTTCCTGTTCTAACAGGACAGCCATTTTTCGCTGCGGGGGATCGCGACGTGGTGGCATGTCCCCCGATTTCTGTAAAACACCACCAGAGTATTCTATATTGAGGTGCACCACTATGGTTTGATATACTTGGTGGTTGCACTCTGTTTTGTTGACTCTGTGTACTTTTTACTATATGGGATAGCGTCCCGGTTACTAAGAGGCGTGTTCATTTCACGTCACCGAAGCTTGGATTCTGCGCATGTCCGCGGGAGGCCACGCCGTCCATGTTTGTTTCTGGCCCTGGTAACAAGGTTCTCTGACGAGACTATTCCTTGGATCTCGCGAGACTACGCCAGTTTGGCGCATGCCCAGTGCATTGACATCCACGCTCAGTGGACCTGCTATTAACTCATGCTCCAAGTATGTTTTTAACTAACTTTTTTTCACCCATTAGGTGTAATCAGGTGTATTTTAATAATTAATTTCACATGATTATGAATTTATATATGAATATTACACTGTATGTATAATCACTCAGCACGAGTTTCATCATGATGTTTATATAATGTGACACAACCATGTAATCGAATTTTGTATATCACGGTCTATTGTTTATATGATATTCTGACTTAATTATATTAATCACTGATTCAATGGAAACATTATTGAAGGCACTATATATTTTGGCATTTGAACACGTGTGAATATGGCTTGACAAAGGCTCCATAGTGAGAGCTGAAACGTTGCTACTGTCTTTGGGTTAATAAACCACGTTTATCTTCACGATATCCGGAGTGCTGCCTGCCGTTTCTTCACTATATATATATATATATATATATATATGATTTTGCAATACTGTGTCATGAGATGTCTATGCAACATGTCTATATGTGGCCACCTATTGGTTCTGTTGTGAATTGCAGCCTTTCAAAAATTCTAACATAGTAACATAGTAACATAGTAACATAGTATATAAGGCCGAAAAAAGACATTTGTCCATCCAGTTTGACCTGTTTCCCGCCAGTTGATCCAGAGGAAGGCAAAAAACCCCTGTGAGGCAGAGAAAATTCATTCCCGACTCCAATCAGGCAGTCAGAATAACTCCCTGGATCAACTACCTATCTCTAGTAGCTATAGCCTAAAATATTATTACGCTCCAGAAATACATCCAGGCCCCTCTTGAATTCCTTTATTGTACTCACCATCACCACCTCCTCAGGCAGAGAGTTCCATAGTCTCACTGCTCTTACCGTGAAGAACCCTTTTCTATGTTTGTGTACAAACCTTCTTTCCTCTAGACGCAGAGGATGTCCCCCGTCACAGTCACAGTCCTGGGGATAAATAGATGATGGGAGAGATCTCTGTACTGACCCCTGATATATTTATACATAGTTATTAGATCTCCCCTCAGTCGTCTTTTTTCTAAAGTGAATAACCCTAATTTTGATACCCTTTCAGGGTACTGTAGTTGCCCCATTCCAGTTATTACTTTAGTTGCCCTCCTCTGAACCCTCTCTAGCTCTGCTATGTCTGCCTTGTTCACAGGAGCCCAGAACTGTACACAGTACTCCATGTGTGGTCTGACTAGTGATTTATAAAGTGGTAAGACTATATTTTCATCACGGGCATCTATGCCCCTTTTGATGCAACCCATTATCTTATTGGCCTTAGCAGCAGCTGCCTGACACAGCTTAGTTTGTTATTTATTAAAATTCCTAGATCCTTTTCCATGTCAGTGTTACTGAGTGTTTTACCATTTAGTATGTATGGGTGACTTGCATTATTCCTTCCCATGTGCATAACTTTACATTTGTCAGTGTTAAACCTCATCTGCCATTTCTCTGCCCAAGCCCCCAATCTATCCAGATCCCTGTATAGATTGGGTTCATGAGGGATCATAGTCCTGAATCAAATTAGAGCCCAGGAAAGAGTAGGCGATCTGTATACTCTTTCCCACAGTATAGAATTGCATACAATTTTTAGTTGTCAGTCTCTTGAGGTTTTAATCTTATATAATTTAGATAAGTGCTATAGATTATTGTCATGTCATAGGATGAAACTGGCTCCAATAATGCGTCCTCCAGAGATTAGGGCTGGACACTCCTATATGGAGTGATTTTCTTAAAGAGGACCTTTCACCGCTCCTGACATGTCTGTTTTAATAGCTTCAGGCATTCCCTATGTAATAACAATTCTGGAGCATCTATTCTTATGGCTCTATGATGTGCCATTCCTTTATTATTTCTACCAGAAGTTATGAATGAATTGCTATTAGCTTTCAGTAAGCGTACAGAGGGGAGGTAACCAGTTGGGGGTGGTTACCTGCACAGTCTAAAAATTGCAGCACTGTTAGGATAGAGTGAGTCTGTGCGGGTACACACTCCCAACTTGTTACCTTATTATTACCTACTTGTTACTATATTCCATGGGACAATAACTGTAAAATAAATATTAATCTTTATTTAGTCCAAATATATAACTTCAATACAAAACATAGAAGAGAAAGGCACAATAGAAAAAGTTACAGAAAAAATTGCATGAGGGACATAGATCAGGTAAAGTACTCCATGTCAAAATGGCTGGACACAATCATAGCCAAATACGTTAGACCAGGGATGCTCAACCTGCGGCCCTCCAGCTGTTGTAAAACTACAACTCCCACGTTGCCCTTCTGTAGGATGATCGTTGTAGGCTGTCAAGGAATGATGGGAGTTGTAGTTTTGCAACAGCTGGAGGGCCGCAGGTTGAGCATGCCAGCGTTAGACTATATATACAAAGCTGAATATATACAAAATGTAAAAAGGGCCTCAATTATTGTACAAAAAAAATTGATGGTTTATCAAGCTATTTATCTACAGGGCAACACAAATTGTAAACCCAAGGCAATTAGATCGGAGCTAAATATATAAAGCTGAATACATAGATAGCAAATCACTCAATTATGGCAATATTAGCTGAGTACATAAAACGCCCCGTGGAGCTAAGTATATAACGCTGAATACATAGATGGTATGAAACACCCTATAAAGCTGAGTATAAACCGCTGAATACAAAGATGGTATACAAGGCTCTAAAATACTATAATATACCTCAAGCTGAATACATAATACACAACAAGTAGTCCGTGCCAAAGGACAGATTGCTATATTCAATCAAAGGACTGTTATACAAATTTGCTCCTGGGCTATATGGAACAGATACAAAAGATGAAACAACTGAATAGTAACAGTCACATGTTCCACACAGCACATCAATATGTAGAAAGGCCCTATAAGGCTAAAGCAACCTACCCACAGACACTACCCACAGTACACTGAAATGTCACCACCTGCACCGGCACCTCAGAGGTAACCAGTTGGGGGGTGTACCTGCACAGTCTGAAAATGGCAGCACTGATTGGATAGAGTGAGTCTGTGCGGGTACACACCCCCAACTTGTTACCCCCCCTCTGTACCCTAACTGTAGGCTAATAATAATTCAATTATAACTTCTAGTAGAAATAATAAAGTAATGGTAAAACATAGAGCCATAAGAATAAATGCTACAGAATTGTTATTACATGGGGAATGCATGAATCTATTAAAACAGACATGTCAGAAGTAGTGAAAGGTCCTCTTTAATGAAACTTTCCTTTTATCATGTACACCCACTTTACCAGCATCAACTCACCCCTAGACCACCACATTTTCTCAAACATGCAGAAGAGATGTTGTCAAGTAAACCTTCTGAATCTTGTAATTTGTAGGCACCTTACAAATGTTCTCTAATGGCATCCACACTCCTCACATTTAATTTTTTCTATTATACATTTCTTTAATTGTCCAATATTTTTTTTTTTTTTTACACATATTCCTCTTAAAGGGGTTGTCCGGGTTCAGAGCTGAACCCGGACATACCCATAATTTCACCCAGGCATCTCATGATCGCGCAGGGCAAGGGCTCTTTTGTTTGTTCGGTGAAATTACCGGCTCTGATAGGCGCGCTTTAGCGCCGCACTAGCCGTTTTACAGGCTAGGGCAGTGCTAAAGCCCATCTATTAGTACCAGTGACGTCACCAGGCTTCCTGGCAGCCCCATGGAAAGCCCGGTACTTCACCGGAACTTCGGAAAATGCCTTTGCTAAATCGCGCAGGGCAAAGGAGAGCATCGGAACATGAACTGGTCCGACGCTCAAGTCAGGGGGGCTGCCTTTAAGGGCCAATCTCAGTTTGGTTTTTCTTTGATCTCTTGGGCAGCATAGCTAGTTTCAGCTTTCATGACAGATTAATTTTGTTCATTTTTTTCACCACTGCCTTAATTTTGTATTTTTCCTTTGATGCAGCCTTAGGAAGACAAGTTGTATTTTTACCGTTCCTAATGCAACTAATAATGTCATCATTTAATGTTGGATACGATGTAGTGGGAAACTGAAAAACATTGTAAATTATGTTGACTTGGGGAAAAAAAGCAATTCCGACATTGTTGATGGGTTTTGTTTTTACGGCACTCACTGGGCAATAAAAACAACATGTTACCTTTTTTATACAGGCAGTACGGTTACATTGGTATCAAATTTATATAGTTTTTCTTACAATTTGACCTTTTAGGCCCCTGCCAAGGGGCTTGACCATAAGATCATTAGGTTAGTTATACCATTTTAGTCTATGGCAAAATCGTTATTACATATATACTAATTCCAGATGGGAAAAGAGGGGGAATGAAAATAAAACTTAACTTTTAATGTTAAAGTGTAAATAAGCTCCAAGTAACAAGTGAATATATTGCGCCAAACAGGCTAAAACAAAGCTACAGGGCACTTGGCCGATTGCAGGCTCAAAGGCTTGGATGATCTACCAAACCACCGAGACACAAATATGGCATAATGACAACATAGCAGCATAAGTATCCGAGACAATGTAGTGGAACGTGCTTACCCAATCCTCGGTGTAGTCAATCATGAAGGGGTGGACGACTGGAAATGGCTGCTATGGAGACCACAGGGTGGGTGGAATGAGCCAGGTCACATATGGTTGCTGCAGATATCCAGTACAGTGGATGCCACGGAATTGTGGGAACTCTGTATAGTGAAAAGGTGGGAGCTGCAAATGTCCCTAGTAGACCCTATCGAGGGAAGGGGCCTAGCAGATACCCTACCTACTTATACATAGCACCCGCCTCGAAAAGGGCGACCCCGTCCGGATCCCTGTCCCTAGACCGGGCAGAGTCCCTAATTATGCCCTAAAGCAAGAATGAGAGCTCCCATATACAAAAAACCTCCCGACGTGCCACGTTTGTGCAGGAAATCATCAGGGGAGTGGTAAAATGGGGCTAAGTAAAACATGAGGGCTTAAATCGGTATACTGGGAAGTCACGGTGCTCCCCCTATAACAAAGGGGACAATCAGAATGCACCTGGGCAGGCCACCAACAAGATCTATTGTGTGGCACGCCAACATTCAGTGTGCTGCCAAAAAAATATAGCTCTGCCAAAATCGTGATTCTCCTACACCTGGGACCCCTGCTGATCAGCTGTTTGAAAAGGCTCTGGCACTAGCAGAAGTGCAGCGGCCTTCTCATAGCTTTCCCTAGGCCATGTAACATCACGTTCATTGGTCACATGGCCTAGATGCAGCTCAGCCCCATTTAAGTTAATGGTACTGAGCTGCCATACCAAGCTCTGCCGCTATCAAATGGATGGCACTACTGCAAGCACCGATGCCTTCTAAAACAACTGATTGGCGGGGGTCCTGGGTGTCAGACCCCCATCAATCAGATACTGATGACTAATTCAGTGAATATTTCATTAGGAAAAAGATCTTGTAAAATCCTTTTAAACTATGGCAGGCCTGGGAACGTTCAAAAGACCACTAAGCTCCATCTTTAAAGATGAAACATCCTCCATTCATCTTAGGTGTACAGTTGTGTTCAAAATTATTCAACCCCCAATGCTGTAAAGGGTTTTAGGGAATTTAGTGTACATTTGTAATTGTGTTCAGAATGAAATCTTACAAGGACTTTTTAAAGAACCAAATGCAACTAAAATGACATCAATTGTTTTTGTAATACAGTACAACCCCAATAAATCACCACATTATATAAATAATAAAAAATCAAATTTTATTTCATAATGTTAAAAATACACAAATAGCAAGCCAAAGTTTTAAAGGATCCTCATAGAATTGGTGGACGGTAATCACACTCCACAAGGTCTGTACTCATAAACCCTATTCACAATGTGCTAGTAGCCAGTGTGATATGACTACAACCATATAACTGACCAGTGCATATCACAATAGATGAATGGAACAAGTGGATACAATCCATCCACAGTATATAAGCATAGGGTAGAAACACATGTCCCAATGTTCCAAAGGTCGGTTACAGAGAAGTATACAAGGGTAAGATACAGACCGATGTGGAGGTAGTGCTACCTCAACCAGCGTGCGTTTAGCTTCCGCTTCTTCCGAAGGCGAAGCCAACATACGTTGAGGCTGAGTGAAGACACTACCACATCGGTCTGTATCTTTACCCTTGCATACCTTCTGTAACCGACCTTTGAACATTGGGACATGTGTTTCTACTCCTATGCTTGTATACTGTGGATGGATTGTATCCACTTGTTCCATTCATCTATTGTGATAGCACTGGTCAGTTATATGATTGTAGTCATCACACTGGCTACTAAGCACATTGTGAATAGGGCTTATGCGGTACAGACCTTGTGGAGTGTGATTACTCACCGATCCTAAGGAGGATCCTTTTTAAAATTTTGGCTTGCTATTTGTGTATTTCTTAATATTATGAAATAAAATTTGATTTTTTATTATTTATATAATGTGGTGATTTATTGGGGTTGTGTTGCTAATTGTATATTCCGCATTAACTTTGGTAATTCTGCGATGGAAGGTGTTTAATTTGTAATACAGTATTAAAATTTTTTTTTGTGATTTCTTCATTGACACAATTATTCAACCCCTTAATGACTACCACTCTTAAGAACAGAGGTTCATTCAAGTGTTTTCGATCAGGTATTGAAAACACCTCTGGATGTCAAGGAGCAGCAATCAAGCATAATAAGCACCAATTAGGCAGATTTAAAATGACTGTGATACTCAGCTCCTTCTAGACATTTACTGGTGTGTTTACAAACATGGTGAAGACAAGAGAAGAGGTGATTTCTCTTCACAGGAAGGGCAATGGCTATAAGAAGATTGCAAAGATGTTAAACATACCAAGAGACACCATAGGAAGCAATCATTCGCAAATTCAAGGCAAAGGGCACTCTTGAAACGCTACCTGGTCGTGGCAGAAAGAAGATGCTGACTTCGACTGCTGTGCGCTACCTGAAGCGCAAAGTGGAGAAAAGTCCCCGTGTGACTGCTGAGGAACTGAAAAAAGATTTGTCAGATGTGGGTACTGAAGTTTCAGCTCAGACAATAAGGCGCACACTGTGTAATGAAGGCCTCCATTCTAGAATTCTCAGGTGCACCCCCTTGCTGTCTCCAAGGAATAAGAAGAGTCGACTGCAGTATGCCAAAAGTAATGTGGACAAACCACAAAAGTTTTGGGATAGTGTTCTGTGGACTGATGAAACAAAATTAGAACTGTTTGGGCCCATGGATCAACGCTATGTTTGGAGGAGGCCTATGAAGAAAAGAACACCTTGCCTACTGTGAAGCATGGCGGGGGGTCAATCATGCTTTGGGGCTGTTTTGCTTCTACAGGTACAGGGAAGCTTCAGCGTGAGCAAGGTACCATGAATTCTCTTCAGTACCAGGAGATATTGGATGAAAATGTGATGCAGTCCATCACAAACTTGAGGCTTGGGAGACGTTGGACCTTTTAACAGGACAATGATCCCAAGCATACCTCCAAGTCCACTAGAGCATGGTTGCAGATTAAAGGCTGGAACATTTTGAAGTGGCTATCGCAGTCACCAGATTGAGAACCTCTGGTGGGACTTAAAGAAAGCAGTTGCAGCGCGCAAGCCTAAGAATGTGACTGAACTGGAGGCTTTTGCCCATGAAAAATGGGTGAAGATACCCGTAGATCGCTGCAAGACACTTGTGTCAAGCTATGCTTCACGTTTAAAAGCTGTTATAACTGGAAAAGGATGTTGTACTAAGTACTAAGATTGAATGTCACTTGGGGGTTGAATAAAACTGATAATGATGTGAGCACAGAAAAGACATTTGTGGTTATTTCATTATAAATGTAATCTTATATTTGTCTGACTTACAAGTGCCTCTTTGATTTAATTGTAAACAAGATGACTGAAATGATCAAAATCAATGTCAAACTGGTAAAAACACTCAATTTCAGTGAGGGTTGAATAAATTTGAACACAACTGTATGCCAGGAATGGGTTTATGACATGTTTTTATGGTAGAAATAATATTCATAAAAAAACTAAAACTTGCAAAAAAAACACAGCAGTTCCTCAATTTGTTTGCGAAATATCTCAGACATGTTGTTGAGTTCTGGTTGCACAATTTGGGACCTACACAATGTCAGACAGGTGTTTTCAATGTTATGGCTGATCGACAGCTACTGTATATATGTATACAAAATGAAATGTTACTACTGAAACAAGATAACCTTTATCTGGCACTGGCATTTGAAGTATGTTTATACCTTTTAACTTCAGGTTTCAAAATGGATCTTCACAGTGAATTCAGCTTGAGGAGATACTAAAGCTTTGATTGAAATCACACAACTATACCCTCTCTCCCTGCAGAAACTACATTTTGTCTGGTAGCCTTTTATATCCCATTATCTATTGCCCAAAAGCATAGCTTAGGCGAGGATAAATTAAGTACAAAGTCAAATTTTCAACCCATTTGTCTCCTCTTATTTGTCCCTAAAGAAAGAGCTGGTGACATATATATGGTAATGTCAAACTTCAGATCACCTTGAACGAAATACTGTATGTTTTTTTGCAAATAAGACGCCTGCTGAGTTATTACATATCTTCACTTTGTATTCAGTAAAGAAGCATTAAGAAGGTTTCTTTGAAACACAATGTGAAAAAGGCCTATGGCTAATTATGGCTAGAGATGAGCGAACTTCAAAAATTAGTTCTGCGTTCGGCGTTCGGGCTGGGGAAATCGCCGCATCCCGTTATGGATTCCACTACCGCGGACTATACCGGCATATGGAATCCATAAGGGGCAGCTTCCACGAACCCGAACTTTGGAAAAGCCGAAGGACCTGGGGTGACGTCACCATCACGTGATCAGCACAGGGGGCGTGGCTCAGCACTGGACTTGATCCAGTTTTCCCTCCCCCAAGAAAATGTAAAAATGAGAAAATGGCGGTAGTGATGCAGTAATCCACTAAAATTATGCTGCGCCAGTGCACCTTCCAAACAATTTAACGGAGAGGGCAAGAAAATGTAAAAATTTTCAACCGTTTTAAAATGCCCACCTCTAAAAGAAATTAAAAATTTAAAAAACTGTTTGAAAAGTAAGTTCACGGAACCGACCCACTAGTCATTAGTGCCAGTGGCATGGTCCATTGCAGGCTCCAGCTTTGCCTGGACGGTGAGAAAATGTCACTGTTGATACAGTGATCACATGCATCTATGCTGCTCCTCAAATAAATTTACCCCTCCTCCCCCCCCACACACCTTGTCGAAAGTGAATACAAATGATGATTGAGAAGCATTAGTAGCATAATTGCAGGCCACTGCAGCAGTAGCCATACAGAACGTGATAAGAGGCAGACAGACAGCAACAGTTGCAAGATGGAACACCACTAACAAGTCAAGGTGGGCGAGGTCTATATATCGGAATCAGCCAGAGGAGTGTGAAAATCCTGCTGAATCCAGGCTTGGTTCATTTTGAAAAAAGTGATGTTTTGGACACTGGCGGAGGACAACTTGGTCTGTTTGGGTGTCATTGCGTAAGCATACAGTTGGCTATTCTGGCCAGCGTACCTGAGGAACCACTTCTTTCCGGCTCCGCCCCCCACTCTTGCTCCTCCAACTCCTCCCCTTCCTTCTTTTGCAAAGGAAGCTCTTCATCCTCATCTCATTCATGTTCGTTATCCTCCTGTTCCATGGCAGATTCCCTTTGTGTTTCCCCAACAGCCACAGGGTGACAGCAAGATGCCTCAGCCAGCTACTTCTTTTTCTGCCATAGTCTCCTGCTGCATGAGCGTCAGAGTCTGTTCTAAGATAAATATGAGGGAGATGATGTTGTTCATGTTGCAGTTGTTCCTGCTGACCAACTTTGTGGCCTCTTCTTAGGGCTTCAGCACCAGACAGTCTGAGGATATGCTGCCAAAGCCTTACCTTGAAGTGACACATACTCCCTGCTGCTGAGGCTGCCTGCTGCAAGACAAAATCATTCATGGCTTTCCACTGACACTCAAGCATGTGCAATGTCAAATTCCAGCAAGTTGGAGGCTTACAGATTAAGCGGTGTACAATATAATGGTGGGTTCTTTGCCTCCCTTTGCTGCTCTTCCCTGACTGGCACTGCCGCTGCCCCCAATGCCAATAGCACAGCTATGTTGGTCACTACTACTACCACTACCACCAAGATGGCTATGGCTAGGGTCTGTAGGCTCCTCCTCCACCTCCTCCTTGGGGCAGTACAAACGCTGACTCACACAAGTCATCAACAGGGAGACTCTCTTGACTATCTGCTGTAGGCCATCGTGGGGTTTTCTTGCCACTTTTTAGGAAAAAGAAAGGTGTCCTGTCCCTCTAGAAAGGGGCAAAGAAGACTGGGAGGACTCCACTGAAATCCTTCTTTGGGTCTGCAAGAAGGAGGAGCAGGAGGAACGCTGTGACTCTCTACACGTTGTCGGACTCTGAAGTCATCTCCATGTCATTCTGCTGTGATTAAGAGGAGGAGTGAGCCATCCAATCGACTATCTCATCCTTTATCTCCACAACTGTAATATTGCACCTTTATAAGGCCAGCAAGGACAACGGCGGCCTACTGCTACTACTACCACTACTTCTGGCCCGATAAATGGTGCTGCTACTACCCACATTCTGGCTCTGGGTCTTTTGATTGGGACTCTTCCATAGCCCGAATATTTTTGGACCTCTTAGCTAATGTTGTGCACTACCCTATGTATTAGGGTAGTAAACACATATGTATGACGCTAGTTTAAATTGATGAAAGCCCCCAAAAAATGATTAAAATGTGAGAAATAGTGAGAAATAATCTTTTTTGATTTGGGCCTTATTTCGTTATAACTCCCAGATATTTTTGTGTGCTACCCTGTCTGTTAGTGTAGTAATGACGTATATATGCTATTAGTTTGAATATAATCAACAACCCCACCAAAAAAAATATAAAAAATGTGTGAAATTGGAAAACAGATTTGGGCCTAAATTTGTTATTACTCCCTAATTAAATTGAACAAGTCCCAAAGACCTTTAAGTTAAATTTCAACCGTGTGGAAATAGAATTAATGGAAAATTTAGGCCTGACAATCAAGTTCAACTTAACACACACAGGTAGATTGCTGCAAAACCATGGGTATTGCTGCAGCAATCACGTATATGTGCTGTTTCATTAAATTGAAAGCACCCTCCAAAAAAAAATTAAATTGCGACCATGTGGAAACTGAAAATATGTAAATGGCTGATTGATGTGTGATGCTCAATTTCAACTTAACACACAATTAGATTGCTGCCACACTGTGGTTATTGCTGCAGTAATCAGATGTATTTGCTGCCTTATTAAATTGAAAGTATCCCCCCCCAAAAAATAAAAATAAAAAAAATAATAATAATTTATTGCGACCATGTGGAAACTGAAAATACATGAATGGATGATTGAGGCTTGACTCTAAATTTGGGATTAACACCCACAGGAAGATTTCTGCCACACCATGGGTATTGCTGCAGTAATCACATATATATATATATATATATATATATATATATATATATATATACTGCTAAATTAAATTAAACCCCCCAAAAAAAAAAAAAAATTATAAAGTTAAATTGCGAACATGTGGAAGCTGAAAACATGTACATGGATGATTGAGGTGTGATGCTCAATTTAAACACACAAGTAGATTGCTGCCACACTGTGGATATTGCTGCAGTAATCACGTATATATGCTGCTTAACTAAATTGAAAGCACCCTGCATGCCTCTCGTCTCAGAAGGAAGCCTCTTTTAAAGATGATACGCAAAAAAAAGAGATTAATGGCTGTGTGTTGAGTTATTTTGAGGCCACACCACATTTACATTGTTATACAAGCTGTCCACTGACTACTTTACATTGTATCAAAATGTCAGATATTCAGTGTTGTCCCATGAAATGATAGAATAAAATATTTACAAAAATGTGAGGGCTGTACTCACTTTTGTGAGATACTGTGTATATATATATATATATATATATATATATATATAGAACAAAGAAAAATGCAGCAGCATCTTAATTATATTTTAAACCCACAAAAAAAATAAAAAATGATTTCCTTAAAAATGGGGAAAGAAAATTAAAGGTAGAAAAGTTATGAAGTTAATATAACAGGTATGACATAAACACTGTTTTCAAAGTAAGGACACTGTGGAAGCATACAGTACATTGTTAAAGCAGCAACTTGTTCAAAAAAGGTGAACATCTGTTGATGTCTCCCATGCTGTAGACATTCTCTTTCATCTTCTCCGTTCGGACCAGACCACCATGGCGACTTCTTTCAGCCATTTCTTGTCTCTGCAGACTTTAAAATGCAGACATCCTTAGTTAACTACTTCTCCATCAACCCTGAACACACCATCCTGCCATATCTAATGCTGTGCCCACTGTGCTCCCTGAAACTATACTGCAGAAACCTGTTAATTCCATCCCCCTGAAAATACTCGTACTTCACAGATAGCGTCCCCTTTGATAATTATTGGCACACTGTTCCCTAAAACATAACTGTTGCCAGAAAATAGTGTCCCTGACAATAGTAGTGTTGTAACCATAGTGTCCCCCAAAAATAGTTGTACTGAGCTGATACTGCACCAGGGTGCCCCCTACAGTAATAGGGCCCCCAAAAATCCCACCCATAGTAATAATACTCTCCCAGATTACACTTAGTGTTAACAATGTCCTTACACTGCCCCCAATAGAAATAATGCCCCCATTGTGCCCTAGAAGTAATAATGCCTTTATTCATGCTCTTCATAGTCCCATAACTCACAGAAAAAAGATGCACCACATGGATAAGCAACTGACAACACTGGCTAATCCCTCACTCGGATGTTAAAAGCTGAGAGATTCGCCAATATTTCCAATCAGGAACATATCGGAGCCCCTTCAAACACCACGTCACGGTATCTCAGCATGGCATGGGGTCCTACCACTAGACTACCTATGGTGTGTGAACAAGGTCTGAAAAGGTATTAAGCAGCCTACAGCCCCCTCCCCCTCACCTGCATTGCAGGACCAACAATGCAATGGGGAACAAATGAGGCCGCAAGCTACACCTACAACAGACCATGTGACACCGGCTTCCAGGTGCAACAGAATGTTTACCAGCCATATGCAATGGCACATTCAATACATATAAAACAAGAATCACAGAAATAAACGTGGCCTAAATGGGTGGGACTGCTCCAAACCCCAAACACTGTGGAGTGTTTCTAACTGGGGGGGCAGTTCCTCCGCATGTGGTTCGCAGCGAACGGCTATCCCCAGCAAAAATTGCATACAATGGAGGATACCAGCGCGAACCACAAGCACCACACAAACATCCTACACAAAATAAAACATGTGCGGATGAAAATATATAAACACATAACTCACAGAAAAAAGATGCACCACATGGATAAGCAACTGACAACACTGTCTAATCCCTTACTCGGATGTTAAAAGCTGAGAGATTCGCCAATATTTCCAATCAGGAACATATCGGAGCCCCTTCAAACACCACGTCATGGTATCTCAGCATGGCATGGGGTCCTACCACTAGACTACCTATGGTGTGTGAAGAAGGTCTGAAAAGGTATTAAGCAGCCTACAGCCCCCTCCCCCTCACCTGCATTGCAGGAACAACAATGCAATGGGGAACAAATGAGGCCGCAAGCTACACCTACAACAGACCATGTGACACCGGCTTCCAGGTGCAACAGAATGTTTACCAGCCATATGCAATGGCACATTCAATACATATAAAACAAGAATCACAGAAATAAACGTGGCCTAAATGGGTGGGACTGCTCCAAACCCCAAACACTGTGGCGTGTTTCTAACTGGGGGCCAGTTCTTCCGCATGTGGTTCGCAGCGAACGGCTATCCCCAGCAAAAATTGCATACAATGGAGGATACCGGCGCGAACCACAAGCACCACACAAACATCCCACACAAAATAAAACATGTGCGGATGAAAATATATAAACACATAACTCACAGAAAAAAGATGCACCACATGGATAAGCAACTGACAACACTGGCTAATCCCTCACTCGGATGTTAAAAGCTGAGAGATTCGCCAATATTTCCAATCAGGAACATATCGGAGCCCCTTCAAACACCACGTCACGGTATCTCAGCATGGCATGGGGTCCTACCACTAGACTACCTATGGTGTGTGAACAAGGTCTGAAAAGGTATTAAGCAGCCTACAGCCCCCTCCCCCTCACCTGCATTGCAGGACCAACAATGCAATGGGAAACAAATGAGGCCGCAAGCTACACCTACAGCAGACCATGTGACACCGGCTTCCAGGTGCAACAGAATGTTTACCAGCCATATGCAATGGCACATTCAATACATATAAAACAAGAATCACAGAAATAAACGTGGCCTAAATGGGTGGGACTGCTCCAAACCCCAAACACTGTGGCGTGTTTCTAACTGGGGGGCCAGTTCCTCCGCATGTGGTTCGCAGCGAACGGCTATCCCCAGCAAAAATTGCATACAATGGTCCCCCAGTAGTAATAAATCCCACTATAATACCCCCAAGTAGTAATTATTCCTATATAATGTGTTCTAGTGGAAAAAAAATACTCCCTAATTTGTGCGATTACAAAAAATACCCCCTTATAATGTGTGTACCAGTACAAGAAGTGCCCCCTTAAAATTTGTGCCAGTACAGAAAATGCCCTCTTATAACTTATGCCAGTACAAAAAGGACCCCTTAAAAGTCATGCCAGTACAAAAAAATGGCACCTTATAATGTGTGCGATTACAAAAAATACCCCTCCTATAATGTGTGCCAGTACAGAAAAACCCTTCTAATGTGTGCTAGTACAAAAAAATACCCCCTTATGATGTGTGCGAGTATAAAATTAACCCCTTTTATAATGTGTGCCAGTATAGAAAATACCCCCTTATCACGTGCAACAAGTACAAAAATTCCCCTTATAATTTGTGCAAGTACAAAAATGCTACCTTATAATATGCAGAACATAGGCCTCTTGCTGTATGCTGCATGGCTTAGACGGCACAATGACGATAGTGTCATTGCGCCACGTGAACTGGCCTCTGATAGGCTACAGACACTAGACCTGAAGCCTATCAGAGGGAACGGCGGGAATGGGAGACTTCGCTCCCATGTCTTGCCAAAGCATTCAACTGTATTCCTAGGACAGGACAGCAGTACAGTTGAATATGGAGAGATGAGCACTTCCACAATAGGATAGCTCGTTGCCCATGGCCTTGCCATTGCTCCTCACTTGTCTTTACATGGTGCCATCTGAGGCAATTGCCTCACCTCGCCTCATTGACAGTGCACTCCTGGGAAAAGTGAGTGATTGATATGACTGCTATTCTTGTTACTATCACTCCTCTCTCCTGGGCTTGCGGCATTGTCACAATTCACAATTCCAAAGTGCCTATATGTTGAAAAATGTTTTGTTCTTATGAAAAACATTATAAAAAAAAAAATTCCTCATTCTCATTTTGTGTTGCATATATTCTCCTAACAGCGCTGGTTGAATTTCAATCATTACCAAGCAAGTCTGACAATAGACAAAATAATGCGATCACTACAACGATTCATTTGAAGATGATTTAATAAGTTATCCCATAGGAGTCTGTAAATGAGAAGTCTTGTGAAACCAGGAGTTCCAATATTCCCTAAATGAGATGCCCTCTTAATAATTTACCTGGGCATAAACACTGAGTCCAAATTTATGTGAAGCCTAGAGAATAAATTACAAAGATGTATAGCAATAGTAATGATAGCATAATTGTATCATCTCTGCCTAATGTAAGTATGGATTTGGTAGACGTTTACTGTTGACTTTGCAGGGGAGGGGGTTCTAATATATTAATATGCTTGTGTCTGTTTATTTGAGGCAGGTGATGGAAAAAACCTCTGAGTTACAGGGAAAGATTCTAATGCATTTTAATACTTTCTTCTCGTGTAGCGTCAGTCCATCATTCTGATTAGTCTCCATTGTGAAGGAAATTGAATGGTTAGTCAAGAGGCTCTCATATATCGTATTAACAGTATGTAATTCTGCCAAGATCGAGCAGCAAGAACATGCAAAGGTTTCTGACAGTTACAAACCAGTAGAAGGGAGTTTCAGGCAATAGCATGAAACCTTGTAATCAGAATTCCAAGCACATAGCTAGTAAAAAATATATGTCAAACAGTGGGAAATATTTCAGATTCCAATGTGATCAGGAAAACTACAAAATAAAATGGAATCCATAACCTACCTTTCCTGATACTTATGACATAGTTTAAACTGACAAACCAGTTTTTTTGTTTTTTTTGAGAGCCAATTATTTAAAACATGTAGGGATGTGTAATGCTCATCTAGGAGGATGATAGTATGAGGAAGGGGCAGTGGTCTGCCAGACTGGACTACAAATACCTTTTTTGGTTTGACACTGACATTATAGCTCCCACTAGGGGAAGTTTACAGCTTATGCAGCGTCCGATGTGCGTCTGGGGTTGTTTTTAAGTAAATTTGTCGTGAAGCCAGTTGCATTGAAGCAACAAGGGGCAGAGTCCCCTTAATTTGATAGTGTTGGTGGTTCCCAGGTGTAGGAATGCCAAAGTGGTGTAAAGGTAGCCTACAATGTCCCTTTAGATGTGCCTGTGCACGTGTCACGGTGCTCCTACCTGGATATCCGGGACCCCAGGCGTTGTCGTCCGAAGCAGAGCAAATAAGATTAATAGTTGAGGGATTTGTAGAGTAAATTGAGTCCAGTCCTTGTGCTGAAGTTAAAACAGCTTTACTTTGCGTAAGCGTCTCTACAAATGATTTACAGGCTTTCTCTTGGTTTCCAGCAGGTTTTAGCATAAACTGGCAGGCAATAACAATCTCGGCTCTGCAATGCTGACAGGCTTAAATAGGGACTTTTCCTTTGATGTATGCTTCAACTTCTCTCTCTGTTATTTTCCTTTGCTGTATGAGGTTCCAAGCTGTGTCCTTTATACCCAGCAGAGCTGAAGGTGTTCTGCTGGCTTACTTTGCTTAGCTGGGTAAACCAGCATTTTTGTGCTCCCTCTTAACACACAGGAAATGACCTATCAGCCAATCAATGGTTGCAGCGGTGACCCAAATCACTCAGTGACTGACCGAGCAGTCATTTACTGTGTGTTCAGAGGGACCAGGAAACAGAACATCACAGAGAAAATGGTATCACATGGGGAGAGGTAAGGGATCAGATTGGTGAGTATGATCATGCTATTTTAATCACGATTAAAAAATATCACCCAGACAACTCCTTCAATACAGACATGATACAATAGTGGGAGATACAATAGAGGGAAATCACCCATTAAGAGGTTTCCTTTGGGGCCCTTATTATATATACCCCTATGAATAGTTTGTTTACATACAGAGCAGATTATTAAGATGTTTGCCACCTTTTTTTTTGAAAACCCTCCTCCTGGCTATGGCCAGTCATTGAATGTAGCGGCATTAAAGTGGAAGTTGACAGTGGATGACCTAAGCAAGGCACCTGAGACCAGCGAGCAAAGAAGCCAGGACCAAGCTGCAGGGAGCAGGTAAGTATGCCTCAATTTCCATGTCTGGCCTGGGGTTTTCCCAAAAACTGCAAAAGGTGGCCAATCCCTTTAAGCATTTCTCTAGATTTGGTAGATGTGTCTATGCATCCCACCTTGATGTAAAGATTGTATATTGTGGTGACTGTATTTATGTACTACATGTGCTGTAGATATTATGTTGTGTCAGCACGCTTGAGGGTAGTTCAGTGGATATGTATTAGTATTGTAGTACTGTCTGCTATCACTTTTGAAGAAAATACCATATAGATCTATTTTCAGGAAGTCAGTCTGTGGCTGGAGACATATGGTGTGTAAAAGGTGCCATGTAGAGATGAGAAAACCTGTCGAGGTTCAGTTTGGTTCAGGTTCGCCAAATGTTTCAAATAGTTTGGTACAGACCTGAACCAGTTTGGGCTGAAACAGACTGGCACCTGTTAGAGTAGCTTCTTCCAATAAAAATGGAGTTGGTGGGCAATAGATTCCGGAGTAGTACAAAAAAACTTTTAAGCAGCACTACATAACCCAATTTGGGAGAAAAATCAAAACAATACGGTACCCAGTTGGTGGTCCGATGTTGGTGCAAGCAGATGGTATTCCAGGTTAAGGATCCCAAGTAATGAACAATTGTATGCTGCTATCTAAATAAAGACACCGGACTTCATTGCAAACGGAAGAGTGCTGCGGATTTATTATTTTTTTGTTCATTATTTATACCGAAGACACAAAATCAATCAGATGTTTATGGTAAGAGACACTGAAGCAATTAGATTATAGATAACAGGGCATGATAGTCTCATGTCAGGACACATCAGGTTATGGTGGAATGTGTGGATGGGGGCCATCTGGGCTTAGCCCCTGGCAACCTAAACAAGTCTTGCCCACCACCGCCTTCCCACACCCTGTATTGGAATGTCCTTAAGAAGATTGGAAAGGTTTATATAAATACAACATGGAGTTGGTTACATTAACACTCCAATTGTGCTGTAAATTGATATATAACATCCTCTATCCTCCTAGGAATTGTTATGAAAACAGAATTTTTAAGAAAACATGTTATCCCTTTTTGTTTTTTTATGAATTTTTGCTTTTTACCCCCCCCCCCCCCCAGCTCTCATCATGTAGCGCTAACATTCATAGCTATGGGTAAATGCATGTTTGAAAACGTTAACGAATAGAGTGTTTAAAAACACACCGAGCCTTTGCTGTTTCTTATTTCAAAGCTTCCAAAAATTGTCCCTGATTGGGGGCGGATGGTGCTTAACCACACACAGTATTATGGGATAAAAAAAATTAAAAACAGTGACTTGCTGGGGGACGAAGTGTTCAAAAAGTATTCCTTGATTCGGTCAGAATGCCTGCCTGTATGACACGCAATTCTCCATTTTAATTGGGAGCAGCATCAGTTCAATATGCATGTGAAAAGGGTAGGGTACTAGAGGCACGTGTCCACAATATTAGTGGCAGCAGTAGCAGCATAGCATGGAACATAGAGATGGCCTGAACTATCCGCCGGCGAACAGTTCCCATGCGATGTTCGGTCCGCCCCCTATACATCATCATTGAGCAAACTTTGACCCTGTACCTCACAGTCAGCAGACACATTCCAGCCAATCAGCAGCATACCCTCTCACCCAGACCCTCCCATCTCCTGAACAGCATCCGTTTTAGATTAATTCGGAATTTGCAGTCTTAGTGAAAGGAGGGAGAGTGTAGTTGCTGATGATTTAATGGGGAAATCGATAGCTAGGCTAGTGTATTCAGTGTCCACTCCAGTCCTGAAAGACTTATCTGATCTCTGCTGTAAGGACAGCGTCCTGACAGCACCCCAAAAAGCTTAGGGCTGCAACATTAGTGTGCTTTTTTTTTTCTCCATATACATATTGCAGTTGCCTGGCCTGCCTGTGTGTGAGGAGCTGCAGGCCTACAGACTGTAGTGTGCCCACTGCCAGTGCCCACCCCTGTCATCCCATGTGACACAGGACTTTGCACCAAAAAAGGCATTTCATTTTTACACTTTAGTGTAATATCAGTTGCTTGCCTGCTGCTAGTGTGTGTCAGGCCGACTTCCACTGACTGTAGTGTGCCCACTGCCAGTGCCCACCCCTGTCATCCCGTGTGGCACAGGACTTTGCATCAAAAAAAGGCATTTCATTTTTACACTTTAGTGTAATTTCAGTTGCTTGCCTGCTGCCAGTGTGTGTCAGGCCGACTTCCACTGACTGTGGTGTGCCCACTGCCAGTGCCCACCACTCATACCGGCTGGCACAGGACTTTTCATAAAAAAAGGCATTTCATTTTTACACTTTAGTGTAATATCAGTTGCTTGCCTGATGCTAGTGTGTGTCAGGCCGACTTCCACTGACTGTAGTGTGCCCACTGCCAGTGCCCACCCCTGTCATCCCGTGTGGCTCAGGACTTTGCATCAAAAAAAGGCATTTCATTTTTACACTTTAGTGTAATTTCAGTTGCTTGCCTGTTGCCAGTGTGTGTCAGGCCTACTTCCACTGACTGTAGTGTGCCCACTGCCAGTGCCCACCCCATGTCATCCCGTGTGGCATAGGACTTTGCATGAAAAAAAGGCATTTAATTTTTACACTTTAGTGTAATTTCAGTTGCTTGCCTGCTGCCAGTGTGTGTCAGGCCCACTTCCACTGACTGTAGTGTGCCCACTGCCAGTGCCAACCACTGATACCGGGTGGCACAGTAGCTTGCCGATAAATAAGGCATTTAATTTTTACACATTAGTCTAATTTCAGTTGCTTGCCTGCTGCCAGTGTGTGTCAGGCCCACTTCCACTGATTGTAGTGTGCCCACTGCCAGTGCCCACCCCTGTCATCCCGTGTGGCACAGGACTTTGCATCAAAAAAAGGCATTTAATTTTTACACTTTAGTGTAATTTCAGTTGCTTGCCTGCTGCCAGTGTGTGTCAGGCTGACTTCCACAGACTGTAGTTTGCCCACTGCCAGTGCCCACCCCTGTCATCCCGTGTGGCACAGGAGTTTGCATCAAAAAAAGGCATTTTATTTTTACACTTTAGTGTAATTTCAGTTACTTGCCTGCTGCCAGTGTATGTCAGACCCACTTCCACTGACTGTAGTGTGCCCACTGCCAGTGCCCACCCCTGTCATCCCGTGTGGCACAGGACTTTGCATCAAAAAAAGGCATTTAATTTTTACACTTTAGTGTAATTTCAGTTACTTGTCTGATGCCAGTGTATGTCATGCCCACTTCCACTGACTGTAGTGTGCCCACTGCCAGTGCCCACTCCTGTCATCCCGTGTGGCACAGGACTTTGCATGAAAAAAAGGCATTTAATTTTTACACTTTAGTGTAATTTCAGTTGCTTGCCTGCTGCCAGTGTGTGTCAGGCCCACTTCCACAGACTGTAGTGTGCCCACTGCCAGTGCCAACCACTGATACCGGGTGGCACAGTAGCTTGCCGATAAATAAGGCATTTAATTTTTACACATTAGTCTAATTTCAGTTGCTTGCCTGCTGCCAGTGTGTGTCAGGCCCACTTCCACTGATTGTAGTGTGCCCACTGCCAGTGCCCACCCCTGTCATCCCGTGTGGCACAGGACTTTGCATCAAAAAAAGGCATTTAATTTTTACACTTTAGTGTAATTTCAGTTGCTTGCCTGCTGCCAGTGTGTTTCAGGCCCACTTCCACTGATTGTAGTGTGCCCACTGCCAATGCCCACCCCTGTCATCCCGTGTGGCACAGGACTTTGCATCAAAAAAAGGCATTTCATTTTTACACTTTAGTGTAATTTCAGTTGCTTGCCTGCTGCCAGTGTGTGTCAGGCCGACTTCCACTGACTGTAGTGTGCCCACTGCCACTGCCCACCCCTGTCATCCCGTGTGGCACAGGACTTTGCATCAAAAAAAGGCATTTAATTTTTACACTTTAGTGTAATTTCAGTTGCTTGCCTGCTGCCAGTGTGTGTCAGGCCCACTTCCACTGATTGTAGTGTGCCCACTGCCAGTGCCAACCACTGATACCGGGTGGCACAGTAGCTTGCCGATTAATAAGGCATTTAATTTTTAGACAGTAGTCTAAATTCAGTTGCTTACCTGCTGCCAGTGTGTGTCAGGCCCACTTCCACAGACTGTAGTGTGCCCACTCCCAGTGCCAACCACTGATACCGGGTGGATTGCCGATAAATAAGGCATTTAATTTTTAGACAGTAGTCTAAATTCAGTTGCTTGCCTGCTGCCAGTGTGTGTCAGGCCGACTTCCACAGACTGTAGTGTGCCCACTGCCAGTGCCAACCACTGATACCGGGTGGCACATTAGCTTGCCGATAAATAAGGCATTTCATTTTTAGACAGTAGTCTAAATTCAGTTGCTTGCCTGCTGCCAGTGTGTGTCAGGCCGACTTCCACAGACTGTAGTGTGCCCACTCCCAGTGCCAACCACTTATACCGGGTGGCACAGTAGCTTGCCGATAAATAAGGCATTTAATTTTTAGACAGTAGTCTAAATTCAGTTGCTTACCTGCTGCCAGTGTGTGTCAGGCCCACTTCCACAGACTGTAGTGTGCCCACTCCCAGTGCCAACCACTGATACCGGGTGGCACAGTAGCTTGCCGATAAATAAGGCATTTAATTTTTAGACAGTAGTCTAAATTCAGTTGCTTGCCTGCTGCCAGTGTGTGTCAGGCCGACTTCCACAGACTGTAGTGTGCCCACTGCCAGTGCCAACCACTGATACCGGGTGGCACAGTAGCTTGCCAATAAATAAGGCATTTAATTTTTAGACAGTAGTCTAAATTCAGTTGCTTGCCTGCTGCCAGTGTGTGTCAGGCCCACTTCCACAGACTGTAGTGTGCCCACTGCCAGTGCCAACCACTGATACTGGGTGGCACAGTAGCTTGCCAATAAATAAGGCATTTAATTTTTACACATTAGTCTAATTTCAGTTGCTTGCCTGCTGCCAGTGTGTGCCAGGCCCACTTCCACTGATTGTAGTGTGCCCACTGCCAGTGCCCACGAATCATACCGGGTGGCACAGTACCTAGCACTCGTAGTACCACTTATCTAAAAAAAAATGACAGGCAGAGGCAGGCCACCCCGCAGGGGCCGTCGTGGTCATGGTGCTGTGATTTCCATTGTCCCTGGAATAATGCCTAGTGTTCAGAGGCCACGTACCCTGAACCCAAAAAATTCTGAGGACATAGTTGACTGGCTTAGACAGGACACCCAGTCTTCAACAGCTTCCGCTAAGAACCTTGATGCACCATCCTCCTCCAGCTCAGCTTCAGTCACCTGCTCTCAAGTTACCACGCACCCGCCCGCCGCCACCACCACCACTACCACCACAGCCGCTTCACTTGATCCATCAGAGGAGTTATTTACACATCAGTTGGATGCAATTAGTGATGCGCAACCATTATTGCCAGATGATGTAGATTACAGGGATATGTCTCAGTCAGGCAGGATTACACACATGGACGTACAGTGTGATGATGATGATGATGATGTTGTACCCACTGCTGCTTCCTTTGCTGAGGTTTCAGATACAAGTGAAGCGGTTGATGATGACGATGTGTCCACGGATGCAACGTGGGTGCCTGCTCGAAGAGAAGAAGAAGAGGGGGAAAGTTCCGAAGGGGAGACAGAGAGAATGAGGAGACGAGTTGGAAGCAGGGGGAGGTCATCGCAAGGAGTGGCACAGTCAGACAGCATCTATCGGCACCTGGGGTCAGCCAGACAGCACGCCAGTCAACGCATGCTGTTGCCACCACCAGAATGCCGTCATTGCAAAGCTCAGCAGTGTGGCATTTTTTTTTGTGTGTCTGCCTCTGATAACAGCAATGCCATTTGCAACCTGTGCCAAAAGAAACTGAGTCGTGGGAAGTCCAACACCCACCTTGGTATAACTGCTTTGCGAAGGCACATGATCTCACATCACAAACGCCTATGGGATCAACACATGAGTACAAGCAGCACACAAACTCAAAGCCACCATGCTCCTCCTGGTCCAGCATCTTCAGCCACGTCAACCACTGCTGTCCTCCCTACCCCCTCTCAACCAACCGCCACTCCTCCTCTCACCTTCAGCAGTTCCTGCTCATCTGCCCACAGTCAGGTGTCTGTCAAGGACATGTTTGAGCGTAAAAAGCCAATGTCACAGAATCACCCCCTTGCCCGGCGACTGACAGCTGGCTTGACGGAACTCTTAGCCCGTCAGCTTTTACCATACCAGCTGGTGGAGTCTGAGGCCTTCAAAAAATTTGTCGCTATTGGGACACCACAGTGGAAGGCACCCGGACGAATTTTTTTTTCAAAAAAGGCAATCCCTGATATGGGATGTAACAGGGATTAAACTGATGAGAATAGTACTACAGAAAATACCACTCATATCGGGTGTGACAGTAAATTGCACGGCGCAGACGCAGTCACCGTGGATTAAAACAGAGTGGAGGGAGCCAGCGTTTTTTTAACCATCTCCCCGTTCAAAAGATCTATTCAATAAATGGCCCCCAGATTGGGGACGTTAGAGGGATTAAACTGATGAGAATAGGACTACAGAAAATACCACCTATATCGGGTGTGACAGTAAATTGCACGGCGCAGACGCAGTGACCGTAGATTAAAACAGAGTGTAGGGAGCCAGCGTTTTTTTAACCATCTCCCCGTTCGAAAAATCAATTCAATAAATGGCCCCCAGATTGGGGACGTTAGAGGGATTAAACTGATGAGAATAGTACTACAGAAAATACCACTCATATCGGGTGTGACAGTTAATTGCATGGCGCAGACGCAGTGACCGTGGATAAGAACAAAGGGGAGGGAGACAGCGTTTTTTTAACCATCTCCCCGTTCGAAAAATCAATTCAATTCACCTTTCGGGGACCCTTGGTGTTGTACGTGGCTGGGTGGAGGAAAAAACCTTCAATGACATCACAGGGACGTGGCTAGCTTGGTATCCAACCTTGTGCAAATGGGGAGTTTGCGGTTGTGCAAATTAACTGTTTGCGGTTGTTTGCGGTGCATTAAAAGGGGAGTTTGGTCTGTCAATGTCTGTAAAGTGGGCGTAACCCTTACACTACCTGATCGATACAACATCATACCTGATCGTATACACACACTGGATGTTTTAAAGCATGTTATTCCAAACAATTTAGGATTGTTAGTTGATTTATGCCCTTTATGGATTAAAACCCGACTTTTCCATGGGAGTTTTGCCATAGATCCCACTCCGGCATGCCACAGTCCAGGTGTTAGACCCCTTGAAACAACTTTTCCATCACTATTGTGGCCAGAAAGAGTCCCTGTGGGTTTTAAAATTCACCTGCCAATTGAAGTCTATGGCGGTTCGCCCGGTTCGCCCTTTCGCGAACATTTGCGGAAGTTCGCGTTCGCTGTTCGCGAACGGAAAATTTTATGTTTGCAACATCACTAATGGAACAATCAAGGCAGTAGATCGACTGTGCATGGGTGGTAGTATGAGTAGTAGTAGTGGTAGTAGTAATTGCAGAAATAGTAGTGGTGTTAGTGGCAGATGCATAGTGTTAATAGTGGTGGCAGTAGGAGATTAGCAGCGAAAATTAGCAGCTGAGGTGGCAGTAGCAGATATGTGGTATATTTTGGCAGGCAGGAAGCAGCATGATGGAGGCAACAGAATGTGATGGTAGGCAGTGGCATTATGGTGGCAGTGGCATGATGGAGGCAGCAGCAGCAGCAGTACAAAACATGTTAGTAGGCAAGCATGTGTTGTGTGCATTTGCACATTTGAGCCATTTCCTTCTGCGATTCATTTTTTTGATGGCACAAAAGTATTGCCAGCTTTATTGGGACTGTACGTGGTCCCTGAGATCATTTTCTGTCAGACACTGTAAGACCCATCCACCCTCATTCACTGCCCAACACAGAATGACATTCCGCTTCTTCTGCTGTCTGCTGCAGCACTGATTGGCTCAGAAGCCTTAGAGCCAATCAGGACAAGCCCCCCCACACTTCTTCTTAGGGTCATTTGAGCATACAACTTCTTCCTCCCTAGTGCATTTTCTGATCGACATGTGCAGTTAAATGGTGCTACACCCCGTTTTACTGGATTCTTCCAAAACAAACCTGAGAAGATTCAGATTCATCTTTTGGATGACATTTTGGGAAGTTCGTAATTAGAGATGAGTGAATCGAAGCTGAATTCGATCCAAATTTCAGGAATTATTCGATTCACACCAACTCCGAATTTCCTCGCGATTCGTGGTAACGAAATGCATTTTGTTCCTAAAATGGCTGCTGCACGTGTGAGGACATGGAGAAAGGAACTCTGGAAAGGTGGGATCAGGGTCCCCCTGCTGTTAGATATCTAAGTATCCCCCCCCCCCCCCCCCGCCAGTCTCACCAGAGCTCAGTGACAGGCCAGCATCAGGACGTTCTGTGTGGGCAGAGGAAACACAGCCCTTCATGCGCCTTGGGCCTCAAAAAAAGAGAGAAAAGGAACATAAAATAAATGAACTAACTCAAAGGATTAGAAAGTTGGAAATTTCACATAAGCAAACGTGTGCAAGGGACCTTGAAAAAAAGATAATCCTGCATAGATCTGCCCTACATGAGCTCCTCAATAAAGATTATGAAAAATACCTTTTTATGCAGAAATACAAACAATATCTGAATGTAAACAAATGTGGGAAGGAGCTAGCTAAACTGGTCAACAATAAACAAAGATCCAAAACCTATATCCATAATATTAAAACAAAGAAAGGGTTAATTGCAGAAACGTTCAGATTATTCTATGAAAACTTACCCTGTCTTAACTCAGATCAGATTAATACATTATCTTTACCTTTTACCTCAGAAGAACTATCAGAAGCCTTAAAGATACTCCCTGCAGGTAAATGCCCAGGCCCTGATGGATTTAGTATCAGATATTATAAAAAAAATTTGCTCATGTACTAGTTCCACTACTTACTAAATATTTTAACTGTATCAGGCCAACCTCTCCGTTTAGGAAAGAGACTTTGAAAGCAAATATCTCAATAATTCCAAAAGAAGACAGAGATCACACACAATGTTCCAACTATCGTCCCATCTCCCTTTTAAACAGTGATTTAAAAATCTACGCAAAGGTTATTGCTGCAACCAGACTTCAATACATACTTCCCTTGATTATAAATTCCGAACAGATGGGCTTTACCCCTGGAAGGGAAGCCAAGGACAATATTCTAAAAACATTAAATGCTATTGAATACTGCACGCCCAAAGGCTTGAAATCAGTACTGATTTTGACAGATGCTGAAAAAGCGTTCGACAGACTAGACTGGAGATTTTTGTTAGCTGTTTTGCGTAAATTTGGTATCCCAAGAGCTTCAACTACAAAAATAAAGGCCTTGTATACATATCCATCAGCATCGGTCTCAGTAAACGTATATTTTCACCAAAATTTGACATCGAAAACAGCACCAGACAGGGGTGCCCGCTCTAGCCTTTATTGTTTGTTATGTCATTGGAACCATTCCTAGCAAAAGTGAGACAAAACCCCAATATTTCAGGACTACAAACAGCAAAATTATCCCATAAAACAGCAGCATACGCTGATGACATATTCTTTTTTATCACCGACCCCCTTTGCTCCATACCAGAATTGGTCAAAGAATTTGAAGAATATGGGAAACTTTCCAACTTCCTAATAAATATGACAAAATCAATAATATTTAACTAAAATTAAATCTCTAAACCAGCTGAAACCTTGTACCACCGCCTTTAAATACTTAGGGATAAATATCTCTACCTCTCATTCGGGTCTATACAAACTCAATTTCCCTCCGTTAATCACCAAAATAAAGGCAGAACTTGAGAAATGGAGTGAGTTGTATATCTCATGGTTAGGGAGAATCAATATACCCAAAAAATCTTATACATTCTGAAGGCTATCCCAATACAGATTCCTAAAGATTTCTTTAAACTGTTGAAAAAGAACATACTCATCTTCATATGGAACAAGGGACACAATAGGATTGCCTTAGACATATTGTTTAGATCGGGGCGGGCTAGGCCTTCCTAATTTTGAGGTGTACTGGGAGGCAACGCACCTGGTAAGAGTAGCGGAATGGACAGTAGAACCCATAAGGAAGCACTGGGTCGACTTGGAAAAAAACTGCAAGGCAACACCGCTTGAGTATACAATATGGAAATCTAAAATGAACAAATATACATACACAGGTATCACTAATCCCTACACTAGAGTTTCACTTAAACTTTGGTTCCGGATATTTAGAGCTAAAAACTTTAAAAACCCAGATGTTAGAGACCTTCCTCTCTATGTCCTAATCCCTATGAAACACAAATCATTAAGGGATAAAATTAAAAATGATTCAATTTTTAATCATATCAAACTGAAAGACATTCTAGTCGACAAGGACCTCCCTACTTACCCCAATTACATGAACAGCACTAATACTCTCAGATTTACTGAAACGGAATATAACGCTTTAAGAGATATTATACAAGTATTAGACATGCCTACTTCTACTCCTGTGACACGAAATACCATACCCTATACTGTACTTGATAAGCAACCACTAGAACATGGAGTATCCAAGATTTATTCAGAACTCTGCAGTAGTAATCAACTCCCTTCCTACGTTAGCAGATGGGAGAAAGAGCTGAACAAGGCTTTCAATGAACCTGAGAAGTCAGCTATCATGACCACCTGTCTTCCCAGGGTAACTTCCACGAAATTACAAGAAAACCACTACAAGGTATTAACAAGGTGGTACAGAATTCCTGTTATGCTCAACAGAATTTACCCGGACACTCCCTCAATATGTTGGAGATGCAACAAATTGGAGGGTTCCTACACCCATATTTGGGTAGACTGTGAAACGATAGCACCTTTGTGGTCAAACTTTTTTCCAGATTGTTTCGAAAATATTCCTGACGGAGGTTAAAGCCGACAAGGAACTAATTCTATTGGGCATACATAAAAAACAAAACATGTTGGTAAAAAATAGACTCTTCCCTTTACTCATAGGGGCACTGAAAGCCGCAATTCCCAGATACTAGCGCTCTGCTGAAATACCCAGTGTAAGGGAATGGCTCACTGATGTTGAGCAAATAAATTGAATGGAACAGATTAAATGGGCCACCTAAAATTTTGGGCAAATGGAACCATTATATTGATACAGACCATATCTCACAATACCTGGACTGAATCTCTTTAATTTGACTCTATAGTTGTGATACACGTTGTAACTATTTCTCGGTATGCAACCTTACATTGAAACACCAAAAAACAATTCCATCTACTGTGATAGTGTTATAACCAAATACATTCTAACTAATCCCAGTTCTTTCCGTCCCCACTCCTTTTCTTTTTCCTTTTTCTCTCCCACCCCTTTCCTTGAACTCTATACCTTAATTAACACCTGGTAAGCGACCTACTCATTATGGGAAGATCCAGAACAAACAGATAACCACTCTGATACAATAATATCTTTACTGTAATTCACGTACAATATCAGACTGGTAGGTGATACAATGTCATCTTAAAGTTCTGAATCATTGAAATAGTGTGCATCCTGTCTCCAAAGAATAGAGAGTTCTTATATTCAAGCTGAGGAGTAGGCCTCACACTTAAAGTCAACACTACACATATGTTGACTCGCACTCTAAACATTACTTGTCTATGTTATATGTATATGACTACATTTAGAAAATGTCTGTACTTATGATTTTGTTATTATATCCAAGACACTGGATTTATTTTAGTTTATTTACTCAGGAAATAATATATAGCCTGATAATTTTTCGGTTCATCAATTGTAATTTTTTCGCATCCTTGGATTAAATACAAGAATTTTTTTGTATATCTACTACTTTTATATTCAGATGCACCTAATCTGTTCATGCCAATGATCTGTACTATTACCATTGATTCCTGTAATTTACCCTTATTTTTAGTTATTCTCATTTTGTCTGTTAAAATATTTTGCAAATATTCTAAGAAAACGGAAATTTACAAGGAAACAGAGCCCCACCCTTGCCTGCACTTGCTCTAGGCTGCAATGCCTAAATTTCCAACTGGGGGACTGGGCCTTCTGCTGCATCTTACCCACAGGCTCTGACCTCAGCTGCCGGACTGCAGGAGCTCCCAGGACCTTCCTATTAAAGCACCTGGTAAGTCCGTCAAGTAAGAAGCATGCAGTAGTGTCTGTGGAGGAGGGGATGCAGGGCTGCTGGGGTCACACTCTCAGTGTAGCAGCCCTGCACTGCCCTCAAGTACTGATGGTCACTGACCTGTGAGTTTCCACTGTCAGCTCTGTGTTTTCCCTGTGCCCCCTGTGCCTCTGTGTGAGCTCCTTGTGTTATGTGGGCTCCCTGTGACTGCAGGGCACAACCAAATGACATGCTTGTGTGGTGCTTATGACGTGGCCATGCTGTGTTCAATTGCCACATGGCTGTCTGGGCCAAAGATGGCTCTAGTTAAGCTAGGTGGTCTGCATTGTTAATAAATGAAGGGGGGGGGGGCGCGTTGGAGTATAGATTGAGAACCTGAGTCCAAATTAGCAGTGTCTTTTTTTTTTCAGTACTTTGGGGGAGCTGACCAGGACTGCTAATGACGGAATCTGTAAAGCTACGTCACACATTGCGGCTGTATCACAGTCAGGTACCCCTTAACAGTGTCCTCCACAGATCCCCCATAACAGTGTGTCACCCATACGTTCCCCATAACAGTGTGACATCCACAGATCCCATATAACAGTGTGTCATCCACATGTTCCCCATAACAATGTCCTCCACAGACCCCCCCATAACAGTGTGTCATCCACAGATCCCCCATAACAGTGTCCTCCACAGATGCTCCATAACATTGTCATCCACAGGTCCCCTATAACAGTTTGTCATCCACAGGTCCCCCATAACAGTGTGACATCCACAGGTCCCGCATAACAGTGTGTCACCCACACGTTCCCCATAGAAGTGTGCATGAGCAGCATTATCTCCATTCACTGCTATAAGATTTCTAAAAATAGCAGAGCCAGTGATCAGCTATTATCAAAACACTCATAGCATAATGGAGGTTAACCGTGCATGCACACTGTGCTCTCCCTTTACTTCAGGGGCCATATGCTCCTTTTTTCAGATTGTGGTTTTGTAAACTACACCATGAAAAAACAGAAGTGCCCAAGCTATTCATAACGAGTGGTCTATGTCCACAATTCCCATTGAAAATGGGAATGAATGAAAATCCATGCCAAAACTGCATCAAAAAGTGTTTTATTAAATTAGGACAATGAGGAAGAAGCATCAATAAACAGTAAGATGCCTTTACCCACAGATAACAGAAGTCTCAGGCAATTTTTGGGAAGGATGACAGGATTATATAGGGATTTTGTCCCTTACTATGCTGCGATCTATGAGTGCCTGTATGAGCTACTTAAAAAGGATGAATGGAAATTGAGTCTGGACTCTGGACCACACACGAGCAGTAGAAATTTTGAAAAGAGATGTTAGGAAGTGCTCCTGCATTTGTAGTGATCCACTCCAGTTGGGTGGGAACACTCAAAAATTGTCTGTGCCATCCTGTCATTTTGCACTATTTATTGTATTTTTCTTTGTCAATGCTGTTAAATTCATATTTCAGGCTGGTGAATGCATTACATACATCCAACACTAGAGATCTCTGTAACACCATTTATATAGGTCAGCCACAGGAAGTTAGAGGGAGATTAGGAGCGAGGAGTTAGGAGGAGAGGAGACAGACGGCTTTGTCCTCCTGGGCCTACTCCAGGGAGTGAAGATACTTCAACCTTTGTACTCCAAGACTAGGACTTACTGATTCTTTACTGTAATACCCTTCCGGGGACCCTTCCAGGGATTAAGAGAATAATTGCAGTATCTTGTGCAACCTTTTCAAAGAATGGAGCAGAGAGTTTTCCTGCCATGAGGGAGACCACCCTTGGGTTGCTGAATTACTGAATCACTGAATATTGCTGAATTGCAGAATAGAACTTACAGCGGATCCAAACTATTATTGAAAGGCTAAGCAACCAGAGCAAGATCAGGAACCAAGTACAAGTAATATCATCACTCCTATACAGTCGAGCTGGAACCTAAATTCACCCCCTCACTGAGCCTTTTATTGTGATTCACAGCTTTACCATCTGTATTTATGACAAAGTGCTGCTATTGGATGATACCTATTGCAAGACTACTATTACTAAAGTTCCTGTTTGGTTCAACTACTGTCTCTCTCATCATTCTACTCCATCTCTTAATTGCGCCTTTCGGTGCTGGCGTCAGAAACACAGGGGCCCAGCCACCAAAGCACCCTAAGCATACTCACTACCATCAAGGGCACCTCAACTTCCATCTTGCTGGTGTTCCCTGCAGCAGAGAGTGCCCCGGAGGATTTAATGGTGCTGTCTTCCCCTCCACTGCAGGCTGGCCCAGGGGACAACTGAACTGTGAGTACTACTACCCTCACTCGGCACATCATCACCATTACAGCTCACGTATTGCCCCTGCAGTCTGGCGCGTTGCACATTAGCATCTCTAGACCCTAACAAATAATTCAGGCTTTACCCTCATGTAGGCCCCACTACCTTGTCTGTTGTGCTACACAAGAGTGTTTTGGGAAACAGAGTCCTATAGCCTATTGATCAAGATTATTGTCAGCAGTGGAGCAGAAGTATCCTTTGTGTACACAAATGGTTTTAACTTTTATGCTGCTATTGGGCAATTAACACGTTCAGGTACTTAACTGGACCACAGACAGTTGTCATTGCTAGTCATCACACTCCTATTGTATTATTGGCAAATGGAAGGTGGGAAGAGACAGATGTCAACTGTAAAAGACTAAGGCCCCTTTCACACGGGCAATTTTTTTCGCACGGGTGCAATGCGTGAGGAGGACGCATTGCACCCGCACTGAATCCGGACCCATTCATTTCTATGGGGCTGTGCATCACTTCTGCGTTGCGTGAAAATCGCAGCATGCTCTATATTGTGCATTTTTCACGCAACGCAGGCCCCATAGAAGTGAATGGGGCTGCGGGAAAATCGCAAGCATCCACAAAAAAAGTGTGGATGCATTGCGATTTTCCCGCATGGTTGCTTAGCAATGGGACCCGATCTTTATTATTTTCCCTTATAACATGGTTATAAGGGAAAACAATAGCATTCTTAATAAAGAATGCATAGTAAAATGAAGTGGAAGGGGTTAAAAATAATAAAAGTTAACTTACCTTAGCCACTTGATCGCGTAGTTGCGATCTGTCCTCTCTTTCCCAGCATCAGCTAAGAACTAAAGGACCTATGATGACGTCACATCACATGGTTCAATCACATGGTCCATCTTACCATGGTGATGGACCATGTGATTGGACCATGTGATGTGACGTCATCACAGGTCCTTTAGTTCATAGCTGATGCTGGGAAAGAGAGGACAGATCGCAACTACGCGATCAAGTGGCTATCACCACATTTTTTGATGGTTTATATATATATGTATGGAGGTGTATAAACTCCAATTTTAATGTGCCTGTTTTTCATCTTCAGGTCACATTTGGGTGCACCTGCTTGGCCTTGGGCTATATCAGTCAGTCTTGGGTAGGGCTCATAGACACCTCCCACCTCCCATTGCAAGCATGGCCACATGCTGGAGGTAACAGAGGAGATGTTTGTGAGTCGTCCTAATGCTCCTGTAATTGCCCACTGGCCCCTGATATCGCCCATATGGCGCAGGTAGGTGAGTGTTAGGGCCCACGGGCTACTTGAGAGACCTTGACGCTGGTGCCCGAGGCTTAAGACACGTCCTCCTAGTAGGATATGTCGAACTAACTCTCAATTTTTAACATCAGTGTGAGGGTTAGTGTGACGGCAGCGTGCACCTATCTCTGGTTCTGTGTTTGTTCTGAATTCTTGCCACATCCACATAAATTTCATCTTATGTAGGATGTCCATTGTGGTACTTGTAGTCCGTTGCTGGCATCATCCATTGTATGCATTTTTTGCTGGTGATTGCCATTAGCAACGGACTACAAGTGCAGGATGTGCTCCCCTACAGAAATGCACAACTGCATATGGGTATGAGCGCATCCTGCTTTCTTATCACCACATTTTTTGATGGCTAAGGTAAGTTAACTTTTATTATTTTTAACCCCTTCCACTTCATTTTACAATGCATTCTTTATTAAGAATGCTATTATTTCCCCTTATAACCATGTTATAAGGGAAAATAATAAATTCTCCAGAATACCCGAAACCGGACTTCAGTGATAAAGTCCGGCTTCGGGTCTGGGTACCAAACATGGCGATTTTTCACACGCGCGTGCAAAACGCATTACAAACGTTTGCACCCGCGCGGGAAAATCGCGCATATTCCCGCAAGGCGCCCGTCTCTTATCCGGGCGTCAAACATGACGCCCGTGTGAAAGAGGCCTTAGATGGACTACAGCATTTTTGTCAGAAAACATACAGCAGTTGATGTTGATGTTTTGCACAGCAGTTTCTATGCCTTGGAACTGGATCTGGAGTGCTGATACATTCATGGTTCATCTTACCATAAGAAAAGACACAGGACTGCAGGATTTGCTGGAATTTTAGTAAAGAATGGTGAAGTTCAAAAGCAATTCTCCTTTTCATGTGAAGATCAGTCAGCACAGTACATTGAGATAGCTGCACTTTTGCAAGTTTTGCTTAAAATGAAAGAGGCGGGAGGTGTTGTCAATGTTGTTTTAGACTCAGACCAAGTTTGTAAGGGAGCTGTTGTTTATTTGTAGTGTTGAGCGCGAATATTCGAATAGCGAGATTTTATCGCGAATATCGGCACTTCGCTAATTTGCGAATATTTCGAATATAGCGCTATAAATTCGCTATTTCGAAAATTCATTTTTTTTTGTTTTTTTTTTTAGTTATATTCTTTTCTTTCAGACTTCCCAAAAGTAGTTCTTACCTGTCCTGAGGATTCCTGGCTTCCTAGCTGCTCCAGTTAGTGCCTGTTGCCGCTTCTGCCGACTTCCATGCTCATGGAGCGTCCCCATCACTATGGGAATGTCTCCATATACTAAAATGTACTGTCGGATTTGAGAATCACGTTGAAATCGCAATGCGATTAATTCAGTTTATATTAATCGCATTGCGATTACAACTTAGCAGTGCACTGCTAGCTTACATATTAGGCTAGAATTAACGAATATGGACTATAGCAGCAGTGCTAAGTAGAAATCGCAATGCGATTACTCCAAGTTACATTAATCGCATTGCGATTTCAATTAGCACTGCTATAATATATTCCATATTCGTTAACTTCATTAATTCTAGCAAGCTGACCCATTATAAACCCAGCTCTAAGTTGAAATCGCAATGCAATTAACATAACTTGAAGTAATCGCATTGCCATTTCTACTTTGCACTGCTGCTATATTCCATATTCGTTAATTCTAGCCTAATATGTAAGATAGCAGTGCTAAGTTGTAATCGCAATGCGATTAATATAACTTGAATTAATCGCATTGCGATTTCAACAGACATGGTTTACTATGCTTGCTAAAACAAAGATGGAGAATACTTCGTTATCGTCGTTTTGAGGAATATGACGAATACATTTGTCATATTCGCTAATTCTACCAAGCCAACCATAGTAAACCAGGTCTAAGTAGAAATCGCAATGCGATTAATTCAAGTTATATTAATCGCGATTTCAACGTAATTCTCAAATCCGACAGTACATTTTAGTATGGAGACGTTCTTGGCTTGGTAGAATTAGCGAATATGACGAATGTATTCGTCATATTCCTCAAAACGAAGATAACGAAGTATTCTCCATCTTCGTTTTAGCGACCTATTTGTCAACTTCGCTAATTCTAGCAATCAAATAGGAAGGTTGACTATAGAGACAGCTGTGTTTAATTGGCTATGCGATTATATATTTTTTTTTAATATAAATAGAATAATTATAATAATTATCAAGTAATATAATTATTATATTAAAAAAAGCAAAGTAATATAATCGCATAGCGAATTAAACACAGCTGTCTCTATAGTCAACCCTTCTATTTGATTGCTTGAATTAGCGAAGTTGACGAATAAGTATCTAAAACGAAGATGGAGAATACTTTGTTATCTTCATTTTGAGGAATATGACGAATACATTCGTCATATTAGTCATCTTCGCTATAATTCTAGATATGAAACCAATAGGAAAGTAGCTAAGTTAAAATCGCAATACGCAATTATTTAAATCGCATATTAATCGCGTTAACTAGAATAATGACGAATATTCGATTTCGACGAATATGAAACGAATATTCTTTCGAATATTCGCAAATTTCGTCGAAATCGAATATGGCACCTGCCGCTCATCACTATTTATTTGTCATGGTGGAAGGTCATGGGCTTTAAAGTAACTGACGGCAGTGAAATAAAGTATGCATTTTTGTGGAAAATGGTAGATGAGGAATCACAATTCTTCTCCAAAGTCAATGTCAGGAAAGTGCAAGCACATAGGAAATTGACCACCGAACATTACTGGAATAATACTGTAGATAAGGTGGCAAAAGGAGTTGCAAGTGGAAAAATATAAGGGCCTATTTGCCATTCAGCGGTGCAGTTATATATTCTAAAGCCCTTTTTGGCGTGTATTAGTGGCAAAAAAAAATATATATTATTTGCCGTTCAGCGGTGCAGTTATATGTTGTAAAGCCCTTTTTGGTGTGTATTAGTGGCAAAAATATATATATTATTTGCCGTTAAGCGGTGCAGTTAAATGTTCTAATGCCTTTTGTGGAGTGCATACAGTAAGTGGAAAAAAGTACGAACCTATTTGCCATTCAGCGGTGCAGTTATATGGTTTAAAGCCTTTTTTGGTGTGTATTAGTGGCTAAAAAATATACATTATTTGCCGTTCAGCGGTGCAGTTATATGTCCTAATGCCCTTTTTGGCATGTATTAGTGGCACAATAAAAAATATTTGCCGTTGTGTGCTGAAGTGAGAAAATTACAGCCCTTTTTTTTGGTGTGTATTAGTGGCAAAATATATATATATATATATATATATATATATATATATATATTATTTGCCTTTCAGCAATGCAGTTATATGTTCTAAAGTTCGTTTTAGCGTGTATTAGTGGCGAAAAAAAATATATTATCTGCCGTTCAGCGATGCAGTTATATGTTCTAAAGACTTTTGTGGCGTGTATAAGTGGAAAAAAATAAGGGACAATTTGTCATTCAGCAGTGCAGTTATATGTACTAAAGCCTTTTTTGGCTTATTAGCCGTTGTGTGGTGAAGTGAGAAAATTGCTGACTTTTTGGGGGTGTTTTCATTTCCTTATTATTTATTTATTTGATCTAACAGTATGTCAGACAGAGAAGTGCCAGGCCATGCACAGGGGAGTGGCAGAGGCCAAAATGTTTCTGGCGCAGGCACAGGTCGCAGCAGAGTAAGGAGGCTTGGCAGCAGGAGCTGCAGCGAGAGGCCTTAGCTCCCGGTGTCATCTAGCAGTCGTGTCTTGACCAGCAACCCAGAGGTTCTTGAATGGTTGACTCGGTTATCCACTTCATCCCAAGTGACTTCAGAAACAACCCTTAGTTGGCATGGCCCAGGAGCAGGCCCTGTGCCCTCATCTGTCCTCAACCTGCCTCTGTCCTTTTCTGTTTCCTCAGCCAGAGAAGTTTTTATGCTGTGGGCTCAGCCCCACTATACAGCGAGGACGAGCTACTAGAGGACAGTCAGCAGCTACTGGCCAGCCAAGATGTGAGGAGATATCCGCCACTTCCTCCGCTAGGTGGGAAAGTAGTGATGAGGAGAGTGGCATGGGAGCTGGTGTTGCGAGAGATGAGGCTCCTGACCCAGGAACCATTGTGGAGGAGATCAGTGACGTGCAGACAGTACTCAATTATGATGATGTAGCTGATCGCACCTGGGAGCTGGGTGAACTAGGGGCTTCATCATCATCGAGAGAAGAGGGTGGCAGCTTGCCCGTGAGGCAGCGGTGATGCCAGCAAGTTGCTAGTGTGTCCCGGAGTCAGCAAGGTGGCAGCAGTGGGAGATTGATAGCCAAGCGTGCCCAGGGTAGACCACCCACTTTGCAGGAGCCTACCTGCCCAGAAAGTAGTGGTGCACGGGTTCCTGGAAGAAGTGGTGGTAGCAGTCAGTCAGTGCGGAGTGTTGGGGGTAAAATCACCTACTCAGCAGTGTGGCAGTTTCTTGTCTGTATGCAGGGGAGAGGGAGGCAGGGAGTCCTTCCGAGTCACTTGCACAAATGGCCCAATGCATGCTCACTTGCTTGCGTAGTGACAGCCAAATTGTCACCATTCGGCAGAGGGATGACTTCTGGCTCTTCACCTTGTTGGACCCTTGATACTAGTCCAAAATCGGGGCCTTTTTTACACCCGCGAGGAAGGACAAACTAAACTACTATAGAGACATCCTATGTAGTGAGATGGCCGCTGTCTATCTGCACCATCATCCATCCTCTCGCAGGTCTGACCGGGGGGGCCCTTTGCGCTCACGTTCCTCTGCCATGACTGCTGTGGCAGGTTGGGGGGGTAGGAGCAGTTCCAGCTCCATCAGCAGCAACTTGAGTCTAGAGTCGCTGATTTGCAGCTTTCTTCACCCTTCTAGTGAAGAAACTACTCATCAGCAGCAGCTAGACCTGGAGCAAGACCAGAACCAGCAGGTGGTGGCATACTTGAGCAGTACACTGCAACCCCACATTGAAGATCTGCTGGATTACTGGGCAGCCAAACTGGATTTGTAGACGCAACCTGCAGAGTTTGCCCTGAAAAAGCTGTCCTGCCCGGCCAGTAGTGTGGCATCAGAGTAGGTGTTTAGTGCGGCGGGGGCCATAGTTACTCGGTTTACTGATGCTGCTGTCACCTCTGTACTATGTCACCTTGCCACTCTGTGGTCTTCTCATGCTGCTGCTGCCACCTCCACACTGTCATTGTGCCACTCTGCGGCCTCCTGATGCTTCCGGCACCTCTACACTCTGTCATTGTGCGCTCTTTGGCCTCCTGATGCTGCTGCCACCTCCATACTCTGTCATTGTGATGCTCTGTGGCATCCTGATTCTGCTACCACCTACCACTCTGTGGTCTCCTCTCCTCATGGTGCTTCCACTTCACCACTATGTCATACAGCCACTCTGTGGATTTCTCATGCTGTTCCCACCCTCCCCACTTCATGACTGGGTCACGTTTTTGCCTTTCAGCCTGGCTGACATAATCATTTATTTGACCCTTCTTCTGATCTGTCAGAAGGAAGGAAAAATGAGACGCACAAAGGATCCTGTCTGTGTAGCAGCTGTAAGACCTATATAGTCCCATCAGAATTGGCTTGTGATTTGGAAGCCAAAAGCAGGAGTGGGTACAAAACACAGAAGACATTCAAATATTCCTTTCACGTGTCATCTATGTTTTGCATCCACTCCTATTTTTTTTGGCATTAGCAATTCTGATGAATTACTGACCAAATGCTGACCGAGTGAAGGTGGATGCTCAACAGACAGGATCTATTTTTTGGGGGTTATTGTTCTGACGGATCAGAGGAAGAGCTAAATAATCAGTGATGTCAACACAAACTTACTGCTGACACCCTCTCCACTCTGTTGGCTCTACTTGTATAAGTGTTTAATAGAACAGGTTCTGTAGACATCTATGTGGAATCAGCTGACGACAGTGAAAAAGAAGTGCGCTTCTTCTTGGCAATAACATCGACCTGTAAGGCTGAGTCAATACTTGAGTTACTTGGTCAGTTTTGGCCCCGTAACTGCCCCAATTAGTGAAGTGTGCAGTGATTCTAAGAGTGACGCTTGTCATCTGCATGTCATACTGACTCACAGTATTATTACGCTACCACAGCAGACTCCCTATGCATGTTACTGCAAGGCACAGTGTTCTACACCACTATAAAGGCTCTCTGCAGCCAGGAAATAGCCATTTTTTAACACGACTCACCACGTATAAGTTCGTACTGAACCAAATTTTTGTGAAAAATTAGGCGAACCGGCCGAATCGAATTTTTGGGAAATTCGCTCATCTCTATATATGATATTCACACATGGCACATTGATCTAACATTGGCCGACATTTAATCAGGTTAAAATCAGAAGCTATGTACTACTCCTAGATGATGGATAGAGGGCAGATTAGAAGGGTAAAGATTCTTTTGTTTCAATCAAATGGAAAATTGCAGACCTAAAAGTTTTCTAGGCCAGCGGAGACTCTGTGGCCAAGAGAACAATGGATAACATTTTCTGTCCTGAGCAATTTCTGTTTATGGTAATGGTCACTATTATTTGTCATCTAGTTCTGCACAGACCTGCCTGGACAAGAATCTTCCCTCTGCATTTTAAATTATTCAGCTGCCTCTACAAAAATAGGATTAGCCAATCAACCTATCAGAATATCAGTTTAGTTTAAAATGGCCAATAGACTTATGATCAGGATTGGAATCCAGAACTAGGCAATTATATGACCTCCACATGTTAGTCATTGGGTAAAAATAGTATAACAAGGAAGGCTAAAGGATGGTTATGAAATGAAATGATGAGAATGGACTGAGAGGCATGAACTGATGGATGAACCGAGGTAACATAATTCTGGGTATAAGTAGGTTTATTCCTTTTAAGAGCTATAATTTTGCTGTATCTGGGTCTGATAATCCGAAAAAGCTTTATCTCTGGAAAAGAACCGAGGATGCAATATGTTTCATGCCCCATTGTATTAACAACAACTAGAACCAACATCATGCTTGTGCCAAGGAAATGTCTGGAATTGCAACTCAACCTTGTTTAAATTAAAGGGGATGCCCTCAAAAATACAGTAAATTCTACATTTTTAAAACCAGCACCTGGATATGAATATTTTTGTAATTGCCTATGATTGACAATTTAGTATAACCACTGCGTTATTCCATGAAATGTAATGTCCACCACAGGAACATCATGAGATGCTCTGTTCTATCGTTCACCTGCCACCAGCCCAATCTACTGTTAGAAGCCGTGACAGTTACAGAGAGAGAGCTGCAGAGAGGGCTGTCAGCTTGAAAGAGATGTAGCAGAGCATTTAGAGAAATACATGAGGAAATCTCTGGATCCATGTGAGATACAGGGCTGGTTCCAGAAAAGGTTGTAACTAGGGATGAGCGAATTGAATTCGGATGGAACATTGAAAGTCAATTCGCATAATACTTTGTTTGAATACTGTACGGAGCAAACGCTCCGTAAAGTATTAGAATGTATTGGCTCCTATGAGCCGAAGTTATTACTTTGCGAAGTCTCGCGAGACTTCGCATAATAACATCATGAATTAATTTCTACTGTAAAAAACAATTTCCCGAACTCGGGTTCGGTTCCAAGTGGCTTGCTCCGTAAAGTTTTCAAATTAAGTATTATGCGAATTGACCGCGGAAGTTTCATCCGAAGTTGATTCGCTCATCCCTAGTTGTAACGTATTTTACTGTTTTATTTACATAAGTCATGAGATAACCCCTTTAATAGGGCTGAGTTACAATACAAGTCAGTGGAACATGATACAAGGAAGATCACCAAAGCAATATCTTCATGTCACATCCAGGCAAAGTATATCAGTTTGACCTGGAGCATTCCTTTAATATATTCATCAATTTTTTAATGATCATAGCCAACAGAATACATGTATTAATAATGTAGCACATAAATTTGACATTTTGTTATATATTCACAGACCTTATCAAAATGTCATTATACCCTTGCAATGCCCTCTACCCCATTATATGCTAGAAAAGTACATTTAATCAAGATACATGTATATGACATAGCCAGATACAGGTCACTATAGTGTAACATAACCCTCGGCGCTATGTTATTTACACAATAGGAGTAACAAAAACCATTGTGCATCGCATATCCACCACTTAGTGGTAATGCTTCTCCTCCAGAAATCGGTTTTGAATGGTTAAACTGAAACTTAATGCAGTCACGCATATTTATGATTGATAAAAAGGAAATTATGACCATATGGCTAGGTATTAGGCAGAGCGTGGAATGCCAGTCAGGGAGGAAGGCATGTAAATCATAAAACATGATCTCTTCACATGATATTCCCTTAACTATTTTTTTTTCTGAAGACCAATGCATCTGTTCAACATCTTATCATGTAAATTGGTAATGATATGTGATAAATGTATTCCTCATTGGAGAGCATCAAAATAGCTTCATATCATGTATCTCAGGGAGGTTTATTGCAGTCACAAGGTTTATGAAAGAGTAAAATTAGAAATTAACAACCCAGGTAAGCAACCTTGAAGTGCTTTACTGCTGAGTCTGTGCTGGGCTTGTGTTTATACACAGCAGTCAATCAGAAGCAATAGAACTACAGGAGGAGGAAGACAGTAGCAGTCTGAACCAATAAGAAGAGAGAGGTGTGTCTTACACGACCTCGGATTCCCTGTAGATAATATAGCTGTAGTCACATATCACTATTCTGCCATAATGAAGCTGAGCTAAAGTGCAACCAAGCAGCAAGAATAGAGGGGGTAAAAAAGAAAACAAAAGAAGACACCCGGAGCCAGAGACAGACATTTATCCCCCCATATGCTTTTTTTCCCCAGGAGAGCAGCCCTCCTGGAGTCTGAACAAATCCCCTTTCTGAAAGGCTCTTTAGGAACAAAGTGAATCTCCCGTAGGATGCAATGGTAAATCATTGCAGTCTATAGAAGAAGCAAGATTATGGGATGTTAAAAGTCCCAAGGGGATCTTAAGTGTGAAAAATACTAAAAAGAAAAAAAGAATTTTAAAAATATAAGAAAAAGAAAAAATTAAAATCACCCCACACACATGAATAGAATATTTGCATGCTTCTGTGTTTTGTACCCACTCCTGCTTTTAGCTGCCAAATCATAAGCCAATTCTGATGGGAATCCATTGTAGCCAAAATAGTGGCCCAGTCATGAAGTGGTGAGGATGGGAACAGCATGAGAAGTCCACAGAGTTGACCTCTGACATAATGGTGAGGTGGAAGCAGCAAGAGGAGACCACAGAGTGGCCTAATGACAGGGTCTGGATGTGGAAGCAGTATGGAGAGGCCACTGAGTGGCACAATGACAGAGTTTGGAGTTGGCAGCAGTATGAGGAGGCCACCGAGTGGCACAATGACCGAGTCTGGAGGTGGCAGCATCAAGAAAAGGCCACCGAGTGGAACAATGACAGAGTCTGGAGTTGGCAGCAGTATAAGGAGGCCACCGAGTGGCACAATGACAGAGTCTGGGGGTGGCAGCAGCAGCAATATCAGGAGGATACCACAGAGTAGCAGCATGGCAGCATCAGAGAAGTAGCTGAGAGAGGTAGCCAGAAGAAACTGGTGTCTTTTTTCAAGGATTGGATGAGGCAGCATGGATGATCTAATCTGATGCATCAGGAATTGGTGGGTGGAAATCCTGGCTAATCCACGCCTGATTCATCTTGAGAAAGATCAGTCTCCACATTTTGGCTAGACAAGCGAGTTCTTCTTGGGGTCACTATGGCCCCCGCCACACTAAACACCCGCTCTGCTCCATACTACTAGCTGGGAGGGACAGCATTTCCAGGGCAAACTCGGCTAGTTGCAGTCACAAACTCAGTTTCAGTAGTCCAGCGGGTCTTCAATGTGGGTTGACAGAGTGCTGTCCAAGTATGCCACCATCTGCTGTTTTAGGTGTTGCTCCAGGTCTACCTGCTGCTGCTGGTGAGTAGTTTCTTCACTATGCAGGTGAAGAAAGCTACTCATCAGCGACTGTAGACTCTGCTGCTGCTGATGGAGCTGGAACTGCTCCTGCAACCCCACCCCTCCCAAGCAGCCATGGCACTGGAACGTGAGCGTAGAGGGCCCCCCCCCCGTCAGACATGCGAGAGGATGGACGATGGCGCAGATATGCAGCAGCCAACTGACTACATAGCATGTAGTAGTTTAGTTTGTCCTCCCTCTTAGAGAGTGTAAAAAAGGCCCCCATTCTGGTCCGGTAGCGAGGGTCCAACAAGGTGGAGCGCCAGAAGTCATCCCTCTGCCGAATGACGACAATTCGGCTGTCAAGCAAGTGAGCATGCAGCGGGCCAGTTGTGCGAGTGACTCGGAGGGACTCCCTGCCTCCATCTCCCCTGCATACTGCAGCGTGTCTGGGTCCTCTGTCTCATCTTCCTCTTCGCCCTGTAGCGGCTGCTCCTCTCCTGTCAGCTGAGTAGAAAAACTACCCTCTTTGCTACACGTTGCCTGTGCTCTAATGTCCTCCTCCCCCTCCTCTTCCAGTTCAGCCCCCACATGGCTCATGTCACTGTAAGATCTAACTGCCAAGTCTCCAGTCCCCTGACCAGCCATATTTACCAGCATCTGTACCATGACATGAAGCAGTGGAATGACGTCGTTCATATAGTAGTCCTGGTGACTGACAAATAACTTGGCCTCCTCAAAGGGCCTGAGCAAACAGCAGGTGTCACGCATAAGCTTCCACTGGCTGACATTGAACCTGTCTATTTTTAGGATGTCTTGCAGATGGATGGAAGACTTCAGGAACCGCTTGACAACAAGATTGAACACTTGTGCCATACAGGGCGCATGGCTCAGTCTTCCTTGATGCAGCCCAGACACAATGTTCTTCCCGTTGTCGGTCACCATTGTTCCGATTTTGAATTGTCGGGAAGAAAGCAAGGATTTAATTTCTTGACGAAGGACACGGAGCAGTTCCTAACCTGTATGACTCCGTCCGCCAGGGAAACCAGGTACAGAAAAGTGTGACACCGCCATGCCCTGCAAATATGGTATGCTGGGGGGGTGCACTGTGACTTGTCCCTGCAGTGGAGGCTGAGGATACAGTGGGGGGTTGACAACGTGGAGGTGGAAGTGGGTTGACTTGGCCAACTTGCCTCTGCAAGAACCACATTCACCCAGTGGGCCATAAAGGACATGTTGTCACGATACTAGTGGACTACTGCTGGAATCCAATAGCAGGGACAAGGCCTGTACACAGGAAGCACCGGAGTCTTAAACAGGAGGTTGCAGGACTGAAGGATGTAGTCAGGCAATCCGGGTCAGCAACAGGAGGTAGCAGGATGTCACAAAGTAGCAGGGTAAACCGCATGGAGGAGGAACAAGCAAGAGAGCTAGTTCCAAGCAAGAGGACTGCACAAGCAGAAGCTAACAGGCAATACTCAAGCAATTAGTAACAGGCTTGAGAGGTTTAAATGTGAAACCGGAAGTAAGATTGCACCCAGCTGAGACACAATCCACCATCTTAACTGAGAGAGAACTTGAGGGCAAGACAATCTGAACTAAACAGACATAGCAGGATAATTCCTGACCTTACTCTCACCTGAACAGCGGCCTCTGGACGAGACCTGACTTGCCCATCTATCTCCACCGCATCGGGAGGAGGACAGATACGTTCCAGAAAATAATGGGGTATGGCAGGCTTAAGTAGGGACACATGAAAAACATGATGAATCTTCATAGATTGTGGGAGCTTGAGCCGAACAGTTACTGGACTAATTATCCCGATGATATTCTAGGGCCCAATACATTTCTGTACAAGTTTTAGTGAAGGTACCTTAAGTTTCAAATTCCTAGTGGAACGCTATACTTTATCCCCTACTTTAAACATTGGTGCTGGTTTATGAAATTTATCTGCCGCCTTCTTGTAATTTTCTTAAGCCCTCTCTAATGCTCCTTTTAGTAGCTCTAAATTTTGCTGTAATGCAGAGATCCTTTCCGCGACTGCTGGAATAGGTGAAACAGCGGGGAATTTGGGAAGAATATTTGGATGATACCCTAAATTTGCAAATAAAGGAGTTTGCTTGGTGGAGGCATTTTGTGAGTTATAAAAGAACTCAGCCACTGGAAGCAGATCGATCCAATCATCTTGTAAATTGCTGATATAGCATCGATGATACTGTTCCAGAGTCTGATTTGTACATTCAGTTTGTCCATTGGATTGTGGGTGAAAGGCAGTTTTTGAGATTAATATCAATCTCAAGTGCTGTGCAAAAACGACGCCAAAATTGTGATGTAAGCTGCACCCCACGATCCTAGATTATTTCATCAGGGACTCCATGAAAACGAAACACATTCTGAACTACAAGGTCAGCAGTATCTTTAGCAGAGGGTAGGCTGGTAGATGGAATGAAATGTGCAGCCTTGGTGAGTCAGTCAACTACTACGAAAATTGTGTTTTTTCCTTTAGAGGTAGGTAGATCTACTATAAAGTCCATGGAAATAGAACCCCAGGGACGAGAGGGGACCGACAAAGGCTTTAATAAACCCATGGGTGAAGAACGTGGAGTCTTGAATCTAGCAAAAATGTCACATGACATGACATATTTCTTTACATCCTGTCGATAATTGGGACACCAAAAGAAACTGGATAAAATTCCTGTGTCATCTGCACTCCTTTGGGACCCGCAATCTTAAAATTATGGACTAATTTTAGAATTTTCAGTCTTATTGTTTTGGGTATATATAGCTGCTGCCCATAGGTCCACACCTTGTTCTTAAGCACCAAATGCATATCTTCAGGTGGTCGAGACAGCAAGGAGTCGCTGTCATAGGCCTCTTTTTTCTCTTCAAGCAAGTCCTTATTATGGATTACTCCTGCAAAATTAGATGGTCTTAGGCAGATTCGTAGAAGTGGAATCATTGGAAAAGATTTTAGATAGAGCATCTGCCTTTCCGTTACGGGAAACGGGCCTGTTAGAGATTACGAAGTAAAATTAATTGAGGAAGAGACACCAACGAGCTTGGCGAGGGGACAGACATTTGGCAGATCTAACAAATTCCAAATTACGTTGATCAGTCAGAACTATTATTTGCTGTGAGGTTCCTTGAAGATTATGTCTCCTTTCCTTAAAAGCTGCAATGATAGCTAACAGTTCTTTATTCCCCACATCATAATTCTTCTCAGCAGGAGATAAAAGTTGGGAGAAAAAAGCACACGGATGCAATAAACCCTTCTCCCCGGTTCTCTGAGTCAGAATATCCCCTATAGCAGAGTCTGAAGCACATACTTCCACAATGAAGGCGAATTCGGGGTCCGGATGAACTAATACAGGGGCTGTAGTGAACTTGGACTTTAGGAGACAAAATGATCCCTGTGCTTGGGGAGACAAGTCAAAAGCCTTTTTTTCTTAGTCAACTGTGTAATAGGAGTAATTATTTATGTGAAATCATTAATGAAGCATCTATAAAAATTGGCAAAACCTATGAAACGTTGATCCTCTTTTATGCTCCTGAGGGTAGGACACTCTATTATTGCTTTAATTTTGCTAGAGTCCACGTGTAGACCATGAGGTAAAATTATATAGCCAAGGAATTTGATCTCAGTCTGGTGAAATTCACATTTTTCAATCTTAATGTAAAGTTGATTCTTCCTTAGATGTTACAAAATAAGTCTCACATGTCTCTGATGTTCTTTCATAGTGTTAGAGAAGATCAAGATATTGTCTAAATAGATGACTATGAACTGGTCCAGAAGATCTCTGAAGATATCATTGATGAAATGTTGAAAAGTGGCCGGGCATTGCAAAGACCAAAAGGCATAGCAAGATATTCAAAATGTCCATATCGTGACCTAAAAACTGTCTTCCATTAGTCTCCAGATCTGATATGGAACAGGTTATAGGCGCCTCGTAGGTCTAACTTGGTAAAAATGTTTGCATGTTGCACTCTCTCCAAAAGCTCATGGATCAATGATAAAGGATAACGATTTTTGATTGTAATTTTGTTAAGTTCTCGGTAGCAAGGTCTTAGAGAACCATCCTTCTTCCTAACAAAGAATATGGGAGCCCCAACCGATGAGGAAGATGGGCGGATAAACCCCTTAGCCCGATTTTCTTCTATGTAGTCCTTGAGGGCTTTTAGTTCAGGACCTTCCAAAGGGTAGATGTTTCCAAAAGGAATAGGTGCACCAGGAAGTAATTCTATAGGACAATCGTTGGGTCGGTGTGGGGAGAGCTTGTACGCATTTTGTTTATCACAAACGTCCGCAAATTTCTAATATGCAGAGGGTTAGAGGGTAACTATTGCCTAATTATTTAGAGCCGGATTTTCCGAGCCTTGTTCAGACTGAGCTGTAGAAAGAACATCCTTGGCTGGGAAGCTTATTTCGTTGGTCTCCCAGTTGATAACAGGGTTCTGTGCTTGCAACCAGGGTAGGTCAAGAATAACAGGGAAATGTGGAGAAGAGATCAATAGAAATGATAGGACTTCATGTGATGAGGTGTTATACTGATTTCAAGTGGTTCCGTCTCTTGATGCACTGGCCCTGAGCTCAGTGGGGATCCATCTATAGTCTACATTACCACAAGTGAAAGTTTTTTCTGAAATGTAACCGCATGCCTTTGCGCAAAAGAAAGGTCCATGAAATTGCCGCTAGCTCCAGAGTCCAACATAGCAGAGGTTGATATCCACTGAGGGTTATTCAAGAACTTAATGGGAAGGAATCAATGTGAGTATTTATTTTCTTTCTTAATATGAGGGGCCACAGATGAAATGGAATGGATGATTGCTCTCTCAGATAATTCTGTTTCCGAACCAATTGATTCTCCATCTGAAAAGTCAGGATCTGTAATGGCTGCCACCAATCTTCGCGGATGGCTAGGGCAGTTGATAAGGAAGTAGTCAGACTTTCCACAGTAAAAGCATAGACTTTCCAGGAGCCCATGCTCCCTTCGATCAACGTTTTGACGTCTTAGTATGGAATCTACTTGCATAGGCTCACTTCCTGATTCTCTGTAAGTCTTTCCTTGGGGTTCCTTGGAAGTGGAGACAGGAAATGAGGGAGACTGCTTAGTATCATAATTCATGGGAGCCCATTTCTTTTGTTGCCGTTCAGACAGACAGGTATCGATTTAAATGCAATGGTTAATAAAAGCATCCAAAGCTAAAGGGGTCTCTGCATGAGCAAGTTCATCTTTTAATGCACTGCATAGTCCTTTCCTAAAAAAAGACATTTTTGCTGCGCCGTTCCAATCGTTGTGCACAGTCCACCTCTTCATATCCAATGCATACTCTGTGACAGGGCGTCTGCCCTGGTGCAATGCTAGTAATGCTGCTTCAGCTTTAGCATCTCGATTGGGATCATCAAACATTTGACTCATGGTATTGATAAAGCCCTCTAAGTAATTTAGCCGGGCGTTTTGAGTCTCGGTCAACGGACTAGCCCAGGAATTGTCTTATGTGTCAGCAGCATAAAAATATATAAGATTTTAGATCTATCAGTAGGAAACTGAGTTGAATTTGAATCAAAGTATAGCCTACATTGATTAAGGAACCCATGGAATTTTTTGCGGTCTCCGCCAAATATGAATGGTGGTAACTTAGGGGTCATTGCAGGCACTCTAGTGGGTGGTACAGAAACTTGATTCTCCAGGTGGGCTATCCGGTCGGATAATGTCGGCACTGTACCATGTAGCTTATGAATCATTTGTCCATAAAGTTGTGGAAAGTCTGTACTTCAAAAGCGTCATATTTTTTTTTTAAGACTGCATCTCGGTGCACATATTAGCCATAACAGACTGAAGTTGCTTAATGCGAACCTCTGAACTCCCATTTCTGGCCTACTCTATTTTTGGCTTGAGTATTCTGTCACGATACTAGTGGAATACTGCTGGAATCCAATGGCATGGACAAGGCCTGTACACAGGAAGCACCGTAGTCTTGAACAGGAGGTTGCAGGACTGAAGGATGAAGCAGAGCCAGGCAGGCGGAGTCGTTACTGGTAGCAATGGTGCAGGACTGAAGGATGCATCAGAGCCCTGCAGGCAGAGCCATTACCGGTAGCAACGGTGCAGGACCGAAGCATGCAGTAGAGCCGAGGTCAGAAAAAAAAATGGGTCAGGGCAGGTGGCACAGGAATGTAGTCAGGCAATTGGGGTCGACAACAGGAGGTAGCAGGATGTCACAAAGTAGCAGGGTAAACCGCATGGAGAAGGAACAAACGAGAGAGCTAGTTCCAAGCAAGAGGACTGCACAAGCACAAGCTAACACACAATACTCAAGCAATTAGTAACAGGCTTGAGAGGTTTAAATGTGAAACCGGAAGTAAGATGGCACCCAGCTGAGACACAATCCAACATCTTAACTGAGGGAGAACTTGAGGGCAAGACAATCTGAACTAAACAGACATAGCAGGATGATTCCTGACACATGTACTGTAGAAGTTACAGCTCCACACATCAGCGCTGGCGTGCACTTTGGCAGACACAGACAGGCTCAAGAACTGGCCCACCTTATGTTCAACATATTTGTGCAGGGCTGGTACTGCCTTTTTCGCAAAGAAACTCCCCACCTCGGGTCGGCAAAAGCCATCAGTTCTCTTAACCCTCAGTTCACACTTGCACGTTTTACAGCGTGTTTGAACGTGCTGTAAAACGCATAACCGATGCAAACCAATGCTTCCCTATGGGACTGGTTCACATTTTCGCATTTTACAGCTCGTTCGAACGTGCTGAAAAACGCCCGACGCATAAACAAGTACTTGAGCTTTTTTTGGGGCATTTGTCGCGCGTTTTGGCCCATAGACTTCAGTGGGAACGCGCAACGCTTGTATTTTGCGCATTTTTGACACTGAAAATGCGCGTTCGAACGCGCGTTTATGAATTTGCAACATGCTGGAAAGGCCAAACTTCATATAGACAGGGATATTTGGTCATTGGACAACACTGCAGTCAATCACACAAACGCGCGTAAAACGCGCGTTTACTATTGCCAAAAACACGCACAAAAACGCGCCACAAAAACGCGCGGAAAATGCGTAAGGGTGCAGAGTCCACCACTCGGAAATGAAGTGACTGCAGCACCAGCAACTTAGACAGGAGCATGTTCAGCTTCTGCGCCGTTGGATGCGTGCATGCATACCGCCAGCGGCGTAGCTAGAACTGACTGGGGCCCACAGCGAATTTTTGTATGGACCCCCCCAACTTAATTTACACACTTATACACGTACACACCATATACATGGACGCACTCATACATGCGTTCACCACATACATGGACGCACTCATACACGTGCTCACCAGATACAAGGATGCACTCATACACGTGCTCACCACTTACATGGACGCAATCATACATGCGAAAACCACATACATAGATGCCCTCACCACATACATGGACACACTCATACATGCGTTCACCACATACATGGACACACTCATACACACACTCACCACTTACATGGACGCACTGATACATGCACTCAACACATACATAGATGCGCTCACTACATACATGGACACACTCATACAATATAATATTCAGTACTTCTTCGGGGCCCCTTCTAAGCTCGGGCCCCGAAGCAGTCGCTTTCCTGATAGCTACACTACTGCATACTGATGTCTCTTGGCAATCGCTTCAGTGATGGATTGGAATGACTGACGAGGAGTAGGAGGAGGAGCAGGAGCATTTGGATCAGCAGAAGATGGGAATGACTGACTGCTCCCTTCACTGAGGTGGTGGAGCCTTGACTTCCTGAAACTCGTTGCGTGCCACTGGGTGAAGCAGTGGTTGCTGCGGCAGGCTGGACCACCACATCGGAGCCACGGTTCTCCCAGGCCACTGTATGGCGATGCTGCATATGTTGACACAGGACCGTAGTGCCAACATTGGCACCCTGGCCACGCTTCACCTTCTGCCCACAGATTCGACATATGGCTACATTCACCTCCTCTGGCGATTTGAAAAAAAAACTGCCACACCACCAAGTAGCAGATTTTCCCCCCAACAGTCTGCACTGACTGACTGCTAACTTGCCGCTGCCTCCGTGAAACCCTACACCACTACTTCCCGGGCAGGTAGGCTGCTGGGAAGCAGGTGGTCTACCAAGGGCATGTTTGGCTCCCGACCTCCCACTGCTGCCACCCTGCTGACTCTCAGCCATGCTACCACATGGCTGGCTCCAAGGCTACCTCACGGGTAAGCTGCCATCATCTTCTCCTTATGATAATGAAGCCCCTTCTGCACCCAGCTCACAAGTGCGACGGCTTCATCATCATCGAGTAGTGTCTGCACGTCACTGATGTCCTGCTCAACGGCCTCTAGATCAGGAGCCTGACCACTCGCAAAACCACCACCTACGCCACTCTCCTCATCAGCACTTGCCCGCCTAGCAGAGGAAGCAGCTTGTAGTTCAGAAATACCTCACTAAACGCTTTCATCCCCAAATAACTGCAGAAGTGGACTGTGTATATATTTTTCTTGTAGTAGAGAAATACCTCACTAAACGCTTTTAACCCCAAATAACTGCAGAAGTGGACTGGGTATATATTTTTCTTGTAGTACAGAAATACTTCAGTAAACGCTTTCACCACATATATCTGCAGAAGTTAACTGCGTATATATTTTTCTTGTAGCACAGAAATACGTCACTAAAAGCTCTCAGCACATGTAGCTGCAGAAGTGAACTGTGTATATACTTTTCTTTTTGTAATGAGATAGGCCACTAGACGCTTTTAACGAAATTACGGCATAAGTGAACTGCACATATATTCTTCTTGTAGTACAGAAATAACTCACTAAATGATTTTAACACAAATAGCTACAGAAATGAACTGTGTATATATTTTACTTGTAGGACAGAAATAACTCACTAAACGCATTTAACTCCAAAAAACTGTAGAAGTGAACTGTGTATATATTTTTCTTGTAGTACAGAAATACGTCATTAAACTCTCACAGCTGTAACGCACCAAATTGATCAGTTAGGATCTCAACTGCGGTGTCCTTTGACATCCACTTTTGGCACACTGATTGAGTGTTGGTGGTGTCTTTGCGGCTGCTCAGTGTGTACCCCAGGCGGCTCTCTCAGTCTTAAGCGGAGAGTATGGGGTTAAAAAAATCATGTACCGCGTACTAAAGATAGAGTTTAAAACTAATAGTGAGGAAAGTTCGTTTTAGGAATGAGAGTTCAGATTAAAGTTCATGTGAATAACAGCTCTTGGCAACGTTCAGGAATCCCAGGCCTGCAGTACTAATAACCACCAGCGCGAGTCCCTTCCTTTCAGTGAGCAATGTCAGTGAAACAAAATGACAGGCTTGATACTTGCTGTTGGAAGTCATGCAGGGATCCTGCAGTGGTGGAGCCGGGTAAGGTAGGTGAGGGTTTCTCCTGAGAGGTTCAGAGTTGCAGGTAGTTAGGATCTTGAGTCCTCATGGTGAATGGAGCAGGCAGGGTGCGCACTCCATTAGTGGAACCTCCTGTGCAGCACCTGGCTCCTATTTATTGACCAAGTGTGGGTTGGGCGGAGCCACCTTAGACGGCCCAGCGGCCACTGCTTCCAGCCTGGGAGGCAAACAGCGATCGTTGTCATGGTTACACAGGGCATGATCCAGGCTGGAGCGCAAACCACCGTATCCTTACAGTACCCCCCCCTTAAGGGGACCCTCTCCGGGGTACCCCAGTAGGGGAGGGTCGGTCGGGAAATCTCCTGTGAAACAACCTTTGGAGTCTGGGTGCATGGACATCTCGCACATCTTCCCAAGAGTCATCCTGAGACCCGTAACCCTTCCATCTAACGAGGTACTGGATCCTCCCCCGTCTTCTTCTGGAGTCGAGAAGCTGCTCAACCTCAAATTCCTCCTCACCTCGGACATCTATCGTGGGGGGAGGGTTGAGGAACCCATGAGGGGAACGGGCTAGGTCTAAACGGTTTTAACAACGATACATGGAATGTGGGATGTACCTGTAGTCGAGGAGGAAGGGTAAGTCTCACCGTGTTGGGGTTGATAATTCTTTCTATCAGAAAAGGACCCAAAAATTGCCTACCCAGTTTCTTAGCAGGTACCCCCAACCGAAGGTTTCTCGTTGACAGCCATACCGAGTCTCCAACCTGATAAGGAGGATTTTCTCTTCTGTGACGGTCGTAGTAGATCTTCTGCCTTTCCTTTGCCCGTTGGAGGTTGTCTTTCAGCATCCTGAGGGTTGTTTGCAAAGTAGTTACAAAATCATCTGTGGCAGGAACGTTTGTAGGAAGGTTGATTTCAGGGAGAGACCTAGGGTGGAATCCATAATTAGCAAAGAATGGACTATGTAAAGTGGAGGAATTCACAGAATTGTTGTAGCGAATTCGGCAAGAGGGAGTAGGCTTTCCCAGTCATCTTGAAGGAATGAGCAGTGACATCTGAGAAATTGTTCCAGACATTGGTTCACCCTTTCCGTCTGCCCGTTAGTTTGGGGGTGGTAGGCGGTAGACATTCTATGGTCGATTTGGAGTCTAAGACAGAGTGCTCTCCAAAATTTGGATACAAATTGTGAACCCCTGTCTGATATAACTTGGCTAGGGATTCCATGTAGTTTTATGACATTGGACAGAAAGGCCTCGGCAGTTTCACTGGAGGAAGGTAATTTTTGAGGGCGATGAAGTGTGCCATCTTAGTTAGTAGGTCTACTACAACCATGATGGTGTTGTTTCCTCTGGAGCGGGGAGTTCTACAATGAAGTCCATTGAAACCCATTCCCAGGGTCTGTTAGGGATAGGAAGACTCATAAGAAGGCCATATGGTCGATTTCTATCACTTTTGCATGAGGCACATGTCTCGCACGTGGAAACATATTGCTTAATTTCTTTGGTCATTTTTGGCCACCAGAAGTTCCTGCGTATCAGGTTTATGGTTTTGGCAATGCCAGGGTGTCCCGCGAGGGTGAGTCATGGCAGAGTTTGATTACCTGGGTGGTGAGAGGAGTTGGTATGTACAGTAGGTTGTTTTTGTAGAGGAAACCCCGTTGGTCTTTCAGAAGTCCCGGGGGATGTTAGCACAGTCAATTTTCAGAGCATCCTTAAGCTGGGTTTCCAATTCGATGGTGGCGAAGATAATTTTGTTAGGTGGTATAATGCATGTGGGGGCTGTGACTGCGGCGTGGCATTCAGCCAGACGTGATAAGGCATCAGCCTTCCCATTTTTGAGCCTGGTCGGTAAGTAATTTGAAAGTCGAATCTGTCAAAAAAAAACTCCACCGTACCTGACGTGCTGACAGTGTTTTACTGGTTTTCAGGTATTGTAAATTACGGTGATCCGTGTATATTGTGATGGGGTGTGTTGAACCTTCAAGTAGGTGCCTCCAGTTCTCTAGGGAACATTTTATGGCAAGAAGTTCCTTTTCCCCTATGGGGTAGTTGATTTCAGCGGTGTTTAGAGTCTGGGAGTAGAACCCGACAGGATGTAATGGGGATGAGAAGGAGCTCCGCTGGGACAGAACAGCTCCTATGGCTGCCTGTGATGCATCTACTTCCAGCACAAAGTGATAGTTTGGATTCGGAATGGTCAGAATTGGTGCTGAAGTGAATTTGTCTTTAAGTAACTCAAAAGCTGATTGGGCCTCCATGGACCAAACAAATTTCGTGTTGACACTAGTTAATCTGGTTAGGGGTTTGATGGTAGCGGAGAAGTCTTTGATGAATTTCCTGTAGAAGTTCGAGAACCCTATGAAACGCTAGAGGGCTTTCCTGGAGTCCGGAATCGGCCAGTTTTGGATGCAAGTGATCTTTGACTGATCCATCTGAATTCCCTTGGGTGAGATTATATAACCAAGGAACGGAAGGGTAGTAGTCTCGAATATACACTTTTCTAGTTTGACATATAAGTGATGGACGCTTAATCGCGCAAGTACCCAACGAACGTGTTTCCTGTGATCTTGTAGGTTATCGGAGTAGACCAATATGTCATCTTGATAGATGACAACACATACATCTAGTAGATCCCTAAATATGTCGTTGATAAAGTTTTGGAAAGTGGCAGGGGCATTGCACAAGCCGAAAGGCATTACCATGTACTCAAAGAGTCCGTACCGGGTGCGGAAAGCAGTTTTCCATTCATCCCCGGTTCTAATCCTAATCAAGTTGTATGCGCCTCTCAAGTCCAGTTTAGTGTAGATAGTTGATGTTTGAAGTCTTTCAATAAGCTCGGATATTAGCGGCAGTGGGTACCGGTTTTTGATTGTTATTTTATTTAATGCTCTGTAATCAATGATGGGTCTGAGGCTCAAGTCTTTGTTCCTTACGAAGAACATACCCGCGGCTGCAGGGGAGGTTGAAGGCCGAATGAATCCCTTCCTTAAGTTCTCTTCGAGATACTGTTTGAGGTGGTCAAGTTCTGGTTGTGCCAATGGGTAGATTCTTCCTGTGGGTATTTCACTGCCCGGCAGCAGGTCTATGGGGCAATCGTAGGGTCTATGGGGCGGTAGGGATTCCGCCATCTTTGCACTAAATACCTCCGAGAACTCTGAGTATTGGGTAGGGACCTGGTTCACCCCTACATGCATGAGCGTTTTAATAGGGAAGCAGGTCTCCCTGCAATAACGTGAGGTAAACCCAATTCTCCCCTGTTCCCATAGGAGAACTGGTTGATGTAACCGAGCCATGGCAAGCCTAAAATGATGGGGAACGAAGGGGAGTGTATGACATCAAAGGATAAAAATTCTGTGTGGCTATTTTCGCTTGTCACCAAAAGGGGTTGAGTCTGGCTATGGATAGGTCTAGAGGTTGTACCATCAATAAAACTCACGGATATCGATACATTTTTCCTTGTATGGGGAATTTTATTTCTCTCTACTAGATGCTTATCGATAAAATTCCCGAAGCTCCCGTGTCCACCATTGCATCAACGATAGTTCGGTTTTGGTCCTACTGTAAGGTAAGAGACGTATAAATGTAACCACTTGTGTTGTTATTTTTCTGCCTAAGTTACAGAACGTCATCATTTTACCTTCATGTTTCTTTCTTATGGCAGGACATCCATCAACCGAATGGTCAGCCGACGCACAGTATAAGCAGAGGTTGAGGTTCCGTCTCCGGGTCTTCTCTCTCAGTCAGAGGACCACGAATTGCCCCAATCTCCATCATCTCTGCTACAGGATCTGGGCTGGTCTGTCTCGGGGTGGGTGTAAACCCTGAGACTCTCTCAGCCCTGCGTTCCCTTAAGCGTCTGTCAATGGTGGTGACCTTCTGCATCAAGGCGTCGAGTGTATGTGGCAGCTCTCCGCAGGCTAACTCATCTTTCAGGGCCTCAGATAGACCGAGACGGAACTGATTTCTAAGAGTGAGATCATTCCATTCCGTCTCACGGGCCCAACGAGTGTATTCCGCAATAAAGTCCTCTACGGGTCGTCTCCCTTGCTTTAGGGTGCGAATGGCGGTCTCCGCAGTCAGCTGCTTGTTGTGGTCCTCGTAAAGGAGGGCCATTGTTTCAAGAAATTGCGGAAAGGAATTCAAGACCGGGTCTTCCTTTTCTAAATAGGTGTTAGCCCATGCTCTGGGCTCCCCCTGAAGTACGAGATCATGGTGAGTACTTTGGTTCTATCGGTAGGATAGGTCCGGGGCGTAACTGAAACATCAGTTTGCACGCATTCAGGAATTCGCGGAACTGCTTCCGGTCTCCTGAGAAAAGTTCAGGTGGACTGACCTTGGGTTCCGGTCCATCGTGGGGGTGTCCTGTGCGCGACGTGACGAGATCTCGCAACGTCTGATTTTCCAATTGGAGATTCTGTACGGTCACGTTAAGGGTTTCCACCCTCTCAGTGAGGGCGACCATATGCCGCGCGAGCTCCGCTGGATCCATGGAGGTTCCACTAATATGTAACGCACCAAATTGATCAGTTAGGATCTCAACTGCGGTGTCCTTTGACATCCACTTTTGGCACACTGATTGAGTGTTGGTGGTGTCTTTGCGGCTGCTCAGTGTGTACCCCAGGCGGCTCTCTCAGTCTTAAGCGGAGAGTATGGGGATAACAAAATCATGTACCGCGTACTAAAGATAGAGTGTAAAACTAATAGTGAGGAAAGTTCGTTTTAGGAATGAGAGTTCAGATTAAAGTTCATGTGAATAACAGTTCTTGGCAACATTCAGGAATCCCAGGCCTGCAGTACTAATAACCACCAGCGCGAGTCCCTTCCTTTCAGTGAGTAATGTCAGTGAAACAAAATGACAGGATTGATACTTGCTGTTGGAAGTCATGCAGGGATCCTGCAGTGGTGGAGCCGGGTAAGGTAGGTGAGGGTTTCTCCTGAGAGGTTCAGAGTTGCAGGTAGTTAGGATCTTGAGTCCTCGTGGTGAATGGAGCAGGCAGGGTGTGCACTCCATTAGTGGAACCCCCTGTGCAGCACCTGGCTCCTATTTATTGACCAAGTGTGGGTGGGCGGAGCCACCTTAGACGGCCCAGCGGCCACTGCTTCCAGCCTGGGAGGCAAACAGCGATCGTTGTCATGGTTACACAGGGCATGATCCAGGCTGGAGCGCAAACCACCGTATCCTTACAACAGCACAGCAGGGTTAAGACTCCTGCTTTCTGAAATGTATTAAATAAACTATAGTTAAACTGGTTAAGCAATTGCTTCTCAATGGCTTTTGTTTCAAGATAACGCATTAAGATAATAAAATTTGAGTTAAGGGTTGGAGTCTTACCCCTGCTACATTTGTATAGCTGCAGAAGTGAACTGCGTACATATTTTTCTTTTTGTAATGAAAAAGGCCACTAAACGCTTTTACCACAAATAACGGAAACAGTGAACTGCGTATATCTTTTTTTTAAGTGCAGAAATATGTCACTAAATGCTCTCAGCACATATAGCTGCCGAAGTGAACTGCCTATATATATATATATTTTGTTATGAAATAGGCCACTAAACTCTTTTACCGTAATTAACTGCAACAGTTAACTGCATACATAATTTTCTTGTAGTAGAGAAATACCTCACTAAACGCTTTTAACCCCAAGTAACTGAAGAAGTGAACTATGTATATATTTTTCTTGTAGTACAGAAATACGTCACTAAACGCTCTCAGCACATATAGCTGCAGTAGGGAACTGCGTATATATTTTTCGTTTTGTAATAAAATAGGCCACTTAACACTTTCACCGCAAATAACGGCAACAGTGAACTTCATATATATTTTTCTTGCAGCACAGAATTACCTGACTAGACGCTCTCAGCACATATAGCTGCAGAAGTGAACTATGTATATACTCTTCTTTTTGCAATCAAATAGGCCACTAAACGCTTTTACCGCAAATAACGGCAACAGTGAACTGTGTATATATTTTTTCTGTAGTACAGAAATATGTCAATAGGTGCTCTGAGCACATATAGCTGCAGAAGTGAACTGCATGTATATTTTTCTTTTTGTAGTGAGATAGGCCACTAATCGCTTTTACCGCAAATAACGGCAACAGTGAACTGCACAAATATTCTTCTTTTAGTACAGAAATACCTTACCAAATGCTTTTAACCCCAAATAACGGCAGAAGTGGACTGTGTATATACTTTTCTTGTAATACAGAAAAACATAAGTAAACACTTTCACCACAAATAGCTGTAGAAGTGATCTGCGTACATATTTTTCGTTTTTTAATGAAATAGGCCCCATTAACATTTTCACCGCAAATAACGGCAACAGTGGACTTCATATATATTTTTTGCAACACAGAATTATTTCACTAGACGCTCTCAGCACATATATTGCTGCAGAAGTGAACTATGTATATACTCTTCTTTTTGTAATCAAATGGGCCACTAAACGCTTTTACCGCAAATAAAGGCAACAGTGAACTGTGTATATATTTTTTCTGTAGTGCAGAAATATGTCAATAAACGCTCTGAGCACATAGAGCTGCAGAAGTGAACTGCGTATATATATATATATTTTTGTAATGAAATAGGCCACTAAACGCTATTACCGCAAATAACGGCAACAGGGAACTGTGCATATATTTTACTTGTATTACAGAAATACCTCAGTAGATAGTTTTAACTCCAAATAACTGCAGAAGTGAACTGTATATATATTTTTCTTGTAGTACAGAAATATGTCTCTAAACGCTCTCAGCACATACTGTATCGCTGCAGATGCAAATTGCGTACATATATTTTTTTTTGTAATGAAAAAGGCCACTAAACTCTATTACCACAAATAATGGCAACAGTAAACTGCGTATATATTTTTCTGGTAGAACAGAAATACATCACTAAACACTCTCATTACATAAAGCTGCAGAAGTGAACTGCGTATATATTTTTCTATTGGTAATGAAATAAGCCACTAAACACTTTCACCACAAATAGCTGCATAAGTGACCTGCGTATATATTTTAATTGTAGAAGAGAAATACGTTACTAAACGCTCTCTGCACATATTGCTGCAGAAGTGAACTGTGTATATATTTTTCTTTTTGTAATGAGATAGGCCACTAAACGCTTTTACCGCAAATAACGGAAACAGTGAACTGCATATAGATTGTAATTTTAGTACTGAAATACCTCACTAAACGCTTTTAAACCCAAATAACTGCAGAAGGGAAATACATATATATTTTACTGGTAGTACAGAAATATGTCAATAAATGCTTTCACCAAATATAGCTGCAGAAGGGTACTGCGCATATATTTTTCTTGTAGTACAAATAGAAAATAACTCCAGCAATGTGCATCAAGGCTTGTTTATTTGAAATGCAGCGTCGTAACAACGTAACGTTTCGGCCCAAACGGCCTTTATCAATCTGTGTGACACAAATCAAGAAAGTAACAATTACAATAGTGTATTAAATCCAACACATGGTGCAAATTGTAAGTCATAGTGATCTTAGGTGATAGAAAACACATATGTCATCCGAAAAGAGTCATATACTGAAAAAAAGGCAAACATCGAAAAATCACATTCATTTACATAGCAGGGTAAGTATAACCCTCTTAGAGTTAAGAGAGACCTGTGGGGATGAAGATCAGTATGCTGCTGTTAAGGACAAATTCAACATATTTAGCATGACCAGTATATATAACACAGTGGAAATATATATAATATAATATATTGGGTCCAGGAAGCCTTATAGAAACACAGTTGCTGTATGGTACTATTGAAAGCCTAACTTCAGATAATGTCAGGCTAATGATGGTAGGTAAGAGTGTCAGTCTATCGGGCAGGGCTGCTACAGGTATATATCTCACTGGGGTGCATAATTGCTGTAATGACTCTATGAATGAATAAAGATAAGCAGACTAGAACAATGTACATGTAATTCAATAGGCTGTAAGGAAAACGCCAATGGATGCTGCGCTGTAAAGAGAGTGGTGTGTACCCACACGACGAATGAAGAGGCGCATCAGTGTGTGGAAATGGCGCCTTAGGAAGGAGGCGGGTCAGGAGGTTAGCTGTGGCTTGCGGTGCAGTATCTAGGGAGCGCTTTGGCTCTCTTCCGGCCCGGAAGTGGTTCCACCACTTGCGTGTCAAGCCCCTCTGGTGCTGGTATGGGGCGGATATGACGTGCGGTGCACGTGACGGGAGAGCGGCCAGGCTTCTCCTCTGGTCCGGAAGCGGTGCGCAGAAACAGGGGAGGAGCTTCAGCAACGTCACGTGGATCAGCTAATATGACAACTAGATCCCAGGTGCCGTCCTTAGTTGTTAACATTTTCTCACACACTCTAGGACCTGCTGAGATATCCCTTCTTGAGAAAGGTTTATCATTTTGTCCATCTAACATAGTGGATACGTTCCAACTGGAGTTAGACCTTAACAGACTTTTCGGAAATATCCGCCTTAAAGAGGCTCATTAGCATACACAGCGGGAGATATTGTGGGGGGCACCGCGGACAAATGGGGGCACATATAGAAAAAAGAAGAGCAGAATAAGCACCACCGGGGGCCGGTAAGTTAGGGTATATCTTTAGTTTAACATGCATTTTCAGGTGAAAGGTCCTCTTTAAAGCGCATTTAGCTGAAAAACACTATTCCGGCAGGATGATCTCTTGTAATCGTAGCCCGCAAGTTTCAATTCGTGACTTGGGACTGAGAAACAAGAGCCATTTCATGCCACCTAAGAACAAACCGGCTATAGAGACTTTCATTTCCCTGGTACAAAGGGACATGACCCAGTTTAGAAAATATCTCAATATGGGCAAATACAAATATTAAAACAACCTTGACAATGTCCAAAAGCAAGTCCTCTTCTCCCTACTTAATAGAAAAGATCTTATAATTAAACCGGCTGACAAAGGTGGAGCATTAGTCCTAATGGACAAAACCCAATACAGGACAGAAGTATATTGTCAACTACAAGATGTGACAGTCTATCGTAAACTTACCTCGGACCCCATGCCCCAAATCAGAGACAAAATACACAAGACCACAAGGATACCACACACTCAATGTCATCGATGATGCCACGGTCACATTTCTATCCAACAGTAATCCAGTCATTCTGGTTCTATACTCATTACCCAAAATCCATAAAGATCTACATAACCCCCCAGGCCGACCAATTGTGGCTTCTACCAACTCAATTCTATCACCACTTTCCATTTTGTTGGAAAAATCACTTACTCCGTTTATTAAACAAACCAAATCATTTGTGCTTGATACATCAGGCTTCCTACATATAATTCATAATCTTCCTCCACTCCCCCCGATACACTACTGGTGACCTGGGACGTCTCTAGCCTGTACACTTCGATTCAACATCACAAGGGTCTTCAGGCCGTCTTTAAATGTCTCACAGCCAAGGAGAGCAACCCAGACACAATATCCATTTATATGGATATTCTAGAGCTTGTTCTCACTAACAATTTCTTTTTATTTGAAGACACTTTTTATTTACAATGACAAGGGACCGCCATGGGATCTAATGTGGCCCCCCCATATGCAAATTGCTACATGGCTGACTTTGAGGAATCCTTCATTTACCCAGATGCTCATTTTTCTACACTCGTTCTCACGTGGAAACGATATATTGATGACGTATTTTGCATATGGAGGTGCCCCAGGGATTCCCTCATGGACTTCCACATCTTTCTCAACAGTATATACCAGTAATTACAATTTACTATCCACTTTGACCCCATCACTATCAGTTTTTTTAGACACAACAGTCACCAGAACCCCATTCGACACTCTTCCAACAGATCTTTATCGTAAACCTAAGGATCGCAATAACTTGTTACACTACACAAGTTTTCATGTACTCAATACCAAAAAATCTCTCCCAACGTCACAGTATATGCGAATCAAACGCATTGTTACATCCAGTGAACAATTACAAGTCTGTCTAACTGAAATGAAAAACAGATTCAAAGAGAGAGGGTATCCTGAACACCTCCTTAGAGAAGAGATTACCACAACGTCCAGGAAACCGAAGACGGAATTAAACCGTATACCGTTCGTTCACACTTATCATCCCACCACTAAAAAAATACTGAACAGCATCAGGGGCCATTGGTCAATCTTACAGAAAGCTTACCCAAAGGTACAGGAATTCAAAAATTCCATTCTAGCATATACCCGACGACCCAAGAATCTGAGGGACCTTTTAGTCATAGCCGACATGGGCCCTACACACACTATTCCCAAACAAAGATTTCTTACAGTACAAAAAACAGAAACCTTTCCATGCATACATTGCTCACAATGTACAAATGTCCTGAAGGGGACCCACTTTCATCACCCTCAGTCAGGAAAAAGCTTCCCCATAAAAGGCTTCTTTACGTGCGAATCATCATTCGTGGTGTATCTACTGAAATCCCCATGCGGCAAGATTTATGTGGGAGAAACTACACAAAAGATCCGAGACCGTATATGTCAACACAAGTCATTCATTCGACGTAAAAATCTTCTACTCCCAGTACCAGCCCATTTTGAAGCTGCTGGCCACAACCTAGCACAACTTAAATTTCAAGCAATAGAAGAAATTTTACCACACAGATGGGGATACGATCTGGTCACACAACTAAAAAAGAGAGAAGCTTTTTGGAACCACAAGTTGGACTGTTTGGAACCAAAAGGTCTCAATAGAGACTATGAAATACAGAGCTTTATGTAACCATTATGTCATGCTTTGGCCCTTTATTGAGGATAACTTAATGGTTTTTTGTACATGTTTTTTTGTACATGTTTGTACATGTATTTAATGTATTATTAAGTCCTTTCATTTTTAATAATACACCTTTCCATTTATCCCCAGGTTATTTAAAGAATATCGGACTTGGTTCATGGTTTGATATCCTTTTCTCCATATAGAGACTCCTCACATACAGCCCCATAGACATTATATACATCCCCCTATGCATCCCTTTATGTATATGACCAGCCAAGTGATCTTACTTCTCCCTTACTTTCTAACATTACCCTATTACTGACTTCCAGCTTTATTGCCATCAGTTCTTATGCCCATAATGCGCTTGCGCTATCCAGATTAATACTAACTCACTGAGTTTGCGCATCTCAGATTCAGGAGAGGCATGACACGCAAGTGGTGGAACGCACCACTTCCGGACTAGAGGAGAAGCCTGGCCGCTCTCCCGTCACGTGCACCGCACGTCATATCTGCCCCATACCAACACCAGAGTGGCTTGACACGCAAGTGGTGGAACGCACCAGTTCCGGACCGGAAGAGAGCCAAAGCGCTCCCTAGATACTGCACCGCAAGCCACAGCTAACCTCCTGACCCACCTCCTTCCTATTTAAAGGCACCATTTCCACACACTGATGCGCCTCCTCATTCATCGTGTGTGTACACGCCACTCTCTTTACAGCGCAGCATCCATTGGCGTTTTCTTTACAGCGGCATTTGGTAAGCCTATTGAATTACATGTACATTGTTCTAGTCTGCTTATCTTTATTCATTCATAGAGTCGTTACAGCAATTATGCACCCCAGTGAGATATATACCTGTAGCAGCCCTGCCCGATAGACTGACACTCTTACCTACCATCATTAGCCTGACATTATCTGAAGTTAGTAGTGTTGAGCGAACAGTTCGAGCATAGTTCGGGTTCGTACCGAATTTTGGGGTGTCCGGGACACGGACCCAAACCCGGACTTTTTCAAAAGTTACTTGCTCACTGGTTTTTAGGCTGCACAGAGCGTTTTTCTGTCACTTATTTTCTGGGGTGATCGGCGGCCATTTTGTGACTTGTGGTGCACCAGAACAAGCTGCCACCAAGTCCATCAATCTATCAATACTAGTTTTTTTTGCTATATCCTACATCAGGGGCTTGGCTGTGCTAATTGTTACCCCTAGAAACTCAGGATAGCAATTTCTATATTTTATTAAGGGGTTAAATACAATTGCCCAAATACCAATCCCCTAAATCTGGTGTTCCAGCTTTGGCTAGCCAAGTATAATACTGTCCGCTGTCTGGCAAAGGATAGATTATTTTATGTGGTGAAATTCAATTGCCAAAATAGCAATAGCATAAATCAGTGGTTTCAGCTGTGGCTGACAAAGTATAATAGTGTCCGCCAAAACATATATTTTGTTCTGGGGTGAAATTCAATTGCCAAAATAGCAATACCCTGAATTTAGTGTCCCAGCTGTTGCAGGCCAAGATTCATAGTGTGCGCCAAAACATATATTTTGTTCTGGGGTGAAATTCAATTGCCAAAATAGCAATACCATAAATCAGTGGTTTCAGCTGTGGCTGGCAAAGTATAATAGTGTCCGCCAAAACATATATTTTGTTCTGGGGTAAAATTCAATTGCCAAAATAGCAATACCCTGAATCTGGTGTCCCAGCTGTTGCAGGCCAAGATTCATAGTGTCCGCAAAAACATATATTTTGTTCTGGGGTGAAATTCAATTGCCAAAAAATAGCAATACCTTGAATCTGGTGTCCCAGCTGTTGCAGGCCAAGATTCATAGTGTCCGCCAAAACATATATTTTGTTCTGGGGTGAAATTCAATTGCCAAAATAGCAATACCCTGAATCTGGTGTCCCAGCTGTTGCAGGCCAAGATTCATTTTGTCCGCCAAAACATATATTTTGTTCTGGGGTTAAATTCGATTTCCAAAATAGCAATACCATAAATCAGTGGTTTCAGCTGTGGCTGGCAAAGTATAATAGTGTCCACCAAAACAAATATTTTGTTCTGGGGTGAAATTCAATTGGCAAAATAGCAATACCCTGAATCTGGTGTCATCTGTTGCAGGCCAAGATTCATAGTGTCTGCCAAAACATATATTTTGTTCTGGGGTGAAATTCAATTGCCAAAATAGCAATACCCTGAATCTGGTGTCCCAGCTGTTGTAGGCCAAGATTCATAGTGTCCGCCAAAACATATATTTTTTTCTGGGGTGAAATTCAATTGCCAAAATAGCAATACCATAAATCAGTGGGTTCAGCTGTGGCTGGCAAAGTATAATAGTGTTCGCCAAACATATATTTTGTTCTGGGGTGAAATTCAATTGCCAAAATAGCAATACCCTGAATCTGGTGTCCCAGCTGTTGCTGGCCAAGATTCATAGTGTCCGCCAAAACATATATTTTGTTCTGGGGTGAAATTCAATTGCCCAAATAGTAATACCATAAATCAGTGGTTTCAGCTGTGGCTGGCAAAGTATAATAGTGTCCGCCAAAACATATATTTTGTTCTGGGGTGAAATTCAATTGCCAAAATAGCAATACCCTGAATCTGGTGTCCCAGCTGTTGCAGGCCAAGATTCATAGTGTCCGCCAAAACATATATTTTGTTCTGGGGTGAAATTCAATTGCCAAAATAGCAATACCCTGAATCTGGTGTCCCAGCTGTTGCAGGCCAAGATTCATAGTGTCCGCCAAAACATATATTTTGTTCTGGGGTGAAATTCAATTGCCAAAATAGCAATACCATAAATCAGTGGTTTCAGCTGTGGCTGGCAAGAGTATAATAGTGTCCGCCAAAACATATATTTTGTTCTGGGGTGAAATTCAATTGCCAAAATAGCAATACCCTGAATCTGGTGTCCCAGCTGTTGCAGGCCAAGATTCATAGTGTCAGCACAAAACATATATTTTGTTCTGGGGTGAAATTCAATTGCCAAAATAGCAATACCATGAATCAGTGGTTTCAGCTGTGGCTGGCAAAGTATAATAGTGTCCTTCAAAACATATATTTTGTTCTGGGGTGAAATTCAATTGCCAAAATAGCAATACCCTGAATCTGGTTGTCCCAGCTGTTGCAGGCCAAGATTCATAGTGTCCGTCAAAACATATATTTTGTTCTGGGGTGAAATTCAATTGCCAAAATAGCAATACCCTGAGATCTGGTGTCCCAGCTGTTGCAGGCCAAGATTCATAGTGTCCTGCAAAAACATATATTTTGTTCTGGAGTGTGACATTCAGTTGCCAAAATAGCAATACCAGCTGAATCTGGTGGTCCCAGCTGCTGGCTGGCTACGGAAATTACAATAGTGTCCTGCCAAAACATATATTTTGTTCTGGGGTGACATTCAGTTGCCAAAATGGCAATACCCTGAATCTGGTGTTCGAGCTGTTGCAGGCCAAGTGTAAATCTGTCCATAAAGGATACCTTTCAATCAGGGCCTAAATACTAGCCCTAAAGAGATATTCCCCTAAATCAGTGGTTACTGCTGTGCCATGGATTAGTGTAATACGCTACATAAACAAATAGGCAGATAGTGTTAGGTGCCTGTCAAGGCCTGAATTTGAAATCAATACATTGGGCCAAATGTTTTTTCCTTATTGTGGTGCTTGGTGAGCGGTAACAATGAGGGAAAACATCTAGTAAGGGACGCGGGCGATCGTGAGTGGTGTTAGTGTACCCTCTGGTGCTGGGAGAGGACGTGGCCATTCTGCCACAGCCACACGTCCTAGTGAACCAACTACCTCAGGTTCCAGTACCCGCCAGAATTTACAGCGATATTTGGTGGGGCCCAATGCGTTCTAAGGATGGTAAGGCCTGAGCAGGTACAGGCGCTAGTCAATTGGGTGGCCGACAGTGGATCAGCATGTTCACAGCATTATCTCCCCAGTCTTCTGCAGAAAGCGCACAGGTGGCACCTGAAAACCAAGCCCATCAGTCTGTCACATCACCCCCATGCATATCAGGGAAACTGTCAGAGCCTCAAGTTATGCAGCAGTCTCTTACGCTGTTTGAAGACTCTGCTGTGCAGGGTTTCCCAAGAGGAATCACCTAGCCCTTCCCCAGTGGTGGAAGACATAGAATGCACTGATGCACAACCACTGATGTTTCTCTGATGATGAGGACATGGGAATACCACCTCATCGGAGTCCGTACGTCTGTGATGATGACGAAGCTACAGGTGCCAACTGCTGCGTCTTTCTGCAGTGTGCAGACCGAACAGGAGGTCAGGGAGGAAGACTGTGTGGAAGGCGATGCAGAGGACGATGAGGTCCTAGACCCCACATGGAATGAAGGTTGTGCCACTGACTTCCATAGTTCAGAGGAAGAGGCAGTGGTGAGACCGAGCCAACAGCGTAGCAAAGAGGGAGCAGGGGCAAAAAGCAGAACAGCCGCCTCCAAGAGAGTTCGCCTGCTACTGGCCACACGCCACCAGGGACGAGCACCCCAAAGGCAGCTTCAAGGGTTCCCTGGCATGGCACTTCTTTAAACAATGTGCTGACGACAAGACCCGAGTGGTTTGCACGCTGTGCCATCAGAGCCTGAAGCGAGGCATTAACGTTCTGAACCTTAGCACAACCTGCATGATCAGGCATCTACATGCAAAGCATGAACTGCAGTGGAGTAAACACCTTAAAAGCAAGGAACTCACTCCTGGCTCCCCCTGCTCCCTCTTCTGCTGCTGCCTCGGCCTCTTCCTCCGCCTCGGGAGGAATGTTGCTTCTGCCGCCCACCAAACAGAGGATGTGCCACCGACACCACCACCTGCGTCACCAAGCATCTCACCATGTCACACGGCAGCGTTCAGCTCTCCATCTCACAAACCTTGGAGAGAAAGCGTAAATTCCCACCTAGCCACCCTCGAGCCCTGGGCCTGAATGCCAGCATTTCTAAACTACTGGCCTTTGAAATGCTGTCATTCAGGCTGGTGGACCTGAGACAGCTTCAAACAGCTGATGTCCATGGCTGTCCCACAGTATGTTGTTCCCAGCCGCCACTACTTCTCCCAAGACAGCCGTGCCTTCCCTGCACAACCAAGTATCCGATAAAATCAGAGTGTGCTGCACTAGCGCCATCTGTGGCAAGGTCCACCTAACCACAGATACGTGGACCAGTAAGCACGGCCAGGGACGCTATATCTCCTAACTGCACACTGGGTAAATGTAGTGGCGGCTGGGCCCCAGGCGGAGAGTTCCTTGGCGCACGTCCTTCCGCCGCCAAGGATCGCAGGGCATCATTCTTTGCCTCCTGTAGCCTCCTCCTCCTACTCGGCTTCCTCCTCCTCTGCTTCCACCAGCTCATCCAGTCAGCACACACCTTCACCACCAACTTCAGCACAGCCCGGGGTAAACGTCAGCAGGCCATTCTGAAACTCATATGTTTGGGGACAGGCCCCACACCGCGCAGGAGTTGTGGCGGGTATTGAACAACAGACCGACCAGTGGTTTCTGCCGGTGGGCCTCAAGCCCGGCCTGGTGGTGTGCGATAATGGGCGAAATCTCGTCGCAGCTCTGGGACTAGCCGGTTTGGCGCACATCCCTTGCCTGGCGCATGTGCTGAATTTGGTGGTGCAGAAGTTCATTCACAACTACCCCGACATGTCAGAGCTGCTGCATAAAGTGCGAGGCCGTCTGTGCGCGCTTCCGGCGTTCACATCCTGCCGCTGCTCGCCTGTCTGCGCTACAGCGGAACTCGGCCTTCCCGCTCACCGCCTCATATGCGGCGTGCCCACCAGGTGGAACTCCACCTTGCACATGCTGGAGAGACTGTGCGAGCAGCAGCAGGCCATAGTGGAGTTTCAGCTGCAGCACGCACGCGTCAGTCGCACTGCGGAACAGCACCACTTCACCACCAATGATTGGGCCTCCATGCGAGACCTGTGTGCCCTGTTGCGCTGTTTGAGTACTCCACCAACATGGCCAGTGGCGATGACACCGTTATCAGCGTTACAATACCACTTCTATGTCTCCTTGAGAAAACGCTTAGGGCGATGATGGAAGAGGAGGTGGCCCAGGAGGAGGAGGAGGAGTGAGGGTCATTTTAGCACTTTCAGGCCAGTCTGTTAGAAGTGGCTCAGAGGGAGGTTTTGCAACAGCAGAGGCCAGGTACAAATGTGGCCAGCCAGGGCCCACTACTGGAGGACGAGGAGGATGAGGAGGTGGAGGAGGATGAGGATGAAGCAGGTTCACAGCGGGGTGGCACCCGACACAGCTCAGGCCCATCACTGGTGCGTGGCTGGGGGATACGGAGGGCGATGACGATCGCCTCCCACAGAGGACAGCTTGTCCTTACCTCTGGGGAGCCCTGGCACACATGAGCGACTACATGCTGCAGTGCCTGCGCAGCGACAGCAGAGTTGCCCACATTTTAACGTGTGCGGACTACTGGGTTGCCACCCTGCTGGATCCCGGTACAAAGACAATGTGCCCACCTTACTTCCTGCACTGGAGCGTGATAGGAAGATGCGCGAGTACCAGCGCACGCTGGTAGAGCGCTCCTGAGAGCATTCCCAAATGTCACGGGGAACAGGTGGAAGCCCAAGGCGAAGGCAGAGGAGGAGCAAGAGGTCGCCAGCGCAGCTGTGTCACGGCCAGCTCCTCTGAGGGCAGGGTTAGCATGGCAGAAATGTGGAAAAGTTTTGTCTCCACGCCACAGCTAACTGCACCACCACCTGATACGGAACGTGTTAGCAGGAGGCAGCATTTCACTAACATGGTTGAACAGTCGTCTGCACACCCCTCCACGTACTGACTGATGGTTCGGCCCCATTCAACTTCTGGGTCTCCAGAATTGTCCACGTGGCCAGAGTTAGCATTTTATGCCTTGGAGGTGCTGGCCTGCCCGGCGGCCAGCGTTTTGTCTGAGCGTGTATTCAGCACGGCAGGGCGTCATTACTGACAAGCGCGGCCGCCTGTCCACAGCCAACGTGGACAAGCTGGCGTTCATAAAAATGAACCAGGCATGGATCCCACAGGACCTGTCCCTCCCTTGTGCAGAATAGACATTTATAACTGCCTCCCCTCAACCATGTATTCTTGTACTCCGGGGCACTTCTTTATTGAATCCTCATTTTTTAACTTTACCATGATCTTGCGGTGCAACCCAAAGTTGAATGAACCTCTCCTCTGTCTGGGTGCTGGGGCCGAAATAACTGAAAGTGGCCTTCTCCAGTGGTGGGTGATATGACGCATGATTCCTTGCTGTGGGACCTCTCTCCTCTGTCTGGGTGCTGGGGCGAAATAACTGAAAGTGGCCTTCTCCAGTGGTGGGTGATATGGCGCATGATTCCTTGCTGTGGGACCTCTCTCCTCGGTCTGGGTGCTGGGGCAGAAATAACTGAAAGTGGCCTTCTCCAGTGGTGGGTGATATGACGCATGATTCCTTGCTGTGGGACCTCTCTCCTCTGTCTGGGTGCTGGGGCGAAATAACTGAAAGTGGCCTTCTCAGTGGTGGGTGATATGACGCATGATTCCTTGCTGTAGGACCTCTCTCCTCTGTCTGGGTGCTGGGCCGAAATAACTGAAAGTGGCCTTCTCCAGTGGTGGGTGATATGACGCATGATTCCTTGCTGTGGGACCTGTATCCTCTGTCTGGGTGCTGGGCCGAAATAACTGAAAGTGGCCTTCTCCAGTGGTGGGTGATATGACGCATGATTCCTTGCTGTGGGACCTCTCTCCTCTGTCTGGGTGCTGGGGCCAGAAATAACTGAAAGTGGCCTTCTCCAGTGGTGGGTGATATGACGCATGATTCCTTGCTGTGGGACCTCTATCCTCTGTCTGGGTGCTGGGGCCGAAATAACTGAAAGTGGCCTTCTCCAGTGGTGGGTGATATGATCGCATGATTCCTTGCTGTGGGACCTGTACTCCTCGGTCTGGGTGCTGGGCATAAATAACTGAAAGTGGCCTTCTCCAGTGGTGGGTGATATGGCGCATGATTCCTTGCTGTGGGACCTCTCTCCTCTGTCTGGGTGCTGGGGCCGAAAATAACTGAAAGTGGCCTTCTCAGTAGTGGGTGATATGGCGCTATGATTCCTTGCTGTGGGACCTCTCTCTCTCGTCTGGGTGCTGGGGCCGAAATAACTGAAAGTGGCCTTCTCAGTGGTGGGTGATATGACGCATGATTCCTTGCAGTGGGACCTATATCCTCAGTCTGGGTTCTGGGCAGAAATAACTGAAAGTGGCCTTCTCCAGTGGTGGGTGATATGACGCATGATTCCTTGCTGTGGGACCTGTCTCCTCGGTCTGGGTGGTGGGGCGAAATAGCTGAAAGTGGCCTTCTACAGTGAGTTGGAGTGATATGACGCATGATTCCTTGCTGTGGGACCTCTCCTCTGTCTGGGTGCTGGGGGCCGAAATAACTGAAAGTGGCCTTCTCCAGTGAGTGGGTGATATGACGCATGATTCCTTGCTGTGGGACCTCTCCTCTATCTGGGTGCTGGGGCGATAAATAACTGAAAGTGGCCTTCTCCAGTGGTGGGTGATATGACGCATGATTCCTTGCTGTGGGACCTCTCTCCTCTGTCTGGGTGCTGGGGCCGAAATAACTGAAAGTGGCCTTCTCCAGTGGTGGGTGATATGACGCATGATTCCTTGCTGTGGGACCTCTCTCCTCTGTCTGGGTGCTGGGGCCGAAATAACTGAAAGTGGCCTTCTCCAGTGGTGGGTGATATGACGCATGATTCCTTGCTGTGGGACCTCTCTCCTCTGTCTGGGTGTTGGGGCCGAAATAACTGAAAGTGGCCTTCTCCAGTGGTGGGTGATATGACGCATGATTCCTTGCTGTGGGACCTGTATCCTCTGTCTGGGTGCTGGGGCAGAAATAACTGAAAGTGGCCTTCTCCAGTGGTGGGTGATATGACGCATGATTCCTTGCTGTGGGACCTCTCCTCTGTCTGGGTGCTGGGCCGAAATAACTGAAAGTGGCCTTCTCCAGTGGTGGGTGATATGACGCATGATTCCTTGCTGTGGGACCTCTCTCCTCTGTCTGGGTGCTGGGCGAAATAACTGAAAGTGGCCTTCTCCAGTGGTGGGTGATAATGACGCATGATTCCTTGCTGTGGGACCTCTCTCCTCTATCTGGGTGCTGGGGCCAGAAATAACTGAAAGTGGCCTTCTCCAGTGGTGGGTGATATGACGCATGATTCCTTGCTGTGGGACCTGTCTCCTCTGTCTGGGTGCTGGGGCCGAAATAACTGAAAGTGGCCTTCTCCAGTGGTGGGTGATATGACGCATGATTCCTTGCAGTGGGACCTATCTCCTCAGTCTGGGTGCTGGGCCGAAATAACTGAAAGTGGCCTTCTCCAGTGGTGGGTGATATGACGCATGATTCCTTGCTGTGGGACCTCTATCCTCGGTCTGGGTGCTGGGGCAGAAATAACTGAAAGTGGCCTTCTCCAGTGGTGGGTGAAATGACGCATGATTCCTTGCTGTGGGACCTCTCCTCCTCTGTCTGGGTGCTGGGCAGAAATAACTGAAAGTGGCCTTCTCCAGTGGTGGGTGATATGACGCATGATTCCTTGCTGTGGGACCTCTCTCCTCTGTCTGGGTGCTGGGGCCGAAATAACTGAAAGTGGCCTTCTCCAGTGGTGGGTGATATGACGCATGATTCCTTGCTGTGGGACCTCTCTCCTCAGTCTGGGTGCTGGGGCCGAAATAACTGAAAGTGGCCTTCTCCAGTGGTGGGTGATATGACGCATGATTCCTTGCTGTGGGACCTCTCTCCTCTGTCTGGGTGCTGGGGCCGAAATAACTGAAAGTGGCCTTCTCCAGTGGTGGGTGATATGACGCATGATTCCTTGCTGTGGGACCTCTATCCTCTGTCTGGGTGGTGGGGCCGAAATAACTGAAAGTGGCCTTCTACAGTGGTGGGTGATATGACGCATGATTCCTTGCTGTGGGACCTCTCTCCTCTGTCTGGGTGCTGGGGCCAAAATAACTGAAAGTGGCCTTCTCCAGTGGTGGGTGATATGACGCATGATTCCTTGCTGTGGGACCTCTCTCCTCTGTCTGGGTGCTGGGGCAGAAATAACTGAAAGTGGCCTTCTCCAGTGGTGGGTGATATGACGCATGATTCCTTGCTGTGGGACCTGTCTCCTCTGTCTGGGTACTGGGGCCGAAATAACTGAAAGTGGCCTTCTCCAGTGGTGGGTGATATGACGCATGATTCCTTGCTGTGGGACCTGTCTCCTCTGTCTGGGTGCTGGGGCAGAAATAACTGAAAGTGGCCTTCTCCAGTGGTGGGTGATATGACGCATGATTCCTTGCTGTGGGACCTCTCTCTCTCTCTGGGTACTGGGGCCGAAATAACTGAAAGTGGCCTTCTCCAGTGGTGGGTGATATGACGCATGATTCCTTGCTGTGGGACCTGTCTCCTCTGTCTGGGTGCTGGGGCAGAAATAACTGAAAGTGGCCTTCTCCAGTGGTGGGTGATATGACGCATGATTCCTTGCAGTGGGACCTCTCTCCTCAGTCTGGGTAATGGGGCGAAATAACTGAAAGTGGCCTTCTCCAGTGGTGGGTGATATGACGCATGATTCCTTGCTGTGGGACCTCTCTCCTCTGTCTGGGTGCTGGGGCCGAAATAACTGAAAGTGGCCTTCTCCAGTGGTGGGTGATATGACGCATGATTCCTTGCTGTGGGACCTCTCTCCTCTGTCTGGGTGGTGGGGCATAAATAACTGAAAGTGGCCTTCTCCAGTGGTGGGTGATATGACGCATGATTCCTTGCTGTGGGACCTCTCTCCTCTCTCTGGGTACTGGGGCCGAAATAACTGAAAGTGGCCTTCTCCAGTGGTGGGTGATATGACGCATGATTCCTTGCTGTGGGACCTCTATCCTCTGTCTGGGTGCTGGGCCGAAATAACTGAAAGTGGCCTTCTCCAGTGGTGGGTGATATGACGCATGATTCCTTGCTGTGGGACCTCTCTCCTCTGTCTGGGTACTGGGCCGAAATAACTGAAAGTGGCCTTCTCCAGTGGTGGGTGATATGACGCATGATTCCTTGCTGTGGGACCTCTATCCTCTAGTCTGGGTGCTGGGCCGAAATAACTGAAAGTGGCCTTCTCCAGTGGTGGGTGATATGACGCATGATTCCTTGCTGTGGGACCTCTCTCCTCTGTCTGGGTGCTGGGGCCGAAATAACTGAAAGTGGCCTTCTCCAGTGGTGGGTGAAATGACGCATGATTCCTTGCTGTGGGACCTCTCTCCTCTGTCTGGGTGCTGGGGCAGAAATAACTGAAAGTGGCCTTCTCCAGTGGTGGGTGATATGACGCATGATTCCTTGCTGTGGGACCTCTCTCCTCTGTCTGGGTGCTGGGGCCGAAATAACTGAAAGTGGCCTTCTCCAGTGGTGGGTGATATGATGCATGATTCCTTGCTGTGGGACCTGTCTCCTCTAGTCTGGGTGCTGGGCCGAAATAACTGAAAGTGGCCTTCTCCAGTGGTGGGTGATATGACGCATGATTCCTTGCTGTGGGACCTCTCTCCTCTGTCTGGGTGCTGGGGCCGAAATAACTGAAAGTGGCCTTCTCCAGTGGTGGGTGATATGACGCATGATTCCTTGCTGTGGGACCTGTCTCCTCTGTCTGGGTGCTGGGCCGAAATAACTGAAAGTGGCCTTCTCCAGTGGTGGGTGATATGACGCATGATTCCTTGCTGTGGGACCTCTCTCCTCTGTCTGGGTGGTGGGGCATAAATAACTGAAAGTGGCCTTCTCCAGTGGTGGGTGAAATGACGCATGATTCCTTGCTGTGGGACCTCTCTCCTCTATCTGGGTACTGGGGCCGAAATAACTGAAAGTGGCCTTCTCCAGTGGTGGGTGATATGACGCATGATTCCTTGCTAGTGGGACCTGTATCCTCTGTCTGGGTGCTGGGCCGAAATAACTGAAAGTGGCCTTCTCCAGTGGTGGGTGATATGACGCATGATTCCTTGCTGTGGGACCTCTCTACTCTGTCTGGGTGCTGGGGCCGAAATAACTGAAAGTGGCCTTCTCCAGTGGTGGGTGATATGACGCATGATTCCTTGCTGTGGGACCTCTCTCCTCTGTCTGGGTGCTGGGCCGAAATAACTGAAAGTGGCCTTCTCCAGTGGTGGGTGATATGACGCATGATTCCTTGCTGTGGGACCTTCTCCTCTGTCTGGGTGCTGGGCCGAAATAACTGAAAGTGGCCTTCTCCAGTGGTGGGTGATATGACGCATGATTCCTTGCTGTGGGACCTCTCTCCTCTGTCTGGGTGCTGGGGCCGAAATAACTGAAAGTGGCCTTCTCCAGTGGTGGGTGATATGACGCATGATTCCTTGCTGTGGGACCTCTCTCCTCTGTCTGGGTGCTGGGGCCGAAATAACTGAAAGTGGCCTTCTCCAGTGGTGGGTGATATGACGCATGATTCCTTGCTGTGGGACCTGTCTCCTCTGTCTGGGTGCTGGGCCGAAATAACTGAAAGTGGCCTTCTCCAGTGGTGGGTGATATGACGCATGATTCCTTGCTGTGGGACCTCTCTCCTCTGTCTGGGTGCTGAGGCCGAAATAACTGAAAGTGGCCTTCTCCAGTGGTGGGTGATATGACGCATGATTCCTTGCTGTGGGACCTCTCTCCTCTGTCTGGGTGCTGGGGCCGAAATAACTGAAAGTGGCCTTCTCCAGTGGTGGGTGATATGACGCATGATTCCTTGCTGTGGGACCTCTCTCCTCTGTCTGGGTGCTGGGGCCGAAATAACTGAAAGTGGCCTTCTCCAGTGGTGGGTGATATGACGCATGATTCCTTGCTGTGGGACCTGTATCCTCGGTCTGGGTGCTGGGGCATAAATAACTGAAAGTGGCCTTCTCCAGTGGTGGGTGATATGACGCATGATTCCTTGCTGTGGGACCTCTCTCCTCTGTCTGGGTATTGGGGCAGAAATAACTGAAAGTGGCCTTCTCCAGTGGTGGGTGATATGACGCATGATTCCTTGCTGTGGGACCTCTCTCCTCTGTCTGGGTACTGGGGCCGAAATAACTGAAAGTGGCCTTCTCCAGTGGTGGGTGATATGACGCATGATTCCTTGCTGTGGGACCTGTCTCCTCTGTCTGGGTGCTGGGGCCGAAATAACTGAATGTGGCCTTCTCTAGTGGTGGGTGATATGACACATGATTCCTTGCTGTGGGACCTCTCTCCTCTCTCTGGGTACTGGGGCCGAAATAACTGAAAGTGGCCTTCTCCAGTGGTGGGTGATATGACGCATGATTCCTTGCAGTGGGACCTATATCCTCAGTCTGGGTTTTGGGCCGAAATAACTGAAAGTGGCCTTCTCCAGTGGTGGGTGATATGACGCATGATTCCTTGCTGTGGGACCTGTATCCTCGGTCTGGGTGGTGGGGCATAAATAACTGAAAGTGGCCTTCTACAGTGGTGGGTGAAATGACGCATGATTCCTTGCTGTGGGACCTCTCTCCTCTGTCTGGGTAATGGGGTAAAAATAACTGAAAGTGGCCTTCTCCAGTGGTGGGTGATATGACGCATGATTCCATGCTGTGGGACCTCTCTCCTCTCTCTGGGTACTGGGGCCGAAATAACTGAAAGTGGCTTTTTCCAGTGGTGGGTGATATGACGCATGATTCCTTGCAGTGGGACCTGTATCCTCAGTCTGGATTCTGGGCCGAAATAACTGAAAGTGGCCTTCTCTAGTGGTGGGTGATATGACACATGATTCCTTGCTGTGGGACCTCTCTCCTCTCTCTGGGTGCTGGGCCGAAATAACTGAAAGTGGCCTTCTCCAGTGGTGGGTGATATGACGCATGATTCCTTGTTGTGGGACCTCTCTCCTCTGTCTGGGTGCTGGGGCCGAAATAACTGAAAGTGGCCTTCTCCGGTGGTGGGTGATATGACGCATGATTTCTTGCTGTGGGACCTCTCTCCTCTGTCTGGGTGGTGGGGCATAAATAACTGAAAGTGGCCTTCTCCAGTGGTGGGTGAAATGACACATGATTCCTTGCTGTGGGACCTCTCTCCTCTCTCTGGGTACTGGGGCCGAAATAACTGAAAGTGGCCTTCTCCAGTGGTGGGTGATATGAAGCATGATACCTTGTAGTGGGACCTGTATCTTTGTTCTGGGTGCTGGGCCAAAATAACTGAAAGTGGCCTTCTCCAGTGGTGGGTGATATGACGCATGATTCCTTGCTGTGGGACCTCTCTACTCTCTCTGGGTATTGGGGCCGAAATAACTGAAAGTGGCCTTCTCCAGTGGTGGGTGATATGACGCATGATTCCTTGCAGTGGGACCTGTATCCTCTATCTGGGTGCTGGGCCGAAATAACTGAAAGTGGCGTTCTCCAGTGGTGGGTGATATGACGCATGATTCCTTTCTGTGGGACCTCTCTCCTCTGTCTGGGTGCTGGGGCCGAAATAACTGAAAGTGGCCTTCTCCAGTGGTGGGTGAAATGACGCATGATTCCTTGCTGTGGGACCTCTCTCGTCTATCTGGGTGCTGGAGCCGAAATAACTGAAAGTGGCCTTCTCCAGTGGTGGGTGATATGACGCATGATTCCTTGCTGTGGGACCTCTCTCCTCTGTCTGGGTGCTGGGGCCGAAATAACTGAAAGTGGCCTTCTCTAGTGGTGGGTGAAATGATGCATGATTCCTTGCTGTGGGACCTCTCTCCTCTGTCGGGGTGCTAGGCCGAAATAACTGAAAGTGGCCTTCTCCAGTGGTGGGTGATATGACGCATGATTCCTTGCAATGGGACCTTTATGGAGTGTATTCAGACCATAGTATTGTTACCAGTGGGGTACCTCAGTGATCTGTTCTGGGACCCATATTGTTTAATATCTTTATCAGCGAAATTGCAGAAGGCCTCAATGGTAAGGTGTGTCTTTTTGCTGATGACACAAAGATTTCTAAACAGGGTTGATGTTCCTGGAGGGATACACCAAATGGAAAAGGATTTAGGAAAATTAGAGGAATGGTCAAAAATCTGGCAACTAAAATTTAATGTCGATAAGTGCAAGATAATGCACCTGGGGCGTAAAAACCCAAGAGCAGAATATAAAATCAGTGATACAGTACTATCCTCAGTATCTGAGGAAAGGGATTTAGGGGTCATTATATCAGACGACCTAAAGGTGGGCAGACAATGTCAGAGAGCAGCAGGTAATGCCAGCAGAATGCTTGGGTGTATAGGGAGAGGCATTAACAGTAGAAAGAGGGAGGTGCTCGTGCCGCTCTACAGAGCACTAGTGAGACCTCATTTGGAGTATTGTGTGCAGTACTGGAGACCATATCTGCAGAAGGATATTGAAACTTTGGAGAGAGTTCAGAGAAGAGCTACTAAATTAGTACATGGATTGCAGGACAAAACTTACCAGGAAAGGTTAAAGGACCTTAACATGTATAGCAGTCTATTTGGGCTGCATTTGTGGGAGGGGCGGAGGCTCTACTTAAACCAGGCACAGCCCCACCTAGGGGCGGGCGTTTCTCAGTTGCACAGGGGATGCTGGTGTGTCAGCAGGGTGCTCTCTCCTCTGCTAGGAGGTTTCTTTCATTACAGTATGGAGCTGAAATGGAGCTTTTTTCTGCCCGTGGCTACCGTAGGGACGCGTGCGCCATTCACGTAAGTTAATCGAGCCGTGTCTGTCTTTCCGGCCGGCTGGAATCTGACTTTCTTGCGAGCGGAAGGCATCGCCTCAAAATCGTCCGCCTCAGGTTTGTTCCCCTTCTATCTCATGTGTTTTACGTTTACGTCGTTTCGCTTTGAAAAGTTGCTTCAGCCTGTACGCGGTAGGGAAGGTTTACCTGGGCTGCATGTGATGTTATGTTGGAGATTGGATGCAGCTGTTGCTTGTTACGGCTCTTGCTATGGCAATCACTTCCCATGTGACCCGCCCCTCCCCCGCAATCAGGGCTGCGTTTACACTTCAACTCTTTACGCCAGGTTCGCCCTGTCAGTTGAGACGCCGCCTTCTCGTGTCTGCTCTTTCAACATGCTCATTTTCGGAGCGGTGCTCTAGTCCGCTCTCGCATCACATTTACGCTCCACGCATGGTCACAACAGCGGGTAAATCTGTCTTATTCTCTGTGCATTTATTTATTTTCTGTCATCCTGTGTTTTGCACTCATACCCCTTTTGCCTTTATATGTTTGCTTGCACCACTCAGACCGGTGTCACATTGCAAGAACGCGTTCATGTCACCGTCACAGTTTTGTTTATGCCTCGTTCACTGCAGGCTGCGGTCATACCAAATTTTACGCTTGGCCTATTGCCAGAGTTGGGGTTCACACTACCGCTGTGACTCCGGGTTTTACTTTCACGTTTATGTCCAATGTTCCCGCCCATCCATGGACGCATCTCACGTCGGCTGTTACAGCAAGTTAATACTCCTTTCACGCTCCAGCTGAGTTCACACATTTGCTGTTACGTCTAGTACTACACTCCATTCCCCGCTAGAACCGCGTCCATACATTCGCTGTCGCGGCGCTATCCTATTCCGCTCACATTCAGGTCGGCAACTCATTCCAGCTCCACAGTCACCCATCTGCTGGCACACCATGCTCCCATTCAACCACATTCTCCTGTTGGTTTCTACGTCACGGTTGTTTTACTCGATAGTCACACTGAGGCAGTTGGTGGTCGAACATGACAGGCATCAATGGTTATTTCCTTTACATCTGGTTTCTGCGCGTATACATCAAGTGGGTCGTTTCTCTAGTTGCAAAAAAAAATAAAAAATCTTTTGTCTGCTCTGCTTTACTTCTAGTTTGTATTCACTAAGATTGCTCCCACGGCCCCAGTTCAATAAACAGCCTCTCAGCTGAGGCCAGTGGGTCATTAGGGTCGAGCTTCCTACTCACTACTGTTTCTTTCAAGTTTCAGTTGTTTGTCGCGACAAGGGACTTGACTTTGCAAATCGCATGCCTCAGGTTTTGGTTGTTCTCTCTTCTCCGGTTCCTATTCCACGTTTGCATTTTTAAGTTTTATGGTTGGGTTCGGTTTTTATGCTTATGTCCGTGGTGCGGATTACTAATGTCCATACCTGTCAGCAATCACGTTCCTTTCCAGGCCACGTTTAGACGTCCCAATCATCCTAGTTGCTGCTTTTTCCATCATGTTGGGCCCATTCTTATTTACCTTCACCCATCACGCACATCTAGGACGGCCTCATGGCCCCGGGGCCCTTACTTGCTGGGCCGCAAGGCCGCCGCGGCCCTTGATTTCCTTGGCCTCATGGCCGCGGAGGCCCCATGACTGCTTTGGCCTCAGGGAGCAGGGATTCCATGACCGCTCCGACCCTATGGTGTCGGGGGCATGACGACCGCTCGGCCCTCGGCGTCAGGGTCTCGCGGACTACCTTGACCTCACGGCTTGGGGACCTCATGACTGCTTTAGTCTCATGACTGCTTGGTCTCATGGCGCTGGGGGTCCCATGACCGCCTTGGGCCCATGGCGCTAAGGGCCCCATGTCTGCTTGGCTGCATGCCTTGTGGGCCCCATGGCTGCTTGGCCACCTGACTCAAGGTCCTCGCGATTTCTGTGGCCTCAATGCTTTGGCCCATGTTTGCTTTCGCTTCATGGCTATGGGGGCCCCCTATGGTGGCTCTGGTCTCATGGCTTGGGGGCCCATATGATTACTTGGCCTCAGGATTGGGGGGCTCCATGTTCGCTTTGCTTCATGGCTTGGGGACCCCATGACTGCTTGGCCTCATGGCATTGAGGGCTCGCTGATTGCTTCGGCTCCATGGCTTCGGGGGCTCGAAGGCTGCTTCGCCCCATGGCTTGAGGGCTCAGCGACTGCTTCGGCTCCATGGCTTCGGGGGCAAGATGACCGCTTCGGCCCCATGGCTTCGGGGGCAAGATGACCGCTTCGGCACCATGGCTTCGGGGGCACGATGACCGCTTCGGCTCCATGGCTTCGGGGGCACGATGACCGCTTCGGCTCCATGGCTTCGGGGGCACGATGACCGCTTCGGCTCCATGGCTTCGGGGGCAAGATGACCGCTTCGGCTCCATGGCTTCGGGGGCAAGATGACCGCTTCGGCCCCATGGCTTCAGGGGCACGATGACCCTTCGGCCCCATGGCTTCGGGGGCATGATGACCGCTCCGGCTCCATGGCTTCGGGAGCATGATGACCGCTCGGCCCCGTGGCTTCGGGGCACGATGACCACTTCGGCCCATGGCTTCGGGGCACGATGACCGCTCCGCTCCATGGCTTCGGGGCATGATGACCGCCCGGCTCCATGGCTTCGGGGCAAGATGACCGCTCGGCCCCGTGGCTTCGGGGCACGATGACCGCTTCGGCTCCATGGCTTCGGGGCACGATGACCGCTCGCTCCATGGCTTCGGGGCACAATGACCGCTCGCCCATGGCTTCGGGGCACAATGACCGCTTCGCCCATGGCTTCGGGGCACGATGACCGCCGCCCATGGCTTCGGGGCACGATGACCGCCGCCCATGGCTTCGGGGCACAATGACCGCTCGGGGGCACGATGACCACTTCGGCCCCATGGCTTCGGGGCACCATGACCACTTCGGCCCCACGGCTTCGGGGCACCATGACTGCTTCGACCCCATGGTTTCGGGGACCGACGACTGTTTTTCGTCCTGCCTGGCGATTTACCCGGTGGGTTGAACTTCCGTGCATCCAGGTTGATTTGACCCATATGTTGCACACCCATATCTGCTTCTTTGTTCATCCGGGCGCAGGCCACTTTTCCAAAGTCTGTCGGTGGCGCATCCATTGTCTGCCACGCTTCCCCAGGCGTACTCTTCCTTAATGGAGCTCAGCCTGGTTAGGGTCACCTGCCATGCGCGTCAGGCGATTTTTTTTCCAGTTACATTAGCCGGTCCGGTATTCAAGCCAGACCCTCGGTTTTAATTATCATAGTTATAACTTCCTGCGGTCTGCCAGCTAGGTATCGCACGTACATACGCATTCGCTCTGCATACCACAGGCGGTATCGCCGTGCGGCTCCACCCACCAGGCAGTCCTTGCCATTGCGCTCCCCTGTTCTTCTAGTCCCCTCGGCAAACATAATTTTTATTCACCATTTTGTTCTGCTTCACAGTCGTAATTCCCTTGGCTGGTCTCTCTTTATCACCACATAGCTTTCCACCAGACTCCCTCTTATGGCACCACTCTGCCTGCTGGTTCCACCGTCGCTTTGCTCTCTCTGCCGGGCACTTGCTTTACTGCCTGCTCCTCGGCCGGAGAATCTTTACCGCACAGCTACCTTCACCGGATAGTCGGATATGCTTACTCTCCGGGTTTAGTCTTTCCTACTGTCCCTCTTCTGGACAGACTTCTTCTGGCAGACTTTGGGTGCCGCATGGATTCTTTCCGCTTGCTCCTCATTTCTGCATTGCTTCCTTCGCTGGTCACTCCTTGTTACCATTCCGTTCTCTCTGCGTAGACTTAATCGTGGTACATTCAGGATGGCGGCGGCGCGCTGCCGCCACATACAACGTATCATTATTGTCATTGGAGCGTGGCCACCCCGGGTGTCATAGCTCTTGTTCATTCTGTTAGGCCTTTGTTCTCTAACTCAACGCCTCAGCCCATTACATCCTAATCATCCACATTCAATTATTTATGTCACACTTAGGCTTCTGTTTTAAACCTATTGCCTGTACTTGTTGCATTCTTAACCCCACGCTTTCAATCACCATAGTTGGTTGCCCGCTTATGTTTTTCTCACGTGCAACAATCAATGTGGCCAGCTCACAAACTTCTGCCTGGTCGACAGATCGCCTGTCTGGCTATGCTCCCCCAGGACCAGACGTAAATTCCAGAGTTCAAGTCATTGGTGTCATCGGCCACCTACTTTCAGGTTCTCGTACCGAATGACTCTCTTCATTAGGTGTCACCGCCACGTTGGTCTGGTCTCGTGTTCACGATATGCGCCTGTCAGGTTTTTCAGGAAACGTAGTCATTTTAAGTATCGCATATCACATCGGTTAGGCCCATGGTGTAATCCCGCCTGTTCTTTCTTTAGGCCACTTTTTAGGCATTTTCTTGTTTACCCTCATATTGTCATTTGCATTACCATGCCGGTTACCTTTTCAATCAGCCAGGTCTGCGAACTTAATCGCTAGCAGCTACCGCAATTGCACTCCTTCACTCGCGTGAGGGCATCGACAGGATTCCATATACTACGTGCTTAGCTTATTGCTTTACATCCTCTCCTGGCCTACATGGTATTTTTCGGGCCCTTCTTTACATAGCGTAGACAGGTAGGCTCAGTTCTCCGGTCCCATAAGTCTAGGGGAATTTGTCAGTGCTCGCACCACAACTAAGTCTTCAGGTTTAGTTAGTATCGTCCACGCTTCCTCCTGAACGCTTCCCGTTTCCCAGTTCCTCTCTCGTGCATTGGGGCAGTATCTGCGACATTCAGAGTTCTGTCCTGGCTCTATCCGCAGGCTGGATGCGGGCATCATTATGGTTGACTTAGGTACCCGAACTCGTGGGAGACATTGCTTCACAGTCTGGATCAGGGGTTTCTTTGTACAGGCCTTTCAAGTCTCTTTTCACCCTACATGTCTGGTTTTTGCCACCCTTTTATAGGCCTACCCACGGACATGGCTACGGGCACACCACTAGCCATTTAGTTAGGTAAGATGGTTCTTGCAGTTACGGTGGGTCTCGGTGTTCATCCCACTAGGGCTCTTCGGCTTCGTGTCCGTAGCCCTGACCACAAGTATAGCAGTCTATTTGGGCTGCATTTGTGGGAGGGGCGGAGGCTCTACTTAAACCAGGCACAGCCCCACCTAGGGGCGGGCGTTTCTCAGTTGCCCCACCCTCCCTCCCCTTCTTTTTCACTTCTACAGGGTAGGCCACCCTTTATAGGCCTACTCCACGGACATGGCTACGGGCACACCACTAGCCATTTAGTTAGGTAAGATGGTTCTTGCAGTTACGGTGGGTCTCGGTGTTCATCCCACTAGGCTCTTCGGCTTTCGTGTCCGTAGCCCTGACCACAAGTATAGCTTGGAAGTAAGAAGAGACAGAGGGGATATGATAGAAACTTTTAAATACATAAAGGGAATCATCACGGTAAAAGAGGAGAGAATATTTAAAAGAAGACAAACTGCTACAAGAGGACATAGTTTTAAATTAGAGGGGCAAAGGTTTAAAAGTAATATCAGGAAGAATTACTTTACTGAGAGAGTAGTGGACGCATGGAATAGCCTTCCTGCAGAAGTGGTAGCTGCAAATACAGTGAAGGAGTTTAAGCATGCATGGGATAGGCATAAGGCCATGCTTCATATAAGATAGGGCCTGGGGCTATCCATAGTATTCAGCATATTGGGCAGACTAGATGGGCCAAATGGTTCTTATCTGCCGACACATTCTATGTTTCTATGTTTCTATCAGTCGGTCTGGGTGCTGGGCCGAAATAACTGAAAGTGGCCTTCTCTGGTGGTGGGTGATATGGCGCATGATTCCTTGCTGTGGGACGTCTCTCCTCTGTCTGGATGGTGGGGCATAAATAACATAAAGTGGCCTTCTCCAGTGGTGGGTGAAATGACGCATGATTCCTTGCTGTGGGACCGCTCTCCTTTGTCTGGGTGCTGGGTCCGAAATAACTGAAAGTGGCCTTCTCCAGTGGTGGGTGATATGACGCATGATTCCTTGCTGTGGGACCTCTCTCCTCTGTCTGGGTGCTGGGCCGAAATAACTGAAAGTGGCCTTCTCCAGTGGTGGGTGATATGACGCATGATTCCTTGCTGTGGGACCTCTCTCCTCTGTCTGGGTGCTGGGGCCAAAATAACTGAAAGTGACCTTCTCCAGTGGTGGGTGATATGACGCATGATTCCTTGCTGTGGGACCTGAATCCTCAGTCGAGGTGCTGGGCCGAAATAACTGAATGTGGCCTTCTCCAGTGTTGGGTGAAATGACGCATGATTCCTTGCTGTGCGACCTCTCTCCACTCTCTGGGTGCTAGGCAGAAATAACTGAAAGTGGCCTTCTCCATAGGTGGGTGATATGACGCATGATTCCTTGCGGTGGGACCTCTCTCCTCTGTCTGGGTGATGGGTCCGAAATAACTGAAAGTGGTCTTCTCTAGTGGTGGGTGGAATGACGCATGATTCCTTGCTGTGGGACCTCTCTCCTCTATCTGGGTGGTGGGGCATAAATAACTGAAAGTGGCCTTCTCCAGTGGTGGGTGATATGACGCATGATTCCTTGCAGTGGAACCTTTATCCTCGGTCTGGGTGCTGGGCCGAAATAACTGAAAGTGGCCTTCTCCAGTGTTGGGTGATATGACGCATGATTCCTTGCAGTGGGACCTGTATCCTCAGTCTGGGTACTGGGCCGAAATAACTGAAAGTGGCCTTCTCCAGTGGTGGGTGATATGACGCATGATTCCTTGCTGTGGGACCTCTCTCCTCTGTCTGGGTGCTGGGGCCGAAATAACTGAAAGTGGCCTTCTCCGGTGGTGGGTGATATGACGCATGATTCCTTGATGTGGGACCTCTCTCTCTGTCTGGGTGGTGGGGCATAAATAACTGAAAGTGGCCTTCTACAGTGGTGGGTGAAATGACGCATGATTCCTGGCTGTGGGAACTCTCTCCTCTCTGGGTAATGGGGCCGAAATTTCTGAAAGTGGCCTTCTCCAGTGGTGGGTGATATGACGCATGATTCCTTGCAGTGGGACCTGTATCCTCGGTCTGGGTGCTGGGTCGAGTAACTGAAAGTGGCCTTCTCCAGTGGTGGATGATATGACGCATGATTCCTTGCTGTGGGACCGCTCTCCTCTGTCTGGATGGTGGGGCATAAATAACATAAAGTGGCCTTCTTCAGTGGTGGGTGAAATGACGCATGATTCCTTGCTGTGGGACCGCTCTCCTCTGTCTGGTTGCTGGGTCCGAAATAACTGAAAGTGGCCTTCTCCAGTGGTGGGTGATATGACGCATGATTTCCATAGCGTCACCACGACGGCATTACAATGAGATTGACCCCTGACCTCTGTAGGGGCAGGAACAGAGAAAAGTTTAAAACACTCCTCCCACCACCTTAACACCAGTGTTTCCTGTCCCTACAGAGGGCAGGACGGAGAAAGGTCTCCTTGCATGCCGAGGAGATGAAGTTTTCACCAGACTGGACTATTCCCCTACCCTCCTGCGGTCCTGTACTAAAGCTGGGTAGGGGATGGATGGGAAGACTCGCTCTGGACCCCAGAGCCTGCTCCCGGGCTTTAAAATATACCTCCCCTCTCTTTTTCGTGTATTGGAGAGCTATGCCCAGCGCCTTCATGCGCTATATAAATTTACTTTCCCCGGTCTCCCCTGTGACATACCGGCGGAGTGTGAAGGAAGTCGGACCGCGCCATCTTCGGGCCGCTCTGCATCCAGAGCTCTATGGTCTCCCCTTCCGGCCTCCCGTGTGACGTAACCGGAAGTAACGGCTGAGACTCTCGGCCGGGTCCGACGCTGGCTCCTCGTCCCGACCTCTATGGTTTCTCTTCCGGTCCCTGAGGACGCGACCGGAAGCAGTAGCTGGGGCGTTCAGGACGGGGAATTGTTCTTCTGACCCGGATCTCCCGCGTGACATGAGGAGGAGTTAAGGTAAGCGGGAAGCTGTACCTATTTAAACTGGCAGATCAGCTCACGCTCTGGTAGCTGCAGCATGTCGGGTCAGGAGCAGTCCCCAGGCCACACGCCGGCACCTCAGTCCGTAAGTCTCCCGGTGGGAGAAATATTTCCTTCCTTCTAAATACTTCAGGAAGTTTTGTTGACATATTCCTTTATTATTTACTTTTACCTACAGAATAAGGACCCTCAAAAGAAAGCTAAAAATCGGCTAAATGTGTATCTTGTTTCTCAAGACTTCCTGAAGATTATTCAAAAAACTTTGTAAATCATGCATTTCAAATGTGATTCGGGAGGAACAACCATCCCTGATGGAGGATTTCAGAGTCATGATGAGAGAGGAGATTAAATCCTCCATTTCTCAACTTTCCCTTCAGAAAGATCCTCACTCTGTACCTGAACCACCTCCAAAACGTCAAAAAGTTAGGGATGTTTTTCTTCTGATTCTGAAGAGTTTGTGGATGATACCTCCTCCTCTAGACTCATTGACGAGGATGATATATCATCAGAAATATTGGACTCGGATACTGCTAGGAGATTTCTATTCTCCTCTGAAGACATGCCCGAACTCCTCAAGGCGGTAAGGGCAACGATGGGGGTTGAAGAAATTCAAAAACCTCACTCAGTTCAAGAAGAAATGTTCGGGGACTCCGTATTAAAAATCCAGGGTTTTCCCCATCAATGAAAACATTCGTAATATGGTTCTCGACGAATGGGCTGAACCTGAAAAAGATTGGGGGTTTCTAAGTCCTATAGAAACCGCCTGTTGTTTGACCCGGAAGAATCAAAAATTTTTGACACCATTCCCAAAATAGACGCCCAGGTGGCAAAAGTTAACAAGAAGATTTCACTTCCCTTTGAGGACACCTCCCAGTTAAAGGACCCTTTAGATAGGAAGGCCGATAGCTTACTCCGTAGAGCATGGGAGGCGGCTATGTACAATTTAAAATCAAATATTGCAGCCACTTCTGTGGCCAGATCTATGTCAAGATGGCTTAGTGAAATAGAAGACCGTCTATCTAATAATTCCTCAGCCGAGGAACTCATAGAATCTCTTCCGTTACTGAGATCAGCCACCGCCTTCCTAGCCGACGCGTCAGCAGAATCGGTTCGTTTTGCAGCAAAAGATGCAGGCTTCTCAAATGCCGCCAGAAGAGCCTTATGGGTCAAGTGCTGGGGTGGTGATAAACTCTCTAAATCAAAATTATGCTCCATTCCCTTCTCGGGAGAAAATGTCTTCGGGCCTGAACTGGAGAAAATCTTAGAAAAGGCTTCCGACAGGAAGAAAAATTTTCCGTAGAAAGACCTTTTAAACGAAAGTATCCTTTTCGTAATCCCTCCAACCAGGAAAGATCTTATAGGGGAAGGGAAAAACGGGCCGTTGGAGCTACCCTAAAGGGGAAGAGATAAAGGGTTTCTTTCCTTCTCTTCCTCGCAAAAACCCACCGAAAGGCAGTGATTTTAAAGTGGGGAAGACTAAAATTTTTTCGGTCCTCATGGGAAAAATAACCCAAAACCAATGGGCCCTAAATATTATCAACCTAGGGTACCAAATTCAGTTCACCTCCCCCACCATCCCGGTTTCTCATTTCAAATTTTGCCCACCCAGACCACTTACACCCTGTTTGGCAGGAAGTTCTGGAACTCTGGGAGAAAGATGCAATCTCTCGGGTCCCCCTCAGGAGGAGGGGAGGGGTTTTATTCTAACCTCTTTCTAATAAAGAAAAAGATGGTCCGTTCAGGGTTATAATAAATTTAAAACTCCTGAACAAATACGTTGTTTACAAAAAATTTCGTATGGAAACCTTAAAAACCATTATTCCCCTCCTCCAGGGAGATTCCCTGATGTGTTCGGTCGATCTGTCCGATGCATATTATCATATTCCGATTCTCCCAGAGTCCCAGAAATTCCTCCGGTTCGCTCTTGAAGACCCAGCGGGAAAATAAATCATTTCCAATTTACCTGCCTACCATTTGGTATCTCCTCCGCTCCTAGAATTTTCACTAAACTAGTGATTGAAATGATAGGTCACCTAAGACAAAAAAACATAAAAATCTTCCCTTATTTAGATGACTTTTTAATAACTAATTCACATTTGGGGGCCTTCAAAAAGACCTAGAAATATTTCTCTCTACCCTAAAAGATCTGGGGTGGTTAATTAACTTAAAAAATCTATTCTCATTCCCTCTAATCAAATACATTTTTTAGGGATGCTCTTAGACTCCCAACAAAAATGTACCTCTCTTCAGAGAAGAAGGTACAGAGTCTAATTACTAAGATTAAAAGCTTTACTTCCAAAAATCATGTACCATTAGGGAAGCCATGAGTCTCCTAGGTACCTTAACATCCTGCATTCCAGGGGTGCAATGGACTCAGCTCCATACCAGGAAATTCCAATCCTGGATTTTATCAAAATGGGACAGAAGACAATTTTCTCTAGATCACAGAATTCAAATTCCTCCGACAATATCTTCATCCCTTCACTGGTGGACTCAGGAGAAAAATCTTTCCAAGGGAATCCCATGGGAAAGATCGCCTCTAGTTTACCTAACTACAGACGCAAGTCAGACAGGCTGGGGGGCAAAAATAGGCTCCCAATTCTGGCAGGGTACATGGTCTCAGACCATAAGTCAGAAATCTTCAAATTTCAGAGAACTTCTGGCAATATGGGAAGCCCTGCAAGCAGCATCTTCTATCCTAAAGGACCACCATGTTCAAATCCTTTCAGACAACACCACAGCAGTGGCCTACTTAAACCACCAGGGAGGCACGAGATCTCAAGATCTGCTGGATCTATCCCTCAAAATATTTTTTTGGACAGAAAAAAATCTGAAATCTTTATCAGCAGTTCATCTGAAGGGAAATCTGAACACAGAAGCGGATTTTCTAAGCAGGAGGAAAGTAGACCAATCCGAATGGTCCCTAAATCAGGAGGTATTCAAGATTCTGACAAAAAAATGGGGCACACCCATCATGGACTTATTTGCCACTTGGGAAAATTCAAAAACCCCAAACTTTTGTTCCCTCAATCCAAGAGACAGACCCGGGGAACTGGACGCCTTCTCCATGATATGGAATCAAGGCCTTTACTATGCCTTCCCGCCCCTACCATTGATCTCAAAAGTGATCCAGAAAATAAAGCAGGATCAAACAGAAGTAATTTTGATAGCTCCGTTCTGGACAAAGAAAAACTGGTTTCCGATTCTGAAAAGTATGTCGAAGTCGGATCCATGGGCCCTCCCGATCCAGAGGGACCTTCTACATCAGGGTCCAATCCTCCACCAGGACCCAGAATTTCTGAACCTTCATGCCTGGATCCTGAGGCCCAATTACTAAAGAAACAAGGCTTATCAGACAGGGTAATCAATACCTTAAAAGCTTCTAGAAAGAAGGTGACGTTCTCCATCTATCTTAAAATCTGGAAGAGGTATTGTTCATGGTCGGGAAGCGAACATCCAAACTTGACAGGACCCAATATACAGTCCATACTGGATTTCCTGCAAAAGGGCTTTGAACTAGGCCTGAGACCTTCCACTCTCAGGGTACAGGTTTCAGCGCTTAGCTGTTTTTTGATACAAATCTGGCCGACCATAAATGGATAAGCAGATTTATGAGAGCGGTATCACGTCTCAGACCTACGCTATATTCCCGTACCCCTTCCTGGGACCTCAATATCGTTCTAAAGGGATTAACCCTTTCCCCTTTGAACCAATTGAGAGTAGTTCCATCAAGATTAAATCCTTAAAAACAGCACTGTTAATCGCAGTCACTTCGGCTAGAAGGATTAGCGAAATACAGGCTCTCTCCATTAGAGAACCTTACCTAAAGATTCTGGAAGATAAAATAATACTCAAACTGGACCCCGCTTTCCTGCCGAAAGTGGTATCGGATTTTCATAGAAACCAGGAAATCATTCTGCCATCTTTCTGTGATCACCCATCAAACACCAAGGAAGCTTCTTTTCACACTTTGGATGTGAGACGCTCTGTACTTGATTACCTAGAGTCTACAAAATCCTTTAGGAAATCGGACACACTTTTCGTTCAGTTCGGGGCCGTAATAAAGGTCACAAGATATCGAAAGCTTCTATTGCCCGCTGGATCAAAGAGGCCATTTCTACATGCTACAAGATCCAGAAGTTCGATAGTCCTCAGAATCTAAATGCCCATTCTACCAGAGCAGTTTCATCAACTCAAGCTGAACGAGCGGGCACCTCTTTGGAGGAGATCTGTAAAGCAGCCTCATGGTCTAGTTCTCACACCTTTATAAAGCACTACAGACTGGACCTTCAGAAAAATTCTGATCAAAAATTTGGACGCAGCGTCCTTCAAGCTGTTGTCCCTCCCTAATTAATATTTTGTATATCTCATTGTAATGCCGTCGTGGTGACGCTATGGAAAGCCGGAATTAGACTTACCGGTAATTCTTTTCCATGAGCTCACCACGACGGCATGGAGTTTCCCACCCTGGAAATTTTTCTTTTCACTTATTCACTCTTCTCCAGGAAGATATGACGTAATATCCTTCCTACTTTACTTGTCTCTGTAAACCACCATCCTTATCTGTATATTTTGGAATCACTGGTGTTAAGGTGGTGGGAGGAGTGTTTTAAACTTTTCTCTGTTCCTGCCCCTACAGAGGTCAGGGGTCAATCTCATTGTAATGCCGTCGTGGTGAGCTCATGGAAAAAGAATTACCGGTAAGTCTAATTCCGGCTTTCTTGCTGTGGGACCTCTCACCTCTATCTGGGTGCTGGGCCGAAAAAACTGAAAGTGGCCTTCTCCAGTGGTGGGTGATATGGCGCATGATTCCTTGCTGTGGGACCTGTATCCTCAGTCTGGGTGCTGGGCCGAAATAACTGAAAGTGGCCTTCTCCAGTGGTGGGTGAAATGACGGATGATTCCTTGCTGTGGGACCTCTCTCCTCTGTCTGGGTGCTAGGCCGAAATAACTGAAAGTGGCCTTCTCCATAGGTGGGTGATATGACGCATGATTCCTTGCATTTTGACCTCTCTCCTCTGTCTGGGTGATGGGTCGAAATAACTGAAAGTGGCCTTCTCTAGTGGTGGGTGAAATTACGCATGATTCCTTGCTGTGGGACCTCTCTCCTCTGTCTGGGTCCTGGGGCCGAAATAACTGAAAGTGGCCTTCTCCAGTGTTGTGTGATATGACGGATAATTCCTTGCTGTGGGACCTCTCTCCTCTGTCTGGGTACTGGGGCCTAAATAACTGAAAGTGGCCTTCTCCAGTGGTGGGTGATATGACGCATGGTTCCTTGCAGTGGGACCTGTATCCTTAGTCTGGGTTCTGGGCCGAAATAACTGAAAGTGGCCTTCTCCAGTGGTGGGTGATATGACGCATGATACCTTGTAGTGGGACATGTATCCTCGGTCTGGGTGCTGGGCCAAAATAACTGAAAGTGGCCTTCTCCAGTGGTGGGTGATATGACGCATGATTCCTTGCTGTGGGACCTCTCTACTCTCTCTGGGTATTGGGGCCGAAATAACTGAATGTGGCCTTCTCCAGTGGTGGGTGATATGACGCATGATTCCTTGATGTGGGACCTCTCTCTCTCTCTGGGTACTGGGGCCGAAATAACTGAAAGTGGCCTTCTCCAGTGGTGGGTGATATGACACATGATTCCTTGCTGTGGGACCTTTCTCCTCTCTCTGGGTATTGGGGCAGAAATAACTGAAAGTGGCCTTCTCCAGTGGTGGGTGATATGATGCATGATTCCTTGCAGTGGGACCTGTATCCTCGGTCTGGGTGCTGGGCCAAAATAACTGAAAGTGGCCTTCTCCGGTGGTGGGTGATATGACGCATGAATCCTTGCTGTGGGACCTCTCTCCTCTGTCTGGGTGGTGGTTCATAAATAACTGAAAGTGGCCTTCTCCAGTGGTGGGTGATATGACACATGATTCCTTGCTGTGGGACCTCTCTCCTCTCTCTGGGTATTGGGGCCAGAAATAACTGAAAGTGGCCTTCTCCAGTGGTGGGTGATATGATGCATGATTCCTTGCAGTGAGACCTGTATCCTCGGTCTGGGTGCTGGGCCGAAATAACTGAAAGTGGCCTTCTCCGGTGGTGGGTGATATGATGCATGAATCCTTGCTGTGGGACCTCTCTCCTCTGTATGGGTGGTGGGGCATAAATAACTGAATGTGGCCTTCTCCAGTGGTGGGTGAAATGACGCATGATTCCTTGCTGTGGGACCGCTCTCCTCTGTCTGGGTGCTGGGTCCGAAATAACTGAAAGTGGCCTTCTCCAGTGGTGGGGATATGACGCATGATTCCTTGCTGTGGGACCTCTCTCCACTGTCTGGGTGCTGGGGCCAAAATAACTGAAAGTGGCCTTCTCCAGTGGTGCGTGGTATGACGCATTATTCCTTGCTATGGGACCTCTCTCCTCTGTCTGGGTGGTGGGGCATAAATAACTGAAAGTGGCCTTCTCCAGTGGTAGGTGATATAATGCATGATTCCTTGCATGTGCGACCTCTCTCCTCTGTCTGGGTGCCTGGACAGAAATAACTGAAAGTGGCCTTCTCCAGTGTTGGGTGATATGACGCATGATTCCTTGCTGTGGGACCTGTATCCTCGGTCTGGGTGCTGGGCCGAAATAACTGAAAGTGGCCTTCTCCAGTGGTGGGTGAAATGACGCATGATTACTTGCTGTGGGACCGCTCTCCTCTGTCTGGGTGCTGGGTCGAAATAACTGAAAGTGGCCTTCTCCAGTGTTGGGTGATATGACACATGATTCCTTGCAGTGAGACCTCTCTTCAATTGATATTGGTTAAATTTTATTTATTTTATTTTATTTTAATTAATTTCCCTATCCACATTTGTTTGTAGGGGATTTACCTACATTTTGCTGCCTTTGGCAGCCCTCTAACCCGTTCCTGGACTATTTTACAGCATTTTTAGTGCCTAAAAGTTCGGGTCCCCATTGACTTCAATGGGGTTCGGGTTCGGGATAAAGTTCGAGTCGAGTTTTGATCCCGAACCCGAACATTTTCGGGAAGTTTGGCCGAACTTTCCGAACCCGAACTTCCAGGTGTTCGCTCATCTCTAGAAGTTAGGCTTTCAATAGTACCATACAGCACCTGTATTTCTATAAGGCTTCCTGGACCCTATATATTATATTATATATATTTCCACTGTGTTATATATACTGGTCATGCTAAATATGTTGAATTTGTCCTTAACAACAGCATACTGATCTTCATCCCCACAGGTTTCCCTTAACTCTAAGAGGGTTATTCTCACCCTGCTATGTAAATGAATGTGATTTTTCGATGTTTACCTTTTTTTCTGTATATGACTCTTTTCAGATGACATTTGTATTTTCTATCACCTAAGATCACTATGACTTACAATTTGCACCATGTGTTGGATTTAATACACTATTGTAATTGTTACTTTCTTGATTTGTGTCACACAGTTTGATAAAGGCCGTTTGGGCGAAACGTTAAGTTGTTATGACGCCGCATTTCAACTAAACAAGCCTTGACGCACATTGCTGGAGTTATTTTCTATTTGCTATATATGGGATGGGAGCCCGACTCCAAGCAACATCTTCCAGAGTGCCAGGAGGTTTCTATCTCTATCAAATCTTCCCTTTCTTGTAGTACATAAATACCTCACTAAACACTTTGAACCCCAAATAACTGCAGAACTGAACTGCATATATATTTGTTTTGTAGGACAGATACACCACTAAATGCTGTCATCATATAAAGCTGCAGAAATTAACTGTGTATATACTTTTCTTTTTGTAATCAAAGAGGGCACTAAATGCTTTTACCGCAAATAAAGGCAACAGTAAACTGTGTATATAGTTTTCTTGTACTGCTGAAATATGTCACTAAACGCTTTCAGCACATATAGCTGCAGAAATGAACTGCGTATATGTTTTTCTTTTAAATAAAATAGCCTACTAAACGCTTTTAACGCAAATAATGGCAACAGTGAACTGTGTATATATTTTTCTTGTAGTACCGATATAGCTCACTAAATGCTTTTAACCCCAAAAATACTGCAGAATTGAACTGCGTATATATATTTTTGGTAGTACAGAAATATGTCACTAAACGCTGTCACCACATATAGCTGCAGAAGTTAACTGCATATATATTTTTCTTTTTGTAATGAAATATGCCACTAAACGCTTACCACTTACCACAAATAACGGCAACTTTGAACTGCGTATATATTTTTCTTGTACTACAGAAATACCTCACTAAACGCTTTTAACTCCAAATAACTGCAGAAGTTAACTGCGTATATATTTTTCTTGAAATAAACAAATACGTTACTAAATGCTCTCTGAAAATATAGCTTCAGCAGTTAACTGTGTATATACTTTTCTTTTTGTAATGAAATAAATGAAACGGGTTTTTACCGCAATTAATGGCAACAGTGAACTGCGTATATATTTTTCTTAAAGTACAGAAATACCTCACTAAATGCTCTCAGAATATTTAGCTGCAGAAGTGACCTGTAAACTACGAATATTTTTTACTTTTAGTACAGTAATACGTCACTAAAAGCTCTCAGCACATATAGCAGCAGAAGTGAAATGCTTATATATTTTACTTTTTGTAATGAGATAGGCCTCTAAACCTTTTACTGCAAATAACGGCAACAGTGAACTGCATATATATTTTTCTTTTAGTACACAAATACCTCTCTAAATGCTTTTAACGCCAAAAAACTTCAGAAGTAAACTGCGTATATATTTTTCTTGTAGTACAGAAATACATCACTAAACCCTTTCACTACATATATCTGCAGAAGTGAACTGCGTATATATTTTTTTGTAGTACAGAAAAACATCACTAAAAGCTCTCAGCATATATAGCTGCAGAAGTGAACTGCGTACATATTTAAATTGTAGTACAGAAATACATTACTAAATGCTCTCAGCACATATTGCTGCAGAAGTGAACTGCGTATACATTTTTCTTTTTGTAATGAGAGAGGCCACTAAACGCTTTGACCGAAAATAAGTGAACTGCGAATATAATTTTCTTTTAGTACAGAAATACCTCACTAAATGCTTTTAACCCCAAATAACTGAAGAAGTGAACTGTATCTATATTTTTCATGTAGTACAGATATACATCACTAAATGCTTTCACCACATATAGCTGCAGAAGTGAACTGCATATATATTTTTCTTTTAGTACAGAAATACCTCACTAAATGCGTTTAACCCAAACTAATGCAGAAAGAACTGCGTATATATTTTTCATTTAGTACAGAAATACGTCACTAAACGCTTTCACCACATATAGATGCAGAAGTGAACTGCCTATATATTTTTCTTGTACTACAGAAATACGTCACTAAATGCTTTTAACCCCAAATAACTGCAAATAACGGAAAAGGTGAACTGTGTATATATTTTTTAAGTGCAGAAATATGTCACTAAACACTCTCAGCACATATAGCTGCTGAAGTGAACTGCCTATATATATATATATATATATATATATATATATATATATATATATATATATATATATATTTTGTAATGAAATAGGCCACTAAACTCTTTTACCGCAATTATCGGCAAAAGTTAACTGCATATATAATTTTCTTGTAGTAGAGAAATACCTCACTAAACGCTTTTAACCCCAAGTAACTGAAGAAGTGAACTATGTATATATTTTTCTGGTAGTACAGAAATAAATCACTAAACGCTCTCAGCACATATAACAGCAGAAGTGAACTGCTTATATTTTTTTCTTTTTTTAATAAACTAGGCCACTGAACGCTTTTACCGCAAATAGCACAACAGTGAACTGCGTATATATTTTTCTTGTAGTACAGAAATATATCACTAAACGCTCTCAGCACATATAGCTTTAGAAGTAAACTGCGTATTTGTTTTTCTTTTTGTAATTAAATAGGCCACTAAATGCTTTTACCGCAAATAACGACAACTTTGAACTGCAGAAATGCAAAAAAATGCAGAAATGAACTGCGTATATAATTTTCATTTAGTACAGAAATACGTCACTAAACGCTTTCACCACATATAGCTGCAGAAGTGAACTGCCTATATATTTTTTTTGTAGTACAGAAATACGTCACTAAACGCTGTCACCATATATAGCTGCAGAAGGGAACTGCGTAAATATTTTTTTTGTAGTACAGAAATAAGTCACTAAACGCTCTCAGCACATATAACTGCATAAGTGAACTGCAGATATATTTTTCTTTTGTTGTGAAAAAGGCCACTAAACGCTTTTACCGCAAATAATGTCAACATTGAACTGATTATATATTTTTCTTGTAGTACAGAAATACCTTACTAAAAGCTGTTAACCCCAAATAACTGCAGAAGTGAACTGCACATATATTTTCTCTTTGTAATCAAATAGTCCATGAAATGCTTTTAACCCCAAATAACTACAGAAGTTAACTGCGTATATATATATATTTTTTAGTATAGAAATATCTCACTAAACGCTTTTAACCTCAAAAATGCAGAACTGCGTATATAATTTTCATTTTATACAGAAATACGTCACTAAACGCTTTCACCACATATAACTGCAGAAGTGAACTGCCTATATATTTTTCTTGTAGTACAGAAATACGTCACTAAATGCTTTTAACCCCAAATAACTGCAGAATTGAACTGCATATTTATTTTTCTGGTAGTACAGAAATAAGTCACTAAACGCTCTCAGCATATATAACAGCAGAAGTGAACTGCGTATATATTTTCTTTTGTAATGAACTAGGCCACTAAACGCTTTTACCGCAAATAATGGCAACAGTGAACTGCGTATATATTTTTCTTGTAGTACAGAAATATATCACTAAACGCTCTCAGCACATATAGCTGTAGATGTAAACTGCGTATATGTTTTTCTTTTGTAATGAAATAGGCCACTAAATGCTTTTACCGCAAATAACGGCAACATTGAACTGCAGAAATGCAAAAAATGCAGAAATGAACTGCGTATATATTTTTCATTTAGTACAGAAATACGTCACTAAACGCTTTCACCACATATAGCTGCAGAAGTGAACTGCCTATATATTTTCTTGTAGTACAGACATACGTCACTAAATGCTTTTAACCCCAAATAACTTTAAAAGTGAACTGCATATATATTTTTCTTGTAGTACAGAAATATGTCACTAAACTCTTTAAGCACATACAGCTGCAAAAGTGAACTGCGTATATATTTTCTTTTGTAATGAAATAGGACTGTGACAAACTGCCATTTATCCCTGGTCATTGGAGAGGCCTGCTTGTCAGCCTCTTACCCTGTGACTATGGCCCCAGTGACAGTTGGCCTTCACAATGGACATTGCCTGTGACCTAATCAGCCAGCACAATAGACCATGCATGTGGGGTTGTGATATATCTGGCTGTATGTTGATTGGTTGCTGTATTTTGTGTGGGAGTGTCTGTGTTTATTGTACGGATTGATTGGTTGTATTTCAAACCCCTGTGGGCCGTACTATGTTTGTGGATTGTAAATAAAAGAGGCTGTATGCCCCAGGACAGCAGTCCTAGCTTGACCTTCAAATCGCAGCCTTGACTCGTTATTGGAGGGAACTGCTATATCACACTGGGGATTGCTATGTTCTACATACTCCCTTGAGCTTTAATCACTTAGCCCTTTTAAGAGCTTGTTCCGGATACGCTCTACTGAAGGACAGAAGCCAATCCAGGGTGGACGGAAGACGGCGAGGCTCCAGCTAAGCTACGGCGGTTGTGGAGTCTGTGGTGGCTGTGGTGTCCAGTGCGGTGCTTGTGGTCCTCGGCGCAAGCTAGGAAGCGTCCATCGACGGAGGGTACTCGGTCGGAGTACACGGAGCTCCGTTACATTGGTGGCAGTGGTGGGATGGCTTCCCTAGTGCGAGGAGCAGCATCCTGGGAACACCAAGCAAACCTTGAGTATTGGTATAGTCACGTACGGTTTGACGCTATGCTGAAGGGGCGGTTGGATCTCTACAGGCCCTACCTAACAGAGGAACTTGTACAGAAAATAAGGAGAGAACTGGCAAGGGATCTGCAGGAGGAAGCAGAACATCGAGCAGAGATGGCAAAGTATTCTGTCCCTGCACCCCAGCGGCAGGGTGAGTTACAGAGGGCCAAAGGTGTGCGTCCTTCCCCCAGCGGCAGTGTGAAGTCCAGAGGGCCGAAGGTGTCGTCCTTCCCCCAGCGGCAGTGTGAAGTCCAGAGGGCCGAAGGTGTCGTCCTTCCCCCAGCGGCAGTGTGAGTTACAGAGGGCCGAAGGTGTCGTCCTTCCCCAGCGGCAGTGTGAAGTCCAGGGGCCGAAGGTGTCGTCCTTTCCCCAGCAGCAGTGTGTCCTACAGGGAGCAGAGACAGTTGGTCTCTCTCTCCAGCAGCAGGACAATGTTACGGGAGTGGAGACAGGCGGTCTCCCACTCCAGTGGCAGCCTGAGTTTCAGGGAGAGGAACACAGCACCCCCTCTCCCCAGCGGCAGCTTATCCTAACAAGGGGAGACACCAATCTCCCAGCCGGCGCAGATGGGACCGTGGTCTCTGTGCCTGACCTACAGGGATGCTGGACAGCCTGTCCAGATCCCCAACTACCTGCACCGGGACAACAGGAGGAGGGGGTAAGTACAAACTCTCCTCCCCAGCTAACACCTAACTTGGCCCCAGGGTAAACAGAGGAGATGTTAACCCCCACTGGCGCCCATGTTCCCCTGGCTACTAAGCCGGACTATGTTCCCAGCCCCCCAGCAGAAGAGCTGGCAGCTGGGCAGAGTGCAGTCGGCCTCTGCCCTCCCTTAAGTCCCCACAGCATGTTGCCCCAGCACCCCAGAGGAATATCCGGGTGCATTAACTGCTTCTTGTGGGTGGGTCACTCTTGTACCTGTTTGTTGTGGGTGGGCTACTCTGGCATTTGTCTATTGTGGGTTGGTGGATCGACTAACGTAGGCACTGACCGACAGGAGGTCAGGTGCCTGGTTAGTCTTCCCCCCAAAGGGGAGATATGTGACAAACTGCCATTTATCCCTGGTCATTGGAGAGGCCTGCTTGTCAGCCTCTTACCCTGTGACTATGGCCCCAGTGACAGTTGGCCTTCACAATGGACATTGCTCTGTGACCTAATCAGCCAGCACAATAGACCATGCATGTGGGGTTGTGATATATCTGGCTGTATGTTGATTGGTTGCTGTATTTTGTGTGGGAGTGTCTGTGTTTATTGTACGGATTGATTGGTTGTATTTCAAACCCCTGTGAGTCCGTACTATGTTTGTGGATTGTAAATAAAAGAGGCTGTATGCCCCAGGACAGCAGTCCTAGCTTGACCTTCAAATCGCAGCCTTGACTCGTTATTGGAGGGAACTGCTATATCACACTGGGGATTGCTATGTTCTACATACTCCCTTGAGCTTTAATCACTTAGCCCTTTTAAGAGCTTGTTCCGGATACGCTCTACTGAAGGACAGAAGCCAATCCAGGGTGGACGGAAGTAACGTATTTCAGTGCAAAAAGAGAAACATATATGCAGTTCACTGTTGCATTAATTTGCGGTAACAGAATTTAGTGACATATTTCAGGACTAAAAGAAAAATATATGCGCAGTTCACTTCTCAGTTCTCTTCTGCAGCTACTGTATATGTGGTGAAAGCATTTAGTGGCGTATTTCAGTAGAAAAATATATATATGCAGTTCACTTTTGCAGCTATATGTAGTGAAAGCGTTTAGTGGTGTATTTTATTACAAAAAGAAAATATATACGCAGTTCACTTCTGCATTTTAAGGTGGTGAAAGCATTTAGGGACATATTTCAGTACAAAAGAAATATATATACACAGTACAGTGTTGCAGTTATTTGCGGTAAAAGCATTTAGTGACTTATTTCAGTACCAAAATAAAAATATATTCTCACTTCGCTTCTGCAGTTATATGGGGTGTTTAGTGGAGTATTTCATTACAAAAGAAAAATATATACACAGTTCACTCCTGCAGTTATATGTATTGACAGAGTTTAGTGGCCTATTTCAGTACAAAAGAAAAATATATACGTACTTCACTGTTGCAGTTATTTGTGGTGAAAGCGTTTAGTGGCCTATTTCATTGAAAAGCCTGTTGTGTAAAAGTATAATATAATTTGGGTCCAATTGCTTTTCTGCAGTGCAGTGATATATTCTGAAGCCCTGTTTTCAGTGTATTACTGCAAAATAAAAATATATTTGCCATCCAGCGTTGTACTTCTCAGTTGAAAAGCCTGTTGTGTAAAAGTAGAACAAAATTTGGGCCTAATTGACGTTCTGCGGTGCTGTGATGTATTGTGAAGCCCTGTTTTCAGTGTATTCCTGGTGAAATAATATATTCGCTTCTTCTTAGTGCTAACATCGATCTGTAAGGCTTAGTTGATAGTTCTGTTATTTGGTCAGTTTTGGCCCCGTGACTGCCCAAAGAAGTGAAGTATGCAGTGATTCTAAGAGCGACCCATGTCATCTGCATGTTATACTGACTCACAGTATTATTTCACTACCACAGCAGACTTCCTATGCGTGTTACTGTAAGGCATAGTGTTCTACACCCCTTTAAAGGCTCCCTGCAGGCCGGAAATAGCAGTTTTTAACGTAATTGGATTGAAGCGAATCTTTTAGAAAAATTCGGCAAACCGGCCAAATCTAATTTCTGAGAAATCTCTAGTCATAAGGTATCCGTGCAAATGATGATCTGGACAATTCAAATGCTTGTTGTCATAGATACATTATTGAATGTTTTTCTAGGTTTTTGAACCTTTCTCTACCAAGTGTAGAGGATATTAACCTTTTTTGACCAAGGCCTTTAATTTTAAAAGGTACCAAAAATGTATCTTTTAATATGTAGTTTTATATACAAAAAAACATGTAGAGATATATTATAACATTCAATCCTTCTTTTTATCTATTTGTAATTCAATTTAATACATTTTATAAAACAAATTGTTCAAAAAATATATTATTTCCTTTACCCATGTATAATGACACTTGGTATGACACTACTGATATAGGTTAAATAAAGTACATATGTTGGGAAAACATATGTACTTTATTTAACCTATATCAGTAGTGTCATACTAGAGATATTCACTGTATAAAGGGAACGTTAAAATATACTTTTATTCAAAAATACATTAAAATGATAATCCTTGAGGGAAAGATCAAAGGTCGACACACTAACAAAAATTGATGTGTCCCTGGTGAATCAATTAGTAATCCATCCAGCGGATTGGGAACACATAGATCATGGATGGTTAACAAGAAGCCCAAAAATGGTGATTAATGGACTACACTTCACCTAGGGAGTAACATTCATACTGGTATGTGATCACTATTATACTGGCAGATAAGTGAACAATCTGAGGGGTACAACACTTCCCCTGCTGTCAGAAATCACTGCCTAATAGTAGACCACATATCATTAGAGGTGAGGTTGCACATTGCTAGTGGACATAAACGCCCTGAGCCCTGGTTGCCACACTGTGTGTGGGAAGGACGCTATTGACTTGCCCAAAGCAATGGGGACTGCAAAATTCACCTGACTACCTAGCATGTAAGGACTAGGTTGCCACCTCACTAACTAGCGTCTGACTCGACGCGTTTCTTGTGCTAATTCATCAGGAGTAATAGCGCTACTGGAGTGGGTGAACAAACGCCGTCACACTGATGGTGTGTAACAGCTAGTCCGGCGCTTGAATGGCCGTGAAACGGCCGCTCTGGCGCCAGAATATAAGGACATAAGACCGCCCACAAGGGGAGGGACCAGGGCTGGGCACAACCAATCAGGACATGAGGGGGCGGTAACAAGTACACAGTGCCCGCCCAAGTCCTGACGTCGTGAGATATCAGCCCCGTCACTTGGATTAAAGTATGGCAAGCTAGTACACTTTACTTGTTTCATCTGCTTTTCATCATTCAGCAGCCTGTACTCGTGAATCTCTCCTTATTCCAAAACGTAGGGATGAGGATGGAGACCAGATCCGACTAATTGCAACCTTTGACGCCGCAAATGGACCCATTATGGATTGTCTACGGAAACATTGGGGCATCCTGCAGGTGGACAAAGACATTGGACATCTGATGGGTGATAAACCTGCGGTTACATTTCGTAGAGGTCGCAATTTAAAGGACCGTCTGGTCCACAGTTTCTTTCAACCTCCTCGCCCGAGTACGTGGCTTGCCAGTTCTGCCACAGGTACATTTCGATGCGGGGACTGTATAGCTTGTGGTTCTATTCAGACGGGACGCACGTTCACCAGTACAACCACATCCAGATCCTACACAATTAAATCATTTATTAATTGTAGGACGTCAGGTTTGGTGTACTTGGGTACGTGCGTTTGTGGCTTGCAATATGTGGGAAAGACGATCCGGGAGTTTCGCAGACGGATTGGCGAACATCTGAATGACATCAGAAAGCGGTCAGATACCCCCATTGCACGCCACATTGATGTGCAACATTCTGGTGATCCCCGCTCGATCAAATTCCAGGGTCTTGAGGTCATCAGACCCTCACCTAGTTGTGGTGACCTTGACCGTCTGGTCCTACAAAAAGAAGCACAATGGACCTACAGACTGGACACAGTTCGACCGCATGGGTTAAATGAATATATTTCATTTACCAGCTTCATTGAATAGTCCTATCGGTCATCTCTATACCAACAGGTTCTCTCTGCTATCTTCTTTCCCCAATTGTGACATATGGGGCGATCCAAGTATGGTGGGGTTACTGTATTTACATTGCCGTACTACTGCACAAATATAGTAGTGGATTATACCTAGACATTATAGGTGGCTTGTGATAATACGTCATGCTTCCCCACTATACATCATTAATTGTGACCAAACCACTGTCCATTAAATCTTCAGCAATTCCCTCTTTCTCTGTTGTTATTGAATGACACTCCGATGATGAGGCTATCTTTAACAGTATACATTGATGGATAGATAGCCTCTTTAACATCATCATCTATAACATCAGATAATACATGCTGGTGATCGCTACCTCTTTTTCACTTATCCTTTTTCTCCTTGTTGCCACTGTAAGTAAAGTGTACTAGCTTGCCATACTTTAATCCAAGTGACGGGGCTGATATCTCACGACGTCAGGACTTGGGCAGGCACTGTGTACTTGTTACCGCCCCTCATGTCCTGATTGGTTGTGCCCAGCCCTGGTCCCTCCCCTTGTGGGCGGTCTTATGTCCTTATATTCTGGCGCCAGAAGCGGCCGTTTCACGGCCATTCAAGCGCCGGACTAGCTGTCACACACCATCAGTGTGACGGCGTTTGTTCACCAACTCCAGTAGCGCTATTACTCCTGATGAATTAGCACAAGAAACGCGTCGAGTCAGACGCTAGTTAGTGAGGTGGCAACCTAGTCCTTACATGCTAGGTAGTCAGGTGAATTTTTGCAGTCCCCATTGCTTTGGGCAAGTCAATAGCGTCCTTCCCACACACAGTGTGGCAACCAGGAGCTCAGGGCGTTTATGTCCACTAGCAATGTGCAACCTCACCTCTAATGATATGTGGTCTACTATTAGGCAGTGATTTCTGACAGCAGGGGAAGTGTTGTACCCCTCAGATTGTTCACTTATCTGCCAGTATAATAGTGATCACATACCAGTATGAATGTTACTCCCTAGGTGAAGTGTAGTCCATTAATCACCATTTTTGGGCTTCTTGTTAACCATCCATGATCTATGTGTTCCCAATCCGCTGGATGGATTACTAATTGATTCACCAGGGACACATCAATTTTTGTTAGTGTGTCGACCTTTGATCTTTCCCTCAAGGATTATCATTTTAATGTATTTTTGAATAAAAGTATATTTTAACGTTCCCTTTATACAGTGAATCCCTCTAATTATTAGGGACGTCTACCTTATAAGATATTTTTCCGTTAATCATACTAGAGATAAGCAAATAATTGTAAATGACTTGAATTTGACCCAAATTTTCCGAATCCAAATTTTTGGTGATTAAATTTTGGAAACGTTTTAAAAAAATTATTCAACCGCTTTTCAGATCAGAAGACAAGTTAAACATGACCCCAGGTAGTGTGTTTGTGTAAATGTCTGTGTGTGTGTAAAAACAATTCTACAGTGCTGTGTGTTATTAAACAGACTTTTACCACCAGCAGCCATGCGTTTACCCATAGTCATATAGGTTGCCGTGACTTTCAGATTACTTATTCTGGCTTGGCTTTAAAGAGCCTGACATGAGTGGCATACAGTCCTAGAAGACCTCAGAATTTCATCCCTAACTTTTCAAGGCAATTCGAGAACTTTAGATTTGGGTTAAATTTATTTTTATTATTATTAATTATTATATTTATTATTCAAATTGCCTAACTGATTCGGCCAAATCAAATCTGAATTGAATTTCAAAAATTTCCCTCATCATTGTTTAAAATACCTAAGAACAAAGGTCCCTCCAATATGTATAGCTCCCTCCAATATGTACATGGTATATGGGCAATCTTTGAGCTCTGTGTACAGTATAGTGTTTGTGACAGGAACATGTTCCTATTACTTCAGTAGAATTGGACAATATGTCGGCCTGATCTCTAGAGTTATATAAAGAAAGTTTTGCCATTAAATTGGCAGGCCTATATACACGTCCTGTCTGTATGGTGAACACACAATTAGGATGTATAGTGTATATACAGATGTTATACACCAAAGGGTGAATGACTGAACCTGAAAATTCAAAGCTACTTCTATGTCTCTATGTATTTCGCTTTTCATTTGTTTCATTCTCATCTTTCTACAGCCTTTTATTTTAAGTTCAGGGATCAGTGGGAATAATGTGCCTGCTTGGACCATGTAAACACAGCCATATAATGGATATAATGGATGATTACTCACATGTTACTGACCAAGCTTTCCTGACTATGCTCTCAAACTTCTGATCTGTATCAGGATGACTTCTGCCTCTCTGGATTTAATGTTTCAAGCCATCCTACCCATTACCATGATACCCTCTTCTATATGCATGTTCTCCATATTTTACATTGTGATAGTTTGCCTTCTAAAAACAAAATTGTGGCATAGCCCATCAGATGCTATTTTATGGAGGTACTGAGCCACCATACAGTGGCAGATGCAGTGGACTCCATAGTCTATCATGCAGGCTATGTGCACGTGGTGAGCATGAGACCTTACCTAAATTCTAAATAGGGAACCAATCTGTTTTCCAATATCTCTTGCAACTCTAAAGATATTCATCATGAGAACAATGAGAAGAACATATTACGTTTGTGAGGATATTTCAGAATTTTACATCATCTATTATAGCTACAGCCAATAAAGTGCACATTGAGCGTCACATTTTAGCCCGAGGGAGCTTCATGTCATGTATCTTATGGAGGTTTAATTGCAGTCACAGTGTTTATGAAAGAGTAAAATTAGAAACTCAGAAACCAGATAAGCAACCGGCATAAAATTAACCTGTATTATTATGATTTATGATCATCTCGTACCTTTAACAAAAGAGCAAGTCAAGGGCCTGAGGTAGTTCAGATACCATGCCTTTGATTACAATAAGGTGATTATGTTGGCATTGCCACCGTGTCCATGTGACCATTGGAAAGTATGGTAAATTAGATTTCAGGAGAAAGAAAAGTGTCTCTCTAAAGCCCCCTACAGGTAGCTACCATGTAAGTCCATGTGTGACCCCTATTCTCATTGGTGGTTTAGCATCTGTACTTTATAATCATTTTACTCTTTCTGTAGTCGAATAGCGATTTCCTTCACTGTATGGGAAAGAGTGATCAATAATTTCATTGTTCGTCCCCATATAGAATCATTCTTTGCTGCCGGCAAACAATGATTTACGTGACCACATGAATTACTCAATGAATTAACATTTTGAAAGTTCATTGGGTAATCAGTGTAGTGCCCTGGAGCAGAGGTACTTTGGACATTTGTGGACATTTGTCCCTGTTTCCCTTTGCAAAGTTATAAACTTCAAACTTTTGTTGTTTATTTGCACTGTATTTGAGAGGCTCTGTGGAAAGGGTTAAAGGGTTTCTGTCACCAGATTTAACCCTATTAAACTGTCTGACATTAACGATGTGCTAATGTCAGCAGACACTAACTTTCCTAATGTTATGCTTCTGGATGCTCCCGTTACTGTACAATTTTAACTTTTATAATATGCTAATTAGCCTCTAGGAGCAGGGGGTGTTGCTCCTGCCCCTAGAGGCTCCGCTTGCCCACCTCAAGTCACGCCCTGCAGTGGCGGATTAACATAGGGGCGTTCGGTCGGCAGCCCGGGCCCGGCATCACTGGGGGCCCAATGCTGACCCGAGCGCCCACATACTGCGGCGGGGCACAGGAGCGCATAGTTCCCTGCCCCGCTGCCGATCAACATCATAGGCTTCAGGCCTAGTAGGCATGAGGCCTATGTGGTAGTATATTCCCGGTGCAGGCGTGCGTGATGACATCATCACGTGCCTGCGCCGGGACGCAGGACAATGAGGATTGCGCGCCTGCAGCCTGCCTCACCATCCCGAACCCAGGTAAGTATTAGCTTTTAGTGGTTGTTTTTTTTCTGTGTGTGCCTTTGGGGGCCAGAGGAGGACATGGGGACAGTGTGGGGGCAAATATTTTCATGGGAGGGCAGTGTGGAGGCTAATTACTTTATGGGAGCAGTGTGGAGGAAATTACTATATGGGGCAGTGTGGGAAATTACTATATGGGGCAGTGTGGGAAATTACTATATGGGGCAGTGTGGGGAAATTACTATATGGGGCAGTGTGGGGAAATTACTATATGGGGCAGTGTGGGAAATTACTATATGGGGCAGTGTGGGAAATTACGATATGGGGACAGTGTGTGGAAATTACTATATGGGGACAGTGTGGGGAAATTACTATATGGGGGCAGTGTGGGAAATTACTGTATGGGGGCAGTGTGGGAAATTACTATATGGGGGCAGTGTGGGGAAATTACTGTATGGGGGCAGTGTAGGGAAATTACTGTATGGGGGCAGTGTGGGAAATTACTATATGGGTCAGTGTGGGGAAATTACTGTATGGGGGCAGTGTGGGTGAAATTACTATATGGGGCAGTGTGGGAGAATTTACTGTATGGGGGCAGTGTGGGAGAATTTACTGTATGGGGGCAGTGTGGGAGAAATTACTGTATGGGGGCAGTGTGGGGAAATTACTATATGGGGGCAGTGTGGGGAAATTACTGTATGGGGGCAGTGTAGGGAAATTACTGTATGGGGGCAGTGTGGGGTAAATTACTATATGGGGCAGTGTGGTAGAATTTACTGTATGGGGGCAGTGTGGGGAAATTACTATATGGGGGCAGTGTGGGAGAAATTACTGTTTGGGGGCAGTGTGGGAGAAATTACTGTATGGGGGCAGTGTAGGGAAATTACTATATGGGGCAGTGTGGGAGAATTTACTGTATGGGGGCAGTGTGGGGAAATTACTATATGGGGCAGTGTGGGAGAATTTACTGTATGGGGGCAGTGTGGGGAAATTACTATATGGGGCAGTGTGGGAGAATTTACTGTATGGGGGCAGTGTGGGAGAAATTACTGTATGGGGGCAGTGTGGGGAAATTACTATATGGGGGCAGTGTGGGGAAATTACTGTATGGGGGCAGTGTAGGGAAATTACTGTATGGGGGCAGTGTGGGGTAAATTACTATATGGGGCAGTGTGGTAGAATTTACTGTATGGGGGCAGTGTGGGGAAATTACTATATGGGGCAGTGTGGGAGAAATTACTGTTTGGGGGCAGTGTAGGGAAATTACTGTATGGGGGCAGTGTGGGGAAATACTGTATGGGGCAGTGTGGGGAAATTGCTATATGGGGGTAGTGTGGGGAAATTACTATATGAGGGCAGTGTAGGGATGTTGCTATTAGGGGACATTATTTTTGGGGACACTATACAGGGATTATTACCTGGAGCACAATATAGGGTGCTGTTATTATTGCTGGGGGCACTCTAGGGGACATTAAAACTGCTGTAGACACTATAGGGACCTTTCAGGATAATTTATCAAACTGTTGTAGTAGAACTGGCTTAGTTGTCCATAGAAACAGATTCCACCTTTCATTTTTGACATCTCCTCTGAAAAATGAAAGGTGGAATCTGATTGATTGCTATGGGCAACTAAGCCAGTTCTACTTTACAGCAGTTTGATAAATGACCCCAATTATGAGAAACCTAACATGTCTGTGTAACAAACCCTGTAGAGACGAGATGCGGCTGAAAAGAATTTGTCATGGCGGTCTGGGTCAGACGGAGAAGAAGAGGAAAGAGAAGTTATACATGACAGGAGATATCCCTGGATGTAAGCGGTATGTGGTGCTGTATTCTCACTGCTGTGACCTACATCTCATCTTCTCCCCTAAGTCTTTTTATTATAATCATATTGTAATTTGTCACCTGCAGTCCTATGTAACAGCCCAGATAACAGTGATAACTTTCTGTGTGCAGATAATGTAGTAGATGTTCCCTATGTAACACCCCACATAACACAGTGAACTATTGTGTTATGTGGGGTGTTACATAGGACTGCAGGTAACATCTATGACATCTGTACTCAGAGAGTTATGAGATGGTGTGGCTCCGACTCATGGCACCCCTGCCAATCCGCTGGTTTGAGGAGACTGCGATGTCCCAGTGAGCGCCGCAGCCTCTTTGCTCAGCGCTGTCTATTTGATAGCACTGCGCTTGGTATTGCAGCTCAGCCCCAATCACTCAGATGAGACAGAGCTGCGCCTGCAGCTAGGCCATGTGAACAATGAATGTGATGTCCTATGGCATAGGAGGAGACTGTAGCGCTCACGAAGCACCGCAGCCTCTTCATACAGAAAACGTAAACTTAAAATGGAGGAGGGGCCCGAGTTGGGTAGACAGCCCGGGCCTATCATGCACTTAATCCGCCCCTGACGCCCTGCCGTCCTTTATTGACAGGCACATCATGGGGGACACAATGGGGTCATCTGCCTGCTGGGGGCATTTATACTGGCACATCTCGAGGCATTTACACTGGCACATTATAGGGGACACTAAGGGGCATCTTATACTCGCACATTATGAGGACACTATGGTGTTGGAGGGAAAAACATTATGGGGCACTAAGAAGGGGCATTCTGGGGGACACTATGGGGGAATCTTATACTGGCACATTATGGGAGCACTACGGGAAAGGAGCACTGTGTGGGCATTTACTAGGGGCATTATATAGCGGTAGTATTTTATACTTGCACATATTATGGGGGCACTATGGATACATTATCTCAACTCCTGTGCTGCATATATCCTTGTCATTAATTCTCTAAATACATCAGATTCTGGGCTTCTTTTTTTGTGCTAAAAGTACATTTGCTCTGTGCACCACATTTGTGATTGTAAAAAATATAATCAGTAAATACATCTGTTTCACTGGGGTAGAAAAAAATCCTCTGATTTCCCTATAAAGTACCTTATTGCCTTATACTGCAAATCAAATAAAATCGGTAAATTCCACTAAGACATTGTGGGTGGAAAGTACACGTAATTTTTGGCACAAAGTAAATTTGTGGCCTGCTCTGTACTACTGCTAGTGAAAGAATTTCACTTGCATCCGTCAGTTTCACTGGGGTTGAGGAAATCATATATTTGTTTGAAATAAATTCCATCCTCTGCCTGCACAGGCAATCTGATAGTGAAAATTAATCTGTTAAGTCTTCTGTTTCACTGGGGTTGAAAAAATCCTCTTTTTTCCTATTAAGTACCTTTTGCCTTTTACTGCAAATCAAATAAAATCAGTAAATTCTACTAGGACACTGTGTTTGAAATAAAAACATAATTTTGGCCCATAAAGTACCCCTGCGGTCTGCGTTGGTGTTCCTGCTGCACTGCATACCTGACTTGCCAAAATTTATTCAGTAAATTAGGTGGCATACTACCGATTGTTGGGGGATCTGTGTCACTTATATCTTTCAAAGTTACTTGTGACCTTAACCAATCTTTTATCTTTAACACGCTGACAGGGCCTATTGGGCAGGCCACACAGTGTAATAAATTTGTTTCTCATATTGTGGTGTGACCTAGAAATATATTTTATCTTTATCACACTGCCAGGGCATATTAGGCAGGGCACAAAGTCTATTAAATTCATCTGTCACATTCTGGTGTGACCAAAACCAATCTTTTTGTTTATGACACGGGCACGGCATACCTGACAGGGAACAAGTTTTAATAAATTTGTCTGTTCTTCATTGGGTAACCAAAAGAATAAGGGACGTGGCCATGAGTCGTGGTGCTGCTAGTGTTGGTGGGGCTCCTCTTGCAGGGAGAGGACGTGTTGGATCTGTGCCAGCTACACGCCCAAATGAAACACCTTCCTCAGGTTCGCTTAGATGACAGGGCCTTCCACGTTATTTAGTAGGCCCGAATGCCGCTCTATGAATGGTGAGGCCAGAGCACGTACAGGCGCTAGTAGATTGGGTGGCTGATAGTGCCTCCAGTACCTTCACATTGTCTCCCACCTGGTCCACTGCTGAAAGCTCAGAGTTGGCACCTTCAGGCCATGGGCAGCTATCTAGCACCTCACCCTCTTGCAAATCAGCCAAGCAGTCTGAGCCCCAAGTCATGCAGCAGACTCCCATGCTTTTGATGACTCTGCTGGCAAGGTTCCCCGGCCCATCCACCTAGCCCTGCTCCAGAAGTGGAAGAGATTGAGTACACTGATGCCTAAACAGGACATAGGAAGACTAACGCAGCACGTCTCGGATGATGAGGAAACACAGGTGCCAACTGCTGCAGCTTTCTGCTGTGTGCAAACCAACAAGGAGGGCAGGGGTGCAGAAGACTTGGTGGAAGATGATGTGGAGGACGATGAGGTTCTAGACCCTACATGGGATGAAGGTCATGCTAGTGACCTGTGCAGTTTGGATGAAGAAGCGGTGGTCGCACAGAGACACCAGCACAGCAAAAGAGGGAGCAGGGTGCAGAAGCAGAGCGCTCGTCCCCTAGATACTACGCTTGCTACTGCCCACCGCACCCAGCGACCAAGCACATCAAAGACAGCTCCAAAGAGTTCTCCGGCGTGGCATTTCTTCACACAATGTGCAGACGACAAGACATGAGTGGTTGGCACGCTGTGTAATCAGAGCCTAAAGCGAGGCATAAACATTCTAAACCTTAGCACAACCTGCATATCCAGGCATCAAAGTGCAAGACACGAGCTGCAGTGGAGTAAACACCTCCAAAAACCAAGAAAAGTCTCTGGCTCCTCCTGCTCCTTCTTCTGCTGCAACCTCAGCCTCTTCATCTACCTCTGGAGTGACAGTGGCAACGGCCATCTCGCAAATGGAGGATGTGACACCAATGCCACCACGTCCGTCACCTTCAACAAGCACCCCCAGTGTCCCACGGAAGCGTTCAGCTGTCCATCTTCCAAACACTGGATCGAAAGAGGAAGAACCTCCCTACCCACCCGCGATCCCTGGCCCTGAATGCCAGCATTTTAAAATTGCTGGCCTTTGAAATGCTGTCATTCTGTCTGGTGGAGACGGAGAGTTTTAAGAACCTTATGGCGATGGCTGTCCCACAGTACGTTGTTTCAAGCCGCCACTACTTTCCCAGGCGAGCCATCCCATATCTGCACAAGCAAGTGACGGATAAAATAAGGTGTGCACTGCACGTAACGGCATCTATGGAAAAGTCCACATAACTACCGATACGTTGACCAGCAAGCATGGCCAGGGCCGTTATATCTCATTAACAGCACACTGGGTAAATGCAGTGGTGGCTGGGCCTGATGCGGATAGTTGTTTGGCTCATGTCCTTCCACCCCCGAAGATTGCAGGGTATTTCTCTTTGCCTCCTGTTGCCTCCTCCTCCTACTCCTCTTCCTCCTCTACCACCTCCTCATCCTCTCAGCATAACACCTTCACCGCCAACTTCAACACAGCCAGGGGGAAATGAGAGCAGGCAGTTTTTAAACTCATCTGTTTGGGGGACAAACCCCACACCGCGCAGGAGCTTTGGACGGGTCTGGAACAACAGACCGATGAGTGGTTGGTGCCACTGAGCCTCAAGCCCGGTCTGGTGGTGTGCGATAATGGGCAAAATCTTGTAGCAGCTCTGGGCCTAGCCGGTTTGACGCACATCCCTTGCCTGGCGCATGTGCTGAATTTGTTGGTGAAGAGATTCCTGAAAAACTACCCCGATATGTCAGAGCTGCTGCAGAAATTGCGGGCCATCTGTGTGCGCTTTTGGAGTTCACATCCTGCTGCTGCTCGCCTGTCTGCGCTGTAGCGTAACTTTGGTCTTCCCACTCAACGTCTCATATGCGACGTGCCCACAAGGTGGAACTCCACCTTGCACACCTTGGCGATAGTGGAGTTTTAGCTGGAGCACGCACGGGTCAGTCGCTCTGTGGAACAGCAACACTTCACCGCCACTGAGTGGGCCTCCATGTGAGATCTGTGTGCCTTGTTGTACTGTTTCGACTACTCCACCAAAATGGCCAGTGCGGATGATGCCGTTATGAGCGTTACTATCCCACTTCTATATCTTCGGGCTATGATGGAGGAAGATGTATCACAGCAGGAAGAGAAGGAGGAAGAGGGATCATTTCAACGGTTATCAGGCCAGTCATTTACAGGTGGCTCGGAGGGTGGGTTCCTGCACCAACATAGGCCAGGTACACAATTGTCAAGCCAGGGCACAGTTCTGGAAGATGAGGAGGAGGAGGAACTGTGTTCACAGCAGGGTGGTACCCAAAGCAACTCAGGGCATCACTTGTGCGTGGTTGGGAGGATACAGAGGACACAGACGATACACTTCCCGCAGAGGACCGCTTGTCCTTGCCTCTGGGCAGCCTGGCACACATAAGCGACTACATGCTGCAGTGCCTGCGCAACGATAGCTGAGTTGCCCACATTCTAATTTGTGCTGATTACTGGGTGGCCACCCTCCTGGATCCCCATTACAAGGACAACATGCCATTCTTAATTCCCTCACTGGAGTGTGATCGGAAGATGCGCGAGTACAAGCGCACGCTGGTAGACGCGCTGCAGGTGGCATTCACAACTGACACCAGGGGCTTAGTGGAAGCACAAGGCGAAGGCAGAGGAGGAGGATGAGGCCGCCAACGCATCCAGGGCACCGCCAGCACCTCAGAAGGCAGGGTTAGCATGGCCGAAATGTGGAAAAGCTTTGTCACCACGCCACAACAACCAGTACCACCAGCTTATACCCAACATCTTAGCAGGAGGCAGCATTTCAGCAACATAGTGGAGCAGTATGTGTGCACACAACTACACGTACTGACTGATGGGTCTGCCCTATTCAACTTCTGGGTCTCCAAATTGGGCACATGGCCTGAGCTTGCCCTTTATGCCTTGGAGGTGCTGGCCTGCCCTGCAGCCAGTGTGTTGTCTAAACATGTGTTTAGCATGGCAGGGGTGTTATCACAGACAGACAAGCGCAGCTGCCTGTCCACAGCCAATGTGGACAAGCTCACATTCATTAAAATGAACCAGGCATGGATCCCACAAGACTTGTCTGTACCTTGTGCAGAATAGACAACTATACCGACTTCACACAGCCATTGTTATACTCCACCACACTTTCTTTTTGTGTTATTTTATATATTCCACAATGTTTTGTGGTATACCCAAATAAAAAAAAAATAAAATAAAAAAACATGTTGGCTGCCTCCACCTCCTCCACCGCGGCTTCCACCTACACCTCCAATTCCACCTACACTACCACGTCCACCTACAATGCCACGTTCACTGCCTCCTCAACCTCCTAGTCCATATGGACCTCCTGCTCTTAGTTCATGATTAAAATTTGTAATTTTTATTTATTTTATTTTATTTTACATAATTTCCCTATCCACATTTGTTTTCAGGGCACTTACCCACATCTTGCTGCCTTTTGCAGCCCTCTATCCCTTTCCTGGACTTTTTAGAGCCATTTTAGTGCCCCAAAGTTTTTGTCCCCATTGAATTCAATAGGGTTCGGGTTTGGGGTCAAGTTCAGGACAAGATCGAATCCCGAACCTGAACTTTTTATGAGGTTCGGCTGAACCCGGCGAACCTGAACTTCCAGGTGTTCGCTCAACTCTACTCATTAGCAATAATCTGCTTCGACAATCAGGTAGTTTAAAGGAGTTGTCTCACTTCAGCAAATGGCAATTATCATGTAGAGAAAGTTAATACAAGGCACTTACTATTGTATTGTGATTGTCTTTGCTGGCTGGATTCATTTTTGCCTCTTTTTGCTGACTGGATTCATTTTTTCATCAAATTATATACTGCCCATATCCAGGTGTTACAACTACCCTGTAAAGCAGTGGTAGCCCTGCTTCTACACTATAGGAAAAAGCGCCACCCTCTCTGGGGGCCAGGACCATGGTGTTGCGTATAGGCACACATGCGCAGCAGCTTCCGTCTCAATCACCTCCTACCTGCGCTGCAGAGGTAGTCCTGACCCCTGGATACGAGCAGTGTATAATGTGATGGAAAAATTAACCAAGCCAGCAAAGGAGGACAATATGGACAATGACACAATACATTAGTAACTGCTTGGTATTTAGTTTGTCTAAGTAATACATATAATTTGCTTTAGTAAGACAACCCATTTGAGACAAGGTCAATACATTTTTATCCTGCAGGACTCCTTAATTATATCCACTGGTTCTACTGCCAGGAATAGGCTACTAATGCTGATTTTGTGACTACAGTTAACTAGAGATGAGCGAAATGAAGATGACAAAGTGAAATTCGATCCGAATTTAAAAAAAAAATTAGATTTGCACCGAATCCGAATTTCCTCACACTTTGTGGTAACGAATCACATTTTTTCCTAAAATGGTTGCTGCACGTGTAAGGACATGGAGCAAGGAACTCTGGGAAAGCGGGATCACCTATAATGCCATGCATGCAGCCAATAAGCAGCCAGCCAGCCCTGTGATGTCACAGCCCTATAAATGGCCTCAGCCATCTTGGATTCTGCCATATTCCAGTGTACTTAGTGCTTAGTGCAGGTAGAGACAGGCACCAGGGACAGTGCTAGAAAAAGGGTAATTGTGCTAAAAAAAAATGATTTACAACTACAGGGAAAGATTATTCAAGGTATAAGGAAAGGATATGGAGTAGAGTTGAGCGAACACCTGGATGTTCGGGTTCGAGAAGTTTGGCCGAACTTCCCGAACCCTATTGAAGTCAATGGGGACCCGAACTTTTGGGCACTAAAAAGGCTGTAAAATAGCCAAGGAAAGGGCTAGAAGGCTGCAAAAGGCAGCAAAATGTAGGCAAATCCCCTGCAAACAAATGTGGATAGGGAAATGACTTAAAATAAAATAAATAAAAATTAACCAATATCAATTGGCAACTTGGAGGAGGAGGAGGTGGATTAGGAGGTTGGGGTGGCATCAGGTGGGAATGCTATGGGAGTTAATGTTCTCATCACAGCCAAAAAGGATTTATTTCTGCCTGCAGTGCCACAGGCCTCATTCACAGACTCAGGCCCCTGGCACTCAGACGGAGGAGAAGTTTATGCAACTTTGGGTTTCCCCGCAAAATAATGGTAAATAAAAAAAAAAGAGGATTCAATAAAGAAGTGCCCTGGAGTACAAGAATATATGGTTACGGGAGGTATTTATAAATGTCTATTCTGCACAATGGATCCATGGGTGGTTCATTTTTATGAACGTCAGCTTGTCCACGTTGGCTGTGGACAAGCAGCTGCGTTTGTCAGTAATGACGCCACCTGCCGTGCTGAATACAAGTTTAGACAAAACGCTGGCCACCAGGCAGGCCAGAACCTCCAAGGCATAAAAAGTTAGCTCTGGCCACGTGGACAATTTGGAGACCCAGAAGTTGAATGGGGCCGAACCATCAGTCAGTACGTGGAGGGGTGTGCACACGTACTGTTCCACCATGTTAGTGAAATGCTGCCTCCTGCTAACACGTTCCGTATCAGGTGGTGGTGCAGTTAGCTATGGCGTGGTGACAAAACTTTTCCACATCTCTGCCATGCTAACCCTGCCCTCAGAGAAGCTGGCCATGACACAGCTGTGTTGGCGACCTCTTGCTCCGCCTCTGCCTTCACCTTGGGCTTCCACTTGTTCCCCTGTGACATTTGGGAATGCTCTCAGTAGCGCGTCTACCAATGTGCGCTTGTACTCGCGCATCTTCCTATCACGCTCCAGTGCAGGAAGTAAGGTGAGGACATTGTCTTTGTATCGGGGATCCAGTAGGGTGGCAACCCAGTAGTCCGCACACGTTAAAATATGGGCAACTCTGCTGTTGTTGCGCAGGCACTGCAGCATGTAGTCGCTCATGTGTGCCAGGCTGCCCAGAGGTAAGGACAAGATGTCCTCTGTGGGAGGCGTATCATCATCGTCCTCCGTTTCCCCCAGCAGAGTGGGCTGTGAACATGCTTCATCCTCATCCTCCTCCACCTCCTCGTCCTCTTTGTCCTCCAGTAGTGGGCCCTGGCTGGCCACTTTTTACCTGGCCTCTGCTTTTGCAAAAACTCCCTCTGAGCCACTTCTAAGAGACTGGCCTGAAAGTGCTAAAAATGAACCCTCTTCCTCCTCCTCCTCCTCCTGGGCCACCTCCTCTTCCATCATCGCCCTAAGTGTTTTCTCAAAGAGACATAGAAGTGGTATTATAACACTGATAACGGCGTCATCGCCACTGGCCATGTTGGTGGGGTACTCAAAACAGCACAACAGGGGACACAGGTCTCGCATGGAGGCCCAGTCATTGGTGGCGAAGTGGTGCTGTTCTGCAGTGCGACTGACCCGTGTGTGCTGCATCTGAAACTCCACTATGGCCTGCTGCTGCTCGCACAGTCTCTCCAGCATGTGCAATGTGGAGTTCCAACTGGTGGGCACGTCGCATATGAGGCGGTGAGCAGGACGGCCAAAGTTACGCTGTAGGGCAGACAGGCGAGCAGCAGCAGGATGTGAACACCGGAAGCGCGCACAGACGGCCCGCACTTTATGCGGCAGCTCTGACATGTCGGGGTAGTTGTGAATGAACTTCTGCACCACCAAATTCAGCACATGCGCCAGGCAAGGGATGTGCGTCAAACCGGCTAGTCCCAGAGCTGCGACGAGATTTCGCCCATTATCGCACACCACCAGGCCAGGCTTGAGCCCCACTGGCAGCAACCACTAGTCGGTCAGTTGTTCAATACCCCGCCACAACTCCTGCGCGGTGTGGGGCCTGTCCCCCCAAACATATGAGTTTCAGAACGACCTGCTGATGTTTACCCCGGGCTGTGCTGAAGTTGGTGGTGAAACTGTGTGGCTGACTGGATGAGCAGGTGGAAGAAGAGGAGGAGGAAGCCGAGTAGGAGGAGGAGGCTACATGAGGCAAACAATGATGCCCTGCGGTCCTTGGCGGCGGAAGGACGTGCGCCACAAAAACTCTCCGCCTGGGGCCCAGCCGCCACTACATTTACCCAGTGTGCAGTTAGGGAGATATAGCGTCCCTGGCCGTGCTTACTGGTCCACATATCTGTGGTTAGGTGGACCTTGCCACAGATGGCGTTGCACAGTGCACACTTGATTTTATCGGATACTTGGTTGTGCAGGGAAGGCATGGCTCTCTTGGAGAACTAGTGGCGGCTGGGAACAACATACTGTGGGACAGCCATCGCCATCAGCTGTTTGAAGCTGTCTGTGTCCACCAGCCTGAATGACAGCATTTCAAAGGCCAGTAGTTTAGAAATGCTGGCATTCAGGCCCAGGGCTCTAGGGTGGGTAGGTGGGAATTAATGTTTTCTCTCCAAGGTTTGTGAAATGGAGAGCTGAACGCTGCCAAGTGACATGGTGGAGATGCTTGGTGACGGAGGTGGTGGTGTTGGTGGCACATCCTCTGTTTGGTGGGTGGCAGGTGCCAACATTCCTCCCGAGGCGGAGGAAGAGGCCGAGGCAGCAGCAGAAGAGGGAGCAGGGGAGCCTGAGTGAGTTCCTTGTTTTTAAGGTGTTTACTCCACTGCAGTTCATGCTTTGCATGTAGATGCCTGGTCATGCAGGTTGTGCTAAGGTTGAGAACGTTAATGCCTCGCTTCAGGCTCTGATGGCACAGCGTTCAAACCACTCGGGTCTTGTCGTCAGCACATTGTTTAAAGAAGTGTCATGCCAGGGAACTCTTTGAAGCTGCCTTTGGGGTGCTCGGTCCCTGGTGGCGGTGGCCAGTAGCAGGTGAACTCTCTTGGCCTCCCTCTTTTGCTATGCTGTTGGCTCGGTCTCACCACTACCTCTTCCTCTGAACTCTGAAAGCCAGTGGCACGACCTTCATTCCATGTGGGGTCTAGGACCTCATCGTCCCTGCATCGTCTTCCACACAGTCTTCCTCCCTGACCTCCTGTTCAGTCTGCACACTGCAAAAAGACGCAGCAGTTGGCACCTGTGTTTCGTCATCATCAGAGACGTGCGGACTCCGATGAGGTGGTATTCCCATGTCCTCATCATCAGGAAACATAAGTGGTTGTGCATCAGTGCATTCTATGTCTTCCACCACTGGGGAAGGGCTAGGTGGATTCCTTTGGGATACCCTGCCAGCAGAGTCTTCAAACAGCATAAGAGACTGCTGCATAACTTGAGGCTCAGACAGTTTCCCTGATATGCATGGGGGTGATGTGACAGACTGATGGGCTTAGTTTTCAGGCGCCACCTGTGCACTTTCTGTAGAAGACTGGGTGGGAGATAATGTTGTGAACATGCTGGATCCACTGTCGGCCACCCAATTGACTAGCGCTTGGACTTGCTCAGGCCTTACCATCCTTAGAACGGCATTGCGCCCCATTAAATATCGCTGTAAATTCTGGTGGGTACCGGAACCTGAGGTAGTTGGTTCACTAGGACGTGTGTAGGGAACAGAATGGCCACGTCCTCTCCCAGCACCAGAGGGTCCACTAACAACACCACGACCATGTCCTTGTCCACGTACCTTACTAGATGTTTTCCTCATTGTTACCATTCACCACAATAAGAAAAAAATTATTTGGCCCAATGTATTAAATTCAAATTTAGGCCTTTTTTACAGGAAACTAACGCTATCTGGCTATCTATTTATGTACTGTATTACACTAATCCAGGCACAGCAGTAACCACAGATTTAGGGAATATCAATTGTAGGCCTAGTATTGAGGCTCTGGATAAAGGTATCCTTTACGGACAGATGTACATTTTGAGATGCACAGTGGCGTGTGAAAAATATATAGGATTATGCTTTCAGCACTTGAATTTTAACACTTTGTGTAATATACCCTTTAACGGAAAGAAATACACTTAGAGATGCAAAACGGTGTTTGCAAATGTAGAGGATTATGCTGTATTTTAACACTAACTGTAATATACCCTTTAACGGAAAGAAATACACTTAGAGATGCACCCTTTTACGGATAGATTTACACTTGGCCTGCAACAGCTGGAACACCAGATTTTGGGTTTTGCTATTTTGGCAATTGAAGTTCACCCCAGAAAATAATATTTCCTTTGCCGGACACTATTAAACTTGGCCAGCCACAGCTGAAACCACTGATTTATGGTATTGCTATTTTGTCAATTGAATTTCACCCCAGAACAAATATATCATTTGCCGGACACTATTTAACTTGTCCAGTTACAGCTGGAACTCCAGATTTATGGTATTTCTATTTTTGTAACTGAATTTCACCCCAGAAAATAATATATTCTTTGACGGACACTATGAAACTTGTCCAGTCACAGCTGGAAAACCAGATTTATGGTATTTCTATTTTTGCTACTGAATTTCATCCCAGAAAAAATATATCCTTTGCCGGACACTATTAAACTTGGCCAGCCACTGCTGGGACACCAGATTTAGGGATTGCTATTTTGGCAATTGAATTTCACCCCAGAAAATTATCTATTCTTTTCCAGACACTATTAAACTTGGCCAGCCACAGCTGAAACCACTGATTTACGGTATTGCTATTTTGGCAATTGAATTTCACCCCAGAAAATTATCTATCCTTTGCAGGACAGTATTAAACTTGGCCAGCCACAGCTGAAACCACTGATTTACGGTATTGCTATTTTGGCAATTGAATTTCACCCCAGAAAATTATCTATCCTTTGCCGGAGACTATTAAACTTGGCCAGCCACTGCTGGGACACCAGATTTACGGAATTGCTATTTTGGCAATGAATTTCACCCCAGAACAAAATAAATCCTTTGCCGGACACTATTAAACTTGGCCAGCCACAGCTGAAACCACTGATTTATGGTATTGCTATTTTGGCAATTGAATTTCGCCCAGAAAAAATATATTCTTTGCTGGACACTATTAAACTTGGCCAGCCACAGCTGAAACCACTGATTTATGGTATTGCTATTTTGGCAATTCAATTTCACCCCAGAAAAAAATATATCCTTTGCCGGACACTATTAAACTTATCCAGTCACAGCTGGAATACCAGATTTACAGTATTTCTATTTTTGCAACTGAATTGCACCGCAGAAAATAATATATCCTATGATGGACACTATGAAACTTGTCCAGTCACAGCTGGGATACCAGATTTACGGTATTGCTATTTTGGCAATTGAATTTCACCCGAGAAATAATATATATCGTTTGCCGGACACTAATAAACTTGGCCAGCCACAGCTGAAACCACTGATTTATAGTATTGCTATTTTGGCAATTGAATATCACCCCAGAAAAAAATATATCCTTTGCCGGACACTATTTAACTTGGCCAGCAACAGCTGACACCACTGATTTATGGTATTGCTATTTTTGCAATTGAATTTCACCCCAAAAAAATATATATCCTTTGCCGGACACTATTAAACTTGTCCAGTCACATCTGGAACACCAGATTTACGGTATTTCTATTTTTGCAACTGAATGTCACCGCAGAAAATAATATATCCTATGACGGACCCTATGAAACTTGTCTAGTCACAGCTGGATCATCAGATTTACTGTATTTCTATTTTGGCAACTGAATTTCACCCCAGAAAATAATAAATCCTTTGAAGGACACTATTAAACTTGGCCAGCCACTACTGGGACACCAGGTTTACTGTATTGCTATTTTGGCAATTGAATTTCACCCGAGAAAAAAATATATCCTTTGCCAGACACTATTAAACTTGGTCAGCCACAGCTGAAACCACTGACTTATGGTATTGCTATTTTGGCAATTTAGTTTCACCCCAGAACAAAATATATCCTTTGCCAGACACTATAAAAACTTGTCCAGTCACAGCTGGAACACAAGATTTACGGTATTTCTATTTTTGCAACTGAATTTCACCCTAGAAAATAATAATTCCTTTGACGGACACTATTAAACTTGGCCAGCCACAGCTGAAACCACTGATTTATGGTATTGCTATTTTGGCAATTGAATTTCGCCCCAGAAAAAAATATATTCTTTGCCAGACACTATTAAACTAGGCCAGCCACAGCAGAAACCACAGATTTATGGTATTGCTATTTTGGCAATTGAATTTCACCCCCAAAAAAAATATATCCTTTGCCGGACACTATTAAACTTATCCAGTCACAGCTGGAATACCAGATTTACGGTATTTCTATTTTTGCAACTGAATTTCACCGCAGAAAATAATATATCCTATGACGGACACTATGAAACTTATCCAGTCACAGCTGAGATACTAGATTTACGGTATTGCTATTTTGGCAATTGAATTTCACCCCAAAAAAAATATATATCCTTTGCCGGACACTATTAAACTTGGCCAGCCACAGCTGAAACCACTGATTTATGGTATTGCTATTTTGGCAATTAAATTTCACCCCAGAAAAAAATATATTCTTTGCCGGACACTATTAAACTTGTCCAGTCACAGCTGGACTACCAGATTTACGGTATTTCTATTTTTGCAACTGAATTTCACCGCAGAAAATAATATATCCTATGACGTACACTATAAAACTTGTCCAGTCACAGCTGGGACACCAGATTTACGGTATTGCTATTTTGGCAATTGAATTTAACCCCAGAGCAATATATATCCTTTGCCGGACACTATGAAACTTGTCCAGTCACAGCTGGAACACCAGATTTACTGTATTTCCAATTTATCAACTGAATTTCACCCCAGAAAATAATAAATCCTTTGACGGACACTAATAAACTTGGCCAGCCACAGCTGAAACCACTGATTTATGGTATTGCTATTTTGGCAATTGAATTTCACCCCCCCAAAAAAAGTATACCCTTTGCCGGACACTATTAAACTTGTCCAGTCACAGCTGGAACACCAGATTTACGGTATTTCTATTTTTGCAACTGAATGTCACCGCAGAAAATTATATATCCTATGACGGACCCTATGAAACTTGTCTAGTCACAGCTGAAACATCAGATTTACTGTATTTCTAGTTTGGCAACTGAATTTCACCCCAGGAAAATAATAAATCCTTTGATGGACACAATTAAACTTGGCCAGCCACTGCTGGGACACCAGGTTTACTGTATTGCTATTTTGGCAATTGAATTTCACAGAGAAAAAAATATATCCTTTGCCAGACAGCAGACACTAATAAACTTGGCCAGCCACAGCTGAAACCACTGATTTATGGTATTGCTATTTTGGCAATTGAATTTCACCCTAGAACAAAATATATCCTTTGCCAGACACTATAAAAACTTGTCCAGTCACAGCTGGAACACCAGATTTACGGTATTTCTATTTTTGCAACTGAATTTCACCGCAGAAAATAATAAATCCTTTGACGGACACTATTAAACTTGGCCAGCCACTGCTGGGACACCAGACTTACGGTATTGCTATCTTGGCAATTGAATTTCACACCAGAAAAAAATATATCCTTTGCCGGACACTATTAAACTTGGCCAGCCACAGCTGAAACCACTGATTTATGGTATTGCTATTTTGGCAATTGAATTTCGCCCCAGAAAAAAATATATTCTTTGCCGGACACTATTAAACTAGGCCAGCCACAGCTGAAATGAAAAATTTATCTTATTGCTATTTTGGCAATTGAATTTCACCCCAGAAAAAAAAATATTCTTTGCCAGACACTATTAAACTTATCCAGTCACAGCTGGAATACCAGATTTGCTATGACATTTTGGCAATTGAATTTCACCCGAAAAAATATAACCTTTGCCAGACAGCAGACACTATTAAACTTAGCCAGCCACAGCTGAAACCACTGATTTATGGTATTGCTATTTTGGCAATTGAATTTCACCCTAGAACAAAATATATCCTTTGCCAGACACTATAAAAACTTGTCCAGTCACAGCTGGAACACCAGATTTACTGGTATTTCTATTTTTGCAACTGAATTTCACCGCAGAAAATAATAAATCCTTTGACGGACACTATTAAACTTGGCCAGCCACTGCTGGGACACCAGACTTACGGTATTGCTATCTTGGCAATTGAATTTCACACCAGAAAAAATATATCCTTTGCCGGACACTATTAAACTTGGCCAGCCACAGCTGAAACCACTGATTTATGGTATTGCTATTTTGGCAATTGAATTTCGCCCAGAAAAAATATATTCTTTGCCGGACACTATTAAACTAGGCCAGCCACAGCTGAAATGAAAAATTTATCTTATTGCTATTTTGGCAATTGAATTTCACCCCAGAAAAAAAATATTCTTTGCCAGACACTATTAAACTTATCCAGTCACAGCTGGAATACCAGATTTACGGTATTTCTATTTTTGCAACTGAATTTTGGCAATTGAATTTCACCCGAGAAAAAAATATAACCTTTGCCAGACAGCAGACACTATTAAACTTAGCCAGCCACAGCTGAAACCACTGATTTATGGTATTGCTATTTTGGCAATTGAATTTCACACCAGAACAAAATATATCCTTTGCCAGACACTATAAAAACTTGTCTAGTCAAAGCTGGAACACCAGATTTACGGTATTTCTATTTTTGCAACTGAATTTCACCGCAGAAAATAATAAATCCTTTGACGGACACTATTAAACTTGGCCAGCCACTGCTGGGACACCAGACTTACGGTATTGCTATTTTGTCAATTGAATTTCACGCCAGAAAAAAATATATCCTTTGCCGGACACTATTAAACTTGGCCAGCCACAGCTGAAACCACTGATTTATGGTATTGCTATTTTGGCAATTGAATTTCGCCCCAGAAAAAAATATATTCTTTGCCGGACACTATTAAACTAGGCCAGCGACAGCTGAAATGAAAAATTTATGGTATTGCTATATTGGCAATTGAATTTCACCCCAGAAAAAAAAAAATTCTTTGCCAACTTATCCAGTCACAGCTGGAATACCAGATTTACGGTATTTCTATTTTTGCAACTGAATTTCACCGCAGAAAATAATATACTCTATGACGGACACTATGAAACTTGTCCAGTCACAGCTGGGACACCAGATTTATGGTATTGCTATTTTGGCAATTGAATTTAACCCCACAGCAAAATATATCCTTTGCCGGACACTATGAAACTTGTCCAGTCACAGCTGTAACACCAGATTTACTGTATTTCTATTTTGTCAACTGAATTTCACCCCAGAAAATAATAAATCTTTTGACGGACACAAATAAACTTGGCCATCCACAGCTGAAACCACTGATTTATGGTATTGCTATTTTGGCAATTGAATTTCGCACCAGAAAAAAATATATCCTTTGCCGGACACTATTAAATTTGGCCAGCCACAGCTGAAACCACTGATTTATGGTATTGCTATTTTGGCAATTGAATTTCACCCCAGAAAAAAATGTATACTTTGCCGGACACAATTAAACTTGTCCAGTCACAGCTGGAACACCAGATTTAAGGTATTTCTATTTTTGCAACTGAATGTCACCGCAGAAAATAATATATCCTATGACGGACACTATGAAATTTGTCTAGTCAGAGCTGGAACATCAGATTTACTGTATTTCTATTTTGGCAACTGAATTTCACCCCAGAAAATAATAACTCCTTTGACTGACACTATTAAACTTGGCCAGCCATTGCTGGGACACCAGGTTTACGGTATTGCTATTTTGGCAATTGAATTTCACCCCAGAAAAAAATATATTCTTTACCGGACACTATTAAACTTGTCCAGTCACAGCTGGAATACCAGATTTACGGTATTGCTATTTTGCCATTTGAATTTCACCCCAGAACAAAATATATCCTTTGCCGGACACTATGAAACTTGTCCAGTCACAGCTGGAACACCAGATTTACTGTATTTATATTTTGTCAACTGAATTTCACCCCAGAAAATAATAAATCCTTTAACGGACACTAATAAACTTGGCCAGGCACAGCTGAATCCACTGATTTATGGTATTGCTATTTTGGCAATTGAATTTCACCCCAGAAAAAAATATATCCTTTTCAGGACACCATTAAACTTGTCCAGTCACTGCTGGAACACCAGATTTACGGAATTTCTATTTTTGCAATTGAATTTTACTGCATAAAATAATATATCCTATGACGGACATTATGAAACTTGTCCAGTCCCCGATGGGACACCAGATTTATGGTATTGCTATTTTGGCAATTGAATTTAACCCCAGAACAAAATATATCCTTTGCCAGACACTATTAAACTTGGTCAGTCACAGCTGGGACACCAGATTTACAGTAATGCTATTTTGGCAATTGAATTTCACCCCAGAACAAAATATATCTTTTGCCAGACACTATGAAACTTGTTCAGTCACAGCTGGAACACCAGATTTGCTGTATTTCTATTTTGTGAACTGAATTTCACCCAAGAAAATAATAAATCCTTTGACGGACACTAATAAACTTGGCCAGCCACAGCTGAAACCACTGATTTATGGTACTGCTATTTTGGCAATTAAATTTCACCCCAGAAAAAATATTTCCTTTGCCGGACACTATTAAACTTTTCCAGTCACAGCTGGAACACCAGATTTACTGTATTTCTATTTCTGCAACTGAATTTCACTGCAGAACATAATATATCCTATGACAGACACTATGAAACTTGTCCAATCACAGCTGGAACACCAGATTTACCGTAATGCTATTTTGGCAATTGAATTTCACCCCAGGAAAAAATATATACTTTGCCGGACACTATTAAACTTGGCCAGCCACTGCTGGGACACCAGATTTAGGGGATTGCTATTTTGGCAATTCAATATCACCCCAGAAAAAATATATCCTTTGCCGGACACTATTAAACTTGGCCAGCCATAGCTGAAACCACTGATTTATGGTATTGCTATTTTGGCAATTGAATTTCACCCCAGAACAAAATCTATCCTTTGCGGACACTATTAAACTTGGCCAGCCACTGCTGGGACACTAGATTTAGGGATTGCTATTTTGGCAATTGAATTTCACCACAGAAAAAATCTATCCTTTGCCAGACAGCAGACAGTATTACACTTGGCTAGCCACAGCTGGAACACCAGATTTAGGGGATTGCTATTTTGGCAACTGAATTGAACCCCTCAATAAAATATAGAAATTTCTATCCTAAGTTTCTAGGGGTGACAATAAGCACAGCCAAGCCCCTGATGTAGGATATAGCAAAAAAAAAAAAAAAAAACTAGTATTAATGGATTGATGGACTTGGTGGCAGCCTGTGCAGGTGCACCACAAGACACAAAATGAACGCTGATCACCCCAGAAGAAAGTGACTGAAAACGCTCTGTGTAGCCTAAAAACCAGTGAGCAATTAACTAGCAGAAGTTGAATGATTCACAGCTTCGTTCACTTTATTAGGTGTTTTTGCTGAGTTTTCCCTGCCTAATCTCGCCCTCACAGCAGCTGCGTCCTATTCCTATACTAATCAGAGCAGAATGACGTGCGGGCGCTTGTGACTCCAGCCTAAATAGAGGCTGGGTCACATGCTGCACTTGGCTAATCACAGCCATGCCATTAGTAGACATGGCTGTGATGGCTTCTTAGGGCAAGAAGTAAAACGCTAGCTGATTGGCTTCTGTGTAGCCCTTCAGAAAGCGTGAAGAAATCGCCGAACAACGAACCCAAACCCGAACTTTTTGAAAATGTTCGGTCCGGTCCCGAACACCCCAAAATTCGGTACGAACCCGAACTAGCTAATCCCTAATAAAGAGGAATCATTCTACAGCATTTATGTTGAGCAGGGTTCAGTAGGGAGGCTACAACCTCGGTAATAGGAACAACCCTACTACACCTTGCTGCACTGACTGGGCACCCAAATTGCCATTATACAGCTCCGTAATACCAGCAAACCGTTCTTGTAATTGGGTTGCAAGTGCTGTTTGATACAGCCATTAACAGGGTTTATTACAAGGAAATATTTCTACGTCTTATTTAACCTTGTGCGGTTATATGTTCTAAAGCATTGTTGGGCTAGTATTAGTGGGAAAAAGGGCTTATTAGCCATTGTGTGGTGAAGTGCGAAAATTACAGCCCTTTTGTCATGTATTAGTGCCAAAAGAAAAATATATTTGCTGTTCAGCGGTGTAGTTATATGTTCTAAAGCCTTTTTGTCGTATATTAGTGGCAAAATTAAAATATATTTGCCGTTCAGCGGTGCAGTTATATGTTCTAAAGCCTTTTGTGGCGTGTATAAAAGAAAAAAATTTGGGCCTAATTGCCGTTAAGCGGTGTAGTTATATGTTCTAAAGCCCTTTTGTTGTGTATTAGTGGCAAAAGCTAAATATAGTTGCTGTTCAGTGGTGCAGTTATATGTTCTAAAGCCCTTTTGTTATGTATTAGTGGCAAAAGCGAAATATATTAGCTGTTCAGAGGTGCAGTTATATGTTCTAAAGCCCTTTTTGTGTGTATAAGTGGGGGAAAAAGGGCTTATTAGCCGTTGTGTGGTGAAGTGAGAAAATTACAGACTTTTTAGGATGTGTTAATTTCTCTTTTATTTATTTATTTGATCTAACAGTACGTCAGACAGAGAATTGCCAGGCCCTGCACAGGGAGTGGCAGAGGCCTAAATGTTTCTGGTGCAGGCAAAGGTCACAGCAGAGTAAGGGGCCGTGGCAGCAGGGGTCAATTCAAAAAGCCTGAGCTCCCAGTGTCAGCTAGCTGTTGTATCTTGACCAGCAACCCAGCGGTTCTGGAATGGTTGACTCGATCTTCGACTTTGTCGCAAGTGACATCAGACACCCCCAGCCAAGAGTCGGTGAGTTTGTCAGACACAACCCTTAGTTGGCATGGCCCGGGAGCAGGTCCTATGCCCTCACCTGTCCTCAACCTGCCTCTCTTCTTTTGTGTTCCCTCAGCCACAGAAGTATTGTATGCTGTGGGCTCAGCTCCACTATACAGTGAGAATGAGTCTCTAGAAGACAGTCAGCAGCTACTGGCAAGCCAAGATGTGGAAAAGGCATCCACCGCTTCCTCCACTAGGTGGGCAAGTAGTGATTAGGAGAGTGTTGTGGGAGCTGGTGTTGCAAGCAGTTAGGCTCCTGACCCAGAGACGGTTGAGGAGGACATCAGTAACGTGAAGACAGTACTCGATGATGATGATGATGTAACTGATCCCACTTGGAAGCAGGTTGACGAAGGGGATTCATCATCAGGAGAAGAGGGTGGCAGCTTGCCCGTGAGGCAGTGATGGAGCAGGAAGTCGGTAGCATGGCTGGGAGTCATCAGGGTTGCAGCAGTGGGAGATGGGTAGCTAAACATGCCTGGGTTAGACCACCCACTTTGCAGGAGCCGACCTGCCCCGGAAGTAGTGGTGCACCGGTCCATGGAGGCAGTGGCAGTAGCAGTCAGAGCGTAGTGTTGGGGGTAAAATCACTTATTCGGTGGTGTGGCAGTTTTTTATAAATCCACCGGAGGAGGTGAACATGGCCAAATGTAGAATCTCTGGGCAGAAGGTGAAGCGTGGCCAGGGTGCCAATGTTGGCACCACGGCCCTTCATCAACGTATGCAGCATCTCCATAAAGTGGCTCTGATGTGGTAGTCCAGCCACCCAGTGGCACGCAGCCGATTTCAGGCAGTTAAGGCTACACCACCTCAGCCGAAGGGAGCTGCATATCCTTCCCATCATCTACCGGTCCTGATGCTCCTGCTCCTCATCACTCAATCCATCAGCAATCGATCACTGAAGCGATTGCCAAGAGACAACAGTATGTGTGCACTCATCCAACGGCACAGAAGCTAAATGAGCTCCTCGCCAAGTTGCTGGTGCTGCAGTCCCTCCCTTTCCAAGTGGTGGACTCTGCACTTTTCAGAGAACTAATGGCTTGTGCTGAGCCGAGGTGGAGAGTCTCAAGCCGTCATTTCCTTGCCAAAAAGACAGTATCAGCTCTGCACACACATGTAGAACAGAAGGTGTGCCAGTCCTTGAGCCTGTCGGTGTCTGCCAAAGTGCATGACAGCACCGGCGTGTGGAGCTATAACTCCAGACTCTGACATTGGGCCTCTCTGTGGTCTCCTCATGCTGCTTCCAACCCACAACTATATCCTAGGGACACTCTGTGGACTTTTCATGCTGTTCCCACCCTCCCCACTTCATGACTGGGCCACTATTTTGGCTTTTAGCCTGGCTGACATCATCATTTAAGAGCGACACCTGTCATCTGCATGTCATACAGTATTATTTCACTACCACAGCAGACTCCCTATGTGTGTTACTGCAAGGCACAGTGTTCTGTATCATTATAAAGGCTCTCTGAAGACAGAAAATTACAATTTTTAACGCGATTCGCGGCAAAAAATTTGGATCGGACTGGCCAAATTGAATTTTCAAAAATTCCCTCATCTCTACAGTTAACCATTAATAGTAGCGTGCCAATGGTTTTACTCTGTCCATTGATTGTTTACCCAGAGAAAAATGTCTACCAACTCAAAATTAATTTTATTGAATTTCATGTCCTCAGAAGACACAAGAAGATGGACAATCCTTAAAGCGGTTGTCCAGATTTTACTATCCTCAGGGTAGACCATCAATATCTGATCAAGGTTTGATAATTTGTCCAATTAACTATTATGGTTATAGTTCAGGCACTGGAAGTCGGCATTGGAATTACACAGCTTTGTCCATTGTGTAGTGGATGGATCTGGTAACAGCCATTGAAGAAAATGGGTGCTGTGCTCAAAGTATCAACTCTGTCCACTACATGATGGATGGAGCTGTGTAGTTCTGGCGCCAGAGCTACTCTGAAACAGCTGATGGTAGTGTGTGCATGTGGGGAGTCAGACCACCGCTAATCAGATTTTAATGGACTATTCTGAGGATAGGCAATCAATAGAAAAATTTTGGACAATCAGGGATTTCAGGACGTCCAGTATATTTTATCCTTTTATTTGCAACTCAAAAATATGTGTGAGGTTTGATCAAGATGTTGAGGATCAATGCCAAAGGACAGAATACAGTTTTTGTTTTATGACTTTACTTTTCTATTTATTTCATTTTTATACTTTTGTGAATTCGCAAAACATACAATATATGGCGGTCACTGGCAAAAGCGAATCTGCAGCTGTGTGTTCTAGAGTTACAACACTTCCCAGGGAAAATTTTTTAATGCTTTGGCTTAAAATCTCTGTTCATTAAAGAGGTGTTTTCATAAACAGCGGGCATCAGTAATTAACAGGGACAAATGAATCTTTGTTGCACTGGGAACATTTGCCAGATCTGAAGAACAAGTCCGACAGTTTCATTATGACTGTAGCTATCGCATCGATGTAATCTGCTCATCACTATTGTATTTTAATTTGCTTAAAGTTCAGTTTCTACTGAATCAAACTATTTTGTTATGGCTTATTCTTATTCTGCTATAGCTTTTTCTTTTAATTTGTGTTAGTTTTGTATGCTCAGCTGTAGCAAACTCTACAAATATGCCAAAAGCAACACACAAAAAACTTGCAACAGAAAAAGTACAGTTTTACTTGCCAAGTAACACCGAGTCATTCACAATCAAAATACATTTTGGCAAAACAGCATTTCATAAATGACTTATTTTGTATGTAGAACAACTAAAATCTTTCGTAAAATTTTCAAGAGTAGGTTTGCCTTTAATAAACCACTATAAAATATTGAAGGAAAAAGCCCTTAATTTACTCCATTATATCCTTTCTAGTGTGGTTAAAAGAGATGTTTCACTTCAGCAAATGGCTTTTATCATATATACAAAGTTAATACAAGGCACTTACTTATGTAATGTGTTTGTCCATATTAGCTTCCTTTGCTGGCTTGATTCATTTTATATCCCATTATACACTGCTCGTTTTCAGGGGTTATGACTATAGATGAGCGAATCGAAGCTGACAAAGTGGAATTTGATCAGAATTTCAGGAAAAATTTGATTCCCACTAAATGCGTATTTCCTCGCACTTCCTAATCCTAAAATGGCTGCTGCACATGTGAGGACAATGGGCAAGGAACTCTAGGAAGGCGGGATTACCTATACTGACATGCATGCAGCTAATCAGCAGCCAGCAAGCTCTGTGATGTCACAGCCCTTTAAATATTGCAGCCATCTTAGATTCTGCTATTCACCAGCGGGCTTTGTGCAGGGAAAGACATGTCTGCAGCCGCTAGGGACAGTGATAGGAAAGACTTGATTGTGATGAAAAAAAAATATTATGATTTACAACTGCAGGGAAAGATTATTTAAGGTGTAGGGAAAAGATAGGGAGGAATCATTCCACCAGCATTTGTGTTGAACAGGGTTTTGTCGGGAGGTGACAGCCTGGGTAATAGGAACAGTCCGATTACACCTTGCTGCACTGACTGGGGATCCAAATTGCCATTACACAGCTCTGTAATTCCAGCAAACCTGTATGATTATGGTGCAAGTGCTGTTTAGCACAGGCATTAACAGGGTTTATTACAAGGAAATATTTCTACGTTTTATTTGCCCTTGTGCGGTGCAGTTATATGTTTTAAAGTATTTTCTGTCTTGTATTAGTGGGGAAAAAAGGGCTTATTAGTAGAGATGAGCGAACACCTGGATGTTCGGGTTCGAGAGGTTCGGCCGAACTTCCGGAAAATGTCCGGGTTCATGATCCGAACTCAACCCGAACTTCATCCCGAACCCGAACCCCATAAAGTCAATGGGGACCCGAACTTTGGGCACTAAAAAGCCTGTAAAAGACTCCCGGAAAGGGATAGAGGGCTGCAAAAGGCAGCAAAATGTAGGTAAATCCCCTGCAAACAAATGTAGATAGGGAAATGAATTAAAATAAAATAAAATAAATAAAAATTAACCAATATCAATTGGAGAGAGGTCCCACAGCAAGGAATCATGCGTCATATCATCCACCACTGGAGAAGGCCACTCTCATTTATTTGGGACCAGCACCCAGACAGAGGATACAGGTCCCACAGCAAGGAATCATGCTTCATATCAACCACCACCGGAGATGGCCACTCTCATGTATTTTGGACCAGCACCCAGACAGAGGATACAGGTCCCACAGCAAGGAATAAGGCGTCATATCAACCACCACCGGAGAAGGCCACTCTCATGTATTTTGGACCAGCACCCAGACATAGGATACAGGTCCCACAGCAAGGAATAAGGCGTCATATCAGCCACCACCAGAGAAGGCCACTCTCATTTATTTTGGACCAGCACCCAGACAGAGGAGAGAGGTCCCACATCAAGGAATCATGCGTCATATCAACCCCCACAAGAGAAGGCCACTCTCATTTATTTTGGACCAGCACCAACAGAGGATACAGGTCCCACAGCAAGGAATCATGCCTCATATCAACCACCAACGGAGAAGGCCACTCTCATTTATTTCGGCACAGCACCCAGACAGAGGATACAGGTCCCACAGCAAGGAATCATGCCTCATATCAACCACCAACTGAGAAGACCACTCTCATTTATTTCGGCCCAGCACCCAGACAGAGGATACAGGTCCCACAACAAGGAATCATGCCTCATATCAACCACCAACGGAGAAGGCCACTCTCATTTATTTCGGCCCAGCACCCAGACAGAGGATACAGGTCCCACAGCAAGGAATCATGCGTCATATCAACCACCACCGGAGAAGGCCACTCTCATGTATTTTGGACCAGCACCCAGACAGAGGAGAGAGGTCCCACATCAAGGAATAAGGCGTCATATCAACCCCCCACCGGAGAAGGCCACTCTCATTTATTTTGGACCAGCACCCAGACAGAGGACATAGGTCCCACAGCAAGGAATCATGCGTCATATCAACCACCACCGGAGAAGGCCACTCTCATGTATTTTGGACCAGCACCCAGACAGAGGAGAGAGGTTTTCACAGCAGAGAATCATGCATTTAGATCACCCACCACAGGAGTAGGCCACCATTTAATGGGACCCCGGCAACCATGTCAGATGGCACAAACATCAGCTTCACATCACCCAGCACAAGAGAAGGCCACTTTGAGAGACTTTGACCCCTGCACCCAGACGGAGGAGAGAGGTTTTCACAACAGAGAATCATGCATTTAGATCACCCACCACAGGAGTAGGCCACCATTTAATGGGACCCCGGCAACCATGTCAGATGGCACAAACATCAGCTTCACATCACCCAGCACAAGAGAAGGCCACTTTGAGAGACTTTTACCCCTGCACCCAGACGGAGGAGAGAGGTCCCACAGCAGAGATTCAGGCATTTATATCAGCCAGAACAGGAGAAGGCCGCTTTCAGTGACTTAGGCCTTAGCACCGACACAGAGGAGACAGGTCAGATAGCACAAGCATCAGTTTCACATCAACCACCACAGGAGAAGGGCACTTTTAGAGACTTTGACCCCTGCACCCAGAAAGAGAGAGAGGTCCCACAGCAGAGATTCAGGCATTTATATCAGCCAGCACAGGAGAAGGCCGCTTTCAGTGACTTAGGCCTTAGCACCGACACAGAGGAGACAGGTCAGATAGCACAAGCATCAGTTTCACATCAACCACCACAGGAGAAGGGCACTTTCAGAGACTTTGACCCTGCAGCCACACGGAGGAGAGAGGTCCCACAGCAGAGAATCAGGCATTTATATCAGCCAGAACAGGAGAAGGCCGCTTTCAGTGACTTAGGCCTTAGCACCGACACAGAGGAGTCAGGTCAGATAGCACAAGCATCAGTTTCACATCAACCACCACAGGAGAAGGCCACTTTGAGAGACTTTTACCCCTGCACCCAGACGGAGGAGAGAGGTCCCACAGCAGAGATTCAGGCATTTATATCAGCCAGAACAGGAGAAGGCCGCTTTCAGTGACTTAGGCCTTAGCACCGACACAGAGGAGACAGGTCAGATAGCACAAGCATCAGTTTCACATCAACCACCACAGGAGAAGGGCACTTTTAGAGACTTTGACCCCTGCACCCAGAAAGAGGAGAGAGGTCCCACAGCAGAGATTCAGGCATTTATATCAGCCAGCACAGGAGAAGGCCGCTTTCAGTGACTTAGGCCTTAGCACCGACACAGAGGAGACAGGTCAGATAGCACAAGCATCAGTTTCACATCAACCACCACAGGAGAATGGCACTTTCAGAGACTTTGACCCCTGCAGCCACACGGAGGAGAGAGGTCCCACAGCAGAGAATCAGGCATTTATATCAGCCAGAACAGGAGAAGGCCGCTTTCAGTGACTTAGGCCTTAGCACCGACACAGAGGAGTCAGGTCAGATAGCACAAGCATCAGTTTCACATCAACCACCACAGGAGAAGGGCACTTTTAGAGACTTTGACCCTGCACCCAGAAAGAGGAGAGAGGTCCCACAGCAGAGATTCAGGCATTTATATCAGCCAGCACAGGAGAAGGCCGCTTTCAGTGACTTAGGCCTTAGCACCGACACTGAGGAGACAGGTCAGATAGCACAAGCATCAGTTTCACATCAACCACCACAGGAGAAGGGCACTTTTAGAGACTTTGACCCCTGCACCCAGAAAGAGGAGAGAGGTCCCACAGCAGAGATTCAGGCATTTATATCAGCCAGCACAGGAGAAGGCCGCTTTCAGTGACTTAGGCCTTAGCACCGACACAGAGGAGACAGGTCAGATAGCACAAGCATCAGTTTCACATCAACCACCACAGGAGAAGGGCACTTTTAGAGACTTTGACCCTGCACCCAGAAAGAGGAGAGAGGTCCCACAGCAGAGATTCAGGCATTTATATCAGCCAGCACAGGAGAAGGCCGCTTTCAGTGACTTAGGCCTTAGCACCGACACAGAGGAGACAGGTCAGATAGCACAAGCATCAGTTTCACATCAACCACCACAGGAGAAGGGCACTTTTAGAGACTTTGACCCCTGCACCCAGAAAGAGGAGAGAGGTCCCACAGCAGAAATTCAGGCATTTATATCAGCCAGCACAGGAGAAGGCCGCTTTCAGTGACTTAGGCCTTAGCACCGACACAGAGGAGACAGGTCAGATAGCACAAGCATCAGTTTCACATCAACCACCACAGGAGAAGGGCACTTTTAGAGATTTTGACCCCTGCACCCAGAAAGAGGAGAGAGGTCCCACAGCAGAAATTCAGGCATTTATATCAGCCACCACAGGAGAAGGCCGCTTTCAGTGACTTTGGCCCCTGCACCCACACAAAGGAGACATGTCAGACAGCACAAGTATAACATTCATATCACCCAGCACAGGAGAAGGACACTTTCATGTACTTTGGCCCCGGCACCCAGACAGAGGGAAGGTTCATTCAACTCTGGGTTGCACCCCAAGATCCTACTTAATTTCAAAATTGATTTTTCAATGAAGAAGTGGCCAGGAGTACAAGACAACATGGTTTAAGGCAGTTATTAAGGACTACTCTGCACAAGGGAGGGTCAGGTCTTGTGGGATCCATGCCTGGTTCATTTTTATAAACGTCAGCTTGTCCACGTTGGCTGCGGACAGGCGGCTGCGTTTGTCAGTAATGACGCCCCTGCCGTGCTGAATACACGTTCAGATAAAACGCTGGCCGCCGGGCAGGCCAGCACCTCCAAGGCATAACATGCTAATTCTGGCCACGTGGACAATTTGGAAACCCAGAAGTTGAATGGGGCCGAACCATCCGTCAGTATGTGGAGTTGTGTGCAGATGTACTGTTCAACCATGTTAGTGAAATGTTGCCTCCTGCTAACACGTTCCGTATCAGGTGGTGGGGCAGTTAGCTGTGGCGTGGAGACAAAACTTTTCCACATTTCTGCCATGCTAACCCTGCCCTCAGAGGAGCTGGCCGTGACACTGCTGCGTGGGCGACCTCTAGCTCCTCCTCTGCCTTGGCCTTGGCCTTTCACCTGTTCCCCTGTGACAGTTGGGAATGCTCTCAGGAGCGCGTCTACCAGTGTGCGCTTGTACTCGCGCATCTTCCTATCACGCTCCAGTGCAGGAAGTAAAGTGGGCACATTGTCTTTGTACCGTGGATCCAGCAGGGTGGCCACCCAGTAGTCAGCACACGTTAAAATGTGGGCAACTCTGCTGTCGTTGCGCAGGCACTGCAGCATGTAATCGCTCATGTGTGCCAGGCTCCCCAGAGGTAAGGACAAGCTGTCCTCTGTGGGAGGCGTATCGTCATCATCCTCTGTATCCCCCAGCCACGCACCAGGGATGTGCCTGCGCTGTGCTGGGTGCCACCCCGCTGTGAACCTGCTTCATCCTCATCCTCCTCCACCTCCTCCTCATCCTCCTCATCCTCCAGTAGTGGTCCCTGGCTGGCCACATTTGTACCTGCCCTCTGCTGTTGCAAAAACCTCCCTCTGAGCCACTTCTAACAGACTGGCCTGAAAGTGCTAAAAACGACCTGTCATCTTCCTCCTCCTCCTCCTGGCCCTGGCCCACCTCCTCTTCCATCATCGCCCTAAGCGTTTTCTCTAGGAGACATAGAATTGGTATCGTCACGCTGATAACTGTGGCATCGCCACTGGCCATGTTGGTGGCGTACTCTAAACAGCGCAACAGGGCACACAGGTCTCGCATGGAGGCCCAATCATTGGTGGTGAAGTGGTGCTGTTCCGCAGTGCGACTGACTCGTGCGTGCTGCAGCTGAAACTCCACTATGGCCTGCTGCTACTCGCACAGTCTCTCCAGCATGTGCAAGGTGGAGTTCCACCGGGTGGGCACGTCGCATATTAGGCGGTGAGCGGGAAGGCCGAAGTTCCGCTGTAGCGCTGACAGGCGAGCAGCGGCAGGATGTGAACGCCGGAGCGCGCACAGACGGCCCGCACTTTATGCGGCAGCTCTGACATGTCTGGGTAGTTGTGAATGAATTTTGCACCACCAAATTCAGCACATGCGCCAGGCAAGGGATGTGCGTCAAACCGGCTAGTCCCAGAGCTGCCACGAGATTTCGCCCATTATCGCACACCACCAGGCCGGGCTTGAGGCCCACCGGCAGCAACCACTGGTCGGTCTGTTGTTCAATACCCCGCCACAACTCCTGCGCGGTGTGGGGCCTGTCCCCCAAACATATGAGTTTCAGAATGGCCTGCTGACGTTTACCCCGGGCTGTGCTGAAGTTGGTGGTGAAGGTGTGTGGCTGACTGGATGAGCTGGTGGAAGCAGAGGAGGAGGAGGAGGAAGTCGAGTAGGAGGAGGAGGCTACAGGAGGCAAAGAATGATGCCCTGTGATCCTTGGCGGTGGAAGGACGTGCGCCAAGGAACTCTCCGCCTGGGGCCCAGCCGCCACTACATTTACCCAGTGTGCAGTTAGGGAGATATAGCGTCCCTGGCCGTGCTTACTGGTCCACGTATCTGTGGTTAGGTGGACCTTGCCACAAATGGCGTTGCGCAGTGCACACTTGATTTTATCGGACACTTGCATGTGCAGGGAAGGCACGGCTGTCTTGGAGAAGTAGTGGCGGCTGGGAACCACATACTGGGGGACAGCCATGGCCATCAGCTGTTTGAAGCTGTCTGTGTCCACCAGCCGGAATGACAGCATTTCAAAGGCCAGTAGTTTAGAAATGCTGGCATTCAGGCCAAGGGCTCGAGGGTGACTAGGTGGGAATTTGCGCTTCCTCTCAAAGGTTTGAGAGATGGAGAGCTGAACGCTGCTGTGTGAAATAGTGGAGACGCTAGGTGACGGTGGCGGTGGTGGTGGTGGTGTCGATGGCACATCCTCTGTTTGCTGCTCGGCAAGTGGCAACATTCCTCTCGAGGCGGAAGCCGAGGCAGCAGCGCTAAAGGGAGCAGGGGAGCCTGACCGGGTTCCTTGTTTTTAAGGTGTGTACTCCACTGCAGTTCATGCTTTGCATGTAGATGCCTGATCATGCAGGTGGTGCTCAGGTTAAGAACGTTAATGCCTCGCCTCAGGGTCTGATGGCACAGCGTGCAAACCACTCTGGTCTTGTCCTCAGCACATTGTTTGAAGAAGTGCCATGCCAGGGAACTCCTTGAAGATGCCTTTGGGGTGCTGGGTCCCTGTTGGCGCTGGCCAATAGCAGGCGAACTCTCTGGACGGCGGCTGTTCTGCTTTTGCCCCTTGCTCCCTCTTTGGCTTCGCTGTTGTCTCGGTCTCACCACTTCCTCTGAACTATTTAAGTCAGCGGCACGACCTTCAGTCCATGTGGGGTCTAAGACCTCATCGTCCTCTGCATCGTCTTCCACCCAGTCTTCCTCCCTGACCTCCTCCTGTTCAGTCTGCACACTGCAATAAGACGCGGCAGTGGGCACCTGTGTTTCGTCATCATCAGACACTCGGTCACTCTGCTGTGGTGGTATTCCCATGTCCTCATCATCTGGATACATAAGTGGTTGTGCATCAGTGCATGGAATGTCTTCCACCGCTGGGGAAGGGATAGGTGGACGCCCCTGGAAAACCGTGGGAGCAGAGTCTTCAAACAGAAGAAGAGACTGCTGCATAACTTGAGGCTCAGCCAGTTTCCCTGATATGCATGGGGGTGATGTGACAGACTGATGGGCTTGGTTTTCAGGTGCCACCTGTGCGCTTTCCGCAGAAGACTGGGCGGAAGACAATGTGGTAAACGTGCTGGAAGCACTGTCGGCCACCCAATCGACTAATGCCTGTACCTGCTCAGGCCTTACCATCCTCATAACGGCATTGGGCCCCACCAAATATCGCTGTAAATTCTGCCGGCTACTTGAGGGAGTTGTTTCACTACTTTGTGCGCCTGAGGCCGAACGGCCACGTCCTCTGCCAGCAACAGAGGCTCTACGGACACCAACACGACCGCGTCCTCGTCCCTTAATAGAATGTTTCCTCATTGTTGCGATTCAACTCGCACCACAATAAAATATATTATTTTTAGCCCCAAAATTCCCACACTGGAAGATATAATTCCTTTTCCGGTATTAATTACAAGAACACTGCTGCTAATTGGACACCAGATTTTTTATAATGCTAGTTTTGGTACATAGATCCCCACACGGGGAAATATAATTCCTTTTAGAGGAGTGAAAACGTGAGGCCGAGTTTTTCTGGTCTAACAAACACCAGATTGATTAAATTGGCCTTTTTTCACCAAAATTACAACACTGGACAATAATGCCTTTTGGCGGTATTAATTACAAGAACACTGCTGCTAATTGGACACCAGATTTTTATAATGCTAGTTTTGGTACATAGATCCCCACACGGGAAATATAATTGCTTTTTAGAGGAGTGAAAACGTGAGGCCGAGTTTTTCTGGTCTAACAAACACCAGATTGATTAAATTGGCCTTTTTTCACCAAAATTACAACACTGGACAATAATGCCTTTTGGCGGTATTAATTACAAGAACACTGCTGCTAATTGGACACCAGATTTTTATAATGCTAGTTTTGGTACATAGATCCCCACACGGGAAATATAATTCCTTTTAGAGGAGTGAAAACGTGAGGCCGAGTTTTTCTGGTCTAACAAACACCAGATTGATTAAATTGGCCTTTTTTCACCAAAATTACAACACTGGACAATAATGCCTTTTGGCAGTATTAATTACAAGAACACTGCTGCTAATTGGACACCAGATTTTTATAATGCTAGTTTTGGTACATAGATCCCCACACGGGTAAATATAATTCCTTTTAGAGGAGTGAAAACGTGAGGCCGAGTTTTTCTGGTCTAACAAACACCAGATTGATTAAATTGGCCTTTTTTCACCAAAATTACAACACTGGACAATAATGCCTTCTGGCGGTATTAATTACAAGAACACTGCTGCTAATTGGACACCAGATTTTTATAATGCTAGTTTTGGTACATAGATCCCCACACGGGGAAATATAATTGCTTTTAGAGGAGTGAAAACGTGAGGCCGAGTTTTTCTGGTCTAACAAACACCAGATTGATTAAATTGGCCTTTTTTTCAGCAAAATTACAACACTGGACAATAATGCCTTTTGGCGGTATTAATTACAAGAACACTGCTGCTAATTGGACACCAGATTTTTATAATGCTAGTTTTGGTACATAGATCCCCACACGGGAAATATAATTCCTTTTAGAGGAGTGAAAACGTGAGGCCGAAGTTCTTCTGGTCTAACAAACACCAGATTGATTAAATTGGCCTTTTTTCACCAAAATTACAACACTGGACAATAATGCCTTTGGCGGTATTAATTACAAGAACACTGCTGCTAATTGGACACCAGATTTTTATAATGCTAGTTTTGGTACATAGATCCCCACACGGGAAATATAATTCCTTTTAGAGGAGTGAAAACGTGAGGCCGAGTTTTTCTGGTCTAACAAACACCAGATTGATTAAATTGGCCTTTTTTTCACCAAAATTATAACACTGGACAATAATGCCTTTTGGCGGTATTAATTACAAGAACACTGCTGCTAATTGGACACCAGATTTTTATAATGCTAGTTTTGGTACATAGATCCCCACACAGGGAAATATAATTGCTTTTAGAGGAGTGAAAACGTGAGGCCTAGTTTTTCTGGTCTAACAAACACCAGATTGATTAAATTGGCCTTTTTTTCACCAAAATTACAACACTGGACAATAATGCCTTTTGGCGGTATTAATTACAAGAACACTGCTGCTAATTGGACACCAGATTTTTATAATGCTAGTTTTGGTACATAGATATAATGCCTTTTGGCGGTATTAATTACAAGAGGACTGCTGGTATTTCAGAACACCGGAATTGTTAAAATGCTAGTTTTGCTAGATAAATTTCCCACACTGGGAGAAATATTGCCTAAGCCTTTTTACAGTATTAATTACAACAGGAGTGCTTCTTCTGGTCTAACACCAGAATAATTTAATTATTACGGTGAAAGCTTTTTCTAATTTATATTTCTGGCACATAAAAAAAATATATTTCTGGCTGACAGTATTGGACAAAGTAGTGGCACTGGCTAGCCTAGCTGGAACAGCACATTCATGGGATTTGCTATCCAAGTGGGTTACTTTCAGTTTCACCACTGATATATTAAATATCTTTGCAGTTAGTATGGGTGACACAAGCACAGCCAAACCCCTGATGTATTATATCTATGAAAAATCGACTATTACATTAGATTAATGGACGTTGTGGCAGCTTTTGCTGTAGCACCACAAGTCCCAAAATGGCCGCGCCTATCAGCCAAGTAACATGTGCCAGAAAACAGTCTGCCCAGCCAGAAAAAAATTGACTTTGACTGAGAAGCTGAATCGCTGTTGTTCTGATTCACAGGTGTAGATTTTTAACTTCTTTGGAGCTTTGTTTTACACTCTGTGGCAGCAAGTGCTGGCGCACCACAAGTCCCAAAATGGCCACCGCCGGTCAGCCCAGTTACATGTGCCAGTAAAAATCGCTCTGGCCAGTCTCAACAAAATAGTGACTTTCAGTGAACAGCTCAGCTGAGTTGTTCTGATGCACAGGTGTAGAAAGGTAGATCACTTCTTTATCCCTGCCTATCTCGCCCTCACAGAAGCTGCATCCTCTCCCTACACTAGTCAGAGCAGTGTGACGTGCGGCGCTACGTGACTCCAGCTAAATAGAGGCTGGGTCACATGCTGCATCTTGGCCAATCACAGCCATGCCATTAGTAGGCATGGCTGTGATGGGCTCTTAGGGCAAGAAGTAAACGCTAGCTGATTGGCTGCTGTGCAGCCCTTCAGAAAGCGGGAAGTAATCGACGAACACCGGACCCGAACCCAAACTTTTTTGAAAATGTCCGGGTTCGGGTCCGTGTCACGGACACCCCAAAATTCGGCACGGACCCGAACGATTCTCGAACTGTTCGCTCAACACTACTTATTAGTCGTTGTATGGTGAAGGGCGACAATTACAGCCCTTTTGTATTAGTGGAAAAAGAAAAATATTTGTTGCTCAGCGGTGCAGTTATCTGTTTTAAAGCCCTTTGTTGTGTGTATTAGTGGAAAAAGGAAAAAATATTTGCCGCTCAGCGGTGCAGTTATCTGTTTTAAAGCCCTTTTGCGTGTACAGTATTAGTGGGGAAAAAATTGCTGTTCAGCAGTGCAGTGATATATTCGGAAGCCCTGTATGCCATGTATTAGTGGTGAAATAAAAATATATTCGCCGTCCAGTGTTGCACTTATCTGTTGAAAAGCCTATTGTGTAAAAGTAGAAAGAAATTATGGCCTAATCGCCATTCTGCAGTACAGTGATATATTCTGAATAGAGTTGAGCAAACCCGAACTGTATAGTTCGGGTTCGTACCGAATTTTTGGTAGCTTGGGACACGGACCCGAACCCGAACATTTTCAAAAAGTTTGGGTTTGGGTCCGTTGTTCGCGATTTCTTCCTGCTTTCTGAAGGGCTGCACAGCAGCCAATCAGCAACTGTTTTACTTCTTGCCCTAAGAAGCCATTACAGCCATGCCTACTAATTGCATGGCTGTGATTAGCTAAGTGCAGCATGTGACCCAGCCTCTTTATAAGCTGGGGTCACGTACTGTCGCATGTCACTCTGCTGATTTGAGCTTAGGGAGAGGATGTTGGTGCTGCTGATCAGGGACAGAATAGGGCAGAAATCAGAAGAACCTGTGCTACTTTAATCCACAAGATACAGCAAATAGAGAGGGAGGGAGCTTCAGCAATCCAACATTTCTGTACCCAGCCACTGCAAGGGAAATCTTTTTTGTAATCCATCTGTTACTGAGGTGGTGCTTGGCGTCCATATTAGCCACTGCAGTGTACCGCATGTGTGCCAGCCAGCCAGGGACATCAACCTAATTCTATTTTGTAGCTCAGTGAAGGAAAAAACTTTTTTTCTGGCTGCTCAAGTCCCCTATATTGCGTTTTGTATGTTTAAGGGGTGACATAGTCCATTTGTCTAGTCTGTGCTCTGTGGTGCCACAGGGCACTTGTGTATACAATGCACTAAACCGTATATTCCATTTCAGCTATCAAATAGTGCATCAGTGTATTTTAGTTTAAAAAAGTTGTCATCCTGAACCACCAAGCCTATTTTACACCACCAAAATATATATTTGACATGTTTGCGGTGAAATAGAGAATCCGTGTAATTTTGGGGGAAAAACTATTCCTTGTCCACAAAACAGTTCTGCATACACCGTCCGTCCGACAAAATTTAAAATTTCCTGCGTGAAATAGTGCTTCTTTGTTTTTTATAGAAAAACCCTTATTCAAGGTCCACCAAACAGTCTGAAATACCCATTCCAACCACCAATTTTACATTGCTACTGTGAAATACAGCATAATCATACCGATTTCACATTACAGCTAAGAAATAGTGCATTATTCTTTTTATGGGAAAAAGCAATATTCTTGCTTCACAAAGCAGTTGTACATACACAGTATAAATATCTAATTTAAATTTATAGCAGTAAAAACTGCATTTTGGGGTTTTATTGAAAAAGCTGTGTTTTAGGCCGAAAAAACTGTTGTGCATCCGTCGTTTAAATAATTATTTACAGTTTATAGCAGTTAAAAACTGCATTTGAGAATTTTGGTGATCAAATCCGTGTTCTGGGTCTCCAAATCTGGTGTCCATACATAGTATAAATATCTACTTTTAATGTACAGCAGTTAAAAACTGCATTTTGGGGTTTTATTGAAAATAGACGTGTTTTAGGCCAAAAAAACAGTTGTACATCCATCGTTTAAATAATTATTTCCAATATATAGCAGTTCAATACTGCATTTGTGAATTTTGGTGACCATATCTGTGTTCTGGGTCCCCAAATCTGGTGTCCATACACAGTCTAAATATTTCCTGTTAATGTACAGCAGTTAAAAACTGCATTTCGGGGTTTTATTAAAAAAAGCCGTGTTTTAGTCCGAAAAAACTGTTGTGCATCCGGCGTATGAATAATTAATTTCAATTTACAGCAGTGAAATACTAATTTTTTGTATTTTATTACAAAAATACTTGTTCTTGTTCCACAAACCACTTGTGCATATGGCGTACCCCAAATACTTTTACATTTCTGCATAGAAATTGAGAATCAGTATATTTTGGGCACAAAAAACATTATTCTGGGTCCACAGAGCATTTTTATGACATGGGCACTGCCTTAGCGAACTCAGTTGTCGACTAGTGGCAGGTAAATTGACACCGGAGAGAGACCAATCTTTCAGCTTGGTGGGTGAACGCAAATAATGAGGAGAACATCAAATAAGGGACGTGGGCATGGTCGTGGTGGTGTTGGTGGAGCTCCTGTTGCTGGGAGAGGACATGTGCGTTCAGCGCCAACTACCGCTCCAAGTCAAACACCTTCCTCTGGTGCGAGTAGGCGACAGAATCTGCAGCGTTATTTGATAAGCCCAAATGCCGCTCTACATATGGTGAAGCCAGAACATGTACAGGCGATAGTAGATTGGGTGGCTGACAGTGCCTCCAGTTCCTTCACAGTATCTAACACCCAGTCCTCTGCAGAAAGCTGAGAGTTGGCACCTGCAGCCCATGCCCATCAGTCTACCACCTCAGCCCCTTGCAAATCAGACAAGCAGTCAGAGCCCCAAATAATGCAGGAAAGTCTCATGATTTTTGATGACTCTGTTGGCAGGGTTTCCCGGCCCATCCACCTAGCCCTGCCCCAGAAGAGGAAGACCTTGAATGCACTGATGCTCAACCACTTTTGTTGCAGGATGAGAACACAAGAATGCCGCCACAAAATGTCTCTGATGATGACGAAACACAGGAGCCAACTGCTGTGGCTTTCTGCATTGTGCAGACCGACGAGGAGAGCAGGGGTCATAAAGGGTGGAAGATGATGTGGGGATTATGAAGTCCTAGACCCAGACTGGACTAAAGGTCGTGCTAGAGAGGCGTGCAGTTTTGAGGAAGAGGCGGTGGTCGCACAGAAGCAACAGCACAGCAAAAGAGGGAGCAGGGTGCAAAAGCGGAGTGGCCGTTGCAGAGACAGTACGCCTGCTAGTGTCAACCGCACCCAGGCACCGAGCACACCAAGGCCTGCTCCAAGGAGTTCATTGGCGTGGCAGTTCTTCACACAATGTCCTGATGACAAGACACGAGTGGTTTGCAGGTTGTGCCATCAGAGCCTGAAGCGAGGCATAAACGTTCTTAACCACTTCAGCCCCCTAGCTTAAACACCCTTAATGACCAGGCCACTTTTTACAATTCTGCACTACGCTATTTTCACCGTTTATTGCTTCGTCATGCAACTTACCACCCAAATGAATTTTACCTCCTTTTCTTCTCACTAAGGCCCCTTTCACACCTGCGTTCTTCTTTTCCGGCATAGAGATCCGTCGTCGGGTCTCTATGCCGGAAAATCCTGATCAGGATCATCCCCATGCATTCTGAATGGAGAAATCCGTTCAGGATGCATCAGGATGACTTCAGTTCAGGACCGGAGCGTTTTTGGGCGCAGCAAATACCGCAGCATGCTGCGCTTTTGTTCCGTCCAAAAATCTGGAACACTTGCAGCAAGGCGGATCCGGAATTAATGCCCATTGAAAGGCATTAATCCGGATCCGACCTTAAGCTAAACGTCGTTTCGGCGCATTGCGGATCCGACATTTAGCTTTTTCTGACTGGTTACCATGGCAGCCAGGATGCTAAAGTCCTGGTTACCATGGTAAAATGTAACAGGGAGCGGGAGCGGCATACTTACATTCCGTGCAGCTCCCGGGACGCTCCAGGATGACGTCAGGGCGCCCCAGTGCATGGATCACGTGATCGCATGGATCACGTGATCCATGCGCATGAGGCGCTCTGGCGTCATTCAGAGCGCCCGGAGCCGCACGGAAGTATGCCGCTCCCCGCTCCCGTCCTACTATGGCAACCAGGACGCTAGTAGCGTCCTGGCTGCCATAGTAACCTGAAAGCAGCTCGAAGACTGATCAGGATCCTGATCAGTCTTCTAATGCTCAGGTGACTTGCGTTCTGACGGATCCGGCAGGACGGAAGTGCCTGCCGGATCCTCAGAACGCAAGTGTGAAAGGACCCTAATAGAGCTTTCATTTGGTGGTATTTCATTGTTGCTGACATTTTTACTTTTTTGCTATTAATAAAAATTTAACGACATTTTTGCAAAAAAATGAAATTTTTCACTCCTAAAATGCCAGGACAGTATAAATACCCCACATGTGTCCCCATTTTAGAAAGAAGACACTCCAAGGTATTCCGTGAGAGGTATGGTGAGTTCATGCAAAATTTTATTTTTGTCACAAGTTAGTGGAATATGAGACTTTGTAAAAACAAAAATAAAAAAATAAAAATATCAATTTCCGCTAACTTGTGCAGTAAAAAAAAAAAATCGGTGAACTCGCCATGTTCCTCACGGAATAACTTGGGGTTTCTTCTTTCCAAAATGGGGTCACATGTGGGGTATTTATACTGTCCTGGCATTTTAGGGTCTCTAAAGCGTGAGAAGAAGTCTGGAATCTAAATGCGTAAAAATGCCCTGAAAAATCCTAAAGGTACTCATTGGAATTTGGGCCCCTTTGCGCATCTTGGCTGCAAAAAGTGTCACACATGTGGTATCGCCGTACTCAGGAGAAGTAGGGCAATGTGTTTTAGGGTGTATTTTTACATATACCCATGCTGGGTGTGAGAAATATCTCTGTAAATAACAACTTTTAATTTTTTTATACAAAGTTGTCAGTTTACAGAGATATTTCTCTCACTCCAGCATTGGTATATGTAAAATATACCCCAAAACACATTGCCCTACTTCTTCTGAGTACGGAGATACCACATGAGTGACACGTTTTGCAGCTTAGGTGCGCAAAGGGGCGTAAAGTCCAATGAGTAAAACCTAAAGGTACCTAAGCTGCAAAAACGTGTCACTCATGTGGTATCTCCGTACTCAGAAGAAGTAGGGCAATGTGTTTTGGGGTGTATTTTTACATATACCCATATTGAGTGAGAGAAATATCTCTGTAAATTGATAACTTTGAATAAAAAAATTTAAAAAGTTGTCGTTTACAGCGATATTTCTCACAGAAAGTATGGGTATATATAAAATACACCCCAAAACACATTGCCCTACTTCTCCTGAGTACGGCGTTACCAGATGTGTGCCACTTTTTGCAGCCAAGATGCGCAAAGGGCCCCAAATTCCCATGGGTACCTTTAGGATTTCACAGGACATTTTTACGCATTTGGATTCTCACGCTTTAGGACGCCTAAAATGCCAGGGCAGTATAAATACCCCACATGTGACCCCATTTTGGAAAGAAGACACCCCAAAGTATTCCGTGAGGGGCATGGCGAGTTCACAGAAAAATAGAAATTTTTGGCACAAGTTAGCGGAAATTGTTTTTTTTTTTTTACAATTTTTCATGAACTCACCATTCCCCTCACGGAATACCTTGGGGTGTCTTCTTTCTAAAATGGGGTCACTTGTGAGGTGTTTGCACTGCCCTGGCATTTGAGGGTCTCCGCAATCATTACAAGTATGGCCAGCATTAGGATTTTCTGCTATTTTTCTTATATTGAGCATACGTGTAATGAGATTTTTTTCCGTTCAGCCTCTGGGCTGAAAAAATAAAATTAACGGCACAGATTTTTTCATTCGCATCGATCAATGTGGATGAAAAATCTCTGCCAAAATCAGTGACTGCGGTGCGGTGGGCTGGGCGCCAACTACCTAACAAGTAGCTAACTAACTGGCGGTGATAAGGGACCCTTATGCCCCATTCACACGTCCGCAATTCTGTTTGCGGAACGGAATTGCAGACCCATTCATTTTTATGGGGACAGACTTTGTCCCGCTCAGATCCGGAATTGCGGATCCGCACTTCCGGGTCTGCACTTCCGTTCCTCAAAAATATAGATCATGTCCTATTCTTGTCCGCAATTGCAGACAAGAAAATGCATTTTCTATATAGTTTTGGCAATGTGCGGATCTGCAAAATGCGGAAAGCACATTGCCAGTGTCCGTGTTTTGCTGATCCGCGGATCCGTGGATCCGCAAAACACAGATGGACATGTGAATGGAGCCTTACATGGGGGTGATCAGTGACAGGGGGTGATCAGGAGTCTATATGGGGTGATCAGGGGTTAACAAGGGGTTAATAAGTGACAGGGCGCAGGGGGCGTGTAGTGTGGTGCTTAGAGCTACTTTACATAGCTACCAGGTAGCAAGTATATCAGACGCTGTTAACAAAACAGCGTCTGATATACCTCTTTGATGCGATTTATTTCGCATCTACAGCCTGCCAGCGATTGATCATCGCTGGCAGGCTGCAGTATAACTTGCGATCTTTGAGCTGCTGTGAACGCGCGCGTTAACAGCAAATTTAGCCTCTCGCGAAATGACTCGCCGGCGCGTCAAGGAGGTACTAACCTGCCGCCACCTGAATGCATCCCTGCGTTAGGTTGTCAGCAGGTGGATAACCTGAGCATAACCTGCATGACCAGGCATCTACATGCAAAGCATGAACTGCAGTGGAGTAAAAACCTTAAAAACAAAGAACTCTGTCATGCTCCTCCTGCTCCCTCTTCTGTTGCTGGCTCGGCCTCACCCTCCACCTCTGGCGTCACTGTGGCAACTGGCAACCAGCAAACAGAGGATGTTCCACCAACACCACAACATACGATACCATCACCAAGCATCTCCACCATGTCACACAGCAGCATTCAGCTGTCCATCTCCCAAACATTGGAGAGAAGGAGGAAATACCCACCCTCGAGCGCTGGCCCTGAATGCCAGCATTTCAAAATTACTGGCATTTGAAATGCTGTCATTCCGTCTGGTGGAGAAGGACTGTTTCAAACAGCTGATGGCGGTGGCTGTCCACCAATAAGTTGTTCCCAGCCGCCACAAATTTTCCAGGTGAGCCGTCTCTTCCGAGCACAACCAAGTGGAGGATAAAATCAAGTGTGCGCTGTGCAACACCATCTGTGGCAAGGTCCACATAACCACAGATACATGGACTAGTAAGCACGGCCAGGGTCGCTATATCTCCCTAACTGCACACTGGGTAAACGTAGTGGCGGCTGGGCCCGGGGCGGATAGCTTTTTGGCGCATGTCCTTCCACCACCGAGGATCGCAGGGCATTATTCGTTGCCTCATGTTTCTTCCTCCTCCTACTCCGCATCATCCTCTTCCTCCTTCTACTCCTCTTCTACCACCCCCACATCCTGTCATCAAAAGAAACTCACCTCCAACGTCAGCACAGCCTGGGGTAAAAGTCAGAAGGCGATTTTAAAACTCGTGTGTTTGGGTGACAAACCCCACACTGCACAGGAGCTTTGGAAGGGCATAGAACAGAAGACTGATGAGTGGTTGCAGACGGTGAGCCTCAAGCCCGGCCTGGTGGTGTGCGATAATGGGCGAAATCTCGTTGCAGCTCTAGGACTAGCCAGTTTGACGCACATCCCTTGCCTGGCGCATGGGCTGAATCTGGTGGTGCAGAAGTTTCTTAAAAACTATCCAGACATGTCAGAGCTGCTGCTAAAAGTGCGGTCCTGTCTGCGCTGCAGCGTAACTTCGGCCTTCCTACTCACCACCTCATATGCGGCATGCCCACCAGGTGGAACTCCACCTTACATATGCTGGAGAGACTGTGTGAGCAACAGCGGGCGATAGTGGAGTTTTAGATGCAGTATGCACAGGACAGTCACTCTGCGGATCAGCAGCACTTCACCACCAGTGACTGGGCCTGCATGCGAGACCTGTGTACCGTGTTGCGGTCTTTGGATTACTCAACCAACATGGCCAGTGCTAATGACGGATGATGCCGTTGTTAGCATTACAATACCCCTTCTATGTCTCCTTGAAAAAAAATATTATGGCGATGATGGAAGACGATGCGGCACAGGAGGAGAAGGAAGAGGGGGCATTTCACAGGGTTTCAGGCAGGTCATACAGAAGTGGCTCAGAGGATGGGTTCCTGCACCAGCAGAGGCCAGGTACACATGTGGACAGCCAGGGCACACTTCTGGAGGATGAGGAGGAGGAGGATGAGTTAGAGGAGGAGGAACCGGTTTCACTGCAGGGTGGCAACCTATGCAGCTCTGGAGAGTTGCTGGGGGATACAGACACAGACGATACACCACCTACAAAGGACAGCTTATCGTTACCTCTGGGGAGCCTGGCACACATGAGCGACTACATGCTGCAGTGCCTGCGCAATAACAGCAGAGTTGCCCACATTTTAACTTGTGCTGACTGCTGGGTTGACACCCTGCTGGATCCCCGGTACAAGGACAACGTGCCCACTTTAATTCCCGCACTGGAGTGTGATAGGAAGATGCGCGACTATAAGCCCACGTGGGTAGACGCACCACTGAGGACATTCCCAACTATTCTATTCCGCAAATTCTATTAATCGCCTGCTGCTTTGGCGGGTGACATCAAGCCTCTTTCCTCTGTCTGGCTGCTGGGGCCTAAATACCTGAAAGTGGCCTTTTTCATTGCTGGGTGACATGAAGCCTGATTTTCTGCTGTGGGACCTCTCTCCTCTGTCTGGGTGCCAGGGGCCTACATTTCAGATAATCACTTGTTGCTTTGGTGGGTGACATTATCCTCTTTATACTGTCAAATGACCGCCCCATTGTCTGGTTGTCAGGGGCCTATATTTCATTTAATCGCTTGCTGCATTGGAGGGAGACATTAAACTCTTTTTACTGTTAAATGACCGCCCCATTATCTGGTATTCAGGGGCCAATATTTTGTTTAATCGCTTGCTGCATTGGTGGGAGACATTCAACTTTTTTTACTGTCAAGTGACCTCCCCATTGTATGGTTGTCAGCGGTCTACATTTTGTTTCATCGCCTGCTGTATTGGTGGGAGACATTAATTTCTTTTTACTGTCAAATGACCGCTCCATTGTCTGGTTGTCATGTGTCTATATTTCGCAGCGCTCAGCTCATAGCCTGGGAGGTTTTCTTCTCCCAGGCTATGAGCTGAGCGCTGAGGTTGGTCAGCGCTACAGCCTGGGAGAAGGAGACGCCCAGGAGAACAAGGGCAGGCTCCTCCCAGTTGAGACGCAGAGCTGAAGTCACCGGAGGACATACCGGGAGAACAGAGCGGCGCCCAGGGATAATAGTAAGTGCAGGGAGATCCCTGGGCGCCGCTCTCCATGTATGTATACTTAGTTTAGATTTGTTAGGGGGATGAAAGGTCCTCTTTAAATTCTTTTTACTGTTAAATGACCGCCCCATTGTCTGGTTGTCAGGGGACTATATTTCGTTTATTCGCTTGCTGTATTGGTGGAAGACATTAAACTCTTCATGCTGTCAAATGACCTCCCCATTGTCTGGTTGTCAGGGGCCTATATTTTGTTTCATCTCCTGCTTTTTGGTGGTAGACATTAACCTCTTTTTACTGTCAAATGACCTCCCTCTGTCTGGGTGTCAGAGGCCTACATAAATGATAATGGCCTGTTCCATTGCAGGTTGACCTCAGGCCTGTGTTGCTGTTTCGGGACTGCTCTCCTCTTTGCGGGTGCCATGGTCCTGAATTAGTGAATTAGGCCCGTGGCACTACTGGGTGAAATCAATACTGTTTTGGCATGATCATAACTCTCCTCTTTGTGGGTGCCATGGGCCTGAATGTTTGAATGTTTGAATTTGGCCTGTGGTCCTGCAGGCAGAGATGATTCCTTCTTGGCTGTGATGACAATTTAAATTCCCATGTATGGTTGCTATTGGCCTGAGTCTGTGAGTGAGGCCTGTAACACTGCTGGCAGACATGAATCCTTCTTCGCTGTGATGTGAACTTTAACTCCCATGTATGGTTGTCATGGCCCTTAGTCTGTCAATGAGGCTTGTGGCACTGCAGGCAGACATGAATCCTTTTGGCTGTGATGAGAACTTCAACTCCCATAGCATTCCCACCTGATGCCACCACAACCTCCTATTCCACCTCCTCCTCCAAGTTGCCAATTGATATTTGTTAATTTTTATTTATTTTATTTTAAGTCATTTCTCTATATTTGCAGGGGATTTGCCTACATTTTGATGCCTTTTGCAGCCCTCTAGCCCTTTCCAGGGCTATGTTACAGCCTTTTTAGTGCTCAAAAGTTCGGGTCCCCATTGACTTCAATGGGGTTCGTGGTCAGGTTCGGGTCAAGTTCGGATCCCGAATACGAACATTTTCGTGAAGTTCGGCCGAACTTCTCGAACCGTAACATCCAGGTGTCCGCTCAACTCTAATTCTGAAGCCCAGTTTGCATGTATTAGTGGCGAAAAAAAACTATATTCTGCGTGCAGCGTTACATAAATCTGTTGAAAAGCCTGTCGTGTAAAATTAGAAAAAAATATGGGCCTAATTGACGTCTGCGGTGCAGTGATATATTCTGAATCCCTTTTTGCAGTGTATTAGTGGCGAAATAAAAATATATTGGCCGTCCAGCGTTGTACTTCTCTGTTGAAAATCCTGTTGTGTTAAAGTAGAACAAAATTTGGGCCTAATTGACGTTCTGCGTTGCAGTGATATATTGTGAAGCACAGCTTGCCATGTATTAGTGGCGAAATAAAAATATATTCGTCATCCAGCGTTGCATATATCTGTTGAAAAGCCTGTTGTGTTAAAGTAGAAAAAAATGTAGGCCTAATTAATGTTCTGCGGTGCATTGATATATTGTGAAGCCCAGCTTGCCATGTATTAGTGGCGAAATAAAAATATGTTCGCGTCCAGCGTTGCATATATCTGTTGAAAAGCCTGTTGTGTGAAAGTAAAAAAATGTGTGCCTAGTTGACGTTTCTGCGGTGCAGTGATATATTCTGAAGCCCTGTTTGCCGTGTATTAGTGGAAAAATAAAAATATTTAATCTAACATTAGATTATTTGATCTAACAGAATGTCATACAGAGAAGTGCCCGGCCCTGCACAGGGAGTGGCAGAGGCGTAAATGTTGCAGCGAGAGGCCTGAGCTCCCGGTGTCATCTAGCGGTCGTATCTTGACTAGCAACCCAGCGATTCTTGAATGGTTGACTTGGTCATCCACTTCATCGCAAGTGACATCAGACACCCCCAGCCAAGAGTCGGAGCCCTGTGCCTTCACCTGTCCCCAACCTGCCTCTGTCCCTTTCTGTACACTCAGCCAGAGAAGTATTATATGCTGTGTGCTCGGCTCCACTTTTCAGAGAGGACGAGCTACTAGAGGAAAGTCAGCAACTACTGCCCAGTCAGAATCTGGAATGGACATCTGCCACTTCCACCACTAGGCGGGAAAGTACTGATGAGGAGAGTGGCGTGAGAGTTGGTGTTGCTCACCTAGAGACAGTTGAGGAGGACATCAGTGACGTGCAGACAGTACTTAATGATGATGATAATGTAGCTGATCCCACTTTGGAGCCGGGTGACGAAGGGGCTTCATAATCATCGGGAGAAGAGGGTGGCAGCTTGCCCGTGAGGCAGCGGCAGAGCCAGCAAGTCCCTAGCATGGCCGGGAGTCAGCAGTGTGGCAGCAGTGGGAGGTCAGGAGTGAAATGTGCCCGGGGTAGACCATCCGCTTAGCATGAGCCTACCTGCCCAGGAAGTAGTGGTGCTTGGGTTCACGGAGGCAGCGGCGGTAGCAGTCAGTCAGTGCGGAGTGTTGGGGATAAAATCACCTACACGGCGGTGTGGCAGTTTTTGGAGCATCACCATAAAGTGGCCTGGGAGAACCATGGCTCCGATGTGGTGGTCCAGCCTGCTGCAGCAACCACTGCATCACCCAGTGGCATGCACCCGGTTTCAGGCAATCAAGGCTCCACCACCTCAGGCGAAGGGAGCTGTCTGTTCTTCCCATCGTCTGCTGGTCCTTATGTCCTCATCCTACTCCTCATTAGTCGTTCCGTCAGCAATCAATCACTGAAGCGATAGCCAAGAGACAACAGTATGCGTGCATTCATCCATCGGCGCAAAAGCTGAATGTGCTCCTGTCCAAGTTGCTAGTGCTGCAGTCCCTCCCTTTCTAAGTGGTGGACTCTGCACCAGAGAACTGATGGCTTGTGCCGAGCGCAGGTGGAGAGTCCAATGCCATAATTTCTAGTGATGAGCGAGAATGCTCAGCCGAATATCTGTTCGGCTCGAGCATTGGTCTTGAGCGCGAATATTCGAATTGCGAATTTTTATCGCGAATATCGCAACTTTGATATTTCGCGAATATTGCGAATATATCGCTATATATTCGCAATTTTGAATATTCATTTTTTTTTTTTTTTTTTTTGTTGTTAATTCTTGTTGCTCTCTGGTTGTCTTCCCACTTCCCAAAAGCTGTTCTTACCTGTCCGGAGGATTCCTGGCTCCCTGCCCGCTTCAGTCAATGCCCGTTGCCGCTTCTGCCGACTTCCCGTGTGCATGGAGCGTCCCCATCCCTATGGGAACGCCTCCATGCTAAAATGTACTGTCGGATGTGAGAATCATGATCTCACAAATTTGACTAAGTTGTAATCGCAATGCGATTAATATAACCTGAATTATTTGCATTGCAATATTCGTTCTATTATAGCAATACAACCATTAGGAACTTAGCTCTAAGATCAATTCACAATGCGAGTATATGTTCGCCTCGCGAATGAAACTTAGAGCTAGCTGAGTTCCTAATAGTGGTATTGCTAGAATATAACGAAGATTGAGAATATAGTGCTATATTCGTGAATTCGAGATATTCTCAATCTTCGTTCTATTCCAGCAATACAACCATTAGGAACTCAGCTCTAAGTTTCATTCGCGAGGCGAACATATACTCGCATTGCGAATTGATCTTAGAGCTAAGTTCCCAATGGTTGTATTGCTAGAATAGAACGAAGATTGAGAATATCTCGAATTCACGAATATAGCACTATATTCTCAATCTTCGTTATATTCTAGCAATACCACTATTAGGAACTCAGCTAGCTCTAAGTTTCATTCGCGAGGCGAACATATACTCGGATTGCGAATTGATCTTAGAGCTAAGTTCCTAGTGGCTGTATTGTTAGAATATAACGAAGATTGAGAATATAGTGCTATATTCGTGTGATATTCGTTATCTTTGTCAATTCTAGCAATACAAGTTAACCATTAGGAACTCAGATCTAAGTTTCATTCGCGACGCGAATATAAATTTGCGTAAAATTCGCAATATATAAAATAATCACGAATATTCGATTTCGACGAATATATGACGAATATTCAATCGAATATTCGCGAAATATCGCGAAATAGAATATGGCACCTCCCGCTCATCACTATCGAGCATCGCAATGCTCGAGTCTCTGCCCCGCACATTTAGTGTGGTTTAAGCAACCAATAAAGGTGCATGTAAGTACTGCCCTCACTGTAATAACAGTAGCCATGTTGGCTGCTGGCATTACAGTTATTGGCTGGTCGAACGCAGCCATCGGGTACTATATAGCACCCGATGACGCATGTTCGGCTCAGACGTAGAAAGGGAGAGCAGACCTTAGGAAGGGAAAGACAGTGTAGGGAGCGATTTTCACAGTTTTTATTCCTGAGAATGCTTTTCCAAGACCCAAAAGTCCTTTTAAGGACTAGTGTGTGTGTGTGTGTGTGTGTTAGTGTGTGTGTGTCTGTGGTTTAGAGAAGCAATCTATTTACCTCATGCAGTCTCAGGGACAGTGATTCGGAAGGGACAGATAGTGCCGGGAGAGACATTTGCTGTTTTTACAACCAAAAGCTTTTCAGAGACCCCGAAGTCCTTTTAAGGACTACTGCGTGTTTTTAACAGCAGTAAGATATTTTTCTTTTATACCTATCAGTGACATATACTGTACATCATCCGCAGACTGTGTCTTTAATAATCTGGGCCACATCTAGTGTCCATATTTGGTGGTGTTCTGTAACCAATAGTGTAGAACATCTGCAAACAGTGTCTGTATTACAAATTCCAATAATCTGGGCCACCTCTGGTGTCCATAATCTGTGGTGTTCTATAATCAATAGTGTAGAACATCTGCAAACAGTGTCTGTATTACAGATTCCAATAATCTGTGGCACATCTAGTGTCCATAATCTGTGGTGTTCTGTAACCAATAGTGTAGAACATCTGCAGACAGTGTCTGTATTACAAATTCCAATAATCTGTGCCACATCTGGTGTCCATAATATGTGGTGTTCTGTAACCAATAGTGTAGAACATCTGCAGACAGTGCCTGTATTACAAATTCCAAAATCTGCGCCACATCTAGTGTCCATAATCTGTGGTGTTTTGTAACCAATAGTGTAGAACATCTGCAAACAGTGCCTGTATTACAAATTCCAATAATCTGGGCCTAATATAGTGTGCATGTCCTGTGGGTTTCTGTGCCATGTTCTGTCCTGCATCCGAAAACTGTGTCTTTAGCAGACAGTAAAACAATCTGCGCCACATCTAGTGACAAAACCATTAATATTAAAAAGGCGAGCACTAAGGGACGGGAAGTGCGCTTGATGCTGATGGTGCATGCAGAGGCCGTGGCCCTGGGCGCAATGAAACTGGGCCTGCTGCTAGTGCACCAGAAAAAAACATCCACCGTACCGAACTTCATGTCCAATTTAGCTTGGCAGCGCAGGACAGCATTGTCCAAGTTGGACCAGTGCGAACAGTTGGTCAGTTGGATTGCTGAAGATAAAGCATCCAGTCAGTTAAGCACCACCCTCTCGTCCAGTCTCTGTAGCCAAGAATCTGGTCAACCAAATCCTCACTCTGATCATCCTTCCTCCCACCATGGAGAGGCTTACAAAACGAGTGATCCCACACTCGGATATAGTGATGAGCGGCAGGGGCAATATTCGAATTCACGATATTTCACGAATATTTGGGCGAATATTCGCCATATATTCGAAAATTTGCAAATTCATAATCTCCAGACATTATTTTCTTGTTTGCGAAAATTCGTATTAAAAATTTGCATATATTAGCATAAAAATTCACATAAATTAGCATAAAAATTCACATAAACTGGCATTTAAAAGATACCTTAATTTTTTTAAGCGAATTTTCGCAAACAAGAAAATAATGACATTACTTTCTTGCTTGCGAAAATTTGCATATAAAAAATTTGCATAAAACGAATATTCGCAATTGCGAATATATTTTGCAATATTTTTGCGAATTCTCAAAGTGCTGATATTCGAGATTAAAATTCGCAATTCGAAAATTCGTGATCAACACTAATTGTGAGGTGGGAGAATGGAACCAAGGTTTGAGAGGAAGGAGATACAAAGGGTGAATGAAAGTGAGAATGGATGGGGATGCAGGAATGGATGGGAGTAATAGTGACAAAGTGGAGGAAGGGTGTTGTTCAGAGACAAAATGGGTGTAGGGAATGGAGGAGGGATGAATGCATATTGGCGCATTGATATAAATGAATAAATGGAAAAAAATACAAATAAATAGATAAATAAAAAATTATAAAAAATATATATATGGAAAAATATATGTATAAGAAATATATTTGAAATATATATTTACAAAAAAAAAATAATAAATATTTAATATACTGTATAATAATTTAATAAATATGGAAAATTAAGTGTGGAATGTCATAAAAATGGAAAATTGTGGGGCCAAGGAAATGAAATACCCGGGGGAGAAAATAGTGTGAGGGGTGGGGGTGGTGCTGGGGAGATTTCTGAATCAAAAACATTTGCTTTCCAAGGCTTCACTTCTATGCGGTTCAAGTGTACGTAGTTTAAATATCAAAACATTTCTCTTCTCTGGAGCATTCTATATTTGTCTGAGCAGTTAGTATCAACCTGTTTGATTGGAGTAATCATCAGCTTTGTGGCGTCTTTATTATGAACAGTAAAAATGTCGTGGCACGCTCTGTTTCCAGTAGCCTTTCATGATATTTGACCTGTGTTTGTTAAGGAGTTCTCTGAGTGTTTGTATTATGCGGCCTACATATTGTAGTCCGCACTCACATTCCAAGAGGTAAACTATATATGATGAGGAACAATTTAAAAACTTTTGATGTGGAACTCTTCCCCTGTGATGTTGCTCCTGTACATTTTTGTTCGGTGAGATATGTTGTTGCAGCACTTGCACAAAGTGTGATTGCATTTATAGCTGCCTGCATTATCGGAGCGCCCATTAATTTCTCTCGTATTCTCTTTTTGTTTCAACTTACTGGGGGCAAGTATGTTTTTTAAGGTTCTCGCTTCCTTGAATGTAATCCGTGGTTTTTGTGGATTATGTCTGAGGTAGGGATCGTTTTTCAGAATATGCCAGTGTGTGGTTAGAATATTCCTTAGCTTAGCATGATTTGGATTGTAGGTGGTGATGAGAGAGGGTCTGTATTTCTTTGACTCTTCTGATCCTTCTAGTTTAGTTTTGGTCTTGAGACATTTGCTTTGGGTTAGGTTCTTTGCACGTTCATAAGCTTCCTTTATTATCCCGTTCGGGTATTTTTTGTTTTGAAATCTTGACTTTAATATTTCACTTTGTATTGTGAAATCAACTGTTGTCGAGCAGTTTCGGCGTATCCTTTTTAACTGACTATACGGTATATTCCTTTTCCACTTCTTATAATGTGCGCTTCTGAAGTCGAGGTAATTGTTACCATCCACCTTTTTGAAAAATGTTTTGGTTAGGATTAGTGTTGAGCGAACAGTTCGAGAATAGTTCGGGTTCGTACCGAATTTTGGGGTGTCCGGGACCCGGACCCGAACCCGGACATTTTCAAGAAAGTTCGGGTTCGGGTTCGGTGTTCGTCGATTACTTCCCGCTTTTTGAAGGGCTGCACAGCAGCCAATCAGCTAGCGTTTTACTTCTTGCCCTAAGAGCCCATCATAGCCATGCCTACTAATGGCATGGCTGTGATTGGCCAAGTGCAGCATGTGACCCAGCCTCTATTTAAGCTGGAGTCACGTAGCGCCGCACGTCACACTGCTCTGATTAGTGTAGGGAGAGGACGCAGCTTCTGTCAGGGCGAGACTAGGCAGGTTAAAGTCAGCAACAGCACCTAATGAACGGATCAATTTACAGCTGAGAATCATTGAACTTCTGCTAGTTACTTGCTCGCTGCCACCAAGTCCATCAATCCATCAATACTAGTTTTTTTATTGCTATATCCTACATCAGGGGCTTGGCTGTGCTAATTGTCACCCCTAGAAACTCAGGATAGCAATTTCTATATTTTATTAAGGGGTTAAATACAATTGCCCAAATACCAATCCCCTAAATCTGGTGTTCCAGCTTTGGTTAGACAAGTATAATACTGTCTGCTGTCTGGCAAAGGATAGATTATTTTCTGGGGTTAAATTCAATTGCCAAAATAGCAATACCATAAATCAGTGGTTTCAGCTGTGGCTGGCAAAATAGAATAGTGTCCGAGGTAACGCACACACGTACAGACGCACGTACACGATTCTTGAATAGTTGTATTATCGCGATAATAAAACTAACAGTGTAAAGTTGACTGTATTGCTCTAAGTTATATTCGTGTACGAATGTAACTTCTATTACAGCACACCAATACTAAAACTGACTAAGAGACAGCTTTAAGTTCTATTCGAACGCGATTGCAACTTTGGAACTTAAAGTGATGTACGATTTTAAAAGTTGCGTACTAAAAAGTTGGAATCGCAATGCGATTCTTATGTATTTGCTTAATCGCATTGCGATTACAACTTTGAGCTACCGATCACCATGGGAACACCTCCTCCAGTAGAATGTACTGTTGGATGTGAGAATTAAGTTGAAATCGCAATGCGATTATTATATATCTGCTTAATCGCATTGCCGTTTCAACTTAGCATTGCTAAATAATTCCATCCATATTCGTTAACTTACTGACTCAGTAAGTTAACGATATGGATGGAATTATTTAGCAATGCTAAGTTGAAACGCAATGCGATTAGCAAATATATAAGAATCGCATTGCGATTTCAACTTAATTCTCAGATCCGACAGTACATTCTACTGGAGGAGGCGTTCCCATGGTGATCGTTAGCTCAAAGTTGTAATCGCAATGCGTTTATTGCGGTATATTATCCCTCTGGGTGTCTTTTACAGCCTTTTTAGTGCCCAAAAGTTCGGGTCCCCATTGACTTCTATGGGGTTCGGGTTCGGGATGAAGTTCGGGTTGAGTTCGGATCACGAACCCGGACATTTTCCGGAAGTTCGGCCGAACCTCTCGAACCCGAACATCCAGGTGTTCGCTCATCTCTAGTTAGGATGGTTCCATCGTCAGTATATAGCAAGAGATCTAAATATTCTATTGTTTTTATTGAGCTGTTTACTGTAAAACTCAGGTTCATTTGAATTCAGGTATGACGTAAAGGCCTCGGCTTCCTCATTGTTGCCCTTCCAGATAATGATCAGGTCATCGATATAGCGTTTATAGAACACTATCTTGTCACTCCATTCATGTTGGTTATAGATAAATTCCTCCTCAAAACGACCCATATAGAGGTTAGCAAAACTCAGCGCGAAACGCGTACCCATCGCGATTCCTTTCCGCTGTTTGTAGATCTTATTTTCAAACATAAACACATTATCTGTCAGGAAAAACCTGATTGCTTCACTGATGAAGATCCTATGTTTGGGGAACAGTTGTTTATCGGTGTTTAGATAATAGTTGGATGCATTAATCCCCGCCTCATGTGGGATGTTTGAATAAAGGTAGGCGACGTCCAATGTCACCCAGCAGTATGTGGTGTCCCAATTGATGTCCTTAAGTAGTGTGATGAGTTGGGAAGAATCCCTTAGGTGAGATCGCAGGTTGGTAGCATGTTTCTGTAAGAAGATATTCACATAGTGTGAGAGGTTACTTGTCAGTGAGTTAGTCCCCGAAATTATTGGTCTCCCCGAGGGATTCTTTGTGTCTTTATGTAAAAAGTCACCATGGTTGGAAAGTTAATGATTATAAATTCTCTCTCCTTTTTGTTTAAGACGTGGTCGTCTTCTGCCTGTTTTAGTAATACTTCCAATGCTTTAGCATCTTCTGTAAGGGGATTGTTAGAGAGGAGTTCATAGTATGATAGATCTCCTAGGATGTTTTGTGCTTCCAGGGTATAGTCTTCTCTCTTTTGTATAACAATTCCACCCCCTTTATCTGTGCTTCTGATGACCAGTTTTTTATCATCACTTAGTTCTTTTAGCGCTTTTTGGATCTGATTTTCATGTTATGGTTAATGGTCCTGATCTCGTTTAAGACTAGAGAAAAAAACGTGTCTACATGGTCTACATCATCATTCCCATTGTTTTTAGTGGTCTGTTTTGCTTTGATGGCAAAATGTCTTTGTAGTGTGATATTTCTAATGAAACTGTTTAGGTCGACGAAAAGCTGGAACTCATTAAACTTCTCCACTGGATAAAAGGAGAGCCCTTTCTCTAGTAGTGTCAACTGTGCAGTGGTTAAATTTCATTTTAACATATTATTATTATTATTATTATATATATTTTTTTTTATTTGTATTTGTATTTTTTGGATATTTCCTATGCACACTATCAATGAATTACGCACACTTCTATTGTTCCACGGCTCCCTTTTTCAGTGCCACTGATGAACTATTTTTAACTATTTTTATCTATTTTTATCTATTTTTTATCTATGTGTTTAAGCTAATTTTTAAAGCCATCCTTTATACATCCATTTAAACATATACGTTTATATCCACGATCCCCTCCCGTATAATATTACATATACATTTTAGATCCATTTACGTAACCAATTAACTATGTGTTCCATCGTCCATTTATTTATTTATTTATTTAAGCAATGATTGAGATTTCCTTTCATTTATACAAAGATAGTTGGATCCAGCTTTCGATAAAACTTCACTCTTATTTCTTTACGGTAAAATCCAGTACAGACATGGCACAGAGTACAGTTAATCCAGTCTATGCGTTTCGGACCCTCCTTCTGTTTAGGTCCTTACTCATGTCATGTCATTACCACCTTGCTTCTGATCGCTCATAAGAAATGAAAAATGAGACACACAACGGATCCTGTCTGTGTAGCAGCTGTAAGGACTGTATGGTTCCATCAGAATTGGCTTATGATTTGGTAGCCAAAAACAGGAGTGGGTGCAAAAAACAGAAGACATGCAAATTTTACCTTCACGTGTCATCTCTGTTTTAGATCCACTCCTGTTTTTTTTGGCATTTACAATACTCATGGATTACTGGGCAAATGATGACCGAGTGAAGGCATATGCTCCCTAGATAGGATACGTTCTTTGTGGGTTATTGTTCTGAAGGATCGGAGGAAGGGCAAATTAATCAGTGACGTCAACACAAACTTACTGCTGACACCCTCTCCACTCTGACGGGGGCTCCACCTGTATAAGCGTTTAATAGAACAGGTTTTGTAGACATCTATGTGGAATCAGCTGATGAGGGTGTAAAAGGAGTGTGCTTCTTCATGACACTAAAATGGACCTGTAAGGCTGAGTTCATACTTATTTTGGTTAGTTTTGGCGAATTTAAGTATACTTTCTTATACTTTTAATCAATTTTGGTTCAATTTAATATTAAATATTTAATGAATTTACTAATAAACATTACATGTTGCCTAAGACAGGAGAGTTATAGTCAAGATTGCTGCAAGTGCGGTAATGGCTGTTCATCGACCAAAATACTTCTGGGGGCAACCTGCCTGGCATGAACAGGACTCCAGTAGCTACAGACAATGAAAAGACAAAGGTTCAAGATAGCTTGGAGTCCGGAAGAGTCACAAAGTTAGTCAAGATTCAAACCACCAACCAGGCCCCTGTCTCATTGTCCGCTGAAAACATCAAGGGCTCCCAGTCATCATGTAAATTAAAAGGAGGGCAAAATAAATTTAATTAATTTAATTATAAAATATTTAATAAAGTTACTAGAAACATTTCAGTTTTGCCTACTTTAGGAGAGAATTGGCCAGTCTTCTGTGTATTCAAGGACGTGGTGTTGCTATGGAGAAAGCATACCAAGAAAACAATTCCTCTCCACCTGGAGACGAATCCTGTCAAGATTCATGCAAGTGTGGTATTGGCTGCTTATCGACCAAGATACTTCTGGGGGCAAACTGCCTGGCATGAACAGGCCTCCAGTAGCTACAGGCAATGAGAAGACAAAGGTTCAAGATAGCTTGGAGCACAGAAGAGTCGCAAAGTTAGTCAAGATTCAAACCACCAACCATGCCCCTGTCTCATCGTCCGGGTTCCCAGTCATTATGGAAATCAAAAGGAGGGCACCCTGTGGTGCACGGAGATGGGAAGGGCCTTTGAACTCCCCTGCACTATACAGACGTCTCAGAAATGATCCGCCATTCCCGACAGCTGCTCCTTGTAAGGTCATGGAGCGTCCCGTTCCTCCAGCATCTATTCGCCCGCTGAAGGATTATTTTGAAAGTGTGTAGAAGCCGACACTGGGTCATCACGCTGCAGATTTATCATGGAGACACTGGATTTTACAATATTAAATTATTATTTTGTGCATTAGCAATACTGATCGATTATTGAGCAAATGCTGACCGAGTGAAGGCGTATGCTCCCCAAACAGGATCCGTTTTTTATGGGTGATTGTTCTGACAGATCAGAGGAAGGGCAAAATACTTGAGTTATTTGGTCAGTTTTGGCCCCGTGACTGCCCAAATAAGTGAAGTGTACAGTGATTCTAATAGTGACGCCTGTCATCTGCATGTCATACTGAATCACAGTATTATTTCACTACCCCAGCACACTTACTATGCGTGCTACTGCAAGGCACAGTGTTCTACACCCATATAAAGGCTCTATGCAGCCCGGAAATAGCCTTTTAATGCAATTTGTTGCAAATTAATTTGGATCAAAGCAAATTTTTCCGTAAAATTTGTCGAACCAACCGAATCTAATTTTTGAGAAATTCGCTCATCATCTCTAATTATTAAACTCCAGAAATACATCCAGGCCCCTCTTGAACTCTTTCAGTGAACTCACCATCACCACCTCCTCGGGCAGAGAGTTCCATAGTCTCACTGTCTTTCCGTAAAGAATCCTCTTCTATGTTTGTGTAGAAACCTTCTTTCCGCCAGACACAGAGGATGTCACCTTGTCACAGTCACAGTCCTGGGAATAAATAGATGATGGGAGAGATCTCTGTACTGACCCCTGATATATTTATACACAGTTATTAGATCTCCCCTTGTCTTTTTTTTAAAGTAAATAACCCTAATATTGATAATATGTCAGGGTACTGTAGTCCCCCATTCCAAATTAGTAAAAAGGAAAAACATTTCACGTGGACATAATTGTTTAGACCCTTTACTATGGCACTTGAAATTTAGCTCTAGGGACCTCCCATTTCTCTAAATCATTTTTAGAAATGCCTTTGTAAAAGTGGTGGTGACCAATAACCAAATGGTCACTCTGGCTGAGCTCCAAAGATCCCATGTGTAGATGGGAAAACTTTCAGAAGGTTACCCATCATTGCAGCACTACACTAAGATTTGTTTTATGGCAGAGTAGCCACAAATAAATAAGTATTTACAGTTGTGTTCAAAATTATTCAACCCCCAATGCTGTAAAGGGTTTTAGGGAATTTAGTGTACATTTGTAATTGTGTTCAGAATGAAATCTTACAAGGACTTTTTAAAGAACCAAATGCAACTAAAATGACATCAATTGTTTTTGTAATACAGTATTAAATGTTTTTTTGTGATTTATTCATTGACACAATTATTCAACCTTGCTGTGGTGTCCGAGCTTAAGACATATCCTCCTAGTAGGATATGTCGAACTAACCCCTCAATTTTATCAGTGTGAGGGTTTAGTATTGCCGCAGAGTGCACCTGCTTTTGCTATGGTTATGATTTTGATTGTTCTCCACATCCACATTATCGCTATCGTATGTAGGATGGTTATTGTGGTACTTGTAGTCCGTTGATGGCATCTTCCATTGTATGCATTTTTTGCTGTTGATTGCCCCTAGCAACGGACTACAAGTGCAGGATGTGCTCCCTAGATACATGCACAACTGCATTTGGGTTGAGCATATCCTGCTTGTTAAACACCACACCACATTTTCTAATGGTTTGCACAATTATTCAACCCCTTAAAGACTACCACTCTTAAGAACAGAAGTTCATTCAAGTGTTTTCGATCAGGTATTGAAAACACCTGTGGATGTCAAGGAGCAGCAATCAAGCATAATAAGCACCAATTAGGCAGATGTAAAATGACTGTAATACTCAGCTCCTTCTAGACATTTTAATGGTGTGTTTACAAACATGGTGAAGTCAAGAGAACGGTCCAGGAAGACAAGTAAAGAGGTGATTTCTCTTCACAGGAAGGGCAATGGCTATAAGAAGATTGCAAAGATGTTAAACATACCGAAAGACACCATAGGAAGCATCATTCGCAAATTCAAGGCAAAGGGCACTGTTGAAACGCTACCTGGTCGTGGCAGAAAGAAGATGCTGACTTTGACTGCTGTGCGCTACCTGAAGCGCAAAGTGGAGAAAAGTCCCCGTGTGACTGCTGAGAAACTGAAAAAGATTTGTCAGATGCGGGTACTGAAGTTTCAGCTCAGACAATAAGGCGCACACTGCGTAATGAAGGCCTCCATGCCAGAACTCCCAGGCACACCCCTTGCTGTCTCCAAAGAATAAGAAGAGTCGACTGCAGTATGCCAAAAGTCATGTGGACAAACCACAAAAGTTTTGGGATAGTGTTCTGTGGACTGATGAAACAAAATTAGAACTGTTTGGGCACATGGATCAACGCTATGTTTGGCGGAGGAAGAACAAGGCCTATGAAGAAAAGAACACCTTGCCTACTGTGAAGCATGGCGGGGGTCAATCATGCTCTGGGGCTGTTTTGCTTCTACAGGTACAGGGAAGCTTCAGCGTGTGCAAGGTCCCATGAATTCTCTTCAGTACCAGGAGATATTGGATGAAAATGCGATGCAGTCCGTCACAAACCTGAGGCTTGGGAGACGTTGGACCTTTCAACAGGACAATGATCCTAAGCATACCTCCAAGTCCACTAGAGCATGGTTGCAGATTAAAGGCTGGAACATTTTGAAGTGGCCATCGTAGTCACCAGACTTAAATCCGATTGAGAACCTCTGGTGGGACATAAAGAGGGCAGTTGCAGCGAGCAAGCCTAAGAATGTGACTGAACTGGAGGCTTTTGCCCATGAAGAATGGGCGAAGATACCCGTAGATCGCTGCAAGACAGTTGTGTCAAGCTATGCTTCACGTTTAAAAGCTGTTATAACTGGAAAAGGATGTTGTACTAAGTACTAAGATTGAATGTCACTTGGGGGTTGAATAAAACTGATAATGATGTGAGCACAGAAAAGACATTTGTGGTTATTTTATTATAAATGTTATGTTATATTTGTGTAACTTACAAGTGCCTCTTTGATTTAATTGTAAACAAGATGACTGAAATGATCAAAATCAATGTCAAACTGGCCAAAACACTCAATTTCAGTGGGGTTGAATAATTTTGAACACAACTGTATAACCTCTCAGTAGTTTAGAGATAAGGGTTATTAGCTGACTGGCACAAAGTGATAGTGAAAGTACCAGTCACACAGCTAGAAAAACGGCTCAATATTTGTAATAAAGGAAAATTGAAAATATGATTTTTAGCCAAAAATGAGTAAAATAAACAGTAATTGCCTCTCAAGGTCTACATAGTCTTTAAGGACAGACTATGAGAAACAAGATTCTGTGGTTTGATGAAACTAAGATTGAACTTTTTGGCCTCAAACTTAAGCAACATGTCTGGAAGAAACCAGGCACTGCTCCTCGGTCCAATACCATAACATATAAAAAGGGGGCTGGGGTCAGTGCTGCAATAAAGAAAAGCTTAGGGGTAACACAAAAATCACTGTCTCTTTTTATGTTGCTTCTTACAATCTCCTCCTTCCTCTTTTGCAGCTTATTAGTTTCTGAACCAACAAGCGGTAGTGGGTATGCTTCTCACGCCTTCAAAGAGAGCATCAAGTTTAACATAGCACAGACCCAGCATGTAAAATAGCTCACGCTTCTTTCTTATACTTACAAAATCATAATCTTGAACATGTGATGTTCTAAGATTACAATTTTGTAAGTATATTAATATCTATTTTACATGCGGGTCTGTGCTATGTTGATACTCTCTTTGAAGGCATGAGAAGCATACCCACTACGGCTTGTTGGTTCAGCATAAAAGAACCAGTGATTTTTTGTTACCCCTAAGCTTTCCTAACCCCTTTTATACGTTTTGGACTGAAAGAAGTGGGGACCTACTTCTACAAAGGGACTACAGCTAATATCAACACAATCTAATACACAAAATGTTTGTATATCTGTCAAATACCATCCCTACAGTGAAGAAAAGTACAGAGATATTCTTGATAAAAACCTTACCCAGAGTGCTCGGACTGAGCCGAAGGTTAACCATCCAACAAGACAATGACGCTAAGCAAATAGCCAAGACAACACAGGAGAGCATTGTACAGTAACAGACCAGGGGCCTCCGACGTTGCTAATTGTCCAGAAATATCTGGACAGTCCATAAAAGTAGGTTACTATTTTTCTGTGTCCATGAAAAAATAGATGTGTCTGTGATTTTTTTTTGGCTGGTGGTACTTGAGTAGATTATTGTAGTGGTAATTGTCATCATTTTACAGCTCACAGTAAATTATGATAACTAGTTCTTATCGGTATCGAGCCATAGTCATGTATTACTTAGAATCTTTATCAGTCATTATGAATTTCCAATTTGTACACAAAAAATGTTGGCTGTGAATTTAGGATAAGTTGTTGAGAAAAAGAAAATGTACAACCTTTGGCTCTCCAGCTGTTGCAAAACTACAGTCCCCAGCATAACCTGGCAGCCTGGGCATGTTGAGAATTGTAGTTTCAGAAAGCTGAGATCTTGGAAACCAGTTGCTATGGGCACACAGATATTTCCTAAAGGGTATAAAGGGTATAAATCAAAATATATAGATGTTTCTAATCTTTACCTAACCTTTCCTTCATGTTTTCCATTAGTTTACTCCTTGAAATATTATATCATTTCTTTGATTTTCAAATTGTCCCTTATCTCTTAAGCAAAATAAATATTTAAGAAAAATAAAATAAATATTGCATTTTTCCTTGTTGGATTGAGTCCATTTTGTGGTTATATAAAACATTCAAGGTCAACGACAAAGCTTTGGAGGAGTGCTTATTTCATAAGTTATTTGTACTAAGCAATTTTGTGTTATAAAATAAAACATATTTGTTATGGGTTGGATGAAGTATTTTAATGGATAGTCTGCCTTGCTATACTGTGCATCTTTGTACCTTGCCCTTGGTTGGATATTGGACTAAAGTTTTCTTGTTTAAGAGTAAAAGATAAAAATTGTGAAAGCCACAAAACTGCAGCAAAAACACTTCTGTCTAAATGTATTTTTGATTGCAATTTGTCTTAAAGATTTGTATAGGAACAATTTACATTCACGGTTTTAGAAAATATTCCCAGAACTCTTTGTATTCAAAACTGCAACCAAAAACAGGATGGAAATAAATGTAGTATTTGATGTGTCTTATGTGGCCACTGCATTGCTGCAGAATATTCATACAGAATACAATTCAGAATGACCCAATAAACACATTTCTTAATGATTTTTTCACTTTTGAAACAAAAAGTTATCCAACACCAATTTGTCCTGTGTGAGTATTTGCCCCTCCCCCCTATACTGAATATTAGATTGTGCTAGTTTTTAATTACAACTGCACCTAAATGTCTCTAACCTTTTTTTTCCAATTAAGGTGGGAGAATTCTGGTTTTAATTCAGAAACTTTGGCTGATTGGGAGGGGCTGGAGAAGATCCAGCGGTCATGTTCCATATCGGAACCAATGACAAAGTTAGAGGTAGGTGGAGCGTCCTTAAAAATTATTTTAGGGATTTAGGTCAAAAGCTTAGGGCAAGAACCTCAAAGGTAGTATTTTCCGAAATACTACCTGTACCTCGAGCCACACAAGAAAGGCAGCAGGAGATTAGGGAGGTTAACAAGTGGCTCAAGAACTGGTGTAGGAAGAAGGGGTTTGGGTTCCTGGAGAACTGGGCCGACTTCTCTGTTGGCTACAGGCTCTATCGTAGGGATGGCTGCACCACAATGGGGAAGGAGCAGCTGTGTTGGGGGTGAAGATGGCTAGACGGATGTAGGAGTGTTTAAACTAGGGACTGGGGGGTAGGGTAATTACATTATAGGATGGGAAGATAGTGCAGATAGAGACCAGGGGAAAGGTAGTGGGACTGGGGAGGAATGGAAGGAGGGACTATAACAGTTCAGAAGGAAAGGGGTAGGGTAAAAAATATACATAAACCTCTTAATTGCATATATACTAATGCCAGAAGCTTGACTAATAAAACCGGGGAACTAGAATTAGTGATGTGTGAGGAGGACTATGACATAGTGGGAATAACTGAGACAAGACTGGATGATAGCTATGACTGGGCAGTTAATGTACAGGATTACAGTCTGTTTAGAAAGGATCGCTGTTATGTAAAGTCCTGTCTAAAGCCCACAGTCCGAGAAGATATAAGTGAGGGACATGCACATGTGGAGTCATTGTGGGTAGAAATACATGGAGGCAAAAACAATAATAAATTACTAATAGGAGTTTATTATAAACCATCTAATATACCAGAGTCCACAGAAAATCTACTACTAAACGAGATAGACGAGGCAGCAAATCATAATGAGGTCATTATTATGGGGGACTTCAACTACCTAGAGATAGACAGGGAAACTGAAACCTGTACATACCATAAAGGAAACCGGTTCTTGGCAATAGCCAAAGACAATTACCTTTCCGAACTGGTTCAGGACCCGACTAGAGGGACGGCCATACTGGACTTAGTATTAACCAATAGACCTGACAGAACAACAGATGTGCAGGTTGGGGGAAACCTGGGAAATTGTGACTATTAAGTAATAACCTTTCAATTATCATTCAAAATAGTGTTTCTTCAGGGAGGAACAAAAGTACCAAACTTCAAAAAAGCTAAATTTAGCCAACTAAGAGAGGCCATAGGCCTAACTAACTGGGACAAAGTCCTCAAAAATAAAAATACAGCCACCAAATGGGCGATTTTTAAAAGCATTGTAACATCTAATTGTGACGTGAGATATACATACCTTATAGAACAAAATCACATAAATATAGTGGCTAATATGGGGAACTGCTCAGACCCCAAACACTATAGCGTGTTTCTCATTGGGGAGCAGTCCCACCGCATGTGGACTGGAGCAAACGACCATCCCCAGCAATTTATGCGTACAATGGAGGATGCCGGCGTGAACCACATGCACCACGAAGGCATCCTACACAAAACGGAGCATTGTGCGGATGAAATATATAAATATAAAAATCACAGAAAAAAATGCACCAAACGGATATGCCACTGACTATACTAGCTAGTCAAACAAGCAGATATTAAAAGCTGAGACTGTTTGCCAATATGTTCCTGTCAGGAACACATCGAGCCCCTCATGCACCACGTCACGATCGCTCAGCATGGCATGGGGTCCTACCACTATGCTAACTATGGTGTGAACATGGTCTGAAGGTGATGGAATACTGCTCACAGCCAAGCTTCCACACAACTGCATAGCAGGACAACTAATGCAATGTGAATAAAGCAAGACTGTAAGCCACACTCATATCAGACCATGTGATGGAGGCTACCAGGTGCAAAAGAATGTTAAATCCCAGGTGAAGGCACATTCAATACATACAGAAATATAGTGGCCAATATGGGGAACTGCTCAGACCCCAAACACTGTAGCGTGTTTCTCATTGGGGGAGCAGTCCCACCGCATGTGGACCGCAGCAAACTACCATCCCCAGCAATTTATGCGTACAATGAAGGATGCCGGCACGAACCACATGCACCACGAAGGCATCCTACACAAAACAGAGCATTGTGCGGATGAAATATAGTGATGAGCGGCAGGGGCAGTATTCGAATTCGCTATATTTCGCGAATATTTGGGCGAATATTCACCATATATTCGAAAATTCGCAAATTCGTAATCTCCAGTCATTATTTTCTGATTGCGAAAATTCGCATAAAATGCGCATAAATTTGCATATAATTCAGCATAAATCTGCATAAAAATTTGCATAAACTGGCATTTAAGATACCTTTTAAATACCAGTTTATGCGAATTTTTATGCAGATTTATGCAAATTTTTATGCGAATTATCGCAACCAGAAATAATGACATTATTTTCTTGCTTGTGAAAATTTGCATATAAAAAATTCGCATAAAAACGAATATTCGCAATTACGAATATATTTTGCGATATTCTAAATATACGCGAATTCTCGAAGTGCCGATATTCGCGATTAAAATTCGCAATTCGAAAATTCGTGATCAACACTAGTGTTGAGCGAACAGTTCGATCATAGTTCGGGTTCGTACCGAATTTTGGGGTGTCCGGGACACGGACCCGAACCTGACATTTTTAAAAAAGTTCGGGTTCGTTGTTCGGCGATTACTTCCCGCTTTCTGAAGGGCTGCACAGCAGCCAATCAGGTAGCGTTTTACTTCTTGCCCGAAGAGCCCATCACAGCCATGTGCCTACTAATGGCATGGCTGTGATTGGCCAAGTGCAGCATGTGACCCAGCCTCTATTTAAGCTGGAGTCACGTAGCGCCGCACGTCACACTGCTCTGATTAGTGTAGGGAGAGAACGCAGCTTCTGTGAGGGCGAGATTAGGCAGGGAAAAGTCAGCAACAGCACCTAATGAACGGATCAATCTACAGCTGTGAATGATTGAACTTCTGCTAGTTACTTGCTCACTGGTTTTTAGGCTGCACAGAGCGTGTTTCTATCACTTACTTTCTGGGGTGATCGGCTGCCATCTGGGGTGATCGGCGGCTCTGGTGCACCAGAACAAGCTGCCACCAAGTCCATCAATCCATCAATACTATTTTTTTTTTTTTGCTATATCCTACATCAGGGGCTTGGCTGTGCTAATTGTCACCCCTAGAAACTCAGGATAGCAATTTCTATATTTTTTTAAGGGGTTAAATACAATTGCCCAAATACCAATCCCCAAAATCTGGTGTTCCAGCTTTGGCTAGCCAAGTATAATACTGTCTGCTGTCTGGCAAAGGATAGATTATTTTATGTGGTGAAATTCAATTGCCAAAATAGCAATACCATAAATCAGTGGTTTCAGCTGTGGGTGGCAAAATATAATAGTGTCCGCCAAAACATATATTTTGTTCTGGGGTGAAATTCAATTGCCAAAATAGCAATACCCTGAATCTGGTTTCCCAGTTTTTGCAGGCCAAGATTCATAGTGTCCGCAAAAACATATATTTTGTTGTGGGGTGAAATTCAATTGCCAAAATAGCAATACCATAAATCAGTGGTTTCAGCTGTGGCTGGCCAAGTTTTTATAGTGTCCTGCAAATTATATATTTTGTTCTGGGGTGAAATTCAATTGCCAAAATAGCAATACCATAAATCAGTGGTTTAAGCTGTGGCTGGCCAAGTTTCATAGTGTCCTGCAAATTATATATTTTGTTCTGGGGTGAAATTCAATTGCCAAAATAGCAATACGATAAATCAGTGGTTTCAGCTGTGGCTGGCAAAGCATAATATTGTCCACAAAAACATATATTTTGTTCTGTGGTGAAATTCAATTGCCAAAATAGCAATACCATAAATCAGTGGTTTCAGCTGTGGCTGGCCAAGTTTCATAGTGTCCTGCAAATTATATATTTTGTTCTGGGGTGAAATTCAATTGCCAAAATAGCAATACCATAAATCAGTGGTTTCAGCTGTGGCTGGCAAAGTATAATAGTGTCCGCCAAAACATATATTTTGTTCTGGAGTGAAATTTAATTGCCAAAATAGCAATACCCTGAATCTGGTGTCCCAGCTGTTGAAGGCCAAGATTCATAGTGTCCGCCAAAACATATATTTTGTTCTGGGGTGAAATTCAATTGCCAAAATCGCAATACCATGAATCAGTGGTTTCAGCTGTGGCTGGTAAAATATAATAGTGTCCGCCAAAACATATATTTTGTTCTGGGGTGAAATTCAATTGCCAAAATAGCAATACCATAAATCAGTGGTTTCAGCTGTGGCTGGCCAAGTTTCATAGTGTCCTGCAAATTATATATTTTGTTCTGGGGTGAAATTCAATTGCCAAAATAGCAATACCATAAATCAGTGGTTTCAGCTGTGGCTGGCAAAGTATAATAGTGTCCGCCAAAACATATATTTTCTTCTGGGGTGAAATTCAATTGCCAAAATAGCAATATCCTGAATCTGGTGTCACAGCTGTTGCAAGCCAAGATTCATAGTGTCCGCCAAAACATATATTTTGTTCTGGGGTGAAATTCAATTGCCAAAATAGCAATACCATGAATCAGTGGTTTCAGCTGTGGCTGGCAAAATATAATAGTGTCCGCCAAAACATATATTTTGTTCTGGGGTGAAATTCAATTGCCAAAATAGCAATACCATAAATCAGTGGTTTCAGCTGTGGCTGGCAAAGTATAATAGTGTCCTGCAAATTATATATTTTGTTCTGGGGTGAAATTCAATTGCCAAAATAGCAATACCATAAATCAGTGGTTTCAGCTGTGGCTGGCAAAGTATAATAGTGTCCGCCAAAACATATATTTTTTTCTGGAGTGAAATTTAATTGCCAAAATAGCAATACCCTGAATCTGGTGTCCCAGCTGTTGAAGGCCAAGATTCATAGTGTCCGCCAAAACATATATTTTGTTCTGGGGTGAAATTCAATTGCCAAAATCGCAATACCATGAATCAGTGGTTTCAGCTGTGGCTGGCAAAATATAATAGTGTCCGCCAAAACATATATTTTGTTCTGGGGTGAAATTCAATTGCCAAAATAGCAATACCATAAATCAGTGGTTTCAGCTGTGGCTGGCCAAGTTTCATAGTGTCCTGCAAATTATATATTTTGTTCTGGGGTGAAATTCAATTGCCAAAATAGCAATACCATAAATCAGTGGTTTCAGCTGTGGCTGGCAAAGTATAATAGTGTCCGCCAAAACATATATTTTCTTCTGGGGTGAAATTCAATTGCCAAAATAGCAATATCCTGAATCTGGTGTCACAGCTGTTGCAAGCCAAGATTCATAGTGTCCGCCAAAACATATATTTTGTTCTGGGGTGAAATTCAATTGCCAAAATAGCAATACCATGAATCAGTGGTTTCAGCTGTGGCTGGAAAAATATAATAGTGTCCGCCAAAACATATATTTTGTTCTGGGGTTAAATTCAATTGCCAAAATAGCAATACCATAAATCAGTGGTTTCAGCTGTGGCTGGCAAAGTATAATAGTGTCCGCAAAAACATATATTTTCTTCTGGGGTGAAATTCAATTGCCAAAATAGCAATATCCTGAATCTGGTGTCACAGCTGTTGCAGGCCAAGATTCATAATGTCGGCAAAAATATATATTTTGTTCTGGGGTGAAATTCAATTGCCAAAATAGCAATACCATGAATCAGTGGTTTCAACTGTGGCTGGCAAAATATAATAGTGTCCGCCAAAACATATATTTTGTTCTGGGGTAAAATTCAATTGCCAAAATAGCAAAACCCTGAATCTGGTGTTCCAGCTGTTGCAGGCCAAGATTCATAGTGTCCGCAAAAACATATATTTTGTTCTGGGGTGAAATTCAATTGCCAAAATAGCAATATCATAAATCAGTGGTTTCAGCTGTGGCTGTCCAAGTTTCATAGTGTCCTGCAAATTATATATTGTGTTCTGGGGTGAAATTCGGTTGCCAAAATAGCAATACCATAAATCAGTGGTTTCAGCTGTGGCTGGCAAAGTATAATAGTGTCCGCAAAACATATATTTTGTTCTTGGGTTAAATTCAATTGCCAAAATAGCAATACCCTGAATCTGGTGTACCAGCTGTTGCAGGCCAAGTTTCATAGTGTCCGCAAAAACATATATTTTGTTGTGGGGTGAAATTCAATTGCCAAAATAGCAATACCCTGAATCTGGTGTCACTGCTGTTGCAGGCTAAGATTCATAGTGTCCGCCAAAACATATATTTTGTTCTGGGGTGAAATTCAATTGCCAAAATAGCAATACCATAAATCAGTGGGCTCAGCTGTGGCTGGCCAAGATTCATAGTGTCCGCAAAATCATATATTTTGTTGTGGTGTGAAATTCAATTGCCAAAATAGCAATACCCTGAATCTGGTGTCCCAGCTGTGGCTGGCCAAGTTTCATAGTGTCATGCAAATTATATATTTTGTTCTAGGGTGAAATAAAATTGCCAAAAAGCAATTCCATAAATCAGTGGTTTCAGCTGTGGCTGGCAAAGTATAATAGTGTCCGCCAAAACATATATTTTGTTCTGGGGTGAAATTCAATTGCCAAAATAGCAATACCCTGAATCTGGTGTTCGAGCTGTTGCAGGCCAATTGTAAATCTGTCCATAAAGGATACCCTTCATCCAGGGCCTAAATACTAGCCCTAAAAGAGATATTCCCTAAATCAGTGGTTACTGCTGTGCCTTGATTAGTGTAATACGCTACATAAATAAATAGGCAGATAGTGTTAGGTGCCTGTAAAAAAGGCCTGAATTTGAAATCAATACATTGGGCCAAATATTTTTTTTCTTATTGTGGTGCTTGGTGAACGGTAACAATGAGGAAAACATCTAGTAAGGGACAGGGACGCGGTCGTGGTGGTGTTAGTGTACCCTCTTGTGCTGGGAGAAGACGTGGCCATTCTGCCACAGCCACACGTCCTAGTGAACCAACTACCTCAGGTTTCAGTACCAGCCATAATTTACAGCGATATTTGGTGGGGCCCAATGCCGTTCTAAGGATGGTAAGGCCTGAGCAGGTACAGGCGCTAGTCAATTGGGTGGCCGACAGTGGATCCAGCATGTTCACAACATTATCTCCCACCCAGTCTTCTGCAGAAAGCGCACAGGTGGCACCTGAAAACCAAAGCATCAGTCTGTCACATCACCCCCATGCATATCAGGGAAACTGTCTGAGCCTCAAGTTATGCAGCAGTCTCTTATGCTGTTTGAAGACTCTGCTGGCAGGGTTTCCCAAGGGAATCCACCTAGCCCTTCCCCGGTGGTGGAAGACATAGAATGCACTGATGCACAACCACTGATGTTTCCTGATGATGAGGACATGGGAATACCATCTCATCGCAGTCCGCACGTCTCTGATGATGACGAAACACAAGTGCCAACTGCTGCTTCTTTCTGCAGTGTGCAGACCGAACAGGAGGTCAGGGAGGAAGACTGTGTGGAAGACGATGCAGGGGACGATGAGGTCCTAGACCCCACATGGAATGAAGGTCGTGCCACTGACTTTCATAGTTCAGAGGAAGAGGCAGTGATGAGACCGAGCCAACAGCGTGCCAAAAGAGAGAGCAGGGGGCAAAAGCAGAACTCAGCCGCCTCCAAGAGAGTTCGCCTGCTACTGGCCACCGCCACCAGGGACCGAGCACCCCAAAGGCAGCTTCAAAGAGTTCCCTGGCATGGCACTTCTTTAAACAATGTGCTGACGACAAGACCCGAGTGGTTTGCACGCTGTGCCATCAGATCCTGAAGCGAGGCATTAATGTTCTGAACCTTAGCACAACCTGCATGACCGGGCATCTACATGCAAAGCATGAACTGCAGTGGAGTAAACACCTTAAAAGCAAAGAACTCACTCTGGCTCCCACTGCCCCCTCTTCTGCTGCTGCCTCGGCCTCTTCCTCCACCTCGGAAGGAATGTTGGCACCTGCCGCCCACCAAACAGAGGATGTGCCACCGACAACACCACCTGCATCACCAAGCATCTCCACCATGTCACACGGCAGCGTTCAGCTCTCCATCTCACAAACCTTGGAGAGAAAGCGTAAATTCCCACCTAGCCACCCTCAAGCCCTGGGCCTGAATGCCAGCATTTCTAAACTACTGGCCTTTGAAATGCTGTCATTCAGGCTGGTGGACACAGACAGCTTCAAACAGCTGATGGCGATGGCTGTCCCACAGTATGTTGTTCCCAGCCGCCACTAGTTCTCCAAGAGAGCCATGCCTTCCCTGCACAACCAAGTATCCGATAAAATCAAGTGTGCACTGCGCAACGCCATCTGTGGCAAGGTCCACCTAACCACAGATATGTGGACCAGTAAGCACGGCCAGGGACGCTATATCTCCCTAACTGCACACTGGGTAAATGTAGTGGCGGCTGAGCCCCAGGCGGAGAGTTTTTGTGGCGCACGTCCTTCCGCCGCCAAGGATCGCAGGGCATCATTCTTTGCCTCCTGTAGCCTCCTCCTCCTACTCGGCTTCCTCCTCCTCTGCTTCCACCAGCTCATCCAGTCAGCCACACACCTTCACCACCAACTTCAGCACAGCCCGGGTAAACATCAGCAGGCCATTCTGAAATTCATATGTTTGGGGGACAGGCCCCACACCGCGCAGGAGTCGTGGCGGGTATTGAACAACAGACCGACGAGTGGTCTCTGCCAGTGGGCCTCAAGCCTGGCCTGGTGGTGTGCGATAATGGGCGAAATCTCGTCGCAGCTCTGGGACTAGCCGGTTTGACGCACATCCCTTGCCTGGCGCATGTGCTGAATTTGGTGGTGCAGAAGTTCATCCACAACTACCCCGACATGTCAGAGCTCCTGCATAAAGTGCGGGCTGTCTGTGCGCGCTCCGGCATTCACATCCTGCCACTGCTCGCCTGTCTGCGCTACAGCGGAACTTCGGCCTTCCCGCCACCGCCTCATATGCGACGTGCCCACCAGGTGGAACTTCACCTTGCACATGCTGGAGAGACTGTGCGAGCAGCAGCAGGCCATAGTGGAGTTTCAGCTGCAGCACGCATGCGTCAGTCGCAGTGCAGAACAGCATGACTTCACCACCAATGATTGGGCCTCCATGCGAGACCTGTGTGCCCTGTTGCGCTGTTTCGAGTACTCCACCAACATGGCCAGTGGCGATGACACCGTTATCAGCGTTACAATACCACTTCTATGTCTCCTTGAGAAAACGCTAGGGCGATGGATGGAAGAGGAGGTTGCCCAGGAGGAGGATGAGAATGAGGGGTCATTTGTAGCATTATCAGGCCAGTCTGTTAGAAGTGGCTCAGAGGGAGGTTTTTTGCAACAGCGGAGGCCAGGTACAAATGTGGCCAGCCAGGGCCCACTACTGGAGGACGAGGAGGATGAGGTGGAGGAGGATGAGGATGAAGCAGGTTCACAGCGGGTGGCAACCGACACAGCTCAGGCCCATCACTGGTGAGTGGCTGGGGGATACGGAGGACGATGACGATTCACCTCCCACAGAGGACAGCTTGTCCTTAACTCTGGGAAGCCTGGCACACATGAGCGACTACATGCTGCAGTGCCTGCGCAACGATAGCAGAGTTGCCCACATTTTAACGTGTGCGGACTACTGGGTTGCCACCCTGCTGGATCCCCGGTACAAAGAGAATGTGCCAACCTTACTTCCTGCACTGGAGCGTGATAGGAAGATGCGCGAGTACAAGCGCACGCTGGTAGACGCGCTCCTGAGAGCATTCCCAAATGTCACAGGGGAACAGGTGGAAGCCCAAGGCAAAGGCAGAGGAGGAGCAAGAGGTCACCAACGCAGCAGTGTCACGGCCAGCTCCTCTGAGGGCAGGGTTAGCATGGCAGAAATGTGGAAAAGTTTTGTCTCCACGCCACAGCTAACTGCACAACCACCTGATACGGAACGTGTTAGCAGGAGGCAGCATTTCACTAACATGGTTGAACAGTACGCCTGCACACCCTCCACGTACTGACTGATGGTTCGGCCCCATTCAACTTCTGGGTCTCCAAAATGTCCAAGTGGCCAGAGTTAGCATTTTATGCCTTGAGGTGCTAGCCTGCCCGGCGGCCAGCGTTTTGTCTGAACTTGTATTCAGCACGGCAGGGGCGCCATTACTGACAAATGCAGCCGCCTGTCCACAGCCAACGTGGACAAGCTGACGTTCATAAAATTAACCAGTCATGGATCCCACAGGAACTGTGCCTCCCTTGTGCAGAATAGACATTTATAACTGCCTCCCCTCAACCATGTATTCTTATACTCCGGGCACTTCTTTATTGAATCCTCATTTTTTAACTTTACCATGATCTTGCGGTGCAACCCAAAGTTGAATGAAACTCTCCTCTGTCTGGGTGGTGGGGCTGAAATAACTGAAAGTGGCCTTCTCCGGTGGTGGGTGATATGACGCATGATTCCTTGCTGTGGGACCTCTCTCCTCGGTCTGGGTGCCTGGCCTAAATAACTGAAAGTGGCCTTCTCCAGTGGTGGGTGATGTGACGCATGATTCCTTGCTGTGGGACCTCTCTCCTCTGTCTGGGTGCTGGGGCCGAAATAACTGAAAGTGGCCTTCTCCAGTGGTGGGTGATATGACGCATGATTCCTTGCTGTGGGACCTCTCTCCTCTGTCTGGGTGCTGGAGCCGAAATAACTGAAAGTGGCCTTCTCCAGTGGTGATTGATATGACGCATGATTCCTTGCTGTGGGACCTCTCTCCTCTGTCTGGGTGCTGGGGCATAAATAACTTAAAGTGGCCTTCTCCAGTGTTGGGTGATATGACGCATGATTCCTTGCTGTGGGACCTCTCTCCTCGGTCTGGGGGCCTGGCCTAAATAACTGAAAGTGGCCTTCTCCAGTGTTGGGTGATATGACGCATGATTCCTTGCTGTGGGACCTCTCCTCAGTCTGGGTGCCTGGCCTAAATAACTGAAAGTGGCCTTCTCCAGTGGTGGGTGATATGACGCATGATTCCTTGCTGTGGGACCTCTCTCCTCTGTCTGGGTGCTGGAGCCGAAATAACTGAAAGTGGCCTTCTCCAGTGGTGATTGATATGACGCATGATTCCTTGCTGTGGGACCTCTCTCCTCTGTCTGGGTGCTGGGGCATAAATAACTTAAAGTGGCCTTCTCCAGTGTTGGGTGATATGACGCATGATTCCATGCTGTGGGACTTCTCTCCTCGGTCTGGGTGCTTTGGCCGAAATAACTGAAAGTGGCCTTCTCCGGTGGTGGGTGATATGACGCATGATTCCTTGCTGTGGGACCTCTCTCCTCTCTCTGGGTGCTTTGGCCGAAATAACTGAAAGTGGCCTTCTCCGGTGTTGGGTGATATGACGCATGATTCCTTGCTGTGGGACCTCTCTCCTCAGTCTGGGTGCCTGGCCTAAATAACTGAAAGTGGCCTTCTCCAGTGGTGGGTGATATGACGCATGATTCCTTGCTGTGGGACCTCTCTCCTCTGTCTGGGTGCTGGGCCTAAATAACTGAAAGTGGCCTTCTCCAGTGGTGGGTGATATGACGCATGATTCCTTGCTGTGGGACCTCTCCTCTGTCTGGGTGCTGGGGCCGAAATAACTGAAAGTGGCCTTCTCCAGTGGTGTGATATGACGCATAATTCCTTGCTGTGGGACCTCTCTCCTCTGTCTGGGTGCTGGGGCCGAAATAACTGAAAGTGGCCTTCTCCAGTGGTGGGTGATATGAGGCATGATTCCTTGCTGTGGGACCTCTCTCCTCAGTCTGGGTGCTGTGGCCGAAATAACTGAAAGTGGCCTTCTCCAGTGGTGGGTGATATGACGCATGATTCCTTGCTGTGGGACCTCTCTCCTCTGTCTGGGTGCTTGGCCGAAATAACTGAAAGTGGCCTTCTCCAGTGGTGGGTGATATGACGCATGATTCCTTGCTGTGGGACCTCTCTCCTCAGTCTGGGTGCCTGGCCTAAATAACTGAAAGTGGCCTTCTCCAGTGGTGGGTGATATGACGCATGATTCCTTGCTGTGGGACCTCTCTCTCTGTCTGGGTGCTGGGCCGAAATAACTGAAAGTGGCCTTCTCCAGTGGTGGGTGATATGACGCATGATTCCTTGCTGTGGGACCTCTCTCCTCTGTCTGGGTGCTTGGCCAAAATAACTGAAAGTGGCCTTCTCCAGTGGTGGGTGATATGACGCATGATTCCTTGCTGTGGGACCTCTCTCCTCTGTCTGGGTGCTTGGGCCGAAATAACTGAAAGTGGCCTTCCGGTAGTGGGTATATGACGTATGATTCCTTGCTGTGGGACCTCTCTCCTCGGTCTGGGTGCTTGGCCTAAATAACTGAAAGTGGCCTTCTCCAGTGGTGGGTGATATGACGCATGATTCCTTGCTGTGGGACCTCTCCTCTGTCTGGGTGCTGGGCTGAAATAACTGAAAGTGGCCTTCTCCAGTGGTGGGTGATATGACGCATGATTCCTTGCTGTTGGACCTCTCTCTCTCTCTGGGTAATGGGGCTGAAATAACTGAAAGTGGCCTTCTCCAGTGGTGTGTGAAATGACGCATAATTCCTTGCTGTGGGACCTCTCTCTCTGTCTGGGTGCTGGGCCGAAATAACTGAAAGTGGTCTTCTCCAGTGGTGGGTGATATGACGCATGATTCCTTGCTGTGCGACCTCTCTCCTCTGTCTGGGTGCTGGGCCTAAATAACTGAAAGTGGCCTTCTCCAGTGGTGGGTGATATGACGCATGATTCCTTGCTGTGGGACCTCTCTCCTCAGTCTGGGTGCTGGGGCCGAAATAACTGAAAGTGGCCTTCTCCAGTGGTGGGTGATATGACGCATGATTCCTTGCTGTGGGACCTCTCTCCTCTGTCTGGGTGCTGGGCCGAAATAACTGAAAGTGGCCTTCTCCAGTGGTGGGTGATATGACGCATGATTCCTTGCTGTGGGACCTCTCTCCTCTGTCTGGGTGCTGGGCATAAATAACTGAAAGTGGCCTTCTCCAGTGGTGGGTGATATGACGCATGATTCCTTGCTGTGGGACCTCTCTCCTCGGTCTGGGTGCTGGGCTAAATAACTGAAAGTGGCCTTCCAGTGGTGGGTGATATGACGCATGATTCCTTGCTGTGGGACCTCTCCTCTGTCTGGGTGCTGGAGCCGAAATAACTGAAAGTGGCCTTCTCCAGTGGTGGGTGATATGACGCATGATTCCTTGCTGTGGGACCTCTCTCCTCTGTCTGGGTGCTGGGGCCTAAATAACTGAAAGTGGCCTTCTCCAGTGGTGGGTGATATGACGCATGATTCCTTGCTGTGGGACCTCTCTCCTCGGTCTGGGTGCTGGGGCCGAAATAACTGAAAGTGGCCTTCTCCAGTGGTGGGTGATATGACGCATGATTCCTTGCTGTGGACCCTCTCCTCTGTCTGGGTGCTGGGCCGAAATAACTGAAAGTGGCCTTCTCCAGTGGTGGGTGATATGACGCATGATTCCCTTGCTGTGGGACCTCTCTCTCTGTCTGGGTGCTGGGGCCTAAATAACTGAAAGTGGCCTTCTCCAGTGGTGGGTGATATGACGCATGATTCCTTGCTGTGGGACCTCTCTCCTCTGTCTGGGTGCTGGGGCCGAAATAACTGAAAGTGGCCTTCTCCAGTGGTGGGTGATATGACGCATGATTCCTTGCTGTGGGACCTCTCTCCTCTGTCTGGGTGCTGGGCAGAAATAACTGAAAGTGGCCTTCTCCAGTGGTGGGTGATATGACGCATGATTCCTTGCTGTGGGACCTCTCCTCTGTCTGGGTGCTGGGCCTAAATAACTGAAAGTGGCCTTCTCCAGTGTTGGGTGATATGACGCATGATTCCTTGCTGTGGGACCTCTCTCCTCTGTCTGGGTGCCTGGCCTAAATAACTGAAAGTGGCCTTCTCCAGTGGTGGGTGATATGACGCATGATTCCTTGCTGTGGGACCTCTCTCCTCTGTCTGGGTGCTGGGCCGAAATAACTGAAAGTGGCCTTCTCAGTGGTGGGTGATATGACGCATGATTCCTTGCTGTGGGACCTCTCTCCTCTGTCTGGGTGCTGGGGCCTAAATAACTGAAAGTGGCCTTCTCCAGTGGTGGGTGATATGACGCATGATTCCTTGCTGTGGGACCTCTCTCCTCTGTCTGGGTGCTGGGCTAAATAACTGAAAGTGGCCTTCTCCAGTGGTGGGTGATATGACGCATGATTCCTTGCTGTGGGACCTCTCTCCTCTGTCTGGGTGCTGGGCCGAAATAACTGAAAGTGGCCTTCTCCAGTGGTGGGTGATATGACGCATGATTCCTTGCTGTGGGACCTCTCTCCTCGGTCTGGGTGCTGGGCCGAAATAACTGAAAGTGGCCTTCTCCAGTGGTGGGTGATATGACGCATGATTCCTTGCTGTGGGACCTCTCTCCTCTGTCTGGGTGCTGGGCCAGAAATAACTGAAAGTGGCCTTCTCCAGTGGTGGGTGATATGACGCATGATTCCTTGCTGTGGGACCTCTCTCCTCTGTCTGGGTGCTGGCCGTAAATAACTGAAAGTGGCCTTCTCCAGTGGTGGGTGATATGACGCATGATTCCTTGCTGTGGGACCTCTCTCCTCTGTCTGGGTGCTGGGCCGAAATAACTGAAAGTGGCCTTCTCCAGTGGTGGGTGATATGACGCATGATTCCTTGCTGTGGGACCTCTCTCCTCGGTCTGGGTGCTTGGCCGAAATAACTGAAAGTGGCCTTCTCCAGTGGTGGGTGATATGACGCATGATTCCTTGCTGTGGGACCTCTCTCCTCTGTCTGGGTGCTGGGGCTGAAATAACTGAAAGTGGCCTTCTCCAGTGGTGGGTGATATGACGCATGATTCCTTGCTGTGGGACCTCTCTCCTCTGTCTGGGTGCTGGGGCAGAAATAACTGAAAGTGGCCTTCTCCAGTGGTGGGTGATATGACGATGATTCCTTGCTGTGGGACCTCTCTCCTCTGGTCTGGGTGCTGGGGCCGAAATAACTGAAAGTGGCCTTCTCCAGTGGTGAGTGATATGACGCATGATCCCTGCTGTGGGACCTCTCTCCTCTGTCTGGGTGCTGGGGCATAAATAACTGAAAGTGGCCTTCTCCAGTGGTGGGTGATATGACGCATGATTCCTTGCTGTGGACCTCCTCCTCTGTCTGGGGTGCTGGGCCATAAATAACTGAAAGTGGCCGTTCTCCAGTGGTTGGGTGATAAGGACGCATGATTCCTGCTGTGGGACCTCTCTCCTCAGTCTGGGTGCCTGGGCCTAAATAACTGAAAGTGGCCTTCTTCCAGTGGTGGGTGATATGGACGCATGATTCCCTTGCTGTGGGACCTCTCTCCTCTGTCTGGGTGCTGGGGCATGAAATAACTGAAAGTGGCCTTCTCCAGTGGTGGGTGATATGACGCATGATTCCTTGCTGTGGGACCTCTCTCCTCGGTCTAGAGGCCTGGCCTAAATAACTGAAAGTGGCCTTCTCCAGTGTTGGGTGATATGACGCATGATTCCTGTGCTGTGGGACCTCTCTCCTCAGTCTGGGTGCCTGGCCTAAATAACTGAAAGTGGCCTTCCCAGTGGTGGGTGATATGACGATGATTCCCTGCTGTGGGACCTCTCTCCTCTGTCTGGAGTGCTGGGGCCGAAATAACCTACATGCACAGCATGAACTGCAGTGGAGTAAACACCTTAGAAGCAAAGAACTCACTCTGGCTCCCACTGCCCTCTTCTGCTGCTGCCTCAGCCTCTTCTCCACCTCGGAAGGAATGTTGGCACCTGCCGCCCACCAAACAGAGGATGTGCCACCCGACAACACCACCTGCATCACCAAGCATCTCCACCATGTCACACGGCAGCGTTCAGCTCTCCATCTCACAAACCTTGGAGAGAAAGCGTAAATTCCCACCTAGCCACCCTCAAGCCCTGGGCCTGAATGCCAGCATTTCTAAACTACTGGCCTTTGAAATGCTGTCATTCAGGCTGAGTGGGCACAGACAGCTTCAAACAGCTGATGGCGATGGCTGTCCCACAGTATGTTGTTCCCAGCCGCCACTAGTTCTCCAAGAGAGCCATGCCTTCCCTGCACAACCAAGTATCCGATAAAATCAAGTGTTGCACTGCGCAACGCCATCTGTGGCAAGGTCCACCTAACCACAGATATGTGGACCAGTAAGCACGGCCAGGGACGCTATATCTCCCTAACTGCACACTGGGTAAATGTAGTGGCGGCTGGGCCCCAGGCGGAGAGTTTTTGTGGCGCACGTCCTTCCGCCGCCAAGGATCGCAGGGCATCATTCTTTGCCTCATGTAGCCTCCTCCTCCTACTCGGCTTCCTCCTCCTCTGCTTCCACCAGCTCATCCAGTCAGCCACACACCTTCACCACCAACTTCAGCACAGCCCGGGGTAAACATCAGCAGGCCATTCTGAAATTCATATGTTTGGGGGACAGGCCCCACACCGCGCAGGAGTCGTGGCGGGGTATTGAACAACAGACCGACGAGTGCTCTCTGCCAGTGGGCCTCAAGCCTGGCCTGGTGGTGTGCGATAATGGGCGAAATCTCGTCGCAGCTCTGGGACTAGCCGGTTTGACGCACATCCCTTGCCTGGCGCATGTGCTGAATTTGGTGGTGCAGAAGTTCATCCACAACTACCCCGACATGTCAGAGCTCCTGCATAAAGTGCGGGCTGTCTGTGCGCGCTTCCGGCATTCACATCCTGCCACTGCTCGCCTGTCTGCGCTACAGCGGAACTTCGGCCTTCCCGCTCACCGCCTCATATGCGACGTGCCCACCAGGTGGAACTTCACCTTGCACATGCTGGAGAGACTGTGCGAGCAGCAGCAGGCCATAGTGGAGTTTCAGCTGCAGCACGCATGCGTCAGTCGCAGTGCAGAACAGCATGACTTCACCACCAATGATTGGGCCTCCATGCGAGACCTGTGTGCCCTGTTGCGCTGTTTCGAGTACTCCACCAACATGGCCAGTGGCGATGACACCGTTATCAGCGTTACAATACCACTTCTATGTCTCCTTGAGAAAACGCTTAGGGCGATGATGGAAGAGGAGGTTGCCCAGGAGGAGGATGAGAATGAGGGGTCATTTGTAGCATTATCAGGCCAGTCTGTTAGAAGTGGCTCAGAGGGAGGTTTTTTGCAACAGCGGAGGCCAGGTACAAATGTGGCCAGCCAGGGCCCACTACTGGAGGACGAGGAGGATGAGGTGGAGGAGGATGAGGATGAAGCAGGTTCACAGCGGGGTGGCAACCGACACAGCTCAGGCCCATCACTGGTGAGTGGCTGGGGGGATACGGAGGACGATGACGATTCACCTCCCACAGAGGACAGCTTGTCCTTAACTCTGGGAAGCCTGGCACACATGAGCGACTACATGCTGCAGTGCCTGCGCAACGATAGCAGAGTTGCCCACATTTTAACGTGTGCGGACTACTGGGTTGCCACCCTGCTGGATCCCCGGTACAAAGAGAATGTGCCAACCTTACTTCCTGCACTGGAGCGTGATAGGAAGATGCGCGAGTACAAGCGCACGCTGGAAGACGCGCTCCTAAGAGCATTCCCAAATGTCACAGGGGAACAGGTGGAAGCCCAAGGCAAAGGCAAAGGAGGAGCAAGAGGTCACCAACGAAGCAGTGTCACGGCCAGCTCCTCTGAGGGCAGGGTTAGCATGGCAGAAATGTGGAAAAGTTTTGTCTCCACGCCACAGCTAACTGCACAACCACCTGATACGGAACGTGTTAGCAGGAGGCAGCATTTCACTAACATGGTTGAACAGTACGTCTGCACACCCCTCCACGTACTGACTGATGGTTCGGCCCCATTCAACTTCTGGGTCTCCAAAATGTCCAAGTGGCCAGAGTTAGCATTTTATGCCTTGGAGGTGCTGGCCTGCCCGGCGGCCAGCGTTTTGTCTGAACTTTTATTCAGCACGGCAGGGGCGTCATTACTGACAAATGCAGCCGCCTGTCCACAGCCAACGTGGACAAGCTGACGTTCATAAAATTAACCAGTCATGGATCCCACAGGAACTGTGCCTCCCTTGTGCAGAATAGACATTTATAACTGCCTCCCCTCAACCATGTATTCTTATACTCCGGGGCACTTCTTTATTGAATCCTCATTTTTTAACTTTACCATGATCTTGCGGTGCAACCCAAAGTTGAATGAAACTCTCCTCTGTCTGGGTGGTGGGGCTGAAATAACTGAAAGTGGCCTTCTCCGGTGGTGGGTGATATGACGCATGATTCCTTGCTGTGGGACCTCTCTCCTCGGTCTGGGTGCCTGGCCTAAATAACTGAAAGTGGCCTTCTCCAGTGGTGGGTGATATGACGCATGATTCCTTGCTGTGGGACCTCTCTCCTCTGTCTGGGTGCTGGGGCCGAAATAACTGAAAGTGGCCTTCTCCAGTGGTGGGTGATATGACGCATGATTCCTTGCTGTGGGACCTCTCTCCTCTGTCTGGGTGCTGGAGCCGAAATAACTGAAAGTGGTCTTCTCCAGTGGTGATTGATATGACGCATGATTCCTTGCTGTGGGACCTCTCTCCTCTGTCTGGGTGCTGGGGCATAAATAACTTAAAGTGGCCTTCTCCAGTGTTGGGTGATATGACGCATGATTCCTTGCTGTGGGACCTCTCTCCTCGGTCTGGGGGCCTGGCCTAAATAACTGAAAGTGGCCTTCTCCAGTGTTGGGTGATATGACGCATGATTCCTTGCTGTGGGACCTCTCTCCTCAGTCTGGGTGCCTGGCCTAAATAACTGAAAGTGGCCTTCTCCAGTAGTGGGTGATATGACGCATGATTCCTTGCTGTGGGACCTCTCTCCTCTGTCTGGGTGCTGGGCCGAAATAACTGAAAGTGGCCTTCTCCACTGGTGATTGATATGACGCATGATTCCTTGCTGTGGGACCTCTCTCCTCTGTCTGGGTGCTGGGCATAAATAACTGAAAGTGGCCTTCTCCAGTGGTGGGTGATATGACGCATGATTCCTTGCTGTGGGACCTCTCTCCTCGGTCTGGGTGCTGGGCTGAAATAACTGAAAGTGGCCTTCTCCAGTGGTGGGTGATATGACGCATGATTCCTTGCTGTGGGACCTCTCTCCTCTGTCTGGGTGCTTGGGCCAGAAATAACTGAAAGTGGCCTTCTCCAGTGGTGGGTGATATGACGCATGATTCCTTGCTGTGGGACCTCTCTCCTCTGTCTGGGTGCTAGGGCTGAAATAACTGAAAGTGGCCTTCTCCAGTGGTGGGTGATATGACGCATGATTCCTTGCTGTGGGACCTCTCTCCTCGGTCTGGGTGCTGGGCCGAAATAACTGAAAGTGGCCTTCTCCAGTGGTGGGTGATATGACGCATGATTCCTTGCTGTGGGACCTCTCTCCTCTGTCTGGGTGCTGGGGCTGAAATAACTGAAAGTGGCCTTCTCCAGTGGTGGGTGATATGACGCATGATTCCTTGCTGTTGGACCTCTCTCCTCTGTCTGGGTGCTGGGGCATAAATAACTGAAAGTGGCCTTCTCCAGTGGTGGGTGATATGACGCATGATTCCTTGCTGTGGGACCTCTCTCCTCTGTCTGGGTGCTGGGGCCGAAATAACTGAAAGTGGCCTTCTCCAGTGGTGGGTGATATGACGCATGATTCCTTGCTGTGGGACCTCTCTCCTCAGTCTGGGTGCTGGGGCCGAAATAACTGAAAGTGGCCTTCTCCAGTGGTGGGTGATATGACGCATGATTCCTTGCTGTGGGACCTCTCTCCTCTGTCTGGGTGCTTTGGCCGAAATAACTGAAAGTGGCCTTCTCCGGTGTTGGGTGATATGACGCATGATTCCTTGCTGTGGGACCTCTCTCCTCAGTCTGGGTGCCTGGCCTAAATAACTGAAAGTGGCCTTCTCCAGTGGTGGGTGATATGACGCATGATTCCTTGCTGTGGGACCTCTCTCCTCTGTCTGGGTGCTGGGCCGAAATAAATGAAAGTGGCCTTCTCCAGTGGTGGGTGATATGACGCATGATTCCTTGCTGTGGGACCTCTCTCCTCTGTCTGGGTGCTTTGGCCAAAATAACTGAAAGTGGCCTTCTCCAGTGGTGGGTGATATGACGCATGATTCCTTGCTGTGGGACCTCTCTCCTCTGTCTGGGTGCTGGGGCATAAATAACTGAAAGTGGCCTTCTCCAGTGGTGGGTGATATGACGCATGATTCCTTGCTGTGGGACCTCTCTCTCTGTCTGGGTGCTGGGCCTAAATAACTGAAAGTGGCCTTCTCCAGTGGTGGGTGATATGACGCATGATTCCTTGCTGTGGGACCTCTCTCCTCTGTCTGGGTGCTGGGCCGTAAATAACTGAAAGTGGCCTTCTCCAGTGGTTGGGTGATATGACGCATGATTCCTTGCTGTGGGACCTCTCTCCTCTGTCTGGGTGCTGGGCCTAAATAACTGAAAGTGGCCTTCTCCAGTGGTGGGTGATATGACGCATGATTCCTTGCTGTGGGACCTCTCTCCTCTGTCTGGGTGCTTGGGCCGAAATAACTGAAAGTGGCCTTCTCCAGTGGTGGGTGATATGACGCATGATTCCTTGCTGTGGGACCTCTCTCCTCTGTCTGGGTGCCTGGGCCTAAATAACTGAAAGTGGCCTTCTCCAGTGGTGGGTGATATGACGCATGATTCCTTGCTGTGGGACCTCTCTCCTCGGTCTGGGTGCTGGGGCAGAAATAACTGAAAGTGGCCTTCTCCAGTGGTGGGTGATATGACGCATGATTCCTTGCTGTGGGACCTCTCTCCTCTGTCTGGGTGCTGGGCCGAAATAACTGAAAGTGGCCTTCTCCAGTGGTGGGTGATATGACGCATGATTCCTTGCTGTGGGACCTCTCTCCTCTGTCTGGGTGCTGGGGCCGAAATAACTGAAAGTGGCCTTCTCCAGTGGTGGGTGATATGACGCATGATTCCTTGCTGTGGGACCTCTCTCCTCTGTCTGGGTGCTGGGGCCGAAATAACTGAAAGTGGCCTTCTCCAGTGGTGGGTGATATGACGCATGATTCCTTGCTGTGGGACCTCTCTCCTCTGTCTGGGTGCTGGGCCGAAATAACTGAAAGTGGCCTTCTCCAGTGGTGGGTGATATGACGCATGATTCCTTGCTGTGGGACCTCTCTCCTCTGTCTGGGTGCTGTGGCCGAAATAACTGAAAGTGGCCTTCTCCAGTGGTGGGTGATATGACGCATGATTCCTTGCTGTGGGACCTCTCTCCTCTGTCTGGGTGCTTGGGCCGAAATAACTGAAAGTGGCCTTCTCCAGTGGTGGGTGATATGACGCATGATTCCTTGCTGTGGGACCTCTCTCCTCTGTCTGGGTGCTGGGCTGAAATAACTGAAAGTGGCCTTCTCCAGTGGTGGGTGATATGACGCATGATTCCTTGCTGTGGGACCTCTCTCTCTGTCTGGGTGCTGGGCAGAAATAACTGAAAGTGGCCTTCTCCAGTGGTGGGTGATATGACGCATGATTCCTTGCTGTGGGACCTCTCCTCTGTCTGGGTGCTGGGCCGAAATAACTGAAAGTGGCCTTCTCCAGTGGTGGGTGATATGACGCATGATTCCTTGCTGTGGGACCTCTCTCCTCTGTCTGGGTGCTTGGGCCGAAATAACTGAAAGTGGCCTTCTCCGGTGGTGGGTGATATGACGCATGATTCCTTGCTGTGGGACCTCTCTCCTCTGTCTGGGTGCTTGGCCTAAATAACTGAAAGTGGCCTTCTCCAGTGGTGGGTGATATGACGCATGATTCCTTGCTGTGGGACCTCTCTCCTCTGTCTGGGTGCTGGGCCGAAATAACTGAAAGTGGCCTTCTCCAGTGGTGGGTGATATGACGCATGATTCCTTGCTGTGGGACCTCTCTCCTCTGTCTGGGTGCTGGGCCGAAATAACTGAAAGTGGCCTTCTCCAGTGGTGGGTGATATGACGCATAATTCCTTGCTGTGGGACCTCTCTCCTCTGTCTGGGTGCTGGGGCCGAAATAACTGAAAGTGGCCTTCTCCAGTGGTGGGTGATATGACGCATGATTCCTTGCTGTGGGACCTCTCTCCTCGGTCTGGGTGCTGGGGCCGAAATAACTGAAAGTGGCCTTCTCCAGTGGTGGGTGATATGACGCATGATTCCTTGCTGTGGGACCTCTCTCCTCTGTCTGGGTGCTTTGGCCGAAATAACTGAAAGTGGCCTTCTCCGGTGTTGGGTGATATGACGCATGATTCCTTGCTGTGGGACCTCTCTCCTCAGTCTGGGTGCTGTGGCCTAAATAACTGAAAGTGGCCTTCTCCAGTGGTGGGTGATATGACGCATGATTCCTTGCTGTGGGACCTCTCTCCTCTGTCTGGGTGCTGGGCCAGAAATAACTGAAAGTGGCCTTCTCCAGTGGTGGGTGATATGACGCATGATTCCTTGCTGTGGGACCTCTCTCCTCTGTCTGGGTGCTTGGGCCGAAATAACTGAAAGTGGCCTTCTCCAGTGGTGGGTGATATGACGCATAATTCCTTGCTGTGGGACCTCTCTCCTCTGTCTGGGTGCTGGGGCCGAAATAACTGAAAGTGGCCTTCTCCGTGTTAGGTGATATGACGTATGATTCCTTGCTGTGGGACCTCTCTCCTCAGTCTGGGTGCTTGGCCTAAATAACTGAAAGTGGCCTTCTCCAGTGGTGGGTGATATGACGCATAATTCCTTGCTGTGGGACCTCTCTCCTCTGTCTGGGTGCTGGGCTGAAATAAGTGAAAGTGGCCTTCTCCAGTGGTGGGTGATATGACGCATGTTTCCTTGCTGTTGGACCTCTCTCCTCTGTCTGGGTGCTGGGGCCGAAATAACTGAAAGTGGCCTTCTCCAGTGGTGGGTGATATGACGCATAATTCCTTTCTGTGGGACCTCTCTCCTCTGTCTGGGTGCTGGGGCCGAAATAACTGAAAGTGGCCGGTAGTGGTTGATATGATTCCTTGCTGTGGGACCTCTCTCCTCGGTCTGGGTGCTTGGCCTAAATAACTGAAAGTGGCCTCCAGTGGTGGGTGATATGACGCATGATTCCTTGCTGTGGGACCTCTCTCCTCTGTCTGGGTGCTGGGCTGAAATAAGTGAAAGTGGCCTTCTCCAGTGGTGGGTGATATGACGCATGTTTCCTTGCTGTTGGACCTCTCTCCACTCTCTGGGTAATGGGGCCGAAATAACTGAAAGTGGCCTTCTCCAGTGGTGTGTGAAATTACGCATAATTCCTTCTGTGGGACCTCTCTCCTCTGTCTGGGTGCTGGGGCCGAAATAACTGAAAGTGGTCTTCTCCAGTGGTGGGTGATATGAGGCATGATTCCTTGCTGTGCGACCTCTCTCTTCTGTCTGGGTGCTGGGTCCGAAATAACTGAAAGTGGTCTTCTCCAGTGGTGGGTGATATGAGGCATGATTCCTTGCTGTGAGACCTCTCTCCTCAGTCTGGGTGCTGGGGCCGAAATAACTGAAAGTGGCCTTCTCCAGTGGTGGGTGATATGACGCATGATTCCTTGCTGTGGGACCTCTCTCCTCTGTCTGGGTGCTTTGGCCGAAATAACTGAAAGTGGCCTTCTCCAGTGGTGGGTGATATGACGCATGATTCCTTGCTGTGGGACCTCTCTCCTCTGTCTGGGTGCTGGGGCATAAATAACTGAAAGTGGCCTTCTCCAGTGGTGAGTGATATGACGCATGATTCCTTGATGTGGGACCTGTATCCTCGGTCTGGGTGCTGGGCCGAAATAACTGAAAGTGGCCTTCTCCATTGGTGGGTGATATGACGCATGATTCCTTGCTGTGGGACCTCTCTCCTCTGTCTGGGTGCTGGAGCCGAAATAACTGAAAGTGGCCTTCTCCAGTGGTGGGTGATATGACGCATGATTCCTTGCTGTGGGACCTCTCTCCTCTGTCTGGGTGCTGGGGCATAAATAACTGAAAGTGGCCTTCTCCAGTGGTGAGTGATATGACGCATGATTCCTTGCTGTGGGACCTGTATCCTCGGTCTGGGTGCTGGGCCGAAATAACTGAAAGTGGCCTTCCCCAGTGGTGGGTGATATGACGCATGATTCCTTGCTGTGGGACCTCTCTCCTCTGTCTGGGTGCTTTGGCCGAAATATCTGAAAGTGGCCTTCTCCGTTGTTGGGTGATATGACGCATGATTCCTTGCTGTGGGACCTCTCTCCTCTGTCTGGGTGCTGGGGCATAAATAACTGAAAGTGGCCTTCTCCAGTGGTGGGTGATATGACGCATGATTCCTTGCTGTGGGACCTCTCTCCTCTGTCTGGGTGCTGGGGCATAAATAACTGAAAGTGGCCTTCTCCAGTGGTGGGTGATATGACGCATGATTCCTTGCTGTGGGACCTCTCTCCTCTGTCTGGGTGCTGGGCCGAAATAACTGAGAGTGGCCTTCTCCAGTGGTGGGTGATATGACGCATGATTCCTTGCTGTTGGACCTCTCTCCTCTGTCTGGGTGCTGGGGCCGAAATAACTGAAAGTGGCCTTCTCCAGTGGTGGGTGATATGACGCATAATTCCTTGCTGTGGGACCTCTCTCCTCTGTCTGGGTGCTGGGGCCGAAATAACTGAAAGTGGCCGGTAGTGGTTGATATGATTCCTTGCTGCGGGATCTCTCTCCTCGGTCTGGGTGCTTGGCCTAAATAACTGAAAGTGGCCTTCTCCAGTGGTGGGTGATATGACGCATGATTCCTTGCTGTGGAACCTCTCTCCTCTGTCTGGGTGCTGGGGCATAAATAACTGAAAGTGGCCTTCTCCAGTGGTGGGTGATATGACGCATGATTCCTTGCTGTGGGACCTCTCTCCTCTGTCTGAGTGCTGGGCTGAAATAAGTGAAATTGGCCTTCTCCAGTGGTGGGTGATATGACGCATGATTCCTTGCTGTGGGACCTCTCTCCTCTGTCTGGGTGCTGGGGCATAAATAACTGAAAGTGGCCTTCTCCAGTGGTGGGTGATATGACGCATGATTCCTTGCTGTGGGACCTCTCTCCTCTGTCTGAGTGCTGGGCTGAAATAAGTGAAAGTGGCCTTCTCCAGTGGTGGGTGATATGACGCATGATTCCTTGCTGTTGGACCTCTCTCCTCTCTCTGGGTAATGGGGCCTAAATAACTGAAAGTGGCCTTCTCCAGTGGTGGGTGATATGACGCATAATTCCTTGCTGTGGGACCTCTCTCCTCTGTCTGGGAGCTGGGGCCGAAATAACTGAAAGTGGCCTTCTCCAGTGGTGTGTGAAATTACGGATGATTCCTTGCTGTGGGACCGCTCTCCTCGGTCTGGGTGCCTGGCCTAAATAACTGAAAGTGGCCTTCTCCAGTGGTGGGTGATATGACGCATGATTCCTTGCTGTGCGACCTCTCTCTTTTGTCTGGGTGCTGGGTCCGAAATAACTGAAAGTGGTCTTCTCCAGTGGTGGGTGATATGACGCATGATTCCTTGCTGTGAGACCTCTCTCCTCTGTCTGGGTGCTGGGGCCGAAATAACTGAAAGTGGCCTTCTCCAGTGGTGGGTGATATGACGCATGATTCCTTGCTGTGGGACCTCTTTCCTCTGTTTGGGCGCTGGGGCCAAAATAACTGAAAGTGGCCTTCTCCAGTGTTGGGTGATATGACGCATGATTCCTTGCAGTGGGACCCCTCTTCAATTGATATTGGCTAAATTTTATTTATTTTATTTTATTTTAATTAATTTCCCTATCCACATTTGTTTGCAGGGGATTTAGGTTCCTGGACTATTTTACAGTGCCTAAAAGTTCGGGTCCCCATTGACTTCAATGGGGCTCGGGATAAAGTTCAGGTCGAGATCGGATCCCAAACCCGAACATTTTCGGGAAGTTCGGCCGAACTTCCCGAACCCGAACTTCCAGGTGTTCGCTCATCTCTAATCAACACTACTGATAACAACTCACAGGAGAGCGCGCGCAAACCCTTCTGCCTGCGCGTCTACACCACCACGTGCAACACCGGAGCAAGAACGCTCCTACTAGTTGGTGTATCGATCTCCTTTCTTCTTCAGAATACAAGGTAATTCTATCCCACACCCCCAGGAACCTGAATATATGCTCTTTCGTCCACTCCTTCCAAAAGAAGATACCCTAACAATAACCAGAACCCAGTACAAACCTGTACACACCTTCTGTACCAATTATTTTCAAAGGATTCTTAGTCATACACCCCTATTTCAACTAGCCATCTCCATAGTGATAAAACACAGTAGTAATCATCATTAATTTCTTAACAGTATCAATATACCTGATTTCCGTTAGCTCTCTTTAGCTAATGTTCTAAATCTGTCTTCTTTGTTTTAAACAATCATTCAGGCATCGATACTTTGCCACTCTTAGAAGATACCAGGCAGTATATATCCATCTGCACCCTGATCGGGGCAATACAGGTACAATCTAATACAACAAACATTGTTGCCAGTAAATAAGTGTCTATGATAAACCAATTTTAACTGTCTTGCCATATAAAACTACATACACAAGAGCATTTGACTAATTTGGACTATGTGTATCATGAATTTTCACATATTATTATTATTATTTATTAGTATTATTTTTTATTTGTATTTGTATTTTTTGGATATTTCCTATGCACACTATCAATGAATTACGCATACTTCTATTGTTCCACGACTCCCTTTTTCAGTGCCACTGATGAACTATTTTTATCTATTTTTTAGCTATGTGTTTAAGCTAATTTTTTAAAGCCATCCTTTATATATCCATTTAAACATATTCCCCCCCCCCATTATATTACATATACATTTTAGATCCATTTACGCAACCAATTAACTATGTGTCCCATCGTCCATTTATTTATTTAAGCAATCATTGAGATTTCCTTTCATTTATACATATCACCTTCTGTATACCATTTGTCATATTTATACATATATATACACATATATTTTTTATATTTTACAAATTATTTTATTCAAAAAATCTCTTATTGTTTTTTGTAGACTTGATAAAGAGGTCGTTAAGACACCGAAACGCGTTGTCTCGTAATTAACTTTGTTGCATCCTGCATCGGGTTGTGGTCATGCGCCTTCTGATCATCAATTAGCAAGATCACTGTACAGTGACAAGCTAAGATACAATTTTCAATTTGTCACCCAAGTGGCGACCCCGCCTTCGCCCCAGGGATATCCAGATGTTTCTGGCAGCACCAACCCGCAATCTACTATCCCCACAACCTGCCTCTAATACAGTTGCACCCTATTTTGGCGCAACCTAAACAGGCGAGTTTATTATATCCACCTGATTTTCGAGGTAGCTGTTGTACTTAAACTTTCTTGCCCTATGAGCGCCTCTCTCACCCTGTGGCCAAAACCTGATAGTGTGCAGACGGCAGCATCAGGAGGCCACAGAGTGGCATGGTGACATAGTTTGGACATGGCAGCAGCATGATACCACAGAGTGGCATGGTGACATAGTGTGGACATGGCTGCATCAGGAGGCCACAGAGTGGCAAGGTAACATAGTGTGGAGATGGCAGCAACAGCAGTAGCAGGTTACCACAGAGTGGCAAGGGCATGTTGACATAGTGTGGACATGGCAGCATCAGGAGGCCACAAAGTGGCAAGGTGACATAGTGTTGAGATGGCAGCATCAGGAGGCCACAGAGTGGCATGGTGACATAGTGTGGACATGGCAGCAGCATCATACCACAGAGTGGCACAGTAATAATGTGTGGAGAAGGATGATTTAATCTGATGCATCAGGCATTGGTGGGTGGAAATCTTGGCTGATTCACGCCTGATTCATCTTGACAAAAGTAAGTCTCTACACATTTTGGGTGGACAGGCAAGTTCTTCTTGGGGTAACTATGGCCCCCGCCGCACGAAACACCCGCTTTGATGCCACACTTCTGGCCGGGCAGGACAGCTTTTCCAGGGCAAACTCGGCCAGTTGCAGCCACCAATCCAGTTTCGCTGCCCAGTAGTCCAGCGGATCTTCTATGACAGCTGGCAGTGTGCTGTTAAAGTATACCACCCCCTGTTGGTTCAGGTCCTGCTCCAGGTCTACCTGCGGGTGAAGAAAGCTGCTCATCAGCGACTCTAGACTCAGGCTGCTCGTGCTGCTGTCACTTGCGACTAAGTCAAAGATCTAGTCAACCAATCAAGAACCACTGGGTTGCTGGTCAAGACACGACCGCTAGCTGACATGTGGACCTGAGGCCTCAGGAAGAAACCCCTGTTTCCAGTCCCCCTTACACTTCTGCCATCTGTGCCTGTGCCAAAATCATTTACGACTCTGCCTCTCCCCTGTGCAGAGTTTGGCACTTCTCTGTCTGACATACTTTTAGCTGAACTAAATAAATTAAAAGCAAATTAAAACACCACTAAAAGCGCCAAATATATTTTATTTTTTTACTGAGATAGGCAACTAAAGGATTTAAAATTGGCAACAAAAAGATTTTTCTCATATTGGACTTTTTTCGCATATATATTTCTCGTATTGGACTAAAATAGGCCACTAAACGATTTCTAAGTAAATAACAGAAAAAGTGAACTGCGTATATTTTTCTCTTTTTCTCTAGAAATATGACAATAAACGCTTTTAGTGCAAATAACAGCAAATGTGAACTGCGTCTATTTTTCTCGTATTGTAGAGAAATATGACAATAAATGATTTCAGCGCAAAGAACACCAAATATGAACTGCGTGTATTTTTCTCGTATTGTAGAGAAATATGGCAATAAACGCTTTTAGAGCAAATAGCACCAAATGTGAACTGTGTCTATTTTTATCGTATTTGAGTGAAGTATGGCAATAAATGCTTTTAGCGCAAATAACACCATATGTGAACTGCGTCTATTTTTCTCATGTTGTAGTGAAATATGACAATAGGCGCTTTTAACGCAAATAACACCAAATGTGAACTGCGTCTATTTTTCTGGTATTGTAGTAAAATATGACAAACGGTTTTAGCGCAAATAACAGCAAATATGAACATAGTCTAGTTTTCTCTAGACATATGGCGATAAATGCTTTTAGCGCAAATAACACCAAATGTGAACTGCGTCTATTTTTCTCATATTGTAGTGAAATATAACAAGAAACTATTTTAGCACAAATAACACCAAATGTGAACTGCATCTATTTTTCTCGTATTGTAGTAAAATATGACAAGAAGTGCTTTTAGTGCAAATAACAGCAAATATGAACTTAGTCTATTTTTCTCTTGAAATATGGCAATAAACGCTTTTAGCGTAAATAACACAAAAAGTGACCTGCGTATATATTTCTTGTATTGTATTGAAATAGGCCACTAAAGGATATCAGCACAGCTAACAACAAAAGTGACCTGCATCTATATTTATCTATTTCCACAGATAAAAGCCACTAAAGGCTTTTCAACATAGCACTTGCACCCCAATAACTATTTGCTGGAATGACTGAGCTGTATTATGAGATTATCTTCATCCCCAAGTAATGTTTCCCTGCACTTGTAAATCGCTTTTTTTTCACAATGAGGATTTTGTGATGACTCTCCCTAGCATCTGCACACGTCTCTCACTGCCTGTGAAATGATCCCTCTCACGATCCTTTCCCTGCACTAGTAAATCGCTTCTTTCCTTTTTTTTTTTTAACAATTAGTTCTTTTACTCTCCCTAGCGCCTGGATACACATCTGTCCCTGAACAAAGTACGATGTTGAATGGCAGAATCTAAGATGGCCACCATATTTATAGGGCTATGACATCACCGAGCTGGCTGGCTGCTGATTGGCTGCATGCATGGCATTATCAGTCATCCCGCCTTCCCAGACTTCCTTGCCCCATGTCCTCACACATGTAGACGCCATTTTAGCTGCCATTGTAGCCGGCTAGCTGCCATGTTAGGAAAAATTGAGATTTGTTACCATGAAGCATTTATTCAGAATCTAATTTTTCCTTTGTCAGCTTCGATTCGCTCATCTCTAAGAATAATATTACATATTATAGTTACTAGAGGTGGGTAGTTGATCCGGGGAGTTATTCTGATTGCCTGATTGGAAATAATTTTTCCCCCTTTTCCCCTTAAGTTGGGGAAGCTAACAAAATGTGAAAAAGAGTGATAGGGTCTGAAGACTTCCTGAATGCATAGTATATACGCGTTCCTTAAGCTTCTCAGCAAGTTGAAGGCCAGTGGTTTATAGTCTAGGCACCTGAACTAAGGTCTAAGCAACGTCAGGGGACCTCTATTCTAAGAATTACAGAAGCTGAAGTTAAACAATACAAATAGGAAGCAGAGAGCGTGCGACCCAAGTCTATGATATGCTACCTCTGTGCCAGGACCCTCGGTCACTAGACTGAGGCATGTCTGAAATATGGCAGACCCTCCAGTTAATGGTGAGCTCTCCTCATAAACTCACTTATAAATCTGTCTTCCGTAAGCTCACTCTAATGAAAGCTGTAGGTAATTAGAATTAAACTGTACGGTTGTGTGAAAACCAGCAGGGGATTTGGAGCTCTGTATCAGAAAAATGGATGTCTGACCTATATAACAGTATATTGTGAAATTAGTCAGCACAGAATTTTGGGCCTTGAAGCATTTATTTTTATTCCAAATTAACGGATATTATTTTGCACAGTAGATGGCAAACAAAGTCATTATCCCCTTAACCCCACCTCATAACCCAGACAGAACCCTGACTGTTTCTCTTACATTCCGCCCAGTGTGCTGTGTACTTATATAACAGAATCATTCCTAAATTTATTCCATTGTTATACAGTTTAGCACCTAAACTTGACAAGTTTGCTGATATTAATAGACTATCATTTCAAGCAATGTGTATTCATTAGCCAGTGAGCTGTTTCGCTGTTATCCTAGTTATTAACTGCAATATCTTGCCGGAACATTTTGTGCAGTAAGCATTTGCTGAAACCAGTTTCCTCTTTTTGATTTTAATAAACATTTAGAAAGTCTGAAATTCTTAAGAATACAAAGTATCATAAGAAGGGGTTAGTAAATAATATTTGTTACTTTTTTAAAGGCCCCTTTACACGGCCTGACAATAGGGGCAATTATTGGGAAGGACCATGTCTAGGAACACTGATTTCTGATACTTACCCTTTGTTAAGGTGCCACCAATCAACCTATGAAAGAGCAAATGTCCATTCATTAGGTAAAAGCGTTGCTGATATGGACACCAAAATCATTGTTTCTGGGCAGCAGATCATTGTGTGTAAACAGGGTCTCTTCTGCCCAGAAAAAATGAGTCTATGTAGTGAAGAGCAATTTCAGTAGGAATTGCTCCTATCCATACAGTAGGATTGATTGAGGCATGTAAATACAGCTATCTTCTCATCTGATAAGCAGGCAATTATTGGGAGCAGATGGTTCATTCCCAATAATTGCCTTTTTCTGGCTGCCCAGGTAGAGGGTCCTTTACACAAAAAGGTATTCACTGAATGTATTTGTGTCATAATTTGCATGAGAAATGACAAAACTTTGTTACAATGTATTTAGTCTGGTTTTTATCCTTGAAAAAAACATGGGGATCAGGCAAGACAGTAGTCAGGGATAGGCTGTGGTCAGTACAGGCACAGTTTGTATCATTTGATAAACTGTCTTTCACACTAGTGATATTCTTTTCCGGCATTCAGTTCCGTCCTAGGGGCTCAATACCGGAAAATAACTGATCAGTTTTATCCCAATGCATTCTGAATGGAGAGAAATCTGGTCATCTGTATCAGGATGTCTTCAGCTCAGTCACTGCACTTTTTTTGGATGGAGAAAATACCGCAGCATGCTGTGGTATTATCTCCATCCAAAATCCTGGAACACTTGCACTGAAATGTATTAGTGTCGGATCCGGGATTAAAAATACCGCATTGACGGATCCGTTCTTCCGGTCTGTGCGTGCGCAGACCTTTAAAAATGTATGAAAATAAATAACGGATCCATTTTTCCGGATGACAACTGGAGAGACGGATCCGTTATTGCAATGCATTTGTGAGACGTATCCGGATCCGTCTACAAATGCTGGCGACGGAACTGCCTGCCAGATCCTCACAATGCAAGTGTGAAAGAACCCTTAGGTCAGGGCAAGCAGCTCAGTGTCAAAACGGAGATCAGGCAGAGGTCAGGTCAGGCAGAAAAATGGTCAAATCCAGAAAACTGACAGAAGTCAATATGTGGGCAGATGAATGTATAAATAGCAGACCTTTGCAGGACACTAGCAAACTAGAAATGATTGCTCTGGGACTTTCAGGGGAAGGTGTCTTAAGTATCCTAATGTGACCAGATTATGGTGCGCATGCTGGCCATTTTAAGAAACAGAAGGACTACACTCTTTACGGGCAGATCAAAAACAAGCTTCAACCTGTATGGAGGAAAGGTATGCTGGCAAGAAGCCTGTTCCTGATCTGCCTTTAACAGGCTTCAACCTGTATGGAGGAAAGGTATGCTGGCAAGAAGCAGGCCGCAGCCTTGCAAGGTGAAGTGGAGCTATTCCTGTGGCCGGACCCACCAGGAAGCAGAGGAGAGTCACCAGTGGGTCCAAGCTGTCAGGAGGAAGTGGATAAGCAAGTGAGCAGAGCAGCAGCCATGTCCAGGAGCAGAGTGGTAGCTGGCACAAGCCGCTGCTATAACAGTGACAATTCAGCAATTCAATTCCATGAGGCATTTTCTTATCACTTTGATTGAAATTTTTGTCTCATCAGAGGAAACCCCTTTCAAAATGTTGCCCCTAAGATAATTAGATGGTCCCCCAGGTTCCACATCCAACACTTCTGGCAAACATCTGTCTTAGCGTGCGGAAATAGCCAAAAATCAGGGATACCCAAACTGTAGCCATCCAGCTGTTGCAGAAATGCAACTCACAGCCTAAAGCTATAAGGGTATGCTGGGAGTTGTAGTTTTGCAACAGCTGGAGGACAGCAGGTTGATACCTTAAAGCATCCTTTTCTGTTTTGGCTCATAGATGTAGAAATCCCCTCAATGATGTCCATATGCCAAAAGTATATTAACAGGCATTGTGTGGTGAGACAAATCATTTAAGCTGTATTACGTATGTTGAGGACACAAAGAATTGTGAAGGTGGTGGCTAAAGTAGTAGTTTGGTGTCTAGTTGGATTTCTTTGACTGAAATATATCACTTATTAAGGACTTGTTTATTGGAAAAATAAATTTTTCCTTCCTTACATTAAATCATTCATGCTGTTCACTTTGGTGTTATAAATAATAGGAAAGATGGTGATATGTCTTCATTGTGCAAATGTAACTCAGAGGACACATCAAAAATTACCTACAGGAACCCGTTAATGACTAACAACTAACTGCAGTATATTATTAACTACTTCTCTTTAGCTAAAAAAATTGAATCGACGATTGCACTAAAAGTACACCAAAATTGTGGTGCAGATTTTTTGTTACTGTCTTAAAAGTTTTTTCCAAGTGTTTTATACTGATTACCTATCCTCAGGATAGGTCATGGGTATCTAATTGGTGGGTCTCCAACTCCCAGGACCCCTGATCAGCTTCAAAATCAGCTGTTTGAAGACCGGTGAGCTACTATGAGTAAATGAGGCACAGCTGCTATCCAGTGGATGGCGGCACTGTGCTTGGTGAGCTGCGAGGAGGCCACGGCACTCATTGCGACACCAAGGCAACTTCTAACAGCTGAACGGCATGGAAGGCGGGTGTCAAATCCACACCGATTAGATATGGATGATCTATCGCAAGTATATGTCTACAGTATTAAACACTCGGACAGCTCCTTCAAATTTACACTGATGAGACCTAGATTTGGCATATCTTCCTTGTAGACACTTTTTTCTTCGTTATTATATACCAATATTTTGAGGCAAAATTTTGGTTCAATTTGGCATATTTAAACCAGCCCTTTTTCTGAACCCACTCTCCTTATCCTTGACACTTAAAAACTGTCTATTTAGGTGTGAAAAGTGTGAAAAACATAATAAATCTGGAGCAATGCATGTATGCCAGTTTTTTTATACAAATTGGGCCATAATTTTTGACACATTTAACTTAATTTCGCCTATAAGTATGATTCATGTTTTCATAGGCAAAAAGTTCCAAAAAACAGAAATAAATTATATGTGCAATGCACATAGAAGGTTATTTATCCTGAGGAAAATTTGTAAAGTTAGTTTTCCAGGACTCTAATAACAATAAGCAAGATAATAAGGAGTGCAAAAAACAGTTAGAATATAGTAATGAGCAACCAAAAGACCCTGAAAACCACAAAAACTGCATATCCAATAATTATAAAGTCTATTAAGCAATTTTATTATGAAGGAAAAACATACAAACACTTAAATATTGTATACAATAAGGGATGTGCCGGTATTAATAAAACCAGGCAACAACCAGCCAACCAAAGTCCACAAATATGGACCAAACATGTAAAGTCCAGGATAATACACAATCAAATCTAGTATCAAAGTAATAACAATAATGCAGCATCAATAAATATAAGACAGCTACCTGCAGAAATGAAATATAAATCACATAAATCCCGGAGAAGTATGTTGGCCTATGTCAGAAAGACTTTTCCAGGACTCTGCACTTCCGTAATTCTGCTTAAAATTTATCAAATGTGGCAGAAAGTTTGATAAACTCATTGCATCTTGAAGTCTGACACTTAAAGGGGTTTTCCGACATTTTAATACTAAGCGGTGGGGGTCAGACATCCAGAACCCTCGCCGATCAGTTATTTGAAAAGGCAGCGCTGTACCTGAGGATAGGTTATTAGTAAAAAAAATCTCAGAAAACCCCTGTAAGGCCGGGTTCACATCAACATTTTGTTTTCTGTTCTTCTGATCCATCAGAAAAACAGAAAAATAAAAAGAATAATAACATTTAAAAACCTATCATTTATTTTAACCCCTTAAGCCCCATTTTTTTTTCTTTTTTGCGTTTTCATTTTTCACGCCCTTTTTCTGTTTTCTTATTTTTCTGTTCACATAGCCATATGAAGGCTTGTTTTTTTGCTGAACAAGTTGTACTTTCTAATGCCACCATTTAATATTGCATACAATGTATTGGGGAGCTGGAAAAAATTCCAAATGGGGTAAAATTTGAAAAATAACGCAATTGCTCAACATTTTTATGTTTCATTCTCTAGGTCGGGATGATTATGGCGATACCACATATGTATGGTTTTTCTTGCTGAAAATAAAATAAAAATCTTAAAAATATATTTTTTTCCTTTTTTCACCATATTCTGTGACCCCTATAACTTTTTCTATAGTTATGTGTAAGAAGAGCTAATTTTTTTGCAGGTAATCTGAGTTTTTAGATCTTAATAGTACAGGTAATTTCATGCACGGCAATGCACATGATGTGCATCTTTTTGAATGTGTATTTTTATTTTCATTTTGGGGAAAGGAGGGTTAATAGAGTTTTTATTTTTTTATATTTTTAAAAACCTTTATTTATTTATTTTTACATTTTTTATTGTTCCTATAGGGAACTATAACAAGCAATCTTCAGTGCATTCAGGAGGAAAGTTATGTGTAAGGAGAGCAAATTTTTTTGCAGGTAATCTGCACTTTTTAGATCTTAATAGTACAGGTATTTTCATGCACGGCAATGCACATGATGTGTATCTTTTTGATTGTGTATTTTTATTTTAATTTTGGGGAAAGGAGGGTTATTAGAGTTTTTATTTTTTTATATTTTGAAAAACCTTTATTTATTTATTTATTTATTTTTACATTAGGGATCTATAACAAGCAATCATCAGTGCATTCAGGAGGAAAGAAGCTGCCCCACATTGAATCTAGCTCTCTAAACCATCTCCGTGGTGAGCCAGAGCATACCTGGAGGTATTCACTTGTGGGTTTTTGCATTTTTGCATTTGACTACAGTATCTATGGATTTGAAAGTCAGTGATTGCCATTACCACTGATCGCAAGCACTAGGCCCGTGTATCTGATGTGTGAAACAGCAGGCACCCGGTTGCTATAGTGCCTGCTCCGGTCCAGAGAGGATGCCATCTTTAAAGACTCAACATGTGACATCACATGTCGGAAAAGGGTTAAGCATCCATTATGTTTATTTTTCATTTATTGTTTTGAACAGTCCCAGATCAAAAGAATGGGAAACAAAACACCACAACTTTAACTCAACCATTTTTTTGCGACTAACGTTGCAGTTGATCAATCTGGTTTAAATCCAGCAGGACAGGCTAACTATGGCCACTTTCCCACCCAGTGAGTGGAGTAAAAATGCAAAAGTCACAAAATGCTTGCGCACATAAGTCCATAAAGTCGTGAAGACCTATTTTGTGTGACTTTTCGAAGGCAAAAGGGAAAAAGAGTGCAAGGCTTAATAAATTCCACCTCCCTAAAAAAGGCCATGAGACACAGAAAATCTCAGAAAGTCACAAAGTTGTCTCGAAAATGCAGATTTATAGCATACAGTTTTAGTCATGTGCCGCTTTGTGTCTAACTCATAGACATCCTCAAAAGTATTGGATGGTGACCTTTTCTATTTAGCAGTCTGTAAAACATGAAAAATCACACTACATTTTTGACAGGATCAGAGTGAAGCTGGATGTTTGTTTTACATATTGGATTTCATTCAGCATACCATTTTCCTCCCGAATAAGAAATATAGTCATTTATATGCAAATGGACTCTACAATATTAACTACATTTTAATGGAATTTCCAGAATTCTGAAATATCTTATCAACTTATTCAAGGTACCGACATGTCAAGAAATGGTAAATATAAATAAGACGCTGCACATTGTGGACTATACTGGTTTTTGGTCTGAAAATAGGCCAACACAAAGATATGAGAGAGCAAGGGAAATGAGCTCCCCGGCCATATTACAGATTTGTACCGTCTTGATTGGATCGATAATTGGGTATCTGTAAAGGTATACGGGTCTTACATATTTAATATGGTGGCATAGAAAGCACTTATTTTGTCACATTCCATATTGAAGGCATTCTCATCTGCACTAGTTGCCATGTTGAGGAGCTATTCTCCCCTAGAAGAACTCTTTATGCATGTTTGAAATACATGACTACAAATGACCATGATATATAGTTGTGTTGAGCAAAGTGGACTTCGATTCAAATTTCAGGATAAATTTAACATGAAATAGTGTAAACAAAAAAAATCATACTTACCTAATCCATTTTGTCATGATAGGCTGGCCACCGCCATCTTGCTTGAAGATCTCGGCCGAAATCCCTTGTAAGGAGACGTCATTATGGGCCTGCAAGATTTCGCACCAGATTTTCAAGCAAGATAGGGCGGCCAGCCTGTCATGAGCAAATGGATCAAGTATGATTTTTAAAAAAAAATTTATTTGATGCCCTATTATTTATATCAGATGCCGCAATCATGTATGAAAGCGGCATCTGATGGGTACAATGATGGGGAGAGGCGCAATCGCCTCTCCATGTCATTGCACCCACTGCTTACTAAGAAATGCACTTTTTGATGAAGTAATTAGTCACAAAGTACATTTTTTTGTAAAATTTGGGGAAGCTGCAGAATCAAACTTTTTAATAATTCACTCATCACTAATGAATAATTGGCCTTAATCAACGATGGTCTCCACACTCTAACCTTAGAGCTAGCTAAATTTATTTCCCTAATGTTAAAGTTGAAGAATATAGAACATCCACCCTGCAAATGTTATCCTATGCTGTATTCAGTACTGGATCTCAGGCATAGAGGGAGAAACCTATCATTCCCCCTATGCCTGTTTACCATGTTAAAAAGTTGAGAAAACCCAGCTTTGCAACTTTATAAATATCATTGTGACTTTTTCAGTCTCAGATTGGCTTTTCAAATAGGAAAAAGGTGGGAGGCGCTCTACTTACACCTGGGATATATAGAGATCTCAAAGCAATATTGTGGTAAACTAATTCACCCTTTATTGAACATGCCTATGCACAAAAATATATAAAAACATAAAAACCCTATATCAAAACGGCGAATAGGGACGTATCAACCTAGATATTTAGTCCATATTATTTGGACCTTTATGGAGAATACAAATTCATAATGCCATGAGGATCTAATCATTTTTTTATTGTCATATGATCTGTTCGCCGTTTTGATATAGGGTTTTTATGTTTTTATATTTTTTTAGGTTTTGTGCATAGGCATGTTCAATAAAGGGTGAATTAGTTTACCACAATATTGCTTTGAGATCTCTATATATCCCAGGTGTAAGTAGAGTGCCTCCCACCTTTTTCCTATTTGTGTATCCTGTTTATGGTATAGGGGCATACCAAGGGTTGTGCACCACATTCATTTTTGGAAGGTACTGGGTGTAGCCACTGGTTATCTAACCCACCTTTCAGATTGGCTTTTTACTGCTCTCACCAGTTTCTGAAAAGGGGACATGTGAGGGTGGAGTGTGGGCCAGGTAATAAGCCCTTGTGCTTTTATCATTTCTAATGCCAGAAACTGGTGTAAATAATGACTGAGGCCTGCACCTCATCATAAATTACATGCATCCTCTGGCAGAGCAGGCCCAAACGAGACTTGTGTAACCACACCTTAAGTTACCCTCACTGGGAACAGCGTGCTGGAGTTCACAACAGAGATGTGAGAATGTAGCAGTAAAGAATATAGGAAATAGATTGAGTAGTGGCGCTGGAAGCCAGCAGGGGTTTAACAGTAGAGTATGGGTTTTTTCATTAAGTGATGACAAACCATGCCAACAATGGCCAGTGGCCACATTTTTCCTTAACTTGAACAAACCCTTTAATGTACGCTCAAATTCATCTGTTGGAAAAACTCAATCTTAGACCTTATGCACATCACTTAATTTTGGGTATGTATCTCATTGAACCTAAATATGATAGTCATGCATTTCAAAAGGCCATACAGACCACTTTATAAAAATATGGAAGTGTGTGGAAGTCTTACATGCCGAGTCCAAAAACAACTGTGGCATGTTCTACCGAATGCCATAGGCCTCATGCACACGACCGTTTTTTTATGCTGTCCGCAAAAAGGGGTTCCGTTGTTCAGTGATCCGTGTCCGTTTTTTCCTTCTGTTGTGTTTCCGTGTGTCTTCCGTTTTTTTTAGCGGGCATGACCCAAAAGATTTTACCAAAAGACAGGCTGACAATGTTTCCCAAGTGCCTGCCAAGGGATCCGCAAAAAAAAAGGACACGGAACACGGATGACACACGGATGGCCATCCGCATTTTTCACGGACCCATTGACTTGAATGGGTCCGTGAACCGTTTTTCACGGACAAGAATAGGACAGGTTATATTTTTTTGACGGACTAGAATCACGGACCACGGACGCGGAGGACAAACGGTGCATTTGCCGAGGTTTCCACGGACCCATTGAAAACCAATGGGTCCGCAGAAAATCACGAAAAACGGAGCAATGGACACGGAATCAAACAACGGTCGTGTGCATGAGGCCATACAGTACATTGGACAAGAATTGCACAGCCTGCAAAACAGTGCATAATACTGTTTCATATTTCATACTTTACTTAGTTCTCAAATATGTTTAAAAAAGTTACGAAAGAAGATAAATAATCTTTCCGAATCTGGAATTTTCTAAATCGAGCTATGAGATAAATAATTGGGATTAGAAGAAGAGATAAATGATTATCTAGATAAATGACTGTTATTCTTGAAGATTTTCTGGATATTTCTGCTTGGACCTAATTGCACACAATGAAGCGAAGTTTTACTAATTGCGTTCTGTGCTCCACTTTGTTATCCTGTCTCTGTTAATTGACTTAATTTATTGGATATGTGACCGACTATCTTTCTCTACATGCTATTTTTAATCTTTAAAATGTTCTGATGAAGCGGCTCAATCAGATTTGTTTCCTTTTCCACTGCTAATTACTCTTTCATACGAGTTTTTATCTGACAGCTTGTATAGCTTGGTCATGATTGATGTCAAATGTAGGAAATTATATTACTTCTAGCTTTGACCATGTCATTTGTTATAAATATAGTATGTAAAACACAGTTGTACTTTTTTAGACTATAGAAAATAGAAACTGGCAGATATACCGTGAAAATATAAGGAAGCAAAGTCATAAGTTTGTGATGGGACTGGAACTAAGACCACATTTTAGGTCTGCATTACGGTCACAAAACCCATGGATCATGGGTCCAGACTTTGTAAAATAAGTACCCCGTTAGGTAGGGCATACATCATGGATCTCAGAGCACTTACTATTCTTCCAGGGCTGTGCTCAGTTCGCCAGCTGTGTCGGTATTTTCCCCTTTCTGTGCAATGAGGAGGAGACGCCAGTGTCTCTCATTCTCCCTGACAGCAGTGCTGTCCAATTGCAACGCAGAGCTTCGTAGCCAGGGAGAAAAAACTCCTGCATAATGGAAACCAGGACGGATCCATTAGGCTACATGCACACGACAGTCACACGGCCATTTTTAGCACCAATGAAAGTCTATGGGGCTATTCACATGGCCGTTCTTTTAACGGCCAGTGAATAGCGTCACTCCAAAAATAAGACATGTCCTATTTTTGGCCTTTTCCAGGGCCATGTGGACCCCATTGAAATCAATGGGACCGTTTTTAATGGCCGATTGACAGGAGTGCACCAGTCTAACGGCCGTTAAAAACGGGTGCACAGGTTAAAGAAAATGTCCCCCATGGTTTTAAATATTGCTCCCATAGTGCCCCACAGCCAAAAACAAAACAATAACTCACGTCATCCACTTGCTCGCGGTGCGGCAGTCTCTTCTCTCTTAATTGAGCAGGACCTGCAGAAGGACCTGCGATGTGTGTGGTGACGTAATCACGTGGGAGCGCGCAGTGACGTCATCGCGCACATCACAGGTCATGTTCAGTGAAGATAGAAGAGACTGCTGCAGCGCGAGCAAGTGGATAAGGTGAGGGTTGTTTTTTTTGTTTTGTTTTGTAAAATCAACAAAACAAAAACAGCGGTGGGCCATTATGGGGACATTAGTTAAACCATGGGGGAAATTATTTTAGATGGGGGCATTATTTAAGGTGGAGACCTACATTGGGGGCATTATTAAAGATGGGGATAGTAAAAAAAAAAAATCCCTACCTTATGGGGGGCATTATTAAAGCTGGGATCCTACCTGGGGGCATTATTAAAGCTGGGGGCACTATTAAAATATTATTTACACTGTGGGAGACATTATTTTAGCTGGGGACAACATAAGGTGCATTATTAAAGCTGGGGACAGTAAAAAAGTAAATTCCTACCCTATGGGGGAAATTATTTTAGATGGGGGCCTACATGGGGGCATTAATAAAGCTGGGGGCAGCAAAAAAATAAAATAAAAAAATCCTACACTATGGGGGACATTATTTTAGCTGGGGGCCTACCATTCTGTGGGTGTTCTCAGAAAGGTGGGTCTAGAAATAACTGGCAATCAAATTCAACCATTTTTCATGTCCATTTTTAACGGACATGAAATACTGATGCAAAACGGATGCAAAACGGATATTAAAAACGGACACACAGACAGAAAATGGATGCACCCACTAATGCAAAATGGCCATGAAAAACTGACGATGTGTCCGTTTTAACGGACGTTTTTTTTCACTGTCGTGTGCATGTAGCCTTATGCTGCCCAAAGACTTTCATTTTGAAGGATCAAAATGGAATGCTCTTAAAGGCTTCAGTTTTGACTTCCGTCTTATCGATTATATTATTTTCCATTATAACCATGTTATAACCATGTTATAATGGAAAACAAAAACGAAATCCATAACGCTGATGTGAACCCACCCTAAGTTGGCATATGGCTATATAAAAGGAAGAGTAAAAAAGTTAAGGCCCTTGAAAAAGCAAAAACGACAAAAAAGAAAAAAAATTGGTCTGCTCTTGAAAGGTTTAATTTGTGTCAATGCCTTTTGTGTCCTAACATTTAAATTTAGGCAAAAATCTTGATATCATTCTTTGTTTTGTAGATCTTCCCATCCTTGCAATGAATAGACTGTCCGCCACGTTTCTCTAAGTGTGTGCAGTCTATTCTGAGCACATATGGGCCGACAGATGGATTTTATAAGCCCTCCAGCTTTATATGACAGAAGTTATAGGTTGTGATGGTAATAATATATGATCACAGCTATTGTTATTGTAAAAGGAGGTTTTAAGGAAACTTAATAAATAAAATGTAAATGAATTTGTTTACCCTAAATCTAAAATCATGGAATGTGGACATCTCCACTCTAATTAATGTCAAATACACTTTGCCTGCTTACAGGGTTTACATGCAGTAAAAAAACGGTTATGTTTCAAAAATAGTGCCCCTCTTGTCCACAGATTGTATCTGGTATTGCAGCATTCAAGTGAGTAAAAGACTGCTGTATCATGTTTTTTATATTTATTAATTTGGTGACAATTTACTTTAGGTCATGTTCACACCAGCACTAGTCATTTTCATTGTTCAGATGTGTTATAGGAGCAGAACAATAAAAATAATGAAATAATGGAAGTGCCAGATTTGGCACATAACTGAACTGAGCAGAGCTGAACAGTCCCTTCGAATAATGGTGCCCTTGGTGTCCATTCAGTTTTTGTTTGAACGTCCTCTTTTTTTGGCAGAATCTGCAATGGAGGCCCCAAACAGATCTTCCGCTGCAGATGTGAACATGACGTTTGAGTATTGTTTTTACTATTAAGATTTTGGTTAGCAGGGATCTAATAGTTCCTTGCTGTCTAATGGGAGCAGTCCATTATATCTGTGTACAGTGGTTTGCCTACAGAGACATACAGAGAAGACACAGATGTCTTCTCTGCAATTCCTCCAGCCCTCCAGCATCTCAGTGATGTCATATGGTTGTCTAGCAATGCTCAAATACAGCAACTTCTACATTCAGAAAAACATTCTTCACAATTAGTTCTGTGTTTCCATATACTCAGACAGAAAACTGAGTAGAATTGTGAAAAAACTGGGCACTTTCAGGATATCTGAACCATCTAGAAATTTAATATCACAATAAAATATACAGCATAAAATTTGTTCTTGACCTAAAACAAAACAAGTAATATGGTAACTATAAATAGTGGCATATCATAATATTTGAAAGTGAAATGGCATCGAAAATATGGCATGAAACTGTACAGGTACTCTATTGATGTAGATAAATGGTAGCAGCAATGTTCACATAAATTGTAGAGGTTTTCACAATGTATTCAAATGCGAAAAATTCTTAAGGAATGTGGTGGCAGCAATATGCGTGTAACTAACACCACTAGTGATGCAAAATAGTCCCAAGATATAGACAACAATATTCGCAAAGTCCTGAACTCAGTCCAGTATACATCTAGTTGGGGGCAATACTGGTTATTCAGTGTCCCACATTAGAAAAAGTTGTATAAGGGCTAGGTATGGCGGCGTCCCGCTATATGAACAAACCAGCGGGATCCCACTGGATTAATATTACTGAGAGTTTTTGTAAAGGTTCTGCCAGATAAATTCAAACGGTCTAACCGCATTACTTTTCGTACTACAAAGTCACTCTGTTGAATAGTTCTGTATCTGTAGAAGTCAATAGTTTCCGAGCGATAGTAGTCCTCACTTCCCGCGCAGGTGAATGTTTGGCACGTGTAAACAGACCTCAGGTCTTGCGCAATCTCTTTCTCATTTACCCTTTACGCGGTGATGGACAATATTTTCTGTGCAAATCCGGCAGAATATTACGATTTCCAATAGACTTGGGGTTCTGTCTTAGCTAGAATGTTCTAGTGGGAGGAGTAAAGGGGAGAAACTCAGCACAAACAAATACAATGTTACTATTGTGGTCTTTCATACACTTGCATTAGACCGTCAGTAATACTCATGGCAATGACACAATAGTTTTTCCAGATAAAAACAAGTTTTCAGACATAATAACATAGCATCACCTGGCATTCAAAATTTCAGTCTGTCTGTGTTGGGTGGTAAATAGTGCTGATCATGAATTTTCGAATTGCGAATTTTAATCGCGAATATCGGCACTGCGAGAATTCGCTAATATTTATAATATCGCAAAATATATTCGCAAATTTTCGCAGTTTTTTAAAATTCCAGTTTATGCAAATTTTAATGCAAATTTGTATATGCAAATTTTCACAATCAAGAAAATGTCATTATTTTCTTTATTGCGAAAATTCGCATAAAAAATGCGCATAAAATTTTCGTAAAAATTAGCATAAACTGACATTTAACCCCTTAAGGACCGGGGGTTTTGGGATTTTGCATTTTTGTTTTGCGCTCCCTGCCTTCCAAAAGCCATAACATTTTTATATTTCCGCTCACATAGCCATATGACGGCTTATTTTTTGCGGGACAAGTTGCACTTTTTAACGCTACCATTTATTTTTGCATGTGATGTAGTGGGAAACGGGAAAAAAATTCCAAATGGGGTGAAATTGCAAAAAAAAAGCAATTTCACCACAGTTTTACGGGTTTTTAAATTACAACGTTCGATTTGCGATAAAACTGACTGGTTAATTTTATTCTTCAGGTCAGTACGAATCCGGCAATACCTAATATGTATAGTTTTTCTTGCGTTTTGATAGTGAAAAAAATTAAAAGTGGGAATTTTTTATTTATTTTTTTGTCGCCATGTTTTGACCCCTATAACTTTTTTGTACTTATGCGTGCGGAGCAGTGTAGGGGCTCATTTTTTGCAGGGCAATCTGAACTTTTAATTGATATCATTATGGGGTGCGTATGATGTTTTGATCACTTTTTATTCATTTTTTAGGAAATGAAGCGTCCAAAAATGGCGAATTAGCCATTTGGACGCTTTCTTCCGTTTTATGTTTACTGTATGGTGAATATGTTTTAATATTATTATAGTATAGGCGTTTTCGCACATTACGACACCCATTATGTGTAATTTTTTATTTTTCTATTTATTTTATTTTCATTTTGGGGAAAGGGGGTGATTTGAATTTTTATATTTTTTTATTTAATTTTTATTTTTAAACTTTTTTTATTTTTTTTACCACTTTCTTATAGTTCCCATAGGGAACTATAAGATGCAATCATCAGATTGCTATTCTCATATATTCCAATGCAATAGCATTGGAATATATGAGAAATCACATATTTCCTATGGAGCCTATTACAGTCATAGGCTCCATAGGAATACTGTGTAGTAACCTAGGTTTCATTCACAGAAACCTAGGGCACTACATGCATGCTCCGTCTCCCCCTTGTGGCCATCAGGGGAGCCGGAGCAAAAACCGAAAGTGCGGTTTTTGTGCGATCAGATGCCGTGGTCAGGATTGACCACGGCATCTGAGGGGTTAAATGTCCGCGATCGGCATCGCTGCCGGTCGTGGACATGAGCTGCGGGTGTCAGCTTGATGAATCAAGCGTTTACCCGCAGCTCATGCGCCCGCTCCGTGCGGGAGCGGGCGCCATCTTTAAAGTGCCCTTCGTCCTTAAGGGGTTAAAAGATACCTTTTAAATAACAGTTTATGCAAATTTTTATGCAAATTTTATGCAATTTTTTTATGCGCATTTTTGCAATCAAGAAAATAATGACTGGAGATTACGAATTCGCGAATTTTCGAATATATGGCGAATATTCGCCCAAATATTTGCGAATTCGAATATTGCCTCTGCCGCTCATCACTAGTGGTAAACAAGTCTGGCTTTTCCCCAAAAACATGCTCTTCTTTAAACCTTATGGTATCTGTGGAAAATTACCAGCTTCTCATTATTAGTTAGAAAGTTCCAAAAGTCGCTCAGTATTCATTAACCCTTTCCACAGTGCTGTGGAAATAAGCAAGATATATATGACAACATATAAAATGCAGTTACACAGTATTAAACTGTATAAATCAATGCAAGTTAACCCTTTAAAGTGAAGTAAAGTAAGGAGTTGATGACTTTGCATAGGGGAAACAGGCAAATGTCCACAAATGCTCAGACTTCAAAGTATCCCTGCTGCAGGGCACTATATACATCTAGTTTAAAAAAATCATTTGAGCTTCCACTTAGACCAATTGTCATATATTGCAAGCATGCCAGTAGCTTTCTACCTGAAGTCAATGTAGGTAACGAACTGAAATAAATGATTTACTAAACTTCTAAGTTTTCTATTCCTTTAGATGCAGAAGAAATCTCAACTTCCGCCTGGAAAATAAACGTAATCGTCTCCAATAAAATCCATTGGCTGCAGCATCACTGGCTTTTCCCAAGAAGTCCAGGTCTATAAAGTCGGCTAGTAAGCGTAATATTCACTCGAAACTGCAATCAGTGGAGGAACAGCCAATTCATTATGTGTCCATTTGTGTGTGCTCTGTGAGTCTGTAGATTCCGATATTGGGAAGAAAAAGCTTAGTTACCACAGCAACTGAAAAAAGAAAGAAAGAAATAAAATCAATTTGTCCTCATAAGTTCTAAACGGACAACCACTTTCATTAGGTAAATAACAGTGACCCGGTGTCAGGCTGCACAGTGGACTGCGGTTTAGATGCAGATATGGTATGTCCTTATAGCAGAAAAGAGAAAAAGCTGTTTCTTCCAATGTATCTAAAAGTATACTTTATCTATAAACTCTGCAGATACTGACTACTGATCCAATTCATTCCTACAGTGTCAGAATCAGGTGTATTTTGTCTGAAACGTACATTGTTCTGATATTTGACTATGACTTCCGAGGATATCCTAATAAGTACATTCCTAGCCGTTAAAGGTTTTTTCCGAGATATTTTAACTGAGTGATGATCTATTCTCAGGATATCTGATCAGTAGGGGGTCTGACACCTGGGACCCCCAAAGATCAGCTGTTCAAGAAGGCAGCGGCGCTCGCTACCTCTTGAGGAGGATTGGCACACAAGGCAACTGGTCTAGGCGGACCAGGAGGTACCTGAGCAGGGTACCAGGGGTACAGTCGTAGTCAGCAGGCGAGTTTTAACCAGGAGAAACAGTGCAGGACCGAAGAATGAGGCAGAGGCGAAGTCAAACAAGCAATAGGTCAGGGCAGGTGGCACAGGTACAGTTCAGACACTCCAGGTCGGCAACACGAGAGTTAAGGCAAGTAGGCAGGGATCAAACAGGTAGCGGAGTCCAGAAACACAAGCATGGGTCAGGTACACAGGAACACAAGCAGAGATATCAGCAACCTTTGCAGGACACAAGGACCTTGACACTCAGGCATCTGGGAAGGGGGCTGAGCCACTTATATACATGCAGTAGGACTAGGATTGGTCAGCAAGGTCACATAATGCACAGGAAGTGACGCTCGATGGCTCTTAAGAAAGTGTTGCAGGGAACAAGCAGCAAGCATGCTGTGGCCAGGGCTAAAAGGAAACTGTAGAGCGCATCCCAGAACAAACAGTGCCTACAAAGACAGAGCCCAGGACTGCAGTGGTGAATGGGAAAGCACAGGCAGCAAATCACCACTGAACATGGCGCCCAGGACCACGGAGGTAAGCTGGAGAACAGCGGCTCACAGCAGCCGCTGTTACAATGGCACAAGAAATAGCTGTTGCTCAAAATTAGGACAAGTCCCAAATTAGGGGACGACACCTCGCTAGTCTGTGGAATTCAAATTGGTTAATAAGTTCTCTCCATGTGCCAGGGGATGTTGTCCACCTAAGAATCAAAAACCCAGACACTTTGCTGGCTAAAGGATTCTCTGCCAGGCAACGCCCGTAGAGCCAATTGTATTAGTTGTACATTGGGGTCTAACCACCCTCCCCTTTAGCCATCAATTTTAATATGTCCAATCACAAGCAACCAATCAGAAGCATAACGGTATAGAAAAATACATATAGACATTAAGTCCAGATGCCCCCGCCACACACTTTCAAAATGTCTCAGTGTCTGAGTAGTTCCTTATTTGCCATGTCTACCTTCCTTATAAATGTTACAAAACAGATCCAAAGGAAACAACACACTATATTTCTTAATTCAACTTAAAAATTCATGCTCTTCATAGATGTTATATTAGCACGAGACATTTAAGCATAAAAATTAAAAATGCAGAATATTTCACAATTAAGTACAATTGGCACAATTCATGTCCTTTAACTACTTAATTTCTTTCACATAGCTATCTGAAAGCTACTATTGTCAGCCATAGACATAATTGTTTGTCATATGGTCAGCCACGGGGTTCTTCTTTGTCCCTCCTTCAGTTTTTATTGGCAGCCAAACACAATATGAGCATCACATGCCTTTTTTATCTCATCGTGCATAGACATGAACTGTATGCCTTTAAAATGTAATCTGGTATCAGTGATCAAATGTCTCTTTCTTCGTTATAGGTCGTACAGACCAGAGCTCTGCTTGCTCCCCATTGTAAATCAAATTAACAATAGAACAATGGAGCCAAATGCAAATATAAAATCATATTTTATTAATCAATGTTAAAAACATTGTACAGCAAGGAGGTGCAGAATAAAAGGGCAATCCTGGGCCATAAACTGGCTAGTAACAAAGTTGCAGATACTGCAAGTACAATAAGCACATATATCACAATCTCATTGGAACAAAACCTAACCCTAAGTTCACACCTGAGCGTTTTACAGCGCTTTCAAACGCGCTGTAAAACGCTCAACACATGAAAACCAATGCTTTCCTATGGCCCTGGTTCTCACTTGAGCGTTTTACAGCGCTTTTAAACGCGCTTTAAAACGCCCGACGCATAAACAAGTACTTGAGCTTTTTTTGGGGCGTTTGTCGCGCGTTTTGTGATTGACACCACAGTAGTCAATCACAAGAACGCGCGTACGAACGCGCGTTTCCTATTTGAAAAAACGCGCTGAAATACGTTTTTAGAACGCTCAGGTCTGAACCCAGGGTAATAGTGAGTACTATACCTTAAATCATGAAACCTAATGCAGCTATGCATAATTCCCCATGTGCTATGTGCATACAAAAATATATGGGGGTACCAATACTGATATCAAAAATATAAATAATATAAATAATTATAATACCAATAGAGAAAGTTGCAGATCTTACCTAGCAATAATCTTATAAAGCCAAGGACCAAGATGGCGCCACCTGGTCCTTGGCTTTATAAGATTATTGCTAGGTAAGATCTGCAACTTTCTCTATTGGCATTATAATTATTTATATTATTTATATTTTTAATATCAGTATTGGTACCCCCATATATTTTTGTATGCACATAGCACATGGGGAATTATGCATAGCCTCATTAGGTTTCATGATTTAAGATATAGTACTCACTATTAGGTTTTGTTCCAATAAGATTGTGATATATGTGCTTATTGTACTTTCAGTATCTGCAACTTTGTTACTAGCCAGTTTATGGCCCAGGATGGCGCTTTTATTCTGCACCTCCTTGCTGTACAATGTTTTTAACATTGATTAATAAAATATCATTTTATATTTGCATTTGGCTCCATTGTTCTATTGTTAATTTGATTTATATGTAGGAGTATATGCGTTGGCACATTAATGGTTTGGGTATCCAATAAATACGCCTCGGCAAAGGACCGTACATTGATGCTAGGCACAGGATACCCCCCTGGTCTTTTTATGTGTTGATCCCCATTGTAACCTAAAATATTGTATGGTACTTTTTTAATAACTTTAGCAGTACAGTAGAGGCCCCATGTTATGTACCTCTATGACAGCTGAAAGCCCTATTTTACTTGTCACAAAATAGACCTGTAATGATGTCATGCGCTTGAGCTCTTAGTCTAAGGGAGAGCTTAAGTTTAGGCTACTTTCACATATGTGTTTTTGCCTCATCTGGCAGAGATCAGCAAAAATGCTTCCGTTATTGATAATACAACCGTCTGCATCCATTATGAATGGATACGGTTGTACAGTATTAGCTTTTAAATAGCAATGATGGATCCGGCAATAAAATCATTGTAAGTGCCGGAATCCTTTTCTATTGTGTCTGAGAAAACGGCAACATTGACTTGCATTGTGTGTCATACTGGTTCTGTTTTGCTCTGCATCCCATGCCGGACAGAAAAACGCTGCTTGCAGCCACCACAACTGAATGGAACGGAATGCATTCTGGTGCACTCTGTTCCCTTTAGTTCAGTTTTTTCTCCATTGACAATGAATAGGTACAAAAAAGAAGCGTTTTTCTCTGGTATTGAGATTATCTCCGGGTCTGAATGCCGGAAAAGAAAAACACAGATGTGAAAGTAGCCTTAAAGAGTCTGTCACCAGGACATTCACTGATAAACCAGGCCTAACATCTTGTAGGGCTAGCTCAGCTAAATGTTTTTCTAGACTGAAGCAACAAATTACTAAGTGAAAGGTATTACATTCATCTGAGCTAGCCCTACAAGGCATGTGCCTGATTTAACAGAAATTCTCTGTACACAGATTCACTTTAAATCAAATTACATTTTTGATTGTGAAAAATATGAACATTTTGGCCTGAAATTTTGTATTTATGTGAGACAACAGTCTTTTTCATAAAGAATATAATAAGCACCAAATGGCATTCACCTTTATATTTGTATTACAGAAACAATAAAATATATAAATGAGCTGCATAAAACATAGGCTTTACTTAATTCTTGGTTTTATAAATGTTCATTTTTCTGTAGACCGAGGACCCATTTGGATAAAAGCCCTACTTCATTTTTAGTAGCCTTTATTAAAGAGATTTGTAATTCCACTGAACAACCTTTTTTTGGCATTTTCAAGAAGAAAGAGGGTTTTACATTTGGTATGTGACCTTGTTATGCTTCAAGAACAAAACACTTCAAGACAATAATATAAAAAAATACAAAACGGAGAGATAAAATAAAATAGAAATAGCCGCCTAGATGCTACAGACTCAATATTAGCTTGAAGAAGTGAAAAAGACAAATTCAATTTCCAATTTATTATCTGTAGCATATTTTGCAGTAAACTTCAGAAAACTTGCAATAAAGTTTCAACACAGTCAAAATATTATAAATCTTTCTACAATATGAAATCAAACAGAAAATCACATTAACCCCCTTGGTGACATGCATCATCTATATATGATGCTGCAGTTCTATATATGGTGCTATAATGGTGCAGGTTTAGGAGATGAAAAGGCTTAAAGATGTATTTTATAATTTTTGAATACGTGACCTGCACACAAACTTAACAGGGTGTAACAACAATCTCAATATAGTGTGAGATAGAACAGTGTGAGACAGAAAAGAAGAGACTATACAGTAAACAGCCCCGTGATGAGAACCAGCCAGAAAAAAAGGTATAAAGAAAAGCTTAAACCTGCTTAAGGGTAAAAAAAAGAGCAATGGGAAATATTTGTGGAACATATGTAACGGCACTAAGAGGATGTGCATGCAGAATTCAGACTGTGGAGAGAAATTGTCTGAGAGGCAAACCTATCCAGGAGATGAAAGTCTGGACATAAACATGCATGCTCAGAATTCCCCCATTGTCATTAGAGATACAGTATAGTAATAATTACTGCAATAATACACTGCAAGAGACTAGATAGGCATTATTGGCAGGAAGGCACAGTACTCATCCTGCTCGTAGAAACTGTATTAGTCTATGGCACCTATTAGTACTAATGACACTCCTATCCTGTTAAACTACCCAATATTGAAATCAGGATGTCCTCCTGCAACAAAACAGCTGTTTTTTTTGGACCACAGAGGATGGCAACTACCTCAGGTTACATTCAAATATACCGTATATTTTGCCCTATAGGAAGAACCTGCCCATAAGAGGCACCTACGTTTTAGAGGAGGAAAATAAGAACATTTTTTTTTTATCAGTTCAGACCCATAAATCAGACGCACAATGTTAATCAGACCTCAGATCAGAGCCCCCAATGTTAATCAGACCCCCAAACAGACCTCAAATCAGACCCCCAATGTTAATTGGACCCCAGCTCAAACCCCCAATCAGATCTCAAACCAGACCCCCAATGTTGATTAGACTGCAGCTAAGACCCCAAATCAAATCTCAGATCAAACCCCCAATGATAATTAGATACCAGCTCAGACCTCCAATCAGACCCTGCATAGCCAGCACAAGAAGCAATATATTCACCGCTCTTGGTCCTCCTGTACGAATGAACGCTTCCATTATGGAAGCACTCATTAGTTTTTGCTTTATAAGATGCATTGACATTTTCTTTCCACTCTTTGGGGTCAAGAAGTGCATCTTATAGGGCGAAAAATATGGTATATGTTTCATTTTTTCTTGAGTACCTAGAACATACAATACCAGTCTAGCTCCCTATGGTGATGATGGTTTTGGATCCATATAGATTTTCTAACTTGACGGTGATATCACATCAGAAAAGTCATTAAAAAACATTGAAAAAGTCAAGAAAAAGTTTCTTGCCATTGTCTACTTAACTTGTTAAGCGCTAAGATGAGGAGCACTTATCCATTAGTAGCAAAACACATTAGTAGCATGCATATTTCTAAAGTTAGTCATACACATGAGATATCTGTCAACTGAATGTTCAGTTGGCCAACAGCTATCTCCACCGATCCTCCCCATACTTATGGTTGCTCAGCTCAACCGAGTATCCATATGTTGTGAATGAGGAGAGGGAAGTAAGCCAATACTAGACACCTCTGGCAATGGATTATCTCCCCAAGAACAAAAGAATCAAGCAGTTGAAATACAACTGGCCGATCCTCATCTGCAGTTGTCAAGAGGACCACTATGTGCCAAAATCTGCGAGTTCAACTGACATTTCTCTTACTTGTGTGTCCTGCTTAATCGTGAGCTCCAAAGACATCAGTAATACATTGGCACAATTATTACTTTCTGTTCAGCATCTGAGTTTCCACATAAATATATTCGAAAAATCCTTGAAATATTTGCATTTTCCATCCTGATTGTGTTTCTGCAGCAGCACCTTAAGTGACAGTTGTTGTAATTTACAAGAACATATTAAGGCACACAGCTTCTTTTATTTTCGCTTACTTAACAAAAATATCACAGTTTGATGTTATAGCTCCTTAGAAATACAAGGCCATCTGCAATGCAGATTTACCTGGAATAATAAATAAGGGAAAATCAGAATGCAGCAGAACATCACTGGTACAATATACAGCTCATTAAGATTAATATATTTTCACATAAGCAAAAATAATGAACATGCATTGTGGCATAGGAGAGCAATAGTGTGACCCTACAGTTTAAGACAGTGGTTTAGGACCAATTAAATTTGGACCCCATGGTTCTATTAAACCCTACTACTTATAGTAGTTTTTTTTTTATTAGATAAATACTCATTGTGCAAAAACACAGTTACATATATTTTCTAAAGCACCCACCCCATCCAAACTGGAGAGAAAGGGAGAAAAAAAAAATTCACAAAGCCCAAAACTTCCTCGATTAGTGATGAGATCCAGACCAGGCAGCTATCATATCATTCAACATGTTTTCAAAACCACAACTAAGGGAATACTTTACAGCATAAGAATCTGCATCTTGACACACATGCAGGCTCTCACTAAAGCACCAGATATGCCCATTGGAATCTTAAAGGAGCTGTACAAGAATGAGGGTGGGGCATTGTCTCCACATCTCCCCCCTTGATCAATATAAAGTATATTTGAAGGGAAGATTACTTACATAATTGGCCCACCTTCTCCTCCAGACCTGCAATGCCCTACTGGGCACATTCCAGATTGACAAACACTAACCGCAGAGATACTAATTCCCCTTTTATAATGTGACCATTTGTTGTTACATAGAAGTAGGTGATTGGCCAGTGATTGGCTGTGAGGTAGCATTAAGTGCCAGGAGAAAAAGGTGTGGGAGCCAAGCACAGGAGATTAAGTAAGTAAGCTTCCCTGTACAAGTCTGGCCAAGTGCACATTCCCTTTAAGGGAAATAGTATCTGCTAATATACAAATAACAGTACAAAGTGGAATTGTAATCTGATGCTTCATGCAAGGTGACTTAGATCATCTGATCCCTGAAAACATTTTGGACACAGCTAAATTTTTCAAAATTCGGTATGATATAATCTGTGAATTATATGCCACTGTGAACCAGGAAGCATTGCATGAAGCATATTTAACCCCTTAACGCAAAATGCCGTGCATATACGGTGGGGGATGCTGTGCCAGAATGCATTCGGCCATACATGCACTGATTGGGCGGGTGCAGGAGCTGCGCCCGCCCTATCGCTGCAGGGGACCGGCTGTATCCACCGGCATCTCTGTAAAATCCTATGCCGGCGGATAGACCCCTTCTATGCTGCCGTCCCCTCTGACCGCGACATAGAGGGGATTTGTGTCGGGTGAAGGAGTGCATCGAGTCCTCGTGCTGCTGTGGCGGGGACTCGATGTGTCAGAAGGCAGCCCGATGCCATGCAGAGGCTGCCCAATGCTTTGCACGGCTTCGAGACCTGCCTTCTACGGGTGCCCAGGAGATCCAGCCTCAGGCTTGGTCTCCTAGACAACCTGTTAGTGTATTAGTCTGTGTAATATACTAACAGGCAATGCATTACAATACAGATGTAATGTAATGCATTGCAGAGGGGATCAGACCAACACCAAGTGCAACACCAAGCAATTAAAAAGGTGAATACCCCCCAAAATAGTTCCAATCTAACCATCAGCTCGTTCCGCAAAAAATGAGCCACTACATAGGACAATCACCCAAAAAATAAAAAAACTATGTCTCTCAGACTATGGAGACACTAAACCATAATTTTTTTTGTTTCAAAAATGATATTAGTGCATAAAACTTAAATAAATAAAAGAAAGTATACATATTAGGTATCGCTGCATCCATAACAACCTTCTCTATAAAAATATCACATGATTTAACCCCTCAGGTGAACAATGTAAAAATATATATATAAACAGTGTCAAAAAGCCATTTTGTCACCTTACAACACAAAAAGTGTAATAGCAAGTGATCAAAAAGTTATATGCACCCCAAAGTTGTACCAATCAAACTGTCATCTCATCCTGCAAAAATGATACCCTACCTAAGACAATCGGTCAAAAAATAAAAAAAACTATGGCTCTCAGACTATGGAGACACTAATTAGGAAAGTACCACGGCACTCAAATATTGATGCAAGTCAAAAATGATTTATTTATCATCCATCCACATGATTATATTGAGACATAATTCATAATCTGGCCAACGTTTCGGTCCAACCTAGACCTTGTTCACGGCCTGAAAAAAAACGTAAGATACAGTAAGTGTACAGTGGATAATGAGGTGAATGGAGGTACAAATCTTGTATTTGGGTCACAGGGAAATTATAGGTTCTGTCTTTTAAATAGTAACAAAAGGCAAAGAAAAGTCTGGGCCCGGATCCAGAAAGTTCCAGGAGATTAGAATAGATTATTACTGGGGTATTAAATACCCATATAGTATGTTCAGTGAAATTATATATATACAAAGAACAGCAGTTTCACATGTGGCATAAGAGGTAGCCTGTTACATATAAGTCAAAATGGATCCTATATCTGTGGATCCTATCAGGAGAATATGTAGGTGTCTCTAGTTTACAATAGTATCAATAGTGCTTAATATTGGTACAAAGTACAAGGTACCTGGAAAACAGAAAAAATTTATATACATATACATAGAGCTACGCATCAGCTTACCATGATGCAGACAGGAAGGCAGTGGATGGTGTGGATGGCGTGGGGAATCAGATGTCACCACGCCATTAAATAGTCCCGGGCAAAGTGTGGGAGAGATACGTGGCGTGCGCCTAGACGGAGAGTCGGACTGCCCTCTGACGTCAGACGCACTGCATGCGCAGGCGCAGTAAGTGGTGTGATGTAAGTGAGGGCAAAAGTGAGGGCAAAAGCGGCATAAGACCTTCTGAGCGCCTGTGTACATCTATGTACAACTGTAAGTAGTAGAGGTTACTGTAAGGTGTGGGACCATATATGAATGTAGGAGTAACATAGGTGTGTAAGATCAGTACATAGTATATCTACATACAGTATAATATATTATAATAACACTTGGCCATGCATTATACTGGTCTAATCTTATACTAACAGATGTATATACTACCTGGTCTGGGGGATTCATTTAAGCTGTAAAGGAAAGCAAGAAGAGAGTTAGTAAATGTTATCCAATAAAGCAATATAATAATGCAATAAGGCTCATATGATCTTTCTGTTACTCTAAAGATAAAGAGTAGTATAATTAGTAGTCACATATGGGTCACGTAGTATACCGTACGGGAGGCATTATGAAATGCAAAAGTCAAAGTCTCGGTTTAGTCCGTGAGGTGCCAATGTTCCCAATTCGTAAATCCAAAACGCTCGCGTTGTTTTAGGCGTGCAATCCGATCGCCGCCTGCCTTAATGGGGTCACTTCCTCGATCACTTGGAACCTTAATTGATTGATTTGATGGTTTGCTGTGATAAAATGGTATGGTATTGGGAGTTCCGTTTTCCTACAACGTATGTCAGACTTATGTTTAGAGATGCGGTCTCGCACACATTGGGTGGTTTCACCCACGTATGCGAGACCGCAGGGACATTTGATAAGATATACCACATAAGAAGTGGTACATGTAAAGAAGTTCTTTATTCGGAATATTTTCCTGAACGTGGGTGGGTGAAAGTGCCACCCTTACTAACATTAGTACACTGGGCACATCTGAGGCATGGGAAAGTGCCTTTCTTTGTGGTGCTAGTGTTCTCTGTGAGCTGGTAGATTTGAAAGATCCTATGTCTGCATGTACTAATCTGTCTTTTAGGTTTTGGGGACGTTTGTAACACATCCTCACAGATTGTTGGAATTCAGGGACTTCAGGATAAGATTGTTGAAGCAGTGGCCAATATTTGTGAATAATGGATTGTACTTTAGGTGCGATGGGGTGATAGGTCATTACCAGTGGGAGGCGGGGTAAGGATTTGGCCTCGTGTTGAGAAGGTTGGGGGGTAGATGTATGGATCAGTTCTTTATCCAACAGGGATTTTGGATAGTCGCGGGCCAGAAATTTTTTTGTCATCTCTTCTAAGCGTTGGGAGCGAAGGATGGGATTTTTTACAATTCTGTTGACTCTTTTAAATTGTGAACGTGGTAGGGAGTTTTTAGTATTTTTGGGATGACAACTGGAATAAAGAAGTAATGTGTTTCGGTCTGTGGGTTTCTTATAGATGTCGGTGGTTAATGTACCTAAAAGACAGATTAGTACATGCAGACATAGGATCTTTCAAATCTACCAGCTCACAGAGAACACTAGCACCACAAAAGAAAGGCACTTTCCCATGCCTCAGATGTGCCCAGTGTACTAATGTTAGTAAGGGTGGCACTTTCACCCACCCACGTTCAGGGAAAATATTCCGAATAAAGAACTTCTTTACATGTACCACTTCTTATGTGGTATATCTTATCAAATGTCCCTGCGGTCTCGCATACATGGGTGAAACCACCCAATGTGTGCGAGACCGCATCTCTAAACATAAGTCTGACATACGTTGTAGGAAAACGGAACTCCCAATACCATACCATTTTATCACAGCAAACCATCAAATCAATCAATTAAGGTTCCAAGTGATCGAGGAAGTGACCCCATTAAGGCGAGGCGGCGATCGGATTGCACGCCTAAAACAACGCGAAGCGTTTTGGATTTACGAATTGGGAACATTGGCACCTCACGGACTAAACCGAGACTTTGACTTTTGCATTTCATAATGCCTCCCTTACGGTATACTACGTGACCCATATGTGACAACTAATTGTACTACTCTTTATCTTTAGAGTAACAGAAAGATCATATGAGCCTTATTGCATTATTATATTGCTTTATTGGATAACATTTACTAACTCTCTTCTTGCTTTCCTTTACAGCTTAAATGAATCCCCCAGACCAGGTAGTATATACATCTGTTAGCATAAGATTAGACCAGTATAATGCATGGCCAAGTGTTATTATAATATATTATACTGTATGTAGATATACTATGTACTGATCTTACACACCTATGTTACTCCTACATTCATATATGGTCCCACACCTTACAGTAACCTCTACTACTTACAGTTGTACATAGATGTACACAGGCGCTCAGAAGGTCTTATGCCGCTTTTGCCCTCACTTTTGCCCTCACTTACATCACACCACTTACTGCGCCTGCGCATGCAGTGCGTCTGACGTCAGAGGGCAGTCCGACTCTCCGTCTAGGCGCACGCCACGTATCTCTCCCACACTTTGCCCGGGACTATTTAATGGCGTGGTGACATCTGATTCCCCACGCCATCCACACCATCCACTGCCTTCCTGTCTGCATCATGGTAAGCTGATGCGTAGCTCTATGTATATGTATATAAATTTTTTCTGTTTTCCAGGTACCTTGTACTTTGTACCAATATTAAGCACTATTGATACTATTGTAAACTAGAGACACCTACATATTCTCCTGATAGGATCCACAGATATAGGATCCATTTTGACTTATATGTAACAGGCTACCTCTTATGCCACATGTGAAACTGCTGTTCTTTGTATATATATAATTTCACTGAACATACTATATGGGTATTTAATACCCCAGTAATAATCTATTCTAATCTCCTGGAACTTTCTGGATCCGGGCCCAGACTTTTCTTTGCCTTTTGTTACTATTTAAAAGACAGAACCTATAATTTCCCTGTGACCCAAATACAAGATTTGTACCTCCATTCACCTCATTATCCACTGTACACTTACTGTATCTTACGTTTTTTTTCAGGCCGTGAACAAGGTCTAGGTTGGACCGAAACGTTGGCCAGATTATGAATTATGTCTCAATATAATCATGTGGATGGATGATAAATAAATCATTTTTGACTTGCATCAATATTTGAGTGCCGTGGTACTTTCCTAATTGTATGATATTATTTACCACTGAGCACCATTGACAGAAAGATAACAAGGAGTGCCGTTCAACATTGTATAATATATGGAGACACTAAATCATGATTTTTTTTTATTTCAAAAATTATATTAGTGTATAAAACTTAAATAAATTAAAAAAAAGTATACATATTAGGTATTTTCGCATCCGTAACGACCTGCTCTATAAACAAATCACATGATTTAACCCCTCAGGTGAACACCATAAACAAATATCAAATAAAAATGGTGTCAAAAAGCCATTTTGTCACCTTACATCACAAAAAGTGTAATAGCAAGCGATCAAAAATTCATACACACCCCAAAATAGAGCCAATCAAACTGTCATTTCATCCCGCAAAAATGATACCCTACCTAAGACAATCGCTCAAAAAATAAAAAAACTATGGCTCTCAGACTATGGAGACATTTAAACATGATTTTTTTGTTTGTTTCAAAAAAGATATTATTGTGTAAAACTTAAATAAATAAAAAAGGATACATATTAGGTATTGCCACATCCGTAACAACCTGCTTTATTAAAATATGACCTAATCCCTCAGGTGAACATCGTAAAAAAAATAGAAATAAAACGCTATCAAAAAAGCCATTTTTTGGTCACCTTACATCACAAAAAGTGTAATACCAAGCAATCAAAAAGTCATAAGCACCCTAAAATAGTACCAATCAAACTGTCATATCCTACTGAAAAAAAAACAGTCGCCCAAAAAATAAAAATAAACTATGGCTTTCAGACTATGAAGAAACAAAAAAATCTTTTTTTTCAGAAATGCTTTATTATGTAAAATTAAAACAAACAAAATATTTGGTATTGTCGTGTCCGTAACAGCCTGCTCGTTAAAAATAGCACATGATTTAACCTGTCAGATGAACGTGCCCTAATTCTGTAGTTTACAGAAACACCACATATGTGGTCGTAAACTGCTGTACGGGCACACAGCAGGGTGCAGAAGGAAAGGAACGCCATATGGTTTTTGGAGGGCAGATTTCACTGGGATAATTTTAACTTGCCATGTCACATTTGAAGACCCCCTCATGCACACCTAGAGTAGAAACTCCAAAAAAGTGACCCCATTTTGGAAACTACGGGATAAGGTTTTGGTTGCTCTATATCACACGTTTTGTGAGGCAAGGTAACAAAAAAATAGCTGTTTTGGCACTGTTTTTGGCACGTTCATCGGAGCAGCGTGAATGCTCGCTGCAGGAATCCAAGATGGCGCCGGCTCAGGATGGATGAAATCGCTCCAGTTCTCGCGAATCTCGTGAGAACTGGAGCTTCTTCTCCCTGGCTAAGAGCGGAGCGCGCTGATTGGATGTGCTCCATGCCAGGGAGAAGAAAGACACGCCCGGGAGAACTTTTGCAGGCCCGCCCAGTTGAGCCGAATGGCTCATTAGCATAGAAGGCGGGAAATATTGCGGGGGGCACCGCGGACAAACGGGGGCACATAGTGAAAAAAGAAGAACTGAATAAGCACCACAGGGGGGCGGCAAGTAAGGATATATCTTTATTTTAACTTGCATTTTCAGGTGAAAGGTCCTCTTTAACGTGAAAAATGGCCCAGTCCTTAACTAAGTGATGCCCCTGCTCCGCCCATTTCATGAATGAAGCAGGAGGCGCTGGAGCATGACATAGTGAATTGCTCTGCTAGTGACCACCCGCCCGGCCTCCTGCCTCACCATGTAGTAAGTTAAGAAGAGAAGATCGTTATTATTATTACAGCTACTCATAGTATTACTTCTCTGAGTGGGGCCTGGTGCAATACAGTGACTGCACCAGGCCCCGCCGCCATTACAATCACACTAAACAGTGACACTATTATGGGGGATCTGTGGATGACACATAACATAAGATGCTATATGTCATCCACAGATACACCCATAACAGTGTCAGCCACAGACCACCCCCATAACAGTGACATCCACAGTGCACCCATAACAGTGTCAGCCACAGCTCCCCCATAACAGTGTCAGCCACAGACCCTTTGTATACTGATAAACGCAATCCTCATGGTGTAATATGAATCGTCCGTACTTTATAATAATTTATCACTCTGTCACTTTGTTTTATATGTTTTGCAGTTTATAACCGAGCATAAATTACGAATTCTGAATGAATCTTATTCTTTGACTTTTTGGATTCATATAACATCTTTTTTTCCCCCCACTTTTGTGTTCCAGCCAAAGAAGAGGATGATAGAATTAATCACCACAAAGATCCTATTATTTTTTGTTTCTGTAGCCATTCTAGCAAAGCTTGAGTAATATCCATAGTTCAGTAATGCATCGGGTGAATTTTGATAAATAGTTGTTTTGTGTGTTGTTCATATTTCATGATTAAAAAAAAGTGATTTAAAGGTGCATTTCAGAGAAGAACATAATTTCAGAGCAATTTAACTTTCCAACCAGGCATGTCTAGATAAAATAAGAATTCTTTCAAATGGAAATGATTTGCTCGGAAATGGAATCTTTCGACAATACTAAGAAAAATTCTACCTTAAAACAAAATGGGATTTAGGTAAGTATTTGAAAATATAGGCTACAGTATTTTATATTGTCTTTAGTTTATTTAAAGAGGATATGTTCATTTTCTTCACCTGTCTGTTTTAGTAAATGCTTACATTTTCTATAAATTTTGAATGCTGGAGCATCTTTTCTTAGACGTGAACATCGTGCCTTTCCTCTCTTATCCTTCCTGGAAATGTATGCCTAAATTGATTACTTAAGTTAATGAAGTGGGCACGCTGACCCTCCACTTCCATGCGAACAGTCTCCATTCATCGTGACTGGTAAGTATATACTTTGGACATTATTGCACCTTTGGACTTTTTATGCTGAGACATTTGAACTCTCTGTTGTTTGGATAAATGGTATTTGATTTGCATGAGCGGCACGTGATCTCTTAGGCCAGTGATCGGCAGTAGTTAAATGATTGAAGTGACATAATCACAACATGGCGGCGGCAAAAACACCCACATATAGACCGTCCATTTGTGCTGGTGACATCACCGGGCTCATTGCTAGGTGTAAATCTCTCCCTAGCATACAACAAACAGAGCCTTGAGCAGCACGATGTAGCACAAGGCAGTAAAGAAGAGGTTGTATATGGGTTCAGCTCGGAACCTAGAGAACCCCTTTAACTCTGGGCTCACCCTTTTCACAATGTTACTCATCTATGGGCTGTGTCAGATACTTTCACCTTGATCTAGGTGGAGCAGAGGTGCAATGCTCAACATAACCCATGGACAAGAGGGACTCCAGTATAACAAGATGTTTTAGATTCCCAACAACCACCACAACCTGTCGATGTAGACCTTCGCTCATAAGAAAAATGAATTCATGGACTGATTACCATCTGCTATGAGATCAATACATCTGAAACTTTCTGTGCATCTTTCTGACTATGAGATTTTCTGTGCCGCATCCTTATTGCCAACCCTGTATACCATTTCCGTGTCCATGATTCACAGGACCATTGCAGACAATCACTGCCATATCCACAAATAGCAAGACAGGGACCGGTCCAAAATGCACAAATGTTTGTAAAGTCCCCTCATACAGTGTCATAAAGCAAAATACCACATGTATATAGTATATATGATTTTATGTTTTGTGCAAATCACATACCATTTATCCCCTGAGTGACCTAATAAAGTCAAACACATATTATTCCATTTACTTTGCTGTTTTTATAATTAAAATATTAAACTATTTCATACAAAACTATTCACCATCTAAGAGCAAGGACATAATACATGATTCAATCAGCATTTCATTTACATTTGCTTCCTTATCCTTTCAAAACTGCTCCTCAATTATTAGAGGTCAACATGTATTTCATCCAATGAAAGGGTATGAGTTCATTCGGAAAGGTTTTTTATGTGTAACACAACAAATGCTATATACAGTACATGCAAGGTCTATGTAGTGCAGACTACAAAGATGGTTAAAATCAGGTTAAATGAACACAGATCGATTATTAGATCGTATGTACAAAGAAAACTAACACACAATTTGGAAAAAATCTCAGGAAAAAAACACAGGATAGGAAACAACATGAAATGGGACACAATGGGGGAGATTTATCAAACTGGTGTAAAATAGAACTGGCTTGGTTGCTCATAGCAACCAATCAGATTCCACCTTTCATTTTTACAGCTCCTTTGGAAAATGAAAGGTGGAATCTGATTGGTTGCTATGGGCAACTAAGCTAGTTCTATTTTACACCAGTTTGATAAATCTCCCCCAATGTTTCCAATTTGTGATGGTTGATTTTGGAAGAGGTAGGTAGAACTTATCATGACTATGTTATAATCCAGTTATTACAAAAAGAGGTATATTGGACTGTGAGATTGGACAGCCTGATTATTAAACTGGCTGACTTTAGACTAACGTCAGCTGAAGCTGAACAGTCTTTTTCCCTTCTTTCTATGTGCTTCTGTTTTTGTGAAAAATGTACTTTAAATGTAGCAAATGAGCCTCAAGGAGCAACGGAGGTGTTGCCCTTACTCCTAGAAGCCCGTTCTCCCTCCTCTAGCCGCACCCTCATCATGTTGATTGACCAGGAAGGATGATGTGAACAGTGCCTGACCCTATCCATCAACATGAAGAGGGCGTGGCCAGAGCAGGGAAAACAGAGCTTTTAGAACTACGGACAACACCCCCATTGCTCCTAGAGGCTCATTTGCATAAAATAAAAAGTTTTTTTTTCCACAAAAACGGAGACACCTAGAAAAACTGTTAGCTTCAGCTTCAGATATTAGCACATGTCTACAGTCAGCCAGTTTCATAACCATGTTCCTGATGACAGAAGTCCTTTAAATGAAGCCTGCAATTTCAGTGTTTTCTTGTAATACTGATTATATCATGTATTTTTGTAAAATGCTGATTGTATCATGTATTATGTCCATACATTGGATAGTTTTGTATGCAATAACTTATTTTAATGATAAAAGAGTAAAGTAAATAAAATAATATGTGTTTAACAATATAGGGTCATTCAGGTGTTAATATTTTTTGCTATGCTGAGTATTTAAGGCATATGGAAAGACACCATGCATGCTTGAGAAACGGGAAGTAGTCCCCAAAACATTGCATTGTGTGGGCACGCTGACCCTCCTCTTCCATGTCTCTTTTCATCGTGACTGGTATGTATATACTTTGGATATTATTGCACCCTTTGGACTTTTTATGCTGAGATATTTGCACTTTCTGTTGTTTGGATAAATGGTATGTGATTTGCACAAAACATAAGATCATATATACCATATTGTCATTGCGTGTGGTATTTTGCTCTATCACTGTCAGTCACATGTGCACAAGTGGCACGTGACTTCTGAGGCCAGTGATCGGCAGTGGCTGTCACATAAAAGAGGGATGTGACATAATTACAAGAAGGGAGGGGGAGGGCAGTAACACCCGTCTCTAAAACAGCCTAGAACAGCACCATAGACTGTCCATTTGTGCTTGTTGTGACATCACCTGGCTCGCTGCTAGGCCGAAGTCTCTGCCTAGCACACAACAAACAGATGCAGCACAAGGCAAGGGGGAGCATCGGAGCAAGGAAATGCTTTGATGCTCCTCTCATTCATAGTAATGATTAAAGAAGAACTGAACAGCTCTGAACCTGAAGAACCCCTTTAACTCTGGGCTCACCCCTTTCACAATGTCACTCATTTATGGGATGTGTTAGATATTTGCAGTTTGATCTCAATGGAGCTGAGGTGCAATGCTCTACATAGCCCGTGGAAAAGAGGGACTCTAGTATGACAAGAGGTTTTAGATTCCCAACAACCACCACAACCTGGAGATGAAGACCTTCGCTCATAATAAAAATTAATAAATGGAGTGATCACCATCTGTTATGAGACCAATGCATCTGGAACTTTCTGACTACGAAAATCACCAACAGTTTCTTCACCAACACAACAACATGAATGGAAAAGTCACTAACCTGCACAAAAATTCTCATTATCTGCTCTTTGGATTAATAAAAAGACTCAACTGAATTAAGCAAACCTATTAGTATAAGCCATTTTTTTCATAGCTCAATAGCGCATGCAAATTCCTGCAGCTTTCTAATATATGTTATCATAGAAAAGTGTCAACTTCCTCGCCTTCCATCAGCTTCTTCACTCTCCATCAGCTAGTAGTTACTTTCCTTGCTTTGAGAAACCTTGTCGTCACTAAAAAATCTATCTGGTGTAAAACATAAAGTACACAAGAGAGCGGAGGGGTATGCAGCTGCAGCTTTTACTTTGAACTTCCGGGAAACAGTATGAGGAGGAAGTTGGGAGGGTTCAGGAGATGGAGAAAAACATCTGATATGCAGTCTACCCACTCCGAAACAATGTAAAGATAATATATGCATTTGTAAACAGGACTGGAAAGACCCAAACCAGACAACTCTTGTAATTTAAAGGGATTGACCCACGAAAAATCTGAATACTTTTGTAATTGCATGTAATTAAAAATGTAGCATAGCCACTGAGTTATTCAATAAAATGTATCTGTATTAGCGTTAAGCACGAATATTCAAATCGTGAATTTAAAATCGCTAATATCTCCACTTCGAGAATTTGCGAATATTTAGAATATAGTGCTATATATTCGTATTCGCGAATAGTGTTGATTGCGAATATTCTAATCACGAATTTATCACGAATATCAGCACTTAGCTACATCCCTAGCAACCAATAGGAAAGTTGACTACCCCTTAGTGTTGATCGTGAATATTCTAAACTAAAATTTTTATTGCAAATATATTACATTCCGATTTTTGCAATCAAGTAAATAATGACTGGAGATCACGAATTCTTGATTTTGGGAATTTATAGTGAATATTCGGCCAAAAATGTGTGAAATATACCGAATTTGAATATTGCCTATGCCGCTCATCACTAATCTGTATAGCACCACCTGCTGTTTGTTTTTTTCTTATTTCTTTGTCCTGCTCACTGAGATGGTCGCACATGTTCAGTTTAATCTTTCAACTGACTCCTGAGTTGCGATAGGGAGAGCAGAGACACGCCCCTTTAGCTGCAGCAGAAAAGACACTCCCCTGGAGCTTATAGTCCAAAGAAAGATGGCAAAGGCAGCATATCCGGAAAAAATCCCTTTATTGGGGACTGCTCACATAAAAAACGTGGTTACAAAAAGTTGTACGCTATTCCCAAGCCTTTGTCAAGCTTGACAAAGGCTTGAGACTAGCCGAAATGTAGCAACTTTTTGTAACCACTTTTTTATGTGAGCAGTCCCCATTAAAGGGATTTTTTCCGTATATGCTGCCTTTGCCATCTTTCATTGGACTATACGCACAGGAGTATCTGGGGATCTAGGACTCCAGGCAGGCTGTTGCATTCCGGGAGACCAGGAGATCTGGTGAGTGCCACTCTTCTACTTTACATTTGACTCCCCTGGAGCTGTCAGCTTGCTATAAGCAGAGCAATGAATAATGAGATCTCTGGATCCAGGTCAGGTACAGGGCTGGTTCTAGCTTTTTTAGAAATAGATTGTCATGTACTATGTGATGTCTGACTTTTATTTTTTACATTAATCAGGGAAACCCCTTTAAAGCTGTATTCAAGACTAGTGATGGCTTATCTTGACGGCAGTCTCTATTGATCATGAGAACAAAGAGGACACGGCCCATTCAGCACTGTCCCGCCCCAGTTCTGTGCATAGAACTTTGTCCCCAGTTGGACACCACCAATCAGCAAGTGACAGCATATCCCAGTGATATGCTATCACTTGCCCTCAGTAACGTACCAGTTTAAACATACGTTTCCTTTGTTGATCCGATTAATTACAGTGTATTTCTATGTTGTGTTAAAACCTTGCTTTTTCTTGTTCCTTCTTTCCTTTTGACGTCAAGCTTTTTTGGAGATTTCACTGTAGCAAATTCAAATGTGCTCCCAGCAGCTCACAAAACAATGGAATAAGAATAATAAGCAGGCAGTTTGCCGTACGTCTCAAGTGGCGAAGAAAAGATGCACACTTAAATACTCCTAAAAATACACAGCCATGCCTGCTGAATGTTGACAATTAAGAAATCACTTTCAAAGACCACTTCCCATGAAGCATTGTGTTGACAGAAGCATATGTCACTGTGTCAGCTGCCTTAATCTGGATTAATACAATATGCAAAAGCACCACTTTTGTTTAGAAAGTGTTAGAAAAAGCTATGGATTCTCAACTGCAGGGAAGAAATGAACAATATACTTCATCTACCAGGCCTATCATGAAACACATTCCTAGCAGAAAACATTGTTACTTTATATTTATTTTCCAATATTATAAATAAAAATATATTTTTTTTTTAGCACATTCCCGGGTCTACTTTAGCACTCTATAATGAGCATGCACCTTATGAATTTTTATATATTTATTATTTTTAAGCATACTCCACAACTATTGTATTGACAAGTCTCAGAGTGGCACATGACACAGCAGTGACTTGCCACTTGGAGACGCATCACCACCAAGGCCAGTCATTGGCTAGAGCCATTGGTGTTTTCTATAGGATGAGAGGGGTTATAGTCACAGAACAGTGCATCATCTACCAATCTTCCAAATATCCTCATAACAGTGTGTCATCTAAAGATTCTCCATAATAGTGTGAAATATTATTCTGTCACTTCATTAAATACTTTATTTTTGGTTCAAAATATTTTTTTCCTATTTTCCTTCTCTAAAACCTAAGTGCGTCTTATCATCAGGTGCATCCTATAAAGCGAAAAATATGGTATATATATTTATAGCATTTACGTCTTGCAGAGGTGTCCTGAACACAACCAAGTATTACTTGGCTATTCATTTGAATGGCTACCATGTAGTATACACAAGAGAAGGATGTAGGGGTCCTGATAACAGGGCAGGGCTGGCTGTTGAGAAGTAGGATGCTTGGCTGTATGGCTAGAGGTATAACCAGTAGGAAGAGAGATTGTGAAAGAAGGGGAAAAAGGTTGTCACAGTATACCAGACACCACCATTTACCCCTCACTCCTCATCTAAATGGTTGCTTCCCTGTGGGTTAATACAGAAGGCTGTCCTCAGAATATCCCAGGTTATACAAAGCTACACCCTATCCAACTGGACCCCGCCCTCATGTACTGAGACTCCTATCTATGCTAGGACTGTTCCTATCTACTGCACTGCAACTGCTGCCAATACACTGCTGTAGGCACAATAGATTGCAATCTAATATATAAAGCTCGAGTATGTGTGTATGTCAGCTAACGGAATCCGCACCGTCGCATTTACAATCACGAAATTTGGCACACAGGTACATCAGGTGTCCGGGAAGGTTTTAGACCAGGTCTCAGCTCTCTAGGATGTACCGTTCCTGAGATATTCACAAAAAATGCAAATATGGCACATCACATGACCTACATTAGCCAATAGAAGCCTGCAGGTCTTTCTCTTCATATCCCAACTGTGATACACATGGTCACATGTCCCTTATCAGCCAATAGAAGCCTGGTCACATGACCCTTATCATCCAATAGAAGCTTGCAGGCCCTTAGTCTCCACATACACACACTTTTACACCAGGTTTCCATAACAACACAGCCATGTTACCTCACTGCTGTAAGTTAGCTTTAAAGGGGCAGGGCCCTGTGGACGACATTGTAAAGGGAGCAGAGTGCTGTGTGAGGTCACAGTTCAGGGGGCAGGTAGGGTGGCCATTCAGGCCACCCTCAAAAGACAGACTTAAAAAGCCTACCCTCAGGTCCCGCTAAGCCACGCCTGGTTAGGCCACACAACCTCCCAGTCCACAGCCGACTGGTATTGAAAAAATGAAGGTAAAAATCAACTTCTGTCAGCTGCAGGGGTGGGAGGGAGGCTTACTTTCTCCACAGTTAAGGGGACGGTCCACTATGGAGGTCAGTGATAAGGGGCAGATTGTTGCAGAGGCCACTGTTAAGGGGGCAGGATGTTGGGGAAATCACTGTTAAGGAGATGGGGTACTGTGGAGATGGTCACTAATAAAGGTGCGGCCGCTGTGGAGGTAACTATTAAAGGAGCAAGATGCTGTGGAGGTAACTGTTAAAGTGGCAGGTGCTGTGGAGGTCTATGTTAAGGGGGAAAGGAACAGTGGAGGTCACAGTTAAGGGTATGGTCTGCTATGGAGGTCAGTGTTAAGGGGCGGGTTGCTGTAGAGGTTACTGTTAAGGGGGGGGGGGAATTGTGGAAGTCACATTTTAAGGGAACGGAGCTCTGTGGACGTCACTGTTAAAGGGGCGGGTTATTGTGGAAATCAATGTTAACGAGACGGGGTACTGTGGAGGTCACTAATAAAGGGGTGGCCACTGTGTAGGTCACTGTTAAAGGGTAGGGCGCTGTGGATGTTACTGTTAAGGGGGCAGGCCACTGGGAGAGTCACTATTAATGGAGGAAGGTACTGTGGAGGCCACTATTAAAGGGGCAGCGGGTTACTGTGAGGTCAATGTTAAGGGAGCAAGGTACAGTGGAGGTCACTGTTAAGGGACCAGGGTACTGTGGCAGTCACTGTTTAAGGGGAAGTCCGCAGATCCGCAAAACACGGACACCGGCAATGTGATTTTGCAGATCCGCACATTGCCAGAACTATATAGAAAATGCCTTTTCTTGTCCGCAATTGCGGACAACAATAGGACATGTTCTATATTTTTGCGGAACGGAAGTGCAGACCCGGAAGTGCGGATCTGCAATTCCGGATCCGAGCGGGACAAAGTCTGTACCCATAGAAATTAATGGGTCCGCAATTCCGTTCCGCAAACAGAATTGCGGACGTGTGAATGAGGCCTAAGGGTTCCTTATCACCGCCAGTTAGTTAGCTATTTGTTATGTAGTTAGCGCCCAGACCACCGCACCGCAGTCACTGATTTTGGCAGAGATTTTTTCATCCACATTGATTGATGCGAATGAAGAAATCTGTGCCGTTCATTTTTTCTTTCAGCCCAGAGGCTGAATGGAAAAAAAAATATCTCATTACCCGTATACTCAATATAAGGAGAATAGCAGAAACTCCTAATGCTGGCCATACATGTAATGATTGCGGAGACCCTCAAATGCCAGGGCAGTACAAACACCCCACAAGTGACCCCATTTTGGAAAGAAAACACCCCAAGGTATTCCATGGGGGTATGGTGAGTTCATGTAAAATTTAGTTAGTGGAATATGAGACTTTGTAAAAAAAATATATATATATATATATACCCATACTTTGTGTGAGAAATATCGCTGTAAACGACAACTTTTTAATTTTTTTTATACAAAGTTGTCAATTTACAGAGATATTTCTCTTACCCAGTATGGGTATATGTAAAAATACACCCCAAAACACATTGCCCTACTTCTCTTGAGTACGGCAATACCACATGTGTGACACTTTTTTGCAGTCTAGGTGCGCAAAGGGGCGTAAAGTCCAATGAGTACCTTTAGGTTTTACAAGGTTGCTCACAATTTAGCCCCGCCCAAAATGCCAGAACAGTACAAATACCCCACAAATGACCCCATTTCGGAAAGTAGACACCCCAAGGAATTCGCTGAGGGGCATATTCAGTCCATGAAAAATGTTACTTTTTGTCACAAGTTAGCGGAAAGGGAGACTTTGTGAGAAAAAAAAAGTCAATTTCCGCTAACTTGTGCCAAAAAAAAATCTTATATGAACTCGCCATGCCCCTCACGGAATACCTTGGGGTGTCTATGTTCTAAAATGGGGTCACTTGTGGGGTATTTATACTGTCCTGGCATTTTTGGGGTCTCTAAAGCGTGAGAAGAAGTCTGGAATCCAAATGCGTAAAAATGCCCTGTGAAATCCTAAAGGTACTCATTGGAATTTGGGCCCCTTTGCGCATCTTGGTTACAAAAAAGTGTCACTCATGTGGTATCGCCGTACTCAGGAGAAGTAGGGCAATGTGTTTTGGGGTGTATTTTTACATATAATTATGCTGGGTTCGAGAAATATCTCTGTAAATGACAACTTTTTAAAAAATTTTATATAAAGTTGTCAGTTTACAGAGATATTTCTCTCACCCAGCATGAGTATATGAAAAAATACACCCCAAACCACATTGCCCTACTTCTTATGAGTACGGTGATACCACATGTGTGCCACTTTTTTGCAGCCTAGGTGCGTAAAGGGGTGTAAAGTCCAACGAGTACCTTTAGGCTTTACAGGCTGCTCACAATTTAGCCCCGCCCAAAATGCCAGAACAGTAAACACACCCCACAAATGACCCCATTTCGGAAAGTAGATACCCCAAGGTATTCACTGAGGGGCATAGTGAGAGATTGTTTTTTTTTTTTTTGCCAGAAGTTAGCAGAAATGGAAACTTTATTTTTTTTTCCTCAGAAAGTGTCATTTTCCGTTAACTTGTGAAAAAAAATGAAATGATACATGAACACCATGCCCCTCCATGAATACTTTGGGGTGTCTTCTTTCTAAAATTGTGTCATTTCAATGTGTCATTGGGGTATTTATACTGTCCTGACATTCATGGCAGGTGCCATGAGGGCAGAGTGCTGGTTGCAGAGTGCTGTTGCATTTCTGTGTTTGTTTTAATAATAACGTAAAAACAAAGGTGCAATGGCACACTGCAGCTAGAGCTCCGTCCTGCCACTATGCTGAATGTCAGATGAGGCATTGTGTGGCTGATATGGCCCATAAATGGTAAGAATTAATGTTAGGGACCACTCATAGAGGCAACCATGAAGTGGTGGGTGGCTTACATAATTTGGCCAAAATATAAACTAATGCCTCATCTAACATCCAGCATAGTGGCAGGACGGAGCTCTAGCTGCAGTGTGCCATTGCACCTTTGTTTTTACGTTTGTATGTGTATTTCACCATAGCAACGTGCACCTGCGTATTGGGTTGTGCTGACTGCAATCCCCATTTTATTCCTTTGTTTTAATAATAGTTTTGTCAGCTCAAATGAAATGAATAACATTGCCAGCACTTTCAGCAAGATAACACTCAATGGTAGCAACCTAGGTTGCACCTAATTGTGCACCAATGAACTCCTAGTTTTGCACAGCAGTACCACACATGCAAACTACACCTGATCCTTAATGTAGCCTAATAAACAAATGGTCTATGTAGTGTGAGGTGCACCAATTACAAGTGAGGAACCGTCACCCCCTCCTCATTCCTGATAGTTTTAACCTATCCCTGAAGGTCTTGTGATTTTAGATTAGTAACAATAAAGATATTTAGTTGAGGACCCCTACATGGATCTTTGTCGGTCCACTGACCGAATTTAGTATTTGTGAAATTATCCTGAGGGCTCTAAAATTGGGCATATTCTGTTTGTCACTTTTATAGTGGATACTGTCAATCTCTTTTAATGACACACACACACACACATTAAATGAAACAGAAGCCGGGTCCTTCAGCTAGTATTACATATAACCGGGTTCCATCAACAAGACAACACATCAGCTATTAAACAGCATTTGTAGCATTTCTACATTTTAAATGAGCAGCTGCATGAAAATAGGTCAGGGCCAGAGTCATGGAAAGACCCCATTACTAACAGCTGTTCTCTGGGGTTTTAAGAAGTCAGACCCATTGTGAGTAGGTGATAATTGGGGCAGCTTCATTGAAAGAATGAGTTGTAGAGATGGGACAACCGCTTTACACCAGCAAATACACATTTTCATAGATTTTATTTTGATCCTTTTATATGAAATGTAATAGGTTGTTTGAGTTCACATAGATACCACTCAGTGGACAGGATACATAAAATTTCTTTAAATAAGTCTCACAATATTGTCTTTCAACTAATGATCAGTGAGAAAAGAATCATTTCATTATCGGCGTATCTTAGAACAGCAAACAAATTGGTATGTTCTTCCCTGGGTGCAATTTGACTTCCATGATGCTCCTCATTACTGGATCAATCAGCTTCTACAGTCTTTTTAACATTCTAATTTCTTCTGCTCTGTACACATCATTGAAATGATGGTCAAGATTTCACAGATTTGCCTTGAGATTGAAGAAAAACAGGATCCCAATAAGGTGGTCAATGAAAGGTATTTTTTTGAGACCCCCGCCCCCCAAAAAAACATTTTCCCATAATCTAATAAACATAATCAAACCATTTGGTACAAATATTCAATAATTACTAACATCCATGGTTTTGAGCCTAAACTAAGCCAAGAGGTTAGAGAGGGAACTGCAGACAGAGCCATCAGAGAGCTCTTCTAATATAGGTAGTTTGCACAGAATGGACTTGACCAGTTTGCAATATAGAGTATACACGTGCAAGCTGCAGCAAAATGTTTAATAAAAAACTATTCAAAATCGTTTTATTTGTAAAAGTACATGCAATACAATAAAAAAAGATGTACATAGTCTTTAATAATAGAAAGCATTATAATATTAGGCTCTGTTCACATTAGTGGCATGATTTCCTTCTTTTTTTGATTGGATATCAACAAATCCAATATGATACATCACTAATTCCAGCAAACGTTGCCTGTAAGTTCTGTGTGATACAGCCATTTACGGGGGGTAATAAGAGGAAAGGAAGGATACATATGTCCTATTAGCCGTTCTGCATTGATTTTACATTGTTTTACTTTTTTTGGGGGGTGTATTAAAAGTAAAAAATGTATGCTATAATTGCATATAATTGTGTATAATTGGTGATGTGTAGTGTTAGTTTTCCACCACACATAGGGCCAGATTTATCATTACTCTTGCAGTTCACTCCACTTTCAAAGAAGGCGTATGTGTATTTGAGTCAAGTCAAATTTATCATGGGCTCTTTCAGAGGTTGATAAATCTGGTGTATTTCTGGTTCCTAGTTGTATTTTGGCTTTGTCTTTGGAAAAGTCGCAATTTTAAAAAAGTCGCATCATAAATGTATGTAAAAGTCGCACAAAACATTGTTTTGTTTTACTAAAACGTTGTTTAGTAAATACATTCCCAAGCACTTCCCATTTGTAAAGGAATCTACAAAAACACTGTCAAAAATGTGCATATTGTGAACAAAATTTAATAATGCCATTACATGTAAATTACAATTTTCTGAAGCCAAGAAATAATGAAAGAAAACATTTTAAAACTACTGAAAACCATAAAGGGTAAAAACATTGCACAACATTTTAAAACTCAAAAGTAACTTGACAATATTAATAAAAGAAAAGGTAACACAACAAACTACGGAGACTTCAGTTCTGTTTGAGGGCCCAGATTTTGGGTTAGGCAAGATTTTGTCAAACATAAGCATGGTCATGAGTGGAGTGAGTTTGCGCAATTTTTTGCGACTTTTTTGCTACTATTTAAAAAGTCGCAATAATAAATCTGTCTTGCAAGTGATTTACATACGACAAAACGCCCATAAACTTGGTTTTGGAGTGAGTGGCGTAAGTCTCCAAAAAGTCGCAAAAAATTGCGCAATTTGGCTTTTTGCGCAATTTTTTGCGACTTTTCAACTCCAGAAAAGTGACTTAGGCTAATGATAAATCTGGCCCATAGTGTTTTGCCTGTAGGACAAAAAGTTCAACTTCGGTCTTGTTTCAGGTGATGGATTGAACAGCACTCTGTGAGATGTTTAGAGCTTGGAATATTTTTTTTATAACCTTACTCTGCTTTACACTTCTCCCAAACTTTATCCCTGACCTGTTCCTTAGTTTTCATGATGCTGTTTGATCATTAATGTTCACTTAACAAACCTCTAAGGCCTTCACCAGACCAGCTGTAGTTATACTGATAATAATTACACACAGGTAGACTCACATTGGATTTTATTTATGGATATCAGAGTACAGGGGAGCTGAATACAAATACACACCACACTTTTCTGATTTTTATTTATTAAAAATTTAAAAAAACATGTGTCATTTTCTTTTCACTTGACAGATACTTACTACTTTGTGTTGAATCTATCACATAAAATCCCAATAAAATTACTTTTAAGTTTGTGGATGTAATTTGAAAAATGTGGAAAAGTTCAAAGGGTATGAATATTTTTTCAAAGCATTGTAAATATACAGTTGAAACCAGAAGTTTACATACACTATATAAAAAAGACACATATGCACCTTTTTCTCAATATCTGACATGAAATCAGAATAAACCTTTTCTGTTTTTGGTCAATTAGGATTACCATATGCCAGAATAATGAGAGAGAGAACGTTTGAAGGCATTTTTATAACTTTCTGCAAAGTAAAAAAACGGTTTAGATATCCTTCCACTGCTCCTCACAATAGTTGGTCAGAATTTGGGCCCATTCCTCCTAACAAAACTGGTGTAACTGAGCCCTGGTTGTTGGTCGCCTTGCTCGCACCTGCCTTTTCAGCTTTGCCCATAAATTTTCAATAGGATTGAGATCAGGTCTTTGTTATGGCCACTCTAAAACACTGACTATGCCATACATGCAGCCAGCGAGCCCCTGTGATATCACAGCTTTATAAATAGCCTCAGCCATCTTGGATTCTGCTATTTTCCAGTGTGCTTAGTGCAGGGAGAGACGTGTCTACAGGAGCTAGGTACAGTGCTAGGAAAGACTTCATTATGCTGAAAAAATGATTTGCACGTTCAGGGAAATATTATTCAAGGTGTAGGGAAAGGATAGGGAGGCATCATCTATACTATAAAAGGAGAACAGGGTGCAACAGGAGAGTGTACAGCCTGGGTAGTAGGAGCAATTCTATTATACCTTGCTGCACTAATCGGAGTCCAAATTGCAGTTATACTGCTGCTTTTAGGTTATTTGCACTATATGATACATCAATAATTCCAGCAAACGTTGCTTTGTAAGTTCTGTGTGATACAGCCATTTACGGCGGGTAATAATAGGAAAGATACATATGTCCTATTAGCCGTTCTGCATTGATTTTACATTGTTTTACTTTTTTTTTTTTTGGGGGGGGGCGTAATAACCTGTTAAGGACACAGTACGTACCGGTACGTCCTGTGTATGTCCGATCACCTGCTGATATCATTCAACAGTTACCTTGTTACAATGCCTAGGGGGGCCCTGTGACGCCCACGTATCGGCAATCGCTGCAAACTGCAGGTCAATTCAGACCTGCGGTTTGCAGTGTTTTGCGAAGTTTCTCATCAGAACTTTTAATTTTCAAACCCCCCCCTGCAGCCCTCAATCATATTTTGCCAGCGGGCTGTGCAGGGGGTGGGGGGGGGGGGTTGCAGGAGGTGCTGGCGGTGTGGGCGGCACGGGAGGCGGGCCGTGCAGCAGGCGGTATCGCAATCCACCACCTGCCTCCTCTCTAATATCATTGGTGGCCAGTAGTTATACCAGTGGTTATACCAGAGTGTCAGCACATTGCTGACACTCTGGTATAAATGGCTGACATCTGTGCTGTGATGTCAGCCGTTTACCCCTTCCATGCTGCGGTCCATACGGACCGCTGTATGGAAGGGCTTAACAGGGAGGGTGCTCCCTCCCTCTCCCATCGGGGGCTGCTGTGCCCTTGCAGCCCCAATTGAAAAAAATGTCAAAATAAAAACACATTTATCAATGAATAAAAGTTAAAAAAATTAAATACACTACACATATTAGTTATCGCCGCGTCCGTAAAATCCTGCTCTATAAAAATATCAAATGACCTAACCCCTCAGATGAACACCAAAAAAAAAATGGTGTAAAAAAAGCCATTTTTGTGTCATCTTACATCACAAAAAGTGTAATACCAAGCGATCAAAAAGGTGTTTGCCTCCCCCCAAAAAAGTATACATATTAGGTATCGCCACGTCCTTAAGAACCTGCTATATAAAAATATCACATGATCTAACCCCTTAGGTAAATACCGTAAAAAAATTAAATAAAAACAGTGTTAAAAATACTTTTTTGTTACCTCGCATCACAAAAAGTGTAATAGAAAGTGATCAAAAAGTTATATGCCCCCAAAATAGTGCCAATCAAACCATCATCTCATCCCGCAAAAAAATGATACCCTACATAGGACAATCGCCTAAAAAAATATAGCTCTCAGACTATTGAGACACTAAAACATGATTTTTTTCTTCTAAAATGCTGTTATTGTGTTAAAGTAAAATAAATAAAAAAAGTATACATATTAGGTATCACCGCATCCATAAAAACCTGCTCTATAAAAACCGTGTAAAAAAGAAAACATTTTTGTCACCTCGCATCACAAAAAGTGTAATAGCAAGCAATCAAAAAGTTATATGCCTCCCAAAATAGTGCCAATCAAACCGACAGCTAATCCCGCAAAAAATGATACCCTATATAGGACAATTGCCCAAAAAAATAAAAAAATATGTCTCTCAGACTATGGAGACATTAAAACATATTTTTTTTTGTTTCAAAAATGATATTATTGTGTAAAACTTAAATAAATAAATAAATAAATAAATAAAAAGTATGCATATTGTGTATTGCCGCATCCGTATCAACATTCTCTATAAAACTAACACATGACCTAACCCCTCAGGTGAACACAGCAAAAAAAATAATATAAATACAGTGTCAAAAGCCATTTTTGTCACCTTACATCACAAAAAGTGTAATAGCAAGCGACCAAAATGACATATGCACCCCAAGATAGTGCTAATCAAACCAACATCTCATCTCGCAAAAAATGAGCCGCTTCATAAGACAGTCGCCCAAAAAAATAAATATATGGCTTTCAGAATGTGGAGACACTAAAAAATAATTTTTTTCAAAAATGCTTTATTATGTAAAACTGAAACAAAAACCCCCAAAAAGTAGTCATATTTGGCATTGTCCCGTCTGTAACAAGCTGCTCTACAGAAATAGCACACGATCTAACCTGTGAGATCAACGATGTAAATAACAATAAATAAAAACAGTGCCAAAACAGCAATTTTTTTGCAAATTTTCCATTTCAATTCATTTTTCCAGAAACAAAGCAAGGGTTAACAGACAAACAAAACTCAATATTTATTGCGCTGATTCTGTAGTTTGCAGAAACACCCCAAATTCTGAAAATGTCATCTCCATCTGCCAATAACTCTTGTGAAACACCTAAATGGTTAACGACATTTTACTGATGACCCTCTCCACTCTGTCAGGTGGGCTCTACTTGTATAAGCATTTAACCACTTCAGCCCCCCTAGCTTAAACACCCTTAATGACCAGGCCACTTTTTACAATTCTGCACTACACTACTTTCACCGTTTATTGCTCCGTCATGCAACTTACCACCCAAATGAATTTTACCTCCTTTTCTTCTCACTAATAGAGCTTTCATTTGGTGGTATTTCATTGCTGCTGACATTTTAATTTTTTTTGCTATTAATCAAAAATGACCGAAATTGTTGCAAAAAAATGACATTTTTCACTTTCTGTTGTAATTTTTTTTTTTTAAAAACTACATTTCTATATAAATTTTTCTATAAATTTATTGTTCTACATGTCTTTGGTAAAAAAAATCCAATAAGTGTATATTTATTGGTTTGGGTAAAAGTTATAGCGTTTACAAACTATTCTGTGAAGGGTTTGGTGAGTTCATGTAAAATTTTATTTTTTATCACAAGTTAGTGGAATATGAGACTTTGTAAAAAACAAAAGAAATAAATAAAAAATATGTCAATTTCCGCTAACTTGTGCCAAAAAATAAAAAATTCTGTGAACTCGCCATGCCCCTCACGGAATACCTTGGGGTGTCTTCTTTCTAAAATGGGGTCACTTGTGGGGAATTCATACTGCCCTGGCATTTTAGGGAACCTAAAGCGTGAGAATCCAAATGCGTAAAAATGCCCTGTGAAATCCTAAAGGTACTCATTGGAATTAGGGCCCCTTTGCGCATCTTGGCTGCAAAAAAGTGTCACTCATGTGGTATCACCATACTCAGGAGAAGTAGGGCAATGTGTTTTTGGGTGCATTTTTACATATACCCATACTGTGTGTGAGAAATATCTCTGTAAATGACAACTTTTAAAAAAAATTTATACACAGTTGTCAATTTCTCTCACCCAGCATGGGTATATGTAAAAATACACCCCAAAACACATTGCCCTACTTCTCCTGAGTACGGCGATACCACATGTGTGACACTTTTTTGCAGCCAAGATGCGCAAAGGGGCCCAAATTCCAATGAGTACCTTTTAGGAGGGCATTTTTACGTTTTTTTCTTCTCACGCGTTAGGGCCTCTAAAATGCCAGGGCAGTATAAATACCCCACATTTGACCCCATTTTGGAAAGAAGACACCCCAAGGTATTCCGTGAGGGGCATGGCGAGTTCATAGAAGATTGTTTTTTTGGCACAAGTTAGCGAAAATTGATTTTTTATTGTTTTTTCTCACAAAGTCTCCCTTTCCACTAACTTTTGACAAAAAGTTAAATTTTTCATGGACTCACTATGCCCCTTAGCGAATACCTTGGGGTGTCTTCTTTCCAAAATGGGGTCATTTGTGGGGTATTTGTACTGTTCTGGCATTTTGGGTGGGGCTAAATTGTGAGCAGCCATGTAAAACCTAAAGGTACTCGTTGGAATTTGGGCCCCTTTGCGCACCCAGGCTGCAAAAAAGTGTCACACATGTGGTATCGCCGAATTCAGGAGAAGTAGGGCAATGTGTTTTGGGGTGTATTTTTACATATACCCATGTTGGGAGAGAGAAATATCTCTTTAAATTGACAACTTTGTATAAAAATTTTTAAAAAGTTGTCGTTTACAGGGATATTTCTCACACAAACTATGGGTATATATAAAAATACACCCCAAAACTCATTTCCCTACTACTCCTGAGTACGGCGATACCACATGTGTGCCACTTTTTTCAGCCAAGATGCGCAAAGGGGCCCAAATTCCCATGAGTAACTTTAGGATTTCACAGGGCATTTTTACGCATTTGGATTCTCACGCTTTAGGACCCCTAAAATGCCAGGGCAGTATAAATACCGCACATGTGACCCTATTTTGAAAGAAGACACTCCAAGGTATTCCGTGAGGGGCATGGCGAGTTCACAGAAAAAAAAAAATTTGGCACAAGTTAGCGGAAATTGATATATATATATTTTTTTTTACAAAGTCTCATATTCCACTAACTTGTGACAAAAAATAAAATTTTACATGAACTCACCATACCCCTCACGGAATACCTTGGGGTGTCTACTTTCTAAAATGGGGTCACATGTGGGGTATTTATACTGCCCTGGCATTTGAGGGTCTCGGCAATCATTACACATATGGCCAGCATTAGGAGTTTCTGCTATTCTCCTTATATTGAGCATACGGTTAATTAGATTTTTTTTTCCATTCAGCCTCTGGGCTAAAAAAAAATGAATAAATGAACGGCACAGATTTTTTTATTCGCATCGATCATCATGCATAAAAAAATCTCTGCCAAAATCAGTGACTGCGGTGCGGTGGGCTGGGCGCTAACTACCTAACAAGTAGCTAACTAACTGGCGGTGATAAGGGACCCTTATGCCCCATTCACACGTCCGCAATTCTGTTTGCGGAACGGAATTGCGGACCCATTCATCTCTATATGGACAGACTTTGTCCCGCCCACATCTGGAATTGCGGATCCGCTCTTCCGGGTCTGCACTTCCGTTCTGCAATTGCGGACAAGAAAATACATTTTCTATATAGTTCTGGAAATGTGCGGATCTGCAAAATGCGGAAAGCACATTGCCGGTGTCCGTATTTTGCGGATCCGCGAATGCGCGGATCCGTGGATCAGATACGCGGATCCGTGGATCCATGGATCCGCAAAACACATATGGACGTCTGAATGGAGCCTTACAGGAATGTGATCAATGACAGGGGGGTGATAAGGAAATCTAGATGGGGTGATCAAGGGGTTAACAAGGGGTTAATAAGTGACGGGGGGCGGGGGGGTAATGTAGTGTGGTGCTTGGTGCAACTTTACATAGCTACCTGGTCCTCTGGTGGTCGATCCCAGCAAATGGGACCACCAGAGGACAAGGTAGCAAGTATATCAGACGCTGTTAACAAAACAGCGACTGACATACCTGTTTGATGCTTTTTATTTTACTTCTACAGCCTGCCAGCAATTGATCATCGCTGGCAGGCTGCAGTATAACTGCCGAGACGGGCGCAACTGTGAACGCGCACGTGCACGTTCACAGCAAATATCGCGTCTCGCGAGATGACGCACGGATGCGTCCAGCCAGAGCAACAGGACCGCCGGCCGGACACATCCGTGCGTTAGGCGGTCCTGGGGTGGTTAATAGAACAGGTTTTGTAGACATCTATGTAGAATCAGCTGATGACGGTGTAAAAGAAGTGTGCTCTTTCACGCTATAGTAGGACCTTGCGCTCTGCACAGTTCTTTATATCTGGCGCTATCATTGACCTCTAAGGCTGAGTTCACACTTGAGTTATTTGGTCATTTTTGGCCCCGTAATTGACCAAATTAATGAAGTGTGAAGTGATTATAAGAGCGATTCGCGTCATACTGCATCATACCGACTAACAGTATTGTTTCACTACCACAGCAGACTCCCCATGCATGCTACTGTAAGACACTGTGTTCTACACCACTATGCAGGCTCTCTGCAGCTGTTTTTCAGCACGATTCGCCACAAATAAATTCAGATCTAATTGAATCTGTTCGGAAAATTTGGCTAACCGACCTAATTGAATTTTTTTGAAATTCGCTCTTCTGTAGTCAGGATCAGTACCTCTTAAAGTAAGAATTCGAAAGGTGGTTTGCTGTGGATATGGTTGGATTAAATGTAAGTCTTTTGTAACATTTTTGATCACTAAGTTGTCTCCAAGCCTCTTGCTCATACATTGTTCGGGGCCAGATCACAATGTTTCCACCTTTGTCAGCCCCTTTAATTATCACATCATCCCACGATTTAATCTCCTTAAGGGCTCTCCTTTCTCCCATAGTGCAGTTGTCAACATCGACAGCACTATTTAACTTATCCAGATCCCTACATACAAGCTGTACAAACAACTCAACGTTAGGCGATAATGACAAAGGGGGAAACTTTGTGGATTTAGGTTTAAGATGTTTAGGGAACTCACCCCTTGTATCCTCCTGTTCCTCCAATAGTTCTGTAAGGATGGCAATGGTCTCCTGCTCTTTCCTCGATGACAACCTCGGATCTTGTTTCTGCTGGTGGATCTTCTTTAAAATCAATTTCCTCGCAAACAATTGTACATTCTTTACTGTAGAAAAGGTGTCCAATTTACTAGAAGGAACTGCCCTAGAAGGAACCTAAAACGTGAGAATCCAAATGCGTAAAAATGCCCTGTGAAATCCTAAAGGTACTCATTGGAATTAGGGCCCCTTTGCGCATCTTGGCTGCAAAAAAGTGTCACTCATGTGGCATCGCCGTACTCAGGAGAAGTAGGGCAATGTGTTTTTGGGTGTATTTTTACATATACCCATACTGTGTGTGAGAAATATCTCTGTAAATGACAACTTTTTAAAAATTTTTATACACAGTTGTCAATTTACAGAGATATTTATCTCACCCAGCATGGGTATATGTAAAAATACACCCCAAAACACATTGCCCTACTTCTCCTGAGTACGGCGATACCACATGTGTGACACTTTTTTGCAGACAAGATGCGCAAAGGGGCCCAAATTCCAATGAGTACCTTTTAGGAGGGCATTTTTATGCTTTTTTTCTTCTCACGCTTTAGGGCCCCTAAAATGCCAGGGCAGTATAAATACCCCACATTTGACCCATTTTAGAAAGAAGACACCCCAAGGTATTCCGTGAGGGGCATGGCGAGTTCATAGAAGATTGTTTTTTTGGCACAAGTTAGCGGAAATTGATTTTTTATTGTTTTTTCTCACAAAGTCTCCCTTTCCGTTAACTTTTGACAAAAAGTTTAATTTTTCATGGACTCACTATGCCCCTCAGCGAAAACCTTGGGGTGTCTTCTTTCGAAAATGGGGTCATTTGTGGGGTATTTGTACTGTTCTGGCATTTTGGGTGGGGCTAAATTGTGAGCAGCCATGTAAAACCTTAAGGGTACTTGTTGGAATTTGGGCCCCTTTGCGCACCCAGGCTGCAAAAAAGTGTCACACATGTGGTATCGCCGTACTCAGAAGAAGTAGGGCAATGTGTTTTGGGGTGTATTTTTACATATACCCATGTTGGGAGAGAGAAATATCTCTGTAAATTGACAACTTTGTATAAAAAAATTTAAAAAGTTGTCGTTTACAGCGATATTTCTCACACAAACTATTGGTATATATAAAAATACACCCCAAAACTCATTTCCCTACTACTCCTGAGTACGGTGATACCACATGTGTGCCACTTTTTTGCAGCCAAGATGCGCAAAGGGGCCCCAATTCCCATGAGTACCTTTAGGATTTCACAGGGCATTTTTACGCATTTGGATTCTCACGCTTTATAAATACCCCACATGTGACCCCATTTTGGAAAGAAGACACCCCAAGGTATTCCGTGAGGGGCATGGCGAGTTCACAGAAAAAATAATAATTTTGGCACAAGTTAGCGGAAATTGATATATATATAAATATTTTTTTACAAAGTCTCATATTCCACTAACTTGTGACAAAAAATAAAATTTTACATGAACTCACCATACCCCTCATGGAATACCTTGGGGTGTCTACTTTCTAAAATGGGGTCACATGTGGGGTATTTATACTGCCCTGGCATTTGAGGGTCTCGGCAATCATTACACGTATGGCCAGCATTAGGAGTTCCTGCTATTCTCCTTATATTGAGCATACGGGTAATGAGATTTTTTTTTTCTGTTCAGCCTCTGGGCTAAAAATAAATAAATAAATGAACGACACAGATTTTTTTCATTCGCATCGATCATCGTGGATAAAAAAATCTCTGCCAAAATCAGTGACTGCTTTGCGGTGGGCCGGGCTCTAAATACCTAACAAGTAGCTAACTAACTGGCGGTGATAAGGGACCCTTATGCCCCATTCACACGTCCGCAATTCTGTTTGCGGAACGGAATTGCGGACCCATTCATTTCTATGGGGACAGACTTTATCCCGCCCAGATCCGGAATTGCGGATGCGCACTTCCGGGTCTGCACTTCCGTTCCGCAATTGCGGACAAGAAAAGACATTTTCTATATAGTTCTGGAAATGTGCGGATCTGCAAAATGCGGAAAGCACATTGCCGGTTCCGTATTTTGCGGGTCCGCGAATGCGCGGATCCGTGGATTAGATCCGTGGATCCGTGGATCCACGGATCCGCAAAACACATATGGACGTCTGAATGGAGCCTTACAGGGGTGTGATCAATGACAGGGGGGTGATAAGGGAATCTAGATGGGGTGATCAAGGGGTTAACAAGGGGTTAATAAGTGACGGGGGGCGGGGGGGTAGTGTAGAGTGGTGCTTGGTGCAACTTTACATAGCTACCTGGTCCTCTGGTGGTCGATCCCAGCAAATGGGACCACCAGAGGACCAGGTAGCAGGTATATCAGACGCTGTTAACAAAACAGCGACTGACATACCTGCTTGATGCTTTTTATTTTACTTCTACAGCCTGCCAGCGATTGATCATCGCTGGCAGGCTGCAGTACAACTGCCGAGACGGGCACCACTGTGAACGCGCACGCGCGCGTTCACAGCAAATCTCGCATCTCGCGAGATGACGCACGGATGCGTCCAGCCAGAGCAACAGGACCGCCGGCCGGACGCATCCGTGCGTTAGGTGGTCCTGGGGTGGTTAATAGAACAGGTTTTGTAGACATCTATGTAGAATCAGCTGATAACGGTGTAAAAGAAGTGTGCTCTTTCACGCTATAGTAGGACCTTGCGCTCTGCACAGTTCTTTATATCTGGCGCTAACATTGACCTCTAAGGCTGAGTTCACACTTGAGTTATTTGGTCATTTTTGGCCCCGTAATTGACCAAATCAATGAAGTGTGAAGTGATTATAAGAGCGATGCGCGTCATACTGCATCATACCGACTCACAGTATTGTTTCACTACCACAGCAGACTCCCTATGCATGCTACTGTAAGACACTGTGTTCTACACCACTATACATGCTCTCTGCAGCTGTTTTTCAGCACGATTCGCCACAAAAAAATTTAGATCTAATTGAATCTGTTCGGAAAATTTGGCTATATATCAAATGGAAAGAAAATATCACCAGTCCTATGTGAGACGCTGCGAGTCCGTAATGTGTTGTGGGTATTCAACACTATTAACAGTTTTGAGGACAGGATTCAGACCGCGCGTAGGAATCGAAAGTCCCAAAAAGCAGTTCACTTATCCCTCCAGGAAATGCTGAGGTCTGCAGATATCCTGGATATAGATATCCTGCAACTTGTAAAAGATGTACAATAGTGAAGTTCCGTGAGGTTCCTCACCTCTTAATTGCTCAGTTTATACTCACAAAAGTGGCAGGTTTTACAGGCACATCAAGCTGGAGTTGCAACTTCAGCCCTTCACAGGATCGAGGCACACTCCCACAGTAGCAGATAAAGGTGTAGTATACGCTCAGGAACCCACCGACTTCAGATGAGGCTTCCTTTCTTTTCAAACACTGCAAACCAGAAGCTCTCAACCATAGTGAGGATCCGATGGTAACTTCAAAATTTTTAATATCAATGTACTTACAAACAATTTCTTTAAAATCACATAAAATCAAGCGTTTGCAAAACGCTTGATTTTATATGATTTTAAAGAAATTGTTTGGAAGTACATTGATATTAAAAAATTTTGAAGTTACCATCGGATCCTCACTATGGTTGGAGAGCTTCTGGTTTGCAGTGTTTGAAAAGAAAGGAAGCCTCATCTGAAGTCGGTGGGTTCCTGAGCGTATACTACACCTTTTATCTGCTACTGTGGGAGTGTGCCCTCGGATCCTGTGAAGGGTTGAAGTTGCAACTCCAGCTTGATGTGCCTGTAAAACCTGCCACTTTTGTGAGTATAAACTGAGCAATTAAGAGGTGAGGAACCTCACGGAACTTCACTATTGTACATCTTTTACAAGTTGCAGGATATCTATATCCAGGATATCTGCAGACCTCAGCATTTCCTGGAGGGATAAGTGAACTGCTTTTTGGAAAATTTGGCTAACTGACCAAATTGAATTTTTTTGAAATTCGCTCTTCTGTAGTCAGGATCAGTACCTCTTAAAGTAAGAATTCGAAAGGTGGGTTGCTGTGGATATGTCAGAACTGTCTTAGATGGGGAAAATCCGTCTTTTAACTATATTTTTAACCAGCTTTAGTCTTCTTTCAGAATTCAGAAAAGTTTTTAATAGTTCTTTGAAAGAAGTATGTTAACAGTGCTCCACTTTAGTGACGTCTATGATTTTTGTAGAATAGCTGCAGCTCCTTATGTAAACATCCACATTTCCAATTTGTCATTTTGTTGCTGTTGTTCTTGTCATGCTGTGTGTTTTATTACACTGTCGTAAAACGACTCCAATATATTTTCAACATAAAAGAACAAATTGCATTGCGGTAGTAGTATAGTACAAGAAGACAAAAAATCACCCCAAAAACATGAAATTGACTGAAAATGAAGAAAAATTTAAAATGATGTCTCCGTTAACTCAACTGAAACCTTATAAACTGTTCAAAAATGTTCAAACTGTGTTCCATAAAATGTGTCAATGTCACCAGCATAATAAACAATGTAATTTAGTACTTCTTTATTTCACTTACAAACTTCTAGAGGTTGATATATTGACCTCCAGACTCAGATGCTGCAACTCCTTATTCATATGTGGCTGAATATCTCGCACCGGAAGTATTCACAAGAGAGATTTCAAATTTTTTAATATAGTCAGTAACTTTTCCCCTAAGGAAACAAATGTGAGAATTTCCACTGCCAAACAATATAAAACTAGAATAAACTGAACCAGACTCTACAGAAAGTGCTTTATTGTTTGTGGGTTTGTTATTTCTTTTTGCAATACTTTTATTTTGGCTTATGTTTGTTTTATATTTTTATTATGTTGAGGCTGTTTATTTTTCTAGTTTTTTTCATAAAAATATGGCTCAATTAGGTACCACGATGTGATGTTACTTGGCGACCAGTGAAATTACACTTGCCATTTGTAAGTACAGAATAAAACAGTAGGATAAAATGTTTGTTGAGTTGAAAATATATATTTTTTGCTTGTGCTATTTTTTATGTTAACTTTATGCAATGTACATTTATAGATGCAGGTACAGTTAAATATTGCTAGTCTTTGTGAAGCACTACGTGGAGCCATGTTTCCCCATTAATTATGTCTGCCCAAGACTCCCTGACATCTCAATAGACACATTCAGGCATTTTATTCTTTGGCTGTGGGTCAGCTTCAGTTATATTTATTTAATAATACCATTTGTAGCCATCAATTAAACAATTATTGGCATGAGTTCTTGGTGGCATATGCCTGTTATCCTAAACTCTATTAGATCATCATCATGTTACCACCAAAAGGAAGAAAAAACACTCATTAAAGTAACATACATACACACGTCACCAATGAGGTCACTGATTGGCCGCAGCAATACCTTAATATGGCTTGTTACCACTTCTGGTCTAGCAGATGCAGCAGGACAGTAACCAGAGCGATGAAGCCAGAACACTGTGACAAGGTTTTTTTTTTTTCTTAAATCCCGTCCAACCCCTTGCTAAATGTTTTCCAGTGTCAAACATCTCCTTTAACACCTCTATATAGATGACACAGGAGCACATTACTCACCATATGTGATAGTTATAGCTTATCTTCCCCCCTCCCTGCACAATGACATCTGTACAGGTAACAGAGCATGCCTAGAAAATTCTCCAATAGAAGTCAATGGGGAAGATTTATTAATTCCATGGATGGCATAAACTTAGAGAAGCTATCCAGACATGTGCCAGATTTATCTAAGGTCTCATGCTGAATGATAAATTTGGTGCAAGGCTAGTAACTTTTTTCTAATTCTATAGCAATTATGGTTTGGCTTAGTTTGAGACAGAATTTTATGTCAAATTGAGGAGCAATTTTGACCCTAAATGTAGCATATTAGGTTGAGCTAAATTTTCTGAGAACGGACACCCCTTTTCAGATAAGGCACACACCCTTGCTGGGCTAAGCACAGATACTTTCTCTAAGCCTAGATGCACCATGTTTTGGAACAATTTACACTAGAATCCATCTCTTGTCCATTGTGTCTATGCTTTATGTGGCTACTATAATGCATATCTCTAAATGCTGTCAACAGCAGCTCAGCCAAGATGGTCGCCCCATAATCATGTACAGCAAATACAATAAAAACTCTACAATCAGAACATAAAAACAGAGTGCATTACTAAACAATTAAAATCTGCTTAAAGTAGAAAAGTGTCATCCGAAAATGACCTATTACTTAACCCTTGGAGGATCGGCAATTTTCTGTTTTTGTGTTTTTGTTTTTCACTCCCTGCCTTCCCGGAGCTATAACTTTTTTATCTTTCCATTCACGTAGATGAATGAGTTTTTTTTTTTTTTGTGGGACAAGTATTAAATGGCATATTAAATAGCATCATTTAATATTTCATAGTATTTGAGATGAGCGAAGTATTCAAAATTCGGTTCGGCAGTTTCGCTGAATTTTACAAAAATATTTGCTTTGTGATATGACCACAGCATCTCAAAGGATAAATGTTTGTGATTGGCATTATCACTGACCGCAGATATTAGCCCTCGGTCTCTGCTGTTTAAAACAGCCTATGGCGCCCACTGCACTCATGAGCAGACACGGTATTTGAAGTGACAGCTTCTGTGGAACATGTATGGCAAATGTCCTTAAATATATTTTTTAAGAATTTTCGGTGATGCCAATTATAATATACCTTGTCAAAATTATTATTTAAAAAAAATCCATAAGTTATGCCACTAAGCCTAATAATAGGCATCACTTCTTGGTCTCTAGAAATCACTTCACTCCTGTTATCTGCTTATTATTACAGGCATGATTAGAATGACAGATATCCCCTCTATATATAGATAATACACACTTTGTCAATCATAATAGGGGATTCTCAATAATTATCTACTCCCTCCTCCCATAGAAGTCAATAAGTCAGCTCCTCTCCATTTTGTCTATGACCCATGGTGGTTGCTACCAAAGGTTTCTCAGCCACCATTCCTTGGTCTGCAAAGAAAAAGGGGTCAGTCAGCACCTCCCAATATGCAGGTGCACACTGCCATGGCTAGAAACACAAATAAAACAATACAATGCAACAGCACTCTGCAAACCAAACACAGTACAATAATGCCATAGTAATAGAAAATATTCTGGTGCTAATGCTACGCCTTTTTTGTAAATTTGACATTCTTGGCAATTACATTTTGTACAAAATTATTTTGGCCCGTCTGCCACATGTCAAGGAGATCTCTGTAAGACGGGAACCTAACTATAAATGATAACTGTTTTGTGCCATAATGGCCACCATAAAATTCAGGAAGTGCAGGTTCCACATGCATGCTGGGTTGACTCTGCTTTTTATCATTTTGGTGCAAAAATGGCCTCCATTAAATTCTGTACAATAATGGCATTATTGTACTATATTTGGTTTGCAGAGTGCTGTTGCATTGTATTTTTTTCTTTGTGTTTTTAGCCATGGCAGCGTGCACCTGACCCCCTTTTTCTTTGCAGTTTGTACTGAAGGTGTGGCTGACTCAATTTAGTCTTGCACCCCTAACCAGCCTGTCAGCTCCATAGGCTGATTTTAATTAGTGTAAGTGTAAAGCTGTAGCCTGCTCTCTCTGCACTCACTGGATGCCTTTTGGCACCAGAAGAGGTATAGAGTGAACTCTCTTTGCATTTATTGGAAGCTGTCTGGCACCAGGAGAGGAATAAAGTGGGCTCAGCATGCATGTTGGTACCTGCATTCCCTGAATTTAATAGAGGCCATTTTGACACCAAAAATGATAAAAAGCAGAGTGGACCCACCATGCATGTGGAACCTGCACTCCATGAATTTTATGGTGGTACATACCAGGTTAGTGTTAGGTTCCCATCTTACAGAGATCGCCTTGACGTGTGGCAGACGTGCCCAAATAATTTTGTACAAAACGTATTTGCCAAGAATCTCAAATTTACAAAATAAGAGTAGCATTAGCACAATTCCTTGGTCTACCTGGTTGCCAGATCAGAGCATTTATGAGACCAGCTGGACCGCCAGCTTCAGCAACCTACAAGTGGGCAGGACCTACAGGCCCAGATGCAACATCTGTGGGCAAATGTGCTGTGGGATACCATACAGAACCCGTATGCCTCTATGCCCAACCATATCTCATCCAGGATCTGTTTTGTTTCTCTATTTGTTTTTTTTATAAGTTTGTGAGGTGGGTTATGATTTGGTTACAAAGTAATTTGGCAATAAGGTTGTTTTGGTCACTTTAGCTACCTTGGAATAGTATATTTTATTGCTATGGAAAATGATTTTATTGCAATATTGTCTCTTCTGTAAATGTTGTATTCTGGAAAAACTAAAATAAAGTATTTATATATATTAAAAAAAACTGTCAAAGTGTCTTTGAGTGATTCGTAGAGACATGCCGAGTTTTGCAGCAATCTGACATTTCTACCTGGATGTGTTAATGAGTGTACATGATCTGTGATATTTGGGGCACTGGTGCAGCAGCCTGCAGGAGAGGTGTAAGGTGGAGGGTACTGGAGTAGTAGCAGTGGTGAGGATTGAGGGGATAGTACTCCTGTTGGCTATCCTGCTCCAACACTCCCTGGGCCATGCATACAGTAAGGAGAGGATACATCCTTTCCTCTTCTCGGGGCACACTGTGATTTTGGTGCCCTTGTTGTTAGTGGTGCATGGTAGAGTAAAAGGCAGGAAATTTTAACACACCCAGGCAGTGGCGTAACTAGAAATGACTGGGCCCCACTGCAAATTTTTGAATGGGGCCCTCCCCCAGTAATTTTTTCACAACCCCTTCCTTTCATGCCGCCCCCTTCCCTGTGGCTAGTAAAGATTGCTCTCTCAGACCAGGCCCGGCAGCTGTTCCATCCGTTTCTACACTGTCCATACTGCCACTGTATATCATTTCATTGTGTAATAATGTTGAGGGGCCCTGACAAAGTCTTTTAGTACTTCTCCTCCTCTTGGATGGGCCCCTTCCGGGTCAGGGCCCCAAAGCATCCGCTTCCCCTGCTTCCCCTATAGTTACGCCCCTGCACCCAGGTCAACCCAGGTCAACAGTTTTTTACTGAAAACTTTGCAGATTACATGCTTGCAGAAGTTGGCACAGTTCCTAAACAGTACTGAACAGTTTCTGAGGTTGTGTATTGTATGTCTCTCTCTCAGATATGTGCCCACAATGCCCAGCTGCAGAGTGCAGACCTTCAACAGATAAGAAATCTGTCTCTTGGGTATGTCTGGGAGCCATAAGCTTGGAAGAAACAAAAGTGGTCAGAGAGTTGGTGGGGTAATGATAGCGGTGGAGGAATAGAGAGAGGAGGCAAGAAGATTAACAAAACTGGTGTGCTGTGGATTAACCAAATACAGTTTTCACAACCTTCACGTGCACCCTCAGTGGATAAACGGTGTGCAGAGTACACATTTCTCCAATCAACTGTGATCTGCTGCTCAGCACCCAATGCCCAGCAACACATTCTCCTATGACAATGAGACTTCATCCAATATTCTTTCACAAATACAACTACCAAGCGGTTTTCTACAAATCCCTGCACAGGAGTGGAAAACACAAGACCTTTCCCGTGACTTACGTCGATTAACCTCATTGGAACTAGTACCTTAACGGAATACCATAGAAGTGGCCGTATCCCTCGAGGCTTACGCTCACACCTCTGACCAACCTTGTTTAAAGATGATAATGACTTCTGCGATCGGTTTGAACAGATCCTAAATAAGTGCTCACTGGATCCAATGCTACTTACAATCGAGAAGTCACATGCAACAATTACAGACCTCACAAAACTAATCCAAGTTACTGAACAACAACTTTCTACTACATTATCAACGTTAGAGTGGACAGCTACAAAAGAAAAAATCTCAAAACAGACAGCAGAATTCAGGAAATGCACAGAAGAGACAAAAAGGATTAAATTCATACGGGACGCCGAAGATTATAGGCTAAACAAAGTCTACAGGTGGCGGGACCCTACCTTCAAAGAGCCACATAACAACCAACACCACTATTACTCCACAGGAGCAAGTACATCGGGCTCAGAAAGCGACAGATCCACCAGACCCTCCCGTTTTTTAGGCCGAGGATGGGGCAGGAACAGACAAGGCGGAGGAAGACACGCCGGGGCAGGAGACACAGGGGACGACGCACGGATATAGACCCGCTCCCAGGTATAACTGACAACCTGGTCATTAACATTTCCTCTGTGACACTCTCCCCTGCACAGACATCAGTACTTCAGAAAGGCCTCACTTTCTGTCCCTCCACCCCACTCAACACCTTACTTCTCGAACAAGAGATGCAGCGGTTTTTCAGAAACATTTGATTAAAAGCACATTTCACCACCACAGACAGTAATATTAATACTGATGTTACCCCACAACAACCGTTGACACTACAATCACTTGGTCTTAAAAAGCATATATATGCCACCACGCTCCTATTACCCAGCTGAGACGTATATTGCCTTTACACAAAAAGCCATACATGAAATCCTTGACTTAAACAAACAGGGCTATTTCCGTTATACAAACAATCTTTCCCCTTAGGAAATAGCAGCATTGAACTCTCTCCAAACACATAAAGAAATAATATACAAACCAGCAGACAAGGGAGGTGCCATTGTGGTAATGGACAAATCCATGTACCTGAACGAGGCAAGATCACAATTATCCGACCCTCAAACATACGAACCTCTCCAGTCAGACCCCACATCCACCATTGCAATCAAAATCTCCAGAACACTTCAATACTACCACTCAGTTAAAGGGCGTCTGTCACCCCCCAAAACTCATTTTTCATTTTTGGGCATATTAAAATCCTTATTGTCCGACTATTCCATATATAGGGCTCTTACCCTGTTCTGCGCCTTCGTTTCTTTAAAAATCGTGCTTTTATAATATGCTAATTACTTCACTACCAGCAAGTAGGGCGTTTACTTGCTGGTAGCCGCCGCAGCCTCCTTTTAACCCCCCGCCTCCAGTTGATTGACAGGGCCAGCGAGCGCTCTCCTCCTCCGGCTGGCCCTGTCTGCCTTTGAAATCCCGCGCCTGCGCCTTACATGTCTTCGTTCGGCGCAGGCGCTCTGAGAGAAGGACGCTCGCTTCTTCAGCACTTCCACAGTGCGCCTGCGCCAATGACGTCTTCTATAGGTGACATCATCGGCGCACTGAGGAAGTGCTGAGAAAGCAAACATCCTTCTCTCAGAGCGCCTGCGCCGAACAAAGACACGTAAGGTGCAGGTGCGGGATTTCAAATGCAGACAGGGCCAGCTGGAGGAGGAGAGAGCTCGCTAGCCCTGTCAATCAACTGGAGGAGGGGGCGTATATTTAAAAGAAGGCTGCTTCGGCTACCAGCAAGTAAACTCCCTACTTGCTGGTAGTGAAGTAATTAGCATATTATAAAAGCACGATTTTTAAAGAAACGAAGGCACAGAACGGGGTAAGAGCCCTATATATGGAATAGTCGGACAATAAGGATTTTAATATGCCCAAAAATGAAAAATTAGTTTTGGGGGGTAACAGAAGCCCTTTAACCACTTCAGCCCCCCTAGCTTAAACACCCTTAATGACCAGGCCACTTTTTACAATTCTGCACTGCGCTACTTTCACCGTTTATTGCTCCGTCATACAACTTACCACCCAAATGAATTTTACCTCCTTTTCTTCTCACTAATAGAGCTCTCATCTGGTGGTATTTCATTGTTGCTGACATTTTTACTTTTTTTGCTATTAATAAAAATTTAACGACATTTTTGCAAAAAAATGAAATTTTTCACTTTCTGTTGTAAAATTTAAAAAAAAAACTACATTTCTATATAAATTTTTCTCTAAATTTATTGTTCTACATGTCTTTGATAAAAAAAAATCCAATAAGTGTATATTTATTGGTTTGGGTAAAAGTTATAGCGTTTGCAAACTATGGTGCAAAAAAGTGAATTTCGGCATTTTGAAGCAGCTCTGACTTTCTAGCACCTGTCATGTTTCTTCAGGTGCTAGAATGCCAGGATAGTATAAATACCCCCCAAATGACACCATTTTAGAAAGAAGATACCCCAAAGTATTCGCGGAGGGGCATGGTGAGTTCATGTATCATTTCATTTTTTTCTAAAAACGAAAGGTGCTCATTGGAATTTAGGCCCCCTTTGCGCACCCAGGCTGCAAAAAAGTGTCACTCATGTGGTATCGACGTACTCAGAAGACGTAGGGCAATGTGTTTTGGGGTGTATTTTTACATATACCCATGTTGGGTGAGAAAAATATCTCTGTAAACTGACAACTTTGTATAAAAAAAATTAAAAAGTTGTCGTTTACAGCGATATTTCTCACACAAAGTATGGGTATATATAAAAATACACCCCAAAACTTATTGTCCTACTTCTCCTGAGTATGGCGATACCACATGAGTGACACTTTTTTGCAGCCAAGATGCGCAAAGGGGCCCTAAAACCAATGAGTACCTTTTAGGAGGGCATTTTTACGCATTTTTCTTCTCACGCTTTAGGGCCGCTAAATTGCCAGGGCAGTATAAATACCCTACATTTGACCCCATTTTGGAAAGAAGACACCCCAAGGTATTCCGTGAGGGGCATGGCGAGTTCATAGAAGATTTTTTTTGGCACAAGTTAGCGGAAATTGATTTTTATTGTTTTTCTCATAAAGTCTCCTTTCTGCTAACTTTTGACAAAAAGTTAAATTTTTCATGGACTCACTATGCCCCTCAGCGAATACCTTGGGGTGTCTTCTTTCCAAAATGGGGTCATTTGTGGGGTGTTTGTACTGTTCTGGCATTTTGGGTGGAGCTAAATTGTAAGAAGCCATGTAAAAGCTAAAGGTACTCGTTGGAATTTGGGCCCTTTGCAGCACTTCAGGCTGCAAAAAGTATCACTCATGTGGTATGCCAGACTAGTAGAAGTAGGGCAATGTGTTTTGGGGTGTATTTTTACATATACCCATACTTTGTGTGAGAAATATCGCTGTAAATTGACAACTTTGTATAAAAAAATTTAAAAAGTTGTCATTTACAGAGATATTTCTCTCACCCAGTATGCGTATATATAAAAATACACCCAAAACACATTGCACTACTTCTCCTGAGTACGGCGATACCACATGAGTGACACTTTTTTGCAGCCAAGATGCGCAAAGGGGCCCTAAAACCAATGAGTACCTTTAGGATTTCACAGGGCATTTTTACGCATTTGGATTCCATTTTATCCCAGCTATCTATTCTCCTGGATAAAGTCATGACACCACTTATTAAGACCTCACATTCTTTCCTTTTGGATACTAACAATTTCATTACCAAACTCCAAGTTATCACAGTAACATAAGATACCTTACTTGTAATAATGGATGTAAACAGTTTATACACCTCAATTACACATGATAAGGACATTGAAACAGCTAGGACACTACTAGCTTCAAATTCTAAACTAACCCCACTCGAACAAGAATTCTGTCTACAACTCCTTTCACTGGTACTTCTCAAAACAAATTTTTATTTGGTGATCAATATTACGTCCAGAAACGCGGGACTGCAATGGGGGCGAATGTGATGCCACCCTACGCCAATTCGTACATGATAGATTTCGAGACTAAATATGTATATAACCATCCACTATATCATTATCATGCCAGAACTTGGCTACGGTTCATAGATGATATTTTTCTCCTTTGGGAAGGACCAGCTAATCTTCTAAAAACATTTCACAAAGACTTAAATGATGTCTACCCCGAATTAGGTTTCACTATACATGCGGATAAACAGGAGGTTAGCTTCTTAGACACATGGGTACAGAAAGACACCCATTGTCACCTTTAATTTGATTTGTATAATAAACCCACTGACGGAAATAGTTTATTACACTACACAAGCTGCCACCCCAACAGTACTAAAAAAGCCCTTCCACGTTCACAGTTCACGAGGGTAGAGAGGATCGTCACCGATCCCACAATATGCACCCGAAGATTGTTCGAAATGGGCACAAACTTTACTAAAAGGGGTTATCCCCCACACTTAACAACAATAAATCTAATTAGCAACCAGTCAACCGATAAACCCAAGGCAAAGGCTCCTCATATCCCGTGCGTAACCACCTATCACCCACTCATGCCCAAGATTCAAAGTGCAATCCGACAAAACTGGTCAATTTTACAGCAAGCATATCCTTCCATAAAAGAATTTGAAAATCCTCCCCTTACCTGCTACAAACGTGGTCCAAAAATTAAGGATAAACTCATCCGAGCGGACATTGGAGGGACCACAAAAATTCTGAAACAACGTTTCCTCACAAACCCTACGGAACTTATCCCTGCCAACACTGCGCTCAATGCTCCAACATTACCAAAGAAGACTTTATAACGCACCCACATACCGGTAAACAATTCCTCATCAAGGATTTCTTTACGTGTGATTCTTCATTCGTTATTTATGTGATTAAATGCCCATGCGGGTTGGCCTACGTCGGCGAGAAGACACAACACATCCGCGATCGCATCTGCAAACACAAGTCGACCATACGGACCAAACAACTACTGCTACCAATTCCTGCTCATTTTTTGACAAATACAAACACCAGATCTCCCAACTCCGTTTTCAAGTCATAGAACAGGTTTAACCATCGAAACGTGGAGGCAATCGTACAATTGCGACAAAGAGAATCATATTGGATTCACAAACTGAATACATTGGAACCAAGAGGCCTTAATAGGGAATGCGATTTTCTTAAAGTATTGTGATTCTAATTAGTGTTGATCACGAATTATCGAATTGCGAATTTTAAACGCGAACATCGGCACTTTGAGAATTCGCGAATATTTAGAATATCGCAAAATATATTCGCAATTGCGAATATTCGTATTTATGCGAATTTTTTATATGCAAATGTTCGCAAGCTAGAAAATAATGTCATTATTTTCTGATTGTGAAAACTCGCATAAAAAATTCACATTAATTTGCATAACAATTTGCATAAAATCTGCATAAAAATTTGCATAAACTGGCATTTAAAGGCTACCTTTTAAATGGCAATTTATGCGAATTTTAATGCAAATTTTATGCGCATTTTTATTAAAATTTTCGCAGTCAAGAAAATAATGACTGGAGATTACGAATTTGCGAATTTGCGAATATATGGCGAATGTTCGCCCAAATATTCACAAAATATCGCGAACTCGAATATTGCCCCTGCCGCTCATCACTAGTGCTGGGCCGAAATAACTGAAAGTGGCCTTCTCCAGTGGTGGGTGATATGACGCATGATTCCTTGCTGTGGGACCTCTCTCCTCTGTCTGGGTGCTGGGCCGAAATAACTGAAAGTGGTCCTCTCCAGTGGTGGGTGATATGACGCATAATTTCTTGCTGTGGGACCTCTCTCCTCTGTCTGGGTGCTGGTCCGAAATAACTGAAAGTGGCCTTCTCCATTGTGGGTGATATGACTTATGATTCCTTGCTGTGGGACCTCTCTCCTCTGTCTGGGTGCTGGGCCGAAATAACTGAAAGTGGCCTTCTCCAGTGGTGGGTGATATGACGCATGATTCCTTGCTGTGGGACCACTCTCCTCTGTCTGGGTGCTGGGCCGAAATAACTGAAAGTGGCCTTCTCAAGTCATGGGTGATATGACGCCTTATTCCTTGCTGTGGGACCTCTCTCCTCTGTCTGGGTGCTGGGCCTAAATAACTGAAAGTGGCCTTCTCCAGTGGTGGGTGATATGACGCATGATTCCTTGCTGTGGGACCTCTCTCCTCTGTCTGGGTGCTGGGCCGAAATAACTGAAAATGGCCTTCTCCAGTCATGGGTGATATGACGCCTTATTCCTTGCTGTGTGACCTCTCTCCTCTGTCTCGGTGCTGGGCCGAAATAACTGAAAGTGGCCTTCTCCAGTGGTGGGTGATATGACGCCTTATTCCTTGCTGTGGGACCTCTCTCCTCTGTCTGTGTGCTGGGCCGAAATAACTGAAAGTGGCCTTCTCCAGTGGTGGGTGATATGATGCATGATTCCTTGCTGTGGGACCTCTCTCCTCTGTCTGGGTGCAGGGCCGAAAAAACTGAAAGTGGCCTTCTCCAGTGGTGGGTGATATAACGCATGATTCCTTGCTGTGGGACCTCTCTCCTCTGTCTGGGTGCTGGGCCCGAAATAACTGAAAGTGGCCTTCTCCAGTGGTGGTTGATATGACGCATGATTCCTTGCTGTGGGACCTCTCTCCTCGATCTGGGTGCTGGGCCGAAATAACTGAAAGTGGCCTTCTCCAGTGGTGGGTGATATGACGCATGATTCCTTGCTGTGGGACCTCTCTCCTCTCTCTGGGTGCTGGGTAGTGTTGATCACGAATTTTCAAAATGCGAATTTTAATCGCGAATATTTAGAATATCGCAAAATATATTCGCAATTGCGAATATTAGTTTTTATGCGAATTTTTTATATGCAAATTTTCGCAAGCAAGAAAATAATGTCATTATTTTCTGATTGCAAAAAATTTGCATAAAAATTAGCATAAACTGGCATTTAAAAGCTACCTTTTAAATACCAGTTTATGGGAATTTTAATGCAAATTTTATGCAAATGTTTATGCAAAATTATGTGAGTTTTTATGCGAATTTTCGCAATCAAGAAAATAATGACTGGAGATTTCGAATTTGCGAAATTGCGAATATATGGCGAATATTCGCCCAAATATTCGCACAATATCGCGAATTCGAATATTGCCCCTGCCGCTCATCACTAATTCTAATCCAATTTTTATCCTCTCTTGCAGGCTCGCTAAACGGGGACTAAGCGAACATGGGTTAGATTCTCTCTCATTTTTCACTCCAACTACTAACCAAAAAGAGCAGCAGCCCCTTTAGAAGGGTGAGGTGAGCATCCCCACCTAACAACTATTGTTTTGGGGTGGTTGTTACCCAGCCATCAGGGTGGAACAGATTCAAAACAATAATAATAATACATAATCACATAGTTTGACCCTTTAAACCAGGCATGTCCAAACTGCGGCCCTCCAGCTGTTGCAAAACTACAACTCCCAGCATGCCCTAATAGCTGTAGGCTATTCAGGCATGCTGGGAGTTGTAGTTTTGCAACAGCTGGAGGGCTGGAGTTTGGACATGCCTGCTTTAAACAGTGCATTGCTGTTTCACTGCACTGTTACACTGTTTCTGGGTCAGCTATCAGTACTCTGCATAATTGAGTAGAGCTGGAGAACAGAAATTCATCTTCTAAAACATTGGCCCTATACCATCCTTAGCTCTGCTACATTACTAACTTTACAACCACTTTAGCAATGCTTCATCAACAACTTTGCAACCACTTGAACTCTGCTTCAATACCAACTCAATAATTGTTGCAGACTTTGCTACATCACCAACTCTGCAGCTAGTTCAACTCGGCTTTACCATAAACTCTGCAACAACTTTGGAGCTGCTGCTACTGTATTACACCATTTGTTGAATCTACGACCCTGCTGCCCCATTGGCTTTACAGCATCATTGACCTTGCTACCCTACCAATTCTACTGCATTCGTCCTCCTGCCTGCTTTATCAGTGACACTTTTTCATGCTGCATAGACCTGTTCCTGTTCCTCTGGACAAGAGAAGTGGTGGATCCACCACTCCAGATGAAAGTATAACACACCTCCAGATGGGTCTAGAAGTGGTTTCTTCTCTCTCCCTCTTAACAACACAAAGAGCTTGGGACTTTTTAAAAGTTTGGTTTGGGTCCCTGGTATTTTTTTTTACAATGTAGTCACTATATATACAATACATATTGTTCATTACTAGGGCACCCTCTTCTCAGCAAAATATGGATCCTCTGTTGGTAATCCGGTGTTCCTATCGAGCGATAAAAGGTCCATTCATCATCACATCTCCAATATGTTGCTGTTGGTTTTGCAGGGTTTTTGCTAGGTTCCTAATAAATGAGGGGACTTTTTCAGTTGTCAGTGGAATTCAAATTCTTTAGTATTACTGGGTGGTATCTCTCCCTGCTGACAAGGACAGACCCCCTGTCACTAGGGGGAGAGACAATAATGAGACAGATACCAGGAATATGCAATGTAGCCTCTCCCCAGTTGTGGCCCCAGAGGTGCTTTTTATTTACCATAAAGCCTTAAAGAATGCCCCCTTACATACAGTACTTGGGATCAAAGTGACCAAAAAGATATACAGTAGCTGAAAATGTACTTCTATGGTGGGACATTAAATTATTTCTAGATTAATAGATCTACACATAAATCAAATAAAGGAAATATGTATATTGCATTTGTCTCTAAAATACTAATAACTTCATGGGTTCCTCTTTCTTTGCGGTCTGTAAAAAATATGTTTTTATGACTCATATACAAAGGTTAGCAGACAAACATACATTTTTAAATATAAAGTCATAAAAATGGAGTATGGTTAATAATTAAAGGGAACATGTCACCAAAAATTGTATCTGCCTGTTAAAACTAAATAGTGACACATCTAATTTTTTTCCAATCTCTTCATATTTTCTGATTGCAGGTTTTTGTACTCTACTTCCTTAACATGATTATCCCTGAGTTGTTCTTAACAGCATTTAGAAATCATTAAGAAAATTGTTTTACAACACATGGGCTATATTTACAATGGTCAGGTGGGGACCTTGTTGACTTCTATGGGAGAGTTTTCTAGTCATGCTCTGTGAGCTGTACTGAGGTCATTGTACAAGGAAATGCTAGATAAACTTTGACAATCACCTATTGTGAATGTCTTATCTATACACAGAGGTGATATCACTACATGCAGGATTAGAATGACAGATGAGCAGGTAACTGCAGTAGAGATGGACTTGCGGTTCGCCAGGCAGTCGTTTCGCGGGAAAATTTGCGCGTTCGCTATTCGTCGAACATGCGAACATATGGCGATGTCCGCCACTGCCATATTCTTTTGCATTGCGCCAACCTTTGACCCATGACACATCCATCAGGTGGGACAGGACAGCCAATTGAGACGTTTCAGCACATAGACACACCCACACCCTATAACAGAACCCGATCTGGCAGCCATTTTACATTCTGTGTTTTGCCAGTGTAGGGAGAGGTTGCTTTGTGGAGCATGGACAGGCTGTTAGGGCCACTAAACGCTAGCTAATAGGGCCACAAAAGTCCTTTTAAGGACTAATATAGGTGTGCTATCGATAGGTGTGATATACTGAAGGGTGTGACATACTTTTAATATACTTTCTAACATAGTGCATTTGTATTGTGCAGCAGTTGTGTGCAGTTGTGTATATAGAGTGACAAATGCTAATAGAGCAACTAATTGCAACGGGTGTGATATACATGCTGCCCCAAAAAAAACTGATTGAGGGGTGTGATATACCAAGAATATACTTTCCAACATTGGAAGTATATAGTCCATTTGTATTGTGCAGCAGTTGTGTGAGGTTCTGCTGCGATACCGCAGGTATATAGAGGGACAAGCGCTATTGGAAAAACTATTTGCAACAGGTGTGATATACCTGTTGCCCCCAAAAAACTAATTGAGGGGTGTGATATACCTTCTTCCACAAAATACTGATTGAGAACTGCGATATACCTTTTGCCTCAAATTAAGAGGGTGGTGTGATATAACTTGTGGCAGAAAAAATAATAGAGGTGTGATATACCAGCTTCCACAAAATACTGATTCAGTGGTTCGATATACCTGCTTCCACAAAATACTGATTAAGGAGTTTGATATACCTGCTTCTACCAAACATTGATTGAGGGCTGAAATATGCCTGCTTCCACAAAATACCGATTAAGGGGTTTGATATACCTTTTTCCACCAAATATTGATTGAGGCCTGCGATATACCTGCTTCCACAAAATACTGATTCAGGGGTTTGATATAACTGCTTCCACAAAATACTAATTGAGGGCTGCGATATACCCGCAACCACAAAATACTGATTAACGGGTTTGATACACCTGTTTCCACCAAATATTGATTGAGGCCTGCGATATACCTGCTTTCACAAAATACTGATTAAGGGGTTTGATATACCTGCTTCTACAAAATACTGATTAAGGGGTTTGATATACCTGTTTCTACAAAATATTGATTGAGGGCTGCGATATACCTTCTTCCACAAATACTGATTAAGGGGTTTAATATACCTGCTTCCACTAAATATTGATTGAGGGCTGCAATATACCTGCTTCGACAAAATACTGATTAAGGGGTTCGAAATACCTGTTTCCACCAAATATTGATTGAGACCTGCGAGATACCTAATTCCACAAAATACTGATTAAGGGGTTCGATATCCCTATTGAAGATGATAATTCTACCTCAGCTTCTGTATGTGATAAGAAACTCACCTATGTGGATTGAAGATAAGTTTTTTAAACTAATTACGAGAGTTATCAATGACCTACTCTGGGGAAGGAAGCGAGTAAGGCTAAAACTGGAATATACAGTATATACAAGCCATTAGAGCTGGGAGGGTTAAACCTAACATTCTTTAATAGATACTTTATTGCAGCGCAGCTGGGGCTTTGGAATGAATGGGAAAAAAACTTGCTATGTAAATTTTTGGTAAATTGTTCCCCATATGATAATCTATTTACTTTGTTGGAATCAGGACAATTGAGTGTTGGGGAACAAGCATATAAAACCATTAGATTATTTTTCATATCTTGGACTGTTTGTTAGATTTTGGCTAAGGATAAAGGGATCACTTTCTTGTACCCCTCTTTGGCACAATTTTTATTTGAAGGAACTTTTTGAATTTTCCCCAGACCTCTTTTGGACCAATAATAATGTTTTGTATGTTGCACAAGTGGTGGAGAATAGAAAGATTTTGTGCTTAGTCTCCTTAGTTTAAAGAGGGATTTTAGGAGGCTTAAGTTGGTTTAGATATTTTCAGTTGCGGTCAGCACTGGTTAACGTTAAAGAAAAATCACTGTTAGAAATTGATTCATGCACATTAATTGAAGATATGATGGAAGTACCACGTCAGGAAATTAAAATTTCACAATTTTATAAATTAGTTAGCACACTGTTTGAGCGGACTGCCTCCCCTGGCCAAAAGGCCTGGGAGACCGATTGCTCCGACTATTCCACAGTAGACTGGGAAAAAACACTAGTTAACTTAAAATATGTATTTCACAATTTCAATCATGTGGTGGTTCAGTTTAATATTACACATAGAATATACATCACCCCGATTTGGTTAAATAAATGTGGGTTAAGGGAAACTGCTAACTGTCCAAGATGCGAACTTCCTATTGCAAATTTTATACATATGATTTGGTCCTGTTCAGAGATAGGGAATTATTGGTGCTCAATTTGTAAATTTATACTTCACAATTTGAATGTTGTGATTTCTCAGTCTCCACACTGCTGGGTACTAAATGATCTCTCTAATGTCAACTGTTCCAAAGACATAAAGACCCTCCTTATTAGAATAATGTTTCTGGCCTGATTAATGGTTATAAGAGTCTGGTTTTCTGGAAACTACCCGAATCAAAGAGCATGGGTGAATCTTGTGAATAAAGTGAAAAGATATGAAAATATCCTTTATAGTCAACAAAATACTCTAGAAAGGTTTTAGGACTCAGTACAAGTCTAATTGGGTTATATCCCTTTATGTATACTCCCCTCGTCCCCTCCCCCGTCTCCTACCCCCATCCCCCCTGCCTCAGAGACACATCGCAAAGGGTGGGATGGGAGGGATAGGTTGGGTGTAAGGGGTATAAAATGATTTGGTATGCAATATATTTGTTTGTTCTGTTGGTTCTTTGTATTAACTTTTCTATTTTTTATATTGATAAAAAAAGGGGGTTCGATATACCTGTTTCCATTAAATATTGATTGAGGCTTGCGAAATACCTGCTTCCACAAAATCCTGTATATACATAAGACAAGGATCATTCTTTGTTTTGGGTGGTGGAGGATATGTGTGGGCTGGCATGAGGAAATTCAATTACACGTGGTTGTCACAGGTGTTGAATTCCTCCGAGATCCATGCCTCATTCATTTTTATAAATGTGAGGTAGTCCACACTATCGTAAGCTAGGCGAGTGCGCTTATCGGTCACGACCCCCCCTGCTGCACTGAACGTCATTTCGAAGAGGACACTCGACGAGGGGCAAGCCAAGAGCTCCATGGCAAATTATGCCTGCTCTGGCCACAGGTCAAGCCTGCACACCCAGTAGTGCAGGGGTTCCTCGCTTCTGAGAGCGTCTATATCGGCCGTTAACCCGATGTAGTCGGACACCTGTCGGGCTAGGCATTCCCTGAGGCTGGATCTGGAGGGCGGCTGTCGATGGGTTGGCTGCAAGAATGATCTCATATCCGAAGTGACCAACAGACTTCAAACCGCCCTCTTCTTGCAAGCAAGGTAGGATTGGTACCCGCACCTGTTTTGCTGTGGGTGGAAATACCGGGGGTCTAAGTACGTTGCCACCCAGTACTGGTTGTTGCCCTTTATACTTTATGTACGGGGTTGCTTTTCAAACACTGGAGCATGAAGGCCAGCATTTGCACTAAATTGGAAGCGGTCCAGCACCCTGGCTCCTGCTCATCGCCCAGGAGATGTCGTCCTCGGTCTCCTCCCCCCAGACATTCCCCCTCAAAGCCTGCTCTTCTTGCTCCTCCTCCTCCCCCCAGCCACCATCCTCCACTGACTCCTCTTTAGACTCCTGCTGACTTGTCTCAGATGGAGTAGCCCCCCCCCCCCCCTAGGAATTCATTCAGCATTGAGCCTTCCTCATCTTCCAGCTCCTGCTCCTCAATGGCTTGATCAATGACACAACGCAATGCACGCTCCAAAAAGAAGGCTTAAGGTACAATGTCACTGATGGCTCCCTGGCTGCGACTGACCAGTTTGTTGATCTCATCAAATGGCCGTAGAAATATGCATGCGTCGTGCATGAGCAGCCACTGGTGCGGTGAAAAGAAACCAAGCTCACCAGAACCTGTCCTGCTGCAGAGTTCGTACAGGTAGTCGTTAACGGCACGTTGCTCCTGGAGCAGCCTATCAAGCATATACAAGGTGGAATTCCAGGGCGTCAGGCTGTCACAAATCAGACGTCTGACGGGCAAGTGGTGTCACCACTGAACGTCAGCAAGGCGAGCCATGGTAGTGTAAGATCTTCTAAAATGGCCAGAGAATTTCCTGGCCTGCCGCAAGACGTTCTAAACCCGGGGTATTTGGCAACGAATCAGTGCATGACTAAGTTCAGGATGTGTGCCAAGCACAGCACGTATGTCATTTTGCCTTGTTTAAGTGCGCTCAGCAGATTGGCGCTGTTGTCGCATACCACTTTAACAACTGTCAAATCGAACGGGGTTAGCCACTGATCGACCTGTGACTGCAGAGTGAAAGCAGTGCAGGACCTGTGTGGCTCTTGGCTTCCAGGCACAACAGCCGCTGCACAGCATGGCAACGTCTCACCTAGCACATCGAATAGGTTCTGGGGAGCTTGGGGGCGCAGCTGAAGAGGTGGTAGCAGTGGAAAAGGAGGAGTCAGCCGAGGAGGAGATGGAGGATGGAGTAGGAGGAGAAGAAGAAGAGGCAGGCCTGCATGCAGTCCTTAGCAGTAACACCAAATCCACACGGGAGCCACAAGTTAAATGCTTGATGGCCGTCAGATGGTTCACCCAGTGGGAAGTAAAAGTTATGTACCTTCCCTGCCCGTGTTTGCTAGACCACATGTCTGTGGTCAGATATATCTTGCCACCGACACTGTGTGCCAGAGATATATTCACTTGCTGCTTAACTTGGCCATATAGCTCTGGGATGCCTTTCTGGGAGAAATATTTCCTTCAGGGGACCTTCCATTGCGGTGTGCCAATGGCCACAAATTTTCTAAAGGCCTCCGAGTCCACCAGTTTATATGGCAGTAGTTGGCAGGATAGCAGTTCCGACAAGCCAGCGGTCGGCCTTTGGGCAAGAGGGTTATCCGGCATCTTCAATTTTTTACACTCGAACATTTGGGCAATGGAAGCCTGCCTTCTGCCAGATGAACGTGGCGACGGCACGGTGGAAGGTGAAGAGGAGGACAAATGGGAGGAGAGAGGAGAAGGAGAAGAAGAGGCAAGACGTGGAGTGCCGGTAATGTGACTTTGCGGGTTTTGACGCCGTTGCTCCCACTGGGCATGGTGATGGGAGGCTAGGTGCCTTCTTAAGGTGGTCGTTGCACAGGCTGCAGATGGCAACACTATTGTCAGCAGCTGACACGTTAAAAAAAAGCCCACACTGCGGAGCCATGTGCTGGCGTCCTGGGAGCTCCAGAAGTGACCGTGCATGGTGGATGGCTCACTCAAGATACATTTGCAGTCTGCTTTTTGCTTCCTGTGCCCTGCGAGCTCTGCCTGCTTCTTCTCCTTCTCCTCCCACTCTGCTGCTCCGTCTCTCCCTCTGAACTCTCCTCCTCTTCCTCTCTTGTGGTCACCCACGTGACGTCCATCGACACGTCATAGTCACCTTCACCACCACTGACATTTGATATCTCAGAGTAGGCAGCAACAGCTGCCCCCCATTAAGTATAATGATCCCCAATGACCCTCCGTTCAGTATGATAACCACCAGAGCCCCCATTCATATAATGACCTCCAGTGACCACTATACAGTATAATGACTACCAGTGCCCCCTCCATACAGTATAACCCCCAGTGTGGGGGCCACTGGGGTCATTATTCTGAATGGGGGGGGGGCAACTGGAGGTTGATATACTGAATGGAGGGCCACTGTGGGGTCATTATACCATGTTTGGGGACACTGGGGGGTCATTATACTGTGTGATGGGCCAGGGGGGCCCACTGAGATTTATTGCCCAAGGGCCTACATGAACCTGGAGCCGACCCTGCCTGCAGCCACATAATCACAAGTTCTTTTCTGTCAGGTGAATGCCTAATTTTTGGGGCCTGTACTCCCGTGGCCTAAAATAGATTTTTTCTAGGCTCCAGCAGGGCAAATTTTTGAGAGTTTCCCTTTAAGACACATAAAAATGGCCCCTGATTAAAATGCATATTTTTTGTGGGAATTTTTACCAATGATCCCCCTCTGGTATGTCACTGTCCATGTTGTAGGACTATTTGTGCACTTCTAGTAAGTATTTGGTGGCTGCAAATATGACCTTAAGGTTTTTCAGGTTCGCCTGCCATTAAAGTCAATGGGGTCTGCCGCGAACACGCGGCTTGCGAACATTTGATCGCATTTGAACCCTCCCGGCCGATGTTCGTCCATCATTAAACTGCATTAAAGTGATCTCTACAGACCAAGAAGAGGTGCCTATTATTAGACATAGTGGCCAGTGTTTAATTTTCCATGTCAATATCTATATTTGAAAAAAAAACAATCAAAATTCTTTAAAATATATTAAACATAAAAACTGATTTAAAAAAGTCATTTTCTGATGATACAATCCCTTTAAAGGCCATTTACACCTTTGGGGGCATTTCTTTTTATAATAATAATTATTATTATTGCATTGTACTCATTTTGAGCTAATATTATTTTTCAATTGGTCTTTATTAAAAATTTGGAGCCCCCATTTGTGTGCGGCCTTGAGATTATCTAGGCTCTGAATTTCTACTTTGCTCCGCCAGACATCTCAGCTAACGGCTACTTATCTCAGATCTTACCGCCTAAACACTCATTATAGCTCAGTTCTTATCTTACTGATAAGAATGTGGCTTTAATAAGTGTTTATGATGATCTTTAAGTAATTTAGAGATAAGGTTTATTAGATGGCTAGCACAAAGTGAAAGTGAAAGTAATATTCACACAGAAAGACAAGTAAACCCTTTGTGGCAATAGCTCAATATTTTTCATAAAGGCCAATTGAGGAAATTATTTTTAGCCCAAAATGAGTAAAATGCAATCATAAAAAAATAAATGAATAAATTGCCCCCGAAGGTGTACATAGCCTTTCAGTACAATTTCCAAAATTCATGTTCAGTAACTACCTAATAGTTTTCACACTGTGATGGGTGGTCAGTTGAGTAATGGTTTCAGAGGGGAAATTCTGGACCATCACTACCCTTAATAATGTCTGTCTGCCAATAAGAAAGTATTGTTGACAGGTAGGTTTAGTTGGTAATAAGGATGAACGAACTATGTGGGAGAGCGCGGTGGCGTCATCGTGCACATTGCAGGTCATTTGGCAGGTCCTGTTAAGTGAAGATATCAAGTGGATGAGGTGAGTTGTTTTTTCTTTGCTTTTTAACCCCTAAATGGCCTTATACTTGTTTTGCATTCTGCCTTAAGAATACTATTATTTTCCATATAAGCATGCTATAACGTAAAAAAAAAAACAAACACCAAATCCAAACTTCAGTAAAAAAGTCCAGGTTCGGGTCCGGGTATCTGAACTCGCAAAGTTTGTTACGAACTTTGGAGTTTGGGTTCGCTCATCCCTAGTTGGTAATACTCAAATCTTTATGCCTAGCCATTCAATCAAGCGCTGGACATACGTGTACATTTTACATTGCTTTAATTTGAAAGCTGACAGCTATCTTTCTAGATTCCCCCATACACAAGCACCCATGGCTGAGCTAAGAGTCCATGTGTTATGAATGGGGACAGGGGAGTAAGTTGCAGCCATATACTCAGTGGCGTGTCTAGAGGGGCGGGTAACGGCGGTCCGCCCCGGGTGCCGGCTCTCAGGGGGGGTGCCAGAAGCAATGAGTGCTTCCTTCAATACAAATGGAAGTGCTCATTGCTGGAGCGCTGACGCCCACATACTGCGGCGGGGCACGGGAGCACATAGTTCCCCTGCCCCGCCGTCGATCACCTGAGGCCTATGCGGTGGTAAAATTCCGGCGCAGGTGTGCGTGATGACATCATTGCAAGTGCCTGTGCTGGGATGCAGCACAGTGAAGTGTGCGCGCCTGACATCACGCCTGGACATAGGTGAGTATTTAGCTTTTATTTTTATTTTATGTGCCAACTTTGGGGGACATGGGGGGACAGTACATCTGGGGGGGGGTTGAAATATGGGGGGAAATTACCATGTGGGGGCAAATTATTATGGGATGGGTTACTATTTGGGGGCAAATTATTATGGGGGATTACTATGTGGGGGAAAATTACTATATGAGGCAATGTGGGGGAAACTACTGTGTGGGGAAAATTACTATATGGGGGAAAATTATTATGGGAGGGATTACTATGTGAGGGCAAAATATTATGGGAGGGATTACTATGTGGGGGCAAATTACTATATGGGGCAATGTGGGGGAAACTACTGTGTCGGGGAAGTGTGTGGGAAATTACTATATGGGGATAGTGTGGGGCAAATTACTATGTGGGGGCAGTGTGGGGGAAATTACTGTATGGGGGCAGTGTAGGGAAAACTACTGTGTGGGGCAGTGTGAGGGGAATTACTGTATAGAGACAGTGTGGGGAAAACTACTTTGTGGGGGCAGTATGGGGGAAACTACTGTGTGGGGGCAGTGTGGGGCAAATTACTGTATGGAGGCAGTGTGGGGAAAACTACTGTGTGGGGGCAGTGTGGGGAAACTACTGTGTGGGGCTGTGTGAGGGAAATTACTGTGTGGGGCAGTGTGGGGGAAATTACTATGTGGGGGAAATTACTGTGTGGGGGCAGTGGGGGGGAAATTACTGTATGGAGGCATTGTGGAGAAAACTACTGTATGTCGGCAGTGTGGGGAAATTTACTGTATGGGGGCAGTGCGGGGAAAACTACTGTGTGGGGGGAATTACTATATGGGGGAAATCACTGTGTGTGGGAAATTACTGTATGGAGGCAGTGTGGGGGAAACTACTGTATAGGGGCAGTTTGGGGGAAATTACTGTGGCGGGGCAGTGTGGGGGAAACTACTGTATGGGGGCAGTGTGGGGGAAACTACTGGATGAGGGCAGTGCAGTGTGGGAGAAACTACTGGATGGGGCAGTGTAGGGGAAACTACTGTATGGAGGCAGTGTGGGGGAAATTGCTGTATGGGGGCAGTGTGGGGGAAACTACATTATGGGGCAGTGTAGGGGAAACTACTGTATGGGGGCAGTGTGGGGGAAATTACTATGGGGTCGCAGTGTGGGGGAAATTACCATATGGGGACAGCGTGAGGAGCATTGCTATTGGGGAGGCACTGTAGGGTCAATTCTATTATTTCTGGGACACTATACAGGGATTATTGCCTGGAGCACAATATAGGGTGTTATTATTACTGGGGGCACTCTAGGGGACATTATAACTGCTGTGGACACTATAAGGACATTTTGGGTAATTTATCAAACTGGTGTAAAATAGAACTGGCTTAGTTGCCCATAGCAACCAATTAGATTCCACCTTTCATTTTTGACTTCTCATCTGGAAATCCAGTTTTACTTTACACCAGTTTGATAAATGACTGCAATTATGTCTATTGGGGTCACTATTGTCACAGTATAGTACATGGGGCATTGGGGGGCACAATGGGCACAGTATTGAGGTGGCAGCAGGATGACATTGTCGGGACACCAGGATGGGGAGGTTGTTGGAAAAACTGAGAAATCTAACGTGTCTGTGTTCCATACTCTGTAGAGACGAGATGCGGCGGAAAGAATTTGTCATGGCCGTCTAACGGAGGAGAAGAGGAAAGAGAAGGTCTACATGACAGGAGATGTACCTGGATGTAAGAGGTATGTGGTGAAGTATGGGAGGGGGGGGGGGGCAGAGAAAAAACACACTAGGCACGACACTGCATTCACTTCTGGTGGAGGCTGATATCCCTAAGAACTAAAAGATCAGACTTGTTGAAATCCAAATGCCAGATCCTTCTCTCCTCAACACCTGCTGTCAGTGGAGAGTCAGGAGGTCTCCATACACATTAGATGGCTAGCTGGTCCCAGAAAAATTGTCAGGTTAATACAGTACCTGTTACCAGTTTAAGATAGACTCTATTTGTTCTCCATAAAGTAATACAACTGATAACAAAAACAAACAACGAAAGATAAATCCCAAATCACCTCAAGGTCACTAGTAACAAACTATAACATTAAACAAGCAGTTAATAAAGATTAATCTTTCAACCGGCTGAATCTACAAGGAGAAAACTCATTAGCGTATTCATTTGTATTCTCTTTGTAGCGGCAATACAAAGATACCACATGCTCTCGTTTAATGAGTATGGTATTTTGTTTCTTCCTAAAGACCTGTAAATTTGTTTGAAAATATTTCGTTTTAGCCAATGTGTAGATATCAGGGAAAACAGATGGAGTTTAATTAGATAAAACACAGGATGTCAACTCTACGGGAATATCTAATTACCTTTCTATGAAGAATAACCTTTCTAGGGCTATGCTTGCTGTTTATGTTCATTAACAAGAGTTTCATTTTATTTTGGTGCAGGATGTGAACTTTAACTGTTGACTTTGTACCAAAGTATAACGTACTTATTGAAATTTCTCTAATTGCAAATGAAATGCCTGTTTTTTTGGATTTCTTTTTATACCTTTTAACTTTTGGATAGTGAAAATAAACACATTAAAGTTAAGCTGTCACCATGAAAATATAGTATAATCTTGTAGGCAGCATGTTATAGAACAGGAGGAGCTTAGCAGATTAATATATTGTTGTTTGGGAAACAATTCTGCAAAACTTGTGTTTTATTCATTTAACTTCTTGCTCATTTTGGGCTTTGAAGTCCAGAAGGCTGTCCTGTCAGTGATTGACAGCTGTCCCTCTATGACTGTGTATACAGAGATTGCTGTCAATCACGGAAAGGACGGCCTCCTTGACTTTAAAGCCCAAAATGAGCAGGAATATAAATTAATGAAATAAAAGTTTTACTGAACATTTTTGGACAAAACTATGTAGCAATCTGCTCAGCTCCTCCAGCTCTATAATATGCTACCTTAGTAACATAGTAACATAGTACATAAGGCCGAAAAAAGATATCTGTCCATACAGTTCGGCCTGTCATCCTGCAAGTTAATACAAGGGAAGGCTAAACAAAAAACTGTGAGGCAGAAGCCAATTTTCCCCACTTAAGGGGAATAAAAAATTCCCTGGATCAACGACACATCTCTAGTAGCTATAGCCTGTAATATTATTACACTCCAGAAATACATCCAGGCCCCTCTTGAATTCCTTTTTTGAACTCACCATCACCACCTCCTCAGGCAGAGAGTTCCATAGTCTCACTGCTCTTACCATAAAGAATCCTCTGCTATGTTTGTGTGCAAACCTTCTTTCCTCCAGAAGCAGAGGATGTCCCCTCGTCACAATCACAGTCCTGGGGATAAATAGATGATGAGAGAGATCTTTGTACTGACCCCTGATATATTTATACATAGTTATTAGATCTCCCCTCAGTCGCCTTTTTATAAAGTAAATAACCCTAATGTTGATATTCTTTCAGGGTACTGTAGTTGCCCCATTCCAGTTATTACTTTAGTTGCCCTCCTCTGAACCCTCTCCAGCTCTGCTATGTCTGCCTTGTTCACAGGAGCCCAAAACTGTACACAGAACTCCATGTGTGGTCTGACTAGCGATTTGTAAAGTGGTAGGACTATGTTCTCATCACGGGCATCTATGCCCCTTTTGATGCAACCCATTATCTTATTGGCCTTGGCGGCAGCTGCCTGACACTGGTTTTTGAAGCTTAGTTTGCTGTTTAGCAAAATTCCTAGATCCTTTTCCATGTCAATGTTACTGAGTGTTTTACCATTTAGTATGTACGGGTTACTTGCATTATTCCTTTCCATGTGCATAACTTTACATTTGTCAGTGTTAAACCTCATCTGCCACTTATCTGCCCAAGCCTCCAATCTATCCAGATCCCTCTGTAGCAGTTTACTGTCCTCTTCAGTATTAATTACTTTACACAGTTTAGTGTCATCTGCAAAAATTGATATTTTACTATGCAAGCCTTCTACAAGATCATTAATAAATATATTGAAAATAATAGGGCCCAGTACTGACCCCTGAGGTACTACTCCACTATTGACAGTGACCCAATCTGAGTGTGTACCGTTAATAACCACCCTCTGTTTTTTGTCACTCAGCCAGTTACTTACCCACTTACAGAAGTCCAGATATACGACAAATATGACATCCATTGATTCACCGCTGTAAAGTCAAGAACTTACCTCCTCATACCTTCATCTCTGAAACCATTTTCAACCTGAAAAGTTCCCCTTCAAAGTATAAAACTGCATATTAGGCGCAATAAATGAGAGAAACTGGACATCTTGTATTTTGCTAGTCATCCAACTAGCTTTCTCAATTGGATTGACTTGTACAAGAAATCTCCAGCATTAAATACTTGTGGCTCATGCTCCAGTCATGGAGGTCAGATGTTTTCACTCAATCAACAGGATTCAGCTTTGTACCTATATATTAAGGATGAAGGACAAGTGTTTGACAATGAGGTTTCCATCTTAGACAAAGAGGGGGACTCGTTCATAAAAGGTGTAAAAGAAGATAATTATGTTAAATTGGAGAAGCAGAGCTTGAATCGAGTTGGAGGGGGTGGTATCTATTGTCTTCCACTGACAATGCTGTTCTAACACATCTCTCAAGGCTGTTTAATCACATCTAATAGCGTCAGTTATGCAAACGCAATCAACACATTACTTTCATGACTGAAGCACAATTCACTAGTATTGAACTTTCTGTACTGAAATTTCTCGTGTAAGTCAGTTTAATTGAGAAAGCCAGTAATATAACTAGATAAACAAAAACTACAATAAGTCAATTTGCTCTCAATTACTACTACTAATATACCCATAACCTGGATGAATGAGAATCTTAAAGACATATATCAAATGGCATCTATGACATGACTTCCAATTCTTCTGAAAAAGACTTAGGGGCAAAGTTATTAAGACCAGAGTTTTAGACGCTTGTCTTAATAAAGCCCTAAACTAGTGGTGGATCCCCCAAAGTTTGGCGCATCCAGTGGCAGTTCTGAACTTAAGACTTCCAACTGTCTTACATTTAGACCTTTTTCTACACCTAAAACAGGCATAGAAAATTATGAATAGTGATGTTGCAAACAAAAAAATTTCCGTTCGCGCACGGCGAACGCGAACTTCCGAAAATGTTCACGAACGGGCGAACGGGGCGAACCGCCATAGACTTCAATAGGCAGGTGAATTTTAAAACCCACAGGGACTCTTTCTGGCCACAGTAGTGATGGAAAAGTTGTTTCAAGGGGACCAACACCAGGACTGTGGCATGCCGGAGGGGGATCCATGGCAAAACTCCCATGGAAAATTACGTAGTGGACGCAGAGTCGGGTTTTAATCCATAAAGGGCATAAATCACCTAACATTCCTAAATTGTTTGGAATAACGTGCTTTAAAACATCCAGTGTGTGTACAGTATACGATCAGGTATGATGTTGTATCGATCAGGTAGTGTAAGGGTTCACAGTGACAGACCTAACTGTGACAGACCAAATTCCCAGTTTAACGCACTGCAAACAACCACAAACAGTCCATTTGCACAACCGCAAACTCCCCATTTGCACAAGGTTGGATACCAAGCTAGCCATGTCCCGTTCCTTGTCCTCACTGACGTCATTGAAGGTCTCTTCCTCGCGCAATGTACTGTGCCACCCTATATGAGTGGTGTGTTCAGTAATTAGTAGTACTATTTTTATCAGTTTAATCCCTGTTATGTCCCCTATCAGGGGACGTGTATCGAATAGATTTTAGGAACCGGGAGATGGAAAAAGAAGCTTGGTCGGTCCTCTTACTTCCAATTTAGAGCACTGCGCGTGCGCCGTGCAATGTACTGTGCAACCCTATATAAGTGGTGTGTTACTTAGTACTATTCTTATCAGTTTAATTCCTGTTACGTCCCCTATCAGCACTGGCAGTGGGCACACTACAGTCAGTGGAAGTCGGCTTGACACAAACTGGCAGGCAACTAACCTTAGATTAAAGGGTAAAAATGAAATGCCTTTTTTTGATGCAAAGTCCTGTGCCACACGGTATGAGTGATGGGAACTGGCAGTGGGCACACTACAGTCTGTGGGCCTGCAGCTCCTCACACATGGGCAGACCAGGCAACTGCAAAATATATATGGAGAAAAAAAAATAAAAGCAGACTAATGTAGCAGCCCTAAAAAGGGCTTTTTGGGGTGCTGTGATGCTGTCCCTGCAGCAGATAAGACTGTGGACACAGAACAATGGCCTAGCTAACGCTTTCCCTATGAATTCAGAATCATCAGTACAGCAGCAGCTGCAGTCTCCCTGCTCTCACTAACATGCAGCTTCAGACTGAATCTAAAATGGCTGCCTTTTTTATAGGAGGTGGTAAGGTATGGGAGGGAGGGTTCTGATTGGCTGGAATGTGTCTGCTGACTGTGAGGTACAGGGTCAAAGTTTGCTCAATGATGATGTATAGGGGCGGACCGAACATCGCACATGTTCGCCAGCCGCGGCAAACAAGCTATGTTCGCCGGGAACTGTTCGCCGGCGAATAGTTCGGGACATCTCTAATTATGAATACGACGGTCCAGTCGGCCCTTCCCCTTCCAATATAAGTTCTGGCATGAGCGGGGCGAAGTTGAAGAGAGCAGCACAACTAACCATTGCACTGCTATATGCGTCCTTACATTACACTATGAGGATGATGTATGATCAGTAGTAGAACCATTTTATATATACCCTGTTCCAAATTGTTATGCAAATTCTATTTAAGTGTCACAAAGATTAAATATTTTGTTTTTCAGTTTAACTCATGGATGGCATTGTGTCTCAGGGCTCTTTTGATCACTGAAAACAATCTCGGACACCTGTAATAATTAGATTGCCAGGTGAGCCAAATTTAAGGAAAAACTACTAAAGGAGGGTGTTCCACATTACTAAGCGGAGCACTATTTTCAAGCAATATGGGGAAGAAAAAGGATATCTCTACTGCCAAAAAGAGTGAAATAGTTCAATGCCTTGGATGAGGTATGAAAACATTAGATATTTCTCGAAAACGTAAGCGTGATCATCGCACTATTAAGAGATTTGTGGCTGATTCAGAGCACAGCCGGGTTTGTGCAGATAAAGGCACATTGAGGAAGATTTCTGCCAGATTCATGTATCGGATCAAGAGAGCAGCTGCTGAAATACCATTACATGGCAGCAAACAGATATTTGAAGCTGCTGGTGCCTCTAGAGTCCCACGGATATCAAGGTGTAGAGTCCTCCAGAGTCTTGTAACTGTGCATAAACCTTCTATTCGGCCACCACTAACCAATGCTCACAAGCAGAACTGGCTGCATTGGGAAGAAAAATACATGAAGACTAATTTTCAAACAGTCCTGTTCACTGATGAGTGCTGTGCAGTCCAGATGGATGGAGTAGTGGATGGTTGATGGGTGGCCACCCTGTTCCAACAAGGCTGCGACGTCAGCAAGGCGGTGGAGTCATGTTTTGGGCCAGAATCATGGGAAGAGAGCTGGTCGGCCCCTTTAGGGTCCCCGAAGGAGTAAAGATGACCTCTGAAAAGTACATGGAGTTTCTGACTGACCACTTTCTTCCCTGGTACAGAAGGAAGAACTATGCTTTCATCTTGATGCATGACAATGCACCATCTCATGCTGCAAAGAATACCTCTGCAACAATGGCTGCTATGGGGATAAAAGGAGAGAATATCATAGTGTGGCCTCCATCCTCCCCTGACCTCAATCCTATTGAGAACCTTTGGAGCATCCTCAAGCAAAAGATCTATGAGGGTGGGAGGCAGTTTACATCCAAACAGCAGCTCTGGAAGGCTATTCTGACATCTTGCAAACAAATTCAAGCAGAAACTGTCCAAAAACTCACAAGTTCAATCCATGCAAGACTTGTGAAGCTGCTATCAAATAAGGGGTCCTATGTTAAAATGTAACGTGACCTGTTAAAATGTTTAAAATGTTTGATTAAAATAGCTTTTGATTTCAGTAAATATGCTGCAAACACATCAAATGACAAATTTCAGTTCTTTACAACCTATAAAGTGTTTTGAAACTTACTGTGCGTAATAATTTGGAATAGTGCATTGTAAGTTTTTTATGTTTAAAAAAAATACTGTTATCATTAGGAGGTTTGTTCAATACAATTTGAATTGTACTCTTTATAGTTGATAACATGAGAATTATGCTAACTGTTATTTACATAAATAATTTATGTAAATGAGAGAAATATAATTTGCATAATAATTTGGAACAGGGTGTAAAGTGAATACTTGCAGCATTGGGGATAGTGGTAGGATGACAATGTTAGAGAACCAGGAGGGGGAGGATGAATGAAAAGTAAGGAATCTAAGATGTCTGAGTGTCGAACTCTGCAGAGTGGAGATGTGGTTGAAAGAAGTCGTCAAGTCGCTCTGATTCGAATGAAGAAAACAAGGAAGAAGAACATCTACATCAGAGAAGGCATCACTGGATGTAATAGATATGTGGTTCTGTATTGTCCTGTATGTTTAATAATGCTGAATGTAATGTACATCAACACATCATTAATAGTAGGGCTGGGGAAAGGGGGCTGTATTGAGAATTTGGCATGGCAGGCGTGTGTGTGTGTGTGTGGGGGGGGGCATCATTTTCATTCTTACCTCAGGCAGCAGAGAGTCTAGTATTGGCTAAATATCAATCTATTTATCTACCTATATCTATCTATCTATCTATCTATCTAATATCTATCTCATTTCTATCTATCTATCTATCTATTAGAGATGAGCGAATCGAAGTTGACGAAGTGGAATTCGATCCGAATTTCAGGAAAAATTCGATCTGCGACGAATTTCCTCATGCTTCATGGTAACGAATTGCATTTTTTCCTAAAATGGCTGCTGCACATCTGAGGACATGGAGAAAGGAACTCAGGAAGGCGAGATCACCCATACTGCCATGCATGGAGCCAATCAGCAGCCAGCCAGCCCTGTGATGTCACAGCCCTATAAATAGCAGCAGCTATCTTAGATTCAGCCATTTACCAGCTTACTAGTGCAGGGAAAAACGTCTGCAGGCGCTAGGGACAGTGCAGGGAAAGGATAGGGAGGAATCGTTCCTCAGCATTTATTTAAAACAGGGTTTGGTAGGGGAGGTTACTAACTAGGTAATAGGAACAATCCTATTACACCTTGGTGCACTGACTGGCGATCCAAATTGCCATTATACAGCTCTGTCATTCTAGCAAACCGTTCTTGTTATTGGGGTGCAAGTGCTGTTTGCTACAGCCATTAACAGGGTTTATTACAAGGAAATATTTCTACAGTACTTCTTATTTGCCCTTGTCCTGTGTAGTTATATGTTGTAAAGCCCTGTTTGCCATGTATTAGTGGGAAAAGAAAAATATATTTGCCCTTGTGCGGTGCAGTGATATATTCTAAAGCCCAGTTTGTCATATATTAGTGGCGAAATAAAAATATATTCATCGTTCTGCGTTGCAATTATCTGTTGAAAAGTCCTTTGTGTTGTGGAAAAGTGGAAAAAAATTAGGGCCCAATTGCCGTTCTGCGGTGCAGTGATATAATCAAAAGCATAGTTTGCCGTGTATAAGTGGCAAAATAAAAATATTTGATCTAACATTTGATTATTTGATCTAACAGTATGTAAGACAGAGAAGTGCCAGGCCCTGCACAGGGGAGTGGCAGAGGCCTAAATATTTCTGGCGCAGGCAGAGATCACAGCAGAGTAAGGGGCCATGGAAGCAGGGGTCACTTCAAAAGGCCTGAGCTCCCAGTGTCAGCTAGCGGTCGTGTCGTGACTAGCAACCCAGCAGTCCTTGAATGGTTGACTTCGTCGCAAGTGACATCAGACACCCCCAGCCAAGAGACAGTGGGTTCGTCAGACTCAACCCTTAGTTGGCATTGCCTCAGAACAGGAGCTGTACCATCACCTGTCCTCAACCTGCCTCTGTCCTTTTCTGTTCCCTCAGCCAGAGAAGTATTGTATGCTGTGGGCTCAGCCTCACTATACAGTGAGGACAAGCTAATAGAAGACAGTCACCAGCTACTGGACAGCCAAGTTGTGGAGAAGACATCCGCCGCTTCCTCCACTAGGCGGGCAAGTAGTGATGAGTAAAGTGGCATGGGAGCTGGTGTTGCGAGCGGTCAGGGTCCTGACCCAGAGACGGTTGAGGAGGACATCAGTGACGTGCAGACAGTACTCGATGATGATGATGTAGCTGATCGCACTTGTAAACCGGTTGACGAAAGTGCATTCATTTATTTATTTATTTTCTTTATATAATAATGTGATATTATAAAATCCGGTGTCTTCATGATAAATCTGGAGAGTGGGGGCCCAGTGTGGCTTCTACACCCTTTCAAAATAATCCTTCAGCGGGGCGCATAGATGCCGGATGACCGAGGATGCTCCATGACCTTCCCAGGAGCTTCTGTCGGGAGCAGCAGTTCATTTCTGAGACATCTGTACAGTGCGGGGAGAATCCAAAGACCCTCTCCATCTCCGTGCACCACAGGATGTCCTCCTTCCCACCCATAATGACTGTAAACTCGTGATTTTTTCCCTGTCGAAGAGACCAGGGGCTGGTTGTTATGGTTTGAATCTTCATGAACTTTGCGACTCTTCCGGGCTCCAAGCAATCTTAAAGCTTTGTCTTATCATTGTCTGTAGCTACTAGTGGCCTGTTCTTGCCAGGCAGGTTCCCCCAGAAGTATCTGGCTCGATGAGCAGCCGATACCGCACTTGCATCAATCTTGACAGGATTCGTTTCCAGGTGGAGAGAAATTGTTTTTTGGAATGATTTCTCCATCGCAACCACGGTCTCGAATAACCAGAAGACTGTCCGATTCTCTCCTGTCTTAGGCAAGACTTTATTGAGTAATTGCGGAAAGTCAAAATACAGTTGTCCACTGTCCCCCTAAAGGCCTTTCCTTTGCGGGTTAACCACAGATAAGCCATTACAAGGACTGCCGCCAATTATCAGATCGAATTGTCCCCATTCTTCAATGTGTTCATGCCAGGCAGGTTCCCCCAGAAGTATTTGGCTTGATGAGCAGCTGATACCGCACTTGCATCAATCTTGACAGGATTCGTTTCCAGGTGGAGAGAAATAGTTTTTTGGAATGCTTTCTCCATCGCAACTACATTCTCGAATAACCAGAAGACTGGCCAATTCTCTCCTGTCTTAGGCAACACTTTATTGAGTGATTGCGGAAAGTAAAAAAACTGTTGTCACTGCCCCCATAAAGGCCTTTCCGATCTGGGTTAACCACAGATAAGCCATTACAAGGACTTCCGCCAATTAGCAGATCGAATTGTCCCCATTCTTCAATCTGTTAAATTAAATTTAAAATATTAAGTTGACCCAAAACTTTATTTAAATTTTAAGAAACTAAACTTTTATTTGAAATAAGGGAAAAATTTAGGGTCTCACCCCCCTGTTGCTATAGATGTGGTGCTCTTGTCTAGTTGACTCATCCTGTCAATGTGATAAGTATATGGAATTATATTTGAGACAGACACTGTCTTAAACTTAAATTGGCCAATATATTACCCCAATCTTCGAGGGAAATTCCCGGACAATCAATTTGACAAGCCTTTTGTCCTGCAGAATGTGTATTATTAAATCATGTTTTAAGCAACACTTATAAAGTTGAAAAATGTTAACCTTCTGTCCATATTCCCTATAAATAAATGGACGAAGCGGGTAGATCAAAAAACGATTACACAGGGCATGGGGGAGGAGGGGTCAAACATGGAGGCAGAGGAGGACACGAAGCAACATATATTGGATGCTACAAACCTGTAACCAGGTCCCAACCGACACCGAAGATACAAGGAGGAGGACGGCAGGAATCAGCAGAGACTGAAACATCACAAGAAGGGTTACCGCCCCGTCTGCGAGAGAGGCAGCAAGCAGACACCGTCCGACAAGGCTGACAAATGCAGTGGATACGCCAAGAGTCCAGTCTAGTAGAGCACAAAGGGCCCAAAGGTGGAGTCGTCCAGCTGTTCAGATAGAAAGGCTCATGTTTTGCATAGTGCGGCGGGATGGAACGGTTGGAGGGAGGAGCGACGTAGCAAGCCTACGTCATCACGTCTTCACCCCCTCTGACGAAGGGGCTTCATCATCGGGAGAAAAGGGTGAAAGCTTGCCCGTGCTGCAGCGGCGGAGCCAGCAAGTCGCTAGTGTGGCCAGGAGTCAGCAGAGTGGCAGCAGTGGGAGGTCGGTAGCCAAACGTGCCCAGGGTAGACCACCCAATTCTCAGGAGGCTACCTGCCTGTGGTAGCAGTCAGTCAGTGCGCAGTGTTGGGGGTAAAATCACCTACTCGGCGATGTGGAAGTTTTTTGTTAAGCCGCTGGAGGAGGTGAACAAAGACATATGTAGAATCTGTGGGCAGAAGGTGAAGGGTGGCCAGGGTGCCAATGCTCCAATACCTCAGCCCAAGGGAGCTGTCTGTCCTTCCCTTCTGCACCTCATTTTCTCCACAGACAGGATCCAATTATTTTGGGGGGGTTATTGTTCTGACGGATCAGAGGAAGGGCAAAATAATCAGTGATGTCAACACAAACTTACTGCTGACACCCTCTCCACTCTGCCAGGGGGCTCTACTTGTATAAGCGTTTAATAGAACAGGTTCTGTAGACATCTATGTGGAATCAGCTGACGACGGTGTAAAAGAAGTGCGCTTCTTCTTGACGCTAACATCTATCTGTAAGGCTGTTTTGGCCCCGTGACTGCCCAAATAAGTTAAGTGTGCAGTCACTCTAAGAGGGATGCCCGTCATCTGCATGTCATACGGACTCACAGTGTTATTTCACTATCAGAGCAGACTCCCTATGCGTGTTACTGCAAGGCATAGTGTTCTACACTACTATAAAGGCTCTCTGCAGCCAGGAAATAGCTGTTTTTTAATGAAATTCGCTGCAAATAAATTTGTATCGAAACAAATTTTTTCCCAAAAAATTTGGCGAACAGGCGAATCGAATTTTTGAAAAATTCGCTCAGCTCTACTATCTATCTATCTATCTATCTATCTATCTATCTATCTATCTATCTATTTATTTCATATCTATTTCCTTTTAAAAGCTTGTCCTTTTTTATGGGTCAACCCTACTGGTATCACTAAATAATTTAGTCTAAAAGGAGCTGATGTGTACTAGAACTCTTTTTATTAAATGTAATTTACTGTAATCTCTCATTATTAGTACACCAAAAATGTGACCCCTACCACCTTCCACTTATTCTGAGCTTCAGGTAACTTGGATATAATGAAGTCTATGTTTTCAGGGCGCTCATATCAGCTTAATGTTTTACAATCCACATGCAGCAGCTTATGAAATGTACTTTCTATTTGATAAAACTGCATGAATTTATGGATTATTGCTGATTGGTTTATTCTGTTATTTTTATTGTACTGATTCATATGCAGTTAACGCTTGAAACTGGGAGAATTTTCACATTACTATTTTCCAGCCCGGACTCCTGGAATAAACATGGAAATTCAACTCCCACTTCTTTTCTTTGGAATTTATATTTTAGTAGTATAAATATTCCATTTTTTAGTTTGATGGACTTATGGTGAGAAATTGATTTTTTAGATATGCAGGCAAATTATTCATGTATGACAAATGATGATTTACAATAGAAGGCAAATCTCCAGCAGAGTAATAAAACCTCACAACAGAATTTGGAAGACTCAGAGCATAAGCAATGGCATAAAGAGGGTTTCATTAATAAGTAAGATAGATCGCTCCGAAAGTGGCCGTATATGAAATTCCTTAAAGAGTGATTGAAGACACATATACAACATGGATATTTCTCAAGAAAGGAGGTGGCAGATTGAACACTCATGGAAACATGGTAGGTGTAAATTTTAGTTCTGGGCAAGTGAATTTAATTTCCTAGAATGATAGGTACATTCCTTATATTGTCTATTACATACATAATACAATACCCAGACCATGATTAGATAGAGATAGATAGATAGATAGATAGATAGATAGATAGATAGATAGATAGATAGATAGTCTAAATTTGCTTGCCAAACTTTATCTTTCCTTGAGTCCAAAGGCAGCACAACACAAAGGTATTTCAGGGACAGATATATGTGCTGCCTTTGGACTCAAGGAGAGATAAATTTTGGTGAGCAAATTTAAACTTTCATTATCGTCCTTCAGGCAGTGCACACAAAGAGATCTGAAGAGCAGTATTAAACAAGAAGGGGGCAAGGGGGGGAGGGTCAAAATCACAGCCTTAACAATCACTTGTCTGTAAAAGGCTGTATAGCATGCACCAGATACACCAAACCTATCTTATTTTGTAAAAATGCACGGAGAAGACTATGTAGTGGCCCTACATATTTGATCCAATGCCTTTTTATTTCTTTTGACCAAGCAACTAAGTGGACCTAGTTGAGTGTGCTGTGACTCCACCTGGTAACTGATAGTGATGAGCGGCAGGGGCAATATTCGAATTCGCGAATCGCGATATTTCACAAATATTTGGTAGAATGTTTGTCAATTGCGAATTCAAGAATTCACGAATATGGTCTTGTTTGCGAAAATTGGCAATGTAATATGCGCTTAATGCAATACAGGCATGGGTCACTATAGCTACATTTTTCAAGCTGCTAGAAGTTTCCTGATACTGGAGAAAATGGTTGGCACGGCAGAACATTATAATCGCCTTATATGCAGATAGAGTGCTCCAATATATTCGATCCAATATATACGTGATTGCGAAATCACACTAATGATGTGAATATTTTGGCGCAATACGTGCAACTTCACATTTTAACAGGTCTGACTACATATTAATGATTGTTGCACTAAGTATTGTTGTGAACTTGTGACATCACAGCACTATGTAAGTAGCATGTATGTATGGACATCAGAACCTATATCTATATCACTATCTAACCTACACTGACTATCTCCCACTAACTATCTGTATTAAATATATAAGCTAACTAACTAATCTAATGTAATGACACAGGAAAGCAGAGAGCACAGCAATGACTCTGCTGTCTCTCTCAGATTTGCAAAATACTGCATACAATGGCTGTTGGGAAGGTTCTTATATACTAAAGGGGTAGGCAACTTTCCTATTTTATTTGCTAGGGATGTTGCTAAGCTCAGACAAAGACATTGCAGCCTTCTCATTGGCCAACAAGCAAGAAGCAGGGAAGGATCATGGGTTCAGATGAAAAAAAAAAAATTGAATATTCACAAATTACTAATATATATCAACTATATTCTTAATATTCACGAATTCTCTAAGTGGCGATATTCGCGGTTAAAATTTGCGATTCGAATATTTGCGCCCATCACTAGTAACTGAAGTACTTGAGATTTAGAAGCAGACTTATCAGTAATCTTGATCCAAGCAGTGTAGGCTTGCTAGCTTTTATACTTCCCTATAAACAGCTGGTCAGCCAACCTGAAGGATCTTGTCTTATTCAGCTGATTAAGGATACTAATAGATAGAAGATTAATGTCTTAACTTACATTCAGATGAGAGCTTTGGTAGGATATAGGGCAGGGTTGGCCAACCTGTGGCTCTTTGCTTCTTTAAGTGAGGCTCTTGCTGTGGAGCTGGAAAGGTGGCTCCTGGTAATCATACTTTTTTTTTTTGGCTCACTGTGTATGTAAGGTTGGCCACCCCTGATATAGGGCATCAACCTTAAAATTAAGTCAGTCTTCTTGATGTACTTTCAGATATGGCCCTTTACATGGTAGAGATTGCAAAGTCTGACACCTTCTTGGCTGATGCAATTGCCAACTGAAATAAAACCTTCTAAGATATAAATGGAGATTCAACCAAGGTCTTGAGGAGAACAACCAGATCCCAGGCTGAAATAGGAGGCCTAAACTATTACTTTAAATTATATAAAGAACATAAAAAAAAATGCATGAATGCACAAAGGTTCTACCTATGCAAGCAGTGGCAGCCGTGAAATGCACTGTTAAAGTGTCAGGTTTTAACCCAAACTGGAAACCTTCTTGAAAAATAATGTAAGACTTCAGAAAGATCAGGATTCAGCAAAGTTTCCACCATCACATCTTACAGGCCTTCCTTAAGTTCTGAACCGTCAGATTGCAGGCTGTAAACTGAAACATCTCCAGTTTGGATGCTGTAGGCCTGCTTGAATCAAAAGATTTGGCTGGACTGTATCTCCAATAATTTCCTCTGGAAAGTAATCAAAGGAATCATGCCCTCCTGGCCAGATAAGGCCTATGGCTATAGCTGAAACTCGTATCTGATTTTCCTGAGCACTAGGATATAAGGGGATATGGAGATAAATTTGGATGAAAATTTCCTTCCCTGCTGAAAGACAGGCTATCTATTCTTTCTGGTTGATCCGCTGGATTAATGGAGCAGAACTTCTTGAGCTTTGTATTGGAGGTTGTCACTAGAGATTAGGGTTGAGCGAACCCGAACTGCAAAGTTCGGGTTCATACCAAACTTTGCGAGTTCGGGTACCCGTACCCAAACCCGGCCTTTTTCACTGAAATTCGGGATAGAGTTAGATAGAATGCTAAATAAAATGGCCATTGAGTGGTTAAAAAAAAACTAAAAAAAAACTCACCTCATCCACTTGATCGCGCAGCCGGTTTCCTCTTCTTTCTTCAGAACCTGCAAAAGGATCTGCGATGAGGTCACCACGCTCACCACGTGGTGAGCGCAGTGACATCATCGCAGGTCCTGCTAAATGAAGATCCTTCTAACATCATTTAGCAGGACCTGTGATGACATCCCCGCAGGTCCTTTAGCAGGTCCTGAAGAAAGAAGTGGAAACCGGCTGCGCGATCAAGTGGATGAGTTAAGTTTTTTTTAATTATTTTTAACCCCTCAATGGCCTTTTTATTTAGCAGTCTATCTTAAGAATGCCATTATTTTCTGTTATAACCATGTTATAATGGAAAATAATAAACTGAAGTTCGGATCCCCATTTGACCTGAAGTTCGGCCGAACCCGGCGAACCCGAACTTCACCGGGTTTGCTCATCCCTACTAGAGATGAATTGACGTTGATGAAGTGAAATTCGATCCAAATTTCAGGAAAAATCCGATACGCACCAAAGCCGAATTTCCTCACACTTCGTGGTAACGAATCGCATTTTTTCCTAAAATGGCTGCTGCACTTGTTAGGACATGGAACAAAGAACTCTGGGAACGAGGGATCACCCACAATGCCATGCATGCAGCCAATTAGCAGCCAGCCAGTCCCTGTGATGTCACAGCCTTTAAATAGCCGCAGCCATCTTGGATTCTGCTATTTTCCATTGTACTTAGTACAGGGAGAGACATCAGCAGGAGCTAGGGAAAGTGCTAGGAAAGACTTCATTGTGCTGAAAAAACAATGTAAAAGTTCAGGGAAAGATTATTCAAGGTGTAGGGAAATGTTGATAAATGTATAACTTGGGACAGTGCGCATGCACGGGCCGGTCTGCCTTGATCTGCTGTGTGTCCTCCCCCCCTTTTTCTTGGACGTATAGCGGCTCTGGCTCTCCGTTCTCGTGAATGCGCAAGCGTGGTTTCCCCTGCTGGCCGTGCGCTGGCGCGGACAAGCACTATTGAGTCGATGATACGTTTCCGGTAATTGGAGCGTGTCGCCGATTCAACTTCCGGTTTTGCACATGCGCAGCATGGTATGTTAGATGCTGATGTTTTGTGCTTGATCTAATAAACTTTATTGTACTTATTCAGAGATGTGGCCATTTTGTGGTAGTTTTTTTTTTTGTTTCTTTCATGTTCTTTCTATGATACCTTGGCCTGCACTCTAATTTATTTGTGATTAACTGGTGTGCCCCCATATTTTTTGTTTCATAATATGTAGGGAAAGAATAGGAAGGCATCATCTACACTAAAACAGTAGAACAGTGTGCAATAGGAGAGTGTGTAGCCTCGTTATTAGGAACGATTCTGTTACACCTTGCTGCACTAATTGGGGATCCAAATTTCTGTTATACTGCTGCTTTTAGGTTTTTTGCACTATATGATATATCACTCATTCCAGCAAACTTTGTTTGTGATTGGGGTACAAGTTCTGTGTGATTTAGCCATTTGCGGAGTGTATTAATAGGATAAATAGGTACATCCTATTAGCTGTTCTGCGTTGATTTTATTTTGTTTTACATTTTTTGGGGGGGTTTATTAATAGGGGGGGGGGAATATATGTCATAAATTAATTGCCATTCAGCAGTGAAGTTATATTGTACTACAGCCATTTAACAGGGTGTATTAATAGGAAAGATACTTACGTCCCAATAGCCGTTCTGCAGTGAATTGTGATTGCTATATTTCATTTTTTGGGGTGTATTAATAGAAAAAAAAGGAAAAAACTTAAGTATTAATTGGCGTTCAGTGGTGAAGTTATATTTTACTACAGCCATTTACAGGGTGTATTGATAGCAAAGATATTTATGTCCCATTAGCCGTATTGCGGTGAATTGTGATATATTTCTTTTTTTGGGGTGTATTAATAGGGGAAAAAAAATACATGCCATAATTGGCGTTCAGCGGTGAAGTTACATTGTACTACAGCCATTTACGTGTGTATTAATAGGAAAGATATGTAAGTCCTATTTGCCGTTCTGTGTATATTTTACATTGTTTAAGTTTTTTTTTTTGGGGGGGGGTGTATTAATAGGGGGGGAAAAAAGTGGAAAAAAATGTCTTAATTGCCGTTCAGTGGTGAAGTTACATTGTACATCGGTCCTATCTTTAATATTTTTCATGTTTATTCTGACCACGGAAAATCTACACTGGACAGTAGTTTTAATAAGTCTTTTCTTGGGTAGTGGTATCTATCCCTTGTCAGGGACATATAGGGTCAAATAGGAGGTTCTTCACACGGGATCGCCTTTTTCGTGGCGGCCATTCCGTTTTGATATAATAAATCTGTATTCAGCACACACTGTATCAGGGCTGTCTGTAGGGTTCCACCCCAATATATGCAATAAGAATGACAGCAGCCTTAGGTATCGTTGCTTGGGTACATTTATTGATGTTGATTCACATGCAGCAGTATAAAATGACGTTTCGGCAAACAATTGCCTTCATCAGATACTGCAGAAAACAGAAAATTTCATATTAACCGTATAAATAATAGAAATAAACATAAAATTAAAAATGACCAATGATCGTACAAATTCATATACAATGAGAGTATACATAGTCAAGATAATGATGGCAGGTGCATCATATCCTGCAGAAATATCGAAAAAACAAATAATGTATATAATGATGGTATAAAGTATTGTTATTAGCACAATATACAGAACACAGGACTACAAACAGGCAGGGAGGTTAAACATTGTTGGAATAAGCCGATAGAGTGTGCTGGATCCTGTCTATTGATCACATGTTAAGGAATATATACATAAACATATATATATATATACATGGCAGTAAGAATATGTTGCTATGATGTAACTTACCTATGCCGCAGGGAGGAGGAGAAAACAAGTTAGGCAGACGTGTGCAGGGATATGCATGCTCATAGCATGCTTGTCTGGAGTAGCGTCTGAAGAGGCAGACAAGCAGCTGGTTTTTGTAGGCAAGTGTGTCCAAATAGTGGCGCCAATTTAGAGGGGGAGGAGATAGAGCGGTCAGAGTGCGTCCGTGGCGGAAGTGGACGCGTTCCAGCTTGGAACGCATCTGGCGCATGCGGACCAGCATCGAGCGCCCGACAGCCGGAAGTGACGCGCTCCGTTCGTCGCCGAGTCAGAAGGACTCAGAACAGCACTACCTATCCGGAAGTAGATGCGTTCCAGTGTGAAACGCATCGCATCCAGGATTAAAAATTGGTGACAGCTGGAGTGTCAATGTTAGATAAGGATTGTATGGTAGCCCTTAATATAGTGAAAGATAGTAATAGGAGCCACTATAGTAAAAGGGATAGTATATATGGGATGAAGAAGGAAAATTGCACAGAATGTGCCAAGAATGAAAAGGCACAGAATAGGGGTGCAGTATGATTAGAGATCAATATCTAGTGAATAAAAAGGATACTCGTCTGCGGCACGGAAGTATTCTAATGGGCCTAAAAAAGAAATAAAGACGATATTAGTAAACCCTCATCATATTTGGATTACATAGTAATTACATTGATATAATTTATACAAAGCACTGGATCTCATACTCACGGTTAAGGCCATTTGGTGAAAGGCTATCCAATCGGTGGATCCAATACGCTTCCCATATTTTATGACACGACAGGTAAACTGACAACGGACCTCTATCGCAAACCGACTGACCGCAATAGTCTTCTGCATTTTACTAGTTTCCATTCCCCAAACACTAAAAAACCACTACCTGGATCACAATATCATCGAATCAACAGGATAGTACAGAATAACTCCATAAGAGAAATACGCCTAAAAGAAATGGCAGAGAGATTCCACGAGAGAGGCTACCCTAAATCCATTACCCAGCAAAAACTTACATCAAAAACAAAAATCCTACCCCAGGCGCCACGGAACCCCTTTGTCCATACATACCACCCATGTGCACATAAGATTCTCAACACCATTCGGAGTCATTGGTCCATCCTGGGCAAAGCATACCCCGACATTTTGGAATTTGGGCAACCGATCCTACCATGTAACAAACGGCCAAAAAACCTACGGGACCTATTGGTCCACGCTGATGAGGGTTCCACAAGGAGCTCCCCTCAGCAAACATTTCTTAAAACACGGACGAGAGGTACTTTCCCATGTTTGCATTGCATGCAGTGCTCGCACGTACAGAAAGGTTCCCACATTTCACATCCCCTCACAGGGGAATCTATCCCTATACGAGACTTCTTCACCTGCGATTCGGATCATGTTGTCTATATGCTAAAATGCCCATGTGGACTTGTATACGTAGGTGAGACAACGAGAGCGTATCTGCCAACACAAATCAAAAATCCGAAACAATAATCTATTACTCCTAGTCCCCTGCCCACTTCCATCAAATGCGCCACAATATTGCACAGCTGAAATTTCAGGTACTAGAACATGTCTCTATGCCACGAAGAGGCGGTGATCGAATTCGTTTGTTAAAAATAAGGGAAGCGTATTGGATCCACCGATTGGATAGCCTTTAACCAAATGGCCTTAACCGCGAGTATGAGATCCAGTGCTTTGTATAAATTATATCAATGCAATTACTATGTAATCCAAATATGATGAGGGTTTACTAATATCGTCTTTATTTCTTTTTTAGGCCCATTAGAATACTTCCGTGCCGCAGACGAGTATCCTTTTTATTCACTAGATATTGATCTCTAATCATACTGCACCCCTATTCTGTGCCTTTTCATTCTTGGCACATTCTGTGCAATTTTCCTTCTTCATCCCATATATACTATCCCTTTTACCTTAGTGGCTCCTATTACTATCTTTCACTATATTAAGAGCTACCATACAATCCTTATCTAACATTGACACTCCAGCTGTCACCAATTTTTAATCCCGGATGCGATGCGTTTCACACTGGAACGCATCTACTTCCGGATGGGGTGCTCTACCTGCTGTTCTGAGTCCTTCTGACTCGGCGACGAACGGAGCGCGTCACTTCCGGCTGTCGGGCGCTCGATGCTGGTCCGCATGCGCCAGATGCGTTCCAAGCTGGAACGCGTCCACTTCCGCCACGGACGCACTCTGACCGCTCTATCTCCTCCCCCTCTAAATTGGCGCCACTATTTGGACACACTTGCCTACAAAAACCAGCTGCTTGTCTGCCTCTTCAGACGCTACTCCAGACAAGCATGCTATGAGCATGCATATCCCTGCACACGTCTGCCTAACTTGTTTTCTCCTCCTCCCTGCGGCATAGGTAAGTTACATCATAGCAACATATTCTTACTGCCATGTATATATATATATATGTTTATGTATATATTCCTTAACATGTGATCAATAGACAGGATCCAGCACACTCTATCGGCTTATTCCAACAATGTTTAACCTCCCTGCCTGTTTGTAGTCCTGTGTTCTGTATATTGTGCTAATAACAATACTTTATACCATCATTATATACATTATTTGTTTTTTTCGATATTTCTGCAGGATATGATGCACCTGCCATCATTATCTTGACTATGTATACTCTCATTGTATATGAATTTGTACGATCATTGGTCATTTTTAATTTTATGTTTATTTCTATTATTTATACGGTTAAGGGTCCATTCACACGTCCGTTGTTTAGTTCCGCATCTGATCCCGATTTTTCGGAATAGTTGCGGACAGAATTCGGACCCATTGATTTTCAATGGGTCTATAAAATATGCGGACAGCACAAAGTGTGCTGTCCGCATAATTTTCTCAGTACATAGTGTCCGTCAAAAAATAAAACATGTCCTATTCTAATCCGAAAATTGCGGATAAAACTTTATTGGAATAGGAAAATGTATTCTTCTATCCGTTTTTTTTTGCGGATCCGCAAAAAACGGATGACAAACGGAAAGAATTCTTGGAAAATAGGATCCGCAAAAAACGGACGTGTGAATGGACCCTAATATGAAATTTTCTGTTTTCTGCAGTATCTGATGAAGGCAATTGTTTGCCGAAACGTCATTTTATACTGCTGCATGTGAATCAACATCAATAAATGTACCCAAGCAACGATACCTAAGGCTGCTGTCATTCTTATTGCATTCCGTTTTGATAGACAGGGCTATCAGTCTGTAGGGTGAGTGTAAAGCCTCATTCACATGTCAGTGTTTCACGGACGTGTGCTTTTCGTGTTCTCCACGGACAGCACATGACCCTATTCATTTTAATGTGTGTATTCAGACATCATTGTTTTAGCACAGTCCGTGGGTCAGTGTTTTTAGCATGGATGCATGCTCTATTTTGTCCGTGTTCACGGATCCATCACGTCCATTATAGTCTATGGGTCCATGAAAACCACGGATGCCATCCGTGTTACATCCGTGTTTCATGGATCATTAAGAAGAGATGCTTTGAAAATTATTTTTCAACTGTCCAGTGTCAGTGAAACACGGATGCAACACGGACAGCAAAAAATTGATACACGGACCCAACACGCATCCTTCATGGACAGCTTGATCGATGCATCATTGACCATATGCTCACGGATTTGAGCACTGACATGTGAATGAGGCTTAAGGTTGAGGTTTTTTCTTCCCTCCTTAGCCTACCCAGCCTAATAAATTGCTGCTTTGTATGGCACATTTTTGGGATAATTTTAACAAATATTAGTAAAGGTTATGTTTTATACTGGTGAAGGTGCTCTGTGATAATTGCATTGACCTACAGCCATTTACATGGCGTTTTAAGGAAATATATGTCCCATTAGCCGTTCTCCGATGAATTGTGATTGTTATATTTCTTTTTTGGGGGTGTAGTAATAGTAAAAAGAATACGTCTTGATTGCTGTTCTGCAGTAAAGTTACATTGTACTACAGCCATTTACGGGGTGTATTGAAGGGAAATAAACCTATTCCTATTATCCGTTCTGTGGTAAATTGTGATTGTTATTTTTTTTGATGGGGGAGTTTATTAATCAGAAAAAATATATGTCTTAATTGCCGTTCATTCGTAAAGTTACATTGTACTACAGCCATTTACGGCGTGTATTAAAAGGAAATATATGTACGTCTTATTAGCCATTCTGCGGTGAATTGTGATTGTTATATTTAGTTTTTGGGGGTTAAGTAATAGGAAAAATAATACATCTTAATTGGCGTTTTGCGGTTGCCATTACATTGTACTACAGTCTTTTTTGGGGGTATTATTTTAATTTTAATTTAATTCTTTCATTATACAGTATGTCAGATAGACAGGTGACAGGCCTTTCAAAGGGAACGGCATTGTGCAAAATGTTTCTGTAACAGGCAGCAGAAGAAGGGGGAGTGGCAGTAGGAGTCGCAGCGAGAAGCCTGAGCTCCCAGTATTATCTAGCGATCGTGTCTTGACCAACAACCCAGTGGTGCTTAAATGGTTGACTCAGTCTTTGACTTCGTAGCAAGTGACATCAGACACCCCCAGCCAAGAGTTGGTGGGTCCTCTGACATAACGCTTAGTTGGCATGGCCCAGGAGCAGGCCCTGTGCCCCCAACTGTCCTCAACCTCTCTCTGTCACTTTTTGTTCCCTCAGCGTGAGAAGTATTATATGCCGTAGGCTAGGCTCCACTTTTCAGCGATGACGAGCTCCTAAAGGACAATCAGCAGCTACTGCCCAGCCAAGATCTGGAGGAGACATCCGCTGTTTTCTCCGGTAGGCGGGCAAGTAGTGATGATAAGAGTCACGTGGGAGCAGGTGTTTTAAGCGGTCAGGCTCCTGGCCCTGAAACCGTTGAGGGGGATATCAGTGACATACAGACAGTAGCGGATAATGATGATGTAGCTGATCGCACTTGAAAGCCGAGTGAAGAAGAAGCTTCATCATCATCATCAGGAGAAGAGGGTGGCAGCTTGGGCATGAGGTAACGGCTGAGCCAGCAGGGTGGTAGCATAGCTGTGAGTCAGCAGGGTGGCAGCAGTGGGAGATTGGGAGACAAACATGCCCAGGGTAGACCACCTGCTTTGCAGGAGCCTACCGGCCTGGAAAGTAGCGGTGCAGGGGTTCGCAGTGGCAACAGTAGCAGTTAACGCAGAGTGTTGGGGGGAAAATGCCATACTTGGCGGTGTGGCAATTTTTTGTTCGGCCGCTGGAGGAGGTGAACATGTCCATTTAACGAATTTGTGGGCAGAAGGTAAAGCGTGGCCAGGGTGCCAATGTTGGCACCACGGCCCTGCGTCAACACAAGCAGCATCACCATAAAGCTGCCTAGGAGAACCGTAGCTCCGATGTGGTGATCCAGCCTGCAGCAGCAAGTGGTACGCACCCAATTTCATGCAGTTAAGGCTCCATCACCTCAGCCAAAGGGAGCTGTCTGTCCTTCTGGTCCTGATGCTCCTGCTCCTCCTCCTCCTACTCCTCATCAGTTATTCTGTCAGCAATTGATCACTGAAGCAATTGCCAAAAGACATAAGTATGTGTGCACTCATCCAACAGCGCAGAAGCTAAACGTGCTCCTGGCCAAGTTGCTGGTGCTGCAGTCCCTTCCTTTCCAAGGTGTGGTTTGCACCTTTCAGAGAACTGATGGCTTGTGCCAAGCCGAGATAGAGAGTCCCAAGCCATAATTTCTTTGGCAAAAAGGTAGTACCAGCGCTGCATATATATGTATTGTAGGACAGAAGGTGGGCCAGTCCTTGAGCCTGTAGGGGTCTGCTAAAGTGCACGGCAACGCCAACGTGTGGAGATATAACTACAGTCAAGGACATTATATGTTCTTTACGGCCCACTGGGTAAATGTGGTTCCTGCCCAGCCACACCAGCAACTTGTGGTGACGCCGCTTCCGCCTCCACATTCTCACGCAGTTGGTCCTGCGTTAATGTCCGCCTCTGCCTCCTCATCCTGCACCATGTCCTCATCTTCCACTGCAGAGACAATTCACACTCCTTCAGCATACCACATGTGCAGGGCACAGCAGTAGTGTTGACCGCGAATATTCGAATAGCGAATTTTTTTAGCGGATATCGGCACTTCGCTAATTCGCGAATATTTCGAATATAGCGCTATAAATTCGCTATTTCGAATATTCGTTTTTTGTTTTTTTTTTTTGTTATATTTTTTTCTTTCCCTCTTCCCAACAGTAGTTCTTACCTGTCCTGAGGATTCCTGGCTTCCTGGCTGCTCTAGTCAGTGCCCATTGCCGCTTCTGCCGACTTCCGTGCTCATGGAGCGTCCCCATCCATGGGAACGTCTCCATATACTAAAATGTACTGTCGGATTTGAGGAATTACGTTGAAATCGCAATGCGATTAATTCAAGTTATATTAATCGCATTGCGATTTCAACTTAGAGCTGGGTTTATAATGGGTCAGCTTGCTAGAATGAGCGAAGTTAACGAATATGGAATATAGCAGCACTGCTAAGTTGAATTCGCAATGCGATTAATTTAACTTAAAGTAATCGCATTGCGATTTCAACTTAGCACTGCTAGTGCCACTGCTATATTCCATATTCGTTAATTCTAGCCTATGTAAGATAGCAGTGCTAAGTTGAAATCGCAATGCGATTACTTCAAGTTAAATTAATCGCATTGCGAATTCAACTTAGCAGTGCTGCTATATTCCATATTCGTTAACTTCGTTCATTGAATCGTTAACTTCGTTCATTCTAGCAAGCTGACCCATTATAAACCCAGCTCTAAGTTGAAATCGCAATGCGATTAATATAACTTGAATTAATCGCATTGCGATTTCAACGTAATTCCTCAAATCCGGCAGTACATTTTAGTATATGGAGATGTTCCCATGGTGATGAGGACGCTCCATGAGCAAGGAACTTTATGGTTGGCTTGGTAGAATTAGCGAATAGCGAATATGACGAATGTATTCGTCATATTCCTCAAAACGAAGATAACGAGTATTCTACATCTTCGTTTAGCAACCTATTCGTCAACCTCGCTAATTCTAGCAATCAAATAGGAAGGTTGACTATAGAGACAGCTGTGTTAAATTCGCTATGCGATTTTTTTTTTTAATAGAATAATTATATTACTTGATATAATTATTATAATTATTCTATTTATTAAAAAAATATATATAAATAATCGCATAGCGAATTAAACACAGTTGTCTCTATAGTCAACCTTCCTATTTGATTGCTAGAATTAGCGAAGTTGACGAATAGGTTGCTAAAACGAAGATGTAGAATACTTCGTTATCTTCGTTTTGAGGAATATGACGAATACATTCGTCATATCCGTCATCTTCGCTATAATTCTAGATATGAAACCAATAGGAAAGTAGCCTTAAGTTAAAATCGCAATACGCGATTATTTAAATCGCATATTAATCGCGGTAACTAGAATAATGACGAATATTCGATTTCGACGAATATGAAACGAATATTCATTCGAATATTCGCGAATTTCGTCGAAATCGAATATGGCACCTGCCGCTCATCACTACACAGCAGCGTCGCACTGTTTTGCACCTAGTTTGCCTGGGCGAACGGAGTCACACAGGTGAGGAACTGCTCCACCTGCTTCATCAAGAAATCGAATCCTGGCTTTCTCCTCGACAGCTCAAAATCGGAATTATGGTGACGGACAATGGGAAGAACATGGTGTCGGCGCTGCTTCAAGAAGAGCTAAGCCATGGCCCTGCATGGCGTATGTGTTCAATCTGGTTGTGAAATGTTTCCTGAGGTCTTCACCCCATCTGCAAGACATCCTGAAAATGGCCAGGAAACTTTGCATGCACTTTAGCCACTCGTACACTGCAAAGCAAACCCTCCTTGAGCTGCAGAGGAAGAATAGTGTCCCCCAACATAGGCTGATATGCGATGTTTACAGCAACTTGAATTCCACCCTCCATATGTTGGACCGATTATATGAACAGAGAAAGGCCATAAACGATTTCTTGATGATACAGGCGGACAAGGGTTCTCCCCTGTGTAACCTCAATGTTAGCCATCGGCAGCTCATGCGTGACACGTGCAGTTTGCTCGAGCCCTTTGAGGAGGCCACTTTATTTGTCAGTAGCCCAGGACTATGGGATGAACAATGTAATTACACTGATTTATGTCCTGGAACAGATGCCGCTAAAATCTGGCTGGCCTGGGGACAGGAGACGTGGTGACTACATTTCATGGCCACATGAGCCCTGTGGGGGCTGAACTAGAAGAGGAGGAGGAAGAGGACATTTGAGCACAAATAGACATGGAGCAAAACCTGAACCAGCAGGTTGTAGCATACTTGGAGTGCACCCTGCCACCCAGCATAGAAGATCCGCTGGACTACTGGGCAGCCAAACTCGATTTGTGGACGCAACTGGCCGAATTTGCCTTGGACAAGCTTTCCTGCCCCGCCAGCAGTATGGCATCAGAGTGGGTGTTTAGTGCAGCGGGGGCCATAGTTACCCCAAGAAGAACTTGCCTGTCCACCCAAAATGTGGAGAAATTGACCTTTGTGAAGATTAATCAGGCATGCATCAGCCAGGATTTTCAAACACCAGTGCCTGATGAATCAGACTAGATCATCCATGGTGCCACACCTACACTTTGACAGGAGAGACCAGTTTCTTCTGGCTATCTGCTTCAGTCACTATTCTGATGCTGCCACCAGCCTGAAGCCACACCTGCTGCCAGGTGCTCCTACTGCCACCCACCATCTTCAGCTAGTACTGGTATTGCTCCCCACCTCCCTACTCTGTCACAGGGCCATTCTGTTGTCATCTGATGCTGCTGCCACCTCACCACTCCGTGGTCTCCTCATGCTGCTGCCACCTCAACACGATGTCACTGAGCCACTCTGTGGTCTCCTCATGCTGCAGCCACCTCAACACTATGTCCCTGGGCCACTCTGTGGTCTCATCATGGTGCTGCCAAATCACCCCTCTGTGGTATCCTCATGCTGCTGCCACCTCAACACACTGTCACCAGGACACTCTGTGGTCTCATCATGCTGCTGCCACCTCAACACTATGTCACTAGGCCTCTCTGTGGTCTCCAAATGCTGCTGCCACCTCAACACTATGTCACTAGGCCACTCTGTGGTCTCCTCATGCTGCTGCAACCTATCCGCTTTGTAGTCTCCTTATGCTGCTGCCACCTAAACACTATATCACTGGGCCACTCTGTGGTCTCTTCATTTTGCTGCCACCTCACCACTCTGTGGTCTCCTCGTGCTGCTGCCACCTCACCACTTTGTGGTCTCCTCATGCTGCTGCCACTTCAACACTATGTCACTACAGTGGACCACTCTGTGATCTCTTCATGCTGCTGCCACCTCACCACTCTGTTGTCTCCTCATGCTGCTGCCACCTCACCACTCTGTTGTCTCCTCATGCTGCTGCCACGTCACCACTTTGTGGTCTCCTCATTCTGCTGTCACCTACCCACTCTGTCATTAGGCCACTCTGTGGTCTCCTCATGCTGCTTCCACCTCAACACTATGTCATAGGTCCACTCTGGAGACTTCTCATGTTGTTCCCACCCTCTCTACTCCATGACTGGGCCACTATTTTGCTTTTTATCATCATTTATTTGACCCTTCTTCTGATCTGTCAGAAGGAAGGAAAAATGAGACGCACAACGGATACTATCTATGTAGCAACTGTAAGGCCTGCAGGACATGGTCCCTATTTTGCATCAGAATTAGCTTATGATTTGGTAGCCAAAAGCAGGAGTGGGTACAAAACACAGAAGACATGCATATATTCCATTCACGTGTCATCTCTGTTTTGGATCTACTCATGTTTTTTTTTGGCTTTAGCAATACTGATGGATTATTGACCAAATGAGTGAAGGTGAATGCTCAACAGACAGGATCGTTTTTTTGGGGGTTATTGTCCTGAGTCTGACAAATCAGAGGAAGGGCAAAATAATCTGTGATGTCAACACAAACTTACTACTGACATCTTCTCCACTCTTTCAGGGGGGTTATACTTGTATAAGCGTTTAATAGAACAGGTCTGTAGAAATCTATGTGGAATCATCTGACGATGGTGTCAAAGGAGTGCGCTCTTTCATGTTATAGTAGGATCTTGGGCCTTTGCACAGTTCTTTATACCTGGTGCTAACCTTGACCTGTAAGGCTGAGTTCATACTTGAGTTATTTGGTCAGTTTTGACTCCATAGCTACCCAAATAAGTGAAGTGTGCAGTGATTTTAAGAGCGACGCCTGTCATCTGCGTGTCATACTGACTTACAGTATTGTTTCACTACTACAGCAGACACCCTATGCGTGTTACTGCAAGGGACCCTGTTCTACACCACTATACAGGATCTCTGCAGCCAGGAAATAGTTGATGTTTTTAACGCGATTCACCACAAATAAATTCGGATCGAATCAACTCTTTTTGGGAAATTCTTTGAATCGACTAAATAAAGTTTTTGAGAAAATCACTCATCTCTAGCTGTTACCATTACATCTAAATGGCGGTGCCCCATCTGCACACAATCTTTTTAAAAATACAGTCATTAAGATGTCAACAGATCTGCCTGAACATTCAGAATACCTTGAATGTGGATGGCTGTCAACGGTTTGACATTTCACTGCCCAAGTCATAATTTGACTGTATTGACTGTTCTGTGGAGCAGAGCGAGTACTGTGCCTATTGTTGATGTAGCACATGGTAAAGATATTATCTGTTTGCTCCACCACTGACTGATTCTTGAGCCTGTCCTAAATGAAGATCTAGATATATTGCTCCCAGGTCTGTGATATTGGAGCACAGAAACATCTCTTGAGGAGACCACCTCCCTTGAACTCAGAGAATGTGGAAGTGTACTTCCTGACCAGAGTTATTGGAATGGGCAGAAAAATATACCCTGTTCAGTATTTCTAGGACGAAGCAATCAAGACAGGTCTTCCCAAGTTTCTGGCTTGATCACCACAAGACGAACCAGACTTGATAAACATTGGTTCCACCCTGAAACAATGCTGGTTTCCAGTGCACACTAATGCCCATGTTACGGCTTCTATCGAAGAGGTCAGATTCCCTAGAATTCTCTTAGCAGTCCTGACAGGTGCATAGCTATAGGGGAAGCAGCTGCTTTGGGTCCCAAACTCAGAAGAGGCCCATCCAGGAGGCGTACTATACAATTGTATAGTCAGGGCCACCACAAGAGTAATATACAGTAACATGATATATATATATATATATATATATATACAAACACCGAAATAGAGCAGCACTGTAGGGGTGTAGATGGGTGCAATTCCTCAGGAAAACGGACAATCTTCCTCACATATAGTCGCTCAGAGATGAGGCAGCACTCCAGTGCAGATAAGGTGACCCAATTTTATTCCAAAGCTACGTTTCTGCCTTCTCAATGAGGCCTTTGTCAGAAACATGATGGTATAAAAAATGACACGTAGAAACACACAGGCATTACTCATATATATCATGGACATGAGTCATCTATTTGCAAAAGGGGGACTTTTGCAGATATATGACTCATGTCCATAGTATTAATTTGGGGACAAAAACATTTTAGACAGATGAAACAGTAAGGAAGATAATGGTGCTAACAGAATGTTCCTCTGCACAGAGTGCCTATGGTGATCACATGAAACCAGAGGTACATTCAGCGGCCATTTACACAACTGTATTTTTTCTTTCCGCACACGTCAAGCATATTGCAGATCTCATATAGAAAAATTTATTTCAATGGGTTCGAGAGATATGGACAGCCCAAGGTGATCTGTCCACATCCATACTTCCATTCCACGGCCCCGTAAAGAGATAGAAAATGTCCCATTCTTGTCTGTATTGCAGACAAGAATGGGCATCACTATCATAGGGCAGGATGTTCTGATCCGCAAATGCAGAATGCACATGACAGCATCCGTGTCCTATGGATCCGCAATTTGTGGTCCGCAAAATTGGAAATGGTTCTGCGAATGGACCCCGATCTTAATTACTAAGCGAAACTTCATGGGAAAGCTACCCCTATGTCCCTAGGCAACCAGAGGCCAAAGACGCTTTGCACTCTGCAGTTTTGGCCTCAGAGAACTGGCAGAGGAGCCATCTTGAGAAGGTCCTTATATTGTAAATGTTTAAACAGCCGTAAGTAAGGGAAAAACTCAAGGAAAACAGTGGTATGTGAAGAAACTAAAGATTGCTTTAGGCATAATGCTGCTGCAGTAGTAACATATGCTAAAATTGTTTTTTCCGCTGCTGCAGTAAGATCTCGCTCCTGTGCAGAGCCACGTATGTAACTGAGCTCAACATCGACCCAGATAACTCTGATGACACATGGCACAGTGTTAATTCATGTAGTGATGAGCGGCAGGTGCCATATTCAATTTCGACGAAATTCGCGAATATTCAAAAGAATATTCGTTTCATATTCGTCGAAATCGAATATTCGTCATTATTCTAGTTATCGCGATTAATATGCTATATAAATAATCGCGTATTGCGATTTTAACTTAGGCTAATTTCCTATTGGTTTCATATCTAGAATTATAGCGAAGATGACGAATATGACGAATGTATTCGTCATATTCCTCAAAACGAAGATAACGAAGTATTCTCCATCTTCGTTTTAGCTACCTATTCATCAACTTCGCTAATTCTAGCAATCAAATAGGAGGGTTGAATGACTATAGAGACAGCTGTGTTTAATTCACTATGCGATTATATTACTTAGCTTTTATTAATAGAATAATTATATTACTTGATAATTATTATAATTATTCTATTTATTAAAAAAAAAATTATATAATTGCATTGCGAATTAAACACAGCTGTCTCTATAGTCAACCCTCCTATTCGATTGCTAGAATTAGCGAAGTTGACGAATAGGTAGCTAAAACGAAGATGGAGAATACTTCGTTATCTTCGTTTTGAGGAATATGACGAATACATTCGTCATATTCGCTAATTCTAACAAGCCAAGAACGTCTCCATACTACAATGTACTGTCGGATTTGAGAATTACGTTGAAATCGCAATGCGATTAATATAACTTGAATTAATCGCATTGCGATTTCTACTTAGACCTGGTTTATTATGGTTGGCTTGGTAGAATTAAAATCGCAATCGCAAGGCGATTAATTCAAGTTATATTAATCGCATTGCGATTTCAACTTCGAGCTGGGTTTATAATGGAATATATTATAGCAGTGCTAATTGAAATCGCAATGCGATTAATGTAACTTGGAGTAATCGCATTGCGATTTCTACTTAGCACTGCTGCTATATTCCATATTCGTTAATTCTAGCCTAATATGTAAGATAGCAGTGCACTGCTAAGTTGTAATCGCAATGCGATTAATATAACTTGAGTTAATCGCATTGCGATTTCAACATAATTCTCAAATCCGACAGTACATTTTAGTATATGGAGAAGTTCCCATGGTGATGGGGATGCTCCATGAGCACGGAAGTCGGCAGAAGCGGCAACGGGCACTGACTGGAGCAGCCAGGAAGCCAGGAATCCTCAGGACAGGTAAGAACTACTTTTGGGAAGTGGGAAAGAAAAAAAATATAACTAAAAAAAAAAAAAAAAATTCGAAATAGCGAATTTTTAGCGCTATATTCGAAATATTCGCGAATTACCGAAGTGCCGATATACGCTAAAAAAATTCGCTATTCGAATATTCGCGCTCAACACTAAATTCATGCCATTTTATACTTAACATATTACCCATCAAGTTTAGATCAGCTGCATCTGTATACTTCTTCATTGAGATTTACTCTAAAATGGCTCCTGAGATAGAGACACTGCCTGCAGACCTGTAACACACATTGATAGTCTGCAGCGAACACTCGCTGCAAATAAGAAACTTACCAGGAACACTCCAGGATAAATCTCAGCACATTCATCCCATGGAACACCCAATGGGGAAAATAAACTCTGGAAAACACTTCCAGCTCAGTTATGTCATGCAGTTAATTCTGGAACACTCCTCCAGCTCTATAACATGCATATAATTCTGGAACACTTCCAGCACCTCATATCATACATGATACTCTGGAAACCACTTCCGGGCTATATAATATCAGGCTTAGCAACCATACCGGCCTTCACAGCAGCAGAAGCCTCTGTATTTGTGATCTTCACTGTCCTAGACAGACAGGGGGAAAAAAAAACAGCCTAGTGGGTGTGCACTCCTTTATAGGGGGTTAATTATTCTGATTTACTAATGATTTGTCTTCTGTCCTAGATGGGAGGAGCAAGACATTAACCCTTTCTGTGTGCTGCCTGAAGGACAATAAGGAAAGATAGATAGATATGTAATGACCCAGAGTGCCATTACCACTCCTTTTGCACCTCGCTACCACTTTCTACGAGCTAATATATATCATCAAATGTATTTAATCCATCTGTGTATTGTGCATATTTATAGCTATGTAACTGTATGGTTTACTTGTAATCTGCCTGGTGTACCAGCAAATCTGTGCAGAACTAGTTTCTCTGGAGAGGAACCTTCTAGTTCCTTCCAACCCTCTTTAGAGAGGGAGCAGTTTAGTTAGTCAGTAGGTCAGTCTAACCTACCCCCTCGTGGGGAGAGGTTGTGTGTCAGCCAGCAGAGCTACTGTCTGCTACTGTTTGCTAGGTTTGCAGGCCCTGCCTGCAAAAGTCCTTTATGGTTGCTTGTCCCGTCCTGGGCTTGCATTGCCTCCCAAGCTAACAGAGCTTTATACCAGGACAAGTAGTTCCTAGGATTAAGGACAACAGTAAGAGACAGACTACAGACAGCTAACCTAAGTTCCATCAGAAGAGGAACAGTTTCCTATTTACCCAAACAAGCATAGCAGACCTGAGAGAGCTACCGCATAGCAGAGCAGAGAGTTTTGCAGAGAAGTGTTTGACTGCACAGATTATGTCAATACCTGCTGATGATCAAGATAAAGTTTGGAAACTGTTTGGATTACCGTTTATGCCAAGTAAAGCTGTGTTCAACATTCCTACAAAGTCTGGACTCCATTTGTTCGACCCTTTCATCATCCAAGTTCAACGACCCCTTTTTGCACTGCTTCGGACTACATCACGTCTGGGATCCAAGGATATCCATTTAGGAGCACTGTGACACGTGTATACAACATCTACAGAGATTGTAGGCTCCTCTGCACCACTCTGGCAATCCTACCCCTGGGTACCAGCAATACCATCTACAAAGGGGACTCAAAGTCCTCGCTGCTTAACTGCAACTGGCGCCATGATTACTTGCTCTATAAGAGGGACATATTTCATAAAAATCTCCTAAGGGGCAATAGATACACCAGGTGCGGCCAGTGGGTCCATTGAAGATAGATAGATAGATAGATAGATAGATAGATAGATAGATAGAATATGATATAGGTATATGGAAGAATAGATAGATAGATAGATAGATAGATGATAGATAGATAGATAGATAGATAGATAGCTGCTTACATTCTTACACTCACATATGGCGTCAGCAGTTCAGCTTTTCTGATTCGTTTTTTATTGTCCACCTCTCTTCTCCTCTACCTCTCTCTGACATAGCCATCAGTTTTCTATGGTCGGCCAGCTTTGCTTCACACACTTGCAAAATACAAATGAACAAATTAAACTATCTGTGTCAGGCAGAAATGGAAGTTTTATTATGCAGAACTATGCAGAGGATTTTTTTTATTAGATTGAGTTTCCCTAAATATACTTTATACACCTCTTAACTGGTCAAAGAAAAATAAATAACCTTCTGTGCGGTACATACAGTACTAGAAGGAAAGTTGAAGAATAATTGCGCACAATCTGTGATATTTTCAGCCCCTGGGCATAGTTGGCATTAGCATTGGCCTCTATTTAACTCTTTAAGGTTTTCTTCTACATGAAATGGGTATTTCAGCTAATAACATGTATCCGCTATCCATTGAGTAGGTAGAAAATGTTAGATTTGTAAAAAGTTCCGCTCCCCAACCAGCAGTGAGAAGTCTGTTTGTAATGTCAGCGTGATGTCTACTGCCACTACAAGCCCCTCCTCGTTGTGGTCATGATAGTGGGGAGTGAGGAGGCAGGGGGTTATGATCCCCTATTTCAGAGAGCGGATAGCAGATACATTTCATTATGGAACATTGACCTCCAATCAATTATACAGCCAGTCATATACAGGGCATTCACCAATCTCGGAGAGACTAGATGACTATCTAATATGTGCAAGGGCCACTCAACTGTCTCTTACAGTGGCAGATTTTGGGGGAGGTAAGGCTGTTGGTTTCCAGAAAAGTCTGGTAGCCACTTTCTCCCCTCTCAACATTGTAGCACAAATGTGTATGGTGGGGGGTGGGGGGTTTGGAAGTGATAACTGGCAGCCAAATTAGTGAAATAAGATATCCTGGACACCACTTTAATGCTTCTTGTGTATTTATTTCAAGCTGAATACATAGGTTACGGAATGCCATTTTCAAATAAAGTGACGTTTCGGCAAAAGCCTTATTCAGGAAAATAGATGTGCCGCACTGCAGATATGAAGTGGCCAATAAGGCACTGTTTGTGGCTCTGTGGCCTAATGGGCGGTACAGGAGTATGTAGGGCCGTGATGCCGCTAGTATGGCCGCCATGGCAGCCAAATTAGCTATATACCTGCCTAAGACTACTTCATACTGAAAATATAACAAAGTTCTAAAGTCAGCTTACGTACCTTAGGCATCAATTAGTGACCATGGGCCCCCTTTCGCAAAACTGAGAAATAAAGTTGTACTTTATCATGACATGAACGTTTGAAGCTGGGTTTGCACATGATCTGTTTTGCAGCAGTTTTCCACAATCAAAACTGCAATCTTTTGCCATGATTTGAGAAAATCGTCGGAAAATGTGGACACAACATATAGATTATTTTGGTCCTTATTGGGGATCAGAGTTTGTATAAAAGTTTGTTTCCAATAATTGTCCTGTGTTAAAGGCTATGTACACCTTAGGAGGCAATTTTTGTTTATGATTGCATTTTACTCATTTTTGGCTAAAAATCATATTTTAAATTGACCTTTATTTAAAAATATTAAACTGTTCTGTCACACAGGGTTAAGTGTATTTCTAGCTGTGTGACTGGTACTTTTACTTTGTGCTGGCCATCTAATAATCCTCTTCTCTAAACTACTAAGAGGTCATAAACACTTATTTAAGTGATATTCTTATCAGTAACATAAGGATTAAGCTTTTATGAGTGCTTATGATGTCAGAGAGCAGAGATAAGGAGCCCGTCAGCTCCCTGACTGATGGAAAAGAGACAAAATGCACAGGCTGCTACTAGAGCATATCAGCCCTGTAGAGAAAAAAGGGCTCCATATTTTTTAATAAAGACCAATTGAAAAAATGTTAGCTCAAAATGAGTACAATGCAATAATAATAAAAAAATGCCACAAAGGTGTACATAGCCTTTAAAGGTGATGGCGATCACCCAATAAAGTGAACGCTTGTTCATCGGGTGATCATGTTGTTCTGCCAGGACCAAAAATCATTGTTCCTGTGCTTAGGATTGTAATGTCTAAACAGGGATCTGATGCCCAGAAACAATGATTCTCTATGGGAACAAGTGATCGCTCTAGCCAATGCTTGTCCCCATACAGCGGAAGTAATTGCTGCATGTAAATGCAGCCCTCATTTCTGCTGACGATTAGGCAATTATTTTAATGTCTGGTTCATTTTCAATAATTGCCTGATACATTGGTCTTTGTTAAAGGACCTTTCTTGATCTCTAAGTGATCTGCATTCATTTTCCCACTTTTACTACTACGTACATTCATCATCAGATGAGCCCTTCAGCTTTCCAATTTGAAGGGCCCATTGCCATAAGTCACCAATAGCTTTGCACATAAAAATATAAATTTTTTTCCCCATTCTCCCAAGAACTGATAAAACTCTTTTGAGTCATTTGGGAACCATGAGTGGAAAGGCGTTTTGACCTGGCTAATCCAGGATATTATTTTCTTCCAGACTGCAGCAGGTTTTCATCCAGGATTTCTTTTCATTTTGCTGCATTTAATTTATTTATTCTCTACCTTCACAAGACTTCTAGTACATGGTGAAAATAAGAATCCTCACACTATGATGGCACCACCATGGTTTACTATAATTTTGGTGCAGTTGTGGTCTCAAGAGACTTTAAAACTTTGTTTCACTCCATTTCAGAACTGTACACAGGAAATTTAAGTTTAGGATGAAGGAAAGAAACTGAAGCCATGTAGCAGTTGTGTCAATAGAAATATTATCTAACATTTTAAAGTGTCTCATCTGCAAGGTGATGCATTGTCAAACATGGGGTGATGTAGATAAGTCCAGAGAGCTTCAGAATTGTGAGTACAACTACTACTACATCTATACGGCCACCCACACTAAAGCACACCCCATTGTTGCAATAAGACATAAAAACTGTAAACCATTGTGTTTTTATTAGGAGATTATAAAAAATGGCTGAAAAACATCAATTTGGTCCCTTTAATTTTTTTATGACACATGGCTAGAAGAAGCAGGGCTTTACAAAGGAAGGGGAGAGCTCCTGCAGGAGTCAGTGTCCTTACAGCCATAAAAAAAAACTTGTGATCTGAGGATTGTGAGAAGGTCGGGTTAAAATGACTCATCTTCTGAGACAGATAAAGAAGATTTCTTTATATAATTCTCTCAGTTTGATTGTCTATGAGAGAGAATAAAATCAAATGAATGGAGGAGGACTTTAATAGAATATTTTCTGGGATTCTTTTTATTGTTTAGTGTATTTTCTACATTTACAGTAGTGTTCATTCAATTGATATTATAAAGCTGTATGCTATCAATTTTTATGTGATGTCTGAGCTTCCATTCTATAATGCGATGTGCTAGACGCCCTGTGTTTTAGTATGCATGTAGCTATGTATTGTCATATTTTATTCAGTCGTTCTGCATAGGAAACTATCCCTTTTATACAACTGTGAACATGATAATTGTGTTTCAGGTTCTGGGTTTGTCAGTCATCCCATTGCCTGACCTAAATTAATTGTACAGCCCCGTAACACACCTCATCTAATGAAAATTAAAGAATGAGGTCAAGACTGAAGAATGTGGCCAGGTTTATGTATCATATCATTATTTCTTTGAACACATGGAGAATTGCAGACCTGGGTATCCTACTGAAAAGAAGGGAGATTTTATCATTCATTATTACTACGGCTCTTCTGCCTTTGGGTTAAGTGTGTGTTTAATCTTTGCCACACATTTTTGTTACTAAACTTCATTATTGTCAGACATTGCAGCGGCTAAGTGAATAAAAAGCTCCACGTTTGGGCTTATAATGTATGTGAATGCCTTGCAGTAGACAGGGAAATATCATAAGGTTATTTGCAAATATTTCATTGATGTACTGCAGCCCTCAGAACCAGTGTCCCTATCCAGGGGGAGCAATACCGCTAAGGGCAATCACCAGAGCAGAAGGTATCACTAACTAGAAACGAATGTTCAGAATTTTAGATCACAGGATGTACCAAAGAATACTTCAATAATAATTCACAAAATTACTAGTAGATTTATCAGAGCTAAAACAACTGAAAAGGGGTTTTCTAGGATATACGGTCAGGAAGTACAGTTGTGTTCAAAATTATTCAACCCCCACTGAAATTGAGTGTTTTGGCCAGTTTGACATTGATTTTGATCATTTCAGTCATCTTGTTTACAATTAAATCAAAGAGGCACTTGTAAGTCAGACAAATATAACATACCATTTATGATGAAATAACCACAAATGTCTTTTCTGTGCTCACATCATTATCAGTTTTATTCAACCCCCAATTGACATTCAATCTTAGTACTTAGTACAACATCCTTTTCCAGTTATAACAGCTTTTAAACATGAAGCATAGCTGTCTTGCAGCGGTTTACGGGTATCTTCGCCCATTCTTCATGGACAAAAGCCTCCAGTTCAGTCACATTCTTAGGCTTGCGCGCTGCAACTGCTTTCTTTAAGTCCCACCAGAGGTTCTCAATCGGATTTAAGTCTGGTGACTGTGATGGCCACTTCAAAATGTTCCAGCCTTTAATCTGCAACCATGCTCTAGTGGACTTGGAGGTATGCTTGGGATCATTGTCCTGTTGAAAGGTCCAACGTCTCCCAAGCCTCAGGTTTGTGACGGACTGCATCACATTTTCATCCAATATCTCCTGGTACTGAAGAGAATTCATGGTACCTTGCACACGCTGAAACTTCCCTGTACCTGTAGAAGCAAAACAGCCCCAAAGCATGATTGACCCCCCCGCCATGCTTCACAGTAGGCAAGGTGTTCTTTTCTTCATAGGCCTCCTCCAAACATAGCATTGATCCATGGGCCCAAACAGTTCTAATTTTGTTTCATCAGTCCATAGAATACTATCCCAAAACTTTTGTGGTTTGTCCACATGACTTTTGGCATACTGCAGTCGACTCTTCTTATTCTTTGGAGACAGCAAGGGGGTGCACTTGGGAGTTCTGGCATGGAGGCCTTCATTACGCAGTGTGCGCCCTATTGTCTGAGCTGAAACTTCAGTACCCGCATCTGACAAATCTTTTTCCAGTTCCTCAGCAGTCACACAGGGACTTTTCTCCACTTTGCTCTTCAGGTAGCGCACAGCAGTCGAAGTCAGCATCTTCTTTCTGCCACGACCAGGTAGCGTTTCAACAGTGCCCTTTGCCTTGAATTTGCGAATGATGCTTCCTATGGTGTCTCTTGGTATGTTTAACATCTTTGCAATCTTCTTATAGCCATTGCCCTTCCTGTGAAGAGAAATCACCTCCTCTCTTGTCTTCCTGGACCATTCTCTTGACTTCACCATGTTTGTCAACACACCAGTAAATGTCTAGAACAGGCATCCTCCAACTGCGGCCCTCCAGCTGTTGTAAAACTACAACTCCCACAATTTCCTGCTGTAGGCTAATACCAGTAGGCTGTTCGGGCATGCTGGCAGTTGTAGTTTTGCAACAGCTGGAGGGCCGCAGTTTGAGGATGCCTGGTCTAGAAGGAGCTGAGTATCACAGTCATTTTAAATCTGCCTAATTGGGGCTTATTATGCTTGATTGCTGCTCCTTGACATCCACAGGTATTTTCAATACCTGATCGAAAGCACTTGAATGAACCTCTGTTCTTAAGAGTGGTAGTCTTTAAGGGGTTGAATAATTGTGTCAACGAAGAAATCACAAAAAAAACATTTAATACTGTATTACAAAAACAATTGATGTCATTTTAGTTGCATTTGGTTCTTTAAAAAGTCCTTGTAAGATTTCATTATGAACACAATTACAAATGTACACTAAATTCCCTAAAACCCTTTACAGCATTGGGGGTTGAATAATTTTGAACACAACTGTATATACAGAACATGCCATTAATGTCTGAAAAGTGACCCCTATTCCCCTAACAAATACAGAATTGTTCTTACTTACATTTCCTTTTGAGATGACCAGCTTTGAGTAGAGACATGTTTTTACAAAACTCTGTTGGGAGTTGTTTATGTTATATGTGTCCTCTCAGTGCAAGGTTGGCAACCATCAAGAAATTTCTGGACAGTCCATAAAAATAGTCGACTTTTTTCTTGTGTCTGTGTCTTGTTTCTGTGATTTTTTTGAGGCTGGTGGTACTTGAGCAGATTATTTTAGTGGTAATTATCAGCATTTTACAGCTCACAGTAAATGCTGGTGATGAGGGTGTATCAGTATATTGAGCTAGAAATGTATTACTTATAATCTTTATCAGTCATTATGGCTTTTCAATTTTTCTGTAAAAAATGTTGGTCATGCTTTTGGGATATGTTGTCCCAAAAAAAGAAAAATTCTGGTTGGCAACCCTGGCAGCTGTGATGTTAATTGCAGCCTGTCAAGGGTTTTGCTAGCACGATAGTGTATTGAACATGTATCACGAGAAATTGGAGTTTGGAATTAAATTTGTGGTGTACAGAAGTACGGTAAAGGTGGACATATCTGAATAATAGATATATCAAAAAGGCTCAGTCCACATCCGAGTCAGTGTTTTGAAATAATGGTCAGCTCTCTGGTCTTGCTTGCGGGGTTGCTCAGTGGTTGGAATACATCCATATCCAAATAGAGAAAGTAGCCACAGCACTAAAATTCTCATGCAATAATTCAACTTATTTCATTAGTATTTCCAGCAAATACACAAGGAGGCCAACAATAATTTTACAGATATCTGTCCTTCCCAGACCCTGGCCATGGGAAAACATAGCAATGTGTGCCAGACAGAGTACTCGACTGTGTCAATGGCTTCCAGAAGCCACAACACTTTGCTGAGTATATTGTACAATGAATACCAACAGCAGGAAATGGGCTCCACTAACTTAAAGTGAGGTCAGTAGGGGTTACATTTAGTGATGAGCGGCAGGTGCCATATTCGATTTCGACGAAATTCGCGAATATTCGAATGAATATTCGTTTCATATTCGTCGAAATCGAATATTCGTCATTTTTTCTAGTTATCGCGATTAACATGCGATTTAAATAATCGCATATTGCGATTTGTACTTAAGGCTACTTTCCTATTGGTTTCATATCTAGAATTAGCGAGGATGACGAATATGACGAATGTAGCTCGTCTATTCTTCAAAACGAAGATAACGAGTATTCTACATCTTCGCTTTAGCTACCTATTCAGCCAACCTCGCTAATTCTAGCAATCAAATAGGAAGGTTGACTATAGAGACAGCTGTGTTTATTCGCTATGCGATTTTTTTTTTTTTTTAATAAATAGAATAATTATAATAATTATATCAAGTAATATAATTATTCTATTAAAAAAAAAAATCGCATAGCGAATTTAACACAGCTGTCTCTATAGTCAACCTTCCTATTTGATTGCTAGAATTAGCGAGGTTGACGAATAGGTTGCTAAAACGAAGATGTAGAATACTTCGTTATCTTCGTTTTGAGGAATATGACGAATACATTCGTCATATTCGCTATTCGCTAATTCTACCAAGCCAACCATAACTTCTGTGCTCATGGAGCGTCCCCATCACCATGGGAACGTCTCCATATACTAAAATGTACTGTCGGATTTGAGGAATTACGTTGAAATCGCAATGCGATTAATTCAAGTTATATTAATCGCATTGCGATTTCAACTTAGAGCTGGGTTTATAATGGGTCAGCTTGCTAGAATGAACGAAGTTAACGAATATGGAATATAGCAGCACTGCTAAGTTGAATTCGCAATGCGATTAATTTAACTTGAAGTAATCGCATTGCGATTTCAACTTAGCACTGCTTTCTTACATAGGTTAGAATTAACGAATATGGAATATAGCACTAGCAGTGCCAAGTTGAAATCGCAATGCGATTACTTCAAGTTAAATTAATCGCATTGCGAATTCAACTTAGCAGTGCTGCTATATTCCAAATTCGTTAACTTCGCTCATTCTAGCAAGCTGACCCATTATAAACTCAGCTCTAAGTTAAAATCGCAATGCGATTAATATAACTTGAATTAATCGCATTGCGATTTCAACGTAATTCCTCAAATCCGACAGTACATTTTAGTATATGTAGATTCTCCCATGGATGGGGACGCTCCATGAGCACGGAAGTCGGCAGAAGCGGCAATGGGCACTGACTAGAGCAGCCAGGAAGCCAGGAATCCTCAGGACAGGTAAGAACTACTGTTGGGAAGAGGGAAAGAAAAAAATATAACTAAAAAAAAAAAAAAAAAAAAACGAATATTCGAAATAGCGAATTTATAGCGCTATATTCGAAATATTCGCGAATTAGCGAAGTGCCGATATTCGCTAAAAAAATTCGCTTTTCGAATATTCGCGCTCAACACTAGTTACATTATGGCATTTGTTGTTTTGATGGGAAGAATAGTGATTCACTCTATAGTAAAAATAGACAAAGTTTGCGACAAAGCTATCAATGCAAATATGAACATAGCCTAAAAGCCCATGTACATAACATTGTCACATGTTTAACTTCTTGCCGACCGCCTCACGCAGGATTGCGTCCTGCGGGCGGTCGGTCTGTTCCTCGTTGACGCGCCCGCGTCATCTCGCGAGAGGCGAGATTTCCTGTGAACGCGCGCGTGCGCGCGCTCACAGGATCACGCCGGGAGAAGGTAAGCACAGCCTGCCAGCGCTGATCGTGCGCTGGCAGGCTGTAGAAGTCAAGATGGCATATCAGACGCTGTTTTGTTAACAGCGCCTGATATGCTTGCTGATCGTTCCTTTGGTGGTCCCTTTGCTTGGGACCACCAAAGAAACTTTTGTAAGTGCACCAAAACACCACACAGACCCCCCCACCCATCCACCCCACCCCCCACCCCGTTACTGATTAACCCCTGATTAACCCCCGATCACCCCATGTCACCCCCTGTCACCCCCTGACACTAATTACCCCCTGTAAGACTCATTCAGACGTCCGTATGTGTTTTGCGGATCCATGGATCCACGGATCCGCAGAAACACGGACACCAGCAATGTGCTTTCCGCATTTTGCGGATCCGCACATTGCCAGAACTATATAGAAAATGCCTTTTCTTGTCCGCAATTGCGGACAAGAATAGGACATGCTCTATCTTTTGCGGAGCTGCGGCCGGATGCTTGGGGGCCGAAACCCGGAAGTTTGCGGCCGCAGCTCCAGCAAATGCTGATGCGGCGAGCGCATAGTGTGCTCTCCGCATCACCGCCAGCCCCATTCACACTGAATGGGTCGGCATCTATTCCGCAGAATTTTTGCGGACGTGTGAATGGGGCCTTACTACTTTTTTTTTTGCACATTTTTGGCAGAGATTTATTCATCCACATTGATCGATGCGAATGAAAAATCTGTGCCGTTTTGTTTTTTTTTGCACATTTTATAGAGATTTTTTCATCCACATTGATTGATGCGAATGAAAAATCTGTGCCGCTTCATTTTTTTTTCTTTTCAGCCCAGAGGCTGAACGGAAAAATCTCATTACCCGTATGCTCAATATACGGAGAATCGCAGAAACTCCTAATGCTGGCCATACGTGTAATGATTGTGGAGACCTCAAATGCCAGGGCAGTATAAATACCCCACATGTGACCCCATTTTAGAAAGAAGACTCCCCAAGGTATTCCGTGAGGGGTATGGGGAGTTCATGTAAAATATTATTTTTTGTCACAAGTTAGTGGAATATGAGACTGTAAAAAAAAAAAAAAAAATCAATTTCCGCTAACTTGTGCCAAATTTTTTTTTCTGTGAACTCGCCATACCCCTCACGGAATACCTTGGGGTGTCTTCTTTCCACAATGGGGTCACATGTGGGGTATTTATACTGCCCTGGCATTTTAGGGGTCCTAAAGCGTGAGAATCCAAATGCGTAAAAATGGCCTGTAGAAATCCTAAAGGTACTCATTGGTTTTAGGCCCCTTTGCGCATCTTGGCTGCAAAAGTGACACATGTGGTATCGCCGAACTCAGGAGAAGTAGGGCAAGTTGGGGTGTATTTACATATACCATACTGTGTGTGAGAAATATCACTGTAAACGACAACTTTTTAAATTTTTTTATTCAAAGTTGTCAATTTACAGAGATATTTCTCTCACCCAGCATGGGTATATGTAAAAATACACCCCAAAACACATTGCCCTACTTCTCCTGAGTACGGCGATACCACATGAGTGACACTTTTTACAGCCTGGGTGCGCAAAGGGGCCCAAATTCCAACGAGTACCTTTAGGATTTACATGGCTGCTCACAATTTAGCCCCGCCCAAAATGCCAGAACAGTACAAACACCTCACAAATGACCCCATTTTGGAAAGAAGACACCCCAAGGTATTCGCTGAGGGGCATAGTGAGTCCATGAAAAATTTTACTTTTTGTCAAAAGTTAGCAGAAAGGTAGACTTTATGAGAAAAACAATAAAAATCAATTTCCGCTAACTTGTGCCAAAAAAATCTTCTATGAACTCGCCATGCCCCTCACAGAATACCTTGGGGTGTCTTCTTTCCAAAATGGGGTCACACGTGGGGTATTTATACTGCCCTGGCATTTTAGGGGCCCTAAAGCGTGAGAAGAAAAATGCGTAAAAATGCCCTCCTAAAAGGTACTCATTGGTTTTAGGGCCTTTGCATTTGGCTGCAAAGTGTCACCATGGTATCGCCGTACTCAGGAGAAGTAGGGCATGTGTTTGGGGTGTATTTACATATACCCATACTGTGTGTGAGAAATATCTCTGTAAATTGACAACTTTGAATAAAAAATGTAAAAAGTTGTCGTTTACAGCAATATTTCTCAAACGCAGCATGGGTATATGTAAAAATACACCCCAAAACACATTGCCCTACTTCTCCTGAGTACGGCGATACCACATGAGTGACACTTTTTGCAGCCAAGATGCGCAAAGGGCCCTAAAACCAATGAGTACCTTTAGGATTTCACAGGCCATTTTTACGCATTTGGATTCTCACGCTTTAGGGGCCCCTAAATGCCAGGTGAGTATAAATACCCCACATGTGACCCCATTTTGGAAAGAAGACACCCCAAGGTATTCCGTGAGGGGCATGGCGAGTTCACAGAATTTTTATTTTTTGGCACAAGTTAGCGGAAATTGATATATTTTTTTATTTTTTATTTTGTTTTTTACAAAGTCTCATATTCCACTAACTTGTGACAAAAAATAAAATTTTACATGAACTCACCATACCCCTCACGGAATACCTTGGGGTGTCTTCTTTCTAAAATGGGGTCACATGTGGGGTATTTATACTGTCCTGGCATTTTAGGGGCCCCTAAAGCGTGAGAAGAAGTCTGGAATCCAAATGCGTAAAAATGCCCTAGAAATCTTAAAGGTACTCATTGGTTTTAGGCCTTTGCATTCAGGCTGCAAAAGTGTCACACATGGTAGTCGCCAGATTAGGAGAAGTAGGGCACGTGCTGGGGTGTATTTTTATATATACCTATACTGTGTGTGAAAATATCTCTGTAAACGACAACTTTTAAAAAATTTTATACAAAGTTGTCAGTTTACAGAGATATTTCTCTCACTCCAACATGGGTATATGTAAAAATACACCCTAAAACACATTGCCCTACTTCTCCTGAGTACGGCGATACCACATAAGTGACACTTTTTGCAGCCTGGGTGCGCAAAGGGGCCCAAATTCCAACGAGTACCTTTAGGTTTTACATGGCGGCTCACAATTTAGCCCCGCCCAAAATGCCAGAACAGTAAACACACCCCACAAATGACCCTTCGAAAGTAGACACCCTAAGGTATTCACTGAGGGGCATAGTGAGTCCGTCTGAGATTTCTTTTTTTTGCCAGAAGTTAGCAGAAATTGAAACTTTTTTTTTTTTTTTTCTCAGAAAGTGTCATTTTCCGCTAACTTGTGAAAAAATGAAATGATACATGAACTCACCATGCCCCTCCGCGAATACTTTGGGGTGTCTTCTTTCTAAAATGGTGTGATTTGGGGGTATTTATACTTTCCTGACATTCTAGCACCTGAAGAAACATGACAGGCGCTCAGAAAGTCAGAGCTGCTTCAAAATGCAGAAATTCACTTTTTGCACCATAGTTTGTAAACGCTATAACTTTTACCCAAACCAATAAATATACACTTATTGGACTTTTTTTATCAAAGACATGTAGAACAATAAATTTAGAGAAAAATTTATATAGAAATGTAGTTTTTTTTGAAAAATTTTACAACAGAAAGTGAAAAATGTCATTTTTTTGCAAAAATATCGTTAAATTTGTATTAATGGCAAAAAAAGTAAAAATGTCAGCAACAATGAAATACCACCAAATGAAAGCTCTATTAGTGAGAAGAAAAGGAGGTAAAATTCATTTGGGTGGTAAGTTGCATGACGGAACAATAAACGGTGAAAGTAGTGTAGTGCGGAATTGTAAAAAGTGGCCTGGTCATTAAGGGTGTTTAAGCTAGGGGGGCTTAAGTGGTTAAACCCTGTAAGGTGTCTTGCCACTGTAAGTACGTGTGCTGTCATATTCTTCCATAGAAACAATAGGGTAGATCTATGATCATACTTGTATGTAGAATCCATCAGGCATTTTGCCAGTTCTTTAGGCGTCATGCTAGAGACATGTCTTTGTTTAGCTCTATTTCTCTGATGTTTTTTATGTAAACATAAATTTCACCTTTCCTTGTTCTAGTCTAAGCCATGTTGAGTTGCATCTGGGTGTCTAAAAGTAGACCAGCTTCAAAGTGGTATAGCAAATGGTGTAAAATTCTGTAACACATTGTTTCGTAGGATCATCAGTTTCACCATCACATGGTGCAAGTGTACGCTATTCATAAATATGTCACAAAATAAAAACGGTGGAGGCAATCAATTCTAGTATACAATTGAAGGGAACCAGCATTCAATGCTGCAGATACTTTTCAAACTTTTATTGCATGATGGTCAACTCTACTGTAAAGATGACCAAATCACTCAAAATCTGAGTTTAATTCAGTCAAAATGGTCAACTGATTCGATTGGGGTCCAAATCAGTTTAAGCAAAAACTGTACAACACGTGTACTACCATAAATCTAGTAGCATTATAGAATCCTAGTGAGAACTCTGTGTCAGGTCATCTCACATATTAAATTTAATTTTTTTTGGTATAAAAACCGTATACATCAGTGATTGATAACAAAAGTGAATGCAATTAATCCAGCATATAGAATTAATATACAGGCTAGGGAAACAATTTACCTCTGAGTGTTAGGCTACTTTCACACTAGTGTTTTGGCTTTCCGTTTGTGAGATCCGTTCAGGGCTCTCAAAAGTGTTCCAAATGGATCAGATTTGCCCTAATGCATTCTGAATGGAAAAGGATCTGCTCAGAATGCATCAGTTTGCCTCCGTTCAGTCACCATTCCGCTCTGGAGGCGGACACCACAATGCTGCCTGCAGCGTTTTGCTGTCCACCTGACAAAGCAGAGCCAAACTGATCCATCCTGGCACACAATGTAAGTCAATGGGGATGGATCCATTTTCTCTGACACAATCTGGCACAATAGAAAATGGATCCATCCCCCATTGACTTTCAATGGCATTCAAGACGGATCAGTCATGGCTATGGAAGAGATAATACAACCGGGTCCATTCATGATGGATGCATGCGGTTGTATTATTGTAACAGAAGCGTTTTTGCAGATCTATGACGGATCTGCAAAAAAACGCTAGTGTGAAAGTAGCCTTAACATCAAATTAACTGTCAGGCCTCAATCATCCATTTCCTTTCATTCTATTTCCACACGGTTGGAACTTAATATTTTTGGGGATTGTTCAATTTAATAAAACCATCAGTACTCCAATACGCAGGCTAGGGCAGTAATTTAGCTGTGAGTGTTAATGTGAAATTGAGCATCAGACCTGGCTCTTAATCATCCATTTTTTTGGGGGGGGATTGTTCAATATAATGAAACCAGCATGCATACGTGATTACTACAACAATACACAGGGTAGCTCTCAAAAGTATCTGTGACTGATAACAAATTTAGACTTAAATCCAGTTTCTTTTAATTCTGTCTCCACAAGTTTCTAATCAATTTTTTGGGGAGGCGTTGTTGACTATATTCAAACCAGCATATATACATGATTACTACACCAATACATACAGTAGTGCACACCATTATCTGAAAGGCCCAAAAATTTTAGGGCTAATAAAGGTTTCCAAATGAAAGACTTAGAGACAGAATTTGGGTAGTAGCAGCACAAGCTACCCGGCCAATATTAGTAGGTTCCAGTTGTCTTTGCTTGCTTTGGAAAGACGCAACCTTATTGTTGAGGAAAGGAAGGATGAGATTATGGGCTCACTCCTCCTCTCAGTCACAGCAGGTTGACATGGAGGTGACTTTTGAGCCTGACACTGTTCCTTGGAGCCAGTGGTCACAGTTCCTCCTCCTCCTTCTCCTTGCAGCCCAAGAGAAGGCTTTCACTGGATCCCTCTCAGTCTTAACTGCCCATTTCTAGAGGGGCACCTTCCTTTTTCCTAAGAAGTGGCAAGAAAATGCCACCACACCATAAGGCAGATAGTCAAGAAAGTCTCCCTGTTGACGACGTGTGTGAGAGTCATCAACGTTTGGGCTGCCCTGAGGAGGAGTTTAGGGAGGAGGCTGGGAACTCCATGCATACCTGTGTTGATGATGGTGTTAATAGTGGTACCTGTAGCCACAGCATTGGAGGTGGAGGCAGAGACAGTGGCAGTTGAGGAAAATGCAGAGCAGGGGAGGGGGGCTTAGGAGCTCACCATGATATCTCACAGTCTGATAAAAGCGGCAGGGAGGGTCAGGACTCCAATGACCATTGTGTGTCGGATCAGGGGCCATAGGAGGAGGCAACATAAGTGGAGAAGGGCGATGACATCAGCAATAAAGAGCAGAGGCCTTATACCTCTGAAAGAACAGCCAGAGGTACGTCTGCTTTGGGATCTGGTGATGCCGCTGATGTGGGTGGGTTAGCCCCAAAAGGTGCCTGAGCTAAGCTCAGCTTATCTGCCTGTAGCTGTGTGCGAGCAACTCCCGTGTGGTGCTTTTTCTCCACAAGGCAAGCACACAAAACTACAGCAGTGTTCAAGATCTGCAGGAGTAAAACAAGCCATGGCCATTCAAACACAATTATAGGCATCAGTGTTTTATTTCAGAACATGAGGTGGCATCACCGGGTCATTTGGGGAAAATACAACTGGCCAGCACTCCCAATCAGAAAAAGTCTGTCCTTCTTTTCCTGGTTCTCTTTGTGGAAGCCAACCCACATCCCCAAATAGGGATGACCGAAGCGAGATTTGGCTCCAAATTTATTTTAATGCTGTACGGAGATCCGTCTCCGTACATCATTAAGATGTATGAGCTCCTGCGAGGTGAATAAGAACGGGATTTGGTTTTTGAACTTATTTCCGAGGTACCAATCGGTACTGAAGCTGACTTCGGATACCTGTTTTAAAAGGGTTTTTAGTAGTGATGAACGAGTATGCTCGGCCGAATATCCGTTCGGCTCCAGCATCGCTATGCTCGGCACATAGCAGTACTTGGCTGAGTATCGCATGTGCTCGAGCGAAATGCTCAAGTCTCCGCCCCGCATGTTTCATGGGTTTTAAGCAGCCAATAAAGGTGCAGGTAAGTACTGCCCTCACTGTAATGCCAGTAGCCATGTTGGCTGCTGGCATTACAATGATTGGCTGGCCGGAACGTGTCATCGGGTGTTATATAGTACCCGATAACGCATGTTCGGCTCAGATGTAGAAAGAGAGAGCATCGAGTAGGAAGGGAAAGACAGAGCAGGGACCGAATTTGAGCGATTTTAGTTAGAGAAAGCTTTTAAAAGATCCAAAAGTCCTCTAAAGGACTACTGTGTGTGTGTGTTTTAGATCAACAATATATTTAACAGCAGTGTCAGGGACATCTGTGCTAAGGAAGGGACAGATAGTGCAGGGAGACAAATTTGCTGTATTTAATACCAAAAGCTTTTCAAAGAACCCAAAGTTTTTTTTAAGGGCTACTGTGTGTTGGACAGCAGCAAAATATTTTTATTTTATACCCATTAGTGACATATACTGTACATCATCCGAAGACTGACTCTTTAATAATCTGGGTCACATCTAGTGTCCATAATCTGTGGTGTTCTCTGTAGCCAATACTGTCCTGCATCATAAAACACTGTCTGTGTTACAAATTCCAATAATCTGGGCATAATATAGTGTCCAAAATATGCGGTGCTCTACAACCAACACTGTCCTGCTCAGAAAACACTGTCAGTATTGCAAATTCCAATAATCTGGTCCTAATATAGTGTCTGTAATCTTTGGTGTTCTATAACCAATACTGTCCTGCCTCAGAAAACACTGTCAGTATTACAAATTCCAATAATCTGGGCCTAATATAGTGTCCGTAATCTGTGGTGTTCTATACCCAATACTGAACTGCATCTGAAAACAGTGTGTATATTACAAATTCCTTTAATCTGAACCTAGTGTAGTGTCCAAAATCTGTTGGTTTTTGTATCCTATACTGATCTGCATCTAAAAACACTGTCTATAATAAAACTTTCATTAACCACTTCAGCCCCCCTAGCTTAAACACCCTTAATGACCAGGCCACTTTTTACAATTCCGCACTACACTACTTTCACCGTTTATTTCTCCGTCATACAACTTACCACTGTGGGGAGTCGCTCAGGTAGATAGCGGTGCGGGTGCAGTACAGAGGCAAAAGGGAGTCCAGAAAGTGCAGAAAACAGTGTTTTATTCACACTTGCACAAAACAAACAGTGAAAAGTCTCTTGGTGTTAATTCACACACAGCAGAAAAACGTGATGCAAAACCAAACAGTCCAATGCAGGTTACAATCACCTGGGAGGTTTTAGGTGCAGGTTCGCACCTGGCTGTCAGCCCAGCCGCAGGACAAACCACCTCAGATTTTCAGGCCGTCTGCACTCCTCCCTGCTGGGGCTCTTGCTTCCAGCCCAGAGAACTCCACATAGCACAGAATGGATCAGAATTCCCAAACGCCAGTGATTCCACAGCCTAACAGCAGCTCCAGGACAATCACTCTCAGCTGCTGAGGAGGCTGCCCTTTAAAGTCCCGGATAAACCCGGCCTGGACCGTGGGGAGTAGGCACCCACCCAACTCTTTGCCTACTCCCAGTAAGAGCCGGCCCGGATTGGCTTTGCAGCCAAACTAAATAGCAAGGTGTCAAGCAGCACTAGCTGCTGCTGACACACCAAAAATCCGGCTCTTACCTCACCGAGGCCAGGAACCTCGGTGACACGTACCTCCCGTCGACCACAGTACCTTGCACCTTACCACACCACCCAAATGAATTTTACCTCCTTTTCTTCTCACTAATAGAGCTTTCATTTGGTGGTATTTCACTGCTGCTGACATTTTAACTTTTTTTGCCTTTAATACAAATTTAACGAAATTTTTGCAAAAAAATTACATTTTTCAATTTCTGTTGTAAAATTTTTCAAAAAAAACTACATTTCTATATAAATTTTTCTCAAAATTTATTGTTCTACATGTCTTTGATAAAAAAAAAGTCCAATAAGTGTATATTTATTGGTTTGGGAAAAAATTATAGCGTTTACAAACTATGGTGCAAAAAAGTGAATTTCGGCATTTTGAAGCAGCTCTGACTTTCTGAGCACCTGTCATGTTTCTTCAGGTGCTAGAATGTCAGGATAGTATAAATTCCCCCCAAATCACACCATTTTAGAAAGAAGACACCCCAAAGTATTCGCGGAGGGGCATGGTGAGTTCATGTATCTTTTCATTTTTGTTACAAGTTAGCGGAAAATGACACCGAGAAAAAAAAAAGTTTCAATTTCTGCTAACTTCTGGCAAAAAAACAAAAAATCTCAGACGGACTCACTATGCCCCTCAGTGAATACCTCGGGGTGTCTACTTTCCGAAATGGGGTCATTTGTGGGGTGTAAGTTTACTGTTCTGGCATTTTGGGCGGGGCTAAATTGTGAGCCACCATGTAAAAGCTAAAGGTACTCGTTGGAATTTGGGCCCCTTTGCGCACCCAGGCTGCAAAAAAGTGTCACTTATGTGGTATCGCCGTACTCAGGAGAAGTAGGGCAATGTGTTTTGGGATGTATTTTTACATATACCCATGTTGGGTGAGAGAAATATCTCTGTAAATTGTCAACTTTGTATAAATTTTTTTTAAAGTTGTCGTTTACAGAGATATTTTTCACACAAAGTATGGGTATATATAAAAATACACCCCAAAACACATTGCCCTACTTCTCCTGAGTACGGCGATACCACATGTGTGCCACTTTTTTGCAGCCTGGGTGCGGAAAGGGGCCCTAAAACCAATGAGTACCTTTAGGATTTCACAGGCCATTTTTACGCATTTGGAATCCAGACTTCTTCTCACGCTTTAGGGGCCCCTAAAATGCCAGGACAGTATAAATACCCCACATGTGACCCCATTTTGGAAAGAAGACACCCCAAGGTATTCCGTGAGGGGTATGGTGAGTTCATGTAAAATTTAATTTTTTGTCACAAGTTAGTGGAATATGAGACTTTGTAAAAAACAAAATAAAAAAATAAAAAATATCAATTTCCGCTAACTTGTGCCAAAAAATAAAAATTCTGTGAACTCGCCATGCCCCTCACGGAATACCTGGGGTGTCTTCTTTCAAAATGGGGTCACATGTGAGTATTATACTGACCTGGCATTTTAGGGGCCCCTAAAGCGTGAGAATCAAATGCGTAAAAATGGCCTGTGAAATCTAAAGGTACTCATTGGTTTTAGGGCCCCTTTGCGCACCCAGGCTGCAAAAAAGTGTCACTCATGTGGTATCGCCGTACTTAGGAGAAGTAGGGCAATGTGTTTTGGGGTGTATTTTTACATATACCCATGCTGCGTGTGAGAAATATCGCTATAGCGACAACTTTTTAAATTTTTTATTCAAAGTTGTCAATTTACAGAGATATATCTCTACCCAGCATGGGTATATGTAAAACACCCCAAACACATTGCCTACTTCTCCTGAGTACAACGATACCACATGACTGACACTTTTTTGCAGCCAAGATGCGCAAAGGGGCCCAAATTCCAATGAGTACCTTTTAGGAGGGCATTTTTACGCATTTTTCTTCTCACGCTTTAGGGCCCCTAAAATGCCAGGGCAGTTGAAATGCCCCACATGTGACCCCATTTTGGAAAGAAAACACCCCAAGGTATTCCATGAGGGGCATGGCGAGTTCATAGAAGATTTTTTTTTTTTTGGCACAAGTTAGTGGAAATTGATTTTTTATTGTTTTTTCTCGCAAAGTTTCCCTTTCCGCTAACTTTTGACAAAAAGTTTAATTTTTCATGGACTCATTATGCCCCTCAGCGAATACCTTGGGGTGTCTTCTTTCCAAAATGGGGTCACATGTGAGGTATTTATACTGCCCTGGCATTTTAGGGGCCCTAAAGCATGAGAGAAAATGCGTAAAAATGCCCTCTAAAAGGTACTCATTAGAATTTGGGCCCCTTTGCGCATCTTGGCTGCAAAAAAGTGTCACTCATGTGGTATCGCCGTACTCAGGAGAAGTAGGGCAATGTGTTTTGGCGTGTATTTTTACATATACCCATGCTGGGTGAGAGAAATATCTCTGTAAATTGACAACTTTGAATAAAAAAATTAAAAAAGTTGTCGTTTACAGCGATATGTCTCACACACAGTATGGGTATATATAAAAATACATCCCAAAACACATTGCCCTACTTCTCCTAAGTACGGCGATACCACATGTGTGACACTTTTTTGCAGCCAAGATGCGCAAAGGGGCCCTAAAACCAATGAATACCTTTAGGATTTCACAGGGCATTTTTACGCATTTGGATTCTCACGCTTTAGGACCCCTAAAATGGCAGGGCAGTATAAATACCCCACATGTGACCCCATTTTGGAAAGAAGACACCCCAAGGTATTCTGTGAGGGGTATGGCGAGTTCACAGAAAAAAATAAAATTGGCACAAGTTAGCGGAAATAGATTTTTTTTTTTTTTTTTTACAGTCTCATATTCCACTAACTTGTGACAAAAAATAAAATTTTGCATGAACTCACCATACCCCTCACGGAATACTTTGGGGTGTCTTCTTTCTAAAATGGGGTCACATGTGAGGTGTTTGTACTGCCTTGGCTATTTGAAGGTCTTTGCAATCATTACACGTATGGCCAGCATTAGGAGTATCTGCGATTCTCCTTATATTGAGCATACGGGTAATGAGATTTTTTTTTTTCCGTTCAGCCTCTGCGCTGAAAAAAAAAAAAAAAATGAACGGCACAGATTTTTTCATTCGCGTCGATCAATATGGATGAAAAAATCTCTGCCAAAATCAGTGACTGCGGTGCGGTGGGCTGGGCGCTAGCTACCTAACAAGTAGCTAACTAACTGGCGGTGATAGGGGACCCTTATGCCCCATTCACACGTCCGAAATTCTGTTTGCGGAACGGAATTGTGGACCTATTCATTTCTATGGGGACAGACTTTGTCCCGCTCGGATCCGGAATTACGGATCCGCGCTTCCGGGTCTGCACTTCCGTTCCGCAAAAATATAGAACATCTCCTATTCTTGTCCGCAATTGCGGACAAGAAAAAGCATTTTCTATATAGTTCTGGCAATGTGCGGATCTGCAAAATGCGGAAAGCACATTGCCGGTGTCCGTGTTTTGAGGATCCGCGGATCCGATCCGCGGATCTGTGAATCCACGGATCCAATCCGCGGATCCGTGAATCCACGGTTCCGCAAAACGCATATGGACGTCTGAATGGAGCCTTACAAGGGGTGTGATCAATGACAGGGGGGTGATCAGGGGGTCTAGATGGGGTGATCAAGGGGTTAATAAGTGAGGGGGTGGGGGGTTAGTGTAGTGTTTGGTGCAACTTTACAGTGTTACCTGGTCCTCTGGTGGTCGATCCCAGCAAATGGGACCACCAGAGGACCAGGTAGCAGCTATATCAGACGCTGTTCACAAAACAGCGTCTGATATAGCTGTCTGATGCGATATAATTCGCATCTACAGCCTGCCAGCGATGGATCATCGCTGGCAGGCTGTAGCTCAACTGCCGAGACGCGATTCACTGTGAACGCGCGCGCGTTCACAGCAAGTCACGGCTCTCGCGAGATGACGCGCCGATGCGTCATCTCAGAGCTACAGGACCGCCCGCAGGACGCATCCCTGCGTTAGGCGGTCCTGTAGCGGTTAATCTGGGCCTAGTGTAGTGTCCAAAATCTGTTGGTTTTTGTATCCAATACTGAACTGCATCTAAAAACACAGTCTATATTACAACTACCATTAATCTGGGCCTAGTATAGTGTCCAAAATCTGTTGTTTTTGTATCCAATACTGAACTGCATCTAAAAACACAGTCTATATTACAACTACCATTAATCTGGCCCAAGTATAGTGTCCAAAACCTGTTGGATTTTGTATCCAATACTGAACTGCATCTAAAAACACTGTCTATATTACAACTTCCATTCATCTGGGCCTAGTATAGTGTCCAAAATCTGTTGGTTTTTGTATCCAATACTGAATTGCATCTAAAAAAAACACTGTCTATATTACAACTTCCATTAATATGGGCCTAGTATAGTGTCCAAAATCTGTTGGATTTTGTAGCCTATACTGAACTGCATCTAAAAACACTGTCTATATTACAACTTCCATTAATCTGGGCATAGTATAGTGTCCAAAATCAGTTGTTTTTTGTATCCTATACTGAACTGCATATGAACACAGTGTGTATATTGCAACTTCCATTAATCTGGGCCTAGTATAGTGTCCAAAATATGTTGTTTTTTGTATCCTATACTGAACTGCATCTGAAAACAGTGTCTATTACAACTTCCATTAATCTAGGCCTAGTGTAGTGTCCAAAATCGGTTGGTTTTTGTATCCAATGCTGAACCAGCACACTTGGTGAATGTTGCGGATGCCGGGAGCGAGTCGTACCCTGGGATGGCACAGGTGCTACCCATGCCCAGGATTGCGGGCCCTACGTCCATCAAGGTCTCTGACAGCAGCTATGTTACTGGCTCCAACCCCCACTTCTCCTCCTCTGCCGCCTCCACTTCCACCTCCAGCAGCAGTCAGCCATCAGTAGCTAGCTGGAAGCAGTGTAGCACTGCTGTGGGTAAGCGTCAACAGGCCGTGCTGAAGCTGATCTACTTAGGGAAGAGCTGTGGCAGGGTATAAGGGACCAGACCGAGCCGTGGCTCTCGACACTCAACCTACAACCAGGCATGGTTGTGTCTGACAATGGCCATAACTTGGTGGTGGCTTTGGAGATCAGCAACCTGACACAAATTCCATGCCTAGTCCACGTCTTAAACTTAGTGGTTCAGCGGTTTATAAAAACCTACCCCAATTTGGCAGAGCTACACTTGAAGGTGCGCTCCATGTGTGCCCATTTCTGCAAGTCATCCACAGCTTCATCCGGTCTGTCAACGCTACAGCAGCGCTTGCGGCTTCCAGCTAACCGACTGTTGTGCGACGTAAGCACTTGCTGCAACTTTACGTTCTACATGTTGGCCAGGCTTTGTGAGCAGCAGAGTGCAGTTGTCGAATACCAGCTGCAACATGTTTGTCGCCTTTACAGTCAACTGCCACTATTCACGAGCGAGGAGTGGGCATTGATGTCAGACCTCTGTGAGGTTTTAAAAAACTGGGATTAATCCACACAGATAGTTAGTGGCGATAACGTTATTATCAGCGTAACCATCCCACAGCTGTGTCTTCTCAAACGATCGCGGCTCACAATTAAGGACGGCGCTCTGAGTGTGGCAGACCGGGAAATGGGGGAAAACATTACACAGGGTGATAGCCAGACCACCCACAGTTTGTCTTATCAGCGCAAATTGGGCCATGAAGAGGAGGAGGAGCTGTTACAGAGGGTAGTATCCATGGAACTTTAATTCCATCTGTTCAGCGTGGATGGGCAGAAGAGGAGGATGAGGGGATGGAGAGTCGTCCTGATGTTGAAATCGATGTCTTGCCTGTTGGTACTCTAGCACACATGGCTGACTTCATGTTAGGCTGCCTTTCCCGCGAACCTCACGTTATATGCATTTTAAATAACACAGATTACTGGGTGTTCACCCTTCTCGACCCCCGCTACAAAGAGAACTTCTCATCTCTCATTCCTGAGGTGGAGAGGATGAGTAAAACCGTGCAATACCAGAAAGTACTTGTTGACAGATTGCTCCAAAATTTTCCATCTGACATCGCGGCCGGCAGAGTCCATACTTCCTTAGGCAACCGAGAAAGGGAGACAAGGGGAACACACAGCAGTTCCAACAAAGGCAGGGCAACAGTCACCAAGGCATGGGACACTTTCATGACACCCCGCCAGCAACTGCGCCCTGAAGCATGGCCTAGTGGCACAAAGAGGGAAAAGTTTTTGAAGATGGTGAAGGAATACATCGCAGACCATGTCAGCCTCAGTGCCTTACAACTACTGGGTGTCCAAGCTGGACACGTGGCACGAACTTGCGCTCTATGCCTTGGAGGTGCTGGCCTGCTCGGCTGCCAGCGTTTTGTCTGAGCGTGTATTTAGTGCTGCTGGTGGCATTATAACAGATAAGCGTATCCGCTTGTCCACTGACGATGCTGACAGATTGACTCTGATAAAAATGAACAAGGCCTGGATTGCCCCTTACTTCTCAACTCCACCAGAGGAGAGCTAAGCTGATGAAGAACATAAAGGAAATTTTAATGTATTGTTTATAATGTACTCAGTCTACTGTAGTGTATTCCCATGCACGTTTTCCACCCCAAAAAGTGTATATGGTTGAATCTTGTTTTCTCCTCCTCCAGATTTTAAATATTCACTCCACTGCAATTTTTAAAGAGGGTCAGCTCACCAGCAGGCCCTCAACCATAATATTTTAGACAGTCAGTTCATCAGCAGGCCCTCACCTATAATGTTTTAGAGGGTCAGCTCACCAGTAGGCCCTACACCTTAATGTTTTATAGTGTCAGCTCACCAGCAGGCCCTTAAGCATAATTTTTTACAGGGTCAGCTCACAAGCAGGCCCTAAACCATAATGTTTTAGAGGGTCAGCTCACCAGCAAGCCCCTCACTCCTCATGTTTTAGAGGGTCAGCTCAACAGCAGGCCCTCAACCATAATGTTTTAGAGGGTCATCTTACCAGCAGGCCCTCAACCATAATGTTTTATAGGGTCAGCTCACCAGCAGCCCCTCGCCCCTAATGTTTCAGAAGGTCAGCTCAGCAGCAGGCCCTCGCCAGTAATGTTTTTGAGGGTCACCAGAAGGCCACCAATCATAATTTCCAAAGGTGTGTATGATTCCCTCCTTTGTGTGTAACAAAGTGTGTATTGTAGTGGCAGTTCCTTGTAATTTTTGGCAGCCCTTTCACTTAGTGCATAGGCTTTATGAGTGTAGGAGTCCCACTACCTGAACAATTGTACCACAATGTGAATGGGGCCCTCCTTTATGTGATATACAGGCTGTTTCGGAGTGCCTCTTGCTTGTAATTTTTGGCAGCACTTGGACTTTATATACAATTGAATATACAGGAAAGAATGATTCCTAACAATTTTTCCTGAAAAATTGATTATTATTATTATTATATATTTTTTTTTTTTTTTTGGGGGGGGGGGGGGGGTATGGGCGTATTTTTGTTAGTATGTATACAAATCGGACAACATCGTTCATGGCAGTGACCTGGGAGTCCAAGATGCATCAAGAAATCATCCCCATGCTGTTCCTGATCCTTTTCGGTGGTGTTTCTGTCCCTTTCAGACCTTTACTAATGGACCAGACACCCTCCCCTCTTCAGAACAGGGGGTGTCTGGTTGTCTCCCATTGACTTCCATTATACTCGGGTGCTCGGCCGAGCACACGAACAATAGCTATGAGTTCGGCTCAAACACCTGAATAGTTTGGTGCTAGCTCATCAATAGTTTTCAGGTGTAATAATCAAATAATGAAGTTATTCACTGAAGTCCCGCGACACTTCGGTGATAACTCACTTCGTCTTGCCAAAGTGCATACATTTTAATGCGGTACTGAGATGGATCTCTGTACAGCAATAAAACAAATTTTGGATCTTGCATCTGAACCTCGCTTCTCTCATTCCAAAACAATAAGGAATCTTTGTCATCATCACCTCCATCACCTTCTTCTTCTCCTGCTAAGACTCCTTCTTGTCCTCAGCTCAATCGTGAGACATCTGTAACGGAATGTTTGGCCATAAAAAACTTTTCTTCACCAGCAATTAGCTTGCCTACAAGCTGTACTCCCACCTGGCCACGTTGCTGGCGGTACAGTATCATTGTAGTACTCTCATGTGGTGGAGGATGCGGGGCACTCCTCCGATTCTTCCTGTGCGGCAAGCTGCACTCCATGGTGGACAACTGGAGCAGCTATTGCAGGCATGGAAAATACATGTATTTCACGGCCCACTGGGTCAATATTTTTTTGCGGTAGTGGAGAGGCAGCATCCCAGCAACATGGCCAGGTCTTTTGTCCCCCACGATATTATTGGGCTGGCTATCACAGCAAGCACTTATTTGCTTCCTTCCTCCCACACCTCCTCCCTCCTATCACATGTGTCAAGTCACGTGTTGCCATGAGGTGTTGGCGCTGATTGGCCTGGGCAAGAGTAGCCACATGGAAGAGCAGTTGCTAAAATACATCAAGGAGCAAACATCCCACTGGCTGTCACCTCGCTGACTCCAATTGGGCAAGGTGGTCAGCGACAATGGGCACAACATCCTGGCCACTCTAAACCTAGGAGAAATAACACATGCTCCCGGCATGGCTTTTTTTTTAAATGCTCTGGCTTGCACAACATGCAGTCAATGTCCAGAAAACTGTTGCTTTTTTTCAGACATTCTCACATGGTTAGGAATGCTCTCCTGGACTTGCAGCTACACCGCTTAATCAACATTGCACATACTTGAAAGTCTGTACCAGCAGCGGAAAACCTTGAACGATTTTGTCATGCACAAGACTGCCTCAGCACTGAGCATGTGTTGTTTTCAGGTTGGGCAGTGGCATCTCATGCCTTTCATGCTGCAACTGTCCTTCATCACCCTCACAGGTGGCAACAAAAGAGGAGAAAGAACACCTAACACATCTTGCATAGTTGTCCCCACAGTGAGAAACTCCCATGGGGGAGGAGGAGGAGGTGCTGCTACTTGAGGAGGAGGAGGAAAAGGAGTCAAAATTGGGGGAGAAAGAGGATGATGATGATGACAGTGACACCGGCCACGATACCCAATTGTCTCAGTTGGGAAGGAGGTGGAAAGAACTGGCTCCTCGGGCACGCTGACCAGAATTGCGAACTGTAGACTTGCTTGCTTACGCAGTGGGTTGGGGACAAGTGGTTCCGGGAGATCAAGCAGTTTGATGATTTCTGGATAGCCATGCTTTTATGCCCTCACTATCAAGGCAAAATGGGGATATTTTTTTTCTTTCACAGAAAGGGAAGGCAAATTACGGTATTACCAGGAAACAGTGTGTATGTATCTTGCTGCAGCTTATGGCAATCAGACAACTGCCACCACCGTGTCTGAAAGGAAGGTTCCTCTTCGCCCCCTGCAGAGTCACCCTCCCGACTCCATGAGCAGCAGAAGCCACAGCAGCATCCATTTCAGTCTCCTCAACATGATGGAGCAATTTTTCCACATGCCATGCCAGGCTGAGGCCCGTCAGCAAGTCAACAGCTCCCACTTCAAGGCCCAGATTCAGGTTTACCTAAACTCTGGCCAGTCTCTGGTGCATAAAATATACCTTGACCCTATGGATTTCTGGGCAGGCAGACAGGAACAGTGGCCCAAACTAGCACAGCACACGCTCTATTTTCTTTCTTGCCCAGTCTTCAATGTCATCTTGGAGAGGGTTTTCAGTGCCCCAGGAAAACAGATCAAGTTGTCCTCCGCCAGTGTCCAAAACATCACTTCTGTGAAAATGAACCAAGACTGGATTGGGGAGGATTTTCACAGTGATGACTAGATCTGGCCTTGCTGGTGGTGCCTCATCCTGCCACTGTTCCTGCCTGCCTCCATCATTCCACTGCCACCCATCATCTTCTGTAAGGCTGCTGCTGCCTTCATCATGCTGCTCTCTGCCCGCCAACATGTAATGTATGGCTGCTGCGGCTCCTCGCTACTAATCCCCTACTGCCACCATCATTAATGCAAAGTATCTACCACTAACACTACTACAACTACTTATTCTACTACTATCCATAGAAACCATGCAGCTTTTAGAGCCGCTACTATTGCGGCCACATGCCACTATATCCATACTGTACCCTTTCCACATCCACACTGCACTGCTGCTGCGCCCTATTAAAAGGGAGAATTTTTTTAGGCTCGTTCACAACAAGCCACTTTTGCTTCTGACAACCAAGACTTTTGTGTGTTATATCGGCAGGCATTCTGACCCTGTTGAAGCAAAATTTTTGGACTCTTGGTCACCCAAGCCAGTTTTTACATTTTTTTAAATCATATAAGACCATGTTTAAATATCACCTGCCCCTGATAAGGGACACATTTTGGAAGCTTTGGAATATGAAAAAGCATGAGACATGTGTTTTTAAACACTGTGTATGTTAACGGCATCAAAGTGCGTTTAACCACAGCTAGAGTTGAGCGAACACCTGGATGTTCGGGTTCGAGAAGTTCGGCCGAACTTCCCGAAAATGTTCGGGTTTGGGATCCGAACTCAACCCGAACTTCACCCCGAACCCGAACCTCATTGAAGTCAATGGGGACCCGAACTTTTGGGCACTAAAAAGGCTGTAAAATAGCCCAGGAAAGGGCTAGAGGGCTGCAAAAGGCAGCAAAATGTAGGTAAACCCCCTGCAAACAAATGTGGGTAGGGAAATTACTTAAAATAAAATAAAATAAATAAAAATGTAACTTGTAGGAGGAGGAGGTGGAATAGGAGGTTGGGGTGGCATCAGGTGGGAATGCTATGGGAGTTGATGTTATCATCACAGCCAAAAAGGATCCATGTCTGCCTACAGTGCCACAGGCCTCATTCACAGACTCAGGACCCTGGCACCCAGATGGAGGAGAGGTTCATTCAACTTTGGGTTGCCCCGCAAAATAATGGTAAAATTAAAAAAAGAGGATTCAATAAAGAAGTGCCCTGGAGTACAAGAATATATGGTTAAGGGGAGGTAGTTATAAATGTCTATTCTACACAAGGGATGGACAGGTCCTGTGGGATCCATGCCTAGTTCATTTTTATAAACGTCAGCTTGTCCATGTTGGCTGTGGACAGGCGGCCGCGTTTGTCAGTAATGACGCAACCTGCCGTGCTGAATACACGTTCAAACAAAACGCTGGCCGCCGGGCAGGCCAGCACCTCCAAGGCATAAAAGGCTAGCTCTGGCCACGTGGACAATTTGGAGACCCAGAAGTTGAATTGGGCTGAAACATCAGTCAGTACGTGGAGGGGTGTGCACACGTACTGTTTCACCATGTTAGTGAAATGCTGCCTCCTGCTAACACGTTCCGTATCAGATGGTGGTGCAGATAGCTGTGGCGTGGTGACAAAACTTTTCCATATGTTTGCCATGCTAATCCTGCCCTCAGAGGAGCTGGCCGTGACACAGCTGTGTTGGCAACCTCTTGCTCCTCCTCTGCCTTCACCTTGGGCTTCCACTTGTTCCCCTGTGACATTTGGGAATGCTCTCAGTAGCGCGTCTACCAACGTGCGCTTGTATTTGCGCATCTTCCTATCACGCTCCAGTGCAGGAAGTAAGTTGGGCACATTGTCTTTGTACCAGGGATCCAGCAGGGTGGCAACCCAGTAGTCCGCACACGTTAAAATGTGGGAAACTCTGCTGTTGTTGCGCAGGCACTGCAGCATGTAGTCGCTCATGCTGTCCTCTGTGGGAGGACAAGCTGTCCTCTATGGGGGGCGTATTGTCATCGTCCTCCGATTACCCCCAGTCACGCACCAGTGATGGGCCCGAGCTGCGTTGGGTGCCACCCCGCTGTGAACATGCTTCATCCTCATCCTCCTCCACCTCCTCATACTCGTCCTCCAGTAGTGGGCCCTGGCTGGCCACATTTGTACCTGGCCTCTGCTTTTGCAAAAAAACTCCCTCTGAGCCACTTCTAAGAGACTGCCTGAAAGTGGTAAAAATGACCCCTCTTCCTCCTCCTGGGCCACCTCCTCTTCCATCATCGCCCTAAATGTTTTCTAAAGGAGACATAGAAGTGGTATTGTAACGCTGATAACGGCGTCATCGCCACTGGCCATGTTAGTGGAGTACTCGAAACAGGGTGCAACAGGGCACAGTGCAACAGGGCACACAGGTCTCGCATGGAGGCCCAGTCATTGGTGGTGAAGTGGTGCTGTTCCGCAGTGCGACTGACCCGTGCGTGCTGCAGATGAAACTCTACTATGGCCTGCTGCTGCTCGCACAGTCTCTCCAGAATGTGCAAGGTGGAGTTCCACCTGGTGGGCATGTCGCATATGAGGCGGTGAGCGGGAAGGACGAAGTTAAGCTGTAGCGCAGACAGGCAAGCAGCAGCAGGATGTGAACGCCGGAAGCGCGCACAGACGGCCCGCACTTTATGCAGCAGCTCTGACATGTCGGGGTAGTTGTGAATGAACTTCTGCAACACCAAATTCAGCGCCAGGCAAGGGATGTGTGTCAAACCGTCTAGTCCCAGAGCTGCAACGAGATTTCGCCCATTATCGCACAACACCAGGCCGGGCTTGAGGCCCACCGGCAGCAACCATTTGTCGATCTGTTGTTTAATACCCCGCCACATCTCCTGCGTGGTGTGGGGCCTGTCCCCCAACCATATGAGTTTCAGAACGGCCTGCTGATGTTTACCCCGGGCTGTACTGAAGTTGGCGGTATAGTTGTGTGGCTGACTGGATGAGCAGGTGGAAGAAGAGGAGGAGGAAGCCGAGTAGGAGGAGGAGGCTACAGGAGGCAAAGAATGATGCCCTGCGATGCTTGGCGGCGGAAGGACGTGCGCCACAGAACTCTCCGCCTGTGGCCCAGCCGCCACTACATTTACCCAGTGTGCAGTTAGGGAGATATAACGTCCCTGGACGTGTTTACTGGTCCAAGTATTTGTAACTTTGCCACAGATGGCGTTGCGCAGTGCACACTTGATTTTATCAGATACTTGGTTGTGCAGGGAAGGCACAGCTCTCTTGGAGAAGTAGTGGTGGCTGGGAACAACATACTGTGGGACAGCCATCGCCATCAGCTGTTTGAAGTTGTCTCTGTCCACCAGCCTGAATGATATCATTTCAAAGGCCAGTAGTTTAGAAATGCTGGCATTCAGGCCCAGGGCTCGAGGGTGGCTAGGTGGGAATTTACGCTTTCTCTCCAAGGTTTGTGAGATGGAGAGCTAAACGCTGCCGTGTGACATGGTGGAGATGCTTGGTGACAGATGTGGTGGTGTTGGTGGCACATCCTCTGTTTGGTGGGCCGCAGGTGCCAACATTCCTCCCGAGGCGGAGGAAAAGGCAGAGGCAGCAGCAGAAGAGGATGCAGGGGGAGCCTGAGTGAGTTTCTTGTTTTTAAGGTGTTTACTCCACTGCAGTTCATGCTTTGCATGTAGATGCCTGGTCAGCAGGTTGTGCTAAGGTTCAGAACGTTAATGCCTCGCTCCAGGCTCTGATGGCACAGCGTGCAAACCACTTGGGTCTTGTCGTCAGCACATAGAAGTGCTATGCCATGGAACTCCTTGAAGCTGCCTTTGGGGTGCTCGGTCCCTGGTGGCGGTGGCCAGTAGCAGGTGAACTCTCTTGGCAGCGGCTGTTCTGCTTTTGCCCCCTGCTCCCTCTTTTGCTACGCTGTTGGCTCGGTCTCACCACTGCCTCTTCCTCTGAACTATGAAAGTCAGTGGCACGACCTTCATTCCATGTGGAGTCTAGGACCTCATCGTCCCCTGCATCGTCTTCCACACAGTCTTCCTCCCTGAGCTCCTGTTCGGTCTGCACACTGCAAAAAGAAGCAGCAGTTGGCACCTGTGGTTCGTCATCATCAGAGACGTGCGGACTCTGATGAGGTGGTATTCCCATGTCCTCATCATCAGGAAACATAAGTGGTTGTGCGTCAATGCATTCTATGTCTTTCACCACTGGGGAAGGGCTAGGTGGATTCCCTTGGGAAACCCTGCCAGCAGAGTCTTCAAAAAGAATAAGAGACTGCTGCATAACTTGAGGCTCAGACAGTTTCCCTGATATGCATGGGGGTGATGTGACAAACTGATGGGCTTGGTTTTCAGGTGCCACCTGTGCGTTTTCTGCAGAAGACTGGGTGTGAGATAATGTTGTGAACGTGCTGGATCCACTGTCGGCCACCCAATTGACTAGCGCCTGTACCTGCTCAGGCCTTACCATCCTTAGAACGGCATTGGGCCCCACCAAATATCGCTGTAAATTCTGGCGGGTACTGGAACCTGAGGTAGTTGGTTCACTAGGACGTGTGGCTGTGGCAGAACGGCCACATCTTCTCCCAGCACCAGAGGGTCCACTAACAACACCACGACCATGTCCACGTCCGCGTCCCTTACTAGATGTTTTCCTCATTGTTACCGTTCACCACACTAAGAAAAAAAGGATTTGGCCCAATGTATTGAATTCAAATTCAGGCCTTTTTTTACAGGCACCTAACACTATCTGGCTATCTATTTATGTACGGTATTACACTAATCCAGACACAGCAATAACCACAGATTTAGGGGAATATCAATTGTAGGCCTAGTATTTAGGCCCTGGATGAAAGGTATCCTTTTATGGACAGATTTACACTTGGAGATGCACTGTAGTGTGTGAAGAATATATAGGACTATGCTTTCAGCACTTCTATTTTAACACTTAGTGTAATATACCTTTTAAAAGAAAGAAATACACTTAGAGATGCAAACCAGTGTGTTCAAATGTAGAGGGTTATGCTGTATTTTAACACTTACTGTAATATACCCTTTAACGGAAAGAAATACACTTGGAGATGCACGCTGAGTGCAATATACCCTTTTACGGACAGATTTAAACTTGGCCTGCAACAGCTGGGACACCAGATTTTGGTTATTGCTATTTTGACAATTGAATTTTACCCCAGATAATAATATATCCTTTGACAGACACTATGAAACTTGTCCAGTCACAGCTGGAACACCAGATTTACTGTATTTCTATTTTGGCAACTGAATTTCACCCCAGAAAATAATAAATCCTTTGACGGACACTATTAAACTTGGCCAGCCACTGCTGGGACACCAGATTTACGGTATTTCTATTTTTGCAACTGAATTTCACCCCAGAAAATAATAAATCCTTTGATGGACACTATTAAACTTGGCCAGCCGCTGCTGGGACACCAGATTTAAGGTATTGCTATTTTGGCAATAGAATTTCACCCCAGAAAAAAATATATCCGCGGACACTATTAAACTTGGCCAGCCACTGCTGGGACACCAGATTTAGGGGATTGCTATTTTGGCAATTAAATTTCACCCCAGAAAATTATCTATCCTTTGCCGGACACTATTATACTTGGCCAGCCACAGCTGAAACCACTGATTTACGGTATTGCTATCTTGGCAATTGAATTTCACCCCAGAAAATTATCTATCCTTTGCCGGACACTATTAAACTTGGCCAGCCACAGCTGGAACACCAGATTTACGGTATTTCTATTTTTGCAACTGAATTTCACCCCACAAAATAATATATCCTTTGACGGACACTATGAAACTTGTCCAGTCCCAGCTGGAACACCAGATTTACGGTATTTCTATTTTGTCAACTGAATTTCACCCCAGAAAATAATAAATCCTTTGACGGACACTATTAAACTTGGCCAGCCTCTGCTGGGACACCAGATTTACGGTATTGCTATTTTGGCAATTGAATTTCACCCCAGAACAAAATATATCCTTTACCGGACACTATTAAACATGGCCAGCCACCGCTGGGACACCAGATTTAGGGGATTGCTATTTTGGCAATTAAATTTCACCCCAGAAAATTATCTATCCTTTGCCGGACACTATTAAACTTGGCCAGCCACAGCTGAAACCACTGATTTACGGTATTGCTATTTTGGCAATTGAATTTCACCCCAGAAAAAAATATATCCATTGCCGAACACTATTAAACTTGGCCAGCCACAGCTGGAACACCAGATATTTTGGTATTTCTATTTTTGCAACTGAATTTCACCTCACAAAATAATATATCCTTTGACGGACACTATGAAACTTGTCCAGTCACAGCTGGAACACCAGATTTACGGTATTTCTATTTTTGCAACTGAATTTCACCCCAGAAAAAAATATATCCTTTGCCGGACACTATTTAGCTTTGCCAGCCACAGCTGAAACCACTGATTTATGGTATTGCTATTTTGGCAATTGAATTTTACCCCAGAAAAAAAATATATCCTTTGCCAGACACTAATAAACTTGGCCAGCCATAGCTGAAACCACTGATTTACGGTATTGCTATTTTGGCAATTGAATTTCACCCCAGAAAATTATCTATCCTTTGCCGGACACTATTAAACTTGGCCAGCCACTGCTGGGACACCAGATTTACGGTATTGCTATTTTGGCAATTGAATTTCACCCCAGAAAAAAATATATCCTTTGCCGGCACTATTAAACTTGGCCAGCCACAGCTGAAACCACTGATTTACGGTATTGCTATTTTGGCAATTGAATTTAACCCCAGAACAAAATCTATCCTTTGCCAGACACTATTAAACTTGGCAATCCACTGCTGGGACACCAGATTTAGGGGATTGCTATTTTGGCAATTGAATTTCACCCCAGAACAAAATATATCCTTTGCCAGACACTATTAAACTTGGCCAGCCACTGCTGGGACACCAGATTTACGGTATTGCCATTTTGGCAATTGAATTTCACCCCAGAAAATTATCTATCCTTTGCCAGACACTATTAAACTTGGCCAGCCACTGCTGGAACACCAGATTTACGGTATTGCTATTTTGGCAATTGAATTTAACCCCTCAATAAAATATAGAAATTTCTATCCTCAGTTTCTAGGGGTGACAATAAGCACAGCCAAGCCCCTTGTAGGATATAGCAAAAAAAAACTAGTATTGATGGATTGATGGACTTGGTGGCAGCTTGTGCTGGTGCACCACAAGACACAAAATGGCTGCCGATCACCCCAGAAAAAAGTGACAGAAAAGCACTCTGTGCAACCTAATAACCAGTGAGCAATTAACTAGCAGAAGTTGAATGATTCACAGCTGTAGATCGATCACTTAATTAGGTGTTTTTGCTGAGTTTTCCCTGCCTAATCTCGCCCTCACAGCAGCTGCATCCTACCCCTACACTAATCAGAGCAGAGTGACGTGCGGTGCTACGTGACTCCAGCTTAAATAGAGGCTGAGTCACATGCTGCACTTGGCTAATCACAGCCATGCCATTAGTAGGCATGGCTGTGATGGCTTCTTAGGGCAAGAAGTAAAACTCCAGCTGATTGGCTGCTGTGCAGCCCTTCGGAAAGCGGGAAGAAATCTCTGAACAACGAGCCCGAACTTTTTTGAAAATGTTCGGGTCCGTGTCCCGAACACCCCAAAATTCGGTACGACCCCGAACTATACAGTTCGGGTTCTCTCATCCCTAACCACAGCCATATATGTCAGTGTCACTTAGACATCATTTACTGCTGCTGTTAATGTGTTCCAGAGTTTGTTGAGAGGAGATGAGGAAGAAAAAAAAAAATATCAAGTCCTGGGAGCCTTGAAGGGGTTATATACCAATTTTTAGGGCAACAGTAGAAACTTTACTTCGGTCTGAACTGATTCAGGTCCTAATCAAACTTTTAAAAAAATTCAGCTAACCTGATCAAAACCGAATGTTGAGTAGTTTGCTCATATCTGCGCTTATCTGTAGTCAACTTAGGCTCAGTATGAGCTCGCTGCTATACAGAATATTATATAAAGGCTTAGTTTTCCCCATAAATTTTTTTTTTTAGCAGTGTCTTTGAGTCTTTAAGGAAAACCACAGTCACAATGCAAATCAAAGTTTCCCCGTGGAGAAAAAGGTTGCAAGCCACTACAATTTCTTAAGCCATTAGCTTGATATAATATCAACCCAATTATCTGTCAGTGGGAAGCCTGGGATGTGCCATATTATCAGATTTTTATTGCTGTATAATGCACTACTTGAAGGCGAATGGACAGTAAGCTGGATAGTGGTGGTTATATCTATTTTAAGTTGGCATCGTTTTTTAATACCTCATGATACATCTATCTATAGTCTTTAGATGCATCATTTTCCAGACTGCTCTTCAACTGGTTGAATATGACACTCGGAATAATATTATTCCAGCTGTTATGTTTTTGTCTAGCTCTGTCGCCAGGTACAATACTGGATGTTGGCAATGGGGAATAGAGAATGCATCACTGGAATGATAGATGAAAATAGACAGAGCATGAGAAGGCCACATACGGATGAAGAAGGGAGAGGGATGGCTACCAAAATAAGAGAAAGACCTGCACAAAATCCTGCACACTTAGCCCCATGCTATTTTTCTGTGCATGGTTAATAATTTACTCAATTTTAAAGCATGTTATCATAGACCAGTGTTTCTCTACTCCAACCATTAAATGTCCTCAAATATCCTATATAATATCCTTAAAGGGGTATTCTGGTCTTAAGATATTGATGACCTATCCACAAGATAGGTCATCAATTTCAGATCTGTCCAACTCTCGACACTCCCGGAAATCAACAGCTCGAAGGGGCCATGGCACTATTGCAAGTGTTGCATCCTTTTTAATCTTTACAGTGGTGCAGCGCAATTACCAAAAGCTGTAATTACCCTCCATCACCAATACAATGTAGATTCTGGGCTGATAAAGGTAGCAGAACACACAGCAAACAAACAAGCATTGTGGACGCTTCAAACAGATGGTCACTGGGGTTGTCGATCTGATATAGATGACCTATCCTGAGGATAGTTCATCAGAAGAGATGAGCGAATCGAAGCTGACGAAGTGGAATTCGATCCAAATTTCAGGAATTTTTCAATTCGCACCGAATCCGAATTTCCTCATGCTTCGGGGTAAGTGATATTGAATCGCATTTTTTCCTAAAAAGGCTGCTGCACATGTTAGGACATGGAGCAAAGAACTCTGGGAAGGCGGGATCACCCATAATGCGATGCATGCAGCCAATCAGCAGCTGGCCAGCCATGTGGCGTCACAGCCCTATGAATACCCTCAGCATCTTGGATTCTGCCATTTTCCAGTGTAATTAGTGCAGGTAGAGTCGGCGCTAGGGACAGTGCTAGAAAAAACTTAATTGTGCTAAAAAACGATTTACAACTGCAGGGAAAGATTATTCAAGGTGTAGGGAAAGGATAGAGAGGAATCATTCCACAGCATTTATGTTGAACAGGGTTTAGTAGGTCAGGTTACAGCCTGGGTAATAGGAACAATCCTATTACACCTTGCTGCACTGATTGGGCACCCAAATTGCCATTATACAGCTCTGTAATTCTAGCAAACCGTTCTTGTTATTGGGGTGCAAGTGCTGTTTGATACAGCTATTAATAGGGGTTATTACAAGGAAATATTTCTACGTCTTATTTGCTCTTGTGCGGTGCAGTTATTTGTTCTAAAGCATTTTTTGGCTTGTTTTAATGGGAAAAGACAGAGCTTATTATCCGTTGTGTGATGAAGTCTGAAAATTATAGCCCTTTTTTTCGTGTATTAGTGGCAAAAGTAAAATATATTTGCCGTTCAGCTGTGCAGTTATATGTTCTAGAGCCTTTTGTGGCATGTACTAGTGGCAAAATAAAAATATATTTGCCATTCAGCGGTGCAGTTGTATGTTTTAAAACCTTTTGTGGCGTGTATTAGTGGCAAAATAAAAATATATTTGCTGTTCAGCATTGCAGTTATATGTTCTAAAGCCTTTTGTGGCGTTTATTAGTGACAAAAGAAAAATATATTTGCCGATCAGTGGTGCAGTTATATGTTCTAATGCCTTTTGTGGTGTGCATTAGTGTCAAAAGAAAAATATATTTGCCATTCAGCGGGGAAGTTATATGTTCTAAAGCCTTTTGTGGCATGTATAAGTGGAAAAAGAAAAATATATTTGCCGTTCCGCGGTGCAGTTATGTTCTAAAGCCTTTTGTGGAGTGTATTAGTGGCAAAAGAAAAATATATTTGCCATTCAGCAGTGCAGTTATATGTTCAAAAGCCTTTTGTGGTGTGTATAAGTGGAAAAATTAAAACAAAGTTGCCGTTCAGTGGTGCAGTTATATGTTCTAAAGCCTTTTGTGGCATGAATAAATGGCAAAAGAAAAATATATTTGCCGTTCAGTGGTGCAGTTATATGTTCTAAAGCCCTTTTTTGTGTGTATTAGTGGGGGGAAAAGGGACTATTAGCCGTTGTGTGGTGAAGTGAGAAAATTTCAGACTTTTTTGGGGTGTTTTAATTTCCTTTTTATTTATTTATTTGAACTAACAGTATGTCATACAGAGAAGTGACAGGCCCTGCACAGGAGAGTGGCAGAGGCCTAAATGTTTCAGGTGCAGGCAGAGGTCGCAGCAGAGTAAGGGGCCATGGCAGCACGGGTCACTTCGAGAGGCCTGAGCTCCCAGTGTCAGCTAGCGGTGGTGTCTTGACCAGCAACCCAGAGGTTCTTGAATGGTTGACTCAATCTTCGACTTTGTCGCAAGTGACATCAGACACACCCAGCCAAGAGTTGGTGGGTTTGTCAGACACAACCCTTAGTTGGCGTGGCCTGGGAACAGGCCCTGTGCCCTCACCTGTCCTCAACCTGCCTCTGTCCTTTTCTGTTTCCTCAGCCAGAGAAGTATTGTATGCTGTGGGCTCAGCTCCACTATACAGTGAGGACAAGCTACTAGAAGACAGTCAGCAGTCACTGGCAAGCCAACATGTGGAGGAGACATCCGCCACTTCCTCCACTAGGCATGCAAGTAGTTATGAGGAGAGTGGCGTGGGAGCTGGCATGCACGCATCCAATGGCGCAGAAGCTGGACGTGCTCCTGTCCAAGTTGCTGGTGCTGCAGTCCCTCCCTTTCCAAGTGGTGGACTCTGCACATTTCAGAGAACTGATGGCTTGTGCCAAGCCATCATTTCCTTGCCAAAAAGGCAGTATCAGCTCTGCACACACATGTAGCACAGAAGGTTGGCCAGTCCTTGAGCCTGTCGGTGTCTGCCAAAGTGCATGGCAGCTCCGACGTGTGGAGCTGTAACTGCGGACAGGGACAATTCACGTCCTTTACTGTCCACTGGAAGAATGTGGTTCCTGCACAGCCACACCAGCAACTTGGCGAGGTGTTGCCGCTTCTGCCTCCATTTTCTCATGCCATTGGTCTGGCGACAATGTCCGCCTCAGCCTCCACTGCAAGGACAATTCACAGGGGCCATCCAGCATACCACATTTGCAGGGCAAGGCGAACGGAGTCACACAGGGGAGGAACTGCTCCATGTTCTTTATCAAGAAATTGAATCCCGGCTTTCTCCATGACAACTCAAAATCGGAACCATAGTGACCGACAACGGGAAGAATATGGTGTCAGCGCTGCATCAAAGAGGGCTGAGCCATGTGCCCTGCATGGGACACATGTTCGAACTGGTTGTCAAGCGGTTCCTGAAGTCTTCTACCCATCTGTAAGACATCCTAAAAATGGCCAGGAAACTTTGCATGCACTTCAGCCACTCGTACAACGCAAAGCACACTCTCCTTTAGCTGCAGCAGCAGAAGGCATCCCCCAACATAGGCTGAGATGAGACGTTTTCACCCATTGGAATTCCACCCTCCATATGTTGGACCGACTATTCGAACAGAGAAAGGCCATAAACAATTTCTAGATGATCCAAGCGGACAGGAGTACTCCCCTGTGTAACTTTGATGTCAGCCAGTGGCAGCTAATGCGTGACACCTGCCATTTGCTCAGGCCCTTTGAGGAGGCCACATTTTTTGTCAGTCGCCAGGACTACAGGATGAACAATGTCATTCCACTGCTTCATGTCCTGGTACAGATGCGTGTAAATCTGGCTGATCAGGGGACTGGAGACATGGCACCTACATCTCATGGCCATATAAGCCCTGTGAGGACATTAATATCTGCGTTGAGCAGAGAGATAGACACAGTGTAAAGTTGGCAGAAGTACGAGGATTCCACAGAGTGACAAGGTGACATAGTGTGGAGGTGGCGGTAGCATCAGTAGGCCACAGAGTGGAAGGTGACATAGTGTGGAATTGGCAGCAGAATGAGGAGACCACAGCATGGTAAGGTGACATAGTGTGGAGGTGGAACCAGCATGAGGAGAACACAGAGTTGCATGGTGACAGAGTGTCGAGGTGGCAGCAGCCTCAGGAGACCACAGAGTGGCAATGTTACATAGTGTGGAGGTGGCAGCAATATCAGAAGGCCGCAGAGTGGCAAGGTGACATAGTGTTGAGTCGGCAGCAGCATGAGGAGTCCAGAGAGTTTCAAGGTGACTTTATGTGGAGGTGGCAGCAGCATCAGGAGACCACAGAGTAACCTGGTGACAGAGTGAGGAGGTCGGTGGCAATAACAGTATCTGCTGACGATGGTGGGTGTAAGAAGGAGCACTTGGCATCAGATGTGTAGCTTCAGGCGGGTGGCAGCATCAAAATAGAAGCTGAGGCAGATAGCCAGAAGAAACCAGTTTATTTTGTCAAAGTGTTGGTGTGGCACCTTGAATGATATAGTCTGATGCATCAGGCATTGGTGGGTGGAAATCCTGGATGATCCACGCCTGATTCATCTGGACAAAGGACAGTCTGTTCACAGTTTGGGTGGACAGGCGAGTTCTTCTTGGGGTAACTATAAGCAATGTGTAGCGTAATGGGTGTTTTTTCTACACAGGTGAGGAGGAGCAGCAAGAGGAGCTACAGGGTGATGAGGAAGAGGAGGCAGAGGACCCTGACACACCGTGGCAGTATGCAGTGGAGATGGAGGCAGGGAGTCCCTCTAAGTCACTTGCACAAATGTCCCGATGCATGCTCACTTGCTTGTGTAGTATAAAGCTGAGCTTTCCCCTACTAGTAGCCATTTTGGCTCCAAGAGGAGGACATGGTGGGCTCAGCGTGCATGTTGGTACCTGCATCCCTGGATCTAATGGAGGCTGTTATGGCACCATACAGGGTTACTAAGAAAGGTGGATTCAGTATGCTGCTGCCACCTCCACACTATGTCACCTTGCCACTCTGTGGTCTCCTCATGCTGCTGCCACCTCCACACTATGTTACCTTGCCACTCTGTGGTCTTATCATGCTGCTGCTACATCCACACTATGTCACCTTGCACCTCTGTGGCTTCCATATGCTTCTGACAACTCCACTCTGTCATTGTGCCACTCTGTGGCCTCGTTCTAAAGCTTCCACCTCATAACTATGTTATAGGGCCACTCTGTGGACTACTCATGCTGTTCCCACCCTCCCCACTTTATGAACGAGGCCACTATTTTGCCTTTCGGTATTGCTGACATCATTATTTATTTGACTCTTCTTCTGATCTGTCAGAAGGAAGGAAAAATGAGATGCACAATGGATCCTGTCTGTGTAGCAGCTATAAGACCTGTATGACATGGCCTATGTTTTGCATCAGAATTGGCTTATGATTTGGTAGGCAAAAGCAGGAGTGGGTACAAAACACAGAAGACATGCATATATTTTATTCACTTGTCATCTCTGTTTTGGATCCACTCCTGTTTATTTTGGCTTTAGCAATACTGAAGGATAACTGACCAAATGCTAACCGAGTGACGGCAGATGCTCAAAAGACAGGATCCATTTTAGTGGGGTTATTGTTCTGACGGATCAAAAGAAGGGCAAAATAATCAGTGACGTCAACACAAACTTACTGCTGACACCCTCTCCATTCTGTCTGGGGGATCTATTTGTACAAGCCTATAATAGAACAAGTTCTGTAGACATCTATGTGGAATCAGCTGCCGATGGTAAAAGCAGTGCGCTTCTTCTTGGCACTAACATCTACTTGTAAGGCTGAGTTCATACTTGAGCTATTTGGTCAGTTTTTTGCCCCGTGTCTGCCCAAATTTGTCAAGTGTGCAGTGATTCAAGAGTGACAGCTGTCATTTGCATGTCATACTGACTCAAAGTATTATTTTACTACCACATCAGACTCCCTATGCGTGTTACTGCAAGGCACAGTATTCTACAACACTATAAAGGCTCTCAGCAGCCAGGAAATAGCATTTTTTTATCGCGATTCGTTGCAAATGAATTCGGATCGAACCAATTTTTTTTCATAAAATTCGGCGAACGTGCCGAATCGGATTTTTGAAAAATTCGCTCATCTCTAGTCATCAGTGTCATGAGACTATATATCATGACGTGTTTTGGGAACTTGAGGACTGGAGTTTAGAAACAATGGTAGAAGCCAAGGAAAGTCCACAGTTCATCACTTGCATCTCTTTGATGTCCTAATCTCTCTTAAAACTCATAGTATCGAGGAGTCCAGGACTCATTTTGATTTTATGAGCACTTTCCTGGAACACTACACATCGGCTCTAATAGAAGGGATCATTCATGGATTAATTTTGCTTTTTGGAACTCTCTATTAATGGCCTCTGAATCTGTTGATTGGCTCAAGAAAAAACCTTTACTTTATTATGAAATCGGAGTGTAATTAAGTGGAGTTGACCACTGCAGAACCACTCTGATGAGTGTGACGTGTACAATATGGCAGGTATCTACTTTTAGAAAATAAAAGAGTATGGGCGAAGTACAGTATACCATGCGTTTGCCATGAATTTTATAATTCAAGTTTTATAGCTGTATGTCATTAATAACATTTGTCCCAAATCCTCTGGCAGTGAAAGTGTTAAATGCAATCTTTATATCAATCCATATTTTAATATATTAAGTAGATCTTATCATTTAGGTACAATTTACAACAAAAATATATATATATTAATTCAAGAATACGGGAAGATTTAAAAAATTGTCTCCTAAATTACCTTTGGAAAATGCTTGCCGCTCAGCATTACTCGAGTCTGTGTCAGTCAATAGGTTACGTTTAAAATAACCTTTTATGGATATCCCTGATGGATTTTCAATTATTAATGCCTGACCAAGACTTTTTGTTCAGCAGTTTATAATGCACATGAGAGTATAACTTAGGAAACCGCATGTGAACCATGGTCAGCTGCTGGCAGTCTATTCAAAGCTAAAAAGACAAGAAATATTCTCATATCATGTGCTTTCACCAACAGAACCTAAAGTCTGCCCGATGCAAACTCTATGGGGACAGACTACCTAAATGTTCACCCACCTCCCCATACAGTATGCAGAATGTTGCCCAATATATATGATGTGCTGCTAACAACAATTATTTTTAGGCATGCTTGCTCGTTTGTTGGCTGATAGCTGCCAGTGATTGGGTACAATTATTCATATGGACTCTCATTCGGGCAAGAGCAGTTAAAGGGAATAAAAGAGTGCCGCAACCAAGTGAAACCACCTCTGCTGTACTGAGGCTGCTGTTTTACTGAGCAGACCGAGGCTGTTATTGACTAATTAGCATCCTCGGGAGTGTGCACACCCAGACAAGAGGCGGGGTTACTGTGTCCCAGCGCCGCTTGCTTGCTCTGCCAGTCACACTAACAGGCACCACCCCCTAGTGTGCTGAAAAGCCTGCACTAAAGAACAGAAGATATGAGGTGAGACAACCCCTTTAAGTTCCCAAATTTGTTGCAATATTTGAATTTAAGGTTAAATTCAATTTGCCGCGAAGCCAAATTTCCTTGTGCTTCGAAGTAGCGACTCGATTTAACCTGAAATACTGTAAATATTTACCTGCCATGGGCTGCCCGTCACCATCTTGCTTGAAGATCTTGGCCGAAATCCTGTGCGCAATGACGTATGACGTCTCAATGCAGACTGGAATGATGACGTCATTAGTGTTGATCGCGATTATCGGCACTTCGAGAATATTCTAGTTTATTTTTTCATCATTACTACTGCTTCTTGCTTGAGGGCCAATGAGAAGGCTGCAATATCTTTGTCAGAGCTTAGCAACATCCCTAGTAACCAATAGGAAAGTTGTCTACTCCTTTATTATATAGGAAACTCTCCAGCAGCCATTTTCTGCTGTTTTTTGTAGTTATGAAAGAGAGAGTAGTGTCATTGCTGTGCTCTGTGCTTTGCAGACTCATCTAGATCCTCATTTAATTACATTAGATAGTTAGCTCATATATATAATACAGATAGTTAGTGGTAGATAGTCAGTGTATATAGTGATATAGTGTAGCTGATAGTTTCCAGTGCAGGGTGTTATGTAGTGTGATAGGAATTACTGTGCTGTGATAGGGCTTGGTGTCTCTGTTAGACACAGTGCTGTGATGTTACAACAATAATGTTGATCGAGCACCAAACTGATTTAATGAGCCATTCGGTGCATAATGTCGGTGCGTACTTACACGTGCATGACTTTATCTTTGAGACAGGCATATGCTTGTGGTGCTCTACTCTGGTGCTCGAGTAGAACACTTTGGGATGCTCAGGTGCTCAACAGAGCACCAGAGCACAATAGAAGTGAATGGGAGAACCAGAGCATTAAACCATGCACCCCCTGCTCTGAAGAGGGGAGGTTGTCTGGTTCACAGGAAAAGGTCAGAAATTGATGATAACACCACTGAAATGGTCCATGAACAGCATGGGAAGGATGTCTGGATGCACCTTGGACTCCCAGGTCGCAGCTGGGAACGATGTTGTCCGAGTAGTAGGCCACTTTTGCCGACTGACAATAATACATACAAAACCGAAGATAAAATGGATTTTAGAGGAAAAATTGTTAGGAAACATTCTTTCCTGTATATTTACTTGTATATAAAGTGCAAGTGCTGCCATAAATTGCAAGCAAGAGGCACTCCGATAAAACCTGTATATCACATAAAGGAGGGCCTCATTCATATTGTGATACAATTGTTCATGTAGTGGGACTCCTACACTCATAAAGCCTATGTACTAAATGAAATGGCTGTCAAAAATTACAAGGAACCGGCACTCCAATACACACTTACACAAAAAGGAGGGCATCATACACACGCTTGAAAAATTATGATTGATGGCCTGCTGGTGACCCTCAAAATCATTAGGAGCAAGGGCCTGCTGGTGACCCTCAAAAACATTATGGGCGAGAGCTTGCTGCTGATCTGACCATCGAAAACATTACGGGTGAGGGTCTGCTGCTGAGCTGACCCTCTAAAACATTAGGGGTGAGGGGCTGCTGCTGATCTGACCATCTACAACATTAGGAGTGAGGGTCTGCTGCTGAGCTGACCCTCAAAAACATTAGGAGTAAGGGCCTGCTGCTGATTTGACGATCTAAAACATTATGGGCGAGGTCCTGCTTGTAACCCTCTAAAACATTAGGGGTAAGGGTGTGTTGCTGAGCTGACCCTCTAAATCATTAGGAGCGAGGGCAGCCTTATAAACATGTTGATATGATGGAGGAGGAGGTGAAGGATGAGAAAAGGAAGATTGAACTATATACCCTTTTTTGTGGTGGAAGGGGTACATGGGAATACAGTGTATTCAATACACCATAAAAGCAACATTTAAAGTGCCTTCATGTTCAGCCACTTTCCTCTGGTGGAGAAGAGAAGTCAAGAGCAATCTAGGCCTTATTCATTTTGATGAGTCAACATGTCATCATTTTCAGTGGACAGGCGGATGCGCTTATCAGTTATTATTCTCCCAGCAGCACTAAATACCCGCTCTGACAAAACGCTGGTGGCAGGGCAGGCCAGCACCTCCAAGGCGTAGAACGCCAGTTTGTGCCACGTGTCCAGCTTAGACACCCAATAGTTGTAAGGCACAGAGGGATCACTGAGGACGCTGACAAGGTCTGATACGTACTCCTTCACCATCTTCCAAAACTTTTCCCTCCTTGTGACACTAGGCCGTACATCAGGGTGAGGGTGCTGGAGGGGTGTCATGAAACTGTCCCCGGACTTGGAGAGGTGTTGCACTGCCTTTGTTGGAACTGCTGTGTGTTCTCTTCGTCTCCCCTCCTTGGTTGCCAAGGAACTACGTACTCTGCTGCCAGGTTGCCAGCTGGAAACTTTTGGAGCAATTTTTCCACAAGGACCTTCTAGTATTGCACCATTTTGCTAGTCCTCTCCACCACAGCAATGAGAGATGAGAAGTTCTCTTTGTAGCGGGGGTCAAGAAGGGTGAACAACCAGTAATCGTTGTTGGCCAAAATTCGTATAATGCGAGGGTCACGGGAAAGGAAGCATAACATAAAGTCAGCCAGTGCACCAAAGAAAAGAGAAGAATATCGAGATAAAAAGCCGCACATCTATAAAAAATATATATCAAATTTATTGAGAACAACAGACACAACAAGGACAAGTTAAAACCATTGTATACAATGAGTCATGGCAGTGTGGACTAAATACGTACCGCACGCCACCCTGACACTACCACATATGTGTAAGCACAGTCCCACATAGATAAACAATAAGTAAAGTGCATAAGATCCATCAACATTAAATAGTATGAAGGTTATACTTATCATAAAAATAGCATGGTGGAAATGTGCGTGGTAGGCAAGGAAAAACCCAACGCGTATTGCCAGGCTCTGCTGGCTTCTGCTGGCTTCCTCAGGGGTGCCTGTTCAAAATCTCAAATGAGCTTACATATATAGGTATAGTAATAAGAGTAACATTGATCACCTGCAGTGTAGGCATATGAGTGTTCCATAAGGGGAGACTCCCATCGAAAGGAGAAGTCGGTGGATGGTGTATACCATCCATATAGGAAAAAGTATAATTCGCGCCGAACAAATCGGCGGGCGGAACTGCCGTGTGCGCATGCACCGGACCAAATAAATCGGATAGGCGCATCAATCCGCCAACAAACAAGATAGCCCAAGGCGCATGCGTGAAAGCGTATGACGCGCTGCACTTCAATAGCCGGAAGTAGCGTCACACGCTGAATCAAAAAGCGCGTGTGCCGCATTCCAAAGACCGGAAGCTGCAAAGCACGATGTTGAGGCAGTTAAAGGCACAGCGCATGCGCAGAGGAACTATGTGAGCGAGAGGGCAAAGGGGAAGGAAACAATTGAGGGTATGAGATAAAACAAAATAAAAACAAAAACCATAACCACCATCAACTTAGGAAAAATATAAAAAAAGATATACAAGCCAGTAAGCAGGTAGAAGTTCAAGATGTGCATATATAAAGTGCATAAAAATACAAAAGCACAAACATGATAAAGTGTCTGAATCATATCCGTTATTCTATACAGTTCACGTGAATTTTATACTAAATATTTATTTATTGTATTTTAATGTTATTCATTGATTTTTTATATTATTATTTTTTATTATTTTTATTCTTTATATTATGTATTTTTTATATATTTTTAATTTTTAATTTTTTATTATTTTTTATACTTTTTATATTTTTATATCATTTATATTCTATATACACCTTTATAAATAAATATATTTTATACTTTTTAAAACTATATTTTGTGTATGTTTTTTATATATTATATTATATTTATTATTATTCTATATAATTTATTTTTTGCATTTATTTTATAAAAATATAAATTCTACATTATCTTATTTAATAATAATTAAAAAAAAAGGGAGAGGGGGGGGGGAGAGAGAGAAGGGAAAGGGATGGAGGGATTTCTTTGTCCTGTCGCCCACAGAGTAACCGGTCCGCACCATCGACCAGAGAGGGGTACATGTGGCAGATTATAATCTGTAAGAAAAAGGGCATAAGAAGTCCAGAATTGTTCAGCAAAGTCTGTCCATTCCAAAAGTGTATGTAGACGAGGAATATACCCCACTCCAGACCCATGAAAGGTTCAACAGATAATCCGACAACCTGATCCCTTGTATGGCAGAAATCTGGACAGACAAGAATCTGATACCATACGAAAATTACAAGCGAACTCTGCATTTGTCATTAAGGAAGCCGATAAGGGCGGAAATGTGGTCCTATGGGACATGGATCTATATATGCGGCAAGCTAATAGACAACTCAAGAAAAGGACTTTCTATACACCTCTGCCCTCTGACCCTACCTTGATCTTCAAAAATAAATTGAACCGGCTACTGAAGACAGCTCGGGAGATGTTTATCATCACTAAGAAGGAGTATCAATTTTTGGAGGTGAGTCAACCCATCATTCTGACATTCTATATGCTCCCCAAAGTCCACAAGGATCTTCAAAATCCTCCAGGGCGACCAATCGTGGCAGGCATCGGTGGCCTTTGTGAACAGGCCTGCACTTATGATGACTTTTTTCTTCAATCAATGGTTTTAGGTCTAACGTCTTATGTACAGGATTCCTTACATTTGATTGAGGTACTGGAACATGTTCCAATTACACCTGATATATTATTGGTCACCTGTGAGGTCGAATCCTTATATACCAACATTGCACATAAAGATGGTATTGGAGCTATCATCTACTTCCTGGAGAAGTCAGACTTTGGGGAACCAGCCCACCACACATTTTTGCTAAGTCTCCTGGACTTTATTTTACAACACAACTATTTTATTTTTGATCGGACTTTTTACAGACAGGAGTCTGGAACGGCGATGGGGACGCGTTGTGCACCCTCTTACGCCAGCCTTTTTTTAGGGTGGTATGCGTATACCCGTCGCCGTTTTTCCATGAATGCATGGTGGGCTGGTTTCGTTATATTGACGACGTATTCTTTCTGTGGCAGGGTCCTAAGGATGCCTGTATCCAGTTTATTGACTCGCTGAACCAGAACCATCTAAATATTCATCTAACGTATAACATCTCGGAAGATACAGTGGATTTTCTTGACTTAAAATTGCGCAAGGAGGAAGAGCGTGTCATCACTTCATTGTTCTGAAAAAGCACTGCCACTAACAGTCTACTTCACTATCGGAGCTTCCATCCAGCGCATATGAAAAAGGGAATTCCGAAAGGCCAGTTTCTTCGGTTACTGCGGAATTGCACCCGGATAACTGACTACAAGGTGGCCTCAGCTGATTTGTCGTCACGTCTTCAAAATAGAGGTTATCCCAAGAAGCTTATATCTCATGCTTACCAGGATGCCAAGGGCTCAGATCGGACACAGTTGTTTACTCCCAAACACAAAGTTAGGGATGGTAAGATACATCTCATCACACGATATAATAATCAGTGGACAGCACTCTACAGAATCCTGGAGAATCACTGGTATTTGCTTACGTCTGACCAAAAATTGGTACCCTATGTAGACAACAAACCCAACATCATTGCACGCAAGGCACCCTCTTTGAAGGACCAGCTTGTACGGAGTCATTTCCAGCGCCCTACACGGCAACTGGGAAGAGGTGTTAAATTAAAGGGTACACATTTGTGTGGCCAATGTAACATTTGTTCATTCACGTTGGGCCGTGATTACTTTACAAATGGCCAAGAGCTCATACGTCTTAAGCAATATGTTAATTGCCGCACGAGAAATGTTGCGTATGAGATTATTTGCCCATGTAAGAAATTGTATGTGGGACAGACCTCACAAGAATTGCATAAACGAATACAACAGCATATGTCGAATATAATTTTGCACAATTTAAACTGGGGTACCACTAAAATATAACCTTTAATGATTCTATTAATATATGCTCAAATAATATCACAATTATCAACAGTGAGCCAGTGCCGGCTCAGTGCCATAGGCACAATGTATTGTGCCACAACAATTCTGTGCAGAAAAAATACAAATAAGTGCATGAATGGATAGGAAAGGATGCGGAGAGACAGGTCACTGGGTCTCTGACCCTATCACTCCCTATCGATCCACAAAGGCGCCTAGATGTGCCCTGTTAAAACCCTTCTTGACAGGACAGTGATCGCCCAGTTTAATCAAGAAAAAGAGAAAAGGGAAATGAACAGGCTAAGGTACTCAAATATACATGTTAAAATGGGATATGTGACGTGTGTTCCCCATCAAAATCTGTCCCAACGCGTTTCCTCGGCTATTGCCGGTTCATCAGGGGACTATACAATGAATCCTTCAAAAGAGGTTGCTAGGTGCATCAATATTGAGCTAAATGCATAAATATTAAGTACAGTAATGATAACCTGAGTACATAAATGCAAAATGTACCAATGCTGAATACACAGAGGCAAGCAATGTTGCCCATGTAAGATGAAGTATATAAACACACTGGGTACATATAAAGCTCACAAACAATGGTGTTAGTGCAACCAAAGATGCCCAATGTATCTTAAAGTCACAGAGTTAGATATAATATTGCCCAGCTACTTATCTTCTCCAGGTAGTTAAACGGGAGGTCAGCGGCATGTAAGGCGTCCGGTCGGGCGTATGAGAGGCATGGCTTTACCGTGTATGGCAGCAGCAATTGCAATCTCGGCGTGTACGATTTAAATAGAGCGCCGAATTAGCCAAGCGTCCACCCAGACTATCCCACGTGACACATCACGTGAGTAATGACGTGGGGGGCACGTGACTGTAGAGGTGCCACCCCTACAGGTCCTCTACTACGATACAACTATGGAAAGCAGGCAAGGACCCGGGATAAAGGGTCCGCCCCATGTATGACGCAGCAGAGTCACCTGATCAAGCAGTCATCGGGAGGTTTCTGAGCAAAACACCGCTCAACCGATGGCGCTTGTTATGATGAATATATCCCGGTATATGCACCTATAAATATAAGTACATGCCTGGGGTACAGGGGTTCAAAACTATAGGCAGGAGAACTAAGTCACACTGACAAACATATATAGATGAAATTATAGTTGTTCATTCAATCCTACCAGGTGAGAAGTTCTTAATTCATAGATCCACCAGGTTTCACACTGTAATAGCTTCCTGTTCCAATCGCCACCTCTTTTAGGCGGTCTTACCAGTTCCATACCCAGGAATCTGATTTTTGAGAAATCACCACCATGAGTGGTCTCCACATGTTTGGCAATAGGGGTATCTTTCTTGTGTCGGAGATCACTGAGATGTTCACCGATTCGTCTCCTAAATTGTCTTCCCGACATATTCAATGCCACAAGAACATGTGGCTCTATAGATCACCCCTTGGGACCGACAACTAATAAAATCCCTAATGTCATAAGTTTTACCAGTGGTCTCACTCTTGAATAAACGTGACTGCAAGATGTAGGGACAAGCAATACATCCACTGCAATGGAAGCGTCCTGCAACTGGTTTAAGCCAAGTCCCACTTGACTTAGGGACATCCTCAAAATGGCTATGACCCAAACGATCGCGCAAGTTGCGACCTCTTCGGTACGTGATCTGTGGTCTTACAGAGATCACTTTCATTGTATCTTGATCCAGCTGCAGGATGCTCCAAAATTTGTTAAGGATGTTCCTTACTTCTGTGGCTGCCGTATCATAGGTGCCAATGAGTCGGATCACCTTATCCTCACTGTTTTTTTTAGCGGGATGCAGCAGAGATGTTCTCTCTGTCTCCCTTGCCCTTTTGAAGGCCTTTTTTAATACTGTATCCGGGTAACCCTTTTGTACAAAGCGTTCTCGTAAATCATTTGCCTGTACCTTAAAGTCTCTGAAAGTGGAGCAGTTCCTCCTCAGTTCTTCCCCCATTTCCACCTCTTCCACATGCAAAGCGTCAGCCTTCATCATTGTGAGCAGCGAGCATTTCAGTAGACACGGAAGTGGGATGGTTACGTTGATAATAGTGGCATCGCCGCTCACCATCTGTGTTGATTCCTCAAAGTTGAGTTAAACGTCACAGAGGTCAGACATCCATGATCACTCGTCGCTTGTGAAGAGCGGAAGCTGACTGAAAAGGAGACGACCATGTTGCAGCTGGTATTCCACTACTGCCCTCTGCTGCTTATAAAGCCTGGCCAACATGTGGAATGTGGAGTTCCAGTGCATGCTCATGTCGCACGACAGTAGGTGAGCTGGCAATTGCAAGCGATGCTGCAGTGTTGCCAGACCGGTGGCAGCTGTAGATGACTTAAGAAAATAGGCACACAAGTGGCGCACCTTCACCAGTAGCTTAGGAAAATTGGGGTAGGTTTTGAGAAACCGCTGAACCAATAAGTTAAACACGTGGGCTAGGCACAGCATGTGTGTGAGCTTGCCGAGTTACAAGGCCGCTACCAAGTTACGGCCATTATCAGACACAGCTCAGTATGGTCCCTCTGCGGTGGTGTGCTGTTTGTCACCTAAGCAATACGTTTCAGCACGACCTGTTACCACTTTCCTACTGCAGTGTTACACTGCTTCCAGCTACTGACTGATGGTTGACTGGTGCTACAAGATGAGAATTCAGAGGTGGACGTGGAGGAGGTGGTGGAGGAGGAGGAGGAAAAGGGGGGGTTGCAGCCACTAATGTAGGTGGTGGCGGAAATCCTGATGGAAGTAGGGCCCGCAATCCTTGGCGTTGTTAGCACCTGTGCCATCCCAGGGTACGACAAGGTTAACCAAGTGTGCCATCAGGGAAATGTAGCGTCCCTGGCCAAAAGCACTTGTCCATGTGTCAGTAGTTAAATGGACCTTCCCAATAACAGCATTGGTCAGGGCATGGGTGATGTTACGGGACACATGCTGGTGTAAGGCGGGGGTGGCACACCGTGAAAGATAGGGGCGGCTGGGGACTAAGTAACGAGGGATGGCCACAGCCATCAGGCTGCGGAAAGCCTCAGTGTCCACAAAATAGCAACATTTCCAGGGCCAGCAATTTAGAAAGGCGCACATTTAGTGCTATGGCCTGTGGGTGGGTGGCTGGGTATTTGTGCTTTTGTTAAAAGGCCTGGAGTATGGACATCTGTACGCTGCACTGGGACACAGAAGTGGATGTGCTTGATAATGGTGCGGGTGCTTTGATGCCATGTGGCGGATCATGCTGGTTGTGGTGAGGTTGCTAGTGTTCACGCCCCTGCTTATTTTGGTACGGCACATGTTGCAAACGACAATTCTTTTATCGTCCGCATTTTCCTCAAAAAAGCGCCTCTGTGGAACACTGACCCCTTGTCAAGGGAAATCGCCGCAAAGGGGTGCTCCGGGGAACAGTTGCCGGCCTGTTTGGTGTGACCTGCCTTCTCCCTTTTACCGCCCCATTGCCTCTTCCATCCTGTCGCGGTGCTGTGGATCCCTCCCCCTCTGTACTGCTGTCCTCGATCGGCTTGCCACCTTCCCAGGTTGGGTCAGTGATTTCATCGTTCCACCACCTCCTCTTCCACTTCCTCACTCTGGTCATCCTCCTGACTTGTTGACCTAACAATAAGGTTAAGCGAACGCCTGAAATTTCGGGTTCGCCGGGTTCGGCTGAACTTCGCCGCAAAGTTCGGGAAGTCAATGGGGACTGGAACTTTGGGCACTAAAATGGCTATAAAAAATGTCATAGAAAGCTCTAGAGGGCTGCCAAAAGAAGCAAAATGGGGTAAGAGCAGGACAATTGCCCTGCAAACAAATGTGGATAGGGGAATGACTTAAAATAACGTAGAATATAAAAAAAAGTAAAAAAACAAAATGATCTTGAACTAGGAAGCGGGGGTCAAAGTGGAGTATGAGGTTGAGGAGGCGGTGGAAGTGGCGGTGTAGGTGAGAGCCGCATTGGAGGAAGAGGAGGTAGTCAAAACTGTTTTTGTAGTTTTTATTTTTTTCCTTTATTTATTTTTTTTAATTTATTTTTTTATAAATTTGGGAAGACCGCAAAACATTGGAACCTAGAAAAAAGAATGCAAAGAGAAAGTGCGCTGGAGTATAAATATGGCTGGGTGTGGCCGGTATACATGTCTATTTTGCACAAGGTACGGACAAGTTGTAATGCAAGGCACCAACAAACAGACCAGTGATGAAAGCAAAAAGGTGTTTATTCACCAGAAACATAAACGTCCAGAACACTTGCTGGTAACAAGAAATAATAACAAAAACCAGGCAAGGAGATTCCAGGAATAGTCCCAACCAGTGCTGAATGATGCTGTGCACTTGGCAGTCGAGTCACTCCAGATCTTGGGTCCGCTGCAAAGGACAAAGTTCCTGGCAGTCTTCAGTCACTAGCAGTTGTGACCTATACCTGGTTGAGGGAAAATAACAGTGGGCACTGATCACCCTGAGAGACCTCCTTTTAAAAGCCTGCTGACCAATCCCAGGGTGCCAAGTGTCCACTACCATAGGTGAACAAATTGCCCTGCACCTGAGTACATGGCCTAAGGCAATCACAAGTTGATTAACCCATGGCTGGCTCCCTAATCTACTTTGCTCTTGTGAGTCAGTATATTATGCGCCACTGGTCGACGAAGTGCATAAGAAATGCGTACTCGCGACCGTGTATCCCTTTGTGAACCTGCCCTCGTGCGTACGCACGGACGCATGATCGACTCAGCGCGAGTATGCGAGCATGTGGACCCAGATGCGGAAACGGAAGTCGCAGGAGACACCGGAGACAAACCTGGCCGCGGCGTCTTGTCACTTGCCTGGCCACTCTGTCCCCGGGCCTCCGACGGTCCTCCCCTCCGATGTCCACGTGAACGCATCCCCGCACTGGTTCGCAAAGGGGTCAGCGCTGGTGCATCAGAGACACGCATAACCTGTCCCACAACTCCACGAGGACCCCTCTTGGTTCCCCTGGAGTGCAAAGCAGGTGAGGATCTTACACAAGTCCTGTGGGATCCATGTCTGGTTCATTTTTTAAATAAACGTGAGCTTGTCCATGTAGGCTGTGGACAGGCGGCTGCGCTTGTCTGTGATCACCCCCCTTACCGGGCTAAACACACGTTCAGACAATACACTGGCCGCAGGGCAGGCCAGCACCTCCAAGGCATAAAGGGCAAGCTCAAGCCATGTGCCCAATTTGGAGACCCAGAAGTTGAATGGGTCAGACCCATCAGTCAGTAAGTGTAGGCGTGTGCACACGTACTATTCCACCAAGTTGCTGATATGCCGCCTCCTGCTAAGACATTCCATAGCAGAATTCCAGCAAAAATACTAAATCCCTTTAAAAGTTAACCTTTATTCTTGCTCATTAAAACCAAGGGGCCATGAAAACCCCATAGATATCCAAACATGAAACAAACTCTTATCAATGTGATAAACTAAAAGCGGTCACAACGGGGACTGTCCGGATAGAGGACCATTACAGTCACTACATAGCCTATGGTGAGGCAGTCAGGTATCAACGGGAGCTAATCCTGGTATACCCCTATGCTAGTCCTCAGCCCGGGGACGTCCCCTGAGGGTGGAGACTCCCCATCCTCGTGCCTAGGCTGAGAGACCCTAGACAGTCCCTGATGGTGTCAGTCGTCTGCCAACACACTTCACCCTACTGTCCGTAGAGACAGAGGAAATCAGTCACCATGATACAAATAAATAGGAGGACACCTTGTTGTAGGGAGAAATGTCAAATATATAACTAGCTCGACAAGGATACCTCCAAATAATCAAATGCTAGGTATCACACTACCCAAGAAAGGAGTACAATTCAGTACACCTCTTTAAACACACCTCGACGCGTTTCCCCCTAAGAGTATATAGGGTTCATCAGGAGGTACTGTACATAAACAATCCCATAGATAGATCAAGTGGTATAGCAGATAATAGCAGATAGCACAAGATAGTCTGATGTTAACAATGGTGCGGTCAGACTGTAAAACTTAGATTGCAACTAATCAACAGCCCCTGTAGGGATACATTATCAATTTAATAGGAAAAGATAAGTGCAGATGTTAGGGACCGGTCACAGGAGGAGACAGGGCGCAAAACCAAGCTGCTCAGGATAATTTTCATTGAAGCCTAGAGGGAGGAAAAGACATAATTCAGACGGCCGTGTCTAAAACAACAAAAGACAGTGTCGTCTGTATATAAATGACACTAGTCAGGGTTGATATCCCTGGCAATGTAAATAGATCGGGTATTTGCTGTAAAGGAAAGAGGTCACAGTAAAACGGTCAGACCCAGGTTAAAATAACAGGTGGTCTCCTCAATAGCTTAGTTTCCTGTACTCACATAGCCGGGGTTCCTGCTGATCGCACTCCTCCTGCACCTATCCTGCCGGCGTGCCTGATTTAAATAGCCCGCTGCGTACTTACAAGCCTCCCCGGAAGTGACGCGGTGGAGTGTCACCTCCTCCCCATGGAACGCTGACATCACATCCTGTCAGTGTCACGGCAGGGAGGGGAATCAGGTCGGCAATTCCTCAGTCATTGCGCATATGCAGGGATCATGTGACCAAATATAGGTCACATGATCGGGGATCTCAATATGAGATCCTGCCTGCTGGTAAGAGGGGCGGGGTAAACGATGGTGCGCAACGCCGTTAATGCATAGAGGGGATTAAAATCCTAGAACATCCACAAAAATCAGGAGCTTACATGTGTATAAGGTAAAATCATAAGAGAGTGTCACGGTGTCCGCTAATGCAGATAAATAATAGGACACCTCAGTAAGAGGGGGCACCCAGGATCATGGGTGCACCCATTATGACAATGTCAACCAATTGGGTGTATTCATGCACCCGGCCCAGGCTTACCAAAAATAGAGGAAGTGAGGTACAAAATGGAAAAAAAGAGATCAATCCTGGTATGAGTGAGATTAGAGGAAACAGGTAAAGATTAGTCTTTCATTAAGTCCTTGTGGAGCCTGCGAACGAAATCTATGAATCCACTGGGATTCTTTTTGTAAGATACGCCTATCCCAATTTCCACCTCTAGGGGAGGGGGGAATTGTTTCCAGGATGCTAAACTTGAGAGATCTAGGATCACCCCCATGTTTATCAATAACATGGGACGCCACGGGGGTGTCCTTTTTCTTGACCACGTCGTTAATGTGCTCGAGGAATCTCCTCCGTGCCTCTCTCGTGGTTTTGCCTATGTAGTTCAAGGGGCATGTACATTGGCAAACATAAATGGCGCCTCTACTCCTACAGTTGAGGAAATCCCTGATGTCATACATCCGGCCTGTGACTGAGCACGTGGTGGTTTTTGTCGTGAGCACGAAATTACATGCCTTGCAGTTGCCACATTTGTACATGCCCCTTGGCTTACGGTCCAACCAGGTATTGCTGCCCGGGGTGGGAACGTAGTGCATGTGCACAAGTCTATCACCAAGACTTCTCCCCCCGTCTATTTGTGACACTGGGACGATCAGGTAGAATGTCCTATAAATCTGGGTCCATCAACAAGATAGGCCACATTTGTCTCAGCACCTTCAATACCTCCGGATTCGCCGAGTCGTATGTGGAGATGATTCTGGCGTGTTGGGTCTTCTTGATCTCCCTTACTCTTGGTACCAGGAGTTGGTACTTGTCTTTCAAGAGGGCATGTTTAAAGGCATCTCTCAAGATATTTTGGTGATATCCTCTATCCGTGATTCTATGTTGAAGCGCTTTGGCCTCCTTAAAATAGGACTACCCAGATGAACAGTTCCTCCGGATACAGAGGTACTGTCCCCTAGGGATCCCCCTCTAGAGAGGAAAGGGGTGGTGACTCTCCCAGTGAAGGAGTGAATTAGTGGCGGTGCTCTTTCTGTAGATGCCCGCTGTCAGTCTGTCTGCCTCCCTAGTCACCCTTACATCCAAAAAGGCTATTGTCGTGGGATGTATTTCAAAGGTAAATCTGAGGCCAATGTGGGTAATATTGAGCTTGTCCACAAATTGTCGGAATTCCTCTGACCCACCTTTCCAGACCACAAAAATATCATCAATATAGCGGGTCCAAAAGATGATCTTTTCGGACCACCAAGTAAAGTGGTCTGGAAAGACACACCGGTCCTCCCACCAGCCAAGGAGGAGGTTGGCATACGATGGGGCACAAGGGATCCCCAGCTGGTGGTAGAACCGGGTGTTGAATAGAAAATAATTGTGGGTCAGAGTGAATTCAAGCAAAGATAAAGTGGTTGTGTGCATTGTGATGAATACCCCTGGTCTTAAGAAAATATTCCACCACCTTAAGGCCCTTGGAGTGGGGAATGGAACTATAGAGGGACTCGACGTCCACGCTAGCCAGGTAGCAATCAGGTTCCAGAATGATAGTAGCAATCTTGTTGAGGAAGTCCATCGTGTCCCTAGTGTATGCTGGTAGGGACACGACGAACTCCCTCAACACCCGGTCAAGGTATATACCACAGTTTTGCGTTAGCGACACAACCCCCGAGACAATGGGTCGACCCCTCAGGGGGGTTGTGCCTTTATGCACCTTGGGGAGCCCGTAGAAGGTGGCTAGACATGGGTATCTGGGGAGAAGGAAGTCATATTCTGCCAGAGAGATGACCTTCTCAGATAGACCTCTATCAAGGAGACTCTTAAGTTCCTCAGTAAATCTTGTTGTAGGATTGGAAGGAAGCACACAGTAACCTTCTTTATCTTTGAGGATATCGTAACACATGCGTTGGTAAAGGGTGTGGTCAAGAATCACAAGATTCCTCCCCCTTGTCAGACGGTTTTATAATCAGCGTGGTATCTTGCTCCAAGGCCCGCAGGGCCCGCATTTCAGTGTGAATAAGATTAAATTTCTTCGGCTTCAGTCTTTCCAATTGTTCTAATTCATTAGAGACCATTTGCAAAAACGTCTCGATATAGTCATAGTTATGCAGTGGTGGCGTCTTCACACTCCTAGATCTAAGGTTAGTAAATAGTCCCTGTCCAAGGGGTCGACGACCCTCCTCGTCTAATTCTATGAAGGTCTGTAGGTCGACAATACATTCCATATCAGCTGGTGGTGCTGTGGCATGCTGACAAAGCTTTTCCACATTTCGGTCATGCTAACCCTGCCTTCTGAGATGCTGGCGGTGCCCCGGCTGCGTTGGTGACCTCTTCCTCCTCCTCTGCCTTCGCCTTGTTCTTCCACTGAGTCCCCGGTGTCAGGTGGGAATGCCATCAGCAGCGTGTCTACCAGCGTGCGCTTGTACTTGCGCATGTTCCGATCACGCTCCGGTGATGGAATTAAGGATGGCATGTTGTCCTTGTAGTGGGGATCCAGCAGGGTGGCCACCCAATAATCAGCACTGGTTAGAATGTAGGCAACTCAGTGGTCATTGTGCAGGCACTGCAGCATGTAGTCGCTCATCTGAGCCACTTGAATGAATTGGCCCATTAACCGTGGAAATTATCCCTCTTCCTCCTCCTCCTGTGCCACATACTCTTCAGTCATCGCCCGAACAGTTTTTTCAAGGAGACATAGAAGTGGGATACTAACGCTGAGGGCGCTGTCATCGGCACTGGTCATGTTGGTAGCGTACTCTAAACAGCGCAACACTGCACACACGTCCCGCCTGGAGGCCCACTCATTTGTGGTGAAGTGGTGCAGCAGCACCACGACCAGGGCCACATCCCTTATTTGATGCTCTCCTCATTCTTTTTGGTCAGTAACAGACAGATTTACTATATTAATTTCCCTGTCACGTTTGCAGTGCAGGTGTACCTCACACAAAAATTAGTTAGCTGTCACCCACCAGTCTAAGAGAGGGATTAACTATATTATTTTGCTTGTCAAGTAGGCAGTGCAGGTGTACTCCACACAATAAATGGGTATATGTCGCCACCTAACTATCAGACGGATTAACTATATTATTTTTCCTGTCATGAATGCAGTGCAGGTGTACTTCACACAATAAATGGGTATATGTCACCTACCTAACTAACAGATGGATTAACTATATTATTTTGCTTGTCACGTATGCAGTGCAGGTGTACTTCACACAATAAATTGGTATATGTCACTTAACAAACCAACAAACGGATTAACTATATTTATTTCCCTGTCATGTATGCAGTGCAGGTGTACTTCACATGATAAATGGGTATATTTCGCACACCTAACTAACAGACGGATTAACTATATTATTTTCCCTGTCACGTATGCGATGCAGGTGTACTTCACACAAAAAATTGGTATATGTCACCCACCGAACTAACAGACTAATTAACTATATTATTTTTCCTGTCATGTATGCACTGCAGGTGTACTTCACACAATAAATGGGTATAAGTCACCCACCGAACTTACAGACGGAATAACTATTATATTTGTGTGTTAGGGGTACAAAGATGTTGCATTGCACCCACCAAAAAATCGCTGTAGGTCACCCACAGAATTAGCAGCCAGATTTATTATTATCTTTCTGTGTCAGGGGTGCAAAGATGGTGTATTGCACCCACTCAAAATCGCAATAGGTCACCCACAGAATTAACAGCCAGATTTATGATTATCTTTCTGTGTCAGGGGTGCAAAGATGGTGTATTGCACCCACAAAAATTCGCTATAGGTCACCCCCACAGATTTAACAGCCAGATGAAATTCCTAACACTCTCCCTCACTTCAGCTGCTTGCTTCCTGTCCCCGCACTACTCAGAGATGATGGGCAGTGCTACACGTGATCCAGCTTATATAGATGTACCGGCCAATCACAGCCATGCCATTAGTAGGCATGGCTGGGATGGCTTCTAAGTGCCCACAGCTTAAAAGCTTGTTGATTGGCTGGCCGGCAGCCTTTCAACAAGCTTTATTAAATGCCCCAACGCCAAACTCGAACCCGAACTTTTCTGGCAAAGTTCAGGTTCGGATACAGGTATCAAAAATCGTAAAGTTTGAGAACCTCACTTATTGACAACTGTGTCTCATCCTCATCATGAACCTCTTGAAACACTAATTGCCATTGACTTATTGGCAACTGTGTCTCATCATCATCATCCACCTCGTGAAACACTAATTGCCGTTCCCCACCGTCAACTTTTTCTGACTGTGGATGCTCAAGAGTTTGGAAATCAGTGCACAAGATCCCCTCATGTCCCTCTTCAAGCGGGCTTGGCGAGAGGGCCAAATCAAGGAATGGCAATGAAAAGAACACCTCGGAATATCCAAAGGTAGGATCACTTGTATGCCAAGACTCTCCATGGTGAGAGGAAGGAGGCTCAGGGTGAGGATTCTTGGCTACTGAGACTAGACTTTGTGGAAGACATGGCGGTGCTTAACCGACAGGAAGCATTATCTGCTGAAATCTAACCGACCACCTGTGACTTCAAGAGTGGTGTTCTGCGCCGCCCTGCAAATTGGGACATGAAGCTAGGTATCGTGTATGAGTGTGTTTCTTGTGCTTTGGCAGCAGGCACAGTTTCACCACGCCCAGGGCCAAGGCCTCTACGTGCACCATCAGCAGCACGGCCACTTCCCGTTCCCTTACTGCACGCCTTGAGCATATTAAATGATATATATGCTTGCAAGTATGTCACAAATACAGTAGCCCAGGTTTTGTAAGTGTATGCACAAACAAATTACACTGAATGTCACAGATATTTAGGATGTGCAAGCGTTATATAGGAGAAATAGCGCAGGTAATGTCGCTGCTGTCTCCAGCGGCTAAGAAAAAAATTACACTGAATGTCACAGATATTTAGGATGCGCAAACGAACGCTATACAGGAGAGGTAGCACAGGTAATGTCACTGTCACCAGCAGCAAAGAAAAAAAATTACTGAATGTCACAGATATTTAGGATGCGCAAACAATATACGGGAGATGTAGTGCAGGTAAAGTCGCTGTCAGCAGCGGCCAAACAATTGCCCTGAATGTCACAGATATTTAGGATACTCAAATGTAACACAACAGATGTAGCACAGGTTGTGTCACTGTCAGCAGCGGCCAAACAATTGCATGCAATTTAGCGCAGGTTGTGCTAATAATATATTTTGCAGCCTGATAAAACAATAGCCCTTAAAAGGACTTTTGGGTCTCTAACACCTTTCAAGACTAAACCCTGCCTAAAAAAAAAAAAAAATTCCTGGCATTACACTATCTGTCCATTCTGCTGCAGCTCTCGCTGACTAAGACTGAGCCGAACCACGCGTCATCTGGTGCTATATAGCACCTGATGACACGTTCCAGCCAGCCAATCATTGTAATGGCAGTAACCAACAAGGCTACGGCATTACAGTGAGTGCCAATACTTCCCCGCACATTTATTGGCTGCATGGAAGTACTCGCACTCACTTTAATGCCGTAGCCATGTTGTTTACTGGCATTGCAATGATGACGTGTTCCGGTCAGCAAATTATTGTAATGCCAGCAGCATCGCGATGCTCGAGTCAAAATGTTGTTCGGACGAGCATGCTCACCCAACACTACACAACAATACTTAGTGCACCAATCAGTAATATCGCTGAAGTGGGTCATTAAGCATACTGACAAGCATGGAAAGCTGATTTATTGGTTGACAAGTGTATCCTTAGCATCAAGAAAAATTATGACTACTGGATTGTTTTCCTGATGCCGAAAGGGGTGGGTGGGGCAAAACTGTTGCATTACCAAGTAGCAGAAACCACAGCAACACCAGTAGCAATTAATTCAGTTCAATGAACATGATGGAACAGTTTTTTCAAGTGCCATGTCAAACTGTCCCAGTTTGTTATGAGTGCACTGTCTTATTCAGCCTCTTGAGTGCTGTCAGATTGGCATTGTCACATTAAATTGTGGCATGGATATGTGCCACAATCTCTCATTACTGACAATGGCTATTTATCACTGGCCCAATCATGTCACAGCCATTATCCGCCTGCACATAATGTTTCATACTGTATGAAACATTATGCTACTCCACCTATGCCACTTCTACTATTCCAACACAGCTGCACATCTCCTGTTTGTCATTTTTCATACTGTACTATTGATGCCAGTGCTACTACCCTACACAGCCACACTGTACTGCTGCTGCTCACAAAAAAGGAAAAACTTTTGGACACTTGTTAAGAACAAGCTACTGATTCTTCTAACTCTACTGTGTGTGTGAACAAAAGAATGGATGTCCATGTTCCCCTTTTGATTGGAGCAGCAGGCATACATTGGACTGCCAGACATAGTCAAGAGGAAGCACCCATCTATCTCTGGCATCCCTATAGTGCTAAATGAAGCAGCACACATGATAGACTGTTGGTCCATTGAAATAGGAATGAGGAGGCCCTCATTCCTATTATCAGTAAAGGGCCCAGTGGCAGGACCTCCGTCAATCAGACATGTATCCCCTATCCACGGGAATTGGTAATTTATACCAATTTATACCAGTAGTAATTTATCAATAATATTTTATTTTATAGCTTTAGTGTTTATACCCCAGCAACAATATGTCTAGCCTTGGTATTAACAGGAACTGTCAATTACACTTACATATACAATATAAAAGACAAATTTACTTAAACACAATGAATAACAATGCATATCACATTTAGTTACAATTGGTTACACATAATTTCCGAATTATGATAATATAATTTATCAAGACCACCATTTTAATCTCCATTCTTGATTCCCTCTGTTCTGGCAGAGGATGCAACAAATTTTTGTTGAGGCACAGGGCTCTCATGAATTTGTGCAGCCTCCAGAAAGCCATGCCACTTAAATGTACGGTAGCCTCCTAGCTGCAATAGCTCTCTATCTTTATTCATTCATGTGAATATGGGCAGATATGTATGACCTTCTAGCCCGCCTCCTCCACTCCCTTGCAAAGCCCTCTCTTCATGTCACTTCTGAAAAGTGGCATCAGGGACAGAAAGTCGCAAATTTGACCACCATACAGTGTGCAACGACAATTGCAACTTTTCCACGCAAGAATTCTGGTGTAGGGATGAGCGAACCCGGTGAAGTTCGGGTTCGCCGGGTTCGGTCGAACTTCAAGTCAAAGTTCAAGTTCGGGACCCGAACTTGACCCGAACCCAGAACCCAAACCCCATTAAAGTCAATCTTCATTCAGCAGGACCTGCAATGACGTCACAGCAATCACGACGTGGTGAGCGTGGTGATGTCCATGTTATAACGGAAAATAATAAAATCACCCGAACACGGAACCCGAACTTCAGTGAAAAAGTCCGGGTTCTGGTACGGGAACCCGAACTCGCAAAGTTCAGTATGAACTCAAACTTTACAGCTCAGGTTCGCTCACCCTATTCTGGTGTAAAAGCCATAGTAAATATCTCCCACACAATGTGCATACTATGTATAGTCTGACAAAATACTAGGTTTAGGACGTAAGTTGTTCCTTCTTCTATAACCTCACAGGAAGTGAGCAAGATCCCAATGCCTAGGTGCATGCAATTATATTCCTGCCTACCCAGAATTCATTGTGCTTGTTTGATGTAAGCAGAGGCAGAGGGATGATTAGGCAACCACATGGCAGAGTATGGTTACTCAAAATCAAGTATCTAATAGAAGATCAATACAGATGAATGTTGGACCTGTAATTGCCTTTGATAAATTTGATCAGTTCTGATGTCCAAACAACATGTCTGCTACATGATACACAGGATAAAAAACAGAACAAATATCAAAAAGAGAATAAATGGATATAAATATTGATAGAAATTTACCGTATTTTTCGCCCCATAAGATGCTTCCCCCCCCCCAAAAAAAAAAAGTGGGGGGAAAATGCCCCTGCATCTTATGGGACGAATACTAATGAGCGGCTTCCATTATGGAAGCGCTCATTAGTACCAGAGGACCAGGAAGCAGTGAAGGCTTCTTACTCACTGCTTCCTGGTCTTCGGCTGTCGGCTGTGAAGTCTGCGCACAGTGTGAGTGCGCTCTGATCTCACGCTGTGCGCAGCCTTCACAGCCAGTGGCAAGAAGAAGAGGATAGTTTTAAGGTTATAAAATAAAAATAATTGTGCTAACATTAGTCCAACGTAAATTGTAAAAATATATATATATATTTTTTTTATGCGTATTAGAAATAAATACACTGGGGGAGATTTCCTAAGCTAAATGCAACAGAATTCTAGCTGGATTTGCTTAACAAAGCTGGTTTACTTTCACTTTTTGTGCCTCATTAGATAATAGGATGTGGCCTAGGAGAAAAAAAGTCATGGCTACAAATAAACCAAACAATAGGTTGTATAACACCTTCAGGACCCTGCAATTTTCCATTTTTGCGTTTCCGTTTTTCATTCCCTGCCTTCCCAGAGCCATAACTTTTTTTTATTTTTCCGTTCACATAGCAGTATAAAGACTTGCTTTTTTTGTGGGACAAATTGTGCTTTTTAATGGCACAATTTACTATTAGGGTTGATCGCGAATATTCTAATCGCAAATTTTTATTGCGAATATCGGCACTTCAAGAATTTGCGAAAATCTAGAATATAGTGCTATATATTTGTAATCACGAATATTCTAGTTTTTTTTTTCCATCCGTACTACTGCTTCTTTCTTGTGGGCCAATGAGAAGGCTGCAATGTCTTTGTCTGAGCTTAGCAACATCCCTAGCAACCAATAGGAAAGTTGCCTACCCCTTACTATATAAGAACCTCCCCAGCAGCCATTTTCTGCAGTTCTGAGAGAGAGAAAGCAGTGTCATTGCTGTGCTTTGTGCTTTGCAGACTCATCTGGATCCTTATTTAATTACATTAGATAGTTAGCTCATATATATAATACAGATAGTTAGTGGAAGATAGTCAGTGTAAGTTAGATAGTGATATAGTGTAGCTGATAGGTTCCAGTGCAGGTAGTGTGATAGGAATTACTGTGCTGTGATAGGGATTAGTGTCTCTGTTAGACACAGTGCTGTGATGTCACAACAATACTTAGTGCACCAATCAGTAATATCTACTCAGACCTGATAAAATGTGAAGTTGCATGTGTTGCACAAAAAAAGTGCATCATTAGTGCCGATTTGAGCAATCGTGAAAATAATGACTGGAGATCACGAATTCTAGAGTTTGCGAATTTATTGCGAATATTATGCGAGAAACGAATATTGCCTATGTCACTCATCACTATTTACTATTACATACAATGTAGTGTAAAGTGAAAAAAAATTCAAATGGAATGGATCTGAAAAAACAAAAAAAACAATTCCACCACGGTTTTATAGGTTTTGTTTTTACGGTGTTCCCTACGCAGTTAAACTAACCTGTTATCTTAATTCTCCATATCAGTATGATTGCAGCGATAGCATAGTTTTTCTAGTGTTTTAATACTGGAAAAAAAATTTGGGAAAAAATATATATATATAACTTTTTTATAGTAGTGGTTTAGGAGCTGTGAGGGTTCATTTTTTGCAGGACAATCTGTAGTTTTTACTGATACCATTTCGGAGTGTGCATGACTTTTTGATCACTTTTATTCATATTTTGGGGAGGTGGTGACAAAAAAATTTAAAATCTGCTATTTTGATTTTTTTCTTTTAGGCATTCACTGTATGGGATAAATATTTTTATATTTTAATAGCACAGGTGTTTTTGAATGCAGCGATGACCATAATTTTCAGTTTTTTAAAATTGTTTCTGTATTTATTTTTTTAATCTAGGGAATGGGGATTGATTTGAATTGTTATATATTTTTTTTTTATATTTTTTAAAACTTCACCCTAGATGACTATAACATCAGATAATATCATTGGATCGCATCTTGCATTCTGGATTGCATATCTACTGTATGTAATACAGAATACTGAATTAAGTACATTCCAGTGCAGTGCCCCCACCTATAGGCCTGCATTGGAATATATTAGTAATTGGCCTATAAGCCTTGTAAAAGGTTAGGCCTATTGCTTGTGCAGACCGCCTTCCCTGGTTTTAGCTCTTCCAGATGTCATGGTCACATTTGACCAAATGTCCACAGAAACCCAACAGTTATGGTGCTCATGAGCAGTTGCCATCTTTAAAGACCAGACTTCAACCGTACATGTACGGCGAAGGTCCTGAAAGGATTAAAGTTAGACAAAAGCGTCTAGCAAGACTTCTAGCAAGATGCACTAAATGAATCATACCACATGATATTTTGCGAATATTTGGCAGAATATTCATCATATATTTGCGAATTCGCTATTATTTTCTAGGTTGCGAAAATCAGCAAAGTAATATTCACGTAATGTGCGTGCAATACAGGCGTGGGTCACTATAGCTACATTTTTCTAACTGCTCGAAGTTTAATGAGACTGGAGAAAATGGTTGGCACGGCAGAACATTACAATAGCTTTATATGAAATAATGGCACAATAATGGCGCAATAATGATGCAAATATTATGGAGCAATACTTGCAACTTCACATTTTAGCAGGTCTGACTACATATAAGTGATTGGTGCACTAAGTATTGTTGTGAACTTATGACATCACAGCACTATGTATGTATGTAGCATACATAAATACCGCACTATGTGTGTAGCATGTATGTATGAACAGCACACTACCTAACACCCTGCACTGGAACACTATATCACAATCTAACCTACACTATCTCCCACTATTATATATATAAGCTATCTAATTATCTAATGTAATGAGTGGAAAGCAGAGAGCACAGCAATGACTCTGCTGGCTCTCTCAGAACTGTGATAAACTGCAGAAAATGGCTGCTGGGGAGGTTCTTATATACTAAAGGGGTAGGCAACTTTCCTATTGGTTGCCAGGGATGTTGCTAAGCTCAGACAAAGACATTGCTGCCCACAAGCAAAAAGGGAGTGTACTGAAATATGAATATATATCTCTATATTCTAAATATTTGCGAATTCTTGAAGTTGCGATATTCGCGAATAAAATTCACGATACGAATATTCATGCCCAACACTAATTATTTGTAACCATTGAAGTCTACAATTGTAACAAGGTAAGATTGAAAGGTGGCATTATTTCTTCTGGTTCAATGTATTTTCCTGCAGAGTAGAACGCAATTGTCCTCTAGTCCCCAACTTCAAAAATGGCAATCAGAATAAAACCCTCCATCCAAGACCCACTTCCAGTAATCTACTAGCTAGAACTTATAATATCGTCTTACAAGAAAGACATCCAGACCTCTTTTAAACTTTTTCAACAAAGTAATTCTAACACCTCTGGCAATGTAACAATGGCAGTTTTTTTTTTACAAGACCGTAGAACTTGATTTCACCTATAGCAATAACCATTTCCAAGTCCTAAATATCACTCATGGTTGTCAATCAGTGTAGGGTAAGCGGCACTACAGATCCCAATTTGGGAAAAACATACCAGTATTGAAAGTAGTGATGATGGTGCTTGCAGATGGAGATCCTGGCTGGGGATCCCGTCAGAGAACAAATATATAGAAATCTGCAGCACTCGCCAGTTGAATGAACAAAATCCGGTTACTTTATTTGTACCAGCAGCATACAGACAGCTACGTTTTGACCATCTCTGGTCTTTCTCGTGGAGACTACTGCTTGAGAAAGACCAGAGATGGTCAAAACTTTGCTGTCTGTTTGCTGCTGTTACAAATAAAGTAACCGGATTTTGTTCATTCAACTGGCAAGTGCTGCAGATTTCTATATATTTACTTATGGTAGTCAGATACCTCTGGTTCTTTAGTAAAGCAGAATTACATAATAAACAGACAGTGTCCAAAAAGATATATGAAGCATGTATCGGATAGACAGACAACACATACAGAATAATAAACTCACTGATAGATGGCAGAAAGCTGGATGAGGATGGCAATGGATGAGGGAAATGGAGTCTGGCAATAGAACAGACATCAAATGGCAATGGTGTACAGGTCATTAGTGAATAAATGTAGGTAAGAAGAATAAAACCTAACAAACTGACTGAACTCCAGCAAGACAGTAGAAAATCAAAAGCTGAACCCTCAACCAACACAACTGCAACACAAACAACAATGAGACTGTTGAACCACAAATCCCAGGATGCATTAAAGTAAAGCCAATAAGGCTAGAATTCGAGATTCTGGAAACAACTGCACATAACATTCGCTATACTGAACAAAGAGGTACAGAAACTACACTACTACAGAAACCAAATTCATGTATAACAAAGGCATTTGAGTGAGAAACTGGGAAGAGATTCCAATTGCTTAACATGAAGAGAGTTGTATAGTCTCAATGCTTTTGCAGTAAAGAATCCTGTTCTTTACTGATAATGAAACCTTTTAATATTTCAGCATATGTTTATATCCCTACTGAATCAATAAAAATACACTATGAAAAAACAACAAAAAAAAAAAAACAGATATAAATCCAGAAGAAAGGTAAAAAGCATGAGGTATGAGCCAATCTGCCCTAAGAGAAAGATTTCTGTGGTGGACTGAAATCCTTGGTCAGTTTTTGAAGAGCTTGTCTAACTCAGGAAACGGAGATCCCGGGAGCTAAAACCTGTCACAGGACTTATAAGAGATCCAAGTTTATCCCTTGACATAATGTGGCATCATTTTATTTTATAGTGCCCTATTTACGTTTTTATAGGACTCTCAATAAACCTATTGAGTTATCTTAAAGAAACACTACAGAAAAATAGATACACGGAAGTGCCAGGAGTGAGGAGTCAGTGCATGATTCAAGAGATTCAGGCAATACCAAGGATCAGTCAGACTTTGTATTAGGCCCATTAAACTGTATATTTAGTTTCTCATATTACTGTGAAGTATCTTTCTTTTACATGGAGTGTTCCTAAGCAAATAGTAAATCCAGCTATGCAACATCTGCTTTGAATATTAATTAAAGCGAGGTGTACTGCATCTCACTGAAGAGATATAGCAGTGTATGACGACTTAGGCTACATGCACACGACAGCGAAAAACGTCCATCACATGTCCATTTTAGGAGCAATCGGCGTCTATGAGGTTATTCATACAGAATTTTTTTGACAGCCAGTGAAAAACGGATGTAAAAAAATAGAACATGAAGCCTTAGCCCTAGCTCAGGGGTGAACTCCTCAATAAGTGCTACTTTTTCTTAAAGAGAATTTGTCACCTATAATTAGATAGGATCTAGATCATTTTTTTCTAATGTATTTTTATTTTCTGATTGTACATTTTTTAAATTCCTGAACATGATTATGTGGGCAGCCATCTTGTCTGAGCTGTTAAACACACATAGAGATTAGAAAGTTTTCTAGGCATGCTCTTTGACAAGGACAAGTGCAGAGAACAGGAGGGAGTAGATAAGCTATGATATCACCTATTGTGAATGGTGGATCCCTTGTTATCTATACATATGCCATTCTAATCCTGCCTGTAATGATAAGGAGATGACTGCCAAAAAATGATCTGTACAGACCAAGAATTGGCTCCTGTTGTTCAGCTATGTGGCCAGTGTTAATAGCCGGGATTTTAGGAATATATATATATATATATATATATATATATATATATACACATATTGTAACAACACGTGGTCATTTAGCTCTTCCAGATCGCCGTCTTAACACCTTAGACGGTTGGCACACATCAAGAAGCCACTCCACCACTGTAGATTCGGGTGCAAACTGGCCACGACCAGCTTTATTGTCACAACAGCAGTACAACAAAATCATAAAAATAAATCCTCGGCCGTCTGGCCACTGACTAAACAGTCTTTCCCTCTCTATCAGGATCTGGGTCTACCACCCAGCTCCCCAAAACACATCACCAGTGCTTACCCTACACACAGGGTTAGAGGGTCCCGGCTCCCACAGGCCTTGACACAGCCTGCTCCTTTCCCAGACTGGGAGCCCTGATTGAGAAGCTCAACCCACATTAATCCAAGCTCCTCAGCTGGCTGATAATTATCCCCATAACCAGCCTGGCTGCTGCAGACAGTGGGAAAAAACTAATTTCCCAACCTTTCTTGTTCTTACCCAGCTTTCTCTGGGTGAGATATGCCACTTCAATGGCCTTCCTATGGCCTTCTGGCAGCTGCACTGCCACAATATATATATATATATAGTGACACGGAAAATTAAAAATAACCACCAAAAATTCTTTAAAAGTGTGTTTAATATGAAAACTTGATTTAAACAATAGGTTATTTTCTAATGCCACTTGCCCTTTTGTGACTACCCACTCTGTACTAAGGAAGAGCAAGAACCCCAAAACACTGTTGTCTACAGATTATTGTCTATGATTTGGCTGGTATAATTTATTTTGTAGACTTTTTTTTTTTCTCTTGGAGTATTGTCTGAAAAATAAGACTCCATACTCTGTTGTGTCTTTTCAATGGGAATCAGTACCAACCAGGGGCGTAGCGTGGGGGGGGCCAGGGGGGTCCTTGCCCCGGGCGCCAGACTGCAGGGGGTGCTGGCAGCCGTTTGCACAAAAAAATCTATGAAGTTGCTAACTGAGAGCAGCGCCACAGAGTGAGGAGCAGTATCAACAGAACAAGCGTGCCCTGATTAATCACCAAGGGGCAGTACGAAGCTGCGGTATTATGTCCGTCCAAAATGCCTGATCAGTCGCCGGAATGCCGGATCCGGCACTAATTCCCATTGACTTGCATTAGTGCCGGATCCGGCATTCTGAAACAACTGAAGGAAAAACTGTGAAAAAGACTGCAAGACAGATCTGTCCATCCGCATGACAAGCAGAGGGACGGATCCGTTCTTGCAATGCATTTGTAGACGGATCCGCACCCGGATCCGACTACAAATGCTGTCAGTTGTCACACTGAACGGCAGATCCGGCAGGCAGCTCCGACGACGGAACTGCCTGCCGGATCACACTAATGCTAGTGTGAAAGTACCCTTAGCTATCAGTGAGTGACAGTCAGTGTCAAAGGCTACGCAGGTGGCAGTCAGGATGCTGGTAAAGGATGACCAGAGACAGTACTGCTCAGAGGATGCCATCTCTGCTATCCATATACCAGGCCTACCACCAATATTACCATAGGCGTGCGCACGGGGTGTGCCGAGTGTGCCTGGGCACACCCTAATCATCACCTCCATGCTGCACTGCCATCTACAACTCCTGAAGCGAACCGTTCTCATAGGCTTCAGGCTAGTGGTCTGAAGCCTATGAGACAACAGTGCGCTAGAATGGAGTTGCTCCAGGGAGGTATGATGTCGCAGGAAGAGGCGGAGTCTCGTTATCCAGGGGGCGGGGCCTCACAATGTGACTGATTCTACAGAGCCCATTGCAGGAGAGAGGAGCAGAAGCTGCAGGTCGGTGAGTGGAGGATAAAAGTGACTGCTATGTTTGCTGGGGGCTGTATATTAGAGTGGTCTGAAGAGGGGGTTATATTATTTCCAGGGGACTGTATGCTGGAGGGGCTGAAGGTGGGGAGTGATATTATTTACATGGGACTGTATGTTGGAGGGGTTGCAGGTGGGGGGTGATATTATTTACATGGGGCTGTATGCTGGAGCGGCTGCAGGCAGGGGAGGTGATATTATTTACATGGGACTGTATGCTGGGGGCTGAAGGTGGGGAGTGATATTATTTACATGGGACTGTATGTTGGAGGGGTTGCAGGTGGGGGGTGATATTATTTACATGGGGCTGTATGCTGGAGGGGCTGCAGGCGGGGGTGATATTATTTACATGGGTCTGTATGCTGGAGGGGCTGCAGACAGGAGAAAGGTGATATTATTTACCTGGGACTGTATGCTGGAGGGGCTGCAGGCAGGGGGTGATATTATTTACATGGGGACTGTATGCTGGGGGCTGCAGGCAGGGGGTGATATTATTTACATGGGGACTGTATGCTGGGGGCTGCAGGCAGGGGAGGTGATATTATTTACATGGGGACTGTATGCTGGGGGCTGAAGGCAGGAGGGGTGATATTATTTTTCATGGAACTGTATGCTAGAAGGGCTGAAGGCAGGGGAAGTTTTGTATTTTACATGGGACTGTATGTTGGAGGGGCTGAAGGCGAGGAGTGATGTATTTTACATGGGACTGTATGCTAGAGGGGCTGAAGGGCGCCATAATTATTATTATTAAGGTCCATTCACACGTCTGTAGTGTTTTGCGGATCCGCAGTACACCCGGCTGGCACCCCATTAGAACAGCCTATTCTTGACCCCAGCTTTGGACAAGAATAGGACATCTTCCATTTTTTTCTGGAGCCACGGACTAGAAGTTCAGCAGGCCGCTCCAGAAATACGGATTGCGAAGTACACACTGTGTGCTTTCCACATCCATTCCGTCTCCAGAGAGAATGAATGGGTCTGCTCTAGGGGTGGGCGATATAGACGATATGCGATATGAATTTGTGCCACGATATCGATTTCGTCTATATCGCGGTAGAACATGGTATGCGCCACTCTCGGTGCATACCATGTTCTACTGAGCCGGCACAGTGGAGAAGGAGGGAGTCCCTCCTCCCCATTGCGTGCGACTACCGCTGGCCACCAATGAGAGCCGGGAGGGGAGGGACTGCGGCCACTGCAACCAATGGGAGCATATCAAGGGCGGGACTGTGGCCACTGCCACCAATGAATGACTGAATAGCAACGTAGCCTGCATGTGCTGGCCATATCCCATACCCGGCCTCTATGACTGCACGCTGCGATCCACCGCAATTAACCCCTCAGGTTCATAGAGGCCCAGCATGTGATATGGCCGACACATGCAGGCATATAGAACCTTTCATTAGTTTGAACTTCATTACTTAGGTAGTGGCACATAGGGCATATGGGGCACTTACTATTATATCTGTGTGGGGCCCGTTCACCCGCTCTGGCCCTCGTCACATGGTGGGAACAGCAGGGAGGAGACTTCAGCCTCTGTCCCTGGGCGTTCCTTCTCCCTGTCTGCAGCACTGTCCAATAACAGCACAGAACGTCACAGGCAGGGAGAAGGAACGCCCAGGGACAGAGGCTGATATCTCCTCCCTGGTGTTCCCACCATGTAACGGGGGCCAGAGCGGGCGAACGGGGCCCTCACAGATATAATAGTAAGTGCCCCATATATGCCCTATGTGCCGCTACTTAAGTAATACAGTTCAAACTAATGAAAGGTCCTATACGACTGCCCCCGATCATTGGTGGCAGTGATCGGAGCCCCAGCAGTGTAATGCTGGGGCTCAGATCGGTTACCATGGCAACCAGGACGCTACTGATGTCCTGGCTGCCATAGTCGGCTCCCTGTCGGCACCCGTTCTGCACAATTGTGGAACATATGCAGACGTGTGAATGAAGCCTAATACAGAGGGGGCCATTATAATATTAAGAATAATAATAACACAGCGGGGCCATTATATATTATAATTTTACAGAGGGGCCAGGGCATTATACTTATGGGCACTACGGAGGGAGGGGAGGTCTGTTATCTGAGGATGATAGTACAGTGATGAATCTAAGAAAAATTCTGTGAAACTCTGCAGAGACGTGGCTGAAAGAAGGATTTGGCCCACACTGCCGAAGCATGGCCCCAGACTTCAAGTCACACTGTAAGTTCTGAATTCTGGGGCCTCACACCCTCTACTACATTATCTGTACTCAGAGAGTTATCTGTGGTGTTACATAGGACTGCAGGTGACATCGACTACATTATCTGTACTCAGTTATCACTGTTATCTGTGGTGTTACATAGGACTGCAGGTGACATGTACTGCATTATTTGCAATATCTGGCTTGCCCCGGGTGCTGGTGACCCATGCTACACCACTGGAACTCTGCTCTGGCTGAGAGTCACTCCCATATAAGTTAGTTATATAACGTTAAGTTAATGCATAAAGCATGTTCCCTGCTGCTTGCTACCCTCCTCATTAATACCCCTGTATAATGTACCCTGATACCCCTCAGTTATATGATACCGTGTAACTGAGGGGTATCAGGTAAATTACAGGGGGTAATATAACTGAGCAGGGCTATTGGGTACATTATTATACAGGGTAATATAACTGAGGAGGGTTATCTCAGGGGACATGATAAAGGGGTAATATAACTAATATAATATAAGTTATCTTACCCCTGTATAATGTCCCTGATAGCCCTCCTCAGTTATATAAGGCCTCTTTCACACTTGCGTTCTGAGGATCCGACAGGCACTTCCGTCCCGCCGGATCCGTCACAACGCAAGTCGCCTGAAGCATTAGAAGACTGATCAGGATCCTGATCAGTCTTCGAAATGCTTTGAGGTTACTATGGCAGCCAGGACGCTATTAAAGTCCTGGTTGCCATAGTAGTAGTGGGAGCGGGGAGCAGTAGACTTACAGTCCGTGCGCCCCGGGCGCTCCAGAATGACGTCAGAGCACCCCATGCAGTAGGGCGCCCTGACGTCACTCTGGAGCGCCCGGGAGCCGCACGGACGGTAAGTCTACTGCTCCCGCCTCCCTCACTACTTTACCATGGCAACCAGGACTTTAGCGCCCTGGCTGCCATGGTAACCATTGAGAAAGCTAAACGCCGGATCCGGCGATGCGCCGAACGACGTTTAGCTTAAGGTCGGATCCGGATTAATGCCTTTAATGGGCATTAATTCCGATCCGGCCTTGCAGCAAGTGTTCAGGATTTTTGGCTGAGCAAAAGCGCAGCATGCTGCGGTATTTTCTCCGGCCAAAAGACATTCCGGTCCTGAACTGAAGACATCCTGATGCATCCTGAACGGATTTCTCTCCATTCAGAATGCATGGGGATGATCCTGATCAGGATTTTTCCGGCATAGAGCGCCGACGACGGAACCCTATGCCGGAAAACAAAAACGCTAGTGTGAAAGGGCCCTTACTCCTGTATAATTTACCCTGATACCCCTTAGTTATATTACCTCTGTATAATAATGTACCCTGATACCCCTTAGTGTATTTGTGTATATATATGTGTATAATATATATATACATACGCGCGTGCGTGTGTTTTTTTGCTTTAGGGTGCACACCCTAATGCAATTGGCTGCGCACACCTATGAATATTACCCCTTCATATACCGCCTAGTCACCCTGACCAGGCGGTATATGAAGGGGCAATACTGGTAGGCCTGGTATATGGACAGCAGAGATCTGTATTATTAGTATATAATAGCCCCTCTGTATTAATATAATATATAATGCCCCCTCTGTATTATTAGTATATATACTGGCCCCCTCTGTATTATTAGTATATAATAGCCCCTCTGTATTATTATAATATATAATGGACCCTCTGTATTATTATAATATATAATGGCCCCCTCTGTATTATTATAATATATAATGGCCCCTCTGTACTATTAGTATATATAATGGCCCCTCTGTATTATTAGTATATATTCTGGCCCCCTCTGTATTATTAGTATATAATGCCCCTCTGTATTAATATAATATATAATGGCCCCTCTGTATTATTAGGATATATACTGGCCCTCTCTGTACTATTAGTATATATAATGGCCCCTCTGTACTATTAGTATATATACTGGCCCCTCTGTATTATTAGGATATATTGGCCCCTCTGTATTATTAGGATATATAAATACCCCTGTGTATAATGATAGAAGAGGATGATAGTAAAGTGAGGAATTTAAAAATGTTTTCTGTGAAACTCTGCAGAGACGAGACGTGGCTGATAAAGGTGTCATGACGTTCTAATTTCCGAATGAAGACGGTGGCCCACCATGCCATATCCTGGCCCCAGACTTCAGGTCATACTGTGTGTGTTTTGAATTTTGGGGGTTCACACCCATCTACTACATTATCTGTACTCAGAGAGCTATCACTGTATTATCTGTAGTGTTACATAGGACTGCAAGTGACATCCACTATGTTATCTGTAAAAAGGGGCGTGCCCACAGGTTGGGGGGGGGGGCGCAATACATGGCTTGCCCCGGGTGCTGGCAACCCACGCTACACCACTGGTACCAACCCCTTCTGAGCTGCTTCTCATCCAACCAAAGAGTACCCTGTTCTGTACTGATGACTGAGGGGCACGTACTCCAAAACACTTTTGTCTTCAGATGAGCATCTGTGGTTTGACCAGTAGTAAAAAAAAAAAAAAGTCTAATAATTTATTTTACCTTCCCTTTCTCATGCATGAACAGCAAATGTACATTTCATTAAATAGTGTATTTTCTATTAATTGTGCCAGTCCTAGATTTCGCTTTTGAAGTCTTTTATGTCTACATTAAAAATTAAACTAGTAAAGTAAACATTTCCCAAGGCTCTTTACAATGGGGAAATAATGATCACAGTTGACTGCACCGCATGCTAGCCAGATATAAATGGCAATGTCACTAGAATATGCTGATCAAGTGGAAAATGATCTTCAAATTCTATGGAACTAAGTAATATCTAATTATTTTCAAGTAAGGAAAAGTTTGCAGTTAAATACCTTTACCCTTTAATTCAGTGTTTCAAATTAAATTACTGTGCAGTCAGTTATAGACTGATTTTTCCTTCTTTCTGTTCAAACAATGTGTAATTGGAAAATATAAGTTTCGCTTATATGCTTCAATTGGTGGCTGAAATAATTTGAAATCCATCAATTGCAAAAAGAGTATATGCTATGCAAAGGGGAATGTTAATGCAACAGTTTATTAATGTCAACATTTCAGCTGCATTTGACATTTAGGTGGATCTATGTGAATGTTCACCATATTTTTTTAAATAAAATTGCTCCAAAATTCTATGATGTTCTATATTACAATACCTCAATCAGAGGTCCATTTTTCTAAAACACAGCTCAAAATCACCTTCATAACCAGAGTTAAAAGAATCTATTATTTCTCTCTGCAGCCCCCAATGAGGGAAACATATTGCATACATAATGTGGGTTGTCTTTCACTCTCTCTATCCTCATCCACTGGGTGACTTGCCATATGACTGTATGGCTGTATAGGTGTGTTCTTAAATCTGCTGTGCTGGAACCAGTGAACCGATACTGCCTAACCACTGGTCTGGTTCTCTTCTCCTACAAGCCATGAATCATCAGAACACTCTAAAATCCACCATGCATATTTGCTTTGCCTGGCAAAACACACCTCTCACAAAATTTTACTCAACTCTACCTTTGTGCCATCTACTCTGGGCCTGTGCACCCTCCACTGCGTGTTTTTTTGGCTACAGTTCATAAATGGAAATATAGATTGTGTTACAGCGGTGGAGGGTCACTGTTCAATTCAACTGGTGGGCCTTCCGTTGCCATCCTTCGGTTGGGCCATGCCTCTGGTCTTGCTCTGTTCCCTCATGCAGACTGCGGCCTGCTTGCCAGCTAGACCTCACCCCTCTCTACCCATAGGGCATGCACACATACTTCCTCAGACCTGCCTTCCGTTGCCATCCTTCGGTTGGGCCATGCCTCTGGTCTTGCTCTGTTCCCTCATGCAGACTGCGGCCTGCTTGCCAGCTAGACCTCACCCCTCTCTACCCATAGGGCATGCACACATACTTCCTCAGACTCTTAACAGGCCAGCACACACATGCATATTCACCAGCCAATGGCCTAGCAACCCTCGGCACTTGAAGTACCTTCTCCTATGGGAGGGTGCCTGAGCAATAGGTGTTTTAGCTTGCTAAATTTCTGCTAGGTGTGCTATATCTTGTTTGCTGCCTGTGAACTGACCTCTACCTGTTTACCCGTATTTGATCCTATGTTGCCTGACCTGACCTCGGGCCTATCAAATTGCGCAAACAGATAACTGGAAGTAATTGTTGGCAAAGTGTGAATAAACATTCTCACTGCAGTTGTCAAAGTTCAGACTTTTCATGGGCTTGCAGATTTTGCACAGTTTAGCAATTTCAACAATTCTTTTGATCCACTTGTTGCAAAAGTAGTAAACAGGCGTAGTTGGTTTATCTCTGAGTCACTCTTCTTGCAACTGTACTTTCCACTCAAACCCATGCTTCCAGATATAGGGGGTGGAACACTTTTCTTGCCGCTACCTTCTCAATTTAAGGGCTCATTCAGACGACCATATGAATGAGTCCGCATCCGTTCTGCAATTTTGAGGAACGGATGTGGACCCATTCATTTTAATTCGGCCACAAAAGATGCATACAGCACACTGTGTGCTGTCCACATCTGTAGTTCCATTTTGCGACCCCACAAAATAGATATAGCATGTCCTATTCGCAGACAACACTACGGCCATCTGAATAAGCCCTAACTCACAATGCTGCACTACAAATTTCCAACTGTGGAGTGTAGTCCTTAGGAAATGCTAAGTTTTACTCCAAAAGTATGTCCAGGATCCTAAAGTCTTACATCTCCTGGACAAGTTTGCTGTTGAGTGAAAAAGTTTCACACAAGTTCTTCCCACAATCTCTTTTGACAGATGGGCCCCCAAGAGGAGAGTGTGAGTATCTAAAACATAACTTTTAATATGATCTAAAAATAAAACAACCACTGTGATACAAAAACACACAACAGGGGTCCAAGCCTGGTACCCCCAGTACTGGTAGAGTAAAAATAGACCTGTTCCACCTAGTGAAAGGCGTGAGCAGTCTTACCAGACCAATAAAGGCAGTGGGATCAACAAGGGTGTTCAGGGGAGAACATCCAAAGGACATCAGGTGTGACCCGGATGGGAAGTCAAAGTCTTGGTTGGCCTCTGTATAGTAATGCAGTTCTGAGCCCTAGAAAACCCTATGAATGGGAAAGGGGGCTAGTTTAAATCTGCCTATCTACACAGAGCACCCACCCCGATAGGGACGACGATACCTGTCCCTACTTTGGGCCTGATCCCTCAGTCTAATAATGATGCACGTTTCTGTTCGTGTCGACTCTTCAGGGGAATAGGTACAAAAGGAAAAATGGAGAAAAAGCCACAGGTGTCTAGCCTGCAGCAATAACTGGATCAAGTAATTAAACTTGTATCTGCCACCCCAGGGTAATAGGGTGCAGTTCTGCAAAGGAGAGGTAATCCTATGCTGGTTGGTCAGGAGGATATGGTCATCCTCTATATGGTAGATGCCCTATGGTTGGGGGAAACAGAATCTACCAGCCGCAATGATGCACCTAACCAGTGGGATTTAAATATGCTCTGCCCGCACTTCTCCTAAAGGGAACGCCCCCCACTTCGGCATCAACATGTGATGCCAGACGCAAGTGCCGCGCGTGACGTCAGACGCCAACACCGCGGTCACGTGGGACAGACGATCAGTCACCAGATGTGGAGATGCCGTACAGGTGGTTGCCTGGCTACAGAGGTAAACAGGAAATCACGTAGGGCGCACACATCTTGCGCATCCATGGTAACGTTATGGATATTAACCATGACATACTAATGACATTTTTTGCGGGAAGAAAAACAACAGGATATGGATAATAACCCATTAAGTGATATGGTAAAACAAAAAAAACTGAATTGTATTATAGATAAAGTACAGTAAAAGGATATAGAATTTTTCAGATGAAGCAAGCATAATTGAGTCTCTCATTGAGACCCAGGGAGGCTGATGTTCTTAGGTAAAAAATCCAGCGTGACTCACGCTGGAGAAGTTTCCTGTCCCAATTGCCCCCTCTGGGAGGGGGTTTGGCTAAATCAATGCCCATGAACACTAGTTGGGCTCTGCCATTGTGCCTAAGATGTACATGTTTGGCCACCGGGGTGTCTCTGTTGTGTGAGATGTCCCCTAAGTTCTCTCCTACCCTCCTTCGAAACTCACATATGGTTTTGCCAATATACTCAATCCCACATTCACAAAGGAGGCGGTAAATGGCTCCCTTAGATCTACAGTTAATGGACTGTGAGATGGAGTAAGTTCTGCCCGTCACCGAGCTGGTGAAGGATTTGGCGGTCTTAATGTGCTTACAGGCCACGCAATTGCCGCACTTATGGCAATCTACAATGTTGGATCGCAGCCATGTTGGATGTGTCACCATGGTGGGAAAATGGCTGTGGACAAACTTGTCACGTAGGTTGTGGCCCCATCTATATGTGATCTCTAATGTGTGTTTTGTGCCTAGGGCACAGTGGGAGGTACTTCTTATGGCGCACAAATAAATGACCTTAAATTCAGCACTTTTGTTGAGTTCTTTTTATTAATAGTGACAGTCACTATTAATAAAAAGAACTCAACAAAAGTGCTGAATTTAAGGTCGTTTATTTGTGCGCCATAGGAAGTACCTCCCACTGTGCCATCGGCACAAAACACACATTTCAGTCTTCATAACAACCCTGAGGAAAACAGGCACCTCCGCTGAAGGGATTGTACAGGTACCGGCAGCACCGACCTACCACTGTGGTCACCTCAAACCACTTATATCCAAGCTATGCCCTCCAATGGACACTAACTAAAGGTGAGCAGAACCAAATCACCCAACAAGGTGAAATTCCTACACACCACCTTATGAGCGCCTCTCCCTTTTTTCTTTTGCCAAAATTGCTATATGTGATCTGTGGATATTCTCCCAATACTTCCTCTAGATTGGGGTCTAGAATCTCCCAATGACGTTGCAGAATTTCTTTCACTTGTTTTGACCCCCTATCAAATGTGGTGATGATACGTAACACTTTGGTGTCAGGGTTACTGCGCTGATTAGGGGTAAGTAGGGAGGGTCTGTGTTGGGACAAGGCTACCTTGTAAGTGGATCTGAGGACATGGTCGGGGTAACCACAGTCTCTTTTGCTCACAAATTCTCTTAAAACTAGCATGCTCTAATATCTCTAATATCTCTCTTTAGCATCTTCAGAGGCTTGTTCAGGTTCTAACACTGGCTTCCTGTTCCCTAAGGCTGTATTCTCTGCTACTCTTGTCTTCATTAGTGAATATTTTAATCGCAAATTTTTATCGTGAATATCGGCACTTCAAGAATTTGCGAAGATCTAAAATATAGTGCTATGTCTTCATACTTGCGAATATTCTAGTCTGTTTATCACTAGATAAATCTATAATATTTTTTCACTTATTGTATATAGCTTCTCTTTATCCTTATTATGCTATCTATCATCCATACCTTTTTATTCTTTATAAGTTTTTTTATTCCTATCATTAATAAACTTTTATTATAAGTATTTTTAACCTATCATTAATAATTTCTTTTTATAGAAGCAATACTATTTTATTTTTAAATCATTACCTATAACATGCAATAAACAACATATAACAGACAATCCCACAAAGGCTGTATGCCAAAAGCCGGGTATGTGCAAGCCAACAACCTATCCAAGAGAAAGGTAAAATCAGCACATCTTACAACATCATGGGCTATGACATTGCCAAGACCAGCTCTCATCTGACTGAGAGCCATTAAGCTTCAAAGTTGCTTGATTTGTGTTGGTTGGCTTGGGGGACCTGCGCACCGAGATCATTATCATTAGGGTGACAAAAAATGTAAAACAATTTTTGTATGCCAGCTAACTCTTCTCTCACTGCTTAGGAGGGCTAATTGACATTTGGAGTAATGTAAAGGACAATGAACCAGGATACACATGGAGAAACTCTTTAGTTCAACCAAGACTGGATTATTTCTTCATTTCAAAAGTCCTAAAGCCTGTGACTATGTCCCTGGAGAGTAATATCTTCTCTGATCATAAGTTGCTTCTAGTGCAAATTCAAGTAACTGAAGGTGGAAAAGGCAAAGGCGTTTGGAGGCTAACTGTGGATCTATTGAATGATGAAGATTTAAAGAAGGTATTCGTCCAAAACTACAAGAAATGGACTTGTTTTAAAGAAAAGTTCATGTCAATATTGCTATGGTGGGAATTTATAAAAGCCAAAACTAAAGAATTTTTCCTCAAAATTGGAATTAAAAAAGCAAAAGAGAAAAAACTGTGGTTCAAAAATCTTACTACAAAATTACAGACTTACCTAAAGCTGAGAAATGGAGGCATCGATGTCTCAGACCCGATAGAGAAAACAAAAGGAGAAATTAAACAGGCAATCTACCAGAAAGGTGAAGAAATATTACTTAATACCCAAGTGAAGCAGCTTGAAGCTGATTAAAAATGTACAAGATTCTTCTTCAAAAAACTACTGGGCAAAAAACATTAATATAAAATATTGGTGGTGAAACAAAGAAAGAAGAAATGCTTAAAAAAATCGAACAATTATATCAAGAGTAGTGTTGATCGAGCACCAAAGTGCTCGGGAGCTCGAATAGAACACCTCGGGATGCCCGGGTGCTCTACCGAGCACCCGAGCACAATGGAAGTCAGTGGGAGAACCTGAGCGTTAAACCAGCCACCCCCCGCTCTGAAGAGGAGAGGGTGTCTGGTTCACATGAAAAGGTCAGAAATTGATGAAAACACCATTGAAATGGTTCGGTAACAGCATGAGGAGGATGTCTGGATACATCTTGGACTCCCAGGTCGCTGCTGGAAACGATGATGTTCGAGTAGTACGCTAATTTTGCAGACTGACAATAATACGCACAAAACCGAAGACAAAATCGATTTTAGAGGAAAAATTGTTAGGAAACATTCTTTCCTGTATATTTACTTGTATATAAAGTGCAAGTGCTGCCAAAAATTACAAGGAAGAGGCACTCTGACACAACTTGTATATCACATAAAGGAGGGCCTCATTCACATTGTTGTGCAATTGCTCAGATAGTGGGACTCCTATACTCATAAAGCCTATTCACTAAGTGAAAAGGCTGCCAAAAATAGCAAGGAACTGGCACTTCAATACACCTTTTATTACACATAAAGGAGGGCATTATACACACCCATGAAAAATTATGATTGATGGCCTGTTGGTTACCCTCAAAAACGTTAGGGGCGAGGGCCTGCTGCTGATCTGACCATCTAAAACATTAGGGGTGAAGGTTTGCTGCAGAGCTTACCATCTAAAACATTATGGATGAGGGTCCGCTGCTGAGCTGACTCTCTAAAATATTAGGGTCGAGGGCCTGCTGCTGACCTGACCATGAAAAATATTATCAGCGAGGGCCTTCTGCTGAGATGATCATTGAAAAAATTATTGTTGAGGGTCTGCTGCTGAGCTGACTATGGAAAAACATTAGGGGCGAGTGCCTGCTGCTGATCTGACCATGGAAAAAAATATGGACGAGGACCTGCTGCTGAGCTGACCATCAAAAAAATTGTGGTCGAGGGCATGCTGCTAAGCTGACCCTCTAAAACATTAGGAGCCTAATAAGCATGGTGATATGATGGAGGAGGAGGAGGACGAGAAAAGGAAGATTGAACCATATACCCTTTTTTGTGATGGAAGGGGTGCATGGGAATACAGTGTATTCAATACACCATAAAAGCCACATTTAAAGTGCCTTTATGTTCAGCCACTTTCCTCTGGTGGAGTAGAGAAGTCAGGGGCAATCCAGGCCTTGTTCATTTTTATAAGAGTCAACAGGTCAGCATTTTCAGTTGACAGGCAGATGCGCTTATCAGTTATTATGCCCCCTACAGTATTAAATACCCGCTCTAACAAAACACTGGCGGCAGAGCAGGCCAACATCTCCAAGGCGTAGAGCGCCAGTTTGTGCCACGTGTCCAGCTGGGACACACAATAGTTGTAAGGCACAGAGGGATCATTGAGGATGCAGACGTACTCCTTCACCATCTTCCAAACTTTTTTGGGACAGTAGGCCGCGCATCAGGGTGAGGGTGCCTGAGGGGTGTCATGAAACTGTCCCAGGCCTTGGAGAGTGTTGCTCTGCCTCTGTTGTAACTGCTGTGTGTTCCCCTCGGCTTCCCTCCTTGGTTGCCCAAGGAACTACGTACTCTGCCGCCAGCTTGTCAGCTGGAAATTTTTGGAGCAATTTTTATACAAGGAACTTCTGGCATCGCACCATTTTGCTAGTCCTCTTCACCACAGGAGTGATAGATGAGAAGTTCTCTTTGTAGCGGGGGCCGAGAAGGGTGAACAACCAGTAATCAGTGTTTGCCAAAATTCGTGTATCGCGTGGGTCAAGGGAAAGGCAGCATAACGTAAAGTCAGCCATGCGTGCCAGAGTCCCAACAGACAAGACTTCGCTGTCCTCATCAGAAGGATGACTCTCAATCTCCTCATCCTCTTCCTTCTCTTCTGCCCATCCATGCTGAACAGATGTAATAAACCTGCTATGGGTACTACTCTCTGTAGCGGAGGCAACCGTCTCCTACTCCTCCTCCTCATCATCATCATCTAATTTGCGCTGAGGATATGAAATGAGGGTGGTCTGGTTATCACCCTGTGTACTGTCTTCCCCCATTTCCACCTCTTCCACATGCAAAGCGTCAGCCTTCATCATTGTGAGCAGCGAGCATTTCAGTAGACACGGAAGTGGGATGGTTACGCTGATAATAGCGGCATCGCCACTCACCATCTGTGTTGATTCCTCAAAGTTGCTTAAAACCTCACAGAAGTCAGACATCCATGCCCACTCAACGCTTGTGAAGAGCGGAAGCTGACTAGAAAGGCGATGACCATGTTGCAGCTGGTATTCAACTACTGCCCTCTGCTGCTCACAAAGCCTGGCCAACATGAGGAACGTGGAGTTCCAGCGCGTGCTCACGTTGCACAACAGTCAGTGAGCTGGCAATTGAAAGAGCTGCTGCAGCGTTGCCAGACCGGTGGCAGTTGTAGATGACTTTCGGAAATGGACACAAACACGGCGCACCTTCACCAGTAGGTTAGGCAAATTGGGGTAGGTTTTGAAAAACTGCTGAACCACTAAGTTTAACACGAGTGCTAGGCATGGTATGTGTGTGAGCTTGCCGAGCTCCAAAGCCGCCACTAAGTTATGGCCATTATCAACACAGCCATGCCTGGTTGTAGGTTGAGTGGTGAGAGCCACAGCTCAGTCTGGTCCCTTATACCCTGCCACAGCTCTGCAGCAGTGTGCTGTTAGTCACCTAAGCAAATAAGTTTCAGCACGGCCTGTTGCCACTTCCCCACTGCAGTGCTACACTGCTTCCAGCTACTGACTGAACATTTCCAGGGCCAGCAATTTGGAAAAGTGAGCATTTAGTGCTATGGCCTGTGGGTGGGTGGCTGGGGATTTGCACTTTCGTTCAGAGGCCTGGGGTATGGACATCTGTACGCTGCGCTGGGACACAGACATTGATGTGCTAGCTGATGGTGCTTGCGAAAGTCCAGGTGCAGGGCGGGAGGCATCTGGGCCTGCATCTTGGACAAGGGATTGGCCAGCACGTAACACAGGGGAATAGGAGGCAGTGGTGTGACCCACAGACACTGATTGTGAAGCCAGGCATTCGGCCCACCTAGTGTTCACGCTGCTGCTCATTTTGTTATGGCACAGGTTGCAAATGACAATTCTTTTATTATCCACACTTTCTTCAAAAAAGCGCCAGACTGCGGAACACTTACTCCTTGGCAAGGGAGATTTCCGCCAGGGGTTGCTCCGGGGAACAGTTGCGGGCTTGTTTGGTGTGGCCCGCCTTCTCCTTTTTGCCACCCCACTGCCTCTTCCAGCCTGTTGCTGTGCTGCGGATCCCTCCCCCTCTGTACTGCTGTCCTCGCTCGGCTTGCTACCTTCCCAGGTTGGGCCAGTGATTTCATCGTCCACCACCTCCTCTTGCACTTCCTCACTCTGGTCATCCTCCTGACTTGTTGACCTAACAATAAGGTTAAGCGAACACCTGAAATTTCGGGTTCGCCATTTTCGGCTGAACTTCGCAGCAAAGTTCAGGTTCGGGAAGTCAATGGGGACTGGAACTTTGGGGACTGACTTGTTGACCTAACAACAACCTCACTTATTGACAACTGTGTCTCATCCTAATCATCAACTTCGTGAAACACTAATTGCCATTCCCCACCGCCATCTTCTTCCGACTGTGGATGCTCAAGAGTTTAAAAATCAGGGCTACTGAGACTGGACTTTGTGTAAGGGTGGTGCTGACTGGAAGCATTATCTGCTGAACTCCAACCGACCACCTGGTTGCACTGGTGTGACTATGAGAGTGGTGTCCTGCACTGCCCTGCAAACTGGGACATAAAGCTAGGTATCGTGGATGAGTGTGTTTTTTGTGCTCTGCCAGCAGATACAGTTTCACCGCGCCCAGGGCCATGGCTTCTGCATGCTCCATCAGCAGCACGGCCACTTCCCTGTCCCTTACTGCTCGCCTTCATCATATAAAATGATATATATGCTTGCAAGTATGTCACACTTACAGTAGCGCAGTTTTTTTTAGGTGTATGTGCAAATAAATTACAGTCAATCTCACAGATATTTGGAATGCGGAAATGTTATACAGGAGAGGTACCACAGGTAATGGCGCTGCTGCCAGCAGCGGCTATAAAAAAAATTACAGTCAATGTAACAGATATTTGGGATGAGGAAACGTTATACAGGAGATTTAGCACAGGTAATGGTGCTGCTGTCAACAGCGGATATCAAAAAATTACAGTTAATGTCACAGATATTTGGGATGCGGAAACGTTATATCGGAGAGGTACCATAGGTAATGGCGCTGCTGTCAACAGCGGCTAAAAAAAAATTACAGTCAATGTCACAGATATTTGGGATGCTGAAACGTTATACAGGAGAGGTACCACAGGTAATGGCGCTGCTGTCAACAGCGGCTAAGAAAAAATTACAGTCAATGCCACAGATATTTGGGATGCTGAAATGTTATACAGGAGATGTAGCGCAGGTAATGTTACTGTCCGCAGTGTCTACCGAAAAAGTACACTGGATGTCACAGATATTTTTTAGGATGTGCAAATGTTATACAGCAGATGTAGCGCAGATAAGGTCACTGTCTGCAGCGGCCAAACAATTGCACGCTATTTAGCACAGGTTGGGCTAAAAATATATATTGCTGCCAGATACAACAATAGTCCTTAAAAGGACTTTTGGGTCTCTAACAATTGCATGCAATTTAGCGCAGGTTGTGATAATAATATATATTCCTGCCAGATACAATAATAGTCCTTAAAAGGACTTTTGGGTCTCTACAATTGCACACAATTTAGCGCAGGTTGCGCTAAAAATATATATATTGCTGCCAGACACAATAATATTCCTTAAAAGGACTTTTGGGTCTCTAACACCAACTCTGAATAACAAAAATTTTTAATTCAATTCCCCACACTATCTGTCCCTTCTACAGCACAGCTCTCCCTGACTAAGACTGAGCCGAACCACGTGTCATCTGTTGCTTTATAGCACCCGATGACGCTTTCCGGCCAGCCAATCACTGTAATGCCAGTAACCAACATGGTTACAGCATTACAGTGAGTTGCAGTACTTGCCTGCAGGTTTATTGGCTGCATAACAGCCAACAAACGTGCGGGGAGGAGATTTGAGCATCGCGCTCGAGCACACGCTGGTGTTCGGCCGAGCATGCTCACTCAACACTAATCAAGAGCTGTTTAATAAAAAACAAATAGATGAAGCCTTTGTTGAAGATGCCTTAAATTCTTTAGAAAACAAGCTGGAGAAAGAGGAGCAAGAAATGCTCTGCAAGTATTGCATGCTGTCTTTAAAGGTTTCGCAAAAAACAAAACGCCAGGGTCTGATGGACTTACAGTAGAATTTCACTTAACATTCTGGAATATATTGAAAGGAGACTTGATGGCTATCTTCAAGGAAGCTTTACGTACAGAAGTGTTGCCAGAATCTTAGAGGAAAGGTATTGTGACATTACTATACAAAAAAGGCGACACATCGCAATTAGAAATTCGGAGACCAATCACACTCCTATATATAGATTACAAAGTTGTGGCCAAGTTGCTTGTAAACCGGATTAAAAAGGTAATTGGCAAAGTAATACATAAAGACCAAGTATGTGCATTCCCAGGTAGAGGATTATGGGAAAAATCTCAACATAATAAGAGACTGTATCTGGTATCAGAATGAGAGAAAACAAGATCTAGCCATACTATACTTGGACTTTCTCAAAGCATATGACAGAGTGTCACATGAGTTTCTGTGGTTGGTGCTGAAGCAAATGAACTTTCCAGATGTTGTAATAAAACAGATATCATTGCTCTACAAAGAATCCTTCAGCCAAAATCTTATTAATGGTTTTCTGTCTGGAAAAGTCACTTTGTTTTCCAGACTCAAGCAAGGTTGCCCCTTGTCACCCATTCTGTTTATTTTTGTTTTGGAGCCACTACTCTCGCTACTATGAAAAGACAAAGTAATCAAGGGTGTCTCTATACCTGGTGGTAATGGACTCACTGTTAAAACAGGGGCCTACATGGATGATGCCACAATCTTGTGTACAACAATACCTGCATTGAGGAGACCTGTACAAATTACAGCATTTGCCAAGCTTCTGCCTTTCGTCTTAATAGAACAAAGTGTAATTGCTTTGCCATAGCAAATTGGAGAAAAGCAAATATCCCGGATCTAAAAATACATCAAGAGCAGATAAAAATACTTGGAGTACTTTTTGATGACAATAACAATGGTCAAAAGAGTTGGGAGGAAGTCAAAGCAAAAGTCCAAAAGAAAGTAGAGTTTTGGAAGCTGCGCAAATTAACAATAGAAGGGAAAAATTTCATCATTAAAGCCCTAATAAAACCCAATTCCACTGTACTTGAATGCAGTCTTTCCTCCAAGTGAAATATCTTCAGAGAGTAATCTTTCAGTTTAATTGGAGCTCAAAAATGGTAAAACTCAACAGTTAGACAATTAGAGATGAGCGAATTTTTCAAATATTCGATTCACCTGTTCGACAAATTTTTCGTGAAAAATTCAATTCAATCCGAATATATTCATGGCAAATTATGTTAAATAACATCTATTTCCTGGCTGCTGAGAGCCTTTATAGTGGTGTAGAACAATGTGTCTAGCATAGGGAGTCTGCTTTGGTAGTGAAATAATACTGTGAGTCCGTATGACATGCAGATGACAGGCGTCGCTCTTAGAATCACTGCATACTTCACTTATTTAGTTGTCACAGGGCCAAAGCTGACCAAAATAACTCAAGTTTCAACTCAGCCTTACAGGTAGATGTTAGTGTCAAGAAGAAGTGCACTCCTTTTACACCGTCGTCAGCTGATTCCACATAGATGTCTACAGAACCTGTTCTATTAAATGCCTATACAGAGTGGAGAGGGTGTCAGCAGTAAGTTTGTGTTGACGTCACTGATTAATTTTCCCCATTCTCTGATCCGTCAGAACAATTATCCAGAAAAAATGGATCCTGTCTGTGGAGCATCTGCCTTCACTCGGTCAGCATTTGCTTAATAATCCATCAGTATTGATAAAGGCAAAAAAAAGAAAGGAGTGGATCAAAAACAGAGAATGGAATATTTGCATGTCGTCTGTGTTTTCTACCCACTCCTGCTTTTGGCTACCAAATCATAAGCCAATTATGATGGGACCATACAGGCCTTAAAGCTGCAACACAGACAGGTTCAGTTGTGCATCTCGTTTTTCCTTCCTTCAGACAGATTAGAAGAAGTGTCAAATAAATGATGATGTCAGCCAGGCCGAAAGGTAAGATAGTGGACCAGTCATGAAGTAGGGAGGGTGGGAACAGCATGGGAAGTCCACAAAGTGGACCTATGACATAGTGGTGAGGTAAAAGCAGCATGAGGAGACCACAGAATGGCCCAATGACAGGATCTGGAGGTAGAAGCAGTATGAGGAGGCCACCGAGTGGCACACTGACAGAGCCTGTAGGTGGCGGCAGCAGCAGCATTAGGAAAAGGCCACTGAGTGGCACAATTACAGAGTCTGGAGCTGTAACGCCAAAAATATAATGAGGAAACATCAATATTTATCGGATTGTAAAGCCCTCAATACTATTAGATACAAAATGGGACCAAACCGAATCAAATTAACAAAAGTGCTTTATTAATACATCAATAAAAAAACATGATTGAATATTAAAAACCAAGGGTGGTGATCATACATGAAGGGCTAAATGCCCTTACAGGAGAACAAACAACTGCTTCAATAACAACCAATAACATATCAATAATGTTAGAGGGGAACAAATGAGCAATATACGCCAAAGCCCATTATAATACACTTAAAGTGCTAGTCCAAATTGGATACCATGATTAGTGGCCATCAAACTTTTAAGAAAAGCCATTAGGAAGTATACAGAAACACCAAATATACAAATAATAAAGTGCCAGTGCAAAAGTTAGTTCATATATATTTTAAAGACATATGCGCCGCCTCAAAAAATTCCTTCAGTCAGTACCTATTGTGCAGAGTCAGTCTCCCGTAACCCGATGCGCGTTTCGCATTGAATGCTTCTTCAGGGGATCATATGTAGAGTCATATGTAGAGATCATAGAGTCTGGAGGTGCCGGCAGTATGAGGAGACCACAGAGTGGCACAATGACAGTGTGGAGGTGGCGGTAGCATGAGTAGGCCACAGAGCGGCACAATGACAGAGTCTGGAGGTGGCAGCAGCATGAGGAGACCACAGAGTGGCAAGGTGACATAGTGTGGAGACGGCAGTAGCAGCAGCAGCAGCATCAGTAGGATACCACAGAGTTGCAAGGTGACATAGTGTGGAGATGGCAGCAACAGTATACCACAGAGTGGCAGGGTGACATAGTGTGGAGATGGCAGTAGCAGTAGCAGCAGCATCAGGAGGATACCTTCAGAGTGGCAAGGTGACATAGTGTGAAAATGGCAGCAGCAGGATACCATAGAGTGGCCAGGTGACATAGTGTAGAGATGGCAGTAGCAGCAGTAGCATCAGAAGGATACCACAGAGTGGCAAGTTGACATAGTGTAGAGATGGCAGCAGCAGCAGTAGGATACCACAGAGTGGCAAGGTGACATAGTTTGGAGGCAGCGGTAGCATCAGAAGGCCACAGAGTGGCAAGGTGACATAGTGTGGATATGGCAGCAGCATGAAGAGACCACAGAGTGGCAAGGTGACATAATGTGTAGATGGCAGAAGGAGCAGGATACCACAGAGTGGCAAGGTGACATAGTCTAGATATGGCAGCAGCAGGAGGAGACCACAGAGTGGCAAGGTGACATAGTTTGGATATGGCGGTAGCATCAGGAGGCCACAGAGTGGCAAGGTGACATAATGTGGAGATGGCAGTAGCAGAAGCAGCAGTATCAGAGGATACCACAGAGTAGCAAGGTGACATAGTTTGGAGATGGCAGCAGTAGCTGCTTCAGGAGACCACAAAGTGACCTGGTAACAGAGTGGGGCAGTGGGTGGCAATACCAGTACCCGCTGAAAAAGGTGGGTAAAATAAGGAGCACTTGGCATCAGATGTGTGGCATCAGGCGGGTTGCAGCATCAAAGTAGTATCTGAGGCAGGTAGTTAGAAGAAACCGGTCTCTTGTATCAAAGTGTTGGTGTGGCACCATGGATCATCTAGTCTGATTCATCAGATTTGGCGGTTGGAAATCCTGGCTGATCCACGCCTGATTCATCTTGACAAAGGTCAGTCTCTCCACAGTCTGGGTGGACAGGCGAGTTTTTCTTGGGGTAACTATGGCCCCTGCTGCACTAAACACCCGCTTTGATGCCACACTACTGGCCAGGCAGGACAGCTTTTCTAGGTAAAACTCTGCCAGTTGCAGCCACAAATCCAGTTTGGATGCCCAGTAGTCCAGCGTATCTTCAATGTGGGGTGGCAGGGTGCTATCCAAGTATGCCACCGCCTGCTGGATCAGGTCCTGCTCTATGTATAGCTGCTGGTGAGTAGTTTCTTCAATATGTGGGTTAAGAAAGCTGCTCATCAGCAACTCTACTCAGACTGCTGATGATGGTACTGCTCCTGCCACCCCACCCATCCCTAGAAGCCACGGCAGTGGAACGTGAGCGCAGAGGGCCCTCCCGGTCAGTCCTGAGAGAGGATGGACGATGGCGCACATAGGACAATATACTGACTATATAGGATGTCTCTGTAGTAGTTCAGTTTGTCCTCCCTCTCGGTGGGTGTAAAATAGGCCACCATTCTGGACCAGTAGCGAGGGTCCAACAAGGGGGAGAGCCAGAAGTCATCCCTCTGCCGAATGATGACAATTCGACTGTCACTACACAAGCAAGTGAGCATGCATCGGGCCCTTTGTGCAAGTGACAAGGAGGGACTCCCTGCCTATATCTCCACTGCATACTCCCATGGTGTGTCCAGGTCCTCTATCTCGTCTTCCTCATTTCCCTGTAGCTCCTCTTGCTGCTCTTTTCCTCCTGTCCTGTCAGCTGAGAGGAAAAACCACCCATTTGGCTACACATTGCCTGTGCTCCAATGTCCTCCTTCTCTTCCTTTTCCCATTCAGCCCCCACAGGGCTCATGTGGTCATGAGATCGAGGCTATACGTCTCCTGGCCAGCCATTGTTACCACCATCTGTTCCAGGACATGAAGCAGTGGAATGATGTCATTCATACCATAGTCCTGGCGACTGACAAATAACGTTGCATCCTCAAAGGACCTGAGCACATGGCAGGTGACACGCGTGAGCTGTAGTGATGAGCGGCAGGTGCCATATTCGATTTCGACGAAATTCGCGAATATTCGAATGAATATTCATTTTTTCTAGTTATCGCGATTAACATGCGATTTAAATAATCGCATATTGCGATTTGTACTTAAGGCTACTTTCCTATTGGTTTCATATCTAGAATTAGCGAGGATGACGAATATGACGAATGTATTCGTCTATTCCTCAAAACGAAGATAACGAAGTATTCTACATCTTCGTTTTAGCTACCTATTCGTCAACTCGCTAATTCTAGCAATCAAATAGGAAGGTTGACTATAGAGACAGCTGTGTTAAATTCGCTATGCGATTTTTTTTTTTTTTTAATAAATAGAATACTTATAATAATTTTATCAAGTAATATAATTATTGTATTAAAAAAAAAAATCGCATAGCGAATTTAACACAGCTGTCTGGTAAGTCAACCTTCCTATTTGATTGCTAGAATTAGCGAATAGCGAAGTTGACGATGACGAGACGAATAGGTAGCTAAAACGAAGATGTAGAATACTTCGTTATCTTCGTTTTGAGGAATATGACGAATACATTCGTCATATTCGCTATTCGCTAATTCTACCAAGCCAACCATAACTTCTGTGCTCATGGAGCGTCCCCATCACCATGGGAACGTCTCCATATACTAAAATGTACTGTCGGATTTGAGGAATTACGTTGAAATCGCAATGCGATTAATTCAAGTTATATTAATCGCATTGCGATTTCAACTTAGAGCTGGGATTATAATGGGTCAGCTTGCTAGAATTAACGAAGTTAACGAATATGGAATATAGCAGCAGTACTAAGTTGAAATCGCAATGCGATTAATTTAACTTAAAGTATTCGCATTGCGATTTCAACTTAGCACTGCTAGTGCATAGCTATACTCCATATTCGTTAATTCTAGCCTATGTAAGATAGCAGTGCTAAGTTGTAATCGCAATGGGATTAATATAACTTGAATTAATCGCATTGCGATTTCAACGTAATTCCTCAAATCCGACAGTACATTTTAGTATATGGAGATTCTCCCATGGATGGGGACGCTCCACATGAGCACGGAAGTCGGCAGAAGCGGCAACGGGCACTGACTAGAGCAGCCAGGAAGCCAGGAATCCTCAGGACAGGTAAGAACTACTTTTGGGAAGTAGGAAAGAAAAAAATATAACTAAAAAAAAAAACAAAAAAAAAAAAAAGACGAATATTCGAAATAGCGAATTTATAGCGCTATATTCGAAATATTCGCGAATTAGCGAAGTGCCGATATTCGCTAAAAAAATTCGCTTTTCGAATATTCGCGCTCAACACTAGTGAGCTGCCACTGGCTTAAAAAGGCCACTATACGCTTTAACCAGAAAACAATTAAAGAGTAAAGTGCATATATATTTTTTTTGTAGTACTGAAATACTCCCCTATACGCTTTCACCAGAAATAACTGTAACAGTGCAGTACATATTTATTTTAATTTTTTTACTGAAATGCGCCCTATATGCTTTCAACAGAAATAACTGCAACAGTGCAGTGCATATTTATTTTTCTTTTTTTACTGAAATACACCCCTAAAAGCTTTCAACAGAAATAGCTACAGAAGTGACCTGAGAATATATATTTGTTGGACTGAAATAGGCCACTATATGCTTTGACCAGAAAAAAATTAAAGAGTGAGGTGTGTATATATTTTTCCTGTAGTACTGAAATACGGCCCTATAAGCTTTCACCAGAAATAACTGTAACAGTGCAGTGCATATATATTTTTCTTGTTGCACTGAAATATGCCCCTATACGCTTTTACCAGAAATAACTGCAACAGTGCAATGCATATATATTTTTCTTGTTGTAGTACTTGTTGTAGTACTGAATAAGATACTAAGATCTAAGCCACTAAAGGCTTTTCAACATAACACTTGAAGCCCAATAACAAAAAGCTGGAATGACAGAGCTGTCTAATGACTATTTGTATCCCCAAATAATCTTTCCCTGCACTTGTAAATCACTTTCCAATCAATGTCCCTAGCACCTTCTGACGATTCCTCCCTATCATTTCATAGGTCTGTCCCTGCACTCTGAATGCTGGAAAATGTCTGACTGTAAGATGGCCGCCGTATTTATAGGGCTGTAACATCACAGGGCTGGCTGGCTGCTGATTGGCTGCATGCAGGCATGTCAATCTGGGCGATCCCGCCTTCCCAGAGTTCTTTGCCCCATTTCCTCAGTCTTCACACGTGTAGCCACCATTTTAGGAAAATTGCAATTCGTTACCAAGAAGCGCGAGCACCTTCTGACGATTCCTCCCTATCATTTCATAGGTCTGTCCCTGCACTCTGAATGCTGGAAAATGTCTGACTGTAAGATGGCCGCCGTATTTATAGGGCTGTAACATCACAGGGCTGGCTGGCTGCTGATTGGCTGCATGCAGGCATGTCAATCTGGGCGATCCCGCCTTCCCAGAGTTCTTTGCCCCATTTCCTCAGTCTTCACACGTGTAGCCACCATTTTAGGAAAATTGCAATTCGTTACCAAGAAGCGCGAAGAAATTCTAAACAAATTCCACTTCGCCAGCTTCGATTCGCTCATCTTTAATGAGCAGCATAGGTAATATTCGAATTCGCGATATTTCGCTAATTTTTGGCCAAATATTCGCCATAAATTCTCAAATTCGTATTTTGTGTGCAATTTCATTACCTATAACACACAATAGCTGTAAGCAAAATGCTGGGTATGTGCAAGCCAAAAACCTATCCATAAGACAGATAGAGTCAGCATACCTTACAATGGCAGCCTTGTGCACTATGAGACAACTAGCAATAATCACACTTCGGATAAACCTCATGGGTAATGATATTGCCAAGACCAGCTTTACATTTTTATTATAAAAGTAAAAAACTTACAGTCAAACAATTTCATCATAAATTACTCAAGAAGCACATTCCACATGTTAATATCCCACAATGTAGCAGCTCTAACAGCTAAACATTTTCTGTCACGTAAATCGAAAACATAAATCTCACTTAAAGCAAGTTTGATGCATTCTGTTTCATCAATCAAGTCTCTCCCGAACAACAAAATATTATGAACTTTCCATAATGTTGGTGCACTTATCTGTTGAAAAACCTTTATTGACGTATATCAGTAGAAAAAGAAATATACATTCGCCATTCGCTGCGGCACTTATATCTTGAAAAACCTTTACTGACATACATTAGTAAAAAAATAAAAATATATTCTGTGTTCACTGTTGCAGTTATATGTGGTAAAGCCTTTAGTGGCGTATTTCCGTAGAAAAATCAAGATATATCCGGCATTCAGTTCTGCAGTTATATGCGGTAAAATCTTTTTAAAATTTTTTGGTGGAAAAAAAATTGCAATAATCGTTAAGCACTGCACTTATATGCGCCAAAATATCCATGATGTCTCTATGATAAATCTGCAGCGTGGGGGCCCCTGTGTGGCTACTACACACTTTCAAAATAATCCTTCAGCGGGACGAATAGATGCCGGATGACCGGGACGCTCCATGACCTTCTCAGGAGTTTGTATTCGGCGATGCTGTTATATGTGGTAAAATCTTTTGTGACTTATTTTGGTAGAAAAAAATCTTGTATTCTGCGTTAAGCGCTGCACTTATATGCAGGAAAATCTTTTGTGAATTATTTCTGTGGAAATACAAATTTCCACCTCCTCCATTAACTTCCTCATCTCTTCATTATCATCGGACACACTAACTTTACACCCCCCCCCCCCCGCCTGAATTTATAAGTGGTGCCAGTGCCACCTAGGAGCGAATAAAGGTAAATGACACTGCCAGACTGTTAAAGGGAATTACAGCATGATACCACAATACATTTGATATGACATTTAGCAAGAGTTTAAAGTTCCCACATAGTGCACATATCGGGACACTGCATCAAGATGAATCAGGCATGGATCAGCCAGGATTTCCACACACCAATGCCTGATGCATCAGGCTAGATCCTCCATGGTGCCACACCAACAATTTGACAAAAGAGACTGGTTTCTTCTGGCTACCTGCCTCAGCTACTATACTGATGCTGTTACCCGCCTGATGCCACACATCTGATGCCAAGTGCTCTTTCTTTCACCCACCATCTTCAGTGGGTACTGTAATTGCCACCCAAGTCCAAAGTATGTCACCTTGCCACTCTGTGGCCTCCTGATGCTACCGCCAGCTCCAGAATCTGTCATTCTGCCACTCTGTGGCCTACTTTTGATGCTGCTGCTGCCACCTCCAGACTCTGTCATTGTGCTGCTCTGTGGTCTCCTCATGCTGCCGCCACCTGCAGACTCGGTCAGTGTGCCACTCGGTGGCCTTCTCCTAATGCTGCTGCCGCCGCCAACTACAGACTCTGTCAATGTGCCAATCGGTGGCCTTCTCCTAATGCTGCTGCTGCCGCCACCTACAGCCTCAGTCATTCAGTGCTGAGCCACGCCCCCTGCATGGATCACATGATGGTGACGTCACCCGAGGTCATTCGGCTTTTCCAAAGTTCGGGTTCGTGGAGGCCGCCCCTTATGGATTCCATATGCCGGGATAGTCCGCGGTAGTGGAATCCATAGCGGGATGCGGCGATTACCCCAACCCGAACGCAGAACACCGAACTAATTTTTGAAGTTCGCTCATCTCTATTCGTGAATTTGAAAATTCACGATTATTTTCCTGATTGCAAAAATCGGCAGTGTAATATTCAAGTATTGCGCATGCAATACAGGCATGGGTCACTTTCGCTACATTTTTCAAGCTGCTAGAAGTTTCCTGAGACTGGAGAAAATGGTTGGCACGGTAGAACATTACAATAGCTTTACATAGAGAGATAGAGTGCTCCAATGTATTCGCGATTTCTCAAATCGGCAATCGATGCACATATTTTTGCGCAATATGGGCAACTTCCTTTTTTAGCAGGTGTGACTACATATTACTGATCGGTGCACTAAGTATTGTTGTGAACTTAGTTGTGACATCACAGCACTATGTCTGTAGTATGTATGTATGGACAGCAGAACCTATAACCCTACCTAACACCCTGCACTGGAACATATCAGCTACACTATATCACAATCTAATCTACACTGACTATCTCCCACTAGCTATATATATATTAACTAACTATCTAATGTAATGTGATTGAAAAACACAGAGCACAGCAATTACACTGCTGTCTCTCAGAACTGAAAAAAAATGCAGAAAATGCTTGCTGGAGAGGTTCTTATATAGTAAAGGTGTAGGCAACCTTTGCTATTGGTTGCTAGGGATATTGCTAAGCTCAGACAAAGACATTGCTGCCTTCTCATTGGCCCTCAAGCAAGAAGCAAGGAGAAATCATGGGTTCAGATGGAAAAAAATGACGAATATTAGAAAATATGAATATATAGCACTATATTCTAAACATTTGCGAATTCTCGAAGTTCCGATAGTCGCGGTAAATATTCGCGATTCGAATATTTGCGCCCAACACTACTCATCACTACTCTTCACAGTCTTACTCTATGCTGCCCCTACTCCTTAGTCTACTCCTACCTATGGGGGGAGGTGGTACAGCCCCATCTAAGGCATCTTTCACACTTGCGTTTTTTCTTTCCGTCCTAGAGTTCCGTCCTCGGGGCTCTAAGATGGAAAGATACTGATCAGGATTATCCCAATGCATTCTGAATGGAAAGAAATCCATTCAGGATGCATCCGGATGTCTTCAGTTCAGTATTCAAACTTTTTTTGCCATTGAAAAATCTGCAGCATGCTGCGGATTTTCCTTACAGCCAAAAAAACTGAAGGCATGCCACAAGGACGGATCTGGAATGAATTCCCATTGAAAAGCATTAATCCGGATCTGACTTTAAGCTAAACGTCGTTTCGGAGCATCGCCGGTTCCGACGTTTAGCTTTCTGAATGGTAGCCATGGCAGTCAGGACGCTACTAATGTCCTGGCTGCCATGGAAAAGTAGTGGGGAGCAGTGGAGCAGCTACTTACCGTCCGTGCGGCTCCCGGGGCGCTCTACAATGACGTCACAGCGCCCCTACGTCGCATGGATCCATGCAACGTAGGGGCACTGTGACGTCATTGTGAAGTGCCCAGCGAGCCGCACAGACGATAAGTAGCTTCTCCACTGTTCCCCACTACTTTTCCATGGCAGCCAGGACTTTAGTAGCGTCCTGACTGCCATGGCTACCATTCAGAAAGCTAAATGTCGGAACCGGCGATGCGCCGAAACGACATTTAGCTTAAAGTCAGATCCGGATTAATGCTTTTCAATGGGAATTAATTCCAGATTCGTCCATGTTAACACTGAAAGCATTTTGAAGACTGATCAGTCTTCAAATGCTTTCAGGTGTGTTGCGTTGTGACGGATCCGGCGGGAATTTCCGGCGACGGAAGTGCACGCCGGATCCTCACAATGCTAGTGTGAAAGAGGCCTAAGGCCTCTTTCACACGGGCGTCATGTTTGACGCCCGGATAAGAGGCGGGTGCGTTGTGGGAATATGCGCGATTTTCCCGTGCGGGTGCAAACGTTTGTAATGCGTTTTGCACGCGCGTGAGAAAAATCGCCATGTTTGGTACCACGACCCAAAGCCGGACTTCATCACTGAAGTCCAGTTTCAAGTCTTCTGGAGAATTTATTATTTTCCCTTATAACATTGTTAATAAAGAATGCATAGTAAAATGAAGTGGAAGGGGTTAAAAATAATAAAAGTTAACTTACCTTAGCCACTTGATCGCGAAGTTGCGATCTCTCCTCTCTTTCCCAGCATCAGCTAACAACTAAAGGACCTGTGATGACGTCACATCACATGGTCCAATCACATGGTCCATCACCATGGTAAGATGGACCATGTGATTGGACCATGTGATGTGATGTCATCACAGGTCCTTTAGTTCTGAGCTGATGCTGGGAAAGAGAGGACAGATCGCAACTACGTGATCAAGTGGCTAAGGTAAGTTAACTTTTATTATTTTTAACCCCTTCCTCTTCATTTAACAATGCATTCTTTATTAAGAATGCTATTATTTCCCCTTATAACCATGTTATAAGGGAAAATAATAAAGATCTGGTCCCGTTGCTAAGCAACCATGCGGGAAAATCGCACTGCATCCGCACTTGCTTGCTGATGCTTGCGATTTTCCCGCAGCCCCATTCACTTCTATGGGGCCTGCGTTGCGTGAAAAACGCACAATATAGAGCATGCTGCGATTTTCACGCAACGCAGAAGTGATGCGTGAAAAACACCGCTCATGTGCACAGCTCCATAGAAATGAATGGGTCCGGATTCAGTGCGGGTGCAATGCATCCTCCTCATGCATTGCACCTGCGCGGAAAACTCACCCGTGTGAAAGGGGCCTAAGGGTACTTTCACACTAGCGTTTTTCTTTTCCGGCATTGAGTTCCGGAAATACATTGAAATGTATTAGTGTTGGATCCGTAATTGAAAATATCGCAATGACTGATCCAGAATTCTGGTCTGCGCATGTGCAGACCTTTAAAGGATCCGCTTTGCCTGATGACACCGGAAAAACTGATCCGGTATTGCAATGCATTTTTCTGACTGATCAGGCATTTTTCAGACCTGATCAGTCTAAAAAATGCCTGATCAGTCAGAAAAAATGACATGCGTTTGAATACAGAGTTTGCCTGATCAGGCAGGCAGTTCAGGCAACAGAACTGTTTGCCGGATCACACTGCCGCAAGTGTGAAAGTAGACCAAATTCATCATCTGCATGATTGATCAGTCTTATTTGTGAGAAATCTGTACTTGTATTACTAGTTAAGGACATAACTTTGCTAATCCAGCATCGCTTCAAGCAACATGCACCTAAAATAATCCAAACATGAATGAAACACCAGCATATCTTTAGTGTTTATTATTAGAGGTTGTCAATAATCTGTGACTACATTTTCATTGATTGTTATAAACTGTCTAGTAATCTGCAAAAATCTGCCAGTTCAATGAGCCATGTCAGACCATCACGTCTTTACCCCCTATTACATTGGTTCAGGACAAAGCTCCCTTGTCTCGTCCTGATCCGCCGACATATTTATCTTTGTCAGTCTATTGAATGGAGTTATAAAGCACCCAATGAATATTTATTTCTAGCAAGCTTTCTTGCTCCTTCTCATTTAGCTGATATGTGCTATACAACTGATTAGCAGAAGAAGCAATATACTCCTAATGCCATGCTTTACAACTCATTTACTTTGGAGTCATGTATGTTAAAAGTTGTTAATGATCCATTCAACGGTATTATCACAGGAAGTAAAAGAAAGAAACAAATAAACAAGTTTTCTAATGGATTTCACATCCTTTCCCACACCTTCCACTTGTTTACCCATGTTCTGGTAACAAAGGGAAGAGTCTGCATATTAATTAAAATTGGTGCATGCATTATATGGGTTGAAGTTAAAGGGATTGGCTACTGTTGATCAATGTGCATTTGAGATAACTATATGGCACTTATTAATAAAGCCTTTGTTGGTATTCTGCACCATTTTCTATATTTCATAAGGTATGCCCCTTTGTTGGGCAAATCCTTTGTGCTGTCAACATAGAGGTCATGTCCATAAAATGGCTGCTGATGGAGGCTCATGTGACCACATGTCACTCTCTCCTCTCCATTCAAATATTTATTGCAGGTTGAGTATTAGAATGGAGTGATGTGTCTGGTCCCAGACCACTATGTAGATAGCCTACAAGATTTGGCCAACAAGGGAAAATGGCTCATGAAATATAGTAAAAGGCCCAGAATATCAAGAAAGGCTATATTAAAAGTGCCATATGGTCATCTTACATAGACATTGATCAACAGTAGCCAGAAAGTGAACAACCCTTTAATAGGGGTGGTTCATACTAGGAGCCATACAAGCAATAGTTCAAATGGCTGCAGCTCTCACCTCCACTTTCAATCCAAGAAGCACAGAGAAGAGACCAGAACTGGGCCTTATGAAGTATCCAATGGAAAAATGGGATCCAGCTTCTTATGGAATAAAAACATTTCTTTATTGGCTCATCATATAAAATCCATCAAAGTCACAGAAAATGACATCAAAATGACGCGTTTCGGGCTACAGGATCCAGTCCTTCATCAAGACATAAAACTTTTATGTCTTGATGAAGGGCTGGATTCTGTAGCCCGAAACGCGTCACTTTGATGTCATTTTTTGTGACTTTGATGGATTTTATATGATGAGCCAATAAAGAAATGTTTTTATTCCATAAAAAGCTGGATCCCATTTTCCCATTGGATACTAGGAGCCATACAACGAATGTTCTGAACCTCTGCCAAATTGAAAAAAATACTCACCTGTCCATAGTCACATATGTTAGAACAGCACATCAATAGCAGAGCCATTCTAGTGACCAGCTGCAGTGGTCTGAGACCAAGCTTCTTCTGCTCTTGCTTGAACCATAAGCGGATGAGAACTATGCAGCGACAATGGGACAGCAGGACTGCAGACAAATTAGTATATTTTTTTATTTAGCACACTTTAAGAACATTGGGTTGGTCGGCTCATTGGCCGGTCAACCCCTTAGGTTGTTGACTTTTGATTAGTTATTATGTACTGTACATGCCTGTAATACAGATACATTTTGTAAAGATTATTCAGAGTTGCCAGTAGAGATGAGTGATGTTTTGAAAAATTTGATTCAGGAGCCTCGCCGAAGTTTGCCAAGAAAATAGATTAGTTATAAATGAATTTGGTATGAATCGCTATAAATCAGGTATACCCAAGCCACTATGCCTTTATGGCCACGCAGAGCGGCAATGCTGTGGGTGGGTTGCGGCCATGCCATTTAGCCTGCAGCTGCCTTTCATGTAATAATGAAGACTGCACTGTACAGTCCTTCTTCATTGTTAAAGGGGTTGTCCAAGTTATATTTATTGATGTCCTATCCTCAGGATAGGTCATCAATATCAGATCGGCGGGGGTCCGACACCCGGCACCCCTGCCGATCAGCTGTTTGAACAGAAGGCGTGCGCCGTGCCAGCGCTGCCTCCTCTTCATTGTTTACCTACCCGCCGTTGCATCTGCAGCGGTGAGCAGGTGTAATTACACCCAAGCCGTTCCATTCATTTCAATGGGACGGCTCTGTAGTATACACTTGCATAGGAACGAGCCGTCCCATTGAAATGAATGGAACGGCTTGGGTGTAATTACACCTGCTCACCGCTGCAGATGCAACGGCGAGTAGGTAAACAATGAAGAGGAGGCAGCGCTGGCACGGCGCGCACCTTCTGTTCAAACAGCTGATCGGCGGGGGTGCCGGGTGTCGGACCCTTACCGATCTGATATTGATGACCTATCCTGAGGATAGGTCATCAATAAATATAACTTGGACAACCCCTTTAATGGCCGCTTGGCACCTTTAATGAACCTTTAAACAGGGTATTTTTCTGGTATGGGGTTTGGCTGGTTAGGTGGGGGCACAATATGCTGGCATACTTACTTCTCCAACCCCAGTGCTCTCCTGACATTCAAGTGGGAGCCCTTCTCCTACCATTTGATTTTCCTCCTTTTCCACATCATCTAATATTGATGAGAATATGTCATCAGGAACATCCGACTCCTCTTCTCTCTGCATCTTTCTGACTTTTCTAGAAAGTAAAGACAGCAAAAGATGAGGATGGTCATCAAGACCTGGCTCTTCTAAGGGGTGCAGATTGGATGGGATTAGTTGACACACTGGGCACTGTAATAATAAAGGCTTCCATCTTATTGGTATTCAATTCTTCTATTAATCATTTTCAGTAACATTGTCCCTAGAGCATTAGCACTGTCCACATTTCTCCCTATGCTCAGCTCAGAGGACAATGGCGGTAACCACGCGGGATGAGGGAATTATACGGCTGTGACATCACAGGAGATGGCTATCTGCGGATTGGCTGGCTGCATGGCATCATGGATGATCTTACGTTCCCAGGCTTTTCTCCTCTACATTTAGTTTTGCCTTGTAACACTTGCAGCCAACATTTTAGTAAAACCTGATCTGTTACCACGAAGCTCGAGGAAATTCTGATTCTTTTTCCTAGACTTCGGACTAAATTCCACTTTGAATGCTTCGCTTCACTTAACACTAGTTGCCATAGCATAGAGATACATGTGGCATATTCTGTATCTCCAGTATTCTGTATTCTGAGTTCTGTTGGATTCCATCACAAATCTAAGAGAAAAAAAATTGTGGCATACTGCATGGTGCTCCATATGTACTGAGGTATAATAAAGTACAGTGTTCCTATGCTAGATGACCTCTTAGGCCCCAAGAACTGCTGTACAGACTGTATACCCATGTGCTTTAGCCTTTAGATAAATGTATGTTTTAAAAAGGCATTTATAATAAACAGAAAATGTTTTGTTCCTCTGGGGTGAAACTTAAGTTATTTGCATATTGAATTAATATTTAAAGGCACACACCACATTATTAAAATTTTACACTATAAGTTGCAATCAGTTTTGACTTGTAACTTTTGACTATGTACCCTGACTATGTAATTTCACCTCCCTGGAAATTACAGGGTTACCTGAGGGAAAACATGCACTCCAAATTTTTACTCTAGAATTCCTTCCATTTTAGTTCCTTTATTTATATAAATGACAACTCTCTAGTAATCTAGCTATATGAAAGCATTTCTGATAAATATAAATAAGTACATGTATATTTTCATAGGCAGAATTGATAAATATATAGAACTGAATGACGATAAAGGGCATAATACTAGAACTTTTAAGCACTTGAAATTCTCAAACTCTTGACCCATACTATGAGTAAGATAATTGTACTGCCTATCAAGGATGATACCGATTTTTATCCCAATCAAAGCATATGTGTGTTCCTTTATAATAGCATATGGGAAATCCTTTCCTGAATATTGTATTCATATGTCAAGAACCATGAATATGATGAGCGTACAAGGAGCTGAAATCAGATGTGATGAGCAGTTCAAAACCTTCAATTTATGACAATAATCTATAGGAAATAGTGAGCCTCTTACTTGAACTTCGGCCATTCATCATCTAACAGAAATTAAGAAAAAGTATTTCTCGATATTTCCTAAAAATGTATTTGATGTGGTTTCATTTCCCAGAGAAGATTCTGTTTCTCTTTTAAGGTGGTCTTATGGGAAATCATTGAATGATCATGAGAATAACAATCATGGAAAGTCACCCTGATTAAAAACTTAACGAACTGCATATGAATATGTAAGTAGGCCAAAAGTGACACACTTGCATGTTCATTAGAAATACTCAACTTTAATTCAGCCATCATCAGTTGAACAAGTCTATTTAGATCACTGACTGGTTAAGTTCATATAGAAAAATGTAATTTGCTAATCTCATAAAATGAAATCTTACCTTGATTCAATGAACATTGAGAGACATCTTAATAAATTCAAGACAACTTACATCATGGCTTATCATGTTAAGATTATCCATTAGCTGACTACAAGCTGCAGTATAAGGGAAATGCTTAAGGAAAATGTTGCACATTATATATGATTATACATTTCCAGTTGATTATTAAAGGGGTCATCAGTATCTGATTTGTGGGGGTCTAACATCTGGGACCCACAATGATCAGCTGTTTGAGAAGGCAGCAGTGCTCTCAGTAGCACCGTAGCCTTCTCCAGTTTTCCCTAGGCTGTGTGACATCACATTAATCGGTCACATGGCCTAGGTCAGCGATGGCTAACCTCCGGTACTGGTGAAAACTACGACTCCCAGCATGCTCCATTCATTTCTATGGAGTTCTGAGAACAACCAAGCAAGTGTACATCTTGGGAGTCATAGTTTTACCACAGCTGGAGTGCCGGAGGTTAGCCATCACAGGCCAATTGAAGTGAATGGGGCTAAGTTGTAATACCAAGCACAGGAGCTATGCCAAGTATGGCGCTGTGCTTGGTAAGCAGAGAGAAATCTGTAGCACTACTCCAAATAGTGGTGACTTCGTAAACAGATGATAGGCAGGGGTCCCAGGTGTCAGACCCCCACCTATCAGATACTGATAACCTATCTTCAGTTAAAGACACTTCTAAAATCCCAACTATACTCTGCAACTTTGTACAGTGATTGTCATCACTGAGATACAGTACAGTAGGTCCCTGTACCAAATGGTACAATCTAATTCTATGTCTAGGACATACATTAGTGACAATTCCACAAGCAACCAGGGGCGGATTGGCCATAGACCTTACAGGGAAATTTCTCAATGGGCCGATGCCCTGGGGGCTGCCCAAGCCTCCATCTCTGCTGCTGGCTGGGTACATAATAAGGTATCAGTGGTAATTAACACTGTTAGAATTAGTGATGAGCGGCAGGTGCCATATTCCATTTCGACGGAATTCACGAATATTCAATAGAATATTCATTTCATATTCTTCTAAATCGAATATTCGTCATTATTCTAGTTATCGCGATTAATATGCGATTTAAATAATCGCGTATTGCGATTTTAATTTAAGGCTACTTTCCTATTGGTTTGATATCTAGAATTAGCGGAGATGACGAATATGACGAATGCATTCGTCATATTCCTCAAAACGAAGATAACGAAGTATTCTCCATCTTCGTTTTAGCTACCTATTCGTCAACTTCGCTAATTCCAGCAATCAAATAGGAAAGTTCACTATAGAGACAGCTGTGTTTAATTCGCTATGCAATTATATTATTATTTTTATTTTTAATAAATAGAATAATTATAATAATTATCAAGTATTATCATTATTCCATTTATTTTTAAAAAAAAGCAAAGTAATATAATCGCATAGCGAATTAAACACAGCTGTCTCTATACTCAACCTTCCTATTTGATTGCTAGAATTAGCGAAGTTGACGAATAGGTAGCTAAAACAAAGATGGAGAATACTTCGTTATCTTCGTTTTGAAGAATATGACGAATACATTCGCCATATTCGCTAATTCTACCAAGCCAACCAGAGTAAACCAGGTCTAAGTAGAAATCGCAATGCGATGATTTCAAGTTATATTAATCGCATTGCGATTTCAACTTAGAGCTGGGCTTATAATGGGTCAGCTTGCTAGAATTAATGAAATTAACAAATATGGAATATAGCAGTGCTAAGTTGAAAGCGCAATGCGATTAATATAACTTGAAGTAATCGCATTGCAATTTCAACTTAGCACTGCTATATTCCATATTCGTTAATTCTAGCCTAATGTAATATAGCAGTGCTAAGTTATAATCGCAATGCGATTAATATAACTTGAATTAATCGCATTGCGATTTCAACAGACATGGTTTACTATGGTTGCTAAAACGAAGATGGAGAATATTTTGTTATCTTCGTTTTGAGGAATATGACGAATACATTTGTCATATTCGCTAATTCTACCAAGCCAACCATAGTAAACCAAGTCTAAGTTGAAATCGCAATGCGATTAATTCAAGTTATATTAATCGCATTGCGTTTTCAACGTAATTCTCAAATCCGACAGTATATTTTAGTATGGAGACGTTCCCATGGTGATGGGGACGCTCCATGAGCACGGAAGTTGGCAGAAGCAGCAACGGGCTCTGAGTGGAGCAGCCAGGAAGCCAGGAATCCTCAGGACAGGTAAGAACTGCTTTTGGGAAGTGGGACAGAAAAAAATGTAACTAAAGAAAAAAAAAAAATACGAATATTCGAAATAGCGAATTTATAGCGCTATATTTGAAATATTCGCGAATTAGCGAAGTGCCGATATTCACTAAAAAAATTCGCTATTCGAATATTCGCACTCAACACTAGTTAGAATTAGGTACTCATGTACCCGCCAGCAACATCTCACCTCCTAAGCACCCTGCTTCATATCTTAATCAGAGAAAACTGGAAGAGGAAGAGAGAAAATGGCTTCTATTCATGGCCAACTCAGAGGGACAGCTTTTGGGGTAATATATTGGGCAAAACTGCACTTTTAGGTATTTTTTCCAGAGCAGCTTTAGGTTCCCAATCTGCCCCTGCAAGCAACAAATTAACCTAAATGTTTGTTTTTGGAGAGCAAGTGGATTATATGCATAATTGGGATGAGCATATCAATTCTAACAATCATTTTGTCTCATTAGCAAGAGAAGACCCACCCACCTGCCTTTTAATTAATTTAATTTAGTTACCTTTTGTGTCACCCCCAGATCCTCATAGATTGTAACCTCTTGCGAGCAGGGCCCTCACTCCTAGTGTTTCAGTTATATATTAGCTAGTTACGTTGTACGTTCTTTTATTTTGTCCATGAACCCTCTGAACTGTAAAGCGCTGCGGAATATGGTGGCACTATATAAATAAATATTCTTAATAATGTTATTAATTGACAGGGCCAGACATTTTGCCCGGCCCTGGAAATCTGAACCTGGAACTGCTGTTCTGAACCTCAAATTCATTTTCAGGAGCAGCAAATGCACATGCACCCAAAAGTGTAGAGCAGCATGCGCAGTTGCTGCTCCCAAAGCTGCATTCGAGTTTCAGTGCCTGTGTGGCTACTTGGGGCAGCGGCACTGGGCCCAGGTTTCTATGAGACACTCAACTTAGTAGACTATCAACAGGTCATGGAGTAACTCCTTCAGTAATGTACCCCTAAATCCCATAATACTATGGTGTCTCTTACCTGTGATGAAACTTTACTCTAAAATGCAAAGTAAAAATAAGTATCCACCTTCAGTTTAGAAAATGAGAAAGTTCCATTTAAAGTTCTAAAAGAAAGTTTCTCTCTTTGTTCACATCTTGCCATATTCCTATACAAAGAAATCCAGCCAACATTCTTCAATAGACAGTCTACATGACAAAAACCCCTTGATATTTTAGCCATCAGCGTGCAATCATATGACCTTAATCCTGCCCTTGCTGAAAGTGTTGAAACCATCAGGAACTCTGTATTATAATTAAGCACTGCTGTGGAAGTAATGTAAAAGGGCTGCTGGCAGTAATGTATGCCAAAGGATTAGTTCTTTACTTCTGTTTTGATTAATTTATGAAAAGCTAAAAAAGGAGGAAAGGCAGTCATGGATGAACAATTGATGTAATCTCCAAATGAGTAAGAAAGATAGAGAATTACTTCTAAGCCATGGAAACATTGAATTGTTTCAATGTTGGAATATATGAATTAGCTATTATGAGATGATAAAAAGCTAGTCAAATCACTACTGGGTATCAAAGATTGTGTGCAAATCATAGAAAGCTACTTATGGGTGTCATGCATTCCTAGACTCTTGTAAGGTAACATGTTCTATACATTATATTATGGGTGACTTTGAAAATGAGGTAACAGTAATCCAGACCTCATAGATTAAGTCAAGTGACTTCCATTCTTCAAAGTATGAGACATACCATGTACCCTTAGGAAGAAATTGAAGTACAATTCGAAAGTTATATCAGAAAAATAAGGTTCAACAATCTACTTTTGACTCCTAATGACAAGTCAACTGAACCCAACCTAAAACATCTGCTTTAAGGCATACTTTACTAATAGTTGCATGAACACCCAGCTGACTACTTTAACGGTCTCATTTGACTGATTACAACTGTATCCTCATCCTACTCTGGCTCCTGTATTTGCTGTATCAAGTTTGTGACTCTCTTGTTTTGGCAGCTATAAGTGGCTGTGGGTCACTAAACTTGACAATAATGCCAAACCTCATAACCTAATTAAAGAAATATCTTCCTGCCGTGCATTTCCTGGTTGATACCCTGCCCTGGCTCTTGTTCCTGGATATTTCTACTGTCTTGACACGACCCTTGGATTGTTGGTCTGGTACCTGGTGTTCTAGTCCTGGCTGACGCTGTAACTCTTGCCCCCCATCCTGATCAGCTCCCATCTTGTCCTCTGGCTTGTTACATCCTCACTACTATTCTGATGATGACCCATGACTCTGTTCTTGACCACAATACTTCTGTATCAGTGCTACTGCTCCCAATCTGTGACTTTTCTGGGGATTGCAAACCAGGGATCTTTCTGCAGCAAAGGCCATACCTACTTCCATGGGTCATGGGTTGAGAACGGAGATCCCTGAGACTCCAATGATCAGTGTTGAGATGTGGGTGTATGTGCTGCTATAAAAAGTCTTTACTCAGTTTTTGGCAAAACAAATGCTCACACTTATTTTGAGCAAAAAATAAAATAAAAGCAACACAAACAACTCTGAGGGGTTAATTTGGATCTACCTTGGTATCAAGTAGCTCCCCCAGTGTCCATTTCCCACTCTGAACGGAAGTTGAATCCCCCTTACGTACACAACATCCAGGAACATATAGTCATATAGACAAAGAATAAGACGTACAGATACACACAGACAAACTAAGATCATATTCACCCCACAATACTAAGTCCAGCCAGTACCAGAAGAATTATGGCTTAGAGAATCCACATTTCTGGTACAAGGCCATCACAGAATGGACTGCAGTAATAATTTAGAACCATGGCTCCCAATTGCTAGTGAATAGGCAGACATGTGAGGGAATTTCCAGATTTCCATTACCAGTTGGTTGTAATCCAGCTTTATTAGAGTGTAAAATATGAGAAGTTACCCTCACGCTGGTAAACTTTGCCTACTTAAAGGGGTTGTCCAATGAAAAATATTCTACACTTTTGAAACCAGCACCTGGGTCTGAATACTTTTGTAATGTAATAACAAAAAATAGTATATCCACTGAGTTATTAACCCCCTTTAAATATTTTCTCCTTCAGCCACTTTCAGGAAAATTAGAAATATCCAAATTCAGCACCCATATTCAAAGTTCACAAGGTTTTAATTGCTCCTATAGTTCTAAACTAAAAAATAAAACAAATTTTCAAATAATCTTCATTACAAATATGCTATAATTTTGTGCCTATAACTGCAATACAATAGGATGATTCACGGTAACAGACTATAAACAAACTCGAGGAATCCAGAAAAAGACCAATATCCAATGCTTACTCTAAAAGTTGTGTAAATTATATTTAAATAAAAAAATACATGGGCAGGAAGCTAAAAGGATTTAAAAAAAGTCTTTAGACTTTATTGTTTTTATCCTTTTAGTTTCCCATGTATTTTTTATTTAAATAACATTTACACAATTTTGGGCGGAACAGTTGGGTCAGTCTTTTTTCTGAAATGCTATACTGTACAACTTTCAACCTTCTGGTTCAAGCTTCACCATATTATTATTGTGTGTCTCGGTGAATCACCCAATCCGTAGGCTCTGTTTTTTCTAGTCTCATCATTACAAACTCCATGTAGTCTGAACCTGCAGTCATATTTCCTGATATCTCTCTCCCATACTTCTTACTATCCAAACAAATTCATTCTGATGAGGAAAGCATAATAAAAGGGGTGTCTCACGAAGATATCCTCTTTTCCAATTGAACTGATCCACGAATCTGTCACACAGCCAGTGTCTGAGCCCAGGGGCGTAGCTAGAAATGACTGGGCCCCCACAGCAAATTTTTGTATGCCCCCCCCCCACCGCGCGTTTCGCTCCCCCCCTCCTCTTGTGTAAACCCCACTCCTTTGGCAAGTCACGATATAGATATATATATATATATATATATATATACACACACACATACACACACACATGCACACATATATACACACACACTAATATATATATATTACACACACTGTCATGTAGTGTCATTGTATAATACTGTTGCGGGGGCATGTCAAATTCTTAACACTCCGCCCATGCAACCCCCACACTCCTGTGACTAGTCAAAAGGTTAAGAAAAGATTCAAAGCCAGCCATATAGCCCCCCAAGCCCCCCTATAATGTGCCAGTAGCCAGCCATATAACCCCCCCTATAATGTGCCAGTAGCCAGCCATATAACCCACCCTATAATGTGCCAGTAGCCAGCCATATAGCCGCCCCAACCCCCCTATAATGTGCCAGTAGCCAGCCATATAACCCCCCCTATAATGTGCTAGTAGCCAGCCATATAGCCCCCCCAGCCCCCCTATAATGTGCCAGTAGCAAGCCATATAACCCCCCCTACAATGTGCCAGTAGTCAGCCATATAGCCCCCCCAACCACCCTATATTGTGCCAGTAGCCAGCCCATATAACCCCCCTATAATGTGCCAGTAGTCAGCCATATGGCCCCCCCAGCCCCTCTATAATGTGCCAGTAGTCAGCCATATAGCCCCCAGCCCCCTATATTGTGCCAGTAGCCAGCCCATATAACCCCCCCTATATTGTGCCAGTAGTCAGCCATATGGCCCCCAGCCCCTCTATAATGTGCCAGTAGTCAGCCATATGGCCCCCAGCCCCCTATAATGTGCCAGTAGTCAGCCATATGGCCCCCAGCCCCCTATAATGTTCCAGACTAGCCAGCCATATAACCCCCTATAATGTGCCAGTAGCCAATGCAGATGATAATTAATTCCCCCTCCCCCCCATGTAGTCCAACATTCATCATGATTGATTTTGTCCAAGTAGTCAGACATGACAACCAAAAAAACCACTAGTAGACAGACTTTACTTACTCCAGTCTGCTCAGGCTTTGTCTCCAGTCTGTGACTGCGCAGCGCTGCTCTGATGCCTTTACTGCAGCGCAGCGGCGCAATGAAGTCATCGCGCCGCCTGCGCAGTTCCGCCAGGCGCCGCCAGCCTCTCTGATAGGCTGCGGCGCGCGGCAACTCGGCCAGCACTACCTCCCCGTCTCCAGTCCTGCCACCCTGCCCTGCCCGGCTGCAAGATAGGATTACAGCACCGCGCCTGTGCATGCGAGGAGGATGCGATTGCGATTATTCCGGCCCTGGGACAATGCACTGCAGAAGTGTCTAGTAACTAAAGGGGGGGCGGGCCAAACTGTGAAGGGGTGGGTAGGAAGGGGGGGCCTGGCACAGCAGAGAGTCTGAGAGTGCGATTCTCAGTGTCGCACTGTCGGCAATTAGCGCAGGCTGCTGATTACCAGGGAAGCAGAGGAGAGGTCACTTGCTGCCTGGCGCCGGGCCCCTTAGCAGCCCGGGCCCCGAAGCAGCCGCTTCCCCTGCTTCCCCGGTAGTTATGCCCCTGTCTGAGCCACCACAGATATAAAGTATAAGGTTCTTTGAATCGGGGATCCTCTCTATGACGTCCAAACACCCAAATGGGATGTCTTAGTCAGAAGTGTTAAGCCTGTATTAGACAGGCAGATCAGCAAGCGATTGCCGGGATGGAAACGTTCCCTCACGGCAATCGCTTGCTATAGTAGCTAGCAGAGGAGACTGCTGCTATTACATGCAGTGATTTACTCTGCAGCATGGGGAGGAGCAATCGCTCTGCCATCAGTTGTCCCCATGCTGTCTAGTGGTTTGGCGGCAGAAGATTGCTATTAGACAGCATGATCTGCCGCCAGCAAGCGATTATTTTCAAGCATGCTTAAAAATCTGAATTGCCCAATGAATGAGCATTTGCTCATTCATCGGGCTATTGGCGGCAGTATTACACTGCCAGATGATCGCTAATGATCATGCATCCATGGACGTCCATGTGAACGTTCATTAGAGATTATCGGCAGAAATATCGGGCAGTGTAATATAGCCTTTACTGTATGCATGCAGTTAAATGGTTATTTTCACAAGAGTAGAAGTGATGAGGGCTCACAGGAACAAGGAAATTGACCAGTATCACCTATTGATGACCCCACCGAGGAAGAACAATGAATTTTCTAATTATTTATCCAGTAACTAGTTACAATGAAAAAATCCACTCTTTACCAAATCAATTCCATTTCCTTTTGTAATGTAACATTCCTTCATATGCTAAATATTGGAAGAAAGTGCATGTGATAAAGGAGCTGACGTGGATTGGAGTTGAATCAGCAAATTTTACAGATGGATCATACGACTCATTTGGGATAGAGTCTGTTTATTTCATTATTCTTGTTGAAACATAAAATGCAAATGTTTGTCTAGCTCATCATTAAAATTTTTAAAAAAATTATATTTTTCAGCATTGTTGAGTACTTATCCATCATCATTCAAACAACTGATTCCTAGGAAAAGATAGAATAAGCAGAACAATGCTTAGAGATGCAAATATATTAATATATACGGTATTATATTCTTATTAAAAAAAAAATAAGTGCCATTATGAACATATCATCAGATTTTCTACATTTAAACACAGCAGTTTATGTTATAACCCCACATTGTAAAGTATATTATTATTGGTGTGTAGGCTTTGCACAATCTCTTTTTTTCAGGAGGACATATAACAGGTAACCTCTCTTCTAAAGGCTGTATTACACAGGCCAATGTGGCAGATGATTGTTCCCGGTAATCGCTTGCTCACTAGCGGAGAAGACCGCTGCTATTACATGCAGTGATCTCCTCTTCAGCATGGCGAGGAGCGATTAATATGCTATTGTTCGCCCCACGCTGTATAGTGATTTGCTGGTGGCAGATTGTGATTAGACACCACAATCTGCCACCTGCAAATGATAATTTTTTTAACATGTCAAAAGATTTGGATTGCCCAATAAAAGAAGGGCAATCAGCGGCAGGAGTACACTGCAAGTTGATCGTTAGGAATCCTCTGCCGAAAAATCGGCAGGTGTAATACAGGTTTAAGACTCAAAACAATCACCGGTGATCTGTGGTGTAATTTGGAAAGTGTTTCATTACACTGCAGTGCCACCACAGGAGAAATGAGGAATTACACATAGTCCAACAGCCTGAAATCAATGGTGTCAGGTCCTTCAGAGAGAGAGATTTTTCTTTCTGGTCACTTTCTGCTCAGGCTAAAGTTAATTTCAGTTCTGGCACAGAGACACCAGAAGATGCAACACATTTATTAAGAGGCATGCACCTGTTAATAAACTGGTCGGACCCAGATCTTCTACTAGACTTTAAAATGATCTCCAATACCTGAGGAACAGACCAGAGTCGGACTGGGGTGCCTAGGGCCCACCAGTAAAAAATGTTTTGGGGGCCCACCATATGGATACATTCAAATATCACCTGCTCACACAGCAGCAAAATGCTACCAGATGACTAAATATGGGGTCCCTGCAGCTATCTGATCGTGTCTATAATAATAAACTGGGGAGTTTCTATCTATCTATAGTATCTATCAAGTTTTTCTTATATGAACATTGGCTGGTTGAGGTGCTGTACATTAAATAGATTTATGTAGTGCAGTAAGTCTACTGTCTTATGTGCCACTTGTGCAGAGGGTGGGAGACTAGGGGCCCACCTTGCTCCGGAGCCCACTGGGGGATTCACCTGCACCCCTGTGGGCCAGTCCGTGCCTGAACAGATTTAAAATAAAATTTGAAAACTTGCATCTTAAGATGCTATGGACACCTTTCCATCAAATGTTTATTTTTATTTTTTTTATTGTATCCATTATGGGTTAGAAAATCAGCCTGGTAATGTGTGACAAACATATGGCATTTTTGAGTTAGTTATATTCCCTCTTGATGTTTTAAGGAGTTAATGGCCGAATTGTAGTGTGTGAGTTAATGACCTTTATCTGGGTTATTGCCATACATTCCTTCTCTGAAACTGGGCAAGGAGAGTGGGAGATTATGGAATTGTAGGCTTTATCTTGCTGTTTGAAGAGACTGAGAAAGAGACTGAAATGATCTATATTTAGTCACCAAATTGGCTGGAGGGCAGGAAGCAACTGATAACATTTTTAGTTTTCCATCTACTTAGGCATATAAGGTGTGTTTTCCCAGGGAAATTTTTTGGGGAAAAAAAAAACCTACCTGGATATGTGTGTGGAGCTTTGCTATAACATCGAACCAATGTACTCACTCTGTACAACTAATCTCTTTAAAAAAAAAGTGGCACATTAAAAGATCGTTCAGGAGACCAAAGAGTTATGGGCTACATAGAGAACTGTCAGAGAGCTCATCTCAACTCTGAATGACTGAGCACCCTGCAATGTATGTGAGCACAAGAAGGTTGCAGAAGACAAACAGTGAAGAGTTTTTAATTACAACCAATTACACATATATGTTTCATCACAAAATAAATACATTTAAAATCTTGATTTGAAGATGTTCATAATCATAGCCTTTCCTCTATTTCTCACAAAACTATATAAATTTGTTCAGGTCCTCCTGCCCACAGATTGGACTGTATATTCATGGTACTGTAACAGGGTCCCCTTACATGTTTAACACAATAAAATCACTACTTTTGACGTTGTTCTGCTTCTGCCATCTGTACAACAAGTGTCCACCACCTCTCCAGCTATTGCAAAACTACAACTCTTAGCATGCCTGCAACTGCAATTATTTCAGTGCCACACTTCAACCGGTATGTAACTGACGGTAAAGTACTATACTAAAGATAAGCAAGTCAATTCTACAAAATCCAAATTTGACCCAAAGTTTAAAAAAATTCAGGTTACATAGAATCAGGATTTGATTCAAGAGAATTCTTAAAGAAAAGAGAGACACACAAAGAGAAAGTAATTCAAGGTATTTAAAGGACTTTCGATTTTGTTTGAATTGACTCAGGTCTGAACCAAATCAGATGGTTGATTCCATCGAATCAGAGTCAGACCTGATTCAAATTTACAGAAATTCGTTCATAGACTCTATGCTCTCTCAGGTGTACGCTAAATTATATTCCATTTCATAGTCTTTTTTTCTACTTTAGGTGAGAACCTTATAAAATACAAGCACAGAACACTGTTCATTAAGAATATGGAAAAGTATGCAGTTGTAAGGTATAATATCTGTATTAAAGACTTTTTTCTGTGATTTCCAAATGACCTGAATACTACATTATCCCTGTAAGCTATCAGAGGTTGAAGATACAGGAGTTCTGCAATCCTCTTCAAGTGGTTTCAAAACAATACTTCTTCCAATGTGCTCTAACAGCTCAAAGTTCTCACTGGGACACAGAGTCTCATAGCAACCAGAATCCAACATTTCTAGCGCAAGTAGGAAAATAATTAGCTTCAATGAAACCTGAGTCACTGTGAGTGCACCGAGCAGGAGCTCTTCACACAGGGGTTTGTGACTGCAAACTCTAGAATTATATATTTTTTAAAGGTAGGTTTGTCAGATCCATCCACATGAAGCATGCACGGTGGCACGTCACGTCAATACAGGACCTTAGAATGAAGCAGTAGGCATTCTCAGCGCCGGCCGTTGGTGTCTGTGCATAGCACTCTAAAACCACCGCATATAATGGATAATGGCTATTTTTTATCTTTCTGTATATCAACTTCATAGAGAATCCAATAGAAAAATCCTCAATATGTCTAGCTATGAAATTGGAGGAACACAGAGGTACAGTTCAAACCCTTTAAGGTGTTATATTACAGCTATGAACCTCTTATTGATGGCATGGAATCATGATATGGTCATGTCTTTCAGATTTGATCAGTTTAGTTCCAACTGCTAAGACCCTCATGGATCACAAGAACAAAGGTCCCAAGGTCCCCTCCCTGTCTATAGGACTGCCATAGGTGGCCAAGTACATCAATCTGCTATCTCCAGCAATGCCATAGAGAATGAATAGAGTGGCAGCTGGCATTTCTACCTTCTGCATTCATACATGGGTGCAAGACCCTATTCTTGTAACCAGCAGATGGACCTCCACTGGTTGAATACGTAATTCCTATCCTGTGAATAGGAAATATAATTCTAACTTGGGACAACTTTCTTAATTGCCATAACTCAAACTCCATACATGTTGCCCCAGTGGGAATACCAAAATGTTTGATGCCCAAGACAGATTGCATGACTCCTGGTTTTTCTTAATGACCTTGTAGTTTACCCCATGTATTGAAGTCTACATACTTCACAGTAGATAACATGAATGACATGGCAGAATTACAGTTCATAAGTCATCTAATGGGATATAAGTGCAGAAGTAAATGTTTATGCTTTTGTTATATACTTGTATAATTTTTATCTTTTAGGCCACCATATTTGTAATGTCGACCATACACATGAGATACCTGTCAGCAGAATGCTTATTCAGCTACCTCTCTCAACCCCTCCACAGAATGCATGTGTTCAGAATGGAGAGCGAGGAAAAGGCAACTGCAGAACACCTTTGGTGCTACAAAATGTTCGTACATGTTGACATCCAACACCTCGATTAGCAAATCGATTCTAAGCGAATCAGATTTTATCGGAATTTTGTAAAAAATGAAGTTGAATCCGAATTTTTGGTGATTTGGGTGTATTTAGACAGAAAGAGATAGACGGGAATGAGAAAAAAAATATAAGTCCTAGGAGACTTCCCGGTGTCTTACACAAATTTTCATGTCAATTGGAGCACTTTCAATTCAGGTAGAATGCATTCGGACCCAAACCCAAATAAAATTTTTAGCAATTTACTCATCTGTAATCAGGGTCGATTTCTTAGCAACCAGCTTTTAAAATATGCACCAAAAGTCACTTCCTTGGAAGACACTTTTGGACAATACTTACAATCTGACAATATTCCTGTCTGTATTGTACAGTTTACATTACTGGAGGATCTTTCTTATTATATCACTTACTATAGATGTCTTCTTCTTAAACAGAAGCTCCCGACTAGTTCTCGAGCTAACAAAATGTCCAGGACTAATCAAACTTCAAGTTTAAATGGTTGGATGTGAGAAGCCATGCTCTAAGCATTTGACTTTGGTTTCCCATTCCTTCATCTATAATGATCCGTTTTTAATTTTTATTGCCACCAGCAGAAGATGGAATTACATTAGGGATTTGAGGGTTTGAATAATCTGACATGTGAGGTTACATCTACCGCCGTATATTTTATTCTTTACAAGGCTAGCAGAAAGATCACAACGTACCATAAGGTCACTGTATTTCTAATAAAATAAGACAACAAATCGCTTGCTCTTTCTCATTACCCAGATTTAGTCATTATCTGCAATCACTTGACACATTGCATGGTGAGGAAGATTCAATGGTAACATTCATCTGTTTCTTCATTCCTGCCCTTCCCCCTGCACTTTAAAATCACTTGTGGGTTCAATATGCCCTGAAAGGTTAGGATGGAGGCAGCAGATGTTGTATCACAATGGAAGTAAGCAAGGTGTTGTACTTGATGTAAACCGTGGCTATGTCTGTCATGTTTCCTTAAAAAGTGATGGATTATTGTGGTATGTTCTAATGTAAGCCATGGGACGGAAGTATCTGTATTGGTCTCTGCGAGATTTGCTTCAATGATTAGAATACACCTGAAAAGGAACCTATCACCTTTAATGTAGTGCAATATGTAAGCAGCATGTTGTAGAGATGGAGGAGATGGGCAGATCTGAGTTACGAGAGAGGTCATGTCCTCATAGTGGGGGCATGAGGAAGCAGCTCATAGAGAAACCACTCCGAAACATATCGTGTTCCCTGTGAGGAAGTGCAAGACCCAAATTATCCCCCTCCTGCCATAAATGGAGGAAGCATCTCATAAAGAAACCCAATCTCCAGAACTGAAGAAAGGACTCAAGTGAAGCCTTGAGATCCTAGACAGCAGAGTGAACTACGACAGAGCTTCTACAGACACTGCTGTTAGGTGAGGGATTATAGCTAAAGACACCCTCATCAGTAGACAACCACTGGGCTAACAACATCTAAGCGCAGAACTGCAGCCATCCAACCACCTACCATACCTCCTCAGCTGCTGCCAGGAAAAAATTGCACTAAAACCTGCTGCTACTGTATGTATTTTCAAATTCTATATTGCACTTAGTAAAAAGAACTGTGTTGCATTCAACTCTGGCCTCATTCTTCAGTACTACAACTTTCACTGCAACAGACCCTAGGGAGCGACGGTCTGAGGTAGGAGACCGTGACACTACAACACTACATCAGGGCCACTAACACTGCCATCCTCTACACCAGCTCCCACGGGGGCTCATTGTCGATGCAAAGATATATATCTGTCTCTATCAGGCAAGTGTCAGACAGTGTTTTACAAATGAGGGAAAAAAGTGATGAACTTCTCCTCCAATGAGAATATCTACTTAGACTCATGATTTGAGGCTTACTGTTGGGGGTATATTTAGGTATTATAGGTCCCCACAGCAAAGCTTACTATTTCCCCACCCCACCCCTCTTTTCATAAGATTTCTGTTGAATTTATGGAAAAAGACGTGCTCCAGCTTAACCTATGGCTTATATATATGGCGCTCCAACACCATATTTCTCAAATGAAATAAACATGTTGATAAATCTCTTCCCATCCAGCTTTAGATCCTCTGATTCCCTTTATATAGTCCATGAAAAAAAAAACTGCCTACAGTGGGCTCAGTGCATGGGACTTATACAGTTACCATTTAGCTCAATGGAAGCTGTAAAATAAACTTTCCCTATTAAAAGCTGCAGGAAAAAAGTTGTTCTATGTCAGGAGCAGAAGAAAGAGTTCAGTCCTTACCGCAGACCCAATAGCAGCTTTGTGGTCTGCCTCCATGGTGAGTACTCCTCCACTTGCTGCCTACAATCTGCTAGCATTTTTCTTGAAACAAACAAAATCTCCCCTGGCTTTCCATGTAAAGAAATACCAGGCAATAAAATCTAATACAACAACGAACTATATTATATAACAATACGAATAATACATCCTCAATACTGCACAATTCCACGCAGCGTGTGTATCGATAAGTCCAGTACAGTAGGAATCAGTGATTCTATTTTAAGCCAAGATTAAGAAGCTGGAGCCGTTCCCTGAGGTTGTTGTGTATTTTCTATCAGTCAACCTTTATAGTGTCACTGTGACTGTGGTTTATTGATTCTAAACCACACTGGATACTATTGATCGTATTTTGGAATGCAGAAAATGTATTACGACATTAAATAACTTTCTGTGCGCTGAAAGGATAAAAAGGCTGTTACTTTTAATAACCTGGACATGATTTTTAATCTTCTACTTCTCTTTTCTTATAATTTAATGGGAACTGTGACCAAGATAATGGCTATGGAGTGTTTATCTGTCTATTCATAGTTGTGTGTTGATTAGTGATGAGCGGCATTGGCTTTATTTGATTTTGCGATATTTGACAAATATACGGGTGAATATTTGTCAAATATTTGTGAATTCGCTATATTCAATAACTACCATTCATTGCGATAATCACAATGTAAAAATGCGAGAAAGGGGCGTGGTGCAGTTTTCAAAATAAGAAGGAGAGGGATCAGTGAAGTGCCAATATTTGCATCGCAATAAAAAATCGCGTTATGATTATTCGCGCTCCACTCACTGTCATTATTGGCACTTCACTGTAATGTGCATTGTAATGTGTACTGTGTAAAAAAGATGAATATTTGTGATAACGAATATATAGCGCGATATTCAAAATATTCGTGAAATCGTGAAGTGCCGATATTCGGGGTATAAATTAGCTTTTTGAATATTTGCGCTCAACACTATTGACTACTACAACTTCCTGATGTTTTATATCACTACCTCAGTGATGTATTAATGTTTTTATAATTATCATTGATATGACTTATAACACTAATTAAAAGCTTTATTTAGGTGCTGTCAATATACTTTGTAACAGCTTACTGGGTCCAGTACCTTCTGATGTTGCCCATCCCCTCACTCCGTGACAGCATTGTAGCTGGTTAGTGAGTGTTGTTACCTTGCATTAATGTAGTCATGGGTTTTGCATTCTGTACTTTTTTTTGTTCGAATTTTCTTCAGTGCTCTGGTTTTCTCCCACACTCCAAAAACATACTGTTACAGATCAGTGAGTGTGAACCCATTGTGCCAACTAACCTGTTTGGCTTTGGGCTAAACCCTGAGGGCATTATTGCAGTGCTCCCCTGGTATTCACCCATTCACCTCTATGCAGGGATCTGGACTTCGCTGCAAGGAAACAACCTCCTGGGAAAGTCCTGGTATAGTTGGCAGCTAATCTACTGAGGTCAGGGACTCTGGTGCAAGAACCAAAAGCTCAGGGTATAGAGAACACACCAAAATGCAGAAAAACCACAGGTATAGTCTGAACAGTCACCAAGACTAGATGGTTATTAGAGACCCAGGCAGCACACAGATAATGGAGACACAGGAAAGACTAGTGGGCATACTAGTGAAGAGGAAAAAACTAGGCAGACAGGCTGGGGACTTGACTTGAGCACATAGAGGGTCAATATATTAGGTTAACTTAAACATTGACTGAACTTGGACTTGACAATGTAGGAGCACACAGGCAGGAAGGTACACACTTGAAATATGGCAGAAAAACAGGCAGGAAATAACACAGGATAAATGTTAGAGAATCACAATATCACTAGACTATAAAACACCTTTGCTGTACACCAGGGAAATTAAAGCTCAGATCTCAGATACCCTCCTGCTGGATAGTGTGCCTTAGGGTACTTTCACATTAGCAGCAGGGGAGTCCGTCAGGCTGTTCCGGCGGGTGAACAGCCTGTCAGATCCGTCCTGCCGCTAGTTCACGTGTGCCCCCGGACTGCTGCTCCGTCCCCATTGACTATACTTTTAGTCCGGCGCCCTCTCGCCGTGCACTTGAGAATTTCTATTGCGAATATCGGCACTTCGAGAAATATTTGAAATATAGTGATATATATTCGTAAGAACGAATATTCGTTTTTATTTTGTTTGTTTTTTCATCTGAACCCATTACCTAGTATACCTACCTGCTTCTTGCTTGTGGGCCAATGTGAGAAGGCTGCAATATTGTAGTCTGAAGTGAATTAGAATATTCTTCATTATTTATTTTCTCTTATGTGAAAAATCGGCAATGTAATATTCGCGTAATGTGAATATTCTATAACACGAATATATAGCACTATAGAATATATTACTATATTTTCATTTTTTTGAATATTCATCATTGAATGAATATTCATAATTTATTTCCATCTAAAGTCATGATTCCTCCTTGCTTAAGTTGCTTTTGGGCCAATGACTGTTCACATTAAATTTGAAAAAATGACGAATATTCTAAAAAACGAATATATAGCAGTATATTCTATAGTGCTATATATTCATGTTTTAAAATATTCGCATTACGCGAAAATTACATTGCCGATTTTTTGCAATCAATAGAATAATCCCGAATATTCGAGAATATATGATGAATATTCTAACAAATATTCGCAAAATATTGCAAATTTGAATATTGCCCCTGCCGCTCATCACTTTTGACACAAAGTCCCAGGGTTATTGACCAGGCTTGCACCCCTCTTCTTGGCAGTCCATTACATCGGCAACCAGCCCTTGTCCATCACTACCCAACTACTTTTATTATGAACATTATTTAATGAATTACTACTTCTCCCATTTATGTCACCACCATCTCCACTCTTTGCTCTGTGTGTGCACAGCTACATCTAATTGTTGATCAGCCTTTGCTATAAAAGCTGCTCTGCCCTCTCAATCCTTGCCTAAGTTTAGGTTCCTAGTTTACTAGTTTAACCAGTGAAGGTGTACTATTCTGTCTGCTCGTGTACTGAACTTCTGCCTGTTTACAGACTCTGTTGCTCAATTACCTGCCCTGACCTTAGCCTGTCTACTGTACTGACCCTGTTCTACCTGTCCTTACCCCGGATTAGTTTCATGGATTTGCACAAATTTTGCCTGCCCTGACCTCTGCGTATGAACTATGAGTATGACCTGACCCCCTTGGTGCTTTGCACAGATGCCTCTGACCCCTTTGGGTTGGCTGCCAACTACACCAGGACTATTCCAAGAGGTTGTGGCCTGGTTGGTCTCCTGCACCAAAGTCCATATTCACGTATCAGTGTTAAAGCGTGAAAACCAAGGGACCACCAGGATAACACCCTTAGGACTAGCCTTAAGTCAAACCAGTGAGTTGCCCATTAAACCAAACCACTGCCCATTACAGTCCTCCAGCAGGAAGTTACAGTCTGACATTGATTGGCACTTTTTCATAATTCCATTACTTGCCTCCAATGACATTTTGGTAAGCCATCTGGGGCTTGAGGCTCCTGGAGAGCCCATGGCCACCCACCCAATATGACAATTGGTGGCAAGCACTGCAGTTATTTGACAGTCACCAATGGTAAGCCCAAAACTGTCATAGGGAAGAAGGCATGACAGCCAGACAATTGCAATATAAATGGCCTTATTTACTGCAGTGACTTTAGGTTTGCTGGTTAGAGTTCTATTAGTTAGACCAGAGGGCACAGTTCTTTAACAAAATTACACAAACTTAGATGGTAGTTATTCACACAAGTGTATCTAGAGCCAAATAAAACATCATGGCTCTGCAAGGGCCAGCTGATCTCAGTCCCTCAAGGTGCTCCGAACCTTCCATACCTCACAACAACTGATGTGCTCCAGTGGTTCCCTTCACTGACTGTGCAAGAGAACACCTCTTTAGGCCAACCACTTTAAGCTAATTTACTTGTTTTTCTGCCGTAATTCCCTTCAGGAGCTGCAGCATAGATTCCAATTTTGTTCCGCTGCCAGAGCACCGATCAAAAGCTACAGCAGCTATACTCTATTGCAGTCCCCCATTCTACTATATACCTGGAGACATTCTCTTCTAACAGCTCCAACTAAAATGAATAATGCTCCAAAATTTTAGGCTAAGAGCAAATTCAGGGTCAAGTTTAAAAAGAGTCTGTCAGTAATTTTGACCGTACTAAACTGTTGACAGCACTAAGTAAAAACTGGGGAGAGCAGTGCAAATATACCTTTTGTGGAGCTTTTCTCATTACGAGTAGTGAGAATGAGAAGTTTTATTTTGCCAGGTTCTGCTCCTGCAAATGTCCTCGAGGTGGAGTTTCACTGTGAAGTGCTCTCTGCCTTCATCTACTTCACAGCCCTTTCCCTCTGTTCTGAGTGACCACTGCAAGACTACAATATACAGCGTAAACATGGGCTAATCTTTCCTATGTACTTACCTGCTAGATCTTACCTGCTCCTGGTGAAATGCGGGCTTACCACCGCATAGAAACACGTAGAGTAGGTTACTGTGAAGTGTGATTAGCATTCTTAATAGATGGTAGGCGTAAATATGAAATGAGGCCGACCACACAGAGCCTATTGTTTGATTCTGCCTTAGGGAAGTGTTCTGAGGATTTCCCTCAGCTCAGCAGCGTACAGTTGTGCCAATGACGAGGTGCTGAGGTTTTTGAGAAGAGTGGCACTAGTGTTGATATATTTCTGATAGTGCCACATCTCAGTTGTAAAGCCTTTGAAATAGGGTGTGTGTATAGTGCCTTATTCTCTTTCATCAATCTTGAGAGACGGCAGATGTAGGCAGATATTTATATGGCCTCCATCCTTTAAATTCCACCTCCCTCTGAGGGGATACTTGTCAGCCTGATTAGGAGCTCCTTGCTCCTTTGTTTTAATAAACATACAAAATAAAGATTTTTTATTTTTATTTTTTAGCATTCTATTCAGGCAGATATTGTTATGACCACTGTAGCATCCAGTCAGTAGACCACTGTAGCTGTCACTCAGAACAGAGGCGGGAGGCTGAGAAACAGTTGAATGCAGAGAGAACTTCTCAATGAAGCTCCACCTCCTGGGCACTTGAGAGAACAGCATTTGGCCGAATAAAACTTCATATTCTCACTACTACTATTGGGAAAAGCTTCACTACAGCCATGTTTGTCCTGCTCTCCCCAGCCCCTACTAAATGCTGTCTGCAGTTTAGCATGGACAAAACTGCTGACAGATTACCTTTAATGTACAGATATTTTTACACTTTGTGAGTATAACTAATACCATAATCAACAGTAAGAAGATTTCAGCACTACCTACCACAGATTACACTGTATGCAGTCATACAGTTGTCTGTTGAGAAATAAATATTGCAGCTGCATCCCCCTCCTCCTCCCTTTCTAGTAATGACTGATTTACACTAAATGGATTTTTTGGTAGGTGAGGAGGAAGTAGGCAGGGAAAGTGGTAATACAGACTTATGGAAGGTAAGGAATATGCCACTAATAACATAGATTCTAAAGTTTCTTTGTATATGACAAAAATATGATAAAACAGATGATTTTTATTATTTTATTTAAATTTAAATTTGCTGGATGGTGCAGTATGTGAATGATTAATCATAGAACATGTGAGGTTTTCAGTACTGTGAATACCGTATGACATCACTGTACTCAGATGTGACCTTTTCCCCAATGCAATGATGCATTTGGATGATTTTAGATAACCCTTTACATCTCTGATAACCTGTGCACAAGTTTCTGTAGAGAATGTTCCAATGCAAAGACTGCGGTACAGTACATCACATACTGTATGCTGATGTAATTACCGCTTCTCACTATGCCTGGCTTTGCTAAAACAATTGCTTGTGCAAGCAGTTTAATAATAGTTCCACCTTAAACAACCTGCAGGTCTATGGCAGAACACATTTGTTATGTCTGCTTTGTGATTTCATCGTACAGCTAAGCTGCCTTTAAAACTTTACCGACAAATATAATTTTGCATTCAGTAAAGCGGATGTTTGAGGTCAGAAGAACAAGGCAATCAATGCAAGAATAGGCTGTTTATAATCCAAATTATTATAGGAAAAAAGATGCATTGGTGGCATCCACGTGGCAATGCCACATGGCATTAAATCCAGGGTGCTCTAGGGTTGTTACTGGTTAATGCTTAGGGTGGGTTAGAGGTTGAAAGTCAATATTCCTGGTGGTGTATGATGAAGAGGTGGTTATACATTATTATATCTGGATGTTTAGAAAAATAATTAAAATGTCCAAAATAGAAGACCAGTCTAAACTTCTGTGCTGATGAATGCCATAATATATCAGGTACAGAGCTCCAAATCCACAGCTTCTCTTTATACAGTCAAAGATTTCAATGACATAATTAGTCCTACCTGCAGCCACCACTAGGTGGAGCTTAATCCATCTGTAGGTAGCACAACATAGTGGTATTTAGGAGAAATTACTTCCATTATTAATCTCTATAGCTAGGTGAATGCAGCGCAGAAGGGTAGGGTAGGGGAGTCTCAAGGTACTCTAAGTTAACTTCTAGCAATTGCAATGACAGCCACTATGAGCATAATATATTTGCTTGCACTGTTGCTCCTTGATGTCAGTAGAAAAAAAAATTGCAGATTTTGTTAAGGACTCCAATTTCAGACAATGACTAACTAGCGAAATCCTTGTCAGGCTGCAGTTCACATCACAACCACTGCATGGCCACACATTGACAAATACAGAATAGGCATCTCCTGAAATAGTATCGTAAAGCAACTCTACATATCGGTGAGTGTGGACCCACTTTGCCAAGGGCATTATTCTGGAGCTTCCCTGGTATTAACCTTTTAACCCCTGTACGGGGATCTGGACTTTGCTGCAGGGGAGCAACCAGACCATTGACTCTTGGGATAGTCCCAGAATAGTTGGCAGCTGAGCTGCTAGGCTCAGGGACTATGGTGTAAACCCCAGAATCTCTGACAGGAGTGAGTGCATGGGCAAGATGATGGAGGACACCAGCGACCAGGATCAGAGGCAACAAGAGACAGTAGGATTGCAGTGGGCACAAATTCATCACAAGATATGATGAGCCAAGAGAAAGTTAAGGGAGATCATATCTGTAAGTGCACTTACACCAAACATTTTATTTTGATGATGGACAGGACTATCACTTTTCAGGTTTCCTATCACCCACTAGGAAAATATATGGTAGCGACAGTCCTGGATTTTTCTCTGCCTACCACTCATGATTAGGAACCAACTAGATCCACAGATGACCAAGCAAATGCTGCCAGATTACCACTCCAGGTCTGCAAATAGATTTTCCCATATTTTATAAAGAATATAGTAATGTTGCACACACCACATTGCAAAATGCATAATCTTGAAAGGAGCAGGTGGATGGCAGCAATGACACTAAGGCAAAAACTGCAGTAACTCTTTCGCTGTAGGAGATGTTGTAAGCAGGAGAACCCGGGGTAGCAAACAGGCGATTTGGACTACAATTTGTTTATGGTTTAAAGGCAAACCAGGAGCTCGTGAATATTAAGTCTCATTGTCATGCACTGGAGCTGTTAGAACCTGACACCGAAAAACGAGTGAGAAAGAGACCAGTATTGTTCTAACTTGTTGCAACAACGAGGAAAGATAAGAATGGTGATGATGACCTCTGGAAATTAATACTTTATGACTGAATGCTAGAAGGGCAAAGATGAACTCTGGAAGGCATGTATTTTATATTCTGTCACTTTGCCTATAGGCATTATATAGAATGCCTAGGAAATGTGTGACATATTAAGCATTTCATGCTATGCCTAAATACTCTAGGCGATCTATTGAATTTTATACAATGCCTGATTTCATACATTGCCTGTAATACACCATATTTATCGCTTTATAAGACACACCTAGGTTTTATAGGAAGAAAACAAGAAAAAAAATAATTTTTCATCAAACGTCAGATCAGATTCCCATATCAGACCTCAAATCAGACCCATATCACAGATCCTCAGCTCAGGCCTCCATATCAGATCCTTAGCTCAGACCTCCATATCTGAACCTCAGATCAGACCCCCATTCCAGGTCCTCTGATCCGACCCCTATCTCAAACCTCTGATCAGACCCTTATGTCAGATCCTCAGAACTCAGATCCCCATTTCAAACCTCAGATCAGACACCTATATCAGACCACAGATCAGACCCCCACACTACACCTCTCAGATCAGACCCCCATATCAGATCCTAAGCTCAGACCCCATCTCAAACTTCATGTCAAACCCCCATACCAAACCTCAGCTGAGGTGCAGTCAGGGCAGTGTAGTGTGGGCCTGGAAAAGATCAAGGGTCGGTGAGTACAGGCAGCACTTGAAGCGCATCACTCAGTGCTCCCTACGACTCCTGCATACTATGATTATTTGCTTTATAAGATGCACTGCTATTTTTTCCCTGCTTTTGGGGAAAAAGTACATCTTGTAAAGCAAAAAATACAGCGTGGGTATATATATATGTGCACCAAGTCGCCCCCCAGGACCCTATCCCATCCCAGGTTTAGTGGAATGCCAAGTGGTGTGGTGTGGCCTATATGTGTCCCGTTGCTCCTATCTGGATACAGCAGGAGAACAGGCTTTGGCCCCGTAGCATTAACAAGGGGAATAATTGAGGGATGAAGGAATAATAACTTGAGTCCAGACCTTGATGTGCAATTCAACGACAGCTTTACTTGAATAAACTTTCATCCAAACGATTTGCAGGCTTTGTCTTGGTTCCAGCAGGCTTTAGCATAAACTGTCAGGCAAATTCAATAACTCTGCTTTCTCTGATTCTCTGCTGTACTCACAGGCTTGCTTAAATACTTTGCTTCCTTGCTCTGTGCTGCACTAAACTGTGCTGCACTAAGTTTGGTTTCTGCACTTTAGATCTGTTCTGGTATCGTTGAATTGGGTGCCATCGACTGGTATTTCCCTCCTGACACTCAGTAAACAACTTATTTTCAGCCGAATAACAATTTCCTCTGCCTGCTACTTCTTTCAGGTCTTCTTGGCCCCAACATGGAGTCTAAACTGGAACAAACTAGAACTGCCACCCCTCCTTCTGGTAGCAAGCAGGACTGGCCCACTTCTGCCCAAAGGGGGGGGGGGGTGGAATGGTGAGTTCCATTCTGTCTAAGGATAGCTCTGCCATTTATGCTGCCAACTGCTGGGGAACCAGGCACATTACATAAACAGTTGCATGTAACATGATTAGGAATGCACAGTGTAGAGGACCTGGACAAAAATACGTAAGATGGCATTTTGGTTAGACCATTAAAGATAGTAGCAGGGTGTAGGAGTAGTAACACCACTCCGGGGTGTTACAGATATATATAATATATAATCAGTTTTTGGTAACTATGGCAACCAGCCACTCGATGCTGGCACTCAATACAATTCTACAGACAGTTTTTCATAAATGAATAGTACAGGAGAAAACAAGAAACTTTGTAATATATCTTATCAGAGAAACATGCTTCCTTCTCCTCTTCTCTAAAGGCCAATTCACTGCTTAGATATTACTTCAGTGCAGACAATTGAAGATGGACTGCCTACTCACTGAAGAATCAGAGTACATATAAGTCTATGGAGAGGGGAAAGGGAGGAAGAGAGGGAGGGGCTGCTGCACAAAGACAGAAGCAGAGAAACTAAATAGAGATGTGTACTGTCTTATTTCATGGCTAGATTAACATCTGAACTGCTCAGTTCTGCTGTGTAATATACTCCAGAACTGCTCTGAGTGGGTTCTACAGAGAGATAGTGAGCAGATATTCCTCCTTATCCATGTCCTGTGGATGGCAGAAAATATGATCAGCTAGTCTCCATGCAAAAGCTCTGAAAAAGTTGAGAATTCCAAAAGATTGCAGGTGGAAAAAATGTTAAAAAAGGTCATAAATTATGGAATTTATCATGTACATTCACATGGCAGAGTATTCTAAAAAATTACCTGAAACAAGTACAACAGTTTCTGCCACACCCTTCACCGCTATCTCCTCCTGCGACACACTATTCTGGGCCGTGAATGACTCTGTCCTGCACAGTTAAGTGCTTCACAGGATGCCTGTTCACACCACAACTCTCTGAAGACACACATGCATTTCCTCTTGCTGTGACTTGAGGACCTGCTCAGCCTGGTCATGCAACCACATGTCCTTCATCAGCCTCTGCTTAGAATTGTAGGTTATTTTCTGATCTGAAGCATTTAAACATCATGATGGAAGATAAATAATATTCCTGTCTTGCTTCCTGTCTATGTAATAAATCTTTGGCTGACTACCCTTCTGACCTACCGTCTGATTATGCTTCTGTTACCATCTCGGTGGCCCTTTTTGGTTTATTGTTGTCCAAACATGGGATTTTCATTTAAAAGGGTTGAAAGATGACCAGAATCACATTCTTTATTTCATCATCAAGGACCTTTGTCATTGTCTATTGAAGTAATGGGGATCAAGTCCCGTCCTGCAGGTGTCAATGGGATTTATTCCACTTTTATAAATAATGTAATTTCTAGGGGCATTTTACCGCTGTAATAATAGCAAAGACAGGTGCAATGAAGTAACAGGTATAATAAAGATGCTTCTCGTGTTCCTTCACTCTTATGAATAATTTAGAACCCAACAAGGCAAAACTGAGCAATACTTCTGAGAAAAATTGCAACCCTCTGCAAAACAGTTAACCTTCAGAGCCACTGAAAAGCAGATTTCAATGTTAAGATATTATTAGTAAAAATATATTAACAATGAGGCACATTAAGAAACCCAAAACTAAGACCTTTACCTCTGCTTACTATGCAGATTTCAGGGCAGACATTTGATCTTTTGATGGATATAGTATTCTTAGGGTAAACTGTAGGTCCAATGTGTCACCAATACAAGAATTGCCTTTTCATCAGTCAGATGTAATGCTATAAAAATCAGATGTTCCATTTGGACTAGAACTAGATACAAAATCACAGACAAAAAACATGGGCAGAAATTATTTAGATTTACCATTTGCCATAGTAGCTACTAGTGTTGATTGAGCACCAAAGTGCTGGGGTGCTCGAGTAGAACACATCGGGATGCTCGAGTGCTCGAAAGAGCACCCGGGCACAATGGAAGTCAATAGGAGAACCAGTGCATTAACCCAGGCACCCCCTGCTCTGAAGAGGGGAAGGTGTCTGGTTCACTGGAAAAGCTCACAATGGAAACACCACTGAAATGGTTCAGGAACAGCATGGGGAGGATGTCTGGGTACATCTTGGACTCCCAAGGGAATGGGAATGATGTTATCGAGTAGTATGCCACATTAAAAGACTAACAATAATACGCACAAAACCGAAGATAAAATCAATTTTAGAGGAAAAATCGTTAGGAAACATTCTTTCCTGTATATGTACTTGTATATATAAAGTGCAAGTGCTGCGAATAATTTCAAGGAAGAGACACTACGATACAACCTGTATATCACATAAAGGAGGGCCTCATTCACATTGGGGTACAATTGTTCAGGTAGTGGGACTCCTACACACATAAAGCCTATGCACTTTCACCCAAGTGAAAGGGCTGCAAAAAATTACAAGGAACCGGCACTACAATACACCCTTTTTTACACATAAAGGAGGGCATCATACACACCCTTGAAAAATTATCATTGATGGCCTGCTGATGACCCTCAAAAACATTAGGAGCAAGGGCCTGCTGGTGATCCTCTAAAACAGGCATGTCCAAACTGCAGCCCTCCAGCTGTTGCTAAACTACAACTCCCAGCATGCCTGGATAGCCTACAGCTATTAGGGCATGATGGGAGTTGTAGTTTTGCAACAGCTGGAGGGCCACAGTTTGGACATGCCTGCTCTAAAACATTAGGGGCGAGGGCCTGCTGCTGATCTGACCATCAAAAACATTAGGGGTTAGGGTCTGCTGCTCTGCTGACCCTCTAAAACATTAGGGTCGAGTGCATGCTGCTAATCTGACCATCTAAAACATTAGGGGCCAGGGCCTACTGTTGACCCTCTAAAACATTAGTGGTGAGGGTCTGCTGCTGAGCTGACCCTCTAAAACATTAGAAGCAAGGGCCTGCTCGTGACCCTCAAAAACATTAGGAGCGAGGGCCTACTGCTGATCTGACCATCTAAGACATTAGGGTTGAGGGTCTGCTGGTGACCCTCTAAAACATTAGGGGTGAGGGTCTGCTGCTGATTTGACCATCGAAAACATTAGGGATGAGGGTCTGCTGGTGACCTTCTAAAACATTTGGGGCGAGGGCCTGCTGCTGATCTGACCATATAAAACATTAGGGGTAAAGGTCTGCTGCTGACCCTCTAAAACATTAGGGGTGAGTGTCAGCTCCTAAGCTGACCCCCTAAATTATTAGGAGCGAGGGCAGCCTAGTAAGCATGTTGATATGATGGAGGAGAAGGACGAGAAAAGGAAGATTGAACCATATACCCTTTTTGTGGTGGAAGGGGTGCATGGGAATACAGTGTATTCAATACACCATAAAAGCCACATTTAAAGTGCCTTTAAGTTCAGCCGCTTTCCTCTTGTGGAGTAGAGAAGTCAGGGGCAATCCAGGCCTTGTTCATTTTGATAAGAGTCAACCTGTCAGCATTTTCATTTGACAGGCGGATGCGCTCATCAGTTATTATGTCCCCAGCAGCACTAAATACCCGCTCTGACAAAACGCTGGCAGCAGGGCAGGCCAGTACTTCCAAGGCGTAGAGTGCCAGTTCGTGCCACGTGTCCAGCTTGGACACCCAATAGTTTTAAGGCACAGAGAAATCACTAAGGAAGCTGGCACGGTCTATTACTTACTCCTTCACCATCTTCCAAAACTTTTCCCTCCTTGTGACACTAGGCCACACATCAGGGTGAGGGTGCTGGCGGGGTGTCATGAAACTGTCCCAGGTCTTGGAGAATGTTGCCCTGTCTCTGTTGGAACTGCTGTGTGTCCCCCTTGTCTTCCCTCCTTGGTTGCCCAAGGAACTACGTACTCTGCCAACAGCGTTGTCAGATGGAAATTTTTGGAGCAATTTTTCCACAAGGACCTTCTGGTATTGCACCATTTTGCTAGTCCTCTCCACCACAGGAATGAGATATGAGAAGTTCTCTTTGTATCGGGGGTCGAGAAGGGTGAACAATCAGTAATTGGTGTTGGCCAAAATGAGTATAACGCGAGGGTCACGGGAAATGCAGTATAACATATAGTCAGCCATGTGTGCAAGAGTCCCAACAGACAAGACTTCACTGTCCTCATCAAAAGGATGACTCTGAATCTCCTCATCCTCTTTCTCCTCTTCTGCCCATCCACCCTGGACAGATGGAATAAACCTGCTATGGGTACTAACCTCTGTAGCGGAGGCAACCGTCTCCTGCTCCTCCTCCTCATCATCCAATTCGCTCTGAGAAGACGAACTGAGGGTTGTCTGGCTATCACCCTGTATACTGTCTTCCGCATTTCCACCTCTTCCACATGCAAAGCGTCTGCCTTCATTGTGAGCAGCGAGCTTTTCAGTACACTCAGAAGTGGGATGGTTATGCTGATAATAGCAGCACCGATCACCATCTGTGTTGATTCCTCAAAGTTGCGTAAAACCTCACAGAGGTCAGACATCCATGCCCTCTTGTCGCTTGTGAAAAGCTGAAGCTGACTGGAAAGGCGACGACCATGTTGCAGCTGGTATTCCACGACTGCCCTCTGCTGCTCACAAAGCCTGGCCAACATGTGGAACGTGGAGTTCCAGTGCGTGCTCACATTGCACAACAGTCAGCGAGCTGGAAATTGAAAGCGTTGATGTAGCGTTGCCAGACCGGCGGCAGCTGTAGATGACTTTCGGAAATGGGCACACAAGCGGCGTACCTTCACCAGTAGCTCTGGCAAATTGGGGCAGGTTTTGAGAAACCGCTTAACCACTAAGTTGAACAAGTGGGCTAGGCATAGTATGTGCCGCCAAAGCCGCCACCAAGTTAAAGACATTATCAGACACAACCATGCCTGGTTGTAGGTTGAGTGGCGAGAGCCACAGCTCAGTCTGGTCCCTTATACCCTGCCATAGCTTTGTGGCAGTGTGCTGTTTGCCTGAGCTACTGGAGGTGGCAGTGGAGGAGGGGAATGGGGGGGGCGGGGGGTTGGTTGCAGCAACTAATGTAGGTGGTGGCGAAAATCCTGATGGAAGTAGGGCCCACAATCCTTGGTGTCGGTAGAATCTGTGCCTTCCCTGGGTACGACTCACTCCCGGCCTCCACAGCGTTCACCCAGTGTGCCGTCAGGGAAATGTAGCGTCCCAGACCAAAAGCACTTGTCCATGTGTCAGTCGATAAGTGGACTTTCCCAATAACTCCATTGATCAGGGCACGGGTAGTGTTACGGGACACATTCTGGTGTAAGGCGGGGATGGCACACTGGGAAAAATAGTGGCGGCTGGGGACGAAGTAACGAGGGAATGCCAACGCTATCACAGAGGCTGCGGAAAGCCTCTGTGTCCACAAGCCTAAATGGCAACATTTCCAGGGCCAGCAATTTGGAAAGGTGCACATTTAGTGCTATGGCCTGTGGGTGGGTGGGTGGCTGGGAATTTGCGCTTTTGTTCAAAGTCCTGGGGTATGGACATCTGTACGCTGCGCTGGGACACAAAAGTGGATGTGCTAGATGATGGTGCTTGCGAAGGTCCAGGTGCAGGATGGAAGGCATCTGGGCCTACATCTTGGACAGGGGATTGGCCAGCACGTGACACAGGAGTCGAGCAGGCAGTGGTGTGACCGGCAGACACTAATTGTGGACCCAGGTGTTTGGCCCACCTTTAGGGTGCTTTGATGCCATGTGGCGGATCATGCTAGTGGTGGTGAGGTTGCTAGTATTAACGACCCTGCTCATTTTTGGTACGGCACATGTTGCAAATGACAATTCTTTTATTGTCCGCACTTTCCTCAAAAAAGAGATAGACTGCAGAACACCTACCCCTTGGCAAGGGAGATTGCCGCAAAGGGGTGCCCTGGAGAACTGTTGTGGGCCTGTTTGGTGTGGCCCGCCTTCTCCCTTTTGCCACCCCTTTGCCTCTCCCAGCCTGTTGCGGTGCTGCGGATCCCTCCCCCTCTGTACTGCTGTCCTTGCTCGACTTGCCAACTTCCCAAGTTGGATCAGTGATTTCTTCATCTACCACCTCCTCTTCCACTTCCTCACTCTGGTCATCTTCCTGACTTGTTGAACTAACAACAACCTCACTTATTGACAACTGTGTCTCATCCTCATCATCAACCTTTTGAGACACTAATTGCCGTTGACTAATTGGCAACTGTGTCTCATCATTATCATACACCCAGTGAAACACTAATTGCCATTCCTCACCGTCAACTTTTTCTGACTGTGGATGCGCAAGAGTTTGGGAGTCAGTGCACAAGATCTCCTCATGTCCCTCTTCAAGTGGGCTTGGTGAGAGGGCCAAATCAAGTCATGGAGATGAAAAGAGCTCCTCGGAATATCCGAGTGTGGGATCACTTGTCTGCCAAGACTCTCCATGGTGGGAGGAAGGAGGATCAGGGTGAGGATTCTGTGGACCAGACTCTTGGCTACTTAGACTGGACTTTTTGGAAGACAGCTTGGTGCTTAACCGACCGGAAGCATTATCTGCTGAAATCCAACCAACCACTTGGTTGCACTGGTGTGACTTCGAGAGTGGTGTCCTGTGTCGCTCTGCAAACTGGGACATGAAGCTAGGTATCATGGATGAGTGTGGTTCTTGTGCTCTGGCAGCAGGCACAGTTTCACCGCGCCCAGGGCCACGGCCTCTGCGTGTACCATCAGCAGCACGGCCACTTCTCCGTCCCATACTTTTCGCCTTCATCATATTAAATGGTATATATGCTTGCAAGTATGTCACACGTACAGTAGCGCAGGTTTTGTAAGCGTATGCGCAAATAAATTACAGTGAATGTCACAGACATTTGGGATATGGAAATTTTATACAGGAGAAGTAGCACAGGTAATGTCGCTGCTGTCTCCAGTGACTAATAAAAAATTACAGTCAATGTCACAGCTATTTGGGATGCGCAAACGTTATACAGGAGATGTGGTGCAAGTAATGTCACACTGTCACCAGCAGCTAAAGTTATAAAGGAGATATAGCACAGGTAATGTCGCTGCTGTCACCAGCGGCTAATGTTATACAGGAGATGTAGCACAAGTAGTGTCGCTGCTGTCACCAGCGGCTAACATTATAGAGAAGTGTAGTGCAGGTAATGTCGCTGCTGTCACCAGCGTCTAATAAAAAATTACAGGGAATGTCACAGCTATTTGGGATGCACAAACGTTATACAGGAGATGTAGTGCAGGTAATGTAGCTGCTGTCACCACCAGCCAAACAATTGCATTCAATTTAGCACACATTGCGCTAATATCTATTGCAGCCAGATAAAACAATAGTCCTTAAAAGGACTGGTGGTTCTCTAACACCTTTCAACAATCAAAACTACCTAAAAAAAAACATAGTTCCTTTCCTTACACTATCTGTCCCTTTTGCTGCAGCTCACCCTGACTAAGTCTGAGCCGAACCACGTGTCATCAGGTGCTATATAGCACCCGATGACGTGTACTGGCCAGCCAATCACTGTAATGCCAGTAACCAACTCGGCTACGGTATTACAGTGAGTGGCAGTACGTCCCCGCACATTTATTGGCTGCTTAGCAGCCAACAAATGTGTGAGGAGGAGACTCGAGTATCGCGCTCGAGCACACACAGTGTTCCCTCTAACACCTTGATGTGCCAAGCATCGTGAGGCTCGAGTGAAAAAGGTGTTTGGCCCAGCATGCTCACTCAACATTATTGGCTACATATGTTCTTTGATTTAATGATTTCATGAAAAATTATACTAGAATGTGACCTATAATTACATGGTGGTCTGAAGTAAAGCCTATTATAATGTCTTACACAGTGTCTGATTGGATTTCAATTCTAAGTATGTATAAAATTAAGTTAATCCTTTAAAAGTTTATTACCCATTCTCTGTAGTGGCAAAGAAAATCAGTCCATAAATAAGAGACAGATAGATTGACTCCCACCTCTGGGCTGGTTTTACTTACTTCCAAGAGAGGTAAGTTTTAGGTAGGAAAGTGAGGATTGAGAAAGAACATCCTATTGTTCCTGCCCCAAAGGCCTTAGAGACCAGAGAACCAACTCTTAGACTGTTAGACCACTACCCTAGAGAGCCTTAAGGATCCAAAAACTACAGAAATGTGCAAAATTACAGATTTATAGTCAGCAGAGTGACCAGGAACCATAGCTATACAGATCCAGCTGCAGGTAAGGGACTGAAGTTCAGACACCCATCACCTAGATTAAATCCAGGTCAGGCAAACTCATAAAAGCCTGTATTTGACTGTAGACACCTACAGCCACAAGTGTCAGCTTTCAGCTGTTAGCCAGAACTTTAGGAGAGAGACATTAGCAAGATGGCATACCAGAGGTGGCATTATCTGTCACTTATCTGTCACTTCGCCAGTCACCAATACCCGATTATCTGGGAAGAGAAATTGCACTGTGTACAAATACTGCTGGATGTACTACAACTCTAATTTTGCAGTTAATAAAGAGAGACTTTCATTTTTCTACTTCTGACGTGATTCTCTAAACCTCCTTTTCACTGCACCGATTCATAGGCAGCAACGGCTCTGAACAGATGGAGCCATCCCATATATGTGAACGGGGACGCCATACTTGCAATTACACTGCTCATCACTGAATTTGCAGCGAGCAGGTAAACAGAGCACAGAAGGCTGCACTCATACGAGCACAGACTTCTCTTTAAACAGCTGATCGGCAGGGGTGCCAGGAGAGTCAATCCACCACTGATCTGATATTGATTACCAACCTGAGGATAGATCATCAATAGCAAAAAAATGGACAACCCTGTTAAGAGTGTTGCACAGACTGCTGGAGGAAGCATAAAACTAATGACAGGCTTATGCCTAAAAATCGATTTGTTGCATCCTCTGGCAGCACAGAGGGAATCAAGATCAATGCTTTAACAAAGCATTGATAAATGTCCCCCATAGTCTTGATATATATATATATATATATATATATATATATATATATATATATATATATATATATTAAGAGCATTACTACTCATATCTAGATATTTAGGAATCTAATATGTAAAGCTGAGTGTATGTGTGTATATCCACTAAAGGAACCCACACCGTCGCATTTACAATCACAAAATTTGGCACACAGGCACATCAGGTGTCCTGGAAGGTTTTAGACCGGTCCCAGCTCTCTAGCACGTACCGTTCCTAAGATATTCCCAAAAAATGCATTAGCCAATAGAAGCCTGGTTACATTACACTTATCAGTCAATAGAAGCTCATATGCCCTTAGTCTCCACATACATACAGTTTTACAGTTTTTCTTCTTTTCTGTAGGTCAGCTTTAGAGCGGCAGGGCGCGGTGGCTGACACTGTTAAGGGAGCAGAGTGCTGTGGAGGTCACAGTTAAGGGGGCAGGTAGGGTGGCCATTCAGGCCACCCTCAAAAGACGGACTTAAAAATCCCACCCCCTGGTCCCTTTAAACCACGCCCCAACTATGTTAGACCACGCCACCTCCCATATTCGCAGCCGATAGGGATGAAAAAATGAAGGTAAAAATCAACTTCTGTCTGCTGCAGGGGTGGGAGGGAGGGTGACTTTCTCCCTGCAGCTCATGCTCAGACATCACGGTAGTACTGTCTGAGAGTGAGCTTTCTCAAAAGGTCATCCCTATGTCCATCCAGGCCCTGTGCCGGACAGAGAACTGAGAGAGGACTGACAGAGGACAGAGGGAGTCACTGTTAAGGGGGCAGGATGCTGTGGAGGTCACTGTTAAGGGGAACAAGATGCTGTGGAGGTCACTGTTAAAGGGGTGGACTGCTGTGGAGGTCACTGTTAAGGAGGGCAAGATGCTGTGGAGTTCACTGTTAAAAGGGCGGGCACTGTGGAGGTCTCTGTTAAGGGGGCAGGGAACGGTGGAGGTCACAGTTAAGGGAACAGTCCACTATGGAGGTCAGTGTTAAGAGGTGGGGTGCTGTAGAGGTCACTTTTAAGGGGGCAGGGTGTTGTGAAGGTCACATTTTAAGGGAACGGAGCTCTGTGGAGGTCACTGTTAAGGGGGCGGGTTATTGTGGAAATCACTGTTAACGAGACAGGGTACTGTGGAGGTCACTAATAAAGGGGCGGCCACTGTGGAGGTCACTGTTAAAGGGGAGGGCGCTGTGGATGTTACTGTTAAGGGGCAGGCTGCTGTGGAGGTCACTGTTAAAGGGGCGGTGTACTGTAGATGGTACTGTTATATTGGATACTGTCTATATCTTTTAACGTCACTCACAAACATTAAATAAAATAGATGAAATATACCCGGGTCTTTCTGCTAGTATATATACAGAATAAGCAAATGTTGACACAGATACACAAACACTCACACACATAAATACATACAGTGCGGTTCTCTGTTATCTTCCTTCTCCTCTGGTGACTTTTGGAGGCTAAAGGACCTACGATCGTGTGACGTGTTGTCATCATTAAAAGTCCTTTAGCCTACCATTACTATTTCTCAAAGGTCCTTCATACTCTGCTATGTATACCTATGACAGGCAAGGGCCCCCAGTGTGACTGTATCTGGAGGGGGCCTTACATGAATTGTACTAGAAAAAACATTGCTTCCGGGCTCCTTCTCAACCCGGGCCCCAAAGCAGCCACTTTCCTTGCTTCCCCTATAGCAGGCATGGCCAACCTGCGGTTCTCCAGCTGTTGTAAAACTACAACTACCACCATGCCCTTCTGTAGGCTGAGAGCTGTAGACTGTCTGGGCATGATGGGAGTTGTAGTTTTGCAACAGCTGGAGAGCCTCAGGTTGGCCATCCCTGCCCTATAGTAACGCCACTTGTGAATGAGGATCTGGTGGTGACTGACAGTGTCCACGAAAAGCCAAGATAGGGGTGCCCCTTTAATGGTTCTATTCTATAATATTACTATAAATAAATATTTCCAGAATCCTACTTTTTGCTATAATATTTTTAATGTCAATTTCCACAGGTTTTCATCAGAGAATAAACTAATCTGTGAACTCTTCGGAGGTCAGAGCAGATGTGATGAAGCCAAGTAGTCATGTATGTTACAGGCTATTTTCACACACATCCCAAGATCAGTCATTTAAGTCTAAAAGCTGTCAATGTGCAGATGACATTTTTCTGTTGCTCATTCTGTCCACTTGAAGCTCAAACCTTCTGGTCCTCCTAATCTTCAGATGCTGCTCCTTGACCTCTGGAAATCCATGTTGATGAAAAGGATTGCTGAGAAATACTATTTGAAATGATTCTGATTCTGAAAATAATTCCATTTAGGCCGAGTCTAACCTTTTCTCATTTCCTAGAAAGAAGCTCAATTGATCTTCTCTAGTTATTTCTTTACTCTAATGTTCATATTATCTTCCTTACGATGTTCCTTGTTTCACTATCTTCACTACTGAATATTTTGACACAATTCCCAGATCACTGCCCATCAAACGTTTGGTGCAAGAAAGTTGCCAACAAGCCACTTTGCTGTGACCAAACTATTAACACAAAGGACTGGGGCAGTTAACTGAACTTTCCAAAGCTTCTGCAGCTTGATCCCTGCAATTTGTTGTGTTGATTAGAATTTAGTTTTTTTCAGAATCTATAGTGCACGTTAAAACTTATTTTAATGGTACATTTTTACTACCTCTTTCTGGGAGGGGGGGGGACGAGATACTGCCACTGAGTTTTTATGTTATAAAATTGGCAGCATTAATTTTTTGGAATAAATAGCACAATAACTTTCATTTCTGTGTCACTATGATTTTTGCGTTTTTGCATTTCCGCATCCCAAGACCCATAGGTTTTTTAATTTTCTTTCTAGGAAGATGCCTAAGGGCTTCATTTTTGTGAGACGACTGAGGCCTCTTTCACACGGGCGTCATGTTTGACGCCCGGATAAGAGGCGGGTGCGTTGCGGGAATATGCGCGTTTTTCCCGCGCAGGTGCAAACGTTTGTAATGCATTTTGTACGCGCGGGAGAAAAATCGCCATGTTTGGTACCCAACCCGAAGCCGGACTTCATTACTGAAGTCCGGTTTCGGGTCTTCTGGAGAATTGATTATTTTCCCTTATAACATGGTTATAAGGGGAAATAATAGCATTCTTAATAAAGAATGCATAGTAAAATGAAGTGGAAGGGGTTAAAAATAATAAAAGTTAACTTACCTTAGCCACTTGATCGCGTAGTTGCAATCTCTCCTCTCTTTCCCTGCATCAGCTAAGATCTAAACGACCTGTGATGACGTCACATCACATGGTCCAATCACATGGTCCATCACCATGGTAAGATGGACCATGTGATTGGACCATGTAATGTGACGTCATCACAGGTCCTTTCGATCTTAGCTGATGCATGAATAACTTTTATTATTTTGTAACCCCTTCCACTTCATTTTACAAAGCATTCTTTATTAAGAATGCTATTATTTTCCCTTATAACCATGTTATAAGGGAAAATAATAGAGATCGGGTCCCGTTGCTGAGCAACCATGCGGGAAAATCGCACTGCATCCGCACTTGCTTGCGGATGCTTGCGATTTTCCCGCAGCCCCATTCACTTCTATGGGGCCTGCATTGCGTGAAAAACGCAGAATATAGAGCATGCTGCAATTTTCACGCAACGCAAAAGTGATGCGTGAAAATCACCGCTCATGTGAACAGCCCCATAGAAATGAATGGGTCCGGATTCAGTGCGGGTGCAATGCGTCCTCCTCACGCATTGCACCCGAGCGGAAAACTCGCCATTGTGAAAGGGGCCTTATAGTTTTCAGTGGTATCATTTTGGGACACATACAGTGACATGTAAAATTATAGGCACTCTTGGTCGCAGGGGCGTAGCTAGAAATGACTGGGCCCCACAGCAAATTTTTGTATTGGGCCCCCCCCCTACCCGTGCGTTTCGCTCCCCCTCTATAATGTGCCAGCCATATAGCCCCCCTATAATGTGCCAGTAGTCAGCCATATAGCCCCCCCAGCCCCCCTATAATGTGCCAGTAGCCAGCCATATAACCCCCCTATAATGTGCCAGTAGTCAGCCATATAACCCCCCCTATAATGTGCCAGTAGTCAGCCATATAGCCCCCCTATAATGTGCCAGTAGTCAGCCATATAGCCCCCAGCCCCCTATAATGTGCCAGTAGCCAGCCATATAACCCCTATAATGTGCCAGTAGTCAGCCATATAACCCCCTATAATGTGCCAGTAGTCAGCCATATAACCCCCTATAATGTGCCAGTAGTCAGCCATATAACCCCCTATAATGTGCCAGTAGTCAGCCATATAACCCCCTATAATGTGCCAGTAGTCAGCCATATAACCCCCTATAATGTGCCAGTAGTCAGCCATATAAACCCACCCTATAATGTGCCAGTAGTCAGCCATATAACCCCTCCTATAATGTGCCAGTAGTCAGCCATATAACCCCCTATAATGTGCCAGTAGTCAGCCATATAACCCCCTATAATGTGCCAGTAGTCAGCCATATAAACCCACCCTATAATGTGCCAGTAGTCAGCCATATAACCCCTCCTATAATGTGCCAGTAGTCAGCCATATAACCCCCCCTATAATGTGCCAGTAGTCAGCCATATAACCCCCTATAATGTGCCAGTAGTCAGCCATATAACCCCCTATAATGTGCCAGTAGTCAGCCATATAACCCCCCTATAATGTGCCAGTAGTCAGCCATATAAACCCACCCTATAATGTGCCAGTAGTCAGCCATATAACCCCTCCTATAATGTGCCAGTAGTCAGCCATATAACCCCCCTATAATGTGCCAGTAGTCAGCCATATAACCCCCCCTATAATGTGCCAGTAGTCAGCCATATAACCACCCTATAATGTGCCAGTAGTCAGCCATATAACCCCTCCTATAATGTGCCAGTAGTCAGCCATATAACCCCCTATAATGTGCCAGTAGTCAGCCATATAACCCCCTATAATGTGCCAGTAGTCAGCCATATAACCCCCTATAATGTGCCAGTAGTCAGCCATATAACCCCTCTATAATGTGCCAGTAGTCAGCCATATAAACCCACCCTATAATGTGCCAGTAGTCAGCCATATAACCCCTCCTATAATGTGCCAGTAGTCAGCCATATAACCCCCTATAATGTGGCAGTAGTCAGCCATATAACCCCCTATAATGTGCCAGTAGCCAGCCATATAGCACCAGATGCCCCCATAGTGCTCCTCTCCCCATAGTGCCCCCTATAATGTGCCAATATCAAGTGCCTCTGTCTTCCCCCATCCCAATATCATAGTGCCATCCTCTCCCCCTGCCCCCTAATGTGTGTGCCAATATGAAGTGCCTATCTCTCCCCCATTTGCCAATATCATAGTGCCAATAGCCCCCTCCTCCCCTGTGGCAGTAAAGTAAAAGTCCAGTATTTAAAAAATAAAAAAAATAAAAAAAACACACATATACTTACCTCCATGTTAGGCAAGCCTCATTTATCCTGTCTTTCAGAAAAAGTTTGTGAGAGGAATCGAACCTATGACCATGAGGATGAAAGGCAAGACACATATCCACAAGACCATATGAGCTGCCTAGCCAGTTAGCTAAAAAAAAAAAAAATAAGACCTCTAGATAAGGAGAACTTTGATAGTGTATCTATACACATTACAGCTGCCCCAACACACCAAGCTCTGCTACATCCATATACAATGTGCTGGTGCAGCTGTAATGTGTATGGATACACTATCAAAGTTCTCCACATCTAGAGGTCATATTTTTTTTTTTTAGCTATCTGGCTAGGCAGCAGATATAGCCTAGTGGTAAAGTGTCTTGCCTTTGAACCTGATGGTCGCAGGTTCAATCCCCAGGGCAAGCTTTTCTGAAAGAAAGAAGAAATAAGTTTTAAATAAATAGACAAGGGCGAGAGGACACTGCGATCGGGAGAGGAGTGAGGACACGTGCTGATTACCCAGGGGAGGAGAGAAGTGAGGACAAACACGTGCTTGCCGGGCCCCCTGTAAGCCCGGGCCCCGAAGCAGCTGCTTCCCCTGCTTCCCCGGTAGTTACGCCCCTGCTTGGTCGGGATTCTTGGTCAAAATTGTTGTTACTTTGAACACTTAAGCAAGTTCAAGATGAAATTATCTCTAAAAGGCATACAGTTAAAGATGACCCATTCCCTTTATATTTTAAGCAAAAACTTTTTTTATTTCTGTTACATTTTCAAAATGGCAAAAAAGGAAAAGGCCCGAAGCAAAATTTTTGGGCACCATGCATGGTTAGTATCCCCCGGTTAGCACCCCCTTTGGCAAGTATGCTTCTTGCAGCCAGTCAAGTCTTCCAATTCTCGTTTGAGGGATTTTTCATCCATTCTTCCTTGGAAAAGTCTTCCAGTTTTGTGAGATTCCTGGGCGGTCTTGCTTGAACTGTTCTTTTGAGGTCTATGTGTAGATTTTCAATGACGTTCAGATCAAGGGACTGTGGGGGCCATAGTAAAACGTTCAACTTGCGCTTTTTGAGGTAGTGTATTGTGGATCTTGAGGTGTAATTAGGATTAGTATTGAGCGAAGCGAAGCATTCAAAGCAGAATTCGTTCCAAAGTTTATGAAAACTTCGATTCGGAATTAATTAGAATTTACTCACACTTTGTGGTAGCAAATTAGGTTTTTCTAAAATGGAGGCTTCACATGTTACAAAGTGAAGTGCAGAGGAGACAAGCCTGGGAAAGCAAGATCACCCATAATGCCATGTATCTAGCCAATCCGCAGATAGCCTATAAAAGCCTCAACCCGCTTGGTCTACGCCATTGTCCTGTGAGCATAGGGAGAGACGTGGCAAGCGCTCATGCGCTAGGGACAGTGTTGCTGAAAATGATTAATAGAAGAATATTGGAGAGGGCAAGTGCAGGGAGACTGCAGGGAGAGTACAGGGAGACTGCAGAGAGAGTGCAGGGAGAGAGCAGGGACAGTGCAGGGAGACTTATTCTGCATCAGTTTTAAAAGATATGTAATTTAATACCAATAAGATGGAAGCCTTTATTATTCTGGAGCCAGCATGCAAACCAATCCAATCCAGTCTGCAACCCTTAGGGGGGCAGATCTTAATGATGACCATCCTCATCTTTGGCTTGCTTTACTTCTTCCAAATCATCCAAATCATCCTTCAAAGTCTCCATTTCCTAGAAAAGTCAGCAAGATGCAGAAAGAGGAGGAGCTGGGTGTTCCCGATGACATATTCTCATCGATATTAGATGATGTGAAACAGGAGAAAAAGCAGATGGCGGAAGAATGGTCCCCACCAGGGGCATACATAGAAATCAGTGGGCCCCATAGCAAGAATCTAAATTGGGTCCCCATGCCCCATTCACAGCCCCTCCCACTACCCATTCCTGGTCAGCATATACAGCAGTGTACTGATATGTGAGATATGAGGTATAAATTACAGCAAGTACCTCGCTTATCATATCAGTACACTGCTGATATACTATATATCTGTACACACTGCATCTATTATATCACATACCTCACATATCAGTAAACTGCTGTATATATTACATATATTTACATAGTGCATATATTATACCTCATAGCTCAAATATCAGTGCACTGCTATATATACTATATATCTGTACACACTGCATCTATTTTACCTCACAGATCAGTACATTGCTGGGTATACCACATACTGTACTGATGTTGGTATAATAGATGCAGTGTGTAAAGATATACCAGTATTTTTTGTGCTATAAGATGCACCTAGGTTTTTGAGGAGGAAAATAAGAAAAAAATATTTTGAACCAAAAGGTGTGCTTTTGGTGGGTTTTGAACTAATGGTGATCTATGGATGATACTGTTATGGGGGATCTGTGGATGACACATTGTTATGGGGGATCTGTGGATGACACTTATGGGGCTCTGTGGATGACACTTATGGGGTCTGTGGATGACACTGTTATGGGGGATCTGTGGATGACAAATTGTTATGAGAGATCTGTGGATGGAACTGTTATGGGGGATCTGTGTCTGACACTGTTATGGGGTATCTGTGGCTGACACTGTTATGGGGGTCTGTGGCTGACACTGTTGAGATCTGTGGATGACACATAAAAAGCATTTTATGCTATGTGTGATCCACAGATTCCCCCCATAACAGTGTCTGCCACAGACCCCCACAACAGTGTCAGCCACAGACCCCCTTAACAGTGTCAGCCACAGATCCCCCATAACAGTGTCAGCCACAGACCCCCATAACAGTGTTAGCTACAGACCCCCATAACAGTGTCAGTCACAGACCCCCATAACAGTCACTGTATTCTATTCCACTGGGCCCCGCTGACTGTACTAATCGTAGCCAATGTTGAAGTATAATAATATATATAATGCACCCCTTGCTTCATTCATAAAGTGGGCGGAGCAGGCGCATGTCGTGCTGAGTTACGCTACCAGTGCCCGCCCGCCCGCCCGTCCTCTTGCCTCCTCCTCCTGCCTCCTCCTCTTGCTGGATAGGGAGATTCGTAAGTGAACATAAATGGACTACACATTATTATAGTTCAACATTGGCTACGATTAGTACAGTGAGCGGGGCCTGGTGCAATAGAATACAATGACTGCACCGGGCCCCTCTGCCATTACAAAAGTAGATGCCAGCCCCCAGCCCCTCCTCCCTCTCCACTGATAGACCCGCCGACCGTTGTGCAGCATAGTATCAGTGTAACCTGCAGCATTCGCCTCATAAAACGCACTGCCATTGCCATTTTTTTGGGGGGAAAGTGCATCTTATAGGGTGAAAAATACGGTATGTGGTCATTTATACATTATGGTCATTGTGTGAGGTACATAAGGTAATACAGGTTGTAACTGTCTGCAAGACTATATATGTGAGTGAGGTATGAGTCCAAATAGCGAATGGGGGGCAAATGAAGAGAAAGGAGGAGGACTTCCTCTTACCACTCTATAGTCTGAGTGGAGAGCTCATCCTGCAATTCTTCTCCATGCTGTTTGTGGTTGAAGGATCGTTGATGATGCTCTGTGTAGTTCCTTTACTAGATGTAAAGGACCTGTGATGATGATGATGATGCATCAGGCTTATTTAGATGTTCTTTTGGAAACTTCTGACGTTATAACTGCCATTATATATTATCGTTACATTTCAAACTGAGGAAATCCCAACCTGAAAATGCTTCTTCTATCTTCTATCTTCTATAGCTTCTATAAAATGCTATCTTCTTTTAGTCTTCTTCTGCGTTGTGGGCCACAACCATTTTCATTTTCAGAGTATTAGGCAGCTACTTAGAAGAACCCCTGACTGCTGCTTTCTAGGAAAGGGTTGAAGAAGTCTAGGTAATTATAAAGCTTTAAAATTTGCATCACCTGGCCTTTGATAATTATGAACAAGCCTTAAGCCTAACATGTTATTTAATTTCTGAGACCTCGGTCAAGGTTATCTGTGTGCTTTAGAAGGATATTTTGATTGCTTCTACAATTCCCTTGTGCTGTTTATGCGGTACAAGAGAATTACACTGCCAATGCTATAATGACGCGGCCTGCTAGGATACACAGCATACAAGCCTGGTGCTTGATTAGGCCCTAGGCTGCCATTCCAAGACAACAGTACCCCACAAATGACATTGACAGTACACCCCCACCATGTACTGCTTAAATGCCACAGTCGCTATTGGCCATGGTATCTAAGGGGCTCTGCCAGTCTGGACAGTTAGAGACAAGCCCCCCTCTGTGCTGCACAGGAGACCCATGCAGTACTTAGACTGGTCCGCCATAAAAAAGCGTGTTGGTAATCACTTAAAAACATCATATTGCATATTGCACGGTGCAAAGAAATAATGTAAAAAAACAGTGGCAATATTGCTGCTTTATTTCCATCACCTTCACCAATAAAAGTTAATATACTGTATAATGTCTGAAATGATAATAGGGTCTCCAAAGTGAAGGAGGATGCGCATGCGCAGCATGTACACACAGCCTACTCTCCATTCACCACTACAGGACTGCGGGGAATACTGTAGCTTAGCCAGTGCTCGTCTGTTTTCGGCAGTCCCATAGCTAGTGAATGGAGGGTTGATGCACTTCACTTTGAGGGCCCTGCACCTATCTGAAATTTGTGAATGCACTCTACTGCAATTTGGGTGGCCTATTCTGGAGATAGAGGCGGATCCCAGAGATGGGACATGCACCTATCTGATATTTGTGGTATATCTATAGAAATGAATGTAGCATTCTTGGAGTTGTAGTTTCACCACAGCTGGAGTGCCGGAGGTTAGACATCACTGCCCTAGTGATATGCCTCCAGAGATGAGACTACGCCTTTAAGAAAGGATATATTAATACATCAAAAACAATACAAACCACAATGTAGATTCTATGTTTTTCACATCACTTAAAAAAGCTCAAAAAATTCTAAAAAACACATTTCTGAAATAAATCAGGATGTGCTGCGATACAGAAAAAGCCTTTAGACAAAAGTGGTAACGATTCTGGAAAACAACAGATTCTTTTTTTAAATCACATAACAATCCTTTGATTTGCTTTCTATAGTCGGGTATCACACGAGGAGCAGGTTTACATTAGTAAGACATTTTTTTTTTAAGCTAAACAAACTGGAAGTTGTCTTCAGATGTGAAGTCGCTGATAATTCATTCTAGACGACATGCTGAAATCTATTTGTGTGACTGGATTAAAAGGTGCTGTCAGGAACACTGCGCTTTTCTCATCACTTTAAACAAGTGACTGGGATTTTATCTGTATGCAGTTTTCAGTTTAAAATATCATCCGTCTTTCCAAAGTAAATTAGATGATTCATATTAAAAGCTAAGCGAGGAGGCTGTGAAAACTTTTAGTTTAAAGGGGTTTTCCGAGATTTTTTTTTACTGAAGACTCATCCTTAGGATATGTTAACAGTATCTGATCGGTGGGGGTCGGACACCCGTCAATCAGCTATTCGAGAGCTCCTGTGAGCGACGTGGCCTTCTCTCTGCTTTTCCTAGGCCAGTGACATAACTTTTATCATTCCCGTGGTCTAGGGGCAACTTAAAGTGAATGGAGCTGAGCTGCAAAAAAAAGCACCGCAGTTATGCAATGTACGCTGCTGTGCTTGGTAAGCGGCAATCAGGCCGCATCGCTCACAGAAGCAAGGCTGCTTTCTCAAAACAGCTGATTGGCAGGGGTCCCAGGTGTCAGACCCCACACGATCAGTCGGGTCTATCCATCAGTAGAAAAAAACCTTTTAAGTTTTCATTTTCACCATTTTAAACATTAAAATTAAATATGCATTTGATGACCATTACCATAAATGTTAAATAGATTTCAAAAAGTTTTATTTTTTTATGCACTCTTCAAAATGAGCTTGGTTTGCCTAGCAGTTGTTATCATTAGGGGGATCTACATGTACTATATGGTAAAGAGCAGACCACATGGATGCTGATGGACTGTTTTAGCTTTATTATTTGTTTTTACACTCATATGTTTTTGTGAATTGTGTTGGTGCTTTTTTTGCCTTTACAAGTCCAGAGTCAAGAACCAGTTGTAACTGCTGCTATTTGAATAATGTCTGCATTATGCCTTTAAAGGGAGTCTGTCACCAGTAAATGTACTAATAAACCAGGCACAGTGCCTTGTAGGACTAGCTCAGCTGAAAGTCTTGATACCTTTCCCCTAGCGCAACGGGCGACCGCACCCCAGGGTCCTCTATATAACGCGCCCCAGGTATAGGAATTGCCGTGTGGTATAGTACAGCCTAAAATGTCTCTTATTGTGTGTCACGGTCCTCCAACCTCGATACGGCTGGACCCAAGGCTTTGGCTCTGAAGCAATAAATAGGGGAAATAATTGAGTGATAAAAGAATATCTTGAGTCCAGACCTTGAGATGAAGTTTAATGACAGCTTTAATTTTCATAAACGTTCTCCAAAACGGTTTACAGGCTTTGTATTGGTTCCAGCAGGCTTTAGCATTAAAACTGGCAGGAAAACTCAACTCTACTGTATCTGTTTCTCTCTGAATCTGCTGTACTGACAGGGTGGATGTATAACTCAGCTTCTTCTGTATGCTGCAATTCTCTTTGTAGTCTGACTCTAGGTTATGCCAGAGAACTTTCCTCCTGGCTCCTGAGGCTTTGAGCTTTGGCCTCCATGGCCAGCAGAGCTTAAGGTGCTCTGGCTCGGTGGGGACGTCCAGCAGAGTCATGCCCCTGCACAACTTTCCCCTAGCAGGGGGTAAACTAGACTGACTTGAACTTCTGCCCCACCCTTCCTGACTGAAGTAGGACTCGCCAACCTCTCTCCAGAAGGAGGTTAGAATGGAATGGAAGGTTCCCTTCTAAGTATAGCTCCGCCATGTTTGCTGGTATCTGCTGGTGTACCAGGCGCATTACATGAACATTTACATAACATTAGAAATGTTCAGTGTGGAGGACTTGGAATAAATGCATAAGATGACATGAGATTAGACCAATAAAGACAGTAGCAAGGTGCAGAAGTGGTAATACCACTATGGGGTGTTACACTAGTGAGTCATTGCTTTATTATAGAGAAAAAGTACATTTACCCTATATGCAAATGAGCACATAAGTGCACCTTGCGTGGGCCCAAGGCACTCGGTGCACCCTTCCTTCTCCTGCTTCTTCTGTAGGCCCCACCCTCTTCTTCTTGATTGGAAAGGTTAAGCAGGATGACTGTGGAGGAACATTTCCATCAAAAATTAGAAGGGCTATCAGAGAAAGGAGGAGTAGCAAGGGTGCGCAGAGTTGTTTGGGCCCACCTTCAGTGTACTTCACTGTTCATTTGCATTTAGATTAATAGTACTTTTTCTCCAGAATGAAACACTGGATTAATAAGAGATGATTACATTCAGCTGAGATAGCCCTATGAGAAATTGTGCCTGGTTTATCAGTGTATTTGCGAGTGAGAAATTCCCTTTAACTGTTAGGTATAGCTGTCATATACATCTATTCTATGTATAGCAGTTATTGTACATGAAAAGCATGGTGGTTCTTGGCATATTAAAATGGTATCGGCTGTGCCCTTTCCAATATGGCTTTTGGGTAAGATACAGCCAGAAATGACATGATAGGTGGGAACATACATAGTGGTGGGCCTGTATAGTGTGAGAGTGTATAGGACACCATGCTTATCTCTAGATCTGTGTGTGTTGCCTTGTTTTTTTTTTTTTAACTAAACTTTAATAAGAACATGACAAAATCACCTAGAGACAGGCAGCCATTTTACAACATCACCTAGAGCATGAATGTGCCCTGTGTGCCCTGTGTGCTGACCCTGCACATATATGTCATGTAACACTGCTGCTTACCGAATGCCAGGGATTATATGATTTGTAGGGTGTCACATGACTGATGCCATGTTTCAGTTAGGCCATGGATACATTACACAGTACTGATAGATGGGCTATACCAGGGATGCCCAACCTGCGATCCCCCTGCCATTGCAAAACTATAATTACAAGCATGCCTGGATGGCCTACAGCTATTAGGGCATGCTGGTAGTTGTAATTTTGCAACAGCTGGAGAGCTGCAGGTTGAGCATCCCTGGACTATACCATTCTACTGAATATAGGGGTCAACTGCCTGATACTGTATAAGAAAAGCATGTAGGCAGAATTTAAAATAAAAGTATTTAAGAAAATTGTATGAATTCCTGTTATATAAACAAATACATAAAAAACTAGAATACCCCTTTAATTAATATAGTCTATAGGATACGTAGCACTGAGACATATTCACATCTCTAAATTCAATACATCTAAATAAAATTAGAAGTACTGTTACATTTTAAGGTAATAAAAGAGGCTAAAAATAAATTGTCCTCCTAGTATCTGTGACTGAATACCTTATTGTCATCATAAAATTATTTGGGGTAACATGTAATAAATAATTTATTTGTTTGTTTATTATAAAATAAAAATTTGAGATGACAAGGACAAAAATTTAAATGTCAAAAATAAAATGTGCTGACAAGCATAATGGCCGGCATTACACATAGAATATATGTGACAATGGTAGAAAACAACATTCCTGCACACTTACAGGCAAGAAATAAAAAATTATATGGACTATGAGAGACATAAATAATACAGAAATGATTACATATGAAATTCCTATACATTTTATACATTGCCCTATAAATCTTTTATATGAATGAACCGAAAATCAATGAGCCTCCATTAAATGAGGATTTAAGCACTCTTACTGGAGAGATACTGATCTTTAAAAGTTTATAAGAGGCGATTTTTAAGTGAAATTTATAAGTGGTGTCTCAGATAAGCCATTCCAATCACGAAAACAGAAAACATATACTGTATTTCGCACCTCCAATCAAAAAAGATAAATTTCCAGAGTTGCTGAATCTCATGTTAAGGAACGGTGTGAAGTCCTTTTCTTCAAAACTCACCTGTTTTCTATCCAGACTCCTGTGTGGGTGATAAGGGTTTGATCCCCCAACCGACCACAAAAACAGGGTTCCCCTCATCCCATCTGAATGGAATGATGGTCTCACTTTTTTGCGAGCACTTCATTCATTCTTTATGAGACTGACTCTTGGTGAGTGCTGTACTCTACTATCTACATGAGTCCTACTGAGAATGAATGGGGCACTCCACAGCACACCTATAGTAGTGGCAACAGTACTTCTTTTGCTGTATACATGCTGCTCATTGAGGAATTAAGCCCCTTAGGCTAATTTCACATGTGTCTTTGGCAAATCAATCATGTAGTTATAGGAGGATCCAAAGATGACACTCGGAGTTCTGCCACCAGTGTGCTGTAGATGAACCAATAGATTCACACAAGGATTAACAACATTCAGTGGTACCAATTATCCTAGGGTTGATCTGCATGGTCAGACTGGCCTACCAGAGTACCAGAGGATACTCTGGTGGGGCCAGGCTTTGATACCATAATGGGTCCATTTCTTTGACTCCAAACCTTTTTAACCGTACTGATGATAATAGAGGTTGGGCTTTGAAATTATTTCTTCTAAAAGCTGCGGTTATTCCAAGTGAAATTGAAAGAATCATGTGCATGATCATTATTCTCCCTTACCTTTTTTGCCACAACGTGAGAATATTGGCAGATTTAATAAGGATTTAGCCTTGGAATCTGTCAAAATCCTCATCAAGGATATATTCAGAATATGTGAACTTACCCTTAGTGGCAGTAAAAAAACACAGTGGACAACCAACGGAGAATAAACGTTGCATCTCCTGGTTTTAAAAATACTTTAGTTTACTGGTACATACTAAACTTAAGAGTGGCTTGTGCAGCGAGTCCCTGAGGAGCTGGTGCAGAGGATGGGAGTGGTAGTGGCCCTGATGAGATGTTGTGTCATAGTGTACTCCCTCAAGCCATTGCGTGCTGGGGTTCAGTGCAGTGGAAATGCAGTTTGAAGATCAAGATAGAAGTAAACATATAACAGTCTCTCTTTACTTTAGTGCAAAAGATAACATACAGCAGATCCTGCAGTTTAATGTACAAAGTGCAGTTTCTGGCACCAGATGTATGAGGTATGGTGATTGGTTGCATGGCAATAGATTGGCACTAGCAAGCCCTTGTGGATATGGGTGTCCACTGTAATACAGGCTTAATGTTAATGTGGCCTAGTGATGGTTTAGGTAGGTGGTGGTGTCTGAGCTGTTGTTCCTCACATTGCAGCAGTGTCTGTAAAGCTGAATTTCACTGATCAGTCTGTTGTATGGTCGCACTGATGCTTTCTTGAAGCTGTGCTTTTGAATTTTGCTGATCTCTCTGGAATGTTGGTCTCACAGGAGAATAACATCTAGTTCCTGAGTTTCACTCTGGAATGTTGGTCTCACAGGGGAATAGGATACAGTTCCTCGGATTAGGAGCTCTACGTGTCCTTTCTCACTCTACATCCTGGTAGGAAGTAGGACCAGCCCATTCCTACCAAGAGGGGAAGAACAGGGTGGTTAGCACTGTTCCTGCCAACCATTGGCAACCATTCCGAAGCTGGAATACAGGGCCAAAACAATAAAATAAATAACAATACATATAAAACATAACTATTGCAAATACGGTACCCTCTCTGGGGTATTGCACAAGTAGTTTTACAAAACCTTAGAAGCTGTTTTCCACATTCTAAACTCACATCACAAAACCTACAATAAGTTGTATTCTTTACCTTTTGTTATTATGACAAAACCAACGGCATTATATAAGGAAAATAGCTAATTAAATAAATGGATCGCTAAGTCCACTTCATCTGTTTCATTTCAGTTTGCAAATAGAGTTTTTTTTCCAGGCAGTGTTAGCTTTATTTAAATAATAAAAAAATATATATATATATTGAAAATAAAAGAAATTCTAATTTTCTTGTAAAGGTCAAGGATCAATTTTAAAACAAACTTTTATTCACATCCTGGGGATATTTGTTCATTATAAAATTCGCTATTATTTTTTCTCAGGGGAAGGGGGGAAACATTTCCAAAAACTAGAAAAAGGCAATTTTCTTCTCTCCGCACTTGTAAAATAAAGCAATTTCTCTAAGAGACATCATTATTCACATCATTAAATATCATTACAGGAAATTTTAATGATAATCTTGGGCTTAATGGTATCATTACCAATAGGTGCTCTGATGTCCAAAGCTTTGAATATCAGGAGCCTTTGTAAGAAAAATAATTAGAGATAAAGAAATGACTTTTTGTTGCCAGAAGCATCAATTAGAAGGATTTTTATCTCTATTTTTATGATAATCAGGCAGCAAATTGATATGACATAACCAGCAAATATCTTACATTGCGCCAAGCACTTGAAGTATATAACTCAGGATAAAAAAGGGATTTAGTCTGAGTTACATCTATGGAAGTCTATTGATTCATGTACACTAAGAAAATTATACTGACCTACATTTGTAAATGGAGGGATTTTTATAACGTGGAGTTGACGTCTCATATTTTAGTCTACAAATTATTGCTACATTTTTTTTTGTAAAAACAAATTTATCATGAAAAAACCCTGACAATTATTTCACTTACAGAATTATAAAAAAGTAGTAATTTGTCCACATGATATGCAACATTTTCTTGACTCATTTGTAAGACAAAAAGTAGCACATTTTAGTTGTATTAAAGGGGCTGTTTGCTGGTTAAAACAGTTTTACAATAGGCTAAAAAACATGCAGTGATTGGATAAGTAGTCATTTCCTGTTGGTCGAGAACGACCAGGAAGGAGAGACTGGCAGGGGACTTGTTGGGAGGCATCAGAATGGGAGTGGTGGGGGATCGGTGAGATGAGTATTATTAAAAGCACAACTTTTTTCTGTTTCCATCTAGTCAAAGGGGGTAGTTATAAGTGGAACTTGATTTTTACAGACTGCAGCATTTTTAAAGGCTTTACCTTCATGTTGACATTTTGAAATTAAAATCACCTCACCATCTCCCATTTAACCAGTTCAATACTCTACATGCAGCTACTATTCAGCCGCAACAAATTAACAAACATATTTTTTTATTTAGAATTTTTGCTGAGTTTTTTTAAATATTCCATGTCACTATCTATATTTTCAAAAATGTATATAATCCAGCAATTTTCACACTGGCCACTAATAATAGGTCATGATTTTCTGTTCTGCACAGGTAACATTTTCTGTAGCCATTATCAGTATCATGAATTACAATGCCAAGTAAAACACCTCTGTATATACTAATACAGGATTCAACAATAGGTGATATTGTATCTTATCTACTCCCTCCTGACCTCTGCAGAGGGCACAGAGCATGCCTAGAAAACTCTCCTATAGAAGTCCATTTTGTCTATGGCCCATGTAGCTGCTCTCAAAAGACAGGAAGTCGTAACATATTGTAGGCCTAGTGGCCAGTGTGAAAACTGCGTTTTTATAATCTAATTATTTATAGCTCAATTAACCAAATTACAAACATACATAGTCACATAAAGGTGGGAATATCATCTCATAGAGACAAAAAAACCAATTGTACATTATTAGTTACCCATCAGTTAGATTACATAGGCCGATACCTCCATGAGAGAAAAACAGAGGTCTTCAGGGGGGCATTAAGATAGGGGACAGGTCCCAGTGAGAGGAGGGGTGAAAAGGAAAAAAAAAGAAAAAAAAAACCTCTGTCGGTATATTAGACACATTTCTGACAAAGATTGTGGCGCAAAGGTCCTTTGTACCGCAATCTGCAACTTTTCCCCATTCATGCCAGGTCTAAATAAGGTGGCGTGGGCAGGGAAGGGGATATAGTTATTGCCATACAGTTATTGGATACCACCACCATACAGTGACTGGATACTTCCATACAGTGACCGGATAAAACCACCATACAGTAACTGGATAACACTGCTATGCAGTAACTGGATAGCACCACCATACAGTGACTGGATAAAAGGTTATAAGAGGGCACAGTACAGGGAATGATGTGGGGCACTGTACTGGGTATGGTAAGAGTGCACAATGCAGGGTATAAGGGGGAAGCAATAGGAGATAGGAGGGTGCAACAGGAGCTCTGGATACATAAGGGAGGAAAGGAGACAGAAGGGGTTCCATGAGGATGGGATAGGACAGGATATGGGGGGCAGGGGCAGGTGTCATGGAGGCAAACTGCCTAATGAGGCAGTAAAAACAACTAAATAGCATCAAGCTACTGGTCTACAGCATCCAGCAGCAGCTTGAAGAGTTCCCTGGCCCCCTTCTTTCCCACAGAGAAGAGACAGTCAAAGAGAAGAGACAGTCACAGTACAGACTCACTCACAGGCTGTCTTCATATTGCTTCTCCAGCCCTGCAGTCTCTCTCCTCCTCAGGCAGCACGTCCTGTGTAGAGGGGGCATGTCTAAAACTTGTAAAGCAAAATGTCCTGCACTGCTGAACAGGGGCGTGAAGAGGGGGCGTGTCTGAATCTCCGCAGCACAGAAGCTTGTAAGGGGGACAGCAGCAGCCGGCTTCTGCATGCTGTTGATGCTCCCTTGCTCGATTCTGATGCTGCACCCCTGCTCCTGTTCCCAGGCCCCTTCTGCCCCCAGGGCCCGAAGCAGTGGCTTCCACAGTGCCCCCCCCGGAGCAGTGGGCCTCGACACTTGCCCGGGTATGCCGGGTGCTGACACCGGCCCTGGTGAGGTGGCACATATGTGGGCATAACTACTGTAAGGGGGCACTTAATCTGGCATAACCACTGTGAGGGAGGCACATATCTGGCCATAACCACTGTGAGGGGGCACATATCTGGGCATATCTACTGTAAGGGGCACATAATCTGGCATAACGACTGTGAGAGAGGCACATATCTGGGCATAACTACTGTGAGGGGGCACATATCTGGCCATAACCATTGTGAGGGGGCAACATATCTGGGCATATCTACAGTGAGGGGCACATATTCTGGCCATAACTACTGTGAGGGGGCACATATATAGGCATATCTACTGTGAGGGGCACATAATTTGGCATAACTACTGTGAAGGAGGCACATATCTGTGCATAACTACTGTGATGGAGGCACATATCTGGGCATAACTACTGTGAGGGCGCACATATCTGGCCATAACCACTGTGAGGGGGCACATATATAGGCATATCTACTGTGAGGGGCACATTATCTGGTATAACTACTGTGAGGGAGACACATATCTGGGCATAACTACTGTGAGGGGGCACATATCTGGTCATAACTACAGCGAGGGGGCACAAAAATGGGCATAACTACTGTGACAGGAACAAAGGTGGACATAACTGATGAGAGGGGCCACAAGGAGTACAAAACTATTTTGAAGGGACCATAAGGTGGGCTTAATTACTGTGAGGGGCCACAAGGTGAGCATTAGTACTGTGTGGTAGCACTTAGGTGAAATATCCTAAATTACCCTGCTATACATTGGCATGGCTCAGTCTTACAGGCGAGCACAGTGCCCCATGCTGGTGATTTCACAGGGGCAGTCACCATCCCTTCTTTATGTCATTATTTTTTTTTTCTCACCACAGGGACCTTGTTCTGGATCCAGTGGACATCATGCCGACGCCAGCGATACCCTGGATGAGGTCGGACCACATTTTATTAGTTATTAGTTTTATTAGTTAGGAATGGGTAGTGTAGCCATCTATTGGGCTTAGCGTAAAGAAAATCTGCCGCCTCTTAGTAAAAATAGGGGGGCCTGATCCAAAGCCTGCACTAGGGCCCATAACACTCTAGTTACGCCACTACATGTAGTGCTGTTTGACTTAACATATTACGGCTCTTTTCACGTCATGTTTGGTTCATACAGTTAATGTATATGTTTGTTTATTATAAATATTACAGCAAAAAATTACTGCACATCATGGGTGCTCTATCTGCACATTGGTGTCTATAAGGTAAATGTGAAAAGATCTGTGATTTTATGTTTGTCTCAGAAGCCAAAACTGCTGAGCTTTTGAGAACATTTTAGTTTTAACATTTCAAACTGTGTCTTTGAGCTATGTCTTCTCCGACTCTGTCTGCCATGCCCATGAGATCCTGTCTTTTTTCTGACACAAAGGGCTTTATAGAAGGTAAACAGTGTACAACAGGGCTAGCGGAATATATTAAAATGTAGCTGAAGGCAAGGTTCAGTATGCAGCCTCAGGCACTTCATTAGAAGCTAGGACTGATGTAGCAGGATACAAGGATGTAAGTAATGGAGGATAGGGAAGCACAGATGGAAGGTATTGGAAGAGCAATTATGTAAATGGTATGTATGGAGGGTGAACTGTATGCTCCATGTTTTTTACTGGTGGTTATCTGTTTCTTTGCTTGGACTCCTTAACCCTCAGTTCACATTTTCGCGTTTTACAGCGCGTTCGAACGCGCTGAAAAACGCCCGACGCATAAACAAGTACTTGAGCTTTTTTTGGGGCGTTTGTCGCGTGTTTTGGCCCATAGACTTCAATGGGAACGCGCAACGCTTGTATTTTGCGCGTTTTTGACACTTAAAACGCGCGTTCACACGCGCGTTTATGAATTTGCAACATGCTGGAAAGGCCAAACTTCATATAGACAGGGATATTTGGTCACTGGACAACACTGCAGTCAATCACACAAACGCGCATAAAACGTGCGTTTACTATTGCCAAAAACGCACACAAAAACGCGCGTCTCAGAAACACTCAGGTCTGAACCCAGCGTAAAGGGATTCTGTCACCTCATTTTACCCTATAAAGCTGAGGACATGCACGTCTAGATCGCCGCTAGCATGTCCGCAATATACCTGTCCCATAGTTCTGTGTGCTTTTATTTTGTTTAAAAAATGATTTTATTGATATGTAAATATGCTTGTGAAGGTGCCCAAGGGGATGTACTAACCGTTCTGGTGCCCAGCCACGCCCCCCCTGTAAAGGAGCCCAGCACCACCTGCATCTGCCGAATCTCCTCTTCCTCTCAGTGAGATCGCCATAAATCTTGCGATGTGCGAGATCGCGCATGCGCAGTTCCGTCATAGTGTTCCATCCATGTGCTGGGATCTGCCTTAGGGAAGCAACTGCGCATGCGCGAGATCGCGCATCGCAAGATTTACAGCGATCTTACTGAGAGCAAGAAGGAGATTCTGAGATTTTACTAATTTTGCACTATAAAAGCCTGCTTTTTGGAAAAAGGTCATTTTGTGTCACCACATAGCTTTTTCATTTGTCTACCAATGTTATCAAATGACAGCTTTTTGATTTGTGGGACAGAGTTATAGTTCTTTTTAGCATTATTTGGGGATATCTATACTAACTGATTTTATTTTTTATTTTTTTAGTTTTATAACTTTTTTTTTGTCAGAATAGGAAAAGCATTAAATCAACTATTTTCTTTTTTCCCTGCCATTCAATATAAATGTTATATTCTCTGTGTTACCTGATGGTGCCATGGTCACTACTTTCTGTGGCAGGGATGGTCAACTTGTGGCCCTTCAGATATAGGCTGTCCAGGCATGCTGGGAGTTGTAGTTTTGCAACAGCTGGATGGCCGGAGGTTTGGCATCCCTGGTCTGTGGCATCTGAGGGGTTAAACAGCCAGAATCAAATAACTCACAACTGTCCTGGATCTGACAGGACAGTCCTGGATTTTAGTGGCTGTACCATGGTCACAGAATGGCTGAGGTATTATTTCCAGCTCTCAACTGTTTCTGTGTCCTTAGGTCTGTTCGATGTTTCACCGCTCAACTCAACTGCCGGCACTTTCCAGCAGGCACAATGTGGTCACACATACATAGCGCTGACGGGCTGTGTAGGAGGAGTTGTGCAGTCCAGGAATTATCCTGTGCTCATACAAAGGACAGCAGCGCAATGTATGTGTGACAGCATAGTGCCTCCTGGGGAGCGCAGGAGATGCTCCGATCATAAGGGAAGGCTTAGATGAGTATGTAGTGATTTGTTTTATTTTAACAGTTAAAGGGGGGCACTGCTAAGAGGCATAACTATTGTGAAGGGGCACAGTATGGGCCTAACTACTTTGTGGGGGCAAAATAGAGAATAATTACCATTTGGGGACACTAAGGGGACTGGGCTAGATAGGGCATGTATGGTGTAGGCATTGGGCAGATTTGGAGGCATGGCTTAGTGTTAAAATTTTTTGCCATGGCACGCTACTCTGATTTTCAAAAGTTTGGGAGGTAGGGAATCAGTATTCTTTGATCAATAATCCCAGCCATAAGGCTGGTATTCCATGTAGTACCCACTGCACAGCAAATTTAGAGACAAGATGTGGCCATCATTTGGCCAGAAACCTGAAGTTCCTATGGTCTGCAAATTAATTTGGGTTATCTACTTTCTTACTGATAGTTGGTGGACTTCAGATTTTTTGTCACAAAGTGGCTGCATCTTGGCTTGGCTGTGCACTGGCACTATGGGGGACACCACTTCTAGTGCAGAATGTCAAGTATGAAATAGCTAACACCAGCAAGTGATGGTGCGCACACAACTGCTATGCCTGCATCATTGCAACGGTGGTTTGCATTAAAGGGGTTCTCCGGGCTTTTTTTATTGTTGTCCTCTTCTCAGGATAGCTCATCAATATCAGATCGGTGGCGGTGCTGGGTGTCGGACTGATCAACTGTACGTGGAGATGGCGAGAGCAGTGCACACGTTCCGTCTTCCCTTCTCCCTCCCACCGAGGGATTCACCGGCTCCCCAGTGGGCCAGTCCGAGTATATATAAATTAGATAAATTAGGTTGCCTAGTAGATCACAATGCCCATCTCACCACCATTGCAGGCAGAAGTAGTTGGCCGGCTGTGGATTGATGGCCTTTTTGACTGAAACAGAGATATTCACTTTGTCCTCCTAGATTGGTCTTACCCTGCAGTGTGAGGGAGGGTCTTCAACAAAGCCTCAGCTGCAACCTATCACTCCAGATTTGGTCCTGTAGTTGCGTGGCTCTTCTGCAACACTGTCCCTATTGTACTAACACAACTCATCCTTTTGACCCACTGTTTAACTCTTTCTGTCTCTCTGGTCTCTGCTCAGCCGACTGGACACCAGCTGCTCTCCCTCAGTGGCAAAGTCACATATTTTGGGCTGTCTCTTCGTGGCTTGCAGTCTCTGAACAGAGCTCTCCCAAACTCCCCTAGCATCTACACAGTCAGCTATACTGTATCTCTTCCTCTGTTGGTTACAGGCATCTATCTTTCCAATGGTGCTGCTCAAGATATCTGCCTCTTAGACATTGCAACTGATGCATACAAAGAGATATTTACTGGAATAGTTTCTCATCGGCATGGAGCTGACCCCAACCCCCAGTGGTGAGTGGAGGTGTACACCACTTGTACATATGCTTGAATTGAATTTCACCCTCAAACAACACCCTTTTGATTGGGTTATTTCCACTTCCATAAGCTTTGCAGCACTTGGAGGACCTGTCAATGTGGTCAGTTGACCACAGGTCCTTACACAGCAACAAAGAAATAGTGCAATACAGTAATTACGCAAACAGAATACAGCTCTGTGCTACTCTGGCCGTCATCAAAATTAACAGTTCTGATGATCATCAGAGTGAGGGAACAAAACCCTGGAGAGTCAAAGCCCTTGGGTTCGCAGTTGTTAATTAACAGACAGTGAGAGTAGGAAAAAGTTAACCCCATGTGAAGCAACGTAATTGGGGAGAGATTCTTGTGAAATGAACAATATTACAGTGAAAAGATTTAAGGGGTTTTCCAAGACATTCCTACTGTTGACCTATACTCTAGATAGGTCATCAGTATCTGATCAATGCAGTCCGACACCCGGGGCACCTGCCAATAAACTGAAAAGGCACTGGCGCTTGCAGTAGAACCACAGCCTTCTCGCAGCTTTGTCTAGGGCTAGGCCATGTGATATCACGTTCATCAGCCACCTGGCCTAAGTGCTGCGCATTCCCGTTGAAGTGAAATAGGACGATCAGATATTGATGACCTAGCCAGAGCATAGGTCATCAGTTGAAAAGTCTCAGAAAACCCCTTTAAGAGAGTGAAACTATTACAATGTTATTTGTTAGATAATATTACTGTAGTAATGCTTAAAGTGGTTGTCCCATGAAACATATTCTAAAGTTTTCAAACCAGCACCTAGATCTGAATAGTTTTGTAATTGTGTGTAATTAAATACTTAGTATAGCCTCTGAGTTATTCAATAAAATGTATCTGTATAGCGCCACCTGCTGTTTGTTCTTTTTCTTTGTCGTGCTCACTGAGATGACTGCACATCCTCAGTTTCATCCTTCAACTGCCTGCATGTGATAGGGAGAGAGCTACAGAAGAAAGAAGTAAGACACGCCCCCTGAGAAATGGCAGTCCCCTTAAGCTGCCAGCTTGATATAAATCTAGCAGAGCAATTGGTGCAATAAATGGGAAGATCTCTGTATCCATGTGAGGTACAGGGCCGGTTCTAGCTTTTTTAGAAAGAGATTGTCATGTTTATGATGTCTGATTTTTATTTTTTACATTCATCATGGGATAACCCCTTTAACCACTTCAGCCCCCCTAGCTTAAACACCCTTAAAGACCAGGCCACTTTTTACAATTCCGCACTACACTACTTTCACCGTTTATTGCTCCGTCATACAACTTACCACCCAAATGAATTTTTCCTCCTTTTCTTCTCACTAATAGAGCTTTCATTTGGTGCTATTTCTTTCTTGCTGACATTTTTACTTTTTTTGATATTTTACTTTTTTTGATGACATTTTTGCAAAAAAATGATATTTTTCACTTTATGTTGGAAAATTTGTCAAATAAAACTACATTTCTCTAAAAAATTTTCTCTAAATTTATTGTTCTACATGTCTTTGATAAAAAAAAATGCAATAAGTGTATATTTATTGGTTTGGGTAAAAGTTATAGCGTTTACAAACTATGGTGCAAAAAAGTGAATTTCCGCACTTTGACTTTCTGAGCACCTGTCCTGTTTCCTGACGTACTACAATGCCCAGACAGTAGAAATACCCCATAAATGACCCCATTTCCGAAAGTAGACACCCTAAGGTATTCACTGAGGGGCATAGTGAGTTCATGGAAGTTTTTATTTTTGTCACAAGTTAGCGGAAATGGATTTTTTTTTTTTTTTACAAAGTCTCATATTCTACTAACTTGTGCCAAAAATACAATTTTACATGAACTCACCATACCCCTCACAGAATACCTTGGGGTGTCTTCTTTCCGAAATGGGGTCACTTGTGGGGTATTTATACTGCCCTGGCATTTTAGGGGCCCCTAAAGCGTGAGAATCCAAATGCGTAAAAATGCCCTGTAAAATCCTAAAGGTACTCATTGGATTTAGGGCCCATTTGCGCATCTTGGATGCAAAAAGTGGCACACATGGGGTATCGCCGTACTCAGGAGAAGTAGGGCAATGTGTTTTGGGGTGTATTTTTACATATACCCCTACTGGGTGTGAAAAATATCTCTGTAAATGACAACTTTGTATAAATTTTTTTAAAAGTTGTCATTTACAGAGATATTTCTCACACCCTGCATGGTATATGTAAAATACACCCCAAAACACATTGCCTACTTCTCCTGAGTACGGCGATACCCCATGTGCCACTTTTGCATCCAAGATGCAAATGGGCCCTAAATCAATGAGTACCTTTAGATTTCACAGGACATTTACGCATTTAGATTCCAAACTGCTTGACGTTTAGGGGCCCCTAAAATGCCAGGGCAGTAAAAATACCACACAAGTGACCCCATTTCGGAAAGTAGACACCCCAAGGTATTCGCTGATGGGCATAGTGAGTTCATGGAAGTTTTTATTTTTGGCACAAGTTTGCGGAAATTGATTTTATTTTTTTTTTTTTACAAAGTCTCATATTCCACTAACTTGTGCCAAAAATAAAATTTTACATGAACTCACCATACCCCTCACGGAATACCTTGGGGTGTCTTCTTTCCGAAATGGGGTCACTTGTGGGGTATTTATACTGCCCTGGCATTTGAGGGCCCCTAAACGTCAGAAGCAGTTTGGAATCCAAATGCGTAAAAATGTCCTGTGAAATCCTAAAGGTACTCATTGGATTTAGGGCCCTTTGCGCATCTTGGCTGCAAAAAGTGGCACACATGGGGTATCGCCGTACTCGGGAGAAGTAGGGCAATGAGTTTTGGGGTGTCTTTTTACATATACCCCTACTGGGTGTGAAAAATATCTCTGTAAATGACAACTTTGTATAAAATTTTTTAAAAAGTTGTCATTTACAGAGATATTTCTCTCACCCAGCATGGGTATATGTAAAAATACACCCCAAAACACATTGCCCTACTTCTCCTGAGTACGGCGATACCTCATGTGTGCCACTTTTGCAGCCAAGATGTGCAAAGGGCCCTAAATCCAATGAGTACCTTTAGATTTCACAGGACATTTTTACGCATTTGGATTCCAAACTGCTTCTGACGTTAGGGCCCTCAAATGCCAGGGCAGTAAAATACCACACAAGTGACCCCATTTCGGAAAGTAGACACCCCAAGGTATTCGCTGATGGGCATAGTGAGTTCATGGAAGTTTTTATTTTTGGCACAAGTTAGCGGAAATGGATATTTTTTTTTTTTTTTTTACAAAGTCTCATATTCCACTAACTTGTGCCAAAAATAAAATTTTACATGAACTCACCATACCCCTCACGGAATACCTTGGGGTGTCTTCTTTCTAATATGGGGTCACTTGTGTGGTATTTTTACTGCCCTGGCATTTTAGGGGCCCCTAAACGTCAGAAGCAGTTTGGAATCCAAATGCGTAAAAATGTCCTGTGAAATCCTATAAGGTACTCATTGGATTTAGGGCCCCTTTGCGCATCTTGGCTGCAAAAAGTGGCACACATGGGGTATCGACGTACTCGGGAGAAGTAGGGCAATGTGTTTTGGGGCGTATTTTTACCTATACCCCTACTGGGTGTGAAAAATATCTCTGTAAATGACAACTTTGTATAATTTTTTTTTAAAAGTTGTCATTTACAGAGATATTTTCACACCCAGTATGGGTATATGTAAAAGTACACCCCAAAACACATTGCCCTACTTCTCCTGAGTACAGAGATACCACATGTGTGCCACTTTTGCAGCCAAGCTAGCAATTCGGCCCTAAATCCAATGAGTACCTTTAGGATGGCATTTTTACGCATTTTTCTTCTCACGCTTCAGGGCCCCTAAAATGCCAGGGCAGTATAAATACCCACATGTGACCCCATTTTGGAAGAAGACACCCCAAGGTATTCTGTGAGGGTATGGTGAGTTCATAGAAGATTTTTTTTTGCCCAAGTTAGCGGAATTTGATTTTTTGTTTTTTTCACAAAGTCTCCCTTTCCGCTAACTTGTGACAAAAGTTCAATCTTTCATGGACTCAATATGCCCCTCAGCGAATACCTTGGGGCGTCTTCTTTCCGAAATGGGGTCACATGTGAGGTTTTGTACTGCCCTGGCATTTGAGGGTCACCGCAATCATTACATGTATGGCCAGCATTAGGAGTTTCTGCTATTCTCCTTATATGGAGCATACGGGTAATGAGATTTTTTCCGTTCAGCCTCTGGGCTGAAAGAAAAAATGAACGGCACAGATTTCCTCATTCGCATCGATCGATGTGGATGAAAAATCTCTGCCAAAAAATATGCAAGAAAAAAGAGGGGCCTGGCGATTGCCAGGACATAGAGGCTCCGCCCAAACATCCATACCCACTCAGCTCCTATGTCCTGGCAAACGTGATTTCTCCATTCACATCGATCAATCCATCGGTGTGGAGGAAGACATCTTTGCCAGATTTTTTGATACAAAGTGTTTGCCAAAGCATATGAACTCCAACACCTCTCCTCAGCTCACATGCCAGGGCAAACGTACCTGTCCTGCAGAGGAGAAATCTCGTCTTGCAGCGCCGCATACACTGACTTCACGTGTCTTCTGACAGCAGCGCAGTGCTTCTCTCAGAATTCACATCAGTGCTGCGGCGTTTTCGTCGGTTGGTCCGTTGGTCTGTTGGTATACCTGGAAAATAAAGGGTGGTTATGGGGGAAAAAAAAAAAAAGAAGAAAAACAGGCAGCAGGCACATGACTTGAACGTTGCAAACTTTATAAAACCAGAACATTTTAAAACTTTTATAAAACATGAACATAAAAACCTGAACTAACTCAAGATTTTTTTTTCTTGCTACCTGTTTAATTTTTATTTTTTTTACCATTTCACTCTTTATTTTCCTAGCAGAAACCTCTCCTTTCCCATGGGACAATGTGTAAAGTGTAAATCACACAGAGATGGTGCGAAGTACATTATACGCGTTATCCCAAGTGAAAGGAGAGGTTTCTACCGTTTCACACTTCTGCTGTAGCACACCAGCACCGTCCCTATGTGTTAGGGTCTCTCAAAACCTAGTGTCCTGAGAGACCCTAGAGCCTCAGTGGAAAAAAAACTACCTGTGTAGTGCTGTCCCTAGGTCCCTAAGTGTACCTGAGTGTGGTACTTCCGGAAACACTCTCCAAGGCATAGGGCAGGGTGGTCAGGACAGTCAGGACAGAAATAACGGGTGTCACGCCTTATTCCACTCCTGCTACAGACACGACATTTTTTCGGGGTGGCGGTTGGTTTGAGGTACCCGGCACAACGCTAGGGAAGTGCCGCTCGTGTAGACGGCTAACTACACTGGTGGATGGGGCCACGGAACCTCCTGGGTACAGGAGGTTCTCGACGATCTCTTCCTGGAATTTTAGGAAAGATCCAGTTCTCCCAGCCTTACTGTAGAGAACGTAACTATTATATAGAGCCAATTGAATCAGATAAACAGACACTTTTTATACCAGCGTCTGGTCTTTCGGAAACCAAATAAGGGGCCAACATCTGGTCGTTGAAGTCCACCCCTCCCATGTGGAGGTTATAGTCGTGGACTGAGAGGGGCTTTTCAACGACACTGGTTGCCCGTTGAATTTGTACTGTCGTGTCTGCGTGAATGGAGGAGAGCATGTAAACGTCACGCTTGTCTCTCCATTTCACCGCGAGCAGTTCGTCGTTACACAGTGCAGCCCTCTGCCCCCTTGCAAGTCGGGTGGTAAGAAGCCGTTGGGGGTAGCCCCGGCGACTAGGTCGCGCGGTGCCGCAGCAGCCAATCTGTTCTAGGAACAAATGCTTGAAGAGGGCCACACTTGTGTAAAAGTTGTCCACGTAAAGATGGTACCCTTGCCGAATAAGGGTGACACCAAGTCCCAGACTATCTTCCCACTGCTCCCCAGGTAGTCAGGGCAACCGACCGGCTCCAGGGTCTGATCTTTTCCCTCATAGATCCGAAATTTGTGCGTATAGCCTGTGGCCCTTTCACAGAGCTTATACAATTTGACCCCATACCGGGCGCTTGCTCGGGATGTACTGCTTGAAGCCAAGGCGCCCGGTAAAATGTACAAGGGACTCGTCTACGCAGATGTTTTGAGCAGGGTGTACAAATCTGCAAATTTCTGGTTGAAATGGTCTATGAGGGGCCGAATTTTATGGAGCCGGTCAAAAGCTGGGTGGCCTCTGGGACGGGAGGTGGTGTTGTCACTAAAGTGCAGGAAACGCAGGATGGTCTCAAAACGTGTCCTGGACATGGCAGCAGAGTACATGGGCATGTGATGAATTGGGTTCGTGGACCAATATGACCGCAATTCATGTTTTTTGGTTATGCCCATGCTGAGGATAAGGCCCAGAAAAGTTCTAAGTTCGGAAACTTGGACTGGTTTCCACCGGAAAGGCTGGACATAAGAGCTTCCCGGGTTGTCGGCGATAAATTGAGTGGCATATCTGTTTGTTTCTGCCACGACTAAGTCAAAGAGCTCCGCAGTGAAAAACAGCTCAAAAACCCCAGCGCCGATCCTATCTGAGCTGTTTCCACCCGAACTCCTGACTGGGCGGTGAAAGGGGAACTACTGGTGCGGCTGAAGATGGGGGCTGCCAATCAGGGTTTGCCAGCACCTCAGGGACTCTAGGGGCTCTACGGGCCTGTTGTCTTTGCGGTGGCTGCGACGGGAAACTATTGCACGTGCCACCGTACCAGCTTCTACTGCCCTTCTGGTGCTCGCCACTTCACCATGTTCTACGGCAGTGCTGGTAGAAGGTCCAGGACGGGCTGCGCTGCTGGTGTATGCCTCACCACGTAATCCGGCAGCGCCAGCCCCACTCTGCTGCCCTTGAAGCGGATCCTGCGCAACCTGTGGTCTAGCGACACGGGGCCGGGTACGCCTGGTTCTATCAGGGACCTCCACCTCCTCGTCAGAACTTTGGGTCAGAGAGCCACTGCTTTCTACAGGTTGGTATTCTGACCCGCTGGATTCGTCAGATGAGGGTTCCCACTCCTCATCCGACTGGGTCAGAATCCTGTAGGCCTCTTCAGAGGAATACCCCTTGTTTGACATTTGGCCGTCTAAATTTAGGGGTATTCCCTGAGACTACCCAAGAAAAAAGCAAGCCTGTCTTACAATTGAGAGGGTAGCGAAGTACAGAAGCCGCTGCGATTGATAAAAAATATCAAAACTGATTTTTTATCGCCGCAGCGCTAGTGAAGGGATTGTGCAGTGATTACAAAAAAATTTTTTGTCACTGCGGCGGGGTGGGCGTGGGTGAACGCAGGTGTGGGCGACCGATCGGGTCTGATCGGGCAAACACTGCGTTTGGGGTGGAGGGCGAACTAAAGTGACACTAGTACTATTATATATCTGACCGTGATCAGTTCTGATCACTTACAGATACTATAAAGTACAAACGCTGATTAGCGCTACGCTAATCAGCGAACCAGTGACTGCGGTGCGGTGGGCTTGGCGCTAACGCTAACTACCTACCAAAGGGGACTAAACTAAGCTAAACCTAACAGTCAATCTTAGTGAAAAAAAAAAGTGACAGTTTACACTGATCACTTTTTTCCCTTTCACTGGATGATTGACAGGTGCTGAAAGGGGTGATCAAGGGGTTAATTTGGGTGATGCGGGGCTGATCAGGGGGCTATGTGTGGTGCTTGGTGTACTCACTGTAGAGGTGTGCTCTCCTGGGTCCAACCGACGAAAGGACCCAGGAGAGACAGTCATTTAATCCATCATATTTACTAATATGATGGGTTAAATGGCTCCTGATTCGTTTTTTTGAATGTCATCAGCCCGCCAGCGCTGCCGATTGGCTGGCAGGCTGATGACCAAGTTCTTCTGAAATCACTGCTATGCGCGATCTGCGCATGCGCGGGCGCTTGTGCCCGAAATCTCGCGCATCGCGAGAGGACGCCCCGATGCGTCCAAACAGAAGATCCCGGCCGCCCGCAGGACGCAATCCTGCGTACGGCGGTCGGGGACTGGTTAAGCTTAAGTGCCCCTTTGTGTGCATCAGTAACTTTTATGCATTTGTACGTACCTCATCTGAGATCTGTAACCAGTATAGAACTTTCTTAAAGTGATCGCAACCTTAACCTCTTTAGGACGCAGGGTGTACATGTACGCCCCTGTGTCCTGGTACTTAAGGACCCAGGGCGTACATGTACACCATGCGAATATCCGATCACCGCTGCGCAAGTGGAGGTGATCGGAACAAGATGCCTGCTGAAATCAATCAGCAGGCACCTTGGCACAATGCCCAGGGGGGTTCTGTAACCCCCCCATGTCAGCGATAGCAGCAAACCGCAGGTCAATTCAGACCTGCGGTTTGCTGCGCTTTCTGCAGTCTCTGATCCCCGCGGTCTGTGACCGCGGGATCAGAGACTAAAATATGCCCCAAGCTTATAAATTTTAACCCCCCCCCCTGCACCCCGCCATATTAGTGTCCCCCTGGGCGGTGCACGGGGGGGGGGGGGGATTGCGGGCGGTGCTGCGGGCGGTGCGGCAGGGGGATCGCAATTGTGATCCCCCGCCCGCCTCCTTCCAAATGCTTTCCCTGGTGTCTAGTGGGTATAGCAGGGGGTCAGCATATTGCTGACCCCCTGCTATAAACTGCTGACATCTGTGCTGCATATGTCAGCAGTTTAACCCCTTCTATACCGCGGTCTGTAGGGTCCGCGGTATAGAAGGTGTTAACATGGAGGGAGATCCCTCCCTCTCCCATCGGGGGACTGCTGTACCTTTGCAGCCCCCCGACAGGATAGGATAGCAGAGGGAGGGAGCTTCCCTCTCTTCCCATCATCCGCTGCTCTGTTCTGGCAGCGAGTGATGGTTACCATGGCAGCAGGACGCTTTCAGAAGCGTCCTGCTCTCCATGGCACTGAAACTCTGAATGGGCTTTTGCTAAAGGCAAAAGCCTATTCAGACTTTGTAAAGTAAAAAATACAGTAAGTACACTTTTTCTAAAATGCTATTATTGTGTTAAAGTAAAATAAATAAATAAAAAGTATACATATTATGTATACCACGTCCGTAAAAACCTGCTCTATAAAACTATCACATTATCTAACCCCTCAGGTAAATACCGTTAAAAAAAAAAAAAATGTAAAAAAAAAACATTTTTGTCACCTCACATCTCAAAGACTGTAATAGCAAGCGATCAAAAAGTTATATGCACCCAAAAATAGTGCCAATCAAACCGTCATCTCATCCCGCAAAAAATGATACCCCATATAGGACAATCGCCCCAAAAAATTAAAAAAATATGGCTCTCAGACTATGGAGACACTAAAGCATGATTTGTTTTGTTTTAAAAAATGATAATATTGTGTAAAACTTAAATAAATAAATAAAAAGTATACATATTTGGTATCAGCGCGTCCGTCACAACCTGCTCTATAAAAAAAAACACATGACCAAACCCCTTAGATGAACACAACAAAAAAAAAAAAATACGGTGTCAAAAGCCATTTTTATCACCTTACATCACAAAAAGTGTAATAGCAAGCGACCAAAATGTCATATGCACCCCAAGATAGTTCCAATCAAACAAACATATCATCCCGCTAAAAAATGAGCCCCTACATAAGACAGTCGCCTAAAAAATAAAAATAAAATATGGTTTTCAGAATGTGAAGACACTAAAAAATCATTTTTTTTCAAAAATGCTGTATTATGTAAAACTGAAACAAAACCCCCCAAAAAGTAGCCATATTTGGTATTGCCGCGGCCGTACAACCTGCTCTATAGAAATAGCACACAATCTAACCTGTCAGTTCAACAATGTAAATAACAAAAAATAAAAACGGTCTGAAAATAGCTATTTTTTTGCAAATTTTCCATTTTGATCAATTTTTCCAGTAACAAAGCAAGGGTTAACAGCCAAACAAAACTTAATATATATTGCCCCGATTCTCTAGTTTGCAGAAACACACCATATGTGGTCGTAAACTGCTATATGGCCAAACGGCAGGGCGTAGAAGGAAGGGAACGCCATATGGTTTTTGGAAGGCAGATTTTGCTGGACTGTTTTTTTGGCACCATGTCCCATTTGAAGCCCCCCTGATGCACCCCTACAGTAGAAACTCCAAAAAAGTGACCCCATTTTGGAAAGTACGGGATAAGGTGGCAGTTTTGTTTGTATTATTTTAGGGTAAATATGATTTTTGGTTGCTCTATATTACACTTTTTTTTTAAGGCAAGGTAACAAAAAATAGAAATTCTGAAATTTCATCTCCATTTGCCAATAACTCTTGTGGAACACCTAAAGGGTTAACAAAGTTTGTAAAATCGGTTTTGAATACCTTCAGGGGTGTAGTTTCTTAGATGGAGCCACTTTTTTAGAGTTTCTACTCTAGGGTGCATCGGGGGGCTTCAAATGGGACATAGTGTCAAAAATCCAGTCCAGCAAAATACACCTTCCAAAAACCACACGGCGCTCCTTTCCTTCTACGCCCTGCCGTTTGGCCATACAGCAGTTTACGCCCACATATGGGGTGTTTCTGCAAACTACAGAATCGGGGCAATAAATATTGAGTTTTGTTTGGCTGTTAACCCTTGCTTTGTTACTGGAAAAAATGGATTGAAACGGAAAATTTTCCAAAAATCTAAATTCTGAAATTTTATCTCCATTTGCAATTAACTCTTGTGGAAACCTAAAAGGTTATTGACGTTTGTAAAATCAGTTTTGAATACCTTGAGGGGTGTTGTTTCTAGAATGGGGTCATTTTTGGGTGGTTTCTATTATGTAAGCCTCACAAAGTGACTTCAGACCTGAACTGGTCCCTAAAAAGTGGGTTTTTGAAAATTTCTGAAAAATTTCAAGATTTGCTTCTAAACTTCTAAGCTTTGTAACGTCCCCAAAAAATAAAATGGCATTCCCAAAATGATCCAAACATGAAGTAGTCATATGGGGAATGTAAATCAATAACTTTTTTGGGTGGTATTACTATGTATTATAGAAGTAGAGAAATTGAAACTTGGAAAATTGCAAATTTTTCCAAATTTTTGGTAAAATTTATATTTTTTTATAAATAAAAATGAAATTTTTCGACTTCATTTTACCACTGTCATGAAGTACAATATGTGACGAAAAAACAATCTCAAAATGGCCTGGATAAGTAGAAGCGTTTTAAAGTTATTACCACATAAAGTGACACTGGTCAGATTTGCAAAAAATGGCCGAGTCCTTAAGGTGAAATAGGGCCGAGTCCTTAAGGGGTTAAAGGGAGTCTTTCACCCCCCATATGGCCATATAGAGTGTTTACTCTGCCTAATAGCACAGATATAGAAGAATGTAAGGGTACCTTTATCTTTTTCTTCATACTTGAAGCCCAGGCTGCGAATAGGAGGGCGTGTATAAGCACAGGCTGGGCGGGAAAACGTTAAAAAAAATGCAGCGCAACCTGGGCTCCCATACAGTAAGCGCCGCCCCTGGGCACCTTCAAGAGCTCAATTGCATAAGGATTAAACTTTGTTTTTACACCTACTTCAAGTATGAAGAAAAAGATAAAGGTACCCTTACATTCTTCTATATCTGTGCTATTGGGCGGAGTAAACACTCTATATGCCCATATGGGGGTGACAGACTCCCTTTAAAATATCTGTACCACTATAACTGCAGTTACGTTCAGTAAAGTTGACTCTTTTGCAGTTAATCTGGTCTGGATCGTGAGTATGGAATTTATTGCTTATCGATAAAGCATAGAATACTATAGGTCTGCACATTTGGAGAGACTGTGGTTGCTGGGTTAAGTTGATCTCCCAGTGTGGACTTGTTTGTTACACAGTTGGCTGATTGTCAATTTTAGACATTCTCTAATGGGGAACCATTCAAGTGATATCATTCTCTTTGGACATGTAAAGCACACAATACTGCATGATATTTTAGAAATTAATAAAATAACATATGCGTATCCATATACAATAAGTACCTTTGGAGGACTATTTTTATATTTACTGTAAATACAGGTATACAAAATAAGTTATTTGTGTGCTGTATGGTGGTTTTATTTGTACATTACATGGTACAGTTGTTTGTGCAATTTATGCACTTTTTGAAAGACTAGTGTTATGAGTGTTGTACTGTATGCAAGTAATGCATACAGTACAGGTGAGTCAAAAGTCTCAGGACACCCTTTTAGGGGGCCTATGTTTTAGGCTATGTCCGGAACATGGCCACCATCTTGAAAGCCTCCATATGGGATCAAGGGCAAATTTTTCCAATGGGAAGGGGGTCATGTAGCATATCAGAGAAGCTCAGAATTGTGTCAGAAATCGATTGCCGCAATCAGATTTGCAATCTCTCTTGTGGTTCAAAAGTTATCGACACAGAAAGTTTAAAACTTCAAAGTTCTGTGTTCAGGACCTGTGTTCCACCACACATTAAACACGTCAAATAGCTGCGCATCACAGGGAACGTTCCCGGTTGTTGTTGTTGCAACTTTCAGAGTTGATAACATTTGAACCACAAGAGATATTGCAAATCCGATTGTAGCAAATGATTTCTGGAGGAAAAAAATGCTACATGACTCCCTTCATGCTAGAGAAAATTGCCCTTGATCCAATATGGCGGCCTTCAAAATGATTGCTCAGATATTTAATTTTCCCTTTCGTTTCCGATATAAAAGGGTGTCCTGCGACTTTTGACCCTGTATTGTAACTGTATAGATGCAATATTTTACCTGTAGAATTGCTTTTCTAAAACAAGCTACGTAACATGGAAAATGGCCCCAACAGGTGGCAGAATTTTTACTGTAGGCATGGCAAGGAACACTGGAACTCCTATCCTTGCTACCACTTAGAATTGAAGGTGTAGTATTGGCCCCATATTATTACCTATGGATGAGTTATAAAAGTAAATGGTAGTAGTTGGTTATTGTTAGAAGCCCTTTAAGGAGATCTGTAAGTTTCCATATACCGTAGAAGTCGTTACTAGGTATAAAGACTGGACTATTTATTCTTCTCTATAAATTACAACTGTATCCCGACAGATGCAATTTCATGATATTTTTAAACAGGCTTCATTCAGAGTTATACAAACAGAACACTTTCTTAATTATTAAGCAAATCCCGAACGCTTGTTCTATCTGTTGACTTCACAGCTTACAAGCCTCATAAATGCTACCTTATTTGTGTATTTACGCTTGAAAAATCCCCTTGTTATGATTTTACATTATGATTTTTAATAGCACTGAAAACCCCATTACATTGTGCTCAGCGCGCTTTCATAAGATGTGCATTTTAATTCTGTAGGAAGCTTTTAAGTTAGGATAAAGCATTAACATACATGGTTTATCAAATAAAGAGCGCATTAAAAATGAGAAATAATAGGTGTAATATAATGGGTAATTATGAACTCTGTTTAGAGCTTAAAAATGGAGCCGTGCATTAGAACCATGTAACCGCTTAATTGATTAATGCCTAATCCTGAAAGACAGATTTATCAAATAAACCGTACACCGGGTCAGCATCTGACTACATTATAAGACTATAATAAAATAGACCAATTATTCACACCATTACTAATGTACATACAAATACAAGGACCATGGAAGGCCATACTGATACCAATACAGAGGAGTGGATCATGGAGACCATGGATCAGCAACCTTCGGCACTCCAGCTGCTGTGAAACTACAACTCCCCTCATGGATACTTACTTGGCTGTTCTTGTAACCAGGGGCAGATTGGCCATAGACCCTACAGGGAAATTTCCCGATGGGCCAATGTCTATGGGGCCACTTAAGCCCTCATGATGGCCGCAGGCTAGGTACATAATGATTTGATGCTGCAGGCGCCCCCCTGAACTCAACTGCATTACTGTCTTCATGATGGTGATACAGTTGAATACTGTGATCAGGGCGGCAGGATTTTGTGCTGTCCTGTGGTATTTGGTTGTGTTGGGACGGTATTCGGCGCAGGACTACAGTATTGCAGGCCCTGCCTACTTTGGTTGTCCACACCTATTTGTTTTGGCCCGTCCTCTGTCATTTTGAACCCACCTACAACATGGAGCCACTTTTAGCTTTTTTCCAGGGCCACTTTAAGTTCCCAATCCGCCCTTCTTGTAACTCCCATAGAAATGAAAGGAGAATTCTGGGAGTTGTAGTTTTAGAACAGCTGGAGTGACGAAGGTTGCTGACCCTAGTCTAGATTTTGTTTAAATGAAGGCTTGAACTCAAAATTAGTTTTAGATTTAATTTACTAAAACCACAAATATTCAAGCAGAAACATTGCAGAAAAATAACAATCAGTTTGTCCAGTCTGCAGCCCTTCTAAGTACCTAAAATAGGTATAGCTTTAGGCGAAGCAGGAGAAACGGCTACTTTGGGGCCTGAACTCAGAAGGGACCCATCCAGGAGAAAGACTGAAATATTTTTTGTTGGAGCCCCCTCAACAGTATTATACAATAACATTATACACAGTGACAGTATATACAGTGACATGATATATGTGTAGGAAATGGACAGAGTGGATGCCGGGCCTGATTTGAAAAAACTATCTTGACTAACCATAGTAGGGGGTTGCACAAGAGGAGGGGATTGAAAAAAAGTTTCTGGGGGGGTCAGAGACCCGTTCAAAAATTTGCTGTGGGGCCCAGTCATTTCTAGTTATGAACTTCTTAATTTCTTTATTTGGTCTCTACTTGGCTTACTGAACACCTTTGCGACCTCCGCTGTACATGTACAGTGGAAGTCAGCACTTTAAAGATGGCGCCCGTTAGCTCATGCAGAGGGTGCCATAGCCACCATTTAAAACAGCAGAAACTTGCGGTGGAGGTATGTGATCAGCCCTAAGGCTGATCACATACATTTAACCCTTCAGATGCCATGGTCAAATGTGACCACGACATCTGAGCAGTTAGGAAGCGGAAGCCGCGTGCTCCCGCTCCCGTAAAAGTGTTCCCCAGCTGAGATTGGGGAAGCTCTGAAGTCTTCAAAACTCTAGAGTTTAAGACAGGCTGTAACCCAGAATTATTACAAGATACAGAAGGTAATGTAAACGTGAAATAAGGAATTGTTTGTAGTCCTGTGCCCATAATGATTTTTGGCACGACACAAGGGCTTTGAACATCACCAGAAATTTGCAGGAAATGCTAGGATTTATGGAGAGTGGTCTCGCTTATTGTAGATAAGCTTGTCAGATGCTGATCATATGGTCACACTGATACAGAATACAATAGTATCTATATTTCCAAATGATCTGACTGATGCATAACCTTTTCTTGGTAATTCCATAGACACACTTGCCTTACAGGGGCTGGATGATTTTTGGGAACATTTTCTAAAAGACCATAAACCATGAATTTGTGTCAGTTACAAATTTTTCATTTATGATATTTTATGGCATATTTGTAATTGAAGATGACCTGCTGCCTACATAAATGCCTTGTAAACATAAACAAATGATGGTCTCCTCCATAAGATGGTATATGGTAGAAGGCTCATGACATACCCACTTGAGCTTTTCCTCAAATGACCTGGCTACAGTTGCTGACCTATGTGTAGATGTCAATCCGTCAGATGCACAGATACAGGTGGCAAAAATAGCCAAAGAAAGCCAAGGAAACATTCACATGACCGCTGCCATATTCTATCCACCACTGGTCTCCAATGTTAACACAAGATTCACACATGGGCAGCAGGGGATCTTCAAGTATGGCTTCAGATATAAATAAAGGTGCATAGTAAGAGCAATTTTTTCAATTAAGTGTAGCCATAATTACATTTATCAGTCCATGCTCTGGGTGCCTTCAGTACCTGCATATGTAGAAGCAGGTGAAGTTAGCGACCACAGAGCAAGTGGTCGTACGCATATATCACATGACCGTCATCATATTCATTCTATGGACATGCTGACTTCCTGTCTCCAATGCTTGCACTCTGCTTACATGAGAATCAGACGGACTTGATCACAAAGCTGGCATCAGATATTAATAAAGGTACTCTTGTAAATTCACAGAAATTCATGGTTTATGGCCAAAAAGGTATCACCTGAATCTGCAGAAGTGCCATACATGTAGAGTTATAGCTTAGCACCTGCTTAGAAGCATTTTACAATATGCCTAGTGCAGAATCCCACTGTTAAGGCAGTGGTTCCCCTGCAAATGGGTTTTCATATGCATTTTGTATATGTATACTGCAATAACATCTGGATAGATTGGAGGCTTGGGCAGAGAAATGGCAGATGAGGTTTAACACTGACGAATGTAAAGTTATGCACATGAGAAGGAATAATGACAAGTCACCCGTACATATTAAATGGTAAAACACTCAGTAACACTGACATGGAAAAGGATCTAGGAATTTTAATAAACAGCAAATTAAGCTGCAAAAAACCAGTGTCAGGCAGCTACTGCCAAGGCCAATAAGATAATGGGTTGCATCAAAAGTGGCATAGATGCCGGTGATGAGAACATAGTCCTACCACTTTACAAATCACTAGTCAGACCACACATGGAGGACTGTGTACAGTTCTGGGCTCCTGTGAACAAGGCAGACATAGCAGAGCTGGAGAGGGTTCAGAGAAGGGCAACTAAAGTAATAACTGGAATGGGGCAACTACAATACCCTGAAAGGTTATCAAAATTAGGGTTATTCACTTTAGAAAAAAGACGACTGAGGGGAGATCTAATAACTATGTATAAATATATCAGGGGTCAGTACAGAGATTTGTCCCATCATCTTTTTATCCCCAGGACTGTGACTGTGACGAGGGGACATCCTCTGTGTCTGGAGGAAAGAAGGTTTGTACACAAACATAGAAAAGGATTCTTCATTGTAAGAGCAGTGAGACTATAGAACTCTCTGCCTGAGGAGGTGGTGATGGTGAGTACAGTAAAGGAATTCAAGAGGGGACTGGATGTATTTCTGGAGTGTAATAATATTACAGGCTACAGCTACTAGAGAGGGGTCGTTGATCCAGGGAGTTATTCTAATTGCCTGATTGGAGTCGGGAACGAATTTTTTCCCCTTAAGTGGGGAAAATTGGCTTCTGCCTCACAGGGTTTTTTTGCCTTCCTCTGGATCAACTTGTAGGAAACAGGCCGAACTGGATGGACAAATGTCTTTTTTCGGTCTTATATACTATTTTACTATGTTACTAACATCAAAATGTGATTTGTCATATACTCATGCATTTTATGTATACTAAAGAGTTAACAGCAGGCCGTAACAAACCAGCCACTAGGTGGGGTTGTATCCTCTTCCCATAGGAAGCAGAGTCAGAGTCTAGACCAGTGATGGGTAACCTTTTAGCGACGAGTGCCCAAACTGCAACCCAAAACCCACTTATTTGTCGAAAGGTGCCAACACGGCAAGTTAACCTGAATACTACAGACCAATATAGTATATCTTCCATGTACTTTATAATTTACCTATAATAGCCTGCTTATATTCAGCGCACTGCCTGTTTTGTTCATAGCTCGCCCTGCGCTGAGGAATGACAGGAAAACTCAAAGGCATATTGGTACACCATAGACTTTTTCCAGGGTGCGGGTGCCCACAGAGAGGGCTCTGAGTGCACGCCTCTGTCACCAGTGCCATAGGTTTGCCACCACTGGTCTAGACTTTGATGGAAGTAGAGCTAGCTGAAACCAGCCCTGGATTAACCTTGCCAGAGATAAGCCAAATGGGTAGAAAAGTGGGTAAAAAGCCAAAGATTTATCTGAGGAGCATGCCAAAGGCAAGGAGGAGGTGTGTGGAGAAATCTTGTGGAGAAAACATTATAGACCTTTGAGCTTCCATATCCACGTGTCTGGGAGAATAAGTCTTTCGGTGCACGGACATAACTGAGGAGCAGATTGGCCATCTGTATAGGAAGATCATCCAGATCCCACAGAGGACATTTATGGCAATGTATAGTGTGAGTAAAGCAACCTGTCCAAAAGGTGCAGAATGTTGCCTGATGTTGGTGTTCGCCCAGTGGTTGCATCACATTGCATTGCTTAGACAGAGGAGTGTAGAACTCCCTCTCCATTCCTTGATGCTCGTGCCAAGGTCAGCTAGAGAACAGTAGTGTGAGGAACATTGCTCCAAAGAGAAAACTGTGCATGTTAACTCTGATTGAAGCCTGTAAGATCCACAGAAATTGCACATGGTGTAAGAACTGCCAGTCCATGCATGCTGAGTACTGTACCTAGTGTACTTGAACTTCATTCTTTAGCAAGGAAATGTTTGACTACAAAACTGCCTCATTATTGTATCCACCGCTAAAGGCATCCTTGCACCTCACAGGACCTCACCATTAAGGGCACCCCAAACCACCATCAGACAGGGGAACCCCAAGACCATGATGTGCACCAAACAGAAGACTGAACAGGAGTGTACATTACTTATTTTAAGCTGTTTTGGCTCTGGATAGTTATTCATCAATTAAGTTCTTTTTAAGATCATTTTGAGTTATAATTTCACTAATGAAGGTTACATTTTTTTGGAGGATGGAATGAAGGATGGAATGTATTTACATAGAAACAGGCACCGCCATTGACTGACAAAAAAGCCCACATATGGGCAGGGGTGTAGCGATAGAAAGTAGAGGTAGAAGTCACACTCAAGCACTGGTGTCTGCGGGGCTGAAAGAATCCTCTGCCATTTAATAAGACACTAGAATTACTAATGACGCGTGGCAGGTGCGGGCCCTGTTACAGACTTCACAATGGGGTCCAGAGGCTCCAAGTACCACCTCTGCAGTGCATATATCATTCTATGGGCATGGAGACTGTCGACTTCTAATGTGTAGATGGCATTTAGATGGTGAACAAAGTGTCTTCTATTACAAAGGTACATTGGTAAGCGGCACAAATTCACAATATTATATGGCCTTTTAACTAATCTTCCTATAAAATGTTTAACTTATTTAAGGCACACATAAAGATTTAATCCTACATTATATTACTTGTGAATGTTTCATAAAATGACAAATTACCACAAAATGACCTCCAATTCTTGTGCAGAATTCCACAGAGGGCATCTTATTCAAAGCAATGAGGAAAAGATCCTGTTATTCAGTAAATGGGCCTTTTCGATTATTCAGAGCAGCTAAAGGGAGACCTCCAGACCTCATCTCATTCATTGTCTTTTATCTGTTTTAACAGCGGCAACAACATTAAAAGAATCAAAATGAATGCTCTGTGAATGTTTTAGATTACAAAGAAAGGAACAATGCTCAGGAAGCTTAGTAATGTGAAGAGCCCATACCTGAACTTCTACAAATTACTGCAAATGCTTCTTTTCTGTGTAATTACAGGATGCTCACAGAAGGCGTACAAATAAGGTATTTCTATTCTTACGTATTTTGGATATGAAAATATGAATTATATCCAATAAACCAAATTAATGTCTTATAAGTAGAGTTGAATGCTTATATAAAATCTATGGCTGTAGCTGTTGAATCGTGATAAAGTTAAGGGGTACATGCAGATGTTACGTCGCGTTTGGCCTAGCTCCCACCAACTTCCGGTGACCGATAGCCACACAGTTTTGTGAGTAAACTGAAGTATTACTTTTAGACCTCTTTTACACAAGCGATACAAACTTATGTCAGGATCTGTTCAGGGAAAAACTGATAGTTTTGCATGCAAATTGAATCAGTTTTATCTGCGATTGCGTTCAGTGCTTTTAGTTTTTTCTGGGGGAATGCAATCAGTTTTTCACATGTTTTTCACACGCGTGAAGAAACACTGAAGAATAACACTCAATACCAATCATTAGTGAAAAATGCATTGCATCCGGATGCCGTCGTTTTAGTATGCAAGCCCCATTCACTTGTATGGAGCCAGGGCTGTGTAAAAAATGCACAATATAGAACATGCTGCTTTTTTTTTTTAAAGCAGAGATGATGCTTGAAAAACGACACTGGTACACAGACCCAATGAAATGACTGGGGCAGGAATTAGTCTGGATGTTATGTATTCGCTACATGCATCAGATCCGGATGGAAAACTCACTCGTGTGACATTTGCCTTAAATTCTGCAGCCACTAACCACTGCATATTTGGCCCCACTTACACTGCAATTTCTGCTAACTCCCTTACCCTATCTGGACAACCCCTTCCTAAAATATAGATACCTTAGTAATGAAATGATCACCATGGGTCCAACTTCCCAGAATTCCATGCATAACAGCACTGATGCTCAGACGACCATTGTAGGGTAAACGTAGTAATTATACAGCCTATTCATTAGTATTACTGGGTTACACTGAGTCCACCAGAGGGAAAGAGCTCTAGCCATGGCTTTCTGAGCCTGCACGTCCTGTTTTGTAGAGATGATATTTTAGATAGCACTGCATACTTTGGGTGCAGTGTTAGTAACCATGTCATAGACACTGGACTGGGGTCGCCCCCTCCTTGCACATTGACCTCTGCACAGGTTACAGAGCATGCTCACAACGCTCTCAACACTGTTGTAAAATGTTCCAGTTGTGAGATATTCTTTTTACTTCATTATAATGGTGCCCCCTGGTGTTTACTTTGTATAGTAATGTCCACTGAGCATGTATGACCACCTTAGCATGTATGATTGAGGTGGCCATACATGCTCAGTTCTATCCTTCACATGGCACTAGCCATATCTACTGTTAGAAGCTGTAACACTTACAGAAAAAGAGCTGCTACAGAAAGGACATACCCCCTGAGTTGTGATAGGGAGAGATCTGCAGTAGAAAGAGCACACTCCCTGAGTAAAGACAGGCCCCCTGAGCTGCCAGCCTAAAGAGAATCTAGCAGAACAGTTGTAGCAATGAATGATCTCCATCTCTGGATCCAGGGATGGTTTCAGCTTTGTTAGAAAAAGAGTGTTGTGTACTATATGATTGAAGGACTTAAAAGGAATGTGTCATCTAAAAACATTTTTATATTAAACAGAATTTTTGGTGTTTTCTTTTTTATTTACCACTAAAAAAAACAAAAACTAAAATCTTGTAGTATTCATATCGGCCACTAGGCCTAAAATATTTTAAGACTTCCTGTGTTTTGAGAGCAGCTACATGGGCTATAGACATAATGGACAGAAAGGGACCTCACTGACTTCTATGGAACAGTCTGTGCAGAGGTCAGGAGGGAGTAGATAAGCTGTAATATCACCTATTGTGGATGATGTGTTCTGTCTTATTTAAACAGAGGTGTTACTTGTCATTGTAATGCTTCCTGTGGTGATAATGATGATAAACTTGATTTACACAATAGGTAATTGTCTGATGACATCTTCCCTTTAAATTAAGAAATAGAAACATCAAAATTCTATGGACGATATTGTTGTCAGCCAAGGGATGTGAAGGTCAGGTCAGCTGTGTGCCTATTGTGAGTAATGCAGGGGAAGAAGCACTAGGACTATGCATGGCTTCCTGAGCTTTCAATAGCACTATACAGAAGAAGAGGGAACGTTTTCATCGCTCTATGGTAAAAGCTAGCTGACAAACGGCACAATATTGTCAATAGTGGAGGCTTTCAGACAAGTTATGCTGGCACAGTACTGTGGCCGGTTACTTGTTCTCTTTTTTTCCGTTTTCAATGCCTTGTGCTATAGACCAGCTGTCTATCTCAGCTTTTAGAGCGCACAGCATGTGCAAGCGGAATATGACCAGAACACCTACTCATAAACATCTGTATCGACCTTTCCTATTTCAAAAGGGAATGAAACACGCTGTGTGATTATATAAGGAACAGCAATGTTCTAGAACATATTTTATTACAAAGAATTACTGAATGTTAAAGCTGATTTAAATCTATTGTGACATGTTATTGCATCTGATATAAGTAAAACTAAAATACATTCACCTTAGCTTTTCGTTAAACACATTGGGGGTCATCTGCTAGGACTCCTACACCAGAAACTGGCATTTAAAAAAGTTGCAAGCACTTTGATTGACAGGGCCAGGTGTGATTATGTTTAGACTGCCTGTCCTTGCCAATCAAAATGCAGAGGGCGTGGCAGCAGAAAAGAAAGCGGAGCCTACAGCTGTAACCCCCCTAGTTGCTCCTAGAGGTCCATTTGCATATATTAAAACTTCATTTTTCTCAGCAATGTGGGCACATATGAACATGGGACCGACACAGATGCCTTCAGCTGCCAAGCGCACGTGCAACAGGTCAGACAGTATAATAGCTCTAAATCCGCTGAAGATGCCCATTAATTTATGACCGAGCCTCCTCAGAAATTAAGGGCATCCTCCCAATTTGCAAGGATATCAAAATCAGCATATCACACTCACCAGTCTTTGATAAATGACCTCCTATGTATTGTTTCATGTATGAATAATTTTCTGGAATCTAGATCCTTATTATAAAATGTTCTGGAAACCTGTAACCAGATCACAGGGGTGGACACAATGAAGCCCTGCATTATGTAGCATCAGCAGCTTCCTATGTAATCCAGTCTCCAATAACCCCTTCAAGCGACAGCCAGTTTGGACAAAATGCCAGAGCCCCATTTTTCAAATCTGACACGTGTCAATTTATCTGGTAATAGGTTTGCTTTTACTTATCCAAGCCATTCTGAGACTGTTTTCTCGTGATACATCATAATTCATGTGAGTGGTGAATTTGAGTTGATACTTTTTACTTTTATGCATTTAAAAAAAAATCCCATTTTCAAAATTTGAAATTCTCCGCTCTTAAGACAGATAGTGAATAGTGATACTTCATAAAATAGTTATTACTTTACATTCACCATATGTCTACTTTATGTTTGCATCATTTTGTAAATGTCATTTTATTTTATCAGGAAGTTAGAAGGCTTAGAAGTTTTGAAACAAATTTTTACATTTTTAAGAAAAATTGCCAAAACACACTTTTTTAAGGTGCAGTTCAATTATGAAGTCACTTTGTGGGGCTTACATAGTAGAAACCACACATAAATGGCCGCATGTTAGATACTAAACCCCTCAAGTTATTCAAAACTGATTTTACTAAATTGGTCAACCCTTTAGATGTTCCACAAGAATTAAAGCAAAATGGAGGGGACATTTTAAACTTTCATTTTTTTGTGAAGATTTTCCATTTTAATCAATTTTTCTTGTGACACAGCAATGGTTAAGAGCCAAACAAACCTCAATATTTATTACCCTGATTCTGCAGTTTACAGAAACACCATGTGGTCGTAAACAGCGGTATGGGCGCATGGCAGGGTGCAGAAGGAAAGGAGTGCCATAGTGTTAAAGGAGGGCAGATTTTGCTGGACTGGTTTTCAGGTCACATTTGAAATGACCATGAGGTACCCTTAGAAAGAAAACCCCAAAAAGTGACCCCATTTTAGAAACTACACCCCTCAAGGAATAAATCTAGGGGTGAAGTTAATGCTTTGACCCAACAAGTGTTTCATAGAATTCAGAAACGCGTGGCTGTGAAAATGAAAAATTAACTTTTATTTCTAATATAATGTTGCTTTAGCCCCAAATTATTTATTTTCACAAAGGCTAACAGGAGATAATGCACCCCACACTTTGTTATACATTTTTTCCTAAATACGGCAACACCATAAATGTGGTCGTAAACTGCTGTTCGGGGGCATGGCAACATTCAGAAGAGAAGAAGCGGCATCTGGATTTTCTAACATCGTAATTTGCAGAAATTGTTTTAGGGGCCATAACATTTTTATTTTTTCACCAATGTAGCTGTGTGGGGGCTTGTTTTTATTGGATTTTTTTGGGGTACATACATCTTTTTGATCACCTGTTATTAAAAATATTGTACATGTGAATAGGGTAAAAATAGCAATTGTGTCAGTGCTTTTTTTTTTTTTATGGGGTTCCTCTTGTGGTAAATATGATATGATAATTTTATTCTGTGGTTTGATATGGTTATGTTGATACCAAATTTATATAGTTTTTTTATGTTTTACTACTTTTTCAGCATAAAATCACTTTTGTTACAAATAAATAATATTTTGCATCACCATGTATTAAAATACAGTAAAATATAGAAATGATCGGCACTCAATATCTGGAACTCATAAGTCGCAAGTATAGTTAAAATATAAAATAACTATTTATTAATATACCCAAAAATGAATATACCCAAAAATTAATTAGAACAATGAGACAAAGTTAAAATAGGATAAAAAACAACATCAGTCCATCAATTCATAGTACATGATGCATGCTTTGCCATAAAGGGTTAATGTAATGTTGCATAGACATCGAAGTCTGCCTGTTTGTGTAGCCAAAGCTTAATATTGCCAAACAATTAGTTCATATCCTCATATTTTGTCCACTAGATTACAATTAATCCATAAAGTTATGTGGTCTGATGATTCCCTTTCAGTAACTGTAAGAAGAAGGTCCGCGGGTCATAATATCACAAATGCATTGCACAGAACTGTCCTATAAAATAGCAGCCGATATAGTAATTTGAATGACAGCAGATAAACCGTGGATTACCAGATGTGGCTCTCCCTATTATGCACTCAGAGCAGAGATACAGTCATTTACATGGACTCAGCGTTTTAGCCGGCAATTCTTCTTCGGTCCCGACCACGGCGTCCCACGTGTCAGGCCGCTGCATGGAGGAGTCTTACCTCTCGGTACGTCCTTACTCTGTATCACGCACTGGGATGCCTGTGGTCTTTGTTCCAGCGTTCTCCACTGTGCTGCCCGATGTGTCCGGCTGCTTACTTTGTCTGATGCTGATGCAGGAAAAAACTTATATCGGAGTGTTCCGTACTGGGATGGATAAATCACTCCAGTCCAAGATACATAATCCAATAGAGATATCGGGGGTCCTTCAAAGCCAAACGCGTTTCGGGGCTCTGACTGTACCCTTCCTCAATGGTAGAAACCCCCAGCTCATCAGTTCACGCTTTTTAAGTTCTCTGTCCCCATTGCTCCTAAGTCATATGGAAAAACCGGACCGGATCCATATTGAGAGCAAACAATGAGTATATCATTGCTGGCAGGAATACATGATGATTTTTAAATAGGATTAATTGAGGATCATTCCTGACATTTTACTCATAAAGACTTATTCATATGGAATGTATGTGAACATATTGAATCGGAATAGGCCATAATTAAAACATGCATATTGAATCATAATAGACCATAATTCAAAAATAAAAGATATGTATACATTTTTTTTTAAAAGATATTCTCAATTATGAGCACCAATATTTCCATATTCCTATATAAATGAAATATAAAATAGATGAAATTACATGTATCTCGGTATTCTAATCAATTCAGCAGCAGTATTGAAATAATTTTTTATGTTCTTTATATATATAAAATACTAAAATGCAGGTAGTCACTCAATAAATACTATATCTAAACATTTTTATATGGGATTAATAGAGGAATCAAGGAAAATATACAACATATAAAAAATGTATGAAAAGGAACATTTACAAATCTTCATATTTCCTAGAGGTATGTGTAGTAATAAAGGAAGGGCAGGCTCACCGCCGGCAGGAGGTCAGAGAGACATATAATGAACCTGGCCTCCAGTCAGTGAGTGAGCCCGCTCCCCAAAAAGACCCTTCTCACAAAAAGACCAAAATTAAATCCCCTTGGTACTAATGTGTTTAGAGTCAAGATGCATTTTTTACTTGGTCTTGACATTTGACTAACGTTAACTCCCCCTCCAATGTATATCTACTTTTTTCACAGCTACTAAAAATAGACCTGTAGGATCTTTGTTATGAACTTCCTTAAAATGATGGGACAATGTATGTTTTTCATATCCGCTTTTAATATTCGCGATATGTTCTGAAATACGCTTTTTAAATGTTCTCTTAGTCCTCCCCACATACTGTTTGTTGCAGGGGCATTAGACTATATATATGACATTAGTTGAATTACAAGTTAAACACTCTTTAATGGTATGTGTATATGAGCTGGTTGTTGATTTAATTCTAGTTTTTACTTTGGAAGGTCGTAATGTGACAGTTGGAACATCTTCCACATCTACAAAAAACAGTAAGTTTTGTCAAATTATGAATCAAATTTTTCTTCCTCTGTATATTTTTGACAGTTGGAGCTATCTGAAGACCGAGATTTGGAGCTCTCGTGAATGTGATACATGGTAATGATGATTTTGCGTATCTCTTTATGTTTCGCATTATATGGCAAAATGAAACGTATGTCACTGTCTCCCTGTTTGTCAACTGTTGTATTTTTGATGAATTCTTGTCTTTTCAGTTTGCGTACTTTATCTAAAGTGTTATCTATAGTTGTTATTGGGTACTGTTTGTCAAGAAATTGCTGTTTCATTTTAGTGGCTTCAGTTTCAAAATCCTTCTCTTTTGTACAATTTCTTTTAATTTGTCGAAACTGGCCAAATGGTATATTAAGGAGCCAGTTCGGCAAATGACAACTATAAAAAGATATGTAACTAGAGTTGAGGGAACACCTGGATGTTTTTGGTCAAGCTTCACGACAATGTTCGGCCGATCCGAACTTGACCCGAACTTGACCCCAAACCCGAATCCCATTGAAGTCAATGGAGACCCAAACTTTTGAGCACTAAAAAGGCTGTAAAATAGACCTGGAAAGGGCTAGAGGGCTGCAAAAGGCATCAACATGTAGGTAAATCCCCTGCAAACAAATGTGGATAGGGAAATGACTTAAAATAAAATTAAATAAATAAAAATTAACCAATATCAATCGGCAACTTTGAGGAGGAGGTAGAATAGGAGGTTGGGGTGGCGTCAGGTGGGAATGCTATGGGAGTTGAAGTTCTCATCACAGCCAAAAAGGATTCATGTCTGCCTGCAGTGCCACAGGCCTCACTCACAGACTCAGGCCAATGGCAACCATACATGGGAGTTGAAGTTGTCATCACAGCCAAGAAGGAATCATGTCTGCTTGCAGGGCCACAGGCCTCATTCAAACATTCAGGCCCACGGGACCCACAAAGAAGACAGTTAAAATCACGCCAAGACAGTATTGATTTAACCCAGTAGTGCCACAGACCTGATTCACTAATTCAGGACCATGGCACACGCAAAGAGGAGAGCGGTCCCATAACAGCAACACAGGCCTCAGGTCAACCTGCAATGGAACAGGTCATTATCATTTATGTAGGCCCCTGACACCCAGACAGAGGAGAGGTCATTTGACAGTAAAAAGAGTTTAATGTCTCCCACCAATGCAGCAAGCGATGAAACAAAATATAGGCCCCTGACAACCAGACAATGGGGCGGTCATTTGATAGTCTAAAAAGTTTAATGTCTCCCACCAATGCAGCAAGTGATGAAACAAAATATAGGTCCCTGACAACCAGACAATGAGGCGGTCATTTGACAGTCTAAAGAGTTTAATGTCTCCCACCAATGCAGCAAGCGATGAAACAAAATATAGGCCCCTGACAACCAGACAATGTAGAGGTCATTTGACAGTCTAAAGAGTTTAATGTCTCCCATCAATACAGCAAGCGATGAAACAAAATATAGGCCCCTGACAACCAGACAATGGGGCAATCATTTGACAGTAGAAAGAGGATAATGTCACCCACCAAAGCAACAGGTCATTATCTGAAATGTAGGCCCCTGGCACCCAGACAGAGGAGAAAGGTCCCATAGCAGAAAATCAGGCTTCATGTCACCCAGCAATGGAAAAGGCCACTTTCAGTTATTTAGGCCCCAGCAGCCAGACAGAGGAGAGAGGTCCCTTAGCAGAAAATCAAGCTTGATGTCACCCGCCAAAGCAGCAGGTGATTAACAGAATTTTAGGCCCCTGACACCCAGACAGAGGAGAGGTTCATTCAACTTGGGGTTGCCCCCAAAATAATGGTACAATTAAAAAACTGAGGATTCAATAAAGAAGTGCCCTGGAGTACAAGAATGTATGGTTGAGGGCGAGGCAGTTATAAATGTCTATTCTGCACAAGGTACGGACAAGTCCTGTGGGATCCATGCCTGGTTCATTTTAATAAACGTGAGCTTGTCCATGTTGGCTGTGGAGAGTCGGCTGCGTTTGTCTGTAATGACGCCCCCTGCCGTGCTAAATACAGGTTCAGACAATACACTGGCCGTAGGGCAGGCCAGCACCTTCAAGGCATAAAGGGCAAGCTCTGGCCATGTGGACAATTTGGAGACCCAGAAGTTGAATGGGGCAGAACCATCAGTCAGTACATGGAGGCGTGTGCACACGTACTGTTCCACCATGTTGTTGAAATGCTGCCTCCTGCTAACACGTTCCCTATCAGCTGGTGGTGCAGTTTGATGTGGTGCGGTGACAAAACTTTTCCACATCTCGGCCGTGCTAACCCTGCTGTCTGAGGAACTGGCCGTGACACATCTGCGTTGGCGACCTCTTCCTCCTACTCCTCCGCCTCAGCCTTCGCCTTGTGCTTCCACTTGTCCCCCGTGTCAGTTGGGAATGCCCTCAGGAGCACGTCTACCAGCGTGCTCTTGTAGTCACGCATCTTCCTATCATGCTCCAGTGCGGGAATTAAGGTGGGCATGTTGTCCAGCAGGGTGGCAACCCAGTAGTCAACACAAGTTAAAATGTGGGCGACTCTGCTGTCGTTGCGCAGGCACTGCAGCATGTAGTCGCTTATGTGTGCCAGGCTGCCCAGAGGTAACAATAAGCTGTCCTCTGTAGGTGGTGTATTGTCTGTGTCATCCGTATCCCACCAACCACGCTCCAGTCATGGCCCTGAGCTGCATAGAGTGCCACCCTGCAGTGAAACCGGTTCCTCCTCCTCCTCTATCTCATCCACCAGAAGTGTGCCCTGGCTGTCCACATGTGTACCTTGCCTCTGCTGGTGCAGGAACCCACCCTTTGAGCCACTTCTGTATGACCTGCCTGAAACCCTGTAAAAATGGCCCCTCTTCCTCCTCCTCCTGTGCCGCATCCTCTTCCATCATGGCCGTAATATTTTTTTCAAGGAGACATAGAAGGGGTATTGTAATGCTAACAACAGCGTCATCAGCACTGGCCATGTTGGTTGAGTACTCCAAAGACTGCAAGAAGGTACACAGGTCTCGCATGCAGACCCAGTCACTGGTGGTGAAGTGGTGCTTATCCGCAGAGCGACTGACCCATGAATACTGCATCTAAAACTCCACTCTCGCCCGCTGCTGCTCACACAGTCTCTCCAGCATATATAAGGTGGAGTTCCACCTGGTGCGCATGTCGCATATGAGGCGGTGAGCAGGAAGGCCGAAGTTACTCTGCAGCGCAGACAGGCGAGCAGCAGCAGGTTGAGAATGCCGAAAGCGCGCACATACGGACCGCACTTTCAGGAGCAGCTCTGACATGTCTAGGTAGTTTTAAGGAAACTTCTGCACCACTAGATTCAGCACATGCGCCAGGCAAGGGATGTGCGTCAAACCGACTAGTCCCAGAGCTGCAACGACATTTCGCCCATTATCGCACACCACCAGGCCGGGCTTGAGGCTCACCGGCAGCAACCACTCATCAGTCTGCTGTTCTATGCCCCTCCAAAGCTCCTGTGCGGTGTGGGGTTTGTCACCCAAACACATGAGTTTTAAAATCGCCTGCTGACGTTTACCCCGGGCTGTGCTGAAGTTGGAGGTGAGGTTCTTTCGATGACCGGATGTGGGGGTGATAGAAAAGGAGTAGGAGGAGGAGGAGGATGATGCAGAGTAGGAGGAGTAAGACACAGGAGGCAACAAATAATGCCCTGCGATCTTCGGTGGTAGAAGGACATGCGCCAAACAGCTATCCACCTTGGGCCCATCCGCCACTACGTTTACCCAGTGTGCAGTTAAGGAGATATAGTGGCCCTGGCCATGCTTACTGGTCCATGTATCTGTGGTTATGTGGACCTTGCCACAGATGGCGTTGCGTAGCGCACACTTGATTTTATCCTCCACTTGGTTGTGCAGGGAAGGGACGGCTCATCTGGAAAAGTAGTGGCGGCTGGAAACAACGTACTGGGGAACAGCCACCACCATCAGCTGTTTGAAACAGTCTGTCTCCACCAGACGGAATGACAGCATTTCAAAGCCAAGTAATTTTGAAATGCTGGCATTCAGGGCCATGGCTCGAGGGTGGGTAGGTGGGTATTTCCTCCTTCTCTCCAATGTTTGGGAGATGGACAGCTGAATGATGCTGTGTGACATGGGGGAGATGCTTGGTGATGGTGTCGTATGTGGTGGTGTTGGTGGAACATCCTCTGTTTGCTGGTCGCGCCAGTAGCAGAAGAGGGAGCAGGAGGAGCATGAGCGAGTTCCTTGTTTTTAAGGTGTTTACTCCACTGCAGTTAATGCTTTACATGTAGATGCCTTGTCATGCAGGTTGTGCTCAGGTTAAGAACGTTTATGCCTCACTTCAGGCGCTGATGGCACAACATGCAAACCACTCGTGTCTTGTCATCAGGACATAGTGTGATGAACTGCCCGCCAATGAACTCCTTGGAGCAGGCCTTGGTGTGCATGGTGCCTGGGTGCGGTGGACAGTAGCAGACATACTGTCTCTGGAACAGCCGCTGCATTTTTGCACCCTGCTCCCTCTTTTGCTGTGCTGTTGCCTCTGTGTGACCACCGCCGCTTCCTCAGAACTGCACGCCTCACTAGCAAGACCTTCAGTCCAGTCTGGGTCTAGTACTTCATCATCCTCCACATCATCTTCCACCCATTCATGACTCCTGCCCTCCTCGTCGGTCTGCACATGGCAGAAAGCCACAGCAGTTGGCACCTGTGTTTCGTTATCATCAGATACGTTTTGTGGATGTATTCTCATGCTTTCTGCAGAGGACTGGGTGTTAGATACTGTGAAGGAACTGGAGGCACTGTCAGCCACCCAATCTACTATTGCCTGTACATGTTCTGGCTTCACCATCTGTAGAGCGGCATTTGGGCCCTTTTAAATAACGCTGCAGATTCTGTCGCCTACTTGCACCAGAGGAAGGTGTTTGACTTGGAGCGGTAGTTGGCGCCGAACGGTCCTCTCCCAGCAACAGGAGCTCCACCAACACCACCACGACCATCCCCACGTCCCTTATTTGATGTTCTCCTCATTATTTGCGTTCACCCAACAAGCTGAAAGATTGGTCTCTCTCTGGTGTCAATTTACCTGCCACTAGTCGACAATTACGTTCGCTAAGGCAGTGCCCGTGTCATAAAAATGCTCTGTGGACCCAGAATAATGTTTTTTGTGCCCAAATTAAAATACACAGATTCTCAATTTTTATATGCGGAAATGTAAAACATTTATTGGGTACGCTGTATGGACAAGTGGTTTGTGGAACAAGAACAAGTATTTTTGTAATATAATACAGAAAATAAGTATTTCACTGCTGTATATTGAAATTAATTATTTATACGCCGGATGCACAACTGTTTTTTGGGGGCCTAAAACACGTATTTTTTCAATAAAACCCCAAAATGCAGCTTTTAACTGCTGTACATTAACAGTAGATATTTATACTATGTATAGACACCAGATTTGTGGACCCAGAACACGGATTTGGTCACCAAAAATCACAAATGCAGTATTATACTGTTATAAATTGGAAAAATGTATTTAAACGACGGATGCCCAACAGTTTTTTCGGCCTAAAACACAGCTATTTTCAATAAAACCCCAAAATGCAGATATTTATACCATGTATGTACAACTGCTTTGTGAAGCAAGAATATTGCTTTTTTCACACAAAAAAGAATAATGCACTATTTCTCAGCTGTAATGTAAAATCGGTATTTAAGCGATATATATTTCAAGATGCTCTGTGGATCAGGATTACTACTCTTTTGTCAAAAAAATACACTTATGCTGTATTTCACAGCAGCAATGTAAAATAGGTCGTTGTAATGGATATTTCAGACTGTTTGGTGGACCTTAAATAATGGACCTTTTTTTTCTATAAAAAACCAAGAAGCACTATTTCCATGCAGAAATATAAAATATGTCGTTGGACGGTGTGTGCAGAACTGTTTTGTGGACAAGCATACGGTTTTTCCCCCAAAATTACACGGATTCTCTATTTCACCGCAGACATGTCAAATATATATTTTGGCGGTGTAAAATAGGCTTAATGGATCAGGATGACCACTTTTTTAAAACTAAAATACACTGATGCACTATTTGGTAGCTGAAATAGAATATACGGTTTAGTGCATAGTATACAAAAGTGCTCGGTGGCACCAAAGAGCCCAGGCTAGACAAATGGACTATGTCACGGCTTTTGTCACCAAAATTCACAAATGCAGTTTTTCACTGCTGTAAATTAAATGTAGGTATTTATACCGTGTATGCACTATTTCTCAGCTGTAATGTGAAATCGGTATTTAACCGCCTGCCGACCGCCTAACGCAGGGCTGCGTCCAGGCGGCGGCAGGCTTGTTCCTCTTTGACACGTCGGCGCATCATCTCGCGAGAGGCGAGATTTGCTGTGAACACGCGCGTTTTGTTAACAGCGTCTGATATACCTGCTCTGGTGGTCCCATTTGCTGGGATCGACCACCAGAGGACCAGGTAGCTATGTAAAGTAGCACCAAGCACCACACTACCCCCCCTGTCACTTATTAACCCCTTGTTAACCCCTGATCACCCCATATAGACTCCCTGATCACCCCCCTGTCACTGATCACCCCCCTGTAAGGCTCCATTCACATGTCCATATGTGTTTTGCGGATCCACGGATCCGGGGATCCGCAAAACACGGACACCGGCAATGTGCTTTCCGCATTTTGCAGATCCGCACATTGCCAGAACTATATAAAAAATGCCTTTTCTTGTCCGCAATTGCGGACAAGAATAGGACATGTTCTATATTTTTGCAGAACGCAAGTGCAGACCCAATTCCGGATCCGAGCGGGACAAAGTCTGTCCCTATAGAAATGAATGGGTCCGCAATTCCGTTCCGCAAACAGAATTGCGGACTTGTGAATGGGGCATAAGGGTCCCTTATCAAAGCCAGTTAGTTAGCTACTTGTTAGGTAGTTAGCGCCCAGCCCACCGCACCGCAGTCACTGATTTTGGCAGAGATTTTTTCATCCACATCGATCGATGCGAATGAAAAAATCTGTGCCGTTCATTTGGTATCGCCGTACTCAGGAGAAGTAGGGCAATGAGTTTTGGGGTGTATTTTTATATATACCCATACTTTGTGTGAGAAATATCGCTGTAAACGACAACTTTTTTTTTTTTTTTTATACAAAGTTGTCAATTTACAGAGATATTTCTCTCACCCAACATGGGTATATGTAAAAATACACCCCAAAACACATTGCCCTACTTCTCCTGAGTACGGCGATACCACATGAGTGACACTTTTTTGCAGCCAAGATGCGCAAAGGGGCCCTAATTCCAATGAGTACCTTTAGGATTTCACAGGGCATTTTTACGCATTTGGATTCTCACACTTTGGGGCCCCTAAAATGCCAGGGCAGTATAAATACCCCACATGTGACCCCATTTTGGAAAGAAGACACCCCAAGGTATTCCGTGAGGGGCATGTCGAGTTCACAGAAATTTTTTTTTTTTGGCACAAGTTAGCGGAAATTGATATTTTTTACTTTTTTTATTTTTGTTTTTTACAAAGTCTCATATTCCACAAACTTCTCTAAAGCGTGAGAAGAAGTCTGGAATCTAAATGCGTAAAAATGCCCTGTGAAATCCTAAAGGTACTCATTGGAATTTGGGCCCCTTTGTGTACCCAGGCTGCAAAAAAGTGTCACACATGTGGTATCGCCGTACTCAGGAGAAGTAGGGCAATGTGTTTGGGGTGTATTTTTACATATACCCATGCTGGATGTGAGAAATATCTCTGTAAATGACAACTTTTAATTTTTTTATACAAAGTTGTCAGTTTACAGAGATATTTCTCTCACCCAACATGGGTATATGTAAAAATACACCCAAAACACATTGCCCTACTTCTCCTGAGTACGGCGATACCACATGAGTGACACTTTTTGCAGCCTGGGTGCACAAGGGGCCCAAATTCCAACGAGTACCTTTAGGTTTTACAGGGATGCTCACAATTTAGCCCCGCCCAAAATGCCAGAACAGTAAACACACCCCACAAATGACCCCATTTTCGGAAAGTAGACACCCCAAGGTATTCACTGAGGGGCATAGTGAGTCCGTGGGAGATTTTTTTTTGCCAGAAGTTAGCAGAAATGGAAACTTTATTATTATTTTTTCCTCAGAAAGTGTCATTTTCCGCTAACTTGTGAAAAAATGAAATGATACATGAACTCACCATGCCCCTCCGCGAATACTTTGGGGTGTCTTCTTTCTAAAATGGTGTCATTTGGGGGTATTTATACTATCCTGGCATTCTAGCACCTGAAGAAACATGACAGGTGCTCAGAAGTCAGAGCTGCTTCAAAATGCGGAAATTCACTTTTTGCACCATAGTTTGTAAACGCTATAACTTTTACCCAAACCAATAAATATACACTTATTGGATTTTTTTTTATCAAAGACATGTAGAACAATAAATTTATAGAAAATTTTATATAGAAATGTAGTTTATTTTGAAAAATTTTACAACAGAAAGTGAAAAATGTCATTTTTTTGCAAAAATTTCGGTCATTCTTGATTAATAGCAAAAAAAGTAAAAATGTCAGCAGCAATGAAATACCACCAAATGAAAGCTCTATTAGTGAGAAGAAAAGGAGGTAAAATTCATTTGGGTGGTAAGTTGCATGACGGAGCAATAAACGGTAAAAGTAGTGTAGTGCAGAATTGTAAAAAGTGGCCTGGTAATTAAGGGTGTTTAAGCTAGGGGGGCTGAAGTGATTAAGCGGTGTATTTCAAGATGCTCTGTGGATCAGGATTACCACTCTTTTGTAAAAAAAAAAAATACACTTATGCTGTATTTCACAGCAGCAATGTAAAATAGATGGTTGTAATGTGTCTTTCAGACTGTTTGGTGGACTGAATTTGCCTAACTGGGGGCAAATTTGGTGCCCATGGCAGTTCCTCGTACCTGGAGGTAGTACTCGTTCATCAAAATACAAATAATTATGCGAGAGAATATATAACACTGCCTCTGCTATGAAATTGATCTGTTCCTGTGGCATAGAACTGTTGGCCATTAGTTGTTTCTTTATGGCTTCTATACCATGCTTGTGATCAATGATGGTGTACAGAGACTGTAAATCCAAAGTTTCGATAATCCATTCTGGTTCAACTGCCAAATTCTCAACTATTTCAATAATTTGAGTTATATCCTCGATATAAGATTTTGTTTGTTTAACCGCCGATTGTAAATGTTTATCAATATACTCTGAAAGAATGGTGGTTAGTGAGTTGATGCCAGAAATAATTGGACGGCCTGGGGGATTTAGTGTTTTTTTTTGGATTTTTGGCAGACAATAAAAAACGGGAAGCCTTTGTTGTGTGTTAGTAATGTATGAGGCTTCTTCCTCAGTTAGGATACCTGCATCTAACCCTTTCTCACATAATTCAGTGAGTTGTGTATAATATTCCTTCACTGGGTTAGTAATTAATTTAATATAGGTTGAGGTGTCAGATACATAATTTTCTGTATTTAGGATGACAGTAGCACCACCTTTGTCCGCCGGATGGATGGTTATTCCTTCATTTGTCTGTAATTGTTTTATGGCCTCTCTTTCAGAATTATTTAAATTGTATGCTCTATGATGTATAGTATATTTCATTTTCCTAATGTCCTGTTCAACGCATTGTCGAAATGTAGCTATTTCCTGGCTGATTTCATTTATAGGATAGTTTTTGGATTTACATTTTCAATTTGTGTGTTGAAAGTCAGATTTTGTAGAGGTATTTTAGATAATAGGAATTTTTAGAAAATATTTCTGCCCCTCCTTTATTACTACACAGACCTCTAGGAAATATGAAGAATTGTAAATTCATAAATTTTTTATATTTTGTATATTTTCCTTTGCAGGGCAGCCACCAGGCCGCTACCCCCTTTAGTAGTCCCAGTGTGGTTGACAGCTGACTGAAGGGGGTCAAGGACACTGGTACAGGGTACCAAGGAATTAGGCAAACTAGTAGTCAGAAATAGGCCAAGGTCAGGGCAGGCAAAGTTCTCGCGTGAAACAGTCCAAAGGTCAGGGCCAGCAGTACATAGTCAGTACGGTGATCAAGCACAGATCAGGTGGCAGAGAGTCAGCCTCCAGGAATCATGCAGATGTTGGTACATGGGCAGGCAAACAGACTAGAGCACACCATCACAGGCTTTAGTAGGCTAGTAAGTATATTGCTCAGACAGAATGATATAAACAGCGCCACATAAAAGCAGAAGCAGCCGCACATAGAATCAAAGTAGGGTCCCTTTCATTACTGAAGAATGAGGTGAGGTTCAAATCAGAATCCATGTCTAATTGAGCAGGGTTCAAAAGATGAGTGGGCGTCCCCTAGCCAGTATGCCTGCTACTGCCCACCACACCCAGGGACTGAGCACACCAAACGCCAGCTCCAAGGAGTTCCCTGGCGTGGCAGTTTTTCAGACAATGTGCTGACGACAAGATGTGAGTGGTTTCAACGCTGTGCAATCAGAGCCTTAAGCGAAGCATAAATGTTCTAAACCTGAGCACCACCTGCTTGACCAGGCATCTAAATGAAAAGCACGAGCTGCAGTGGAGTACACACCTCAAAAGCCAAGAAAGATCTCAGGCTCCTCCTGCTCCCTCTTCTGCTGCAGTCTCGGCATCTTCCCCCCCTCTGGAGTGACAGTGGCACCTGCCACCCCGTAAACAGAGGATGTGGCAGCAACAGCACCACCTCCACCACTGTCACCAATCATCTCCACACTGTCCCATGGAAGCGTTTCTCACTGGAGAAAAAGAGGAAGTATTCCCCTACCCACCAGCGATCCCTGGACCTAAATGACAGCATTTCAAAATTCCTGGCCTTTGAAATGCTGCCATTCTGTCTGGTGGAGACGGACACTTTTAAAAACCTTATGGTGGTGGCTTTCCCACAGTATGTGGTTCCCAGCCACCACTCCTTTACAGGTAAGCCATCCCTGCCCTGCAAAACTAAGTGGCAAACAAAATCAGGTGTGCACTGTGCAACGCCATCTATGGCAGGGTCCACATAACCACCCATACGTTGACCAATAAGCACAGGCAGGGAAGTTGTATCTCCCTGACAGCAGACTGGGTAAATACAGTGGCGGCTGGGCCTGAGGTGGATAGCAGTTTGGCGCATGTCTTTCCGCCACCAAAGATTGCAAGACGTTTCTCATTGCCTCCTGTTTCCTCCGCTTCCTCCTCTACTGCTTCCTCATCCGGTCAGCGTAACACCTTCACCACCAACTTCAGCACAGCCAGGGGGAAATGATAGCAGGCTGTTTTGAAACTCATCTGTTTGGGTTGAAAAACCACACCTCGCAGGAGCTGTGGACGGGCGTGGAACAACCAGGGCTGGCCTTAGGTGTTCAGGCGCCCTGTGTGAGATAATCTTGTAGCCCCCTTATGTGCAAGTAGCCCCCCCCCCTTATCATCTGCCAGTAGTCCCCTCTTATCATGTGCCAGTAGCCCCCACCCTATTATGTTCTAGTATTGTACAAAAAAAAACACTTATACTTACCTCCATGTCAGTGATGCGATGCAGGCCTCTTCCGGCCTGTGTCCCTTGCTGTATGGCTCCGGCGGCACGATAATGTCATCGCGGCGGCTGCACCGGCCTCTGATAGGCTGCCGGCGAAGTGGCGAACAAAATCAGGTGTGCACTGTGTAACGCCATCTATGGCAGGGTCCACATAACCACCGATACGTGGACCAATAAGCATGGCTGGAAAGTTGCATATGACAGCAGACTGGCTAAATACAGTGGCGGCTGGGCCTGAGGCAGATAGCAGTTTGGCTCATGTCCTTCCGCCACTGAGGATTGCAGGACGTTTCTCATTGCCTCCTGTTTTCACCCCTTCCTCCTCTACCGCTTCCTCATCTGGTCAGCGTAACACCTTCACCACGAACTTCAGCACAGCCAGGGGGAAATGATAGCAGGCTGTTTTGAAACTCCTCTGTTTGGGGGGAAAAACCCACACCTAGCAGGAGCTGTGGATGGGCGTGGAACAACCAGTGCTTGCCTTAGGTGTTCAGGTGCCCTGTACGAGATAATCTTGTAGCCCTCTTATGTGCCAGTAGCACCCCCCTTATCATCTGCCAGTAGTCCCCCCTTATCATGTGACAGTAGCCCCCACCCTATCATGTTCCAGTATTGTACAAAAAAACACTTATACTTACCTCCATTTCAGTGATGCGATGCAGGCCTCTTCTGGCCTGTGTCCCTTGCTGTACGGCTCCGGTGGCACGATAATGTCATCGCGACGCCTGCACCGGTCTCTGATAGGCTGCCGGCCAAGTGGCAAACAAAATCAGGTGTGCACTGTGCAATGCCATCTATGACAGGGTCCACATAACCACCGATACGTGGACCAATAAGCACGGGCAGGGAAGTTGTATCTCCCTGACAGCAGACTGGGTAAATACAGTGGCGGCTGGGCCTGAGGCGGATAGCAGTTTGGTGCATGTCCTTCCGCCACCGAGGATTTCTGGACGTTTCTCATTGCCTCCTGTTTCCTCCGCTTCCTTCTCTACCGCTTCCTCATCCGGTCAGCGTAACACCTTCACCACCAACCTTAGCACAGCCAGGGGGAACTTATAGGAATAGGGAGGGGACACGCCTCTCCCTCCTCTGCCGCAGCACAGACATCTGTATCGCCGTCCTGAGGACGGCGATACAGATGACTATGGAGATGAGCACAATGGAAGCTCTCATCTCCTGCTGTGCCCTGCCGCCGGCCACCCCCACTTGTCACCAGGGCCATGGCAGGCCAGTCCGACCCTGGTAGCCTGTGGCATCTGTGAGCTGTGTTGGCCGCCAGGCGCCCCTGTTGCCATGCACTCCCCAAAGGCAGGCCCTGGGAACAACAGACCGATGAGTGGTTGGTGCCACTTAGCCTCAAGCCCGGCCTGGCGGTGTGCGATAATGGGAGAAATCTCATAGCAGATGTGGGCCTAGACGGTTTGATGCACATCCCTTGCGTGGAGTATGTGCTGAATTTGGTAATGCAGAGTTCCTGAAAAATTACCCCAATATATCAGGGCTGCTGCAGAAAGTGTGGGCATCTGTGCGCGCTTTTGGCGTTCTCACCCTGCTGCTGCTCGCCTGTCTGCGCTGTAGCGTAACTTCGACCTTCGCGCTCACCGCTTCATATGCGACATACCCACAAGGTGGAACTCCACCTTGCACATTCTGGAGAGACTGTGCGAGCAGCAGCAGGCGATAGTGGAGTTTCAACTGCAGCACGCAAGGGTGAGTTGCTCTGAGGAACAGCACCACTTCACCACCAACGAGTGGGCCTCCATTCAGGACACGTGTGCAGTATTGCGCTGTTTTGAGTACTCCACCAACATGGCCAGTGCCGATGACGCCATCATCAGCGTTACTATCCCACTTCTATGTCTCCTTAAAGAAAAGCATCAGGCGATGATGGAAGAGGATGTGGCACAGGAGGAAGAGGAGGAGGAAGAGGGATCATCTCCACGGTCCACCCTGCTGGATCCCTGCCACAAGGACAATGTGCCGTCCTTAATTCCGTCACTGGAGTGTGAAGCACAAGGCGAAGGCAGAGGAGGAGGAAGAAGTCGCCAACGCAGCTGGGGCACCGCCAGCACCTCAGAGGGGAGGGTTAGCACGGCCGAAATGTGGAAAAGCTTTGTCATCACACCACAACAACCAGCACCACCCGCTGATACGGAACGTCTTAGCAGAAGACAGCATTTCAGCAACATGATGGAACAGTACATGTGTTCACGCCTACATGTACTGACTGATGGGTCTGCCCCATTTAACTTCTGGGTCTCCAAATTGGGCACATGGCCTGAGCTTGCCCTTTATGCCTTGGAGGTGCTGGCCTGCCCTGCTGTCAGTGTATTGTCAGACAGTGTATTTAGCACGGCAGGGGGGGTGATCACAGACAAGCGCAGCCGCCTGTCCACAGCCAATGTGGACAAGCTCACGTTCATTAAAATGAACAAATCATGGATCCCACAGGACTTGTCTATACCTTGTGCTGAGTAGACAAGTATACCGGCTGCACCCAGCCATTGCTATGCTCCAGCGCACTTTCTCTTTGCATTCTCTTTTCCATTTCCCAATGTTTTGGGGCCTTCCCAAATGTATAAATAATAAAATAAATAAGTAAAAGAAAAAAACATAAACAGTCTTGGCTATCTCCTCCTCCTCCACCGCTGCTTCCTCCTATACCACCATGTCCACCACCTCCTCAACCTCCTACTCCACTTTGACCTCCGCTTCCTAGTTCGCGATTATTATTTTTTAGTCTTTTTCTATTCTATGTTATTTTAAGTCATTTCCCTACCCACATTTGTTTGCAGGGCAATTGTCCTGCTCTTACCCCCATTTTGCTTCCTTTTGCAGCCCTCTAGCCCTTACTATGACTATTTTACATCAATTTTAGTGAACCAAAGTCTGGGTCCCCATTGACTTCAATGGGGTTCGGGTTCGAGTTCGGGTCAAGTTCGGGTCCCGAACCTGGAGAACCCGAACATCCACGGGTCCGCTCATCCCTAGTTATTACCATATAAACGGAAGCATGTCAGATTTGCAAAATGAGGCTTGTTCCTTATGGCGAAAACGGGCTTGGTCTTGAAGGGGTTAAGGACCCAGCTCACTCCTGGTTTTCTTCCTATTTCTCTGTGTGCTCTTTCAGTGTATAATTTGCTGGCTCTTCTTCTTCTTCTCTTGCTGCTGGGGATCCTCAGGATTCAGTCTTAGACCCTCTCATCTCTCTACGCAGCCCATATAGGACAGACCATCAGTAGATTTAGTATCATCTCTATGCTGAAGACACCCAACTATATACCTCATCCTGTGACATCATTCCTAACGAACTACCAAACATCAGTCTATCTGCCTATCTGCTGTCTCTAACACCATGTCCTCTATCTGAAAGTGAATCTTTCACAAACTGAACTACTTATGTTTTCTCTATCTTCTAACCTACCTAAACTTGTTATTTTTCTCTCAGTATGTGCCACTACCATCACACCTAGGCAGCATACCCGCCCATTGTCTCTGTGTTATGTTCAACACTTAACTTTCCTTCACCCCCTATATTCAATCACTTACCCCTTCATGCCACCTGCACCTCAAAAACATCTCCAAAATTCACCCCTTTCCTACAATGGAAACAACAAAAACCCTTATTGTTGCTCTCATCCATTCCCGTCTGGATTACTGTAACTCATTGTTAATTGGTTTCCACGTCACTAAACTCTCTCCTCTCCAATCTATCCTGAATTCAGAAACCAAGCTCATTTATAGCCAACTGCTATTAAAAATTACTACACATACCATCTGGTGACCAGCAGCTTTACATCTACTCCCCTATTGTGTTAAGATGGCTGGACCATTGTTCAAACAAGCACTTGTTACCTCTTGTGTCACCCCTACAGTATCTCCTTACCTCTCAAATGTATGTATACTAAGGCCAGAAGCCTGACTAACAAGACTGGTGAACTGGAATTAGTGATGTGTAAGGAGGACTATGACATAGTGGGAATAACTGAGACATGGCTGGATGATAGCTATGGCTGGGCAGTTAATATAAAGGGTTACAATCTGTTTAGAAAGGAGAGGGGGAGGGGTCTGCCTCTATGTGAAGTCCTGTCTAAAGCCCACAATTCGAGAATACATCTCTGTGGGACATGAATATGTGGAGTCACTGTGGGTAGAAATAGATGGAGCAAAAAACTATAATAAATTACTAATAGGAGTTTATTATAAACCACCTAATATACCAGAGTCCACAGAAAATCTATTACTAAACGAGATAGACGAGGCAGCAAATCATAATGAAGTCGTTATCATGGGGGACTTCAACTACCTAAATATAGACTGGGAAACTGAAAGCTGTACATCCCATAAAGGAAACAGGTTCTTGGCAATAACCAAAGACAATTACCTTTCCCAACTGGTTCAGGACCCGACTAGAGGGACGGCCATACTGGACTTAGTATTAACCAATAGACCTGACAGAACAACAGATGTGCAGGTTGGGGGACACCTGGGAAATAGTGACCATAAAGTTATAACCTTCCATTTATCCTTCAAACGAGAGTTTCTAAAAGGAGGAACAAAAATACCAAACTTCAAAACAGCAAAAGTTAGCCAACTAAGCGAGGCCATAGGCCTAACTAACTGGGACAAAGTCCTCAAAAATAAAAATACAAAATGGGAGATTTTTAAAAGCATTGTAACATCTAACTGTGAGAGGTACATACCTTTTAGGAATAAAAGGCTAAGATACAATAAGTAACCAATGTGGATAAATAGAACCGTAAAGAAAGCAATAAATGACAAAATGAAAGCATATAAATAGAGATGTTGCGAACATAAAATTTTCCGTTCGCGAACGGTGATCGCAAACTTCCGCAAATGTTCGCGAACCGGGCGAACCGCCATAGACTTCAATTGGCAGGCGAATTTTAAAACCCACAGGGACTCTTTCTGGCCACAATAGTGATGGAAAAGTTGTTTCAAGGAGACTAACACCTGGACTGTGGCATGCCGGAGGGGGATCCATGGCAAAACTCCCATGAAAAATTACGTAGTTGACGCAGAGTTGGGTTTTAATTAATAAAGGGCATAAATCACCTAGCATTCCTAAATTATTTGGAATAACGTGCTTTAAAACATCCAGTGTGTGTATACGATTAGGTATTATTTTGTATTGATCAGGTAGTGTAAGGGTTACGCCCGCTTCAAAGTGACAGACCAAACTCTGACAGACCAAACTCCCCGTTTAACGCACCACAAACAACCTGAAACAGTCCATTTGCACAACTGCAAACTGCCCATTTGCACAATTTTGAAGAAAGAATTCAGACCGCGCGTTGGAATCGAAAGTCCCAAAAAGCAGTTCACCTGTCACTCCAGAAAATGTTGAGGTCTGCAGATATCCTGATTTCAGATATCCTGCAACTTGTAAAAGATACACAATAGTGAAGTTCCGTGAGGTTCCTCACACTTTATTCCGCACAGATTATACTCACAAAAGTGGCAGATTTTTCAGGCACATCAAACGGGAGCTGTAGCTTCAGCCATTCATACGATCAGAAGGCACGCTCCCACAGTAGCAGAAAGGGTGTAGCATAAACTCAGGAACCCACCGAGTTCAGAGGAGGCTTCCTTTTCCTTCAAACACTGCAAACCAGAAACTCTCCAACCATAGTGAGGATCCGATGGTAACTTCAAATTTTTTTATTACAAAGGTACTTACAAACAGATTCTTTAAAATCACATAAAATCCCAGCGTTTTTTTGTCCTCTCGCCCGACCCGGGTTTCGCTCCCAGAGCTTCTGCAGAATAAACTAGTCCAGAGCGCAATACCGTTAGAAAAGATTAGCAAAAAGAAAAATTGTTTTAATTGGTGTGGGTTTTGTAGTGCATGTAAGAATCGGAGGAATAATGAGAAGGCACAAAAACAAATAAAAAATTTTAGTAATACAAAAAAGATTGAATTGGAGGTGGTAGGGAAGATGTCCTGTAACAGCAAAGGAGTCGTATACGTACTGGAGTGCCCATGCGGCCTCCAGTATGTAGGACGTACCATTAGACCCCTGAAAATCAGAATCCAAGAACATATAAGAAACATTAGTAAAGGGCTGGAAAGCCATGGAGTTTCTGCACACTACAAAAAATTTCATCAAAAAAATCCAAAGGGATTAAAATTCATGGGTATAGAACTAGTAAGTGGCCACTGGAGAGGAGAAAGTTTTTCAGAAAAAATAAATAAAATAGAAAGCAAGTGGATCTATGAACTCAAAACACTGCAACCTTGCGGTTTAAATGTGGATTTTGACTTACAAGCCGTTTTAAGATAAAAAATGTTTTTTATATAAATATATGTGTGAACACAGGTCTATAACAGTGCGGTTTTAATCGGCAGGTACGCCCTGCCCTTGTTCCATGCTAGGAAGGAGAGCAGAAGATTTTGTTGAATATACGCAGGTGTGGGACTAATGAGATCAGGTTAAAAAAGAAGGGGGAGGGGGTTTTCTATGTGAGCCCTGGCGAAGCTCTGGGAAGCGAAACCCGGGTCGGGCGAGAGGACAAAAAATGCTGGGATTTTATGTGATTTTAAAGAATCTGTTTGTAAGTACCTTTGTAATAAAAAAATTTGAAGTTACCATCGGATCCTCACTATGGTTGGAGAGTTTCTGGTTTGCAGTGTTTGAAGGAAAAGGAAGCCTCCTCTGAAGTCGGTGTGTTCCTGAGTTTATGCTACACCCTTTCTGCTACTGTGGGAGCGTGCCTTCTGATCGTATGAAGGGCTGAAGCTGCAGCTCCCGTTTTTGATGTGCCTGAAAAATCTGCCACTTTTGTGAGTATAATCTTTGCGGAATAAAGGGTGAGGAACCTCACGGAACTTCACTATTGTGTATCTTTTACAAGTTGCAGGATATCTGAAATCAGGATATCTGCAGACCTCAACATTTTCTGGAGTGACAGGTGAACTGCTTTCTGGGACTTTCGATTCCAACGCGCGGTCTGAATTCTGTCTTCAAAATTGTAACAGTGTTGAATACCCACAACACACTACGGACTCGCAGCGGTTTTTTTGCAGGACTGGTGATATTTTCTTTCCTTATTGGTATATTGCCCATTTGCACAAGGTTGGATACCAAGCTGGCCATGTCCCGTTCCTTGTCCTCACTGACGTCATTGAAGGTCTCTTCCTCCACCCAGCCACGTACAACACCATGGGTCCCCGAAAGGTGACAACAAGCTCCCTGGGAAGCCTGCTGTGGTTGGTATTCCACCTCCTCAAAGCCACCTTCCTCCTCTGATTCCTCTTCTTCAGACTCCTCTCTCTGTGTTGCCGCAGGTCCAGCAATCGACGACGACAAGGCTGCTTCTGGTGGTGATGGTGACCACAACTCTTCCTCTTCATGCTCATCTACAGCCTGATCCAGTACTCTTCGCAGGGCACACTCCAGAAAAAACGCATATGGGATGAGGTCGATGATGTTGCCTTGGGTTTGACTGACCAGGTTTGTCACCTCAGCAAAAGGATGCATGAGTCTACAGTCATTGTGCATGAGCATTCAGTAACGCAGCCAAAAAATACCCAGCTCCGCAGAGGCTGTCCTCTTTTTTTTTAATTAAAAAAATCTGTTCTTACCAGTTTAATCTCTGTTTTGTCTCCTATCAGGGGCCGGTGTATGGAATAGATTTTAGGAACCGGGAGATGGAAAAAGATGGTTGGTCGGTCCTCTTCCTTACAAGTTGGGGCACTGTGCGTGCGCCGTGCAATGTACTGTGCCACCCTATATGAGTGGTGTGTTAAGTAGTACTATTCCTATCAGTTTAATCCCTGTTACGTCCCCTATCAGGGGCCGTGTATCGAATAGATTTTAGGAACCGGGAGATGGAAAAAGATGATTGGTCGGTCCTCTTACTTCCAATTTGGGGCACTGCGCGTGCGCCGCGCAATGTACTGTGCCACCAATACAAATAGTGTGAACTACTATTCTTACCATTTTAATCTTTGTTAAGTCCCCTATCAGGGGACGTGTATTGAATTGAATCCTTGCATGGGGAGATAGAGAAAAAAGCTTGCTCTGTCCGCTTCCATCTAATTTTGGGCACTTGCAATGGAATTTGCCACCAATGCAACTAGTGTTAACTAAGTACTATTCATATCCGTTTAATCTCTGTTTTGTCAATTATCAGGGCCAGGGCCAGTGTAGTGAATAGACTTTTGGAACCAGGAGATGGAAAAAGACCCATGCTCAGTCCGCTTCGTTTGAATTTTAGGTCACTGTGTGTACACCGTGCAATGTACTGTGACACCCTATATGAGTGGTGGGCATTGGGCACAGTACAGTCTGTGGGCCTGAAACACACTGGCAGACAACTGCAATTATATTAAAGGGTAAAAATTAAATGACTTTTTTATCTGCAAGGTACTGTGCCACCCGATATGAGTGGTGGGCACTGGCAGTGGGCACAGTACAGTCTGTGGGCCTTCAAACACACCAGCAGGCAACTGCAATTATATTAAAGGGTAAAAATGAAATGACTTTTTTGTCTGCAAGGTACCGTGCCACCCTATATGAGTGGTGGGCAGTGGGCACAGTCCAGTCTGTGGGCCTGACACACAATGGCGGGCAACTGCAATTATATTAAAGGGTAAAAATTAAATGACTTTTTTATCTGCAGGGTACTGTGCCATCCTATATGAGTGGTGTGCACACAGTACAGTCTGTGGGCCTGGGGCCTCTCACACACGGGCAGGCAACTGCAATATATATATATAGAAAAAATAAATAAAAGCAGACTGATGTCCCAGCCCTAAAAAGGGCTTTTTGGGGTGCTGTCAGGACGCTGTCTTTACAGCAGATGGCCCCTTCCACACGAGCGAGTTTTCCGCGCGGGTGCAATGCGTGACGTGAACGCATAGCATCCGCACTGAATCCTGACCGATTCATTTCAATGGGTCTGTGTACATGAGCATTTCATTTTCACGCATCACTTGTGCGTTGCGTGAAAATCGCAGCATGTTCTATATTCTGTGTTTTTCACGCCCCATTGTGAATGGGGCTAGAAGTGAATGGGGCTGCGTGAAAAACTCATTGCATACGCAAGCAAGTGTGGGTGCGTTGCGTTTTTCACTGATGGTTGCTAGGAGATGTTGTTTGTAAACCTTCAGTTTTTTAGCACGCGCGTGAAAAACGCATCAAAACGCATTGCACGCGCGTGGAAAAAACTGAACAACTGAACGCAATCGCAGGCAAAACTGAATGCATCCGCAACGCATCCGGACCTAAGGCCCCATTAACACATCCGCAATTTTTGTCCGCATCCATTCTGCAATTCTGCGGAATGGATGTCGACGCATTCATTGTAAATGGGGCCGGACGTGATGCAGAGAGCAAAAGATCGAGCATGGCCTATTCTTGTCCGTAGCCTGCGGACAAGAATAGGCATCTCTATGGGGAGTGCCGGCATGGTGTGTTGTGGATCCGCAACACACTACGGACGTGTGAATGGGGCCTAATCCGAATGTGAAAGAGGCCAATGAGTCTTTGAATACTGATTGGACACAGAACACTTGCCTAGCAAACGCTTTCCCTATTAATTCAGCAGCAGCAGCACTCTCCCTGCTCTAACTAACACTGCAGCTTCAGAATGAATCTAAGATGGATGCTGTCCTTGCATTTTGATAGGAGGGTCTGGGATGGAGGGTATGCTGATTGGCTGGAATGTGACTGCTGACTGTGAGGTACAGGGTCAAAGTTTGCTCAATGATAAAGTATAGGGGGCAAATCGAACATCGCATATGTTCGCCCGCCGCAGCGAACGCGAACATGCGATGTTCGCCGGAAACTGTTCGCCTGTGAATAGTTCGGGACATCTCTACATATAATTTACTAAAACAGGAGGGGAGCCAGGAAGCACTGATAAACTATACTCTGAAGGAGTCAGCCCTCTACATAGCAATAAGGGGGGTGTTGCAGAGAGCGACAAGGATAAAGCAAAACTATTAAATATTTTTTTCTTCACTATATTCACTGAGGAAAATAAACTGTCAGATGAAATGCAGAATGTAAAAAAATATTAAAATAGACAAATCGCCAGGACCGGATGGCATACACCCCTGTATCCTAAGGGAATTAAGTGATGTCATAGCCAGACCTTTATTTCTGATATTTGCGGACTCTATACTGACAGGGAATGTTCCACAGGATTGGCGCATAACAAATGTGGTGCCAATATTCAAAAAGTGTCCAAAAACAGAGCCTGGAAATTATAGGCCGGTAAGTTTAACATCTGTTGTTGCTAAACTGTTTGAAAGGTTTCTCAGAGATGCTATCTTGGAGTATCTCAATGAAAATAAGCAAATAACGCCATATCAGCATGGCTTCATGAGGGATCGGTCATGCCAAATGAATTTAATCAGTTTCTATGAGGAGGTAAGTTCTAGACTTGACAGCGGCAAATCAATGGATGTCGTATATCTAGACTTCTCTAAAGCATTTGACATTGAACCTCATAAAAGGTTAATATATAAAATGAGGATGCTCGGACTGGGAGAAAATGTCTGTATGTGGGTAAGTAACTGGCTGAGTGACAGAAAACAGAGGGTGGTTATTAACGGTACACACTCAGATTGGGTCACTGTCACTAGTGGGGTACTTCAGGGGTCAGTATTGGGCCCTATTCTCTTCAATATATTTATTAATGATCTTGTAGAAGGCCTGCACAGTAAAATATCAATTTTTGCAGATGACACTAAACTGTGTAAAGTTATTAACACTGAAAAGGACAGTTTTCTGCTACAGAGGGATCTGGATAGATTGGAGGCTTGGGCAGAGAAATGGCAGATGAGGTTTAACACTGACAAATGTGAAGTTATGCACATGGGAAGGAATAATGCAAGTCACCCCTCCATACTAAATGGTAAAACACTCAGTAACACTGACATGGAAAAGGATCTAGGAATTTTAATAAACAGCAAACTAAGCTGTAGAAACCATTGTCAGGCAGCTACTGCGAAGGCCAATAAGATAATGGGTTGGATCAAAAGGGGCATAGATGCCCGTGATGAGAACATAGTCCTACCACTTTACAAATCACTAGTCGGACCACACGTGGAGTACTGTGTACATTTCTGGGCTCCTGTAAACAAGGCACACATAGGAGAGCTGGAGAGGGTTCAGTGGAGAGTAACTAAAGTAATAACTGGAATGGGGCAACTACAGTACCCTGAAAGGTTATCAAAATTAGGGTTATTAACTTTAGAAAAAAGACGACTAAGGGGAGATCTAATATCTATGTATAAATATATCAGGGGTCAGTACAGAGATCTCTCCCATCATCTATTTATCCCCAGGAGGACTGTGACTGTGACGAGGGGACATCCTCTGCGTCTGGAGGAAAGAAGGTTTGTACACAAATATAGAAAAGGATTCTTCATGGTAAGAGCAGTGAGACTATGGAACTCTCTACCTGAGGAGGTGGTGATGGTGAGTACAATAAAGGAATTCAAGAGGGGCCTGGATGTATTTCTGGAGTGTAATAATATTACAGGCTATAGCTACTAGAGAGGGGGCATTGATCCAGGGAGTGTTTCTGATTGCCTGGTTGGAGTCGGGAAGGAATTTTTTCCCCTTAAGTGGGGAAAATTGGCTTTTGCCTCACAGGGGTTTTTTGCCTTCCTCTGGATCAACTTGTAGGAAACAGGCCTCATTCCTCATATTTTAATTGTTGACTTGTTTGTTGCTATATACTGTTTGATTTTGTTTGTTCATGAACCCTCTGTAAATATTGGAGCTACATACATAAAGATTATTAGTATAAACTGTATGGTGGTATTATGTATGCATTGTAAGATAGTATTTTTTACACACCGGTGGGTGATATTATTCATACATTGTATAGTGGTATTTTCTACAATGTATGATGGTATTATTTCTGCATTGTATGATGGTATTTTTACACTCCGTGTGGTATTATTTATTTATGCATGGCATTTGTATAGTATACACTGTATGGTAGTATTATTAATGCATTGTATGGTGGTATTATGTATTCATTGTATGGCGGTATTTTTATACACTGTATGGTAGTGATTTATTTATCAATATTCACTCAACCATAGCAGCAATGGCCAAACGCCACATGTTCACCAGCACATGAATTTCCGGATGGAGGTAGAAGGATGTATCGTGCATGACCAATGCCAGACCCCTGCCTTAACCCATCAGACCTAAGTCGGTAACCAATACTTGGGTTATAGTATTGTGAGTCCCCTGATGATTTGGCCAACTAGCCAATGAAACGTGTCTTGTTTGATCAATAATAGGGTCTCCCTGTTGCGCCCTCTGACGAAGCTGGGCAGTCAGTGCTGCATAGGGACGGTCAGGGACACCTAGATTGGTAGGGAGTGTGGCTTAGAGGGGTCACCCTTGTGAGGGTGAGCGATATTGCTCCCTGAGCACCAGGTCTTGAATATAGGTATACCAGGGCTTTGTAGGGGAAGAGACTCAGTTAGAGTATCCCCAGGACACCAATTGCACCTTAGTTGGCTGTCCTAATTATTTATAACATATACATTACATTTCAGGACGCCAGTCTGGTAAGACCACTGCTTTTGTTTTGTTTGTGCACTGGTAATAATGCAATTTTTGTGCACCACTTTTTATATATGATTGTGTATAATTCACAACCCTTGGTGAGGTCGTGACTCGGTTGCTTCGAATGCTGTGGCCAGCGGCAAGGTTTCACGGTTGCCGCATGTGTGGTCGGTGACATGGTAGCCTCATGTGCACTTGCCGCTGGCAACATGGTGGTTTTGCATGCGAGACACTTTACCCTTAAATTTGGTGGTTTACCCATTTTGGTTTGCTCGAGGTTAATGGTGTGTGCTAAGTGAGCTTGGTGTGGCCTCAGGGCTCTTCATATTCTGGTGTGGTTGAGCCTGAGGTCAGTTTGTATGTTATTCAGCTTGGTGTAGGAGCTCTGCTCCTTGGCTGTGTGTCCTCCTATCTGTGTGAGCCACCCTTGGTTGGCATTGAGGTCATTTGGCAAGTCCTGTGTGGTGTCTTGGTGTGTTCCTTCTTATTCCCTTCCCCCACCTTGGGTATTGGTTGGTGTGGGTTTGTGTGGAGGTATGTATGGTGGTTTTTCTGTGTAGGTGTGCTCTTGCCTGCATGGAGCATTTACCTTCACATGTGTGGTTGTCTCCTCTGGAAGGGGGTTGCTTTCCCGGAGGGGTTTAAGCTAAACTAGACAGTGTGTCTGGTGTCCGCATGGAGGTCCGGGTAGATCTTGGCGACTCCAGTCCATCTCGGTGGCAGCAGGTAAGTGTTGGTAACTTTAGGTGTTTGTTGCTGTGTTATACTTGCCTGCCGTTCGGGACCCTGTCTAGTTTGTGGTCAGCTGCAGAGCCTCTGGAGATACCTTTTCATCCATAGTGTAGGATGAATAGGTGGTCTCTGCCCTGTCTTCATCCTTCAGGGCAATGCAATGATGCCAGGGCTCCAGGTTCGAGGGTATGGGCCTCCTTACCATGGAAGGTGGCTCATACAGTCAGGAGTCTGGGGGCAGATATAGTGACGCAATAGGAGGTGACCAGCTCCCTGTTCCCTGCTTCCTGGCCTAGTAGCCACGTACATTGTACGGTGGGGGGTTTCCCCACTCCCCACCGTGACAGTATATTTAGGGTCTATATTTGAATGTAAATATTAGTAAAAGTTAAGTATTAACAAGGTCACCTACTTTCATTGTTTAGTGATTTATTTATACATGTATGGCGGTATTTTTATACACTGTATGGTGGTATTATTTAAACATTATATGATGACGTTTTTATACAGTATATGATGGTATTATTTATGCATTGTATGATAGCATTTTTATGCACTGTATTTTGGTATTATTTAAACATTATATGATTGACGTTTTTATACACTATATGATGGTATTATTTATGCATTGTATGATAGCATTTTTATGCACTATATGTTGAAATTATTTTTGCATTGTATGGTGGCAATTTCATACACTGTATGGTGGTATTATTTACACATTGTATGGTGGTATTTTCATACAATGTATGGTGGTATTATTTACGCATCGTATGGCTGTATTTTATACACTGTATGGTGGTATTAGTTATGCATTGTATGGTGATCTTTTTATACGCTGTATGGTGATATTTTTATTCATTGTATGGCGTTTATGCATTGTATGGTAGCATTTTTAAACAGTGTATGTTGGTATTATTTATTATTGTATCATGGTATTGTTATACACTGTATGGTAGTATTACTTATATATTGTAAGGTGGTAATTTTACACCGTGTTCTGGTATTATTGCTAAAACAATACTGAAGTATACAGCCAAAACAGAGGATAGACTTTTCTGCCTTATTTAATTTATTTCCTTTACCATTAAATGACGCCTTTAAAAAGGTTGCATAATCATCTGATGCTAACAAATAAACACTAATTTGATCTTAAAACTTTTTGCGTTTCTTAACTTTGAGAGCAGTAAATGATTAGTCATTTTTTTTTTATAAAAGGCATTGACCAGCCTTTTGAGAAATTTCCTTTGCACAAAAATTGAATAACGCTCTTCAGGAGGTCTTTTAAATCAAAACTGTAATGGAACAAATGTGGGAGTAACATCGCCGTAATCCATTATTTGATCTTAAGTATGTTTGCAAATCAACAATGGGCTGACGCATTGCCTTACTGCATCACACAACTCAATATGTTTCAATGGCTTCTGTCTGAATTGTTGAGTTTTTGTCTTTTACAGGCTCATTAGCTCAAATACTTACTGCACATTAAACAATGAATGTATCCTTGGGACAAATAACAAACCATAAAACTAATGGCTACGTTTAAGGCTACTTTCACACTGACGTTTTGGTTTCCGTTTGTGAGATCCATTCAGGGATCTCACAAGTGGTCCAAAATGGATCGGTTTTCCCCTTAATGCATTCTGAATGGGTAAGGATCCATTCAGAAAGCATCAGTTTGGCTCTGTTCTGCCTCCATTTAGCTTTGGAGGCGGACAACAAAACGCTGCTTGCAGCGTTTTGGTGTCTGTCTGACAAAATTGAGCCAAACGGATCAATGGGGACGGATCCGATTTCACTGACACAATATGGCACAATAGAAAACGTTTTGGCTATGTTAAAGATAATACAAACGGATCCGTTCTGAACAGATGCATGCAGTTGTATTATCTGAACGGATGCGTTTGTGCAGATCCATGACGGATCAGCAGGACCAAACGCGAGTGTGAAAGTAGCCTTAACCTCACAGAACATCAAGAAGACAATGGAGTAATGTAAGGAGGAGCACTTAAACAGTAGCAGCTATTGAAATGCATTAAGTCTTCTGTACTGGTCAGTTAAGGGGAATGTGTCATCACAAAATGATAAAGATATTTTTTTATGATAAACATGTGTTTTTAGAACTTTTGGCTATTTTTTTCATTTCACTATCACTATCACTATCTATTTTAAGTATAAAATCCTGCAATTTTCGAACTGGCCCCTAGGCCTATCAATAGGTCATGCATTTCTTGTTCCCTACAGGTAACTTTTTAGTATCCATTATCACCACAGGCAAGGTTGCAATGACAAGTAACACTTTTACATAGATAAGACAGGCTCCACCATTCACAATAGGTGATATCACAGCTTATTACTGTAGCTCCCTCCCGAAGTTTTCATACTGGCCAGTAGGCCTAAAATATGTTGACTTCCTGTAAACATGTAGCTACATGGGCCATGTATAATAGCTGACCCCACTTCTATGGGATAATTTACTAGGCATGCTCTGTGACCTGTGCAGAAGTCAGTAGGTAGCTGACAAGCTGTAATATCACCTATTGTAAAATGGTGAATTCTGTCTTATCTATATGAAAGTGTTACTTGTCATTGTAATCCTGCCTGTGGTGATGAGGATATTGGATACTGTAAAGTTACCTGTAGGGAACAAGAAATCATGACCTATTAGGCCTAGTGGCCAGTTTGAAAATTGCAGGATTATATACATTTTTATTAAATATGGAAAGTGGCATGGGAAACTAAAAAAAACACCAAAATAAAAATTAAATAAAAATAAATAATAGGTCTTTTCTGATGACACATTTTTAATAAAAAGAAAAGCATATTTAGTAACATTTACAAAGTTCTAAAAGTAACCCTTCAGTTTTATGGTGCCTTCTAGTGATGAGCGAGCATGCTCAGCCGGGTATTGGTTCGGCTCGAGCATCGCTATGCTCGGCACTCGGCCGAGCACCACGTATATTCGTTGCATTGCTCGAGTCTCCTCCCCGCACGTTTGGCGCCTTCTAAGCAGCCAATCAAGGTCCAGGTAAGTAATTCCCCTTAGTGTAAGGGAATAGCAATGTTAGCTGTAAGCCTTACACTGATTGGCTGGACGGAACACGTGATACCATTTCATATAGATGCTGAGGTCCGGCACTCAGCTCATTCAGCGTCAGAGTAGACAGTAGGCAGGGACAGATAGCGTTTTGCTCTAAACTTACTGATTTCACTCAAACTTTATTGAAAGACCTAACAGTCCTTTTAAGGACTAGAGTGTGTGTTTGACAGCAGTGCAGCACCTTTAAGAAGGGGGTTAATTAAGCACTATCAGGGACAGGCGTCACCAGGAAGGGGCAGATAAGTGCAGGGCTTGAAAATCGCTTTGATAAATTTTAAAAGACAGAAAGATTTCTGATTAGTGACAACTACAATACGCCATCATTAACCAGTGTGTTGGGCAGATATTATCAAAAGGGGCTTATTCACTACAGTGTTCCTTGGTACTGAGATATACACTGCACCATCATAAAGCAGTGTGTTGGGCAGACATTATAAAAAGGGGCTTATTCACTACAGTGTTCCTTGGTACTGAGATATACACTGCACCACTATAAAGCAGTGTAGTTGGGCAGACATTATTAAAAGAGGCTAATTCACTACAGTGTGCCTGGTACTGAGATATACACTGCACCACTATAAAGCAGTGTGTTGGGCAGACATTATTAAAAGGGAGTTATTCACTACAGTGTTCCTGCTACCGAGATATACACTGTACCATCAGAGAAATTATTTGTTTTGGGGAAATTAACCTAACTTGTGCCACATCTGTGTGTGCATTCAATCCGCAACCGTTATATTAATTACTCCAGCAGACTGATTTATATTTTGGCCATAGTTAACAAGTTTTGGGCACATCTGTGTGTGCGTATAGGCCGCAACCGTATATACAGTATTCCAGCAGAGAATTTTATTTGGGACAAATTTGTATCCAATATAGAACTACATCCGAATAATTGTGTATTGTCAAAATTACATTATCTCTGGGCTAGTGTAGTGCTGAAAAATTGTATTTCTGTCTCCTGTACACTACAGAAAGCAAATACAATGTGTACTATAAAAATGACATTATCTCTGTCCTAGCGTAGAGCCGAAAAATTGCATTTTTCTGTATCCAGTACTGTCCTGCATCAGAAAATTGTCTTTAGCGGACAGTAAAACAATCTGCGCCACATCTACAGACAAAACCATTAATATGAAGAAGGCGAGCACAAAGGGAGGGGTAAGTGGGCGTGATGCAGATGGTGCAAGCAGAGGCCGTGGCCCTTGGCATGATGCTGATGGGACAACACTGTCCAAGTTGGACCAGTCGAACAGTTAGTCGGTTGGATTGCAGAAGATAATGCTTCCAGTCGGTTAAGCAAACCCTCTCTTCCACAAAGTCCAGTCTCTGTAGCCAAGAGTCTGGTCAACCGAATACTCACTCTGATCCTCCTTCCTCCCACCATGTCGCGTCTGGCCAAACAAGTGATCCCACACTCGGATATTCACATGACCTCTTTTCATCGCCAGTACTTGGTTTGGCTCTCTCGCCAAGTATGCTTGAAGGGGTACCTTAGATATTGTGCCCTGATTTCCAACCTCTTGAGCCTTCACAGTCTCAAGAAGATGACAGTGGTGAACCGCAATCATTCGTTCATGAGGTGGATGATGAGACACAGTTGCCAATCACTGAGGTGGTAGTTAGGTCAAGTCAGGAGGATGAGCAGAGTGAGGAAGTGGAAGAGGAGGTGGTGGACGATGATGTCACTGATCCAACATGGTTAGGTGAAAAGCCGAGCGAGGACAGCAGTACAGAGGGGGAGGGATCCATAGCACCACAACAGTCTGGAAGAGGCAGTGGAGTGGCAAAAGGGAGACGTCGGTCCACACCAAACAGGCCCGCAACCATTACACTGAGCACCCCCATGCATAAATCTACCTTGCCAAGGGGTAGGTGTTCCGCAGTATAGCGCTTTTTTGAGGAAAGCGCAGACGACAAAGGAGTGGTAGTTTGCAACCTGTGCCATACCAAAATGAGCCGGGGCGTGAACACTAAAAACCTCACCACCACCAGCATGATCTGCCACATGGCATCCAAGCACCCTAATAAGTGGGCCGAACGCCTGGGTCCACACTCTGCGTCTGAGGGTCCCACCACTGCCTCCACTTCCCTTGTGTTAAGCACTGCTGGCCAATCGCCTGTCGAAGGCGCAGGCCCGGATGCCCCTCGCCCTGCACCTGGACGTTCGCATGAACCGTCAGCAACAACATCCATTTCCCTGTCCCAGCGCAGCGTCCAAATGTCTAACACAGGCATTTGAACACAAGCGCAAATACCCACCCACAGGCCACATCACTAAATGCGCAACTTTTGAAATTACTGGCCCTTGAAGTGTTGCCATTTAGGCTTGTGAACACAGAGGCCTTCCGCAGCCTGATGTCGGCGGCCGTCCCTCGGTACACAGACTCCAGCCGCCACTATTTTTCACGGTGTGCCGTGCCTGCCTTAAACCAGCATGTGTCCCAGAACATCACCTGTGCCTTGACCAACGCACTTACTGGGAAGGTCCACCCCACCACGGACACATGGACAAGTGCTGGTGGCCAGGGATGCTACATTTACCTGACTGCACACTGGGTGAATGTGGTGGAGGCCCGGAGTGAGTCGGACCCTGCTACCTACGCCCAGGATGCGGGCCCTACATCCATCAGGGTCTCCGCCAGCAGCTATGTTACGGGCTCCAACCCCCAGTTCTCCTCCTCCTCCTCCACTTCCACCTCCAACAGCAGTCGGCCATCAGTCGGTAGCTGGAAGCAGTGTAGCACTGCTGTGGGTAAGCGTCAACAGGCCGTGCTGAAGCTTATCTGCTTAGGAGACAAGCAGCACACAACCGCAGAGCTGTGGCACGGTATAAGGGACCAGACCAAGATGTGGCTCTCGCCACTCAACCTAGAAACAGGCATGGTTGTGTCCGATAATGGCTGTAACTTGGTGGCGGCTTTGGAGCTCGGCAACCTGACACACATTCCATGCCTAGCCCACGTCTTAAACTTAGTGGTACAGCGGTTTATCACAACCTACTTCAATTTGCAGGAGCTACTAGTGAAGGCGTGCCGCTTGTGTGCTTATTTCTGAAAGTCATTGACAGCTTCAGCCGGTCTGTCAACGCTGTAGCTGTGCTTGCGGCTTCCAGCTCACCGACTGTTGTGCGACGTGAGTACGCTGTGGAACTCTATGTTCTAGATGTTGGCCAGGCTTTGTGAGAAGCAGAGGGCAGTTGTGGAATACCAGCTGCAACATGGTCGTCGCCTTTGCAGTCAACTGCCACTATTCACAAGCGAGGAGTGGGCATCAATGTCAGACCTATGTGAGGTTTTAAAAAACTTTGATGAATCCACACAGATGGTTAGTGGCTATTATCAGCGTAACCATCCCACTGCTGTGTCTACTCAAACGATCGCTGCTCACAATTTAGGAGGATGCTTTGAATGTGGCAGACGAGGTGATGGGGGAGGAGATGACACGGGGTGATAGCCAGACCTCCCCAGTTTGTCTTCTCAGTGCGAATTGGGCCATGAGGAGGAGGAGCTGGAGACACTTGCCTCTGCTACAGAGGCTAGTACCCATGGAACTTTAATTCCATCTGTTCAGCGTGGATGGGCAGAAGAGGAGGAGGAGGATAATGGTATGGAGAGTCATCCTGAAGTTGACATCGACGTCTTGCCCGTTGGTACTCTGGCACACATGGCTGACTTCATGTTAGGTTGCCTTTCCCGCGACCCTCGCGTTATATGCATTTTAGGTAACACAGATTACTGGGTGTTCACCCTTCTCGACCCCCGCTACAAAGAACTCATCTCTGATTTCTGTGGTGGAAAGGACGAGTAAAACCGTGCAATACAAGAAGGTACTTGTTGACAGATTGCTCCAAAATTTTCCATCTGACAATGCGGCCGCCAGAGTCTGTACTTCCTTAGGCAACTAAGGAAGGGAGACAAGGGGAACACACAGTAGTTCGAACAGAGGCAGGGCAACACTTTCCAAGGCATGGGACACATTCATGATACCTCGCCAGAAACCTAACCCTGAATTGTGGCCTAGTGCTACAAGGAGGGAAAAGTTTTGGAAGATGGTGAAGGAATACATTTGCATACCGTGTCAGCGTCCTAAATGACCCCTCAGTGACTTACAACTACTGGGTGTCCAAGCTGGACACGTGGCACGAAATTTCGCTCTACGCCTTGGAGGTGCTGGCTTGCCCTGCCGCTAGCGTATTGTCAGAGCATGCATTTAGTGCTGCTGGTGGCATAACAGATAAGCGTATCCGCTTGTCCACTGACAATGCTGACATGTTGACTCAGCTAAAAATTAACAAGGCCTGGATTGCCCCTGTCTTCTCCACTCCACCAGAGGAAAGCTGAGCTAATGAGGAACAAAAAAGCAATTTAAATGTATGCTTTATAATGTACTCAATCCACAAGATTCAGATATTTTTTTACCCCTTTCACCGCAAAAAAAGGGTATATGCTTGAATCTTATTTTCTCATCCGACTTCTCTTCCATACAGAATATATATGCCATCACTATAATCTTTTGTAGGGTTCGCTAGGCTTCAGGCCCTCAACTCCAATGCTTTATACCGTCTGCTCACCTGTAGGCCATTACTGCAATGTTTTATGGGGTTTTCTAGGCTTCAGGCCCTCACCTCCAATGCTTTAATACCATCTGCTAACCTGTAGGCCATCACTGCAATGTTTTATGGGGTTCTCTAGGCATCAGGCCCTCACCTCCAATGCTTTATACCGTCTGCTCACCTGTATTCCATCACTGCAATGATTTATGGGGTTCGCTAGGCTTCAGGCCCTCACCTCCAATGCTTTATACCGACTGCTCACCTGTAGGCCATTACTGCAATGTTTTATGGGGTCCTCTAGGCTTCAGGCCCTCACTTCCAATGCTTTATACCGTCTGCTCACCTGTAGGCCATTACTGCAATGTTTTATGGGGTTCGCTAGGCTTCAGGCCTCACCTCCAATGCTTTATACCGTCTGCTCACCTGTAGGCCATTACTGCAATGTTTTATGGGGTTCTCTAGGCTTCAGGCACTCACCTCCAATGCTTTATACAGTCTGCTTACCTGTAGGACATCACTGCAATGTTTTATGGGGTTCCCTAGGCTTTAGACCCTCACCTCTAATGTTTTATACGGTCTGCTCACCTGTAGGCCATCACTGCAATGTTTTATGGGGTTCGCTCACCTTCAGGCCCTCACTACAATTTTTTTATTGGGTCCGCTCACCTTCAGGCCCTCAACTATAATGTTTTAGATGGTAACCAGCACGCCCTTGCTCCAAATGTTTTTGAGGGTCACCAGTAGGCCATCAATGATAATTTTTCAAGGGTGTGTATGATGCCCTCCTTTATGTGTAATAAAGGGTGTATTGGAGTGCCTGATCCTTGTAATTGTTTGGCAGCCCTTTTACTTAGTGCATAGGCTTTGAGTGCAGCAGTGTACCTGAACAATTGTAGCACCATGTGAATGAGGCCCTCCTTTATGTGATATACAGGCTGTATCTGAGTGCTTTTTCCTTTTAATTTTTGGCAGCATTTGCACTATATATACAATTGAACATCCAGGAAAGAATGTTTCCTAACAATTTTACCTCTAAAAATGTCATTTTTTTTGTTTTTGTTGAGGGGGCGGGATTTGGTCGCTATGTAAAAGTGGTGGACAACTGGGACAATATGGTTTCCAACTGCGACATTGGAGTCCAAGATGCACCCAGACATGGTCCCCATGCTGTATCAGATCCATTTCGATGTTTTTTTGTCACTTTCTGACCTTTTACAATGGATCATCTGAACAGGGGGTACCTTGTTGTCTCCCATTGACTTCCATTATACTCGGGTGCTCGGCAAAGCGCACGAATATTGCTATGTGTTCGGACCGTGTACCCGAACACTTTGGTGCTCGTTCATCACTAGTGCCCTCCCTTTGAGCTGGCAAGGAGATAGAGAAGGAGCCTGCACATTGCAGTCCAAGAGTAATCAATAGTAGGTCAGTTTTAGATAATAGTAATAGAATTACATATAACGGTTAGCATTTTATCTGCCAGAACCTAACAAACACGTACCTTCCAGCACCTGCTGCTTTGCAGAAGGTCCTACTTTGATCTAAATCTGGTCATACACATTAGACAGCTCGGACTGTTGCCTATCTTCAATAAGATAAAAGAATTGGACAAGTTGAAGTTCAACAGCCTGTCGTTCTTCTGTCCAGAAACAATACAGCTCTATGAGGACAAGAGATCACAATAGCGACCCCTCGTTCTCATACTGTGGAGATCGCTGCATATAAATGCAGACCACCATGGCCCTGGGCCCCACCACCGCACCAGCACAGCACGCAGGCACCAATGGCCACCACGTAGTACTGCACCATGTGAACAGGTGCAAAGAGCTCACCCATTCATGCCTCCCAGGAAGTCCAAATGAGAGGTAGTAGACATTTATAAACCACTGCCTGCCTAAGGCTAATTGAAAACACCTGGTCAGGATGAGGAGGAGTGCTGACACCAGAATGGGGAAAAAAAGGAAAGACTATGCAAATATATAACCATATAAGAGTGAATCTGGGTCGCACCTTCTCAAACACTATGCTTTTAATATAAAATTAGAGTAGGTCCCCATATTCTAGAGGCAACCTTGTCGCGGTAAGTGGGCCTATGCTCTTTGATCAAACTGTATACTAATGCCTTATTTATGCACAGCATAGAATGTATTACAAATTGGGCTGAGATGCCATGTAACTATGCTGAAGGACAGTCATTATATCAAAAGCATAGTACTGAGGACGTGCGATCCAGATTCACTCTCTTGTGTTTTATATACTTAACCTGTTAAGGACACAGGACGTACCCGTACGTCCTGTGTCGGGTCTTTAAAGATGGCGCCCGCTCCTGCTTCATGTGGGCGCCTTAGCCGCGGGTGTCCGCATGGTTCGCCATTTTTGGTCGCTTCATTTTCCACAAAAAATTACTTAAAAGTGATCAAAAAGTCATACACATCCCAGAATGGTATCAATAAAAAGGTAAGATTATGACGCAAAAAATGAGCCCCCATACAGCTCTGTACATATAAATTACAAAAAAGTTATAGGGGTCAAAACATGGTGACAAAAAAGTAAAACTGATTTTTTTTCACTATCAAAACGACAGAAAACCTATACATTTAGGGTATCGCTGGATTTGTACTGACCTGTAGAGTAAAAGTAACTGGTCAGTTTTATCGCACATCGAATTTAAAAACCCGCAAAACTGTGGTGGAATTACTTTTCTTTTTTGCAATTTCACCCCATTTGGAATTTTTTTTCCGCTTTCCACTTCATTATATGCAATATTAAATGGTGTAGTTGGAAAGTACAACTTGTCTGCAAAAAACAAGCCCCCATATGGCTACATGAACCTAAAAATAAAAAAGTTATGGCTCTGGGAAGGCAGGGAGCGCAAAACGAAAACTCAAAAAATAGGGGTTAATGATGTTTTCCCATGGAAATTATTCAACAGTTTTCAAACCAGCATCGGGATCTGAATGCTTTTGTAACTGCATTTACTTAAAAATTAAGTATAGCCATGAAATCAATCTGTATAGTGCCACCTGCTGTTTGTTCTTTTTCCAATTTTTCTGTCCTCTCACCCAGGTGGACGCACATGCTCAGTTCCATCCTTCAACTGCCACCAGCTGCAGCAAACAGAACAGACCCCCTGAGAAAATGCACGCCCCTTGAACTGCCAGCTTGAAATAAATCTAGCAGAGCACAATTGGAGAAAAATATGGGAAGATCTCTGGATCCATGTGAGGTACAGGGCTGGTTCTAGCTTTGTTAGAGATTATCATGTCCTATATGATGTGTTGTTGTTGTTTTTTTACATTAATCATGAGATAACTCTTTTAAGAAAAAAACTTTACACTAGACCACCCCTTTTAACCTCTGTAAAGACATTTCTGTGTGACAGGCCTTCATAACTAAGGAACAGTTACATAAATATTTTAGATCATCCTCACTAAAATTAACTGTTGCTGAAGCATAAGGTGTGTAGATTTCATTAGCGCCTGATGAAAATAGATGTACATGTAAACCAAGGGACACAAGCAAACAAACGGAGGAGAATTGCACAATTGAAACGCCTGAGGAGATGTTGTCTTCCAGAAATCCTATATCTATATACTCCTATAAGTCAAAACTACAGTACAGTATAGTCCATACAGTAGATTTCTATTGGTTTTTATATTGTTGACTGATGCCATGTACCTTTTGTTGGTACCCCAAATGGGATGTACAGTCATTCAGTGTGTCTCAAAAGGCATACCATACAGTACTATAGTGATACATGCCATATACCATGATGCCCAGAAAACAGCACCATCAGTTGGCCAGAAACTTCCAGAGTTGCCAAAATAGCAATGCTATACATTGTATAAATAACATAGTATACAAAACCACATATTACCACCAAACTGCTCAAATGATACTGATATATTGTTCAGGGACCTATGAACAGCTCTAATAAATATAAAATTTTTGTGCTACAATATAAAAAAAAATCTGTAATACAGTTAATATAATTTGTGGTGATCCCAAACCTTGAGTGTCAGGCCATCTGTGACTACTTTAGTAAGGTCAGTGAGGCAAGCAGAAAAAAAGTGAGGATATAACAGACTTCATAAAGGATCAAATTGTGATACCTAGACTACTGGGTCAGAGCATCTTTAAAATTACAGGTCTTGTGGGATATTCCCAGTGTGCAGTAGTAGTACCTACCAAACATGTGTCCAAGGTAGAACAACCAGTGAACTGGTGACGGGGCCCATGAGTTCTCAAGGCTCGTTCATGTGCATGGGAAGGGAAGGCTAGTCCATCTGGCCCAGTTCCACAGAACTAGGTGGCACAAATTGCTGAAAATGTTTCTGCTGATTATGATGAGAAAGGTGTCAGAACTCACTGGTCATTGCTGTGTATGGTGGTGTGGAGCTGCAGACTGGTCCAAGTGGCCACGTTGATTGTGTGGCCTGAATATGACCTAGTCTGATGAATTTATGTTTTCTTTTACATCATGTGGACAGCCATGTGTGCGTTTTACTTACCTTGGAAAGAGATGGCAATGAGATGAAGAAGAAAAGTCTATGGAGGCAATGTGATCCTCTTGGCAATGTTCTGCTGGGAAATCTTGGATCCTGGCATTCATGTTCATGGGATACGTACCACTTACACATTATACAGACAAGAACAACACTTTATGGCAGTGGTCCCTCTTAAAAATATTGCCCTGCAAAACTATTCTGCAAACCAGCACCTGGATCTGAATACTTTTCTAATTACATGCAATTCAAAATTTTGTATAGCCGCTGAGTTATTCAATAAAATGTATCTGTATGGCGCCACCTGCTGTTTGTTTTTATCGCTTATTTCTTTGTCCGGCTCACTGAGGTGGCTGCATATGCTCAGTCAGTTTCATCCTGCATCTGCTTCCTGAGCTGTGATAGGTAGAAAGCTGCATCAGGACAATGTCTTCTTTCACCCTGCACAAAATTGTCTAAGAAGGTTTTTTGAGGAACATGACAGAGGTCAAGGTATTGACTAGTGTAGAGCGCGAATATTCGAATAGCGATTTTTTTATATGGGAACTTTGCAAATTCGCAAATATTGCAAATATAGCGGTATATATTCGCTATTTCGAATATTCGTTATTTTTAAGTTGTTAATCCTTGTTGCTCTCTGGTTGTCTAACTTGTCTTCCCACTTCCCAAAAGCTGTTCTTACCTGTCCGGAGGATTCCTGGCTCCCTGCCCGCTCCAGTCAATGCCTGTTGCCACTTCTGCCGACTTCCCATGTGCATGGAGCGTCCCCGTCACAATGGGAACACCTCCATGCTAAAATGTACTGTCGGATGTGAGAATCACGATCTCACAAATTTGACTAACTTGCAATCGCAATGCAATTAATATAACCTGAATTACTCGCATTGCGAATTCAACTTAGAGCTGGGTTCCTAAAATGAATATCACAAATTCATGAATATAGCACTATATTCTCAATCTTCGTTATATTGTAGCAAGCCAACCATTAGGAACCCAGCTCTAAGTTGAATTCGCAATGCGAGTAATTTAGGGTATATTAATCGCATTGCGAATTCAACTTAGAGCTGAGTTCCTAATGGTTGTTGTATTGCTAGAATATAACGAAGATTGAGAATATAGCGCTATATTCGTGAATTTGTGATATTCGTTATATTCTAGCAATACAATCATTAGGAACTCAGCATTAAGTTTAATTCGCAATGTGAACACAAATTTGTGTAAAATTCGCAATATACAGAATAATGATGAATATTCGATTTCAACGAATATTCGCAAAAGAGCGCAAAATCGAATATGGCACCTCCCGCTCATCACTAGTATTGACTGGAAAAGGATCTGCTGCTAACATCTTGGTGACAGACACCACAGGACACCTTGAGAGGACTTGTGGAGTCAGTGTCTTGATGCATCAGAGCTGAGGAGGATTACACAATATTAGGCAGGTGGTTTGAATGTTATCAATGATTGATGTACGTTTCCATGTGCTGTATATGAACCTCGTGTAGTGCTGAAGATTGATAGAGCCTACTTTCAAACCAGTAGCTTCCTAATGCTGTCTGTTTGTTATAGAGGTAGTTATTTATTATGAAGTGCCAGTAACCACTTTACATCTGGTCTACGATTTGTGAGAAATGTACACTGTCCCCTTTAATTACTTCATCACTTGAGCTTTAATATGCCTTTAATATTCTTTTATTCCACTTTGCATGCAGATTAGTATTATTAGATAATACACTGTGTCGCCTACAGGCTCTTTGTGACAACATGACAATCATTGCCATTTTTCCTATCACTTCATGTTAATAAACCTGATGAATGTCTGGTGTTACAATGTTACAGTAATAACGATGTTAAGGACGGGCTATAGTATTGAACCTATAAAAGGTAGTCTTTTATTAAAGGTAAAATACACATTAAAATAAGAAAAGAAAATTACAGTGGTTTACTTGCAATACAAAACCGCAGTGTGCAGACGGTATGCAAAAAGCATCGATATATGGCACCATACTATAAAATGACAGTACCAACATGGCATTTCTACATTTTTCCCTATAAAGTATACTGTAGTATCGGATATCAGAAAGAGGTGAGGACGTCCAGGGAGACCATACCCTATTAAAATGCTCATTGTGTCTAGTCTTATCTTACAGCAGATAACTTTTTGCCTAAGGTGATGCAATTTATAGGTGAAATAACAACTGGCATTTGCCAGATTTCCATTTAGCAGGTACATGAATCAAACAGCCAGGAATATATATAAATGTGTTAATTCAAAAGTAGGGTAATTTATATTAATGGGTTTATTCTCAAGAACAGAGGGTCTAGTTGGACCTGAATGCCCTATGACCTCTACCATTAAACTCATTAAGCGAATTGCGATAATGCGTGGGAGCATGGGAGCGTCTGACGTGTGATGCTGAGCTCAGCCTCCTCCGCGTCCTCACTGTTTGATCCGGATCCAGCTCTCCATGTGGGGACTTAGGAGTGTCGGCAGGGGAGGCACCGTGTGGGATACCTGGCGCGGCGGTCTCTGCTTTGCTTGAAGGGCTCAGGTCCCCTGGTAGCTGACTCTGTAGCGCTAACTGATGGAGAAGCTCCTCTGCCTAAATGGCAATTCATGGCTGCTTGAAGTTTGGAGATGCAATCCGGAAGTAAGTGAGGAACAGAGCGGACCTACAGAGGGAGCGAGAGCCTGGTGAGAGCGGGCTGTTAGTGTGTGCCTGGTTTGTTGCAGAGGTGTGTGGGTCCTATCCGGAAGAAGAAAAAGATATCCAAGAACAATTTTCACTAAGTTTGTATATTATAAAGATCGTGAAGCTGTGTATAAGGATGTGAGAGTTTCTGAGAAGTTTGTAATTGATGGAATAAGAATAAGAGTATATTTGGATTATTCAGTGGCTACTAGCGCTCAAAGGAAAAAAAATATAATGGTATAGAAAGGAGACTGAAGCAGGCTGGGATTAAATACAGTTTGGTCTTTCCAGCCAAATTGCGAGTATTGCATTAGGATAAAGTGTTTTACTCCCCAAAAGAAACAAATAAATGGCTAGATTTAATGCACTTGAGTGAAAAGTAATAGTTTAAGAAGGAGGGCGGGACATAAGGAGTTTACCATGCATAAAAAAGGGGCCCTCTGTTATTACGATATGGGGGGTTTTGGTTGGTGGCTTAGGTTTCCCTGAGAGAGGACTTTTTGGGGTATGTTTTTTTTTTGTTTTGTTTTGTTTTTTTGTTGTTTTTTTTATCTCCAACTTGGGTGTTTGTATTACTCTTTGAATGATGAGAATTATTTCAATTAAAGTACGAAGGTTAGGAGAAGTATTAAAAAGTTTTGATATTTTTGACTGGTTGGGGAGGTACTTGCCAGCCATCATCTGCCTACAGGAAACACATTTAGATAAGGAACTTTTAAATTGTGTAGAAAAAAGATGGATAGGAGCACGATATCTTTCGATATACACTTCATATTCAAGAGGGTTTTCCATCTTGCTGCATAATAAAATTAATTATGAGTATATTACAGTAAAGGCGGATGACTGTGGCAGGTATCTCTTCCTTCAGTGTAAAATTAATGGTATTCTGATAGTGATTGCTAACCATTTATATTCCACCTCTGTATAAGCCTGACGTACTATATGAGTTACAGAAATACATGATTGTATATTAATTGCAGTAGGGGATTATAATACAGTGATGGATCCAAGTAGAGACAAATTATCTAATAGTAAGACTTCAAAATGTAACACTAATCTGGCCAGATTGATATCCGAATTTGGATGGGTTAATGTCTGGCGATTATATCAAGGTTTTTTCCTGTTATTCAAAGACGCATCAAACATGATCAAGGATTGACATGATCTTTGGTAACAGGAAATTGCTAGATAAAAATAACATGTATAAAATATGTACCTATGGTTATGACAGATCACTGTGCACTAGTAATGGAGATGGTGCCCATGATTAAACAGGATCCTAGGATATTTGGATTTAATCCTCATTGGCTAAACTTGCTTAAAGGTCAAGGCGGTATTAAGGAAGAACTGAGGTTTTTTTCTGTAAATAGAGGTTTAGCTAATAAACAGCTTGTTTGGGATGCGGCAAAATCATTTTTGAGGGGTAGTAACAAATAAACAAGTAAGTAATTGGAAAAATAACAAGTAAATGGCAAAATTCAGATTGCAGAACAGAAATTTAAAAAAGCCAAAGAGCTCTGTGTAGAAGATCCCTCACCAGAAAACCTGAGAAACTGGGAAGAGGAATATAGGAACGTTAAAGAAATATATACTGAAAGATCTCAAAGACTTATTCTTTCAGGGGGCTAAGGTGTTTTTTTTTTTTTTTTTGCTGAGGTTGAATGGACAGGCAATTTGCTGGAAGATTTAATTAATAATCAACAAAAGAAAAATTGGGTAGGTATACTACAGAACAGTAGGATACAAATAGTAAGAACTCCGGAACAGATTAGTAGGGTTTTTCGGGATTATTATCAGGATTTATATAAGTCAAAAATTTTGTATAAAAATGAGGATCTGTCTAAATATCTTGATGGTATTTCTTTTAAGAGGCTTACTGAAGAACAGGGAAAATAACTGAAGGAGGATAAACGACTGGAGGAATTGGTGAGAGCCCTCAATTTAACTAGAGATAGAAAGGCTCTGGGAGGTGACCTTTTGGGGTTTATAAAGAATTAAGTCAAGAACTCCTTCCCGAATTAATGGAGGCCCTGATTGAGGCCAAGAGATCAAAAAAGTTGTCTGTATCAATGGAGGAGGCCAATATTATTCTGATCACAAAAGCTGTAAAAGATTTATTAAAGCCAGAGTCATATAGACCAATGTTCGTTACTGAATACTGATATCAAATTGTAGGCTAAAGTATTAGCTGATAGGCTAAAAAAAATAATAAATGAAGACCAGACAGGTTTTATTTCTGGCCAATTGATATATTTTAATATTAGAAGTTTATTTATGAATGTAGAAGGAAATAAAGATAAAGATAGTAAAAAAGGGATACTGTCATTGGACGCAACCAAAGCATGGGGTTAAGTCCCTGTCTTTTGCCCTCTCTAGAGACAGTAGGCAGGGATGTCCCCTATCCCCGTTGCTCTTTGCAATTGCAATAGAACCACTGGCGATTATTATTAGAGAGTAAAAGTATAAAGGTTTTTCAATACGGTAAAGTAAGGAAAAAAATAATGTTGTATGGAGATGATATATTATTGTTATTGGCAGACACGGATTTGGAGTTGGCTATAGTTATGAATATAATTGAAAAATTGGGGTATTATTCTGGTTTAAAAATAAACTGGGGATAGTAACATTTGTTGTCACTGGGTAAAGAGGCTGATGATGGGTGTTTAGATGTACACGTGGTGGGTAGAGGAAGTAGTTTTAAAAACTTGGGAATTAATATTGAAAAGGATTTGGGTGACTATATAAAGTTGAATGCATTCCCTCTTATAGATGAACTGAAAAAAAGTATGTCACAACTAATACACGTTTAAATTGTCCCTGGTGCCCTCTAGCTCACATACAGTCTATCCCAGACTTAGTTGGGATTTAGTTCTTTATTGCCCCTGAAAAACATATTTATATTAGGATGTAAATAAGCATAAACAGAGCCCACAACAGAGCTAAGCCACTCCCATCTGAATCGGAGCCTGCTCCTCCCCTCTTCGCCTCCTCTCCTGATGTCATCAAGAAACTGCTGGAAACTCATGCAGGCACACCTCACCATTGGTGGTTACAGACTTCCTTTAAAATCCATCTGAAGTCTGAATCTAGAGATTGTAGTTTATATTTAAAACATACTACTCGCCATACAGCCAAAGAATGCAAATCAAGGCAGAGAAGAAAAATAAAATTAGTAATTGATTTAGAAGCCCACATCAATGAGCACAGAGAGTAGGAAGAGATAGGAAGAGTATGATTCCAGTAGAACTGCTAATTAATTTTAAACTAATCAAATTCAGTTTGAATTTTCTAAAAATTCAAGATGTATCCAGATGCAAATTTTTGTTGATGAAAGATAGAGAAAATTAAAAAATGATACTGGACAGAAAACTAGTCCTCAAAGATCTCAGAGTGCTGTGGACAAATTTTCAGGTTAAATTGGAGCACTCAGATCCAAATCGATTACTTTGACTGATTCAGCCAAATCAAAACTGGATCCACTTTTGAAGGGATACCCCCATTTCTAAGCAGAATCCACTAGAAAAAACATTCAGTTGGGAATTTCTAAAAACTAAAAGTCAGGAACTGAGAGACCTATTGTTTTACAGAAATATAAAATATTCCTCTTTATACAAGCTTGATAGACAGAGGATTTTATAGGACTAGTCAGTTAAAACAGGTATAGTAATCATGGTAAAATCAGTTTTAACTGAGTGAATCCTGCCTGTCCAGGATAAATGGGGACATCTAGATATAGTAGAGAAATGATCTTTTTGAATGAGAATTGGCAGGGTATTCAAAGCCCTAAGTGTCCCTAGAAGGTCATCAGCTCAACAAAGGGGCTAGTTTTATGTACTGAGGTGGCACTTTTCAGACCAGCTATATTAAGATTACTATGAATTAAAATACCTAAAGGCTCTATGACCAGCAAGAACAGGGCTGGAGTTAAGGAACAATCCTGCCTCGTACTACGATGTGATGTAAGTTTTAATTAATCTGAGGGTGAGGTATAGTAACCTTAAAATACTGAACAAAAGATCCAGAAAATCCAATTTATCCAAAACCCCAAAGAGGTAGAGCCAAGAGATACTATTGAAAGCTTTTTTTTTTTTTTTTTTTAAATCAAGAGCTTACATCATTAAGGGGGTATCTGAGGCATTAGCTCATTGTATGGTGTCCTAATACTGTCTGGGGCTTACATACCTGAAATGAATACCACCTGGTCTTTATGCATCAAGTCATGGAGTAGAATATTTAGGCTTTTCCTAAACATTGTGGTAAATAAATTGGTGTCAAGATTAATAAGCAATATTGGACAATAGTTTGCTGGGTGGATAGGTTCTTTTTTATTTTGGAATTAACTCAACAATCACATCTAAAAACCTTTACCTTATAGCATATGTTTACTAAATCTAGTTTGTCAGAATGGATGTTTTTTTTTTTTTTTTCCTACATTATGAATGTTACCTGGATATAGATGCACAGATAGTTTTAGTTCAGTTTAAAATAAAACAATGTTTCTCAGTCCTATAGACCCTAGTGGCAATTTATTATCAAAGGCAGCTTCAAGTGTTTTTTTTCTCAGGACCTTTGGGGCTCACTAAGATTTCATCACCTGAGCACACCAACCAGAGGATCCTCGTGTACTTTGGGTGGGCCCATCCAATGCTGCTCAGCACCTCAAGTCAAATAAATAGGCAGTGGCCCAGGGTGTACAAGAAGAGAATGGGCCTCATGGACTGGTTGATGGCTTTACGCTACCTTGTTAACAAGATTGTTCTTTCTACCCCATTCATTGCAAGAGAGAAGAAGTCTAGGCCCTAGGCTGTTTTCCCTTTTGAAAGCTTCACGCTATCTTTGTGGAAAAGACATGGCCAGATTCCTCTTGTGACCACGTCTCTGGCAGGTGGTTATCTGTGACTACAAATTATAGCCTAACACGAAAATGAAATCCAGACAGATTAATGCAAACATTGAGTATTTTAATGATATGATGTGCATTATTGTAATATTTTCTAAAATCATTTATTAGAATGGTATATTAGATAATAATTTTACATCGATAAATATTTGTAGCCAGTGATTGGCATGAACAATCATACAATCAGTCATCACTCAAATCAGTCTGTTCACAAGATTATGTTTGATAATGATTTTTTATTGCTTGTTTTAAGAAGAGGGGCTTAGTTATCAAGGGGTTCTGAAGTAACAGTCACACCTAGACCTTGGTTCCTGAGGAGACCCAAATGCCTCTGTCACATACAGTTGTGTTCAAAATTATTCAACCCCCAATGCTGTAAAGGGTTTTAGGGAATTTAGTGTACATTTGTAATTGTGTTCAGAATAAAATCTTACAAGGACTTTTTAAAGAACCAAATGCAACTAAAATGACATCAATTGTTTTTGTAATACAGTATTAAAAATTTTTTTTGTGATTTCTTCATTGACACAATTATTAAGAACAGAGGTTCATTCAAGTGTTTTCGATCAGGTACTGAAAACACCCGTGGATGTCAAGGAGCAGCAATTAAGCATTACAAGCACCAATTAGACAGATTTAAAATGACTGTAAAACTCAGCTCCTTCTAGACATTTACTGGTGTGTTTACAAACATGGTGAAGTCAAGAGAATGGTTCAGGAAGACAAGAGAATAGGTGATTTCTCTTCACAGGAAGGGCAATGGCTATAAGAAGATTGCAAAGCTGTTAAACATACCAAGAGACACCATAGGAAGCATCATTCGCAAATTCAAGGCAAAGAGCACGGTTGAAACGCTACCTGGTCGTGGCAGAAAGAAGATGCTGACTTCGACTGCTGTGCGCTACCTGAAGCGCAAAGTGGAGAAAAGTTCCCGTGTGACTGCTAAGGAACTGAAAAAGATTTGTCAGATGCGGGTACTGAAGTTTCAGCTCAGACAATAAGGCGCACACTGCATAATGAAGGCTTCTATGCCAGAACTCCCAGGCGCACCCCCTTGCTGTCTCCAAAGAATAAGAAGTGTCGACTGCAGTATGCCAAAGGTCATGTGGACAAACCACAAAAGTTTTAGGATAGTGTTCTGTGGACTGATGAAACAAAATTAGAACTGTTTGGTCCCATGGATCAACGCTATGTTTGGAGGAGGAAGAACAAGGCCTATGAAGAAAAGAACACCTTGCCTACTGTGAAGCATGGCGGGGGGTCAATCATGCTTTGGGGCTGTTTTGCTTCTACAGGTACAGGGAAGCTTCAGCGTGTGCAATATACCATGAATTCTCTTCAGTAAAAGGAGATATTGGATGAAAATGTGATGCAGTCTGTCACAAACCTGAGGCTTGGGAGACATTGGACCTTTCAACAGGACAATGATCCCAAGCATACCTCCAAGTCCACTAGAGCATGGTTGCAGAATAAAGGCTGGAACATTTTGAAGTGGCCATCGCAGTCACCAGACTTAAATCCGATTGAGAACCTCTGGTGGGACTTAAATAAAGCAGTTTCAGCGCTCAAGCCTAAGAATGTGACTGAACTGGAGGCTTTTGCCCGTGAAGAATGGGCGAAGATACCCGTGAGATCGCTGCAAGACACTTGAGTCAAGCTTCAGATGCGGGTACTGAAGTTTCAGCTCAGACAATAAGGCGCACACTGCATAATGAAGGCTTCTATGCCAGAACTCCCAGGCGCACCCCCTTGCTGTCTCCAAAGAATAAGAAGTGTCGACTGCAGTATGCCAAAGGTCATGTGGACAAACCACAAAAGTTTTAGGATAGTGTTCTGTGGACTGATGAAACAAAATTAGAACTGTTTGGGCCCATGGATCAACGCTATGTTTGGAGGAGGAAGAACAAGGCCTATGAAGAAAAGAACACCTTGCCTACTGTGAAGCATGGCGGGGAGTCAATCATGCTTTGGGGCTGTTTTGCTTCTACAGGTACAGGGAAGCTTCAGCGTGTGCAAGGTACCATGAATTCTCTTCAGTAAAAGGAGATATTGGATGAAAATGTGATGCAGTCTGTCACAAACCTGAGGCTTGGGAGACATTGGACCTTTCAACAGGACAATGATCCCAAGCATACCTCCAAGTCCACTAGAGCATGGTTGCAGAATAAAGGCTGGAACATTTTGAAGTGGCCATCGCAGTCACCAGACTTAAATCCGATTGAGAACCTCTGGTGGGACTTAAATAAAGCAGTTTCAGCGCTCAAGCCTAAGAATGTGACTGAACTGGAGGCTTTTGCCCGTGAAGAATGGGCGAAGATACCCGTAGATCGCTGCAAGACACTTGAGTCAAGCTATGCTTCACGTTTAAAAGCTGTTATAACTGGAAAAGGATGTTGTACTAAGTATTAAGATTGAATGTCACTTGGGGGTTGAATAAAACTGATAATGATGTGAGCACAGAAAAGACATTTGTGGTTATTTCATTATAAATGTTATGTTATATTTGTCTGACTTACAAGCGCCTCTTTGATTTAATTGTAAACAAGATGACTGAAATAATGAAAATCAATGTGAAACTGGCCAAAACACTCAATTTCAGTGGGGGTTGAATAATTTTGAACACAACTGTATGAAAACATTAATATTAGGCTCCATTCAAAACTAATTTGAGCTTTTCGTTAGAGTTACAGTAGGGAATATTTTCTAATGTATACATTTGATTATAGGCTCCACCACTGATGGAGGCCCCCCCATGTTAAGAAAATATACTGCAGTGTATACAGTGCTTATCTAGGAGGCCTCTGTATAGAAAAGAATGGTGAATGGGCTTTATGGACACTTTAGGCATATAACAGCACTGAAAATAGGGGACCCTGGTTGTATTGGGGTCGAGGAACTTCAAGTTACATCTCTGCCTCCCCCTCAGCAAAGGGCATATGGGGGCATCACACATAACATATTATCCTCTATGTATGTGAAGAGACTCAGAAAATACATCACAAAGTAATGAATACAAGCTGTATTTTACCTAAAGGTTTCTGTGTACAAAGAAGCAGAACAATGTGAAGAACACTTTTAGTTCATGAAATATATTATATGATTCATGCCATGTCTTTAACCACATCAGCCCCCCTAGCTTAAACACCCTTAAAGACCAGGCCACTTTTTTCAATTCTGCACTACGCTACTTTCACCGTTTATTGCTCGGCCATACAACTTACCACCCAAATGAATTTTACCTCCTTTTCTTCTCACTAATAGAGCTTTCATTTGGTGCTATTTCTTTCTTGCTGACATTTTTACTTTTTTTGATATTTTACTTTTTTTGATGAAATTTTTGCAAAAAAATGATATTTTTCACTTTATGTTGGAAAATTTGTCAAATAAAACTACATTTCTCTAAAAAATTTTCTCTAAATTTATTGTTCTACATGTCTTTGATAAAAAAAATGCAATAAGTGTATATTTATTGGTTTGGGTAAAAGTTATAGCGTTTACAAACTATAGTGCAAAAAAGTGAATTTCCGCACTTTGACTTTCTGAGCACCTGTCCTGTTTCCTGACGTACTACAATGCCCAGACAGTAGAAATACCCCATAAATGACCCCATTTCGAAAGTAGACACCCTAAGGTATTCACTGAGGGGCATAGTGAGTTCATGGAAGTTTTTATTTTTGTCACAAGTTAGCGGAAATGGATTTTTTTTTTTTTTTACAAAGTCTCATATTCTACTAACTTGTGCCAAAAATACAATTTTACATGAACTCACCATACCCCTCATAGAATACCTTGGGGTGTCTTCTTTCCGAAATGGGGTCACTTGTGGGGTATTTATACTGCCCTGGCATTTTAGGGGCCCCTAAAGCGTGAGAATCCAAATGCGTAAAAATGCCCTGTAAAATCCTAAAGGTACTCATTGGTTTTAGGGCCCATTTGCGCATCTTGGATGCAAAAAGTGGCACACATGGGGTATTGCCGTACTCAGGAGAAGTAGGGCAATGTGTTTTAGGGTGTATTTTTACCTATACCCATACTGGGTGTGAAAAATATCTCTGTAAATCACAACTTTTTCCATTTTTTTATACAAAGTTGTCCATTTACAGAGATATTTCTCTCACCCAGCATGGGTATATGTAAAAATACACCCCAAGCTACATGCCTACTCTCTGAGTCAGCAACTATGTGTGCCACTTTGCAGCCAAGATCGCAAGAACCTAAATCAATGAGTACCTTTAGAATTTACAGAGCATTTACGCATTTAATTCAAACTGCTGACGTTTAGGGGCCCCTAAAATGCCAGGGCAGTAAAAATAGCACACAAGTGACCCCATTTCGGAAAGTAGACACCCCAAGGTATTCGGTGATGGGCATAGTGAGTTCATGGAAGTTTTTATTTTTGGCACAAGTTTGCGGAAATTGATTTTTATTTTTTTACAAAGTCTCATATTCCACTAACTTGTGCCAAAAATAAAATTTTACATGAACTCACCATACCCCTCACGGAATACCTTGGGGTGTCTTCTTTCTAATATGGGGTCACTTGTGTGGTATTTTTACTGCCCTGGCATTTTAGGGGCCCCTAAGCGTCAAAAGCAGTTTGGAATCCAAATGCGTAAAAATGCCCTGTAAAATCCTAAAGGTACTCATTGGATTTAGGGCCCCTTGCGCATCTTGGATGCAAAAAGTGGCACACATGGGGTATCGCCGTACTCGGGAGAAGTAGGGCAATGAGTTTTAGGGTGTCTTTTACATATACCCCTACTGGGTGTGAAAAATATCTCTGTAAATGACAACTTTGTATAAAAATTTTTAAAAGTTGTCATTTACAGAGATATCTCTCACCCAGCATGGGTATATGTAAAAATACACCCAAAACACATTGCCCTACTTCTCCTGAGTACGGCGATACCATGTGTGCCACTTTTGCAGCCAAGATGTAAAGGCCCTAAATCAAATGAGTACCTTTAGGATTTCACAGGACATTTTTACGCATTTGGTTCAAACTGCTCTGGCTTAGGGGCCCTAAAATGCCAGGGCAGTAAATACCACACAAGTGACCCCATTTCAGAAAGTAGACACCCCAAGGTATTCACTAATGGGCATAGTGAGTTCATGGAAGTTTTATTTTTGGCACAAGTTAGCGGAAATGGATATTTTTTTTTTTTTTTTTTTTACAAAGTCTCATATTCCACTAACTTGTGCCCAAAAATAAAATTTTACATGAACTCACCATACCCCTCACGGAGTACCTTGGGGTGTCTTCTTTCTAATATGGGGTCACTTGTGTGGTATTTTTACTGCCCTGGCATTTTAGGGGCCCCTAAACGTCAGAAGCAGTGTGGAATCCAAATGCGTAAAAAATTTCCTGTGAAATCCTATAAGGTACTCATTGGATTTAGGGCCCCTTGCACATCTTGGCTGCAAAAAGTGGCACACATGGGGTATTGCCGTACTCAGGAGAAGTAGGGCAATGTGTTTTGGGGCGTATTTTTACCTATACCCCTACTGGGTGTGAAAAATATCTCTGTAAATGACAACTTTGTATAATTTTTTTTAAAAGTTGTCATTTACAGAGATATTTTCACACCCAGTATGGTATATGTAAAAGTACACCCCAAAACACATTGCCCTACTCTCCTGAGTGCAGAGATACCACATGTGTGCCACTTTGCAGCCAAGTTGCAGTAAGCCCTAAATCAATGAGTACCTTTTAGAACGGTATTTTTACGCATTTTTCTTCTCACGCTTCAGGGCCCCTAAAATGCCAGGGCAGTATAAATACCCCACATGTGACCCCATTTTGGAAGAAGACACCCCAAGGTATTCTGTGAGGGGCATGGCGAGTTCATAGAAGATTTTTTTTGCACAAGTTAGCGGAATTTGATTTTTTTGTTTTTTTCACAAAGTCTCCCTTTCCGCTAACTTGTGACAAAAGTTCAATCTTTCATGGACTCAATATGCCCCTCAGCGAATACCTTGGGGTGTCTTCTTTCCAAAATGGGGTCACATGTGAGGTTTTTGTACTGCCCTGGCATTTGAGGGTCTCCATAATCATTACACGTATGGCCAGCATTAGGAGTTTCTGCTATTCTCCTTATATGGAGCATACGGGTAATGAGATTTTTCCGTTCAGCCTCTGGGCTGAAAGAAAAAATGAGCGGCACAGATTTCCTCATTCGCATCGATCGATGTGGATGAAAAAATCTCTGCCAAAAAATATGCAAGAAAAAAAGAGGGGCCTGGCGATTGCCAGGACATAGAGGCTCCGCCCAAACATCCATACCCACTCAGCTCCTATGTCCTGGCAAGCGTGATTTCTCCATTCACATCGATCAATCCATCGGTGTGGAGGAAGACATCTTTGCCAGATTTTTGATACAAAGTGTTTGCCAAAGCATATGAACTCCAACACCTCTCCTCAGCTCACATGCCAGGGCAAACGTGCCTGTCCTGCAGAGGAGAAATCTCGTCTTGCAGCGCCGCATACACTGACTTCACGTGTCTTCTGATAGCAGCAATGCTTCTCTCAGAATTCACATCAGTGCTGCGGCGTTTTCGTCGGTTGGTCCGTTGGTCTGTTGGTATACCTGGAAAATAAAGGGTGGTTATGGGGGAAAAAAAAAAGAAGAAAAAACAGGCAGCAGGCACATGACTTGAACGTTGCAAACTTTATAAAACCAGAACATTTTAAAACTTTTATAAAACATGAACATAAAAACCTGAACTAACTCAAGATTTTTCTTTTTCTTGCTACCTGTTTAATTTTTTTTTTTTTGTTTTCCATGTCACTCTTTATTTTCCTAGCAGAAACCTCTCCTTTCCCATGGGACAATGTGTAAAGTGTAAATCACACAGAGATGGTGCGAAGTACATTATACGCGTTATCCCAAGTGAAAGGAGACGTTTCTACCATTTCACACTTCTGCTGTAGCACACCAGCACCATCCCTATGTGTTAGGGTCTCTCAAAACCTAGTGTCCTGAGAGACCCTAGAGCCTGAGTGGAAAAAAACTACCTGTGTAGTGCTGTCCCTAGGTCCCTAAGTGTACCTGAGTGTGGTACTTCCGGAAACACTCTCCAAGGCATAGGGCAGGGTGGTCAGGACAGTCAGGACAGAAATAGCGGGTGTCACGCCTTATTCCCTCCTGCTACAGACACGACATCTTTTCGGGGTGGCGGTTGGGTTGAGGTACCCGGCACAACGCTAGGGAAGTGCCGCTCGTGTAGAGCGGCTAACTACACTGGTGGATGGGGCCCACGGAACCTCCTGGGTACAGGAGGTTCTCGATGATCTCTTCCTGGAATTTGAGGAAGGATCCCGTTCTCCCAGCCTTACTGTAGAGAACGTAACTGTTATATAGAGCCAATTGAATCAAATATACAGACACCTTCTTATACCAGCGTCTGGTCTTTCGGGAAACCAAATAAGGGGCCAACATCTGGTCGTTGAAGTCCACCCCTCCCATGTGGAGGTTATAGTCGTGGACCGAGAGGGCTTTTCAACGACACTGGTTGCCCGTTCAATTTGGACTGTCGTGTCTGCGTGAATGGAGGAGAGCATGTAAGCGTCACGCTTGTCTCTCCATTTCACCGCGAGCAGTTCTTCGTTACACAGTGCAGCCCTCTGCCCCCTTGTAAGTCTGGTGGTAATGAGCCGTTGGGGAAGCCCGGCGACTAGGTCACTACGGTGCCGCAGCAGCCAATCTGTTCTAGGAACAAATGCCTGAAGAGGGCCACACTTGTGTAAAAGTTGTCCACGTAAAGATGGTACCCCTTGCCGAATAAGGGTGACACCAAGTCCCAGACTATCTTCCCACTGCTCCCCAGGTAGTCAGGGCAACCGACCGGCTCCAGGGTCTGATCTTTTCCCTCATAGATCCGAAATTTGTGCGTATAGCCTGTGGCCCTTTCACAGAGCTTATACAATTTGACCCCATACCGGGCGCTTGCTTGGGATGTACTGCTTGAAGCCAAGGCGCCCGGTAAAATGTATTAGGGACTCGTCTACGCAGATGTTTTGTGCAGGGTATACAAATCTGCAAATTTCTGGTTGAAATGGTCTATGAGGGCCGAATTTTATGGAGCCGGTCAAAAGCTGGGTGGCCTCTGGGACGGGAGGTGGTGTTGTCACTAAAGTGCAGGAAACGCAGGATGGTCTCAAAACGTGTCCTGGACATGGCAGCAGAGTACATGGGCATGTGATGAATTGGGTTCGTGGACCAATATGACCGCAATTCATGTTTTTGGTTATGCCCATGCTGAGGAGAAGGCCCAGAAAAGTTCTAAGTTCGGAAACTTGGACTGGTTTCCACCGGAAAGGCTGGGCATAAGAGCTTCCCGGGTTGTCTGCTAAACTTAAACCCCATGGCGATTTGACTGTGTTTAGTGGCATCTGAGCGCTGTTTGGATATATTGAGCGCCCAGATCCAAGCCATCTGGGGATATGTTAAATGTCTGTGTACTGTAAAGGGTGGGACATTGTATATTGAATAATGATGTCTGTCCTATTGTCCCCACGTGTGTATTGGCGATTTCCAGTTCGGTGGATTCCAGCGGTGGTGGGTTGCTGTGCTCTTCGCCAGGGAATGCCCGAACGGTAGTTAACCCTCGCTATACCGGGTTATACCGTAACACCAAGCTGGAAAATAAATGCAAAAAGCTAAGCAGTGGAGTCCGGAAACCTTTATTTTTCTACCTTCGGCATCAGAACATCACACATTGTTAACAACTTTCCACAAAGATGAGATTTTTTAAATTTTTAATGCATTAAAGGAATTTAATGTGGATCTTTTAGCTCTACCTTAAAGGGGATATCTGAGGCTGGATATGGCCCCCATATGCCTGGGCCCTGAATCTACTTATCTGGCTCCCCTACTTATCTGCCTCCCTAAGTAGAATCAGTGTGAGGGTCCCAGGTGTACAGGAGGCCATTTCCAGCCTCAGATAACCCCTTTAAAGGCTATGTATTCCTTCGGAGGGGAATTGTTTTTATGATTGTATTTTACTCATTTTGAGCTAAAAATCATTTTTTCAATTCATCTTTATTTAAAAATATTGAGCCATTCTGTCAAAAAGGGTTAACTGTTTTTCTAGCTGTGAGGATGGTACTTTTTACTTTCAGTATCAGTACGATAAGAACTGAGCTATAATGAGTGTTTATAATGTCAGAGAGCAGAGATAAAGAGTCCGTCAGCTCCTGGTCTGACTGAGCAGTGAGAAAATTCAGATTCCTCTATTAGAGCATCTCAGCCCTGTACAGAAAAAAAAGTGTACATGGCCTTTAACCTCTTAAGGACACAGGGCGTACATGTACGCCCTGTGCCAGTGTTTAAAGATGGCACCCGTTCTTGCTGGATGCGGGCACCATGGCCGCCTGCTTTTCAAGCAGACAACCGCAGCTCATGTCCGCAACCGGCAGTAATGCCGATCGCGGACATTTAACTCCTCAGATGCCGTGGTCAATCCTTTTTCACTTTCAATTTGTGCTCCGGCTCCCCGTGTGGCCATTGGAGGACCCAGAGCATGTCTGCAGCAGCCTGGGTCTCTTGAATGAAACCCAGGCTGCTGCATAGTATTTCCTATGGAGCCATAGCCTGTAATTGGCTCCATAGAAAATATGTGATTTTCTCAAATATTCCAATGCTATTGCATTGGAATGTATAGAATAGCAATCTAATGATTGCATGTTAGGTTTGCCAAAATGAAAAAAATAAAAGAAAATAAAAAAATACACATCATGGATGTCGCAATGTGCAAAAATTCCCATACTATGCCCATACGGTAAAAAATTAAATAGAAGGTGATCAAAAATGCATACATACCCCAAAAAGGTATCAATGAAAAAGATCAGATTGCGCCGCAAAAATGAGCCCCCACACAGCTCCGGTACACATAATTACATAAAAAAGTTATAGGGTCAAAATATCGCGACTAAAAAAGTAAAACAGATTTTTTTCTTCACTTTTGATTTTTTTTTTTCAAAACGCAAGAACAACTATACATATTAGGTATTGCCGGATTCGTACTGACCTGTAGAATAAAACTAACTGGGAGCAGGGAGCGCAGTCGAACACGCAAAGGGGTTAAAGACATAAAAACAACAAACTAAAAATATGTGATTTATTTTACATTGACTCAGCATTGTTGTGCGGTGTCGGAGAAGGTCCAGGACGGGGCTGCGCTGCTGGTGTATGCCTCACCACGTAATCCGGCAGCGCCAGCCCCACTCTGCTGCCCTTGAAGCGGATCCTGCGCAACCTGCGGTCTAGCAACACGGGGCCGGGTACGCCTGCTTCTATCAGGGACCTCCACCTCCTCGTCAGAACTTTGAGTCAGAGAGCCACTGCTCTCTACAGGTTCGTATTCTGACCCGCTAGATTCGTCAGATGAGGGTTCCCATTCCTCATCCGACTGGGTCAGAATCCTGTAGGCCTCTTCAGAGGAATACCCCTTGTTTGACATTTGGTCCGTCTAAATTTAGGGGGTATTCCCTGAGACTACCAAGAAAAAGCAAGCCTGTCTTACAATTGAGAGTGTAGCGAAGTACAGAAGCCGCTGCGATTGATAAAAAGATCAAAACTGATTTTTTATCGCCGCAGCGCTAGTGAAGGGATTGTGCAGTGATTACAAAAAAAAAAATTTTTGTCACTGCGGCGGGGCGGGCGTGGGTGAACGCAGGTGTGGGCGACCGATCCAGGTCTGATCGGGCAAACACTGCGTTTGGGGTGGAGAGGCGAACTAAAGTGACACTAGTACTATTATATATCTGACCGTGATCAGTTCTGATCACTTACAGATACTATAAAAGTACAAACGCTGATTAGCTCTACGCTAATCAGCGAACCAGTGACTCGCGGTGCGGTGGGCTGGGCGCTAACGCTAACTACCTACCAAAGGGGCCTAAACTAGGCTAAACCTAACAGTCAATCCTAGTGAAAAAAAAAAAGTGACAGTTTACACTGATCACTTTTTCCCTTTCACTAGATGATTGACAGGTGCTGAAAGGGGTGATCAAGGGGTTAATTTGGGTGATGGGGGGCTGATCAGGGGCTAGTGTGTGGTGCTTGGGTGTACTCACAGTAAGGTGTGCTCTCTCCTGGCTCCAACCGACGAAAAGGACCCAGGAGAGAGCACAGAAGCCATTTAATCCATCATATTTACAAATATGATGGGTTAAATGGCTTCTCATTCATTTTTAAAAGTCATCAGCCACGCCAGCGCTTCCGATTGGCTGGCAGGCTGATGACTAACTCCTCCTGCGCTTTGCCATGCGCGATGTGCGCATGCTGCGGGCGCATCTATGCTGAAATCTCGCGTCTCGCGAGATCACGCGTAGATGCGTCCGATCAGAAGAGCCCGGCCGCCGCGAGAACGCGATCCTGCGTGCGGCGGTCGGGAGAAGGTTAAGGGTGGTCACCTTAAGTCAATCACTTTTTATTAGAAGTACGGGGGGTCAGTCAGCACGTCCCTGTATGCAGGTGCACGCATCTATGGCAAAATATACATACAAACACAGAAATGCAACAGCACTCTGCAACCAGCACTCTGCCCTGCCTCTATGCTAGAAGCTATCAGAGGTCGTTAGTGTACATTTTGATCAAAAAGTAATAAGCCACTCGCCACGTCAAGGCCGCCTCTATGAGTGGTCCTAACACTAAATACTACCTGATATGGGTCACAACAGCCACATAGAATCCAGGGAGTGCAGAGCCAGCATTCATGCTCGGATCAACCATGCTTATTAACCCTTTCTCGTGCCATAACAGACTACATTTTCGTTATTTCATTCCTTTTCCTGTGTTAGAAAAATTAAAGCTATATTTGGCTGTTCTGCATCCTAAAATCCTTATAATAACATCAAACATCCACTGCTCAGGGGCAGGGCATAAGATCATGGGAATCTCGGCATCAGAACTGTATTAGATAGGTTGGGTGGTGCTCCACTAGAATGGTGTGGGTCACAGGAAATGGTTCCCAAGCCAATTATACAAGTAAGAAAATAAAGCTTCCTGGACTCCACTGCTTTGCTTTTTTGCTTTGATTTTACAGCTTGGTTTACGAATTGCGGTTGCCAGTTGCAGGTAAATTATACAACGTTTCGGCACTAAGCCTTCCTCAGGAAACTGGATGTGCCGCACTGTGTGTATGACCATTATTGGTGTAATAAAGGGCTCTATGGCCCACTGGGCAATGCTCTGTGGGGCTGCTATGATGCTCCCTTTGCTGCCAATGACATGGCAGCAAAGGGAGCATCATAGTGGCCCACAGAGCATTGCCCAGCGGGCCATAGAGCCCTTTATTACACCAATATCGGTCATACACACAGTGCGGCACATCCAGTTTCCTGAGGAAGGAATAGTGCCAAAACGTATAATTTACCTGCAACTGGCAAGCCGCAATTTGTTAACCAAGTGTGGCGAAACCAACCGCGCCACTGGGTTTTGGAGGGGACAGATTGCCAGCCTCTTGCCCCAGGATTATGGGCCCTCTCATCAGCCCATGCTAAACTTAAACCCCATGGCGATTTGACTGTGTTTGTGGCATCTGAGCGCTGTTTGGATATATTGAGCGCTCAGATCCAAGCCATCTGGGGATATGTTAAATGTCTGTGTACTGTAAAGGGTGGGACATTGTATATTGAATAATGATGTCTGTCCTATTGTCCCCACGTGTGTATTGGCGATTTCCCTTTGTCCTGAGAGATAATTGAATGAGTCCTCGATTGTCTCCAGGACAGAAGACATTGTGTATTCTCCTGCCTGTGATGATTACATTAACCTGTGTAGGGTAATTGTATCACAGGCAGAGGGGAGGATATGCTGGGGGTGTCTGTATTGTCCCATTGTGTGTGATTGGCTGCTGTATCCCGTGTCGCAGTCTTCCTTCTGGTCCCCTAGGGGAGTGTCCACCAGGTGGGAGACCTGCATAAATACTGGGCAGGTAGCCCTCAATAAAGTTAGAATTCCTGTTTAACCATTAATACGGAGCCTCGTCTCGTACTTGGGGGGAATTGCTACGTCAGAACGTTCTCTTGCCTGTTCCAGGAAAGGAGGACTTCGTATGGTTCCAGTTCGGTGGATTCCAGCGGTGGTGGGTTGCTGTGCTCTTCGCCAGGGGAATCGCCCGAACGGTATTAACCCTCGCTATACCAGGTTATACCGTAACACCAAGCTGTAAAATAAACGCAAAAAAGCTAAGCAGTGGAGTCCGGAAACCTTTATTTTCTACCTTCGGCATCAGAACATCACACATTGTTAACAACTTTCCACAAAGATGAGATTTTTTTTAATTTTTTAATGCATTAAAGGGAATTTAATGTGGATCTTTTAGCTCTACCTTAAAGGGGATATCTGAGGCTGGATATGGCCCCCCATATGCCTGGGCCCCTGAATCTACTTATCTGGCTCCCCTACTTATCTGCCTCCCTAAGTAGAATCCGTGTGAGGGTCCCAGGTGTACGGGAGGCCATTTCCAGCCTCAGATAACCCCTTTTAAAGGCTATGTATTCCTTCGGAGGGGAATTGTTTTTATGATTGTATTTTACTCATTTTGAGCTAAAAATCATTTTTTCAATTCATCTTTATTTAAAAAATATTGAGCCATTCTGTCAAAAAGGGTTAACTGTTTTTCTAGCTGTGAGGATGGTACTTTTTACTTTCAGTATCAGTAAGATAAGAACTGAGCTATAATGAGTGTTTATAATGTCAGAGAGCAGAGATAAAGAGTCCGTCAGCTCCTGGTCTGACTAAGCAGCGAGAAAATTCAGATTCCTCTATTAGAGCATCTCAGCCCTGTACAGAAAAAAAAGTGTACATGGCCTTTAACCTCTTAAGGACACAGGGCGTACATGTACGCCCTGTGCCAGTGTTTATAGATGGCACCCGTTCTTGCTGGATGCGGGCACCGTGGCCGCCTGCTTCTTCAAGCAGACAACCGCGGCTCATGTCCGCGACCGGCAGTAATGCCGATCGCGGACATTTAACTCCTCAGATGCCGTGGTCAATCCTTTTTCACTTTCAATTTGTGCTCCGGCTCCCCCGTGTGGCCATTGGAGGACCCAGAGCATGTCTGCAGCAGCCTGGCTCTCTTTGAATGAAACCCAGGCTGCTGCATAGTATTTCCTATGGAGCCATAGCCTGTAATTGGCTCCATAGAAAAATATGTGATTTTCTCAAATATTCCAATGCTATTGCATTGGAATGTATGAGAATAGCAATCTAATGATTGCATGTTATAGTTGCCTATATGAACTATAGGGAAGTTCAAACAAAATAAAAAAAAGTTTAAAAAAATATTAAAAATAACCTAAAAATTAAAATCACCCCTATTTGCCAAAATGAAAAAAATAAAAGAAAATAAAAAAATACACATCATGGATGTCGCAATGTGCAAAAATTCCCATACTATGCCCATACGGTAAAAAATTAAATAGAAGGTGATCAAAAATGCATACATACCCCAAAAGGTATCAATGAAAAAGATCAGATTGCGCCGCAAAAATGAGCCCCCACACAGCTCCGTACACATAATTACAAAAAAGTTATAGGGGTCAAAATATGCGACTAAAAAAGTAAAACAGATTTTTTTCTCACTTTTGATTTTATTTTTTTTTTAAAACGCAAGAACAACTATACATATTAGGTATTGCCGGATTCGTACTGACCTGTAGAATAAAACTAACTGGGAGGCAGGGAGCGCAAATCGAACACGCAAAGGGGTTAAAGACATAAAAACAACAAACTAAAAATATGTGATTTATTTTACATTGACTCAGCATTGCATCTAAAACTTGTACCGACGCTTTATAGGAGAAAGAAAGAAAAAAGTTACAGATTTTAAAGTTTCGGAGTTGGAATTGATTTCAACAAATCCTTCAGGGAACATTGCAATGTTGGCCTATTAAAGCAGAAAGCTATTTAAATAATAGTAGTTGAATCCAATTTTTTCATTTGGCGGTAGGGCTGAGAACGCTGAATGCAAGAGTCTTTAATAGGATCTTATAATCAAATATCTAAAACACCTCTGATATTATCCACAACTAAACAACAAATCAGCAAATTTATTTTTACAGCATAAGCTGTACAATTAATCCAATCATTAATTAGCTTTGCTTGCTGTATTTAAAAAGCTTATATTGCTGTGGTTGGATACATCATAGCAGACTGTAATGCAATATCTTCAACTATTTGTTGAGCACAAAGACTTAAAGGGTTATGTCATAATAGATGGATAAAATAAAATCAGACATCAAATACAGTAGTACATGACAATCTCGTTTTAACCTGCTAGAACCGTCCCTGTACCTCACATGGATCCAAAGCTCTCCTAATTCATTGCTTCAATTGTTCTACTAGATTCTCTGCAGGATGGCAGCTCAAGGGCATCTCCTTTCTCAGGAGATGTGCCCTCATGCTCAACTCCTGTCTGACTACCAGATTTCACCCGCTGCTGCCTGAACTGATTTCTGTCCGATACCTGGATTTGAACTTGTGCTGCCTGTCCTGACCTTGACGTGTCCCTGACTACAGTTTTGCCTGATCTTTCAGTGCTCTGCAACCAGTGTCTCTTGACCCCCATGATTGAGCAGTCACTTAAACAGACTACTGTAGGAGGCAGCAGCCTTAAAGGGAGAAAACCAGGGACCATCGGGACAATGCTCTTAGGGGTATCCCCAGGTCAAATCTGTTCAGTGGCACAGCAGATTCACATCCGCTGAGATTATATGGTATCATCAGGTACACACCTGGGTGGCCATTGAGGTGACCACTACTGTTGTCCTCCTCTAAAGCTAGACAGACTCCTACTCTCTCTGCTCAACTTGTCAATCAGTGTCAGTAGCTACAGCTGTCCTCTTCTTCCTCTACTTTTAATATAAGATGTGGAGCCTGAGAAGGAGAGACGCAGATCCGAATCCAGGTGTACTAACTCTTCTCACATTCTTTCTTTTTCTGTACTAAAGTCCACGCTGGTGGGCACTTCTCCTCTTCAGTGTCTTCTGACTGGCTGCCTCTCTGCCACTGTGCCATAAATAGAAATGTATAGTATGATGAAGGCAATGGAGGTATCAAGTCTTAGATCAGACTACAATACGGTGTCCATATTAGGACATCGTCAAACATCATCCACAACTCCATCCTCCGTCAGGCAAAACACCCTCCTTCGTCAGCCCAAACTCTATCAGTCCTCTTCCCTCAGGCAAAACTCCATCCTCTGTCAGCCAAAACTCCTTTGTTCCTCATACAAAACTGCCTCCTCCCTCAGACATCAGCCAAAATGCCTTCCTCCCTCATCCAAAACTGCCTCCTCCCTCAGACCTCAGCCAAAACGCCCTCCTCCCTCATCCAAAACTCCATCAGATGTCAGCCAAAACTCCCTCAGACATCAGCCAAAAATTCCGTCAGACCTCAGACAAAACTGCCTCCTCCCTCAGACAAACCTCCCTCATCCAAAACTGCCTCCTCCATCAGACCTCAGCCAAAACGCCCTCCTCCCTCATCCAAAACTCCATCAGATGTCAGACACAACTCCCTTCTCCCTCAGAAGTCAGCCAAAATGCCCTCCTACCTAACTCAAAAGTATGTAATACACAACTCTTAGCCTGAAGAAGCTGCTAGCTGCTGGAAAGGCAAAGGACCTGTGATGATGTCATGACCATGTGATGAGTCATGTGTGTGGGAGGGGTCAGATTTCACAGAGGCTGTGTACAGAACTGCAGTCATCAAATAGAGCTGTGTATCAGAGATGTGTGTACTGTGTAAGAGAGATATGTGTGTATCCTATCTCTATTACACAGTACACAGCTCTGCTACATGCAGGATGCACATCTCTAATACACAGCTCTATTTGATGACTACAGTTCTGTACACAGCTGCTGTGAAATCTGACCCCTCCCACACACATGACTCATCACATGGTCATGACATCATCACAGGTCCTTTGCCTTTCCAGCAGCTAGCAGCTTCTTCAGGCTAAGAGTTGTGTATTATATACTTTTGAGTTAGGGAGGAGGGACTTTTGACTGACTTCTGAGGGAGAAGGGAGTTTTGTCTGACATCTGATGGAGTTTTAGATGAGGGAGAAGGGTGTTTTGGCTGAGGTCTGAGGGAGGAGGCAGTTTTGGATGAGGGAGGTTTGTCTGAGGGAGGAGGCAGTTTTGGCTGAGGTCTGATGGAATTTTTGGCTGATGTCTGAGGGAGTTTTGGCTGACATCTGATGGAGTTTTGGATGAGGGTGGAGGGTGTTTTGGCTGAGGTCTGATGGAGGAGGCAGTTTTGGATGAGGGAGGTTTGTCTGAGGGAGGAGGCAGTTTTGGCTGAGGTCTGATGGAATTTTTGGCTGATGTCTGAGGGAGTTTTGGCTGACATCTGATGGAGTTTTGGATGAGGGAGGAGGGCGTTCTGGCTGAGGTCTGAGGGAGGAGGCAGTTTTGGATGAGGGAGGAGGGCATTTTGGCTGATGTCTGAGGGAGGAGGCAGTTTTGTATGAGGAAGAAAGGAGTTTTGGCTGACAGAGGATAGAGTTTTGCCTGAGGGAAGAGGACTGATGGAGTTTGGGCTGACATAGGAGGGTGTTTTGTCTGACGGAAGATCGAGTTGTGAATGATGTCTGACGATGTCCTAATATGGACACCGTAGATCTGCATCCCCGAGTGCACCATTTTGATGTTCTTCAAAGGAGCAACACAATACAATTTATAAAAGTCTGAATGAAATGCTGCATTCGTGCCCGAGTCCTGGAGACAAGCATATCAGAGCAGAACTGACCTTAGATATTCTAAATAAGTTACAGAAAGAGCAAACTCCTGAATCCTGGCTGCTTTATTTCATGTTTATCGGCTTAAGGTTCTCTCTCCCTCTGCCTTTTCGAAACGATTTATATCTTATCTTACACTTTAAGTAAAAAGCTTCTTGATACAAATCTTCAGCCAAGCACTTCTTTTCCCTAAGCTTCTTAAACACTTTCTTAAACGTCCTCTTTCTAATCAACTTTCAAAGATAACAATAAGATTTGGATTATCTATTATGAGTTCAATTAGATTGTAGTAAATATTAAATGCATTTGCATATATAAATCAGAACGCTGGCAGTGTAGATAATCAGGATTTGTGATAACATTATATATATATATATATATATATATATCTATATATATATATACACACATAAGGCCCATTTTCACTGAGCAGGCAATTATCTAGAAGGGGCTGTTATAAATATACATTTTCTTCTGATCCTGTGGGTATAAGCAGGCTGGTTTATACAGTTGACCACAAACTCGTGGAATGAAAAATCTATAGAAAATTTTCTTAGAACCTTGAGCTGTGTCTCTGTTATTCCTACTGTATGAATTACTTCACAACTGGACATTACACCCTTGTCAATACTGTAGGTCAGGCACATTGACAATGTCAGCGCAGCATGGTGACACAGGAAATGTAACATGGGGCCCAGAAACCATTCTGGCCAAATCTGCCCTCCAAAAACTATATGGCACGTTTGTAAAATCAGTTTTGAATAACTTGGGGGTTTAGTTTCTAAAATGGAGTCATTTATGGGTGGTTTCTACTACATAAGCACCACAAAGTGACTTCAAAACTCAATTTGTCTGTCACAGTGCAGTTCACTGTGTCACTGGGGACTTTCTACAGCCTTCTAGTGTATGAACTATTCCTATGAATATGTGTACTCCAAGTGTTTGCATCTCAGTGCAACTCTTGATACTGTTGTCGTGCAGGCTGGCTGCGGGTTCTTTTGCGTACTGGCTGAAGGCTTTCTCCTGTGTATGCTGGTTGTTTGGAATGCAATGCTGGCTGCGGCCTTTTGTGTGTGAACGGTGCTTGTGTATGTAGATGTTCTTTTACTTGTTGGTGTCTAGTTTGATTGGGATTTAATCTCCGTGTTCTTTCTGGGTGTGTCTGCTAGATGGTCAGATGACTTCCTCACCCTGCTATAATATCCTTGCTGTGGGTTTGGGGTCAGTCTGTCTCAGCTTTGCTGAGTGCAGGAGTTATGCACCTGACCTGTGTGTCCACCTAGTAAGTCATACTGTCTTGTTCTAGCTAAGATCCATCGACCGCTAGAACATCTCAGGCAAACACACACAAATCAAACAGATACAAAGACATGACAGTGACAAAACAAATTCTCCGGCAAGTCATCAAGGTCATCTTGTCTGATTTCATGTTTGGTCTGTAACCACCATGTGTCGTCCTGCATGGGGTCCAGACATTTGTCTGTCTGTGCAGCTCTGTCTGAACGCTATGTGTCGTTCCCCATGGGGTCCAGACATCTGCTTGTCTGTTCCTCTCATGTATGTTCTATGCCTTCGGGTTTTTATGGAGGGAGGACATCTCTGTCTTCTGTATTTGTTTAGGGTCTCGTCTACGTTAGCCTGGCAGTGCTTAACTGCTTTTGATCCTGTCTTGTGTAAATTCTGCCTTCGGTGAGAGGGCTCCTGGGTTCTCCAGAGTGAGGAGATCTAGTCTGCTTGTATGCTTGTTTGGGCAGCTCTGCTTGAGACAGCCAGGTGTTGTTTCCGCCTGGGGTCCAGGCAGCTGCTTGTGTACTGGTTCAAGTTGTTCGGATTCCAGTATGTGCGTTCAGGTTCCAGTCCTTGCTTGTTTAGAATTATTTAGAAAATAGTGACATTTTTCCAAATGTTTGGTAAATTTGGGATTTTCTTTATTAAAAAAGGTAAAACATATCAACTCATATTTACCATTAACAGAAGGTACATTGTGTTACGAGAAAAAAAATCTCAAAATCGCTTGGGTAAGTAAAAGCATTCTAAAGTTATTACCACATAAAGTGACACGTGTCAGATTTGCATAAATAGGCTCTGTCAGGAAGGTGAAAAAAGGCTATGTCCTGAAGGACTTAATTCCATGGCACTGTACATACATACATACATACATACATACTTACATAAAATAACACAAGCACAAAGATCATGAACTTAGTTAAAGACTGGTACAGAGAGGAAGAGAATCCTGCCTGCAAGAGCTTACAATCTACAAGAGTTGTGTGGAAGTATAAATCAGGGTTGGGTTATACGAAAATATTCCAAACTTTCAACATTCCACAGAGCACCATTAAATCCATTATAAGCAGATGGAAATAATATGACACAATTACAAACTTGACAAGAGAAAACTGTCCACCAAAACTGACAGAGCCAGCAAGGAGGGCATTCATCATAGATTCAACAATAACACTGAAGGTAATCCAAAGATCTACAAAGGATGTGGTAGTATCTGTAGATAGGACCACCAGAGGAGATGGAAGTATCTGCCATAGGATTACTATAAGTTATAAACTCCACAGAGTAGATGGAAGGATCTGTCTATAGGATCATTATAAGCCATACACTTCACAGAGGAGGTGGAAGTATCTGCCATAGGATTACTATAAGCTTTACACTCCACAGAGGAGATGGAAGGATGTGTCCATAGGACTACTATAAGCAGTACACTCCACAGATGAGATGGAAGGATCTGTCCATAGGACCACTATAAGCTGTACACTCCACAGAGGAGATGGAAGGATGTGTCCATAGGACTACTATAAGCAGTACACTCCACAGATGAGATGGAAGGATGTGTCCATAGGAACACTATAAGCTGTACCTTCCACAGAAGAGATAGAAGCATCTGTTTATAGGACCACTATAAGCTGTACACTCCACAGAGAAGATGGAAGGATCTGTCCATAGGACCAATGTAAGCCATACACTCCACACAGGAGATGGAAGCATCTGTCCATAGGACCACCATAAGCCATACACTTCACAGAGGAGGTGGAAGTATCTGCCATAGGATCACTATAAGTTTTACACTCCACAGAGGAGATGGAAGGATGTGTCCATAGGACGAATATAAGCTGTACACTCCACAGAGGGGATGAAAGTATTTGACAATAGTACCTCTATGAGCCGTACACTCCACATAGAAAATGGAAGGATCTGTCCATAGGGTCACTATAAGCTATACATTCTGTAACACCCCTGAGTGGAGTTACCACTTCTCCAACTTGCTACTGTCTTTATTGGTCTAACAAAATGTCATCTTGTGTATTTATTCCAGGTCCTCCACACTGTGCATTTCTAATATTATGTAACTGTTCATGTAATGTGCCTAGTTCACCAGCAGGTGGCAGCAAACAAGGCAGATGCTATACTTAGATAGAATGGAACCTTCCATTACATTCTAACCCCCCTCTGGAGAGAAGTGGGCGAGTACTACTTCCTACAGGAAGGGTGGGGCAGAAGTCCAGTTAGTCTAGTTCACCCCTAGCTAGGGGAAAGTTGTGCAGGGGCATATCTCTGCTGGACGTGCCCACGCCAGCCAGAGCACCTTAAGCTCTGCTGGCCATGGAGGCCAAAGCTTAAAGCCTCAGGAGCCAGGAGGAAAGCTCCCTGGAATAACCTAGAGTCAACTACAAAGTGAAGTGCAGCATACAGAATGAAGCTGAGTTATACAGCCAGCCTGTTAGTACAGCAGTCAGAGAGAAAACGATAAAGCAGAGTGGAGTTTGTCTGCCAGTTTTAATGCTAAAGCCCGCTGGAACCAAGATAAAGCCTGAAATCTGTTTTGGAAAAACGTTTACTCAAGTAAAGCTGCCATTGAACTTCAAGGTCTGGACTCAAGTTCTTCCTTAATCCCTTAATTATTCCTTTTATTTATTGCTTCGAAGCCAAACCTTGGGGTCCTAGCGATATCCAGGTAGGAGCACTGTTACACACACAGACATTTTAGGCCGCAAAATACCACTCAGCATTTCCTACACCTGGGACCCGTTATATAGAGAGCCCTAGGAGGAGGTGCCCATTGCAATTTCACAGAGGAGATGGAAGTATCTGTCCATAGGACCATTATACGTTATACCCCCCACATAGGAGATAGAAGGATCTGTCCATAGGACCACTATAAGCCATACACTCCACAGAGGAGATGGAAGTATCTGTCCACAGAATCACTATAATCTGTACACACGACAAAGGACGTGAAAAGATCTGTCCATATGATCATAGGAGTGCAGGACAATAGTCCCGCGGGCAGCCCGACGTGCACAGCATCATTGTAATCTATGATGCTGTGCACTGCCGATGACATGATCAATGCTGCTCCCGGACAAATGGCCTGCTTACGGACCGCATGTCTCAGAGGGCATACGGTCGTGTGCAAGAGAACTAAGCCATACACTTTACAGAAGAGATTGAAGAATCTGTCCATAAGGCCACTAAAATCATCATGGACTATGTGTGGTGCAAACCCAACACTTCCCATTATCCCAAAAACACCATTCTGACAGTGAAGCAGGTTGGAGAACAGCATCATTATGTAGGAATGTTTCTCATCAAAAAGGACTGAAACTAGTCAGAATTGAAGGAAAATGGATGTCGGTAAATTCAGGGAAATTCTTGAGGACAAACTCTTTCAGTTTTTGAGACTGGGACGGGTTACCCTCCATTAAAACAAAAATCCTTAACATGCTGCTAATAATACTCTGGAGTAGCTAAAGGAGTATTCTAGCACATTAAAAATGCTGCCCCATGGTCTTCTAGTGGATAGAAAAAACAAATCAACTTATACTCACCTTGCCACTCCATGCCGCTGTTGCTTCAATGATACACAGGTTACCGGTTGCACTCCAATTCTTGCTGCCTGGAATTTGCTCCCAGGACAGTTTCCAGGAATTCACTAAAAAAATGAACTACAAAAGCAAGTGAAAACATGAATAAAGGTACTGTAGATGTTGGATTGTACACTAGCTGGTTATATAACCAATGATAATGACAGCTGGGGCTGATTTTGTAATGAAGCAATTGAAAGCAGAAACAATCAATGGACAGGATTTGTGTCTTGGCTTCTTACATGAAGATCCACAAATATCTAAAACTTTAGCATCTTGCAAAGGTTTTTATAAAGAAGGTGTAATTTGTTTTTCACAAGAGAGTTCTGTTCTCTGTGCTGTGAACCTGAAATGTCAGAAAGCCGAAGATGGCAACTACCAGAAAATTAGGAACAAAAACAGGTTTCAGGTTCAAGACATGGCTGAGAAAGCTGCTAGAGATTGTTGGTGTCCATGACAATTTTATGACAAAGTATTGTTTCCAGGCTTGTTATGAAAACCATATATTTCTTATTAAAGGATAAAATAAAATAAAAATTCTTAAAGGGACACTATCAACAATTATTTAGGCTTTAATAAATTGGATACATTGCCCTCCTTCCTCCACCCACTAACCCTCCTTTCACAGCTTCACAGTCAGCAGTAGATTATAGGCCTTGACCTCAGCAGTAGAAATCTCTGCCTTCTCACTCTGTTCTGTATCTGCTGTCCAGTGTCCTTATTTTTGAGTGTTAGCTCTCAGGGAAGGGGGGTTTACTGTTATCTTAAAAATATAGAAAATAATATGTAAGAGGCTTTGCTCCTTGCTATTCAGGACTCAAAATTACTCGTGGAATCGTACAGACTTAGGTGAGGAATGGCTTGCATTCCATTGTTACCAAATTAAAAGTTGGAAAATGGAAATGAAGGATCAACATTTTCAGCCTGATACTGTATATAGATGTGATTTCTTTCTGTCATGTATGTTGCTGTGATACCACAACTCTGTCTCCAGTGAGTTTCCGCTCTGATTTTACATCAAGAAAGCTATTGTGACATCACAACTGTGTTTTTGTCAGGTAACTCATGCAGTATCGCAAGTGGGTTTCAGAAAGGTAACTTGTCGTGGCATCATAAATGACTGTCACTTAAAGGGGTTCTGCAGTTTGTTTAAACTGATGATCTATCCTCTGGATAGATCATCAGCATCTGATCGGCAGGGGTCCGACAACCGGACCCCTGCTGATCAGCTGTTTGAGAAGGCAGCGGCTAAACTTTGTTCACTTGAATGGAGTTTAGCCGCGCCCAGGCCAGTTGATACAAGTCGTGACGTCAGTCGGCCTGCGGTAAACAGTGAGAAGGCTGTGGCACTCCAGGAGCGCCGCTGCCTTGTCAAACAGCTGATCGGCGGGGGTCCTGTGTGTCGGACCCCTGCCAATCAGATGCTGATGATCTATCCAGAGAATAGATCATCAGTCTAAACAAACTGCAGAACCCCTTTAACCAGTCCCGGACCGCCGTACGCAGGATTGCGTCCTGCGGGCGGCCGGGATCTTCTGAGTGGATGCATCGGCGCGTCCTCTCGCGAGACCCGTGAGTTCCTGTGATAGCGCAGGACGCTTTTCGAGAGTTGAACTACAGCCTGCCAGCGATGATCAATCGCTGGCAGGCTGTAGATGCGATATAAATCGCATCAAACATGTATACCAGACGCTCGAAAAGCGTCCTAAAGCGTGAGAAACCAAATGCGTAAAAATGGCCTGTGAAATCCTAAAGGTACTCATTGGTTTTAGGGCCCCTTTGCGCATCTTGGCTGCAAAAAAGTGTCACTCATGTGGTATCGCCGTACTCGGGAGAAGTAGGGCAATGTGTTTTGGGGTGTATTTTTACATATACCCATGCTGGGTGTGAGAAATATCGCTGTAAACGACAACTTTTTAAATTTTTTTATTCAAAGTTGTCAATTTACAGAGATATGAAACTTTTTTTTTTTTTTTCTCAGAAAGTGTCATTTTCCGCTAACTTGTGAAAAAAAATGAAATGATACATGAACTCACCATGCCCCTCCACGAATATTTTGGGGTGTCTTCTTTCTAAAATGGTGTCATTTGGGGGGTATTTATACTTTCCTGACATTCTAGCACCTGAAGAAACACGACAGGCGCTCAGAAAGTCAGAGCTGCTTCAAAATGCCGAAATTCACTTTTTTGCACCATAGTTTGTAAACGCTATAACTTTTACCCAAACCAATAAATATACACTTGTTGGACTTTTTTTTATCAAAGACATGTAGAACAATAAATTTAGAGAAAAATTTATATAGAAATGTAGTTTTAAAAAAAAAAAATTTGCAACAGAAAGTGAAAAATGTCATTTTTTTGCAAAAGTGTGGTTAAATCTGTATTAATGGCAAAAAAAGTAAAAATGTCAGCAACAATGAAATACCACCAAATGAAAGCTCTATTAGTGAGAAGAAAAGGAGGTAAAATTCATTTGGGTGGTAAGTTGCATGACGGAGCAATAAACGGTGAAAGTAGTGTAGTGCGGAATTGTAAAAAGTGGCCTGGTCATTAAGGGTGTTTAAGCTAGGGGGGCTGAAGCAGTTAATTAAACTGCTGAGACATGGCATCTTTCACATCAACTGTATTTCTGTCAGTAAGTCTGCTGTGACATCACAACTGTATTTCTATCAGGCTGCTGTGACATCACAACTGTATTTCTATCAGGCTGCTGTGACATCACAACTGTATTTCTATCAGCTAGGTTGCTATGACATCACAAGAAAACACGGTAATTGTGTTGCAATCAGTTAAAGGGGTATTCCCATCACAGACAATGGAGGCATATCGCTAGGATATGCACAGTGCGCCCTTCCTCCACCAATTTTGGGGCTCCTATTCTTGATATAGGTGCGACCCAGCGGTGGGACTCGCACCTATAAGACAATGGGGTCATATCCAAGCGATATGCCCCCATTGTCTGTGATGAGACAACCCCTTTAAAGGGGTTGTCACTTATTAGAACAACATAGCTTTAATTCAGAAATACCACTGCACTACCACACTCAACCCATGGACAGGTCTGGCACTGTTTCAGGAAGACAGAATAGAAGCCATATTTTTTCTGATTCTGTACAAACCCTTTAAGCTCAGGGGTGGGTATATCATATGCACTCGAAATCCAGGAGCCCATCTTGTACAGATACTCTTTCTTTTGGGGGTCTGCCCTCATTAGTCCGTGTTTCATCCTCTTCCTGCTAGTGATAATGAGTTGATATCCAATTCACTGCAGGCTGTAAACTGGGATGCTTCTCTAGCGCAGTCCTGCCTTTTCAGTCACTCTGAAAACAGCAATATTTCATAGCGTATACACATAAAAATGAACACTACCAAGAAATCATTCCTGTTTTCCAAAAACAAATAGCAATAGATACAGTAAGTTATTTTCTGACACTAGCCCTTTCATAGGTTGTTAGACTTTAAAGGGAACCTGTCACCATAATTATGCAGCCAACAGGCAGCATGTGGTAGAACAGGAGGAGCTGAGCAGATTGATACATAGTATGGGAAAAGATTCAGTGTAACCTGAAATTTATGCATTTAATCCTCTGCTCTTTTTATGTGTAGGAGTCACGTGGGCGGAGCCACTCAGTGGCTGACAGCTAACTCTGCATGACTAAGCATAGAGGGACCACCAGTCAATTACTGAGTAGGACCAGCCACATGGTAACAACGGCTGCTGTTCCCCTGCTTACCGCCGCGGTCCTGTGCGCTGTGTTCAGCGGTGATCTGCTGCCAGTGCTTCCCATTCACTGCTGCAGTCCTGGGCTCTGTCTGTGTAGGTACTGTTATTCTGGGATCCGCTCCACAGTTTCCTCTCAGCCCTGGCCACAGCATGCTTGCTTCTTGTTCCCTGCAGCCCTTCCTCAAGGGCTGGCGTGCTTCACTTACTGTGCTTTATGGGTTAGATCATGTGACCTCGCTGACCAATCCTAGACCTCCTGCATGTATATAAGTGGCTCAGCCCCCTTCCAAGATGTCTCAATTTCAAGGTCCTTGTGTCCTGCAAAGGTTGCTGATTTCTCTGCTTGTGTTCCTGTGTACCTGAGCAGTGCTTGTGTTTCTAGACTCCGCTACCTGTTTGATCCTTCCCTGCCTGCTTCCCTTGACTCTCCTGTTGCCCACCCAGATTGTCTGACTTGTACCTGTGCCGCCTGCCATGACCAATTGCTTGTTTGACTTCACCTTTGCTTCATCATTTGGTCCTGCACTGTTGCTCTTGGTTAAGACTCAGCCTGCTGACTACGTCTGTACCTCTGGTACCTTGCTCAGGTGCCAATCCTCCTCAAGAGGTAACGACCTGTGTTACCCTTGGAAAAGTCTATGCCCACCATCAGGGGTACTGTGAATATCGAGGGGTTCACATAGACAACGCCCTTAGAGGAGGTAGGACACGTGGCACAGTGGGTTCACACCCACTGGTTTGTGACACCACATGACTCTTAAAGGTGTTGTGCCATGAAACATATTCTACATTTTTCAAACCTGCACCTGTATTTATATAGCTCAAGTATAAAAGGTTATGGCGGCTCACTTAGTTGATTAGATGGAGGTCAGGTGCTCAATCCGAAAAAAGCGTACCCAGCGCTAGTTTAGGGTATGTAAGAAAATAGTATTAAAGGGATGGCACACTGATCATATGGTATGTAAAATCGATGATATTTATTAATATTTGATAAAATATAATCCTCTATTTAGGGATATTCTGGTTCTGAATGGCCGTTGTGTTGGCTTAAATTAATATGTGTACTTAGTTCACATAAGTATTAGTACATAAATAGATCACAATAATTCATAATAGGTCATAAAAATTCATAAAAAATGCTCATAAAATCAATGAAAAATCGGTAAAAATCAATATGAAATCAATAGAGGATCAATGAAGGTCTTAAGTAGTTCATATAAAGTCCAGTATCCTTGGAATGTCTTATTGTAATCGAAGTATGCAACTGTAGAAAATATGTAACAGTAAAAATGTACTTTAAAAATTATGCAACTGAAAGAATAGTCCGGTGGTTATAACAGTCTGCGATGGTGATTATGCTATTATATATGTCCAAGGAGGACTGTACATTACCGCTCCTGCAGCTGTGTTGGTGGTGCCGTCTGTTAGCGGCGTCCTCGTGCTGTTTGCCGCGCGTGTGGCTCGGCTCCCTGGGATATCGGGACGTCACTACTGGTGACGCACTTCCGGTTGCCTGGGATACTTGGCGTCCGCGTGTTCTTCTCAAATTGTTGGCGGGAATGTTTTAGAGATATTATTTTTGCTGTAACTTCCACAGTTATTTGGTTCTAATAATAGATGGATTTTCTTCCTCAGCTAGCTGAACTTGGTATCGGCGTGCTCTATCCCCCAAACGCGTTTCGGAGCACACTGCTCCTTCTTCAGTGGGTGTGAGCCGCCCTCTTTTTGGCACGCTTATATGGGGTGTATCCTTATCTGCATAATCACCATCATTATCATAATTGACACCATTTGCATAATCACCACTGTTTGTTTATTCATTGATCAGTTGTATCTTCATTGAGGCAGTAATTTAGATGTCTCGTCTAGTCCTTCAATTTGGGGTAATATATGGTTCATTATAAGCATTTAATTATTTGCTCTGAGATCAACTTGCCATGTCTTCCAAAAACAAAAAGGAAGAAGATCATTTTCTCTGATTAATTGTGGTGGTATTATTTTCATATTTATATATTCCCACGTACATTCCAGGTACAAATTACTAATTATAATAATAATAATTATAATAAAAAAGGTCTCATTCTACATAACTTAGATGGTAAAGTTTCCTGATTTCAAGGAATGGGAGGAGTCCAGTTTTCATTATCTGAACTTATTTCCATATTGGGAGTGTGTAATAGGTATATTCTATGTCCATAGAAATACAGAAATATACAAAAATATATAAAAAATATAAAAAGTATATAGAGGTAGATATAATATGAGAATATGAAAGTTGTCAGAATATGTGATTTGCACTAGATGCGGATCAAATATATTATTTATATAGCTCCACCTGCTGTTTGTTCTTTTCCTTTTTTTTTTGTCTGTCTCACTGAGCTGGTTGAATGTGCTCAGTATAAATCTTCAACTGTTCCGTTATAAGCTGTGGCAGCTACAGGGAGAAAGCTGCAGCAGAAAGGATGTGCCCCCTGACCTGCTAGCCTGAGATAAATCTAGCAGAGCAATTAGAGTAATGAATGAGGAGATCCTTAGTTCAATGTGTGGTACAGGGCTGGTTCCAACTTTGTTAGAAAGGTATTGTCATGTAGAATATGATGTCTGATTTTCACATTTTTTACATCAGTCATGGCATAATAACCTCTTTCATATACTATCATGAAGTACAATGTGTCACGAGAAAACAATCTCAGAATGGCTGGGATAAGTAAAAGCATTCCAAAGTTATTACCACATAAAGTTATTACCACATAAAATCTCTCTATGAAATGCTGCCTTGTCGAGGTGGAGGGGCTTGTGTAGCTCTGTAAACTATGCCGTGCAGGGCCGGCCAAGACGGACAGGTAATAGCTGAGAGCACAGACAAAATGCAAATCCCTAGAGTAGGAAATGGCAAACCACTCCAGTATTCTGCCAAGAAAACCCTATGGACAGAATGAAAAGGCTACTCAATATGACACTGGAAGATGCCCCCCCCGCCCCCCCCCCCAGATCGGAAGGTGCCTGAAATGCTACTGGGGACCAGCGGAGGGCAAGTACAAGTAGCGCCAGAAAGAATGAAGCAACTGGGCCAAAGCTGAAAGGATGCTCAGCTACAGATGTAGTCAGGAAGTAAAAGGAAAGTCGGATGCTGTAAGGAACAGTATTGTATAGGAACCTGGAACGTAAGATCTATGAACCAAGGCAAGTTGGAGGTGGTGAAAGGTGAGATGGCTAGACTCAACATCGACATCTTGGGAGTCAGTGAACTAAAATGGACAGGAATGGGTGAATTTTAATACAGATGACCATTATATCTACTACTGTGGCAAGAATCTCGAAGAAGTAATGTAGTAGCCCTCATAGTCAATAAAAGAGTGTGAAAAAAGCAATACTGGGTTACAAACTCAAAAATGACAGAATGATTTCTGTTCGAGTCCAAGGCAAACCATTCAACATCACTGTAAATTAAGTTTATGTCCCAACTACCGATGCTGATGAGGCTGAAGCTGACCAATTCTATCAAGGCCTACAAGACCTTCTAGAACTAACACCAAAAAAAGATGCACCTCTTATCATAAAGGACTGGAAGGCTAAAGTAGGAAATCAAACGATAACTGGAATAACAGGAAATTTTGGCCTCAGAGAACAAAATGAAGCAGGTCAGAGATTAATAGAATTTTGTCAAGATAACTCGCTGGTCATAACAAACACACTTTTTAACAGCTCAAAAGACGACTATACACATGGAAATCAACGAATGGTCAATACCGAAATCAGATTGACTATATACTCTGCAGTCAGAGATGGAGAAGTTCTATACAGTCAGCAAAAACAAGATCTGGTGCTGACTGTGGTTCAGTTCATCAGCTTCTTATTGCAAAATTCAAACTTAAATTGAAGAAAGTCAGAAAAGATGCCAGACCTTGCAATTATGACTTAAATAATATCCCTTATGAATATGCAGTGGAGGTTAAAAATAGATTTAAGAGATTAGATCTGGTAGAAAGGGTACCTGAGGAGCTTATGGACAGAGGTTCACAACATTTTGCAACAAGGAACATTCCAATGAAAGAGAAGAGCAAGAGAGCAAAATGGCTGTCTAAGGAGGCTTTACAAATAGCTGAGGAAAGAAGGGAAGCAAAAGACAAAGGAGAAAGGAAACAATATCGCCAGTTAAATGCAGACTTCCAGAGAATAGCAAGGAGGGATAAGAAGGCCTTCCTAAATGAGCCATGCAAGGAAATAGAAAAAAAAACAACACAATGGGAAAAACAAGAGATCTTTTCAAGAAAGTTAGAGACATCTAGGGAACATTTCACACAGAAATGGGCATGATAAAAGACAAAAATGGTAAGGAACTTAACAGAAGTGGAAGAGATTAAGAAAAGATGTCAAGAATATACAGAAGAATTGTACAAAAAAAGATCTCAATTTCACTGATAACCCTGATAGTATGAGCATTGACCTAGAGCCAGACATTCTAGAAAGTAATGTTAAGTGGGCTTTAGAAAGCATTGCTAACAAGGCTAGTGGAGGTGACGGAATTCCAGCTGAGGTTTTTAAAATAGTAAAAGATTATGCTGTTAAAGTGCTGCACTCAATATGCTAGCAAATCTGGAAAACACAGAGCAATGGCCACAGGACTGGAAAAGGTCAATTTACATCCCAATCCCAAAGAAAGGCAATGCCAAAGAATGTTCAAACTACCGAACAATTGCCCTCATCTCACATGCTAGCAAAGTTATGCTAAAGATTCTGCAAGCTAGGCTTCAGCAATATGTGAACTAAGAACTAAAGCAAAATTAGAAGGGGACGGCAGAGAATAAGATGGCTGGACAGTATCATGGAAGCAACAAACATGAGCTTAGGCAAGCTTCGAGAGACCGTGGAAGATAGAAGGGCCTGGCGTACTGTGGTCCATGGGGTCGCAAAGAGTCGAGCATGACTGAATTGCGACTGAACAACAACAAAGTGACACATGTCAAATTTCCCAAAAACAGTACTCTTGAACCTGATGAAGGGGACCTCAGATCCCCCGAAACGCATAGTTTTATGTATATGCGCTAATTCTTATCAATAAAGTAGATCTCTCAATACTTCATGGATCATCTACACCAGTGATCTTGCGTCATAGCAGAATCTTCTTCTCCGTAAATTTCCAAAAAAACGGCCTGGTCCTTAAGGTGAAAAAGGGCAGGGTCCTGAAGGGATTAAGTCAGAAAACAAACATACTGTAGGTATTTAGTTTTTTTGTTTTTTTCTATGCTTTTGAATCTTTAGTGGAGTGTTTTGCCTCTGTTTTTGCGGTAAAAACGCCAGCTCCAGATCTTTACTAAATGTCTACGGGAAATATGAAGGACACACATATGCAGGACACTCAAGCATTTTTTGCCAAATGCCTTTTTTTTAAAATTCCAGACTTTCATTTTTCATTTTTTGTTTCTCCGTTTCTCCATAGGGGAACAATGTGATGTTGATGCTTTTGCTTTAATAAATACAAAAGTATTCAGGGAGTGATACCTTTATAGGCTAACCAGAAAAAAAGCATATTGCAAGCTTTCATAGCACAAAGGTTTCTTCTTCAGGTATGATTACAAATTAAAGACTGAGAAATAGGCACAATACTTATAGGATGTTACAGCAAAACATGTACATGGGTGATGCCTAATTAAGATAAGGCTGATCAACAAGTAGATTAGGGATTGGAAGTCGAGCTGAGGGAGGTGTGAATTTTGTCTAAATAGTGGGTCATAAAACCAGTGGTGAGATTCAGTCCATCACTTAATGACTGGCATATAGTCATCATTTTAAACTCCCAAGTTTTTATGTCTCTATCATTCTCAAGGGTTTTAATTCTCAAAGGGAAGTTTAAGTCATTTACAGAGTGTCCTGGACCTGCACACATGTCTTACCCATGAATACAATCCGTATACCCAACAGCCAACAGACCTAAAAGATCACAGACACCTTCTGATGTGAATCTTCCAATGTGGTGCACATGATACTCTGTACTAGGTGTCCTAACGGAGGAAGTTATATTGGGGAGACTGTACAGAAACTGCGATCCAGATTGAACCTGCACAGATTTAAGATAAGCCTGAAAGCTGATACAACTGTAGGAATCCATTTCTCTGGACCAGGACACTCCATTTTTTTCTGGTTAGCCTATAACGGTATCACTCCCTTAATACTTTTGTATTTATTAACGCAAAAGTATTCAACATCGCATTGTTTTTGCAGGCTAACACGGTACTCTGCAATCCTTGCCACACTCAAAAGGGGAACAAAATGCCTGAACAAACAATCGCAACCACTCATTTGTTTTGCAGAAAAATCCATAAAAGCGACATGTGATATGAAAAAAAAAACTTGCAAGCATTTACTAGGGCAGTTTTTTTAGTGTCCAAAAAAACTCCAGATCAATTTTATGTAGGGGCCCATCAAGTGTCAATCAACAATTAAACTGATCCTACAAACACAAAAAAATTGCTTTTTTTTAGCCACAAGCCACACAGTGATATTGTTCAAAACGACCATTTTATTGTCTCCTATGAGCTGGTCACCATAAACAATAGATATTGCTCTCTATAAGTACAAAAGAAAGGAAATTATAATAAATCACATGTGAAGGAACATAAACGATATTTAAAGTAGGAGGAAAGTCAGATATGTACAGTAGGTATGGTCCCAGGCATGAAAGAAATCATGAATTACTCAACAGAAATGAATTAATTAGCTCGGCTTTCCAATATATTTGAATGCTTTGTTTCCCTTCTGGCTCTGTACTTTGAAGTTCAGCTTCAATAGCCGACCATGATTGACTATTCCGGTTGTGATTCAAGTAACATTTTCCAATTATAAATTAAACTAGACCTCAATTCACAGTTCAAATAATGAATAAATAAATTATTATTTAACCAATAAGTGGTTATTAGCTTAGATTTGGAATATTGCTTCGAATGGTTCTCTGTTATTCTGTGGTCTTCTCTGTCAATAAGCATGGGAATCTAAATGATTTGTATCAGTGGTTTTATTCCACTAATTAGAAGATATCAGTGTTATAGAAGGAGAAATACGGACAGAATGAAGAGTCCTAACTATATAAAAATCTACAGGAGTCTGTAGGAGGCAAACTTTTTAATTCAAAGGCAATTGTGTATTCTAACAAATGTTCCACAAATTTTCTCAGTATTCTCAATTAATAATAGGGGTATAACAATATTTCATATTTGTATTGTTACATAGGTGTTACGCCAATGGTTCATGCCTGCCGCTATTTTACTGTTCCTGGCAAGCACAGACATCGCTCTACTGTGTGAATTGGGACCAGTGCTCAGTGAACTTTCCTTCAGCCCTTTCAAGAGTTAATCCTTTCCTCATGCCCCTGACCAGGTGCTGGTTATCCACCTCCTGGGCTGCGGATCCACCTCCTTGCCTGAGCTTTGTGGTTGTCTAGTCTCTAGTAACCCGCTAAGCTGAGATCTCGTGTCTGACTACCCATGTGCCGTACTTTGCCTCTCTATCTATTCTGCTCCTTGCCACCTGCCCGATCTTGGCATTACTATCTGGATTATGCACGTACTCTGCCTGCCCTGCTGGTGGAATTATTATCTGGAATATCCACGTACTCAGCCTGCCTGAACTATGTCTACTGCCTGATTCCATCGTACTTTGCACCAGTGGCTCTGGCCTCCATGGGTCAGCTGCTATCTACATAAGGACTACTCGAGGTGATAGCGTCCTGGTTGGTTCCCTGCCGTGAAGTCCAGATCCCTGTACCAGGGAATTGCCAGGACAACTACCTTAGGTTCAGCCCTGGTCAAACTGGTTAGTTGGCACAGTGGTCCACACCCACTGCCTGTTACAATCTGAAGTACAGTTGAAAAAAGATATATCTTTCAAGATCAACGAAAGTATGAGAGGAGATTTGGATAAAGAGAAAGGGATGGGGAAATCAGAATTCTACACATTTACATAAGCATTCATTTTATTCTGTTCTAAAAAATCATTTAAGCCTTTTTTGAGGGCATCAGCTGTTACCGCTGTAATCACCTCCTGAGGTAAGCTTTGTTACCTGTAGAAACTAAACTTTTTCTTCTGCAGTTGGAAGCAGTGCCCCCTTGTCTTCTGTTGGGATTTTTCACCATATTTTTTAAGGGCCATTTATATATTTATATATGTTAATCATGTGCCCCCTTAGACATCTCTTCTCAAGACTAAATAAATGTAATTCTTTTAATCTTTCCTCCATGCCCCTTATCAGTTTAGTTTCTGCCCTTTGCACTTTTTCCAGCTCCAGGGTATCCTTTTTATGCACTGGTGCCCAGAACTGAACTGCATATTCCAGATGAGGCCGCATATGACAATATCCTTGTAGCCTTATAAGCAGCTGATTGACATTGCATGCTGTTATTTAGTCTAAGATTTACAAGTACACCCGAATCCTTTGCTACAAGTGACTCTCCCAGTGTTACTTGCAGTTTTACACATGTTTGCTAAAAGTCTATGGGAAATGTGAAATGCAGGACTCACATAAGACATATGATGCACATAGATTATTACTACCCAGATGTATGACTTTACATTATCTACATTGAACCTCATTTTCCAATTGTATGCCCAAACACTCAGAGTGTCCAGGTCAGCTGGTAGTTTTTGGACATCTTCCATAAACTACAGACAGCACAGTACTACATAGCTTGGTGCCATCTGCATAAATATAAACAATACTACAACTTAGTGTTGATCAAGCACCAAAGTGCTCGGGTACTCGAGTAGAACACCTCGGGATGCTCAATGGAGCACAATTGAAGTCAATGGGAGCACCTGAGCATTAAATCAGGCACCCCCTGCTCTGAAGTGGGGAGGGTGTATGGTTCACATGAAAAGGTCGGAAATTGATGGAAACACCACTAAAATGATTCGGAAACAGCATGGGGAGGATGTCTGGATGCATCTTTGAATCCCAGGTCGCTGCTGGGAACGATGTTGTCCAAGTAGTACGCCAATTTTACAGACTGACAATAATACGCACAAAATTGAAGATAAAATCGATTTTAGAGGAAAAATTGTTAGGAAACATTCTTTCCTGTATATTCACTTGTATATAAAGTGCAAGTACTGCCAAAAATTACAAGGAACTGGCACTCCAATGCACCCTTTATTACACATAAATGAGGGCATCATACACTCCCTTGAAAATTTATGATTGAATAATTAAAAAATTAGGATCGAGGGCAGCCTAATAAGCATGTTGATATGATGGAGGAGAAGGACGAGAAAAGGAAGATTGAACCATATACCCGTTTTTGTGGTGGAAGGGGTGCATGGGAATACAGTGTATTCAATACACCATAAAAGCCACCTTTAAAGTGCCTTTCTGTTCAGCCGCTTTCCTCTGGTGGAGTAGAGAAGTCAGGGGCCATCCAGACCATGTTCATTTTCATATGAGTCAACCGGTCAGCAATTTTAGTTGACAGGCGGATGCGCTTATCATTTAATATGCCCCCAGCAGCACTAAATACCTGCTCTGAGGAAACTCTGGCGGCAGGGCAGGTCAGCACCTCCAAGGTGTAGAGCGCCAGTTCGTGCCACGTGTCCAGCTTGGACACCCAATAGTTGTAAGGCACAGAGGGATCATTGAGGATGCAGACATGGTCTGCTACGTACTCCTTCACCATCTTCCCAAATTTTTCCCTCCTTGTGACATTAGGCTGCGCATCAGGGTGAGGGTGCTGGCGGGGTGTCATGAAACTGTCCCAGGCCTTGGAGAGTGTTGCCCTGCCTCTGTTGGAACTGCTGTGTGTTCCACTTGTCTCCCCTCCTCGGTTGCCCAAGGAACTACGTACTCCGCCGCCAGCGTTTCCACAAGGACTATCTGGTATTACACCATTTTGCTAGTCCTCTCCACCAAAAGAATGAGAGATGAGAAGTTCTCTTTGTATCGGGGGTCGAGAGGGGTGAACAAACAGTAATCGGTGATGGACAAAATTTGTATAACGCGAGGGTCATGTGAAAGGCAGCATAACATAAAGTCAGCCATGTGTGCCAGAGTCCCAATGGACAAGACTTTGCTGTCCTCATCAGGAGGATGACTCTCAATCTCCTTATCCTCTTCCTCCTCTTCTGCCCATCCACACTGAACAGATGGAATAAACGTGCTATGGGTACTACACTCTGTAGCAGAGGCATTCATCTCCTGCTCCTCCTCCTCTTCCTCATCATCATCCAATTTGTGCTGAACAGGCGAAATAAAGGTGGTCTAGCTATCACCCTGTTTACTGTCTTCCCCATTTCCTCCTCTTCCACATGCAAACCGTCAGCCTTCATTGTGAGCAGCGAGCGTTTCAGTAGACACAAAAGTGAAATGGTTACACTGAAGATAGCGGCATCGTCACTCATCATCTGTGTTGATTCCTCAAAGTTGCAAAAAACCTCACAGAGGTCAGACATCCATACCCACTCGTTGCTTGTCAAGCGCTGAAGCTGACTGGAAAGACGACAACCATGTTGCAGCTGGTATTCCACTACTGCCCTCTGCTGCTCACAAAGCCTGGCCAACATGTGGAAAGTGGAGTTCCAGCGTGTGCTCACGTCACACAACAGTCGGTAAGCTGGCAATTGAAAGCGGTGCTGCAGCGTTGCCAGACCTGCGGCAGCTGTAGATGACTTTCGGAAATTGGCACACACGCGGCGCACCTTCACCAGTAGATAAGGCAAATTGGGGTAGGTTTTGAGAAACTGCTGAACCACTAAGTTTAACACATGGGCTAGGCATGGTATGTGTGAGAGCTTGCCGAGCTCCAAAGCCGCCACAAAGTTACGGCCATTATCAACACAACCATGCCTGAGTGGCCTGCCTCAGCTCTGCGGCGGTGTGCTGTTTGTCACCTAAGCAAATAAGTTTCAGCACGGCCTGTTGCTGCTTCCCCACTGCAGTGCTACACTGCTTCCAGCTACTGACTGAAGGCTGAATGGTGCTGCAAGATGAGAATTCAGAGGTGGAAGCGGAGGAGGAGGAGGAGGTGGAGGAGGAGAGGCCCAATTTAAGGAATGGCGATGAAAAGAGCTCCTCGGAATATCCGAGTGTGGGATCACTTGTTTGCAAAAACTCCATGGTGGGAGGAAGGAGGATCAGGGTGAGGATTCTGTTGACCAGACTCTTGGCTACTGAGACTGGACTTTGTGGAAGATAGGGTGGTGCTTAACCGACTGGAAACATCTATGTTTCTATGTTTCTATTATCTGCTGCAATACAACCGACCGCCTGCTCTCCTTGGTCTGACTTCGAGAGTGGTGTCCTGCGCCTTCCTGGAAACTGGGACATGAAGCTAGGTATCATGGATGAGTGTGTTTTTTGTGCTCTGCCAGCAGGCACAGTATTACCGTGCCCAGGGCAACATCCTCTGCGTGCTCCATCAGCAGCACAGCCACTTCCCCATCCCTTACTGCTCGCCTTCATCATATTAAATCGTATATACAGTCGTGGCCAAAAGTTTTGAGAATTACATAAATATTGGAAATTGGAAAAGTTGCTGCTTAAGTTTTTATAATAGCAATTTCTTTATACTCCAGAATGTTATGAAGAGTGATCAGATGAATTGCATAGTCCTTCTTTGCCATGAAAATCAACTTAATCCCAAAAAAACCTTTCCACTGCATTTCATTGCTGTCATTAAAGCACCTGCTGAGATCATTTCAGTAATTGTCTTGTTAACTCAGGTGAGAATGTTGACGAGCACAAGGCTGGAGATCATTATGTCAGGCTGATTGGGATAAAATGGCAGACTTGACATGTTAAAAGGAGGGTGATGCTTGAAATCATTGTTCTTCCATTGTTTACCATGGTAACCTGCAAAGAAACGCTTGCAGTAATCATTGTGTTGCATAAAAATGGCTTCACAGGCAAGGATATTGTGGCTACTAAGATTGCACCTCAAGCAACAATTTATAGGATCATCAAGAACTTCAAGGAAAGAGGTTCAATTCTTGTTAAGAAGCCTTCAGGGCGTCCAAGAAAGTTCAGCAAGCTCCAGGATCGTCTCCTAAAGAGGATTCAGCTGTGGGATCAGAGTGCCAACAGTGCAGAGCTTGCGCAGGAATGACAGCAGACAGATGTGAGCACATCTGCACGCACAGTGAGGTGAAGACTTTTGAAAGATGGCCTGGTGTCAAGAAGGGCAGCAAAGAAGCCACTTCTCGCCAAAAAAATACATCAGGGACAGATTGATCTTCTGCAGAAAGTATGGTGAATGGACTGCTGAGGACTGGGGCAAAGTCATATTCTCCGATGAAGCCTCTTTCTAAATGTTTGGGGCATCTGGAAAAAGGCTTGTCCAGAGAAGAAAAGGTGAGCGCTACCATCAGTCCTGTGTCATGCCAACAGTAAAGCATCCTGAGACCAATCATGTGTGAGGTTGCTTCTCATCCAGGGGAGTGGGCTCACTCACAATTTTGCCCAAAAACACAGCCATGAAAAAAGAATGGTACCAAAACACCCTCCAACAGCAACTTCTTCCAACAATCCAACAACAGTTTGGTGAAGAACAATGCATATTCCAGCACGATGGAGCACCGTGCCATAAGATAAAAGTGATTACTAAGTGGCTCGGGGACCAAAACGTTTACATTTTGGGTCCATGGCCTGAAACTCCCAGATCTTAATCCCATTGAGAACTTGTGGTCAATCCTCAAGAGGCGGGTGGACAAACAAAAACCCACTAATTCTGACAAACTCCAAGAAGTGATTATGAAAGAATGGGTTGCTATCAGTCAGGAATTGGCCCAGAAGTTGATTGAGAGCATGCCCAGTCGAATTGCAGAGGTCCTGAAAAAGAAGGGCCAACACTGCAAATACTGACTCTTTGCATAAATGTCATGTAATTGTCGATAAAAGCCTTTGAAACGTATGAAGTGCGTGTAATTATATCTTCACTACATCACAGAAACAACCAAAACAAAGATATAAAAGCAGTTTAGCAGCAAACTTTGTGAAAACTAATATTTGTGTCATTCTCAAAAGTTTTGGCCACGACTGTATACTTGCAATTACGGTAGCTCACGCGTACAGTAGCGCAGTTTTTTTAAGAGTATGTGCAAATTAATTACAGTCAATGTCACAGATATTTAGGAGGCGGAAACGTTATACAGGAGATGTAGCACAGGTGATGTCACTGTCCGCAGCGTCTATGGAAAAAGTACACTGGATGTCACAGATATTTTTAGGATGCGCAAACGTTATACCAGAGATGTAGCGAAGGTAATGTAACTGTCCGCAGCGGACACCATCTACGGAAAAAGTAGACTAGATGTCACAGATATTTTAAGGATGCGCACATGTTAAACAGGAGATGTAGCGCAGATAATGTCACTGTCTGCAACGTCTACGGAAAAAGTACACTGGACGTCACAGATATTTTTAAGGATTTGCAAACTATAAACTGTAGAAGTAGCGCAGATAATGTCACTGACCGCAGCATCTACGTAAAAAGTACACTGGATGTCATAGATATATTTAGGCTGCGCACACGTTACACAGGAGATGTAGCACATATAATGTCGCTGTCTGCAGCAGCCAAACAATTGCACGCTATTTGACACAGGTTGCGCTAAAAATATATATTGCTGCAAGATACAACAATAGTCCTTAAAAGCACTTTTGGGTCTCTAACAATTGCACGCAATTTAGTGCAGGTTGCGCTAAAAATATATATTGCTGCCAGACACAACAATAGTGCTTAAAAGGACTTTTAGGTCTCTAACACCAACCCTGCCTAACAAAAAAATAAAATTCAATTCCCTACACTATCTGTCCCTTCTACAGCACAGCTCTCCCTAAGACTGAGCAGAACCACGCGAAGTGTCATATCTTCAGTGTTGTCCCATGAAAAGGTATAATAAAACATTTACAAAAATGTGAGAGATGTACTCACTTTTGTGAGATACTGTACGTGCTGTGGCTGGCATATGTTGCTGGAGTAAGTAACCAGTCCAATTGTATAAAATGAACTCTCTCTTTACTGAAGTGCAGAATGGGAGTTATATCACAGTGCAAATCAGTGCACAGTGTAAATCACAGTGCAGTATCTTCCCAATAGCTGTATATAGGCACATGGCAACAATGATGATAATGGGAGTAGTAGTCTCTGAGCTCCTTCTAAACAGGCGTCAGGCGTGCAAAACTCTCAAATATGTGGTAGGCGGCCAGGCAAAAAAAAACATCCACACAAATATTAAGAAAGCGAGGAAGATACACATGCAAAAAGTCTCATAATCAGTTCTGAAATTTCCAAACTGAAGGATGTAGATCCTCAAATGGTCAGCCAAACCATTACACAAGTGTAAAATGTGCCGTTTACTGTTATCTATCCACAAGCAGCAATGTCTATAGCCATAAATAGGGAATACCTTGCTAGCAAACATGGTTTTGTGATTCTGGACAGGCTATGAATGTCGTCTCCAGCTTTACCTCAGGGATTGTTCTCTCAACAAGAATTATGTTTCTCCTGAAGCTGAACTAACATCTGCCCTGAACGGCAGGCAGAGCTGAAACTCAAGTGGCTGATGTAATACCCAATATAGGGGAAAGCTAATTCCCTCTGCTGTGTAAGGGCATAATTAACTAAACAGTGCCACCTACAGTCAGATTTTGGGAATACATGCAAAGTAAAATGCAAAGCGTGACCAAATTAAATAACATCAAATCAATAACAGTTTTCAGGTACCCTGTTCTGGGGTATTGCACATCATTGGTAGCTTGCTGGCACTCATATATACATACATACTTGCATATATACATACAAGTTACAACATCCCATGAAACATGAAATAATTGTAAAATATATAAGACAATAAGTTTAAATGCAACCAGTCTTCAAATAAACCAGTTCCACCGTTGCATTGTAAATCATAGTCCTTGCTTTATCAAGGATTATTTATTGCGGATGAGAATGGATTCTAAGGCGAGCTCTGAATGGATAGGAATGTCCCGAGTATTTGGCATTGATTAATAACCTGCACTGCAAAGTTAGGCTTCTCTACTTTTTAAGCAATACTTGGAAAGTTATAGGAATGTTGTTACTTTATTACCCCTTGCTACAACTGGACGTTTTATGTCTTGTGCTTCTTGATGACTGATTCTATATGCGTGCTATGTACTGAAATGTATACATACAGATGTATCCTTCCTTACCTTTACATGGTGCTCTACATATCCCAACATGTGTAGCGCAAGACGAGCAGCTTTGAAAAATAATCTGATTTTATGATACTGTGTCGCAAGATATCTATGCTATATGTGTCCATAATGTTACCACCCAGTGTTTGTGATGTGCACTGCCGTCTGTTAAGGGTTTTGCTAGGATGTTTCAATATTTTATTGAATTTGTTCAGTGCGAAACTGGGCATTTATTGGATTAGAATAGGTATATACTGATACTTGGGGTAATATCATGAAATTGATTTGCTGATAAAACTGAGCTGGTAGCTATAACACCTTAAAGCCTAATACTGAACTAAAATATTACATGAATAAAAGTTATTAAACACATAGTATCCTGGCAAGGTAATAAAAATATATTATCAATGTTATTTTCAAAGATGGGGTTTACCTCCTAGACCATGCAGCCTCCCCCTGGTGCCAGCATCCTGGTGATCATCTACATACAGCTGCTTCTAATCCAAGTGCTGTGTATGTGAGAATAGAGATGCAAAAGCAGTGAAAAACACTTCTGTCTTGCCTCCCTGGTTCCTATCAGTCTTTGATAGGGGAGACCGACATCCAATCAGCTGGCTAAAGCCATAAATATGTTGTAGCACAGGCTTAAGGGACCTGGACCTCCAACCATCAAAATGCAGCAGATGGTTCTTAGCATGGCACCTACAAGGTGGAAATCAACCTGCAAAAAACAGCCTCCTACAGCTACATAGAACAAACATAAAAATGTTCTGTCCACGAGAAGTTAGAGCAATCATTACAGAACAATCGCAAAAAGAAAAATCCAGCTCAGATGAAAAATATTTCTGACTTTATTCCAGCGATTATAAAACTTCCATATGACAAGACGTGTGCAGTTACGCGTTTCAGACCTCTAGTACATGTAGGTCCTTCCTCATGAGTGCTTGTCATGAGGAAGGACCCACATGTACTAGTGGTCTGAAACGCATAAGTACACACCTCTCTGGCTGTGCTGTGTCACGACCACTATCCCAGCAGCAGTCATGTCGCACCAGACAGAGGGGAATGGGGACCCTTATCTACGGATGGGAAATAGAACGGCCACCCCTGACAAACCCTAAGCTGGCACCTGTCTGCCCTGATACCCTAGACGGGGTGTGAACCCGTGCGGCGAGCAGGATGCCTAAACCCTGAGTCACCCTAAGAAGACTAGACTGGGGAAAGGCAGATGGGAGCACTAGTCACCATCACTCATGTCTAGGAGAACAACAGGGGAAGACAGCAACAAACAAACAATCTCCAGCAGAGATAGACTTATCCAGTCACGAGCTGAGAAGATGATCCCAATAACGACAGTCCACGCCAGACAAGAGCTCCACAGCAATACCGTCAAACAATCTCCTTCAAAGGTCAGAATAGCACTGGAAGTAAGGACTCACCTGAGAAAGGATGCCTACAAACTCCCAGTCAGGACAAAAAGGTTCACAAGGCAAAACCCGGATGACATACCCTGAACCACGGAGCAAACTCACAAGCTATCGCGAGTAGCAAGTCGCTGCAACCTTCTCCTCCCTGTGACAGTACCCCCCTTTCTACGAGGGGCCACCGGACCCTCAAGACCAGACCTCTGCGGATGGGACCTATGAAAAGCCCGAATGAGTCTGTCCGCCTTTATCTCTGATGCTGGCACCCACATTCTCTCTTCGGAACCATAACTTCTCCAGTGCACCAGGTACTAAAGAGAGCGGCGAATATATCGTGAATCAACAATCTTTTCTACCTGAAACTCAAGACTGCCATCAACAACCACCGGTGGAGGCGGTAGTGGCAATGGTTCAGGAGGTTCTACATATCTCTTAAGCAGAGATCTGTGGAAGACATTATGGATCCTTAGAGTCTGAGGTAGCTCCAGACGAAAAGCCACCGGGTTACTGATCTTAATTAACCTATAAGGACCAATAAATCTCGGACCTAATTTCCATGAGGGAACCTTCAACTTGATATTTCTGGTAGACAACCACACCAAGTCATTCACCCCAAGGTCCGGACCTTCAGAGCGCTTCTTATCAGCCACACGCTTGTATCTACCACCAATCCTCTTCAAACTTTCTTGCACACTCTGCCACACTGATGAAAGTAAAGACGCAAATCGTTCCTCCTCGGGAATCCCAGACGGCCCCCTCACTAAACGTACAAAACTGAGGATGGAAACCATACGCACCAAAAATGGTGACTTATCGGGGATTCTTGACGACGATTATTAATGGCAAACTCAGCTAATGGTAAATAAGATGACCATTCCTCCTGATTTTCGGAAACAAAGCATCTCAAATATGTCTCTAGGTTTTGATTGGTACGTTCAGTCTGACCGTTGGACTGTGGATGGAAAGATGAAGAAAACGACAGATGAACCCCTAAACGAGAACAAAAAGCTTTCCAAAATTTAGAAACAAATTGGGTACCACAATCCGAAACAATATCGGAAGGGACCCGTGAAGCTTCACGATGTGGTCAATAAAAACCTGAGCCAGTGTGTTAGCATTAGGCAATGCGGTAAGAGCAATAAAGTGCACCATTTTACTGAATCTGTCAACAACTACAAGAATAACAGTCTTCCCCGCTGATACTGGTAGATCAGTAATTAAATCCATTGATAGGTGCGTCCAAGGCCTGTTGGGGATGGCCAGAGGTAAAAGACAACCTGCTGGACGAGTATGATCCACCTTAGAACGAGCACAGGTAGCACATGCAGACACAAAATTCAACACCTCCTGGCGCAACTTAGGCCACCAGAACCGACGAGACACTAATTCAGAGGTTGCCTTACTAAATGGGTGTCCTGCCAGTGCGGAGTTATGGTGCAAGATAATGCACCTGGGGCGTAAAAACCCAAGAGCAGAATATAAAATCAGTGATACAGTACTAACCTCAGTATCTGAGGAAAGGGATTTAGGGGTCATTATATCAGACGACCTAAAGGTGGGCAGACAATGTCATAGAGCAGCAGGTAATGCCAGCAGAATGCTTGGGTGTATAGGGAGAGGCATTAACAGTAGAAAGAGGGAGGTGCTCGTGCCGCTCTACAGAGCACTAGTGAGACCTCATTTGGAGTATTGTGTGCAGTACTGGAGACCATATCTGCAGAAGGATATTGAAACTTTGGAGAGAGTTCAGAGAAGAGCTACTAAACTAGTACATGGATTGCAGGACAAAACTTACCAGGAAAGGTTAAAGGACCTTAACATGTATAGCTTGGAAGCAAGAAGAGACAGAGGGATATGATAGAAACTTTTAAATACATAAAGGGAATCATCACGGTAAAAGAGGAGAGAATATTTAAAAGAAGAAAACTGCTACAAGAGGACATAGTTTTAAATTAGAGGGCAAAGGTTTAAAAGTAATATAAGGAAGAATTACTTTACTGAGAGAGTAGTGGACGCATGGAATAGCCTTCCTGCAGAAGTGGTAGCTGCAAATACAGTGAAGGAGTTTAAGCATGCATGGGATAGGCATAAGGCCATCCTTCATATAAGATAGGGCCTGGGGCTATCCATAGTATTCAGCATATTGGGCAGACTAGATGGGCCAAATGGTTCTTATCTGCCGACACATTCTATGTTTCTATGTTTCTATGTTTCTATGGTGTTCTTTTAGTATCTCCAGGCGTAAATTTTCTGGCACAAACAGTTTACCCGAGGGGCAGGAGGCCCGGGGCATCCCCCTGAGCTTCCAACACCCTCCCCTCTAAACCTGAGTGTAATGCAGAGACCACCACCCCCTTTTGCAAAATAGGCTCTGGAACATCAACATCACCCCCTCCAGGAAAACTTCGAGACAATGCATCCGCCTTAGTATTTTTGCCCCGGGCGATAGGTTATTACAAAATTAAACCTAGTAAAAATAACGACCACCGAGCCTGTCTAGGGGTGAGACGTTTAGCAGACTCCAGATATACTAAGTTTTTGTGATCAGTAATCACTGTGACGGGATGAACCGCCCCTCCAAAAATGACGCCACTTCTCTAAGGCCAACTTAATAGCCAAAAGTTCCCTGTTGCCAATGTCATAGTTCCTTTCTGCAGTAGACAATTTCTTCGAAAAGAAAGCACACGGACGCCATTCACCAGGGGACGGGCCCTGAGATAGTACCGCTCCCACCCCCACCTCTGATGCGTCAACCTCTACAATAAAAGGAAGCGAGACATCTGGCTGTACGAGAATAGGAGCCGAGGTCAATCTCTCCTTCAGAGATGTAAAGGCAGTTTTGGCTGCATGTGACCATTTGGAAAAATCGGATCCCTTTCGGGTCATGTCCGTCAGTGGTTTGACCACCAAGGAATAGTTCTTTATAACTTTCTATAAAAATTGGCAAACCCCAGGAAGCGTTGCAATGCCTTCAGGTTCTCAGGCAGATCCCAGTCCATAATTGCCCGGACTTTCTCTGGATCCATGCGGAAACCTGAATCTGACAACACATACCCCAGAAATGTCAGTTCTTTTACGGCGAACACACATTTCTCTAATTTAGCAAACAATTTGTTGGCCCTTAATATCTGCAGCACTTGTCTCACATGGATCTTATGTGTATCCAGATCCGGAGAATAGACCAGGATGTCATCAAGATATATCACAACAAATCTCCCGAGAAGGTGACTAAAAATATCGTTGACAAAATGTTGGAACACCGCAGGCGCATTAGTAAGACCAAATGGCATGACCAGATTTTCATAATGCCCTTCCGGAGTATTAAAAGCCGTCTTCCACTCATCCCCCTCTTTGATGCGAACCAGGTTATAGGCTCCTCTGAGATCCATTTTGGAGAACCATTCAGCAGCAGCAACCTGATTAAAGAGGTTAGGAATGGGAGGAAGAGGATAGGGATCTCGGATAGTTATTCGGTTTAATTCCCGGAAATCCAGGCAAGGACGCAGGCCCCCATCTTTCTTTTTAACGAAAAAGAACCCTGCAGCCACAGGTGTCGAAGAGGGTCTGATGTGTCCCTTAGCCAAACTCTCCGAAATATAATCGTTCATAGCCTTCCTCTCCGGGCCGGAAAAATTGTATAACCGGGTTTTAGGTAGTTTTGCCCCAGGTAACAGATTAATCGGGCAATCATATGGATGATGAGGTAGTAACCCCTGACAGCCCTTCTCAGAGAACACATCCATAAAATCCGACAGAAAGGCAGGTAGAGATGTTACAGAGAGTGTTGAGCACCTACTACTCAAGCAGTTGTCCTTACAATGTTCACTCCACTCCACAATCTCCCCGGCCTGCCAATCCACCACTGGATTGTGAGTCACCAGCCAGGGAAGCCCCAATACCATAGGAGCCGGAAGACCTTCCAGGACATAACAAGAGATATGCTCTTTAGTATGAGGAAGAGGGGAGGAGTCGATGGCAAAAACAGGAATAGTTCTGCGTACCGGTTACGGAGTAAAACCCAGAGCCTAAGCAAACCGTGAATCCACCAAGTTGACCCCCGCCCCACTGTCCAAAAAGATGGAACAGATCTCAGTCTTATTGCCCGCCACAACGGTAGCGGACAACAAAAACTGAGACATGCGTATGGAGGAAACAAATACGCCCAGACTGTTATCCTCCGCACAGTCTGGGGACTCTAGTTTTCAGTCGGCTCCTTTGTTTGTGATCTCTTGGGTTCTGAGAGACATACCTTTACAAAATGACCCCTCCCCCCACAACGAAAACAAACCTCTGACCTACGGCGGACCTTAGGAGGATTCACCCGTCTAGTGGCGCCCCCTATTTGCATTGGTTCGATTAGATCATAACAAACCGATCCCTGCCCTATAGAGGCCTCTGTAGAATTGAATAGTCTCTCCCTGAGTCGTCTGTTGATTCTTATGGACAGAGACATAGCAGCCTCAAGAGACCCAGGGACCTCGTATACCGCCAGCGCGTCTTTTAATTTTTCAGACAACCCCTGGCAGAACTGACTCCTAAGGGCCGAGTCATTCCATAATGTATCAGCAGCCCACCTACGGAATTCGGAACAATATAGTTCAGCTGACCGGCTCTCCTGCCGAAGTCCACGTAGCTTAGACTCAGCCAGTGAGACCCTGTCCGGGTCATCATATACGAGACCCAAGGCTTCAAAAAACTCCTTCACTGATCGTAAGGCCGGAGAGTCTGATGGTAAGGAGAAAGCCCAAGCCTGCGGATCTCCTTGCAGGAGAGAAATTACAATGCCCACCCGTTGTTCCTCACCGCCGGAGGATCTAGGGCGTAACCTGAAGAACAATTTACAAGCTTCTCTGAAGGTTACAAATTGGTCTCTCCCTCCTGAGAACCTATCAGGTAAAGCCACTTTTGGCTCAGGAGTACCTTGGTTTCCCGTAGCAACGGTGGAACCCAAGGATTGCTGCTGCTACTGCAGCACTGTTGCTTTTAATCCCGCCACTTCAAGGGATAACCCCTGTAACTGTTTCGCCAAAACCGTAACCGGATCCATAGTGGAACAAAAAAATACAAAGCAAAACAGCAGGCAAAAAAAAAAAAAAAGAAATGTCACTTTCTTTTTTTTCTTTTTTTTTTAAAAGGCCAGATATACTGTCACGACCGCTATCCCAGCAGCAGTCGTGTCGCACCAGACGGAGGGGAAGGGGGACCCTTATCTACGGATGGGAAATAGAACGGCCACCCCTGACAAACCCTAAGCTGGCACCTGTCTGCCCTGATACCCTAGACGGGGTGTGAACCCGTGCGGCGAGCAGGATGCCTAAACCCTGAGTCACCCTAAGAAGACTAGACTGGGGAAAGGCAGATGGGAGCACTAGTCACCATCACTCATGTCTAGGAGAACAACAGGGGAAGACAGCAACAAACAAACAATCTCCAGCAGAGATAGACTTATCCAGTCACGAGCTGAGAAGATGATCCCAATAACGACAGTCCACGCCAGACAAGAGCTCCACAGCAATACCGTCAAACGATCTCCTTCAAAGGTCAGAATAGCACTGGAAGTAAGGACTCACCTGAGAAAGGATGCCTACAAACTCCCAGTCAGGACAAAAAGGTTCACAAGGCAAAACCCGGATGACATACCCTGAACCACGGAGCAAACTCACAAGCTATCGCGAGTAGCAAGTCGCTGCGACCTTCTCCTCCCAGACCTGTCTGGATCAGTCACAGTCTTGACATGCTGTGACCCAACGCGCACAGTGTAAGGTCACAGAGCGCCTTTACGTTGTGCGCAGCTGACGGCAGAGGACCAGAAAGCGCTGCATTCAATGCTTTCCAGTCCTGCGATACAAATGAGCACTTCCATAACTGTCCCATAAGACGCTGTGACATTTTTTCCCCCACTTTGGGGGGAGAAAATTATGGTATTTTTACAAAATGGATGCTCATGAATATTCATTAAAGGAGTTGTCCAAGATCAGAAAACTCTTTAAGGGTTCTTCCTATATTCAGCCATCTAAGAATACATTGTAGGATTGTAGAACAGCTGATTTGTTGATCACATCACCTGACATTCTCTGCTGAATTGGGCAGAGCCCTTACAGCAGCTTTTAGACTTTAGCCTCATTTAAATGCAACCCATCCTTTCAGACTTATTCCCATCTAATTGAAAGTTAGGAAAATGGTCCAAAGAGACACCAAACAAGAAGTGAATATATCATAAACTGTCGACTGCACTCCAAATATTGGCAACAGGTACTCCTTAAAGAGGCTATTCAGGATTTAACAATTGATGACCTAGGAAAGGTTTTCAGTATCAGATCAGGGGAAGTCCAACAACCCACACTCCCACCGACTACTTGTTTGGGTGCAGCTCCAGCACTGGTAATGGATGAACCCGAACTTTAGATGCAGAACTTAAAGAACAAGTTTGCTCAACACTAGACATCTACCTTTGTTTCAGGGACAGTATGTTATGCAGAGCTGTTCTAGTAGTTGCAGTGTTACTCAGGGAAGAGGTTATATTGTTAGGTGCTAGACATGCAGTCATATGTATAGGCAGCCATTTTGGACATGTACTTTCTCTGTCAATGTATTACTGTACATGCTATTCTATATGTTTTTTACTTACACAAGCCATTTGTATTCTTGTAGTTTTACCGATTCACAATCCTGTTGACCAATAAACAAGTTAGACTACGGAAAACAGTCCTCTTATTTGGAAGACAGGAATGGTTTATGCTGAATGTCAGACTGCACCGTGTGAAGATAGAACAAACCATAATGTACTATTTAGGGGTAATGCACGCAGCCATCGTCATTTTTGTGATCTGCAAATTGCAGATCCCGCAAAACAGAAATACTGGCCAAGAGCCTGTAGCCATTTTTTTTTCACTCTCTCACAAATGTCCTATCCTTTTTCTCAAAACGGACAACAAGAGGACATGTTCAAATTATTTTTTTTGTAGATATGCTGTCCACATCTTTTGCGGCACCATTGAAGTGGGTCCGCATCCGATCTGCAAATAATGTGCATCGGATCCGGACAAAATCCACGGTCGTGTGCATGAGCCCTAAATGATATCTTCTTTCGGCTCCCAGCTATATAAAAGGCCACACAAACTGTTTACCATAACACTTTCATTTTCTATAGTAGTAATGTATTTCTGTTAGGTAAATGAAAATGAATATTTCAAAATAAATAAAAATATTAAAGTATTTTGGTCATTGATTTCCATCAGTAATTGTGAGCCAAAGCCAGGATTAAATCCTCCACAGACATTAAGGGGTGAGATTTATCAAACTGGTGTAAAGTAGAACTGGTTTGAGTAGAAGGAGCTTTGAAAAATGAAAGAAGGAATCTGATTGGTTGCTATGGGCATCTAAGCCATTTCTACTTTAGACCAGTCTGATAAACTTCCTCGCAGGTATAAGGGAAAGATCTGCACCTGTTCTTGGCTCAGTCACTAATAGAAATCACTGACGTGTGAAAGAAGCATAAGGACACATGCATACATATTTTTCTTCCATTTCCATTGTGTTTTTTTTACAGGTCCGTATATACATAGTATATATTTTTAAGGACCGTGTTTTGCGGACTGCAAAATACATATGGTCGTCTGCATGAGCCCTAACAGTTATGAAAGTCAGTGAAACATGTCCTCATGGTGGGTATTTTAGTGGTAAGCACAGCACTTGGTTGGTTTAATCCCAAACTCTTATTAATTTTTGTATGAAAAAAGCTGAATCTATAGTTATGACGCCTTCATAAAAATACATTCATTTTTATTATTTTCAAACTGCCACAATACAGGATGGAGCGGCGCTAATATAGGAAGCATAGATCAGCGGCACATCAATAAATTAATGCATTGTTTCCTCCAAACATAAATATCATAAAAATCATCTCCTGCTTGCTATTAAAAGCTGGTAGAGTCATCTAGCAATTATAAATGAGATGACACGGCATATTGGTTGGGAGAAGTAAATGCATTTATGTAGCGCTGGTATTTATGACCACAGTATAACGTGTAAATTGTCTGGGAGATTGCGACTACTTCCAAATTGTACAAGCTACTGGGAAGAATTATAGAGAGAAGCATATGCGAATAAAAATAACCCACAAGATGCAATTCATTTTTTTTTTGTATATTTTCTGCTGGCGTCTAACATTACATGACCGTTTTTTTGTTTTTTTTCTTGCATTGGATGTAGAATTTTTAACCCGTTAAAGGTGTTTTCCAAGATTTTCTTACTGATGACCTATCCTCTGGATAGGTCATCAATATCTGATTTGTGGGGGTCTGATACCTGGGACTACCGCCGATCAGCTATTTAAGAAAGCACCAGTGCTCCTGTGAGTGCCACGGGCTTATCTCAGCTTTACCATAGGCCAGTGACGTAACATTCATTGGTCACATATCCTAGGAGCGACTCAGCCCCATAGAAGTGAATGGTGATGAGTGCAATTCCAAGCACGGCCGCTCTATAATGTACGGCGCTGTGCTTAGTGAGCTGCAAGAAGCACCAATGCCTTCTCAAACAGCTAATTGGCGTGGGTCCCAGGTGTCAGACACCCACCTATCCTGGAAAAAAAATTTAAGTAGGGATGAGCGAACTTGTGTTTCAAGTTCAGGCCACAGGGTCCGGGTTATTTAAGATGGTCCGTGGTAGCGGAATCCATAAGGGAATTCTTAGATAACCCAAACCTGAACCTTGTATGCCAAACCTGACACACAAGTTCACTCAACACTACTTTTAAGGTGCACTTTTAAGGTGTTTTATGCCTGTGTGACTACAGCTGTAAAATTCCATTTTCTCTGACAAATTAAAAAATGAAAAATATCTGGAGTAATGCACGCCATTATTTTAACTGTATCAATGCAAAAACTCTCCCCTGTGTAATTTCTGTCCATTTTAGGCTTCTTAAGGCTAGTTTCTCACTACCGCTATGTATCCAGCAGGGATCAGCCTGCTGTACTGTACCTCTGTATTCTGGCATTGCCGGAGCTTGAACATCTCCGTCCGGCCCCATTAACTGTGATGGGAACTGACAGAGATATGGCCGCAACCCAGCAAATATGCCTAGAATTAGCCAGAAGAAAACTGCTGGCAGTATAGAGGTCCACCTTCACATGTAACACAAGCCAGGAATGGATCAAACAGAGGACATGTATAAAGAAAAGACTCTTTCCTTTTTTTATCCACTCCTTGTGTAAGCTTCAAAAACTGCATCAAAAAACCTGAAAGTGTATACTCAGCCTAATAAGGAAAAATATCAGGTGAGATCTGACTTTTTCATGCTTGTCAAGTGGTGGTCAATACAGTCATCAGTCCCAAGCTACAGTTAGGTCCATATATATTTAGACACTGACACAAGTTTAGTTTTTTATTGCCTGCTTACTAAAACATATTCAAATTATAGTTATATAATGGACATGGACATAAAGTCCAAACTTTTAGTTTTCATTTGAGGGTATCCACATTAAAATTGGATGAAGTTTGGTTTAGGAGTTTCAGCTCCTTTACATGTGGCACCCTTTTTTTAAAGGGATGAAAAGTAATTGTACAATTGACTCAAAGGTTGTTTTATGGGAAGGTGTGGGCAATACCTTCATTATTTCATTTTCAATTAAGCACATAACAGCCCTGGAGTTGATTTGAGGTGTGGTGCTTGCATTTTAAAGATTTTGCTGAAAAGTAAACAAGCGGTCAGAGGAGCTCTCCATGCAGGTGAAACAACCATCCTTCATCTGCGAAAACAGAAAAAACCCATCCGAGAAATTGCTACACTATTAGGGGTGGCAAAAGCTACAGTTTGGTACATCCTGACAAAGAAAGCACTGGTGACCTCAACAATGCAAAAAGACTTGGACGCCAACGGAAAAAAATAGTGGTGGATGATCGCAGAATAATTACCATGGTGAAGAGAAACCCCTTGACAACAGCCAACCAAGTGAACAACACTCTCCAGGATATAGACGTATCTATATTCAAATCTACCATAAAGAGAAGACTGCATGAAAGTTAATACAGAGGGTTCACTGCACGGTGCAAGCCACTCATAAGCCTCAATAAAAAGGCTAGATTGGACTTTGTCAAAAAACATCTTCAAAAAACCAGCACACATCTGGAAGAACATTCTTTGGACAGATGAACCCAAGATCAACCTCTACCAGAATGATGGAAAGAAAAAAGTATGGCGAAGGCATGGTACAGCTCATGATCCAAAGCATACCACATCATCTGTAAAACACGGCGGAGGCAGTGTGATGGCTTGGGCATGCATGGCTGCCAGTGGCACTGGGTCCTTAGTGTTTATTGATGATGTGACACAGGACAGAAGCAGCCGGATGAATTCTGGGGTTTTCAGAGACATACTGTGTGCTCAAATCCAGCCAAATTCAGCCAACCTGATTGGTTAGCGTTTCATAATACAGATGGACAATGACCCAAAACATAAAGCCAATGCAACCCAGGAGTTTATTAAAGCAAAGAAGTGGAATATTCTTGAATGGCCAAGTCAGTCACCTGATCTGAACCCAATAGAGCATTTCACTTGTTAAAGACTACACTTCAGACAGAAAGGCCCACAAACAAACAGCAACTGAAAACCGCTGCAATAAAGGGTTGGCGGAGCATTAAAAAGGAGGAAACACAGCGTCTGGTGATGTCCATGCGTTCAAGACTTCAGGCAGTCATTGCCAACAAAGGGTTTTCAACCAAGTATTAGAAATTAACATTTTATTAACAATTATTTAATAAATCATTTTGTTCAACCCACTGAATTAAAGCTGAAAGTCTGAACTTCAACTACATCTGAATTGTTTTGTTCAAAATCCATTGTGGTAATAATGTACAGAACAAAAATTTGAAAAGTGTTGTCTTTGTCCAAATATACATGGACCTAACTGTATATGGACTTGACTGGTCTCTTACTGCTGATGTGTCACCTACATCATTCTCAATAATCTCCAATAGAATAGACTGAAACCTGCAAGATCTCGCTAGTCAGTGGTGGAATTGTCTGGGTTGCAAAGGTTACAGTTGCGACCAGGCCCCATTGTCTCAGCACACGGGTCTTTACGCTAGCCAGCATCATGACATTAGGGGTCTTTCTACACTGTGGTTACAAGTGGTCTGCAGTTGTGAGGCCGGTTGGATGTACTGCCAAATTCTCTATAACGCCTTTAGAGATGGCTTATGGTAGAGAAATGAACATTCATTACACGAGCAAACAGCTCTGGTAGACATTCCTGCAGTCGGCATTCCAATTGCATGCTCCCTCAAACATCTGTGGCATTGTGCTGTGTGATCAAACTGCACATTTCAGAGTCGCATTTTATTGTGGGCAGTCGAAGGCACACCTGTGCAATATTCATGCTGTCTAATCAGCACCTTGATATGCCACACCTATGAGGTGGGATGGATTATCTCGGCAAAGGATAAGTGGTCACTAACACAGATTTAGACAGATTTGTGAACACTATTTGAGAGTAATGGGTCTTTTGTGTATGTAGAAAATGTTTCAGATCTTTAAGTTCAGCTCATGCAAAATGGGAGCAAAACCAAAAGTGTTGCATTTATATTTTTGTTCAGTGCAATTAAGAAAGCTGTTCGGACGACTAGCAAAACATCTTTAAGTGAATATACAAAGTCCAGTTGTTCTCACTTATTATTGCTGATAGGCATTGAGGATCAGTTACTAAAAACAAGCGTTTCACACACTAGTCTTAGTAAAAAATACTGTTGCGGTATCCAGACTCGGACTGGCCCACCGGGGAGCCGGGGAAATCATCGATGGGCCACAGTACCAGCAAGTGAGCTTCCTTGCTTAGAAGCTGTCTAAAATAAGCTCGGCCCCCTGTCCACAGTCAGATGCATGCTGCCTGTGGTTCAATCTAAATGAGGAGGGCTCCACACCAGCGCTGATTCATGGGAACAGACACATTTTGTGTAATCATCACTCCTTGTCAGTACGGCTGTTTCCATATGATCTGATTTTCATAAAATCGAGGCAAAAAAACACGGCATTTTGCAGCGATTTTATGTAAATTAGATCATGTGGAAATAGCCTTACTGTGATCAGGAGTGCTGATTGTTCTAAAACCTGTCAGTCAATAGCACTGACAGGATCTCCTCCAATGAGGCAGCTAGAAGGACTGCTGCCTGTGTGATCAGTCTGGAGCCCAGCCCTGGGGGAGAAGTCTGGCTCAGGACCTGGGGACACAACTAGCAACATAGAGGACCATGAGGTGAGGAGGGAATCTACAAGTATTGTAATTGGTTTAAAAGAGTTCCTGCATGTATGACAGTGTATGTAAGAATGCATGTATGACAGTGTGTGTGTGTGTGTGTGTGTATGTAAGAGTACATGTATGTATGACAGTGTGTGTATGAGAGGGTGTATGCAAGTATTACAGTGCTGGCATGTGTAGAAGTGTGCATGTAAAAGAGTGCTGGCATGTGTAGAAGTGCGCGTGTAAAAAGTGCTGGCATGTATAGAAGTATGCGTGTAAAAGAGTGCTGGCATGTGGAGAAGTATACGTGTAAAAGAGTGTTGGCATGTGTAGAAGTATGCTCGTAAAAGAGTGCTGGCATGTGTAGAAGTGTGCGTGTAAAAGAGTGCTGGCATGTGTAGAAGTGTGCGTGTAAAAGAGTGCTGGCATGTGTAGAAGTGTGCGTGTAAAAGAGCGCTAGCATGTGTAGAAGTGTGCGTGTAAAGAGCGCTGGCATGTGTAGAAGTGTGCGTGTAAAAGAGTGCTGGCATGTGTAGAAGTGTACGTGTAACAGTCCTGTTGCTGTATCTATGCACCGATCTTGGTTCTGTTATGGTATCTAAGTACTGAGCTTGAAGGGGGTACCTAAGTTAAAATTTTTGAGGCCAAACTACAGGGATGCTGTTAAAATAAAAATGCCTATAAAATAAAATAAAAATGACTTCTCACTGTTTACTGCCGGCCCAGTGACGTCATGACTAGTATCACTGGCCTGGGCGCGGCTAAGCTCCATTGAAGTGAACAGAGCTTAGCTGCGCCCAGGCCAGTTGATACAAGTCGTGACATCACTGGGCTGGCAGTAAACAGTGAGAAGGCCGCAGCGCTCCAGGAGCGCCGCTACCTTCTCAAACAGCTGATCGGAGGGGGTCCTGGGTGTCAGGCCCTTGCCGATAAGATGCTGATGATCTATCCAGAGGATAGATCATCAGTTTAAACAAAGTGCAGAACCACTTTAAACTCACCATCCTGATCACTATTTGATCCAGCACCAATACTCTGCTCTCTCCGCCAGGCTGCAGCTGGGACATTATGTTTTGGCTGCCGCGTAAAATACCTGCCTACCGCACCTGACTGCTGTAACTAATTAGTGATCTCAGTGGTGTACAGCACCAAGGCCAGTGATCAGATGCAGAGGTCATGTGCGCTATTACACTACAGCTTCCTATGTAAAGGATTATTTGAAAGGATGCAAATCGGAAAACCCCCTTAAGTGTCAATATTTGCATGAAACTATAGCGTGGGCCCCTAGAGTCACTTCTACTGGTGGGCCCTTGGCACCCCAGTCTGACACTGGCGGTATCCATGTAAATGCAGAGCTTCAACCCCAACAACCCCCCCTCCCCCGAGCAGCCAATTATCTGGAAGGAACGCTTCCTTCTCAATAATCAGATACTCCTCTGGCCGTGTAATCTCACCATAACAAGTCCTGAAACAAGACCTCAGTAATTGAGCAGAGGACCTCCAGAGCAGAACCCCAAGCACACGAAAAGCTGTTGTCAGTTGCTGCTTGTTCCGGGAGCCTGTGCAGGGACTGCTCATCAGCTCCTGAACTTCATGATGTTGAGTCTATTCAGACCACTTTCATATGGTCAGTATTTGTTCAGTCATTTTCATCAGTATTTGTAAGCCAAAGCTAGGATCAGGTCTGAAAAAGGTATTTCCATTATACTTTCTGGAGCTCCTGGTTTTGGCTATGAATACTGATACAAAAACTAACCAAAGTGGCATAATGGAATACCCAGACCATTGGATGTAAAATGTTACTTGACTGGTCTATTTTGTCTGTAGGAGAACAATTATCCTGTTCTCATATACTTAATGTTAAAACCTATGATCTGAACTGGATTGCTACATGCAAGTAGCAATTACTGTACTTAAGCATCAGGTATCAGATACAGTACAAAGCGTATCTCTGCCTAGGAAAAACTAGCCAGATGAGTGTAACTTTATCAGTGCTTTCTTACTTAATCCTAAAATAATGAAAACACTTTGATCCCCTTTAAGCTTCACCCCCAATATGTATAATATATGGATTGAGGGGTCTTACAGATGACCAGTCTGAAAGTTGAAACACGGACGAGTTTTAAATGGACAATAAATGGATTGGGGCACATTTTCTAATATGTCTTTTTACATCGATCTTAGTTCCCCACTTGCACTGCCATTAGATTTATTATGATGATGAATGTGCCTCCTCATAAATTAGGCACAATTATGCCAGTCCTTACTCCTGGTGAGAAAACCACGCCAACATTCACACCTGTTTCCAGTAAATTTGCTGGGGCTGGAGACCTGACCCAAGCATTATCCCTGAAATGCCCCAACTTTGCCCCCATCCAGCTCAGCTGCCAAACACTGGATGTAACCAGCCGTCTGACTAAACATTCTCGCAGAGGAAGGCAAAAAAAACATGTGAGGTAGAAGTCAATTTTCCCCACTTAAGGAGAAAAAAATTCCTTACGGACTCCGATCAGGCAATCAGAATAACTCCCTGGATCAACGACCCCTTTCTAGTAGCTATAGCCTGTAATATTATTAGAGTCCAGAAATACATCCAGGCCCCTCTTGAATTCCTTTATTGTTCTCACCGACACCACCTCTTCAGGCAGAGAGTTCCATAGTCAAACTGCTCTTACAGTGAAGAATCCTATTCTATGTTTGTGTACAAACCTTCTTTCCTCCAGACGCAGAGGATGTCCCCTCATCACAGTCACAGTCCTGGGGATAAATAGATGATGGGAGAGATCTCTGTACTGACCCCTGATATATTTATGCATAGTTATTAGATCTCCTCTCAGTCATCTTTACTAAAGTGAATAACCCTAATTTTGATAATCTTTCTGGGTACTGTAGTTCACTCATTGCAGTTATTACTTTAGTTGCCCTCTTCTGAACCCTCTCCAGCTCTGCTATGTCTGCCTTGTTCACAGGAGCCCAGAACTGTACACAGTACTCCATGTGTGGTCTGACCAGTGATTTTTAAAGTGGTGGGACTATGTTCTCATCACCTGCATCTATGCCCCTTTTGATGCAACCCATTATTTTATTGGCCTTGGCAGCAGCTGCCTGACTCTAGTTTTTACAGTTTAGTTTGCTGTTCACTAAAATTCCTAGGTCCTTTTTCATGTCAATGTTACCCAGTGTTTTACCATTTAGTATGTACAGGTGACTTGCATTATTCCTTCCCATGTGCATAACCTTACATTTGTCAGTGTTAAACCTCATCTGCCACTTCTCTGCCCAAGCCTCCAATCTATCCAGATCCATCTGTAGCAGTATACTGTCCTCTTCCGTGTCAATTACTTTACACAGTTTAGTGTCATCTGCAAAAAATGATATTTTACTGTGCAAACCTTCTAAAAGTACATTAATAAACATATTGAAGAGGATAGGGCCCAATACTGACCCCTGAGGTACTCCATTAGTGATAGTGACCCAATCTGAGTGTGTACCATTAATAACCACCCTCTGTTTTCTATTACTGAGCCAGTTACTTACCCATATACAGACATTTTTTCCCAGTCTGAGCATCCTCATTTTATATACTAACCTTTTATGAGGTACAGTGTCAAATGCTTTGGAGAAGTCTAGATATCCATTGATTCGCCACTGTCAAGTCTAGAACTTACCTCCTCATAGAAGCTGATTAAATTTGTTTGGCATGACCGATCCCTCATAAAGCCATGCTGATATGGCATTATTTGCTCATTTTCATTGAGGTGCTCCAAGATAGCATCTCTTAGAAACCCTTCAAACTGTTTACCCACAACGGATGTTAAACTTACCCGCCTATAGTTTCTGGGCTCTGTTTTTAGACCCGTTTTGAATATTAGCACCACATTTGATATGCGCCAATCCTGTGGAACACTTCCTGTCAGTATAGAGTCCTTAAATATCAGAAATAAGGGTCTGGCTATGACATTACTTAATTCTCCTAGGATACGGCGGTGTATGCCATATGGTCCTGGCGATTTGTCTATTTTAATCTTTTTAAGATGCCGCTGTACTTCTTCCTGCGTCAGACAGGACACTTTTAATGGGAAATTAACTTTTACATTCTGCATTTTATCTGACAGTGGAGACAAAAATATTTAATAGCTTTTCTTTCTCCTCATCGCACTCTGCAACTCCCCCCTCATCACTCTGTAAAGGGCCGACACCTTCAGATTTATACTTTTTACTATTTATATAACTGAAGAACTTTTTAGGGTTAGTTTTGCTCTCTTTGGCAACTAATCTCTCGGTCTCTAGTTTGGCCGCTTTTATTTGTTTTTTTACATATTCTATTTTGTTGCTTATAGTTTTTCAGTGCTTCCTCGCTACCCTCCTGATTTAGTGATTTAAATGCTTTCTTTTTGTCATTTATTGCTTTCTTTACAGTTCTATTTATCCACATTGGTTTCTTCTTGTTCCTTAACCTTTTATTCCCATAAGGTATGTACCTCTCACAATTAGATTTTAGGATGCTTTTAAAAATATCCTTTTTATGGCTATATTTTTATTTTTGACGACTTTGTCGCAGTTAGTTAGGCCTACGGCCTCTCTTAGTTGGCTAAATTTAGCTATTTTGAAGTTTGGTATTTTTGTCCTCCCTGAAGAAACATTCTTTTGAATGACAATTTGAAGGTTATTACTTTTATGGTCACTATTTCCCAGGTGTCCCCCAACCTGCACATCTGTTGTTCTGTCAGGTCTATTGGTTAATACGAAGTCCAGTATGGCCGTCCCTCTAGTAGGGTCCCTAACCAGTTGGGAAAGGTAATTGTGTTTGGTTATTGCCAAGAACCTGTTTCCTTTATGAGATGTACAGGTTTCAGTTTCCCAGTCTATATCTGTGTAGTTGAAGTCCCCCATACTAACGACCTCATTATGATTTGCCGCCTCATCTATCTTGTTTTTTAGTAGATTTTCTGTGGACTCTGGTATATTAGGTGGTTTATAATAAACTCCTATAGGTAATTTATTATTGTTTTTGCCTTCATGTATTTCTACCCACAGTGACTCCACATGTTCATGTCTCCCACTTATATCTTCTCGTACTGTAGATTTTAGACAGGACTTTACATAAAAGCAGACCCCTCCACCTCTCCGGATTTGGCGATCCTTTCTAAACAGATTGTAATCTTTATATTAACTGCCCACTCATAGCTTTCATCCAGCCATGTCTCAGTTATTCCCACTATATCATAGTCCTCCTCAAACATCACTAATTCCAGTTCCCCAGTTTTATTAGTCAGGCTTCTGGCATTAGTGTACATACATTTAAGAGGTTTATGTATATTTTTTACCCTACACCTTTCCTTCTGAACTGTTCTAGTCCCTCCTTCCATTCCTCCCCCAGTCCCACTACCTTGCCTATAATGTAATTACCCTCTCCCCAGTTCCTAGTTTAAGCACTCCTCCAACCTTCTAGACATCCTCTCCCCCAACACAGCTGCCCCTTCCCCATTGAGGTGCAGTCCATCCTACAATAGAGCCTGTAGCCAACAGAGAAGTTGGCCCAGTTCTCCTGGAACCCAAACAGCTCCTTGCTACACCAGTTCTTGTGCCACTTGTTAACCTCCCTAATCTCCCACTGCCTTTCTTGAGTGGCTCGTGGTACAGGTAGTATTTCATAAAATACTACCTTTGAGGTCCTTGCCCTAAGCTTTTGATCTAAATCCCTAAAATCATTTTTAAGGACACTCCACCTACCTCTAACTTTGTCATTGGTTCCGATATGGACCATGACCGCTGGATCTTCTCCAGCCCCTCCCAGTAATCTGTCAACCCGATCCACGATGTGTCGAACTTGATCGCCAGGAAGACAACACACCGATCGTCGATCCCAGTCTTTGTGACAGATCGCCCTATCTGTACCCCTAATAATGGAGTCTCCCACTACCAGCACCTGTCTGGCCTGCCCTGCTCTCCTGGTCCCCTGCTTACTGGAGCCGACATTCCCCTGACTGGCAAAGGAAGTGTCCGGCTTCAGCAGTGCTATCCCTGAACGGACATCCCCCTCATCTGCCAACCTTGCAAACTTGTGTGTCATATCAGAGCTAGCCTCCCTGGCACTATTCCCTCTACCCCGCTTTCTAACTGTTATCCAGCTAGCTACCTCACTTTTCTCAGCCTCCTCGCTACCACCCTTCCCCACATCTACCCCATAGAGTGCTTGCTCAGTGAGCAGCAAACTCTTTTCCAAATTGTCAATGCTTCTCAGTGCAATGTGCGACTTCAAACAGGCAATTTGCTCACATTTTAAACAAATATATTTACCCTTAAATGTCTGTTCCAGGACTGTATACATCAGACAGGATGTGCACTGGTCTGTGCTGTCAATAATGGAACACATACTAAATTGGGATTATGCAAGAAAAGAGAAAAATACAATATAATGCAGTGATAGGAAACTGATTTACTGCAGTCCCCCAATAAAGTCTTTGAATCTGAATTCCTTTAATCTAAAGTCACACACTTAATACAAACACACACTGGAAATCAAACACACGAACGCTCACAAACTCGCGTTATTTGCCTGCTTGTATAAATGGGGCTCTCAAAACAGCATGCTTTTTTTCCCCTCTGCGACAATTTTTTCAACTAAAATAGATTCTAGTCCCTTAATAAATGGGCCACCATTATGCTTTAGGGCCCTTTTGCATACGTCAAATGATCGGGTCACTTATTGGGAATGGACGTTCATACAAATGTTCATTCCCAATATTTGACTCATATAAACAATTTGCTGCAGACAAACAAAGGTTTTAGGTGGCGCATGAAAGATTTGGTCACCCGGCGAACAAGCTGATGCTCATTTGGAGGGTGATTGGTGGCAGTGAACAATAATTATTCATCCCCTTTACTTTTCCATTAGGCCATGCAGAAGGCATGACTGTAGTGCCAGTCGGCCTATATACGGTTGGTGAGCACTAGTTATTGACCCGGCATTGCCCCATGTAATCAGACCTTTAAAGGGGTCCAGTTTCAGGAGGAATGCAATAAGGAACTGATCATTACTTTCCCAGCAGATCCTGCTTTACAGCTCTGGTTCTCTCTGCAGGGATCTGATAAGTCAGTTGCAGTGGAGACATCACATCAACAACATGTGACCATTGCAGCCAATCACTGATCTCTTCAGTGCACTCCCGACTGAATCAGAACTATGGACTGCATGACTAGACACAACCCGTGGACAGGAGTGGCCATGTATTTCCAAATATATTAGAAACACATGGAGTGGGGAGCCAGGGCTCCATGTGCTTTTAATATATCCCCCTGCCATTCTTACACAACCCCTTTTAATGGACCATATAAGGCATGTCTAAGCAGATTCCTAAGTTACGTCTTGATGTGTAACAAAATCCTGTCAGCTAATGGAAAATGCTTCCTACAAAATACACAGCTGTCATGAGAATAAATTATGTGCAACCAGTCTCTTGAAATAAAAGGATAATTGGGCACAATGGATGGTCTGGCTGGATTTGTCGCACGCGGTATCTGTTGAATTTGCATTCTATTTTTACCCAGCTAGTTCAGAGCATGGAGAATACTGATCATACATTTCAGAGAGAATCACAAGTAAAACACGAGAATTCCAATGAGCAGAGTGATCTGCCATCACATTTCCCTTCTTCCCAAAGCAGTTTTTAAAAATGCTGTTGTGATGCATTTTGATTCCTGTTGATGTTGTTTTTGTTCTAAACTTTTGATGACTTTCTCTCTCATCAGCTGTGATCTGTGTTAGCTTAGGGAGATGCATATGGATAATGCTTATTAAGGTTGCGTTTAGACTGTAGAAGAAAAACAGAAAACTACAAGTCTCTTAGCTGCCTCCTATACACATTAGAAGGGAGAACGGATCCCATTTTAGCACATATCAAGAACTTATCTTCTCCATTAGGCCACCAGCCGCTTTCCACTTAGATGGTGGCTTTGAGTCCACCATGTTTGAGCATATCCTCCCAAACCAGGTGGGCTCTGCAGCATAGCTGTTCCATGATATGAATCAATATATCTGTTGAACAGATTTCTGAGCACAAGAGAGATGTGGAGACTGCTAGAGTGAGTTAAAGTCCCCGGAGTAGGGCCCCACCAGTCTGATACGGATGACCTATCCTGAGCATAGGCCATCAATATAAAATTCCCAGATAACCCCTTTAACTGGGGAATGAAGATAACACTTACACGGTGACCTCCTCTTCATCTTTTTATCTGTAGAATCTGTCAATACCCAAGCTCTTCTTCTGTCATCCAAGATAGCCACACTGTTTCTCTGACTACCTGATGCACCCTGTGTATTGGTAGTCCAAGACGCTCCCTGATTGTCCAGCCCTGCTCTTGCATTGGCCAGCAATGCTCACATGAGCAATAGTGGATCATCCAAGGGCAGTAGGAAATATGTTGGGCTACCAAATTCACAGTATGTACCATGTGGTCTGAGAAGCGGTGCCTCCATCTTGGATGGCAGAAGAGGTGCCTGTGAATTGGCAGATCTGCAGATAAGATAAAAGGAAGCACCAGGTAAGTGCTTTATTAATTCCCCAGTTAACGTGAATTATTTTTGCTGAACCAGAGGGTCTCTTTAAAGTCAAAATGATTTTTTTATATGATTCAATATGACTGAAAAAAATTATTGGACCCACCCTACTCTAAAATATTACTTTTAATAATATAGATTAAAATAATATAGATTACAATAATCACTTTAAATAAACAATTTATAATACAAAGCAATAATAGGTAGACGGCGTAAGAATAAATAAAAGTGTAGGCCCCTAATGTGGACAATATAGCAACTTAACAAGATGGCAATATTTAGACTACATTTGTAGTCACTCAAAATTATATATATATTATGGTTTGTTGCTTTTCACAGTGAGTAATTCCTCCAGGTCACCTTAGTGTTGATGTCCATCTTTATAAATATTAGGTCCTTGGAGACAGCCCAATTGATATAGTCCAAAAAAACATAAAATGTATAATTGTCCAAATCTGCTTGTAGGTACAGTGTAGGAAGAATAGAGGGACACTATCCATATCACTGATATGCGTCTCTACCTACAAGTGGAGTAATCGCCCTGAAAGGGTCGACTCCACTTCTCAGTGGCTTTGCCTCCACTAGACCTTCCCTACCTAAAAGTCCTGACACATTTCACCTTTTGTTTAGGGGTTCATTAGGAGATAAGGTAACAAGGTACTCAATCACACATAGGTAAGTACCAGCAAATGATAAAGGCTGCAGCCAGCAATTCCACTTCTTTTAGTTATGTCCCTTAATGCCCCCACACAGCAGTTATGCCGCCTAATAGATCATGGTAACGGTCAGCACTCACTTTCGGTGAACGCTGCACGGGACAGGAGCAATCTCCAATACCAAGTAATAAAAATAAATCCCAGCATCCACGTCTTTAATAGGTATGCTAGTTTATTCCAGTATGTCCCACTGTGGAACATAATGGAATAAACAAGCATACCTATTGAAGACACGGCTGCTGGGATTTATTCTTATCCATTACGGCCTGGCCCCCCTTCCACTGAGGGCCACATATCAGTCACTACTGCTGCTATAGTGGTAGTTCCACCCCTGTTTACAAGCATTACTCATGGACACTGGGGACTTCACAGTGAGGTAAGGTAAGCCCTGAAGCATTTTACTCTTTCTTATGCCATTACACATAGTATATTGCATGGCATTTCTGAAAATTTTGGACAAAATGGACAACCCCTTTAAATGAATATGAAGACTGCAATAAAGACTGAATTATCTTAACTTTTGTTTATTAGAATACAAATGAAAATACAATATGAAGGATCAAACTCAATTTCCTATAGAGAGTTAGAAATTAATCAGGATATAAAAGCAAGGTAGATTGCAGCAGAATGGTAAAATCAATCTACTGTACACAGTAAATAGAAGGTAATGAAATGTCTTCAGTTGACTGAAATTAGAGAATTTATAAAGGACATTCTTTTTTTTTAAATTTATTGAAAAGTCATTTCCAATTATCCCTTGCAATTTATATTTTATGGCAGCATTTTTATGAACGTTATTGACCAGGAATAAGTAAACGTCTTCTAATATCATGTCATGTTTATACAGTACATCTACACAGGGGTCCGATAGCTTTTTTTCTGATTCAGAGCCCCAGATTCCTTGTATAGGACCAGAAAGTCAAATTGTGAAATTCTGTCCACAGGCAGCCACCACTAGGGGGAGCTTTAGAATCTTAATGCATAAGGTTTTATTATTGAGTTCAATGTATAAACATATGCAGTATGCTACTAGGCTGTAGTTGTGACTGACAGTAGCCAGTAGCTGTAGAGTTCTGTATCAAATAGAACTCCAACTGCTATACATGTATATGAAGAAATTAATAAGGACAGAATTTTGGACCTTTTGTAGTGCCCTGGAGCAGGAGTACTTTGACGTTTGGACATTTGTGGACATTTGCCTATTTCACCTATGCAAAGGTATAAACATCTTACTTTATTTCACTTAAAAAGGGTTAACGTGCCCTGATAATACTGTGTAACTGCATTTTATATGTATATTGTGATATATATATATATATATATATATATATATATATATATCTTCATTTACACTGTATTTGCGAGGCTCTGTGGAAAGGGTTAATGAATACTGAAAGACTTTTGGGACTTTAACTGAGAAGCTAGTAATTGAACACTGCTGCCATAGGATTTAAAGAAAAGCATGTTTTGGAGGGAAAAAGCCAGACTTGTTTACCACCAAAACCAGACAAACTGACCTTTTGAATGTCTGGTATTAGCTCTGTTGTTATTTCTGAAAACTAGTTTTTGTTTGGGAAAACTGCTGTGTCATTGCCCCTGAGTATCATTAAAGCTCTAATGTAAGTCTATGCCAGACAGGAGTAGTAACTTTGTAAACATTTCTGCTGAGTTTCTCCACTCCACCCCTCCCACTAGAAGGTTACAGTCTAGCTAGAAATGGTATACAAGGAGAGCAGTCAGAGTCCCTAGTGTTCTGCAGTTCGGGACCAGTGCGTGGAGGGGAAGACTCATGCCAGTCTTCCTGAGTGACCAGAAGAAGACACTGAGATGGGGACGCTGAGCCACAGATCATGGGTCACCAGCTGTGTGACCCAGCAGCCACCCAGACAACTGAGCTACAGACCGTGGACCTCTAGCCTTTGACGCGGTACCAGCCTTCTGAGAGAAAGAGGGACGGCAAGCTCAGGACTTTCCTCAGTATCAAACCATTCTTCTGCCACGGAGGAGACTGGAGAAGTTAGTCTTATGCCTTGCCTGTATTGTTTTGGACCTGAATTCCTACAGTAAAGAAGCGCCCTGGTTAACTGCAGACCCTGACTCTCTGGATTTATTTCCCATTGGGGTGCACCATGCCTTACCATCCCTTCCAGAGAGCAGCAACACGTGTTGACACCTTGATGGTGTCCAGAGGACCCTGAGTAGCGTTGGGGCAACCCCAAACCCGGCCACTGCATTCATAATTCCTGCCATCTCAGAATTAATTTCAGTTTCTCTTTCAGGACCAGATTCCAAGATCCTGTTTAGGACTTCAACCTCCATGTCACCACTAACCCCTTTACCCCCACCTTGATCTCAAAAGTGAATAATGTTTGTCCTAGTTCAACCACAATTAGAAAATTATCCCAAAATCTCAATTACTGGGGATCCCACAGTTCTAACATTTTGAGGGTTCTTACTGCCTACTTTCTCTTAATGAAGACACTGTGGGTAGTGTTGCCATGCCACCTCCCTAACCCAATACTGGTTCTAATAGTAAATCAGCTGGATTTTGTAATATCCACTAAGGTCATTATTTATTTATGGTACATGAAATTTAAGAAGTTGGCATGCTTTGGAAGGAAGAAAAGAAAACTTGAATCTTCTGTTTGCAGATCCCTGAGTATTCAGATTTCAGTGGAATATTGATCCTAATTTTGTTAGTTTATGTTTTGACTTACACTTCAAGAATTGATCATGAATAATATTTAATCCTCTTCTAAAAGTGCAGAAAAATAAGCACTTTTCTTTCTAAGGAGACTGTGTGAAACGTTATAATACAAGATAGAAATTATCTCTCCTGAGAGAACCAATCAATTCGGAACCAATTATCTTTCAAGTGAAATTTTTAATAAGACAAACAGAATTTTTTCCAAATCTTACTAATCTAAGCTACTTATTATATGATCCTAATACTAATCACCATAATTGCCTTTTATAATATGGTTATAGATTACATAGGTATCAGGCTGAAGGATTAAAAACACCTTACTAAAAGTAGAACTCTGGTCCCAGACTCACGTATCTCTGTACTTAAATAATACTGATACACAGAAATGTAGGTCAAGTGGGTTGGCCACAGCTTTATTACATATGAATCATAATTATTAAACTAAATGTTTTATATCCAAACATCTTTTTCCATATCATCACCACGACGGCACACAAGGAGATTGATCCTTGACCTCTGTAGGGGCAGGAACAGAGAAAGGTTTAACCCCCCCTCACACCACCAACACCAGTGTTTTCCTGTCCCTACAGAGGACAGGGCAGAGAAAGGTCTTCCTGTGTGCAGGGAGATGAAGATAGGAAATCTTACTGTAACACCATAATGGATCGTGGTTTCCCCCAGATCGGGAGGGGTCGCTCCAGTTGATCTTGAGCCTGCTCCCGGGACGACATCTCCCACCTTACCTCTGGTGGGTTAAGCTGGGTTTGCTCGCCCAGCGCGCTCAGCGCTTTGAAAATACGTCACTACCGGCGGAAAGAATTGACTAGAGAGGTGTGCGTCATTCTGGCAGGCATAAAACAGAGGAGCCACTGATCTGATCTGGACATCGTGGCAGCATGTCAGGATCAGAGCTGCGTTCACCGCGGGAGCCGGATGCTCCAGTGCCGCCCTTCGTAAGTTCCACTGTGGGGAGAAAATATCTGAGATTGCGCTCACTATGTTCGGGGGGCACTATGGTCAGGTCATGGAGTCATTATTGTTCCCCCTCTCCTTTTCTAAACAAAAGGGTGTTTCACCAGGGTTAAACATATATATGTTGGTCCGTTTTTGCCTCATAGGTCTCCAAGGAGGCGCAGAAGAAACCAAAGAAGCAGTCAAAATGTATATCATGTTATAAGCGGCTGCCAGATAACCAAGTATTGTTCATGAGGAACAGCCCTCACTTACTGACGAATTTAGGGCTATGATACAGGAAGAAGTTAAATCCTCCTTATCTCATTTGTTTACGACTCCTAGGGGACCGCTTCCCCCTAAGCGACAAAAATTAAGATCATCCTCATCCTCGGGTTCCGAGGACTTGGGTGAGGATGCCTCCTCATCCAGGCATTTGGATGAAGAGGACCTTGCTTCAGAGAAGGAATTCTCTGAGGGCGATAGAAAATTCTATTTCACTGTGTACGAAATGCCGGATCTATTATAAGTGGTAAGGGCCACTCTGGGGGTGGAAGAGGTGCAGAAAACCCATTCCATCCAGGAGAAAATGTTTGGGGATCTAAGGGTTAAAAAAAAGTATTCCCCATTAATGAGAACATAAAGAACATAAGAGACATGATTTTAGAGGAATGGTCTGACCCTGGAAAACACCTGGGTGTGTCGAAGGCTTTCAAAAACCGTCTATTATTTGATCCGGCTGAATCTAAAATATTCAATGAGATCCCTAAAATAGACTTGCAAGTGACAAAGGTCAATAAGAAGACATCATCGCATTTTGAAGACACATCCCAGTTAAGGGATCCCATGGAGAGGAAAGCTGACAGTCTGTCACGAAAACCATGGGAAGCAGCGAAGTTTAATCTTAAATTAAATATCGCTGAAACATCTGTCGCTAGATCTATGTTCCTTTGGCTAAACAAACTTGAAAACCATATTAGGGATAAGACCCCTAGAGAGGAGATTATAAACTCTATCCTCTTGATGAAATAACGGTTTTCCTGGCAGATGCCTCTGCTTAGTCGGTAAGATTCTCAGCCAAAGACGCGGGCCTCTCCAACGCGGCTCGCAGAGCTCTTTGGATGAAGTCTTGGTCAGGAGACAAGACTTCAAAGATGAAGCTGTGCTCCATTCCCTTTTCGGGGGAATATGTTTTCGGGCTCGTGCTAGATAGGATCTTGGAAAAAGCCTCAGACAAGGAAAAAGGTTTTCCCGAAGACAGACCATATAGGAAAAAATTTCCCTTTCATTCTTCCTCGGGCCAGGATAGATCGTAAAGAGGAAAGAGAAAATTGGGACACTGAAGCTACCTCAAAGGGGGCAGAGGAAGGGGTTTTCTCCTTAACCCCCAGAACAAACCCAGCGATAAACAATGATGCCAGGCTAGGGGGAGACTGAAGAATTTTCTTACATTTTGGGAACTGATCTCCCTAAACCTCTGGGCCCAGGAGATAGTAAAATCTGGTTACAGGATATAATTTTCTTCAGTCCCTCCAAACAAGTTCATTGTGTCTAGCCTCAGATCTCTGACTGCTCAGAACAAGATCTGGCAGGGAGTGCAAGACCTTTTAAAAATGGAAGTAGTAGTCAAAGTCCTGTTTCCAGAGCAAGGTAGAGGATTCTACTCCAATCTATTTCTAGTAAAAAGAAAGAGGGCTCATTTTGAACCATAATAAATCTAAAATCCCTGAACAAATTCATATCTTACCGAAAATTCAGGATGGAGTCCATAGGGTCCATAATACCCTTGATAGGAAAAGACACCTTAATGTGCACGGTGGACTTGAGGGACGCCTATTACCATGTTCCAATTCATGTCAACTCCCAAAAAAAGACCACAGAGGGTTAATACATTATTATTAATTCATGGCCCTTACATTTGGAATTTTCTTCACACCCAGGATTTTCACCAAACTCCTAGTCGAGATGGTGGCATATTTGAGGAAAAGAGGACTAATCTTAGTCCCTTACTTAGATGATTTTCTCCTAATTGGCGATACCGTAGACCACCTATTGGCAGATTTAGACACCTTCCTGTCAACACTGGGAAAACTAGGGTGGATAGTGAACATCAACAAATCAAACCTACAACCGTCAACAAAATTAAGTTTCCTGGGGTAATTCTAGACTCTTATATTTAATCCACTTTTCTTCTCCAAGATAAAATCAAATCACTGTGGGAGAAAATCAGAATGTTTCAAAAGAAAAAGATCTGCTCCATAAGGGAAGCAATGAGTCTACTGGGCCTACTCACATCATGCATACCCTCGGTACCTTGGAGTCAACTGCATTTTTGACCTCTACAGACTTGGATTCTCAGTTTGGAACAGGCAACAGATTACTCTAGATTACAGAGTGTCCATTCCTCACATGGTTAAAACATCACTATGTTGGTGGACAGTCTCAAGGAACCTCTCCAGGGGAGTAGTATGGAAGAGAACCCCCTATGTACAACTCATAATGGACGCAAGTCAGTCAGGATGGGGAGCGAAAGTGGGAGATTATTACTATCAAGGCTCCTGGCCCCAGTCAATCAGCTCTCAGTCATCAAATTTCAGAGAACTGAAGGCAGTATGGGAATCCCTAAAGATAGCAGAAGGAAATCTTGGGGGTTTCTACCTAAAAATTATTTCAGACAACACGACGACCATTGCCTACCTCTCCTATCAGGGAGGAACAAAGTCGAAAAATCTCCTGTCCTTATCCACCAAGATCTTCAACTGGGCAGAACAAAACATAAGATCAATTTCTTCGATCCATCTCAAGGGGTCGCTGAATCTAGAGGCGGACTATCTCAGTCGAAGGAAGTTAGACCAGACAGAATGGTCTTTAAATACAAATGTCTTTCAAATGAAAGTAGACAAATGGGGCGTTCCAGAATTGGACCTGTTTGCTTCAAGGGAGAATACAAAAGTGGCAAGATTCTGCTCCCTAAACCCCCGGGACAATCCCTGGGCATTAGATGCATTTGCCCTAACATGTGACTGGGGTCTCAGTTACGCATTTCCACCGATTCAACTCATTCCAAAAGTGATTCAAAAGATCCATCAAGACAATACAACAATAGTTAAAATAACCCCATTCTGGCCGAAGAGAAGCTGCTTTTTGTCCCTCAAGAAACTCTCAATCTCAGATCCTTGGCCTCTTCCATCCAGGAAGAACCTTCTTCATCAGGGACCAATTATATATCCCAATCCAGAGTTCCTGAGACTAACAGCTTGGATCCTGAGATCCAGATACTGAAGTACCAAGGTCTTTCAGAAAGAGTGATAACCACGTTTAGAGCATGCAGGGAAAAAGTAACTTCCGCCATCTACCTAAAGGTATGGAAGAGATTCTGTTCCTGGTCGGAGAACCTGTCCCCGAATCTGAAAGGACCAAACATCCAGATAATCTTTTTACAGCAGGGGCTTGAGCTGGGGCTTAGACCATCCACCCTCAAAGTCCAGGTGTCGGCTCTCGGCTGTTTCTTCGATTCTGATCTTGCAAACCACAGATGGATAAAAAGATTCATGAGAGCAGCTTCCAGACTTCGACCAAGTCTAAAATCTTGTGTCCCCTCTTGGGACCTTACTAGCCTAACACTATCTACCTTAGAACAATTATCTAGTGGCTCAATCAAACTAATACCTTTGAAAATAGCATTCCTAATCGTGATTATGTCAGCCCGAAGACTGGGTGAGATACAGCCCATTTCCATTAGAGAACCTTACCTGCAAGTTATGGAGGATAGAATAGTACTCAGATTAGATCCAGGGTTACTCCCAAAGGTAGTGTAAAATTTTCATTGTGACCAGGAGTTCATTTTATCATCTTTATGTAATAACCCTTCAAACAGCAAAGAATCCGTTTTTCATACCCTGGACTTCAGACGTACAGTTTTGAATTATATTGAAGCTATTAAAGGATTCAGAAAATTCAGAAAAGCCTTCTAATTCAATTTTCAGGGACAAACAAGGGTCAAAAAATTTCAAAATCTTCCTTAGCCAGGTAGATTAGGAACATTATTTTCCTTTGCTATGAGATTCAGGACCTCCCCTGTCCTGACAACTTAAAAGCTTATTCAACCAGGGCCATCTCCTCTTCTCAGGCTGATAAAACGGGAGCATCTTTAGTAGACATTTGCAGGGCTGCTACATGGTCTAGTGTACATACATTCATGAAGCACTATAGACTAGATTTTTCCAAAACTTTAGAATTGTCATTTGGACGTAAAGTCCTTCAGGCAGTCACCTGTATATCTCCTTGTGTGCCATTGTGGTGATGATGTGGAAATCCGGAATTAGTCTTACCAGTAATTCAGTTTCCATGAGATCACCACAATGGCACAGTATTCCCTCCCTGTTTTGTTTTTGTTTTTTGGGAGGACTTTCTGGTGGGTATGACGTAATACCTTCTATAGGTTATATTATCCTTTGTCTCATTATGTGTTTACCACCACCTTTTGCTCTTTGTAATTTTGGAAACACTGGTGTTGGTGGTGGGAGGGGGGGATTTAAACCTTTCTCTGTTCCTGCCCCTACAGAGGTCAGGGGTCAATCTCCTTGTGTGCCATTGTGGTGATCTCATGGAAACTGAATTACCGGTAAAGACTGATTCTGGATTTTCTGTGCATCACCAATTCATTGCTTGAATGCCAATATGCTGAGAGGCAGCAGGCATGTAAATGAAAACTTCCTTTATAATCAGTGCTTCAAAAACTGCTAAGGAGAAGGTTGCGTAAACCTATGCAACCCTCCGACCACCCCCACAGGACCAAGGTTTTTTCAACATCATCTTGGAGATAATACCTTCATAAATTTATTTCTACTGTAAAAAAACATTTCACGAACTCGAGTCCAACATAGCCCCAAGAAAACTCACATCATCCTGTGGAAACATGTCCCCAGCACATGATACAGTAAGTCAACAAAGCCACAGACTTCAAGATGAATTCTCACAGTAGTCCTCTATCATCCTTCTTAAGAACTTGGGGCAGCAATTCCCATCTGGATCCATATGTGGTTGCAACTCCCTGAATGTGTGGAACTGTGCACAGGATAAAGCGTCAGCAAGGATATTTTGAACACCCAGGACATGTTTAGCCCTAACACAAATATTCTACTGCAAACAATGAATAATGAAATGGTGTAGCAAGGCTAAACCTGGGAGCTATCGGGTCAAAAACAAAAGCATCTGTTCTGCATGAAATAAATTCATGACTCTACAACCACTCCAATGGGAAAAAAATTCAAAAAAACTTCAAATTTCTAGTGTGTCCTGAACAAAACCAACCACTAGGCCAGGGTTCCCTGCACTAACGGGTACCAAAAATAGCCCCAAAACCTTCAGCCCCTGTGGTATCTGTAAATGTAAATCCTTACTAGATACCTTCCCTTGCTAAAAAATGGCCTGACCATTAAACAAATGCAAAACCAAACTACCTGCCTTAAAATATTCAGTAAGTCTGATGAAAAGCTTAACATGTGATGTAGCAAGTGACAACCTTCTGGAAAAGGCTCTGCTGATGTGAAGTACCTTACACACAAAATTAAGCAAGCCAATCAAAAACTGCAATAGCTGAAGTGTCACTTTTTTAGCTGAAACACAGACCAAAAGAGCCAACTTAAACTATATGCACAGTATCCAGCTCAATGCCAAGAAAAGACAAAGGGGGAAATTTATCAAAAACAGTTTAAAGGAAAACTGGCTTAGTTTTCCATAGCAACCAATCAGAATCCACCTTTCATTTTCCAAAGGAGCTCTGAAAAAAATTGATGGTTAAATCTGATAGGTTGCTATGGGCAACTAAGCCAGTTTTCTTTTGCACTAGCCTTGATAAATCTCCCCCAAAGTCTTAGTTGGGCCTTCCATTTTTGTTCTTGACACAAAGTTTACTCATCAAAGACTGGAAAATATGCAGTAAATAATCACACAAATTAAAGCCTCTAGGACCAACAAATAAAAAAATCACTTTAGTAATGGTGGATAGAAGAATAACGAGATTCCATGTGAACTAAAAAATAACTAAAATAATAGCAAAAAAATACTCAAAATAATATCAAGAAACAGAGCACCCCATTGGTAGACAAATATGCACAAAATAATTGTCCTCCAATTGACAACCCAACAAATAAAGACATGAGTGATGAACCGGTAAAAGGAGAAAAGCAGATTCAATGTCTGATTTAGCTAACAAGACATTAGGGCCTGTGGACCAAATAACAAAAACTACTCTATCAAATGAAGCATTGGAATCTACTGCTTCCTCCCTAGAAATTGCCTCATTGACAGGTAAGAAAGGTGTTGAATTTTTCCTCCTCTTTTTTAGGGACCAATCCCAACAGCAACACACTCAAGTTAGGAAGAGGAGGATCAACAAAAGAACCTGTTATATGACCCAATGCAACTTCCTTCAAAAAAAAATTCCAAGCCATGGCAACCAATCAGATTCCACCTTTCATTTTTTAGAGCTCCTTTGGAAAATGAAAGGTAGAATCCGGTTGTTATGGGCAACTAAGCTAGTTTACCTTTACAACAGTTTTAAAAATTTCCCCTATTATCCCTAACTGACTTCAAACAGTCCTGCTTCCTACCAGCAGTGAGGGGCAGCAGTTCCAGTTAGTTGTAATTCTAGTCTAGTCTGGACAGGAGTAAGGTGGGGCACGCTCACAGCCTGACGTGCCTATGTCAGCCAGAGCAGCCTAAGCTCTGCTGACCATGGAAGAAGATGTCTGGAAGCCATAAGGACCAGAGGAAATCGTTCAGTTGCCATAAGAGATAACAGCAAGAGGAATTGTTCTTCGGCTGAAGATAAGTTATTTACTGGGTGTCAGGAGAGGAATAATATCCCAAGGCATCCCATCCAAGGATACCAGAACAGACCTACAGAAACAGACGCAAGCAGAGTTTAGCACAACAGAAAGAAAGAAAACACAGTATTTAAGCAAGCCTGTCAGTACAGCAGAGAATGAGAGAAAGCAGAGTTTGCCAGTTTATGCTAAAGCCTGCTAAAACTAAGACAAAGCCTGCAAATTGTTTGGATGAAAGTTTATTCAAGTGAAGCTGCCGTTGAACTTCATATTAAGGTCTGCCTATTAAGTTATATTTCCTTCACCCCTCAATTATTCCCCTTTTTAATGCTACAAAGCCTAAGCATTGGGTCCTGCTGTATTCAGGTAGGAGCACCGTGACACATATAGGCTTCACCACACCACTCGGCATTCCAACTAAACTTTGGACCAGACAGGGCCCTGGGGTGTGGCGCCTTGCAACATGATCAGCTGTAAGAAAAGACCAAATATCAATATAATCGCCTGAAATAATTTTTGCTTTCAGATCTGGGAGAGCATGGGTCCCTAATGGTGCAAAGCTACAAAATAAGGAGTCAAGGAAAATCAAACCCCCTCAGATAGGGGCATTACCTCCTCGGATGTAAAAAAGGGTTAGCAGAACCCATTTTCACAGATTTATTTTCAAAATGTGTCAACATAGTTTTTACAACAGGTTCAAAATCCTCATCCTTAGAAGCTGAATGGGAAAAAATAGAAAAACAAGCTGATAAACAAGGAAACTCTTTGTCTCTCATGCGACCAGCTGTTCCAAGGAGTAGAAGCTGACTGGTGAGCCGAAGAGGGGGTTTATCCTGAGCTTCACCTCTCATGGGAAAAACCCTCTGAGATGTCCCAGCATGGGATGCTTGATATATATCCAAGGCAAACTGTCAACTGCCCAACTCTGTGTACCATGTCTTCTACTAACTGCTGTACCAGTACAGGCCTTGGGCCACCAGGTGAAGGAAGGAAGCCAATGATGGAAGAAGTACAAAAAATAGTGGAAGTGCAGAGGACTGCCATGGAGATATTGGTTCTGTCAGCATGGCCATGGGAGAAACTGTCAGGGCACACTTGTACCTGGCTTGAAGAGACAAAGAGGGGGCTGGTGGGACTTCACTTGCAGTCATTGGAACAGCCATCGAAGAGGCGGCATATTTTTTCTTGCTGCAACAAGGAAAGGGGCTGGGGCTGAGGCAGGAAAGGACATGGGTACAATGATGTGGCCTACCTCTGTCACAGGACACATGTGGTGAGGGCAAAGGTGCAGGTCTATGCTCATCACGGACCTTCTGAAGACTCTCCTCAAGAAGATACATAGAAGTGTGAATGAATTAGGATTCACTAGAGGCTCACTGAAAAATTAAATGCAAAGATCAATTAATGTTTAGTGATGAGCGGCATAGGCAATATTCGAATTTGCGATATTTCTGGCCAAATATTCGCCATAAATTAGCAAATTCGAGAATTCGTGATCTCCAGTCATTATTTACTTGATTATGAAAATCGGCAATGCAATATATTCACGATTAGAATATTCGCGATCAACACTAAGGGGTAGGCAACGTTCCTATTGGTTGTTATCGATGTTGCTAAGTGCCGATATTTGTGATAAATTTGCGATAAATTCACAAGTAGAATATTTGCAATCAACACTATTCGCGAATACGAATATATAGCACTATATTCTAAATATTCGCGAATCCTCGAAGTGGCGATATACGCGATTAAAATTTGCGATTCGAATATCTGCGCTCAACACTATTGATGATTACACTGAGGTCACTTGGCAATGTCAGCTAATCACAGGTGTCCCCCACAATCAACTTGTCTCTAAAACCACATAACACCACTTAAAGAAGCACTAACATACTATAGAAAGTGGCTTTTCTAAAGGTCTTCATCCATCTGAGTTAGCAGCAGCTCTTGTGCTGAAAAAATCCTGACAAAACATAAAATGCCAAAAAAAACTTAAGGTGGTTGCAACATGAGGATGTAAATCCAAAGAATCAATCATGTGAAAAGGGCAAATTGTATTCCACTCAATAGTCTGCTCTCTTCTGTAGTATACTAAAACCTTTTGCCACAGTAAGAAGCGTCTGCGCGTCTTCTAAAAGCATGGATGAAGAGATTAGACGAGAAGGGAGAAATAGGGTGCAGCGAGCAGTTGGCATGCCGAAGTCGTTGGCATTAATATATTCTATTTCTTCCAAGTGAGATAATTGTACATTTCAAAAATGTAAAATAATGGTTGCAGGTATGTGTGCACACTCCTCAGAAATTACTTCAAAGAGTAACTCTTTGAAATCCGGAAATGATTAATATTGATACAAATTAACTTCAGAATTCACTTTCTTTTTCATTACTGATGGATTTAAGTAAAACTCTAAGGCCCCTTTCACATGGGCGTTGCGGATTGGGACCAGATAGGATGCGGGTGCATGGCGGGGAAATCGTGCGAGTGCACACGCAATTTCAGTCAATTTTGACTGCGATTGCGTTGTGTGGTTCAGTTTTTTCCACGCGATTGCAATGCGTTTTGTTGCAGTGTAGATTGGTCATAAGGGAAAATAATAGCATTCTTTAATACAGAATGCTTAGTAGAAGCTCAATTGTGGGTTAAAAAAATATATATATTTAACTCCCCTCCTCCAATTGATCGCGTAGCTGCCGTTCTCCTGTTCTTTCTTCAGGACCTGTCAAAGGACCTGCGGTGACATCACTGAGCTCATCACATGGTCAAATCACATGGTCCATCACGAAAGGGGCTTAAGGGTAACTGCACACGAAGCAGATTTGTGTGCGAAAATCCATATGAAATCTGCATTAAAGCCACATTAAAAATATGCATAAACTATCGCAGTTTTGGTGCATTTTTTTGGTGCTGTTTTAGGGTCCTTTCACACTGGCGTTTTTGTTTTCCGGCATAGAGATCCGTCGTCGGGTCTCTATGCCGGAAAAATCCTGATCAGGATCATCCCCATGCATTCTGAATGGAGAGAAATCCGTTCAGGATGCATCAGGATGTCTTCAGTTCAGGACCGGAACGTTTTTTGGATGCAGCAAATACCGCAGCATGCTGCGCTTTTTGTTCCGTCCAAAAATCCGGAACACTTGCCGCAAGGCCGGATCCGGAATTAATGCCCATTGAAAGGCATTAATCCGGATCCGGCCTTAAGCTAAACGTCGTTTCGGCGCATCGCCGGATTCGACGTTTAGCTTTTTATCAATGGTTACCATGGCAACCAGGACGCTAAAGTCCTGGCTGCCATGGTAAAATGTAGTGGGGAGCAGGGGAGCAGTATACTTACCATTCGTGCGGCTCCCGTGGCGCTCCAGAGTGACGTCACGTGATCCATGCGCATGGGGCGCTCTGACGTCATTCTGGAGCGCCCCGGGAGCCGCACGGACTGTAAGTATACCGCTCCCCCGCTCCCCACTACTACTATGGCAACCAGGACTTTAATAGCGTCCTGGCTGCCATAGTAACCTGAAAGCATTTCGAAGACTGATCAGGATCCTGATCAGTCTTCTAATGCTTCAGGCGACTTGCGTTCTGACGGATCCGGCGGGACGGAAGTGCCTGCCGGATCCTCAGAACGCAAGTGTGAAAGGACCCTTATGTGGTTTTTGGAGCAAATTTTGGTGTATATTTTATGTTAACAACACTATTAAAGTCTATAGGGAAAACCACTCTACAGACGGTGCGGAATAGCACATACAATGGACATGCTGCAAATTTGCAAATCAGCACGGGCGGGGCAATTTCTGAATGAAAATCCTCACAGAAAAACTGCATGTAATCCGCGACATGTTCTTTTGCCCTAAAGCGTTTCTTAGCCTTGCTCACGGTCTGCACCGATGTGCTATGCAGGCTATTAGCAGAGCTAAGCAAGTGCAGGGCAAATGCTTACACAAGACATTACTATTAGTGTTGAGCGAACTTGTGAGTTCTGTGTCCAAAGTTCAGGTTATTGAAGAATCCCATTAAGGATTCCGCTACCAGGACCATAACGGAATTTGGAATCTATAAAGGGATTCTTCGATAACCTGAACCCGAACTTTGGACGCAGAACTTAAAACACAAGTTCGCTCAACACTAATTACTATGCTAAAGCCTGACATAGCACATCTATACCAGGCTTTAGTGGAGCAGTGCTGGTACAGGCAGGAGGACTGATGCTCCAGCCAGGGGCGTAGCTAATGGCTCATGGGGCCTGGCGCAAGAGTTCAGCTTGGGCCCCCCTTCTCTCAGTGCTTTGTGCGTTTTCTTATGCGGCAAAAGCGTCTTTGGGCCCATCAGGCTCCTGGGCCCGGTAGCGACTGCTACCTCTGCACCCTCTATAGCTACGCCCATGGCTCCAGCCTTTTCAGCGCTCAGTCCAGCCACATTGGGATCGTAACTCCTATACACTGTGTTGTACAGTCTTCTATGTAATGTAGTGGGTTACATATAGTTAGATCATACCCTAACTACCCTGTGTTATCTTATATTTAATTACACTTGCATAAGCTTATTCATTATCAGATCTTTTGAATTCACATTTTTTAACATTTTGAAACATTCTCCCATAGTATAATGTTGATGTTATATGTGACTGTAATTCCTTGTTTGGTTAATCACTCAGAGCAACATTTTAACCTAATTGTTATAAAGGGATGGGGTCCTATCACTGGACTACCTGTGGTGTGTGAACAGGGTCTGAGAGGTGCTAAGATCCAGCTCACAGTCCAACTCCCACTTACCTTCATTGTAGGACCACTAATGCAATGGGAGGTAAATGAGGCAAATGCAGCTGAATGTTGCCAGCCATATGCAGTGGCACATTCAATACATATAAAACAAAAATCACTGAAATAAACGTGGCCTAAATGGGAGGAACTGCTCAAACCCCTAACACTGTTGTGTGTTTCTAACTGGGGAAGTGTTTATATATTTTCTTCCGCACATTGTTTCATTTTGTGTAGGAAGTTTTTGTGATGCATGTGGTTCGGACTGGCATCCTCCATTGTATGCAATTTTTGCTCGGGATAGTTTCTTGCTGCGAACCACATGCGGAGGAACTGCTCCCCCAGTTAGAAACATGCAACAGTGTTAGGGGTCTGAACAGTTCTTCCTATTTAGGCCACGTTTATTTCAGTGATAATTGTTATAGAATTACAAAAAAGGTTAATTTAATACACGTTAGTTGCAAGAAATAAACCTGCCTTGCTTGTGTAGACTGAATGCCAGCAATGTCTCAGGCATTTTACCAGTTCATTATGTAATATTATATGATTAGTGCTACAATGGTATTTGCGGTTTGCTTAGAGCATAGATTGTGATAAAACTTTTCAGTAGCGCTGGAATATGAACTCTTGACATCTCTTGTCTCACAGAAATGTCACATTACAGCCAACTGTCAACAGATAACTCTCAGAAGTGCGGTTTTACTTGGAGACAGTACACGAGGGCACGCCACAGGCTGGAAATAACTAAATGCTTTCTCATGCTGTGAAAGAACGACGTTCCCAGGTCACAAAGAATCGTTTAAACTTCTTTGAAGAAAAATTGTTCTCGGGCTAACTTTGATGACAAAGTATCTTCATGCTTACAGCACCTACATATGCAAACCTGAGTTGTGAATTTCTTTGCTCAGACATGGTCTGATAGGAGGCAAGGACAGCAATGTTATCTGGCCCTTATGTTAAAGGGGTTGGCCAGTTTCTGGTTACTGATGACCAATGTGTTTGTGAGATGATTATATGGCACTCACTAATATACCCTTTGTTGTAGTTCTGCACCATTTTCTATATTTCATGCCCCCTTGTTTACAAAGTCGTTTGTGCTGTCCACACAGAGGTCCTGTCCATAAAATGGCTGCCGATGGAGGGTCAGGTGACCAGTCAGATCACCTTCATGTGATACTTCCTCCATTCAGATACATTGCACCTGTCATCTGTACTTGTTCTGTTGGGAGTTTAGTGCAGAGTGCTTGAATGGAGAAGACATCACAGGGAGGTGATTTGCTGGATAACATGACCCTCCATCAGCAGCCATTTTATGGAGAAGATCTATGTGTGGACAGCACAAAAACTTTGTGGGAGTATACCTTATTAAAGGGTTCTCTTATCATGGACAATGGGGGAGTATCGCTAGGATATACCCCCATTGTCTTATAGGTGCGAGTCCCAGCGGTGGTCCGGCCACCACCAAGCCGCCTCCCCATAGAAGTGAATAGGAGCGTACCGTACATGCGTAGCCCCCGCTCCCATTCATTTCTATGGGGCCGACGGAAATAGCCAAGCCCGCGCTTGGCTATTTTCGCCAGCCCCATAGAAATGAATGGGAGCAGGGGCCGCGCATGCGCAGTGCGCCCTCCTTCACTTGTGGGGCTCCGTTCTTCTATAGTTGTGAGTCCCAGTGGTGGTACCCAGACCTATAGGACAATGGGGGCATATTGTAGGGATATGACCCCATTATCCATGATGAAACAAACCCCTTTAAATCTAGAAAATGGTGCTGAATTTCAAAACAGACTATATTAATAAGTACCATATAATCATCTCACAAACACATTTGTCAACACTAACCAGAAAGTGGCCAACCTCTTTAAAGGGGTTGTCGGGGTTCAAAGCTTTCATGCTCCGATGCTCTCCCTTGCCCTGCGCTGAATCGCAGAGGGCAAGGGCTTCTTCTGCACAACCGGTCATGTACCCGGTCTCTGCTAGTTGTAGGCTTCTCCAATGCTCATCTCAGAGGGGTTGCCACTAACTTAGGCTACTTTCACATCTGTGCTTTCCCTTTCCACTATTGAGATCCATCATAGGATCTCAATAGCGGGGGAAAACACTTCAGTTTTGTCCCCATTCATTGTCAATGGGGACAAAACTGAACTGAAGGGAACCGAGTGCACCAGAATGCATACATTTCATTGAATTCCCATGACGCACACAAAAGGAGTGCATCCTGAGATGCAGAGCAAGACGGATATGTCATGACTTACAATGTCAGTCAATGGAGACAAATGCGTTTTCTCAGACACAATAGAAAACGGATTAGCCTTATTTGTTGCAATGCATGATGTGTAGTTCAAGAGTCTTGCAAAGTGCTTAAGTGCATATAAAGTGATGTTTTTTGGCTACCCTAAGTTAAAGGGGTTGTTCGGGTTCAGAGCTAAACCCGGACATATCCTCTTCTTCCCCCACATAGCCCCTCCGACATGGTATGCTTTGATGCTCTCCATGGGTAAGTTAGAAGCCTCTGCCTAGCAGTATAAAAATATAAATAAAAAAGCCCTAGCCCTGCGTGATCCAGCGCAGGGCAAGGGAGAGTATCGGAGCATGAGGGGCTGAATAGGGGAAGAAGGGGAACCTGTACAACTTCTTTGAGGGCATAGAGGAATTCAATTAAAAGCATTCAGTTACCAGACTCTCTAAAGAGAAACTGTCTCCTCTCATGACATGCCTGTTTTAGTAAATACCTTCATTTCACATGAGCGGATGTGCAGAAGAAGCCCTCATACTGTAGGATTCAAAACAGCCGTAACAAAGAGAAAAGCTCAAGGAAAACAGTGGTATGTGAAGTAACTAAAGATTGCTTTATGGATAATGTTGCAGTAGCAGTAACATATGCTAAATAGATTTTTTGATGAAAACATAACAGTTACAGTTTAATATTGATGGTCAGTAGTAAATGGATTAGTCCATCGATATCAGTGGCGGTCCGACATCCCCACCAATCAGCTGTTTCAGAATAGCTCCAGCGCTGAAGGCCAGCACCAGAACTACACAGCACTGTCCATTATGTAGACGACAGAGCTAGTACAGTGATCCCTCAAGATGCAATGGCCTCAGGATACAATATTTTCAACATACAATGGTCTTTTCTGACCCATTTTAAGTTGAAACTAGACTCAACATACAACATACAATGCCTCAGACTCAGATCCAACTAATCAAGGCCACTTCTCTGGTAAAATAGCTGTATTAGTTGCTAGTTAGCAGCTTTTCCTGGCTGTTATATGTAAGGACAGGGGCGTAACTACTATAGCGGCAGACTATGCGACTGCTATGGGGCCCAGGGCAAGAGGGGGCCCAGTCTTAGTTGGGATTATCTCCTCTTCTACTGGAGGTGAAAACTTAATCAGGACTCTACACTCTAAAGCATTGTTTTTCAACCACTGTGCCACGGCACACTAGTTTGCCGTGAAATATTGTCTGGTGTGCAGTGGGAAATAATCCAATTTCATCTAATTGGTCTAAAAAATATTTGTGAGACGAATTACCGTATGTTCCGGACTATAAATAGCTCCGGTGTCGCTGTCCTGTTACAGGACAGTGGCTTGTAGAGCGCCAAGTGACAGTGACACAGGAGTAAATTGAGGAGCAGATACGGCGACAGTGATGGACAAGTTTTTGAAAAGGAAAGATGCTGAACTGGACCCTGAACAACATTCGGAGCCAGATGAGAGCCCAAATATGAGTGGGGATCAAAAGAAAGCAAAGACGGTTAGCTCAAGCAAAGTCTCTGGCTCAAGGCAATATAGCGAAAGCTATATTTCATTTGGATTTACTTTTACCGGAGATGCAATGAAACCAACTCCGCTGTGCTTGGTGTGTGGTGAAAAGCTATCTAACAGTGCTATGGTCCCAAGTAAACTTAAACGTCATCTCCAAACGAAACACCCTTCACTTCAAAACAAGAATGCGGACTATTTTGTTCGCCTGCGTGAACACACAGAGAAACAGGCAACTTTCATGAGAAAAAACACAAAGGCAAATGAAAAAGCTCTTAAAGCTAGCTATCACGTTGCTGAACTTATAGCTAAGGCAAAAAAGTCGCACACTGTGGCAGAGACATTAATACTTCCCGCCTACAAAGCCATTGTAGATGAGATGCTGGGACCTGAAGCAGGTAAGGAAATAGCCAAAGTCCCTCTCTCAGACAACACAATTTCCAGACGTATTAATGACATGTCTGCAGACATCGAAAGTGTGGTTTTGGAAAAGATCCGTATCAGTGAGAAATTTGCATTGAAACTTGACGAGTCTACTGATATCAGTGGACATGCTCAACTCTTGGCCAATGTGCGTTTTGTGGATGGTGATGCAATTAGAGAAAACTTCTTTTTTTGCAAGGCATTGCCAGAAAAAATTACAGGAGGAGAAATCTTTCGGGTCACATCAGAATACCTTGAACAAGGAGGACTTAAGTGGGAAAACTGCACAAGTGTCTGCACCGATGGAGCTGCAGCCATGGTCGGGCGCACCAAAGGCTTTGTAAGCAGAGTGAAGGAAAGAAATCCAGATGTGATTGTTACGCATTGTTTTTTACACCGTGAGGCCAGGTAGCCAAGACTTTACCAGCAGACCTAGTTCCTGTGTTGGATGATGTTGTGCGCATGGTAAACTTAAAGTCACGACCCGTGAAAAGTCGCATATTTGCAGCTTTGTGTGAGGAAATGGGAGTGAAGCATAAAGCCTTGCTGTTTAATACAGAGGTCCGGTGGTTGTCGCGTGGCAAGGTCTTGGTTCGTGTCTATGAGCTGCGGGAGGAACTTAAAGTGTTTCTGACAAATGAGAGGTCCGATTATGCAAAGCTGCTTGCAAGTAATGAGTGGTGTGCAAGGCTGGCATACCTGGCAGATATTTTTCATCATCTGAATGAACTGAACACACGAATGCAAGGCCGAAATGAAAACCTGCTTACAAGTACAGATAAAATAAATGGATTCCGTTCAAAGGTCCAACTCTGGCATCAACATGTGGAAAGTGGAAATCTTGAAATGTTCACACTCACCAAGCAATGGCAAGGTGTTTACACTGCTGCACTGTGTGAGATAATAGTTAAACATTTAAAAACTCTCAAGGAGAAGATGTCATTTTATTTCTCTTCAGTCTCCACTGAATGCCTTGACTGGGTTAGGGACCCTTATAGCTCAGCATCAGTTGGTGAAAAGGACATGACTTTACAGGAGCAGGAGGAACTAACTGAACTGAGACAAAATCGTGGTTTAAAGCTAAGCTTTGCTGATCTACCTTTGGACTGTTTTTGGTTGGCTACTGCCAAGGAGTTCCCCGTTCTGGCAAACAAAGCTATTTTGACATTGCTCCCATTTTCCACGACATATCTGTGTGAGATGAGCTTCTCAAGCCTGACTGCTATAAAAACTAAAGACAGAGAGAGACTGAGAGCTGTTGAGGAAGAGTTATGTGTGTGTCTTTCATTCCTGCCAGAATATCAGCTTTGTGTTCATCCAAACAGGCCCAGGTTTCGCACTGAGTAAACAGAAATATGAACAATTATAAAATACTTTATTATTTAATAAAGTAACTATAAAATAATTTCTTTGTGTTTATTTGATTCCTATTCAAGACACTTTGATGAGAATTACTTTATATAGTCAATATAGGCTACAGAGTTTAATTTTTTTAACATTTTCTAATGGTGGTGTGCCTTGTGATTTTTTTCATGAAAAAAGTGTGCCTTTGCACAAAAAAGGTTGAAAAACACTGATCTAAAGGAACAACTTTTAGCAAATGAGGCAGTGGAAAAATGGCCCAAGGGTCATTGAAAAGGTTTAGGCAGAAAACCTTCTGTCCTGTGTAGGGGGCCTGGTTTGATCCTTGCTATGGGGCCCTTTCTTCTCTATGTACGCCAGTGCGTAAGGACATGTCTTATCTGCCTTAGTGATCTGCTTTTTTTTCTTAAATCTTCATTTTCCCTTATCTTGAATAACATTTTGGGGCTTTGGAACCGATTACTCAACTTACAATGGTTTCAAATACAATGGTCCTCCTGGAGCCAATTAATATTGTATCTTGAGGGACCACTGTATCAGCAGCGCATCTTCCACTTAAAGGGGTTCTCCAAGAGTACAAAATGTCCCCTCATGTGCTGGGCACCCCACATGGAATATACTTACCCTGATCCCTCCCGGCGCAGCTTCTGGTACCTGCACCGCCTCTGCTGCTTCTCCCTGCACACGGATGAAAACATCCAGTGTCTGTGGGGGGAGCAGTCAATGGCAGACAGGGACAAGCCTTCCTAGCATCGCCAGTGACGCTACAGAGAATCGTCTATGTCCTTGCCTGCAATTGCCTGCTCCCACCCGCCCAACACCGGATGTTTTCATCCGTGTCCTGGGAGAAGCGACGGTGCGGGAACCAGGAGCGGCACTGGCAGCGGGGACTGGGGTAAGTATATTCCATGTGGGGTGCCCGGCACGTAAGGGGACATTTTATACTCTTGGAGAACCCCTTTAAGTGAATAAGAGCAGTGCTGCATTAACAAGCACTGTCCACTGCACAGTGGACTTAGTATTATAGTTTCGGTGCCAACTTCCAGCACTGGAGCTATTCTGAAGATGCTGATCAGCAGAGGTACTGGTTATAGGACCCCAAAAATACTATTTTGGTGGCTAAACCATCAATATTAAAATCCTGGACAACCCATTTAATCTCCAAATGCCCAAAGCGATCTTTATGGTAAAAGCAGTGAAGATCTCCTATGTTTGTACCATACGATAAGTGAAAATCTTATTGCTGCTCCGTTAAGGAGTTTGATTTGACCCTGAGCCTTCCGACCTACAAATGCTGTGCATTCATGCCTTGGATGAGTGATCTCAGACCATTGGCATCTCACCTTTCACAAACGCAACTCCTAGCAAACCTTGACAGCCGCAGATTGGAGACCTCAGCCTTAGAACAGCCAAGGCTAACCAGGATTCTATATTTTTTATTTAATCTTTAACTTGAACATGTCTAATTGTTTAAATTCAAGATATATTTCCCCTAGCAACCAACAAGCCTTTATTGTCTGCTGACAAATTAATACACAGACGGGATATTTCCTGGCGGGACGGAGACCATTATAAAATCTCATAGGCTCTGATCAGCACTGAAAAGAAGTGGGTCACAATGCAGATATGTTATATTTCATTCCCTTTAGTGCTGAGAACAGGAAACGGCACCACTAATGGATCCCCTGTTGATGTTGCACTTATATAAGAGATTTTTTTGTTTGACAAAAAGTTTCACCACTCCTTTACAATCTCATGAACTCTTTGGCGCTTATTTTTAATTTTTGTATTTAGTTGACGGTGCTCTTCAGTTGCTCAGTATAATAACCAAGTCAGTTTGCAATTAATGCCCCACTGGCATCAATGCATATAAATATTTCCCATCCACTAATTGATAGCGTTGTCAAAATTCTTAGTATAAGCATCTGTCATCTATCTCAGTCACAACCGGATAGCTCGTCTTGCATGATGAAATATAAGCGCATATTGTAGCCAAAGCAAATTAATCAGAACCTCCAAACAGAAGAAGATTCCACGTCTGGTTATCTTAAAATGTCAGGTGATCCTTTTGTCGGTAATATTAGGCTTTACTTAAAAGGGTTCTCTGACATAATTAAAATTGAGCAATGCTCGAAATTCAATAAAAAAAAATTCAATACAGATGTAGCAGGGGTTAACTCAAATTTCATTATCTCATCGCGTTATCTTGAGACAAAAGCCATTGAGAAGCAATTGCTTGACGTGTCTAGTTAACTTTAGTTTAGTTAACACATATCATAAAACATGAGTGTTAACCCTACTACAGCCGTACATACTCACCTCTTTCCCAGGTGCCACTCTCTGTGCCATCACACCGGTCCTTCTCCGGCTGTTTATTTACAGACAGCAGTGGTGACATGCAGGTGTATGGCATGTACTTATGATATTACCATGGCCCTCATCTAAATAAAATAGCAAAAGGAAAGAATATGAGTGCCGTGGTGATATCTTATGTACTATGGGTATCAGCCTTCCACTAGCACCACCAACCATACTTGGAGTGCAGGTGTCATCACATATGGCATGTGATCACTGCAGCCAATCACTATCCTTAGAAGTATCGTGCCATAAACCTCTAAGGCCTCTTTCACACTTGCGTTCTGAGGATCCGGCGGGCACTTCCGTCCCTCCGGATCCGTCAGAACGCAAGTCGCCTGAAAGCATTAGAAGACTGATCAGGATCCTGATCAGTCTTCGAAATGCTTTCAGGTTACTATGGCAGCCAGGACGCTATTAAAGTCCTGGTTGCCATAGTAGTAGTGGGGAGCGGGGAAGCGGTATACTTACAGTCCGTGTGGCTCCCGGGGTGCTCCAGAATGACGTCAGAGCACCCCATGCGCATGGATCACGTGATCCATGCGATCACGTGATCCATGCGTGTGGGGCGCCCTGACGTCACTCTGGAGCGCCCCGGGAGCCGCACGGATGGTAAGTATACTGCTCCCCCGCTCCCCACTACATTGTACAATGGTAACCAGGCCTTTAGCGTCCTGGCTGCCATGGTAACCATTGAGAAAAAGCTAAACGTCGGATCCGGCGATGCGCCGAAACGACGTTTAGCTTTAGGCCGGATCCGGATTAATGCACTTCAATGGGCATTAATTCTGGATCTGGCGTTACGGCATGTCTTCCGGATTTTTGGATGGAGACAAATCCGCAGCATGCTATGGTTTTGTCAACGTCCAAAAAACGTTCACATGCTGAACGGAAGACATCCTGATGCATCCTGAACGGATTGCTCTCCATTCAGGATGCATTAAGATAATCCTGATCAGTATCTTTCCGTCCTAGAGCCCCGAGGACGGAACTCTAGGACGGAAAGCAAAAACGCTGATGTGAAAGGGGCCTAAGGAGAGTGATTGACTGCAGTGGACAAGTCTGATATTCTGCATGTCACCATTGATGTCTGTAAACAAATATCCAGGGAAGGTCCTCACTGGATGTTATTATCTTTATGGTACAGCTTTCTAGGGCATTTCTCACATTTCTCATAATCTCCAGCAACCCCTTTAATTTAACATTATTGAATTATGTTGGGGCAGAAAAAAGCGGGGCTGTGGAGTCGGAGCTACAGTAGTTTTTGGAGGAGTCACAGTTGGTAGAAATGTATATAAGCGAGCTAATAAAAAACAACAACCAGTTCTCACAGCTCCTATGTTCTTTCCTGGCCTTGTACTATAAACAGTGATAATCAGGATTTTCTAGTGGTGATAGATGATTAGTTTTCACCTCTTTTGTGTTTTCTTCTGTTCTTTTACAATAAACAGTGATATGCAGGGTGTTCCACTGGTGATATATAATAATTTTTCACCCCTCCTCTTGTTCATATACTATATACAGTGATATGATGGGTGTTCTAGTGGTGATAGATAAGCAGTTCTCACCTCTCCTGTGTTTTCTCCTCTCCTTATATTATAAACTGTGATAAGTAGGGTGTTCTAATGGCGATTTATAATCAGTTATCACCCCTCCTGTGTTATCTCTTGTCCTTATACCATAAACAGTGAAACGCAAGGTGCTCTACTGGTGATAGATAATCAGCTCTCACCTCTCCTGTGTCTTCTCCTGTCCTTATACTATAAACAGTGATAAGTGGGGCCTTCTACTGGTGATAGATAATCAGTTCTCACCTCTCCTGTGTCTTCTCCTGTCCTTATACTATAAAAAGTGATAAGTGGGGCCTTCTACTGGTGATATATAATCAGCTCTCACCTCTCCTGTGTCTTCTCCTGTCCTTATACTATAAACAGTGATAAGTGGGTCCTTTTACTGGTGATAGATAATCAGTTCTCACCTCTCCTGTGTCTTCTCCTGTCCTTATACTATAAACAGTGATAAGTGGGTCCTTTTACTGGTGATAGATAATCAGTTCTCACCTCTCCTGTGTCTTCTCCTGTCCTTATACTATAAACAGTGATAAGTGGGGCCGTCTACTGGTGATAGATAATCAGTTCTCACCTCTCCTGTGTCTTCTCCTGTCCTTATACTATAAACAGTGATAAGTGGGGCCGTCTACTGGTGATAGATAATGAGCTCTCACCTCTCCTGTGTCTTCTCCTGTCCTTATACTATAAAAAGTGATAAGTGGGGCCTTCTACTGGTGATAGATAATCAGTTCTCACCTCTCCTGTGTCTTCTCCTGTCCTTATACTATAAACAGTGATAAGTGGGGCCTTCTACTGGTGATAGATAATCAGTTCTCACCTCTCCTGTGTTCTCTCCTGTCCCTTATACTATAAAAAGTGATAAGTGGGGCCTTCTACTGGTGATAGATAATCAGTTCTCACCTCTCCTGTGTCTTCTCCTGTCCTTATACTATAAAAAGTGATAGGTGGGGCCTTCTACTGGTGATAGATAATCAGTTCTCACCTCTCCTATGTCTTCTGTCCTTATACTATGAACAGTGATAAGTGGGGCCTTCTACTGGTGATAGATAATCAGTTCTCACCTCTCCTGTGTCTTCTCCTGTCCTTATACTATAAACAGTGATAAGTGGGGCCCTTTACTGGTGATAGATAATCAGTTCTCACCTCTCCTGTGTTCTCTCCTGTCCCTTATACTATAAACAGTAATAAGCAGGGTGTTCTAGTGGTGATAGATAATCAGTTCTCACTTCTCCTGTTTTTTCACCTGACATTATCCTAGGTATTTTCATGCTGCTTTAAGGATTTTAGTTAAAATGAACCTGTGCGTCACATGCTCAGTAGTGAAGGAGGAGAAAGTTCACTACTGGGAATGCCTGCAGTCCTCTTGGAAGTGCTAGACAGAAGTGGAAGACATCATTAAAAAGGTCTTGGAAAGAGAAACTTACGACAGGAGCCGCAGCCAGCCTCTGCTATGGAAAGAATACTTGCGTATTCTCCGCTGTTCCTGTCTTGCGCTGACGCCCGTGTGTCTATCGTCTGATTACCAGCTTGTTTACTCCCTTTCCGTCATGGGGATGGTCACCTGCTCCGCTGCAGCGAATTACTGGCTTCAGTGGTTATGTGTTTCTTGTGGACAGGTCACTGATGAATCCAGTCATTGGCTGCAGTGGAGCAGATTATCATGCCCATGGTGGAGAAGAAGTAAACAAGCCACGAACCAGAAGACAGACACATAGGAGCCAGTGTACAGGATTGGAGCTGAGGGTAGATATGAATCTTCCAATAGCAGAGGCAGAATGCAGGCTCCTGTGAAAAGTAAATCATTTTCAGACAAGCCTTTTATTGCGAGCACTGAATACACTGTAGAAGCTACGCTTTTTACATTTCCTTTATTCCTATTTAAACTTGCACAAGATTGTATGCATATCCAGAACACATATATAAAATTATTAAGTGTATAAAAGTGTTTTCCAGTTTTTAAATGTATATTGTCTTAATTGCATATTTACTTATAGAAATTTATAAAGTTTCAGGAGTTTCAAAAATTGTAGCTCTATGCCTGATTATTTACACCAGGGATGCACAACTTGCTGCCCTCCAGCTATTGCAAAACTACAACTCCCAGTATGCCCAGACAACCTATCAACTATCTGCAGGGCATGGTGGGAGTTGTAGTTTTACAATAGCTGAAGGGCTGCAGGTTGAGCATCCCTGACTTACACAACAGTAAGAAAGGGCAAAATGTTACCATTTTACTACACTACATTTGTTATTAACTACATTGTTGCCATTTATGAAGAAGTCGGAGTTGAAGTCTGATAAAATACAGGAGTTAGGGTGGGTTCACATCTGCCTTCTGGATTCTTTTATGGCTTTCAGTTATAACATGGTTATAACGGAAAATAACAGAATGCCCAAACGAAATGCAAAACGGAAGCCTTTAAAAGGAGTTCCATTTGCTTTCTGTCCTAATAGAAGTCTATGGGAAAGCATAATGGATCCATCTGGTTCCCGTTATGCATAACGGAAAACAAAGTCCTGTCGACAGGACTTTGTTTTCTGTCTTGCATAATGGGAACCAGACGGATCCATTTTGATTCCCATAAACTTCTATTAGGATGCAAAGCAAACGGAATGGCTTTTAAAGGCTTCCGTTTTGCATTCCGTCATAATACAAGTCTATGGGCAGCAGAACGGATCTGTCTTTCCGTCTTATGAATTCCGTTATTTTCCGTTCTAACCATGTTATAACAGAAAGCCATAACGGAATCCATAACACTAGTGTGAACCCACCCTTAGGGTGCATTCACATCACCGTTTAGCTTTCCGTTCTTCTGATCCGTGAGAAGAAGAGAGAGAGAGAAAAAAAAATAGGATTTTGTAAAAAAAAACTGATCCTGTTGCATCAGTTGTCATACGTTTGAGCCATTTCCGCCTGAGATCCGTTTTATAGACGGGAATAAACTGCATGCAGTACTTTTTTTCCCATCTAAAAAAACGGATCTCAAACGGAAATGGCTCAAATGGATGACAACTGATGCAACAGGATCAGTTTTTTTTTACAAGATCCTATTTTTTTTTCTCTCTCTCTCCTTCTCACGGATCAGAAGAACGGAAACCTAAACGGTGATGTAACTGCAACCTTAGAGTCAGAACTTTGGATTACCAACTCCACAGCCCTGGTAAAAAAGGAATCAATGTTTATATCGGGCCAAAAAGTCATAATACCTATCTTGTTTCAATAGAAGAAATGTACTATATCTTAACAGTATCACATATGTTATGTTAGTTTTATTAATTAGATGTAGGTGTGGAGAAGTGGATTTATTTGCTTATTATTAATTTTAGATATTGTAGTAGTTTTTTTTAAAAATGTCCTTTGGGCAGCCATGCTGGAGACTTGCTTCCTATATTATGTGTTTTAGACAGTAGAACAGGTTGTGTTTGCTTTATGGCAGTTGCAGTGATTAGAAGTTAACCATAAAAGTGTCTATAGACATTATAGACAGTAAAGGAGGACATAGCGTGCAAACCCTCCATAGAAACCAGAGTGGCAGAAGAGCTGCACAAAGAGTGGTATATCTTGCCCTATCTGGATTTCCAGCAGTACAATAAAAGGGGTTGTCTGGATTCAGAGCTGAACCCGGACATATCTCTTTTTCAACCAGGCAGGCCCTCTGATATGAGCATTCGAGCATTTTCTTGTTTGTTTATATTTTTTCACTGCTAGACGGAGGCTTTTGCCTAGCAGTGTTGCCAGTGACGTCACCCGGCACTGATGGGCAGGCTTTAGCATGACTCTAGGCTGTTTTGCAGGCTAGGGCAGCGATAAAGCCCACCCATCAGTGCTGGAGACATGACCAGGCTCACTGCTAGTTGGAAGCCTCCGCCTAGCAGAGACCGGTACATCACCGGATCTAATGACGAAACCCCTTTCCCTGTGCAATTCAGTGCAGGACAAGGGAGAGCAAAAATGCTCTGTTGCTCATATCAGAGGGCTTGTTTAAGTGAAAAAGAGGATCCCTTGGAGAACTATTAAAAAAAGTGTAATAATAAAAAAAAAAGAAAACAAAAGAAAAATTTAAATCCCCGCCCTTTCCCCAAAATTAAAATAAAAGTACATAAGGATTTAAAAAAATAAACATCATGAATATTGCCGCTTGTGGAAATGCAGATACTATTAAAATATAAAAGTATTTATCCCATGTTAAATTAATGAAATAATAAAAATACGATAAAATAACCTTTAAAAACAGAATACACATGTAGTCAGTATCCCTATAACTATAACAACCTATCTTAAAAAAAAAAATATGGTAATTGCTGAATGACACCAAAAATGCACAGTTGTGGGAAAAGTTAGTGACCATATAATGAAGCACCACTGTTCTTCCTTTTGATGGACTGGTAAGGTGAAAATCGTGACAGCCCAAGGGTGGGTGAATAAGGAAACCAAACTTACTGCTGAGAAACGTAGACTGACCAAGACGTTAAACTGCACCTGACAACAATATACAGTAACACGAAAACTAATGCTAATGTTTCCAACTTTTCTCAATCATAGTGTCATGACTTCTTTTAATGTAATCTATCCACCTCATTCTCTGTTATTTGTCTTAGCCATTGGACTTACAAAAAAAATAATGAGCACCAATTCACAAGACATTCCAACCCTAGATTTCAAACGTGTTACTACTATGGATGAAGATGAAGACTTACATAAATGAGTCACCACACGTCCATTAAGGGAGCTTTCCAAGTACCTTCAACATCAGCTGAATGAAAAGAAATGGATTTAATGTTGGGGAAAATGAGCTTCTTGTTGTGCTCAGGTCCCGCTTAATCACTACCAGCTCTTAGCTTAAGAACACATTGTGCATTTTCCATAATATCACAAGCTAAAAATAATCCAAAAGGATTGGGTCCGACCTACTAAACACTGAGAAAGGTTTGAGTCAGCACCATTGTGGGAGATATAATTGGCAACTTAGAGTTGTATATAGTTGTCAGCTCCCCGAGTCTACTAAGATTATAGGCTTTGTTACTGTTTGGGAAGGGAAAAAGTTATAACTGCGGTTTGCTTAGAGTTCCCATTGTGCTCAAGCCATTAAGCCGCTTCATGGAACCTATCTTAGAATTGCATAAATCGTAAATCCTTAATAAAATGTTATTATCTAAATGGTTCTTTAGGAGTTATGCACACGACAATGCCGTGTACTGTACTTAGACCCTTCACATAGGAAAATATCATACAGGTCCATATAATCTGCACTTACAGGCACTGGTAAATACGCAGGTGTGGCATATTGGTTCTTCCGATGCTTTACTCATGTTGTTTAGTCACCGCTGGCAGTAGAGTATTATAATATAGTGGATTGGGACCACTGGGTGCTACATGCTCCTGGGATACAAGCAATGGGCATATGATTTAAGAGTAGCTCTGTTCTGGTGATGTTTCAGCAAGTAAGGCAGGGACTTAATTTTTTACTCTCAATATTAATATAGAAGAAATTTTGCCAAATTTTTGGCTGTTTTTTTTTATTTCGGCAGTACTATTCCACTAAAAATAATACAAAATATTGTATAGCAGTCAGCACAACAAGATAAAACTCCTGCTACAAGGAAAGATGTTACTAGTTAGCAAAATAGTAGATTAGTAGAGTTAGGGTAACAATATGGCAACTCTATTGATCTCCTGATAGGCTTAGATAGAGATGGCCACAGAAGATCATTGCATCTCATCCCTATTATACTTCAATGGAGCTAAGCCTAGGCCATGTTACCGATGAACATCACATCACTTGCCTAGGCTAAGCTGGAGAATGCTACTGCTAGTGCCCTCTCAAACAGCTGATCGGCAGGGCTCCCAGGGGCTAGACATACTCCAAAATCTCCCAGAAGAGTAGAGACTGTTATTGCTGCAAAAGGGGAAGTCCAACTCTATAGTAATGGCAATTATTGGAATGGGAACTTTTCATTTTTCTAAATTGAAATCTGTCTTGAGTAAACAGATAGATAAGATAGAATCAAGGAAACCATGCATTTATTTAGACTTTTCCATATATATGTATATATATTTATATATATAAATATCTATATCTATATATATATATATATATATATATACACACACAGTACACAGTATATAAAACTAAACAAAAAAATATAAGAGCATGGGTGTCATTTACGAACAGATACATTCCACTTTTGTGGCGTATATCTGGGACAGATTTTGTTGCACTCCATGTTGAAGCAGAATCTGCTACTTCTTCCCCGCTCACATCAGGTCTAAAAAAGGGGGCGTGGTGTGGGAAAGAAAAAAAAATACAGATTTCGCCAGGTCTAAATGTAAGCGAGGAAGCTGTCTTACATTTAGAATCGGCAGTTGATATGCCAAAGTTATTTAGAGGCCTGTGCCTCTTCATAACTTCAGCGATCAACTGCCAGTGCAGGGCTTTATTAACCCGTACAGTACCAGCTGGCTACTGTGTTTAAAATACCAGCTCGTACGCCCAATCAGCTGCAGGGTCCGGCAGTTACTGATAGCGGGACCTCTGCTGTATGCGCTGGCATTGGTGAAAACATTAACCCCAGATATGCCGCGGTCAGCGCTGACCGCGGCCCACGTAATGTCTGTGGAGGGAGGGAGCTGCCATAGGGTCCCCGCGCTTTCTGTAAGATCTGTGTGAGCGGATTAGGTCCGGATGCGTTGCAGATGCGTTCAGTGAAACATGTGCGATTTTGCAAGCAACTACATTCAGTTTTGCTTGCGATCGCTTTCAGTTGTTCAGTTTTTATTGTGCGGGTGCAATGCGATTTATTTCGTTTTGCACACGCGTGATAAAAAAGAGAATGTTTACAAACAACATTTATTAGCAACCATCTGTGAAAATTGCATCGCATTCGCACTTACTTGCAGATGTAATGCGATTTTCACGCAGCCCCATTCACTTCTATGGGGCTAGTGTTGCATGAAAATCGTAGAACATAGAACATGCTGGGTTTTCACACAACGCAAAAATGATGCGTGAAAAACATTGCTCATGTACACAGTTCGTATCACGCATTGCACCCGTGCAGAATACTCGCTCATCTGCAAGCGGCCTAAGCCTGTGAGATCCAGCCCTCTGGATCTCATAGGCAGGAAGACTGTAAATGTATTACAGTGAGTAATACACTTACAGCCAATGCATTACAATACAGATGTATTGTAATGCATTGTACAGGGGATCGGACCCCCAAAAGTTGAAGTCCCAAAATGGGACAAAAAATAAAGTAAAAAATTAAAGTTTTACACAATAAAAAATTAAAAGATTCAAGTAACAAAAAAAAGCATCATTTTCCCAAAATTTATTTAAAAAAATTGTCAAAAATAGGGAAAAATAGAAAAGTAGACATATTAGGTGTCGCCAAGTCCGCTTCTATAAAAATATCACATGATCAGGTGAACACCATTAAACAGAATAAAAAAAAAACTGTCAAAAACAGACATTTTCTGGTCGCCTTGCCTCACAAAAATTGTAATACCAAGCTATCAAAAAGGCGTATGTATCCCAAAGTGGTACCAATCAAACCGTCATCTCATCCCACAAAAAATGAGCCCCTACCTAAGACAATCGCCCAAAAAATAAAAAAATTTGGCTCTCAGAAAATGGCAACACAAAAACAAGATTTTATTCAGTTCAAAAAGGCTTTCACTGTGTAAAACTCAACAAAAATAAAAAATAATGGGCACATTGGGTATCGCGGCATCCGTAATAACCTGCTCTATATAAATATCACATGAAATGCCTCCTCAGGTAAATGCTGTAAAAAAAATATTTTTTAACTATGCTAAAACAGCCATTTTTTGTCACCTTTCCTTATAAAAAGTGTAATACCAAGTGATCAAAAAGTCTTATGTACCACAAAATGGTACCAATGAAAACGTCACCTTATCCCGCAAAAAATGAACTCCCACATAAAACAATCACTCACAAAATAAAAACCAATGTCACCGGTAAACCAATCCTTTAAAATCTGCTTCAAAAGCCATATGGCGCTCCTTCTGTTCTGAGTCCTGCCATGTGCCCCCACCAGGGCTGGGACAAGGTCCCACACGACCAACAGAGGCTAAGCTGCCCAAGTGGGCCCCCCCCCCGGCATTTAGATATGTATGTTTGTTAATAATCCTGTCGACAGGAAACCAGATGGATCTGTTATGATTCCTATAGACTTCTACTATGATGTATGCCTCTTAAAGGCTTCCGTTTTGACCGCTATCTTATAGATTCCGTTATTTTTTGTTATAACCATGTTATAATGGAAAGCCTTAACGGAATCCATAGCGCTAGTGTGAGCCCACCCTTAGGCTGGATTCAAACGTCCATGGAACACGGTCTGTGTGATACTGGCCTGGCTTTCTTCTGAGTGCAGGAGCGCACTGCGTAAGTGGTTGCTATGACGCCGTGCATTTCCTGCTGCCGCCGCAGTACAGTATTGCACTGGTTTGATCTATACAAGTGCATTACTGTACTGCGGCGGCAGCAAGAAGCACACAGCATCATAGCAACCACTTACGCAGTGCGCTCCTTTACGCAGAAGAAATCCAGGCCGGTATCACACAGACCGTGTTCCACAGACGTGTGAATCCAGCCTTAGTTATAGAGCTACTGAGTGAGACAAATGTTTCAGAAGAAGGGATGCCTTTAACATACATATATCTCCTTGAGAAACCAATTTGATCCTAAAGGGTTAATTCAATCTGAATGAGGATCTCCTGTAAACTAAACTCTGTGTCCTGTCATTTCTCTTCTCTCTCTGCTGACTGTCCTGTCTGTCCCTTATTACTGCTGCAATAAACAAAAGCAATAGACTCAGTAGTGCTCTCTGCTCTGTGGTGACAGGATTCTTTAAACTCAAAGAATCGAATGAGTCTATAAATAAGGAGGATCATTCGGATCTTATAACTCATAGACTTATTCGGTTCTTAGGCTCCCTGTACTGTGTCCAGAGACTCAGAGCTGCTGCCTCACATCTGATTGGTTGCAGGGCAGGGGGGTGGCGGGGCTGGCAGCAGCCTGGCTTCCACTCTAGGATCAGGTCACGCTCCTCCCTGCTGCTGCTCTCTGCTATCTAACCGAGCTGTTTCAAACGATTCAGCTCAGTCAGATGAATCAGCTCCTCCAGTTCAGGACTACTCCCTCCGTCCTCCAGCGCGGCCGGCAGGCGCAGCAGCGATGTGGTCAGTGGCCTGCCTGCCGCCCAGAGGCTGAGAAGCTGGCCTGCTCCCTGAGGCTGGAGCCTCCCCAGCCTCTGTGTCGGCCCAGCCCTGGCCCCCACAGCAGTTTACCACCACATATGGGGTGTTGCCGTATGGGTGACAAATTATGGGGTGCTTTTTCTCCTGTTACCTTTTGTAAAAATGAAAAATTTGGGGCTAAAGCAACATTTTATTGTTAGAAATTAAACTTTTCAAATTCACAGTCAAGTGTTTCCGAATTCCATAAAACACTTAGGGGGTCAAAGTGCTCAGTACCCCCCTTAATTTATTCTTTAAGGGGTGTAGTTTCCAAAATGGGGTCACTTTTTCAGGGTTTTATACTGTAGGGGTACGTCAGGGTCTCTTCAAATACAAAATTGTGCCTAAAAACCATTCTAGCAAAATCTCCCTCCAAAATTCATATGGCGCTCCTTTCCTTCTGACCACTGCCACATGCCCATAGAGCAGTTTACAACCACATATGGGGTATTTCTGTAAACTGCAGAATCAGAGCAATGTATATTGAGGTTTATTTGCTGTTAAAATTGATTAACATAAAAAATCTACAAAAAAATTTAAATTTTGAAATTTCACCTACATTTTCCTGTAATTCTTGTGAAACACTTCAAGGGTTAACAACTGTAAACTTGCTTCTAAAATTCTAAGCCTTCTAACGTGTTAAATAAATAAATTTACACATAAACAATTATGATAAAATTAAGCAGACATATGGGGAATGTTCCTTGATAACTATTTTATGAGGTATTACTATCTGTCTTAAAAGTAGAGAAATTGAAATTTAGAATATTGTGAGTTTTTCAAAATTTTTGGTAAATTTGAGATACTTTTCTAAATAAAAGTGAAATATATCAACTGAAATTTACTACTGTTATGAAGTACAAAGTGTCGCGAGAAACGGTTTGGATACGTAAAAGTGTTCCAAAGTTATTAGCACAAAAAATTAGGCAATAAATGTGCCTATATATATTGTGGTAAGGTGCAGGGTGCTGTCCTAGATGGCAGGTACGTGTCACCGAGGTTCATAGCCTCGGTGAGGTAAAAGCCGTTTGTTGGTGTCAGTAGCAGGTAGTGCTACTGACACATTTGCTAGATAGCATGGCTGCAAAGCCGATCCGGGCCGGCTCTTACCGGGAGCAGCTAAAGTGTAGGGTGGGTGGCTGCTCCCCACGACCCAGTCCTGGTTTTGGGCTGGGTTTAAAAACTCAGCCAGCACTAGCAGCTGTGAGAGTGATTGTCTTGGAAGCTGCTGCTAGTTCTGTGGAGCTCTCTGGGCTGGAAGGACGTGCCCAGCAAGGAGGCGTGCAGCCGTCCTGGAACCCTGAAGGAGGATTGTCCTGCGGCTGGGCTGACAGCCAGGTGCGAACCCGCACATCAAACCTGCCAGGTGAATGGAACCTGTGTTCGGACTTTTTGTTTTCCCCTTCATTTGCTGATGTGTGTGACTTAACACCAAGTGACTTTCTTCTGTTATTTTGATGCAAGTGTGAATAAAACACTGTTTTCCGCACCTTCTGGACTCCCTGTTGCCTCTATACTGCACCCGCACCCCTGTCTACCAGAGCGACTCCCCACATTTGGTGTCGGATGCGGGCATGCGCAGTGAGGCTGGCGTGAACGCCGAAGTTTGTTTTTGCTGGGCACGACTGGATGTCCTATATTCGGCCGGCAAAGTTGCAGCCTGTGGTCCCTGACAAAATGGAGGCAGCTGTGAAAGCCCTCATAGAGGCTAACGTGCAGCAGCGGGAGACCAACCAGCTACTGCTGCAGCACGTGATGGCATTGCAAGCTGCAGGAGCGTCCCGCCACGTCCACGATGCCCGGAAAGCTGTCCGTGCAGCGATCCCTAAGATGACCCCCTCGGATGATGTGGAGACCTATCTGGCGGTGTTCGAGAAGGTGGCCGTGAGGAGAAATTACCCGAGAACAGTGGGCAGAGGTCGTCGCTCCGTTCCTGGCGTCTGGACCCCAGCAAGTGTTTTTGACCTCCCAGATGACCAAGCAGCTGACTACCCGACCGTGAAAGGTGAGATCCTGGCAAGACTGGGGGTGAAGCGTGTTAGTCCGGGCTCAGCGGGTCCACCAGTGGAACTTTAATACGGCTGAACCCGCCAGGCCGCAGTATTATGAGTTGCTGCACAGGTTGCAAAAGTGGCTGCAGCCTGAGGTTCTAAGTCCGGCTGCTATGCTGGACCGTCTGCTGGCTGACATCTTCTGGAGGGCCTTGCCGTACCCCCTACAGCACTGGATCGGCCAGGTATCACCCACTAATGCCCTGGACATGGTCGACCTGGTCGAGCGCTATGAGGCCACAAAAACCTTGAAAGGGGGTGTTTTTGGGAGGGGGCCGGTCAAACCCCGGAGGTCTCCCATCCAGTCCCGACGACTGGTACCCGAGAAACCGGCTCGGGGTGTACCCCCTGTAGACCCGGCCCCGATAGTCTGCTGGCGGTGTCACGAGCCTGGCCATGTGAGGGCCGACTGTCCACAGTTGGGAGAACCCATGGAGACCAATTATGGGTACCGGGCCTCCATGTATGCCCGGAGACTGTGTGCGACCGGCACCCCCGAGACAATAGACAATCGTCATCTGTGCCAGGTGCAAGTCGGTGATAATCTTGCAGTGGCGCTGCTGGACTCAGGGAGCCTAGTAACCCTGGTAAGTGCTGCCCTGGTACAGCCCTCCCAGTATACGGGCCGGAAAGTTGGGGTGGTGTGCATACACGGAGACTTAAAGGACTATCCCACGGCTGTAATGTCTCTGTCCACGGCGGCCGGCACCTGGACTTGTGAAGTGGCGATCTCCTCAAAGCTACCCTATGAACTAATAATTGGGAGAGACTTCCCTGGTTTTCCGTCACTATGGCCTGAGGTGAAAGTGACTAATAGCCCTGAGACAGGGGTAACCCTAGCAGAGTGGCCTGGTTCCTGTGGGAGGCCAGAGCCCTGGGAGCCCAAGTCCGAAGGGCCGGCGGTAGGGGTGACCACTGCTCCAGCGGTAGAGGGGAGACAACCCCACTAAGTGTAATGGTGGGAGACACGGAGGACTTGCCACCGGGACCTGAGTTGGCAGACCTCAATGTCTCCGGGAAAATTTTGGGACCGCACAACACCGGGACCAAACCCTAACCAGAGCCTGGGATAGTGTCATAATAATTGATAGTAAACCCCAGAAACCTGGGGCTGAATTAATGTTTCCGCGATTCATTGTCCTTCAGGATATGTTGTATCGGGTGAACCAAATCCGAGGTGAGCCTGTTGAACAGTTGGTGGTGCCCACAGCGTATCGCAGGCTTGTCATGGAGCTTTCCCACCAACATGTTCTTGGGGGACACCTGGGGTGGCAGAAAACCCAGGACCGCATACTGCAGCGGTTTTATTGGCCCAGTGTGTTCAAGGAGGTAGAGAATTATTGTAAGTCCTGTCCCACCTGTCAGATAAATAGCCCCCAGCCACATTTCCGTAGTCCTCTGGTACCGCTTCCAATTATTGAGGTCCCGTTTGAGCGAATCGCTATGGATCTAGTGGGCCTGTACCAAAGTCTGCCAGGGGCCACCAACACATTCTGGTAGTTCTCGACTATGCCACTCGATATCCGGAGGCGGTGCCTCTGCGACATACCTCAGCTAAACTCATTGCCAAAGAGTTAATGGAAATGTTTTCCCGTGTGGGCCTGCCAAAAGAGGTTCTGACGGACCAAGGGACCCCTTTTATGTCCAAAGTTATGAGGGAACTGTGTAAATTATTGCGTATAAAGCAATTGCGGACGTCCGTTTACCATCCACAAACGGACGGTCTTGTCGAGAGGTTTAACCAAACTTTAAAAATATGTTAAAAAGGGTGGTGTCTAGAGATGGGAAGGACTGGGACCTGCTTCTGCCCTATCTCATGTTCGCAGTGCGAGAGGTACCCCTGGCCTCTACTGGGTTCTCGCCCTTCGAACTGCTTTATGGCAGACACCCTCGGGGCCTGTTGGATATCGCCAAGGAAACATGGGAACAACAGCCTGTCCCCCACAAAAGTGTCATTGAGTATGTCACCCAGATGCAGGAACGGATGGAAAAGGTGTTGCCGCTGGTCCGGGAGCATATGGAGGCAGCGCAACAAGCCCAGAGTAGGGTGTACAATCGTCAGGCTCGGGTGCGGGGCTTCAAGCCGGGAGATCGGGTGTTGGTTCTGGTACCCACCCTTGACAGCAAGTTCCTAGCTAGGTGGCAGGGCCCCTATGAGGTGATCGAGAAAGTAGGGAAGTAAATTACAAAGTACACCAGCCAGGGCGGCGCAAGCCGGAGCAGGTGTACCACGTGAATTTACTAAAGCCGTGGAAAGATAGGGACACGGCCGACGACCACAGCCCTCGGCCTGGGCTTCTAGGTGAAAGGGTCCAGCCCCCGTTCGAGGCCTGTGAAGCCGTAACCACGGTAAGAATTGCAGACAGCCTGTCTTCCAAACAAGTTCAGGAAGTCAGGGAGTTCCTCAGTCGGAACACGGATGTGTTCTCGGACCTCCCTGGCCGCACGTCTCTCATCCGACATGACATCGTCACTGAGCCTCAGGCCAAGATCCGGTTAAAACCATACCGGGTACCCGAGGCTCGGCGACGAGCCATCGCGGAGGAAGTGAAATTAATGTTGAAGCTCGATGTCATTGAGGAGTCGAAAAGTGAGTGGGCCAGTCCCATAGTCCTAATACCCAAGCCGGATGGGACGTTGCGGTTCTGCAACGACTTTCGCAAGTTAAATGAAGTGTCCAAGTTTGACGCGTATCCCATGCCCCGGGTAGACGAGCTTGTGGAGAATTTAGGACAAGCCCGTTATTTTTCTGTGCTGGACCTCACTAAAGGGTACTGGCAGGTACCCTTAACGGAGTCGGCTAAGGAAAAACCGCTTTGTTACCCCGCAGGGCCTGTATCACTACAAGGTGTTACCCTTTGGCCTGCATGGCGCTCCCGCCACCTTCCAAAGGTTAATGGACATAGTGCTGCGACCACATCGTCGGTACGCCTCGGCCTATTTAGATGATGTGATCATCCACAGCACCGACTGGGAAAGCCATTTGCCCAAAGTGCAGGCGGTAGTGGATGCCTTGAGGAAAGCCGGTCTAACCGCCAATCCAAAGAAGTGTGCGATTGGATTGGAAGAGACCAAATACCTGGGATATGTCATTGGGCGGGGAGTCATTAAGCCTCAGGTAAATAAGGTAGAGGCAATACGGAATTGGCCCCGACCGGTCACCACCAGGCAGGTAAAGTCGTTCCTGGGGATTGTGGGGTATTACATGAGGTTTGTGCCCCACTTTGCTACTATCGCTTCGCCGTTGACAGAGTTGTTAAAGGGGCGTAAGACAGGGATGGTCCGCTGGAATGAGCAGGCGGAAAAGGCTTTCTCCGCCTTGAAGTCGGCCCTGTGTGGGTCCCCGGTTTTGGTGACACCCGATTTCAGGAGAGAATTCATAGTCCAGACCGACGCCTCTGAGGTTGGCCTTGGTGCGGTACTATCGCAGGAAGTCAACGGGGAGGAGCATCCCATTGTCTTCCTCAGCCGCAAGCTCACCCCAGCCGAGACTAGGTACAGCATAGTCGAGAGAGAGTGCCTGGCCATCAAGTGGGCACTCGAGGCCCTCCGTTATTACCTGTTGGGCAGAAGCTTTCGCCTGGTGACCGACCACTCCCCACTCAAGTGGATGTCCCAAGCCAAAGAGAGGAATGCCCGGGTCACCAGGTGGTTTCTGTCCCTACAGAATTTTAAATTCACGGTGGAACACAGAGCGGGCCGGTTGTTAAAAAACGCAGACGCGCTCTCCCGGGTACACTGTTTGTCGTGTGTCCACCCCCTCAGGGTTGAACAAAGGGGGGGGGGGGGTATGTGGTAAGGTGCAGGGTGCTGTCCTAGATGGCAGGTACGTGTCACCGAGGTTCATAGCCTCGGTGAGGTAAGAGCCATTTTGTTGGTATCAGTAGCAGGTAGTGCTACTGACACATTTGCTAGATAGCATGGCTGCAAAGCCGATCCGGGCCGGCTCTTACCGGGAGCAGCTAAAGTGTAGGGTGGGTGGCTGCTCCCCACGACCCAGTCCTGGTTTTGGGCTGGGTTTAAAAACTCAGCCAGCACTAGCAGCTGTGAGAGTGATTGTCTTGGAAGCTGCTGCTAGTTCTGTGGAGCTCTCTGGGCTGGAAGAACGTGCCCAGCAAGGAGGCGTGCAGCCGTCCTGGAACCCTGAAGGAGGATTGTCCTGCGGCTGGGCTGACAGCCAGGTGCGAACCCGCACATCAAACCTGCCAGGTGAATGGAACCTGTGTTCGGACTTTTTGTTTTCCCCTTCATTTGCTGATGTGTGTGACTTAACACCAAGTGACTTTCTTCTGTTATTTTGATGCAAGTGTGAATAAAACACTGTTTTCCGCACCTTCTGGACTCCCTGTTGCCTCTATACTGCACCCGCACCCCTGTCTACCAGAGCGACTCCCCACAATATATATATTTTTAAAATTTTATTTTCTCATATTTTTAGCTGTGGAATAGTAATTCTAAATATTACTTAGTTGCATGATAAAGACATATGGGTTTTGCTGAATACCGTTATTTATTGTGAATTTCCTTCTCATCATGGCTCAGGATGGAGCAAATTTCATATTCTTTTTGCTGGGTTGAGGTTTTCCTGGGCTCATTGCCCCCTGCTAAGTAATACACTTTACATGAGCTGCTAAGACGAGTTGGAAAAAGGAAACGACAACTATTCTAAAAAAAAAAAAAAAAATAGGGAATGCATATTATTACTTTTACAGAGATATAGATAGAAATAGATATTACAAGATTTGTAGCGCATAGAGTATATATATATGAACAGTCGTGTGAAAAGGAAGAACACTTCATGTAAGGATTTTTTTTCTATAATAACTCATTTCAATACCATATTAAACAAAAAAACTGAAAAGTTGACTTTGTAAAAATCTATAAACCCTGTCATGCACTTACACATATATGTGCATGGCAAAAACGTAATATTATTGTATGCTCACTTACATGTACATAATGACACTACCCAGGCAGGGGTGCACATAGCCTTTCTGCTGCCTGAGGCAAAAACTAAAATGGCCCCCAATTTCTTAACCTAACCACTTTGCCACTATGAAAGCGCTCATTGGCCATAGTCCTTCCGCTGCCCCCTTTTGCCTCTACCTGGTGCTGCCTGAGGTGATCGCCTCACTTGGCATCATTGGTGGTACACCCCTGCACCCAGGATGACTCGGATACCAGCCCTTTAGCTTTTTTAGCACCATGGTAAGCTTGCCAGGGCTAGCCACCAGGTTCGTCCGGTTATGCGGCCTTGCAGCTTTAACTCCCTTACATTCTTTAGTCAGTGCTGACTACTGCGTTTAATTGGTTCCTCTGTTACTTCATCAGTGTCCCTGCTACACAATGTGTTATCATGGCAGCCAGGGCTCTAACGTGGGTCTGCCATGTTTTGTAGTCAATTAGGCCCTGCCAGAAGCCAGGATCTACTGTAATAGGCTGTCTGTTAGTTTTACAACAAAGGGCATTATACACTTCACTACAGAAGTATGGCAGTTCATTATTTAAATGAACAGGAGATTGGAATTCCTTGGTGGGTTTAAAAAGAAAAAAGCGCAAAAGTTTATAAAGGATTTAAGACAATAACGGTAATAAATATAGGTGACGTGTCCTACTCCACCTGATCGCTAAAAGGAGGTGGAAAAGCACCCAGCTGAGCGCAGTCTCCCCTCACTAGCTGAAGTTGAGCTCATGGGCTTAAGAGGGAAAAACATGGGAAATAAGAAGAAATAATTAATTTAGCCATGGCCATTAGACATGTCTTTTTATGAGTGTGTGAATATCTAAACTTCCTCAAACTTTCCATATATTGGCCTTTCTTTCGTTATTGTATATATTGTCCGTGTCCTTGTACTACAATGAAACACTTCTCCTGCATCACATAAAGTGCCATAGACGGTTAGGTAGTATTTCATGACTAAAAACCTTGGATCAGGAGTCCCTGAGTACATTCCACTCATGAACCTTGAGACCCAGAAATGTCCTTGCTATAAATGTCCCCGGGAAATGTCCTTGCTATATTACACTTTATGTATATATTTATATAAACTTTTATGTTTTTTGTAAAGGTATCTCTTCGACCTCTGGATATAAGACTGGTAAAAAAGGTAAAAATGTGACATATCTTTGAATATGTTTGACCACTGAGTTAGTAGGTTTTTAAGGCCTAATACAAAGGACAGCTTTTCACGGAGCCACTATAAGATACCTACACTGTTGAGGTACCTCCATATGCTTCAGATTACATAAAGGTAGAAAACTGTGCAGCATAGACACATTAGGCTACTTTCACAGTAGCATGAATATTTTCCGGTATTGAGATACGTCATAGGGTCTCAACACCGAAAAAAACCCCTTCCTATTTATCTCCATTCAACAGAACAGAATGCTCCAAAATGCATTCCATTCCTCCATACTGCGGTTTAACCCCTTCCTTCCTGATATTACGTATATCACTACAGAACATACAGGGTAATATAACGCCCCATACCTCTTACATCCAGTGACATCTTCTCTGATGTAGCTGTTCTCTTCCCTCATCTTCTCCATTCAGTACAGACCGATATGATGATTTCTTTCAGCCATTTCTCGTCTCTGCAGTTTGACAAAAAAACATCTTAGTTTACTACTTTACCATCATCCTCCCATCGTTTGGACAAATCATCCTACCACCCCCAATACTGTGCTGCTGTGCTCCCCAATATTATACTGCAGAAACAGATAAACTCCGGGTGCCCCCATGGTAATAGTGCTCCCATAAGTCATAACTAATAATTCTCTGCCAGAGCATACTTGGTAGTGCCTCCCCAGTAGTAATAATTCTCCTTATAATGTTACAGTAGAAAAATGCCCCCTTAAAATGAGCACCAGTACAAAAAATGCCCCCTTATAATGTGTGCCAGTGCGAAAAAGTACCGGTGGCTCAGTGGTTAAACCTAGGACCCCCCTTGCAGCGCTGGGGTCCTAGGTTCGAATCCAACCAAGGAAAACATCTGCATGGAGTTTGTATGTTCTCCCCATGTTTGTGTTGCTTTCCTCCGGGTACTCCGGTTTCCTCCCACACTCCAAAGACTTACTGATTACTGATAGGGAACTTAGACACTGAGCCCCACTGGGGACAGCTTAATGCTAATGTCTGTAAAGCGCTGGGGAATATAGTAGCGCTGTATATAAATGCATAATTTGTGAGGACAGCGATACAGATGAATATAGAGATGAGCTCATCTCTCCCTGCCCTGCAACCCCCACTTGTCACCAGGGCAGTGCCGCCTGAGGCAATCGCCTCACCTCACCTAATTGGCGGTGCTGCCCTGGCCATATGGCAGCAGTGCACTGCCGTCCTGGCTCTTTACACCTGGCATAACCAAGGATGTAGGGCCTATGGGTGGGCATCTGAGGTACAATATGACAACCTTTACCTTTCTGAAAATCCTTAGTAAGGAATCTTAGAAACTCAACATATTATCATGACCTGTAATCAAAAACCTTGACAGGCTGCAGTTCACATCACAACCACTGGGTGGACACACATACACATATATAGCAGAAACATCACGTAGCAGAGTATCGCGGATTTGTGTTTTCTTTCAAAGTTGGTCAATTTCTATCTCTCATCGTTAGATACTGTATGTCAATCCAAGGGGAAAAGTTAGGAGGACATGTCATTTATAGCCAGTGTATGCTGTAATATAGTTTCTAAAAACAGACAGCAGTTGAAGCGACCACCTTTGATCATGCTTTCATCTTTGATATGGTCCACCCCCATTTCACCCAGACAAAAAGTATTACCAGTAGCTCATTTTTATACTTATCGATTTGTAGTCTCAAGTGCCGGGCCCCACAGGCCTCTATATGGGCTCTGTGCATGACTCCATGCTCAGAAAAAATATAAAAGTAATTTTTTTCAGCCAGGTCTAACAATATTACAATTTACAGATATATACTCTTTTACTGCAGGTTGCCAACAGTCCTCACGCAAATTTTTTCACGCTAATTTTTGGGGAAAGTTAGTAAATATATCCCTTCTAGGCTGTATTCAATCTCTTTGACCAAGGCAGTGGCAATGCCTCATGGAAAAGAGGAATCCTAATCAGGGATTTGATGAGGTAATTGATTTGTGGCTTGGCCGCCATTAGGAAATAGTTGGCTATTTGATTTTTCACTAATCACAAGTAGATGGCGCGTCTATTATCACAGTGTATGTAGATCCTATACCGAGTCTTTGATTACATTTCCGTTCTGCGATCATTTTCATTTTTTGATTGCAATTTTTTCGATGATTTTGATTTTAATATGTTTGTTCTCACCATGGGCCAGTGAAAAAATCATGGAGACAAACATTACTTTGGTCCATGATGTGAACCAAACATGCCCTTTGAAGTCTATGGTTCAGTGAAAATCATGAACACAACACGGAAAGCATCCGTGTGTGGTCCATTTTTCACTGACCTCTGAAAGGAGATGCTTTTTAATTTTCAGCTGAGCAGTGTCCGTGGAATATGGATAATAATACATGGAGGGCAAAAAATGGACATACAACTCAAGCACGGATCCTTCGCAGCCATCTTCGTGGGTGAAACCCGGATGGATTTTTTCACGGATGTCAAATGGACACAGAAATTTGAATGAGGCCTGAGGAACCCTTTGCAAGAACCCCTTGCCATCTAAGGGCTAAGTGATCATGGAGTGATGGCTGTCCTGCAAATCCTGACGTACTGTTCTCTCCAATAAATTGCAGTCTATTGGTAATTGTGAGCCAAATGAATCTTTACCACAGTTCCCACAGTTCTTTAGAAGCAATCTCGTACACAGAAGAAGGAACGGCAATTTTTGGTGGCAGGTCCCCTTACTTATAGGGCCCCTGTACAGCTATAGAGGCGGCAATTTTGTTTGTATAGTCCTATTTGTATATATATATATATATATTGGAGATAGGTGGCCCAGGTGTCGTTTTTGCACTGGGTCAAATGGGCCTTGAGTTAGAGTTATAATGAGGCTGCAAAAGAGTTGTCTTCATACCTGATGCCACATCAGATTCTCTCTGTACCACTTGCGGAGCCCATGGTTTGCTAGCTGTATATCTGTGAGAGTTTTGCATAAATCCTTCTTAGTAAGAGTCTGCACGGTTAATAAAACCTGACAACTCTCTCCCTGAAGGAGGGACCTTTATAATATCAGCTATTTTCCCTATGTCTTTTAACTCTATTTCTTTCCTTTGGCTGTCTGCATTGAGCAGAGCCTAACCAGGCTTGTCTCTTTCCAGCAGGCAGGGGAACCAATTATCAGTGCAAGTGGTGCAGGAACCAAACAGGCTCTCGAGTCTTGTTTTCGTAAATGATCCATTGCATAAATGTAGGAAAAATCTGCTTCCAGAATTTTAAGTAAAGAATTTTATTTTTGGATGGTTTCTACAACATTATCAAACCGAAAAAGGATATTCTAGAATGAAAACCTTAATCACGCTATTATTCTTGTATATCTCCAGACGGGCGTGATCCTTTAAAAACCAAACCTTTCTTAAAGATACCATTTTAAAATGTGTGTGAATACACTAAAGAAAGAAAAAAAATATATAATCATAAAGAAAAAAAAGTCCTATGTGGTATAGAATGATAATAGATATCAAGTACAGGTCGGATGAACAAATATAGGGAATGGAATGATCTCTCCCTGATAAACCCTATACAGTCCTCAGCCCAGGGATACACCCAGAAGATAGGGGCTCCCTGTCCTCATTCCTAACCTAAGCCACCTAGAAATACCCTATATGATGTCAATAGTGTATATATAAGGTAGTGCAATAGTCCCTGAACCCCAATGCGTTTCCCCCAAAGCAAGGGTTCATCAGGGGGTAATGAAGGTAAAAGAACATATATAAGATAAAGAAAATAGTTTAGATGTAAGGAGCTTAATTTGATATTCAAGTACTTGCCCCCAACGAATGTCTGCTCAGGTTATATTCAAAAAAAGACCAAGATACCTGCAAGAAAAAAGACAAATATAAAATATATTTGCGATTGCTACCAGTAGAGGAGCATTCCAGCCCCCTCTCTGCCTAATGTAAATACTGATTTGTCACACTGACCATTTACTACAGCCATCTCTAAGCAATCGCAAATATATTGTATACAGCTGATGGGTGGGGATACCGGGTGTCGGACCCCACCCATCTGATATTGATGACTAGTGTTGATTGAGCATGCTCGGCCGAACAGCAGTTCGGCTCGAGCATCTCTATCCTGAGCACATGGCGGTACTCGGCCGAGTACCGCATGTGCTCGAGCAAGGCACTCGAGTCTCCTGCCCTCACGTTTCTTGGCTGCTACGCAGCCAAAAAACGTGCAGGTGAGTGCTACCCTCACTGTAATGCCGTAGCCATGTTGGTTACTGAGATTACAGTGATTGGCTGACCGGAACGCGTCATTAGTTGCTATATAGCACCCGATAGAGCGTGTTTGGCTCAGTCTTAGTCAGGGAGAGCTGTGCATAGGAACGGACAGACAATGTAGGGAGTGATATTGCACTTGTTTTATTAGAAAAACTTTTCAGAGACCCAAAAGTCTCTGTGTGTGGCAGCAGCAATATATATTTTTTGCACATCCTGCACTAAATAGCATCTAATAGGCTGCTGCAGACAGTTAAATTATCTGCGCCACATCTCCTGTGTAAAGTGTGTGCATCCCAAAAATATCTGTGACATCCAGTAAACATTTTCCGTAGACTGTGTCTGTTGCGGACAGTGACATTAGCTGCGCCACATCTGCAGTGTAACCTGTGCACTGAAAAAATGTATCAGTGACATACAGTGTACTTTTTCAATAGACGGTGTCCGCTTCTGACAGTCACTTTACCAGGGGCATATCTCCAGTGTAACGTGTGCGCTGAAAAAATGTATCTGTGACATACAGTGTACTTTTTCATTAGACGGTGTCGGCTTCTGACAGTCACTTTACCAGGGGCATATCTCCAGTGTAATGTGTGCGCTTAAAAAATGTATCAGTGACATACAGTGTACTTTTTCATTAGACGGTGTCCGCTTCTGACAGTCACTTTACCAGAGGCATATCTCCAGTGTAACGTGTGCACTTAAAAAATGTATCAGTGACATACAGTGTACTTTTTCAATAGGCGGTGTCCGCTTCTGAAAGTGACATTACCAGGGACATATCTCCAGTGTAACGTGTGCGTTTAAAACATTTATCTGTGACATACAGTGTACTTTTTCAATAGGCGGTGTCCGCTTCTGACAATGACATTACCAGGGGGACATTTAAAGTGTAAAGGGTGCGTTTAAAAAATGTATCAGTGACATACAGCGTAATTTTTCCTCTAAAATCGATTTTATCTTTGGTTTTGTGCTTATTATTGTCAGTCTGTAAAAGTGGCGTACTACTCGGACAACGTCGTTCCCAGCAGTGACCTGGGAGTCCAAGATTCATCCAGTCATCCTCCCCATGCTGCTCCCGAACAATTTCGGTGGTGTTTCCATCAATTTCTGACGTTTTCCTATGAACCAGAGCAGAGGGTGCCTGTTTTAATGCTCGAGTTCTCCCATTGACTTCCATTGTGCTCTGGTGCTCTGTAGAGCATCCCAATGTGTTCAGCTCGAGCACCCGAGCACTTGGGTGCTCGATCAACACTATTGATGACCTATCCTGAAGATAGGTCATCAAAATTAAAAGCCCAGACAACCCTTTTAAATGATAGTCTATCATTGTTTGAATAATTGGGTATGACATCTTGGACTCCCAGTCAGTCCACAGATTTTAAGGGGCCATGGTCCTCCCAGTGATCGCTGTGGCCCCTTCATCCTACACCAGCACAGTGCTGCAAATGAGTGTGGTTATGCTTAGTACTGCATTTCATTCCAAAAACATGAATATCCTATCCCATGGATAGCTCACCAAAAGACCTCATATATTCCTGAATATATAAAAAATGTATTTCTCGTCCATCTAATACATAAGATGGAAATCTTGGAGGCAGCTAACACCTGATTCATCAGTAATCCTTTGTAGGCTTGAATGTTCTCAGGAGTTTACAGCTTCATTGTTGATTTTCACTGAGGTTTATTACACAAAAATCACTAAGGATCTAGTTCTTTTCTTTCTTTTTTTGTTTCTTTTTTTTTATTTGAATATTATTCAATGGGAACTCGGTTGGCTTAAGTGATCAAAATCCAAAGAAAGTCTGAAGTTCTCTTTAGGAACCTATCTTGCATGTCGGCATGGTTTAATGACATTTCCTTTCAGAAAATAAATACTGTGTTATGTGATTATTTGCGCATTAGTTTGGAGGGACTGCATACCTTCGTGAATACATTAGACGGTGGCTGTGAAACTTGATTTCCCACATGAAAGAAATTGTACATGTTTAAAATTTAACAGTAACAATGGCTCCGACGGCTTTCATCCTCTTTATATTGTATATACACAAAACTCTCTGTATATGTGTTTGAAGGATAAAAAGGAGCCCATGGGACTTGCTGCTCAGAAATCGGAGGGATTGTTTCTAATGCGCACAGCCAATGAGTGACATGTTCTAGGCAGGAATTTTTTTTTTCTATCTGTTGGGAAAACGATTTGCAGTGCTGGCAAATTTCCCTAAAAGACTGAATAGAAAATTCCAACCTAGCAATTAATTATATCCACTCTAATCCTAAAATAATTCCTACTAAAATCTTTAGTTACAACTGCTCTGAAACCTAAAGATAAAGGGGATCATTTATCAGACTGATGTAAAGTAGAACTGGCATAGTTGCCCATAGAAACCAATCAGATTCCTCCTTTCATTTTCCAAAGGCCCTGTCCAAAATGAAAGGTGGTTGCTATGGGCAACTAAGCCAGTTCTACTTTACAACAGTTTGATAAATCACCCCCAAAATTTCTGATTATTACACCTTAGTGACCACCCATACATGTTTTTACGGTGGTCACTGAGGGGCCTCAGGCTGGGCAGCCGCTTTTTTAACGGCGACTCAGTCTAAGCAACCGGCTGTTTAACGCTTTCCATGTTGTGGGCAATGGCGCCCGCCGCAAGTAAAACAGTGACAGAGGGAGCGGACTCCCTCTGTCTCCCATCAGCAGCCCGCAAATGCGATTGCGGGCTGCCGATGTGTGTGAAGCCTACCTGGCTTCCGATCCTAGGCCCCAGTCCTTCCTGTAGTACATCCAGCATGCTGTTCCTCTCTGGCGCAGCCTGCTGGTCAATGTTGGAATAGCATTGCTATTAAAGAGGACCTTTCATTACCCTAACAAATCTAAACTAAGTATACAGACATGGAGAGCGGCGCCCAGGGATCTCCCTGCACTTACTATCATCCCTGGGCACCGCTCTGTTCTCCCGGTATAGGCTCTGGTAACTTCAGCTCTTCGGCTCAACTGGGAGGAGCCTGCCCTTCCTCTCCTGGGCGTTTCCTTCTCCCAGGCTGTAGCGCTGGCCAACCACAGCGCTCAGCTCATAGTCTGGGAGAAGAAAACCTCCCAGACAACGATCTTAATAAGGCCATGTGTTGGTGGTGGTCCGTCGGAGTTATGTAGAGGCATCGGGCACCGCTGCTTCTAAATTCACGCCACCTCCCTTGCTGGCATAGATCTAGACCATTTTTTATGCTTAAAACAGGTTTAGAAAATGATGAATGAGATGAACCTGCCGGGCTGGACCCTTCCCCACCCACACCACGCCCACTTTTTTAGACCTGGCATGAGCGGGGAAAAGTCACAGATTGTGGCGCAAATAAGAGACAGAAATAGGCCTAATATAGACATATTTCTGGTTAGTAATGACCCGCTTGGCCTTCAAAGGTTGTGTAATAAATACCATCCAGATCCATTTAAACATCAACATCTATCGCTATACACAGTGATGCAGGGAAGGCCGTTGTTCACTTATAGGACCACCTACTTGATTCTTAATGACTATAAATACTTTTGGGCAATTTTTATCACTGCACTGAATTTGGATTAAAAATACTTTTTTTAATAGCTCTTTATTAAAAAAAATTTCAACAGTTTCTGTTCTACAGCCCTCACTTTCACTGTATCTGCAAACTGTCTACATAAATCTACATAGCAATCTGCGCATCGCTTCCTGCCCTGTGACATGATTCAGGTAAATGAAACAGCAGTTTTATGGTGACAAATTTCCTTTAAAGAGTTTAATTAAGGATTGGACTAGCCCTCCACAGTACCAGAAGATCATCTGGCAGTCTTTGGCTCTGACAAATGGACCTCAAAGGACCATGGGAAGACCAACCCATTTTAAGGTGACCTTGACATGTTCCACTAGAGCAGGGCTGGCCAACCTGCGGCTCTCCAGCTGTTGTAAAACTACAACTCCCACCATGCCCTGCTGTAGGCTGATAGCTGTAGTCAGTCTGGGCATGCTGGGAGTTGTAGTTTTGCAATAGCTGGAGAGCCGCAGGTTGGCCATCCCTGCACTAGAGTCTATTTTCTTGGGTTGATTTATACTTCATAATACCCAATACAGACCCAGCTACCAAATGGATTTATCAAACATTTCTGGCATGTCATAGTGACATTTGGAACATTTTGATTGGTGAAAGTCTGGATCCTGAGACCCCCACAGATCCCTAGAATTAAGGGTTAGAATCACATGGCTGAGCACTGTGCCCCTTTGGCACTATTCAGCTAACATCTCTCCAAGATTGGCCTGAAAAAGCAAAAGGGGCAGTTGTTCAGCCAAGCATTCCTGCTCCATCATTGTAGGAATACATTGGGATCCCAGGATCTGGGTCCTACAAATCAAAACTTCTCACACTATTACCCTCAGTTCACACTTGCGTATTTTACAGCGCGTTCGAATGCGCTGTAAAACACATAACCGATGCAAACCAATGCTTCCCTATGGGACTGGTTCACATTTTCGCATTTACAGCGCGTTCGAATGCGCTGAAAAACACCCGACGCATAAACAAGTACTTGAGCTTTTTTTGGGGCGTTTGTCGCGCGTTTTGGCCTATAGACTTCAATGGGAAAGCGCAACGTTGTATTTTGCGCGTTTTTGACACTGAAAACGCGCGTTTGAACGCGCGTTTATGAATTTGCAACATGCTGGAAAGGCCAAACTTCATATAGACAGGGATATTTGGTCATTGGACAACACTGCAGTCAATCACACAAACGCGCGTAAAAACGCGCGTTTACTATTGCCAAAAACGCGCACAAAAACACGCGCGTCTCAGAAACGCTCAGGTCTGAACCCAGCGTTAGGCCTCATGCACACGAACATATTTTCTTTCTGTGTCCGTTCCGTTTTTTATGCGGACCATATGCGGAACTATTCATTTCAATGGGTCTGCAAAAAAAAACAGAAGGTACTCCGTGTGCATTCCGTTTCCGTATGTCCGTTTTTCCGTTCCGCATAAAAATAGAGCATGTCCTATTTTTTTCTAGTTTGAGGACAAGGATAGGCATTAGGCCCCATTTACACGTCCGCAATTTTGTCCACATCCATTCCGCAATTCTGTGGAATGGATGCTGACCCATTCATTGTGAATGGGGCCGGACGTGATGCGGAGAGCACACTATGTGCTCTCTGCTTCCGCATTTGCGGAGTTGCGGCCCCGAAACATCCGGCCGCGGCTCCGCAAAAGATAGAGCATGTCCTATTCCTGTCTGCAACCTGTGGACAAGAAAAGCATCTCTATGGGGAGTGCTGGCATGGTGTGTTGTGGATCCGCAATTTGCGGATCCGCAACACACTACAGACGTCTGAATGGGGCCTTATTACAATGGATCCGCAAAAATAACGGATCCGCAAAAAAACGAATGCCATACGGAACGTCATCCTTTTTTTTGCGGATCCGCAATTTGTGGACCGCAAAACACATACGGCCGTGTGCATGAGGCCTTAATTACATTAACCTTTTAAGACAGATTCAAAGCCAATTTCATGTTACTACGATCTACCCCTGCTCCTTGACCTGATGCAGTCTGAACCCTCATTTAGTGATCTCTTTCCAGTGTACTACATGGCTGTCTATTGTTGATTTTTTTTAAAAAATTTTAACTGTTCAAAATTTTTAAAAAAAGCTAAAGAAATTATAAGAGCAACTCAATAAATCAAGACTAATAAAAAGAAAACAACAGTGCTTGTCTTTATTTTTTAACCAGCTGTGTAAAAAAAGAGTAGATTTTCAATACTTAAATGTGAGATGAATTCTGGAGTAATCAATATTTGACAATTATTGAAAAAATGTTCTTTTTACATGGATAACCTATATGGAACGCCTAGCAGTAGTGGGAATACATGCACATATACCTCAAGGGAGGCAAAAGAAAGTGGAAAACCAATGTAAAAAAAATGAGTACATGTTTCAGAAGCATTGTTTCAGAATTAATAAATTAATAAAAAAAATAGAGAGAATGGAGAAGGAAAGGTCAAGATGGAAGAGTTGACTCAATAAAACAACTCCATATTTGCTCAAAACTGCCAGTAAATCATTGTACACCAAAGCAAGAGCCATAATTTCTTAGCCGCTTTCCCATAATAGAGGTGAGTCTCAAGTAACCCCAATCTAACAATTTAAGTTAACTTAGGTTAATCATAACCAACAAGTTTAACTTTTACTTACCTGAACGTTATTGGTCCATGTGAGTCTGAAGATTTATCAACCACTGATGGCTTTTCTAGATGATAACTAGAGATGAGCGAATCGCAGTTGACGAAGTGGAATTCGATCCGAATTTCAGAAAAATTCAATTTTCCTGACGCTTCGTGGTAACGAATCGCATTATTTCCTAAAATGGCTGCTGCACATGTTAGGACATGGAGCAAAGAACTCTGGGAACAAGGAATCACCCACAATGCCATGCATGCAGCCAATCAGCAGCCAGCCCTGTGATGTCACAGCCCTATAAATAGCCTCTTGGATTCAGCCCTTTTCCAGTGTACTTAGTGCAGGGAGAGATGTCAGCAGGCGCTAGGGACAGTTATAGGAAAGATTTGAAAACTTTCATTTTACTGAATAGAAGTTCAGGGAAAGAGCATTAGATGTGTAGGGAAAGGATAGGGAGGAATTATTCCACAGTATTGAAGCAGAACAGGGTCCAATAGGAAAGTGTACAGACTGGGCAATAGGAACAATCCTATTAGACCTTGCTGCACTGACTGGGATTGCCATTATACTGCTGCTTTCAGGTTTGCAATAGATGATACCTCTGTAATTCCAGCAAACCGTTCTTTTTATTGGGGGGCAAGTTCGGTGTAACACAGCCATTAACAGGGTGTATTACTAGGAAATTTTTATATGTCTTATTAGCCCTTGTGCGGGGCAGTTATATGTTCTAAAGCCTTTTTTGGCCTGTATTAGTGGGAAAAAAGGGCTTATTTGCCATTCAGCAGGGCAGTTATATGTTCTAAAGCCTTTTTTGTCGTGTATTAGTGGCAAAAAAGGTATTATTTGCCGATCGGCGGTGCAGTTCTAAATGTGTTATGTTCTAAAGCTTTTTTGGCCTGTAAGCGGTGCAGCTATATGTTCTAAAGCCTTTTTTGCTGTGTATAAGAGGGGGGAAAAAGGGATTATTAGCCACGGTGTGGTGAAGTGAGAAAATTACATCCCTTTTTGGCGTGTATTAGTGGCAAAAAAAAGTATTATTTGCCGTTCAGTGGTGCAGTTAAATGTTCTAAAGCTTTTTTTGGTGTGTATAAGTGGGGGAACAAAAGGGCTTATTAGCCATTGTGTCGTGAAGTGAGAAAATTACAGCTCTTTTTGGAGTGCATTAGTAGCAAAAAAAGTATTATTTGCCGTTCAACAGTGCAGTTATATGTTCTAAAGGCTTTTTTGGCGTGTATTAGTTGCAAAAAAAAGGGCTTATTAGCCGTTGTGTGGTAAAGTGACAAAATTACAGCCTTTTTTGGGGTGTATTAATTTCCTTTTTATTTACTTATTTGATCTAACAGTATGTCAGACAGAGAAGTGACAGGCCAGCACAGGGGTGGGGCAGAGGCCTAAATTTTTCTGGCTTAGGCAGAGGTCACAGCACAGTAAGGAGGCATGGCAGCAGGGGTCAGTTCGAGAAGCCTGAGCTCCCAGTGTCAGCTAGCGTGTCTTGACCAGCAACCCAGCGGTTCTTGAATGGTTGACTCGGTCATGCACTTCGTCCCAAGTGACATTGGACACCCCCAGCCAAGAGTCGGTGAGTTCGTCAGACAAAACCCTTAGTTGGCATGGCTCTGGAGCAGGCCTTGTGCCCTCACCTGTCCTCAACCTGTCTCTGTCCTTTTCTGTTCCCTCAGCCAGAGAAGTATTATATGCTGTGAGCTCAGCTCCACTATACAGCGAGGATGAGCTACTAGAGGACAGTCAGCATCTACGGCCAGCCAAGATATGGATTAGATATTCGCCGCTTCCTCCGGTAGGCGGGAAAGTAGTGATTAGGAGAGTGGCGTGGGAGCTGGTGTTGTAAGCGGTCAGGCTCCTGTCTCAAAGACCGTTGAGGATGACATCAGTGATGTGCCGGGTGACGAAGGGGCTTTATCATCATCATCGGTAGAAAAGGATGGCAGCTTGCGCGAGAGGCAGTGGAGGAGCCAGCAAGTCGGTAGCGTGGCAGGGAGTCAGCAGGGTGCCAGCAGTGGGAGGTCGGGAGACAAATCTGCCTGGGGTAGACCACCCGCTTCGCAGGAGCCTACCTGCCTGGAAAGTAGTGGTGCAGGGGCTCATGGAGGCAGCGGCGGTAGCAGTCAGTCAGTCAGTGCAGAGTGTTGGGGGTAAGATCACCTACCCGGCGGTGTGGCAGTTTTTTGTCCAACAAGGTGAAGAGCCAGAAGTCATCCCTCTGCCGAATGGTGACAATTCGGCTTTCTCTACCAAAGCAAGTTAGCAGCATGCAGCGGGCCATTTGCGCAAGTGCCTCAGAGGGACTCCAGCCTCCATCTCTACTACATACTGCTACTGTGTGCATGGGACATCTGCCTCTTCTTTCTCATCTCCCTCTTGCTCCTCCGGCTGCTCCTGCTCCTCCTCTCCTGCACCTGTGTAGAAAACCACCGATTTCGCTACACATTGCTTGTGCTCAAATGTCCTCCTCCACCTCCAGTTCAACCCCCACAGGGCTCATGAGATGTAGGCACCACATCTCCAGTCGCCTGAACAGCCAGATTTACCAGCATCTGTTCCAGAATATGAGGCAGTGGAATGACGTTGTTCGTCCCGTAGTCCTGAAGACTGACAAATAACGTAGCATCCTCAAGGGGCCTGAGCAAACGGCAGGTGTCACGCATGAGCTGCCACTGGCTGACATCGAAGTTACACAGGGAAGTACTCCTGTCTGCTTGGATCATCAGGAAATCGTTTATGGCCTCTCTGTTCGTATAGTCGGTCCAACGTATGGAGGGTGGAATTCCAACGGGTGGAAACGTCGCATATCAGCCTATGTTGGGGGACGCCGTTCTGCAGCTGCAGGTCACAGAGGGTGTGCTTGGCAATGTACGAGTGGCTGAAGTGCATGCAAAGTTTCCTGACCATTTTGAGTAGGTCTTGCAGATGGGTGGAAGACTTCAGGAACCGCTTGACAACCAGATTGAACACGTACGCCATGCAGTGCGCATGGCTCAGCCCTTTTTGATGCAACGCTGACACAATGTTCTTCCAGTTGTCAGTCACCATGGTTCTGATTTTGAGTTGTCACGGAGAAAGCCAGGATTTGATTTCTTGATGAAGGACACGGAGCAGTTCCTCCCCTGTGTGATTCTGTTTGCCCAAGCAAACAAGGTGTAGAACAGCGTGCCCTGCAGATGTGGTATGCTGTAGGAGCATTGTGAATTGTCCCTGCAGTGTAGGCTGAGGACAGGGTAGATGATGAGGAGGCAGTGGCAGACATTGTCACAGGACCAACGGCGTGAGAACATGGAGGCGGAAGCGGCGTCACCTGGCCAAGTTGCTGGTTTAGCTAGGCAGGAACCACTTTTACCTAGTTGGCCGTAAAGGACATACTATATTGTTTGCTTTATAAGATCCACCTGATGATAACACGCAACTAGATTTTTGGGGAGGAGAATAAGAAAAAAATATTTTGAACCAAAAGGTGTGCTTTTGGTGGGTTTTGAACTAATGGTGGTCTGTGGATGACACTATTATGGGGGATCTGTGGATGACACTGTTATGGAGCGGATCTGTGGATGACACTGTTATGGGGATCTGTGGATGATGCACTGTTATGGGAGCATCTGTGGATGACACACTGTTATGGGGAATTTGTGGATGACACACTTTTATGGGAAATCTGTGGATGACACTGTTATGGGGATCTGTGGGAGACACTGTTATGAGGATCTGTAGATGACACTGTTATGGGAATCTGTGAGTGACACACTGTTATGGGGGATCTGTGGATGACGCACTGTTATGGGAGCATCTGTGGATGACGCACTGTTATGGGGGCATCTGTGGATGACGCACTGTTATGGGGGCATCTGTGGATGACGCACTGTTATGGGGATATCTGTGAATGACACTGTTATGGGGGGACCTGTGGATGACACTGTTATGGGGGGGATCTGTGGATGACACATATATAGCATCTTATGCGTAAATAGTGACCCTAATACACCTGGCCCAGCTCACAACAGTCTTCATATCTAAACTGTAGTCATGTAATCCTTAACCTCTTGGTTAGCTTTGTTAAAGGGGCTCTGCAGTAATTTTAAACTGATGATCTATACTCTGGATAGATCATCAGCATCTGATCGGCAGGGGTCCGACACCTGACACCCCTGTCGATCAGCTCTTTGTGAAGGCAGCGGCACTGGCAGTAGAGCCGCAGCGTTCTTGCTGTTTACCGCAGGCCCAGTGATGTAACGACTGGTATCCAAACGTGCCCAGGGTCGACGTCACTGGACCTGCGGTAAACAGCGAGAAGGCCGTGGCTCTACTGCCAGTGCCGCTGCCTTCACAAACAGCTGATCGGCAGGGGTCCCGGGTGTCGGACCCCTGCCAATCAGATGCTGATGATATATCCAGAGGATAGATCATCAGTTTAAAATGAATGCAGAACCCCTTTAAAGTAGCGTAATGGTCTGTAGTAGTACTCACTATCAAACTACCATAGCAAGCCGGCCGGCAGCATAACGTCACTTACTCCGTCACGCGCCTGCTCCTCCCACTTTATTAATGAAGCAGGCAGAGCAGGCGCGTAACGGAGTGAGTGACATTACGCTGCCGGCCAGCCTGCTACGGTAGTTTGATAGTGAGTACTACTACAGAGGATTGAGCTACTTTAACAAAGCTAACCCACTGGTTAAGGATTAAATGACTACACTTTACATATGAAGATTGCTGTGCGCGGGGCCCAGTGTAATAAAGTACAGTGACTGCACCGTGTCCCGCCGCAATCGCAACATCAGTTGCTGGCCTCCAGCCCCTCCTCCCTCTCCACTTTTGGGGAAAAAAGTGTGTGTTATAAAGCGAAAAATATGGTATATTGTCCTTGACCGTAGTTACAGCTCCACACGTCGGCGCTGCCATGCACTTTGGCAGACACCGACAGGCTCAAGGACTGGCCCACCTTCTGTTCTACATATTTGTGCAGGGCTGGTACTGCCTTTTTGGCAAAGAAATGACGGCTTGGGACTCCACCTCGGCTTGACACAAGCCATCAGTTCTCTGAAAAGTGCAGAGTCCACCATTTGGAAAGGGAGGGACTGCAGCACCAGCAACTTGGCCAGGAGCACATTCAGCTTCTAGGCCGTTGGATGAGTGCACGCATACTGTTGTCTCTTGGCAATCGCTTCAGTGACTGAATGACTGATGAGGAGTAGGAGGGTGAGGAGCAGGAGTATCAGGACCGGTAGACAGATCCCTTTGGCTGAGGTGGTGGAGCCTTGACTGCCAGAAATAGGGTGCGTGCCACTGGGTGATGCAGCGGTTGCTGCAGCAGGCTGGACCACATTGGAGCCACGGTTTTCCCACCACTTCACCACTTTATGGTGAAGCTGCATATGTTGACGCAGGGCAGTGGTGCCAACATTGGCACCCTGGCCACGCTTTATCTGCCTACAGATTCAGAAAATGGCCATGTTCACCTCCTCCGGCGGCTTACCAAAAAACTGCTGCACCGCCGAGTAGGTGATTTTAACCCCAGCGCCTCCATGGACCCCTGCACCACTACTTTCCGGGCAGGTAGGCTCCTGCGAAGTGGGAGGTCGACCCTGGGCACGTTTGGATCCCGACCTTCCACCACACAATGGCAAATAATACTTTTTTTTTCCACTAATACACCGCTGAATGGCAAATAATTAATTTTTTTACACTAATACACACCAAAAAGGGCTGTAATTTTCTCACCTCACCACACAACGGTTAATAAGCCCTTTTTTCCCACTAATACAAGCCAAAAAAGGCTATAGAACATATAACTGCACCGCTGAATGGCAAGTAATACTTTTTTTTTGCCGCTAATACACGCCAAAAAGGGCTGTAATGTTCTCACTTCACCACACAACGGCTAATAAGTTCTATTTTGCCACTAATACACGCCAAAAAAGTCTTTCGAACATATAACTGCACAGCTGAAAGGCAAATATTACTTTTTTCTTGCCACTAATACACGCCAAAAAAGGCTTTAGAACATATAGGTAACTGCACCGCTGAATGGCAAATAATACATTTTTTTTGCCACAAATACACGCCAAAAAGGGCTATAATTTTCTCACTTCACCACACAACAGCTAATAAGCCCTTTTTTCTCCACTAATATATGCCAGGAGTGTTTTTTTTTACACAGGTAACAGGAGAGGAGGAGCAGGAGCAGCCGGAGGAGCAAGACAAGGCAGATGACCCAGACACACAGTGGCAGTATGCAGTGGAGATGGAGGCAGGGAGCACCTCCGAGTCACTTGCGCAAATGGCCCGCTGCATGCTCACTTGCTTTGGTAGTAACAGTCAAATTGTTATCGTTCGGCAGAAGGATGACTTCTGGCTCTCCACCTTGTTGGACCCTCGCTACCGGTCCAAAATGGGGGCCTTTTTTACACCCACTAAAAGGGAGGACAAATTGAACTACTATAGAGACATCCTATGTGGTCAGTTGGCCGCTGCTTATCTGCGCCATCGTCCATTCTCTTGCAGGTCTGACCGGAGGGGGGGCCTCAGCACTTTCGTTCCACTGCTATGGCTGCTGTGGCAGGGTGGAGGGGTAGGAGCAGTACCAGCTCCATCAGCAGCAGCTTGAGTCTAGAGTTGATGATGAGCATCTTTCTTAACCCGCCTAGTAAAGAAACTACTCACCAGCAGCAGCATCTAGACCTGGAGCAGAACCTAAACCAGCAGGTGGTGGCATTCTTGGACAGCACCCTGTGACCCCACATTGAAGATTCGCTGGATTACTGGGCACCCAAACTGAATTTGTGGCCGCATCTGGCCGAGTTTGGAAAAGCTGTCCTGCCCGGCCAGTAGTGTGGCATCAGAGCGGGTGTTTATTGCAGCGGGGACCATAGTTGGTTACCCCAAGGAGAACTCGTGTGTCCACCAAAAAAAGGGGGACACTGACCTTTGTCAAGATGAATCAGCCGTGGATCAGCCAGAACTTCCACCAACCAATGCCTGATGCATCAGATTAGATCATCCATGCTGCCTCACCCAAACCTGGACAAAAGAGACCGGTTTCTTCTGGCTACCTGCCTCAGCTACTATTCTGATGCTGCCACCCGCCTGATGCCACACATGTGATGCCAAGTGCTCCTTCTTACAACCACCATTGTCAGCGGGTACTGTTATTGCCAACCACCTCCCCAGTCTGTCACTGGGTCACTCTGTGGTCTCCTGATGTTGCTGCCACCTCACCCCTCAGGTCTCCTCATGCTGTTGCTGCCACCTCCACACTCTGTCATTGTGCCACTCTGTGGCCCCATCATGCTGCTACCACCTCCACACTATGTCACCTTGCCACTCTGTGGCCTCCTCATGCTGCTATTAAATCAACACTGTGTCACTGAGCCACTCTTTGGCCTCCTCAAGCTGCTGCTGATGCTGCCACCTCCACACTATGTCACCTTGCCACTCTGTGGTCGCCTCATGCTGCTTCCACCTCCACACTCTGTCATTGTGGCCTTCCTGCTGTCACCTCCACACTATGTCACCTTGTCACTCTGTGGTCTCCTCATGCTGCTGCTAAATCAACACAATGTCACTGGGCCACTCTGTGGCCTCCTGATGCTGCTGCTGCTGCCACCTCCTCACTGTGTCACCTTGTCAGTCTGTGGCCTCCTCATGCTGCTGCTAACTCAACACTATGTCCCTAGGCCACTCTGGGGCTTCCTCATGCTGCTGCCACCTCAACACTATGTAAATGGACCACTCTGTGGTCTCCTCATGCTGCTGCTATCTCAACACTATGTCATTCGGCCACTCTGTGGACTTTTCAAGATGTTCTCCCACCCTTCCCACTCCATGACTGGGCCACTATTTTGCCTTTTTGGCCTGGTTTACATCATCATTTATTTCACAATGGATCCTGTCTGTGTAGCAATTGTAAGGCCTGTATGGTCCCATCAGAATTGGCTTATGATTTGGTAGCCAAAAGCAGGAGTGTGTACAAAACACAGAAGACTGGAAAATATTCCATTCACGTGTCATCTCTGTTTTGGATCCACTCCTGTTTTTTTTTTTTTTTTTTTTTGGGGCTTTAGCAATACTGATGAATTACTGACCAAATGCTGACCAAGTGAAAGCACATGCTCAACAGACAGGATCCGTTTTTGTGGGGTTATTGTTCTGACCGATTAGAGGAAGGGCAAAATAATCAGTGACGTCAACACAAACTTACTGCTGACACCCCCTCCACTCTATCGGGGGGGCTCTACTTGTATAAGCATTTAATAGAACAGGCTCTGTAGACATCTATGTGGAATCAGCTGATGACGGTGTAAAAGGAATGCGCTCTTTCACACTACAGTAGGTTCTTGGGCCTTTGCACGGTCCTTTATCCCTGGCGCTAATATCGACCTGTAAGGCTGAGTTCACACTGGAGTTATTTGGTGAAGAGAAGTGTGCAGTGATTCTAAGAGCGAAGCCTGTCATGTGCGTGTCATACTGACTCACAGTATTATTTCACTACCACAGCAGACTCCCTATGCGTGTTACTGCAAGGCACAGTGTTCTACACCACTATACAGGCCCTCTGCAGCCAGGAAATAGCTGTTTTTAACGTGATTTCACCACGAATAAATTCAGATCGAATCAAATCTTTTCGGAAAATTCGGCGAACCGGCCAAATCAAATTTTTGAGAAATTCGCTCATCTCTAATGATAACCTTTTTTATTCTGTCCATTTAATGTGCCTACCCTTACCCTTTCCTCCAAAACAATGTATTTCCTTATGGCCCATGCACACTAGGTTATTAGAGGTGCCTACAAGGTTGTCATTGAAAGAAACCAAAAAGGTTCCTACTGCACCTCCATTTGTCTCTGATTTCACACAGATGCTTTTCTTGGTTGGATTATATGTGATTCCATCAGATGCCTTTTTGCGGAGCTAATTTTGACTTCCTGATAGTGGTGGGTCTCAAAACTACCAATGTTGTGAAGGACTGGTCAACTATCTAATGTCTTCCAACTTTCTTTTGATGGCACATATTAAAGGATTAGATATATTTTATTTTAAAATGCCCAATCCTCTATTCCCTGCTGGGTGTGCATGTGTATGGAGAGTCAGTAGGAATAGCAAACATTGGGCCAACAACTAAGGTATTGGGCACCTGAACTTGTCAATCCCTGAAAATATGCCATACATAATGGACCAGAATGGGCATTCTCTTCTAATATGTGACATAACAATAAATATTCGAGCATTGTGTGTAAAAACTGCTGCAAAGAAAAACTTCTGCTGCCAATTGTCATGATTTATTATAATCTCTAATCCACAGACCATACCACTGTTCTCACGTGTGCTACTTTTTATCCATGTTTCCAGAATATCCAACGGAAATGTAGTAACTGGTATTTTGTATGCAAATCTTATATAAAAAAAAACATCATGTTGATTATATAATTTCTTTTTACAGCTTTTGCCTCCTCTATTTGCTATTGAAATCTTCAAGTACAGAACCGATGCTAATAGTGTCCTTCAGGATCAAGCGTAATATTCCTGCTACTTTCAATTTGGTTGTTATAATAAAAAGAAGCGATGTTCTTTGAAATATGATATGCTGAAAGGAACTATTTAAAGACATTTGATTGAACTGCTAATGTCCAATATAAGAGGCTACTAATCACAGCGAGTCATGCTGTACTGTGAGAGGAAGCGTCCCCGCGCTAATGCTTTTATTAACTCTATTTGTATCATTCCCGTGTAAGAAAAGTACATTGTGATCACTGAAGATTGATCACTTGAAACACTAGGGGAGATATCCATGATCTGCTGGTGACAATTTTATCAGGCTGTGACAGAAATGTGACACAATATTATCTGTAGACACAGAAGTGGAATTTACAGAGGCTTTCTGATTAAGAAAAAAAAAGATATTTTTCAAATATGCTGTTGCAGAATTCTGTTTTAGTAAAAGGCATCTCTCAATCCGGACCCTCATCTTTTAACCAGAGTGGAGACAGGTTACAAAGAGCATCTTTCTATATCTCTGGAGGACCCCACATGCCCATGCATTAAATAGACAGTCTAATGATTTCAAAGGGACACCATTAATGCTTTGTTTCCCCTGTAGAGGTGCTGCAGGAGAATTGGACACTTACTGCCAGGTCCTCCCATGTATTACAGGCAACTGCACAGGATCCCAGTAGCAGGACACTCCTTGAATAGTTCATTGTCAGGGTCCTCTTCTGAGAGGAAGGTATTCACAGTGGACAATCCATGTAAAATAATAAGTAGACCAGAGCAGTCTATATAAAATGGGGTATTCTACTTTCAGCTCTATATCTCTGGAGGACCCCACATGCCCATGCATTTAATAGACAGTCTATTGATTTTAAAGGACAGACACCATGTAATACTTTATTTCCCCTGTGGGGGAGATGCAGGAAAATGGGACACTTACTGCCAGGTCGCGCACACGCACACACACACATACAAACATATAACAGGCACATGCATGGTCCCAGCAACAGGACACTCTGAAAATAAGGTATTGTTCAAAGTGGACAATCGTACAATATTGGGTAGAACCAGGCAGTTTATATAATACATATAATAAGCCTATTTATAGCTCCAATATTAAAGTTCCTATTACAAACAGCTTTGTAAAACTTATGCTAATGCTCTGGTGGGGTAAAGAGGACCTATAACCTCTCCTGACATGTCTGTTTTAGTAACTAAAGTACTTGCATTCTCCATGTAATAACAATTCTAGAGTATATATTCTTATGACTATGTTGTGCCATTCCTCTATTATTCTTGCTAGAAGTTATGAATTAATTGCTAGCAGTTTATAATGAAAGCCCAAATGGATGTTACCAGGAACACACCCCGAACTGGTAACACCCATCTGGACCCGTCAGGAGTTTGCCCAGCCTAGATATAGTTTGTAGCTGTGCTGGGAGGATTGGCACAGTTGGCCTATAAGTGAGGCTTAGGCCCATCCAATTAGGCTCCTGGCTCAACATCCAATCCCAGAGCTAAGCAAGGGATTTAATTCTGCTATTCAGTTATTGCTAGTTGCTCATGATGATTGTGTAGAGTGTCATGGTTCTGTTTGTTCCTCTTTGTACCTTAATCCAATACCTGCTTGTTAACCCTCTGTGTCCTGACCTTGGCTTAGTTTCTGGATTAACTCCTCATCTGTTGATTTGGCTTCCACTGAATCTCCTGGTAATCTGACTGTGGGTACCTTCTGGATTAACCTCTTGTCCACTCTGTTGGGATTATAGGATTATCTATATCTCCTGGTTCTGACCCCAAGTTTCTGAGTTTGCTGGCTGAAGTTCCAGACTGCTAGCATTTCATTCATAGCTTGTAGCGGGAATAATAAAGAAATGGCACATCATAGATTCGTAAAAATACATGCCCGAGAATTGGCTAAAACAAACATATCAGGAGCAGTTGCCGGTCCTCTTTAAAGGGAATCTGTCACCTGCCTATCATCATTTTCTGCTGTCACCTTATCCATGTAAAATAAAGTACCTCGTTTCCAGCTCTGGTCTTCTTTCTAAATTTTCAGTTGTCATTTTCCTAAAAAAGCGATTTTTCATTTATGCTAATGAGGGTCCAAGGTGCCCAGTAACGCCCCGCTGATGTGCCCAGCCTGCCTAAATTTGAATTCTCAAACATGCCTACAGAGCCAGAAATCACCTCCCAGAGGCGAGGCTAACTGCACCGCCCCCTCTGCTACCTCCGACTTCAGTTTACAACGCCCCCGTTTCTGAACTCGCCGGCCGCCGGAATTCTCGCGCAGGCACAGTGCCGCCGATTGCCTGCGCGATCTTACTGCAACTGAGGGCAACAGCCTCAAGAGTGTCACTGGGCATGCGTCGAGCCCAGTGACGTAATTTGAGCACTGTTGCCCTCAGTTGCAGTAAGATTTTCTGTAAATTTTGTGTTTGTTTATACATAAAGGTAGAACATATCAACTCAAATTCAGCAATAAAGAACGATGTGTCACGAGAAAACAATCTCAGAACGGCTTGGATAAGTAAAAGTGTTCCAAAATTATTACCCCATAAAGTGACATATGTCATATTTGAAAAATGGGGCTCTGGTATTTAGTCCAAACAGGCTGTCGCTTGAAGGGGTTAAAACCATGTTTTTGCTGCTTATGAACATCGGAAGAAAAGAACAAAGGTATTATTTAAATCATGTTTATTTGTGCTACAGCACTATGTTAGTGGTGCAGAAGGGGACATTTTAGTGAAAGACTACCTTTAAATGTCATTTAAATAGGGCATACATAGGTATCGTCATTGGTTTAGTATAGGGATGAGCGAACCCAAACTGCACCGGATTCGGTGTTCGGGTGGGTTAGGAATTCTGTTATAGGTTCTGATGGAATGAAAAACGGAAGTCTTTAAGAGGCTGATGATTATTACTTTAGTCCCGGTTCTGATGGGCAAAGGTTTAGTCCTTTAGTTTCTGATAGTCATTGGTATAGTCCCTTAGTTCCTGATGGACATTGGTATAGTTAGTCCCTTAGTTCCTGATGGTCAAAGGTTCAGTAGCCACTTAGTTTCTGATTGTCAAAGGCTTAGCCCCTTAGTTCCTGATGTGATGGTCATTGGTATAGTCCCTCCATTTCTGATTGCCATTGGTTTAATCTTTTAGTTCCTGATGACCATTGCTTCTGCAAGTGGTTGAGGTGAATATTTTTTGGGGGCATTAAAAAAAAATACTGCACATAATTAATGCTGGGTGCCACTCTGGGTTACATTATTACTGCTGAGAGCCACTGTGGGGAACATTATTACGGGGGGGGGTCAACTATTAATACTTATGGCCATGGGGGCATTATTAATGCTGGGGGCCACTATAAATGAAAAAAAAGACAATGGAAATCATAAATTTTTAATGGCCGTTAAAAATGAGTGCAAAAAAACTCTTAAAAATGGCCAGACGGGAAGAACATGGATGCAAAAAATGGCCACGAAAAACTGACAGTGTGTCCATTTTTCATGGCCATTTTCATGTGACTTTAGCCTTACGCTTGCCTGTTCCTAGCCCCAAAGTCTTGTTAGTAGGACTCTAAAATAAAGCACCTTTCACCTTTCTCACCTGTTGCACCAAGCTCCATAGACTGTATTGCAGGACAGATAGAAAGTCATGAGGTTCAGCTGTAATGAATGGAAAGGTAACATCTACCAGAACCAAAACGCTACCCTATAGCATTCATTGTTAAGGAAAAACTGTATAGCCTTAGGCCTTTTGACTTTCACACGAGCGTGACCGATTAGGTCCGGATGCGTTCAGGGTGCGTTCAGTGAAACTCGCACCATTTTGCAAGCAAGTTCAGTCAGTTTTGTTTGCGATTGCGTTCAGTTGTTCAGTTTTTTCCACGTAGGTGCAATGCGTTTTTCACACACGTGATAAAAAATTGAAGGTTCACAAACAACATCTCTCAGCAACCATCAGTGAAAAACGCATTGCATCCGCATGTGCTTCCAGATGCAATGCTTTTTTCACTGAAGCCCCATTCACTTCTATGGGCTACGTGAAAAACGCAGAATATAGAACATGCTGCGTTTTTCACGCAACGCAGAACTGATGTGTTAAAAAAAAACGCTCATGTACACAGACCTATTGAAATGAATGGGTCAGGATTCAGTGCGGGTGCAATGCGTTCACTTCATGCATTGCACCTGAGCAGGAAACTCGCTCATGTTAAAGGGGCCTTAGAGTCTAACATGATGAAAGTTGCTTTAAATTAATCTAATTCTAATGACCAAATGTATAAATATAGGTACAGGAACTGATGATGAGAGGTGTTAGCCGCTAATGCAGATTTATTATATCTAAATTATAAAAAATGGCCCCCAAGCTATATGAAGATCTGCCAGATGTCACATTGGAAGAGATACTGATGGACAATGTTTTACTCTTCCATTTATACTAATTAAGAAAAAAACGTATTGATATGATTCAATATGCTGATTACAAAATAATGGTCCCAATGACTAAATAACATGTCTCAAAGAAACAAAGCCCAATATATCTCAACAACACCTGTTTAATGTAGAAACGTGCTCACTGTAGAGATAGAAGCATTCAGCAAATTCCCCTCTAGCCTGTTTGATTGCCACATAAAGCTTATAGCCATCATACTGCCTTTAAAAATAATAGTAGTTTCCCACAGAAGACAGCATTGGGCGCAATAGGGTCACAAACAGGGGCAGACTGGGAATTCAAAGTGGCCATTGAAAAAATACTAAAAGTGCCCCTGTTTTGTAGTTGAGTCCGAAATTGATGGAAGGCAGGGCCAGGAATACCATATTGTGGCACATCATACTACCCCAACAGAGCCAAATACCACAGTACATCACAAAATACTGCCAGCAGCACAAAATACATCCCCAAAAACTTCCACTGGCTGAGAGGAGGGCTCAGGCAGCCCCCGGACGTCGGCCCACCTGGAAATTTCCCTGTAAGGTCTATGGCCAATCCGCCACTGGTCACAAAACAAAAATCAGCTTTGAACAGAGAAAGGTCCAAAATGACTATAGCAATTATTATACATAATTTACAAAGCACAGGAGGTGACCTTTAAAGGGATCATGTAGAGTTAGAAGACCATGGATGTTTTCCAAAACCACTGCTAAACCTGCCCACAGGTTGTATCTGATATTGCAACTCAGCCCTATTCAGTTCAGTAGACTTGAGATGCTTATGGACCAGTGTGTTGCTGTTTATGGAGAAAACCTTTTTTGTGTTTGTTTTTTAATCTTTTAAGTGTCTCTATTGTCAATAAGATCTGCAGATGTTTACATTTTCAAGCACCTAGCTCCAATCTGTGTCATGTGGAAGGGAGATAAAAGCAAAGCAGATAGAAAGCAAAGTTTTTTAGCTACATAAAAACCTCAAAAAATGGACCAATATCAATATTATCACCACTTATCACAAATTGAGAGGGACAGAATCCTTGAACTGAAAGATCTTGGTTTATCACTTCAGCAGATAGCTACACACCTAAGCCGAGATGTCAGCACTGTTCAAGATTGCGTGTTCTGTTGGTTGGAAGAATTATGAATGAATCATCTGATTAGAAGAATGTTACATAGTGATCCATTCTGTACTGCAAGTAAAATTATATCTTTATATCATATCCCAACCCTAGGGCGGCAAACAGTGTCTACACAAAACATCAGATGATATTTGCATGACATTGGTCATGCAAGAAAGATGACAATTGAGGCTGGAATGAGGTCTCTCCTCTGCAGTGATGAGTCCTGCTTTTGTTTTAGATGCAATGATAGCCAGAAAGGGAACATCACACCGGTCCTATTCCCAAGATTATGGTGTGGGGTGACATAATGGAAGGTAGCTGGACAGAATATCTGCCCCTGTATGAAGATCCTTATTTATTATTTTTCTAAAACCTAGGGGGTCATTTATGAATAGATATACCCAATTGGCATATATCTGTCGCAAATTCGGTCACAAAGGGTATTTGTGGCCAGATCGGCCCCACTTCTTCACCATCCGTGACATGTACGCCAGTTCTAAAAAAAGGGGACGTGGTGTGGACGGGGAAAGGGCAGGCCAGTGTGTCTCATTGATCATTTTCTATGCCTTTCTTAGGTGTAGAAAATTATCTAAATCTATGCCAGCAAGGGAGCTGGTGTAGGCAGTGGCGTATTATAATAGGGGTGTTTGGGTCAGTAGCCCCGGGCCCAGGGTGAGTGAAGGGCCCATTGCTGATTCGCCATCCCAATGTAAGGATACGGTGGTTTGGGCTCCAGCCTGGATCATGCCCTGTGTAACCATGACAACGATCGCTGTTTGCCTCCCAGGCTGGAAGCAGTGGCCGCTGGGCCGTCTAAGGTGGCTCCGCCCACCCACACTTGGTCAATAAATAGGAGCCAGGTGCTGCACAGGGGGTTCCACTAATTGGAGTGCGCACCCTGCCTGCTCCATTCACCACGAGGACTCAAGATCCTAACTACCTGCAACTCTGAACCTCCAGGAGAAACCCTCACCTACCTTACCCGGCTCCACCACTGCAGGATCCCTGCATGACTTCCAACAGCAAGTATCAAGCCTGTCATTTTGTTTCACTGACATTGCTCACTGAAAGGAAGGGACTCACGCTGGTGGTTATTAGTACTGCAGGCCTGGGATTCCTGAACGTTGCCAAGAGCTGTTATTCACATGAACTTTAATCTGAACTCTCATTCCTAAAAACGAACTTTCCTCACTATTAGTTTTACACTCTATCTTTAGTACGCGGTACATGATTTTGTTAACCCCATACTCTCCGCTTAAGACTGATAGAGCCGCCTGGGGTACACACTGAGCAGCCGCAAAGACACCACCAACACTCAATCAGTGTGCCAAAAGTGGATGTCAAAGGACACCGCAGTTGAGATCCTAACTGATTAATTTGGTGCGTTACACCCAAATGCCCTATTTGCGCCACCACAAAGTTCAAGAACAGCCCAATTTGTACAAATTAATATGTCTGACTCTGCAGAACCCAGTTGCGCATCAGGGCGCATGCATCTCTCACGCGCAGCCTGCTGCAGTAACAGCCGGGCCCACCCCTTCAGCGGTGGGAGCTAGGTAGGAGCAAGGAAGAGTGAGGAGGACTGTCTTAGAGTGGACACTATGACTACATCTCCTCTGGCACAGAAGGCAAAGCTGATTATCTTCGCTGGCCTCCGACGTGCCCCTCCTATCTGTGACCTCACTAATGGCCGACCCTCTCTTCTCTGTGCCAACCAGCTTCATCAGACCATGGGCTGGGTCTGTGCGTGGCAACCACAAGAGAGCAACCTCCATCTTGCCAGCAGCAGCCAAAGCTCCATAGTAATTTTGAATGAATGTTAATGCTGGGCAGCAGGGCAGGGCAGTGGGCTGTGAGTGTGATAGAGGCACTCGGGCAGAGCAGCAGTGGTAGAGAGACTCACTGAGGCCAGCAGCAGCCATTTTAGTCAGATTACAGACACTCTGCAGCTTTGGCTCTAATCTGACTAAGATGGCTGCTGCTGGCCTCAGTGTCTCTGCCACTGCTGCTCTGCCTCTCTTTTCACAGGTGCCACTGCCCAGAACGCCAAGTGTGTTTGAGTATCAAAATGGCGGATTATTATTAATCCTTCTCTTCACAGGTGTTAAACCCAGCACACCAAAATTTTGAACATCAAAATGGTGGATTATTAATCCCTGTATGATACAGGGATTATCCACCAATTTTTTTGTGCAAACACTCTGTGTGCTGGGCTGGGCATGTGTGAGGAGAAGGTTCAATAATAATCCAACATTTTGATGTTCAAACACACGCTGGACATGTGTGAGGAGAAGGATCAATGGTAATCCACCATTTTGATGGAGGAGGGGAGGGGGTCATTGATAAATAGAGGAGAGGGGCCCAAGTTTGGGAAACAGCCCCGGGCCTGCCAAAGTTATGTAGAGACCAGCTGCTCTACATAAGCACCAGTACATGGGTTATTAAGATCAGTGTCTAAAAAACGTCAGTCTTAGGCTACATGCACACGACCGTGTGTGTTTTGCAGATCCGCAAACCGCAGATCCGCAAAACACGGAAGCCACTCCGTGTGCCTTCCACAATTTGCAGAACGGAACGGGCGGCTCATTATAGAGATGCCTATTCTTGTCTGCAAAAGTGGACAAGAATAGGACATGCTCTATTTTTTTTGCGGGGCCACGGAATGGAGCAACGGTTGCGGACAGCGCACTGAGTTCTGTCCGCATCTTTTGCGGCCCCATTGAAGTGAATGGGTCTGCATCCGAGCCGCAAAATATGCGGCTCGGACGTGGACCAAACATACGGTCGTGTGCATGTAGCCTTAATAAATGACCCCATTAGTGCATATTTGTACCTTTTACCCTAGTCAGTGCCTGATATGAAGTGAATATATAACCCTTCAGGTCATGTGGACCTAAAGGCATAGAGGCATAACCATGGGAGCACCAAACACAGAACTGGCAGACATTCAGAAAAAATCACAAAGAAAGTAAAATTTTGTGTACACCTTTTGTGTAACTAGTTGACCTTAAGAAAATCTGATATTGTTTTGGGGCATCACTTATATGAGGAAATGTCTGATGATAATGTTATGTATGGGGAGGTGAGGGGTTAACATTTTCTTTATTTAAATAAGTGAATTAAAACTTAATAAAGATCGTCAGGGAAGATGAATCATATTATGTGTTACTTAAATACATGCACTGAATATTTCACACCCTGCTGCGAGCATTACTAATATAACTTTCCATACAATTAATGCATTATTAATGTATAGTAATCAGGACAGCAATTAACACTGTTCATTATGAAGCAGATCTAGTAAACTGGAAAGAAAGGGATGCAAATGAGCTCTTAACAAGCTCTGCCTCTGATGCCAACAGATGTAAGGCAGCTATCCTATAAATTACTGTTCAACCCTTTAAATAGGCCTTGAGACATGACTCAGATATTAAATAAGCCAGTATCCCATCTGCAGACAGCTGTTTCAGGTTAATTGTCCCTCATAAGTGCAGAGCAGAGTTCTGGCTTAACTAGGTGAGAGGCCAAGTCAGGATTTGGAGCGTACTATCTCTCCTTGGGGAGGGAGCGCCTTAATCGTCGTGAGGAGACTTATAGGCCATACATGCTCCTCCGGAATTCTGGGAAGAAGGGATGCACATAAGCTCTTAACAAGCTCTGTCTCTAATGCCACCAGATATAAGGCAGCTACCCTATAAGTCAATGTTCCACCCTGTAGTAAACTGCAAACATGCACAGGAAGAGACTTCCTTGTAAGGGGGTAAGACTTTACAGACAGAATATTTTTGGCCCTGGGTGGTATGTGTTTTCACTAGGGTGACAGAAAAATTAGGAGAACACAGAGGCAACTTAAACAAGGTGAACTTTACATAACAACCAAGGGGCAAAGAGTGTAATGGTTAAAATAATCTATTGATGAGAGCACAGGTTTAGTTAGAGGTAACAGGTAAATTAGGTACACTGTCTCTTTAAGTGGCAATAGGGAAAAATAACATAACATATGAAACTGGCTGACCTGCTACATGTGCACTTGGCATCTAAAGGCATCTGTGTTGGTCCCATGTTCACATGTGCCCGCATTGCTGAGAAAAATTAAGTTTTTATATATGCAAATGAGCGTCACCATTACTCCTAGAGGCTCTACTCTCTGCAACTGCGGCGCCCTCTGCACTTTGACTAACAGGGAGAGGCATTGAAGACGTGATCACGTCTGCCTGGCCTTGTCAATCAAAGTGGAGAGGGCGCAGAAGTTGTAGAGAGAGCTAGTGAGCAAGGAACAGCTCATGCAGGCATCCCTGCACGCCGAGGGGAACTGTCGGCCGAGTGGCCTGACGATCTGGAGCCCCATTGTGCCTCATCATTGGCCCAGGGCTCCAAAGTCAGAGCGGGCTAATCAGCTGATCAGGTTCCCCCACCAACCGGACTCTGCTGCCGCATGGAGACAGCCGGGGGGAACCGTAACACATATATAAGGTCTATTCAGTTCCCAATGGTATCATGGATCTATAGGCACTGTATGATGTCTTATTAAAGGGAACCTGTCACCCTGAAATGCTGTCCAATCCACCGACATCATGTGATAGAGCAGGGGGGTCTGAGCAGATTGATATATAGTTTAGTGGGAAAACATTTTGTGTATTTTATAATTTAATGATTGAAATCCCTGTTTGTTCTGATTTTAGGAGTCCAGGGGGCAGAGTGGTTGACAGTCTATATAAGCATATATACAAAAATAGTTGTAGGACCGACCACTGGACTCCTAAGGCCAGAATGTGCACGGACTGAGACCAGTTTATTACAGATTGCATATCACTCAGATCTGCTCAGCTCCTCCTGCTCTACAGCATGCTGCCTGCAGATTGCCCTGTATTTTGTGGTGATAGGTTCCCTTTACGGTGTACTCTCCTCAAAGTAAACTGCTGGCAGAGGACAATACAGATGCTTCCCACTCATCCCTGCAAAACATATCGATAATCTGACTATGTGCACAAGGCCTAAGAAATACAGTGAGGTTTTAATTTTTGACTGGAGGAAAGCTTCATAGACATGATCCATACACGGGTAATTCTGCCATGTACACTTTCGACAGGCAGCACTCACATTAGCTTCTAAGGCAACATGACAGACATAGCCCCGGTCTACATCAAGTACAACACCTTGCTTACTTCCATTGTGATACAACATCTGCTGCCTCCATCCTAATCTTTCAGGGCATATTGAACCCACATGTGTTTATAAAGTGCAGGGGGAAGGGAAGGGATGAAGAAACAGATGAATGTTACCATTGAATCTTCCTCACCATGCAATGTGTCAACTGATTGCAGATAATGACTAAATCTGGCTAATGAGAAAGAGCAAGCGATTTGTTGTCTTATTTTATTAGAAATACAGTGACCTTATGGTACGTTGTGATCTTTCTGCTAGCCTTGTAAAGAATAAAATACACGGCGGTAGATGTAACCTCACAGATGTCAGATTATTCAAACCCTCAAATCCCTAATGTAATTCCATCTTCTGCTGGTGGTAATAAAAATGTAAAAAAAGATCATTATAGATGAAGGAACGGGAAACCAAAGTCAAAGCCTTAGAGCATGGCTTCTCACATCCAACCATTTAAACTTGCAGTTTGATTAGTCCAGGACATCCTATTAGCTTGAGAACTAGTCAGGAGCTTCTGTTTAGGAAGAACATCTATAGAAAGTGATATAATAAGAAAGATCCTCCAGTAATGTAAACTGTACAATACAGACAGGAATATTGTCAGATTGCAAGTATTGTCCAAAAGTGTCTTCCAAGGAAGTGACTTTGGCAGAGTCTCGGCATGAACTGGCACGGCCAGAGGTGAAGGCAGAGAAAATACTCCTGCACTATCTCCTTTTGATAAAAGTTGTTTCCCCCTCTCCCCCAATAGCTCCTGACGAGCCCAGACATTGGGCGAAACGCGTCGAGCCATGTGTTAGGGGATTAGGTTCAAAGGAGGAGGAACAGGCAGGATTTGCAGGCGGCGGTCTGTCACTTTGAATTAGCACCTCCTTGCCCAGCGGACCATCTGCAGGGAGTGTGGGGGAGAGATCACCAGCCAAAGCATCCACATAGTGGGCACGGGCTGATGGTCCTCCCTTCCAACACTGTTTTACTCCCTGGCTGGATACTGCAGGCACAGGGGGGGAGGTTTTCTGCTAAGGTGACAGATAGGGTTTATGGTACGGTACATCACAGGGGCTCAATTCAGCCCCTCTGTGATTACCCTATCCTAATTGTGAATCTTGATGTGCTTGCACTTAACGTGAATCCTGTGGACTGGTGGTCCTACTTGCGCTCAAGGGGCCACCTCGACACTTTCATTGTGTGTCCAGTTATTGCAGGCACTCAAATCACATCTTTTTAGTATAGTGTGATATTCCCTGCTATTTGCAGTATTTTAAAAGGATATAATAAAAGTTACATTTTAGGTTTTCCCTTAGTTAGCGTCCCTCATTTCAGTGAGCTACATTACCTTGGGTACGCCTACAATTCTTATTGATTTGGAGTCCAAATCGGTTGTACGATTCAATTCACCACCAGGCTGCTACCTCCTGGAGTAGTCTCTGTATGATTTACAGCTCATCCATGGGCGTCAGGCAAAATCATAGACAGGGAAAAACTGAGGTCTAGACAGGCAGGGTATGTGCAGTAGAATAAACTGTCCAAGATCAGGACGGGGAGTGAAGGTTCAATACAGAGGTCAGGCATGGGTCAGATCATGCAGCGGCGGATCATAATCCAGGAATCGGCTAAGAAAGTCTGTACAAGAGGAAGACAATGAATATGACACAACTTTGTGAGATACTAGGAGGCTAGGAACCTATTGCTCAGGCACCCTTCCACAGGGAAAGGTGCCCTAAGTACCCCAAGGGAGCCATCCATTGGCCGGGGCAGATTAGGGTGGGTGCATGCTGGCCCTTTAAGAGATGGAAAGAGTGGGCACACCCTATTTCCTACTGTTTTACTGGTATATTTAGGGTGTCTTCTTAGTACAATAGCCTCAGCAATATAATCCTGCTCAGCACATCTGTAACACTGCACATATTACATATACAAGCTGGCATATCATACATGTATGCAAGACAGACTGGACACATTCCAGTGCAAAGAGGCGAATCAAACATAACATACACATTTTGGCATAATGACGCAGGCTTTAGTTTTGCTTTATATAAGCCTTATGTATGTACTTAAATTAAAAATAACCACAGAGTATCCAAATTACCAAAAATATATGAGAACTTTACTAATTACACAGCTGTACAAAATACATTATATAAACAAAAGTACTCATTTATCATTACTTTCATTCATTCCCATTGCCACAGGTGTATAAACTCCAGCAGCTAGCCATGCAGTCTGCCTTTACAGACATTTGTGAAAGAGTGGCTTGTTCTAAAGAGCTCACTAAATTCCAGAGTAGTCCTATAATAGGATGTTACCATTGTAACAAGTCAGTTTTTAAAATTTCTTCCCACCTAGATATTCTACCATCAACTGTGAGTGGTATTATAGTAAACTGGAAGAGCATAAGAACCACAGCAACTGAGCCATGAAGTGGAGACCATGTAAAGTTACAGATTGTGGTCACCAAGTGCTGAGGGTCATAATGCATAAAAGTCACCAACGCTCTGCTGACTCCATTACTGCAGAACTCCAAATTTCCTCTGGCATTAACCAAAACTGTGCTTTGCCTGGAGCTTCATAGCATCGATTTCCATGGCTAAGCAGCTGTATGCAAGCCTTACATCACCAAGCTCAATGCCAAGCGTGAGATGAAGTAGTGTAAAGCATGGTCCACTGGACTCTGGAGCAGTGGAAATGTTTTCTTTTCTGTGGAGTGGCCAATCATGAATCTGGGTTTGGTGACTGTAAGGAGAACATTACTTGCCTGACTGCATTCTGCCAACTGTTTGGTGGGGAGGCATAATGCTATGGGGTTGTTCTTCAGGGGTTGGCCTAGGCACCTTAAAGGGGTTATCTCACCTCATCTTTCCTGGCTGCCACACGCCTCTCAGGGCCTTGATTCCTAGCTTGCTGGGGGCAGTGCTGATATGTTTGATTAAAAGCGCAGGTGAGCAGGGCAGGGATGATGCAGTCCCACCCTCTGCCTGTGCTGAAGAGTCTGACAGAGGCTGATGCTGGGAGTCACTGCACATGCGCATGAATATGTGCGAGCTAGCTCTTGGAAATCCCGGCCACCAGAGCAGCTGGTCGAAGATTTTTCCATGTGCCTGCGCGGCCACCTCTGATAGCATTACAGCGGTGGCCGTAACCCCTAGAAACGAGCATGAGATTTGGGGGTCTTAGTTGGGCAAAAAGAGATCACAGAGGAAAATGGCAAGATCAATCATCAGACTGCAAGGAACAGAATGACTATTGATTAATGAGTTGAGACAACCCCTTTAATTTCAAAATGTGTGGCAAAATCCTAATGCTTTAGCATACCAAGACATTATGAACAATTATATACTTCCAACTTTGTGGAAACAGTTTGGAGAAAGCTGTTTTTCTGTTCCAACATGACTTCCTCAGTGCACACAGAAAGGTCCATAATGGCATGGTTGGGTGAGTTTGATGTGTAGGAACTTGCCTGACCACATAGAGCACTGACCTCAACCCTATCCAACACCTATATGATAAACTAGAACAGAGATTACGAGCCTATTATCCAACATCAATGTTTGACCTCACAAATGCTCATATGAATGTGCAAAAATTCCCACAGACACCCTCCAAAATCTTGTAGAAAGTCTTCCTGAAAGAGTGGAAGCTATTGTAACTGCAGTGGGGGAAACCAACTCCACATAATCTCCTATGGAATTCAACTGCTGTAGGTGTAATGTGTAGGTGTCCCAATACTTTTGTTCACCATAAAGTGCACTTTAAAAGCACACATTAAAATCAACCCACAAAAAAATTGGCAGTGTGACATTGGTGGAATTGGTGAGGTGTGTATAAGCTCTGTTACATTTTCACAGAATGTGCATCTTCCCTGGGACAGCTTTTTTTCTGGCACTAGAATGGGGTTTTCCAGTATTTTTATATTGATGGCTTATCGTTAGGATATGGCATTAATATCTGATCTTTGGAGGTACGACACCCCCACACTCTCACTAATGAGCTGTTCTGCAGTAGATCCGATCCGGAACTACACAGCTCCATCCATTGTATAGTGTGTGGAGCTGATAACTGAAGCACTGCTCCCATTCAAGTGAACAGGAGCAGAGCCACAGCACCAGTTCCATCCACTACACAATGGAGAGAACAGTGTAGCTACGGTGCCTACTTCCTGTACAGAAGCTACTCAGGAACTGATGATCGGTGGGGGTGCAGGGTGTTGGACGCCGCCAATATGAAATTTAAGGCCTATCCTGAAGATAGGCCATCAATATTAATATTCTTGAAACCCCATTTACAGTTGTGTTCAAAATTATTCAACCCCCAATGCTGTAAAGGGTTTTAGGGAATTTAGTGTACATTTGTAACTGTGTTCAGAATGAAATCTTACAAGGACTTTTTAAAGAACCAAATGCAACTAAAATGACATCAATTGTTTTTGTAATACAGTATTAAATGTTTTTTTTTTTGTGATTTCTTCATTGACACAATTATTCAACCCCTTAAAGACTACCACTCTTAAGAACAGAGGTTCATTCAAGTTTTTTCGATCAGGTAATGAAAACACCTATTGGATGTCAAGGAGCAGCAATCAAGCATAATAAGCACCAATTAGGCAGATGTAAAATGACTGTGATACTCAGCTCCTTCTAGACATTTACTGGTGTGTTTACAAACATGGTGAAGTCAAGAAAATGGTCCAGGAAGACAAGAGAAGAGGTGATTTCTCTTCACAGGAATGGCAATGGCTATAAGAAGATTGCAAAGATGTTAAACATACCAAGAGACACCTTAGGAAGCATCATTCGCAAATTCAAGGCAAAGGGCACTGTTGAAACGCTACCTGGTCGTGGCAGAAAGAAGATGCTGACTTCGACTGCTGTGCGCTACCTAAAGTGCAAAGTGGAGAAAAGTCTCCATGTGACTGCTGAGGAACTGAAAAAAGATTTGTCAGATGCGGGTACTGAAGTTTCAGCTCAGACAATAAGGCGCACACTGCGTAATGAAGGCCTCCATGCCAGAACTCCCAGGCGCACCCCCTTGCTGTCTCCAAAGAATAAGAAGAGTCGACTGCAGTATGCCAAAAGTCATGTGGACAAACCACAAAAGTTTTGGGATAGTGTTCTGTGGACTGATGAAACAAAATTAGAACTGTTTGGGCCCATGGATCAACGCTATGTTTGGAGAAGGAAGAACAAGGCCTATGAAGAAAAGAACACCTTGCCTACTGTGAAGAATGGTGGGGGTCAATCATGCTTTGGGGCTGTTTTGCTTCTACAGGTACAGGGAAGCTTCAGCGTGTGCAAGGTACCATGAATTCTCTTCAGAAAATGTGATGCAGTCCGTCACAAACCTGAGGCTTGGGAGACGTTGGACCTTTCAACAGGACAATGATCCCAAGCATACCTCCAAGTCCACTAGAGCATGGTTGCAGATTAAAGGCTGGAACATTTTGAAGTGGCCATCGCAGTCACCAGACTTAAATCCGATTGAGAACCTCTAGTGGGACTTAAAGAAAGCAGTTGCAGCGTGCAAGCCTAAGAATATGACTGAACTGGAGGCTTTTGCCCATGAAGAATGGGCGAAGATACCCGTAGATTGCTGCAAGACACTTGTGTCAAGCTATGCTTCACGTTTAAAAGCTGTTATAACTGGAAAAGGATGTTGTACTAAGTACTAAGACTGAATGTCACTTGGGGGTTGAATAAAACTGATAATGATGTGAGCACAGAAAAGACATTTGTGGTTATTTCATTATAAATGTTATGTTATATTTGTCTGACTTACAAGTGCCTCTTTGATTTAATTGTAAACAAGATGACTGAAATGATCAAAATCAATGTCAAACTGGCCAAAACACTCAATTTCAGTTGGGGTTGAATAATTTTGAACACAACTGTAAGTCTCTTGTAGCCACTGTCTTGCAGAGGAAATTATTTCAATAACTTTTCTGACCAATACTTCAGCTTTGGATCAGTGAAAAATTATTTACTTCCTGCACACACTAAAATTGTTCATAGAAGCGAGCAATCAGTAGTCATTCCCACCGAATTGCCCTGTGACTATGTGACTAGGAACCCTATCAGGCATAGAGCCCAAGAAAATTGGTTTAGTCCAAAGATCAATAGCAGAAATGATTGCATATCTGTTCGGCATTACAGAGCAGCAAGATAGTAACGGTCTATACATTAAAAAATATAACTGATGTAGAGAGTGTTTGCCCTCTTCAAGACCTCTACTAATTTTCATATTTGCTATAACAATTTTGGTTGGAGAAGGCAAACAAGGGTAGACATCAAAAAGCATAGTTTCAGAAGAAATTGCAATTCTGAACAAACCTCAACAAATAAATCAGACAATCAGTCAATCTGCTTAAACAGGGTTTCCAAGACCCAGCCAGACCTAGGAACACACCTCAATTAACCATATTTTGCTTATAGAATAAAGTTTCCGGTATATTTACTATCTCGAAGTTATGTGGATTGTCACTTTGGAAACCGATCACATAGCGGTCCTCTTTAGAAAATCCCACATCTGGTCTGGACTATGGATGGGGATATGACTTCAGCAGTTCCGCTGCTGTCAAGGGGGGCAGAACTATTCTTCTTCTTACAGGGGGCTGCCCAAAAGGGTTTGAAAGCTGTAGTATAGTGTATAGTATACAGTATATAGTAGAGTGGTAAAATTGGGATAACAGTATGAGAGCTTTTATGAGAGATGTTTTGCAAGGTGGACAACCCTTTAAAGCCCTGCTTTATTTCAACCAACAAACTTTTAAAATCTATCCACAGCATATCTATATCCTTCTCAGTAATGGGGCCCTGTCACGCACAACCAGGACCCTGCCTGTCTCTTTCCATTCACTGCTATAGGACTTCCAAAAATAGCCAAGTAAGTGCACTTGGTTATATTTGTAAGTCCTATAGTAGTGAATGAACAAAGCAATGCAATGCCTCCTCTCCATTCCTGGCGGTGTGTGACAGGGCTCCATTTTTTACATAGGAGCTGTGGTACCAACACCCATCTGACATTTATGGTATATTCTGTGGATATGGCAGTGTAGGGAGATGTCCTGCTGTGTGCCATTTTGGATTTTTTTTAAAAATATTTGAAATAAAAGATTCATGGTTTTATTTAAGACCTGAGTGCTGTACCCACTACTTTGTTTCTACAGTGGATTTGCTTCTCCTAAGTCCCGTTCAGCAAGGACTAACAAAGCTAGTGAGCTGATTGTATTTATTTCTTTGTATATTCTGTGGATATGCCAAAAATGTATAGATAAGATCTCCCCTTTAAAGGGGTTGGTCAGTTTCCTATATTGATGATCTGTCACGGTCTCTAACGTGACAGGTGTCAAAAGATCTAAGAGACTGGCTGCACATGATGTGATCTAATAGCCTCTTTTGGTTTCACTTGTTTCAGTGTTGTTGCTGGTAATGACCACACCTCTTGTCTCAGGTGTAGCTTAGTGGTCATTCCAACTCCTCTATTTAATGTGGCTTCACCCATCATGCTATGTGGTTGATAGCTTAATTTTGGTATTGGAAGTGCTGGTGTGTGTGTTCCTCTTCTGAGTTCCTGCTCGTCCATTTACTTCAGAAGCTAGCTGTTACTTGTCTTTTATAATTTGTTGTTTCCTCTCTGTCTTCTATTACTAGGCCTCAGGGAGACGCTGGTTCTTTCATATTGAAAGGAACAGGTCGTCTCAAGCCCTGACACTATTCCAGGGAAATTCAGGGTTTCCAGGGTCATTGGTTACGGTGTATGAACTTTTCTACCTTCAAGGTCTGTTTATACAGATAGGAGCCAGGGCTAGGATTAGGGTTTCTATAGGTAGTGTCCCTTTCCCTTCCCCTAGCTTTGAGGCCTAGTTCCTTTTCCCTTCCCTCCTGTTGTTGGTGTGGTGTTCCCTCCCACATTACTAACGTGACATGATTTACTTTCAGGATAGGTCATCAAAATCAGATCGTCGGGGGTCCGACACCCAGCACCCCCGCCAATCAGCTGTTTGAAGACAACGCAACGCTAGTATGAGTGCTGCCTTCTCTTACTTGTTTAGCTGCTTGCCGTCGACATCGTAGTGGTAAGCAGGTGTAATTCCAGCTTTGTCATCGCCATTCAATTCAATCGGAAGGAACGGTTACACTCTGCCTACTCAAGTAAATGGCAACGGCAAGCAAGTAAATAGTGAAGAGAAGATACCGCTCATACGAGCTGACTGGTGGGGGTACCATGAGGCAGACCCCTATCGATCTGATATTGATGACCTATCCTGACAATAGGTCATCTATATAGGAAACTGGCCAACTGCTTTAATGCAAATCTACAATGGTCGTCTTCCTTGCTGTCCTGTTTGTAGAACAGTCCTGTGCAACTTCTGTTTTTTTCAGTGCAACCTTTTTGTAGAATATCTAATTGTTTAACATGTGACATTTCATCATTTATTACCCGCCATACAACAATATACGGAAGAGCAGCGATGAATAGATGAAAGTGCAGTCTGACAACAGCAGTACATAAAAAGGGAAGCGTACCTGTGAGTTAGGAATCAGCATGGTATTATTTCCTGAGAGGTGAACACGGAATGTAATTCACTGGGTTGAACCTAGACCATTAAAGGTGAGATATGATTTTTGTAAGGAACAGCGGGAGGTCTTGAAATACTTCACTGAAGAGCACATTAGATATTTTAAATTACTCATAGACACGGTAAAGAGAATTTTCAGGCAGTCTATGTATTTAAGATTATTAATGCTATTCACTTATAACATGAAAATGTATTTTCTATTATATCTCTAAGAACAATTTAAGTGAGCAACATGGGTCCTGCTCAGAAGCTCCTGCAATAGAGATCTGTGGATACAGGAGTCAACGCGTCATGATATTTACTATAGGTAAATCCCAGAAATAAAATGTTTCTGTTTACAGTCACGTTATTCTTTTTCTTTCAAAGTCTGCCCAAGCTGAGTGGCGGAACTATGGTGGTCTCAACGGTTGAATTTGTGACTGGTCCCCATCCTCCATTGGGTCCATCGATACTCCTTGATATAACACACCCTCAGAACTTGGCACACAAGGCCAGTGGTAGGACGATGTTTCTGGCATCACATACAGTACAATGCCCTGATGTTGGTTGGTATCAGGATCTTGAGTGTTTTTATTTTTTTTACTCGTCTGATTCATTTTAGCCTCTGTTGTGTCTGGGGTCTGATCTGTGCTCTAAATTAAGCATCTGGTCTGGGTGAGTTAACATCAGACCCAACACTTTGTTACACCTCCTGCTGAAACGGCTAACATAATAATGGCAGGAACAGTGCCAACACAGGCCGGAGCCACTAATGCCGGACTTAGAAATTTCTGCGCACTGTGTAGTGGCTGTGGCAGGGTACTGTATCTCAGCTCCCTGCAGTACAACAGCAATGGAAACTACACAATGGATGGAGCCTTCCATCCACTGCAGTGGCATTACTAGAAATGACTGGGCCCCACAGCAAATTTTTGAGAAGGCCCCCCCCCCCCCACCCCAGCAACCTCCTCCGCCTGTGTAACTCTCACTTCTACAGCTAGTCAAGATAGCTCTCTCAGACCAGTTCAGGCAGCCGTTCTGTCCATTTTCTACATGTTTATACTGTATGTCATGCCACTGTATTTACTGTCACAGTATATAATGTCATTGTATATTACTGTTGAGGGGGCCCTGAAAATCTTTTAGTCCTCCTCCTGGGCAGGCCCCTTCTGAGTTCAGGGTCTGTAGCGGCCACTTTCTATGCCCCTGGTCCACTGTATAGTAGCTGACAGAAACTGCTGATGGGTTGGGTGTGGGTCTCCACTGTTCTGATATTGATGACCATTCCTGAGAACAGACAAAAAACAAAGATATGCAGCACATCCTCACACAAGTGCATGTTGCCAAGGCTACAAATGCAAAATAAAAAACAATGCAATAGCAGTCTGCAAACACAGAATATAACTAATGTTTTACTCACTATATGAATAAATGAGAGGTTCTAAGCAAATATAAATTGATCAAAATCATTTGTGCCCATCCACCACGGCAAGGTGACCCCTTTTTCATGGCAATCTATGCCAAATGCTTCCTCTTCTGGTGCCAACTAGCCTCCAATTAATTTAGGGAATGCAGGTTTCATATATATACTTGACCCACTCTATATGCTACCTATCCCGGTGCAAGCGTAGATTCCTATCCAAAAGAGGTCACTTTGCCATGGTAGATGGTCACAAATGATTTTGATCAAAATATATTTGCTAAGTATAACATTAGTTCATATATTCTGTGTTTGCAATGTGCTGTTGCATTGTGTATGATTTTCTATGCTGAGAATAAGTCATCTATATCTAAGTCCTAGAAAACCCCTTTAACAACTTTTTGCAAAGCCAGAGCAGAGCTAGGAAAAAAGGATTTAATAGTTCAGCTGGAGCAGAGCTCTGGCAACAGGGTGAAGGGGGGTTCTTTAAAGGGGATCTGTCAGCAGATTTGTACCTATGAAACTGGCTAACCTGTTGCATGTGCACTTGGCAGCTGAAGGCATGGTCCCATGTTCATATGTGCGTGCAATTCTGAGAAAAATGATGTCTTAATATGTGTGCCTCTAGGCACAATGGGGGTGTTGCCATTGCACTAGAGGATCAGCTTTCTCTACAACTTCTGCGCCATCTGCATTTTGATTGACTGGTCCAGTCAGGGTAAGCATGGTCACCCGTAGCCCTGTCAGTCAAAGTTGGGAGGGCATGGCAGTTGCAGAAAGAGCTGAGCCTCTAGGTGTAATAAGAATGTCCCCATTGCTCCTTGAGTCTCATTTGCATATATTAAAGCATAATTTTTTTCAGCAATGGGGAAGCATATGAAAATGGGACCAAGATAGATGCTTTCAGCTGCCAAGTGCATATGCAACAGGTCAGCCAGTTTCATAGCTTCAAATCTGCTGACAGATGCCCTTTAACTACTTATATTTCAGTGCAATAAAATGGAATGGAGGGGCACTCAAAATAGAGGGTGAGCCGTTGTCAGCACTTAACCTACTTATATTTCAGGCTTGGTCTTTTTAGCATTCCAAGCTTTCAAACAAGACTAGAATCACAGAAAACCACATCAGGAGATATAGTTGTCGATGTCGGGTCAGGAGTGAAAGCAGTGAAACCTTTCAGATGCTGCCAACCTGATTGAACAGCTATATCTTCCAATACAGTGGAGATAATGCTGTGCTTCTGGTCTTATTGGAAAGTTTTGAACATTTCAAACAAGAACAGGCCCATATCTGTAGCCACTTTTAATCCAAAATTATGAGGGGTTAACGCAAACCTCCCCTCTTAAGTAAGCCTGCCCGGCCACTACACGTTGAATGGAGCTGTGTTTAATTCAAAGTGTTAGTTCCAGCACTAGGGCCTACTGGGAACAGCTGATTAGGTGTGAGGTGTATTAAATCCTTTTAGGAAGAAATGTGGATCTCAGAGATCAGTTGGATTCTAAACCAAGTCTGCGCAGGCTTCTCAGGGCTGCTTGCTCAGTAAGGTCTTTTTAGATATATCATTGTGATGGTGTTTTACTAATTGCTTACATAGAAGGTAGTTCCTTTGGAACATGAACAGACAATTAGGGAACAAATTAGACACTTTGTGCAAAGATAATTATTATTTTTTATCATCCAACATAAGAAGAACAATACTAAAGAACTGAAGAGCAGAAGCATTTATCTACAATCAGACTGAAAAATGCAAGTTTTTTTTTTTTTTTCATTCTGCTGTTGAAGTATCCCGGGACCCATCCTAACTTATTTTCCTTCCCAAAGCATTGTGAGTGAAGTTAATTAGTTACAATATCTTCTAATTGCTATAACAGAAAGAGGTATTGCCATCTTAAGTGATGTATGGCATATCACTAGGTTGTGTTATCTCTTTCTGGTGTGTGTGAATCACTAGGTTCAGTGCTGCAGCATCTTCTTCATGGTGAAGAGCAGTACTGCCCTTAGATATACAACATAGCCTATTTACTTGAATGGAGCTAAGTTCAGGTCCATGCAGAAGGTGAATGGGACCCAATATGTGCAGGGGCTACTCCCTTTTGCTGTTATGACCTGGGATCTGGGTTGCCAACCGTCCAGAAATTTCTGGACAGTTGGTAAAAATAAGCAACTTTTTTCCAGTTTCTATAAATAAAAATAGAAGTGTCTGTGAATTTTTTTGAGGCTGGTAGTACCTGACTAGATGATTTTGGTGGTAATTCTCATCATTTTACAGCTCACAGTAAATGCTGGTAATGAATTTGTATCAGTATATTGAACTATAAACATGTATTACTTATATTCTTTATCATTCATTATGGTTTTTAAACTTGTCCATAAAAAATGTTGGCTGTTCATGATTTTGGGATAAGTTTTCCAGAAAAAAGGTTGGCAACCCTGCTTGTGATTACAGAGGTTGGTCCCCACGATCATGAAATGATGGCATATCCCATTGATATCCCATTGCTTCTTAAGGAAGTTCTCTGCTTTGGGGAAACCACTACTTGCTAAAAGGGTCCCTTGTCAATAAACAGATCACAAAACTCAGACATAAACTACTTTGGTCTATGATATGGACCAAACAAGCCCACTAAAGTCTATGGGTCTCTGAAAACCTCCGACAGAACACGGATGGCATCCATGTTCTGTTAGTGGTTTTCATGGACTATTGGTAGGAGATTCTCTGGAAATCCCTTTTTCAGCCTAGTAGTTCAAGTAGAATACGGATGACACACAGAGGGAAAAAAATGGACACAAAGAACCCTTCACGTTCACAGTTCAATGTAAACGTGTGGGGCAGCACTACCTTGACTTCATGTCTTGTAGTACCTCAGTTGGCGGTGCCCGCAATGTTGGATCCTGGCCTGTTAATGCAGTAGTATATATATAAAACCGCGGCACTCACGTAGCTATAAAGTCTTCTTTATTTCTCCCAAGATGCGGCGTTTCGACTTAACACAAGTCTTTTTTTCACGTTCACATTCAGGGTTGAAACACTGACCATCTTGCCTCTGGAATCATCACTGACATAGACATGTGAAAAAAGCTTTAGTGTGGAATTCCCTGCAGTTCCACCACAGGGGAAATTAAGTATTGGACAGTGTCCATTTAAATCCATGGGTTCTCTGTTTAATACAAAAATGATAAGGACTCCCCTATATTAGTGCAGCATTTCCTAATAGGGTATGTGAAAATCATTTCACAATGCTGTCATGGTCATCATGCCTGCACAACAGGAGCGTCTACATGGTCACCATCAGGGTATTGGCTGTGATTCACAACCACACTCTTGCCCTCAAAGCTGGGATTGGATAAAAATTAAGCCTTGTGAGGATTGTGATCAGTATTAATCATGGAGCAGGGAAAGAGAGGAGCCTCCTCTTGTCCTCTTTCCATTATCTGGCTGGGTTAAATAGTGATAGCCTTTATTCCAAACAGAAGCCCCCAGCGCTGTCCAGTATTAGTGCCTGTTAGTGCCTTGCAGTTTACAAGAACAGGCAGTAATGTAATACCATATAAATATTTGACTGTACACTATTTTTTTTAAAGTCCTAAAAGTAAAAGTTAAAATGGTGATGACCCATACGATAAATGTTTGGCATCTGGGCGTTGAAGTTAAAGGGGTTGGCCACTATCTGGTTATTGTTGACCAAAGTGTATATAAGATGTTTAAATGGCACTTACTAATATAGCCTATGTTGAAATTCCGCACCATTTTCGGTATTTTATAAGGCACACAACATCTTTTGTGATGTCCACACAGAGATCTTGTCCATAAAATGGCCGCTGATGGAGGGTCATGTGACCAGGCAAATCACCTCCATGTGATGTCTCCTCCATTCAGATACACTGCTCCACCATCTGCACTTGTTCTGTTTGGAGTTTAGTGCATGTGCAGTGTGTTTGGATGGAGGACACATCACATGGAGGTGATTTGCCTGGTCACATCAGCAGCCATTTTATGGACAAGATCTCTGTGTGGACAGCACAAAAGAAGTTCTGTATAAAATACAGAAATTGGTGCAGAATTTCAACATAGGCTATATTAGTAAGTGTCATATAAATATCTTATACACATTGGTCAACAATAACCAGAAAGTGGCCAACCCCTTTAAGGTGGCGGTCCTATCTGCTCTATAACATGCTGACTGTAGCTTATATTGCGTTAAAAATTGTATTTTACTTTACTGTCCTGGATCTTTAAATTCTACTGTGTTTAGACTTTTAGCATGGTACAGTGACCCCCTTGTTCACTACTAGAGGATTACGGCTATGGTTCACACAAGCTGTTAAACTGTTTACTGTGGTAATCTGTGCACTATGTATTCCAAAAGGCAATATAAGGTAGGGAAATAGTGAGCTGGCAGTCTTTACTTACAGTTGCCGATCCCATGTTCCCCAGGCTAGTTAGTTAAGAGTCTGCTGCTGAACAGGCAAGAGGCAAGGCCTGTTTTTTGTGTGCTGCCGCCAACTAGACCCAGGCAGAAGTTCTCCAGGGAAACGCCATTGCTAAGAGTGTAATACTGCCAAAAAAGCAATTTTGCTAAGGATCAACCTCTGAGGGGAGGAAACAATGAATTACTGCAGATGGGTGAGGGGCAAAAAGGTCGCTCTTGGACTGACAGTAAGGTAAACACACAAATATGGCAACAGACTTTACTGCACATGGAAAAGGTTAATCGCTTATGGTGCCCGCCACATTCCTGAGATGGACTGTCCATCTGATCCAGGACTGGGCACTGCAGAGAAATATTGAGAGATTTCATGTCTTTGGTCAATTTGGGGAGATAGCTAGTACCTATAGAAAGAGACTTAGGGAAGACTACCATTACAGCCCCCTCATGTATACAGCCTTTGGGAAAATCCAACTCTGTGAAATACCCGGCGAAAAAGTGCCTATTGCTTGTCCTTGTATTGCAACCCCCATCATCTATTCAGTAAAGAGAGAGTTTAGGTATTCTACCCAAGTGCCTGGTCATTGCATCCATCCTCTGCCGGTCCATCACCTGCCCTCATGCCTTGCACCCATCTACTTAACATATAGGAGGTCTTATCATTTGTGATCACTGTTATAAAAGGACAATATTTTGTATTTCATTTTCAATGGTATAGTACTGCCAAAATTAAAGACAGCCAGAAATTCTAAAAAAAATAATGCTGATTGGGCGGGCAACAGAGCTGTGACTGATAGCTGGGCCCCTGCTGTAAAAGCTGATGCTGGTGGATTAATCTCTTCTATGCCACAGTCTGAGCTGACCGCGACATAGAAGGTGTTTGCAGAGGGTACATGTCTCCATCGAGTACCCGCTCTGCAGTGACGGGGACCCAATGGCTGTGAAGGCATTGAGGCTAGCCTTCTACGGAAGCCTGTGAGACCCAGCCCCATTGATGGCAACTTATCCCGCAAAAAATGAGTCCTAACATGGAGAAAAAAAGTATGGTTGTCAGAAAAAATCTATAATGGTGAACCAGGGCAGGAAGGCGAAAACTGGCCTGGGGTAGAAGGGGTTAAATTAATAAAAAAATTTTATTAGAACTAACATAAGAATAAACAGAACTCATTTTAACCACTTCCAGACTGGACTATTTACCCTCCTTCCCGAACAGGTACAATTTTTTTTTTAAGTATATGCATTTTTAAAGCCATAAACTTTGTTTCCGTTTGGTTATGTCTTTTTTCAGTCATACGTCAGGTTTTATTTTTGGCATTTTTGTTTTAGTAATTTTAGTTTTTTTAACCAGAAAAAGGCTTTAAAAAAAAGAGGAAAATAGTCTGTTTTTAAAGTTTTTTCAAATTTTTTGTGTTAATGGTGCAGCGACCCAGGAAGATTGCAAGGGTGATAGGAGTGGTCGTGGTGGCTATGATGGTGGAAGTAGTACTTGCAGCTCACGGTGTCAATCTCTCCTTTAGCTTTCCTTGGAGCCCTGCAGTGAATGGAGAGTGCAGACTTTCTTCCCTTAGGGCATACCCTGGACCTTTGGGGTCTCCTACATAATGTTAGGTGGGGTGCCCTTGATGGGAGTTTGGTAGGGTGCAATGCAAGAGTACAAAAGAAGATGCCGGTGGATGATGGAGGTAATAACCAGGCCCAGTTTGATTGTAATAAAGTATTTCTTTATTAAATTGATGAAGGGAGTAGTAGTATGTATTGCATCAAAGGGCACAGTCTTAAGGTATTTCACAGTGCTTACTTTGCCCAACGTGTATAGGCAACAACAATGATGCTGGTAATGGTCTCTCGGTCTTTCTGAATACAGCGATCCTTAGGAGAAACCACAGGCATGTTACTCCATTCTCATTAACCTTATGTAATTCCCGAAATGAGGGGTTCACTGTTACTAACAGGGGCATTTTTGGGGAGCATTATGTTTATTGGGGGGCACTATAACTAATGACAGCACTCTGGAAGAGAGTTTCTATGGGGGGGAGGGGGGACTATCTGTATGCTACTGTTATTTCTGCAGTATAGTATTTGGGTGTAAGTGGACACCAGGGTGAGGAGGATGATAGAAAAGTGAGGAACCTAGTTAGTTACTATGTCATGAGTAAGGATGCACTGTAGTCATCCAAAACGCGTAGAATGTATCTGCCTTGCCATGCTTTTAATGGATTAAAATAAAGATTGGAATATTATGGAAGAAGTGCCGGATTTGGAAACTCCCTTTGGCGGGATTACTGCAGCTAGAACAGACACTGCTGTGCACCGTCTTGGATGGGGGTGGTAACACACGGACTGAAAGTGGTGAGCTGAACTGGTCTTCCTATTTATTTATATGTTTGTCAGTGTCCATCCAGGAAGTCAAATATCTCTTTAGTTCTAGAGCTTGTGTGTAGGGGTGCAATTACTTAGGGAATTTGGCACAAATGCATTGGTGCTTGGACCCAGGATCTTTTGAGGGTGGTGAATGTCAGGGTCTGGTCCAGAGGTAAGTAAAATTAGGTACTTGCCTAGGGTGGAATTCAATATCAAATGTAAGGGGTAGTAATTTAATGGAAAAAAAAATGCTATGTCTGGGAGACTGGTCATAGGGTGCAACACTATAGAGAAGCACTTAATAGTTGTAGAGAGGCAACTGTAAAACAAGAATATCCTGTAACTTGTACCCATACCATATTATTAATGGGAGCTACATTACAATACCGCCCCCAAAACTAGGGTAGATGCCACCAAACTCATCCATCCTGTGAGTAATGAGCACCTCACTGCAGTGAAGACTGTAAATGGGCCCATGAAGATCTCTGCTCATTCTGTAGGAAAAGTTGTATGTCAACAGATTCAGGAGCATACGACCAGGGGTTCATTGTGATGACTGTAATCAGGATACCTGTACACCTCCCCCAGACCCATGCTATGTCTTGTTGTATATGAACCCTAGATTAACCTCTTTTCTGCTTTGTCCCCACTGTGAGGCATACCCAGTTTTTTATTTCACCCTACCCCATTTCCCGTCTGAAAAACACTAGGAGCACCTAAGTTCTGGGATCAGCCATGTTTCTTAGTCATGGGAAACGGGGAGGCTATAGTTCACATTGTGCCATCCAGTAGGTTCTTTCTCTGGATATCATTGGGATCCATCAGAAGTTACATTACACTCACACAACAGAACTTCTGGATACTGAACTGCAAATTTACAATTGTCTTGCCTTGATAAGAAAATGTTGTGTCTGCTCCTCCAAAGATTACAAGTCATTACTGTTCTTCTTGATGGTGAATGGAAGTGAAAGGTCTCCAAAGGTGAGGGTGTTTTTAGGTAGACAGATTGATTCAATCTGTTTGCAGTCAATAGAATTCAAGTTTTATGTGAGGGCCTTAGGACAGAAGAAGGTTTAGGTAAATTAGGAAGATGGGCATTGATGAGCAGCAATTAGATTTAAGCACATGCACTGTAATTGCCTTCAGGACAGTTGTGTCCTTGTGTCTACTACTCTGGGTGTTAACCCTTTTAATGACCAGGCCTGAAAAGGCTCTAATGACCAGGCACTTTTTAGTGATTTAGCGCCTGGGATGGTTTAATTATTTCAAGCTTATTTATTTGGTGACATTTATAATGTTACACTCAGGGCTTTTTTATTTTGGGTTTTTTATACAATTTGTTTGGTCTTTTTTATTCTATCTGGGGGAAACTGCAAAAAAATGTTTTGTTTTTTTTAAATACAGCACCTTATTTTTCAAATATGCATACTGGCACCAAAATAAATTATCATGGGGAGTTCCCTATTTAGTGTCATTCATTTTGATATGTCATATGTTTAGTTGCACATAAACGGGACCATAATAGCGATGGTTTCGGTTGGTGTGGGCATTTTTTTTATATATATCTTTTTCTTTATTTATGACACATAATATATCCCTCAAGAGGTCATTAAAAGACCTCTGAGGGACAGTGATACTTTTTCTGTTTGTAAATTTGTAATTTTTTTTTAAGGTGCCCCAGTTACAGGGGAAAACAGCCCACTTGTCCTAGGGATCCCTGGCTGTCATTGAACTGTAGGGACCGAATTTACTCCAGCTAGATTGCAGGAGCAGGAACTTTAATCCCGTGCTCTACATGTAAAGCTCTCCACATTATATCCCTGGCTCAAGTGCTGTACATATACAGAGCCTAATCGTTAAAGGTGTCTGTCTCCTAAATGATGTGAAGAATACATTATACAAGGGGGATTCGGGAGAAGGAGACAATAGTGAACACTGACATAATTTAATCTGGGTGGAGACACTCTTAATTTGATAGGTTCTGAGTCTGACAAGTCTTAGATAGGGACTCCTATTTACATCTGTCAGTCAAATGACATCACTTTCTGTTTCTTGTGTCCTCACAAGAACTACAGAAAGTGCCATCACAAACACTATTTCACATATGGACCTGGCAAAGAGCAAAGCTGGGAGGCAGTTTAAGTGAAATAAAATGAACCTGGCCTGACCTAAAATGCATGCCAAATAACCACATCACAAACCGCAGAAAACCTGGTAAAACTGACTGTGGTTTTAAACACCTTTTTAATGCAATTTTGACAGTGTGGTTAAAAACATCTAATCTAAATATACCCTTATACAGTTTTAGGCACCTTGCACACGGCCGTATGTCCTCCGAGACATACGGTCCGTGAGTGGGCCATATGCCCCGGAGCGGCATACATCATGCGCATGGGAGTGCACAGCATCATAGGTTACTATGATTCTGTGCGCATCAGGCCACCCGCGGGACTATTGTCCTGCACTCATAAGATCAGTAACCTATGATGCTGTGTGCTCCCCTGCACACGATCAATGCCGCTCCGGGACATATGGCCCACTCACGGACCGTATGTCTCGGAGGGCATACAGTCGTGTGCAAGGGGCCTTACTAGGAGCTTTACTATTTTTGTGTCAGTGTTCAAATTATGGAATGGTCTTCTATCGGACAGGCATAGAAATCTTCTCTGCTAGTTGACAATATATATGGGTCATATACTGGCTTCACCTTTCTCCATATCTGACTGCTCCTATGTCTCCTTATCACTTACTGTTGTTAACTGCAGCACCGGGGGATTTAACCCTTACACTGCATTCCTGAAGAGATTACTGTTACATTAGCTGTGCGTAAGCAGTGTGAAGGTTAAACCTCCTGACTTGTAGCAACAGTAAACAATAGTTAAGGTGAAAAAATCAACATAAGTCATTAGTTTTCTCTGCAAAGTGCCATTCGCACCTTCCTGACATCATATGCATTTGCCCTGATGTGACTTGTTGTAAATAAGGGCCTGCCTATATATAGTGTCATGCTCTGTGCCCTCTATAAATAGTGCCCCATGCTGTGTGCTTCCCTGTAGATACTGCCCACACTTTTCTGCCACATTCTTTGTGCCTCCAAACTGTAAACATACCTGTCCCGGATCTCTTGTTGTCATCCAGCAATGCAGGCCTGATCTTTTCTGTCCAGACCTGCTCCTGCAGAATGTTACAGGCTACTCAATAACATCATTGCACCACCTGCATCACAAAAAAATCACCAAATTGTGAGGCACAGAACTAATGAATATCTTACCTGCGCTACGGCCTCTTCCAGATGTGTGCTGTCCATGGTTTGCACAGATCACTCACAAATCTATTGACTTTAATGTGTCTATTAATTCGTCTGTGGTTTTCTAAGGACTGTGAGTCCATGGTGACACCACGGAAGCATGCCCTATTTTCATCTGTGATTATGAATCCCTCACACACATCATAGTTTATGGGTCTGTGAAAACCACAGACACAACATGGATGCCATGCATGTTTGGTTGGGGTTTTGACGGATTGTTGCTAGAAAATGCTAGGAAAACCAGCAGAGTCCATGGAATACGGATGACACACACAGGGCAAAAACGGATACACGGACAAAACATGGATTCTTCTCGGACATCTTTACAGATGAACCACATTCTGCAGTGTAAAAGAGGCCCTATAATGAGTCAACTGTTCATCCAGGTTAACTGAGGTGGTGATGCACATCAGTTAGCTGTCAGACAAATACTCATTTTACCTTTCCATACACACTGCCAGACACTGTGGCTTATCCCCTTTGAGAACAAAAGGATCAGGGATGTTGAAATATAACTGCTTTAGGAGGAGGGTCAGGACAACCCTATACACATTACATGGATGGTTAGTCTGGCCAAAACTGACTTGTTTATACGACATTCATCTATTGTGAATGGGAACCTTATGCTGCTTCTCTCCAGCTGCAGATCTGTGGCTGAAACTGCTCCTTCCACCTTCTTCCACATCCTCAGCCAATTCCCCTCCTCCACCCACCAAGGCCTGACCATTGAGATGCCACAATGGGCTGAGAGTTCCTAATACCTATCAGTTAGCTGGTGCACTATTGCCATCAAGCATTATAAGTCACACAGATCCTTTATGCAGCAGTAAAGCAGGTCCATATCAATAATATGCTTCCAGCGGATGACAATCCCCATTTGGAGATTACTGTGGAACTAATCACTTAGCATTAGTGTCTATTATTTCTTATGACACAAATAACATATTAGCCCTTATTGATTATATGTCCTGTGGGTATAATGATAAGAAAAAGATTATAATGTAATTAAAAATGGACAATGGACCCTCTGGAACAGTTCCTATGGTGGATCCAGGAAAACCAAGTCTGTTACTTGTAACACCCTGGAAAACTTTACCTAGATCCAGTTATAACAGTCAGCGTATACAATTTGTTTAGCCACGGCACTTCCGCCACTTCTTGGCTGTAGGGTGCACGTCAGGGGTTGTATCCCGCTCCACCTCAGGGTACTTGTACATATAACAGAAAATTCAGACGGCACTCCAAAAGTATTTCAATGCAATTTAGTTTTATTCATGGTATTGCCGGACTTATTTTACAGGCAACGTTTCGGGCATATTATGAATTGCCCTTCATCAGGCTTGTATGGCAGCACTTTCTGTATGAACGCCGGTGCAGCGTGAATTGTCCCTACCCTGTGAGTTTTTCCTACCGCCGAACTGAGCATGCTCAGTGGAAGTGAAGCCCCGCCCACAGCCTATTCTCCCTTTTCTTTACTATCTAGTTCATTCTTTACCATCAATGGCGGCATGGAGTTAGTTTTTATAAGAGCCGAGCGCAGCGAGGCCGAGCCCGATGCGTGGCGAGCGAAGCGAGCCTGCGAGGGTACAACTTAATGTAGATTTGAGGTTTTTACTAAAGGGAGAATTAGGCTGTGGGCGGGGACTTTACTTGTACTGAGCATGCTCAGTTGGTGGGGTAGGGAAAACTCACAGGGTAGGGACAATTCACGCTGCACCGGCGTTCATACAGAAAGTGCTGCCATACAAGCCTGATGAAGGGCAATTCATAATATGCCCGAAACGTTTCCTGTAAAATAAGTCCGGCAATACCATGAATAAAACTAAATTGCATTGAAATACTTTTGGAGTGCCGTCTGAATTTTCTGTTACAGTTATAACAGTCAGGTTCTAGATATACACAAGTGGATAAAATTGTTGGTTAAAAAAAGAAAAACCCACAATCATCACTGAAATAACCTGGAACTCACAAAAGTAATAATAAACTAAAATCTACTAAAATTTAGCTAATTGAATTGCGATTCAAAAGAATAATAATAAAAAAAAAAAAACAAATGAAACAGGCCTGGACAAGAATGATGGTACCCCTAGAAAAGATTAGAAAGAAAATTATAGACAAACATTTTAAAGGTAAAGGCTATAAGACCATCTCCAAACAGCCTGATGTTCCTGATGTTACTACAGTTGCACATATTATTCAGAAGTTTAAGGTCTACAGGACAGTAGCCAACCTCCCAAGACATGGCCGCAAGAGAAAAATTGATTAAAAATTATAGAGACAGATGATACGAGTGGTAACCAAAGAGCCCAGAACAACTTCCAAAGAGATTAAAGGTGAACTGCAAAATCAAGGTACATTAATGTCTGATCGCAGCATCTGTTCGCTGTCTTAGCCAAAGTGAACTTAATGGAAGACATCCGAGAAGGAAACCACTGTTGAAAGCAAATCATAAAAAACAAGACTGCAATTTGCCAAAACGCACATTGATAAGCCCCAAAGCTTCTGGGAGAATGTCCTTTGGACAGATGAGACAAAACTGGAGCTTTTTGGCAATTCACATCAGCTCTACGTTCACAGATGCAAAAATGAAGCAAACAAAGAAAAGAACATCATACATAATGTGGAGGAGGCTTGATTATGTTTTGGTGCAGCTTTGCTGCATCTGGCACAGTGTCTCTTGAATCTGTGCAGGGTACAATGACTTCTCAAGAGTATCGAAGCATTCTGAAGCAAAATGTGCTGCCCAGTGTCAGAAAGCACGGTCTCAGTCATAGGTCATGGGTCGTCCAACAGGATAATGACCCAAAATACACATCTAAAAACATCCAAGAATGGATAAGAGCAAAGCATTGGACTATTGTGAAGTGGCCTTCTATGAGCCCTGATCTAAATCCTATTGAACATCTGTGGAAGGAACTGAAACATGCAGTCTGGAGAAGGCACCCTTCAAACCTGAGACAGCTGGAGCAGGTTACTTATGAGGAGTGGGCCAAAATACCTGTGGACAGGTGCAGAAGACTTATTGAGAGTTACAGAAATCGCCTGATCACAGTGATTGCCTCAAACGGCTGGGCAATAAAATGTTAAGTATACCATCATTTTTGCCCAGGCCAGTTTTATTAATCAGATTTTTTAAATTATTCAGTTGAACCACAATTCAAAAACAATATCTAATTTTCATTAGTTGATTTTCAGTAAATTTTTATTTATTACTTTTGTCAGCTTCAAGTTATTTAGTGACCACTGTGGGTTTTTCTTTCTTTGACAGAATGGTACCAATAATTTTGTCCATGTGTAAATATTCAGTTCTAGTGAGGTGAAGAAACTTTTCAGTGAACTTTTCAGAGCGAGCACATGTTCCTATAATACTGTGAATTTTTCTTAGTAATCTACACCATGATTCTTTGAAGATGAAATGCACAAACTTATTAAGCATAGCAAATTATGAAACTACTATTAAAACTGCTGGAGAAAGTATTACACAGTCGAGCGCTTTCACTTTATTGCAAATTATGTCGCTAAGTGGGGCATCATCTTTAAGATGTACACGATAAAGATAATTAACATTCGGAGAGGATTGCGGCTGTGACTGTGTGTTTACTGAACTCATCTCTCGCCGCCCTCATTCCTGTTCCATCTCAGTCACATAAACATTTGTCAATCAAACCTAAGGCTCTACTCTCCAGTGCTCCCAGATCTGAATATTCAGCAATGGTACATGGCGCTGGAAGAAGCATCCAGATACTCGGATTAGTCACAGTAGATGTTCATCAAGAGTTCACAATAAAATATACGTTGTTACGGAATACAAACCAGGAGGCTTCCTCCTGCAAGTTGAATAGAGAGGTTTGATGTATTCTGTACCTCTTATATAATCTTTGCCATCACAAATTATATTTCACATCCTACAGACAATCAAGCATGTAAAATAGATATAGGCCTGGACTGGCAATCTGGTTTTCTAGGGCAGATTCCTGATGGGTCACCTGGTCTTTTTTGTCAAAAAGCAGTATTGGCATGATTTTTACATAGCATCAAAAACACTGGAATTTTACGATGGCTCATGCAGAAATCATTCCAATTTATATTTTAGCAAACTGTTTTTCTGTTATTTTGGGCAAATTGTAGCAGAATCTCAAAATGTCCAGGAGTCAGGACTTTTGGTGACATACTAGTCATATACATAGGTAACTATGTTGAGCAGTATCTGAGAAAGGGAGGGGGGGGATTTGGAACAATTTATGAGAAAGTTGTGGTGTGGTCACCATGGGGAACAATAAGTAGGAAAGCTAAGGGACAACTCAGAGAACAGTATATGGGAAAGGTGCGAGTTCACCATGGAAAGTAGTTTGTGAGTTGGGGGTGGACCATAGGGAGCACTATGTGAGAAAGTGGGGAACACCTTGGAGAATGTGATGTCAGCAAAAGAGGTGAGTCACCATGAGGAGCATTATGGGGGCCAATGGGGAGCATTATGTGAAAAGGTGACTATGGGAAGCAGTGTGAAAAATGGGATGTATCATGAGGAGCAGCATGTGACACGGGTGGGGGGACCATTGAGAAAAGTATGTGAAAAAGAGAGGGACCATGGGATGCACTCTGTGGGAGGGAGGTATGGGGAGCAGTGAGTGTGAGAAAGAGGGCTGCATATGGAGCTGTCTGTGTGAGAGAGGGGCAAGTCTTTATTGTTGATGTGTGTGGGAGTAATGTTTGTTGTTTGTGTTTATGAAGTGTCGTATATGTAGTGTCTTTATGTGACTGGCAAATAGTGGAGTCTATGATTAGATTTTTCAGGCACCGCTTTCAGTGATATGAGTGGGGTTTGGGTACCAGGCTGCTTTTTAGTAAATGGATGCGAAGGAAAGAAGTCCTTCTATGTGACTAATTGCAGGGAGACCTAAGGGAAAGATGTTGAAGATGCTTCAGATGCCCAGTTGTCAGAAAAAGTAACCTCATCAGAGCTAATGTTGGTGACAATGGCAGGTCTACCCTATTTTCAAGCACAAATGTTATATCTACTGTAATATGAAACTAGTAAAGGAAAATTAAAGTACCAAAGAAGCCAAAACTCACCAAACTAGGATTTGAGTAGGTTGGCAAAATTTTGTGTGAGACCATTTCACCGGCACCTCAAAAGGAAGAAGATAAATTTAGATGGTGTAACTATGCCCTCTAGTTCAATGCTAGAACAGTCTGAACCTGGAAACCATTCATTTTAATGCAATAAAGCAGAAAACTGGTTTGATTGCATTGAGAAATACATTTTTTCCCCAGTGTACAGATGTAAACACCTTATTTTAAGTGGCTTAATGCACTAATGCACTAAACCAAAACCACCTTACAGTAATACAATAAATTGCATTAAAGTTACCAGCTAGCTTCAAAATTATGCTGGCCAAATCTGTATATGAATATAGTTGGGCTGGTAACGCCCTGATAATACACAGTCATTGGACATACTGCCGGTTGGGTAATAATGTGACAATATAAAGGATTATTTTCATGACAGAATCCATCTTCCATTGATTCTAAAATCCACTAAATGCATAAACTTGTTCTGTTTTTAGTATCTTGAAATACAGTTTTATTAATGACTTGTGCTATGATATGGCGCTGACCTTTGTCAGATAGATAAAACTAGTGGCAGGAGTTGGAAGGATTGATTATATTTTTACTGTGTGAGCTTCATGCAAAACAATTTGTAGACATTTCAGAAACTGCTTGACTTTAATAATTAAATCTGATGATTCACTGAACCTGCAAGGTTGGCCCAGCAGAGTTCCAGAAAATCCTCTGGTGGGTTCAGGCTCTGGATGAACTACAGTCGCATGAAAAAGTTTGGGCACCCCGGTCAAAATTGCTGTTATTACTGTGACTGTGAACAGTTAAGCAAATTGAACCACACCTATCTCAAGAACGCAGCCCACAAAGTGAAGGAGGGCAGACAGCGCTATTTCCTTCAGCCCCACAGAAGTGGATACAGTGGTGGCCGCACTTTCCTTGTGTACTTCCCATTCATTACTTTGGGACTTACCATAGGAGTAAATGGAGAAATGCTGCGTTCGTTGTCCACTCATCTTCACTTTGCGGTCTTCCTTCTAGAGAGATGTGGGGGTCCCAGAGGTAGGCATATCCTAGTGATATGACCCCAATGTATGAGATGTGCCAACTCCTTTAAGAATGGGAAGAAATAATTGAGGAGCTAAAAATCCAAAGATTCATAGTGATCCTTACAGTAACTGTAAATCCTGCATAATTTTGGACAATTCTGGTCCTTATTACTATTAAATAGAAATTGTAGCTGGATGGGAATACATGGAGCACAGTCTACAAAAGGCCAGGTGCCAATTATAACTTGCGTGAAAGAAGATTGGAATTCTGGGTATTTTTAATGGGGTCGTCTGATTACAACAACAAAAAAAACCTTTTATATAAGAGCTGCCATAGCGATCAGCTGGTCGGACTCTCAACAGTCACGGCAAACAGCTTATTTTGGCCAGGGCATGCCCATGTCAGCTTGAAATGGGGTCAGACCTTACATATTTGTTTGGGCCCTGAATGGTATATAAGGCTTGCCACTCTAGGATGATGGAAGGAATCAGGCGGACATACAGTTCCTTGATAAAGTATTCAAACCCCTTGAACTTTTCACTTTACACTCACAAACTTAAATTTATTTTATTGGGATTTTATGTGATAGACCAACACTTAGTAGCAAGTATGTGTAAAGTGAAAAGAAATTGATACTTGGTTTTCAAAATTTTTAATAAATAAAAATCTGAAAAGTGTGGTATGCATCTGTATTCAGCCCCCTGTACTCTGATATCCCTAAATAAAATCTAGTGTGACCAATTGCCTTCAGAAGTCCCCAAATTAGTAAATAATGTCAACCTGTGTGTAATTTATTCTTAAGATAACGATAGCTGTTCTGCGAAGGCCTCAAAGATTTGTTGGAGAACATTAGTGATAAAACAGCATCGTGAAAACTAAGGAACACATAAGACAGGTCCGGGATAAAATTGTAGAGAAGTATAAAGCAGGGTTAAAAAATATCCCAAGCTCTGACAATCTCATAGAGGGCTGTTAAATCCATCATCTGGAAATAGAAGGAGTATGGCACAACTGCAAACCTACCAAGACATGGCCATCCACCTAAACTGAATGCCCAGACACTAATTAGAGAAGCAGCCAAGAAGCCTATGGTCACTCTGGAGATGCTGCAGATGTCCAAAGCTCAGATGGGAGAATCTGTTCACAGGACAACTATTAGTTGTGCGCTCCACAAATGTGGCCTTTATGGAAGAGTGGCAAGAAGAAAGACATTTTTGAAAGCAAGCCAGCTATGTGTGGCAGAAAACTAACCCTGCACATCTCCCTGAACACACCATCCCCACCATGAAACAAGGTGGTAGCAGCATCATGCTGTGGGGTGGTTTTTCTTCAGCAAGGACAAGGAAGCTGGTCAGAGTTAATGGGAAAATGGATGGAGCAAAATACAGGGCAATCCTGGAGGAAAACTTGTTAGAGACTGGGACGGAGGTTCACCTTACAGCAGGACTACAACCCTAAACATACAACCAGAGTTACAATAGAATGGTTTAGATCAAAGCATATTTATTTGTTAGAATGGCCCAGTCAAAGTCCAGACCTAAATGCAATTCAGAATATGTGGCAAGATTTGAAAAATGGTGTTCACAGATGCTCTCCATCCAATCTGACTGAGCTTGAGCTATTTTGCAAAGAAGAATGGACAAAAATTTCAGCCTCTAGATGTGCAAAACTGGTATACACATACTTCAAAAGACTTGCAATTTTAATTGCAGTGAAAGGTGGTCCTACAAAGTATTGACTCAGTTGTGCTGAATACAAATGCACTCCACACTTTGCAGATTTTGATTTATTAAAAATGTTGAAAACAATGTATCATTTTGTATCGTTCAGATGTTGCACTACTATATCAAGCTGTGATTATACCGGGGGTCTCTCTGGTTGTACAACTACAGTAATCCAGAGAGATCCCCGGCATAATCACAGCTTGATATAGTAGCGCAACATCTAAACGTGATATAAAGATCCAAAGTATACCAACTAACGACTCTACCGCTGGACAGTTTCCGCCCTTCTGCCCAGGCCATTTTTGCAAATCTGACATGAATCTTTATGTGGTAATAGCTTTGGAACACTTTTATTTATCCAAGCCATTCTGAGATTGTTTTCTCGTGACACATTGTAGTTTATGATAGTCATAAATTGAGTCAATATATTTCACCTTTATTTATGAGAAAATCCCAAATTTACCCAAAATTTTGAAAAATTTGCAATTTTCAAAATTTCAATTTCTATGCTTTTAAAACAGAAAGTGATAACTCATAAAATATTTATTACTTAATATTCCCCATAAGTCTACTTTATGTTGGCATCATTTTGTAAATGTAATTTTATTTTCTTAGGACCTTTGAAGACTTAGAATTTTAGAAGCAATTCTAAAAAATTTTAAGAAACTTTCCAAAACCCACTTTTTAAGGACCAGTTCAGTTTTGAAGTCACTTTGTGGGGCTTACATAGTGGAAACCCCCCATAAATGACCCTATTGTAGAAACTACACCCCTTAAGTTACTCAAAACTAATTTTACAAACTTTGTTAACCTTACATTTCTAAATGTCACTTTTTTGGCCGATTTGCCATTTTAATCCATTTTTTTCTTTAACCTCTTGCCGACCGCCTCACGCAGGATTGCGTCCTGCGGGCGGTCGGTCTGTTCCTCCTTGACGCGCCCGCGCGTCATCTCGCGAGAGGCGAGATTTCCTGTGAACGCGCGTGCGCGCGTTCACAGGATCACGTCGGGGACAAGGTAAGCTACAGCCTACCAGCGCTGATCGTGCGCTGGCAGGCTGTAGAAGTTAAAAAAATGGCATATCAGACGCTGTTTTGTTAACAGCGTCTGATATGCTTGCTGATCGTTCCTTTGGTGGTCCCTTTTGCTTGGGACCACCAAAGAAACTTTATAAGTGCACCAAAACACCACACAGACCCCCCACCCATCCACCCCACCCCCCACCCCCGTCACTGATTAACCCCTGATTAACCCCTGATTAACCCCCGATCACCCCATGTCACCCCCTGACACTAATTACCCCACTGTAAGGCTCATTCAGACGTCCGTATGTGTTTTGCGGATCCATGGATCCACGGATCCATAAAACACGGACACCAGCAATGTGCTTTCCGCATTTTGCGGATCCGCACATTGCCAGAACTATATAGAAAATGCCTTTTCTTGTCCGCAGTGCGGACAAGAATAGGACATGCTCTATCTTTTGCGGAGCTGCGGTCGGATGCTTGGGGGCCGAAACCCGGAAGTTTGCGGCCGCAGCTCCGCAAATGCTGATGCGGCGGCGCATAGTGTGCTCTCCGCATCACCGCCAGCCCCATTCACACTGAATGGGTCCGCATCTATTCCGCAGAATTGCGGAATAGATGCGGACATTTTTGCGGACGTGTGAATGGGGCCTTACTACATTTTTTGCACATTTTTGGCAGAGATTTATTCATCCACATTGATCGATGCGAATGAGGAAATCTGTGCCGTTTTGTTTTTTTGCACATTTTTGGCAGAGATTTTTTCATCCACATTGATCGATGCGAATGAGGAAATCTGTGCCGTTCATTTTTTTTCTTTTCAGCGCAGAGACTGAACGGGAAAAAATCTCATTACCCGTATGCTCAATATAACGGAGAATCGCAGAAACTCCTAATGCTGGCCATACGTGTAATGATTGCAGGAGACCCTAAAATGCCAGGGCAGTACAAACACCTTACATGTGACCCCATTTTAGAAAGAAGACACCCCAAGGTATTCCGTGAGGGGTATGGTGAGTTCATGCAAAATTTTATTTTTGTCACAAGTTAGTGAAATATGAGACTGTAAAAAAAAAAAATCAATTTCCGCTAACTTGTGCCAAATTTTTTTTTTTCTGTGAACTCGCCATGCCCCTCACAGAATACCTTGGGGTGTCTTCTTTCCACAATGGGGTCACTTGTGGGGTATTTATACTGCCCTGGCATTTTAGGGGTCCTAAAGCGTGAGAATCCAAATGCGTAAAAATGGCCTGTGAAATCCTACAGGTACTCATTGGTTTTAGGGCCCCTTTGCGCATCTTGGCTGCAAAAAAGTGTCACACATGTGGTATCGCCGTACTCAGGAGAAGTAGGGCAATGGGTTTTGGGGTGTATTTTTACATATACCCATGCTGCGTGTGAGAAATATCACTGTAAACGACAACTTTTTACATTTTTTTATTCAAAGTTGTCAATTTACAGAGATATTTCTCACACAAAGTATGGGTAAATGTAAAAATACACCCCAAAACACATCGCCCTACTTCTCCTGAGTACGGCGATACCACATGAGTGACACTTTTTTGCAGCCCGAGTGCGCAAAGGGGCCCAAATTCCAACGAGTACCTTTAGGTTTTATATGGCTGCTCACAATTTAGCCCCACCTAAAATGCCAGAACAGTACAAACACCCCACAAATGACCCCATTTTGGAAAGAAGACACCCCAAGGTATTCGCTGAGGGGCATAGTGAGTCCATGAAAAATTTAACTTTTTGTCAAAAGTTAGCAGAAAGGTAGACTTTATGAGAAAAACAATAAAAATCAATTTCCGCTAACTTGTGCCAAAAAAAAATCTTCTATGAACTCGCCATGCCCCTCACAGAATACCTTGGGGTGTCTTCTTTCCAAAATGGGGTCACATGTGGGTATTTATACTGCCCTGGCATTTTAGGGGCCCTAAAGCGTGAGAAGAAAAATGCGTAAAAATGCCCTCCTAAAAGGTACTCATTGGTTTTAGGGCCCCTTTGCGCATCTTGGCTGCAAAAGTGGCACACATGTGGTATCGCCGTACTCAGGAGAAGTCGGGCAATGTGTTTTGGGGTGTATTTTACATATACCCATACTTTGTGTGAGAAATATCTCTGTAAATTGACAACTTTGAATAAAAAAATTTAAAAAGTTGTCGTTTACAGCGATATTTCTCACACGCAGCATGGGTATATATAAAAATACACCCAAAACACATTGCCCTACTTCTCCTGAGTACGGCGATACCGCATGTGTGGCACTTTTTTGCAGCCAAGGTGCGCAAAGGGGCCCTAAAACCAATGAGTACCTTTAGGATTTCACAGGCCATTTTTACGCATTTGGATTCTCACGCTTTAGGGGCCCCTAAAATGCCAGGTCAGTATAAATACCCCACATGTGACCCCATTTTGGAAAGAAGACACTCCAAGGTATTCCGTGAGGGGCATGGCGAGTTCACAGAATTTTTATTTTTTGGCACAAGTTAGCGGAAATTGATATATTTTTTTTTTATTTTGTTTTTTACAAAGTCTCATATTCCACTAACTTGTGACAAAAATAAAATTTTACATGAACTCGCCATGCCCCTCACGGAATACCTTGGGGTGTCTTCTTTCCAAAATGGGGTCACATGTGGGGTATTTATACTGTCCTGGCATTTTAGGGGCCCCTAAAGCGTGAGAAGAAGTCTGGAATCCAAATGCGTAAAAATGCCCTGTGAAATCCTAAAGGTACTCATTGGTTTAGGGCCTTTAGCACTCAGGCTGCAAAAGTGGCACACATGTGGTATCGCCGTACTCAGAGAAGTAGGGCAATGTGCTTTGGGGTGTATTTTTATATATACCTATACTGTGTGTGAAAAATATCTCTGTAAACGACAACTTTTAAAAATTTTATACAAAGTTGTCAGTTTACAGAGATATTTCTCTCACCCAACATGGGTATATGTAAAATACACCCCAAAACACATTGCCCTACTTCTCCTGAGTACGGCGATACCACATGAGTGACACTTTTTTGCAGCCTGGGTGCGCAAAGGGGCCCAAATTCCAACGAGTACCTTTAGGTTTTACATGGCGGCTCACAATTTAGCCCCGCCCAAAATGCCAGAACAGTACAAACACCCCACAAATGACCCCATTTCGGAAAGTAGACACCCCAAGGTATTCACTGAGGGGCATAGTGAGTCCGTCTGAGATTTCTTTTTTTTTTGCCAGAAGTTAGCAGAAATTGAAACTTTTTTTTTTTTTTTTTTCTCAGAAAGTGTCATTTTCCGCTAACTTGTGAAAAAAAAAAAATGAAATGATACATGAACTCACCATGCCCCTCCACGAATACTTTGGGGTGTCTTCTTTCTAAAATGGTTTGATTTGGGGGGTATTTATACTTTCCTGACATTCTAGCACCTGAAGAAACATGACAGGTGCTCAGAAAGTCAGAGCTGCTTCAAAATGCCGAAATTCACTTTTTTGCACCATAGTTTGTAAACGCTATAACTTTTACCCAAACCAATAAATATACACTTATTGGACTTTTTTTATCAAAGACATGTAGAACAATAAATTTAAAGAAAAATTTATATAGAAATGTAGTTTTTTTTTTTAAATTTTACAACAGAAAGTGAAAAATGTCATTTTTTTGCAAAAATTTCGTTAAATTTGTATTAATAGCAAAAAAAGTAAAAATGTCAGCAACAATGAAATACCACCAAATGAAAGCTCTATTAGTGAGAAGAAAAGGAGGTAAAATTCATTTGGGTGGTAAGTTGTATGACGGAGCAATAAACGGTGAAAGTAGTGTAGTGCGGAATTGTAAAAAGTGGCCTGGTCATTAAGGGTGTTTAAGCTAGGGGGGCTTAAGTGGTTAACACATCGAGGGTTAACAGTAAAACAAAACTCAATATTTATTACCTTGATTCTGTGGTTTACAGAAACACCCCATATGTGGTAGTTAACTGATGTAAGGGGAAAAAAATTTTTTTAAAAAAAATTATGTACTTATGTTTTTGTGTCTCCATTTTCTAAACGCCTATTTTTTTGGTTTTTCTGATGATTGTCCTGTGCAGGGTCTTGTTTTTTGCACAGTCAACTACGTTTCTATTGCTATGATTTTTGAGTACATATGATTTTTTGATCATTCATTATTACTCTTTGTGGGGCAAGGTGACCAAAAAATTGATAATTTTGGCACAGTTTTTATTTATTTATTTTTACAGAGTTCACCTGATTGTTACAGATGTGGAAATACCTAATATGTATACTTTTTCTTATTTACTTAAGATTTACACAATAATAGCATTTTTGAAACAAAAAAAAAATGATGTTTTAGTGTCTCCATAGTCTGAGAGCCATACCTTTTTATTTTTTGACCGATTAACTTAGGTAGGGTGTCATTTTTTGCGGGATGAGGTGTCGGTTTTATTAGCACCATTTTGTGGGACATAAGCTTTTTTGATTGCTTGATGTTGTACTTTTTTTGATGTAAGGTGACAAAAATGGCTTTTGACACAGTTTTTATTTATTTTCTATGGTGTTTATCGGACGGGGTGGATCATGTGATATATTTATAGAGCCGGTCTTTACGGACGCGACGATACTAATATTTGTGTTTTTTATTTTATTTTTCTATTTTTGTTATAAAATCTGGGGAAAGGGGCGTTTTTTCTTTTTTTACTTGAAACTTTATTTTTTTTATTAAAAACACTTTTTTTTTATTTAATTTTTTTTACTTTTTCTCTGTCCCACTCTGGGACTTCAACTTTTGTGGGTCTGATCCCCTCTGCAATGCATTGCAGTGTATTTCCCAGAGTAATACACTAACAGGCTGCCTAAGAGACCAGGCCTGAGGCTGGATCTCTTGGACACCTGTAGAAGGCAGATCCCGATGCCGTGTAAGGCATTGGGCAGCCTCTGCATGGCATCAGGCTGCCTTGTCACCCATCGTGCCCCACCACAGCAGCACGGGGACCCGATGGGGTCACTCACCCGCAGCAAAGCTCTTCTATGTCACAGTCAGAGCTGACCGTAGCATAGAAGGAGTTAATCCGCCAACATCGGCATTTACAGTGATGCCTTCGGATATACCAGGGGACCGGCTATCAGAGACTGCCGGGCTCCTGCAGTGATCGGGCGGGCACCTGAGCGTACTATTACGTCAAGATGCGTGAAGTCACTGACTTCCATGACATAATAGTATGTCATATGTCAGGAAGGGGTTAGCGCCCTGCATCGGAGATCAAGCTAACAGTCCAATCAGGAGGGAAGCCACGTGGGGAGCCGATCACAGGGGATGCATTGGCTGTGACACAGGGAATTAGGAGGCTTGGTCTAGGAGTGGAACACTGCTCGAACAGAGGACCTTTTGCAACAAAGAAAGTCACACAATTTATACAAAAATCTAAAGCACAGCGATAACAACTGTCTAAGTTATTAACTATACCATCATCCACATTTGTTAAAGGAATATAATATATATACACCGTGAATTAGGAAAAATGATCAATAACATCTGGATCAAGTGATCTTTTTATGTTGATAATCATGTAGAACATATCTATTTATCATGAGTATTGATTCATAAATCAAACTGCAAACATTTGGATCAAGTTATTATTTATTGCATATATTCATGGACATTAAATAGAAAATGAAATAGAATCATGATGAATTGACATTTATGGCTGTTTACAATTAATGAACATTGATTTTCTTCTGGATACAAAAAAGACGTTTCGATAAAATAGATATATTAGGATCAAGTGAGCCTCCATCCCTCTTTGGATAAAACTAGTTTGTATATACTGATCAGGATGTGTCCCGGTCTTCCTCAGTCATAGTTCTATGTGCCACCAGCAGTCCACTGCCCTTTACTGAGTTAGACAGGAAAACACATAACTGACTTCTGTGTACTTTTTATCAGTTTTTAATTTTAAAATATTTTTATGTCAGTATATTTTTGTTTACATTGATTTATTTATATTTTGATAAATAAATATCTGTTTTCAGTATAGTTCCTGGTGACTGAGTGCCAGTTAACATCTTTGAAAAATTGCGGAGAGGCGAATCAAGCAAAACTCATTGGCATATTGCAGGTTTGAGTCTTACATTAGTCCAACAGATCAACTTGATGGAGTTACTGCCGCAAAAAGATCCAATGTTAACCCATGGCATCAGTGTCAAACCTAAAGGATACAGCCTCTCTCTGTAGGAGGGATTGCACTTCTTTTCAACCCTCTTCCAAGCTACCAATTTATTGCAACGTAATGTAGTATTGCATTGTGGACATTCAGAAGCCCTTACTACTAGCACCTCCCCACTGTGGCTCCTAGACAACCTCCACCCATGATGTCCATCAGGCCTTATAGGAAATATGGACACAGGTTATCAAGACGAGACATCCCCAGACATGGGATTTAGCCAGTTCCCTCAGGTTCTCCAGATCCGGTTGTTAAAATGACAGTCAGATCAAAGAACCGTGTTACCATCAGAATCCCAAGCTGGTGCTCTGGTGGCAGCAGCTGGAGATGAGCACTCCATAGGTTAGCTCCTTATGCTTTTTAAAAGTTGGGTGGTATGTGTGTAGTGTATATATGGTGTATTTATGTGTATGTGTATTGCATATATATGGTGTATGTATAGGTAAACATGTTGCGATGCTGCGTGTCCACCGTTGAGTAGGAAACCTGTTGTTAAAAATTTGAATCCCACCCCTCTTTAAAAATTTTGCAAACCTGCACTGCTCGATGGTCTTGCTAAAGATTCAGCCATCAGTAAATAAATTATAGGTGTCAGGAAAAGAAAATCCTGAATATGAATTGGCACTTATGTTGTATAAATCAGATGAATAGCTGAACTACAATGGAATACATTAAATTCTGCATTTTCGCCCTCCCTCTCTCTATGCTCTGCCGTATGTGGGGACAGCCTATTAGCCTCTTAATAGACTTATTTTAGAAGCACCATATTTTGCTTTAAATCAGATGCTGCCACGCAGATGACAGATTTCCATACCTAGCTTCTTGCTGCGATGGAAGAAATTGCAAACTTAATTTATGTTTTATTTGTGCATATAAACATTACGCTGCCTGCATGTAAAGTGGACGGGATGAGCGCCGAATGTGCTTCCATGAGCTGAAAACAGCAGTCTTCTCTTAATAGGGAAAATGAATGAAGGACCCCCGCAGCAAATCTAATGAACTCTTATAAATGGGAATCCCGGAGGCAGAGAGCAATCTGTAGCCGTCACCACCTTGGTGACTGGCTGCCACACACCGCGCTCTCCCTGAGATCTGACATTGACGCAGTGAAGAGTTGCAGAATGTGTTTTTAAAACCAGAGGGGGGGGGGGGGAAATGTGACATTACACGGCATACAGTATATCGTGTCGGAACTAAATTAAGTTTTATTCTATTAAAATCATATTTACGGCATGAGGTAATCTACACCCGCAATGCCGATACCCTATAGGCCTTATACAGTAACACTCTTTTGATGTTTATTAGTAATTGATTCTGAAATAAACCTATTTTGGCCTTCAGGATGCTGCCTGATTTTTTAAATCTGATATGTATCAATTTATATGGAATGCTTTTTCTTATCCAATCAATTCTGAGATTTTTTATTGACACATTGTACTTTATGTTAGTGGTAAATATGTTTTTTTTTTTACTTCTTAAGGCAGATAGTGTCAAGGATGAGGTAAAGGAGTAAACACCGCACTGACAACCAGGGGGAAGGGAAAAGCCACTAGGCCTCAACGCTACCAAGGGGTAAATACAAAATACAAACAAGCGAGACACTTAGCTTCTTTTATAGAAGAATGAGCAGGAACTCAGGGAGAACCACACTCCAGCTCTTTCCAAAACCAAATGAAGCAATCTACCGCATAGTCAGAAGGGTGGGGTCAGACTATAAAGGGTAGAAGTGATGACCACTGAGGAACAGCTGAGACAAGGGAAGTGGTCATTAACCCTATCAACACTTAATCAAGAGAAATCAAGCAGGCTGTTAGATTCCTCCATGCTCAGCAAGTCTCCTTGATCTTCTGACATCAGTTACCTGAGGAACCGTGACAGATAGTCATATTTCACAAAATAGTTAATAATTAATATTTACCACATGACCACTTTATGTTGGCATCATTGTTCAATCGTACTTTTCTTTTGACAGCAGCATCTAAGGGGTTATCTGGCTGGGATCAGATTGCCGACGGCCACTGTTGCAGCAGAATGTCAGCTTAATCTTACTGTACAGTATGCCATTGCTAGGCTGTAAATGAATTGCATAGTGTGGGAACAAGCTACTTGCCATGCCAGACTTAGCATGGTGCAGGAAGGGGTTAACTGGGTTTTCTTGGAAAATATGTTAATGGACTATCCTTAGAATAGGAAATAAATGTGTGATTGATGGGGTTTTGACCACATGGTCAGTAGAATGGGACTGAGATGCAGTATCGGGTACAGGCACATGAATGGATGCACCAATGAGTCTGCATAAGCAATGAAGGGGCCACAGCACTCAATGGAGTACTGCGGCTCTCTCTGTGAACAGTTGGGGTCCTGTAGATCAAACCTCTACCAATGACACATTGAGGGTCAGCAAGATAGGCTATGAATGTATTGCTGGGAAAACTCCAACAGTGCAGTCATACCTATCTACCCACACTGAAACCTATCTTGTAAGTCTGATTAACCCAAGACAAATCTAACCTGATTATATCCTAATACCAAAGATATGGCCTCACATATTTTTTTAAGTTGTTGTTTTTAAATTAAAGAGTATTTGCAGTAAAAAAAATTACACAAAACATATACCTTATTTTTCGCCCTATAAGACGCATCTAAGGTTTTTGAGGAGGAAAATAAGAAAAAAAATTTGAACCAAAAGGTGTACTTTTGGTGGGTTTTTTACTAATGGTGTTCTGTGCATGACACTATTATGACGCACTGTTATGGGGAGATCTGTGGATGACACACTGTTATAGTGAAATCTGTGGAATCTGTGGATGGCACTGTATGGGGGCATCTGGCGATGACGCACTGTTATGTGGGGAAGCTGGAGGTGGCACTGTTATGGGGGCAACTGGGGATGGCACTGTATGGGGGCATCTGTGGATGGCACTGTATGGGGGCATCTGGGGATGATGCACTGTTATGTGGGGGAGCTGGGGATGGCACTGTTATGGGGGCAGCTGGGGATGGCACTGTTATGGGGGCATCTGGGGATGGCACTGTATGGGGGCATCTGGGGATGACACTGTATAGGGGCATCTGGTTATGGCACTGTATGGGGGCATCTGGTTATGGCACTTTATGGGGGCATCTGGGGATGACACTGATATGGGGGGAATCTGTAGATGACACATAGCATCTTATGCTATGTGTCATCCTCAGATCCACCCCCATAACAGTGGGTGTGATGACCCCAATACAGGGGCTGTGGGCAGCATCTTGCTTGCTAATGACAGAGGGGCCCGGTGCAGTAACTGTATTCTACTACACCGGGCCCACTGTAGTAATGTACCGGTAGTTAAAGGCGATGTTTAAAATTACGGTATAATGTTAATGCTGCCAGTATTACCCTACCTAGTATAATGTAAGATCGCAGGCAGGACTGGAGTAAGGATGGGGCGGGTGGGAGACGGCAGCGTGACGTCACGCGCCTGCTTCATTCATAAAGTGGGCAGAGCAGGCACGTGACGTTACGCTGCCGCCGCCCGCCTGGCCTCCTAACTCCAGTCCTGCCTGCCACTGAATACATTTATGTCATAGATTAGGATGCTAATCATGAGCAGCAGGTAATTGGGGCATCATGACAACTATGCTCATTATACAAAACAACTGAAAAAATGTCGGGATGTAAACAGGTAGGAAGTGCTCAAACCAAAATGCAGTTGTGCATATATATACAGGGGAGCAGATCCTGCACTTGTAGCCCGTTGCTAATGGTGATCCCCAGCAAAAATGCAGGCATCCAGTGGAGGATGCCTGCAGCGGACCACAAGTACCACAATAGACATCCTACACAGGATGGCAAATGTGGGATGGGATAAACAATATAACAATAACAACTGAAAAGACAGGTGCACACTGCGGTCTTACTAAACCCTCATACTGATATTAAAATTGAGAGGTTAGCCAACATATCCTACTGTGGAGGACATGTCTGAGCCGGAGAACTACTGCAAGGTTTTTCAAGTAGCTCGGGACCTAACACTCACCTACCTGTGCTGTATGGGCAATATCAGGGGTCAGTGGGCGAATTACAGGAGCGTAAAGGGCAACTCACAGCATACTCCCCGTTACCTCCAGCATGTAGCCATGCTTGCAATGAAAGGATGGAAGAGGCTGTGAGCCCCACCCAAGACTGTCTTGGGTGGGGCTCACAGCCTCCTCCCTCCTCCCATTGCAAGCATGGCTACATGCTGGAGGTAAAACACGTTTCCTTTAACATAATCCATTGCTGGGCAGCCCTGCTGAAAAACAGCTTGTCCACCCAACAATATACGGGAGCCTTCACTTGTTCAACTGTTGTTTAATACTTTGAAAGGTGCGATCAACACCAATTGCAGGATTCAAAAAAGAAAGACTGACAAAAATAACCACCAGCAATTCTAGCATTTTTTATGACATTCACATTGTGATATAGGTGATATGATAATTATGTTCTGTGGGTCAGCATGATTATGTAGTTTTAAAAAATATATAAAAATTGTCACCACATGCAAAGACTCATCGTAAAATTTGGGTTTTCTATTTCACTGAACTATGTGAGTACTTGTATTTTTTTGGGAAACCATTTTGGAATAAATACTACTTTTTGATCACTTTCATTTTTCAAGGAGGCGAAAAACTAAAAGTAACATCGCCGGATTATTGTGAAGTTTAGATAACATGATAATAGTGTGATCGGGGCAGAGATTTTTTTATATATATATATCTTAGCATAAGGGAGGAAAGGAAGGTTTTGCAATATTTTTCTTATTTTTTAACATTTTTAACTATTTTTAACTATTTTGAAAAGCCCGGTAAGGGACTTTAACATACGTTTCTTTGATCCCTTTTATAATACACTGCAATAGATCTATATTGCAATGTACTATGCTTATCAGCATAAGGGCTCATGCACACGACCGTTGTTTGATTCCGTGTCCGCGATGCCGTTTTTCATGATTTTCCGCGGACCCATTGGTTTTCAATGGGTCCGTGTAAATCTCGGCAAATGTTCCGTTTTTGCTCCGTGTCCGTGGTCCGTGATTCTTGTCCATCAAAAAAATATAATCTGTCCTATTCTTGTCCGCGAAAAACGGTTCGCGGACCCATTCAAGTCAATGGGACCGTGGAAAATCCGGATGGCCACTAGTGTGTCATCCGCGTCCACATTTTTTGCGGATCCCTTGGCTGGAATTTGGCAACTTGTCAGCCTGTCTTTTGGTAGGATCTGGTTAACAAAAACCAGGAAGTGGAGAGCCAGCAGGCTTGGAAAATAGATTCCTGATCCCTGTGCACTGTGTGGCTGGTTCTGCTATTCTGCTGGCTAAGCTATTTTATTGACAATGCCACGTTGGAATGTCGAAAAACTTATTTCACTGATCCAAGAGCGTCCTGAAATATGGGACAGCAGGAGCAGTGCGTACCAGGATCGGGTACGGAAAGAGGTGGCCTGGGAGCAGGTGGCACGTTGCATGCCGCGTGCTGAATGGGAGAAAGGGGACAGCCGACGTCGTGGTGATTTGGGTAAGTGCCACCTATGGAATTTTTTGGGCCCTACACTTGTCTTGTCACTTTTCTTTCTCTTTCTACTTCAAGTAGGCCATGATACTGTGTGATTTGTGGTGTGCCTTTTAGTTGTTTTAGAATATTTTATGTTTGCTTGCTGTTGAGGCCTTTTTTTTAAATTACATCCTCATTTCCCTTGTAATATGGATATTTACGCCTTTGGAGTGCAGCATATATATGATATATGTCTCCCATAGCATATTAGCTGTTTATTTTATGTTGCATATGTGCGCCTGTAATGCCAGTGCATGCAATAGTTGTCACCATCCTCTATGGTGATAAACTGTGTCCTTTCCAGACTGGACAGCTGAAATTTGCACAATTTTTCCCTGCCATGTTTGTACAATAGTCTCGCCACTACTTATCATACTGTACCATGCATACAGAACATGAGAACATTTTAGTCCCTGTTTGCTATGAACACGTGTAAAGTTTGTATGTCATATTATTGTATTTGGTGTGTATGCTTACATATCCCTTTTATATTAGTGTTCTTTCTTCTATTGTAGGCTTCTTTTCAGGTGTGGTTTAATAACCTTTTTGTTTTATTTTTTACTACAGTCAAGCAGCTGAAAACCCGATGGAATAGCTGCAGAGACCAATTCCGTCGGGAACTGAATGACCGGGGCCAAAGTGGGCCAGGCAGCTCCCGGAAGAGGCCCTATATGTATTCGGCCCAGCTTCAATTTCTGCGGCCTGTCATAGATCTAAGGCCGTAAGTACTCTTTTCCAGCCCAACTTTTTTTCAACACCACATTGCTCGTTTATATGTCATGTTAGTAGCCATTTCCTGCTGTCCCCAAAACGTATTTGCCTGTTAGGCCCTGCAATCTGAATACCTATATGATGCGATGGGGTGTGCTATGTGCATATATATGCCGGCTACCTTCTCTCTTTCATGTGGGGCCCTCTGTTATATGTCACATACCTGTGCTATCTGACACGTGTGTCCTGCATGTCTCTTCTCCACCACATACACTGGATATTGTGCGGTGCACAGTGTTGTTCCCTTGACAATCCGTTATAGGTCATCTATCCCGGCAATAGTTGAGAAAGCTTAGAAAGGGGGCCTCATTTGTGGTCGGTGGTCAACAGGCATTTGTATTTGGTTTGTCAGCCGGCGTCTTGATTTCTCCTATCGTTTCTTCTTGTCTTGGTAGCGGTCAGCTTATTATTCTGTTTGCAATACTGTAGATGCTGTTATGTTAATAATTATTTCTATGATCTACTTTTTTTTTTTTTTTTTCATATTTTTTTGGTCTGGTAAAGTTCCCTGTGTAAATACCGGGCTAACATCAGCATTTGGTTAGCTCCTTGTGTTGTTGGAGATATTTCTGTGCTGGACAGCTCCAAGCACTAAGAACTGTTTTTAAAGTGTTGGTGCATTTCACACTTGCCCCCCCCCCCCCCTCCTTTTTATTATGGTTTGAAAGGGCAATTTGAAGGTGAATATTTTGTTAAAACGTTTCTAATCCATTATTACCGGAAATGTAATTATGTGGGGCCTGTCGATTATGTAATCGCCATACACGGCTTCACTCCGTATTTTAGTCGAAATTCGGATAACATGGCGAATGGTCCCATAATGTTTTTTATTCTTTTAACCTTTTCAATACAGTACCGTGGATAGCCTGGATGATCCGGAGGATTCGGATGCCAGGGGGAGTGAAACAGCGGCTGCTTTTTCCCAATCCTCAAGCCCCGCAACACCGCCAGCTGAGGAGTCCCAACCTGCTCCAGCCGAGCCCGAGAGCCATTCCCAGCAGAGGCCGAAACAAGGAGCGCAACGGCAGCCCAGGCGGAGGTGTCAGGCCCAACCCTCGTCCTCTGGGCAACAAACTTGGGAAATAATCGATTCCCGTGTTATTGAGTTTCTTGCCCAGAGGAGGAGTGATGGGCAAGAAGAGGCCATGTTAAGGGGTTATGCTCCCCTCTTAAGACGTGTTCCCGCCGAGAAGCATTCGGAATGCATGGCAGCAATAGCAATGTTGCTGGACATGTATGGGTCAGCTTGTCTGGCCGAAATGTATGTAATGCGCACGCGGGTCATGAGGCCAACTCCATCCATCCATGGCCGATCCTGCCAGCCGCCTCCACCACAAACTTATGGCCCCTCCTTCCACCACCCACAACAGTACCAGGGGGCCCATGAGCAACAATCCCCCCCCCCCTGTGGCCATCAAAGTCATGGTCCCAGTTTTGCTACGGGGTCTCAAGAATTGGGACATGTGCCAGCTGGCACTTCCTATGGCCATGGCTCATTTACTAAGGACCTTTATGACCATATGTTCAAACATACATTTTGGTGACAAAAGACAGTAAGCACCAAAGTCCTGGCCAAACAAATTGTGAAAACATTTGGAAAAACTTGCTTACCTCAACGTGACGATGAGCCTTTCCTCTGGAGTAATGCTGCGCCTCATATTGGTGTCCATAAAGGTAAGGACAGTACGTAGAGACGACAACAAACAATCAAAGGTATTGTCACGGCCGCTGTCTTCAGCCGTGACCTTCCGTACATTCGTGTGCTGCAGCTCCTCGCTGCAGCTTCGTTCCAGTGTGTTTGTTGTGGTATTGTATGGGTTAACTCCCATGTGTGTCTTTCAGGAGTTATTCCTCTGTCTGCTCCATGGGTGTGGCCTCTCTGCTACACCCATGGAATCTGTATTTAAGGCTGAGGTTTCCTCAGTTCAGGTTCAGCTCTCCTGGTGTGTGTTTGTCCTGTCCTGCTCCTGGTGTGTACTGTCTCCCATGCTTCTGACCCATGGGATCCGTGTCCGTCTGTTCTCTGTAGGTTCCCCTACTTGTTCATTGTTGTTGTACTCTGCTTGTTGTTGCTCTGCCTGTCGTTCATGGCTATGTTGTCCGTACTCCTGTGTCTCTGCTTTGAGTTCGCCTGTTCTGTTATGTCTTGCCTTGCTATGTTTCCTGTTTCCTCCGAAAGGGGGTCTGTCGTTCCTCGGAGGGGGAGCATTCGTCTCTGTCCATGTTCTGTGTTCAGCATGCTCTTGCAGCTTCCTTGCTGCAGAGTGCTTGGGCAAGGCCACACAGTTCTCACTGGTGGAGCAAGACCTTCTCTGTCTATTGCCACTCCTGTGTCCTTGCGTGAACTCCCGTTCGTGTTCCCTGTGTATGTCATGTAGCTCTGTACCGTCGGTACATTCTTGTACCAGTTGTCACTCGCTCCTGGGGTCACTGTCTAGTTCACGCTCCAGAGTGGACCCTGGCAACTTCCTGCAGCAAAGCCTATCCCTACCATCTGGGGCCCTAGTGAACACCAGGAGTTGCTTAGTCACGCCCCTCTGGAGTATTACTAGACAGTGGCACAGTGGGGGTTCCTCCCACTGCATTGACGGTACGTAGAGCTTATGTTTCTCCGTTGTTTTCCATTTGTACATTAAACACTGTTTAGACCGTACCTTTGTATCTCGTTTATTGTGAAACGACGCGGAGGTCTTTTGCGGGACCTCCAACTCGTGACAGGTATCCACTGACATCCGACAGAACGCAAAGAACTTCTCAGGATGCAGACAAAGATCTTTGTAAAGGCTATGGAAGTGTCCTTTCCGGTAGCGTTGAGACACAATAGGATGGACCCAAAAACGCCACCTTCTAGTCGGTTCCTCATCCAAAAGGCAACGCTGTCCCCAGCGACGAGAGACAAGCCAGTGCAGTACAACTTCTTCCTCAGAATCATCCGCCATGGTGAGACACCAGTCGAAAAAAAGGTAGAATACTATAACAGCAAAACCAAGCAGCCAACACACACTCTGTACCCTCTGGAGACTACAGAAAATGGCCACCAAACTAACTCTCAGGTGGAAAGCATATATACCTATATTGCTGGCTGTGTCATATTTAAACGGCCTTGATTATTTATTTTTTTGGTTTGGGAGTCATGTCCGTGAAAAAAAACGGATGACACACGGAAACACAACAGAAGGCCAAAACGGACACGGATCACTGAACAACGGAACCTTTTTGTGGACAGCATAAAAAAACGGTCGTGTGCATGAGGCCTAACTCTGATAGGCATCCTATTAGAACCTGCCTATCTGCTTTGGACATTCCCTGCTTGCTAGCAGATTATCATTAAGTATCTACCTGCTTAGGTCCTAAGGGCTGTATTACACCAAGAGATTATCTGACAGATTTTTTGACCACCTAGCAGTAAGTGTTCAATATCCCTGCAGAGCTACTCCAGGGAAAATTTAGCATTACACTTTGCCCATTCAATCCAATGGGTTGTTTGTGTAAAGCAGGACAGTAACATAGTAACATAGTATATAAGGCCGAAAAAAATGTTTCCATCCAGTTCGGCCTGCCATCCTGCTAGTTGATCCAGAGGAATGGAAAAAAAAAAAAAAACTGTGAAGTAGAAGCCAATTTTCCACATCTAAGGGCTCGTTCACATCACCGTTTGTCTTTTCCGTTCTCCGGCTCCGTTCAGGAGCAGGAGAACGGAAAGGACGGATGCTGTACATAACTGACACCTAACTGACACTAACGGAGCCTAAAGACCCCATAGACTTTATTTAGGTCCGTTTGGTGTCCGCTCAGAACATGATTTTTGAGCGGACACGAAAGTCCTGCATGCAGTACTTTCATGTCCGCTCAAAAATCATGTTCTGAGCGGACACCAAACAGACCCCATTAAAGTCTATGGGGTCTTTAGGCTCCGTTGGTGTCCGTTAGGTGTCAGTTATGTACAGCATCCGTTCTTTCCGTTCTCCTGCTCCTGAACGGAGCCGGAGAACGGAAAAGACAAACGGTGATGTGAACGAAGCCTAAGGGGAATAAAAAATTCCTTCCCGACTCAAGTCAGGCAATCGGAATAACTCCCTGGATCAACGACCCCTCTCTAGTAGCTGTAGCCTGTAATATTATTACACTCCAGAAATACATCCAGGCCCCTCTTGACTTCCTTTATTGTACTCCCCATCACCACCTCCTCAGGCAGAGAGTTCCATAGTCTCACTGCTCTTACCGTGAAGAATCCTCTTCTATATTTGTGTACAAACCTTCTTTCCTCCAGACGCAGAGGATGTCCCCCTCGTCACAGTCACAGTTCTGGGGATAAATAGATGATGGGAGAGATCTCTGTACTGACCCCTGATATATTTATACATAGTTTTTAGATCTCCCCTCAGTCGTCTTTTTTCTAAAGTAAATAACCCTAATTTTGATAACCTTTCAGGGTACTGTAGATCCCTCATTCCAGTTATTACTTTAGTTGCCCTCCTCTGAACGCTCTCCAGCTCTGCTATGTCTGCCTTGTTCTCGGGAGCCCTGAACTGTACACAGTACTCCATGTGTGGTCTGACTAGCGATTTGTAAAGTGGTAGGACTATGTTCTCATCACGGGCATCTATGCCCCTTTTGATGCAACCCATTATCTTATTGGCCTTGGCAGCAGCTGCCTGACACTGGTTTTTACAGCTTAGTTTGCTGTTTATTAAAATTCCTAGATCCTTTTCCATGTCAGTGTTACCGAGAGTTTTACTATTTTGTATGTACGGGTGACTTGCATCATTCCTTCCCATGTGCATAACTTTACATTTGTTAGTGTTAAAACTCATCTGCCACTTATCTGCCCAAGCCTCCAATCTATCCAGATCCCTCTTTAGCAGTATACTGTCCTCTTCAGTGTTAATTACTTTACACAGTTTAGTGTCATCTGCAAAAATTGGTATTTTACTATGCAAGCCTTCTACAAGGTCATTAATAAATATATTGAAAAGAATAGAGCCCAATACTGACCCCTGAGGTACTCCACTAGTGACAGTGACCCAAGTGACCGTACCATTAATAACCACCCGCTGTTTTCTATCTCTCAGCCAGTTACTTACCCACATGCAGACATTTTCTCCCAGTCTGAACATTCTCATTTTATATACTAACCTTTTATGAGATACAGTGTCAAATGCTTTAGAGAAGTCCAGAAATACCACATCCATTGATTCACCACTGTCAAGTCTAGAACTTACCTCCTCATAGAAACTGATTAAATTAGTTTGGCATGACCGATCCCTCATAAAGCCATGCTAATATGGCGATATTTGCTTATTTCCGTTGAGATCCTCTAAAATAGCATCTCTGAGAAACCTTCAAACAGTTTACCCACAACAGTTACCGGCCTATAGTTTCCCCCCTAAAACGGTATCAGGCAATCAGTTTTCTAAACTGGATGCCTACCATTCCTGTATCTTATTAGCCAATCTATAGATGGAAAGACGTGGTCCAGGTTTACACCACTATCGTTTCCTGATTTTGATGTTTTTATTTTTAAGTAAAGCAAACTTTAAAAGAGACAAATTAACTGGAAGTGTGAGATCCTTCACCTGTGCCTATCATCCTCACACATCCACGGGGCAGCAGGATCTCACACTTTTTAAGAGCCATCGAATTGTAATAATTACTGCTTCCCCTGTTGTGCTGAACTGTGCAGAAGAATTAGATCTAGACAAATTATCTTGGCACGTCTTCTCCAGTCTCTCAGGTGAGCGTCTCAAGAAACATGCAAGAACCAAAAACTGGTAATTTTATCAAAACAATTCTGGTTCCAGAAGTTTCCGAGAAAAAAACTTTGATTCTGTGCGATTTCCAGTACTTTCCATTATATAACAAACTTTCTCTTTAACCCATTAAGGAAACTGCTCATTTTTCTGTTTTTGCCTCACCACTTTCCAAGCGACATAACAGTTTTTTAAGCAGGATTAACATTTTTTTCACTTTTCTTTTCAAACACCCTAAATTATGTCTTAAATTTATTGTACCGCTGTAAAGGAGTTATCCAACTAAAAGATAAAGAGAATCTGTCACCAGAGACCTCACTATCCAACTGTTTGCATAGACACATAGCTGTGGTTTATCTGATTAAAGCACTGTTTTCGTTTGTTTGATCCAAGGCTCCACTCCTGAGTTATACTTTTCCTTAATATGTAAATTAGACCTTTGGTGCGATGAGGGTGTCATCATTGCTCTTGTTTCACACAAGCACTGCTCCTTTCTATGGTCAGCCCCTACCTGGCTGCTTTGCCACTGCCTGGCCCTATACAATACAGCTCGGAAGGGGCTGACCATAGAAAGGAGCAGAGCTTGGGTGAAACAAGAGCAATGGTGACACCCTCATTGCACCAAAGGTCTAATTTACATATTACAGAAAAATATAACTCAGGAGTGGAGCTTCGAATCAATAAAAGGAAAACAGTGCTTTAATCAGGTGAATCACAGCTATGTGTCTATGCAAACAGCTGGATAAGGAGATCGCTGGCGACAGATTCCCCTCAAGCAGAGCACAGTATACAGCAATAATGAAGATCTACTCATCTTAAGAAGGTCGAACCAATTCAGGCCATGGTTACTATCCCTGCCAGACCAAAAGTGTTGACATGTTGCTCCTGCTCCAGTGAACTCTGTAGACAATGACTAATGGTTACATGTGAAAAAACAGCATGTCATTGCAGTGGCTCAGCTGTTTTGTGGTTTCTCCAATTAGGAAGTATCCAGGTTTTAAAAAAGATTGTGGTTTTCTTGCATACTTGCATACCCGTGGTTCGATGCAGTGGTCATATGATTGGGAATTTTGTTTACTTTTGTAAAACTGCAGAGTGGTATTACCATTCCTACACCCTGCTACAGTCTCTAATGGGCTAACCATAATGTCATCTGTGTATTTATTCCAGGTCCTTTTACACCATGCATTCAAAATATAGCTATGTAACTGTAATGTGCCTGGTCTGCAGTGTATCTGGCAGAGAGAGAGAGAGAGATCTTTAGATAGAATGGAACTCACCATTCTATTCTCCCCCTTTTGGGCAGAAGTGGGCTAGTCCCCATTCCTACCAAGAGAGGAGCTGCAGGAAGTTTCCAGTCAGTCTGGAGTCTGAGTGCAGTCTAGTGTAGAGTTGGAAGGAGAGTAGAATCTCCCTGACTCCTTACAGATTTACAGAGTGTTGTGAAAGGGGTCAACACCCAAAGGCACCCCACTCTATAGGTACCAGTCCTAAAGTCCAGCTATCAGACTAAAGCCAAGTTAAGCACAGCAGGGAGAGAAAGCAGAATATTCAAGTTTGCCGGCCAGTTTACCCTAAAACCTGCTGGAACCAAGATGAAGTTTGAATATTGTCTGGATGCAAGCTGATTTAAATATAGCTGTTGAACTTTATAAAAGTCTGGACTCGACTATTTCGCCACCTTAACCATCACCTTTATTGCTTCAGAGCCTGTTATCGCAGCCTGTTATCGGAGCCTGTTATCCTCCCACGGCTGAGGAAGTGGGCAAGTACGTACAAAGTCTTCCTTCCACCTTTATGTGGGGAGGACTGATAGGCAGCCACGCCCGCCTTAGGCCTTTGTTCCATACAACTTCAACAACATGGAGGGACAAAATGGAGGGCTATAGTGAACTTCACTCAGGCCTAGCTAATACTAGACCTTTCCAAATGATCCTTAAGACCATCCACAAAGGCAGCACTTAAGATTTTCTCATGCATATTTAAGGTATGCTCAAAGCCCAAAACCACCCAACTTTTCTGGAGTCTATTGAAAACTTTCTCCACACTCTACGCCCTGTCCTGATGCATATTCAGACAATGTGACAGGCTAATCACCTAAATGCTTTCAACTTTTTAACTGAAGCATTTTCCTATCTTTCTCTCATCAGCTGAGCTGTTGTTGACATCTCCTCTCTATATCCTGCAACATTAGAATTTCCCATTTTCCTAGCTTCTTCCTAATCGGGGACCCACCAAAACCTTTTTAACCTATATTCCGGGAAAACCACAATTTTTTTTAACCTGGATACTTTCTAATTGGGGAAACCACAAAAAAAAAAAACTCATCCAATTAGGGGAAACTAAAAACTATATTATCTAGATTCATCCGATTAGCGAAACTCAAAAATGACATAATCTAGATTCTTCCGATTAAGGAATACAATCTCAAACTACCAAAAACTCTCGTCAGAGTCTGGCTGGGATCCAATTCTACATTATGGATATGAAGCTATTAGCTGTCTACCAATTTCTGCTTTGTTCCAGTACATCACGTTCTACCAAAGAAGGAATATTCCAATGGGTTCTTTTATTCTAAAGGACAGATAACACCAATTCAACTCTTGAGAATCTACTTGGGAAAAAGCTCAGAGAACGCATGTAAGAAATAAAGCTTCTTACCTTTTGCTAGTGTGTGACCTCGTCTGATGGTTTTTGTGCAAGTCCTCTTGTGGCGTTTGAATCGGAAGTTATGCTAGCTGTCTAAATTGTTATCACAATTCATTACACCACTCCGCATTCCTATAAACCTGGGAAGCGATCGGCCCTGGGGGGCGGCACGTTGCGCTTCGAGTCCAGCACGGACAGCAAATGTCATGTAAGATCCCGCACAGGCTCTGCTTTATTAAAATTTTTGGTATGACAACCCCAACAGTGATGTTGGATGAGAGGAGTAGACTTACAATCCCCTTTCTGGGTAAACTCAAAGATGTTTGATGGAGATGAGGTCAGGGCTCTATGCGACCCTTCAAGTTGTTCTCACTAAAATCACTCAACCGTGCCTTTATGGACTTTGCTTTGTGCACTGCGGCACAGTCATGCTGGAATAGAAAAGGGCTTTCCCCAAACTGTTTCCACAAAGTTGGAAGCATACAATTATCCAAAATGTCTTGGTAAGCTGAAGCATTAATATTTCCCTCCACTAGAACTAACGGGCTTAGGCCAACCCCTAAAAAACAACTCCACAGCATTATCCCTCAGCCACCAAACTTTAAAGTTGGCACAATGCAGTCAGGAAGGTAATGTTCTCCTGACATTCACCAAACCCAGACTCGTCCAACAAAATGCCAGATATAGAAAAGTGTGCTTCAACAATGCACAGAAGTCCAGTGGAGATGTGCTTTACATCACTCTATCCCACTCTTGCATGCAGCTTGCATGCAGCTGCTCAGCCATGGAAACCCATGCCATGAAGCTTCCGACACAGCACAGATTTTGTGCTGATGTTTATATCAGAGGAGGTTTGGACTCTGCAGTTATGGAGTCAGCAGAGTGTCAGAGACATTTATGCACCATGCTCCTCAGACCTCATGACACCTCTCTGTAACTTTACATGGTCTCCATTTTGTGGCTGAGTTCCTGTGGTTCCTAAACGCTTCCACTTTACAAGAATACAAGGATTGGTGGTGAAATATCTAGGAAACAAGAAATTTCATGACTTGTTGCAATAGTGGCATCCTATTACAGGACCACACTGGAATTCAGCCAGCTCTTTAGAACAAGCTATTTTTTCTCAAATGAGTCCTAAACGAAAAAACAAAAGAGTAGAAAACAAAGCACCAAGCACTCTACTGTATAGGATAGCAGAGCCTGGTACTGATAGGTGATCGAAGTCAACGGAGCTTGCTAGGTAATGCTCTTACTTTTTAGGGTTGTGATGAGCCACAACCACCATATAAGCATAGATAAATACTGTAAACTGGAAGCAGTGTAGCAGCAGGTGTGCAGTGACCATCAACGGAATGATCCAGATGTGCACACCAGAACACGTTAGATTCTAGGCGACCACAGGTGCCTCATAAGTAAAGTAGGGACGCCTGTGCTCCTCCAGTTAAAATAAAATCTTGCTTTATTAGTAGAGTTGAGCGAACACCTGGATGTTGGGGTTCGAGAAGTTCGGCCGAACTTCACGAAAATGTTCGGGTTCGGGATCTGAACTCGACCCGAACTTCACCCCGAACCCCATTGAAGTCAATGGGGACCGGAACTTTTGGGCACTAAAAAGGCGGTAAAATAGCTTAGGAAAGGGCTGCAAAAGGCAGCAAAATGTAGGTAAATCCCCTGCAAACAAATGTGGATAGGGAAATGAATTAAAATAAAATATAATAAAAAAAAATTAACCAATAACAATTGGCAACTTGGAGGAGTAGGAGGTAGAATAGGAGGTTGGGGGGCGTCAGGTGGGAATGCTATGGGAGTTGAAGTTCTCATCACAGCCAAAAAGGATTCATGTCTGCCTGCAGTGCCACAGGCTTCATTTACAGATTCAGGGCCATGGCACCCGCAAAGAGGAGAGCGGTCCCGTAACAGCAACACAGGCCTCAGGTCAACCTGCAATGGAACAGGCCATTATCATTTATGCAGGCCCCTGACACCTAAAAAGAGGAGAGGTCATTTGACAGTAAAAAGAGTTTAATGTCTCCCACCAAGACAGCAAGCAATTAAACGAAATATAGGCCACTGACACCCACACAATGGGGCAGTCATTAGACAGTAAAAAGAGTTAAATGTCTGCCACCAAGACAGCAAGCAAGTACGTGAAATTTAGGCCCCTGACACCCACACAATGGGGCGGAAATTTGACAGTAAAAACTGTTAAATGTCTGTCACCAAAACAGCAAGCAAGTACGTGAAATTTAGGCGCCTGACACCAACACAATGGGGCGGTCATTCGACAGTAAAAAGAGTTTAATATCACTCACCAAGACAGCAAGCAAGTACGTGAAAGTTAGGCCCCTGACACCCAGACAGAGGAGAAAGGTCCCATAGCGGAAAAAGAGGCATCATGTTACCCACCACTGGAACAGGTCACTTTCAGATATGTAGACCCCGGCACCCAGACTGAGGAGAGAGGTCCCATAGCAGCAAAAGAGGCATCATGTCACCCACCAATGGAGAAGGCCACTTTTAGTTATTTAGGCCCCAGCACCCAGAAAGAGGAGAGAGATCCCATAGCAGAGAATCAAGCTTCATGTCACCCACCAATGGAGAAGGCCACTTTCAGTTATTTAGGCCCCGGCACCCAGACAGAGGAGAGAGGTTGCAACCTCTTGCTCCTCCTCTGCCTTCGCCTTGGGCTTCCACTTGTTCCCCTGCACCATTTGGGAATGCTCTCAGGAGCACGTCTACCAGCGTGCGCTTGTACTCTGCATCTTCCTATCACGCTCCAGTGCAGGAATTAAGGTGGGCACATTGTCTTTGTACCAGGGATCCAGCAGGGTGGCAACCCAGTAGTCCGCACACGTTAAAATGTGGGCAAATCTGCTGTCGTTGCACAGGCACCACAGCATAATGTCGCTCATGTGTGCCAGGCTTCCCAGAGGTAAGGACAAGCTGTCCTCTGTGGGAGGCATATCGTTATCGTCCTCCATGTCCCCCCAGCCACGCACCAGTGATGAGCTGCGTTGGGTGTCACCCCACTGTGAACATGCTTCATCCTCTTCCTCCTCCACCTCCTCCTCATCCTCATCCTCCTCATCCTCCAGTAGTGGGCCCTGGCTGGCCAAATTTGTACCTGGCCTCTGCTGTTGCAAAAAACCTCCCTCTGAGCCACTTCTAAGAGACTGGCCTGAAAGTGCTAAAATGACCCCTCTTTCTCCTCCTCCTCCTCCTGGGCCACATCCTCTTCCATCATCGCCCTAAGTGTTTTCTCAAGGAGACATAGAAGTGGTATTGTAACGCTGATAATGGAGTCATCGCCACTAGCCATGTTGGTGGAGTACTCGAAACAGCGCAACAGAGCACACAGGTCTTGCATGAAGGCCCAGTCATTGGTGGTGAAGTGGTGCTGTTCCGCAGTGTGACTGACGCGTGAGTGCTGCAGCTGAAACTCCACTATGGCCTGCTGCTGCTCGCACAGTCTCTCCAGCATGTGCAAGGTGGAGTTCCACCTGGTGGGCACGTCGCATATGAGGCGGTGAGCGGGAAGGCCGAATTTACGCTGTAGCGCAGACAGGCGAGCAGCGGCAGGGTGTGAACGCCGGAAGCGCGCACATAAACGGTCCTCACTTTATGCAGCAGCTCTGACATGTCGGGGTAATTGTGAATGAACTTCTGCACCACTAAATTCAGCACATGCTCCAGGCAAGGGATGTGCGTCGAACCGGCTAGTCCCAGAGCTGCAACGAGATTTCGCCCATTATCGCACACCACCAGGCCGGGCTTGAGGCTCACCGGCAGCAACCACTCATTGGTCTGTTGTTGTATACCCCGCCACAACTCCTGCGCGGTGTGGGGCCTGTCCCCCAAACATATGAGTTTCAGAATGCCCTGCTAACGTTTACCCCGGGCTGTGCTGAAGTTGGTGGTGAAGGTGTGTGGCTGACTGGATGAGCAGGTGGAAGAAGAGGAGGAGGAAGCCGAGTAGGAGGAGGAGGCTACAGGAGGCAAAGAATGATGCCCTGCGATCCTTGGTGGCAAAAGGACGTGCGCCAAACAACTCTCCGCCTGGGGCCCAGCCGCCACTACATTTACCCAGTGTGCAGTTAGGGAGATATAGTGTCCCTGGCCGTGCTTACTGGTCCACGTATCTGTGGTTAAGTGAACCTTGCCACAGATGGCGTTGCACAGTGCACACTTGATTTTATCTGATACTTGTTTGTGCAGGGAAGGCACGGCTCTCATGGAGAAGTAGTGGCGGCTGGGAAGAACATACTGTGGGACAGCCACCGCCATCAGATGTTTGAAGCTGTCCGTGTCCACCAGCCTGAATGACAGCATTTCAAAGGCCAGTAGTTTAGAAATGCTGGCATTCAGGCCCAGGGCTCGAGAGTGGCTAGGTGGGAATTTACGCTTTCTCTCCAATGTTTTTGAGATGGAGAGCTGAACGCTGCCGTGTGACATGGTGGAGATGCTTGGTGATGGATGTGGTGGAGTTGCACATGCTCTCTTTGCTGGGCGGCAGGTGCCAACGTTCCTCCCAAGGCGGAGGAAGAGGCCGAGGCAGCAGCAGAGGAAGGAGTAGGAGGAGCATGAGTGAGTTCCTTTTTTTTAAGGATTTTACTCCACTGCAGTTCATGCTTTGCATGTAGATGCCTGGTCATGCAGGTTGTGCTAAGGTTCAGAACGTTAATGCCTCGCTTCAGGCTCTGATGGCACGTGCGTGCAAACAACTCGGGTCTTGTCGTCAGCACATTGTTTGAAGAAGTACCATGCAAGGGAACTCCTTGAAGCTGCCTTTGGGGTGTTGGGTCCCTGCTGGCGGTGGCCAGTAGCAGACGAACTCTCTTGGCAGCGGCTGTTCTGCTTTTGCCCCCTGCTCCCTCTTTTGCTACGCTGTTGGCTCGGTCTCACCACTGCCTCTTCCTCTGAACTATGAAAAGTCAGTGGCACGACCTTCATTCCATGTGGGGTCTAGGACCTCATCGTCCCCTGCATCGTCTTCCACACAGTCTTCCTCCCTGACCTCCTGTTCGGTCTGCACACTGCAGAAAGACGCAGCAGTTGGCACCTGTGTTTCATCATCATCAGAGACGTGTGGACTCCGATGAGGTGGTATTCCCATGTCCTCATCATCAGGAAACATCAGTGGTTGTGCATCAGTGCATTCTATGTCTTCACAAACCAACTGAAAGGTGGCATGAAGCAGGATGTGCTCAACCCAAAAATGCAGTTGTGCATATCTATACAGGGGAGCAGATCCTGCACTTGTGGCCCGTTGCTAATGGCGATCCCCAGCAAAAATCCATATGGTGGGGGATGCCCGCAGCGGACCACAAGTACCACAATAGACATCCTACACAAGATGGCAATTGTGTGGATATAATAAGTAATATAACAATATAGCAATAACAAAAGACAAAACAGGTGCACACTGCGGTCTTACTAAGCCCTCAAACTGATGTTAAAATTGAGAGATTAGTCAACATGTTCTGCAGTGGAGGACATGTCTTAAGCCCGAGCACCACGCCAAGGTTTCTCAAGTAGCTCGGGACCTAACACTCACCTACCTGTGCCATATGGGCAATACCAGGGGCCAGTGGGCAAAATTATAAGAATGTTTTGTCTTTTGTTATTGCTATATTGTATTCTATGTCTTCCACCACTGGGGAAGGGCTAGGTGGATTCCCTTGGGAAACCCTTCCAGCAGAGTCTTCAAACAGCATAAGAGACTGCTGCATAACTTGAGGCTCAGACAGTTTCTCTGATATGCATGGGGGTGATGTGACAGACTGATGGGCTCGGTTTTCAGGCGCCACCTGTGGGCTTTCTGCAGAAGACTGGGTGGGAGATAATGTTGTGAAAATGCTGGATCCACTGTCGGCCACCCAGTTGACTAGCTCCTGTACTTGCTCAGGCCTTACCATCCTTAGAACGGCATTGGGCCCCACCAAATATCGCTGTAAATTTTGGCGGGTACTGGGACCTGAGGTAGTTGGTTCACTAGTTTGTGTGGCTGTGGCAGAACGGCCACGTCCTCTCCCAGCACTAGAGAGTCCACTAACATCACCACGACCATTACTAGATGTTTTCCTTATTGTTACCGTTCACCACATTAAGAAAATATTTATTTGGCCCAATGTATTGAGTTCAACTTCAGGCTTTTTTTTACAGGCACCTAACACTATCTGGCTATCTATTTATGTACCTTATTACACTAATACAGGCAAGGGGAATATCAAGGGGAATATCAATTGTAGTACTAGTATTTAGGCCCTGGATGAAAGGTATCCTTTTACGGACAGAAATACAATGGGAGATGCACAATAGTGTGTGCAAATGTAGAGGATTAAGCTTTCAGCACTTTTAATTTAACACTTATTATGATATACCCTTCTACTGAAAGAAATACACTTGTAGATGCACGGTAGCGTGTGCAGTTATTTAGGATGACCCTATCAGCACTTGTATATACACCTTGAGTGTAATATACACTTTTATGGACAGAAATACACTATAAAATGCACAATAGTGTGTGCAAATGTAGAGGACTATGCTTTCAGCACTTGTATTTAAACACAGCGTAATATACTATTTTAGGTAAAGAAATACATTTAGAGATGCACGGTAGCACGTGCAAATATAGAGGATTTATTTATTAGGCCTTGCATTTAGACGCTAACATGCTGAGTGTAATATACAGTTTTACGGACAGATTTACACTTGGCCAGCCACAGCTCAATCCACTGATTTACGGTATTGCTATTTTGGCAATTGAATTTCACCCCAGAAAAAAATATATCCTTTGCTGGACAATAATAAACTTGGCCAGCCACAGCTGAAACCACTGATTTACGGTATTGCATTTTTGGCATTTGAATTTCACCCCAGAAAGAAACTATCCTTTGCCGGACACTATTAAACTTGGCCAGCAACAGCTGGAACACCAGATTTACGGTATTGCTATTTTGACAATTGAATTTCACCCCAGAACAAAATCTATCCTTTGCCGGACACTATTAAACTTGGCCAGCCACAGCTGGAACACCAGATTTAGAGGATTTCTATTTTGGCAATTGAATTTCACCCCAGAAAAAAATTATATCCTTTGCCGGACACTAGTAAACTTGCCACAGCTGAAACCATTAATTTACAGTATTGCTTTTTTGGCAATTGAATTTCACCCCAGAAAAAAAACTATCCTTTGCCGGACACTATTAAACTTGGCCAGCCACAGCTGAAACCACTGATTTACAGTATTGCTTTTTCGGAAATTGAATTTCACCCCAGAAAAAAAACTATGCTTTGCCGGACACTATCAAACTTGGCCAGCCACAGCTGAAACCACTGATTTAAAGTATTGCTTTTTTCTCAATTGAATTTCACCCCAGAGCAAAATCTATACTTTGCTGGACACTATTAAACTTGGCTGGCCACAGCTGGAACACCAATATAAGGTATTGCTATTTTGGAGATTGACTTTCACCCCAGAAAAAAAACTATCCTTTGCAGGACACTATTAAACTTGGCCAGCCACAGCTGGAACACTAGATTTACGGTATTGCTATTTTGGCAAATTAATTTCACCCCAGAAAAAAATCTATCCTTTGCCGGACACTATTAAACTTGGCTAGCCACAGCTGGAACACCAGATTTGCGGTATTGCTATTTTTGCAATTGCATTTTACCCCAGAAAAAAAATCTATCCTTTGCCAGACACTATTAAACTTGGCCAGCCACAGCTGGAACACCAGATTTACGGACACTATTAAACTTGGCCAGCCAACGTGTACGAATAGTAGCGTGTGCAAATATAGAGGATTTATTTATCAGGCCTTGCAATTAGACGCTAACACGCTGAGTGTAATATACCCTTTTTCGGACAGATTTAGACTTGGCCAGCCACAGCTGAAACCACTGATTTACGGTATTGCTATTTTGGCAATTGAATTTCACCCCAGGACAAAATATATCCTTTGCCAAACACTATTAAACTTGGCCAGCCACAGCTGGAACACCAGATTTACGGTATTGCTATTTTGGCAATTGAATTTCACCCCAGAAAAAAATCTATCCTTTGCCGGACACTATTGGCCAGCCACAGCTGGAGCACCAGATTTACGGTATTGCTATTTTGGCAATTTAATTTCACCCCAGATAAAAAGCTATCCTTTGCCGGACACTATTAAACTTGGCCAGCAACAGCTAAAACCACTGATTTACGGTATTGCTATTTTGGCAAATGAATTACACCCCAGAAAAAAATCTATCCTTTCCCGGACACTTTTAAACTTGGCCAGCCACAGCTGGAACACCAGATTTACAGATTTGCTATTTTGGCAAATGACTTTCACCCAAGAAAAAAATCTATTCTTTGCCGAACACTATTAAACTTGCCCAGCCACAGCTGGAACACCAGATTTTCGGTATTGTTATTTTGGCAAATTAATTTCACCCCAGAAAAAAATCTATCCTTTGCCAGAGACTATTAAACTTGGCCAGCCACAGCTGGAACACCAGATTTACGGTATTGCTATTTTGGCAATTGAATTTCACCCCAGAAAAAAACTATCCTTTGCCGGACACTATTAAACTTGGCCAGCCAGTGTGTGCGAACGGTACCGTGTGCAAATATAGACGATTTATTTATCAGGCTTTGCATTTAGACGCTAACACGATGAGTGTGATATACCTTTTACGGACAGATTTACACTTGGCCAGCAACAGCTGAAACCACTGATTTACGGTATTGCTTTTTTGGCAACTGAATTTCAACCCAGGACAAAATCTATCCTTTGCCGGACAATATTAACCTTGACCAGCCACTGCTGGGACACCAGATTTACGGTATTGCTACTTTGGCAATTGAATTTTACCCCAGAAAAAAATCTATCTTTTGCCGGACACTATTAAACTTGGCCAGCCACAGCTGGAACACCAGATTTACAGTATTGCTATTTTGGCAATTGAATTTCACTACAGAAAAAAAACTATCCTTTGCCGGACACTATTAAACTTGGCCAGCCACAGCTGAAACCACTGATTTACAGGGTTGCTTTTTTGGCAGTTGAATTTCACCCCACAACAAAATCTATTCTTTGCCGGACACTATTAAACTTGGCCAGCCACAGCTGGAACACCAGATTTATGGTATTGCTAATTTTGGCAATTGAATTTCACCCCAGAAAAAAATCTATCTTTTGCCGGACACTATTAAACTTGGCCAGCCACAGCTGGAACACCAGATTTACGGTATTGCTATTTTGGCAATTGAATTTCACTACAGAAAAAAACTATCCTTTGCCGGACACTATTAAACTTGGCCAGCCACAGCTGGAACACCAGACTTACGGACACTATTAAACTTGGCCAGCCAGCGTTTGCGAACCGTACTGTGTGCAAATATAGAGGATTTATTTATCAGGCTTTGCATTTAGACGCTAACACGATGAGTGTGATATACCTTTTACGGACAGATTTACACTTGGCCAGCAACAGCTGAAACCACTGATTTCCGGTATTGCTTTTTTGGCAACTGAATTTCAACCCAGGACAAAATCTATCCTTTGCCGGACAAAATTAACCTTGACCAGCCACTGCTGGGACACCAGATTTACGGTATTGCTACTTTGGCAATTGAATTTTACCCCAGAAAAAAATCTATCTTTTGCCGGACACTATTAAACTTGGCCAGCCACAGCTGGAACACCAGATTTACAGTATTGCTATTTTGGCAATTGAATTTCACTACAGAAAAAAACTATCCTTTGCCGGACACTATTAAACTTGGCCAGCCACAGCTGAAACCACTGATTTACAGGATTGCTTTTTTGGCAGTTGAATTTCACCCCACAACAAAATCAATTCTTTGCAGGACACTATTAAACTTGGCCAGCCACAGCTGGAACACCAGATTTACGGCATTGGTATTTTGGCAAATTAATTTCACCCCAGAAAAAAATCTATCCTTTGCCAGAGACTATTAAACTTGGCCAGCCACAGCTGGAACACCAGATTTACGGTATTGCTATTTTGGCAATTGAATTTCACCCCAGAAAAAAATCTATCCTTTGCCGGACACTATTAAACTTGGCCAGCCACAGCTGGAACACCAGATTTACAGTATTGCTATTTTGGCAATTTAATTTCACCCCAGATAAAAAGCTATCCTTTGACGGACACTATTAAACTTGGCCAGCCACAGCTGGAACACCAGATTTACGGTATTGCTATTTTGGGTATTGAATTTCACCCCAGAACAAAATCTATTCTTCGCCGGACACTATTAAACTTGGCCAGCCAAAGCTGGAACACCAGATTTACGGTATTGCTATTTTGGCAACTTACTTTCACCCCAGAAAAAAATCTATTCTTCGCCGGACACTATTAATTTTGGCCAGCCACAGCTGGAACACCAGATTTACGGTATTGCTACTTTGGCAATTGAATTTCACCCCAGAACAAAATCTATTCTTCGCCGGACACTATTAAACTTGGCCAGCCAAAGCTGGAACACCAGATTTACGGTATTGCTATTTTGGCAACTGACTTTCACCCCAGAAAAAAATCTATTCTTCGCCTGACACTATTAATTTTGGCCAGCCACAGCTGGAACACCAGATTTTCGGTATTGCTATTTTGGGTATTGAATTTTACCCCAGAAAAAAATCTATCCTGTGCCGGACACTATTAAACTTGGCCAGCCACAGCTGGAACACCAGATTTACGGTAATGCTATTTTGGCAAATGAATTTCACCCCAGAAAAAAATCTATCCTGTGCCGGACACTATTAAACTTGGCCAGCAACAGCTGGAACACCAGATTTACGGTATGGCTATTTTGGCAATTGAATTTTACCCCAGAAAAAAATCTATCCTTTGCCGGACACTATTAAACTTGGCCAGCCACAGCTGGAACACCAGATTTTCGGACACTATTAAACTTGGCTAGCCAGCGTGTGCGAAATGTAGCATGTGCAAATATAGAGGATTTATTTATCAGGCCTTGCATTTAGACACTAACATACTGAGTGTAATATACCCTTTTACGGACAGATTTACACTTGGCCAGCCACAGCTGAAACCACTTATTTAAGGTATTGCTATTTTGGCAATTGAATTTCACCCCATAAGAAAATATATCCTTTGCCGGACACTATTAAACTTGGCCAGCCACAGCTGGAACACCAGATTTACGGTATTGCTATTTTGGCAATTCATTTTAACCCCAGAAAAAGATCTATCCTTTTCCGGACACTATTAAACTTGGCCAGCCAGAGCTGGAACACCAGATTTACGGAATTGCTATTTTGGCAATTGATTTTCACCCCAGAAAAAAAATCTATCTTTTGCCGGACACTATTAAACTTGGCCAGCCACAGCTGGAACACCAGATTTACGGTATTGCTATTTTGGCAATTGAATTTCACCCCAGAAAAAATCTATCCTTTGCCGGACACTATTAAACTTGGCCTGCCGCAGCTGGAACACCAGATTTACGGTATTGCTATTTTGGCAATTGAATTTCACCCCAGAAAAAAATCAATCCTTTGCCAGACAGCTAACAGTATTACACTTGGCTAGCCACAGCTGGAACACCAGATTTAGGGGATTGCTATTTTGGCAATTGAATTTAACCCCTCAATAAAATATAAAAATTTAAATCCTGAGTTTCTAGGGGTGACAAAAAGCACAGCCAAGCCCCTGATGTAGGATATAGCAAAAAAAAAAAAAAAGCCTACTATTGATGGATTGATGGACTTGGTGGGAGCTTGTGCTAGTGCACCACAAGACACAAAATGGCCACCGATCACCCCAGAAAAAGTGACAGAAAAACACTCTGGGCAGCCTAAAAACCAGTGAGCAATTAACTAGCAGAAGTTGAATGATTCACAGCTGTAGATCGATCACTTCATTAGGTGTTTTTGTTGAGTTTTCTCTGCCTAATCTCGCCCTCACAGCAGCTGCATCCTATCCCTACATTAATCAGAGCAGAGTGACGTGCGTCGCTACGTTACTCCAGCTTAAATAGAGGTTGGGTCACATGCTGCACTTGGCCAATCACAGCCATGCCAATAGTAGGCATGGCTGTGATGGCCTCTTGGGGCAAGTAGTATGACGCTTGTTGATTGGCTGCTTTGCATGCTTTCAAAATGCACCATAGAAATCTCCAAACACCGAACCCGAACCCTTACGTAAATGTTCGGGTTCGGGTCTGTGTCATGAACACCCCAAAATTCGGTACGAACCCGAACTATACAGTTCGGGTATCGGGTTCCCCCAACCCTATTTATTAGTTCCAAAATATAACACGTTTCGGGGTCACAGTCCCTTCTTCAGATGCTTATGAGCTCATATACATATTCATATATATCGGAAGAAGGGGCTGCGATGTTTTGGAACTAATAATGTGAACATAAGAAAAAGCAAAACCGCATACAAAGGCTGCACATCTCAATGTTAAAAACGATCATTTATTTAGCAGCACAAGACAAAAGTTAAAAACATTGTATACAATTGCAACCATGTTTTAGGACAAAACAATACATCCAATATACATCCCTATAATCACCAAGTCCTAAATATGGACAAATGTAGGCCACCAAACAAAATTCATAATATGCAATAAATATGACTTCAAAACAATACACATACTAATAAGATGTAGATACAGGCAGGCATGGTTCATATGTACATTGCCCCACGCGTATCGCTTGGTCAACCAGCTTCGTCAGGGGTCTCAGGGTCAATGCTATTGTGTCCAAAATACATATATGCTAATAATTAGAAAGAAATGATAATCACCTGTTAGAAGATACATTGAAGAGGACAAGAGAATAAAATAATGGCGGGTCGGTGTTATAAAGTAGAATGGTGCTGCCCTAGACAAACCGGCATGCTCAAAACAGAACAGCGCATGCGCAAGATGGTGTCCCACCGGAAATACGTTCCACAATGCTCTCCATATGCCACAAGTACAGTCCAAATTGTAGTCAGTACAAATATGCGCAAGATGGCGTCCCACCGGATATGCGTTCCACGGTGCACTCCATATGCCGGAAATACACTCAGAATTGCGTTCCATACAAACAATGCAAAATCCAATCATAATATAGTATGCTAAATAAATTAAATAATTAAATAAGTGTGATACAAATAAACAATCTAAAATACATGCAGCAAAAGAGATAAAGTCCATACAGCTTAGCTCAAAGTCAGAAAAAAACACACAAAACAAAACATGATTTTAATAAGGGGGGGGGCGGAGTTTCGGCAGTAGCACGGCAAACATGCCAAAAGGCGGCTGGAATAAAAATGCGACATGTAGTCGGGGGGCACGCGTGCACTAGCGGCAGCACGGATCCGACAGGCTGTTCACCCGCCGGAACAGCCTGCCGGGGTTCCTTGCCGCTAGTGTGAAAGTACCCTAATATTACATCATGATGTGTTGTACTGCATGTTTTTTTCTGACTTTGAGCTACGCTGTATGGACTTTATCTCTATTGCTGCATGTATTTTAGATTGTTTATTTGTGTCGCACTTATTTAATTATTTATCATACTATATTATGATTGGATTCTCTGAACTTAGGCCGATTATTATTATTATGATATTACACATACATATATATATATATATATATATATATATATATATATATTGTGACACAGTGAGAGGTTTGGTGGTAAAAAACAGGTATTTTCCTCTCAGCCTGTGCTGCTGGGTTGATTGCAGCCAGGTGAGGGCAAATACTGGACCGGATTTTAGGTGCCGGTCTGGTTTTTTTTGGGTTAATGCCTAGCTGCCTTTAAAAGACAGCTGGGTTTATGCAAAGCTCTCTCTGTGTGTGGGATCTGAGCCCTGTGCTGGGCTGAAAAGCTGAGACCCGTGTGTCAGGAGAACAGGCCATGTAAAGACGGTCAGTGGACTTTTTGTGTTGCCGAGCATTCAGCCAGGTGTGAACTGACACCTAGGATTTGAGGTGATTTAACCTGGAAACTGCTGGTGTTCCGTGGAGCTCTCAGGGCTGGAAGCAAGAGCTTACAAAGAGGCGTGCAGTCTGCCCGGAAGCCTGAGGTTGGACTTTCCTGCGGCTGGGCTGACAGCTGGGTGTGAACACGCACCTAAACCACACAGGTGAATTTGATTCAGTCTTGGACTTTTGTTTTGCCTCAAGTTTTTGCTATGTGTGTAAAGTAACACTAAGTGACTGTTTTGAGTTTTGTTTGTGCAAGTGTGAAATAAAACACTGTTTGCTGCACTACCTGGACTCTCTTTGCCTCTATACTGCACCCGCACCGCTGTCTACCAGAGCAACCCCCCACAATATATATATATATATATATATATATAATTATATTGTTCCCTGGTACACAAAGATATTCACTCTAAATTGTCTTTACTTAGGCTAGTATCTTATTTTTTGCATTGTTTGTATGGAACACAATTCTGAGTGTATTTCCAGCATATGGAGAGCACCGGGGAACACATTTCCGGTGGGACGCCATCTTGCGCATGCACATGTTTGTATTGACCACAATTTGGAGTGTACTTCTGGCATATGGAGAGCATTGTGGAACGTATTTTGGGTGGGATGCCATCTTGCGCATGCGCTGTTCTGTTCTGAGCACGCAAGTTTGTCTAGGACAGCACCATTCTACTTTATAATGCAGCATTATGGACTATGCACCGGGGACGCCGACCCGCCATTTATTCTCTTGTCCTCTTCAATGTATTTTCTAACAGGTGATTATCATTTCTCTCTAATTATTAGCATATATATTTTGGACACAATAGCATTGACTCAGAGACCCCTGAGGAAGATGGTTGACCCAGCGATATGTGTGGGGCGTTGTACCTATGCACCATGCCTGCCTGTATCTACATTTGATGAGTATCTGTATTATTTTTATGTCATATTTATTGCATATTATAAATTTTGTACTCGTTTGGCGGTTTACATTTGTCCATATTTAGGACTTGGTGATTATAGGGAGTTCTATTGGAAGTATTGTTTTGTCCTAACACATGGTTGTAATTGTATACAATGCTTTTAACATTTGTCTTGTGTTGCTAAATAAATTATAGTTTTTAACACTGAGGTGAGCAGCCTTTGTATGCAGTTTTGGCTTTTCTTATTTTTACATGGTTTAATACTAATACCGCGGCCTGCGCTATGAGGTTACTACTTATTTGGTGTGCCCCTGATTGCATTTTCCATCTGTTTGTTTGTGGCGGGGTTGGTTTTCTACTCTGCTTTCTCTGGGTTGAGGCACCCATTGTTTTTGATATGGTGGTGAACTTGGAGGCGAGGGAGGCCTCTTGGATTTCACAAATACATGTTGTGTTCCATGAGATTGATGGCGGCGAGAATGGTGGTGACTTTAGGCGTTTAACTATGAAGATTTGGGAAGCACACAAATTGTTTACGTGGGTTTGGTGGAATGTAAGGAGTTTGGAGGAATATTTAAAGTGTTCCATTGCCCCTTGGGGACTAAGAGTTCAGAAAATTTCAGCATGGAAGGTTACCCCGGGATTAAAGAGCACATGGGAACAGGGTCTACTTCAATGCTCCAAAATACTGATAGGCATGCTTATTGATCATGATAAGGAACTATTGCAACAGACTAAACAGAGGTTGAGTGATTTGGAGGCTAAGCTCACACAATATGATATGGATAAGGTCTCTGCATTTTATTTGAAATTAAAAGAAACATTGGAAAACTATGATAAGGAAATTATGGTGGGTAAAAAATCTAAATTTTACTGAGATAAATTGGATTTTGATAGGAAACATGCCTTAAAATGGAAACACACGGAAATAGACATGGCCAAAGGAGGGCTAGAAGCGATAATATGACATCAAAAGCTGTGGTCAATACTCCTGAAAACAGTACGAGTGATGGGGATTTTTTATCCGAAATCAGCGACAAGTGTCAAGAGGGGATTATGTAAACCACAAAAAAGAGGGCCTCAAACGCCAACAACAACAATAGATTGCCAGCATCAGAGTACTGACTCTCTTCAAGTGATTAATTTATATTCACATATTCTAAAATCAGAGGAGAAGTCAGTATTAGAGAAAGGACTATCATTCTCAACCATGTGCATTTTGGACAAATTCAAGTTTGTTAAAGATACTTATTTATTTTGCAGAAAATTTTGCTTCAGACTTTTGTATGATCAACCATCAATGATCCAACAGCTTGCAGAAGATGAACGAGGAGTCTTCCTGCATCTTATGGATTTACTTCAGGAGAATGATTCAAGTACAGGTAGGAGGCCCTTTTACATTGCGAAGATCTTCCCCTATTACACCTACTCTCGGTCTGTTCCCCAACATTAGCTTGTTTTATTAATTGATTTTACAATAAATTTAGAAATTAAAACCCAATACCATCTATGGTAGGAATTTGGGGAGGGCCGAACTTATCACTATTCAGAAATTGTGACAGAATCCTCTATTTGTGATAAAGGAAGCTGACAAGGGTGGAAATGTTGTTTTGTGGGACACGGATCTCTATTTATGTGAAGCCAGAAAACAACTTAACAATAGAACTTTCTATACTCCTTTACCTTCAGATCCCACTGTGGTGTTCAAGAATAAATTGCTTGTTATAGCTTGCAATATGAATTTTATCACAAAGAGGGAACTACAGTTTTTGGAGGTCCGATACCCTGTTATTCCAACCTTTTTTATGTGGCCTAAGGTACACAAGAGCCTCATGGTGATCCAATTGTGTCCGAAATTGGTGGTCTCTGTGAGCAGGCTTGCATTTATTTGGATTTTTTTCTTCAATCATTTGTTTTAGGTTTGAAATTCTATGTTCGTGACTCTATGCATTTGATTGAGAGCCTACACGATTTTGCACCCTGCCAAATACCTTGCTGGTCACATGTGACGTTGAATCACTGTACTCAAACATCTTGCATACGGATGGATGGCTTAACTGCCACAACTGCCACAAAATACTTCTTGGCTAAATCGTTGACGGGAGATCCAGCCCACCATACCTTTTTGGTAAGCCTTTTAGAATTTATTTTAAATCACAATTGTTTTGTGTTAGACCGTACCTTTTTCAAACAGTTATCCGGCACAGCGATGGTTGCCCGTTGTGCGCCCTCTTATGCCAACCTATTTCTGGGTTGGTGGGAAGAGACACATGTGCACGCATTGGACATGTTCCAGGAACATATAGTAGGGCTGGTACCATTATATTGACGACATCCTGTTCTTTTGGCAGGGATCAAGAGAGCAATGTGAACAATTTATTGGCTTGTTAAATCAAAACCAGTTCCATATTTTTCTTACATACAAGATCTCTGATCAAAAGAGTACTGGCACTAACAGCCTACTCCATTGCAAAAGCTTTCATTCGACCCACTTCAGGAAAGGAATACCTAAGGGCCAGTTCCTAAGAATTTGTTGTAATTGTACATCTATGGCTAATTTCAAAGATGCTTCTGGTGATTTATCCTTATGTTTTCAGAAGAGGGGTTACCCTAAAAAGATTATTTCACAAGCTTATTGTTTGGCTAAGGAGTTGAATCGCTCTGATTTGTTTAAACCGAAACCTAGGACCCGTGACAATAAGGTACGTCTCATCACTTGATATAGCAAAAAATGGATGGACCTATGAAGGATTTTGGGGACACATTGGTATCTTCTAACCTCAAATATTAAACTTACTCCATATATTGATACCAAACCCCACCTAATTGCTCGTAGAGCACCCAACTTGAGGGACAAGCTGGTATGGAACCACTTTCAATGCCTGGTTGGTACAATGGGTGAAGATGTTGAGAGACACCTACTCCTGTGGCAATTGCAATGTATGCCAATTTATTTTGGGATCAGACATGTTTACCAACTTGGGTGATCAGAAGTCATTCTTTGAAACTATGTGAATTGTCGCTCCAGAAACATGGTATATGCCTTGATTTGCCCCTGTAGGAAGATTTACGTTGGACAAAACATACAGGAATTGCATAAGTGGGCACAACAACATGTTTCCAACATTAGTCTGGAGTTTCGTGACAAGCTCAGGAAAGAGAAGCCTTTTGACGTCAGTTGCTGCCCACTTTTTGCAACATCATGGGGGTAGGTGCAGTGGTCTAAAGATTGCCGGTTTGGATTATAATTGTGGTAATAACAACTTCTTAAATCTGAATCCAGGTGGATTTTCAACCTGGGTTCTCTTACACCATATGGATTAAATGAAGAACTCACTTTTACTGGATATTACACATTGTCTATTTTAGTAGGGGTTGGTTTTGCATAAGTTTTTTTATTAGTGATTTGTTTGTTTTGTTTTATGTTTCTAGGTTTTTTCAGGTGGTCTTGGATTCTTTTTAAACTCTGCACAATTTTGAGTTGGATGCACATTATAGGATGTCGTATGCACAGTTACTTTAGAAGCCGCTTTCTGAAGATCAGGGGTTCCTACACAGTTATGCAAGAATATATTGGGTGGAATGCGACTCATAGATTATAATCTGATATGAATTTACTGGCTATATTAATTATTTATTTTACTATTATTGTTTTCACTTATTCTACATATTTTATTCATTTTTCCAATTTATTTATATATATTTTATTTTATTTATTTTTTTGGGGAGGGGGGGTTGCTGATCTTGATTCCTTCCACTTATTGTATTCACCACTAATCCTGCATAATTTCTTGTTTGTAATTCTTCGTTTATAGTGGTTACTTATGTGATATTATGTATTTGTCATTTCTTCTTTGTCAGCATCCCCAGTGCAGGTCCTATTGTATGCAAGTGCTTATATATATATATATATATATATATATGTATATATACACCTTGGACTTTAGTTATATATATATATATATATATATATATATATATTTATATATATATTTATTTATTTTATTAGATTTTACACCCACAATCATGGTATATTTGTTATTATAGTTGTATAGTTGTTTTTACAATCATGATGTAATATCATGCATACAGCAACAAGTTTTACAATCATGATGTAATATCAGGTGCACAGCCACAAGTTTTACAATTATAATGTAATATTAGGTGTATATTAATAAGTTTATTAATTGTGCTATATTGCATGTTTTTTTCTGACATTGATCTACGCTGTATGGACTTTATCTCTTTTGCTACATGTATTTTAGATTGTTTGTGTCACACTTACAGTATCTCACAGAAGTGACTACACCCCTCACATTTTTGTAAATATTTTATTATATCTTTTCATGGGACAACACTGAAGATATGACAGGTTGATTCAATGTAATGTAGTCAGTGTACAGCGTGTATAACAGTGTAAATTTGGTGTGCCCTTAAAATAACTCAACACACAGTCATTAATATCTAAATTGCTGGCAACAAAAGTGAGTAGACCCCTAAGTGAAAATGTCCAAATTGTGTGGCCACCATTATTTTCGAGCACTGCCTTAACTCTTTTGGTCATGGAGTTCACTAGAGCTTCACAGGTTGCCACTGGAATCCTCTTCCACTCCTCCATGACGACATCACGGAGCTGGTGAATGTTAGGGACCGTACGCTCCTCCATCTTCTGTTTGAGGAGGCCCCACAGATGCTCGATAGGGTTTAGGTTTGGAGACATGCTTGGCCAGTCCAGCACCTTTATCCTCAGTTTCTTTAGTAAGGCAGTGGTCATCTTGGAGGTGAGTTTGGGGTCTTTATAATGTTGGCATACTGCCAGGCGCCCAGTTTCTGAAGGTAGAGGATCATGCTCTGCTTCAGTATGTCACAGTACATGTTGGCATTTATGGTTCCCTCAATGAACTTTAGCTCCCCACAGCTCGCAGCACTCATGCAGCCCCAAATCATGACACTCCCATCACCATGCTTGACTGTTGGCAAGACACACATGTCTTTGTACTCCTCACCTGGTTGCCGCCACACATGCTTGACACCATCTGAACCAAATAAGTTTATTTTGGTCTCGTCAGATCACAGTTACCAATAATCCATGCTCTTAGTCTGCTTGTCTTCAGCAAACTGTTTGCGGGCTTTCTTGTGCATCATCTTTAAAAGAGTCCAATCTTTATACTCCCTTGCAAATTGAAGCCTTTTTTTCTGGTTTGCCTCACTGATTAGTAGTTTTCTTATGGCTACACAGCTGTTCAGTCCCAATCCCTTGAGTTTCCTTCGCATTGTGCGTGTGGAAATGCTCTTACTTTGACTATTAAACATAGCCCTGAGTTCTACTGTTGTTTTTCTTCAATTTGATTTCACCAAACGTTTAAGTGATCGCCAATCACGATTATTCAGTATTTTTTTCCGGCCACATTTCTTTCTCGAATACTATGGGTCCCCAATATCCTTCCAGTTTTTAATAATGCGTTGGACAGTTCTTAACCCAATTTTAGTAGTTTCTGCAATCTCTTTAGATGTTTTCTCTGCTTGATGCATGCCAATGATTTGACCCTTCTCAAACAGACTAACATCTTTTCCACGACCACGAGATGTGTCTTTTAACATGGATGTTTAAGAAATGAGAAGCAACTCATTACACCAGTTGGCGTTAAATAACTTGTTGTCAGCTGAAAGATAATCGCCCATGCAGTAATTATCCAATAGGAGGCTCATACCTATTTGCTTAGTTACTATAAATCCAGGTGGCGACTTTTTTTTTGACAGGCAGTGTGTATATACAGTGGCATAGCGTGGGTTGCCAGCACCCGGGGCAAGACAAAAGTTTGCACCCCACACCCCCTACACCCTGTGGGCACGCCCCTTTTAACAGATAATGTAGTAGATCACTTGCAGTCCTATGTTATACCACAGATAACACAGTTCTAACTCCATGAGTACAAATAATGTAGTAGATGTCAACTACAGTCCTATGTAACACTACAGATGACACAGTGATAACTCCCTGAGTACAGATAATGTAGTAGATGTCACCTGCAGTCCTATGTAACACCACAGATAACACAGTGATAACTTCATGAGTACAGATAATGTAGTAGATGGATGGGAGGCCCCAGAATTCAGAACACGCACAATGTGACCTGAAGTTTGGGGCCAGGATGCAGCAGAGTGGGCAAAATTCTATATCCCCCCCCCCCCCCAAACCCTACTGAGAAACAGATATGTGGATGGCCATTACTATATACAGTAGAATACACCAGCACATACCTCATACATTCAGTGACATCTCCTGTGATGTAGACTTTCCTCAGCATCTTCATTGGGAGATAAGACTGCCATGACACCTTCTTTCAGTCTCTTTTCGTCTCTGCAGGGTTTCATAGAAAAAAATATAGGTTCCTCACTTTTACTATCGTCAACCTCTTCCTCCTGGTGCCTCAACACTGTCATCTTGCTGCCCCCCAATACTGAGCTAGAGCCATACAGATAAGACCCCCCATTCCCCATAATATTATTCCCCCTGTATATTATAATGGCCACCCTCTTTATTATTAGTACAATGCCTCCTCTTTATTAGTAATATAATGGCCCCCTCTATTAGTAATGTAATGGCCTCCTCTTTATTAGTAATGCAATGGCCTCCTCTATTAGTAATATAATGGCCCCCTCTATTAGTAATATAATGGCCCCCTCTATTAGTAACATAATGGCGCCCTTTATTAGTAATGTAATGGCCCCCTCTATTAGTAATGTAATGGCCCCCTCTTTATTAGTAATGTAATGGCCCCCTCTATTAGTAATGTAATGGCCCGCTCTATTAGTAATGTAATGGCCCCCTCTATTAGCCATATAATGGCCCCCTCTATTAGTAACATAATGGCCCCCTCTATTAGTGATATAATGGTCCCCTCTATTAGTCATATAATGGCCCCCTCTATTAGTAATATAATGGCACCCTCTATTAGTCATATAATGGCCCCCCTCTATTAGTCATATAATGGCCCCCCTCTATTAGTCATATAGGGGCCCCCTCTATTAGTCATATAATGGCACCCTCTATTAGTAATATAATGCCCCCCTCTATTAGCCATATAATGCCTCCTCTCTATTAGTAATATAATGCCCCCATCTATTAGTCATATAATGGCACCCTCTATTAGTCATATAATGGGCCCCTCTATTAGTAATATAATGGCCCCCCTCTTTTAGTAATGTAATGGCCCCCCTCTATTAGTAATGTAATGGCCCCCTCTATTAGTAATATAATGGCCCCCTCTATAAGTAATGTAATATCAAAACGATACGTCCAATACACATCCCTATAATCACCAAGTCCTAAATATGGACAAACGTAGGCTGTGCATGTGTCACGGTGCTCCTACCTGGTTATCCTGGAACCCCAGGCATTGTCGTCCGAAGCAGTGCAAATAGGGTGGATAGTTGAAGGATTTGTAGAACAAATTGAGTCCAGACTTGTATTGAAGTAGTCTGATTCTGTCTTTATCTTTATCCCTTTCTTTGTATCTTAGCTTTATCTTTCTCTTTGTCTTTGTTCAGGGAACTTGACTCCTGGCTCTAGAGGCATTCAGCTCTGGCCTTCGGGTCCAGCAGAGCAGGAAGGCTCTGCTGACTCGAACACAGCCTTCCACTTGCAGGGGCTACTCTATTCTGACCTTCACTAACTAGAACTCCACCCTCTCTAGAGAGGGCTAGAATGAATAGAAGGTTCCATTCTAGGTAAACTATCTCTGCCATAAGTGCTGCTATCTGCTGGTAAACCAGGCACGTTACACTTAAACAGTTATAAAATCTGAAATACCAATTCGCATTATGCAGGACCTGGCAATAAGTACGCATGATAACACAGAATCAACCATAGGAGATAGTGGGAAGGTGTAAATAGTGGTAATGCCACTCTGGGGCATTACATATATATATGTACGGCACTTCAATGATAGGCTGGCTCCGCCCACCTTCCAGGCAGGAAAGACAGTGTAGAGCAAGGAGAAGATCATTGCCGCACTTCCGCTTCAGAGGTTCAAAGCAAGACACGACAGGCAGCTGCCCTACCGTAGACTTCTGTGCTGCCTGTGACTGAGGGTTAGTGTGTGTCACTCGGCTCCCTGACCCTGAGTGTTAGTTGTGGTGGGCTGGGCAGGCGCCGCAGTATATGAATAATGAAAGGTCAACCATAATTGCAGAGGTACTGGGGGCACTATGGGGGAGGGGGGAAGCAGAGGGAAGGACCACCTAGCTGAGGACATCATACTAAGAATGGCCACTATATTAATAACAAAGAGGGGCTATTACATAAGTAAAAAAGAGGGGGCCATACATACTAATAGAGGGCCCCTCTATTAGTAATGTATGGCCCCCTCTTTATTACTTCTGTAATAGCCCCTCTTCATTAAAGACAGTGCCAGTGAGCACTCTCCTGCCGCTGGCCCTGTCTTCTCATTAAGTCCTCATTAAGTGAGGACGGAGCTGGCAACCTTCACTCAGTACGCATGCGCCGATTGAAGAATGTTACGGCGCAGGCGCGGGACTTAATGAGAAGACAGGGCCAGCGGCAGGAAAGCGCTCGCTGGCCCTGTCTATCAAGAGGAGAGGGGGCGTGTCGGCAACTGGAGGATGCGACGGCTACCAGCAAGTTACCGCCCAACTTGCTGGTAGCGAAGATATTTGCATATAATAAAAGTAAGAATTTTAAAAGAACGAAATCACAGGGGAATATAAGAAAAGTATGTTTGAGATCAGCTGACATTAGCAAATAGCTAATGTCAGCTGATGAAAAATGCATTTTGGGGGTGACAGAAGCCCTTTAAAAATGCAATAGCAAGCACTCACAAGGGACAAGTGGTGGTTCGAACACAAACACATACATTAATATAAACAGCTATAATATAATTCCCAGTACATCCCACTATATCCAGAGTACCAATGTAACTTTATAACCAGAGATGTATGAATCACGTATAGTAAAGGAAAGAGGGGATAAGTAAAATGATAAATACTTAAAATAATCAAAAATATTAATATGCCCCTGACGCGAGTTTCACATATAGCTTCTTCTGCAGGTTTTATTATTATTTATATAAACTGTGAATTCAATGATTGAGACTAGAGATGAGCGAATCGAAGCTGACGAAGTGAAATTCTATCTGAATTTCAGGAAAAATTAGATTCACATTGAAGCCGAATTTCCTCACGCTTTGCAGTAACAAATTGCACTTTTTCTTAAAATGGCTTAAAATGGCTGCTGCATGTGTGAGGGCATGGAGAAAGGAACTCTGGGAAGGCGGGATCACCCCTAATGCCATGCATGCAGCCAATCAGCAGCCAGCCAGCCCTGTGATGTCACAGCCCTATAAATAGCATCAGCATCTTAGATTCTGCCATTTACCAGTGTACTTAGTGCAGGGAGAGATGTCTGCAGGAGCTAGGGATAGTGATAGGAAAGACTTGATTGTGGTGATTTATAAGTGCAGGGGAAGGATAGGGAGGAATCGTTCCACAGCGTTTATGTAGAACAGGGTAAGGTTACAGACTAGGTAATGGGAACAATTCTATTGCACCTTGGAGCACTGACTGGGGATCTAAATTGCCATTATACAGCTCTGCCATTCCAGCAAACCGTTCTTATTGGGGTGCAAGTACTGTTTGATATGGTCATTAACAGGGTTTGTTACAAGGAAATATTTCTACAGTATGTCTGATTTTCCCTTGTGCGGTGCAGTTTTATATTCCAAAGCCCTTTATTTCCGTGTATTAGTGGCAAAGGAAAAATATATTCGCCATTCAGCGTTGCACCTATATGTTGAAAAGACTTTTGTGTAGTGCAAAAGTGGGAAAAAATTAGGGCCTAATTGCCGTTCAGTGGTGCAGTTACATATTTCAAAGCCTTGTTTGCCGTGTATTAGTGGCAAAAGAAAAATATATTAGCTGTTCAGCGTTGCACTTATATGTCGAAAATCCTTTTGTTTAGTGCAAATGTGGGGAAAAATTAGGGCCTAATTGCCGTTCAGCAGTGCAGTTATATATTCCAAAGCCCTGTTTGCCGTGTATTAGTGGTAAAAGAAAAATATATTCGCCGTTCAGCGTTGCACTTATATGTTCAATAGCCTTTTGTTTTGTGGAAAAGTGTAACGCACTGTCTTTTGCGGCTGCTCAGTGTGTACCCCAGGCGGCTCTCTCAGTCTTAAGCGGAGAATATGGGGTAACAAAATCATGTACCGCGTACTAAAGATAGAGTGTAAACTAATAGTGAGGGAAGTTCGTTTTAGTAGTGGGAGTTCAAATTAGAGTTCATGTGAATAACAGCTCTTGACAACATTCAGGAATCCCAGGTCTGCAGTACTAATAACCACCACCGCGAGTCCCTTCCTTTCAGTGAGCAATGTCAGTGAAACAAAATGACAGGCTGATACTTGCTGTTAGAAGTCATGCAGGGATCCTGCAGTGGTGGAGCCGGATAAGGTAGGTGAGGGTTTCTCCTGGAGGTTCAGAGTTGCAGGTAGTTAGGAGCTTGCGTCCTCGTGGTGAATGGAGCAGGCAGGGTGCGCACTCCATTAGTGGAACGCCCTGTGCAGCACCTGGCTCCTATTTATTGACCAAGTGTGGATGGGCGGAGCCACCTTAGACGGCCCAGCGGCCACTGCTTCCAGCCTGGGAGGCAAACAGCGATCGTTGTCATGGTTACACAGGGCATGGATCCAGGCTGGAGCGCAAACCACCGTATCCTTACAAAAAGTGGAAAAAAATAAGGGCTTATTTGCCGTTCAGCGGTGAAGTTATATGTGGTAAAGCCCTTTTTGCAGTGTCTTAGTGGCAAAAGAAAAAGATAAAGCCCTTTTTGTGACCGAATTATGTAGTGGTGACATTTTTTACATGAAACAGGCTTTTTTTGGTGAAAATTGATGGGTGATTGTACACTTTCTTCTGTATGCCCTGTTTGCCGTGTATTAGTGACAAAATAAAAATATATTCGCCGTTCAGCATTGCACTTATATGTTGAAAAGCCTTTTGAGTACTGCAAAAGTGGGAAAAAATTAGGGCCTAATTGCCTTTCAGCCGTGCAGTTATATATTCCAAAGCCCTGTTTGCCGTGTATTAGTGGCAAAATGAAATATATTCGCCGTTCAGAGGTGCACTAATATGTTGAAAAAACTTTTGTGTAGTGCAAAAGTGGGAAAAATTTAGGGCCTAATTGCCGCTCAGCAGTGTAGTTATATATTTCAAAGCCCTGTTTGCCATGTATTAGTGGCAAAAGAAAAATATATTCGCAGTTCATTGTTGCACTTATATGTTGAAAAGCCTTTTGTGTAGTGCAAAAGTGGGAAAAAATTAGGGCCTAATTGCAGTTCCGCGCTGCAGTTATATATTCCAAAGCCTTGTTTGCCGCGTATTAGTGGCAAAAGAAAAATATATTTGCCGTTCAGCATAGCACTTATATGTTGAAAAACCTTTTGTGTAGTGCAAAAGTGGGAAAAAATTAGGGCCAAATTGCCGTTCAGCGGTGCAGTTATATATTCCAAAGCCCTGTTTGCGTGTATTAGTGGCAAAATAAAAATATATTCACCGTTCAGCGTTGCACTTATATGTTGAAAAGCCTTTTGTGTTGTGTAAAAGTGGGAAAAAATTAGGGCCTAATTGCCGTTTAGCGGTGCAGTTATATATTCCAAAGGGCAGCCAATCAACAAGCGTTTCACTACTGTGTAAGAAGCCATCACAGCCATGCATACTAATGGCATCACTGTGATTGGCCAGTGCAGCATGTGACCCAGGCTCTATTTAAGCTGGAGTCACATAGCACCGCCCGCCACTCTGCTCTTCTTAGTGTAGGGATAGGATGCTGCTGCTGTTGCTGTGAGGGAGAGATTAGAGAAGAATTCTATTAAACTTGGTGGTGTTAAAAATTCAAACTACAGCAATTATTGAGGGTGCTATGCTACATATTTGTACCCAGCCCTGAGCCCAGTGATACTCTAAAATAATTTTTAATCCATCTGTTAGTAAGGGGGGGTCGGCGGCTATTTTAGCAACTGCAGTGTCCTTGGAACTGCATGTGACCTGCATGTGTCCCAGGGACATTAGTCTAATTATTTTCTGGTAGCTCACTGGAGGAAAAATTCCCTTTTTCTCTCAGGTCAAGTACCCCAACAGCCTGCAGTGCATACCTGGCATTGAAAATTATCACACACTTTCACACATTTTTGTGACCGAAAGCGATGTATTTACAGTATCTGTCTGCCACAGACATTGCATATCTGACAGTCCAATAAAACTGTAAAATACTGCAGTTACCTTTCTGCTGTAAAAAAAAGCACAATTTTTGTGCTAGATAACACTTTTGCGCTGCATTACCTATTTTATAATTTACCAGTGACATACTGCATTTCTATAGTTGGTTGCAAAAACCCCTATTGTAGTGCCAAAGAGAACTTTTGTGTACAACGCTGCATTACCTATTTTATAATTTACCAGTGACATACTGCATTTTTATAGTTGGTTGCCAAAACCCCTTTGGTAGTGCCACAGAGCCTTTTTCCATACAACGCTGCATTACCTATTTTATAATTTACCAGTGACATACTGCATTTTTATAGTTGGTCGCCAAAACCCCTATTGTAGTGCCACAGAGCACTTTTGCGTACAACGCTACATTACCTATTTTATAATTTACCAGTGACATACTGCATTTCTATAGTTGGTTGCAAAAAACACTGGTTTTGTGCTAGATTGCACTTTTGATATTCCAATAAAACCGTAAACTACTGCATTTACATAGTTGCTTGCAAAAAACACAGTTTTTGTGCTAGATTGCACATGTTATTCCAACAAAACCGTAAACTACTGCATTTACATAGTTGTTCGCAAAAAAACAATGGTTTTGTGCTAGATTGCACATTTGTGGCTTAGTCTGCACCTCTGATATACCAATAAAATGGTTAATTACTGCATTTACATAGTTGTTTGCAAAAGATATTGTTTTTGTGCTAGATTGCACATTTGTGGCCTAGTTTGTACTGCTGATGTTCCAATAAAACGGTTAACTACTGCATTTACATAGTTGTTGGCAAAAAACACTGTTTTTGTGCTAGATTGCACATTTGTGGACTAGTGTGCACTTCTGATATTCCAATAAAAAAAAAAAAACTACTGCGTTTACATTGTTGTTTGCAAAAAAAACACTGGTTTTGTGCTAGATTGCACATTTGTGGCCTAGTGTCTACTTCTGATATTCCAATAAAACGGTTAACTACTGCATTTACATAGTTGTTTGTAAAAAAAAAAAAACACTGTTTTTGTGCTAGATTGCACATTTGTGGCCTAGTCTACACTTCTGATATTCCAATAAAATGGTTAACTACTGCATTTACATAGTTGTTTGCAAAAAAAAACACTGTTTTTGTGCTGGATTGCACATTTGTGGCCTAGTTTACACTTCTGAAATTCCAATAAAATGGTTAACTACTGCATTTACATAGTTGTTTGCAAAAAACACAGTTTTTGTGCTAGATTGCACATTTGCGGCATAGTCTGCACTTCTGATATTCCAATAAAATGGTTAACTACTGCATTTACATAGTTGTTTGCAAAAAACACTGTTTTAGTGCTAGATTGCACATTTGTGCACTCCCACCCAGTCCTCTGCAGAAAGCTCAGAGTTGGCACCTGCAGCCCATGCCCATCAGTCTTTCACCTCACCCCCTTGCAAATCAATCAAGCAGTCTGAGCTCCAAGTCATGCAGCAGACTCTTATGCTTTTTGATGACTCTGCTGGCAGGGCTTCCCCGGGCCATGCACATAGCCCTGCCCCAGAAGTGGAAGACATTGAATTCACTGATGCCCAACCACTTATGTTGCAGGATGAGGAAATGGGAATACCACCGCAGCACGTCTCTGATGATGACGAAACACAGGTGCCAACTGCTGTGGCTTTCTGCAGTGTGCAGACCGACGAGGAGGGCAGTGGTCAAGAATGGGTGGAAGATGATGTGGAGAATGATGAGGACTTAGACCCCAAATGGACTCAATGTCATGATAGGAACATGTGCAGTTCTGAGGCCCACTGCCTAGCACAGAGGCAACAGCACAGCGAAAGAGGGAGCAGGGTGGAAAAGCAGAGCGGCCGTCCCCGAGACAGTACGCCTGCTACTGTCCACCGCACCCAGGGACCGAGCACACCAAAGCCAGCTCCAAAGAATTAATTGGCGTGGCAGTTCTTCAGACAATGTCCTGACGTCAAGACACGAGTGGTTTGCACGTTGTGCCATCAGAGCCTGAAGCGAGGCATAAACGTTCTAAACCTGAGCATAACCTGCATGAACAGGCATTTACATGCAAAGCACGAACTGCAGTGGAGTAAACACCTAAAAAGCAAGAAAGGTCTCAGGCTCCTCCTGCTTCCTCTTCTGCTGCTGTCTCTGCCTCTTCCTCCACCTTGGGAGTCACAGTGGCACCTACCACCCAGCAAACAGAGGATGTGCCACCAACACCACCATCTCCGTCACCATCACCAAGCATCTCCATCATGTCACACGCAAGCGTTCCCCTGTCCATCTCCCAAACACTGGAGAGAAAAAGGAAATACTCACCTACCCACCCTCGATCCCTGGCCCTGAATGCCAGCATTTTAAAATGACTGGCCTTTGAAATGCTGTAATTCCATCTGGTGGAGATGGACTGTTTTAAACAGCTGATGGCGGTGGCTGTCCCACAGTACGTTGTTCCCAGCCGCCACTACTTTTTCAGGCGAGCTGTCCCTTCCCTGCACAACCAAGTGGAGGATAAAATTAATTGTGCACTGCGCAACGCCATCTGTGGCAAGGTCCACATAACCACAGATACCTTTACCAGTAAGCATGGGCAGGGACGCTATATCTCCCTAACTGCACACTGGGTAAATGTAGTGGCGGCTGGGCCCGAGGCGGATATCGGTTTGGCACATGTCCTTCCACCACCAAGGATTGCAGGGCATTATTCTTTGCCTCCTTCTCCTCCTCTTCTACCACCTCCTCATCCGGTCAGCGAAAGACCTTCACCACCCACTTCAGCACAGCCAGGGGTAAACGTCAGCACGTCATGTGTTTGGGGGACAAACTCCACACCGCACAGGAGCTGTGGAGGGGCATAGAAGAACAGACCGATGAGTGGTTGCTGTCAGTGAGCCTCAAGCCTGGCCTGGTGGTGTGCGTTAATGGGCAAAATCTCATAGAAGCTCTGGGACTAGCAGGTTTGACGCACATCCCTTGCCTGGCGCATGTGCTGAATTTGGTAGTGCACAAATCCCTTAAAAACTACCCAGACATGTCATTGCTGCTGCAGAAAGTGCGGTCCGTCTGTGCGCACTTTCGGCATTCTCACCCTGCTGCTGCTTGCCTGTCTGCGCTGCAGCGTAACTTCGGCCTTCCCGCTCACCGCCTCATATGCGACGTGCGCACCAGGTGGAACTCCACCTTGCATATGCTGGAGAGACTGTGCGAGCAGCAGCAGGCAATAGTGGAGTTTCAGCTGCAGTACACACGGGTCATTCGCTCTGCGGAACAGCACCACTTCACCACCAATGAGTGGGCCTCCATGCAAGAACTGTGGGCCTTGTTGCGGTGTTTCGAGTACTCAACCTACATGGCCAGTGGTGATGACGCTGTTTTTAGCGTTACAATACCACTTCTATGTCTCCTTGAAAAAACACTTCGAGCGATGATCGTAGAGGATGTGGACCGGGAGGAAGAGGGGGCATTTCAAAGGGTTTCAGGCCAGTCATTCAGAATTGGCTCAGAGGGTGGGTTCCTACACCAGCAGAGGCCAGGTATACATTTGGCCAGCCAGGGCACAGTTCTGGAGGACGAGGATGAGGTAGAGGAGGAGGAACCGGGTTCACAGCAGGGTGGCACCCAACGCAGCTCATGGCCATCACTGGAGCATAGCTGGGGGGATACGGAGGACACACACGATACACCACACACAGAGGACAGCTTATCCTTACCTCTGGGCAGCCTGGCACACATGAGCTACTACATGCAGCAGTGCCTGCGCAACGACCGCAGAGTTGCCCACATTTTAACTTGTGCTGACTACTGGGTTGACACTTTGCTGGATCCCTGTTACAAAGACAACGTGCCGTCCTTAATTCACTCACTGGAGCGTGATAGGAAGATGCACGACTACAAGCGCACACTGTTAGACGCGCTCCTGAGGGCATTCATAACTGACACTGGGGGACAAGTGGAAGCACAAGTGAAGGCAGAGGAGGAGGAGAAGAGGTCGCCTACGCAACTGTGTCACGGCCAGCACCTCAGAAGGCAGGGTTAGCCTGGCCGACATGTGGAAAAGCTTTGTCACCACGCCACAGCAACCGGCACCACCTGCTGATATGGAACGTCTTAGCAGGAGACAGCATTTGAACAACATGGTGGAACAGTACACGTGCACACGCCTCCACGTACTGACTGATGGTTCTGCCCCATTCAACTTCTGGGTCTCCAAATTGTTCACATGGCCTGATCTTGCCCTTTATGCCTTTGAGGTGCTGGCCTGCCCTTCAGCCAGTGTATTGTCTGAACGTGTATTTATCACGGCAGGGGGCGTCATTACAGACAAACGCAGCCGCCTGTCCACAGACAATCTCACGTTCATTAAAATCAACCAGGCTTGGATCCCACAAGACTTGTCTGTACCTTGTGCAGAATAGACATTTATACCGGCCTCTACCATACATCCTTGTACTCAAGTGCACGTATTCTTTGTTTCCTTTTTATTTGTCCCATTATTTTGGGGGCTACCCTAATAATAAATAAATAAAAAAAATTTGGGCTACCTCCTCCTCCTCAACCTACAACACCACCTTCACCGCCTCCTCAACCTCCGACTCCACATCCACCTCCTTCTCCGAGTTGCAGGTTAATCATTTTTAATTTTTATTTATTTTATTTTAAGTTATTTCCCTATCCTCATTTGTTTGCAGAGCACTTGCCATGCTCTTAAGCACATTTTGCTGCCTTTTGCAGCCTTCTAGCCCTTTCCAGGACTTTTTTACAGCCATTTATCTGTCGAAAAACATCTTGTGTTGCGTAAAAGTAGAAAAAAATAAGGGCTTATTTGCCGTTCAGTGATGTAGTTATATGTGGTAAAGCCCTTTTTGCCATGTTAGTGGCAAAAGAAAAAGATAAAGCCCTTTTTGCGGTATGAACCAAATTTCGTATTGGTGAAATTTTTTATGTAAAACAGCCTTTATGGGGAAAATTGATGGGTGATTGTTGACTTTCTTTTGTATGAACCTTATTCTGTCGATTAGCCATTCTTTGGTAAAATCTTTTTGTGAAACACCCTTTATGGGGAAAAATGATGGCCGATTGTTGACTTTCTTCTGTATGAACCTTATTCCGTCGACTAGCCATTCTTTGGTGACATTTTTTTTTTAAACAGCCTTTAGGTGGAAAATTGATGGGTGATTGTTGACTTTCTTCTGTATGAACCATATTCCGCCGATTAGCTATTCTTTGGTAAAAAAAAATTGTGAAACAGCCTTTATGGGGAAAATTGATGGGTGAATGTGGTTCCTGCAGCCACACCAGCAACTTGGCCAGGTGACGCCGCTTACGCTTCCACGTTGCCACGCCGTTGGTCCTGCGACAATGTCCGCCTCTGCCTCCTCATCCTCCACCGAGTCCTCAGCCTCCACTGCAGGGACAATTCACAGGTGCCCTCCAGCATACCATCCGTGCAGGGCACACAGGGGAAGAACAGGGGAGGAACTGCTCTGTGTTCTTCATGAAGAAATCGAATCCTGGCTTTCTCCGTGACAACAGATTATTGGAACCATGGTGACCAACAAGGGAAGAACATGGTGTCGGCGCTGCGTCAAGGAGGGCTGCGCCATGCACCCTGCATTGTACATGTGTTCAATCTGGTTGTCAAGCAGTTGCTGAAGTCTTCCACCCATCTGCAAGACATCCTAAAAATGGCCAGGAAACTTTGCTTGCAGTCGATTTGTCAGCATTTGGCAGAGGGATGACTTCTGGCTCTCCATCTTGTTGGACCCTCGCTACTGGTCCAAAATGCTTTTTTACACCCGCTGAGAGGAAGGACAAACTGAACTACTATAGAGACATCCTATGTTGTCAGTTGGCCTCTGCGCCGTCGTCCATTCTCTCGCAGGGATGACCAGGGGCTCACTGTGCTCACATTCCACTGCCATGGCTGCTGGGGAGGGGTGGGGTAGCAGAAGCAGTACCAGCTCTATCAGCAGCAGCCTGAGTCTAGAGACGCTGATGAGCATCTTTTTTCACCCGCATAGTAAAGAAACTACTTACCAGCAGCTAGACATAGATCAGAACCTGAACCAGCAGGTGGTGGCATACTTGGAGTGCACCCTGCCAGCCATCATTGAAGATCTGCTGGACTACTGGACAGCCAAACTGGATTTGTGGCCGCAACTGGCCGAGTTTGCCCTGGAAAAGCTGTCCTTCCCAGCCAGTAGTGTGGCATCAGAGCGAGTGTTTAGTGTGGCGGGGGCCTGTCCACCCTAAATGTGGAGAGACTGACCTTTGTCTAGATGAATCAGGCATGGATCAGCCAGGATTTCCACCCACCAATGCCTGATGCATCAGATTAGATCATCCATGCTGCCTCACCCAAACCTTGACAAACTATCTGACTCAGCAACTATTCTGATGCTGCCACCCGCCTGATGCCACAAATCTGATGCCAAGGGTTCCTTCTTACACTCACTGTCAGCAGGTACTGTTATTGCCACCCACCTCCACATTGGGTTACTCTGTGGCCTCCTGATGCTGCTGCTACCTGGAAGTCCACCTCTTGGCTTTGGAATGGATGTATGGACTTCATTTCATATTCTTTCAACAGTCATGGAGCTCACATGATGCAGTTTGGCAATTTTCCTTGCCAAGATACAACTGCCGAGGAGCTGGATGATGCTGTTTCTCTTTTTTAAGAAATATTCTTTATGACTGTTCCTGAATTCGAACTAGAGACCTTTCTCTTGGGAATCAACAGAATAAAACAATGAGCTATTAGGGAATGTGAGAACAGGTTGTAATTTGTAGTATACAAGAAGAAAAAGATTGTACTTTTGTTCAGGAGCAAAACAGTAGCAATGCATTTACATGGCAAGAATCTGCATAACTAATTATATGCTAAATGGTTGCAAGTCCAATTTATGTATGAGATAGCCAAGATGATATAAAATTATGGTAGTCTGATGTTCAAAGTTGTAGTGGATGGTGTGATATGCAGCCTAAAAGTCAAAAGTTCAAAAATGCTTTTGCTAGTCAGTGAAGATATCAGGTCAATAAATATTGGGACAGCGACACAATTCTAGCATTTTTGGCTCTATACACCACCACTATGGATTTGAAATGAAACGAACAAGATGTGCAGACTGGCGGCTTTAATTTGAGGGTATTTACATCTAAATCAGCTGAATGGTGTAGGAATTACAACAGTTTGCATATGTGCCTCCCATTTGTTAAGGGACTAAAAGTAATAATAATCATAAATCAAACTTTCACTTTTTAATACTTGGTTGCAAGTCCTTTGCAGCCAATTACAGCCTGAAGTCTGGAACGCATAGACATCACCAGACGCTGGGTTTCATCCCTGGTGATGCTCTGCCAGACCTCTACTGCAATTGTCTTAAGTTCCTGCTTGTTCATGGGGCGTTTTCCCTTCAGTTTTGTCTTCAGCAAGTGAAATGCATGCTCAATCGGATTCAGGTCAGGTGATTGACTTGGCCATTGCATAACACTCCACTTCTTTGCTCTAAAAAACTCTTTGGTTGCTTTTGCAGTATGCTTTGGGTCATTGTCCATCTGTACTGGGAAGTGCCGTCCAATGAGTTGTGAAGCATTTGGCTGAATATGAGCAGATAATATTGCCCGAAACACTTCAGAATTCATCCTGCTGCTTTTGTCTGCAGTCACATCATCAATAAATACAAGAGAACCAGTTACATTGGCAGCCATACATGCCAACGCCATGACACCACCATCACCATGCTTCACTGATGAGGTGGTATGCTTAGGATGAGGAGCAGTTCCTTTCCTTCTCCATACTCTTCTTTTCCCATTACTCTGGTACAAGCTGATCTTGGTCTCATCTGTCCATAGGATGTTGTTCCAGAACTATGAAGGCTTTTTTAGATGTCGTTTGGCAAACTCTAATCTGGTCTTCCTGTTTTTGAGGCTCACCAATGGTTTACATCTTGTGGTGAACCCTCTGCATTCACTCTGGTGAAGTCTTCTCTTGATTGTTGACTTTGACACACATACACCTACCTCCTGGAGAGTGTTCTTGATCTGGCCTACTGTTGTGAAGGGTGTTTTCTTCACCAGGGAAAGAATTCTTTGGTCATCCACCACAGTTGTTTTCCGTGGTCTTCCGGGTCTTTTGGTGTTGCTGAGCTCACCGGTGCATTCCTTCTTTTTAAGAATGTTCCAAACAGTTGTTTTGGCCACGCCTAATATTTTTGCTATCTCTCTGATGGTTTGTTCGGTTTTTTCAGCCTAATGATGACTTGCTTCACTGATAGTTACAGCTCTTTGGATTTAATCTTGAGAGTTGACAGCAACAGATTTCAAATGCAAATAGCACACTTGAAAAGAACTCTGGATCTTTTATCTGCTCATTGCATTTGGGATAATGAGGAAATAACACACACTTCGCCATGGAACAGCGAAGAAGCCCATGGTCCCATTACTTTTGGCCCCCAAGTGGGAGGCATATATGCAAACTGTTGTAATTCCTACACCGTTCACCTGATTTGGATGTAAATACCCTCAAATTAAAGCCGCCAGTCTGCACATCTTGTTCGTTTCACTTCAAATCCATTGTGGTGGTGTATAGAGCCAAATATGCTAGAATTGTGTCACTGTCCCAATATTTATGGACCTGATATCTACACTGACTAGCAAAAGCATTTTTGAACTTTTGACTTTTAGGCTGCAAATTACACCATCCACTACAACTTTGAATATCAGACTACCATAATTTTATATCATCTTGGCTATCTCATACATAAATTGGACTTGCAACCATTTAGCATATAATTAGTTATGCAGATTCTTGCCATGTAAATGCATTGTTACTGTTTTGCTCCTGAACAAAAGTACAATCTTTTCTTCTTGTATACTACAAATTACAACCTGTTCTCACATTCCCTAATAGCTCATTGTTTTATTCTGTTGATTCCCAAGAGAAAGGTCTCTAGTTCGAATTCAGGAACAGCCATGAAGAATATTTCTTAAAAAAGAGAAACAGCATCATCCAGCTCCTCGGCAGTTGTATCTCGGCAAGGAAAATTGCCAAACTGCATCATGTGAGCTCCATGACTGTTGAAAGAATATGAAATGAAGTCCATACATCCATTCCAAAGCCAAGAGGTGGACTTCCAGGTAGCAGCAGCATCAGGAGGCCACAGAGTAACCCAATGTGGAGGTGGGTGGCAATAACAGTATCTGCTGACAGTGGGTGTAAGAAGGAACCCTTGGCATCAGATTTGTGGCATCAGGCGGGTGGCAGCATCAGAATAGTTGCTGAGTCAGATAGTTTGTCAAGGTTTGGGTGAGGCAGCATGGATGATCTAATCTGATGCATCAGGCATTGGTGGGTGGAAATCCTGGCGGATCCATGCCTGATTCATCTAGACAAAGGTCAGTCTCTCCACATTTAGGGTGGACAGGCCCCCGCCACACTAAACACTCGCTCTGATGCCACACTACTGGCTGGGAAGGACAGCTTTTCCAGGGCAAACTCGGCCAGTTGCGGCCACAAATCCAGTTTGGCTGTCCAGTAGTCCAGCAGATCTTCAATGACGGCTGGCAGGGTGCACTCCAAGTATGCCACCACCTGCTGGTTCAGGTTCTGCTCAATGTCTAGCTGCTGGTAAGTAGTTTCTTTACTATGTGGGTGAAGAAAGATGCTCATCAGCACAAAGCACATCTTGTTCGTTTCATTTCAAAATCCACGGTGGTGGTGTATAGAGCCAAAAATGTTAGAATTGCATCGATATCCCAATATTTATGGACCTGACTTATATATATAAACTTGTGGGCTATTTTTACCTAATATTAACTTGAATGTATTGTTCTTTTACTATTATATATTATTTTGTTATTACAACACTTTACAATAACTACAGTATGTATTCCAGTGCATGGCTTTATGTACAGTATGTACATGTTAAATTGACAGCTGATAACTCCAGGGCTGTCCCATAAACCATCACCCCAACCTGAGGCTGATGATCAGGAGCAAAGGGAGTTCCCCTCCGTCATGATCCTGCAAGCGCCGTCTGATCCCAGCCTTTCCTTTGGTTGTGCCTAGGTGATTACAACACTATACATGTATGCCAGGGCAGGAAAGGGTTAAAATAAATTCCTCTAAAATACATTTTAACATTTTTTCAGTGTATTTTTACATCGAGTTTGTTTTGTCAAATTCATCGACAGTTCAGTTCTACAAGTTGTTAAGAAGGGAAGTTCTGAACACAGACATCACAACACAATAGCCTGTGCTTCGCTGGTGTAAATTACAGGGTACATTTTATACAGAAGCGGCTTCCTGCCGGTGCACCGCGCTATGCTCATGAGAAAACCTATTTTTATTATACTTTCTATCAATAAATCATTTGTCTTCCTTTGTGCAGGGAAATAACAGAAAGCATAAAATTGTAATGACACATTTGGCAATTTATTCTCAGTTTCATTTACTATATGTCTGGTAAGTACCACGTGTCTATGCGCGCGACCTGAGGATAGGCCCTCAGTGATTTCTAGCGGCACGTGCAATTTACTGATCACTAGTCATATGCCATCCGAAGGAAAAAGAGCTGTTATTTTTCTATTGTGTACTCGTGAGCATATTGGTGGTTAATGAAAAAGATTAGCAATTTTTTATAAATGCTTATTAACACATCAGTGAATCACGGACGTGTTCTTTCCATGTTCTCCATGGACAGCACATGTACCCATTGTTTTTAATGGCTGTGTTCACACATCAATGATTTTCCCCTCATTGTGTGTCAGTGGAAAAATCACAGAAACATGCAATGTTTTGGCCTGTGATGTGGACCAAACATGCCAATTAAAGTAGATAAATGTGCAAAAACAGGTTGGTAGGAGAACAAATTGGTAGGAGATGCTCTGGAAACTGATTTTCAGCTGAGCAGTGTCCATGGGATATGGATGACACACAGAGGGCAAAAAACCAACACCCAGACCAAACACGGATTCTTCACAACCATTTTGTCACAGATATCATCCCGGATGTGTCAATAAGATAGATATAGATAACAGATGGATAATGAGAGGATAGATGATTAGAGATACAATAGATAGACAGATAGAAAGAATAGATTTTGATATAGTAAGTATAGCAGTGATGCAATTCAGACTAATCCATCTTCCCAGTGTTTGCATGTGTCTTTGTTAGAGATCGAAGTTTTGAAAAATTTGATTCTGCAACTTCTCTAAAGTTCGCCAAGAAATTAAATTTGTTCTCAATTAATTTGTCACAAATCGCTATAAATCATGTATACACAAGCCACTCGTGCTGTGGGTGGGCTGTGGCCATGCTGCGGTGAAGTACGACGCGGCCAATTAGTAATAATGAAGACCGCACTGCATAATCCTTCTTCATTGTTAATGGCCGCTTGGCATCTTTAAACAGGGGCTGTTGCTGGTATGGGGCTTGGCTGGTTAGGTGGGGGCACAACATGTATATTATTGCAGTTCTGACCTGTAATGTCCTGCAGGTTATTTGACAGTAAACACAGAATATTAATCAGCTCTGCCATACCCACTTCTCCAACCCCAGCGCTCTCCTGCCCTATAGGTGGGAGGCCTTCTTCTGACATCTGCTTTTCCTCCTTTTCCACATCTCTAATATTGATGAGAATATGTCATCAGGAACATCCAGCTTCTCCTCTCTCTGCATCTTGCTGACTTTTCTAGGACACGGAGGCCAAAAAGGATGATTTGGAAGAAGTATAGCCAGCAAAGGATAATCATCAGTAAGACCTGACCTCTCTAAAGAGTGCAGACTGGATGGTATTGGTTGGCACGCTAGCACCTGAATAATAAAGGCTTCCATCTTTTTGGTATTGACTTGCATTTATAGCTGATGCAGGAATAAGGAAATGTTGTAGGAATAAATAAATAAAACTGATGCAGAAAAAGTCTCCCTGCAGTCTCTGTGCAGTCTCCCTCTGCAGAATTCTTCTATTCAGCAACACTGTCCCTAGCACATAAGTACTTGCCACGTCTCTCCCTATGCTCAGCTTACAGGACGATAGCGGAGACCACGCGGTATGAGGCTTTTATAGGGCTGTGACATCACAGGGGATGGCTATCTGTGGATTGGCTGACTGCATGGCATTATGGGTGCTCTTGCATTCCTGGGCTTTTTGGAAAAACTAATTTGTTACCACAAAGCGCGAGGAAATTCAGATTCATCACAAATTGATAATTTCCTAAACCTCGGACTGAATTCCGCTTCAAATGCTTCACTTCGCTCAACACTGTTCCTTGTGTATGGGAGCAGGGTGTTGCTACAAATACTGTTTGTTAGCTTTCACATGTCAGCCATGGTTGGGTGCATCTGCAGTTTATTATATATTGTTTGAAAGTGATGTCTGTTATTTTTTGCATTGTATGTATGGAGAAGCTGCTGCCTCACGTTTGGACCATGCCCTCCTGCCCAAGGGTTTTAAATAGAGTATACTATAGCGGGATCTTACACTGCTCCGATTGTTGTAGGCTTTATGCCCAGGACAGGTAAGTATGATAGTGTAGGTCCCATGTGTAAAAGCCACTGTGTCACTGATAGATGGGCTCAACATAATTTTGATAAAAACAAAAAAAAAAGATGTGTAAATGTTAATGTATAGTAAGCATTACAGAAATGCAATTCAGAGTAATCCATATTTCCACAGTTTCCATGTGTCTCTGCACTCGGAGCAGGAGGCTGCTGCATTTAGCGTTTGCTTTTGCACATCAGCCGTGGTGTTATGTCCCTGCACTTTATTAAAATATGTTTGGAGATGTTGGTCTAATTTTATTTCTTGCATTGTAGATAAATAGGCAGATATGAGATAGATAGATAGATAGATAGACAGACAGACAGACTAGAAAACTGTAGATAGTCCTCAGGTCTTCACTAACAACCTCCTTTACATAAAACTTGATCTCCATATTTGTGTGCTCTAGACTGTATTACAGAGCAGTTTAGCAGTTGGGAATCGGTGTCTCATGTTGTGTCTGCAGATTTCTCTTTAGTTTTCCATGCAGGTGATGAGCAATAGACCAGACTGATATAATGTTATATACTGATATTATAGTATTCAATCTAGACCACAAAACTGGTGCTTCCAACAGAAATGTGCCATTCTCTAACGACATACATTGTAGTCATCTAGACCAGTGTTTCCCAACCAGTGTGCCTCCAGCTGTTGCAAAACTACAACTCCCAGCATGCCCGGACAGCCTTTGGCTGTGCGGGCATGCTGGGAGTTGTAGTTTTGCAACAGCTGGAGGCACACTGGTTGGGAAACACTGATCTAGACAGACGGATTTATAACCTATCTATAAATGTAATATATTTTTTCTTTGTTTCTTATTACTTAATGGCTACTGATTACTGAATATTGTTCCATGATGTAGTATGTGTATATTGGTCTGAGAATGGTGTTTACCTCATTCCTATACATCAGCGTATATCAATGTTGGTTGGCGCCTGGCTTCTTTTACCAGGTCATTTCTTTCTTATTGTATGTTTCATCATTTTCTTGCTGTGACCATTTTTATGACCATTTATAAAGTTATCAATTTATCTTTAAAATGAATAAAAATAGATTAATCATTAGAAAAACTTTCTCACGTGGCAGAGTTCTCCATACTCATTTGGAGGTAGACCAGGGTTAATACTCAATTGTAATTGTCTAGGACCTCGTAGGGATGTGAGTTAAAATAGAACTTTTATTAGTATTTAAGATATAATAATAGAAAAAAAGGTGCTCAAGTGCTTAGAGTTGCGGCTTGCTGTCAAGTAACCCTCCAGAGATGAGTCCTGGGTTTGGTGTCTGTGTATCAGCAGCAGGTTCCTAACTGGGTGCTTTCAGCCTCGTACAGAGTGGTCTGCGGTTTCCCCAAGTGTCGAGGGGACCACTGCCATTCCTTGCAATTCAACCCGTCACAATGCTCCCTGAAGAGCCATATTTATTAGGTTAAGGTAGAGACAGAGTGAGGCACAAGATAGTTCAGGCCCGAGGTCCAGAGGCACTTGGGGAAACCGCAGACCACTCTGTACTAGGCTGACAGCACCCAGTTAGGAACCCGCTGCTGATATACAGACACCAAACCCAGCACTTATCTTTGGAGGGTTACCTAACAGAAAGACGCAACTTCAAGCACTTGAGCACCTCTTTTCTATTATTTTATCTTACAAACTAATACATGTTATATTTTAACTCACATTCATACAAGGTCCTAGACAATTACAGTTCAGTATATTCCCCTCTAGGAATTGGTAGGGAGTTCGACACACACTCCACCTACCTTGTACTACTAGACCAAGGTTAACCTTTAGGCAAGACCTCATTTCAACATCACCATCGTCCTCATCCAGATTATAAGGTTTTAACAGAAACACATTGAAGACCAATTTTTCACAGTGGGGCAAACTGTGTGATAGATTTGGCAGACACTTTAGCTTAAAACACTTCTTGGTTGCCATTAAGGTTTTTCTTTTTTTACATTATATATAATTTTTAAAATTTTTACATTATTGTTCTAATCACCAGGATCAAACCTACCAATCAGTATGCTTGGTTTAATAGGGCTGTTCCTACTGATAGGTCCTTATTTAAAGAGTTGTTAACCCCTGGGGACCTTTTCTACTCCCCCCCCTCCCCCAATATGATAATCATAGTAGGTCCCTGCGGGTCCCAGGTCTCCCTGCGTCAACATCCAGTTTGCTACAGGTCACATGAACGCTGCAGCTAATAACTGGCCGCAGTGTCATGCATCGCATGACACATGGGTGACAGTTGTAAGAAAATATACAGAAGTAAATATGTGTTGTCTACGAGATCTATAGTCTTAGATTGCTGACTTCCAGGGGCGTAGTTACCATGGAAGCAGGTGAAATGGATGATACGGGGCCCGAACTCAGGAAAGGACTCAGGAGGAGGATAAATTGATTTATTTTCAGGGCCCAGTGAACAGTCAGCATGGTGCTCCTAGTCTTAGCATTGGTATTACTCCCTGGTCTTCTTCTCCGGACACCTTCGTTGCACTAAGTCCTGGCAATACACAGCTTCAGAATGGGATATAGTGTGCACAGGAGCGTACTATGATCTGATTCAACGTTAGGTCACAGTGCAGTGCATACCTAGACACAGTTCTGCATGCATCCTTAAAGCTTGTAAAAAAGCGGGATTTTGATATAGGGGCCACTTAATATGGTGAATTTGGTGATCTCTGTAATGGAGACACCACTTTGCTCGGTTTTCCTTCCTTTGAGGGATATCTGGCTTTCATTGTGTTGTAGACCCATAACTGGGGCTCCACATTTATTTTGCATATTCCTGTTTCCCAGGGAGCTTTGCACTTTGGATTGCTGTGTTGAGGCTCCTAAGTGAGGCTCCGCGGTGTTTTTTGTAGCTGGTCTCCCTGAGATCAGCTATTGTTGTGTTTGAGTAGTCTCCGAGGCATTGCTCCCGGTTAGCCAGAATCCTACTCCGCACTGATGAGGGGCAACACCCCGAAACAGCTGTCTGTGGATGGATAACTGGCTTAGGTTTTCCCCATCACATCCTTAAAGCTTGTAAAAAAGCGGGATCTTGATATAGGGGCCACTTAATATGGTGGATTTGGTGATCTCTGTAATGGAGACACCACTTTGCTCGGTTTACCTTCCTTTGAGGGATATCTGGCTTTCATTGTGTTGTAGACCCATAACTGGGGCTCCACATTTATTTTGCATATTCCTGTTTCCCAGGGAGCTTTGCACTTCGGATTGCTGTGTTGAGACTCCTAAGTGAGGCTCCGGGGTTTTTTTTTGTAGCTGGTCTCCCTGAGATCAGCTATTGTTGTGTTACAGTTCTGCATGAAGAGCAGAGGTGCCTGTAGGAGTAGAAGCAAGGAGAGTATTTTTTTTTCTGGTCCAGTGTGATCTGCATTAATGGGACCGAGGGGGGTCCCGTTCAAAAACCTGCTGTGGGGCCCAGCCAGTTCTAGTTACACCACTGCTGACGTCTTACATTGGAGACATTCACCTTTCCAAATAAACCAATATTGGCAAAGACCTACAGAAGAGACCGCTATTGACTGCTTCAGATAGCAGAATGTCTTGGGAAAACACGATTTATGCAGAGCAGAATGGAGCATTGAAATGAATTATTAGCAGCATATGTCACATGCAGCAGTTAATGAGCGGAGAAGAGCATTAGGTGTAATTAAAAAGAGCACCTGCCTCTTAAAAGGTGGAACTAAATCAGCCCCCACACTTATCATGCCAGTGCGTCATGTAATGGTTGTGGTGGGTGGACGTGATCTCCCTGTGACCTCTGCTGTCAAGCATAGTTCAAATTAGTCCTCGATAAAATGGCTCGTTCTGACCTTGCTTATGCCCTTGCCAGGTTTAATTATGTTCTACATACAGTAGTTTAACACAATTTGTTGAAATCTGACCTTCTCAAAAATTTCTCAATGTTACACAATATTTTACCACCTTCATCTCATAATTTGGTAATTATGACATAGCAATAAGCATGAAAGAACACTTTCATAAGTAAAAATACAAGAGAATCCTGAGACCCCAAACCACCCTGAAAACAACATTTAGGCCCCTTTCACACAAACGAGTTTTCCACGCGGGAGCAATGCGTGACATGAACGCATCGCACCCGCACTGAATCCTGACCCATTCATTTAAATAGGTCTGTGTACATGAGCGTTTTTTTTTTCACGCATCAAATCTGCGTTGCGTGAAAAACGCAGCATGTTCTATATTCTGCGTTTTTCACTCAGCCCTGGCCCCATAGAAGTGAATGGGTCCTCAGTGAAAAAGCGCGGATGCAATGCGTTTTTCACTGAAGGTTGCCAAGAGAAGTTGTTTGTAAACCTTAAGTTTTTTATCATGCGTGTGAAAAACGCATCAAAACGCATTGTACCTGTGTGGAAAAAACTGAACAACTGAACGCAATCACAGACAAAACTGACTGAACTTGCTTGCAAAATCACGCTCATGTGAAAGAGGCCTTAGAGTCCGGACACATGAATTTTGTCTAGAAAAAAAAAAACTAGAGCAAGCACATGCAGTTTTTGTTTCATGCTGAGTTTTTTGTGGTGTTTTTGAACACGGTAAGGCAGATTTACTATTGAAAAAGTGTTATTTTTTAGGCACATTTTACACAAAAAAATTGAAATGCATGCTTTGCATCAGGTTTAACAACTGTTGTACACACTTTTCCAAGCATTTTATGCATTATCCGATAAAGGGAAATGGGTTCACAGGAAAGGGGCATGGCCTAAATGGGACTCTGTGCTCTAAAAAAATGCACCAAAATTGTTTTGTGTTTCTTAAGCAATACTACGACAAGGTGGTGTAAACTAAGGCAATTTTTTTTGCCACAGAGACAAAAGTCCAGCATAAATATGGTACAGGATTTATGATACTCCAAATTCATAAAGGTCCATGATCCGGGATAGTACATTTTTCTAATATTAAAGGGGTTGTCCCACACATAATATTCTACAATGTTCATACCCACACTGGGATCTGAATACTTTTGTAATTGCATATAATTAAAAATTTTGTATGGCCACTGAGTTATTCAATTAAATCTACCTGCCCTGCTCACTGAGATGGAAGCACATGCTCAGTTCTATCCTTCAACTGTCAGAAAAGACATGTCCTCTGAATAAGGCCATGCTGCCCCTTAGCTGCCAGCTTAAAATAAATCTAGTAGAGTAATTAGAGCAATGAATAGGGAGATCTCTGGATCCTCGTGAGGTACAGGGCTGGTATTAGGTTATGTATGAATTTCATTTTTACATTAATAGTGGGATAACCTATTTACTTTAAGGGCTCATGCACATGGTCATAGCCGTTATTGCGGACCACAAAATGCAGATCCGCATCATAACATGGATATCAACCATGTGCATTCCACATTTTGCGGAATGAAACGTCCAGGCTATAATAGAAGAGTTCTACCCTTGTCTTTAATGCGGACAATAATAGGACATGTCCTATATTTTTGAGGATGCCTCGGAATGGACATACAGATGGGGACAGCACACTCTGTGCTGTGTGCATCTTTTGCGACCCCATTGAAGTGAAAAATGTGGATTGGATGTGGACAAAAAATTGAGCCCTAAGATTGTGATTCATATTCTCACACAGTCTAAAGTGCGAAACTATTAGTAAAACTCCCGTAGTGTGTATTATCGCTAGTTTTTTCCTCATGGGATTTTTCCACTACAGAGAAGATGTCAAAAGGCCTAAAAAATGCCAAGAGCTCCGGCATGTTGCATTTTTTGAAAAGAAGCAAGAAAGACAAAAAAATGCCACCCAGTGAACAAAAGGGTCAGTAGTAAAAAAAATAATTGCGTGTCTTGCCTTCCATATTTCCCATAGATCTTCAGTTAACATCTGGAGCTGGTGATTTTTCCTAAAAAAAAAGGCTATTACATCACCATTATAGAAAAACACTAACAAAAACCAATGTGTGAATTCAACCATAATCTAGCACAGCCCTGTATACCCACACGAATTTCCACACTTGTACATGTGATGCCGCAGGCCAACTTCCATTCATCTTCACTGACATCACTTACACAAAGTCTATCAGCCTTTTCTGCTGAGTGTATGGGTCCGTCATCGACATCTACAGTGGCCTGGGCTATCCGGTAGCATCATCTAATCAGTACTCCTTTCTTGTCAAGGCTATTACATCACCATTACAGAAAAACACTAACAAAAACCAATGTGTGAATTCAGCCATAATCTAGCACAGCCCTGTATACCCACACGAATTTCCACACTTGTACATGTGATGCCGCAGGCCAACTTCCATTCATCTTCACTGACATCACTTACACAAAGTCTATCAGCCTTTTCTGCTGAGTGTATGGGTCCGGCATCGACATCTACAGTGGCCTGGGCTATCCGGTAGCATCATCTAATCAGTATTCCTTTCTTGGCTGGCTAAACATAACTCAGGTTCAGATTGTCCAGTCTACAGTAGATAGTGATGTCGACAGACTTGTGGATTTTGTGCATGCACCGTCAGTGAAAGTGGCCGACAGTGCCATGTGACAGGTGTGGAAGACAGAATTGGTACAGTTTTGCTGATGTAAGGCAGTTACAAAGTGGGTAATTTTTAGCTACTGTATTTGTTAAAGGGCATCTGTCAGCAGATTTGCACCTATGAAACTGGCTGACCTGTTACATGTAAAGTTGAGCGAACCCGAACTGTTCGTACCGAATTTTGGGGTGTTCGGGATACGGACCCACACGCGAACATTTTCAAAAAAGTTTGGGTTCGCGTCCATTGTTCAGCGATTTCTTCCCGCTTTCCGAAGGGCTGCACAGCAGCCAATCAGCTAGTGTTTTACTTCTTGCCCTAAGAGGCCATCACAGTCATGCCTACTAATGGCATGGCTGTGATTGGCCAAGTGCAGCATGTGACCCAGCCTCTATTTAAGCTGGAGTCACGTAGCGCCGCCCGTCACTCTGCTCGGATTAGTGTAGGGATAGAATGCAGCTGTTGTTAGGGCGAGATTAGGCAGGGATTAACTCAGCAAAAACACTTAATGAAGTGATCGATCTACATCTGTGAATCATTCAACTTCTGTTAGTCCATTGCTCACTGGTTTTTAGGCAGCCCAGAGCGTTTTTCTGTCACTTTTTTCTGGGGTGATCGGCGGCCATTTTGTGATCTTTTGGTGCACCAGCACATGTTTTGAGCTGCCACCAAGTTCAACATACGTTTTTGGATTCAATAGTAGGCTTTTTTTTTTTGCAATATCCTACATCAGGGGTTGTGCTTATTGTCACACCTTGAAACACAGGATAGAAATTGCTATATTTTATTGAGGGGTGAAATTCAATTGCCAAAATACCAATCCCTAAATCTGGTGTTCCAGCTGTGGCTGGCCAAGTGTAATACTGTCCGTCAAAGGATAGATTTTTTTCTGGGGGGAAATTCAATTGCCAAAATACCAATCCCCTAAATCGGTTGTTCCAGCTGTGGCTGGCCAAGTGTAATACTGTCCGTCAAAGGATAGATTTTTTAGTGGGGTGAAATTCTATTGCCAATATTACCAATCTCTTAAATCTGGTGTTTCAGCTGTGGCTGGCTAAGTTTAATACTGTCCGTCAATGGATAGATTTTTTTCTGGGGTGAAATTCAATTGCCAAAATACCAATCCCGTAAATCTGGTGTTTTAGCTGTGGCTGTCCAAGTGTAATACTGTATGTAAAAGGATAGATTTTTTTCTGCGGTGAAATTCCAATTGCCAAAATAACAATTCCCTAAATCTGGTGCTCCAGCTGTGGCTGGCCAAGTGTAATAGTGTCCGTCAAATGATAGATTTTTTTCTGGGGCAAAATTCAATTGCCAAAATACCAATCTCCTAAATCTGGTGTTCCAGCTGTGGCTGGTCAAGTGAAATACTGTCCGTCAAAGGATAGATTTTTTTGTGGGGTGAAATTCAATTGCCAAAATACCAATCCCTTAATTCTGGTGTTCCAGCTGTGGCTGGCTAAGTTTAATACTGTCCATCAAAGGATAGATTTTTTTGTGGGGTGAAATTCAATTGCCAAAATACCAATCCCCTAAATCTGGTGTTCCAGCTGTGGCTGGCTAAGCTTAATACTGTCCGTCAAAGGATAGATTTTTTTGTGGGGTGAAATTCAATTGCCAAAATACCAATCCCTTAAATCTGGTGTTTCAGCTGTGGCTGGCTAAGTTTAATACTGTATGTCAAAGGACAGATTTTTTTCTGGGGTGAAATTCAATTGCCAAAATACCAATCCCCTAAATCTGGTGTTCCAGCTGTGGCTGGCTAAGTTTAATACTGTACGTCAAAGGATAGATTGTTTTCTGGGGTGAAATTCAATTGCCAAAATAACAATCTCCTAAATCTGGGGTTCCAGCTGTTGCTGGCCAAGTGTAATACTGTCAGTCAAAAGATAGATTTTTTTCTGGGGTGAAATTGTATTGCCCAAATCCCATTCCCTTAAATCTGGGGTTCCAGCTGTGGCTGGCCAAGTGTAATACTCTCCGTCAAAGGATAGATTTTTTTCTGTGGTTAAATAAAATCCCTGAAATAGAAAACCTAAACATCTGTGCTTTCCGATATTCCTCTCCAAGTGTAATTCTGTCCGCAATAGGGTTTATTACATTCAGCGTGTCAGCGTCTAAATACAAGGCCTGAAAAATAAATACTCTATATTTGCACACGCTACTGTGCATCTCCAAGTGTATTTCTGTCCGTAAAATGGTATCTAACACTCAAGGTCTAAATACAAGTGCTGAAAGCGTAATCCTCTATATTTGCACACGCTATTGTGCATCTCCAAGTGTATTTCTGTCCGTAAAAGGGTATATTACACTAAGTGTCTAAATACAAGGGCTGAAAGCATAATCCTCTATATTTTCACACGCTATTGTGCATCTCCAAGTGTATTTCTGTCCGTAAAAGGATACCTTTCAGCCACGGCCTAAATACTAGGTCCTAAAATTGATTTTCCCCTAAATCTGTGGTTTCTGCTGTGCCTGTATTAGTGTAATACGGTACATAAATAAATAGCCAGATAGTGTTAGGTGCCTGTAAATAAAGGCCTTAATGTGAACTCTATACATTGGGCCAAATAAGTTTTTTCTTATTGTGGTAAACGGTAACAATTAGAAAAACATCTAAAAAGGGACGCGGACATAGTCGTGGTGGTGTTAGTGGACCCTCTCGTGCTGGGAGAGGACGTGGCCCTCTGCCACATCTACATGTCCTAGTGAACCAACTACCTCAGGTCCAGGAAAGCCGCCAGAATCTACAGCGATATTTGGTCGGGCCTAATGCCGTTCTAAAGATGGTAAGGCCTGAGCAAGTACAGGCGCTGGTCGATTGCGTGGCCGACAGTGGATCCAGCAGGTTCACATTATCTCACACCCTGTCTTCTGCAGAAAGAGCACAGGTGGCGCCTGAAAACCAAGCCCATCAGTCTGTCACATCACCCCCATGCATATCAGTGAAATTGTCTTAGCTTCAAGTTATGCAGCAGTCTCTTATGCTGTTTGAAGAATCTGTTGGCAGGGTTTCCCAAGGGCATCCACCTAGCCCTTCCCCAGCAAAGGAAGATATAGAATGCACTGACGCACAACCACTTTTGTTTGTAGATGAGGACATGGAAATACTACCTCAGCAGAGTCAGCACGTCTCTGATGATGACGAAACACAGGTGCCAACTGCTGCGTCTTTCTGCAGTGTGCAGACCGAACAGGAGGTCAGGGAGGAAGACTGTGTGGAAGACAATGCAGGGGACGATGAGGTCCTAGACCCTACATGGAATGAAGGTCATGCCACTGACTTTCAGAGTTCAGGAAAGAGGCAGTGGTGAGACTGAGCCAACAGCGTAGCAAAAGAGGGAGCAGGGTGCAAAAGCAGAAAAGCCGTCGCCAAAGGAGTTCGCCTGCTACTGGCCACCACTACCAGGGACCGAGCACACCAAAGGCAGCTTCAAGGAGTTCCCTTGCATGGCACTTCTTCACAAAATGTGCTGACGACAAGACCCGAGTGGTTTGCACACTGTGCCATCAGAGCCTGAAGTGAGGCATTAACGTTATAAACCTTAGTACAACCTGCATGACTAGGCATCTACATGCGAGACACGGGCTGCAGTGGAGTAAGCACCTTGAAAACCAAAAATAGGCTCAGGCCCCTCCTGCTCCTTCTTTTGCTGCTGCCTCGGCCTCTTCCTCCGCCTCTGGAGGAACGTTGGCACCTGCCGCCCGGCAAACAGAGAATGTGCCACCAACACCACTACCTCCGTCACCAAGCATCTCCACCATGTCACACGGCAGCGTTCAGCTCTCCATCTCACAAACGTTGGAAAGAAAGAGTAAATTCCAACCTAGCCACCCTCGATCCCTGGCCCTGAACGCCAGCATTTCTAAACTACTGGCTTTTGAAATGCTGTCATTCAGGCTGGTGGACACGGTCAGCTTCAAACAGCTGATGGCAGTGGCTGTCCCACAGTACGTCGTTTCCAGCCGCCACTACTTCTCCAAGAGAGCCATGCCTTCCCTGCACAACCAAGTATCAGATAAAATCAAGTGTGCACTGCGCAACGTCATCTGTGGTAAGGTCCACCTAACCACAGATACGTGGACCAGTAAGCACGGCCAGGGACGCTATATCTCCCTAACTGCACACTGGGTAAATGTAGTGGCGGCTGGGCCTCAGGCAGAGAGCTGTTTGGCGCATGTTGCCTCCTCCTCCTACTCGGCTTCCTCCTCTTCTTTCACCTGTTCATACGGTCAGCCACATACCTTCACCACCCACTTCAGCACAGCCCGGAGAAAACGTTAGCAGGCCGTTCTGAAACTTATGTGTTTAGGGGACAGGTCCCACACCGCGCAGGAGTTGTGGCGGGGTATATAACAACAGACCGATGAGTGGTTGCTGCCGGTGAGCCTCAAGCCCAGCCTGGTGGTGTTCGATAATGGGCGAAATCTTGTTGCATCTCTGGGACTAGCCAGTTTGACACAAATCCCTTGCCTGGTGCATGTGCTGCCCCGACATGTCAGAGCTGCTGCATAAAGTGCGGACCGTCTATATGCGCTTCTGGCGTTCTCATCCTGCCGCTGCTCGTCTGTCTGCGCTACAGCTTAACTTCGGCCTTCCCGCTCACCGCCTCATATGCAACGTGCCCACCAGGTGGAACTCCACCTTGCACATGCTGGAGAGACTGTGCGAGCAGCAGCAGGCCATAGTGGAGTTTCAGCTGCAGGACGCACGGGTGAGTCGCTCTACGGAACAGCACCACTTCACCACCAATGACTGAGCCTCCATGCGAGACCTGTGTGCCCTGTTTCGAGTACTCCAACAACATGGCCAGTGGCGATGACACCGTTATCAGCGTTGCAATACCACTTCTATGTCTCCTTGAGAAAACACTTAGGGCGATGATGGAAAATGATGTGGCCCAGGAGGAGGAGGAGGAGGAGGAAGAGGGGTAATTTCTAACACTTTCAGGCCAGTCTTTTAGAAGTGGCTCAGAGGGAGGTCTTTTGCAACAGCAGAGGCCAGGTACAAATTTGGCCAGCCAGGGCCCACTGCTGGAGGACGAGGATGAGGTGGAGGAGGATGAAGCATGTTCACAGCGGGGTGGCACCCAACGCAGATCGGGCCCATCACTGGTGCGTGGCTGGGGGGAAACGGAGGATGATGACGATACGCTTCTCACAGAGGACAGCTTGTCCTTACCTCTGGGCAGCCTGGCACACATGAGTCACTACATGCTGCAGTGCCTGCGCAACGACTGCAGAGTTGCCCACATTTTAACGTGTGCTGACTACTGTGTGGCCACCCTGCTGGATCCCCGGTACAAAGACAACGTGCCCACCTTAATTCCCACACTAGAGCGTGATAGGAAAATGCGCGAGTACAAGCGCACGCTGGTAGACGCGGTCCTGAGAGCATTCCCAACTGACACAGGGGGACAAGTGAAAGCACAAGGCGATGGCAGAGGAGGAGCAAGAGGTCGCCCGTGCAGCTGTGTCAGGGCCAGCTCCTCTGAAGGCAGGGTTAGCATGGCCGAGATGTGGAAAAGCTTTGTCACAGTGCCACAGCTAACTGCACCACCAGCTGATAGGGAACGTGTTAGCAGGAGGCAGCATTTCAACAACATGGTGGAACAGTACATGTGCAAACGCCTCAATGTACTGACTGATGGTTCGGCCCCATTCAACTTCTGGGTCTCCAAATTGTCCACATGACCAGAGCTAGCCTTTAATGCCTTGGAAGTGCTGGCCTGCCCTGCAGCCAGTGTATTGTCTGAACCTGTATCTAGCTAGGCAGGGGGCGTCATTACAGACAAACGCAGCCGCCTGTCCACAGCCAACGTGGACAAGCTGATGTTCATAAAAATTAACCAGGCATGGATCCCACAGGACCTGTCCATCCCTTGTGCAGAATAGACATTTATAACTGCCTTGCCCTCAACCATACATTCTTGTACTCCAGGGCACTTCTTTATTGAATCCTCTATTTTTTTATTGTACCATTATTTTGGGGGCAACACCAAGTTGAATGAGCCTCTCCTCTGTCTGGGTGCCAGAGGGCTACATTTCAGCTAATCGCCTGCTGCTTTGGTGTGTGATATTAACCTCCTTTTGCTGTCAAATGACCTCTCCTCTGGGTGCCAGAGGGCTACATTTCAGCTAATCGCCTGCTGCTTTGGTGCGTGACATTAACCTCTTTTTGCTGTCAAATGACTTCTCCTCTGTCTGGGTGTCAGGGGCCTAAATAACTGAAAGTGGCCTGTTCCATTGGTGGGTCTCATGATGCCTGTTTTGCTGCTATGGGACCTCTCTCCTCTGTCTGGGTGCTGGGGCTTAAATTACTGAAAGTGGCCTGTTCCATTGGTGGGTAACATGACGCCTGTTTTGCTGCCATGTGACCTCTCTCCTCTGTCTGGGTGCTGGGGCTTAAATTACTGAAAGTGGCCTGTTCCAATGGTGGGTAACATGATGCCTGTTTTGCTGCTATGGGACCTCTCTCCTCTGTCTGGGTGCTTGGGCCTAAATAATTGAAAGTGGCCTGTTCCATTGGTGGGTAACATGATGCCTGTTTTGCTGCTATGGGACCTCTCTCCTCTGTCTGGGTGCTGGGGCTTAAATTACTGAAAGTGGCCTGTTCCATTGGTGGGTAACATGATGCCTGTTTTTCTGCTATGAGACCTCTCTCCTCTGTCTGGGTGCTGGGGCCTAAATTCTTGAAAGTGGCCTGTTCCAATGGTGGGTAACATGATGCCTCTTTTGCTGCTATGGGACCTTTCTCCTCTGTCTGGGTGCCAGGGGCCTACATTTCAGATATTCGCCTGTTGTTTTGGTGGGTGACATTATCCTCTTTTTGATGTTGAATGACCTCTTCTATGTCTGGGTGTCAGGGGCCTATATTTCGTTTAATTGCTTGCTGTCTTGGTGGGAGACATTAAACTCTTTTTACTGTCAAATGACTACCCCATTGTGTGGGTGTCAGGGGCCTATATGTCGTTTAATTATTTGTTGTCTTGGTGGGAGATATTAAACACTTTTTACTGTCAAATGACCGCCCCATTGTGTGGGTGTCAGGGGCCTATATTTCGTTTACTTGCTTGCTGTCTTGGTGGGAGACATTTAACTCTTTTTACTGTCAAATGACTGCCCCATTGTGTGGGTGTCAGGGGCACATATGTTGTTTAATCATTTATTGTCTTGGTGGGAGACATTAAACTCTTTTTACTCTCGAATGACTGCCCCATTGTGTGGGTGTCAGGGGCATATATTTCGTTTACTTGCTTGCTGTCTTGGTGGGAGAAATTTTACTCTTTTTACTGTCAAATAACTGCCCCATTGTGTGGGTATCTGGGGCCTATATGTCGTTTAATCATTTGTTGCTTTGTTGGGTGAGATTATCCTCTTTGTATTGTCAAATGACCTCTACATTGTCTGGTTGTCAGGGGCCTATATTTCGTTTAATCGCGTGCTGCATTGGTGGGAGACATTAAACTCTTTTTACTGTCAAATGACCGCCCCATTGTGTGGGTGTCAGGGTCCTACATTTCGTTTAATTGCTTGCTGTCTTTGTGGGAGACAAACTCTTTTTACTGTCAAATGACCTCTCCTCTGTCTGGGTGTCAGGGGCCTACATAAATGATAATGGCCTGTTCCATTGCAGGTTGACCTAAGGCCTGTGTTGCTGTTACGGAACCGCTCTCCTCTTTGCGGGTAACATGGTCATCCTGAATAAGTAAATGAGGTCTGTGGCACTGCTGGGTGAAATCAATATTCATTTGGCATGATTCTAACTCTCCTCTTTGTGGGTGCCATAGGTCTGAATCTGTGAATGAGGCCTGTGGCATTGCTTGGTGAAATCAATGCTGTCTTGGTGTGATTTTAACTCTCCTCTTTGTGGGTCCCATGGGCCTGAATGTTTGAATAAGGCCTGTGGCCCTGCAAGCAGACCTGATTCCTTCTTGGCTGTGATGACAACTTCAACTCCCATGTATGGTTGTCTTGGGCCTGAGTCTACGAGTGAGGCCTGTGACACTGCTGGCAGACATGAATCGTTCTTAGCTGTGATGTGAACTTCAACTCCCATGTATGTTTGTCATGGCCCTGAGTCTGTGAATGAGGCCTGTGGCACTGCAGGCAGACATGAATCCTTTTTGGTTGTGATGAGAACTTCAACTCCCATAGCATTCCCACCTGACGCCACCCCAACCTCCTTTTCCACCTCCTCCTCCAAGTTGCCAATTGATATTGGTTAATTTTTATTTATTTTATTTTATTTTAAGTCATTTCCCTATGTACATTTGTTTGCAGTGGATTTACCCACATTTTGCTGCCTTTTGCAGCCCTCTAGCCCTTTCCTGGGCTATTTTACAGCCTTTTTAGTGCCCAAAAGTCCGGGTCTCCATTGACTTTAATGGGGTTTGGGGTCAAGTATGGATCCTGAACCCGAACATTTTCGTGAAGTTCAGCCAAACTTCTCGAACCCGAACATCCAGGTGTTCGCTCAACTCTAGTTACATGTGCACTTGACAGCTGAAGGCATCTGTTTTGGTCCCATGTTCATATGTGCCCACATTGTTGAGAAAAAAATGATATTTTAATATAGACAAATGAGCCTCTAGGAGCAAAGGGGGTGTTGTCATTAAACCTAGTGGCTCAGCTCTCTCTGCAACAGCCGCGCCTTCTGCACTTTGATTCATAAGGTCAGGTGTGAGGACATTTACACTGTATGCCCCTGTCAGTCAAAGTGCAGAGGGCGCTGCAGTTGCAGAGAGAGCAGAGCCTCTAGGTGTAACAGTAACGCCCCAGTTGCTCCTAGAGATGCTGGAATCCCTGTGATCAGTGCATTTTCAGGGGACCATCTAAAGACTAAGAGATTCTACACAGAGTGCAACCCCTACTTACTATGATCCAGGAAAATGTTTATAGCTTAAAGATGAAAATTTACTTTACATAAGAAGCATTCATGGTGCATTAATATCTAATCAATAGTTTCTGAGCGTCATACCTGCAATCATGCCTAGATGTGAGGAGCCACAGAACTATGTAAAGTTTTAAACTGTTCAACTAAAGAACTCTGCCACAGTTTACATTAAAAACTGAGGAACCCTGTTTCTACACATCCATGGGAGGTCAACTGCTGAGAGCATTGATGGGATCCTGAGAATCTAAGGCTACTCCTGCTAAAGTCATTAATTCAACACAGAAATGTAAAATGTCTGCTTTCCGACAATACTATACTTACTTATTTCCACTGTGTAGTAATCATTAACTGGTGAATCATTTCAAAACTGGAAACTTACTTTCATTTTTTAGCACTTTTGGATTTCTATAATGTCACCAGGAGGCTCTGTCACCAGGATCAACCCTATTAAACCAGATATACTGCCAAAAGCAAAAGCATAGTACTGAGGATGTGCGATCCAGATTCACTCTCCTGTGTTATATACTGCCTGGTAGGGCTCACCATGCTGATTAAAACTATACCTTTCTTTTGCGTGTATGATAAACAGCTGCAGAGAAATCTGAGTTTTTATTCATATGCAAATGAGTATTTCGAGCACCAGGAGGCGGGCCTGAATATTCCGAGCACTGCTGTGTAACACCCCCTGTGCTCTGCACAGTCCCCCTCCCATTGATTGACAGGGCTACACATGCTGAGGGCAGAGCCCCGTCCAAGAGTTGTGTGCCAACATGGAAATAGCATATCATTATGTACTATGGCTTCACCACACTGAGATCTGCTCAGAAAACGAATCTGCATATTACTGCTTTATTCACAGGCACCATATATGATTAGAACAACATAGAACAGACAGATATGTTTATGTGGTAATATCACCTTGTGACTCTGTGGCCTCTTCATGCTGCTGCTGCCACCTCCACATTATGTCACCTTGCCACTCTTTGGCCTCCTTATGCTGCTGCTAAATCAACAATATTTTTTTGATATTGTTTTTTGATACCAACAATATATTGGTTTTGAAACAAACCCCGAAACGCGTTTGGTAATATTCCCCCGTGTAAATTCATATCCACGAATACTGGACCATTAACTACCAGGAAATTTGCAGCCGAATAACCACAAAACCCACAGGAACTGACGTTGGCATAATCTGGAATCTCCATCCACGACACCCGCACGTGCAACGCTGAGGTGAGGTACGGGAAGGCAGCTCTTGAGACCGGACTACAATCTACATTATAAGAGAAGTACCGTGTCGAGGGCACATTACTACAAACCTGGTAAGGTCCATCTAGTGGATACCACGAAGGTGGTAAGGAATCGATCGCGAACTGTATTTACATGCGCACTTGACTCAGCGGGACGCCGCAAATATATACTGGGGAGTGGGACGCCGCTCTTACCAGTAAAAGAGGAACGATTATTATTTAAAATACGGAGACCCTACAAATACAGGGTGGACGCTGCATAATCAAACATACGTGGAGTTTGCATTTGTTTTAATGTATCTGGGACATTGACCACTATTTAATATTATTGTAGTTATTTGGCTGTTGGAGCTGGTAACAGATTTGACTTGATATTTATGACACTTATGCACTTTACTCAGGAAAACTCTAATCTCTGACTGAATTGTTTTTTATTTTCTTATTTTACTAATAAACTATAAGGATTTTACAATTATTAACCCATTATTACCTCTGCGGTACCCAAATGCCAGAGTGCCCTATCTATTTTTATTAATTAAATCAACAATATGTCACTGGGCCACGCTGTGGCCTCCTCATGCTGCTGCTGCCTCCACCTCCACACTCTGTCACTTTGCCACTCTGTGGCCTTCTTATACTGCTGCTGCCACCTCCACACTATGTCACCTCGCCTCCTCATCCAATAGATGGCAGCAGCAGCAGCATGAGGAGGAGTGGGGAGGTGGGTGGCAATAACAGTACCCGCTGATGATGGTGGGTGTAAGAAGGAGCACTTGGCATCACATGCGTGGCATCAGACAGGTGGCAGCATCAGAATAATAGCTGAGGCAGGTAGCCAGAAGAAACCGGTCTCTTTTGTCAAGGTTTGGGTGAGGCACAATGGATGATCTAATCTGATGCATCAGGCATTGGTGGGGGGAAATCCTGGATGATCCACGCCTGATTTATCTTGACAAAGGTCAGTCTCTCCACATTTTGGGCGGACAGGCAAGTTTTCCTTGGGGTTACTATGGCCCCCGCCGCACTAAACACCAGCTCTGATGCCACACTACTGGCCGGTCAAGACAGCTTTTCCAAACTCGGCCAGTTGCAGCCACAAATCCAGTTTGTCTGCCCAGCAATCCAGTGGATCTTCAATGCCACCACCTGCTGGTTCAGGTTCTGCTCCATGTCTAGCCTCTGCTGCTGGTGAGTTTCTTCACTAGTTGGGTTAAAAAAAAGCTGCTCATTAGAGATGAGCAAATCGAAGTTGACAAAGTGCCAAACGTGCCCGGGGTAGACCTCCTGCTTCGCAGGAGCCTACCTGCCCAGAAAGTAGTGGTGCAAGGGTTCAAAGAGGTAGCGGCGATGGCAGTCAGTCAGTGCATTGGCTTGGGTGCTAGGCTATTAGTGGTGTACATTACAGCAGGGGCAGCTGATGCACTAGTGCCCGCTGACTAATAGAGACCTCCCACTATAATGTCCATATGCCATCCATGACAAAAATATCATCATATATTCCCACGAAATACCATCTCAATGATCAAATACCGGTATTATTGAGTCTTTGATTATCCCATCTGTCCTCTACCATCCATTGAATGGAAGATAAAGAAACTGCTCATACATTGTTTGGGGTTGCCAACTATACATAAATGTCTGGACATTCTGTATACATAGGGACGTTTTTTCCAGCATCTGGGAACCAGGAGGAGCCTAAACTTCAATAATCAACATTTTGCACTATAATATATGATATTACTTCTGTTCTTTGCCATTCATTATAGTGTTCAAATAGGTCTGAAAAAATGTTAGCCGTAATATTTTCAATCAGGTTGGCAACCCTGACATAGTTTCAGCTGTGTATACCGTAAAATATCCAGATATACTGCATATATAATAAATCTATGTATATAAGACCCAAGGCTCAGCACCACCAATAACAATTTCAAAAGTGAGAAAACAGAGCAATCTCATATACACGATTTAATATCAATATGTTTTCTTTATTTTGAAGCCTTCAAAAAACATATTAATATTCAAAATCGCATATAGGATGTCAACATCTTCATGCTGCAGTATAGTTTATTAAACTCAAGGCGAGAAATGAAGCATTCTTTTATAGTTTTCTCTGACCAAAAAGATCAAAGGCGGAGAATAAATAATGGAAATGTATTCTTGAATGTCATGGAGGGATTAAAAGAATGACACATAGCGAGAAAGTCCATTTTGTCCAACATTTCTTACGGAAGAAACATAAGGAACCACATATTAGATCCTTCAGGGAAAAGAATGTGTAATACGCCCAGGCTTAGAATCACTTTATCCTTGGTTAAAGTACTAAACCAAGACTCAAGCTTTTGCACCTGCAGTAAGTAAAGCCAGCCACACACGAGAATAGTATCGACTGTAATTCGGTCAACTGGTTGTCCATGGGATGGGAAGTATGAAAGTTCCCTCCAGCAACATGGTAGACTAAACTGGCCGAACACAAAACACAAATACAGTACACACAAACTGGGCATACACAAAGTGGCAAATTAATCAGCTGATCACGCTATGCCAGCCATTGGCATAAATTTGCAGCTGCCGTTGCAATTATATGCATAACATTTTCATACCATGATCGACCAAAATGGTGAAAATTGACCATTATCTCATAAGTATGTCTAGCTTTAGACAATACCAATAGAGTCCACTAGTATCCACTGTAACAGTGTCCAAAAGAAGAAAAACTGCCCATCTGCCCCTACCCCAACATATAGAAGTTTGCTACACAGAACATAGACTGGGAACATTCTTCTATGCAATTTCAGTAGTCCAGCCCCAATTCCTAAAAAGTTGTAACAGTGTGTGTCAAATGCAAATATAAATCAAAACAGAATTAAATGATTTACAAATCTTAACCACTTGAAGACCACAGGTTTATACCCCCCTAGTGACCAGGCCCTTTTTTACAAATCCGCACTACACTACTTTCAGCGTTTATTGCTCGGCCATACAACTTACCACCCAAATGAATTTTACCTCCTTTTCTTCTCACTAATAGAGCTTTCATTTGGTGGTATTTCATTGTTGCTGACATTTTTACTTTTTTTGCTATTAATAAAAATTTAACGACATTTTTGCAAAAAAATGACATTTTTCACTTTCTGTTGTAAATTTTTTTTTAAAAAACTACATTTCTATATAAATTTTTCTCTAAATGTATTGTTCTACATGTCTTTGATAAAAAAAAGTCCAATAAGTGTATATCTATTGGTTTGGGTAAAAGTTATAGCGTTTACAAACTATGGTGCAAAAAGTGAATTTCGGCATTTTGAAGCAGCTCTGACTTTCTGAGCACCTGTCATGTTTCTTCAGGTGCTAGAATGTCAGGAAAGTATAAATACCCCCAAATCACACCATTTTAGAAAGAAGACACCCCAAAGTATTCGCGGAGGGGCATGGTGAGTTCATGTATGATTTCATTTTTTTCACAAGTTAGCGGAAAATGACACTTTCTGAGGAAAAAAATAATAATAAAGTTTCCATTTCTGCTAACTTCTGGCAAAAAAAAAAATCTCATACGGGCTCATTATGCCCCTCAGTGAATACCTTAGGGTATCTACTTTCCGAAATGGGGTCATTTGTGGGGTATGTTTACTGTTCTGGCATTTTGGGCGGGGCTAAATTGTGAGCCGCCATGTAAAACCTATAGGTACTCGTTGGAATTTGGGCCTTTGCGCACCCAGTCTGCAAAAGTGGCACTCATGTGGTATCGCCGTACTCAGGAGAAGTAGGGCAATGTGTTTAGGGTGTATTTTTACATATACCCATGTTGGGTGAGAGAAATATCTCTGTAAACTGACAACTTTGTATAAAAAAATTTAAAAAGTTGTCGTTTACAGCGATATTTCTCACACACAGTATGGGTATATGTAAAAATACACCCCAAAACACATTGCCCTACTTCTCCTGAGTACGGCGATACCACATGAGTGACACTTTTTTGCAGCCTGGGTGCGCAAAGGGACCCTAAAACCAATGAGTACCTTTAGGATTTCACAGGGCATTTTTACGCAACTTTTTTTGGGCACAAGTTAGTGGAAATTGATTTTTTATTGTTTTTTCTCACAAAGTCTCCCTTTCCGCTAACTTTTGACAAAAAGTTTAATTTTTCATGGACTCACTATGCCCCTCAGCGAATACCTTGGGGTGTCTTCTTTCCAAAATGGGGTCACATGTGGGGTATTTATACTGCCCTGGCATTTTAGGGGCCCTAAAGCGTGAGAAGAAAAATGTGTAAAAATGCCCTCCTAAAAGTTACTCATTGGAATTTGGGCCTTTGCGCATCTTGGCTGCAAAAGTGTCACACATGTGGCATCGCCGTACTCAGGAGAAGTAGGGCAATGTGTTTTGGGGTGTATTTTTACATATACCCATGCTGGGTGAGAGAAATATCTCTGTAAATTGCCAACTTTGAATAAAAAATTTAAAAAGTTGTCATTTACAGAGATATTTCTCACACGCAGCATGGGTATATATAAAAATACTCCCAAATCTCATTGCCCTACTTCTCCTGAGTTCGGCGATACCACATATGTGCCACTTTTTGCAGCCAAGATGCAAAGGGGCCCTAAAACCAATGAGTACCTTTAGGATTTCACAGGGCATTTTTACGTATTTGGATTCTCACGCTTTAGGACCCCTAAAATGCCAGGGCAGTATAAATACCCCACATGTGACCCCATTTTGGAAGAAGACACTCAAGGTATTCCGTGAGGGGCATGGCGAGTTCACATAAAAAAAATTTTGACACAAGTTAGCGGAAATTGATATATATATATATATATATTTTTTTACAAAGTCTCATATTCCACTAACTTGTGACAAAAAATAAAATTTTACATGAACTCCCCATACCCCTCACGGAATACCTTGGGGTGTCTTCTTTCTAAAATGGGGTCACATGTGAGGTGTTTGTACTGGCCTGGCATTTTAGGGGTCTCCGCAATCATTACCCCTGGGTTCACACCTGAGCGTTTTACAGCGCGTTCAAACGCGCTGTAAAACGCTCAACAAATCAAAACCAATGCATCCCTATGGGAGTGGTTCACACTTGAGCGTTTTACAGCGCGTTTGAACGCGCTGTAAAACGCATACTATAAACAAGTACTTGAGCTTCTTTTGGGAGCGTTTGACGCGCGTTTTGTGATTGACACCACAGTAGCAATCACAAGAACGCGCGTATCTAGCAGCGATGTTTCCTATTTGCAAAAACGCGCAAAAAAACGCGCTTCCGGGTCTGCACTTCCGTTCCGCAAAAAATATAGAACATGTCCTATTCTTGTCCGCAATTGCGGACAAGAAAAAGCATTTTCTATATAGTTCTGTGCGGATCTGCAAAATGCGGAAAGCGCATTGCCGGTGTCCGTATTTTGCGGATCCGCAGATCCATGGATCCGCAGATCCATGGATCCGCAAAACACATACTGGACGTCTGAATGAGCCTGTAGGGGGTGATTAGTGACAGGGGGTGACAGGGGGTGATCAGGGGGTGACATGGGTGATCAGGGGTTAATCAGTGATGGGGGGTGGGGGTGTGTGTGTAGTGATTGGTGCACTTTTTCTATGTTTCCTCTGGTGGTCCCAAACAAAGGGACCACCAGACGAGCTAGACAGCAGGCATATCAGACGCTGTTTGAAAAACAGCGTCTGATATGCGATTTAAATGCGTTTTTTTCCGCATCTACAGCCTGCCAGCGCATGATCAGCGCTGGCAGGCTGTAGTTTCAGTTGTCCCGGCTCCGATCACATGAACGCGCGCGCGCGTTCATGTGAAATCTCAGGTCTCACGAGATGACGCCGATAGGCGTGACTGAGACCTGAGAGAGCCGCCGCGCTGACGCCCATCGGCGTTAGCGTGGCGGCAAGTGGTTAAGGACCCATATTTTATTCACAATAAATCATACACATATCAAATTTTGAAAGTGGGACATTTTATAAAAAACAGTTTACTCATTTAGAACTTGAAGGCAGCAACGCCTCTTAAAGAAATAGTTGGGACAGGGGCAACAAATGGCTGGAAAAGTATGTGGTACTAAAAAACACAGCTTGAGGAGTACTTTGCACCTAAGTCAATACTGGGTATAAAAAGAGTATGTTACAGAGTCTCTCAGAAGGAAAGACGGGCAGAGGTTGACCAATCTGTCAGAAACTGCATCAAAAATTGTTGAACAATTTCAGAAAAATGTTCATTAATATAGAATTGCAAAGGCTTTGAATACCCCACCATCTACAGTACATAATGTCATTAAAGATTCAGAGAATCTGGAGAAATCCATGTGCGCAATGGACAAGACTGACGGTCAATACTAGATGCTCATGATCTATAGGGCCCTGATGCGGCACTGCAGTAAAAACAGTCATGATTCTGTACTGGAATCACTGCACGGTCTCAGAAACACTTCCAGAAATTATTTTCTATGAACAGACTTCATCGTACAATCCACAAATGCAAGTTGAAGCTGTATCATGGAAAAAAGAAGCCATATGTCAACACGCCATCTTCTCTGGGCCAAAGCTCATTTAAAATGGACTGAGGCAAAATGGAAAACAGTTCCGTGGTCAGATGAATCAATATTAATTTTTTTTTTTTAGAAAACAAGGAAGCAGTGCCCTGTAGACTCAATAGTGCCCTGAAGACTCTAGAATGACCATCAACTTATCAGCAATGGGATAGGGTTCCATTAGTAGCTAGGATGTGGGCAGCTCACATACCTGTAAAGGCACTATCAATGCTGAACAGTGTATAGAGGTTTAAGAACAACATACACTCCCATCCAAACGTGTCTTTCAAGGAAGATCTTGCATATTTCATCGAGACAATGCTAAACCGCATATTGCATCCATCACAACAGCATGGCTTCATAGAAGAGGAGTCAAGAGGCAGAGAGCTGGCCTGTCTGCAGTCCAGACCTTTCAGAAACAGAACACAATTGGCGCATCATAAAACTAAAAATCCAGCAAAGAAAAGCCCAAACTGTTGAAGCAGCTAGAATCCTGCATCAGGCAAGAATGAGACAACATTCCTCTCCCAAAACTCCACTCCAACTCCATTGGTCACTTCCCAGTTGTTAGAAGAAGAGAGGATACTACACAATGGTAGACATGGTTGCCCAACTTTTTTTCGAGAAGCGTTGCTGCTATCAAGTTTTTTTTTCCTCATGAAATGGTAAAACATCTCACTTTCAACATCTGATGTGTGTTCTATGACCTACGGTGAATAAAATGGGGGTCTATGAAATTTGCTATTAATTGCGCTGTTTTGATTTACATTTTGTAACTGGGACTTTTCTACCGAAATTGAATATGCCCCAGATTATAGGTCGGAATGTTCATGGTTTATGTTCTGTGTAGAAAACTTCTAAATGTTGTTGTAGGGGGCAGATGGGCAGTTTTTCTTCTTTTGGACTCTGTTTACAATGGATACGTGTGGACTACACTGGTATTTTCTAAAGCTGCCGATAATCTTGAGATAATGGTACATTTTCACAATGTTGGCCGATAATGATATGAAAATGTAATGTAAACAATTGCAATGGGAGAGTTATATCTGACAAGCTTGTAGTACTTCCTGTTGCAAATCTTTACCGATGGTCAGACAAGTTTGAAGGCCGATTTATTGGCCTGTATTTGTGGGAGGGGCGTAAGTAGCACATTTATACCAGGCAGGCGCCTCCCCTGGGTGTGTCGTCGGTGCTGCGTAGTTGTGTGCAGTCAAAGCCACCTGTTGCAGCACATGGGCTGAATCTGCAGCTTCCATACCCAGTCAGCGTCCAGGATCCCAGTTGAGGTCGTTCCGGTTGGGTGAGGGTTTGCGGCAAGCTCGTGCAGCATTGTCCCGTTACAGTCCGGCTGGCGATGTGTCGGCTCTTTTGGTAAGGAGGAGCTGCATTGCACCGGAGCGATTCTGCCTGGCAGCCCACGTTTGGCACCCACGCGGCAGCACGGTTAGTCCGGCCGGCGGTGTGTCGGCTTCTTTGGTGAGTATGAGCAGCACTGCACCGGAGCGATTCTGCCTGGCAGCCTGCGCGGCAGTACGGTTAGGCAGCAGGGGTCAGTGTCACTCGCACGTTTTCTATGTCTTGCACAGGCCACCTTGCTTAGTTTGTCTGTGTATATCTGTTTGCTTTCACTTTACTGCTTGCCAGCAAACCTCTCTCGTTATCCGCTATTATTTCTGCAGACAAACTAAAACCTTGTTCACACTGACATCCAGCATTATCTCTTACTTGCATTATAGAGGGTGAGGCAGCTGATTAATCCAGGTGGAGCAGAGTTGCTGTTTACAAAGTGTTATTGTTTCTTTAATATAAATGCTATTTTTCGATATGTAATTAAGTAGACAGTAATCTCCTCTGTGTTAAGGTATCTTCCTTTGTCTTGTTTCATTTGTTTTGGAAATATAAAATGTGTGTGTGCCACTTTTAAGTTGTGAACCTGAGTTTGTGCACCTAATAAGCACCTGTGCTAGGTGCTGGGGATCCATCTTCAGTTCAGAGTGTTAGCTGGACACTGGGGGATCTGCTTGCTACAAAGGTAATTGCAGAGACCTAAGAGGACCTTTTATTTTGTTTTTTTGCCTCATTTTGTTGCTTTATTAATTCTAAAAATAGATGTAAGCTTGGCGTTCGCCAAAAACTGAGTTTAGTTTGTTTTTACAGCATATACACCCACATCTCACAGGGTGTACGTGCTGATGGTGGCATCGATTGTATGCACTCACCTATAGCGGCGTGGTGTGTTGCAGGTGGTTTATATTACTGCATGCCTTGTGTTAGTGTCGGCATATTTCCACAGTCAGGATTGTCTTTACATGTCATTTTTTGCTTTTCATGTCCTGTCACAGCTCGTCATTCTCAGTTGATGTGGTCAATCCCATCTTTTGCTAAGGTAGTAGGAGAAAAAAAAAGTCACATTACGGGTGGATTTCCCATTAGGTTACGGGCTTTTCTACTTGACGTTTTTATTTTTAGGTTGTTATAGGTTCAGAATGTTGGGTAAGTCGTGTTTTCATCTGTTTGCGGTGTCAAAACATCAGACCTGACCCATCACTCAGGCCTCGGCGGTTTCAACTCTTTCGTTGGTATTCTGATGCGTGTATGCCTCATGTCAGTGTCAGCATACTACCACAGCCAGGATCATCATTGCATGTCATTTTTGCTTTTCAGGTCACGTCACAGCTCGCCATTCTCCGTTGATGTGGTCGGTTACATCTTTTCCTAATGTAGTAGGACGGAAAGAGAAAAAAAAAACGGCATTTAAGAAAAAAAAAAAAAAAGTCACATTACGGGTGGATTTCCCATTAGGTTACGGGCTTTGATACTTGACATTTTATTTTTAGGTTTTTATAGGTTTAGAATGTTGGGTAAGTCACATTTTCATCAGTTTGCGGTATCACAACGTCAGACCTGACCCGTCACTCAGGCCTCAGCGGTTTCTACCATTTCGTTGGTATTCTGTCAGCACTACCACAGCCAGGGTTATCATTGCATGTCATTTTTGCTGTTCAGCTCTTGTCACAGCTCTCCATTCTCGGTTGGTGTGCTCTATTACGTCTTTTGCTCATTGCATGTAACTTTTGCTGTTCAGGTCCTGTCACAGCTCTCCATTCTCCATTGGTGTGCTCTATTACGTCTTTTGCTCATGTAGAAGGAAAAAAATAAATAAAAAAAAATATATATATATATATATATAAAACTTTATCAGCTTACAAACTCGCTACTTGACGTTTCTTCATACTTTGCTATAGGTTCAGAGTCTTGGGTAGGTCACGTTTTCATCAGTTTGCGGTATCACAACGTCAAACCGAACACGTCGCTCAGGTCACGGCGGTTTCACTATTTGGTTTTTCTGGTGCTTCCGCCGGCACTGGTTTTGTTGCCATTTCTTGGCCCCCAATATAATCATTTTCTTTCCGACTTTCATTCAGGGTGCCCGGTTCGTTTCTTTCAGCAATTACTGGTAGAGATGTCCCGAACTATTCGCCGGCAAACAGTTCCCGCCGAACATAGCTTGTTCATGTTCGCCGCGGCGGGCAAACATATGCGATGTTTGGTCCGCCCCCTATACTTCATCATTGAGCAAACTTGGACCCTGTACCTCACAGTCAGCAGACACATTCCAGCCAATGAGCACCCTCCCTCCCACACCTTACCACCTCCAATAAAAAGGCAGCCATTTTAGATTCAGTCTGAAGCTGCATGTTAGTGAGAGCAGGGAGACTGCAGCTGCTGCTGTGCTGATGATTCTGAATTCATAGGGAAAGCGTTAGCTAGGCCAGTGTTCTGTGTCCACAGACTCATCTGCTGTAAGGACAGCGTCACAGCACCCCAAAAAGCCCTTTTTAGGGCTGCAAAATTAGTCTGCTTTTATTTTTTTTCTCTCCATATATATATTGCAGTTGCCTGGCCTGCCCATGTGTGAGGAGCTGCAGGCCCACAGACTGTAGTGTGCCCACTGCCAGTGCCCACCACTCATACCGTGTGGCACAGGACTTTGCATCAAAAAAAGGCATTTCATTTTTACCCTTTAATCTAAGGTTAGCTGCCAGCCAGTGTGTGTCAGGCCCACTTCCACTGACTGTAGTGTGCCCACTGCCAGTGCCTACCACTCATATGGGGTGGCACAGGACTTTGCATAAAAAAAGGCAATTAATTTTTACCCTTTAATCTAAGGTTAGTTGCCTGCCAGTGTGTGTCAGGCCCACTTCCACTGACTGATTTTTGCCGCCCTAGGCAAAAGAAAAGTTTGCTGCCCCCCCCCATGTGACATCACAATGCCCCACCCATATGATCTGCCATATTAAAGGGGTTCTGCAGTTTATTTAAACTGATCGGCAGGGGTCCGACACCTGGGAGCCCCGCCAATCAGCTGTTTGAGAAGGCAGCGGCGCTTGCAGTAGCGCCTCAGCCTTCTCGCAGTGACGTCACGATTAGTATCATTGGCCTGGGCGGGGCTAAGCTTCATTCAAGTGAACAGAGCTTAACCCCGCCAAGGCCAGTGATACTAGTCGTGACGTCACTGCGCCTGCGGTAAACAGCGAGAAGGCTGAGGCGCTACTGCCAGCGCCGCTGCCTTCTCAAACAGCTGTTCGGCGGGGGTCCCGGGTGTCGGACCCCTGCCGATCAGATGCTGATGATCTATCCAGAGGATAGATCATCAGTTTAAACAAAGTGCAGAACCCCTTTAACTAACGCCAGTTCTCTCTCTCCCCCCCCCCCCTTGTCATTCTCTCCCTCCTCTTGTCATTCTTCACCCCCCTCCTTGTCATTCTTCACACTCCCCTTGTCATTCTTCACACTCCCCCCCCTTGTCATTCTTCACACTCCTCCCCCCTTGTCATTCTCTCCCCCCTCGTCATTCTTCACCCCCCACTTGTCATTCTTCACACCCCCCCCCCTTGTCATTCTTCCCCCCCCCCTTGTCATTCTCTTTCTCCCCCCTACCTCTAGTGTAGCACGGCTGAGCTCTTTATGCTCCACGAGTACAGGAACTTTCGTTTCCTGTACCCGGGCGGACTGACAGGAAGCGCTCACTATGTGCGCACTTCATGTCAGTCCGGCCGGGTACAGGAGACAGATACTCCCTGTACCCGCAGACCATAAAGAGCTCGGCCACGCTACAATGGAGTGACAGGAGGGAGCGCTGAGCGCTTCCCCCCTGTCAGCTCCTCTCCTCTTGCTGCTCCCGGGCGGTGCGCCCTCATGGACGCGCCAGCCCGGGCAGTGCTGTAGCCGTCTGAGGATTAATTCAGAGCGCTCGGGCGGCTGCAGCATGAGGCGGGGCCGGCGCTCCTAGCAGCGCCCTTTCCCAAGGGGCGCTCTACGCGGCGGCCTATTCCGAGTATAGGACGCGCCGGCCCTGCAGACAGGACACCAATCAACGCATGCTGTTGCCACCACCAGAATGCCGTCATTGCAAAGCTCAGCAGTGTGGCATTTTTTGTGTGTGTCTGCCTCTGATAACAGCGATACCATTTGCAACCAGTGCCAAAAGAAACTGAGTCATGGGAAGTCCAACACCCACCTAGGTACAACTGCTTTGCGAAGGCACATGATCTTACATCACAAACGCCTATGGGATCAACGCATGAGTACAAGCAGCACACAAACTTCAGCCACGTCAACCACTGCTGTCCTTCCTGCCCCCTCTCAACCACCCGCCACTCCGCCTCTCACCTTCAGCAGTTCTTGCTCACCTGCCCACAGTCAGGTGTCTGTCAAGGAAATGTTTGAGCGTAAGAAGCCAATGTCACAGAGTCACCCCCTTGCCCGGCGTCTGACAGCTGGCTGGACGGAACTCTTAGCCTGCCAGCTTTTACCATGCCAGCTGGTGGAGTCGGAGGCCTTCAAAAAATTTGTGGCTATTGGGACACCACAGTGAAAGGTACCCGGACAAATTTTTTTTTTCAAAAAAGGCAATCCCAAACCTCTGCTATGTTATTGAAAAGTAAGTCATGGCATCTCTGGCATACAGTGTTGGGGCAATGGTCCATCTGACCACTGATACCTGGTCTGCAAAGCACGGTCAGGGCAGGTATATCACGTACACTGTGCATTGGGTCAACCTGCTGACAAGCATGTAATGCGTGGCTCCGCAGCGGAGTTGGTGACACCGCTACGATTTGCAGATAGGCCTACTGCCACCTCCTCTACTCCTCCTATTCCATCCTCTTCGATATACTCCTCGGCTGAGTCCTCTTCTGCTGCGGCGTCTGGCTGCACATCAACTGAATCCCCCCAGCTCCCCAGGGGCTATTCCACATCCCGGATACAACAGTGTCACGCTGTCTTGGGGTTGACTTGCCTGAAAGCAGAGAGCCACACAGGACCAGCACTCCTGTCCGCCCTGAATGCACAGGTGGATCAGTGGCTGACCCCGCACCAACTGGAGATCAGCAAGTGGTGTGTGACAATGGAACAAATTTGTTGGCGGCATTGAATTTGGGCAAGTTGTCACATGTGCCGTGCATGGCACATGTGTTGAATCTCATCGTACAGCTCTTTGTGTCTAAGTACCCAGGCTTACAGGACGTCCTCAAGCAGGCCAGGAAGGTGTGTGGCCATTTCAGGCATTCCTACACGGCCATGGCGCACTTTTACGATATTCAGCGGCGAAGTGAGGCGCTTGATTTGCGACAGCCCGACACGTTGGAATTCAACACTCCTAATGTTCGACCGCCTGCTCCAACAAGAAAAAGCCGTCAATGAGTATTTATATGACCGGGGTGCTAGGACAGCCTCTGCGGAGCTGGGAATTTTTTTGCCATGTTACTGGACGCTCATGCGCAATGCCTGTAGGCTCATGCATCCTTTTGAGGAGGTGACAGACCTATTCAGTCGCACCGAAGGCACTATTAGCGACCTCATCCCATTTGTTTTCTTCCTGGAGCGTGCCCTGCGAAGAGTGCTGGATCAGGCTGTAGATGAGCGTGAAGAGGAAGAGTTGTGGTCACCATCACCACCAGAAACAGCCTTGTCATCATCGCTTGCTGGACCTGCGGCAATGCTGGAAGAGGAGTATGAGGAAGAGGAGTCAGAGGAGGAATGTGGCTTTGAGGAGGAGGAAGACCACCCACAGCAGGCACCCCAGGGTGCTTGTTGTTGTCACCTATCTAGGACCCGTGGTGTTGTACGTGGCTGGGGGGAAGAACAGACCGTCAATGGACATCAGTGAGGACGAGGAACGGGAAATGAGTAGCTCTGCATCCAACCTTGTGCAAATGGGGTCTTTCATGCTGTCATGTTGAGGGACCCTCGTATAAAAAGGATGAAGGAGAACAACCTGTACTGGGTGGCCACGCTACTAGACCCCCGGTATAAGCAGAAAGTGGCAGAAATGCTACCAAATTAGCGAAAGTCGGAAAAGATGCAGCAGTTCAAAACCGAACTAAAAAATATGCTTTACAAAGCTTATAAGGGGGATGTCACAGCACAACGGGAATCTAACTGGGGAAGAGGTGAATGTAATCCTCCTCCTACCACGGCGGCAAGGACTGGACGATTTACAGATGTGTTGTTGATGGAGGACATGCGGAGCTTTTTCAGTCCTACACATCGCCACAACCCTTCGGGATCCAGCCTTAGAGAACGACTCGACCGACAGGTAGCAGACTACCTCGCCTTAACAGCAGATATCGACACTCTGAGGAGCGATGAACCCCTTCACTACTGGGTGTGCAGGCTTGACCTGTGGCCTGAGCTATCCCAGTTTGCGATGGAACTTCTGGCCTGCCCTGCTTCAAGTGTCCTGTCAGAAAGGACCTTCAGTGCAGCAGGAGGCATTGTCACTGACAAGAGAAGTCGCCTCGGTCAAAAAAAGTGTTGATTACCTCACCTTCGTAAAGATGAATGAGGCATGGATCCCGAAGGGACTGACAGTGGGGGATACGTTTGACTAACAAAAGGCCGGATGACATGCCTTGGCCTCAAAATGGTCCCCACGCTGCTGTATTTAGTGTCTGCACACCGGATGACTTTCGTGAATTCTCCACCACCAACTAGGGTTCAAGCCGCAATGTTTTAGTCACTTTTCTGCCTGGAAAACATCAAATTTTCAGGCCGCTGCTACAACAGTGGCTGCAACAATGCCATTATTTTTCAGGCATGTGTACATGCCTAATTTTTCTGTCCTATGGTGCAGCACTGTGGCTGCGAAAAAAAAAAAAAGCCACATACAAGTGTTGTGGTGAAGGGGCTTGCGTATCACAATGAAGCAATCATCACCTCTATGAGTGCGTGGGCAACGTTGCCACACCCCAGATGATAAGGCTGTTGCTTCATTATGGTCAAACCAAAAGCGATCGGCTGGATAAGATTTCATAGAAAAAACATTTACTTTTTTTTTTTTTTTAAGTTGTATGGGTTTTTAATACATAAAATAAAAAATCATAATAAAGTCTCTTATTGGTTTATTAGAAATAATGCAGACAATTAAAAAAATCCCCATCAATTCCAATACAAAGCAAGTACAGAGCTCAGAACTAAATTATTTCATGATGTCGTAATGGTTCGTTAATTCGACAATGGTTAATCAATTCCCTGGATAGGGTACGTAACACGGATTAAACTGATAGGAATAGTACTAGTTAAGACACCACTCATATAGGGTGTCACAGCACATTGCTCTGTGCACACACAGTGCCCCAATTTGGGAGTAAGAGGACCGACCAAGCAGCTTTTTCCATCTCCCGGTTCCTAAAATCAATTCAGTTTGGTGTATGAGAGTTTGGTCTGTCACTGTTGAGGCAGTCGACGGTAACCGGCCTAAATTTTTTTTCACAAAAGGCAATCCCTGATATGGGACGTAACAGGGATTAAACTGATAGGAATAGTACAAGTTAAGACACCACTTACCGTATTTTTCACCCTATAAGACGCACCGGCCTATAAGACGCACCTGGGTTTTTGAGGAGAAAAATAAGAAAAAAAAATTTTTTAACCAAAAGGTGTGCTTTTAAAGTAATGGTGGTCTGTGCATGACAGTATTATGGGGGGGATCTGTGGATGGCACTGTTATGTGGGGGAGATGTGGATGGCACTGTTATGGGGGGATCTGTGGATGACACTGTGATGGGGGGATCTGTGGATAGCACTGTGATGGGGGGGATCTGTGGATAGCACTTTGATGGGGGCATTTATGAATGACACTGTAGGATATATAGCATCTTCTTTTCTAAAAAATCTGGCCCATAGTGACTGCTTAGGGGGCGGAGCCTGGCAACACATGGCAGGCGGCCCGCCGCTAACAGCGTGACTGCTTTCATAACATTTATAATCTTTAATCATGTCCCCTTATTCCCTATAAACCCAGTACAGTAGCGCTCTGCTAACCTGCTATACCGATCCTCTAGCAGGCAGAGCGGTGCGGCGGCAGGCTGCTGTGTAACGTCCTCACTGACGTCATCTGCCTGCTCCTCCTGCTTCATTCATAAAGTGAAAGGAGCAGGCAGATGACGTCAGTGAGGACGTTACACAGCACCGCTCTGCCTGCTAGAGGATCGGTATAGCAGGTTAGCAGAGCGCTACTGTATTGGGCTTATAGGGAATAAGGGGACATGATTAAAGATTATAAATGTTATGAAAGCAGTCACGATGTGAGCGGCGGGCCGCCCGCCATGTGTTGCCAGGCTCCGCCCCCTCCTCCTTCCATGCTGATACATCGCAGGCTGTGCGATGTATCAGCTTTAACTATAGGAAAATTGTAGCATTCGCCATATAAGACGCACTGCCATTTTCCCCCCACTTTTGGGGGAAAAAAAGTGCGTCTTATATGGCGAAAAATACGGTATATAGGGTGTGACAGCACATCGCTCTGTGCACGCGCAGTGCCCCAATTTGGGAGTAAGAGGACCGACCAAGCTGCTTTTACCATCTCACGGTTCCTAAAATCAATTCAGTTTGGTCTGTCACTGTGAAGGCAGTCGAAGGTACCCGGCTACATTTTTTTTCACAAAAGGCAATCCCTGATATGGGACGTAACAGGGATTAAACTGATACAAATAGTACTAGTTAAGACACCACTCATATCGGGTGTGAGAGTAAATGGCACGGCGCAGACGCAGTGACCTTGGATTAAAACAAAGGGGAGGGAGACAGCGTTTTTTTTAACCATCTCACTGTTCGAAAAATCAATTCAATTCACCTTTCGGGGACCCTTGGTGTTGTATGTGGCTGGGTGGAGGAAGAAACCTTCAATGACATCACCGGGACATGGCTAGCTTGGTATCCAACCTTGTGCAAATGGGGAGTTTGCGGTTGTGCAAATGGACTGTTTGCGGTTGTTTGCGGTGCATTAAAAGGGGAGTTTGGTCTGTCAATGTCTGTGAAGCGGGTGTAACACTTACACTACCTGATCGATACATCATACCTGATCGTATACGCAGACTGGATGTTTTAAACCACGTTGTTCAAAAAAATTTAGGATTGTTAGGTGATTTATGCCTTTTATGGATTAAAACCCAACTCTGCGTCAACTATGTAATTGTCCATGGGAATTTTGCCATGGATCCCCCTCCGGCATGCCACAGTCCAGGTGTTAGTCCCCTTGAAACAACTTTTCCATCACTGCTGTGGCTAGAAAGAGTCCCTGTGGGATTTAAAATTCGCCTGCCTATTGAAGTCTATGGCGGTTCGCAAACATTTGAGAAAATCCGCGTTCGCCAATCGCGAACGGAAAATTTTATGTTCGCGACATCTCTAATTACTGGCATCAGTAACAGACAAAGGCCTTGAGAGTACTCTGTTGCGGTTCCCACGACACCACTCACCACTGGTGTTGGGAGCGAGTATTCGCAGGGCGAGTTTTGCTCTTGAATGTCGTGATTTCGAGATTTTGCGAATATGTCGAATACATGACCCCATATTCGCAATTGCGTATATTCGCTCTTAATGTGGATAGTGAGTGATAGGGAAACTGTATCTTAAAGAAGGAGAAAAGAAAAAAAGAAAAAATAATAATAATTTCCCCAACCTTAGTTGCTTCTTTAACAATTTCCACTGTTCCTGTCAGAGTAAAGATTTAATAGGTAAAACTGTCCTGAAAATGTTCGTCACTTGAATATTCGCATTATTCTATTCGCGGTTGGTATTCCCTTACCTACCTAGCGTTAACAGGCTGTGTCAGACTACAGTACGCTGCATGTATTGCGTTAATTTGTATGTCTTTTCGCGCCCTTCCATTCACACAAAAAACTCCCGCCATTTCAAGCTTTCAATACGTGTAAAGCTGTTTAAACATTATAAATAACGTACAGGTTTAATGCGCACACGAATATAACTTAAAAAATTAATCGCAAGTCATGATATTAAATGCGAAATAACGAATATTGCGAAATCACGAATGTGTGACGAATGTGATGCGGGTTGCTTGTCAAATGTCGCAAAGTCGAATGTGGGTCTTTGCGCTCATCACTACTCAACACCTCTCAGTCGTGCGGCATGTCCGTATGCCGGTGTCCAATTTAGGGTTGAAACCTCTGGGAACATAGTTCTGGCCCATGTTATCCGGAAGTTAGGCGCTCCTCATGTTCAATAGGCTCATACCTCAACCTGGTTGAGAGATGTTCTCGCATTCCAGAGGTTGGTCATGTTAGTGTTGTTGGTATAAACTATTGTGTATCATTTCGATGTGGGTTTTTTGCCCTCTTTCAGGCATTCCTCCTACGCAGCGGTTATGGCACAATTCAAGCCGCTTAGTTTAGTTAGTTAGGCAGGTAGACGGTTACGTATCATGTAGCCCCGACCACAAGTTTGAAGGCCGATTTATTGGCCTGTATTTGTGGGAGTGGCGTAAGTAGCACATTCATACCAGGCAGGTGCCTCCCCTGGGTGTGTCGACGGTGCTGCGTACCCTCCCAACCCGCCCTTCTTTTTCATAAAAACCTTGCAGGGTATGCCCCCTTTCAGGCATTCCTCCTACGCAGCAGTTATGGCACAATTCAAGCTGCTTAGTTTAGTTAGTTAAGCAGGTAGACGGTTACGTGTGATGTAGCCCCGACCACAAAAATACATTTGCATGACATGATCAGCTGATTCATTTGCCACATTGTGCAAGCACACCGGTTCCCTGATAGGTCACTTTTTTGGAATTGAGGTTGTACTAGACAATTCCAAAAGACATGAAAGAGCCATAACATTTGTTCTTATAAAATCATGTTATCCTCCATGCATTGCAGAGATGTGGTCAATGCCAAATACAGGCATCATCCTAGCTATAGGTGCAGCTGTGCAAGACTGGCTGGTATCTGTACACAGTCACGTCTTCCATGGAGAACCCTCACTTTTGCCTCTACTAAGTCCTTTGAGTGTATTGGTTCACAGATCTTTGCATAAAAGGGTATCCATAATACTTTCAGAAATTTGCAAAACAAAATGCCTTAATAGGAATATTCAAGATCACTTGTTGGGAGCAGGAGATTTTGAGTTGAGGACAATGTCTTACAATGTTGAAAAGAACCCTCATAGGACTTATCCTGATAATCCTTGGCCATCGACTGATATCAGAGCTAACCAGCATCAGCTAGTACACGCTGTTTTCATCTGTTTTGGACCGCCTGGACTGATTGCGGACCGGGGCTTTGCCTCTTTTGTAACCGAGGCCTAGAAGCCTAGCGGTCGCCTGCTCTGAAGCTCTTGGCCTATCAGCGTCTCCAGCCTCGAGATCCCAACATTATTCGAACCAGGAGCTTAGGGTCCCGGTAAGAGATGTGCACTCCCCAGCCCCTTATTGCATTGTGCTTAAGGCCCAGAATTAACGCCGAGCCTCATCGAGACCTGTCAGTACCCGGTGACCGCCCCGCCCCACGGAACACTGTGCTGACCTGCTCGGCGAAACATCTCCGGTGCCTCATTTGCCCTGTAATCAGCAATACCGCTATCTGCTAATATTGTGGAACACCATGCAGGGCACACTACTCACCAGAGGATTTGTTACCCTAGTTGGAACCGCACCGGAGCCTCCCTGGTGGATCTGGTCCTGCGGCCTGCTCTGCGATCTGCAGTGCAGGTTATTGGTCCCTCTGCACTTCATTGAAAACACTTTTCTACATAAAAGGATCTGACCTCTTTCCCTCTCCTATGTAGGGGCACTGCTCCAATTTTTATGGATTGTTCTAATGATATAAATAACTGCCATTGTGTTTGTATAATACATTGTATAACATAATACATTGTATAATACATTATAATATCCACTCCCCAAGTACTTACTAAGTGTCTCTGTTGTAAACAGCATTCAAGGCTCCCAAGAGACCCAACAACTCTAAAGCCTCCTCCCTTGTGACAAAATGGTTAAAATTGGGAAAGCTGCCTTTAAAGACTTTAACACCACCCAAAAATCTACTGCCTCATGAGGAGAAATGGACAAATACATGACAAAGAAAAATTCCAACCCTGCCATTCAGAAAATGTCTACACCATACAAAGATGTTCTTCCTTTGGCTCATGCTGACACTGGGGAGGAATCAGATAGTAAAATGGATGTACCTTCCCATCAAGACACTCTCCGAATCTCTTGTACCTTCTTACAAAAATCTCTAGACAAAGCTCTGGCCAAAGCTTTAGACCCTCTTTCTAAGGACTTGCAAGATATAAAAGCAAGATGTGAAACACATAGGAGCAAGAGTGGAGCAACTGGAAATGGCAAATGCAGCTATATGCAGTTATAGTACAGCTGTCACAACTAATTTTTCGTCCTGCCAAAATTATCTCAATGCGGTCTTTGAAGCTATTGAAGGTCGGGAGAACAGAAGTATATCTTCCAGAGTCCATTCTACCAACAGCTCTTCACTCGACAGTTCTGCAAATCTTCTGATCTATCTTAGGGGACTCCTATGTGAATGATATTATAATAGAACGAGTCCACAGATCGCTACGAAGGAAGCCTAAAGATTCTGAACCACCACAGGATGTCATATTTCGCCTCCTAAATTACAGTGTAAAGGAAGAGATTCTGCTTCTTACTAGATCATCTACACTGATTGAGTTTGAGGGCACCCAAGTGCATATTTACCAGGACTTATCTCCATAAACACTACAAAAGAGAAGAGCCCTCAAGCCATTAACAGAGACTCTTAGATCTAAGGGCATTCAATACAGCTGAAAATTCTCATGCAGACTCATGTTTGCATCTGGTAATAAAAGATTCCTAGTCTGGTAGATCTCAGACCTCCCAGAAGTATACACAGCCTTGGATATACCAGACCTCCAGATACCTGATTGGGCAGTGGTGAAAGACCTGGCAAATTTACCACATCTCCTACCACCTACCCCATGGAAAGAAGTCACGCACAGCCGTTCCGCGAAATCCAGGAGGAAAGGAGGAAGACTGACACCAAAAAGCATAATTTCAGATAACACCTGAACTGACATTTTGGTAAAAGGGACTTCTCTCTAGCCATCAGTACCCTAATATTAGTTGATACCAATCTAAGACCAACGTTGACCCTAAACGTTGACCCTAAAGTCCAGATAAGCGATGTCTACTGCACCTCCGCCATCTATTATTTTAGTCACCCAATCAAAAAAGTCAATAAGATTAGTTTGACATGATCTCCCTGAAGTAAACCCATGCTGTTTTTTTATCAATCAACCCATGGGTTTTTAGATGTTCCACAATCCTCTCCTTGAGTATGGTTTCCATTAATTTCCCCACTATTGATGTCAGGCTTACTGGCCTATAGTTGCCTGATTCCTCTCTACTACCTTTCTTGTGAATTGGCACAACGTTTGCTAATTTCCAATCTTCTGGGACGACACCTGTTACCAGTGATTGGCTAAATAAATCTGTTAATGGATTTGCTAGTACACCTCTAAGCTCTTTTAATAGCTTTGGGTGTATCCCATCAGGCCCCTGTGATTTATTTGTATTAATTTTGGACAGCTGACTTAGAACCTCTTCCTCTGTAAAGACACATGCATCAAAGGATTCATTAGTCTTCCTCCCTAACTGAGGTCCTTCTCCTTCATTTTCCTTTGTAAAAACTGAACAGAAGTATTCATTGAGGCAGTCAGCTAGTTCTTTATCCTCTTCCATATACCTTCCTTCTTTTGTTTTTAATTTGGTAATTCCTTGTTTTAATTTCCTTTTTTCATTTATGTATCTGAAGAATGTCTTATCACCTTTTTTCACTGACTGACTCACTTCACTGACTCAGTTGTGAGCATCACACAAACAAGTGAAGCACAACAGCAGAATATACCCTATAATAAAGGAGAAGTAACTAAATGATAAAAATAATCACCATATACAAAGGGGACTCACCTATGGGTAGTGTATCCAAACCGGGATGGCGTTACCCCAACGCGCGTTTCGGCGTTCCTTCGTCAGGGGGTGAATTAGTTGGTACTGTCTGTGGTTATCTATAGACGTTATCTGTTTCCACTTTTCCCTTTGCTCTACTTATGTCTATATTCCATTCTGCTCTCTTGCAAACGGAACTTTCTCTAAGAGATTTATCTTCTTATTCTTTTCTTTTTAAGAGTAGGCCCCAGTCTACCTTCTTTACATGAAAACATGTCACCTGGGTTGTCCTCACACTGTATCCCGGTACCAACATGACTTCTCCCCGATACATACAAACTTCAAACGGGGCACAGAATCTGGACACTACCAAATGTCCGCCTTCTCTTTGCTCTTTCTTTTCATTTTGCTACCTTTCTGTCTCTATACATAACTATTATCCTTCTTTAAGCTGTTCAACGTGAACACTTTTTGAGGCCGATCCAGCCCATAATTTTTCACTATAGGCTCTCCCACTAGCTCTAAATTTCCGCTACTCACTTGTGGCACTATCATTTCCTTCATAACAAGCTATCTGTAATATTTTCCACCCTTTATTTTTTCATCCTGCTTACATTATCATGTAAACATGCCTAGGTGGGTCTCTACAGCCATGACATCTGTAATAATGCTGTCACCGGCTGTACCTTTCTATAGTACTCTTGGAAAGCACCCCATTCACCTTAAGTGTTGCACTATTCTGACTGTTTGTCTTATCATCTTATGAGTGCTGTTGATATTTTATTGTTATGTTATTTGTGTTTTGTTCCACCACCCCAACCTCTCCCTTCCCCCTCTATCCTTGCTCCTCCCTCCCAGCCCAAGGGCCACTGGTAACAAGATGGCTACACAGCTAATGCTTCTCTTTCCTAGATATTTAAATCACACGCCTTAATATTATATCCTACAATGTGAGAGGCTTAACCTCTTAAGGACTCAGCCCTATTTCACCTTAAGGACTTGGCCATTTTTTGCAAATCTGACCAGTGTCACTTTATGTGGTGATAACTTTAAAACGCTTTTTTTATCCAGGCCATTCTGAGATTGTATTTTCGTCACATATTGTACTTCATGACAGTCGTAAAATGAAGTCGAAAAATTTCATTTTTATTTATAAAAAAATACAAAATTTACCAAAAATTTGAAAAAATTTGCAATTTTCCATGTTTCAATTTCTCTACTCCTATAATACATAGTAATACCGCCAAAAAAGGTAATTGATTTACATTCCCCATATGTCTACTTCATGTATCGATCATTTTGGGAACGCCATTTCATTTTTTGGGGACGTTACAAGGCTTAGAAGTTTAGAAGCAAATCTTGAAATATTTCAGAAATTTTCAAAAACCCACTTTTTAGGGACCAGTTCAGGTCTGAAGTCACTTTGTGAGGCTTACATAATAGAAACCACCCAAAAATGACCCCATTCTAGAAACTACACCCCTCAAGGTATTCAAAACTGATTTTACAAACGTCATTAACCCTTTAGGTTTTCCACGAGAGTTAATGGCAAATGGAGATAAAATTTCAGAATTTCGATTTTTTTGGAAACTTTTCCATTTTAATCAATTTTTCCAGTAACAAAGCAAGGGTTAACAGCCAAACAAAACTCAATATTTATTGCCCTGATTCTCTAGTTTACAGAAACACCCCATATGTAAACTGCTGTATAGCCAAACAGCAGGGCGTAGAAGGAAGGGAACGCCATATGGTTTTTGGAAGGCAGATTTTGCTGGACTGGTTTTTTGACACCATGTCCTATTTGAAGCCCACCCGATGCAAAAAAATAGCTGTTTTGGGACCGTTTTTTGTTATTTACATCGTTGAACTGACGGGATAGATTGTGTGCTATTTCTACAGAGCAGGTTGCTACGGATGCGAAAATACCAAATATGGCTACTTTTTGGGGGGTTTTGTTTCAGTTTTACATAATAAAGCATTTTTAAAAAAATTATTTTTTTAGTGTCTCCACATTCTGAAAGCCAAAGTTTTTTTTAACTTTTTGGGCGACTGTCTTATGTAGGGGCTCATTTTTTGCGGGATGAGATGTCGATTAGCACTATCTTGGGGTGCATATGACATTTTGGTCGCTTGCTATCACACTTTTTGTGATGTAAGGTGACAAAAATGGCTTTTGACACTTTTTTTTTGTTGTGTTCACCTGAGGGGTTTGGTCATGTGTTATTTTTATAGAGCAGGTTGTGACGGACGCGGCGATACATAATACGTATACTTTTTATTTATTTAAGTTTTACACAATATCATCATTTGATATCATCATGATTTAAGAAAATCATGTTTTAGTGTCTCCATATAAAGATAAAGGATCCCAGCGAGTGCTATTCAATTCTTCAGGCTTTATTGCATATCATAAATGGACGCGTTTCGGCCCGTCCAGCCTTCATCAGCATATCACATAAAGAAATACACAAATTATTTATAGCACAAGGCAGTGACATCACACACCCACATAGGGGCGGAGTTAGCTAAATGTCCATCTAAGTACATCACTTCCTTTAACAAAAAACAACACATATCAAATTGACCATAATATATAATAACAAAAGCAAATACCATTGCTGAATCTATTGATGGGTCAGGCATTACTTAACAGTGGATGTCTGAAAAAAAGGAAAAAAGGTGGATATTACAAGAGTAACAAACTATACTATAAATGCACTACCTCATACTCTCTATTCAAACCTCTGGGGTGTAATGTGTCTAGAGTGTGTATCCAAAGCGCCTCACGGCGTAACAAATGGGTCTTGATGTCACCTCCCCTTCTGGGGCGTCGAACTTGTTCCAAAACCTGGAATCTTAGTTGCGAGACAGAGTGTTTCATTTTGTGAAAATGTGAGGGTAGAGGTAGTAGCAGATTCCCTGTACGGATGTCGGATTTGTGTTTGCTTATTCGGTCCTTTACTGATTGTATAGTCTTGCCAATATAAAGTAAGCCACAGGGACATTTAATGGAGTACACCACATTCGATGAGTCACACGTATAGAAACCTTTTACCCTGAATACCTTCCCTGAGTGGGGATGAGAAAATTGGTCGCCTTTGATTACATGCGAACATTGTATACAGTGCAGACATGGGTATGTGCCATTTCTACGAGTACTCAAAGTGGTCTGTCTCAAACTAGAACTTAAAGACCCAATGTCTGCATGTACCAATGCGTCACGATATGTAGAGCTGCGTTTATTACATATCAATGGTGCATTCTGAAACTCAGGAACAGAAGGAAAAGCCTCTCTCAATAGAGGCCAGTGTTTTTGAATGATGGTATCAAATATCTTATTATGAGGGTGATATTTATGAATAAAAGCAATCCTGGTGCTACCACTATCTCTATTAGCTGTCTCAAAATTACGGGGGCTTATTGCTTCTTGTAACACCCTAGAGGAATAGCCTCTATTTTACTCTATAAACTCTATCTTATCACCATTGGCGATAGTACTAGAAAAAGCGTTGACACCCCTGGTCCGCAATACAGAATCATTCCTCCTGGATACAGGAGATTTTCTTACCAATATTAGGAGACTGGCGAACATACCAGTAGACAGTTGGCTAGTCACTATTGACGTGGTGAGCCTTTACACCTCCATCGATCACGGTGAAGGTATGGAGGCCACCACTGAGCTGCTGAGATCGAGTTCCTACACAGCGGAACAGAGGAAATTGTTACTTGATTTATTGCATTTGGTTTTGCACGAGAATTATTTTATGTTTGGTGATACTTACTATCTGCAGTGCCGCGGGACCGCGATGGGCTCGAATGTGGCCCCGCCCTATGCAAATGCGTTCATGGCGTCTTTTGAGAATCAATATGTATACACAAATGACAATTTTCAACATTATTCACTAATATGGAAACGTTTTATAGATGACGTGTTTTGCATTTGGGCGGGGCCACTCGAGTCCCTCGCGGCCTTCTTTGAACACCTGAATAGATCGGTACGCAATTTACGGTTTACTATGTCTTATGGCCAGAGTCAAATTAGCTTTCTGGATATGCTGGTGATTAAGGATGGTAATGGCAGTTTGCATACTGACCTGTACAGGAAAAGTACAGACAGGAACAGTATATTACATTTCTCAAGTTCCCATCCACCAACCTTAAAAAAGGCCATCCCTAAATCCCAGCTCCAGAGGGTTGCTAGAATAGTATCTGACCCCGATACTTGTCAAGTGAGAATGGAGGAGATGATGCAGAGGTTCAAAAATAGAGGCTATTCCTCTAGGGTGTTACAAGAAGCAATAAGCCCCCGTAATTTTGAGACAGCTAATAGAGATAGTGGTAGCACCAGGATTGCTTTTATTCATAAATATCACCCTCATAATAAGATATTTGATACCATCATTCAAAAACACTGGCCTCTATTGAGAGAGGCTTTTCCTTCTGTTCCTGAGTTTCAGAATGCACCATTGATATGTAATAAACGCAGCTCTACATATCGTGACGCATTGGTACATGCAGACATTGGGTCTTTAAGTTCTAGTTTGAGACAGACCACTTTGAGTACTCGTAGAAATGGCACATACCCATGTCTGCACTGTATACAATGTTCGCATGTAATCAAAGGCGACCAATTTTCTCATCCCCACTCAGGGAAGGTATTCAGGGTAAAAGGTTTCTATACGTGTGACTCATCGAATGTGGTGTACTCCATTAAATGTCCCTGTGGCTTACTTTATATTGGCGAGACTATACAATCAGTAAAGGACCGAATAAGCAAACACAAATCCGACATCCGTACAGGGAATCTACTACTACCTCTACCCTCACATTTTCACAAAATGAAACACTCTGTCTCGCAACTAAGATTCCAGGTTTTGGAACAAGTTCGACGCCCCAGAAGGGAGGTGACATCAAGACTCATTTGTTACGCCGTGAGGCGTTTTGGATACACACTCTAGACACATTACACCCCAGAGGTTTGAATAGAGAGTATGAGGTAGTGCATTTATAGTATAGTTTGTTACTCTTGTAATATCCACCTTTTTCCTTTTTTTCAGACATCCACTGTTAAGTAATGCCTGACCCATCAATAGATTCAGCAATGGTATTTGCTTTTGTTATTATATATTATGGTCAATTTGATATGTGTTGTTTTTTGTTAAAGGAAGTGATGTACTTAGATGGACATTTAGCTAACTCCGCCCCTATGTGGGTGTGTGACGTCACTGCCTTGTGCTATAAATAATTTGTGGATTTCTTTATGTGATATGCTGATGAAGGCTGGACGGGCCGAAACGCGTCCATTTATGATATGCAATAAAGCCTGAAGAATTGAATAGCACTCGCTGGGATCCTTTATCTTTATACCAGTATCTATTCATCCACGTGCGGGTGCGCTATCGAGTGCCGGCTACTATTGACTTTGATCTTAGTGTCTCCATAGTCTGAGAGCCATATTTTTTTTATTTTTTTGGGGCGATTGTCCTATGTGGGGTATCATTTTTTGCGGGATGAGATGACGGTTTGATTGGAACTATTTTTGGGTGCACATAACTTTTTGATCGCTTGCTATTACAGTTTTTGAGATGTGAGATGACAAAAATGTTTTTTTTTACATTGTTTTTATTTAATTTTTTTAACGGTATTTACCTGAGGGGTTAGATCATGTGATATTTTTATAGAGCAGGCTTTGACGGACATGGCGATACCTAATATGTATATCTTTTTTAAAATTTATTTTACTTTAACACAATAATAGCATTTTAGAAAAAAAATAATAATGTTTTAGTGTCTCCATAGTCTGAGAGCCATATTTTTTTATTTTTTTGGGCGACTGTCCTATGTAAGGACTCATTTTTTGCGGGATGAGATGGCGGTTTTATTGGTACTATTTTGGGAGGCATATGCCTTTTTGATCACTTGGTATTACACTTTTTGTGATGCAAGGTGACAAAAAATTGCTTTTTTACACCATTTTTTTGTTGTTTTTTTTTACGGTATTTGTGTGAGGGGTTATGTCATGTGATATTTTTATAGAGCAGATTTTTATGGATGCGACGATACCTAATATGTGTAATGTATTAAATTTTTATTCAGTGACATGTATTTTTTGTATTTTTACTTTTTTTTTTACCAAGACCCACTTGGTTCTTGCAGATCCAGTGGATCTGGTGTCTATATAATACAGTAAGTACACTATATAGTGTACTTACTGTATTTTTTACTTTACAAAGTCTGAATAGGCTTTTGCCTTTTCAGAGTTTCAGTGCCATGGACAGAGCAAGACGCTTCTGAAAGCTTCTTGCTCCCATGGCAACCATCACCTGCTGCCAGAACAGCAGCGGGTGATGGGGAGAGAGGGAAGCTCCCTCCCTCTGCTATCCCATCCTGTCGGGGGGCTGCAAAGGCACAGCAGCCCCCCGATGGGAGAGGGAGGGAGCTCCCTCCCTGTTAACCACTTCCATACGGCGGTCCGTACGGACCGGGGTATGAAAAGGGTTAAACTGCTGACATCTGTATGGGACAGATGTCAGCAGTTTATAGCAGGGGGTCAGCAATGTGCTGACCCCCTGCTATACCCACTAGACACCACTAGACACCAGGGAAATCATTTGAAAGGAAGTGGGCTGGGGATCCCCCCCTGCACCGCCCGGGGGGACACTAACATGGTGGGGTGCAGGGGATGTGGTTAAAATGTATAAGTTTGGGGCATTTTTAAGTCTCTGATCCCCGCGGTCTACAGAAAGCGCAGCAAACCGCAGGTCTGAATTGACCTGCGGTTTGCTGCGAGCGGCGATATGGGGGGGATCACAGGACCCCCCTGGGGATTGTGTCAAGGTGCGTGCTAAATGATTTTAGCAGGCACCGTGTTCCGATCACCGCCACGTGCGCAGCGGTGATCGGATATTCCAGGACACAAGGGCGTACATGTACACCCTGCATCCTAAAGAGGTTAAATTCTCTATCTGAGAGAGGTCAGGTGATTTATTTTCTTAAAAAGAAAAAAGCAGATATCTGTTTGATACAGGAAACGCACCTCAGGAAAACGAACATTCCCACTATGAACAGATTTCATTTTTCCACATGGTATCATGCTGGCTCGGATAGTGGCGCGTCAAAGGGTGTAAGTATAGGAATTAGCAAACATATTTCCTTTTCAGTGGTTGATAAATATGTTGATACAGAGGGCCGCTATCTCTTTATCAAAGGGAAAATAGGTAACTTTAAGTTCACAAAAAGGAATTTATATGCCCCAAATAAGGATCAAATGCCTTGGCTTATCAAGGTCTTGAAGAAATTTTCACGCTTTTCAGAAGGGACCTTAGTTTTGGGCAGTGACCTCAATGTGGCTTTAAACCCACTTATAGACACGTCTAATGGAAAATTGACCCATCGATTTAGGACCTTAGTGAAATTAAAACAGTTACTTCCCTCTTTACAACTAGCGGACTCCTGCCCCCCTCAGTTAAAGATTTCACACATTATTCAGCTCCACACAATTCCTATCAACGGATAGATTATATATTCATTCCCATTAATCATATTCAACATTGCCACTCCTCTGCTATTAAAACACAAGTTCTCTCAGATCACTCACTTGTGGAACTAATTAACACATTACCCTCATCCCCACCTCCATCTAGATGTTAGAGACTAAATGACCTTCTCCTAAAATCCTCCCAAAACGTCCAAAAAATTAAGTCACACCTAGAGGAATTCTTTGAAACAAACGATAATGGGAAGGTCTCACTGTAGACACTCTGGGAGGCGCACAAATTGCATATTAGAGGGGAATTCATGTCTCTTTCTGCATATGTACATAAAGAAAAGACTAAGAAAATATCAGATTCACAGCAGAAAATCTCACAACTGGAGTGTCTGCACAAGAGATCCTTATTAGCTTCACACCTATCAAAATTAACATCCCTCCGAGATGAGCTCAAAACGATTCTTAGTATCTGCTCAGCCAAAGCTTACTTATATGCAAAATATAAACACTACACACATGGCGATAAACTGACCAGATTTATGCTGGCTCAGATTAAAAATAGGAAAAACAAATCATTTATAGCTAGTCTTAAAAGCTCCTCAGGCACTTTACTACACAAAACAGAGGAAATTGCTCAAGAAATCAGCAACTTGTACACACAGTTGTATAATTTACAAAAATCTCTAGGGTCTGTCGATCCCAAGACTAAAAAAGAATTTACAAATAATTTCCTCTCCTCACTGTCTCTCCCCCAAGTAACTGAGGCCCAATCCCAAAAGCTCTGTTCCACTACATCCATTCAAGAAATCAAAGAAGCGATTGCCACTACACCTAGAAATAAATGTCCTGGTCCGGACAGACTATCCCCATTCTACTATGATACCTGTTCGGAGACTTTTCTTCCATACCTTACAAAGATATATATAATGCAGCGCTAGCTGGTACCCCCTTTCACAAACAAACTTTAAGGGTCTAAATTTCTATTATCCATAAGGATGGGAAGGATCCAACTTTATGTGGCAACTATCGGCCCATCTCCTTGCTTAATGTGGATCTTAAACGGTTTGCAAAAATACTGGCCCATAGATTACAAACTACCCTTCCCTCTCTTATTTCCACAGATCAAGTCGGATTTGTGCGTGGCAGGCAGAGTAAGGACTACATTTATACGGTATTGCAACTTATCACATGTGGATAAACCGTTAATACTGCTAAGTACAGACGCCGAAAAGGCTTTCAATCGGGTAGACTGGTTCTCTTTACAGTCTTCAATAGCTGCCTTCGGTATTCCACTTACCTTCATTGAAGCTATTTTTCCGAAAGGGTTGTCAGTTATCTCCTCTGCTCTTTGTGCTAATTATGGAGACCTTGTTGCAGAAAATAAGACAGGATAACCACATATTGGGGATCAGTTGCGGAGGTAGGGAACATAAGGCCATAGCGTATGCTGATGATCTATGGCTGATGCTGACTGATCCTTCCACCTCACTTCCAATAATAGAGCTCTTATTTAATGGTTTTGGTACAGTATCTAATTTTAAGGTAAACATGAGCAAGTCTCAAGTTCTAAATGTATCCCTCCCTAAGCATCAGTCCTCTTTACTATCTAGCAAATCACAATTCGACTGGTCCCAATCCTCCATCAAATTTCTGGGGATAAAAATTTTCTCTGAGACTGCCCAACTATATAAAAATAATTTCCTACCCCTGTTACAGGAGATTTAGCATCTTAGCCAACCCCTTACATTTCTTAGTTTGGCCGGAAAAATATAGCAAAATGCCTCATATGGCCAAAGATTACCTATCTACTACAAGCTCTACCCATACATATTGCCAACATCTTTTACACCAAGCTAACCAGGACCTTCTCTAAATATGTATGGAACTTCAAAAAACTGAAATACTCCACACTTCAACTCCCACGTATATATGGACAAATTAATTTACCAGCTCCACAAACATATGTCCGAGCTGTCCACCTGAATAGGATAGTGGATTGGGTTAGGAGGCCCACACATAACCTATGGGTCCCTATGGAGGAGTATATTCTACGCTATCCGCTAAGGCAGATTGTATTCTCTAACCAAATAGCCTCAGTATCATGTGCAATACAGAACCCCTTTATATCTGAAACCAGAAGAATATGGACTATGAAGGATGTCCGAGCACTGTGCTCTCCTTTCCCTTCCCCACTACTGCAAGTAAGAGATATAATATGTAGCTCGGATATTGATTACAACAACACTATACCAAAAGAGGTTAAACTCAATCACTCCACCATTGATGCTTTAATAACAGCTGGCACAATCCCCACTCTGGCATTACTCTCTGAACAAATGTGTTGCCCATCTTTGTCACCACTAATTGACAACAAACTTACCTCATCCTTTAAACAACTAATACAGGCAGGTAACCTACATAGATCTGTAACAAAATTTGAAACTCTCCTCACCTAACTTAAAAGACCTAAAAAAGTAGTGTCGACCTTTAGCGGGTTGTTAACAATAATAATCATAATAATAATAATTTTTAAAAGAAAAGAACCCTCATAGAAAGCTCTACAAAGTCTTTCGTGTATAAAGGTGCCCAGACCCTTGCTGGAAAAAGAATAAAAATCTGTAACGGATCTTCAGGGGTTACCAACAATTCCTGCAAACCTACCTTGATGTGGCAGATTCGAGATCAATAATTTTCAGGGACATAGTGTCATATTGATGACAAGGTCTTACCATATGAAGAACAAATCCTAAATACCATGGAATCTATCACAATTTTGGTCTTGTGTTTGCCAAAAATCCACTAGAATGACTAACAATTTAAAGACAATCTTCATCCTAGACCAGGGATGGGCAAACTGCGGCTTTCCAGCTGTTGTAAAACTACAATTCTCACCATGCCCTGCTGTAGGCTGTAAGCAGTGTTTGCATGCTGGGAGTTGTAGTTTTGCGACAGCTGGAGAGCGGCAGTTTGCCCATCCCTGTCCTAGACCATAGGGATGAACCACATAGATCACTGGGTTTAGATACATTAGTAGATTACTAATATTGTGTTGTGAGTTTCCACTTCTCAAGGGCATACATTTATCTCACTGTCCCTTCATGGAAAATGGTCAGACAAATTAAGAACAAAGCTAAAAAAAAAAGGGAAAAAAAAGACAAATCCTGCACAGAAAAAATTAATTCTGATTTTAAAAGAAGAAAAAATTACTAAAACAGTGTAAAACGCAGTGTAAAAGTAAGTTCTGTGGGGGTCGGACCTAGTTGCTAGAATTAGGAACCCAGAATCCTTGATTATGGCAAAAAAAGAGGGTAAGCATGCTTTATTACTCTCCTTAGCAATAAATCGGAGTGTCAGAATCAGTCATTTGCACTTGGATGAGCTCGGCACATGGTTGTTTTGCCCTCTGGTCTGTCATTCATCTGCTATATTTTTTTCTTTTAAACAGCTTCGACATTTATCCCCCAATGACTGTGAACCAAATCTTATCAACAACTTCAGACCTCTGAAGACCTATACGCTTTGCATAGAGGCAAATCCTCACATCCATCTTCTGAAAACTTGTGTGAATTCAGCTCTGTATAAATGACATGCACGCGAACGTTTGTGTTTTGTGGTCCGCAAATTGCGGATCCACCAAAGAAATGCATGACGTCCGTATGGCATCTTTTTTTTGAGGATCCATTGTAACAATGCTTATCCTTGTCCACAAAACCGACAAGAATAGGACACGTTCTAATTTTTTTTGCGGGGCCAGGGAACGGAGCATCTTTTGCGGCCCTTATTGAAGTGAATGGGTCCGCACCCGAGCCGCAAATAAAGCGGCTCGGATGCGGAACCAAACAAAGTTCGTGTGCATGTAGGCTTAGAATAACACATAAAACTGACATATATGGATACAATGGACACACCTTTACACTGAAATCTTTTATTGTTGATTTGCTTCCGAAATGCAAACTTATGAAAACTTATGCAAACTTGTACACAGTTTTCAGGACAATTTCCTACCATTGTGCATTTGCAGATTGTTTTTAAGTCCATCATGTGCTGCTGAATATGACATAAATTTGTTACAACTCCGCTCCTGTTTCTGATGGTTCTCTGCTCTGCCCCTCCCTTCTCTCAGTGCCAGAGATAACAATATGGACGTTGTACACTGGGGAGGATCCAAGAAGGACAGCTCACGTAAACTGTACTGTACACAAAAGGAGTTTAGATGAGGAAGACAGCATGCTGGATCCACAGATCCACAATGTATTCAATGTATTAGGCCTCTTTCACAAGAGCGTTACCGATTCTCTCAGGGTCTGTTCAGGAAAAAACTGACAGTTTTGCACACAATTCAGTCAGTTTTGTCTGCGTTCAATGTTTCATTTTTTTCCACACGAGTGCAATCTGTTTTGACTCGTTTTTCACATGTGTGAAAAAAAACGGAAGAATTACAATGTACATCTCCTAGCAACTATCAGTGAAAAACGCATTGCATCTGGATTGCATCCAGACACAATCCGTTTCTCACTGAAACCCCATTCACTTCTATGGAATCAGAGCTCCGTAAAAAACGCAGAATACAGAACATGCTGCAATTCTTCCTGAACGCAGAAATGATGCCTGAAAAACTAAGCTCATGTGCACAGACCTATTGAAATGAATGGCTCAGGATTCAGTCTGGATGGTATGCATTTGCTTCACGCTGACGGGAAAATCGCTCTTGTGAAAGAGGCCTTACTGGGAGGTACACAACGTAACCAGTAACATATGTAAAATTCCTTACCCATCTCTCTGTCTGAATATATCTATGTATACACACCCATCTAAAAGGTACCTTCACATTAGCAGCAGGGGAGTCCGTCAGGCTGTTCCGGCGGGAGAACAGCCTGTTGGATCCGTCCTGCTGCTAGTTCACGTGTGCCCCCGGACTGCCGCTCCATCCTCATTGACCATAATGGGGGCGGGGCGGAGTTCCAGTGGCAGCACAGCAGCGCGCGCGGCAAGAGGCCGCCGGACTTAAAGTACGACATGCAGTACTTTTAGTCCGGCTGCCTCTCGCCGTGCTGCCGCCAGAACTCCTCCCCCATTATAGCCAATGGGGACGGAGCGGCAGTCCGGGGGCACACGTGAACTTGCGGCAGGACGGATCCAACAGGCTGTTCTCCCGCCGGAACAGTCTGACGGACTCCCCTGCCGCTAATGTGAAAGTACCCTAACTAGTCCCCTTAGGGCTCATGCATATAGCCATATTGTATAGATCCATATTATTGTTCCTATAGTCTGTTATGGATTTATATTGTACCTAGATATATACAGAATGTCATACCTTATTATGCAAGTACTCTGCCCATAGTAGCATATGCCTCTGTCCATAGAGGCTTCATACAGCAGCATATGAAGTGCCTAGAAGTCCATAATACGGACCCATACAGTTGTTGTGCTGGCCCAAGTATCTTTTAGCATCTATAGCCCTAAGTAACTAATATTTATGTATATTTTCCACCCATCACCCTAAAGAAACATACTGTATGTGGTCACTTAATAAGACCGGCGTTTTAGATGCTGGTCTTAATAACCCTGCACTGGCGCTTGACGCTTGAAGTGCCGGCCTCTACATGACTTGGACGCATACCCCACCAGCATAAATCTACGCCAGCTCCTTTGCTGGCGTACATTTAGATGATTTTCTACACTTAAAATAGGCGTTGAAAATGATAAATGAGACGGGCCGGCTGGCCCACCCCCTTCCCTGCCACGCTTCCTTCTTTTAGAACTGGCATACGTGGCGTGGATGCGGAAGAACTCTCAGATTTGGCCTCAAATCCCCTTTGCAACAGAATCTGTGACAGATATATGCATCTATTCATAAAAGACCCCCATAGCCTCTAAATGACCTGTTTTTGTTTTCTCAATTTTTATCTGAAAAACACAAACATAAAAAAAAATGAAAAACCTTAAACTTTTATGGTGTTGTTAGATTTTATTGGATCTACATAAAATATCCATATGGCTTTTCGGTTTGTCATTTCTCTGTAAAAGGCGAGCAAGATGTTTACTGCCATAAATATGCAAAGTAAAATGACATAGTTATACTCTGTAGTATTGCAGCGGCGCAGTCAGGACATCAAATGCGGTTAGAAATCCTCATAATCAGATGTAATAACAGCTTAAACAAACATCAAATAAAATGCTTTCTTCATTTCATTAGAAGAAGCCTTCAAACTATATGGAAAGCAGACGACGTGGGAATATTAATATGGTCTCCTTGACTCTAGTCACACTGACGGTCAGATGCTTGCGGGTATAAGTTAGCATTTTTAATGCCTTAACATAATTACTTGTTCATCAAACAGACCAATGTAATCTCTAAGGGTAGAACTGCACTACAATGGTGTTGGCCACCGGTTGGCACATGGCAAGGTCTCTTAGGACATGGTCATTTATCCAAAGGAGTACAATGAGGCGCATAATTGTATGTAGATCAGCGCTTCATAGATGAACTGCAAATTTAGCGTCATCACCAAAGGATTTAGGCATTAGCGGTATATCAGTGATTCAGTAGCATACGCTCCCAATGTCTGATCAGATTGACACTGTAGTTCCCACTACAACAAGGTGGCAGATGCAAAAGGAAAGCTCTATCTCCACTTGAACTGAAGGCGATAGAAGTAATTAATGACTAAAATCGTAAGGGGCTGTCCTGTTCACCCAAATGAGGATAAACTGCAACAGCAAACATGGGCCATGAAATACAGTGTCCCCTAGGGGCGGGAGGGGACTCATGCACACGAATGTGTGCTTGCCGGGGCCATGCTGCAATGCACAGGCAACGACCGTAGGGCATGCACTACTTTTTTGCGGTGTGGAGGTATTGACAGAAAACCCACGGAAGCACTCTGTGGGCTTCCTATCCATGCCTCTGTTCCACACCACACCTCCCGGATTGTGGACCCATTTAAGGGAATGGGTCCGCATTCGTGATATGGTGTGCACACGGCCGGTGGCTGTATATTGCGGACTCACTGTTTGTGGGCCTCAATATGGGCCGGCACACATTCGTGTGCATGAGCCCTAATCCTGGACAATCCCTTAAACTCCTATGGGGGTTGAAAAGCCAGAATTGCCAATTTCACATAACGTACCAGTAAACCTGTGGTTTAGAAAGTCCTCCAGAGGGTCTAGTACAAAAGCCCATATATATACTAATGTACTATTTGCCATTGGCTTTTATAAGATATCATGAGATAAAGTGGAGTAATTGGGTACCAGGTCTTCAGGTCTCCTATCTAAGAGCAGCAGAGAACAGAGGAGAGGACAGTGAGCTCGGGGATATAGAGATTTCTTTTTAAAATGATAATAATAAAAAAAAGAAGTTATATGCCATCAAGATTCATAGAACAAGCCTCTCAGTACTGCTTCCCCAGCCCACATAGTGTGATCGATAGCTCTCACTGTATTTAAATCCATACAGGAAAAACCTGTCAATCAATGCATGCAGGAAGGGAAGCAGGACTCTCAGGCTTTTTTAGGAGTCCAAGCAGCATAAAAACAGGATTTGTACATGAAAATGCTAAATCAAATGACAGAAAGCATCTCACCCTCTATCCTATGTTGCTATCAAATAGAAGACCTACTATGTCAACATTAAGGCTACATTCACACGACCTTACGTGTTTTGCGGTTCGCAAATTCCAGATCCGCGAAAAAAAAAAAAAAACAATGACGTTCCGTAAGGCATACGTTTTTTTGAGGATCCATTGTAACAATGCCTATCCTTGTCAGCAAAACGGACAAGAATAGGACATGCTATATTTTTTTTGCGGGGCAACGTAACGGCCATATGGATGTGGATAGCACACGGTGTGCTGTCTCCGTTTTTTGCGGACCCACTGAAATGAATTTGCATCCTAACCAAAAAAAAAAAACGAATGGATACGGAAACAAAATATGTTTGTTTGAATGTAGCCTAAGACAGTAAGTTACAGTATCCACAGTGGTGTTCTATATACCTGTGTATGGTCTATAACACACTTGCTAATACAAAGTTTACACAGATCTTACATTTTTTTTATTTATTTTGTAAAATGTTCCAGTAACTCTTCCTTTTTATCATAAATGTCTTCCAGTAGGTGTTTGAGATGTGCTTGTGTTTGGGGATGAGAATCTTGGTAGATTTAGTTAAGGGGTAAGTGAAGTCTGAGAGGTTTCATACGTCCATCATGGAAATATAAAGTAGATGGGCTCTAGCTATTCATGCTAAATAACCTTAATACAGACATCTAAGTGGGCATGACGTTTTTACAAACTACAAAACGACTCAAAGGAAATGGTGCATCCTGTCTTCATAAAAACCTCATGTTCAATTACCACTAGGATAGAATAGGGATCGACAACCCCTACCCTAAGGCCATTTAGCAGGTCATTCATTGTATTTAATACTCTACAGCCACTGCTTAAGACTAGAGAGAGCAGAGGTAAAGGTTCGGAGAGCAGGGTGCGTTCCTCTATAAGACATCAGTAGAGACCCTGCTTCTGCTTTGTATCCAGAATCACGAAGCTCCCTTGATATCTCTTCAACGTTCCACCTGGAATCCTCCGGTGCGGCCAGCAAATGGTTGATCAGATGCGAGTAGTAGATGGTACCAATGCAGTTTACCAGCAATTTGGCATCCAGAAGCAGAGAAAGGATTTCGGAGTCACAGTTTGAGTCAGTGACCTACAGGAAAAATAAAATAAAAAAGCCATGTGAAAATGGAAGATTGCACATTTTCTGCTTTGTGTAGCACGATCTTCTGAAAGGAACAAGACAAAGCCTGGGAACAAAAGTGAGCTATTTATAGTAGCGAATCTCATCTTCTCTTGTGGGTAACAGCATCCCATTGCTAAAATGTAACAGAGCAGGCAGATAACGTGGTAAAAATAACCAAATTACTCACAAAACCCACAGTATAGGTAAAATGCTTCATGGCAACAATACATATAAAGCTGTAATGTGTTCCACATAAGACATCAGGCTTGATTCACCCCCACTTGATTCAACTTTCTATCCAAGATAAAATAAAAATATTACAAAAATAAGCCTTGACATTGTCAAATTTACGTACTTTCAACTTCTATATGACACCTTCCTCGTCACATACATCTCGTTCCCATCTGGTATAAATCACACAAGAGGGCAGATCAGCTGATCCCACAAAACTCCATTGCGCTCCGCTCATTCTGTGGTTATCATGACCATGATATGAATGGATACAAATGTTCTTACTCCTGTCCAAAAGGATTATTCACATAGAGGATGGGGGGCGCTATCTCAGGGTTGAAATAGAAGTCTTAGGGGCATTAACTTGACCGTATTTATTTTGCGGATCAACTGCTTTGTTTGAAATGCAAAGTCTTGTCTACAAAACAAACAAGAATAGGATATGTTCTAAATTTTTTGAGTGACCACGGAACAAACATACTGATGTGGACAGCAAATATTGTGCCTTCTGCATCTTTTGTGGCCCAATTGAAACAAATGGGTCCTCATGTCGAAAATACAGTCGTGTGAATGGACCCTTATTATAAGACCCGAATCGAATTGTAACTAGTGCTGTGGAGTTGATAAGCCAAACCCATCCCTGTTTTATGATAAATAGGGACCTCAGATTGGTAAAACAAATAACATAGATTCATGTGATTAATATTTCTAACAAACATTTAAAAAATTATATTAAATATTTTATTCTTTTAAAATAGAAACGTTAATGGTTAAAATTTAAATCTATTCTGCAGCAGGACAATGGCCGAAAAAAATCCAGGCAATGTCATTAAGAACTTCAGCGTAAAGAAGAACAAGGATTCCTGGAAGTTATGATATGCCCCCGGGGCCCTGATCTCAGCATCATCAAGTTTGGGATTACATGAAGAGTCAAAAGGATTTGAGCAAGCCTACATCCACAGAAGATGGAACAACCTCCCTGCCAAGTTCCTTCAAAACCGTGTGTGAGTGTACCTAGAGGAACTGATGCAGTTTTGAAGGCAAAGGGTGGTCACACCGAAGACTGATTGGATTTAGATTTCTCTTTTGTTCATTCACTTTTCCTTTGTTAACTGATAAAAATAAACTATTAACAAGTCTATTTTTGAAAGCCCACACTTGCCTAAAATGTTTGAACAGTAATTTACCTTTCGAGCAGTTATTCAGACAACCACATTACCAGCTTAAAAAAATAGCTGAACTATAGTTTTGGAGCTTATGTCGGAAGCTGATACAGTCATACATGAAACATGATGGGAGCATAGGGTTCCTCAGAGTGTTATTCCTATCTTATAAAGTGATGGCGTACAGCAAGTAAATGGAAACGTGCTGCAGCTCCTTGCACATTTGCTGGCTGGGAGCGCAGGAATGCTGCAGTAAATCACCGCTGTGGACTCTATAATAATAATACATGTAAGTACCAGAGGGCAGACCAAAAAGTAACTTTACAGAGAAAATGGAAGGTGGTAAGAGCAAAGCTAAAAATTCTCCTCACTGGTGAATCTTCTATAGCGATATTCTGCGCATATTCATTTCCTTTTGCTTATAGAATAGCAGCTACATATTTCGCAGCTCTGTACCAAGATTGTCGCCATATTAGCCCCTGTCCCCATTGGGGCTCCCCACCTAATATTTCTACCTCTCACTCTAGGTCAATTTCAGTGTGTGTTTTTGGAGAGTGTGTAATAAGCTGAGAAATTTTTAGCATAAATCTAGAGTAGGATTTACGACACTCCAAATTTGCAATGGTCCATGCTCCAGAATAGTAAATTTGTCTAACATTGACCCTGGGTTCAGACCTGAGCGTTCTAAAAACGCGCGTAAAACGCGGGTTTGTGTCGCGCGCATTTCAGCGTGTTTTTTGCAAATAGGAAACGCGCGTTCGTACGCACGTTCTTGTGATTGACTACTATGGTGTCAATCACAAAACGCGCGACATATGCCCCAAAAAAAGCTCAAGTACTTGTTTAAGCGTCGGGCGTTTTACAGCGCGTTCAAACGCGCTGTAAAACGCTCAAGTGAGAACCAGGGCCATAGGAAAGCATTGGTTTTCATGTGTTGAGCGTTTTACAGCGCGTTTGAACGCGCTGTAAAACGCTCAGGTGTGAACTTAGGGTGAGACTATGATTCGTATTCTAAGACAGTGTAAAGTTCAACCCTATTAGTAAATTTGCCCCTCTTTTTTGTTCGGATTTAAACCCTGGGCCACCATACAAAACAATGGTGCTCTAGTATGGGTCTGTATTTTAGCCACTAATATTTGTACTGGGTAGTGGTGATCAACTGGTCGTCATACCCTCGGAGAATCCACATTCAAAAAGATTTTTAATACATGAATTATAGCAGGAACTACCTGTATCTATTATGTATTTGAACCTGGTACAAAGCCCTGCAGTCACCATTCAGAAGAGTCTTCTATTTTTAGTGATGTCTTCAGGCGTCATGGTTTTCTCTAATGCGCACAACTTGTAAGCTGCCCTACTTTATCATTCGAGGTTGAAAGGCAAAACATTAGGAAAATGACTGTTTGGTGGCTTAACATATAGGAATTGTACCCCAAGGTGCTTTCAAAGACTTTTGTCATTTGCCTCCTTGTCTCTCGCAGGATATTGTAAGGAAATAAATAAGCCTCGTAATTACCATTTATTTCCAAAAACGGATTAATTCCTTCTCAAACTCCTAAGGGTTCCTGATATTAGGTTTTTAATGCATTTTGTTTGCAAATGTTTTGGAAGTAAGATTTTAATAACATGCAAATTGTCCAAATATAATACAAAGTACAAACCCACAGGTTGACAACATTACTAAAAGTTTTCTTAGCTCTTTATGAATTATTTTTCATTTATGGCAAAAGCTATAAATTTAATATTTTTTTTTAAAGCTTATTCTCTGGAAGCTTCTGTTGGATTCGGGGCTTGAAATGCGTGGGATGAGAATAAAAAGGCCTCCCACGGGTATAATGAATCTTCCGGACACGGTAATACAGGAGGAAAGCTCTGTATAATTCAGTGATACTTATTATTAAGCCAGTTTTATAGCATAAGTATAGCTGGAACATCTTTGGTGATAAATATAGCTAAACTGCTAAGTATACAGCACCGGTGAGGTAACAGGGAAAAGGATTTGCTCTAGTTACATTTAACATGAATCTAAAACACAATACAAAACAAATAGGGTCGTCGAAAATGAAAATCTTTATTCAAAATAAATTGGACAATTTGGTCATTGTTACTATATCGAATGGAAACATCATGTGTATAGGAACCCAGACGGATACGGCAGATCAGTAATGATCTGTCAGGATCTATTTTCTCCCACCCATCAACTTTAAATGAGTTCAGCGGGTATATATCAAGGTTCCTTTTATTTTTAATTTTTCTTCACTGGTTACTATAGCATGACATGCTTGGTTAGTATAATGATCAGGGATGAGTGATTTGCATAAAACTTTGTTTGAATACTGTATGGAGCAGATTTTTTACAGTAGAAATCAATTTATGAAGTTATTATGCGAAGTCTCGCGAGACTTCACAAAGTAATAACTTCGGCTCATCGGAGCCAATACATTTTAATACTGTATGGAGTGCTCGCTCGGTACATGATGTTTCGTCCGAAGTCGATTCGCTCATCCCTAATAATCATCATAACACAACTAAAAGCTGACAGAAAACAAGTGTGAATATAGTAATAAAGAGCATGAAGTGACCTTATTATGATCTCATTTTCTATGTAAATTTTGCACCCATGTGACACCATGCATTTCTTGGATATTTACCATAGGCCATAAAAAGGTCCTAGATCGACTGAAACGTTGGCTGTGTAAACTGCATAAAATATTTCCCTTTAGTCTTTTGCTGGATTTACCGATAAATAAACAAAATGTCCACATCACAAACTTGGATTACCTTTGTATGCTATGGTTTTCAGCTTTATGTTCAATGAGACCGCATCTCACTCAAAGATGTGTTTTGCAGCTCAGTTAGAAAAGAGAAAACTCACTGAGATGTTCCAAAATGGTTCAGGAGGTCCTAACTGGCCCCAAAAATATAACGCACTTTAATATGAAGAAATATTATTATATTTTGTCCAAAATCTTGCACAGTAAAAGGTTAACAAGAATATATGTGGAAGTGAGACAGAAAACAAGATGAACCGTTCTGGTGGAACAGTGGAGTCAGTTGAAATACGTTTGGGATAAAGCCTCCGTCTTACATGACTGAAGGCTTCTTCTGAGGTTTCTGAATTACAATCTACAACAAGCACAAGTTATAAATAAATGTGGATTGTATGGATCTGCGAGTATACAGCAGGAAATGGTGATTTTCCTCACATCTTTGAGATAGATCAGTGTCCTGAGACAAGCAAACTAAGGCAGATCTTCAAAAATTACACGGAACACTAGGCAGCGATGACAAGTGCAATGTGCAAATAGAGAGAAACAGGCTTGGAGCGTCCATACATATGCAAAACTGTACATACAATATATGGATCTACAGATTGTGCTCACTCTTGTAGACACGTATGGAAGGCAAACAGGATACAGTACTAACTGCAGGAGGAGATTCTACTATCTGTAATGGAGGAGAGAAGTGACAGAACTGCACTGGAGTGTCACGTTAACTGCACACAATTTCCACGGCTCATGTGCCACATTTCAATTACGTGTTTCAGTGGTTGTTCAAGGAGATGTGGATTAGCTGCCTGGAACAACTAGACACAATATTATCAGCTATTTCACAGCCTTAGCTGAGGACTTTCTTATTTCTGTATAGAATATCATTTTTTGCAAGCCCGCAGGAACATGTTCTCAACCAAGAGATTTCTATTAGACATTATGGGATGCTCCTTTCTATTAGGGCTGTTCCCTATTTCTAGAGACATTTGGCTTCAAGGTCACAGTATGGTTGGGTGTCAGGAGAACATTCCAGGAAAACACAGCCGATGATCATGTACTAACCTTGCAAGTAGACCCCCAAACAAAGTGAAATATTGTATCTTCCGCCCTATAAGACGCACTTTTTTAATAATGGAAGCGTTTATTAGTACAGGTGGAAGAGGGTATTATTAATATATCATTAGAATATAATGTTATTAATGATATGCTGTTTTAATAGCATTATATCCTAGTGATATATGTTAGGTAACAGCACAGCACGGCAGGAGGCAAAGAAGCTGGATCTCAGGAGCGGCGGCATACGAGCAGGAGAGGTAAGATTTTTTTCCCCCCCTCTGATCTAAGGTCTTATTAACATGGTGGTCTGATCTGAGGTCTGATTTGGGGTCTTGTCTGATAAACATTGGGGGTCTGTTCTTATAAACATAGGGGATCTGATCTGAGGTCTGATTTGGGGGTCTATTTCTGTAGAAATTTTTTTTCTTATTTTACTCCTTTAAAACCTAGGTGCGTCTTATGGGGTGAAAAATACAATAAATGTCTATTCGCAAATCTGCTGTGACTGCAATGTAAAAGCAAATTGCATTGATCCGAATTTAACTATACCGTATGAATGTGGGGTTCTTAGCACACAGTTTGACCAAACTGCATGAGCCCAGCTACAACAGTGATCTCATACAGTTGGGTCCTTACACTGCCTCACTCTCTTGAGTCTAGGCCTCCAAAATGAACCCAGAATATGAAGCAGCTTTATACTAATAATAAAAAAAAAACATGGACAGGAAGGAGGAGAGCCTAACCAAGATGGGAGCATCCCCCAATTGTGAAAGAGAGAAATCCCCCTAGCTTTCATGCCTGGTGTAACTTCTATAGTGTGAAAATCCACTGCAGACGTTTACACCATGTAATCCTAAGGGTGAAATAGGTGAGGTCTGCAACACATAAATGGTTTAAATTTCTGCATGGAGTTCTTCAGTTGTGGAAAGTGTTTCTGCAGCGTTTTATACAGGTTTTGGGATGCAGGATTTTATCACAGAATTCTAATGCTATTAAAAGACGAAATCCACCACAAAACCTGCAACAGTAATTCTATTGTGACTTTGGCTGTGGGAATACTGTTGTAGATTGTGTAGTGTATTGTGAGGGCTTGCTCACACAGTGGTTTTGAATGAAAAGTCTATCAGAAAACCATCTCCCATTGTTTTCAATTGGAGTCCGCTTTGTTATACACACGACCGCAGATCATTTCCATGCAGATTTTAACACTGTGTCAAAAAGGGACAAGCACAGGAACCACCATTAACTGCGGTGGGTGTCCACAAGTGGATTACCTTCTAAAGGCGTGGACGGGCCCTCAGCATGCAAAATGCAAAACCACAGCAGAAACCAGGGGTCTCTTTTTTTAAGTGCAAAGTTTAACCATGTGAACATAACTTTAGTCAGCACTTCCCAACACAAAGATGCAGCAGCACAGTGAGAGCTAAGATACATGCAATGAATATAGGCATTATTATAAATTGTGTTACTACTGTATTATTACACTTATGTGAGGTTCTCAGCAGTTCATAGCAGTTACAGAGCGTTGCTATATCTTTTGTCTTTGCTTTTAGCTTATTTGCAAGTCATTAGAAGATGCCTGCTTTGAGAGATGGATGGTGAACTGGAAAATAGTTATCCAATTACAAATTCCAGAGCAGGGTTATGTTACATGATTTTATTTATTATTTATTTTATGAACTTATATAGCGCTACTACAGCGGGGAACATAAGTATTTGATACAGTGGCGATTTTGCACATTTTTCCCACCTACAAAGAATGGAGAGGTCTGTAATTTTTATCATAGATACATTTCAACTGTGAGAGACAGAATAAAAAAAAATACAGAAAATCACATTGTATGATTTTTAAATAATTAATTTGCATTTTATTGCATAAAATAAGTATTTGTTACAATAGAAAAACAAAACTTAATATTTGGTACAGAAACCTTTGTTTGTAATTACAGAGGTCAGACGTTTCTGGTAGTTCTTGACCAAGTTTGCACACAATGCAGCAGGGATTTTGTCCCTCTCCTCCTCCATACAGATCTTCTCAAGATCTTTTAGGTTTTGGGGCTGTCGCTGGGCGATATTGAGTTTCAGCTCCCTCCAAAGATTATCGCTTGGGTTCAGGTCTGGAGACTGGCTAGGCCACTCCAGGACCTTCAAATGCTTCTTACAGAGCCATTCTTTAGTTGCCCTGGCTGTGTGTTTCAAGTCATTGTCATGATGGAAGACCCAGCCACGACCCATCTTAATGCTTTTACTGAGGGAAGGAGGTTGTTGGCCAAAATCTAGCGATATATGGCCCCATCCATCCTCCCTTTAATATAGTGCTGACGTCCTGTCCCCTTTGCAGAAAAGCACCCCCAAAGTATGATGTTTCGACCGGCATGCTTTACAGTTGGATGGTTTTGAGGTTGTACTCATCCTTCTTCTTCCTCCAAACACGGCGAGTGGAGTTCGTACCAAAAAGTTCTATTTTGGTCTCATCTGACCACATGACCTTCTCCCTTGCTCCTCTGGATCACCCAGATGGTCATTGGTGAACTTCAAACAGGCCTGGACATGTGCTGGTGTGAGCAGGGGGATTTTGCATGCTCTGCAGGATTTTAATCCATGACAGCGAAGTGTGTTACTAATGGTAATCTTTGAGATTATGGCCCCAGCTCTTTTCAGGCCATTGACCAGGTCCTCCGGGTAGTTCTGGGCTGATTTCTGACCTTTCTCAGAATAATCCTTACTCCACGAGGCGAGATCTTGCATGGAGCCCCAGACCAAGGAAGATTGACAGTCGTCTTGTGTTTCTTCCATTTTCTAATAATTGCGTCAACAGTTGTTGCCTTCTCACCAAGCTGCTTGCCTATTGTCCTGTAGTCCATCCCAGCCTCGTACAGGTCTACAATTTTGTCCCTGGTCTTGGCCATGGTGGAGAGATTGGAGTGTGATTGATTGAGTGTGTGGGCAAGTATCTTTTATACAGGTAACAAGTTCAAACAGGTGCAATACATACAGGTAATGAGTGCAGAGTAGGGGGGCTTCTTAAAGAAAAACTAACAGGTCTGTGAGATTCAGAATTCTTGCTGGTTGGTAGGTGATCAAAAACATATTTCTTGCAATAAAATGCAAATTAATTATTTAAAAATCATACAATGTGTTTTTTTTTGTTTGTTTTTTAGATTCTGTCTCTCACAGTTAAAGAGTACCTACAATAAAAAATTACAGACTTCTCCGTTCTTTGTAGGTGGGAAAACATGCAAAATTACCAGTGTATCAAATACTTATTTTCGCCACTGTATATTCCGCAATGCTGCTATATTCCACAGTGTATAGCGCTGCTATATTCCGCAGCGCTTTACAGACATTATCATCAAGCCGTCCCAATGGGGCTCAGAAGCAAAGTTACCTATCAGTATGTCTAAGTGTGGGAGGAAACCGGAGTACCCGGGGGAAACCCACGCAAACAAGGGGAGAACATACAAACTCCATGCAGATGTTGTCCTTTGTCAGATTCAAACCTAGGATCACAGAGCTGCAAAGCACCAGTGCTAACCACTGAGCCACACTTTTTTAGTTTATCATTTTGTGTTTTACTATTTTTAAACTATATATATATATATATATCTTCAACAGAGTGATAGCCAGATATCCCTCCAGGGAAGGAAAACCAAGCAAAGGGGTGTCCCTTGACAGATGATGTCAGGTGAGACCAGGATCGGGAAAAATTAATATTGTTGCCCGATCCTTTTGTTCTCACGGGAGATAAGTAGAGATGAGCGAACTTTAAAAAAAAGTCCGGCGTTCGGGTTGCAGTAAGTCGCGCATCCTGTTATGGATTCCACTATAGCGGCATATGGAATCCATAAGGGGCGGCTGCCACCAACCCGAACTGTTGAACAGCCGAAGGACCTGGGGTGACGTCACTGTCATGTGATCAGTGCAGGGGGCGTGGCTCAGCACGGGATCAAATCCAGCCCCTTATGGATACCATATGCCGCTATAGTGGAATCCATAACGGGATGCGCGACTTACCACAACCCGAACGCCAGACTTTTTTTTAAAGTTCGCTCATCTCTAGAGATAAGCCACCGCCAGAACGGTCTGACAGCGGCTTTCTCTGCTCTGTCCACAGCATACATAGACATCTCCGGCCGAGTGGAATGTGTATGTGTATGGAAAGGCCGGGCCGGATATGGGAGAGATAGAACACTTATTTGGCTGACACCTATTTAGCGTGTATGGTCGTGTCCCAAAACCATCATTCAACAGATGATTGTTTGTTCAACCGCTGTTCAACCATCCATTAAGTTCTATCTAAAGTAAGCCCTTCATGACATACAATGCTCGCATCCTGTGATACAGACATACTGTACGTACACACACTATATCTGGGGAAGTTGCACACTCTGCAGTGGTATTTGCAAGGCTGTTTAATTATTAAAGCATTTCTAACAAAGGTAAGGAGCACAGAGTGAATTCAGCTGCGGGAATGAGGAGCTGTCAGGCTGGGAACCTCTACAAAGCAGAGCGGGAGCACTCACTAGGAGATAAAAATGAAGGCAGATCTGTCAGATGCTGCAATAGGAGCTAATGAAAGAGCCAGACAGAGGAAATCCACGCAACATCAAAACCTCAGCGCTGCATTACCTACCCAGCCAAGAAAGACGAAACCTCATTTTAAAGAAATGTTTCCAATCTATGTACATGGGGCAAACAGGAATGTGGAAATTACTGTGACTCAGGACTAGCATACATCCCTTAAGGATGCAGTCTACTTACAGAGTTTGTCCAGCCTTTTGTCCTTTTTTATACATGATCCAACTCACCTGCACCTGCATTTTGGATCCATTTAGCGATCTTCTGTTCCCTGGCATGTAACCTTCCTGACGGCGGGCACATATGCTCCTATGACGTTTTCCCAATGGGCAATTTACACAGCAGAGACATGCTGCATGGGGACACTTCACCGCTGAAGCCAGTCATTGGTTGCAGAGGCGCAAATAACTTTGCCCAAAAGTTTACTGGCCAGGGACTGGAAGATCGCTCAATGGATCCTTGAAGCCAGTACAGAGTGAAAAGGGGCAGATGAGCATGTTTTTTCACTAGGTACAACACCCTGCTGCAGACAATTAATAAAGGGGACAAAAAGCTGGGGCTGAGCTACAGTACCAAGCACAGCCGCTATACAATGTATGCTTGGAAAGCTGCCCGGAGCCTGCATCATTCACCAGATCTCTGGTGAGCACGGCAGCTCCCTGAAACAGTTGATCACCAGGGGTGTCAAGACTTGGACCACCACCAATGTGATAATGATGAACTATCCTGGGGATAGGTCCTCCTTATCAATTCCTTGGTAACCCCTTCAAGGCTCCAGCAAATTTATATTTATTTTTTTCTCTGCTTTTCAAACATAGCTGTATCAACATAACCATTTTTCAGAGCTGTGTTATTATTATTTTTTTTGCTTTATTGATGGCAGTGTATACACCTTACTTTTTGCTCATTTATTATTCCATTTTTTTTTGGGGGGGGGGGGGGCCCAGGTGACACAAAATTGACAATTTCGGCATTGTTTTTTGATGATGTTCACTATGTAGATTAATAGATTGGGACGTTATCGAAGAAGTGATACCAATTATGTGTTTTTTTTAATCACATATACCATATGTGAAATGTGAAAAGGGAAGGGGGTTTTGAATTTTAGCCTTCATTTTATTAACTTTTTTTTAGTCTCCTTAGGGGACTTGAAATCTCCATCTTTTGCCCACTTGTATTATACACTGTAATACTCCTGTATTGCAGTGTACAGGCAGGATGTAATAGCAGCCAGGATGTGGCAGACCTGGGGGATTTCAGAAGGCCACCGGCTGACATGATAACTACTCGGCACCCTGCGATTGTGGCCTTGTATTTTGCAGGACGAGTTATTTTTTTAAATAAACATTCTGGGTGCATATAAATTACTGCTGCTTTATTCTGCATGTTTTTTTGTATGCCGTTCGCTGTGAGGTTTAAATATCATGTTAACCTCATTACTATTATAGTGATGTCGTGTACTTGTAATTTTGGGGTTTTCTTCTTATAAAAAGTATATAAAATTTTTTGTGACTGTGAACACATTTTCTTTAAATAATAATACATTTTTAATTATTTTCTTTAGCTCACTTAGGAGGACCCTTCTGCACAGTCTAATAGGCACATAAGTAGGGATGAGCGAACTGTTGTGTTTTCAAGTTCGGTGTACAAGGTTCAGGTTATCTAAGAATTCCGTTATGGATTCCGCTACCACGAGTCCATAACGAAATTTTCAGATAACCCGAACCTTGTACGCCAAATTTGAAAACACAAGTTTGCTGAACACTACATAAAAGCCATTGCAGGCTTGGGGGGCACACTGCAATCGGCATCATAGGGGGCCGGTGGATTGATAGATGGAGCCTCATCCCCCTGTATAACCATCCAGATGCTATAGTCGCAGCAGAGCACAGCATCTAAGGAGTCAATGCAACGGTGCCGTTCTGGTCCATCGTCGCTGTGAACGTTAACAGGGCTCGGAAGGGGCACACGCTGCTGGTATTCTGCAAATTCAACTGCCATTTAAAAGGGTCGATGAAGAAATAACAGGGGACCACTCCGACGTTCAGCGGTCCTGACGCGGTTAAGGATAAGTATGAGGTCTATGTCTGACAAGTGGTTTCAAATTCTGCACATAGATCCCTTTAGGGTCTCGCAATACATAATGGCTGATTACAACATTACGTTCGGATTGTAATACGTACATCACACTTGCCAAAGACGCAATTTCATTTCCGACAATAAATGGGGTCATCACATTAGACTGCAGCGCGCTGCCATTCAGATGATGACACCTTTACTTCAATGCAATTTAAATAGTACTTTGATCAAGACCCAGAAAACAAGACTTCAGTTTCTCTCTGTGTGCATAATAATGATTGTGCCCTTTAGGTGGTTATTACGGTAAACCGCGATACCGGTCTGGAGGAAGAAAAAGGATAAAAGAGCAGTTCCAGTCTCCAACATAAAAAACAACAACCATGCCACGCTGCAAGTATTCGTGAGTAAAAAACATCCCACCGTTTAATGTATACAGCTCCTATGCAGACATTTGTGATTCCATGGTTACAGACTACACAATAACCCTGTGTGTAGTCGGACACTGCAGTTACTCCACGGTCACACACACACGTCTCATGCATAAGACAATACTGCGGTCCATATATTTCTCAGCAGTACAGTGCAGTAATACAGGGATAACTAGATCGTAATGAGGTTTCCGTCCCTCCGTGCTGATGTATGTTCACATGGAAGAGTTTTTGTCTAAACTCCTTGTCTAGTTTTATGACTGGAATTATACTATTCTCCACCACATGTAATGGGGGTTCTTATGCTGCACACAATAGTCAATGGAAGTGAAAAATCACAACCATGTACAGAATCCCTGTAAGTAGTCGGTTCTGAAATAGGATAGACATTGGGGGTTTAATAAAATATGGAACTTACTGTATAAAGTACCAATGCTGAACACCATATACTGTAGAACTCATACAGTATCCCTACTAAACACCATATACTGTAGAACTCATACAGTACCCCTACTAAACACCATATAATGTAGAACTCATACAGTACCCTACTAAACATCATATACTGTAGAACTCATACAGTACCCCTACTAAACACCATATACTGTAGAACTCATACAGTACCCCTACTAAACACCATCTAATGTAAACTCATACAGTACCCCTACTAAACATCATATAATGTAGAACTCATACAGAACCCCTACTAAACCCCATATAATGTAAAACTTATACAGTACCCCTACTAAACACCATATACTGTAGTTCTCATACAGTACCCCTACTAAACACTATATAATGTAAACTCATACAGTACCCTACTAAACACCATATGATTTAGAACTCATACAGTACCCCTACTAAACACCATATAATGTAAAACTCATACAGTACCCCTACTAAACACCATATACTGTAGTTCTCATACAGTACCCCTACTAAACCCCATATAATGTAAACTCATACAGTACCCCTACTAAACACCATATAATGTAGAACTCATACAGTACCCCTACTAAACACCATATACTGTAGAACTCACACAGTACTCCTACTAAACATCATATACCTGCTCTGTAGATCTAATGCAGTACCTCTACTAAATACCATATACCTTCACTGTAGATCTAATGCAGTACCTTCTCTACACACCATGTAGAACTCACACAGTTCTCCTACTGAACAGTATACCATATCACTGATAAAGAAGTACTGAAAACCATATGGAACTCGTGTGGTACATACGGTACACCTACTGAACACTGTATAGAGCTTATACAAGTACACACTGTACACCTACTGAACACTATATAGAGCTTATACAAGTACACACGGTACAACTACCGAACACTATATAGAGCTTATACAAGTACACACTATACACCTACTGAACACTATATAGAGCTTATACAAGTACACACGGTACACCTTCTGAACACTATATAGAGCTTATATAAATACACACGGTACACCTACTGAACACTATATAGAGCTTATACAAGTACACACTGTACACTATATAGAGCTTATACAAGTACACACGGTACACCTACTGAACACTATATAGAGCTTATACAAGTACACACGGTACACCTACTGAACACTGTATAGAGCTTATAAAAGTACATACGGTACACCTACTGAACACTGTGTAGAGCTTATACAAGTACACACTGTACACCTACTGAACACTGTATAGCGCTTATACAAGTACACACGGTACACCTACTGAACACTGTATAGAGCTTATACAAGTACACACGGTACACCTACTGAACACTGTATAGAGCTTATACAAGTACACACGGTACACCTACTGAACACTGTATAGAGCTTATACAAGTACACACTGTACACCTACTGAACACTATATTGCTTATACAAGTACACACTGTTCACCTACTGAACACTATATAGAGCTTAAACAAGTACACACGGTACACCTACTGAACACTGTGTAGAGCTTATACAAGTACACACGGTACACCTACTGAACAATGCATAGCGATTATACAAGTACACACGGTACACCTACTGAACACTATATAGAGCTTATACAAGTACACACGGTACACCTACTGAACACTATATAGAGCTTATACAAGTACACACGGTACACCTACTAAACACTGTATAGAGCTTATAAAAGTACACCCGGTACACCTACTGAACACTGTATAGAGCTTATATAAATACACACTGTTCACCTACTGAACACAATTTGGAACTCATAAAATACCCCTATGTAACGCTAAATAGGCCCCAAATGGTCCTACTGGACGATGTACGGGACTCATATGGAGGTATATGTACTTAGAGTTTACACATACACCATACTAAAAGTACACTACCATATGGAAACCCCACAAATGTAATTTGCATTTTCGCTCATAGCATCTTGAGGCCGTATACCTTGTTTCCGCTATAGGTGCTTTAAAATGAACCAGCCAACAGAGTGTGACTTACGTCGGCAGTAAAGGCAAGGTCATCTTAGTAGTGGACATTTTGGGATAAAGATTTCATAATTGCAGCCCGAAATACAAAACCCATTTCTGAAATATGTACCAGACAGATAGTTACTGGTAGAACACAATACAAGCTAATAAAGCGGCCTTCACAGTTATCGCCCCGATGCAGCGGCAGCGGCCTGATGCTCGCTCTTCTATGACTACTTCTGATTTTGCTAAATGGCTCTACAGTCAGAAGCAAAATACGTACAGCAGTTGGGCGAAAACAAAGGCCCTTTTTGCGCGTGAGTGTCTGCCAGCCTATTCACATGAAAAGCACATTGCATTAATATCTGAGAGAGCCTCCCGAAACCATTTCTGCCGGAATGAAAGAGGAGGCCCAATCCTCGGGATCAGCAATTCCACACCATCCTTTTTAACTATAAACATCCATAAAAATGTCAGCAGCCCCTAACAAATGGCTAAATAATACATGGTATCAGCAAGCGGCACGCCAGTTCACACACGGCACTGGCGCGAGCTGCGCTAGCACGGTGTCACTAAATCAATAGTCTATGATTTCCTCTGCCTGCTGCGAGTTGCTCCCTTTCTGCATGAAATAAACACGGATCGACTCTACTGGGCATGAGGAGCACAAATTCCGTACCTTTGCTGATCTTCTAAATAAATGGATTTTGCTAAGAAGTATAAAGCTCCCAAAGCTTTGCATACGGAGGATTATGGATGGTAATCACCCAAATAGGCGACTAAGAAAAACCACCAGCGTCTCTACAACTATATGATGTGGAGGCAACAGAGGGGCTGTATCACCTCTTTGGGGGCAGACATTTTAGGTTATTTTCACACTTGCGTTGTTATTTTCCGATATAGAGATCCGGCAGAGGACCTCAATATCGGAAAAAAACTTTTCCGTTTAGCCCTCCTGCATTCTGAATGGAAAGAGATCCATTCAGGATGCATCAGGACGTCTTCTGATCCAGCAGCATTCCGTTTTGTGACCGGACACAAAACCGCTGCAAGCTGCGGTTTTGTGTCCGTTCATAAAAACAGAAAAAAAACAAATCCAGCACTAAAAACAATGTAGGGGTCCATTCAAACATCAGTATTTTGTAATCCGCATCCGCAAATTTGCGGAACGGAATGTGGACCTATTCATTTAAATTGCCCTGCAAAAAATGCAGACAGCACTCGGTGTGCTGTCCGCATCCGTTTTTCCGTTCTGTTATGCGGATCCACAAAAAAAAATAAAAAATAGAGCTTGTCCTACTATTGTCCGCAAAATCAATGGGTCCGCAAAAATGCGGATGACATACGGAATGCATCAATATGTCATCCGCAATTGTGGATCCGTTTCCGGGAAAAAAATTTTTTTTTAGTACCCTAGCAACATATATTCCTCTTTTCGTTTTTTTTTGCGGAAAAACGGAACAGATGCAGATAAACAATTGGCGAAAACAGAAGATTTTTGAGGAAACACGAATCCGCAAAAAACGGAAAGGAAAGCTGGAAAAGAAAAATACTGACGTGTGAATGGAACCGAAGGCCTCATGCACACGTATTGCGGCCTGCAACCAGCGGGTCTGCAATATGCGGGCACCGGCCGTGTGCTCCCAGCATCATGGATGCGGACCCATTCGCTTGAATGGGTCCGCAATCTGGAGCTGCAGTGCGGAACTGACGCACGGAACCCCACAGAAGCACTACAGAGTGCTTCCGTGGTGTTTCTGTCCGCGTCTCCGCACGACAAAAAAATATAACATGGCAGTGTGCATGAGCCCTAAGTTAATGGTGACGGATCTGTTTTTTTAGGAACTTAAGGGTGCTTTCACACTTGCATTTTTACTTTCCGGTGTAGAGATCCGTCGTCGGGTCTCTACGCCGGAAAGAAACTGATCAGGGATTTATCCTAATGTATTCTGAATGGAGAGAAATCCGTTCAGGATGCATCAGGATGTCTTCCGTTCAGTATGTTAACCCTTTTTTTGGATGTTAACAAAACCGCAGCATGCTGTGGATTTGTCTCCGTCAAAAAATCCAGAAGACTTGCCGGAACGCCGGATCCGTAATTAATGCCCAATGAAGTGCATTAATCCGGATATGAAATTAAGCTAAACGTTGTTTCGGCGCATGGCCGGATCCGACGTTTAGCTCTGCGCATGCGCAGCAGCAGTTACGATCGGAGCCCCAGTGTAAGCTGGGGCTACGATCAGTTACCATGGCAGCCAGGATGCTACTGTCTGCCATGGTAAGTACTCTGCAGCAGTGTACTTACCTGCACTGCAGCCCCGGGGCGCTCCTTCTTGACCTGTGAGCGCCCAGCTCAGGTAAGTACACTGCTGCGGAGTACCATGGCAGCTAGGACTTCAGTAGCGTCCTGGCTGCCATGGTAACCTGAAAGCATTTCGAAGACTGATCAGGATCCTAATCAGTCTTCAAATGCTTTCAGGCGACTTGCACTCTGACGGAACTTCCGTCCCGCCGGATCCTCAGAACGCAAGTGTGAAAGCACCCTAAAAACCCTGATCCGTTACCCCTTGACTTTCAGTTGTATTTAGTGATGGATGCCTTTCTTTCTTTTGATTTCACAGAATCGAATCCTAACAGAACGGATGCATCCTGATGTGCAAAATTAAAGAATATCCGTTTAATTCCGGTATTGAGATCCTCTGCCGGATCTCAATACGGGAAATAACAATGCAAGAGTGAAAGTAGCCTTAGGCTAGTTCACATCTGCGTTCCCTGTTCTGGTGGTGGAGTGATCCGGCAGCGAATCAAATTAACCAAAAATAACCCAAGAAAGATGGTGGAAACCCACACGAATCTCTGTTTACAGGGAACCTGCCACCTACAAGACACAGATTAAACCACCGGGATTACCTTACCGATGTCTTCATCTCATTTCTATAGTTGCTTTTGTCTTTGCCGTCTGATGCTTCTAATCCCTGAAACAAAATACTTTTATTGCCCCCCAGGCGGCCTGTAAATTAGGGTCTTGAAGTCAAGCTACGCCCCCTATCCCATCACTCAGCCTTTGACTGATGGCCCTTTGCTTTCTTGTCATGTCGAATTTCAGCACGAAATCTCACGCATACGCCGTGTCCTCTTCAGTGCGCCTGCGCATTATTCCCCGCTTCTGTGAGCTTGTTTTTAGTGGCTCAATGCACAGGCTTGGGAATTACAAGAACGCGGCGCATCCGTGAGATTTCGGGATGGTATCTGACATGACAAGAAACCAAAGAGGGTGTGGTGAGCTTGACTTGATGACGACAACTGTAAGGTAATGCTGGTGTTTAATATGCATTTCGTAGGTGACAGGTTCCCTTTAACTACATGATATGGTGAAAATAAAGAGGATGTATCACCTCTTTGGTGGCAGATATTTTACTCGAGCTCTGCGATAGAAGCTGCAGAGATTTGCTTAAACAGAAAATGACTCATTGACATCTATGGGGAAATGTTGAGGGCGTGCTCTGTGACATGTGCAGGGAGAGCGAGGAAAAAGGAGGAGCTGATCATATAATCTACTGTCAATGGCGGTTACAGTGTTATCTGTCTCTAACTTTATAAATTAGGTTTTACCTTTCATTGTAATCCTGCCTGTTAATATAACGAGATGACTGCTGCCCAGGGTTGCCAACCAGAATTTTTTGTTTTTGTTGGCCAACTTATCCAAAATTCACAGACAGCCAACATTTTTTACGGACACTTTGGAAAACGATAATGAATGATAAAGATTATAAGTAATACATGTCTACAGCTCAATGTACTGATACGCCCTCATTACCAGCATTTACTGTGAGCTGTAAAATGATGAGAATTAACACCAAAATAATCTAGTCAAGTACAACCAGCCTCAAAAATCATCACGGACACATCTATTTTTTTTCCAAGACACAGGAAAAAAGTCGCCTATTTTTACAGACTGTCCAGAAATTTCTGGACGGTTGGCCCTGAAACCAAGACACATAGCAAAAGCTGAAAAGCAATTGGTGATCTCTAAAAAATAGGAAGTGCCAGATTATTCTGAGGGTTTGGTGACCTGTACAAAACTGCAATACTCAAGGACGGATTTTAAAAAAGAATTTACTATTAGAAAATCCCGTTCACTGCGTTACAGGTCCTCAGTCTGCAGGAATGTCCTTTGACGTCTTCCAGGACAGGTTAGGGGCTCCTGCTCCTCTTCTGCTCTAAGGACAAGCTCGGGTTCTTCCAGCAGGCTCCTGCTCTATATCCAGAGTCGGGGGACGATCAGATCTTGGCTGTTACCTTATGATTGGCACTACCCCAGCAGGATCAAATGGGATCAGTTTTCCCCAATAAATGTCTCCTTTCTCTCCAATATTGTAATAATTTACAGTATCTATAATCATTACAGTCACACATGGAAAGTTTCATTCCAACAACTCCTTCTTGGTGCATTATTTTTTATTTTTATTTTTGTCTTGGAACCTGCAGTTGACATGAAAAACTGCCTCCAGTGCTACACTCAGCTCTGCTACATCTCTACTGATGGGCAAAGCTGCTTCTTTGTGACTTGAAAAGCAAAACACAAGCAGCTTCTTGGCAGCAGGACACAAACGGGGGCAGGTAGGGCGGATGATATAAGCGGAGTCTCGTCTTCCTCGGCCAAGCCGCCTACGTTTTAAATCCTCTTCAGTCGACGGATGTTTAAAACATGGTCCTTAAATGCAGGATAAATGAGAGGGGACTGGGGACGCCGTATATCAGCGCAACGAGAAATACTGCTGGATTCACGGCACAGGCTCTGGAGCCAAGGCTGAGCCTTTACGTCTCGGAGCCAGGAGACCCCACAAAATCCTGAATTTCTTCTGAATCATCGCTCTGCTTACTCAGTCCATACAAATTACTCACTGATCACGGCAGCATTTCCCATATACACTTTACAAGACCAAATAAACTGCCCTGTTAATAGCAAAGTCCGCTGTAATAGACTTCACAGGTCTGAAATACCGAGCTACACGATCCTATTAAAAAGGACAAGGAGCGGTGCGGATGATTTCATTTCTTTTAGGTGCAATATTCCTGAGCAGAATATTAAAGGGTAGTCGGGCGAGGTAAAGCTTATTCATGTTCTGCGTGCGCTTTCCTATAAATTCCTTACGATGTTCAACATTTCCGCTTGCTCGACTAGCCCATGACTAGCGTAGGTTCACACAAAACTGAAATCTCTGCGACTGTGCCCTTCATTTCACTGGGATTTGCAGAAATCCATTTCTGATGTATGGAACCGATTTAGGCTGGGTTCACACGAGCGTGTCCGGATGCGTTGCGGATGCGTTCAGTGAAAACTGTGCGATTTCACAGAGAAAGCCATTCAGTTTTGCCTGCGATTGCGTTCAGTTGTTCAGTTTTTTTTCGTGCGGGTGCAATGCGTTTTGATGCGTTTTTCACGCGCGTGATAAAAAACTGAAGGTTTACAAACAACATCTCCTAGCGACCATCAGTGAAAAACGCAACGCACCCGCACTTGCTTGCGTATGCAATGCGTTTTTCACGCAGCCCCATTCACTTCTTCTGAAAAACGCAGAATATAGAACATGCTGCGATTTTCACGCAACGCACAAGTGATGCGTGAAAAAAAACGCTCATGTACACAGACCCATTGAAATGAATGGGTCAGGATTCAGTGCGGATGCTTTGCGTTCACGTCACGCATTGCACCCGCGCGGAAAACTCGCTCGTGTGAAAGGGGCCTAATAGTTGTCGGTAGGAAAATTGCCGCGTGTGAAGACACCTTGAGGGGCTGGACTATAACTGCTGTGGATCTTGGGGCAAAGTTGGAAGGTCTCATGCACACAGGCGTATTACAGTGCCGTACAACCGCCAAGCCGCATCTGTTCTGTATAAACCACTGGATACTATATGAGGCCTCGTGCACACCACCATATGTATTCTGCGGTCAGCAAATTGCATATCTTTGCAGACTCATTGACTTCAATGGGTCCGCGGTCTGCATTTTGCGGCCAAGTATACGACATCCGTATGTCAGTTCCGCAAAAAAAAAAAAAGAATATGTCCGCAGAACGCAGACCATGGACCAATTAAAGTCAATGAGCACAAAAAAAAAAAATGCGGATGGCACATGGACCGCATCCAATACTCTGCGGACCACGTATCCTTATGGAGATACTAAAAATACTTGCCTTGTCGTATTACCGGTTGGGTAGAATCCCTCTGTACAGGGCAGTATGGTGGCACTGTGTAGCAGCACATGGCAAAGTTATGGCTCTGTACGGCAGAACCATTGGGACCCCATGTACCACCCTGTAGGCTCTGCCGTGTGTATGAGCCCTAATATGAAAGGAACTTCTTCACATCGTAATTGCTTATCGCCTCATCATAGTATGGGGAGATGCTCTTTACAGACATGGGTAATCAGCTGAACAGCGGGCCACTAAATTTTTACTGTTGCCAGACTGGAGGTCAGAAAGCTCCCACCGATTCTTAATTAAAAGCAGAAAATCCCTGAAATAGAGACCCCTGGAGACAATCTATAAAAGGAGATAATTTAAAAGCCTGACTTTCTGATTAGCGGGATATTGCCACTCTCCTCAGAAGACCAGCGAAAGTGTGCAGGGAATTAGTGACTCATTAGTGAGCACAAGCCTCCCCATCGACAAGGGCTGGAATTATGACCCCCACTGTATACTTCCCCTGAATGAGAAAAAATCCTGCAAAAAACACGCATTTCTTCCTTAACAGGAATATTCTAAATTTTTCAAACCAGCACCTGGACCTAAATACTTTTCTAAATGCACGTAATTAAAAATGTATTATAGCAGAGTTATTCAATGAAATCTATCTGTACGGTGCCCCCTGCTGTTTCCTCTTTTTCTAATTTCTCTGTCCTGCTCGCTGAGATGGAAGCATAAAGCCGGCCCACAGAAGTGATTGGGGACGCCATAGTTGTAACTACACCTGCTCACCACTGCAACTGCAGAACGCAGCAGAAAAGGCAGCGCTCATATACAGCGGAGCGGCGCGGGTGCCGGGAGTCAGACCCCCGCCCATCCGATATTGATGACCTATCCTAAGGATAGGTCATCAATAGTAAAAAACGGACAACGCCTTTTCACTAGAAAAAAGGGACTCTGTGCCCAAAAATGCGGCAAAAAATGCCTTTTCATTGCAACGGTTTCGTGATGCAATGTGAAATAGTCAGATAGAAAGAACATTTCATACAAATAAGAATTTTTTACATTCGCGTCTTGCTCCTGATTCACCAGGTCTAGCATGCTCAGAACGCAGGAGAAAAACTGCACTTGACAGCTAAACAATGCAGGCTCTGGGAAGAGAATATTTCAGACTGATTGCAAAGAGCCAAATAGAGATCTACAAGAGACTGAGATGCAGGTGCCTTCAATCACGGTGCAAATGTGCTCTGAATGCATGCAATTATTACTGTAAATGAAAGCTAATGAGTCAGAGATAGCGCCTACGTAACGTCAGGACATTCAACGGAACCTGAAGTGTAGACCATGAAATCTGAGAACTTCAGCTCGCTAGTTCGTCCCCGGAAAAATGTAAATACCCACACTTATACTGGGTATGTGGACAAAAAAAAAGCAGCCGTATGTTCAGCGAGCAGGTGCGAGGGCACCGACCCACAGTCCCAGCAATAGAAAGAAAGGAAATAGGCCGCAGTACAAGATATTTAAGTGGTGGTTTCATACTGGGTAGCAGAAATATATGCTGTTAAATCCTATTAATCCGATCTAATGGGTGCTGAATTATCACATCTTTTGGATTATTGGATGGTCTTACAGAACATCCACTCCTTAGGGTACTTTCAGACTTGCGGAAGAAAGGAGCCGACAGGCTGTTCACCTTGTCGGATCCATCCTGCCGCCGGACTGCCACTCTAAAGGGGGCGGAGCTACGGCGCAGCACGGCGAGAGGCCGCCGGACTAAAAGTACTGCATGTCCGACTTTTTAGTCCGGCGGCCTCTCGCCGTGCACTGCCGTAGCTCCGCTCCCATTATAGTCATTGCTGATGGAGTGGCAGTCCGGATCCGACAGGGTGAACAGCCTGTCGGATCCGTCCTCCCGCAAGTGTGAAAGTACCCTAAGGGGGAAAGCAGCCCAGAATAAACAGCTGTAGGCTGAATGGTCTTTCAGACTGCTCGGTCTCCAGCCCCTCTCTGAATACTCCTGAACAAACTTCTACACTCATTTATGCCACAATCAAAGTTCAACTTTGATTTGGGAATAAATCAGTTTACATGATCAATCAGGAGAGGTCAGAGAGGGCCTGGAGAACGAGCTGTCAGACAGATTTATCACAGAACGGTTTCCTGCAGCTGATAAGAACTGTGAAGCCTACAAGCTGCAGAAGCCAAATGGTACAAAATGTTTAATAAAAACCTGTGAACGGAAAAAGCACTTGTAATTACACTGCGCTGTTGAGACTCCGCACAATTTAATCTTGACGAGGAAGCAGTGCTCGCGCTCACAGCTGATTGGCGGGGTTGCCGGGAGTCGGACTCCCACTGATCAGATATTGATGACCTATCCTGAGGATGTGCTGGCTGCACAACCTCTTGACCATTCCATCGCTCCTGGATCCAAAATCAATGACACTGGGCAAGACAAGGATTTCCAACGGAGAGGCTGGGTGACATTTAATGGAGTGATGGTGCACCGAACAGTCCTGCCATACCCACAGTGCACCTAAAACATCTTTTTCAGACAAATTAGATAAAAACTATATCTGGATTACTGGAGAGCATTTTCATAATACAGGTATGTTTAGGCTTCTGGGCACCTACCCTACATGGAAGTATGTTTATGAAGAAGGTGATTTTGGAACGGACAGACTTCATTTAAGTTGGACAAATGTCTTCCTCATGTCTATATTGCACCACTCCTGTCTATCTCATGCATCCGTCTCTTTACGTCCATACTTGTAGCACTCACAGTATAAACATTATAAAGCTTATCTGCTTTTCAAGAGATCCCTCTTTAACATTGCATTAGGATGTGCCCGCTGCTCGGCGTCTCGTACCTTTGTAACTGCAGTTAAGAGCTTCAGCGCCTTTGAATGAAGATTGGGATCGCCGCTCTCGATAAATAACTTCAGTGATGTCAGCAGCATGTTGTGCTCTAACAAGAGCGAGCAGATCGCATCAATACACTGCAAGAAAAGGAGTGACAGCGTGCATTATGTGTACAGCCGGAGAAATAGCCTCCATTCTTTACTTTACAGATGCTACATTTGTGTTGCTTTTATTTCATCTTTTTCAAAGGAAAAAGAAAATCTGCATTGATCGTTAGAATAAAACAAGATCAAACAATGAGGCTAAATGAGAGGAGCACTTCTAAGGAGAGCAGTGCTGCAAATATCAATACGGCTGTGGTTACAGACAGGGCATAAAGGTTATCTGCACTCAGGTCTTTAAAAAGAAGAAACATAATACGTAAAATACAAGTACACAACATGTAACATACATTATAAAAGAAAAAATACGTGTTGTGGTACATTTTTTTTGTGCAAGGAGATTGGGCAGTGTGAACAGGAATTTTAGTTGTATTTCTAGATTCACGGGATTCGATCAGCGACCAAAGCATCTCACCATGATCTTCAACTGGGCTATTGCCCGAACCATATTTATCACCAATCCGCATGCAAAAATGAGGTGATAAATGCTGGATTGCAGGTGGTCTTACCACTGCCCCGCCCAGTGATCCTGAGACGGGTGGGTTCCTGATTCTCCTCTATGGATGGCTTGGTCCACCGCTCCATGCACTTCTATTGTACTGACGGGCGCTGTCCACATCAGTCTCATAGAAGGGAATGGATTGGTGGTGGACCAATATGCATACTGCTCTACCTAAAGACGGAAAAGCAACACAAAAAATGATATACTGGAGAGTGAATCTGGATCGCACATCCTCAAAACTATGCTTTTGGTATAACGACTGTATCAGCATAATTACGTGGCATATCTGCCCAATTTGTAATACATTGTATGCTGTGCAAAAGAGGCATTAGTATACAGTTTGATCAAAGAGCATAGGCCCACTTACCGCGACAAGGAAGCCTCTACAAGTGGGAAACTACTCTAATCTATAAATGGCGCAGCCGTGCGCGGCGACCACCGGCGCCCCAGCACCGCACCAGCAGCAGACAGCGGGACCCAGAAGCCACACGGCAACCCCACTGTGCAGCAAAGCCTACTTGGCCCTGGGCCCCACCGCCCCACCAGCACAGCACTGAGGCAGCAATGGCAGACACGCAGTACTGCACCATGTGAACGAGTGCAAAGAGCTCACCCAGTCACAACTCTCAGGAAGTGCATCTGAGAGATAGTAGGAGTTTATAAACCCCTTGCAGCTAAGGCAAATTAAAAACACCTAGTCCAAATGGGGAGGAGTGCTGACCCCAGACGGGGGAAAAAGAAAATTTACAATAATATACTGGAGAGTGAATCTGGATCGCACATCCTCAAAACTATGCTTTTGATATAAGGACTGTCTCAGCATAATTACGTGGCATATCCGCCCAATTTGTAATACATTGTATGCTGTGCATAAGAGGCATTAGTTAACAGTTTGATCAAAGAGCATAAGCCCACTTTCCGCGACAAGGACGCCTCTGCAAGTGGGAAACTACTCTAACCTATAAATGGCGCAGCCGTGCGCGGCGACCACCGGCGCCCCAGCACCGCAGCGGCAGCAGACAGCGGGACCCAGGAGCCACACAGCAATCCCACTGTGCAGCAAAGCTGTGTGGCTCCTGGGTCCCACTGTCTGCTGCTGGTGCGGTGATGGGGCGCCGGTGGTCGCCGCGCACGGCTGCGCCATTTATAGGTTAGAGTAGTTTCCCACTTTAGAAGGCTTCCTTGTCGCGGTTAGTAGGCCTATGCTCTTTGATCAAACTGTATACTAATGCCTCTTTTGCACAGCATACAATGTATTACAAATTGGGCAGATATGCCATGTAATTATGCTGAGACAGTCATTATATCAAAAGCATAGTGTTGAGGATGTGCGATCCAGATTCACTCTCCAGTATATAACACAAAAAATGGTCAAACATGTCAGATAACTGTTTGGCAAACAGCTATTTCGCAGCACCTACCCTCTATGCCTATGCCAGTATGGCTTGGACAAGACGGCAAGTGTTTTTTGAAGAGGGAGAGGGGAGTAAGACACGGCTAAACATCACTGGTGACAGGTCAAAGGGCTTGGCCAGTTTCCAATATTGATGCTTTCTTTTCAAACAGCTGATCGGCAAGGGGTGCTGGGAGTCGGACCCACGCCGGTCTGATATTGATGACCTATCCCGAGGATAGGTCATCAGTACTGGAAACTGGCCAGCCCCTTTAACTAACCAAGACCGAAAGGTTGAAATCCAACAGCCCAACGCTTTTCCCGCCCCCGTCGCCAGGTAAGAAGTAGCCATACATATTAGATGGTCAGCCACTCCTGAAGAAATCAGAGAGTTCGGTCAATATATATCTAATTTAAGTCTTTGAGGTCTTTATGTTATTTATTCCTTTTTTAAATTTCTCTCCCATTTTGTAGTTTTTGTGAGCCCTGATCCTTTTACATTAAAGTCCATAACTTCACTAAGTTTGGTCCTTGTACGCTAGAGCAGGCATCACAACCTTCGGCTCCCAGCTGTTGTGAAACTACAATTCCCAGCATGCTCCATTCATTTCTATGTAAGTTTTTAGACGAGCAGAGCAACTATGCATGCTGGGAGTTGTAGTTTCACAACAGCTGGAGTGCCGGAGGTTGCCTATCCCTGCTCTAGAGAGTCCATAGCCTTTTCTTGGCGCATTTTAACCCTTTGACTGCTGAGGAGAAATGTATATGCTGGACAATTACGTGCCCAGAATTCAGCAGCTGGTGAAAACCGTTTTCTCTCGTGAGGAGGGATTTAGAACAACCAGACAGATGTTTGGCTGGTCAGCGGAAATCAGTGGACCTGAACAACATTTAACTAATGTGGCCACCTTTTGGATTGAATTTAGGCTTACAGTAGTTCATAATATGAATGGATGCAGAATGCTAGTTAGGGACATGGTGCTGTGAAGGCCTATACATGACATGACCTCCAAAGTGCTAGGCTCTGTTCATACTAGGGTCATGGTTTCCATTTATTATGAAAACCAGGATTCATTGGATATGTTTTCCTATCTGATAACAATGGACCTTTTTGACTGTAACTACCATTATTTTCCAGTCCAGTCTTAGCTGAGGGACCCTTGGGTTTTGAAAACAAGGCAACATGTTCCCCAGGTCACCATCCCTCCATGGTCATTGATACTTAATAAAACTTTTGAAAAATGTTTCCAACAATTCAACTCAGCTACTTAGTTTTGGTAACTCAGATATAATTATGGTAATAATGGCTCGTTACTGGCAGGGGTGCCCCACCAATGAGATGAGGTGAGGCGACTGCCTCCGGCAGCACCAGGTAGGAACAAGTGGGGGGCAGCGGAAAGGCCATGGGCAATGAGTGCTCTGCATATTCAACTGTATTACTATATGACGGCTCGCTCACACAAACATTTTTTACGGTCCATATACGGGCCGTTTTTTGCGTTCAGTATGCTGTCGGTATACGGAGCCATTTTTTTTAATGGGTCCGCAGGAATGTATTCCGTATGCATTCCATTTCCATATTTCCGTTTGCTATGTCTTGAGTCATGTCCTATTATTGCCTGCAAATCACGTTTCGTGGCAACATTCAAGTCAATGTGGCTGTAAAAATAAAGGAATGCATAAGGTATCTCCGCATCAGTTTAAATTTTGCGGAAGCATCTATTGAAAATTTGATGCCCAGACCAATTTTTCAATGTACTTACTGTTAAAACATTATTATATGCTTCCGTTTCCAAACCGGAAAAAAACGGATCACAAATGGAAACAATACGGAAATGGAACAGAAGCGGAACGGAAACACTACTCAAACCAAAGACGAAAAACTGATCCATTAAAAATGGACCTCAAAGCCATACGGTCGTGTGAACGAGCCCTTAACCAGTATGTTTTGTAGCACCGTATTTAATGTTTTCCAAGTATGCCTATAAGGCTCCATTCACACGTCTGTACCCATTCGTTTCTATGGAGACACACTATGTCCCGCCTGGATCCGGAATTGCGGATCCGCACTTCCAGCCGTAAAAAAAATAGAACATGTCCTATTCTTGTCTGCATTTGCGGACAGGAAAAGGCATTTTCTATGAGAGTGTCGGCGATGTGCGGTCCACAAAATGCAGAACGCACATTGGCAGTGTCCGTGTTTTGCGGATCTGTGGATCCGCAAAACACACACGGATGTGTGAATGGACCCTAACACTAAGCTGGTTACTGCAGTGGGGCTCCTATTCAAATCCTGGAATACCCCTTTAAGTCTACGACCATTTCATGTTACGATGCTCTGCAGTTAACAAACACCAAGAAGAAATTAAGCACCTGCCACATACAATGTTGATCTAGAATACGGTAAATTATGGTAAGGGGATAATTAGTTTTCCTTAGAGCAATTCAATATTGTAGACTGAAACAACAGCATATGTGAAGGACCGAGGTGGGGGAAAAAAAAAGAAGGAAATTTTAATACAGAGACACTTCAGTGCTCGTTTGCGAGTTTGAAACTCTGAAAATAGTTCCACATTGAAGGACCTAATTAATTCCATTTGCTTTTTCTGCATGCACAGCCTGCATTTAAATAGGTTATTAATGAAGGGCACTTACAAGGCCAAGCAGATACGATGATAAATACAAAAACCTTTTGAGCAGAGTTACCTCGCTGGAAAAGTTTCAGGTGTGAATTTAAATTATTGAACACCGTATAGAGAGAAATCTGTGACGCCATAATAGGCAGCAGGAGCAGCACCGAAGAGACGAGAGAGATGGTGCGTAGTTCAAAGTTAGCGCAGGTTATTATATCGCCATATAGGATAATATTCTGGGGGTTATATGGACACATTGCTTCTAGTTTCACAATGCAATTGATATCAATACAAAAACAAAGAAAATTGTCATAAAGTGTGATAAAACAGAAATTAATGGGGTTCTCCAAGTTAAAATTTGATTATGTTAATCTTCTATGGGGCCAGTAAAATAATAAAATAACTCCGATCCTGCAATGTTGCTCCTACCTCTTCCCTGGGCTGCAGCGGTGAAGCCACGTATACTGCTGTAGCCAATCGCTGGCCTCAGTGGTCTCGTGCTGTACACCACTGAGGCCATGTGCATGAGACCTCTTTCTCTACTCTCTTCCATGGCAGCCATATTCAAGAAGGGGTCAAAAGTACTTGGGGCGACAGATGCCAACAGCACTATTGTAATATAGAAAGCGTTCATCCTAGCTCCCTAGCTGTCTTACATTTAGACTATTTTGTACACCTAAAACCAGCGTAAATATCGATGAATGAGATGGGTCTGCCTGCCCATCCCCTTCCCTGCCACGCCTACTTTTTAAGACTAGATAGAAAGTGGCCGGCACTCGAATCAGCTGATGAAGGCTGGACGGGCCGAAACGCGTCTGAGATATGTATTCTGATATGTGAATAATAAACTATTGAAGATTGATTAGCACTCGCCGGGATCTTTCATCCATACCACTACTTTTTAAGACTGGCGTCAGCAGTAAACAGTTGTGTATTGTTGAACAAATAACCTTTGTGCCGCAATCTGCGACAGAAATGCGCCTAATATAGTAATATTTCTGGATAATAAATGTCCCCCACAGTTTCTCAAACACCCAAATGGCTCTGTCCCATGGAAGTTCATGAAGGACCCAGACATTGAGTCTCCACTGGCATGTCTGTACATGGATGAATATATAATGGGCTGTAAATACTTCCTACTAGGACCTACTAGTAGGAAGTATTTCCTACTAGTATTTCCATAATGACTTGTGGTACATGGAAGTATTTCCATAATCACTTGTGGTACATCATGGGCTTTGCATGAAGCCCAAACACCCCATACCTTACTGCATGTGCCCCCACTTAACAAGGGCTCTTCTGTAGACCCTACATGTTTCCTATGTCTATACCAGGGATGCACAACCTTTTCTGGTTGGGCGCCACATTGTCAGGCTGAAACAATGACAAGGGCGGAAAATAAAACTTAAAGCGGTATTACCAACTGAAATACTGTATTTATGGGATATTGAATACATAGTATATACCATTAGTGTCAAGTTCCAGTTCCAGGACTCCCATTTAATGGGAGAAATACATGAAAAGTACATGTGAGCAGCCACAAGATCTAGACATACATGTCTGTTACCAGATGGTTGGGGGCCACACAAAATAGTATCAAGGGCCGCAGGTTGTGCACCCTCGGTCTATACGATCGGTATAGTGAAATGTCTAGAAAGCGATCGTCCTAGTGTAGGTAGATTCAGGGTGGCATCATGAAAACATAGGGTCGGGGAAAAAAATGAGGAAGATCGGTGGCCCGATGGAGGGGTAAAAACTGACCAAACTCTCTTCCCACAACCGGGCAGAAGGTGGGTGGATTTTTTAAACGTCTGGTGGGCCTCTGTAATAAATAACTACAACTAGAAGTTGTTTTTTAATAGAGTTCCCCTTTAAATCTGAATAGAAGATACTGCCCATATTTTTAGTATGAGCACGCCGCACTTGCACAGGAATGTATAGAGCGAGAAGGAGAAAGCACGATCAGCCCTTAGATCTCTAGCGAGTTCCTGTATTTAATTGGGCGCCTCAAAAAGTCACTTAAAGTGCAAAACAGACCTATAGACAGACTCTTTATAACAGTTGCAATGAATGATATCACCAAATGAGATGTGAAGAGGAAAATGAAATACTGCAGCTATTTAATTATAGAGGAGGCGACAAAAATAGAAATTCAGTGAGATGGCAAATGTGGTGGCGCTTTGTTAAAGGGAAAAAGAAATCAAGGGGAGAAAAGAATCTCTGGGCCAAAGCCAAACAAATATATTGCTTTCATTGCGGTGACATCTGAGCTTCTCGAAATAAAACTGCCGACCCTAAACGAATATGACTCGCTCAGCCTGTGGAGATTTCAAGACGCTGAATGTCGGAGCCAGACAAAGGCAGGGGAGATGGAGGTCCCCTTTCATGGTAGTGTTCATTAAAACCCTCACAAGCTATAATTATATCCTCCATAGTATGGCATTCGAAGCGGTAGAAGGATGCCACCTCCATCAATGCACTTGGCAATCAACCTACCACAATGACATTTTTTTCTATCTTACAAGAGAAATTATTACTTCTCCCGAGCAATCGGCCTTTGGCAAATTAATCTGCTTTGAAGAAAGGTCCGGGCACCCTTGGAGAAATCTAATTCCCATGTGGTGTATGGATATCTAGACATAAAAGGGTAATCTCTTAATATTATTCCTAGAGCGATGGGCTCTTATGTGAGTGGGAGAACAATCCTTCCAATAAATGATTTTAAAGGGGTTCTCCCATGACTAATGTAAAAAATGAAAATCAGACATCATATAGGACAAGATAATCTCTTTCTAACAAAGCTAGAACCAGCCCTGTACCTCACATAGATCCAGAGATGGAGATCATTCATTGCTCTGCTAGATTTATAGCTGTCTGACAGCTCAAGGGGGGTGTCTTTTCTGCTGCAGCTAAGGGGGCGTGCCCATGCTCTCCCAATCACAGCTCAGAGGGCGTGTCTCAGCTCTCCCTATTACAACTCAGGAGGCAGATGAAGGAGGAAACTGAGCATGTGCGGCCATCTCAGTGAGCAGGACAAAGAAATGAGAAAAAAACTAACAGCAGGGGGCGCTAGACAGATACATTTTATTTAATAACTCAATAGCTATGGAAATTTTTTAATTATATACAATTATTAAAGTATTCAGATCCAGGTGCTGGTTTGAAAACTGTATAATGTCTGGCCGGGATACACTTACAAAACAAAATGCCCGTACCTGGCAATGGTGCTGTGGGGTTAAAAAGAGATAGATGATGACACTATATAGTCCTTGCTAAATTGACCCCACTGGGCATGGGTCAGTGCCGCAAACTACCCAGAGGTCACTCAATGAAGCAAACATATGATATATGGTTATTTAAACTATCCGGACGCACGGTCTTCAAACAAAGTCTATTGGGCTTCCTTTGTAGCAATTTTTTTGTCTAAATCGCGACCCCGGGAGGAGGTGCTGCCAATCACTGGTCTCAGCAGTATAGGGGACATCTCTGCTGAGGCCAGTGATTGGTGCAGTGACCTATGTACACTGAACGTTACTGCAGCCAGGAAAACAAACAGCAGCAGGGAACTCAATGGTATTGAATCTTTATAGACCAGTTATAGGGACTGTAACTCAGAGAAATCTCTTTAAGGCTACTTTCACACTCGCATTTAGTGCGGATCCGTCATGGATCTGCACAAACGCATCAGTTCAGATAATACAACCGCATGCATCCGTTCATTACGGATCAGTTTGTATTATCTTTAACATAGCCAAAATGGATCCGTCTTGAACACCATTAAAAGTCAATGGAGGACGGATCCGTTTTCTTTTGTGCCAGATTGTTTCACTGAAAACGGATCTGTCTCCATTGACTTACATTGTATGTCAGGACGGATCCGTTTGGCTCAGTTTCGTCAGACGGACAACAAAACGCTGCAAGCAGCGCTTTGTTGTCCACCTCCAAAGCGAATGGACGCGGAAAGGAGCCAAACTGATGCATTCTGAGCGAATCCTTATCCATTCAGAATGCATTAAGGGCCTAAACAGATCTCACAAACGGAAACCAAATCGCCAGTGTGAAAGTAGCCTAAGTTAAAGTGAGTTGTTATGGTGTTTCTATACGTTGTGTTTTACATCAGGGTGTTTGTCCCTTTAAGTTCTGCTCTTCCATCTCTCATCAGCCCCTTCTGGTTCAGTTTCTGCTCTTGATTTGCTATCTGGGAGGTGTCCAAGCATGCACTGTACAGACGTCTGATGTAGGCCTTGTTTACATTTCAGTATCCATTTGACATCTGTGAAAAATACATCCGTGCTTCATCCATGAAGAGGTCCGTGAAGAATCTGTGTTTGGTCAGGGTGTCGGTTTTTTGCTTTCCATGTGTCATCGGTATTCCACGGACACTGCTCAGCTGAAAATTTATTTTCAGAGCATCCCCTACTAGTGGTCAGTGAAAAATGGAAAAAACACAAATGCTCTGACCGAAAAACTTCAATGACTGCATTTGGTCCGCATCACGGACCAAAGTAGTGCATGTCTCCATGATTTTTTCACTAACCCATGGGCAGTAAAAAACTACTAATATGTGAACAGACACATTAAAATCAATGGGGACTGTGTGTCCTAAGAAAATGCAGACAGAACATGTCAGAGAAAAACATAAATGTGAACAAGGCCTTACACAGAGGAAAATCCTAGCAAAGGCAATCATCTGGAATGATGTCCATCATGTTTTCAGACCTCCAAGAAATCCATTCCCTGGTTTTGACAGAAGCGGCACATAACCGCCCCGAACAGAGCTGAACAGTCTCCACTGACTACAAGGGAGCCTCCAACCCCGATGTGAACTTGTCCTAAATGAACTCTCACTATAGAGCACCATAGCCCTTTATATTTGGGAAATTGGTGGTGGTCCCTGACTCAATCTGTGTGATTTTCTGGAGCCCAGCTGAGGGGTATTCCGATTGTTTCAAGTCCACAGGATACAGGAAAACTATTAGATCGGTGGGGGTCCTAATGCTGGGATGCCCACCAATCACGAGAATAGGGACCCCATACCCCCTGCAGCCTTCCTGAAATTAGGTATGTGGCCGGTGGCAGATGCGCATGGTCGCTCCATTAATTTCTATGGGATTTCCAGAGATAGCAGCGTACAGCGCAGAGAGGCTTTTGGCACCCTTCCTAGGATCATAGGTCAGCCCCCATTCTCAACCCTCATCCCTGCTGACCTGAAATATGGCAAAATAATACAAAATACCCACAAAGTGATGTGTTACATGGTGGAAGACGTGCTGTTACTATAATACCTGGTAGATATGTTTACTTCCGTTACTCACTGGGGCGGTATAATTTGCCTCCATTCTATCACATTACGATTCCATTCACAATGCCGGCGGAAAACAGGTACTGATAAATGCATAAATCAACAAAGCTGCTATTCCTTACATACACAGAATATGACTGCAGTCCGTAAGCAAAGCCCAGAGAAGCAGCTCGGAGGAAATTTCCAGATGCCACAGACAGTGCGGAACAAGAACGAGCCGGGAAAGAAAACGCAACACACAATAGTTATAACTGAGAGGCACATCTGCCTTTATCAAAGGGGTTATCCAACCCTTATTATGACTCTCTCAATGTCCGGGCCCTTCATATGGATTAGGGCTCATGCACACAACGGTATGTATTTTGTGGTCCGCAAAAAATACGGATGACGTACGTGTGCATTCCGTATTTTGCGGAACGGAACAGCTGGAACAGACATACAGAACTGGAATGCACACGGAATAACTTCCGTTTTTTTTGCACACCCATTGAAATGAATCGTTCGGAATAGACACGGAAAGAAAATACTTTGTGTGCATGGGCCCTTATACTTACCCTACTCTTCAGCACCAGCCTCGCTCCTAATTCCCGCATAGCTGTCACTGCGTCTCCCCGTTGTGCGGATCAAAACATCCGGCGACAGGGGCAGCCAATAAAAGGCCGCGGCGGGAACGAGCCACCTTAGCATCTCGTGTGACGTTACGGAGGCTCGACCCCATCGTGGCCTGCTATCAGCTGCTGCACCCATCGCCAGATGTTTTGATCCGTGCCATGAGGAAATGCAGCGGCGGCCGTGTGGGAACCAGGAGCGACTGGGTGTCAGGGTAAGTCCATGAGGTGCTCGGGCATTGGGGGGTAATCATAGGCGTTGGATAACCCCTTTAACTTATCCATTCCAGATAGGATTCAGCATGAGGACTGAGTACTTCAAAGCAATAACGTTGGTCTAGCTTATAGTCTAGGTCTAACTCAAGTACCTGGACGTCAAGGACATCTTCCCTTTCTGCTGGAGGGCAGCAGCTCATATGAAACAATCACTACTACTACTGCTACTCCTAGGTTCGCTCAAAACTAGTCATCAGTAAGAAAATCTAGAAAAACCTCTTTAACTTAAGAATATGAAAACTGGTTTTCTAACTTGGACATCCCCATTTAATAAGTTTTTTTTAATCTTTTTTTATTTTTTAACACAAGCAGGATTTTTATATAGATATTGTATAGCATTCACTTTGTGTCATAAACTTTTGTTTATACTCGGAACGCTAAAAATTGTTGCCTGAACGTTGGTTTGCATGCCTGGTTTTCTCCAAGTATCATAAAGGACATATGGTAACTGGTAAACCTTCTGTACTTTTTGTTTTTTTCTCGATAAAATTTGTACTCTGTAAGCACAACATCCCCACTGCTAAAAACACATTTGGACAGGAGGGAAACGGATTACATCCTAGATTTATAGGGAAAACAACAAATGTGTCGGGAGCTGCTGCCAACCCCGAGTTACCTCCACTTTATTCTACGGGGAAGCGGCTGGGATGATTTGGCACATCCCCTCGCAACACTATGAAAATGTTATTTACATGGTCCAAAGCACGTGAAAAGCTCTGAACCATATTTTATAATCAAGTTGTTTTTCAAAGCTAAATGCAACCAGGTATAAAAAACAGAGAGAAAAGACCATCTTCACAATATAATGAAATGACAACCATCCCAGATGAATTATCAGACTTTGAAAAATACAAATACTTATAATTATCTGTAATGACTTCTGGACTTTTGATACATGATATTATATTGAAACCAGATCCAGGTTTATTGGATATAAAAAAGAAAAAAATTTTTTTTAAGGGGGCGAGGCGCTGCGGATGTCATTGTTAATGGGGAGAGCCTCTGTGGAGGTCACGATTAAGGGGGCAGGCTGCTGTAAAGGTCAACGTTAAGGGGGTGGGCTACTGTGGAGGTCACTGTTAAGGGGGTGGGCTGCTGTGAAGGTCAAAATTAAGGGGGAGGACGGCTGTGAAGGTCCAAGTTAAGGGCATGGGTTGTTGTGGAGGTCGATGTTAAGGGACAGGTTGCTGGTCAGGGTCAGTGTTAAGGGGATCAATTGTTCTGGAGAACAATGTAAGGTCACAGGTAATGGGGTGGGGCACTGTGGAGGTCACAGGTAATGGGGTGGGGCACTGTGGAGGTCACTGTTAAAGGGGTGGGCTGCTGTGGAGGGTCAGTGTTGAGGGGCAGTTGCTGTGGAGGGTTAGTGTTAAGGGGCAGTTGCTGTGGAGGGTCAGTGTTAAGGGACAGGTTGCTGTGGAGGGTCAGTGTTAAGGGGATCAATTGTTCTGGAGAAAACTGTAAGGTCACAGGTAATGGGGTGAGGCACTGTGGAGGTCACTGTTAAAGGGGTGGGCTGCTGTGGAGGTCAATGTTAAGGGGCAGTTGCTGTGGAGGGTCAGTGTTAAGGAGACGGATTGCTGCAGAGAACACTGATATGGGGGCGGTGGCTGTGAAGGTGACAATTAATTGGGTGGGGCACTGTGTAAGTCATTATTAAAGGTGCGGGCTGCTGTGGATGTCAAAATTAAGGGGGTAAACAGCTGTGAAGGTCACTGTTAAGGAGGAGTAGAGGTCACTGCTATAGGGAATACTGTGGATATCTTTTAACCTCACACACAAACATTAAATGAAATAGTGAAAATATGCAAAGCCGGGTCATCCTGCTAATTGGGTTTAAAAAAGAAAAAAAAAGTTTTTTTCAACATTTTAATTTTTTTTCAATAATAAAATTAAAACTATACATATGTGGTATCGCCGTAATTGTACTGATCTGGAGAATGAAATAAACAGGTCTATTTTACCGTATAACGAATGTCGTAAAAACGGTTGCGGAATTGCATTTTTTTTTTCTAATTTCACACCATTTAGAATATTTTTCCAGCTCACTACATCGTATGCAATACTAAATGATGGAATTAGAAAGTGCAACTTGCCTCGCCAAAAACAAGCTCTCATATGGCTACCGTATGTGAACGATAAAATAAAAAAAGTTATGGCCCGGAAAGACAGGGAGTGAAAAAACGAAAACTAAAAAAATGTAAAAACTGCTGAATCATGTGCGTGGAGCCTCAGAGAGGAGTTTGTATGACTCCACAGCACTCTGTGCCAAATGGTGCCATACAACACAGTATTATGAATCACCCTCGTATATCCAGACATGTCCTCCACATGTAATCGGAGGCTTATGGCGGAACAGTAGGGCCCATAAGCTGCCCAAAAAAACTAAATGGGACCATGTCCAAGATTCCTTAGGAACATTCACCATCCCACAGCATTGTAAGAATGTGCACTCCAAAGGTGGAGCTCCCCTTTAACTGAAGGGTTGTACTGTACTCTGCTAGGCTGCAAAATAAATAAATCATTCTGGCTAAAATACTACGAGCGAATCTTACAACTTTGGTGGTAACGGTCTGATTGGCAGGTTGGAAATTGAATCCAGTGTGGAGCAGGGGAACGCAAAGGATAAAAAGAAAAATTCAGAACGGAAAAGCGTGACTAAAGCAGAACCTTAGAGGAGGTGAGGAAGCAATATCTTCATTGGAAGCGCTGCCGCAGACAAGGTTATTATGTCTGAAAAGAACAGGAATGAGATTTGCAGCATACAGAGATTTAGTCCCCGGCCCGGCATACACAAGATGAAGTCATGGTTTGTTTGGCTAGTTAAGCAGTGTCAGAGTGCGCGCCTGTCAGCTCCGACCGTCTAAGTGACAGATATCAATGCAATAACTAAGAGGCCACGGCCAGGCAGGTTTTAAGTGGATTTCCTCCATCGTGTCACATTTAACACCGGGAGAAATCCGCCGCATAGCACCGAGATTTCCAACCACCGTATATTTATATTCACATAGCCAAATTGCTTCACACCGGATGCATAAAAACACTATATTTTTGGATGAAAGTCACAGCTTCCAGAAACAAAAAAAATAAATAAAAAATGTGCTTCATCGCCATGGCTACAATGTGCGGAGCAATAAATTCAGAGGTGGCAGAGACTCTGCACTGAGTGAGAGAGCAATTTTAAAGTAACATTTCATACCGTACGGTGTGAAAAGCCATCAAAAGCATAAATGAGGAAGCGGAGCTATAAAAAGAAGCAAATAGCACAAAAAATGTTTTCGAAGAGATGCAGATAAACAACACTGTGAGCCCGGAGGATGAAGGCTGCTGGGATTACATGTGTACACATGCAGAAAGATCTATTATCCCTCACATCTATTCTATCTATCTATCTATCTATCTATCTCATATCTATCTATCTCATATCTATCTATCTCATATCTATCTATCTATCTATCTATCTCACATCTATCTATCTCATATCTATCTATCTCACATCTATCTATCTCATATCTATCTATCTCATATCTATCTATCTAATATCTATATACTCATATCTATCTATCTATCTATCTATCTATCTATCTTCTAGCTATACATCTCCAATCTTCAATCTCCTATCTATCTATCTATCTATCTATCTATCTATCTATCTATCTATCTCATATCTATCTATCTCATATCTATCTATCTATCTATCTATCTATCCTATCTATCTACATACCTCTCTCTATCTCATATCTATCTATATATATCCAATCCTTCTATCTCCTATCTGTCTATCTAAGCAGGGGTAAATAAAGGATACCACATTTTTTCACCTATTTGAAAGTGCTGCGAAAGATAAAGGCTGGTGTGATTACATGTGTAAACATGCAGAAAGATCTTTTATCCCTCACATCTATTTTATCTATCTATCTATCTATCTATCTATCTCCTATCTATCTCCTATCTATCTTTCTATCTATCTATCTATCTATCTATCTATCTATCTTTCTATCTATCTATCTATCTTTCTATCTCCTATCTTTCTATCTCCTATCTTTCTATCTCCTATCTTTCTATCTCCTGTCTATCTCCTATCTGTCTATCTCCTATCTGTCTATCTCCTATCTGTCTATCTCCTATCTGTCTATCTCCTATCTATCTATCTCCTATCTTTCTATCTCCTATCTTTCTATCTCCTATCTTTCTATCTCCTATCTTTCTATCTCCTATCTTTCTATCTATCTCCTATCTTTCTATCTATCTATCTATCTATCTATCTATCTATCTATCTATCCAAATATCTAATCAGCAAAAGAAACCCTACAGTCAAGGTCTTCAGCTGTACAAATCAAACAAGACTATGGAGGTGTGACCTAAGTAACTTTGACCAATGGATTGATCCTGGTGGGCTGGTTGGAGTTTCTTCAGAGATAACATAGAAAAGTGAACAAAACAAGACTACTAAATTGGATGAAAGGAGAATGTGAGGTTCAACTGACAGGAAGGTCCGGAAATAACAATGTATTCCAATAGTGATATGCAGAACATCATCTGAGAACATACAGCAGAACATCAAACCTGGAAGTGGATGGTCTACAACTGCAGCATTACAGAGAAGGCTGAGGCTACACGGCTCAATCAGATGAATTTTTCTTGCCTTATTCAGGAAATGATGCCGCTGACGCCTTCCTTTATCAGAACAGTATCTGGTGTCGTACTTGTCCATCCTGATTCTGCCGGGACAATCCCAAGAATCCAACCGCAAAAAGGGGTTGGGATTATACAAGCCTCAGCCCAAAGTAGGTGTTTAGTGGACATTCTGGGCCAATTTGGGGGCGTCCTAGGTGGTCCAAGTGTCCATGCCTTGATTTTCACTTTTTGAATGTTAGTAATATGGCATTGCTCATGGAGGGTTCAATTATTAGTCAAAGGAATATTATCTTATTCTAAAAAGTTAAGGATGCCATCACATGTTTTTGGTTTATTTAGGTAGGGGGTTTTGATGAAAAAAATATGACATTTGTACCACTGTGCAGAATTTTGGTCCCTCTCATAATAAAAAAAAAGGTTGTAATGTGAAATTGGCAAAGTGATTGGCTAAAAACAATGACCAGCAGAGGGGGCGTTTCCCTGACTTGAACTCAATCAAGGCTCAAGTTACCAACGTACAGCATTAATCTAGTAGCATTTACCAGTGTGACACCCCCATATTTTCACAAAAGTGATCAGGACTTTCTGTGGTTGCACCAGTCTCCGGTGTGGCACCATGTTCTGGCTAGTGAAGTAAAAGACGACTAAGAAGTTCTGGTCTAGATCAGTGTCTCTCAACATTTCCAAGCAAAGTACTCCTTGGTCAAGCAAAAGCCACCCAAGAAACTCCAAAACTATACCTCAAAAATAGAGTGCTTCCATAGAAAGAGAAATGTGAGCCCAGTGTGCGTAATCCGCAGGAAATGTACCACCAGGGGGGCCTAGGATGTAGATAACCATTACACAGCAATATCTTAAAGTAACCAGGAGCAAGCAGCAATTATTCTTCCTCACCCTGTGGATATATACAGTAGGCACCTTGGAACTCACTTACCTCTACAGAAAACGCATGTCTAGACTTGTAGAGGGATCGGCACAGTTTTAGGACTTCAGAGGACATCCCCTCTCGTTTCTCGGCTCCACAGCTGGAGAGCATCGCTTTCACCAGTTTTACCCATGGGTTATCTTCTGGAGATGCACTAAGAGAAAGGGTGGAGATGTCACTGGAGGAGCAAACTGATGGTAGACCTTACGGAGAATGAAATCCTTAAATCTGCAAGATATACAGTATTAAAACACATTCAATGGATGACCGCAGCTGTCCTGTGTTATATCTGCGCATCAAAGCGGCTCCTTATGAATATTCATGAATGATGCCTCTATTATGCAGCCCCTACTCCGAATTTGCATGTAGGTAATTAAAGGGGTTATCCCATGGTTAATGTAAAAAATGAAAATCAGACATCATATAGGACATGACAATCTCTTTCTAACAAAGCTAGAACCAGCCCTGTACCTCACATGGATCCAGAGATCTCCTCATTCATTGCTCTGCTAGATTTATATCAAGCTGACAGCTCAGGGGAGTGTATTTTCTGCTGAAGCTCAGGGGGCATGTCCATGATCTCCCTATCACAGCTCAGGAGGCGTGTCCATGCTCTCCCTATCACAGCTCAGGAGGCGTGTCCATGCTCTCCCGATCACAGCTCAGGAGGCAGATAAAAGATGAAACTGAGCATGTGCGGCGCTATACAGATAGATTTCAGTGGCTAGGCTAAATTTTTATTACAAGCAATTACAAAAGTATTCCGATCCAGGTGCTGGTTTGAAAAATGTAGAAGATATTTCATGGAACAACTTTTTTAGGCTACTTTCCCATCTGTGCTTTGGTTTCCGGTTTTCAGATCCGGTGTTCCGTTATTTTTCCCTACCAGTGAACTTTCCATACCGTCGTCATTTCCGGTTCTGATGCAGCCGCACCGGAAGTGACGTTTGCGGGTGTGGAAGGAGGTGTGTCACACCGCTCGCTTACTGAGTGGCTGAGTAGGAGTCGGCGCAGGCGAGCGCGGCTATCTGAACGTGCCTAGGGTAGGGAAAACTCACGGCCAATTGCGCATGCGCCCGAGGGTAGTGAAAACTTACTGGCTGCAAGTTTTCACTACCCTCGGCGCATGCGCAATTGGCCGTGATTTTTCCCTACCCTAGGCACTAGAATAGACAAGACCCAGCTAGCGTTAGCTGCACGTGTGCACTTGGCTATAAGTTCTTCCTACTCTCGGCGCATACGCAATTAGCCGTGAGTTTTCCCTACCCTAGGCGAGTTCACAGTTAGCCGCGCTCGCCTGCGCCGACTCCTACTCAGCCACTTAGTAAGCGAGCAGCGTGACACACCTCCTTCCATACCCGCAAACGTCACTTCCGGTGCGGCTGCTTTAGAATGACGAGGGTAGGGAAAGTTCACGGGTAGGGAAAAATAACGGAACATCTCAAAACCAGACCAAAATGGTTCTATTTGATTTAACACATCAGGAATTATCCATTCCGCTAGGAACTGACTGTGTTAAATCGAAATGGAAGAAACCGGATTCATCACTAAAAACAATTAAGGATACGGCAAAAAAAAAAAAAAACACAGATCCGGCACCACCGACTTACATTGTTTTTAGTGATTGATCCAGTTTGTTCCGTTTCGATGACCAGACACAAAACCGCAGCTTGCAGTGGCATTGTATCCGGTCACAAAACAGAATGCTACCGGAACGGTAGACATCCTGAAAGGAGCATACCCCATTCAAAATACATTGGCCCTAAACAGAACCATTTTGGCCCGGGTCCTCAAAACTAGAATGCCAAAACGCTGATGTGACAGTGGCCTTAAGCATCGTGTTGGACAGGGGCTACACAGTCATCGTATCCATTTTGATCCTGGTCATCTTGGGTCGTGTGGCACCCAATGCATGCAGCTGTGTAGGGGGCGCCATAACATAGCTGACAAGGTAGGGGGGCACTGTCAGGACCAGCAGGAAAGTTACAGTGGACCCCTTTTTGATTTGAAAAGCAGGATTTTTACCCAGATTATAATGGATCTCTCTAAGCCCAATGGGCCCTGGCATCAACTCTGCCTTACTAGCGTTAGCCTGGGCACCAAGCTGCAACTTCTCAGAGACTTGGACATTGCAGTTGCAGATTATTGTGTTACTATAGACATGGACCAACTCGTGGCTATGTCACCAAGTATTCCGAGTATTGGATGCAGAATGGTTTGTAAGGTGGGCACATTGGGTCACTAAGAGCAGGCAGATACCTAATACACTGGTTGCATGGAGGAGTTTATAAGTAGTAGTGTAGGGGCCCAAAAACTTTAGGTGGCCGTCTACGATTAGAAAATGCCCTAAAACAGCGACACTCAGTTCCGCTAAAGAGGTTCACATTTATAACCACTTCTCGACCCATTGCAAAAATCATGGGCAGCAGACGGTGACAAACACATTATGATCTCATGGGTATCGCCAGGGTGCAGCAGGATCAGACATGTACATATGGGTTCCAAAATAAACTTTGAAGCAACATTAAAAAGAAATTACGGGAGTATGTGAGGGGTTACATGTTCAGCTCATTTAGGCATGAAGAGTTAAAGGGGTTCTTCGGGTTCAGCCCCGAATATGAGCAGCCCCCTAATATGAGCATCAGAGCATGTCATGCTCCAATGCTCTCCTTTGCCCTGCGCTGAATTGTGCAGGACAAGGGATTTTTTTTTTTTAGATCCGGTGACGTACTGGGCTCTCCATGGATAAAGCTAGACGGAGGCCTCTGCCTAGCAGTGAGCACAGTGACGTCACCGGCATAATGGGCGGGCTAATGGGATGTCAGTCTAATATCTAATATAAGTCTGATATCCTCATTTTCATTATTGCATCAGACTAATTTTCAGCTAAAAATAATTTTTTCAATTGATCTTTATTAAAAATCCTCAGCCCCAATTCTCAGCCTTGAGATTCTCTACTAGCAAGCTGTCTGTTTGTGTCCTGTGACAGCTCATGTGAAGTCTTCTCTCTGATTCCTGACAGCTCCATTCTTGTCTTACTGATACTGTGTTTATGAGCTGTCAAGACTTCAGAGATAAGGACTATACATAGCTGTCAGATGATGGCTGAAAGTGAACTTAGGATGACACCGCTGGGCTAATACTTAACCCTCTATAACCAAAACTGATAAAAATTTGAAAAAAGACCAATTGACAAAATGATTTTTTTCCACAAAATAAGTATGCCATCAAAGGTGTTCATAGCCTTTTGAAAGGGTTTCTGTCACCGCACCTGAGGGGTTAACTGCCGCGGATCGCAGCGCCCGGTCACAGGCAGGTGCCGGCAATGAGTTTCTTCTGCCTGCATTTGTAGAGTAAACGTCACTCCTCATTGGTGGCCAGTGACCCCGCCTCCTCCTCCCGTCTCTCTTCATTGGTGGAAGCAGCACAGGGGGCGGGAGAGACTGCCTCCTTCTCCCTGTGCTGCCGAGGAGAACATGGCCGCGCTGAGAGCGGCGCAGCCACGTTCTCTGATACTGGGCTGTGCATTAGCACAGCCCAGTATCGATAAAATACTAATTCTGGTATCGAGCTCGATACCAGAGAAAAGTATCGATTGGGTATCGAAACTTCGATACCCGAAACAACCCTAGTTCCAAAATGTCATGCAAGATAAGAGAAAATGAAGATTTAAGAAAAATAAGCAGATAACTAAGACGGATAAGACAAGTCCTTACATATAACAGTCAGGAACAACTGCTAACTAGCAACTAATGCAACTATTTTACCAGAGAAGTGGCCTTGATTGCTTGGATCTGAGTCTGAAGCATTGTATGTTGAGTCTAGCTTCAACTTACATATGATGGGTCAGAAAAGACCACTGTATGTTGAAAATATTGTATCCTGAGGCCATTGTATCCTGAGGGACCACTGTATAGTTAAAGTCTGCTGACATTAGCACATCGCTAATGTCAGCCAGTTTAATAGGGTTAATTCTGGTGACAGAAACCCTTTAATGAGTTACACCCATCTCTGTCATTGATGTAATACTGTATCACTAGGATACGCCCTCAAGGTCAGATAGGTGCCGGACCTACCTCTGGAACCTGCTCCCATCTCGAGAAAGCAGCTCCCGAAATGAAGAACAGCACACAGCGCATGCGTGGTGTGTTCTCCATTCACTGATATGAGAGTTCCAAACACAGCCGGTGAATGAGGAACACACTGCGGATGCACGCGCACCTCTCCGTCCACCTCTATGGAACTGCCGGAAATAGACGCGCCAGCACTAGACTATTTTTGGAACTCCCATAGCAGTGAACAAATGCTCAGCTGCTCTCCCTTCACTTCAGGGGCCCGTTCTGGAGAGGAGTGCGTTCCAGAGGTTATGCCATTAATGTCCGAGTTGGGAATACTTTTTCAATTTATTCTAAAATCTGTAATTATAAAGAGATTCCCATCCTAACAACAGCTCACTGCAGGACGCCCAAGAGTGGGCCCACTCATGTAATCACCTGGAGACCCCTTTAAATCCAAGACTATCTTTACTGATCCATGATCAACTGAAAATTGGACTTAGTTCACGGTATAAGTGGTGATGAAGACATATCTATAGATCTAAATGCACCCTGTGTGTTATTTTCCACCGCATGCTTCCTCCTGCTAAATTCAATCAGCCTTCACTCTGATATAGTTCACAATGTTTGCCCTGCACACTGACAAGGCTTTAAATCAATATTTAGCTTTCTCATCAGGCGGAAAAGGACAATCTAAAGAGCGGAAAAACTGAGAGAATGAAATAGACGACCACGTGTGCGCTAAAATATTCTATATGATGCCACTGTAATAGCTACTCGTATTATGAAAGTAAGCACGGATGTAGCAGAGGCCAGTTTGTCATTTAGCATTCTGAGCTGTGATATCTGAAGTCTAAGGCTAGTTTCACATATGTGGTAAGAGATACGGCAGGCTGTTCTCTGTATATTTGCCGGGTCTCTGCCGGACCCCATTATAGTTATTCGGGCTGGCGAGCATTCAGGCACCCTCCGGCAATGCTGGATCAAGAGAGCGCTGGCAGGCTGTTCTCTTCCGCCGTATTATTCCCCCTTTACCCTAACGCTGCTGCGATTCCCCACAGGGCATACATTCTCCCGTGTTGCTCCCAGCCTGTCAGCGCCATACGAGCGATGTTCTGATTGGCAGGGAGCGCATGGCCAAGCCCCTAGGGGCGGGGTGCGAGTCTATTTAATTCCGGCGTGAGCGTGTCCAGTACAGCGCCGATGCTCACACCAGAGCAGTTACATCACAGCGTCTAAACTTTAGAGACAAGTGTTAGGCAGGTATCCTACTTGTATGCCGATGCTCATACCAGAGCAGTCACGATGCAACACAGCGTCTGAACTTTAGACATAGCTGAGAGGCAGGTGTCCTGTTTGTAACAACCTGTAGTGCTCCTGAGGAAGTGGGATAGTTCACTATCACCACAGAAACGCGTCGAGCGGCATGTGTCAGCCAGCTGGTCATTACTAGTACCAGACTGGGTGACGTCAGGCTAAGCCATTGGCTATAACCAGCTGGTCATTACTATCATAAAGCTGGATCATGTCAGGCTGTGACCTGAATAGACGGCTACACCATTGTGGCTACCCATTGTCTGCTGGCCTGTATGTCATACTGACTAGCAGATCTGGGATCCGCATTCCTTTCTGTCCCTGATCACGTGTTGGTAGCATTTTATTGCTTACCTTCAGGGAGAGTTACAATTTTCAGGCATACATCACATTTTTGATCACTGCTTTGAGTAGTGGAAGCTCCAAACCAGAGTTCCACCGCCTGAGCTATATATGTCTGTCTAGTGCCTTTGTGTAAGTATTAAGTGGGTTTATCCCCATTATCTTTTTATAATTAATTACCCAATAAACTTTTTTTGTTTTATTTTAACGTTCTAGTCAGGTGTTTGATGGAATTATAAGTAGGAACGTATACCATCTATACTCTGTTTTGGTGTTTTTTCATATGTGAAACTAGCCTAATCTTAACTCAAAAAGTCCAGCTCTAGTATGTAAGAGGTTGCTAGATACATATACAAGAGCTTTACTTTTTGAGTTTAGATTAGGCTAGTTTCACATAGGCAGTAAGAGATCCGGCAGGCGCCGCAAACAACCTGATGGAGCTCTCCGACTCTGGCTTTGTCTGACGGTACCTGAATGCTTGCCAGCCCCACTAACTATAATGAAGTCCGGTGGAGATTGCATTCGGAAAGTCTTCAGACCCTCTGCCTTTCAAGACAGAGCCAGGTCTCGCCAGACATATTCGATACGGTTCAAGTCAGGGCTCTGGCTAGGCCACTCAAGGACATTTACAGAGTTGTCCCTAAGCCACTCCTGTGCTGTCTTTGCTGTGTGCTTAGGGTCATTGTCTTGTTGGAAGGTAAACCTTCAGGAAAGTTTGAGGTCCAGAGCACCCTGGATCCTGTTTTTATTAAGAATATCTCCTTACTTTGCTCTATTCAGCTTTCCCTCAACTCTGACCAGTCTCTCGGTCCCAGCCACTGAAAAACATGCCCACAGTATCATGCTGCCATCACCATGCTTCACTGTAGGAATGGTACTAGGCAGGTTATGAACAGTGCCGGTTTCCTCCAGAGAGGACGGTTAGAATTGAGGCCAAAAAGTTCAATCTTTGTTCAATGAGACCAGAGAATTTTGTTTCTCACAGTCCTTTAAGTGCTTTTTTTGCAAACATTGGGCAGGCTCTCCTGTGTCTTTTAGTGAGAATAGGCATCTTTCTGGCCACTCTGCCATAAAGCCCAGATTGGTGGAGTGCTGCAGTGATGGTTGACCTTCAGAAAGTTTCTCTCATCTGAACACAGGATCTTTGGAGCCGAGCCAGAGTGACAGTTGGGTTCCAGTTCACCTCTTTTACCAAAGATCTTCTCCACTGATTACATAGTTAGTTAGGGTGGCCAGCTCCTGGTGGTTCCAAACTTCTTCCACTTAAGAATTATGGAGACGACTATGCTCTTGGGATGTTTCAGTGCAGCAGAAATTTTTCGTAAAGTTCTCAAGATCTGTGCCTCCCCACAATCCTGTGTTTGGGCTCTTTAGGCAGTTCTTTCCTCCTCATGGGTTCGTTTTTGCTCTGATATGCATTGTCTAATATCTATCTCATATTTATTTATCAATCATATATTTCTCGACCTAACATACAGCTTACATTACGTTTGAATCCCGAGTTTGGCGTATATACCAGGATAAGCACCAGCCAGGCTTCTGTCAGGCTGTTGGTATATATTTTTTTAATTATCTAGAAAAGTGTAGTCAGCTAAAATGTTCTACGAAAAGGAATTCTGCAAAGTATATTATTAGATTTCTTTTAACATGGGAGCCTATGGGTGACACCCTTGACTGTAGCGATTATTAGTCAAATCGATTAATGAAATAAACTGAAAAATGACTATAAAAAACTGATTTAACTCACAGCATTTGTATAATGTAACATATGCTCCGCATGCCTATAAAGTCACATGCATCAGAGCCTTCTGTCAGGGGCATACCCCAGGAAATCTCACAGTCTTTCTCATAACTAACCACCCAACATCTGTTCCTTTAATTTAGCAAGAACAAGAATTGACAAGTGTCAGATTATGATATATTCTGGATTATATTAAGGACTGGAAGTCTGTTTCTCTGTGAAAGTCTATGGGAGCTCCAATGCGAATTTCACAGACTTACATAGAGAGACTTACTTCTGGCTGATGCAGCAGACCCTGTAGGACTTAGGGAACTTTCACATTTGCGGCATAGCTATCCGGCAGGCAGTTCCGGCCGGTGAACAGCCTGACGGACCCGCCATGCCGCAAGTACCCGTGTGCTGCCGCTCCGTCCCCATCGACTATATTGGGGTTGGGGGGCGGAGCTACAGCGCAGCACGGCTGGAGATCATCGGACTAAAAAGTCGGACCTGCGGTACTTTTAGTCCGCCGATCTCCGGCCGTGCACTGCCGTGCTGCGCCGTAGCTCCGCTCCCCTTCCCATTATAGTCAATGGGAACTGAGCGGCAGCACGGCAGTGAACGGGTACTTATGGCATGGCGGATCCGGCAGGCTGTTCACCCGCCGGAACAGCCTGCCGGATAGCTATGCCGCAAATTTAAAAGCATCCTTACTTAGTTGAGACTGCTGGCCAGATTATGAAATGGCTCACTATTCTACGAAAAAGCAGCCGTGGTGATTGACTGTATTACCCTGTCCCTTGAACAGTTCATAAAAGTGCCAACCATAAACAATACAATCTTGAGAGCCAAACATAAAATCTACTCATACATATAACTTTTTTTTTTTTTAATAAAAAAAAAAGTCCTGTCTTTGTGACATCCCAAATGATATTGCAGTTCTTGACTGGAAACAACTATTGGCTTATCGTAGTTTATAGATTATTGGATGTCAGATTAAAGGAAATCCAGTGGGCACGTTATTTTAAAGCCAAAAATGCATATTTGTCAAAGAGCTGGTTTTCTCCTCGTGGTGGAGTGCCCAGACAAGTGGAAGTAAGAGTGGGTACTGAAAGTATGGTCACATCAGTGGACAGGAACATGTCCCCACACGGTCGGTCAAACGCAGTGTGCCGCAATACTACAGTGCAGCAGGAACACGGCCATTTATTCCAAAAAGTGGGATTTTTTTTTTTAAACAGGAGACAGAGATCTGTACTTTCCTGATTGATGTTTCCCTTTCAATTTGCCAGCTAATTAATTAAGCCTCGAAACTCCATTCATCCTCACAGACAGAACATATTCTAAATCCCTCTCATCGTCAGCGGCAGACCTCAGGTGTACAGAGATCCGACTCATTTCTGTCAAAAACCAACAACTGACAATAAAGTATTAAGGAGGATCAAGGAACGCAAAATAATAATGACAATTACACTGCTCGCATCGTGAAGGGAATACATAAGACTACAGGCAAAGGAATAATACCAAAGGTGGAGGGACAACGGAGGAGGAGGTAAAGGTGGCACGTCTGTGAGCAGCTGGAGACATAATAGGCACAAGGATTGAGGTCAGCGACCTTGAAATGAAGCCGGCTCAAGGTCACAAATTACTATGTAGAAGAAAAAATGGGGAACGCTTCAGGAAAGAGAAGAAGTGACACCCATATAAAAAAAAAAAATAATAATGTAATGCAAAGGGAATGTAGGACACAAGTCCATAAACTGTCCATTGTAATGTAACGCCTAATAATCATCCTCACTGCTCTATCGGTTTACTTAGCTTTATTGATATAGATCAATAGATATACAAATGTAGCAGAGTGTGACTGTTCCTCTTGGTGCAATGGAATATTACCACAGGAGAACCTTATATCTAATGGAAAACCACAAGTAACCAAAAGAGGAAAAAACTATCTCCATTTCCATATATAAAGAGCAATTTACTGCAAGATATAAAAACTGAATTCAAAGAGGTCGTCCAAATATACCTTATGGGAGGAAAGGAGGTTCCTCCTTGAGACCACCTCTACTAGCCAGAGTTGAGAGTCACCGCAAGATGCAACTTCTACTTGCTACTCACCTCTCTCTACACCCACGATGTGACCTGGGGTTCCATCGAATGCAGAATCCGGTTGATAAGCAGTGGGATGCTTCATCCTCCGATGCGGTCTTCAGTCCTCTTCCTCACTCACAGGTGATTAGGAGTGAAGAATAGGGAAACATAAGCCCGCACTTCAATGGGCATTAATTCCGGATCCGGCGTTACGGCATGTCTTCCGGATTTTTGGACGGAGACAAATCCGCAGCATGCTACGCTTTTGTCAACGTACAAAAAACGTTCACATACTGAACGGAAGACATCCTGATGCATCCTGAACGGATTGCTCTCCATTCAGGATGCATTAGGATAATCCTGATCAGTATCTTTCCGTCCTAGAGCCCCGAGGACGGAACTCTAGGACGGAAAGCAAAAACGCTGATGTGAAAGGGGCCTTAGTAGTTGACGTTCTGTAGTCAAATAAGACGACAATTTTCTAATATATCCTGCCTTACCAACTCTGCCTCAGAAGGCATAAGATGGAGAGTTTTTAACACACTCCCCTCTTAGGTAATATCTAGGAAGTGTGATCTTCTGGGCAGAAGTACTTATTAGCCCTTCCATACTTACAGGAGCATGCTTCTTCTGTGTAACTTCCCTGTTGCAACACATAACAACTAGAACATTTGGAATACGATACATACAGAAAAGTTGTAACCTATCCCAATCTCAGCATCTGGAACACTATTTGGTCATAGCGTGGACACATCAGCAGTAACTCTAATAATCCTTTTCAAAAGAGGGACATTGTAATGGAAAGATTTGGATCAAAGTAGGACCTAGCCCTCTACACTTGAGGGAGTTTTGGTTCCATGTATCCCAACACAACAGAATCAGAAACTAATTTTCTTGCCCATATCCTGAGGCAGTTCGATCGCCTACAAGCTTCAGACATGCAACTGCAATCAACATCTTGCCTCCATGAGGTTCTTGACTTCATGTTGATTGTGATAAACAGATTATGCTCACTAAACACCAGGATATGCCCCCGATGTCTGATAGGTGTAGGTCCCACCTTTGGGACCCACACCTATCCTTAGAACAGAGCCCACAAAATTCATTTCTATGGGAGTGCCGAAAATAGCCGAGTGCGAAGTCCATTGAAATGAATGAGAAGTGCACCACACAAGTGTTGCCACCGCTCTATTCATTTCTATGTAGCTTACAGAAATAGCCAGTACAATGCTCAGCTATTTTCAGCAGTCCCATATAAACAAATGAAGGATCGCTCCACGTGCGCGGTACGCCCTCTCCATTACTTTGCGGGCTCTGTTCTAAAGATAGGTGTGGGTCCCAGAGGTGGGATCCACAGCTATCAGACATTGGGGGCATATTTTAGCAATGACACTACCCCTTCAATGCTGGAGATTTCTTGTACAAGTCATTCAACTTGAGAAAACCAGTCAGATGACTAGCGAAATGTCTTTAAGAGAAAATAAAACAAGTAAAGATCTTACTTGTTACTACTGATATACCATGACCTAGAAGAATGAGATCCTACCAAGACAATGATAGCCCAGCTTTACCTGGGTCAAACATTAATTTTTGTGCAATAATCTTGTACCTACATAACCTTTACAAGAAACGTATTTACACATTATCTGCCAATCCCCGTGGATATACTCCTAGAGCCATGACTTTCATAACTTGCACTGATGAGGGCTACAAAGTCAGAAAAAGTTTATGCAAGTTGATATAAAGGGCTCTGTAATGTTAGGTTTTATCTAGGTTATACATACAGTTGAAACTGGAAGTTTACATACACTATATAAAAAGACACATATGCACCTTTTTCTCCATATGTGACATGAAATCAGAATAAACTTTTCCTGTTTTTGGTCAATTAGGATTACCATAATTATTATTTGACAAATGCCAGAATAATGAGAGAGAATGTTTTAAGGCGTTTTTATTACTTTCTGCAAAGCCAAAAGTTTACATACATTTGATTAATATTTGGTACCATTGCCCTTAAACTGTATGATTTGGGTCAAACGTTTTGGATATCCGTCCACAAGCTTCTCACAATAGTTGGTTGGAATTTGGGCCCATTCCTCCTGACAAAACTGGTGTAACTGAGCCCTGTTTGTTGGTCGCCTTGCTCGCACCTGCCTTTTCAGCTTTGTCCATACATTTTCAATAGTATTGAGATCAGGGCATTGTTATGGCCACTCCAAAACCACTCCAGTTTGGCAGTATGCTTCGGGTCATTGACCATTTGGAAGACCCATTTCCGCCCAAGATTTAACTTCCTGGCTGATGTCTTGAGATGTTGCTTCAGTATTTCCACATAATCTTCTTTCCTCATGATGCCATCTATTTTGTGAATTACACCAGTTCCTCCTGCAGCAAAACAACCCCACAACATGATGCTGCCACCCCCATGTTTCACAGTTGGGATGGTGTTCTTAGGCTTCAAAGCTTCTCCCTTTTTCCTCCAAACGTAACGATGGTCATTATGGCCAAAAAGTTCAATTATAGTTTAGTCAGACCACAGGACATGTCTCCAAAATGTAGGTCTTTGTTCCTGTGTGCACTTGCAAACATTAATCTGCCTTTGTTTCTTTTGGAGTAATGGCTTCTTCCTAGCATAGTGGCCTTCCAGCCCATGTTGATACAGTACTCGTTTCACTGTGGATATTGACACAATCTTACCAGCTTCCGCCATCATCCTCACAAGGTCTTTTGCTTTTGTTCTTGGGTTGATATGCACATGTCGGACCAAAGCAGACACAATCTTACCAGCTTCTGCCGTCATCTTAACAAGGTCTTTTGCTTTTGTTCTTGGTATGATGGCTGGACATGACATCATCATATGGGCAGTCCAGAATTGTTTAAAGGCATAGTAATCTTAGTGTATGTAAACTTTTGACATTGCAGAAAGTAATAAAAATGCCTTAAAACATTATCTCTCTCATTATTCTGTCATTTGGCAAATAATAATAATTATCGTAATCCTAATAGAATTTTTTTTTTGCATATGTGTCTTTTTATATAGTGTACTAGCAGAAGGACCCGGCTTCGCACGGGTATATTTCATCTATTTCATTTAATATTTGTGTGTGCCAATATCGACAGTATCCCCATAACAGTGACATCTACAACAGCCCGCCCCCTTAACAGTGAACTTCACAGTCCCCCATCCCTTAACACTGACCCCCCCCCCACCTTAAAATGGGACCTCCACAGCAGCCCATCCCCTGAACTTTGACCTTCACAGCAGCCCGCCTCTTTAACAGTGAGTTTCACAGCACCCCACTCCCTTGACAGTGACCTCCAAAGGGGCCCATCCCATTAACAGTGACCTCTACAACACTCTGCCCCTGAATACTGACCTCCATGGGGAACTGTCCCCTTATCTGTGACCTCCACTGTTCCCTGCCCCCTTAAGAGACCTCCACAGCACCTGTCCCTTTAACAGTGACTGTCACAGTACCCCGTTCCCTTAACAGTGACCTCCGCAGTACCGCCCTTTTAACAGTGACCTCCACAGCAGCTGCCCCTTTAATAGTGGCCCCTGACCCCTTAACAGTAACCTCCCCAGCACCCTGCCCCTTTAATACTAGGGCTACACAACGACATGTGTCGCGCAACATTTTGTCTCAACAATTTGTATAATGGTAGGCTATGGTGTTGCACTGCGACTGCAACACGACAGTCGTAAAAAATCCATCCAAGATGGGTTTTTCTGCGACAGTCGCATCGCAGCATGTTGCAGTGCAACACCATAGCCTATCATTATAAAAATTGTCGAGCGACATTGGTGCGACATCAATGTCGCACGACACATGTAGCAGTGTAGTTGTATACTAAGTGTTGCGCGACTTATTCTCGTTGTGTAGCCCTAGCCTAAAGCTAACCTACAGCAGTGAAGAAAAATGGCTGGGTTGTTATGGAAACCTGGAGTAAAAATGTGTGTATGTGACCGTGTGTATGGCAGTTGGGATATGAGTGAAAGATTTGCAGGCTTTTATTGCCTAATACAGGTCATTTTGGGGGAATATCTCAGGAACAGTACGTCCTAGAGAGCTGAGATCCGGTCTAAAACCTTCCCAGACACCTGATGTATCCGTGTGCCAAATTTGGTGAAGATTGGTCCAGTCGTTTGGTCGCGCATAAAGAACAGACAGACAGATGTCGGGACAGAAACTCATTTTTATATATATAAGTGATGTAAACTACTGTAAGTCGTAAAAGACTAGAGAGAAAAGGAATTGGCAGAGCCCCACTCACTACCATAAGTTGAGGCATAATCAAAAAGTCTTTGGGTTTTGTCATGAGAGGGATGACCAGCATAAACTGTACCATTTTTAAAAGAAGGCAATGGTTGGCAGTATATAAATCAAGGGCTTATTGGTTCCTTTACCCCATCATCACCTTACTGGTTGCCCTAATTTGATTTTAGAGAAGGGACAGAAAACCTCAAAGGAACACTGGAACCTTCATGGTTAACTCATGAATGCCAAGATACCAACACAAAATGTTTCTTCCTAATCAAAAACTATGATTAATTATGGTGCGAAGGACCTTCCGTGAGCAGTCTATTAATTATACATAAAACCATTAATTAGATACAAAGATGGTAATTTATTGTCACTGCAAAGGGCAATAAAAAAGTGTGGATAAGTCTTTTAATGGCTCATAGTGCTCTTTGAAAGTGAGACGAAAACTCTGAATACAGGAACTTCAAAATGACTCATTAATGTTTTATGTGTCGGTAACGGGTACAGATTTATTAAACAGATGTAATCATTTCCCTGCTGCAAACAGGATTTTACTTTAAAAAAAAATAAAATACAAAGGCAGAGCTTCACAGGGGACTGCTTTTTCATAGGCTCAATGGGTACAGGAAAGTGTTGATGTAATGTAATGATTGAACTTAGTGCATGTTAAATGTGACAAGATTTATTATCTATAGTGTAAACAAAACAAAAAAATACTCAAAAATCCATACATAGCAAAGACTATTATTAACCCTCATGAAAAGAAACTGTGCCCTAGGGTTTTAACAAGAATTTATGAAATCGCAATAACAGTACTACCACCTCCACTATCCAACGGGTGTGATACCCACAAGGTAATTCATCCCACAACTCTCAAGCTACCCTTCAGATTCTTTAGGACTTCTACACTAGGGTAGTACTTTAATTACTGTTAATTGTATACACTTTTTGCCAAAAAATCTTTTCCTACTATTCTCTGATGGGATCAAAGTGATTATTTTTTTCAATAATTGTATTTTATGTTCTCACCTTACAGTAGCATGGATGGCAGTATGTGAATACAATATTGTGGTACCTAATAATGTGGCAAAACCAAAATGGGATAAAAATTGTCCCAAGACAAGTTAACAGGAATATGGTGGATCATTGGCAGTTCCACTGCTACTCATGAGACAACGGAGAAGTCCTCATATGAACTTGCTTTCACTGATATCCATGCATTAGCTCCATGCCCAGAATGGGGGCATGGTTGGGGGTATTGGGGAGATGGTTAACTTATTGACAATGGTCCTCTAGCATCAGAACATCAACAATGAGGAAATGATGCAGATGTAGATGCAGAGTCCAGACACGGTGCTGATGAGAGCGTTTATAACTCATGCATTTTCAGAATTCAGCAGTTCGGAAAAAAACGGGCAAAACTGCCACTAATTGAGGGATACTGGTGGATAGTACACTTAACTTCAGCAACCAGGAGGCTGCTGCGAAGGCAAATAAATTCATGGGATGCATCAAAGGATGTATACTCATGGCAAGAACACAATTTTGCCTCTATACAAATTACTAGTCAGACCATAGTTGGATTATTGTGTACAAGTTTGGCCAACTGTGTAGAAAAAGGACAAGATGAAGTAGTTTGGGTGCAAAGACGACCAGGTAACTAAAGGAGTGAGTGGTCTGCAGTACCAAGAAAGGTGATCAGATTTGGGATTATTCATAATTAGATCGGTTGTCTTTATTCTGAAGTACAAATATATGATTGGACAGAAATAGATCTTCCTAATGATCTTATATGAAGGCCTGTAACCATGACGAGAGGAAATCCTCTACATCTGGAGGGTAGAAAGTTTCACCATCATTATAGACAGAGATTCTTTACTGTAAGAGCTGTGAGACTATGGACCTCCTGCCACAAGCTCAAGAGAACATGCGTTCCTTGAAAATGTTACAATCACAAGTTACAAATCCAGGGATTTATTGTGATCTAAGTCTGGAAGGAATTAGGCGTGACAGGCATCCACCTCATAGGGTTTTTCTTTTCGTTCCTCTGGATCAACATTGCAGGGTTAAATGTTGGACTGAATGGACCTGTGTCATATTTCAGCCTTATCAAATATGTATCAATACGAAAAATTTAAAAATTTCTTGATAATTATTTTCCTAAAGAGTGGTACAAAACTTAGCACTTGCACATTGAGCAGAAACTATATATATATATATATATATATATATATTAAAGCTCCATTATCCACCTATTCCTACATCATGTTCTACTGAAAGTCATTTTAAAAGCAAGAATGATATGCTTGGCATTTACAATGCAAATACAGAAAAGGAATAGTAATAAAAATCATCTCATACGAGTCATACATGGTGAACATCTGCAGATACTGTCCCCATGTACAGGATGAATAGACATATGAAGCTCTGGAGCAATACCATTATAGAAGTACTTTTATGCTTTATTTATGTAACTTTCCAGTGACAACCGCTGCAAAATACATATGTAACTTGTTCCGATATATGATATGAAGAACAGACATCAGTAAGATCGTTGCACCAGGTTTTCCAGTGTCATCACTACCAGCACTGAAGTCTTAGGTACTCACAACTGAAAAAGACGAGGACGAGGACGAGCTGAGCAGTGTTATGGTGGAACAATGGTGCACCAAACAGAGCGGTCCCACCCACAGTGTACCGAAAACATTATTTGCATAAAAATAAAAAAAAGCATTTCTCAGAATTCCTTTAACTCAGAGAAGTGAAGGTATTAGAAACTATCAGATCAGATCATCATTTTTATGATGCAGAATGTTGTTGAAAAATAAAGGCAAATTTTGTTGCACCTCAAAAAATGTGTATCGCGGGTATCGCAGAATAAAGTGGACTAAAAGGCAAAAAATGCTCAAGACCCAAATGCTGTTGCGCATTTCTACCCGGGGGAGCAAATCCTGCCCATGTGATCTGTTGCTAACAGCAATCCCCAGCAAGAATGCATACAATGGAGGATGCCGGCAGCGGACCACATGTACCACAAAAACATCCTACATAGGTCATAAAAGCAGAAAAATGCTCAAAGCCCCATATGCTGTTGCGCATTTATAACCGGGGGAGAAAACCCTGCACATGTGATCCATTGCTAACAGCAATCCCCACCAAAAAATGCATACAACGGAGGATGTCCGCAACGGACCACACGTAAGACAAATGTGCGGATGGGGCTATAAAAAACATAAATTCACTGAAAATGATGCACTACAATGGTAAATGCAATTGAAAACGACACAACGGTTCTTCATTCCATTGTAGGTTTATGGTCATCATCCCATCAGCTTAGAGCTCAATAACACATGATCAATAACGTGAATTTATCACTTTGCGTCAAATTTATCAAACCCTTACCATTGTTTGATAAATTTCAAACAACAAGTTAATTATTTAATATGCCTTGATTTTTATTTATGGGTAACATTCAGGTGCACCTGGGCAGCCTGCGTCACATGAGCCAGTTATAGGTGGGACTCACGGCCTCCTCCCATTGTATGTGTGATTTCACGCTGGAGGTAACTGGGAGCTGCTGGCTGTGGGTCAGACTTTATGTAACTATCATAAATTGTCTATACGGCATAGGTAGGTTAGTGTTAAGTCCTGTGCCATTTTGAGAGACCTTGACGGGGTGCGCGGGTTCCAGTATGTTCTTGATATAAGAATATATTGTCAAAAGTCTCATTTTAATATCAGCGTGAGGGTTTAGCCAAATATTTTCAATCTTGGATGGAGCACTAAAACTGGATGTTGTGTTCAAAGATGAAACTAATTTATCAAACAATGGTAAGGGTTTGATAAATATGATGCAAATTATGGCAAAGTGATAAATTCACGTTATTGATCATGTGTTATTGAGCTCTAAGCTGATGGGATGATGACTATAAACCTACAATGGAATGAAGAAACGTTGTGTCGTTTACACTTATTATCCGTTGACAATGGCACTCGTCAGAGGGTGGTATATATTAGGCAGCAAATGAACAGTTAGTTCTTGAAGCTGATGTGTTGGAAGCAGGAAATATGGGTAGGGATTTGAGTGTCTTGACAATGGTCAAATTGACGAATGGACGTCAGAGCTTCTCCAAAATGGCAGGTCTTGTGGGGTCTTCCAGGAACGCAGCGGTTAATCGGTGTCAAAAGTGGCCCAAGGAAGCACAAGGGGTAAATTAGTGACAGGATCATGGGCACCCAAGGCTCACTGATGAGCTAACCTGGCTGGTCGGATCCCATAGAAAATCGCTTACAAAGTTGAAGGGAAACTGGGACTAGCTTCATGCTGCCCTATCTGAGAGTAACATACAGCAAGTTAGTCAGAAACCCTGGTTCAAATTCAAGGTCACTTACTTTTTTCGCCCAGTCATTTAAAAAAAATTCCTGATGAGCAGCAGATTCTGAGTTCTGGAGTCTGCACTCTGGCCAAGAGATAATGATCCTGACCAGAGAACCCTGACTGTAGCTTGGATAGAGGATAAGTATCTGATCAGTCGGGGTCTGACTGCTGGGACTGTCACTGATCCTGAAAACAGGGGTCCAGTTCCCCCATATGTAAGAAGTGACAAATTATGTCATTCAATTTGTTCTCTCTGGCACTGGCAAAAATATCTGAGTGTAGAAATATCTGAGTGGCAGCCCAAATTACGACCTGGTGTTCCCATCATATGAAGGAACTGGACCCATGTTCTCAGGATCATGAATATCTAAATGGTCGAACCCCCATTGATCAGATACTTATCCCCCAATCCTGTGGACACGGAACAACCTCTAAAAAGGACCTATTTTTTTTTCATTGTCCAACGAAAATTAGTCTACAGTTTTCAAACAAGCTCCTGGATCTGAATACTTTTGTAATTGCATGCAATTAAAAATTTAGTATAGCCACTGAGTTATATAATAAAATGTATCTGTATAGCTCCACCTGCTGTTTGTTTTTTTTCTAATTTCTTTGTCCTGCTCACTGAGAAGGCCGCACATGCTTAGTTTCATCCTTTAGCTGCCTCCTGACGGGTTAAAGGGATAGCATGGACACGCCCCCTTAGCTGCAGCAGAAAAGACACTCCCCTGAGCTCTCAGCTTGACATAAATCTAGAAGAGCAATGAATGTGGAGATCTCTGGATCCATGTGAGGTACAGGGCTGGTTCTGGCTTTGTTAGAAAGAGACGGACATGTACTATATGATGTTTAATTTTCATTTTTTATATTATTCATGGGATAACCCCTTTAACTATGAGAATGGACAATACAATAACATAATTTTCAGGGTAGCCAATTGGACTGGGCGACCACACTCGCTGATGATGCAGGCTGGGTGACCTGTAGTGGAGAATAATGTGGCCACAGATGATTCTTGACAGTTCTTTTCCTTTCAATTGAAAATCCTTTTAGACAGAAAGCAATGTCCACAGACTGCTCCTGGGAGTCTCAGAAATGTATTCATTTTACATCAAACGGGAAAAAAAAAATAGCCTCCGAAACAACCCAGCTTGGAGGAATTTTTAGATTTTCTTTTTAGGGTGGTGCTCAATAGGGCATAATATACAGTTATTTGGGTTTTTTTTTCAAGAGAAACTGCCCCTTAACTTCAGTGGAGACGAAGCGTTTATAATCCCTACAGGGAGTCTATTTCCTTAGTTCAAACAGAGCGGAGATCAATGGCAGAGAGAAAGTTTCAGTGGAAAGAGTTAGTTACTCGCTTCCACCCCACCGCTGACAAGTGAAGAATGACACTTCGTGCTGAGTAGCCCATAAAAAAAAGTTAATTCCGACACTCACCTTGAAGCACAGATAAAAGGCTGAATGATTGCTGATGGTGGAAAGAGCGGGCACAGAGGCTGGCTCTAAATCATGGAGTGTTCAGCTAAACCATAAAAGAACACAACCCCTCCAGCGCCCCTCATCTTGCCAATGTTTGTTAAGACTGTTAACCCCTAATCCTCACCCGTCTTATTTTAACATTTTTCTCTTGAGCAGTAACAGCAGGTGCTACAATGGTGGGGAATAAAATTTAAACCGCACTTTAATGCATTGATATAATACATATCTACTTTTTACATATTAAAATTTTGCATGCTGATAAATTCTTGTGAACACCATACAGTGCAGATATGGTCGAAGCGCATGGCAAAATGATATACAAAACTGTAAATCTGAGTTTAATGATTTTCCCCTTTGCTTCCTTCAACGGTGGTTACTTTTGGGGTAGGAACACACCTAGTTTTTTGGAGAAATATTTGAGACAGATTTTCCTGCAGGTTTTTCACTTAGAGGTGCATTAGTAAGGAAATGAAAATATAAAGAAAGGCCTTACCGTGCTTTATTTCGCTCTATAAGACACACTTTTTGTCCTCTAAAGGTGGGGGAAAATGGCAGTGCGTGTTGTGGAAGCGAACACTAGTACACACTAGGAAAGGGGAGCGGTGAATATAGCTTCCCTGGTGCTGGATGTACTGGCCTCTCCCTGGTCTTCTCATAGGTCAGGTCACAGTGCAGCAAGGCACCCAGAGAAGACCAGGAAGTGTCGCTGGATCTGCAGAATGGCAACACTGTGCGAGGCTGGAGATCTGATGGAGGTCTGATCTGAGGTCTAATAATGAATGGGGGCTTGATCTAAGGTCTAATAATGAATGGTGGTCTGACCTGAGGTCTATTAATGAATGGGGGTCTGATCTGAGCTTTAATAGTGAATGGGGGTCTGATCTGAGGTCTAAAAATGAATGGGGGTCTGACCTGAGGTCTAATAATGAATAGGGGTCTGACCTGAGGTTTAATAATGAGGATTGAGAGTCTGATCTAAGGTCTGATGAAGATTGGAAGTCTAATCTGAGGTTTAATGAAGATTGGGGGTCTGATTTGGGGGTCTGATCTGAGGTCTGATGAAGACTGGGGGTCTGATGAAGAGTGGTCATCAGATTTTGGAGTCGGATCTGAGGTCTGGAGGAAAAACATATATTTTTTCTTATTTTCTTCCTCTAAACCCTTGGTATGTCTTATGGCGCAAAAATATGGTATATTTCCATACCAGAATTTTTCACCTCAATGACATCACTATAAATTTACCATTCCCTACCATTCATGAACAAACTATACATGTCTTACTTCCCTTGATGAAAGGATAAAATGACTTGTGTGCCAAAGAATGGGTGGAAGACATGGGGAATAAGCTCATACACTAAGGCAGACACATTTGGGAAAGGAGATTGTCTGTGGATATAATCACATGCTCATAATTTGGTCAATATCATAACTATATAAATGTTTCTGAAATGATTGTCTCATGCACATGGCTTATTAGTCACCTTGGAGCCCTCCTTTCTCTGGGGCCCACCAGGGGATTCACCTATTCCCCTGTGGGCCAGTCCAAGCCTATGTAAAACAATACTTGGCTGAGTGTCTACTAAAGATTTTTGTATCTGAGGTGTGCTAATTTTTTACTTCAGTCATGGCATAACCCCTTGAAAGTCCCTGTTACACCCCCCTCAGGCCCTTCAATAGATATACCACGGTGTACTAGTTTTCCATAGAGTGTTACTTTAAATGTTGAATATTTCAAAAAGAGGTTAGTCAAAATTTAGTGTAGCAAACACTCCTGGTTATGTTAATTTACTGTCAAGGGATCAAAACTTCTTGTCACCATCATGATCTAAAATCTATAACCCTACTGTCTGTCCATACAGAAATAGCTGTCAAGTTGATTCTGGTGACAGAGCCTCTAAAATCAAACTCCTTTTCTAAAGGGATTATTCCATGATTAAAGGGGTATTCTGCTTGTTTCAAGTTATCCCTTAACTAATCACTGGGACGCCCACCGATATGATACTATAAAAGTGGAGCAAGGTGCGATAGTAGTAGTGGAATATGTCATTTAAAGGCTATGTACACCTTTGGAGGCAATTTTTTTAATGCATTTTACTCATTTTTGGATAAAAATGATTTTTTTTTAAATTCACCTTTATTAAAAATATTGAGCCGTTCTGTCACTAAGGGTTAACTGTTTTTCTAGCTGTGTGACTGGTACTTTCACTTTGTGGCAATCATCCATTGCTATATCAATGATCTCATGCCATGTTGTGAAGGGGGAGGTGTAACGAAATCTGAGGTAGATAGATAGAAAGATAGATTTTTCCTAAACTTGCAGTATCAATAGCTGATTGTACTGTATATCAGGGTCTTTGGATCTATTAAGGACATGCAAATTGTACTTTCAGGTGCCAACCAGTCTGAAAGTATATGGGAAGCCACCATTTAGCACTGGCCTGCTAATTACAAGTCATTTGGGCATCCTAATGAAGACCTGGGAGGGAGATACTTAAAATGCACAGCCACTCCAGACATGTTGGCTGCTAGACCAGTTGGTGGTCTGACCCATGCAGTAGATGAATTAAATAATATCTGAAGCCATAACTCCAACCTCATAACACCCACATCCTCAGAACCCTAATAATTGTGTTCAGCCTGACATTGGCTTCGGGGAGAATCCAGACACCCCATACTGGACAGGAGGCATTTCTTGCTATTCAGAATCTGGGCTTCTGGAAATCATAACCCAATCATATTTGGTTTCTGTATGACCGTGACGGGGCGACTGAGATTATGGGATCTCATCTGTACCCGCAGTCCCTATCATACGGTGAGGAATCACCGTGATTCATTTTGCCACATCGGTCAGCCTTGTGGGAAGGAGGGCAAAAGCCTGAATAATATCAGACGGCCCAGAAGGCTGGACCGAAAGGCGAGAGGTTCACTCACAGCCCACCCTTGGCTGAGGGGGGATAAAAATGGGTGTTTGGGAACAGGTAAGTGTCAGCCATTTTGGGGATCCACATCGTTTGGAGTGACTGCCCATATCTTCAGCTGTCCCCACAGCCGGAATATAACTGCTGCATCTAAGTAAGCCAATATTCTGTATTTTATCCCTTTTATTTTATCTGTTTTACTGCATTGTTATTGTATGTATATTTTTGTTTTTATCTTTTATCTGACACTTTCTTTTGTATTGCACTGCACTATTGTGTATTAAATTTAAACATTAATAAGTTCCTTCCTTGTGGTCTTATAGAACTTGCTCTTTCGAAGGGAATAGCGTTATGGGGGTGTTTCCATATAGATAACTGGTGTTACGGTGGTAATTTTGGGTTAATAGAATATAGTATGAGTATAGGCCCCTATTGCCTTATAGTATAGGTGGTGGCAGCGATTGTGATAGAAAATATTGGGGGTGTTAGAATCTAGGAGAGTAAGTTAGCATAATTCCGTCATCTTGAATAGGTGGGTGGGAATTTATGTGGTAACTTGATGAGCTCCTTAGTATAATTCACCCCAGTGACGTGACCCGAGAGTAGGGATCGTCACAGATTGATAAACCTTAACTCTAAACTGCTGAGAGGTCATAAACACTTATTTTAGCCACATTCTTATCAGTAAGATAAGAACTGAGCTATAATGAGTTTTTAGGATGTAGGAGAGCAGAGATAAGGAGTCCTTCAGCTCCTGGTCTGACGGAAAAGACAGAATATCCAAAAGGGTCATAATAGAGCTTCTCAGCTATGTACAGAAAAAAGGACTCCATATTTTTAATAAAGACCAATTGAAAAAATTATTCTTAGTTGCTCAAAAGGATTACAATGCAATGATAAAAAAAAATTGACCCCAAAGGTGCACATAGCCTTTCATTCCTTAGCTCTGCTCTGTCCAGCTTGATAACCTTCAACGATAATGCAATGGAAGTATCTACAGCCTATGTAGATCCACAAATATCACAGTAATATCAAGATGATATCTGCGAAATGACAAACTGAGCTCTGCTACACCTACAGGTATATATGCTCCTGAAGGCTATGCAGGACAAATTAAGCTGTTAGCAAAAAAGTTTCTAGCAAGACACAGAAGAGTAGAACATTGTTAGATGTTCCTTGGCTTGAACTTGTAGAGGTTGAAGCATTAGATTTCATTTGCTGACTGTACCTGCAGTGGAGTTAGAAAGGCCATTACTTACATGCTTAGTCCTTTCATCGGAGGCCAGGCTTGTAGAAGTAAAACTAAGTGCTGGAACTCCGGGAGCGTGTGACTGATGTCCAGCAGCTTCACAAAGAGAACATATCTTTTTTCTTCATTTTCAATGTCAGCCACATCAACCTAGAGGGTGAAAAACCACAGCTCAGACCTTGAATCCATTCAGTGTAACTGGGTAAAAATTAAGGAGCATGAAAAATCCTCTACACAATGAAACGCCAAGAGCTCTTTGTCAAAATCTATAGCCGAAAGTCTGCAGAGCAAGGAAACATGGCGCAAATCATCTGCTCTGAAATTAACGCAGTAAAAACTGTACAGAACTTCAAGGGTTATTAACGCAGCTCACTGCTTTATAAATTCCTTGCTATGAGGGTCCCTTTACTATAAGCTGATCATCATGTGTCCCCATGCTGGAACCTCTAGTGATCAGTTTTAATTTGGGGAGAAACCTGGCATTAAAGGGGTCGTCCCATCTCAGACAATGGGGGCATATCGCTAGGATTTGCCCCCATTGTCTGATAGGTGCGGGTCCCACCGCTGGGACCCGCACTTATATCGAGAACGGAGTCCCGAAAGTGAAGGAGGGTGCACTGCGCATGCGAAGCTGCCCTCCATTCATTTCTATGGGGCCGGTGAATATAGCCGAGCGTTGGCTCGGTTATTTCCGTCGGCCTCATAGAAATGAATGGGAGCATGGGCCGGCATGCGCGGTGTGCTCCCATTCACTTCTATGAGAGCAGAGCTTGGTGGTGGACGGACCCCAGGAAATCTGGGGTCCTCCAGCCATAGCTCTCTCCGCTCCGTTCTCGATATAGGTGCGGGACCCACACCTATCAGACAATGGTGGCATATCCTAGCAATATGCCCCCATTGTCTGAGATGCGAATACCCCTTTAAGTGTTCAATTTCCCTGCAGCCCCCTCAACAGGGGACACTAAGCGTTACACTCTGCTTATTCAAATTAATGTGTGTTTAACCCCTTAGTGACCAAGCAATTTATTTTACTTTTTCTTCATTTTTTTCCATCATCGCTTTCCAAGAGCTATCACTTTTTTTTTCTGTCCATGTAGCTGTATGAGGGCTTGTTTTTTGCGGGACAATTTGTAGTTTTTAATGGTGTCATTTTGGGGTACATACAGCTTACTGATTAACTTTTATTAACTCTTTCTTGGAAGGGGGGAAACTGCAATAGTGCCATTGAGTTGTGATGTTGTTATTTATAAATTATATAAATTTTGCTGCACTAATAGCACCATAACATTCTCTGGGTCAGTACGATTACAGTGATGCTTTACTACTTTCGTACTCAATGATGGCTCTCTGGCTGCCACTGATGACTACGTTAACTGAAGCTGCCTGATTCCCCCACTTTCTTATTTAAAGGTGCTGCCTCATGAAGGAAACCTTAGTACATATGTACCAGAACCGCAAGTCACTCCCACTGGGGGACCAGAATTATTCTCGTATTTCAAAGAAGGTCATAGATCTGAATATAACACTACATCTACCCTGAGACATCCACCTGGGGGGCTGTGGCTTCCATCGGCAAAATCAGCCATTTGCTAGTGGTTTGGGGGAGGGACCCAGGGAGATCAGGCGATGAGAAAACCTGTTAAGGCATCAATTTCTATTTAGTGTATATTATTATTATTATCATTAGGTGCAAAAATCATTAAATTCTACCATTAGAAATCACACGCAAAAAAACATATAAAATATAAATGAAATAAAACAATGTACAATGAAACCACAACGGCTGACTACAGGAGCTCAACATGTGTCCAGAATCAAGAAAACGGTGCACGGATGTAGCTAAAGACATGACCATTAATATCCAGGCCCATTTCACAATGTTCGGCTTCACATTTGGATTCCCCAGCAGTAGGTTACAGATATAAGAGAACACAGATGTTCTTAAATGTCGCCATTATACCCCGGAGCCTTGGCATCGTATTACTAGTTATGACAGATCTGATCTTTATTTCCTTAAAATGACTTTGTTAAAAGTTCAACTTATTCACTTAATTTTCATTGAGATTGCATTTTCCTCCTTTGCTAAAATATAACGTCCTTTTTCTGGGGCAAAAAAATCAATAAAAAAATTCCTAATTTGTCTTGCCTCTGCAAAAGCGTTAAGCACTTCATTGAATTGGGTGACTTTAACCATCACTGAAGTGAGATTTCCAGCTTGTTTGACTGCTTATCAGCAATATATCCTCCCTCGTTGACGCTACGCGCTTGGTCTTTCAGTCTCAGGAATCACGTTAACCTTGTGTACGGTTGGCTATGTGACATGCGGCGTCCGAAAAGGCGTCCGGTGGCTGCGGTCACATATGAAATATCACCAGCCTGATCTGATTTATATTCTTGGACAGGAGGCAGCGTAAGGCCAAGTTCACACAGCAAACATTTTTTTTCTTTCATAGCCAAAACCATCTTAAAGCGACCCATCGGTTCAAGAAAATAAAATATCACATAAAATGGGTTATCCTGGAAAAGATACATCGTATAGTGGTTGTGCTTGGTATTGCAGCTCAGTGACTTGAATGCGAGTGAGCAGCAACCAGGCCATGTGATCGATGTACGGTGACATCACATGGCCTAGGAAGAGGCTGCAGCGCTCACGGAGCACCTGGCCTCTTCTAATACCTGATTCACAGGGGTCTCGGATGTCGGACCCCCGTAGATCTGATTTTGATGATCTATCTTGGGGATAGGTCATCAATATTTTTTTCCCCAAAAAACCCTTTAAGGCCCCATTCACACAACTGTATTTTTCTTCCACATACGATCCGAACTCGCACCGGATGCCGACCCATTAATTACAAATGGACCACAAAAAATGTCTGCATCCGTATGTCTGTTCCGTGGGCTCGCAAAAGATAGAACATGTCCTATTCTTGTCCGTTTTTCACACAAGAACAGGGATTGTTACAATGGGGCCCGCAAAAATGCACATGGACCGCATCCGTATTTTGTGGCTCCGCAATTTGTAGACCGCAAAACAGATACAGTCAAGTGAATGGGGCCTAACTGGGGAATGAACAGAACACTTTTATGACGACTTCCTTTTCATTTATTCGTTACAAATCCTCCAATTCCTGGGCTCCTGTTCTGTCATCGAACATGGCCGCACCTCTTCTTAGTCTGCCTGATGTATGCTGTGCATCAGTAGTCCAAGACAATTCCTGCTGACCTCGGATTGGCCAGCAAAGCTCATGTGAACAATGTTGGCCAATCCAAGAGCAGGGTTGGACAAGTAGGAAGCACCTTGGGCTGCGGGTGCACAGTGTGCATCGGATAGGCTGAGAAGCGGTGCGGCCATCTTGGATGGGAAAAGGGGAGCCCAGAATTAATGGATCTATGACTAAAAAGCTGAAAAGAAGGTCACATGTAAGTGTCCTGTTTGTTCCCAATATGATTTTTTTTCCTTTAACTGGAGAGTCACTGGAAAAGCAAAGAAAGGAGCATAGGCCCTAGGTTTGAAGCTATTTTCTTTTGGCGCTACAGTACTACGTACCATCGTACAGGGTGCAAATAAAAATACCGTTCGGGGACTAATTATCATGGTCAAATAGTGGATAAGAACATTACACATCTACCGCCATACAATGCAAAAATAATAAACCTTACAGTGACTAAAAGTGACCATACACCTTAGGCGGCTGCCGGCAGAACACTTGTTTGGCCAACAGCTATATCTTCTCACCTCATACACATGCATGCTCTGCTCAAATCTTCTATTCTCTGCAGACACCACTGGTAGTGGATCTCCCATGAGAACATGAGGATGGGCAGCACGGTGGCTCAGGGGTTAGCACTGGTGCCTTGCAGCGCTGGGGTCCGACCAAGGACGTCGCCTGCATCGAGTCTGTGTTCTCCCTTATTTGTGTGGGGCTCCTCCAGGTTCTCCAGTTTCCTTCCACACTCCAAAGAAATATTAATAGGGAACTTAGATTGTGATTGGGGAAAGCTTGATGCTAATGTCTGTAAAGCGCTGTGGAATATAGTAGCGCTATATAAGTGCTTAAATAATAATAATACAGAGGATCAGGCTTGCTGAGATCCAACATTCCCAAATACATCTGTCATTGGGTCACATTAGATGTTCGATGAAATTGGTGGGTTAAAGAGGACCTTTCACTGATTTAAAAACTAAAAACTAACTATACCTGTGGGCAGAGCGCGCCTAGGGTCCTCCTGCACTTACTTGTATGTCTGGCGCCGCTCCGCTCGCCAGTATAGGCTCCAGTGTCGAGCTCCCTCTGTGTAGGGCGGGGACTTTAGTCAGGCGTGTCCTGCTGAGCTGGCCAATCACAGCGCACAGCTCATAGCCTGGCTATGAGCTGTGCGCTGTGATTGGCCAGCTCTGCAGCAAGGGACACGCCTGATACAAAGTCCCCGCCCCATACAACAGAGGGAGCTCGGACACCGGAGCCTATACCGGGCGAACGGAGCGGCGCCCAGACATACAAGTAAGTGCAGGGGGACCCCTGGGCGCCGCTCTGCCCACAGGTATAGTTCGTTTTTAGTTTTTAAATCGGTGAAAGGTCCTCTTTAAATAGCATACTGAATTTTAAATAATACCAACATATAGTGACAACACAACAGCTTCCTACACAGAGTAACCAAATAACACCGCTATACACTTGATTGGGGATGAAGCGATATGCCACCCACTGCCCATGGACAAGAGTGGTGCTGTTTCTGGAAAAAAAGGGAGACATTTTTTTCTAATCCTAGACAACAAGGATAGGATCTCTGGGGCATATCTCGGTTTGCCAACTAAGCCTAGCTAAATTATTTTTCTTTTCTAGAACATGATCTAATAGAAAGTCAAGTAAAGAAAATACAAACTTATTATTTTATTAGGTTGCCTATAATCTATTCTCATGTAAATCTCCCCGCAGGCTTTAATATTACATAAAAACGGTATGTTTAGTCAAGTGTGATGACGCTCGTGTTTTCCTGCCTTTGGTTTTGCCATTGGCAAATAGTTAAAGTTACCCGCTGTGCATTCTGGGCCATGCACAGAAAACAATCCCCAGAGGAACCCGCTATGATAGAAAAACCATCTTCTGATTATTCATCAAATCTGCCACCATTTGAGTGCAAAGCAGCATAAAAAAATAAAAATGAAAATCATAAAGTTTTAGCTGGCCCAGAACACTAACATCTGTGTACGGTAGTAAATGTGTATATTACTATGGCTATAAGCGAGAATGGCAGCAGACTGTGAATGAACTCACCTAAGGCTAGCCATGCAGTAAACTGGATGATTGCGGTAGATACAGCTTATAAAAATAGGTGACAACAGCAGAAAAATAAACATGTTCTGAACCTCGCGCTTATTACTCTGCAGTAAGTTGATTAAAACTAAAATATTCTTCAACCTCTGCACCGTACGGTGTGTCAATACGAAGTCGTGTCATCCGGCGAGCGCAGACAGCTCTCAGTACATTCTCCCATGAGCTCATACAGATTTATACAAATTCTAGAAAATGTCAATCAGAAAATAATATTTTGGATTTTTGAAATATGGGGCCACCTTCTTTGTTTAGGCCTGCAGTAACACAATGCATAGAAACATCAGCCCTGGGCTCCATTTTAACCACTTTGCGACTTGTTCAGGGGCGTAACTATCAGGGAAGCAGCTGCTTCGGGGCCCCGAGCTTACAAGGGACCCGGGAGCAGTAGCAGGGGTGTCAGCCGGCAGGGTTGCATGTACTTTTATGTAAACTTCTGGCCTCACAGGCAGCAGGCAGTGTATAGTGGAGGGTGGCACTGAAGATAATAGAAGCTCTTGTCAGCAGCAGCTTATGCTGCTACCTTAAAAAATCTCCCTGGAGCTTCCTTAAGAACTCCCCCCCTCCCCAGTTTGCTCCTCTTCATTTACTGTCATATTACGGCGGGGCAGTAGTGCTCTTTGCTCTGCTGTCAGTGTCTAGTCGGGACGAGAGTGAGTGGGAGAGGAGGAGGCCTGCGCTGCTCTCTAAGGAGGAGACACCAGCCATGTGCTCAGGAGGTTAGAAACTCCCCTGGATCCTCCACAGCCTGACAAATCCATCTAGCCTGAGTAAGGCAAGTGCATGTATGTGAAAGGTGTGTGTGTGTTATTATCTATCTATCTATCTATCTATCTATCAATCAATCTCATATCGATCATCTATCTATTTATCTATCTAATATATATATAACAGAACCTAGTTATCTCGCCAGTGGAGGCATTTGGTAGAAATTCCAATGCATAAAATTGAGAAACAGGCCTAAGACTAAATAATGAATGTATGTGTGTATTTATACCAAGGATGCATAGGTGAAATACACTACCTAGTGGATGCTATTCCTGTAGTTGTTTGAAATTGGTTATGCTATTTTATTCTGTGTATTCAAGTAAGCAAGAGTTCACATCTCCATTTCATTTTCGATTCTTCTAATCCGCAGAGGAACAGAAAAAAAGGATCCTGTAAAATAATTGATCCTGTTGCATCCGTTATGCACATTTGGCATCCGTTTGAGCCATTTCAACCTGAGATCCGTTTTTTAGACAGAAAGAAAAGTCCTTTTTGCAAGATAAATCCTGTTTTTTTTTCTGTTCTTCTGACACATCAGAAGAACGCAAAATGAAACAGAAATGTAAACTCTCCCTAATTATATTCGTTTTGAGTACTTTATTTGCATTTTTCTTGTAATTATGGTAACAGACCTTTTATTGGCATTGTATAGTGTGTATAGCTGTAATATTGTGAAAGGCAGAAGTGTACCTATAGTGGAAGCAGTGGACGTAGCTACGGTGGGGCCTGAACTTAAAGGGGGCCCACCTGAGAGGAGGACTAAATTGTAAAAGGGCCCCCACAATAGTATTATATACAGTGACATGATATGCAGTATATGTGTGGGAAATGGACGGAGTCGCAGCAGGGCCTGGTCTGAGTGAGTGATTTTGACTAGCTGCAGGACTGGGGCTTGCATGGGGGGGGGAGGCGTTGTGAAGAAGTTGCTCATGGGGGGGCATTCAATAATTTGCTGTGGGGCCCAGTCAGTTCTAGTTAGGCCACTTGACTTGTTCACTCCATTCCTACTTATCTTTCTGACTGACTCTGCAGGGTTGTGACACAGCCTCAATGAAGCACATGGAGGGGAGGAGGCTGGGGCCAAGCTCCTCCCCCAAAGAGCAGTTGGTGAGTTGTTAAGCAGGATCCTCCCACCGGGGGGGAATTGGTTCGAGATAACTTTTTATTTTCAGGACTGAAACAATTTTAGGTCATATCAATTTTGCTGACCGCAAATAGCGGACTCGCAAAGTACAGATGCAGTCCGAGTGCATGCCACATTTTTCGCAGGATCCACTGTAAAAAAGCCTATTCTTGTCTGCAAAATTGGCAGATATAGGACAGGTTCTATAATTTGCAGCCAAGGTGCATGGTTGCGGGCACTGATGACCTACATAGAGAAAGCAGATTTTTCTTCCAGGCTTTTTCCCACATAATCAGACGCATCATATAGGTGATTTTAGAGAAGTACTGAGCAGCATCGATGTCAATAAAGCACGTGGGGTGAGATATAACAATAGTGTTGACAGGGGTGACTACAGCTCATCTGTAAAACGCATTCTAGGGGCCCACTCTGTGTGTACATGCAATTATCCAATTACCACCATTACTACATTTTGGTCACTGTTTTTGCACCTGCCTACTATAAATTATTTGAAGAAAGTGGTGGATGGGATCAATCTAGGTCAGTATCCAGAGATGGCATTTATGGTATATCCTGTAAATGGTAAGATTACTCGAATTCTGTAGGCTGATAGAGAAGGAATAACTTGGATTTAATTTTCAATTGTACAGTATTGTTAAAAAAAATAAAAAGTTCTACAAAAAAGTTTTTTTATGAATACAGAGTTTAAAGAATATATTGCTTTCTTATAGAAGTTACTGTTTAAGAAAGTTTCTTGTGGAAATTAATTCTGTGGAGAAACTACAACTCCCAGGAGGTAGAGCCTGGAGAGGGAGGACAGTGGCTAACCTTTGTACCTAATTTGCTATAAGAAGATAGACTGGCTGAAAAGTTGTCCATCTTTAGTGGCCCATTTCTGCCTCAGGGACCCACTTAGGGATACTACTGTACTGTGGGTAATTTCGAGTCTGTATAACATATGCACATAAATAAATGGGACACTGCAGTCCTTTAACAAATCAGACCATGGTGTAGCTGGCACAAACTTTCAGCAGCATAAAATCCTCAAGAAAGCTCCTAAGTTTAAAGTGCAGAAATGTCTCACCGCTCAAAAAGCCTTTAAAAAGTCACAGCAGTGGAAACGATGGAACTATCCCACCTGCAGATCCAAGATGAAACGTCTCACTCTTCGTTCACATCTCACAAAACTGGTGTTACTATACAATCCTTGGGTTTGCTTTTCAGCAGATGAACATTGCTAAAATTCCCCAACTACACCGGCAAATCAGATTGCACATAGCGCAACTCCGCAGAATAAATCTGTTTACAGAGGATTTTATTATACTGACATAAAATCAGTAAAAAAAAGTGCTCATACATCCAAACATTAAAACAGACGCGGCAGGCCTCACAATAGCCCCAATTAGGGGTTCGTCTTTTCCCCATCTACAGGGGCATGTACAAGCTATCACAAGTGTATCACAATTAAATTCCATACATTCCATTACTCACATACATCAGAATGTCGCAATGATAATATACATATCCATATCTCTCAAAATACAATTTATACTTCTCCCTATATACACCAAATAAAGAAACCATCTCATGTCTCCTTATTCACAAAGCCAACAAGGTTTTTTGTTCCGCCATGTCATGACTTATTATAACACCAATTTACACGGTTGACGCCATTTTATATATAAGATCAGTGGATGTGGATGCATTTATAACCTCTGTAATACAACGCGTTTCGGAGTGCAGAGATTCCTTTCCCAAGTTAATGAGGAGGTTCTGTCTCTCTGATGCTTCGAAACATGGCTAGATTGTACAAATATCTCACTGTTTTGGGTTGGTGACAGGTCTTAACTAATTTTATGTATATCAATATTTGTGGCCTGATTTATCCTGTGGAGTTACACTATGTGCAATCCGATTTGCCTGTACAGTTTGTGAACTTCAGTTCATTTGCTGAAAAGTTACAGAGGATTGCAAAATTACACCAGTGTTGTGACACCGCAAGTGATCTGAACCAAGCCATATCTACTCAGAGTGAGACCTTTCATCTTGGTTCTGCAGGTAGGGAGGTAGGGAGGGGGGTGTTTAAAAGTTTGTACCACTATAACTTTTTAGAGACGTTTTCAAGTTAGACATTTTTTCTTAACAGACATTTACTATTAGATGCTGAATCTGCTGAGTCATTTCTGGGTGTGTCTGTCTCTGCTTCTATCTGCACTTCCTCCTTCATAGACTTCAATGGGATGATGTAATCTGCTCCTTTAGTGAGCAGGCAGCCTGTCTTGGTTTTAACAAGACTGATTTATGACAAATTTCAGAGAGGACGTTAAGGAAAGGTTGAGAGGAAGAAAACAGCTGAGGAACAAGGCAAGTTTGTTTAATTCAATATATTACAAAGTTTCTTATAATCGCACTCGACTAATCGATATTAGTTAGCAAGAAAAAGATAACTAGGACCAGAGTTCTTTATTGTGAAGACCCTTGAAAGAGCTCCTCATATCTCAGATTCAGGATTCAATGTGGAAAACGGGTAACTGGATGTATCTGAAGTCAGAAACATTTTTTAGATTTTGAGTAAAGTTTAACGTCGCTAAAGCCCGACATAAGGAAAACCACAGGTTCCCTGCACAAAGCCAAGCGTGTTTTAGCAGCTGCTAAATGACATTAGCGCTGTTTTGTATTCAGTACTGAAAACACAGGTGTCTCCGCACTGCTATGTTCTTAGCTGAATTATTTATAATAACTAGGTAGGCTCATTTAGCTGAAAGTAGTTTTTAGCTTTCGAAGTAATAGTGAAAAGAAACAAACATGCATTTTTATTTTCATCACGGAAAGAACACATCTCCTTCCACCCACGGTAATGCTGCAACAAATCACTGTAATTTTGCAGCGATAGGTCCAGCCTCGTAAACGTCTGTCATTTGCAAAATGAAAAGGATATTTTCATTTTCCCATCTACTAGTTCTGTTGGAAGTACACAAATCCCTGGTTACTCAGCCGGCAGTGTATAGTAATCCATTATAAAACCTACGGCCAGCCAGAAGAGGACATCTGTCCAACTCAACCATAGCTATGAAATTCTAATGCTGAACAACTTCTTTTTGGGACTATTAGAAGCCTGAGTGACTCTCTGATACTACATCTTACACTAGTAGACAGCTATCTGTTATAGCATGACTGATAGTCTCAACCCATACTGCATGTTGCATATTTAGGCTAGTGATTTTTATTTACCTTTTATTATTCAGTGTGTGATTTGCTTGTGTTATCGTATATTTAATCACACTTAGTAAATATATTTATTCACTTAGCCTACGTAAGCTTATTCATTCTCAAACCTTTTGAAATTCTCGTTATGTTACACTTTGCCTTGTCAAGGAAGATAGGCTCACACAATTTGATCAAAATGTTCAATGTTTACGTAGTGCTCAAAGTGCAATTCTATATAGGGCGTGACTGTGACTGTACTTCTACACCACCCATAGTTACCCCGCAGGTCTAACCCCCATCTATTTTCTCCAATATCACCGTGATGCCTCTAAAGGACTGCCATCGACTAACCTCCTGAATCTACTACTCTCAAAATAATTTCAATGTAATGCCACTCTGCCGCCATAACCACTTTCTTCCTCCTGTTATCACAGACAATGCTTCTCTACTCTAACCAACAAGAAAGGCCACACGAAGGCCCTCACTTTTGATAACCTTACCATAACATTTAAACTCTTTACTCCAGCCACAAATTAATAAAATAAAGCTTTTTCTACTCCTGTTCAAGGGTATGTCCAGTTAAAAAAACAACAACTCATTTCCATATACCTTATCAGTAAATGCTGAGCTAAAGGATGCCGACTTCTGTTCAGGAGCCTCATCTTTTGACCAGATGGGAGAGTGTCTACAGAGAGCGTCTATCCCCCTCTGGAAGACCTGTCCTGTATTACATGGCACCTAGGATTCCAATGCACACTGTGTAATGCTTAATTCCTTCTGTGGCGGTGCTGCAGGTACACTGAACACTTACTGCCTGTTGTCCACACAGATTACAGCTGATCACTGATGGTACCAACAGTGAAATACTTTATGATCTTCTTATTCTCAAGGAACCCATCTAACAAGTAGGGACTGTCCAAAGCAAGGAAATCACTTTAACTACTGAGTATTCAGCAACATCTTCATTTATGTATGCTCCCTTAACTTGAAAGCAGCCATCACTATATGGTCAGTCCTGGAGTCTCATGTTCACTTTACTACAACGTTACATACAGTAACAGGCCAATCAATAGCCCCGGTACACAAGACACACCATACTGTTGGAAAGGGGCAACCAAGACAAATCTATTATAATGATGACATTAACCGAGACAAACCCACTATAATGATGATTTTGAAGGGGTTTTCTGGAAAGTACATACTGATGACCAATCCTCAGGATAGATCATCAATATCTGATTGGTGGGGGAATGACTCCTCCAATACTCCATTGATTCGTTATTTGTACACCAGGCACAGCGATGTACATATTATACTGGCTACGCTTGGTATTCCAGGCCTAACCCCACATACACAACCTGCAATATTTCCATGCAATGCTCAATCCTCCCATCTGTTTGGTTTCTCTCCGTTTAGCTGAAGGCCTCATCTTATTCCTAATGAACAGTAACCCGATTAAGGCCCATTCTCTTTAAAAAACCCTTCTATATGCAGGATTTCCCTGCACAAGACACTAAACATTGCATTAATCAGGTAGTAGATGGAACGTGATCTTTTAACGTCCAGCTACGTGAAGTTAAATCTTTTGTTCTTCTGCTCAGTTCATCTGTCAGTCAGGCAGAAAGATCTGGTCAATCTATCCAAAGAGACAAGTGTGATCAGGAGAGTTTCAGACTGTGCCGTACTGAAAGTGCATCTCTTGTTAGAAGTAAATGATCTAGGCTAATTTGGGTCTGCATAGAGCAAACAAAAAACCTTCATCTTTCATGACAAGTGGAGATGTTGCAGATCCCACAGAAATAAGAGATGGCACTGCCACAGTGTCGCGGAAGTCTGGCATTTGAAATTGGGCAATTAATAAGCGACCATCTGATCTATCACTCAAGATACATTGCTAAATGACGTGGAGACAATACATCAACGTATACAGGGGTGCAACGCTCTTCTACTTTGGATCTGAGAAAGGAAATGGGAACGTGACATTGCGCCAATACGAATTCTTACGCTCAGTTCATTTGCTCGAGCTGGGTAAAAAAGATAAAGAGCAATTTCTGCACATAATGAAGGACGAATATTAACAGAGTTGTTTAAGATGATGATGAGAACATGGCTCCTTTCTGGCAGAAACAGTGGCAATCTTCTCCATGGGCTATGGAAGGGATAAATGAATGGGAATAAACTGCGATACCAGTTACTGCCTGTGGACAAGAGTGGTGCACAGTTTCGGGAAGGTCGCCGCAATGCTTTAATTAATATTACACAACATAAAAAGCTGAGGAAAAATCCACCGAATTCCAGTACACGAGGATCTGTCGTGGAATTCACCCCATGCACAGGATCACAAAGGGTAAAAGCCACAGTGAAAACAGCAGTACATGCCGAAGATTTCAAATCTAGCCTGTGTGACATGGATTTTTTACGTAGCATGTGGAGGAGTTTAAATCTCATCCACTTTGCTGCTACAGTAACACGCAGTGGGTTTTCTTTGAACAATCTCATGGCCGACAATATGCAAAGCGTAAAGTATATAGGTATATGTAGATACAGTATAGTAGTAAAGTAGTTCTGGTAGTTTGTATACTGTGTGTATAGATATAGATATATATTTGTGTATGTATATATGGTACATACAGTATATGAATATAAGTGGATATATATATACATACTACTACAGACCGACAGACCTCCCAAGTGCCCATATTTTGGAGGGTCAGTCCCTCTTTTTGACCCAAGTCCCTCTGTCTCTCTTTATGATCTGAGGTATAGATTTGCATTGTTACATTCACAATATTGACCCAGAAAGTGTTTGTCTGGTTCCTCTCTGTATATTAGAGTCTGTCTTCTTTATTATTTCATTATTTAATGCAATTGGGATTTTAGAAATTTCTAAGGCCCCTTTCACATCTGCGTTTTTCCTTTCCGTCCTAGAGTTCCGTCCTCGGGGCTCTAGGACGGAAAGATACTGATCAGGATTATCCTAATGCATTCTGAATGGAGAGAAATCCGTTCAGGATGCATCAGGATGTCTTCTGTTCAGTATGTGAACGTTTTGTGGACGTTGACAAAACCGCAGCATGCTGCGGATTTGTCTCAGTCTAAAAATCCGGAAGACATGCTGTAACGCCGGATCCGGAATAAATGCCCATTGAAAAGCATTAATCCGGATCCGGCTTTAGGCTAAACGTCGTTTCGGCGCATTGCCGGATCCGACGTTTAGCTTTTGTGAATGGTTATCATGGCAGCCAGGACGCTAAAGTCCCGGCTACCATGGTAAAGTGTAGTGGGGAGGCAGGGGAGAAGTATACTTACCGTCCGTGCGGCTCCCGAGTCCCGGGGCACTCCACAATGACGTCAGAGTGCCCCATGAGCATGGATCGCATGGATCACGTGATCCATGCGCGTGTGACCTCATTGTGGAGCGCCCCGGGAGCCACGCGGACTGTAAGTATCTGCTCCCCACTACTTATTATGGCAACGAGGACTTTAGTAGCGTCCTGGCTGCCATAGTAACACTGAAAGCATTTTGAAGACTGATCAGTCTTCAAATGCTTTCAGTTGTCTTGCTTTGTGACAGATCCGGCGGGCATTTCCGGCGACGGAAGTGCACGCCGGATCCTCACAACTCTGGTGTGAAAGAGGCCTAAATTCTGATTTTTTCCCCGCTATTTTGTAAGAGAAAACTAGCGAAGTGTATAGATATGCAGGAAAAATGTATCTTTTGCACAATACGTGTCCCTCTTTGACCGTCCCAAAAGTACAGTAGTATGCTGCTACTACCACTATTTCCCATCACGTATGAAATGTATACACAATGGACAGGAGATAACTGTTAGATTATACAGCCTTCCTGGTCATCTTTTACAGCAGGAAGGAGCAGAGGATCCCCTGCAGGGCTTCCATTACTTCCATTAACCCTCTCCTGCCCTAGAGGTTTCTAAAGTAAACCCTCGCGTTCCCTCTCAACCCTTTTGTCTCCGTAGTCACAGGAAAAGCTAGATTTATAGGAGGGGAACGGACGGTTTGTGTGTGTGGATTCGATCAATTGGGTGGGTAAATATATTTTGGGTGTAGAGTATATTGTGTAAAATAAGTGTAATTGTGTTTATATTAAATATAGTGATTTTTAAATATATATATACAGTATATTTACCTATATTATATTGTGTACTTTTAAACTATACATTTTTTTTTTTTTTTATTATCCTCTGGATAGGTCATCAGCATATGACTGGTGCAGGTCCAACACCCGGGACCCCCACTGATCATCTTTGAGTGTTACATCCTTCTCGCTGCTTTTCCTAGGCCAGTGACATCACGTTCATCGTTCACGTGGCCTGTACCAAGCACAGCCGCTATACAATGTACGACGCTATACTTGGTGAGCTGTGAGAAGGCTGATCGGCAGGGGGCCTGGGTGTGGGACCCCCATCAATCAGATACTGATGATAACTGTGTACACTGTATAGTGTTAGGAAACCGGAAATCTGCTTATACCAGGGAAAGGCAGGGAAGACTAGGCAAACAAGTTTCCCTCTTAGCGACCTTGCACTACAGGAGGTGGTTATTAATATTATTAATGATCGTCAGCCCTGTAACAAAGTGTACATGCCCTGGGTGGACGTAGTCTTAGACATCGTGAAAGCTTTTAATGCTTGTGGCTGTTTTTCCGCTGACGTGTTTTCAGTAGCTTGATGCAAGAACTTACAGTAGGGAAATCTTACAGTCAGAGGTGCAACTTCAAACTCCTTTGGGGTCCAATATAAAATCTGCAAGAGGGTCTCCCACCTACGGCAGGGGACCATTTTGTGACTGCTACCCCTTCCCACCTTAGAGCTACAGATTGCCCTGCTTGGAACCAAAATCCAAAAGTGGGTTCATATCCTAATGTGTATCAAATGCAAGTTCATGCCTATACTCGCTCTACGCTTAGAGGCCATTCTACAAGTTGCGGTAATGCCCATGATTCGATCACACGTTCTTACATCTCATGATCCCTCGATATTGCAATGGAAATGTAATGGTACCAAAGTCTAGATGGCTGGTTTCATTGGCAGAACATCAAGCGATTGCATTGACACACAGCTAACTGTTACAACTTTTAGCACACATGAAGATGTGCGATCAACGTGGTCGTGTGGTCAAGAATGAACATGCTGAAAAAATTGCAAGCGACAATCAAAATGACTCCAGTCGTACAATGATCAAAGCTCCTAAAGGCATTCTTAGCTTAGATCGAAACCATCCAACTGTGCACCAAAATCTGCACACAGTAGGACCAGAGAAGCTGCATTAAGATTCATTCTGCACAACATGGTCTAAACCGGAGCGTCGTTAATTTGTCAACAGACTGATGAAACTATCTCCCCATACCAAGACTGTTTATGCTCAGCTCAACGTTGTCTTAGGAGTGAAAAATTATTTCGCTCTGAGTAAATGGAAGCCGTGATGAATAGGAATTGCCCAATAACTTCGTAATTTCCTAGCTTTTTCTGTTTAAAGAAGATAGGATTCATAGATTCACACACAGGAAACAATGAAAACTGAATAATGATGTTCTTCAGGAGCGTTCCTGGGTTTCGCTGATGGCCGTGCCTGCCATATGCAGTGCATTCATAAATAACTAAATGTTGGCCAACGTGTGCTGGACCAAAAAGGAGGTTTGGGAGACGCACCAATGAAAGGATATCTAAAAATGTAGCAGATTTTCTAATGGGAGAGTATAGGGAGATATGCATATAAAATGCCCACAATGGCTGATCTGTGTGGTTCACACACCTTAATCCATCCACTTTTGGGTGAATGGGGGTCTTGTGACTCCTGTTCCCCTATTCACAGTGGCTGCATTCCTCTCCGAATTCAGTGGAGATCTGGGAGTGCACCTACTGTATCAGTCTGGTTTATACAAGTCAAACTTATTCCAATAATTGTAGACTGAAGCCTCTCAAAGTGAAAAAAAGATCGTGTTATGTCAAACAGCTTAAAAAGTACCACAAAATTCAGCAATAGGACTGCATGCAACTTTCAAATGATGTCGCAAATTAAAAAATTAAAAACAATGGCAGGTCACCAGAACAGACAAAAAGCCCGAGGCACAACCTGAAGCTCCTGGGCCCTGCTGAAGAAGCCACCAGGTCCCCTCCATCTATAACGTGGAATGATTTCATCTATACTTTCTTGCAATACCAGACAAGAATGCAATACATACACTTTTGCTGTCAGGGATGAAATGTTGAACCATGTGCTGAATACTAGGGACAAAATACTAAGGCCTATGCCTATGCGCACAAACATATTTTCATTCCGTGTCTGTACGAACATACGGAAACGGAATGCACACGAGTACCTTCCGTTTTTTTGTGGACCCATTGAAGTGAATGGTTCCGTATACGGTCTTCAAAAAGGATGGCAAAAAAATAGAACATGTCCTATTATTGTCCGCATTACGGACAAGGATAGGACGGTTCTCTTAGGGCCCAGCTGTTCCGTTCCGCAAAATACGGAATGCACATGGATATCATCCGTATTTTTGCAGATCCGTTTTTTGCGGACTTCAAAATACATACGGTTGTGTGCATGAGGCCTGAAGGACCTTCTGCCCACCAGGAACAAAATGTTGACAAACCTTCTGGCCATCAGGGACAAGATACCGAAAAACCTTCTGGACACCAGGGACAAATTCTGAAAAACCTTTTAGCCACTAGGGACAAGATCCTGAAAAACCTTCTGGACACCAGTGGCAAAATGCTAAAAAACCTTCTGGACACCGGAGACAAAATTCTTAAAAACCTTCTGGCCATCAGGGACAAGATCCTGAAAAACCTTCTGTCCACCAGTGACAAAATGCTGAAAAACCTACTGGCCACCAGGTACAAGTGCTGAAAAACCTTCTGGACATCAGGGAGAAAATGCTAAAAAATGTTATGGTCACCAGGGATACATGCCGATTGACCTGCTGCAAAACAGAGACCAAATGCAGAGGAAAAGAAGAGGAATGACCTGTTGGCCTAGGAGCCAGATGCTGAATGGGCTCCTGTCTACCAGGCACATGATGCTGAATGACATACTGGCTACCAAACAATGAATTACCTCTTGACCACCAGGGACCACATATGGAAATGTGATACTGCTGTTGTAGCTTAAAACTACCGTAAGTATATGGCAGGAGAGAGGGTTGGGGCTGTAGTGTACTGTGGGGCTGTAACTCTAATACTATTGGGAGCCATATCTGCATTGGTAGTAATGCGGGGTACTACTGCGTTGGCACTAATAAGCAGTGGAGCTGTGTAACGCTACTCCTTTCAGAGAAAGATCTTTCAGAGAAAGATTCATTTCCATTCCTGCTGCTCTGAGTTATCAAAATTCTAGTTATTTCACCAGTTTTCAATGTGAACAAATTGCAATAGGAACCAACCACTGCTATGGAGCCTGTAAAACTATTAGTTATATTTCTGCTCATTCAACATTTTCATTATACCCATGTCCATCTCCGCGCCTGCATCCCGCTCCCCTAACGTCTTCTGGAAGCAAGCTAATATCATGGTTTGATGATACAATGGCACTGTATCATTATGACACTAAATATAGGAACACAATTGAATTTTGCTCTGTTGAGTACAACGCATGAATGAATCGCATATGGATTGACTGCAATAAAGAGATGTCCACAAACTCAATACCCACGGGACGTGAAGAGACACACCAATAGTTTACAGTGAGGTTCATTTCCTTCCCTTGTTCTAATTAAATGTACCTTGCATGTAGCCGATATCTCTTTTACGTTATACAAGAAAGATCTAATTACACAAGATGCCGGCCCCATCACACCTTCCATAACCTCGTACTGTGCAGCAATCACTGACTGGACAGACAACTGGGGTAATTTCTCAAAACTGACCCAAAAATGTTTAATCAGAAGTCATTTTCAAAAGGCAATCACATTATGGCCAAAATCTCATTAAAGAGGTTTTCTGAGATTTTGATACTGATGACCTATCGACAGGATAGCTCATCAGTATTTGATTGGTGGGGTCCGACACTTGGGACTTCAGCCGATCAGCTGTTTGACAAGGCACCGGCGCTCCTGTGAGCGCCGCTGCCTTCTCACAGCTCACCAGGCACAGCACATTGTTTAGCGCTCAGCCCCATTCACCACAATGGGGCTGAGCACCTCATATATCAAGCATAGCCGCTATACAATGTTGGTAAGCACGGAGAAGGGCACTGTGCCCCCAGGTGCGCCGGTGCCTTCTCAAACAGCTGATCGGCGGGTGTAGGATGCCCACGATCAGATACTGATGACCTATCCAAAGGATAGGTCATCAGTATCAAAATCTCGAAAAGGGGTACCTACTAGTGACATGCCATTGGTTAACCTCTAGTTAACATGCCATTGGTTAAGCAGAGACTGTGGTTCAGGCTTCATGCACACGACCGCATCTGTTTTGTGGTCTGCAAATAGCAGATCTGCAAAATACGGATCCTGGCTGCGTGCATGTCGATATTATTTTTCACTCCTGTAGAGATGTCCTATCCTTTTCTGCAAAATGGACGGAAACAGGACATGTTCTATATTTTTTGCAGGGCCACAGAATAGACATACGGATGCGGACAGCACACGGTGTGCTCTGCGCATCCTTTGCGGTCCTATTGAAATGAGAGGGTCTGCATCGGATCAGATGTGGACCTTACACAAGTTGTGCCCATGAGGCCTCAAATGGAGGGTGATGTTTTTTAAGCAGTCGTTTTCTGGTGAGCAGCTCCAGCAGGTCCTCAGCACTGGAGTCCACTCAATGATATGCCTCATATTCATTAATTGCTGCTCTCCCTGTCCTCCTTTGGATGATTGACGGCTTTCCTTCTAAACTGAGTAGGAAGGAGGTGAGGAGAGCCAAGTGCTCATGAATATGAGGACTCCAGAGTGTGTGCACTTTACTGAGCGGCAGCTCGGACTGTGACGGAGATGCTCACATGTGATTTTGAGAAAATGGGTGCACCAAAAAGGTAACTGACCCCACATTCGAATCAAAGACTTTGTCAGTATTGTATGTTACTGTAGGATAAGGCATCAAATTCTCTTTCATATAAAATGGCTTTTCTTGTGTGAAATTTGAACCCCCTTTTTATATGTCCATATAGGTGTTACACAGATGGAGACTCATATGAATCAGAGCTAACAAACCTAAGCGGCCATCTGCAGGAGGGCTCAGAATGAAGGGGTGGCCTGCAACGAGCAGACGCAGAAAAATTAAAACGTTGCCATATTCCTATTCTGATCAGAAGATTTCCAAACCAAAGCAGAGTGCTCGAACGTTCTTCTGTGTCCTCCAATGCTATAAAACGGCAGCGTGCACAGCTTCATATATGAACCATAGCAACTGCTCCGGGAAAGGCTGATAAAGTGCATTTTTGGTATCATGACGCGCCTATGAATTTACGGTTGCATAATCTTCAATTCATAACGTAAAGCTTCATTTTATACAAAGTGTACATTTTTTTTTAAGGAAATGCCAGTATTTTGACCCATATTTTTCATGCACCAGTTAACTAGAAAATTACAGAACCTGAAGTGTCCTGATAAAATGTATCAAGGGGATTAGAACAACACAGACGCCCCCCCCACCACCACCACTGCTGGAAGACTTGTACGGCTAGTGAATGTAAAATGAGGTGGAGTTATTATATTTTTTTTATTCTTTTTGTGCCATTGAAAAATGAGGACCTCTGAATTTTGAATTGTGTGAACTAATCATTAGAAAACTGAAGATTGCCCGAGCTAGGGCTGCAGAATTTGTGGCTTCCTACATGCAGCACATTTTTAATTTTGCACAAGCTGGACCGCTTCCCGGCAGCACATTGATTTGTGGACCACTTCTTAAAACACCCGCAGTGTAATTAAATATTAAGCCCTGCTTTGATTTATGCTCTAAGAGGATTACTTGACAAACTAGGAGTAGCTTTCACACATCATCTGGTAAAATGAACTTTTCAATATCATTAAGCCCATCTTATGTGAGCTATGATTAATACTCGTATGTGCATTCTCTGTCCTCGTACCTTGGTTGCTTGGCTTCCAGCTCAGCCATGAGCTACTTGTGAACATTGCATGAAGCTTTACGTGAATTCCACATTCTTCAGGTTTGGATGGTAAATATAGTTAATTAGTATTCAGAAAGTATCTTCAGCCAGGCAATCTATGATAGGATTTTTCTTCTCTCCCTAAGGTGGCGGTAATATGGACCCATGGGAATCACCCAGATTCCTACAGCATTATTCATCTTGGATAACTACAGAAAACCACAAGGATCCAAGTCTGGTTCAGTAGATTCAGGGTGTGTGTGGGGTAATTGGTGTGTTGTGGCCATATTATGCTCATATGAAGTTGGCCTAATACTTGGGAGTGACAGACAAGCTCTTGGCATGGCCCCCAGTTGTCAAAATGTGATTACAGCTAAGAGCTACATGTGGACATTGCATCAAAACTCATGGAAACTTCACATTCTTGAGGTTTGGATAGTAAATATAGTTAAGTAGCATTTAGGCAGTTTCTTCAGCCAGGCAATATATGGCAAGATGATCTCCTCTACTTAAGGTGGTTACACATGGAGGAGGTTTGCCACCGTCCAGAATTTTCTGGACAGTCCGTAAAAATAGGTGCCTTTTTTTCCTATGTCCGTGACAAAAATAGCAGTGTCCCTGATTTTTGGGAGGCTGGTAGCACTTGACTTTTGGTGGTAATTATCATAATTTTATAGCTCACAATAAATGCTGGTTCTTATCAGTATATTGGGCTGTAGACATGTATTACTTATAATATTTATCATCCATTATGGTTTTCCCAATGTGTCTGTAAAAAATGTTGTCTGTTCATGATTTTGGGATAAGGTGTCCAGAAAAAAAGAAAAATTCTGGTTGGCAACCCTGACATGGAGGTAATACAGCTTCATGGGTTTTACTCAGGTTCCTGTAGTACTATTCAACTTGGATAACTAGGGAACACCATGATAACCTAAGTTGGGTCAGTATATCTGGGTGGTGGTGGGTAATTAGGGTTTTGAAGCCATACTATGCCTGAGAAACTAAATGGCTTGAAAGTGGCTAGTGAGCTCTTGGATGCAGATTATCAAACATGGCCTTTTATTTACATAAGTTAACCAAAGGTTTGAGCTACATGTGAACGTTGCATGAAAATGTATGCAGATTTCACATTTCTGAGGTTAGGTTGGTAAATGTTGTTATTAATATTTGGAATTTAGACAGCTTCAGCTATGTAATCTGTGATGGAATTATCTTATCGCCAGAAGATGATTACAAACCACTGTAATATGTCCCCATAGAAGTCATCCAGATGCCAGCAGCACTGATTATCCAAACCTACTGTAGATTGCTGAAGAACCTTATCATCTGGGCCAGTAGATCCAAGAGGAGGGGGGGGGGGGGTAGTCAAGCTATATCACGCTTGTGTGAAATCGTCCTCACACAGCATTACTTGGCACATGGCACTGAGTCCATAAAACTTGATTGGCCTGATTATCAGTTAGAACATTGTTAATGTCCTCTCTGAACTACTTATTAGGTCTATTAAGGCCTATTAAGTCTAATACAACAAAGAAGTCCATTAACACACAGTGGAAGTCTGTTTTCTGGCCACTAGATTGCATGATGTTGGTCATGTCAAGTTTACTACTACTGGTTATTTTCATAAAAACAATATGCCTGGTTAGAGATATAGAGCACATCTAAACCTTTGTCAATGTAGACTTACTTAATATGATATACGAAGATAGGGAGCACAGCTCATCTGACCGACAATATACAGCCTTGAAGCGTGGAATATACCCAGTAGCAAACTTGCTGGAATCAGCTTCTTCTATTACACATAAAGGGGCTTTCACACCATAGTAATTTATGGTATAGCCACAGGATATGCCATAAATGACTGACTGATGGAGGCCCCACCTATCTCCAGAACAAGTAGGCTCCACTGTTTCCAGAAATGAATAGAGAATGCCACAGACATGCAGTGACGTGGAATGGGGTCGGGGAACCCCTCTTCTGGGGACAGATTTGTTTACCAGAGGTGGGATCCAAATCACTTACATTTACATGGCATACCATATGAAAATGTCATCAATGTCTAAGATGGAAATACCTCTTTAGTACGTGCCCAAATTGCGCAGGTATAAAGTCCTTTGAGAGACAACCAGGTACACAGTAAAGAAGGCACAGATCAATACAAGAAGAGAGAAATGCAGTGCTCCAGATGCAGACATTCTTCTGTAGTTAAAATATGCAATAATAAAACATTTTTCATGTAGGTTACATTCCTAGATAAATCCTTTAAAGGGGCTACCGCTTTCCAACATCTATGTCTGGCCACAGCTTTCCCTGATGATAGCTGATAGCCGAAGTCACGTCAATCCAAAAAGTCTTGATGGGATGGGCCCTTTAAGTAAAGTCCCACCCACAGTGAGCTGCTCAGCAGGAGTAACATGGCAGTACCCTTCAAAAGTATCCTAAAGCAACCACAATTTTTGCATGTGTACATCGAAGAAAACACAATGCAGGTCCCTGAATTTGAAAGGTATAAATGACCACTACAAAAACTTAAAATTCCTATTTATTAGATTACCATAAACCTTTTTGCCTCCACAATGATGGAAGGCCCCTGCTCCACCTCTACAGCACAGGTCAGACTGTGGTTAATTGTATATTTGCTGCATGAGGATCGTTCTGTTCTCTCGGTTTATGTCTCAATGGATAAATAAGAAATTGTCTTATTGATGGGAAAGGAACAATAGACGAAGACGTAGGATCTTTTTGTCTAATGGGACGGAATGTAAAATATTTCTTCTCAGAAGCCTCCGACTGAGTTTTGAAAGTAACAAAAGCAGAAAACCATCAAGCAATAAAGCAAAAGCGTCAAAGCCGGAAAAATATTTACTTATATCAATCCTTATTTCTCTGTGGAAAAACTCTCCGACGCTAAAGTTTCACATAAATGGTTTTCTTGCTGCTGTGAAATCTTCACGGAATGAGAACAAAAGAAAACATACTGAAAATGTCCCTCATAATGAATGACAGATCTACCTTATATCCACAGTTGTACTAAAAAAATGAAGCTTTAATTACTGAGAATAGTCTCCAGTCATTAAGAGCAATCTAACATGGACTTGAATAATAATAGTTATTTTATGTTCCAATGCAGAGAAAAAAAGGCTGCTAACCATATGTGTATTATTTCATTTTTTTATACAATGAGGAGCTGCGAAAAAGAACTTTCCAATATTCATAGACTAAGTATAGCATACATTAGAAGACATAGAGGCTTGATGCCTAGCACTAAGCAGCTTCTAATGTTAAGGTCATGGGTCCAAATTCCTGGACAGGGCCAAGATCCACGGGAATACACAGCGACATCCTTATAAGATTAGGGAATGCTGCTCCGGTAAGGCTATGTTCACGCCTCTTTCGCAGATTCTGTAATATTTCACTGAAGAATTCGGTCCATGGACCATTGATTTTTCTGGCAATATGACAGACAGCCCAGAAGAACCGGAAGGAATTCATTCTAAGTTGTTGGGAGCCATTGGTGTCCTTTGTCTGATGAATCAAGCATTGTGTTGTGGGTTCAGTTATAGAAGCAAACCATGATACAGAAGGACAACCCAACACTGCTTTGCATAGCATCTCTGCGGTATCCACCACTGTTTGGATAGATGTGTTGCAGGGATATGCAGATTCCATCCTCATAGGATGCTAAAGGCTTTTCCAATGCTCCCCGTTCCTCTGTGCCCAACCCCAGACGGAAGGAAACACAGGGCAAAACTTGTTTATGATCTACACAGCACCGTGAATTACAGTCTCTTGGTTATTTCTGTAACTCTCTAAAGACTATAAAGAAGAGTGTTGCATGTCCGACTTTCCCATACTTCTCCTCCTCTTTGCAGTTGGATTCCTATATGCAACTGTTATACCTACACTCAGTAGATTTTGTAGACCAAGCTCCAAGACAGAAAGACAAGTCTTCTGCTCTACATGCAAAACATCTAGTGCAGGAACCCATCTGATAAAGGGCACATTATATCAGATAGGCTCTCAAAACGTGATCAAAATGTGCACTAAGAACCTCAGGCATAGTCACTACTAAAAGTACAGAGTTGTGCCAGGTCAATAATGAAGGGGATGTAGCGGTAGATACAGTGCCATGGACTCTTCCACGGGCTGATGAGCAGAGATGTCAGATAAGGTCAGGTTCCACCTCTGGGACCCAATCCTATCTTCAGAACAGGCCCCCAAATGAAGGAATAGCATGCGATTCCAACCTCCAGTCACCACTATGGGAGTTCCGAAAATAAACAAGCGCTCGCTCAGCTATTTTTGGAGGTGAATGGAGAGGTGACCACGCTTGTGTGGCTTTCTCTCCTATGGGACTTCCAAAAATAGCCGAGTGCACTCACTTGGGATGAATAGACAGCAAGCCAAGCAAGCACAGTGTTCTTCTCTTAACTTGTGAGAGCCTTGATCTGAAGGTAAAAGTGGTCCCAGAGGTGGGACCTACACCTATCACATTGATGGCATATCCTAGCAATATACCATCAATGACCCCTTTAATGTAATTTAAGAAGGGTTAGGGGGGAAACACGTACATTTACAGACCAGGTCCACCATGAAAAGAAAAATTGCTGGTTAAGTGGGTCTCTTTTTTTCGGCTCATATAAGAAGGTCCCTAGCAGAAGACTTGCCTCGATACAGCATAATGAAAGGGACAGTCTCTTTATATACATTATAATATATTGCAATATTCAAAATGTGCATATCGAGTATTCTAGCACCTGAAGGATGCTGCTGCAACCTAAAATAAAGAATCATTAAAAAATCATGGTACCTTCTTCTCGGGCCACGAAGCCTTCAAAATGGCTTGTGTTCTGAAAAATACGAGCAGCCGGCTGTCCTCATCACTTAGATTAAACGCCTGTTCCATAATCTGTAGTACATCGATTCTGGGTTTCACCGGTAGCGAATCATCACCACAAAATGGCCGTAACCACTCCAATAGGTCATCAGATGAGACAAGATTCTCCCTACAGAATGAAAAAGACAATTGAAAATTTACATTAAAGAAATACTGGGGCAAATTTACTAATTCAATTTTTTTTTTTTTTTTACAAAAACTTTCTAAAACTGTGCTTCATATATCACAGGTGCTGAGGCTGGATGATAGAACTGGTGCACCACCTATTAGTTGGCTAACTTGTCGACACCAATTTTTCTGCTGCATATTAAGTCAAGCCATTTCCAGTAGGTCATGCTGCTTTCCTGCTAAGCCATGTCCCCTTGTGGGATGAGTCAAAAGGGTGTCTAAAACACCTAATTGTGGTGCAATAAGTGTGGTTTTTGGTTCAAATTACAGAAGAATTTTGGCACATTTTCATTAGCAAATCTCCCTACAGTACAGCATTGTGCAGGTACTATACACCTCCATCTTTATGGTTATTGAATTGCAAGATTAGGTGTAAAGCAAACCCACTTCATAAAACTTCATCTGAATTAAACATTTGTAAACTACATTCAACACCATGACCACCACTGGTCTAAGGACTTCAGGTCATTTGTACTGTTATTCTGCATCAGCTTTAAAAGGCTGGTTTACATGGCCTGATGGAGCAGACGATTGTCGGGAAGAAAGTGTTCCTTCTCCACAAATGCCTGCTCATCAGTGGAGAAGAAAGCTGTATTTACATGCAATGATCTCCTCCACAATATGGTGAGGAGGGATCGCTAGAGCCAATGCTCGTCCTCATACAGAGTCATTGTTTCTGGGCAGCAGAGCGCTGTTTACACAGAATGATCTGGTGTCCGTATGAACGATTGTTTTCCTCGATGAACAAGCGGAAAGTCCTATTTGTGGACAACTGTTCATTGGCCATTAAAAAAACGGCCATGTGAGTAGCCCCTTAAATTGCAATGGTTCTGAAAATGGCCGGGTGACGGCTGTTTCTCACTGTCTTGTGAGTGACGAGTTTTTAGGCACTATAAAGACCAGGATAAAATGAGCACACAGCAATTTTTACTTTCTGTCATGAAAACTTCAGTTCAGCTTTTCCAAGTCCACTGTGCAATCAGAACAACAGACCATAATTTATCCAGTAGCTCGAAGCTTACCAGAACCAGCTGTTGTCCACCCTATAAAGCCAAAAGTATCCACTTTGTCGCCATCCATATCTTTATTTTTAAAAAAATTCTCTACAAATTTACAAAACAATATGGCAACCTCACTCATAAATTCACCCAGGAACTGAGAGCTGTGCGAGTCCAGACTCCCCAAAAAACTAGACATAAATAAGGCCCCTTTCACATCAGCGTTTTTGCTTTCCGTTCTAGAGTTCTGTCCTCGGGGCTCTAGGACGGAAAGATACTGATCAGGATAATCCTAATGCATTCTGAATGGAGAGAAATCCGTTCAGGATGCATCAGGATGTCTTCCGTTCAGTATGTGAACCTTTTTTGGACGTTGACAAAACCGCAGCATGCTGCGGATTTGTCTCCGTCCAAAAATCCGGAAGACATGCCGTAACGCCGGATCCGGAATTAATGCCCATTGAAGTGCATTAATCTGGATCCGGAATTAAAGCCTATTGAAGTGCATTAATCCGGATCCGGAATTAAGCTAAACGTCGTTTCGGCGCATTGCCGGATCCGACGTTTAGCGCTGCGCATGCGCAGCAGCAGTTCCGATCGGGGCCCCAGTGTAAGCTGGGGCTCCGATCGGTTACCATGGCAGCCAGGAGGCTACTGAAGTCCTGGCTGCCATGGTAAGTACTCCGCAGCAGTGTACTTACCGGAGCTGCGGCCTCCGGGCGCTTCTTCATGACATCACAGGTCCAGGGGGCGCATTGATCAGCAGCCGCAGCGCAGGTAAGTACACTGCTGCGGAGTACTTACCATGGCAGCCAGGACTTCAGTAGCGTCCTGGCTGCCATGGATACCTGAAAGCATATTGAAGACTGATCAGTCTTCAATATGCTTTCAGTTGTCTTGCGTTGTGACGAATCCGGCGGGCATTTCCGGCAACGGAAGTGCACGCCGGATCCTCACAACGCAAATGTGAAAGAGGCCTAAAATACCTGTCTTTACACAAAGAAGAGAGCAGTGTCAGTGGAAAGTTAATACCTAAATGCGCCAGAATTCTCAATTTGTGCCATGCCTTGCATCAAATCTATTACACTATGGTGGTCATTTATTATCAGATATACGCACATTTTTTACATATACCTGGCACAGATTGCGGCGCAAAAGTTAATCTGCGACTTTTCCCTGCTCATGCCAGGTCTAAAAAGGGCGGGGTGACGTGGCTTGGGAATGGGGTGGGTCTGCAGGCCCGCCTCATTTATCATTTTCTATGGGAGCTGGCATAGGCGGTGGATACACCGAAGTTATGTAAAGGCTGCCACCAAATTGTCTAATAAATGACCCCTATGTGTTTTAGACGGTTTTTGTGACAAGAAGGTGTGCTTTAGAGTGAGAAGGGACATGGCTTCAACAGGAATGGATGTGGATGTTGAAGTTGCACCATAAATTTGTTCCAAAGGAAGCCATCCAATAGGCAGTGGAAAGTTAGACCGCAGTGTCCGGGGGGAATTTATCATCTACTTTAAAAAGTCAAAAACTGCAAAAAGTCGCACAGCACAAACACAAAAAATATGTTTTTGTTGTTTTTATGCTTTTTTTATGCCAACTTTATAAATACTACAGCCAGAAAACGATGCACATTTTTGCCCAAATCTACACCTAAAGTAATTTGCACCGCATTTATTGAGACAGCATTTTAATACGTTTGACACAATTCATTCCAACAAGATATTTTTGTTTTAGTCTGATGGTTACGGGAACTCTGCATTCTGAAACATAGACGGCACGGCTAGCCTGGGATTATTGTCTGGCTCCAGTAATACTCGTTCAGCCACAAGGTTTGGGCGTTTGGGACTCCAGGACAGATGATCCTGGAAGCAGCGTGTGGCTTCAAGAGTAGCACTCCGCAGAACCACAGGACACAGCACCACCTGAAGACCATAGAGGAGGGTGAGATGTGCTTTCCAGCGCTGAAGCTGGCCAATAGTAACCAACATAATGGAAGTACTAACGATATTTATCACAAACTCAGAAGTTTCATTGACTGACAGATATATAATCTTCTAAGGCTTTTTTCACACCGACGGGAATCGGTCAATAATTGGGGAGATCTGGATCCATGTGAGGTTTACCGCAGGCCCAGTGACGAAACGACGAGTGCCACTGGCTTGTTTGTGGCTTAGCTCCATTCAAGTGAACAGGGCTTAGCCGCGCCCGGGCCAGTGATACTAGTTGTGACGTCACTGGGCCTGCGGTAAACAGAGCAGCGGTGCTTCTTCTTCTGCTGATTGGCAGGGGTCCCGAGTGTCTGACCCTAGCCGATCAGATGCTGATGATCTATCCAGAGTATAGATCATCAGAAAGAAAAAAACTGCAGAACCCCTTTAAGATGTCTGCCCTGTACCTTCTGGCACGATTCATCAAAAGTGAGCCACTGTGATAAGATTGGTGGATTCACTGTCCCAATATTTCAGGGTTACCCCAATAAGTTTGCCTCTTGGTATACAATGATAAACGCCAGGAACACAAAGGGTGCATTCAGCGAGCTGCTATCCTGCGCTGAATCTTGTGTGTCACCACAAAGTGTATCTTGTATGACAGATGCTACGCTTCAGTGATTACAGGAGTCTCCCGAGTAAACAACGCACTTCTGCTGGAAACCTATACAACGATGAGGCGGTTGCCCCCACACTGCCTGAGCCTTCTGTGCCTGAACGTCAGATACCTATGGGGACATTGTTCCGGGATCAGATATGACTTTCCAGTCTGAACTGCAATAATTAAGTTCCTATGTGCTCCTGTGGTTCCTACAAACTGTGAGGCGGCCAATCTACCCTGGCAAGGACAGCCAGCGCAGCATGTGCGGTATACAATAGAGCGGAGGATACCGGGGCTCAGCCGCGTGTGCAGCATTTAATCACATGTATGCTCTGGGAACAGGCGGCACTGAGCAGTCCAAAACACGAAGACTGCCGCGTATAACATGATCTGCTGTGCCTTTTCCTTACTTTAAGGCTACATTCACATGAACATATGTGATTTGCGGTCTGCAAAACACTGATCCGCAAAAAATACGGATGACGTCCTTTTAGCATCCGTTTTTTTTGCAGATCCATTGTAACAATGCCTATCCATGTCCGCGAAATGGGCACGAATAGGACACGTTCTGTATTTTTTGTGGAGCTACGGACATAGGGATGCGGATAGCACACAGTGAGCTGTCTGCATTTTTTGTGGACCCATTGAAATGAATGGGTCCTCATCCAAACCGCAAAAAAACGCAACGGACGCGGAAACAAAATAAGTTTCTGTGCATATAGCTTAAACAGAATAAACCTAGATACATAGCAGAGCTGAATTGGTTGCTTTACTCTTTGGTTTCAGGCTCACCCGGAGTCCGACTGTGTTATCACTATGCTTACTTCTGTTGTAATTAAAGGGGTGTCTCACTTCAGTAAATGGCATTTATCATGTAGAGGAAGCGAATACGAGCCACTTACTAATGTATTGTGGTTGTCCATATTTCCTCCTTTGCTGGCTGGATTCATTTTTCCATCACATTATACAGAGCCCGGCGCTTTTTTCCTATAGTGTCCAAGCACAACCACCACTGCTGGATTGTAGGGTGGTCGTATACCGAGAAACGAGCAGTGTATAATGTGATGGAAAAATAAATCCAGCCAGCAAAGGAAGCAATATGGACAATCACCATACATTAGTAGGTGCCTGGTATTAATATTATGTACATGATAAATGCCATTTCCTGAAGTCATTTTTTTTAACTCTTCCTGCACCACGATGTACATTTTGGTCACAGGCCAGTGGGCCTCTGCGCACATTGCAGTACTTTTACAGAAACAGTGATGGTGTGTGCTCCAGAGCGGAGTCCATGCCATCAGCAGCGGGTGTCACTTGCAATATACAGCTGAAACCACGCTGCAAAGGCCTGGATTGGAGGGAATTCCAATTGTAGCAATTTAACTCCTTAGATGCTGCTATCAATAGCAACCATGGCATATAAGGGGTTTGACAGAGGCACTGTCACACACATCGGTTCCCCCACAATGTTTACCGCTACGATGTCATTGTGGCAAAAGAAAGCCCGCGTCTGCCATGTTTGTACACCCATTAGATCCTGTCATAGGCAGGTTCTAGTAGGAGGCTCGTCAGTGTGTGGACAGGGGATAAATAGCTTTTGGGGGAAAATCCCTTTAATGAGCAGACACCTGTTTGTGATTCAGTGCATGTAGTGGTTTAACAGCCCTAATATTTTGCATTTGCTTGGCTACCAAAATTATTTTTACAGCATTCACATAGATCTGCTTAATAATATGTTTCCTCGGAAATATTTTTTTTCTTTTTTAGTATCATTTGGAGTAAAGGGGGGGGGGGGGGAAATGTTTTTTTTCTTAAATGATAGTTTTTTATTTTATTTGAAAATTCAAGGGGTTGTCTCACTTCTCCAAGTGGCATTTATTATGTAGAGAAAGTTAAAACAAAGCACTTACTAATGTATTGTGATTGTCCATATTTTCTTTTATCTGTACATTACCTTTTACCTGTGTCTATTATTTCTCTGATTTGTGTACATTTTTTCTTTTATCTCTTTACATTATTTCTGCTATTTTCACACCAGTGTTAGCCTGCCGGAGCTCTCTCGTTTCTACATAGCCAGAAGTTACCTCGTGCCTGCAGACCCCCATTGGCTTTAATGGGATCCCACAGAGATCCAGCCACTACCGGCAAAATATGCCGGGATCCAGCCAGAAAAAAACTGCTGCACACAGCCGAAACAGCCAGCCAGAGAGCGGCGCCCCACATGTGAAAGCGGCCTTATCTGTCTACATTACTTCTTTTATCTGTGTGCATTATGTATTTCATATGATTTATTTTATTTAATGTATTTATTGTAATGAAGGACCATACGGTTATACCAGTTGGGGTGTGTCCTGCAGTTTGATATTAATAGCTCTGATTGGATAGTGTCAGACTCTTCAGACACACACCCTCAACAGGTAACACCCAGCTGGATCTCCACTACAAACTGCTAGTAATTGATAATGTTCTGCAGGAATAATAGAGGAATGGCACAATAAAGTGACCTAAGAGTAGATGCTCCAGTATTGTTATTACAAGCAGCGAGAGGCGACAGCTCCTCTGTAAGGTGTGAAATCCCTGTATTACGCACCAACCCTCAAGCCCTTAATGTTAACATTTGCTTGCCAAAAGGCAGTACAAGTAAAAAACAGACCATTTGCCCCTGTTTTAGGCTGGGCATTTTACACATTCGCCACCAAAAGAAGATAAATCCGGCAATTCCATCACCTCAATGTGCTCGGGGAGAACGTACAGCAAACAAGAATGTTATTCAAATGCCACATTATCATAATTCGATTTAATCTTACAGGATGATACATTTACATAGCCTACAGACATCAGGCCAGAAAGTAATATCCCTATATTTAACACAATGTGACATATGGAGGGAATGAAAGCACTAAAGTAATGACATAACTCACAGTCATTATTAATTCACAATGGCCTTCCAGGCACCAGGTTAGTCCTACACATTATGTGGCCGGAGCACTGACCGTTACCAGAGACTAATGTGATCTGAAGCTCTCCATCAACTCTGCCCTAATTCTCCAGGTATAACTGCGATTGATAGTAATAAGACTGCATAACACACATGGACTGTTACAGCATAAAAGTGGACTGTCACAGCAAAATACCAAAGAAGTGGACTGTCAAAGCAAAACAAACATGGACTGTCACAGCAAAATACCAAGGAAGTGGACTGTCACTGCAAAATACCAAGGAAGTGGACTGTCACCGCAAAATACTAAAGAAGTGGACTGTCACAGCAAAATACCAAGGAAGTGGACTGTCACTGCAAAATACCAAGGAAGTGGACTGTCACCGCAAAATACCAAGGAAGTGGACTGTCACCGCAAAATACCAAGGAAGTGAACTGTCAAAGCAAAACAAACATGGATTGTCACAGCAAAATACCAAGGACGTGGACTGTCGCTGCAAAATACCAAGGAAGTGGACTGTCACCGCAAAATACCAAGGAAGTGGACTGTCACCGCAAAATACCAAGGAAGTGAACTGTCAAAGCAAAACAAACATGGACTGTCACAGCAAAATACCAAGGACGTGGACTGTCGCTGCAAAATACCAAGGAAGTGGACTGTCACCGCAAAATACCAAGGAAGTGAACTGTCAAAGCAAAACAAACATGGACTGTCACAGCAAAATACCATAGAAGTGGACTGTCACAGCAAAACAAACATGGACTGTCATAGCAAAATACCATAGAAGTGGACTGTCACAGCAAAATACCAAGGAAGTGAACTGTCAAAGCAAAACAAACACGGACTGTCACAGCAAAATACAAAAGAAGTGGACTGTCACAGCAAAACAGATGTGGACTGTCACAAGAAAACGGATATGGACTGTCATAGCAAAATGGATGTGGATTGTCACAGCAAAACACTATGAAAGTGGACTGCCACAGCAAATTAGATGTAGACTGCCACAGCAAAATGGGTGTGGACTGTCACAGCCAAATAGATGTGGTATGTGACACCAAAATGGATGTGGACCATAAAAGCAAAACAGATGTGGATTGTCACAACAAAATAGAGACTGCCACAGAAAAATACACATAGACTGTCACAGCAAAATACATGTGGACTGTCAGAGCAAAACATGTGGAATGTCAAAATAGATATTTACTATTGCAACTGTTTCAAAAGTACATGAACTGTCACTATCAAATACCGTAGAAGCGGATTGTTAAAACAAAATACATGTGGACTGTCACTGCAAAATGGACATGGACTATCAAAGCAAAATCGGTATGGACTGTCAAAGCAAAACAGACATGGAAAGTCACAGCACAACAGATGTGGACTACCACAGCATAATAAATGTGGACCGTCACAGTAAAAGATACACACTGTCACAGTGTAACAGATGTAGGTTGTCACAGCATGGCAGACATGGACTGTTACAGAATAACAGACATGTAAAGTCACAGCATAATAAATGTGTACTGTCACAGCTTAATCAATATGGACTGTCACAGCTTAATAGATATTGACTGTCACAGAATAATGAAAGTGGAACATTCCTTTAAACTGGGAATTGTATTCAGTATAATTGCATTATATTGACGTTGGACTGTAAATCATTATTAGAAGAATAAAAGAGAAGGCACATGATGTCCAATTATTTGCAGGGAAATGACCCTACTATAAGGCTTCTTCATGGAACAAAAATATGTACCCAGAAAAATCCCAAATACCACCAGACTATGTGAATAGGTAAATGGTGAGATTCTGTAGACTGTTTTACAGCAGGTTAAAGAGGACCTTTCATCAGGGTAAAAAATGTGTACTAAGTATGCTGACATGTAGAGCGGCGCCCAGGGATCTCCCTGCACTTACTATTATCCCTGGGTGCCGCTCCGTTCGCCCGGTATAGGCTCCGGTATCTTCTGGGACTTGGTTCTACTAGGAGGAGCCTAGTACACTTGGTTATAGTAGGCGTATCCCAGGCTGTAGTGCTGGCCAATCACAGTGCTCAGCTCACAGCCTGGGAGAAAAAAAAAACCTCCCTGGATATGAGCTGAGCGCTGTGATTGGCCAGCGCTACAGCCTGGGATACGCCTACTATAACCAAGTGATACCAGGCTCCTCCTAGTAGAACCAAGTCCCAGAAGATACCGGAGCCTATACTGGGCGAACGGAGCGGCACCCAGGGATAATAGTAAGTGCAGGGAGATCCCTGGGCACCGCTCTACATGTCAGCATACTTAGTACACATTTATTACCCTGATGAAAGGTCCTCTTTAAGTTGTGCAGTGCCATGTGTGCTTTGGCCATTTTTCCCCTTGGGTTGCACTCAGATAGAAGTGACTAATACGTTTATAGTTAATGTTGTGCTGGTGCAACACTGGTGAGTGCCCACTGTATCTCACAGGTTCAAAGTAACCCTTTCCTGGACATACGCCTCATTCACACATCAGTGTTCTCAGTTCCGTATTTGGTCACAGTGACTCTGAACCAAAACCAGGTGCTGGTCAAAAACCCAGAACTGGTACGAATCTTACCATGATACCTTATGTCTGTGTAGGCTCCATTCCACATCCCGCTGACGTGTGACTGAGCTGGCAGCCCTCCTGAGCATGTGGCTGAAAGCCGCCATTTATGCCGGAAATCGTCCGGGACATTGCCGGACCTTGTTGCAGTCAATGGGGATCCAGCGGTGAAGTAACCGGTAGGCTGCTCTGTGCCGGCACAGCCTGCCGAATCTCCAAACGGAGATATGAACGAGGCCTACAAATGGTTTCTCCAAAGGGGAAACTAAGTCCCAAACGCAAAACACTGTGATCTGATCAGAGCTATGGGGTCCCTGGGGAAGAGAGAGAAAATGACAGAGGAAAAAAGAAATCTGAAAATTTATAGTCTGCCTGTAAAATGTGACATCCCGCGTATTGCAATCCGAGCAATGAAATGGTTTTTCCAGCTTCTTTTTGTTTTAATTAATCAAACTTCTATTAAAGCCACATGATGAATCATCTAAATAGTCTCCCGAGAACCCGGGCTCATAAAAAATTATTTCTGTGATGACAGCAAGATGACAACATTTAATACTTGAAAAAGATGGCTGGATGGGGACCCAACCCACCATCTGGATATGAATGAGGAACGACACTGTGTGTGATAGAATATACCATTACAGTAAACACAATATGCTCAAAGACCAGCAAAAAAATACAACTGGGAGTTTGTCAAAGGAATATGTTATCCTCATTGTTATGTCAGGAAAATGTATCATCTGGTGGATATCGGTAGAGAGAAGACTTGCATTGTATTTTGCACTTTCTTTTGCTTTAACCCCCTAACTGTTTTGCCGGAGTCCAGCTCCAGCGTTGGGAGAAGTAGCTAACTGGAGGAGGGAGGGCTGCTTTAGATACTGCTATCTCCTGAATGGTAGCAGCTAGAAACATGCAACTGGTCTTGTTTGAAAGCTGACATTCCAAGCTTTCAGACAATACCATGAGAGCAAGATGTTCAGGACAGGGGAAGATATCACTGATAGAAATCGGGATGCTGTAAATGCAGCTGAAAGTAAAAAACGGTTTTACCGGCGATTATTCCCGACTTGATTTTACTTCGACTTTTGATTTTGTGTGAAAGCCTGGACTGTCAGCTTTCAAACAAGACCAGCTGCATGTTTCTAGCTGCTACAATTCAAGAGATAACAGCATCTAAAGCGGTCCTCCCCCTCCAGTTAGCTACTTTTCCCAGTGCCCGAGGCTGAGACCCGCACCTATCTCTTAAACAGAGCCCCAACACTGGGCACGACAGAAATAGCTGAACCAGTGCTCGCCTATTTTTGGCGGCCCAATAGAAATAAATGGGGGCGGGGCCGGTCATGAACAATGCACTCCCATTCACTTCTATGTGGAGAATGCTTGGTGGTGGCAGGACCGGAGTCCTCCAGCCGCCATTTTGGCCAACTCCATTTTCATTATAGGTGTGGATCTCACCTATCAGACAATGGGGGCATATCCTAGCGATATGACCCCATTGTCGGGGATGAGACAACACCTTTAAGTGTCATTAATCCCTTCCTCCTGTATTTATTGGGGACTTTACTGACCAAGCAATTTTATCATCACATTCCAAGACCTAAATTTTTTATTTTACCATCGATGTAGCCGTATGAAGGCTTGTTTGTTGCGATACAAGTTGTAATTTTTAATGGCACCATTTTGAGGTACATATAAATTACTGGTTAATTTTTATTAACTCTCTCCAGGGGGAAAAAAGCAATACCACTACTGAGTTTTTACGTTATAAGTTTAGCAATATTCACTCTGCGTCATAAATAACACGATGACTTTATTTCCTGGGTGAGTACGATAACAGCAATACCTAAAATGTACAGTTTTTTCTTTTAAGTTTTATTAGTTTTACATAATAAAACTGTTACATGATAATTATATAGTGCAGGTTGTTACAGACACGGAAATGCCAAATATGTTGATGAGATTTTTTTTTGTAATTTTTCCACAATAAAATGTATTTTTTTTTAAATAAAACTATTTAATTTTTTATTTTACACTTAGTCCCACATTGGGACTTTAAAAGGCAATGTTCTAATCTCTTCTATAATACACTGTATGCTTATGCAGGAAAAAAAACTAAGGGGGTCAATTATGAAGCTGAAATACACCTATATTAGGCGTATTTCAGGTGCTGACTGCAGGGCAACGTTCACACCAGGTCTAAAAATTTGGGTGTGACACTGGCGTGAAAGGGGATGGGCCGTTAGGCACGTCTCAATTACCATTTTCTACGCCTGTTTCAGGCATACAAAAAGGTCTAAATTTAAGACAGCTCAGAAGCTGTCGTACATTTAGAAACGGTGGTGGATCCGCCAAAGTTATGATGAGGCTGGTGCCTCTTCATAACTTCGGCAGATCCACCGCCAGCACAGGGGTTTATTAAGATTGGCGGTTTGCAGACCTTGATTTGTGGATTTTCGGCCTTTCTTCCCTGCAGATCCTCTCAAGCTCTGTTGGGTGGATGGGGAACGTCGGTTGAAAGTCATTTTCAGGTCTCTCCGGAAATGTTTGATTTGCTCCATTCAAAGTCTCCCTGACCTAGCTGCTGAAAAACACCACACAGCATGATGCTGCCACCACCATGCTTCACTCTAGGGATTTGGGGAGTACTATCTCTCCTTGGGGAGAGAGCGCCTTAATCACTCTAGGGATGGCATTGAACGGGTGATGGTCAGTGCTTGGTTTCCTCCAAACATTATGCTAAGAATTAAAGCCAAAATGTTCAATCCTGGTTCTATTAGACCAGAGAATCTTGTTTCTTACAGCCTGAGAGTCATTTAGGTGCTTTTGTGCAAACTTTCATGTGTCCTACTGAGAAGAGGCTTGTTTCTGGCCACTCTGGCATAAAGCCCAGATTGGTGGAGTTCTGCAGTGGTGGTTGACCTTCTGGAAGTTTCCCCCATCTGCACACAGGATCTTGGACACCTCTGTTACCAAGGACCTTTTTTCTTGACTACTTTGGTCAGTGGGGCCACCAGCTTTAGTTGCTTGGCTGTTCCATTTAACTTCTTCCATTTAAGAATGATGGAGGCCATTATGCTCTTGGGAACTTTCAGTGCAGGAGAATTTTTTTGTACCTTTCTCCAGATCTTTGCCTCCACACAATCCTGCATCTGAGCTGTACTGGTAGTTCTTTCCTCCTCATGGCTTGGTTTTGACATGCATTATCAGCTGTGAGACCTTATGAAGACAGGGGTGTGTCTTTCGACTCCGATCAAAGAGTAGAAAAATCTCAAAGATGATCAAGAGAAATGGGATGCCCCTAGAGCTAAATTTCAAGTGTCATACCAAAGGGTCTGAATATTTATGTCCATGCAAAATTTTAGTCCTTTTTCTAAAATTTGGTTTTCACTTTGCCATTATGGGGTATTGAGCGCAGATTATTTTTTTATTTTAGCACAAAGCCGCAACATAACAAAAAGTGAAAAAAATGAAAGGGTCTGAAGACTTCCTGAATGCATGGTACACATTCAGCTTGGCTGAATGTGTATGTGTAGTTAATGGGGGGAAAGCCGCTGCCAGAGATTTCTGGTGGGGCTAATATCCCGGGAGAACTAAAGGATCAGGCAAAAATTTTCATTTCACCTGATTCTTCTCATGCCGACATCATTTGTTGGAGCAGAAATGGGAGCGCCCCATTCACATTAAACTGTTGGCTGAACTTGATGAGAACGCATGTATGGGGGCTTTTAAAGAAAAAAACATAAATTATTTAAAAAATGGTGGATGTTTTCATTACCTCTAATTGTGCCAAGGCTCTCCCAGCTCACCAAGCACAGTGCCGTACATTGTACAGGAGCTCTGCTTGGTATCGCAGTTTAGCCCGATTCATTCACTTCAATCGGGCTGAGCTGCACCTAGGCCATGTGACCGATGAACGTGATATCATATGACCTAGGCTAAGCTGCGAGAAGGCCGTGGTGCTACTGCGAGGGCTTGTGCCTTCTCAGCTGTTCGGCAGAGCTCCTGAATGTTGGACCCTGAGGATAGGTCATCAGTATAAAAGTCTCTGAAAAACCTTTTAACAATGGCGGCATGCAGTACACTGTATATCTGTGATTGATAGGCCCCAAAATATCAGTCGGTACATTATTCCGGTAAGACTGAATATTAGGCTGTTAGAAGTATATAAAAAAAAAAGCTGACAGGTTGTCTTTAAAAATGTATATGTTATTGGCAGAATTTCTAAAAAAACGTAGGTGATAATGGAATTCACATGCTTATGCCAACGTTTGAGAAGTTTGGAGAAGAAAGCCCTGTATGCTGCAGCTTGTGTATGACAACTTGTTTGATAAGGCTTCAAATTATTTATAAGAGTATTTATTATTAACATGGTGTAAAGTGTAAAAATCAGAACAGATTTCTGGATGTAAAGATAGGATACACCCCGCTGTTTAGCTGAGGCCGTCATCAGCCCACGGTCTGCGGACTCTTACTGGGCCTGGGTACACCAAATGATGCCATGACGAGTTCAAAACACCACCGCATAGGAAAAACACACCGTCACATTCTACCTTCATATTGGAAGTTAAAGATGTCTGGGTAACATGGGTCATATGAATACATAAAAATCACAAAGCAAAAATCCACAGGAAAGAGGATACATTTCTGACCAGTGGGGGTCCCATGTTCCTTTCTTTGAATGGAGCAGGGGGTCACACATGCCAAAGATAGAGGAGAGCATGGGACAAACTCTTTAAATGGTCACTGTCATTTTAACAAACTTTGCATACATCAATAGTACAGGTGACTAGAATAAACTGTAATATATCTGATCGGAGAAAGGTGCCCTTTTGTCCCTGTTCCTGCCCTCTCGTATGCTTGTGTCTCTTTATTGGAGTGCCTGTCGGACCCAATGGAGCCACTGAACGTGATGTGTGGACAATAATAGGACCTGACTCAAAATGTTGTGGAACGGAAAAACGGAAATACAGAAACAGAATGTACTCCGTATGCAGACCCATTGAAATGAATGGTTCCGTATATGGACCATATACGGAACGCAAAAAACGGCCCGTATACCGAAAGCAAAAAACGTTCGTGTGAACGAGCCCTAAATACGATATTTTTGTCTCCTTCTTCCCTCTACTACGGGCAGCATACAATCTGATCTTTACGTCAGCGGACAGCAGTCTAGTCTTTCAAGACAGACTTAGCAGAAAATGCTAGTTTGGGAAGGGGTGGGGAAGGATTAAGAAGCATTTTTTTCTGAGAAGATATATTACAGTTTCTTACATTCACCTGTACTATTAAGTTAAGCAAAGTTTGTTGAACCAACCGTAGTGTACGGGAGTCGTGATGCCCGACACTACAGAAGGGTAACTAGGGTGCGTACGTTCCCCTCATTTGTGGGGAGATTGGTGAATGTCATTTTCAGTAAATGCAATGCCTATTTATATATCCTATTACCCTGTTACTGCTATTATGTGCCATTGTGTAGGCCTGCTAGGGGTGTCATCTCAGCTTTAGCCACTAGAGGGAGCTAGGGAGCCCTAGTTTATATAGGCCCAGTCAGGGGAAGTGGAGTAGTCCAGTCCAGGCCATGAGCCTGTGAAGGTGTTCAGTGTTCAGGCACTGAGCCTGTTGAAGTCAGCCCAGGCCCTATAGCCTGAGAGGGTCCAGCCTAGGAAGATTCATTCTCTAGGAGGAGCAGTCCAGACCCTAGGACTAGTGGAGAAGTGTTACCTCCATAGTCAAGCTGCAAACAGGATAAGGATCCCTGCAGGAACATCACTGGTCACCAGCCTGAGGAGCTGAGGGAAGGCAGAGCAGTAACCAAGACAGCAAGAGGTACTACAAATACCAGAGGAGGTACTCAGTAATTGTTATCCCAAGGATATAAGCCGAGAGAGGGCATTGGGGCCTTGGAGAAGAATATATTCCTAGTCAGGATCAGTCAGGAATAGTGTGCAAGCCGCCTGATCTGCAGTAGTCCTGTTTTAACCCTCTGTGAATCACTTTGCTAAATATAAGCCTGCCATTAATGTACTGTAACTTAAAGTTTGCTGAAACCAATCGTCTTCTGAGGAACTGTCAAGAGAGTGTATGCTGTTTATTACTGTTCAGTAAAGTGAAGTTCTGGTTTTACTATCCAAGCCTGCACCTCAATTATTCCTCTTGCAAATCGATGTGCCACCGTTACCGGCACTGGCGTCACGGACATCAGGGACACCCAGCCACCGGCACGTTAATCTACAAACACCAAGGGCACCTCACACTACACCTGGCTGTGTCCCTCAAGAACCCAGAGAGTGCCCCAGAGGATCCACATGCCAGCCTCTCTATCACTGGCATTCCCCAGGTCAGTCCCTCATACTCCCCTGACTTGGGGATGCTACACAACAGTGACCATTTAAACTTTGAAAACAACGGATTTGGGATACGCGGCATGTCTTTTCTGCTCTAACGCCAATGAAAGGGAATGTGCAATCAGAAAATGATCTACTGTTTGAATAATGTTTTTATGTTAAAACATTTTTTCAGCGTTTTCTACTCCCTCCTGACCTCTGCACAGGTCACACAGCATGCCTAGAAAAATCACCCATAGAAGTCACTGAGGTCACCTGCTGTCCATTGTGTCTCAGGGTCATGCAGATGCAAGTCCGCAAGTGTTTTGATCCACAAAACACGGACATCGGCGATGTGCGTTCTGCAATTTGCCGCCACTACATAGAAAATGCCTTTTCTTGTCCGCAATTGCGGACAAGAATAGGACATGTTCTATTTTTTTCGGGAACGCGATTGCGGACCCGGATGTGTGGATCTGCAAGTGCGGACCCGGGCGGGACATAGAGTGTCCCCATAAGAATGAATGGGTCCGCAATTCCGTTCCGCAAAATGTGTGAATGGGACCTCTGGATAGGTCATCGATATCGGATCAGTGGGGTTCAGACACCTGGGACCCCCGCAGATCAGCTGTTTGAGAAAGCAACGTCGCTCCTGTGAACACTGCAGCCTTCTCCTTCCCCACCCAGCACAGCGCCGTACATTGTATAGTGGCTGTATTTGGTATTGCAGCTCAGCCCTATTCACTTCTTTGGGGCTGAGCTGGGCCTAGGCCAGGGAAGGGAAAACTGCGGCTCTCCAGCTGTTGCAAAACTAAAACTCCCAGCATGCAAAGACTGCTTGCAGCTATCAGCCTACAGCAGGGCATGGTGGAAGCCGCAGTTTGACCATCTCTGGCCTAGGGAAAGCTGAGAGAAGGCCATGAGTGCTGCTTCCTTCTCAAACAGCTGATCGTCGGGGTCCCGGGTGTTGGATCCCCACCAATCAGATACTGATGACCTATCAGGAGAAGAGGTCATCAGTATTAAAGTATTGAAAACCTCTTTAACATATTTTAGGCCTTGTGGTCAGCATAAAAACTGCAGGATAGAAAAATAATGAAAAAATAATAACGAAAAAAAAAAAAAAGTATGTTTGATATAAAAACTTGATTTCAACAATATGTAATTTTCTGATGACACATTACCTTTAATATCACGCAAAAAATATTCTTATAGTTAAACTGTACCATTTACAACACAACTGTTGACTGCTGAAGACGACATACACCCACACAAATTGGGAAATCACTGTTTTCTCTAGAAAGAAACACTCTCATACGAGTATTTTATAATACAATAAAAAGATGGAAATAGCAAGAAATAGCAAAACTGATGAAAACATCAAAGATCAATAGTGGACAGGCTGTTTCCCTGCAATTTTTGTGGCCCTAGGCCGGAGCCTATAGAGTTTATCGTTACTATTAATACACCATCTTTAACGCTAAACAGCTCAATATCCCAGTAAACACCTCTTTGTCTCTTTTTTAACTTTTCATCATTTTAGTAATCTCTTGATTACATGTCAAGACTTTGTGCACCAAATCAATGGAGTCTGTTTATTTGAAGTGCCTAGAAAATGCTTGCTTCACAAACCCCCGATTCTCACCACAGGGAATGTTGTTTGCCAGTCAAGCAATTTGTCAATACCCTAAAAGTACAAAATAATCTCCATTTTAATGAGGAAAAAACGCAAGACAGACAATAGATAAAGGTGAGCACAAAATGTCAACTACCTGTATATCATTTAGACAATGACATTTCAAGATTTCTTAATGCGCCAGACAAGCCATCAACAGGAAATATGACCACATCCAATATTAACTGCTTGTTAGCGGGTTAACAATCCTAAAAAAACAAGTACACTCCTCTGTAGCTCTCACTATATGGTGAGAGTCAGGGGTTCCATAAGCAATTCTTGCCATCAAAAACACTAGAACCGCGACGGTTTCTATTAAAGTCAATGGGGTCCGTCAATGTTAGTTGGTTCTGTTGGAAAATAATTCCATCATAACATCACGGATTTAGCATTCATGCTACTGTAAGGCTACTTTCACACTTGCGGCAAACTTTTCCAGCATTGAGTTCCGTCGTCGGGGCTCAATACCGGAAAAGAACTGATCAGTTTTATCCCAGTGCATTCTGAATGGAGAGAAATCAGTTCAGGATGCATCAGTTCAGTCACTGTCAGTCATTTTGGACGGAGAAAATACTGCAGCATGCTGCGGTTTTATCTCCGTCCAAAATGCCGGAACACATGCCAGAATGCCGGATCCGGCATTGATTTCCATAGGAATGTATTAGTGCCAGATCCGGCATTAAGAAATACCTGAAGGACGGATCCGTCCTTCCGGTATGTGCAGACCCTTAAATCTGAAAAAATAAAACAAGACGGATCCGTCTATCCGTATGACAAGTGGAGAGACGGAACCGTTCTTGCAATGCATTTGTGAGACTGATCCGCATCCGAATTCGTCTCCAAATGCTTTCAGTTTACATCCAGATTGCCGGATCCGGCAGAGTGTTTCGGTGACGGAACTGCTTGTCGGAAAACTCTGCCACAAGTGTGAAACTACCCTAAAACTCAAGAGTGGGAATCTTCAACCAAATATCTGCAATTACTGAAAACTAGTAGTATCAGTAAACAAGACATGGCACCCCAAACCCCCCCCCCCCCCCCACCACCACCAATGGGCCACAACAAAGAAATGTTCTGTAAAGAAGCAGACCGAACAGATTTCTACAGTTCCTCTTCCCTGTAGAATTTACATACCTTCACGAGCATGGGAAAGCAATGCTACTGGGCGCACAAGTGCCACTAAAAAAAACATTAATTTTTCCATCAATTTCCATAGTTATGACCACCCTGCAATCCATCAGCAGTGGTCGTGCTTGCACACTATAAGAAAAAGTGCTGGCCTCTTTGGTGGCTGAGACCGCGGGAACGCTCATAAGCTGGTGCTTCTTCCTATTGTGTGCAAGCACGACCGCCGCTGATGGATTACAGGGTGGTCGTAACCATGGAAATGAGCAGTGTATAATGTGATGGAAAAATGAATCCAGCCAGCAAAGGAAGCAATATGGACGATCACAATACATTAGTAAGTGCCTTGTATTAACTTTCTCTACATGATGAATGCTATTTGCTGAAGTGAGACCCCTTTAATAAGACCAACTGTGCATGGAGACTTGGTGGAAATGCTGCAGGGGAAAATAACATGAAAAGAGGTATCTCCCAGAGAAAAAATACCGTCCTTAAAGGGTTTATGCCATGATTGAAGTAAAAAATTAAAATCAGACATCATATAGTACATGACAATCTCTTTCTAACAAAGCTAGAACCAGCCCTGTACCTCACATGGATCCAGAACTCCCCCCCATTCATTGCTCTAATTGTTAATATATTGTTAATATGTTGGGCCTCCTTTTGGAGCAACACGCGATGTCTATCGCCCCCCTGTACTGCCGGGGGTACATGCTCTAGACCCGCAAATTTCAAAACATTTGCGTCACCACCATGTTGGCATCTAACGTGCTCAATTAAGCGTGTTCTTCCTTTACCTGTTTTAATTGAGTTACGGTGCTCGCGAATACGCTCCAGAAGGGGTCTTTTTGTCTTCCCAACATAAAAGGAGCCACATATACAGATCAAGGCATAGACGACAAAATTGGTTCTGCAAGTTATAAAATGGTTGATATGATACTCCACACCCCCAATGAATACGTGCTGACCTTGTAATATATAATTCTGTATGTAATTATATAGACCCCTTCTGGAGCGTATTCGCAAGCACCGTAACTCAATTAAAACAGGTAAAGGAAGAACACGCTTAATTGAGCACGTTAGATGCCAACATGGTGGTGACGCAAATGTTTCCGCATGTACTCCCGGAAGTACAGGGGGGCGATAGACATCGCGTGTTGCTCCAAAAGGAGGCCCGACATATTATAAGGACAGATGCCACGGGCCATTTGGGCCTTAATGAACGTAATGACATGTTGGTTTTCATTTAGCTGCCTATGTTGATTTCCTTTATGAATATGTATCTTTGTATATACGATGTTGCCCCTTAGTGGAGGCGCAAGAGTTTAGGTGTGTCACAGCCTCAGCCTTGCATTTTGATACATGTAATAATGTATGTCTTTTGTACTTGCTTTTATCTATGTTCCCTATAGTCCTATAGCGCACAGACGCTGCCTACTATGCGTCTACCAGTTGCTAGGAGATGGGTTGGTTTTACCCCTCCCTCCTGGTGACGCACATATTAGGCGCAGACGTGACGTTTGGAACATGCTGAACAGCCGGAAGAAGCGGTCGCCCCGCGAAACGGCCGTCGCTGTTTGTTTCTCTCCATGTGAGTCTGTGCCCCTGTACATGTAGTACCTCTGCAATAAATATACCTTGAACATCGGATGGTGAGTGCCGCGGACTGTTTTTCTTCATGTTGGATGTTTGATATCTATATTCGCCAGGCACCCCGTTCCAGTGAGGTCGCTAAGGCCGGAATTTGGGAGTCTCATTTTGCATCGGGTTTGAGCAGTGCCACCATTTCTTCCTCTTGCTCCTGCTACATTTTTTAATGATGTGTAACTACAAAATTGCTCAGATCCGAGTGCTGGTTTGAAAAATGTAGAATGTGTTTCGCGGCACAATCCTTTAAGGTCAGCCAGTACCTTCCCTAAGCTCATGAAACAACACTACAGATGACACTGATGTTGTAAGTTCACATCTGAAGTGAAAACAAAATGTCTAATTAATGGGGAAATTTAGGAAGTGCGTCCACACTGCACCCCATATAACGGACTGCCTAGGATCAAAACCAATCCTTTGTTGAACTGATGTACACTGACGAGCAAAAGGGTAACAATGTTTTGAACTTTAGACTTTCAGGCTCCATATCTCATCATCCACTACAGCTTCGAACGTGAGACTACCATCATTTTATAGACACTCATCTGGAGATATGGAGCCTGAAAGTCAAAAGTACAAAACATTGTTACCCTTATGTTCGTCAGTGTAACTGTTATCGTAATGGCACTGTAATGGTATGACACGTTAATGATTATTATTATGTGCATAGTAAGTTTTACATAGGAAAGAACAGCTCAAGTCCCATCGAGGTATAGATGCTTTTAAAGAGCGCTTCCACCATCCACTTAAAAACCTCTTATGTTATGCACCTCACTGAGTAAATTCACGTTTCCAATCTAAAATAAAAACAATAAGTGCTCTACGCTGTGTATCGCCTTCATACTTCATCTTAATAAGGGAGAGAGTAGGAGGAGACTGAACTGTAGTCCTTTACTTCTTCCCTGCTGTAAGACAGCTCAAATAACTTGAACAGCTTTAAGGGGTTGTCCAACTTAAAAAAAAAAAATGAATAAATTCTGGCTGATGAATGTGCGTTAAAATAATAAAACTAAAAATAATCATGAGTTACATCACCCACCATTCGAGTGTGAAAACTTTCTCACTCCCTGTTGATCCCTGCAGCAGCCATGCGGGCCCTTACTGCTACAGCCAGCTTTTAATTGGTTGATCACATGAAAAATAGCATAATCCGCACAATGGAGGCTTTTAAAGAGAACCTGTCACCATGAAAATGGTGTGATATATAGTTTTATGGGAAAAGTTTCAGTATAACCTGTATTTCATTCATTTTAATATTGATGACATATCCCCGGGTCCACCACCCAGCACCCTGCTGAACAGCTATTTAAAGAAGCCAAATTGGTCCAGGGAAGTTCCAAACATTGGATGGTGGCTGTGCTTGGTACTGTGAATAGGAGTTAGCTGTGCCAACAGCATGTGACCGATGAATGGCCTAGGAAGAGGCCCCGGCGCTCACGGAGCGTGGGGGCCTCTACAAAATGCGGATCAGTGTCGGGAGTTGGACCCCTCACCGATCTGATATAGGGCCGCCTCCCTGACTTCAAAGCCCAGAATAATCAGGAATTTAAATGAATTAAAGAGGCATTCTGGTTATGCAGAGTTATAACTATAACTATTAGAACAGTAGGGCCGAGCGGCCTGTATGGCATGCTCCATTAATTTCTATGGGGGTTTCATACTATTACTGATGGTTGCGGTGTATGGATTGCAGGATATTAAGTGTGATATTCAACATGGCTTTAATTGGTTGCAGCAGTTATGTAGAGGCACACTATATCACATCACTGTTGATGCAGTTTTCCAGAGACAGGCTGGTGGCCACGGCAGGCATGATGTGTGGGTATTGTCTGTTTCGTTATTTTAAGAGGGGTTATCCAATATCATAAACAGTCCCCCCATGTGCCAGGCCCCTCACAATAAATATACTTACCTGGCTCCCCACTCCTTGCTCCGCTCCTGGTCCCCGCACCGCCGCTTCTCTCTGTACACGGAAAAAAAGTCTGGTGTCCGAGGGGAACAGCCAATGGCAGGCGGGGATGGGGACAAGCCTCCCTAGCATCGCGGGTGATGCTAGGGAGGCTCGTCCCCGTCACCGCCAGCCATTGGCTGCTCGACCCAAACCCCCCCCCCCCCCCCCCACACCTTCCCGACACTGTATGTTTACATCCATGTACAGGGAGAAGCAGCAGTGGCGGTGCGGGGACCAGAAGCGGTACGTCATGAAAATAAAACGGAAATACGTGATGGATGGAGACCGGGGAAATGAACCACATTTCAAGCTCCAGTTACAGACTCATAGGATTTGTGGACTACGGTTGTAAACTTGTCTATGGAGTCATGCCACATCTCATGGGTTATGCTGGGTGCACAGGCACAAGTCAGGAGAAACCCCTCGTCTAGAAGTGTCTTTATTGTTGCACTGACTGCCTAATTATGTTTTAGACCCATATGAGAAGAACGCCAAGCATCATGACTCAAACACCATGAACCATTGGAAGGACAATGACATTATTCTACTGATGGGTTTCATTTTGTAAACATGATCTCTGCCTTGACCTGTCCTCGGATATGTACGTGTAGCAACTTATTAATAGGAGAAAAGAAAACACAGAACTTTAATATCATTGTGAACATTGTGATCCTCTAACGACATTCATTTCTCATATCTAGATGGATAGAATGTTTTGGGAATAGAGAACTAGAAAGATATGAGATGAACAACTATGTGCGGGATGTATACACTGTATGATACAGGAAAGGAGATGGCTGCCATTCCACAGAGGTTTTGAATTTTTTTTGTGCTCAGGGGTAGGCTGTATCGACAAATCCAAATGTAAAAAATACAATTACATTCAATTAAATACAATTATTTTTAGATTTCATTTTTCCATCCAGTCATAGCATTTTTTTGGCAACGGCAACGCTTCGGTCCTACCCGGACCATGAATCACGGCCTATGAGCCTGAAGAGAAAGGTATAGATGCTGATTGGTGGCCACCATCCAGCATCTATATATTGTATGATAGATATGAACATATGTAAATAGTAATGTAATGGATAAATACAAATAATACGGCAGATCGATAGATAACTGCAGAGCTCCAGATCTCCTCTGGTATTAACATCAGCAAAATCTGTGTGCTGGGATCTTCATGGCATGGGTTTTGAGGGCAAAGCAGCTACATGCAAGTCTTACATCACAAAGCACAATGCCAAAAGTTTGATGGAGTGGTGTAAAGCCAATGGACTCTTGAGCAGTGGAGACCTCTACTGCGGAGAGAGGAATCACAATTCTCCATTTGACAGTCTGATGGATGATTCTGAGATTGGCAAATGCCAAGAGAATATTAGATGTCTGACTGCATTGTGCCAACTGTAAAGTTTAGTGGAGGAGGAATAATGTTATGGGGTTGTTGCTCAGGGGGTTGGCCTAAGCCCCATAGTTCCAGTGAAGGGAAATTGTAATGCTTTAGCACACCAAGACTTTCTGGACAATTTTATGCTTCCACCATTATGGGAACAGTCTGAGGAAGGCCCTTTTCTGGTCCAGGATGACTGTATCTCAGAGCACAAAGCAAGGCCCATAAAGGCACGGTTGGGTGAGTTTGGTATGGAAGAACTTGACTGGTTGCACAGAGCCCCGACCTCAACCCCATAGAAAATCTTTGGAATGAACTATAATGGAAATGGCAAGCCGGGCCCTCTTATCCAACATCAGTGACTGACCTTACAAATGCTCTCCTGAATAGAATGGTGGGTGGGGGGCCAGGGGGGGGTGGGTTATGTGTAGGTGTTCTAATACTTTTCTCAATGTAGTGTAGCTGGACACAAATATCCATTTCTACTGCACTCATAAGCAGCATTACAGTAGATCAATACACAAAAAAGTTAATCAGCTCACCTGCAGCTAGCAAAAGCATCCGGAACAGGAAACTCCCGAACTATCTAGCCCTATAGGACCCTGGTACTAATAGCAGGGACGAGACTACCTGTTTCTCCAAAAGGAAAGACGAACAGGAGTCTCCTTCAGGCCTAGGACAAACAATAGGGAAATGAAAACACAGAACCCAAACGAAAATACAAAAGGGAACGGAAAGACTTAACTTCAAAGGAGCAATGGAAGCACCAGGAACTCAGCAAAGATCCAACCACAATCTATCCAAAGGTCCAAACAGAAGCTATAAACCGCACAGAATTGTGGGAGAAGCAACTATAAATAGAGAAGGTTAAATGACCCTAATAGCCACACCAGGGGAAAGAAGGTGTGGCAAGCACCAGAAACAACACAGACGTCATTTGATACAAACGGAAAACATGTCAGATCAAACCACGTGTTGCCAGTCTTAAAAATCTCCTGCCACCTGTTGTGGGACTGTATGTGACACTGCCCTGCTCTCCTGGTCCCCTGCCCTGTGTCAGATCAGGGCTAGCCTCCCTGGCACTCTTCCCTCTATCCCGCTTTCTAACTTTTATCCAGCTAGCTACCTCACTTTCCTGAGCCTCCTCGCTACCACCTCCCCCACATCTACCCCATAGAGTGCCTGCTCAGTGGGCAGCAAACTCTTTTCCAAATTGTCAATGCTTTTTACTGTTGAAACTCGCCCGGTTAGATACTCAATGTGAGATTCCAAACAGGCAATTTGCTCACATTTTGAACAAAGATATACACCCTCAAACGTCTGTTCCAGGACTGTATACATCAGACAAGATGTGCACTGGACTGCGCTGTCAATAACGAAACACATACTAAATAGGGATTACGCAGGAAAAGAGAAAAAATACAATATGGTGCAGTGATAAGAATCTGACTGACTGTGGTCCCCTCCTAAAGTCTCTGAATCTCAAGTCACGTAATTTAAACTCACACCATTAATACAAACACACACTTGAAATCAAACACGCGAACGCTCACAAACTCGTGTTGTTTGTCTGCTTGTATAAGTGCAGCTCTCAAACCAGACTGCTTTTTTTCCTCTGGATTCAAAGTCTTAGTCATAACCGGTTATGACTAAGAAAGTCTTAGTCATAACCGGTTATGACTAGGACTTGATGTCGAAACTCGCCAACCTGTTATGGCTCGTGTTCCTGTACTTTTAATGTATACCAAATAAAGCTTGGATTTTAACAGTGGAGGATATTTTTTTCCTATAGCATGAAAAAGCTAAGACATATATAGATAGTAATAACATGGATAGGTAAAAGGACAGGTAGATACACTGTTGTCTTTAATCCGTCACCTTATGATTCACTCTCCTCTCCTCTTAATTATCGATGGAGATGGCAGGTACCATCTCGGTGCCATCTCCCCTTCTCACTACAGCTAATGCTAGTAAAATTACAGCTGCCAACGCATGCAGGCATAAAAGAGAAAAAAAAATACTCAGATATACCTCATCACAGCTACAACACATAACAAACACTGCTGGTTTATTACAGAAAAATCACCAAAGGATCAAGAGGCAGATTAACTTGTCAGGAAGCCGGAACGCGCCCCGCTGATATCGGTCATTCCATTACAGTTCACATTGCCGGGAGCCTACGCTTTATAACGTTACAATGCCTCAACAAAGAGAAATTGTATTATTCAAATGAGACGGAGGGTAATTTGCCAGTGTTTTGGGTACACTGGTCTACAAATTGTTCACTTTTGTGGTGCATAATTGATATCCTCCAACAATGACATCAATTCGGCGCCAAAGGGTCTCCTACGTGGGAATTCTGCATCCGTCGCCTGATAAATATGTAAAAGATCCAGATGAAAATGTCACATTATCATTTCAAGATGTTAGCAGAAAGCCGCCGTTCATTGGGACTAATCAAATCTCATTCTAAGCAGAAGTGGCCGATGTGTCAGGGGATATTAAATCAGGAGAAAGATCGTGTTCGCCGAGGACAAACGTGTCTTCGCGCCGGAAACCCGATCTCTAACTGTACATTCACTTATGAAGAAAAGCGCTCTAATTTGTGTGGGGAGCGGCAAATGAATGCGTTACGCATGAAATATTGACGAGGGCTGGATCATAAACATACTCAAATATTAAAATATCCATTTACATCGAGCAGTGAGATGTAATTATGGGAGTGGTTTCTAACGCCTGTGGAGATCGGGATGATGGCCTCGGCTGAGTCACATCTACTTCGCTATTGTGCGCCCCGCATCCTCGTTTTGTACTTTGCTTAAAGAACCACCTGAATGCTTTGTAATCTCGTCTTTCATAAACAGACATGTCAGGAAACTGACTGCACAGAATGTTTAAGTGACTTTACGTCAGCTCGGAGAAGCTGCGATTTTAATGTCTGTTTGAAAGGAACAATGCTTCTTAAAGGCTATAGACACCTTCAGGCAATATTTTTTTTTTTAAGATTGCATTTTACTAATTTTGGGCTACAAATTTTTTTTTCAATTGGTCTTTATTAAAAATTTTCAATAGTTTTCTTTATACAAGTGATTATAAATCGGTCTATCTGGAGACTATCCTTGAGTCAGCTGACGGCTCCTGTGAAGGTCTCTGATCCCCTGAGCTCATTAAGCCATATTCTTCTCAGTCTGATAAGAGTTTAGCTATAGTGAATGTTTATGAGGTCAGCAGGTCACAGATAAGGTCACATGAGCCGTCAGCCGACAGTCTACAAAAAGACAGATTTTTAATGGCATGTATCACAAAAAACGGCTAAGATTTTTTTGAGTACAAAATGAGTAAAATGCAACCATAAATAAATGCAACCATGCAGGAAAATCGCACCGCATCCACACTTGCTTGCGATTTTGACGCGGGCCCCATTCACCTCTATGGGGCCTGGGTTGCGTGAAAAACGCAGAATATAGAGCATGCTGCGATTTTTACGCAACACACAAGTGATGCGTGAAAATCACCGCTCATGTACACAGCCCCATTGAAGTGAATGGGTCAGGATTCAGTGCGGGTGCAATGCGTTCACCTCACGCATTGCACCTGCGCGGTAAACTTGCCCGTATGAAAGGGGCCTTACTCTTGTCAATAGGGTGTGTCCATTAACCATCTGACATTGTCAGCACAGCACATAAAGGGATTGTCTGATCTAAATAAAAAAGTTACAGACAGGCAGTAACTTAAACCATCAAACACCCCAAAAAACTAAAAAAACAAAACACTCACCATTGAGTGGAAAGAGGAAAAGTCCTCCAGCGGTGTGACTCCTGTCCCTGCTGTTTCCGATCCCCAGTGGACCAGGAGTGATGACGATCTGTCTGTGATCAAGTGACTACAGCAGCCAATCATCAATGAAGACAATGTGACTGACATTGACCACATGACCACGGTTGGGATGTTATCACTTCTGGTCTGGTGGGGGCTGGACCCACGGCGCAGCAATGCTGGAAGTTAAATTATATATATTTTTTTAACCCAACAGTTCCTGGCTCTCAATAATCTGTACTGTGTAGGGGCATGCCCCATTGAGAAGCAAATGTTAAAAAAAGAGGAACAAATTATTAATACATTTCCCAGGGGAATAACATAGGAACAACACAATGTACAGCTGCATGTCAGGGGAGCTAGAGCCTGTTAAAAGTGAATATAAAGGGTATACACCTGACATACCTCAATTGTAGGCTCCAAATGTAATGTGAACAGGGTCTAAGTGCGCGTTGAAAAAAAGTTTCAATAAAAATAATATTAAAACACAATGGGGGCAAATGTCCTGATGGGATCGCATCTAGACTTTGTCTCATAATGTTGCATCAAGTTCTAGATCTATTCTATCATCAAGTTCAGGTCTGGGACTTACCTATTTTGTAGGAAATGCTGTAATGAAGGTAACTGTGTAGCGCTGCTGCGTTCAGCACCAGTACGGCTTGTATATAAACCACTGTGACCTTTCTTAGATTTTACCTGTCGGTTTTTCCATTACAAAGCAACTTGCAAGGTTATCCGCCTGCTGCTCCTGCGTTTAATCACTACTTTCATAAAGCCCATCTTTTGAATATGGATTATTTTAACATTTCCATGTCATTAGCGCTAATTGGAAGCATGTTTACTGCTGTCAAGCTACTGGGGCTGGGGATAAAGAAAAACACATTAAGTGCTTGGGCAGAGGGTAGAATATGGAAATGCTGAAATCTGGTACATTTCAATAGGTGTTTCACACGCCGATGTTTATTTTGTCGGAATCCCAGCTCAATTCACAAAGATCTGTTTTTCTGAGATGTGTCAGACGTGCCATATCCGTAGGAGACGTGAGAGGTAGGAATTCGCATCTCAAATCTTTCTAAGAGCAAGGTAAGAAAAATATTGAGATGAAAACTAATTAGTACGTCACAGATGGAAAAATCTGTAGTGGGTAGCGGTTACATGAGCTAAGTATGCCAATGGAAAGAAAATGGAGCCGCGTGTACGGGGCCCGAGAGCGACATGTGGCTCCAAAGCCACCGGTAGGGGAACACGACCTTAGATCAATTTATGCTCCACTGTATTCTCTACCAGTCTCCACTGAGGTACGCAACAGGTTTTATGCCAAGGGACACATTGGGGAGGGGGGGGGATCATTTACAAAGACCGGCTTTTTATGCCATGTTTTGTTTCCCCCCTGGCCTGGACGAAGAATCGCCTAATTTATGCTGAGGTGTGTATCATGTCATAAGGGTGCATTCACACAAGCAGTTTGCGGTCCGCCAAAAGTACGGATGACCTTCGATGCGACATCTATGTTGCATCTGCTTTTTTTGCGGATCCATTGTAACAATGCCTATTCATGTCTGCAAAAATGGACAAGAATAGAACATGTTCTATCTTTTTAGTGGGACTACGGAACGGAAATACGGATGCGGACAGCACATGGAGTGTTTTCCAAATTTTTTGCTGACCCATTGAAATGAATGGGTGCGGATTGGATGTGGACCAAAAATACGGTTGTGTGAAGGCACCCTAAATTAGGTGCACCTCCGGGAGTTCATGTGTCTGGAGTAAAAACTACTACAGCCCCTGACTGACAGTAAATTTGCCTGAGGCGAAGTCCTTCTACCGATCTGCCTCTAAGTGGCGAGGATGGCGTAGAAGGGCCACTGCAAAAAAAAAATGTTAAAAAAATTGTTGCACAGGCACTTAAAAAGTAGCAAAAAGGAGGCCTTGCAACTTTTTTTTACGTTAAAAAACTGAATAAAAATGTTCATAAATGACCCCCAGTGTCTTACAGTGGATCTATCAAATATAAAGTTCTGGGATACAAAACACCCATAATTTGATTTACTATTTTCATGTAAAAATCGGATTTACTGTTGCCAGGAGGCATGTGAGTCCTGCTTCCCCCACCCTCACGCAGTGATTGACAGCTCCTACTGTATACTATTGTGAGGGGGGAAGACATGAAACTTACATGAAATTACTAAATAAATTACAATGAAAAAAATTTGTAATGCACTTTTCTCACACAAGGGACTCAAAGCACAAGGATGGTTGTGGACTAGGAAGTCAGTGGCTACAGGGCCAGAATTACCACTGCAGTATCCGCTGTGGCTGCTACGAGACCTACCAACATCAAGGGGCTCAGCTAGTAGCCAAGACCATAGTCAACTGAAGGGGGGGGGGGGTGCTCCGACCTGCTCTATCTCAGGCTGTATATTGGCTAATCTAAGCTTTAAAACAAGACCAGGATCAGGGTATAGGGAATGTACAGTCAAAGACAGAAACTTTAGAAACCGGGAGTGAGATCTGTAAGTAATACCTGCCAATCTCATTTCCAAACTGTTTAAGGGATTCTGTCAGCTAGTTTTAGCATATAGAGCGCTTTACATGTGCTGCTAGATCTCCACTAGCACGTCCGTGCTATACATGTGCTATAGCTAGGGAAGCTTTTTTTTTTAGTTAGAAAAAAAACTATTTTATAAATATGCCGCTTAGGTCAGTAAAGAGCCCAAGGGGCTGTTACCAGAGTTTTAGGAGCCCAGCACCGCCTATTGTGAAGGAGCCCAGAACCGCCCTGTATCCTCCAACTCCCCTCCCTGCTCCCCCGATGTCACACAGTTTAAGTGCCATAATTGCGTGCAGGACAGCTAGAGCATAGGTAGTTCTTAACCCGAGGCTGATGCTAGCACAGACAAAGATTATCCTCTCCTTGTGAAACTACAGCATATAACCTTGGAGGACAGCAATGTGGACTTCTGTGCATATTATCCCTCACAGCTCTCAAATCTCAATCAATCACAGAGAATACTCGCTTTTTGATTGTCACATATGGTAGGGTCATCTAATCACCCCTTCTAATTAGGCTGTTCTATTGACGCCACCATCCACACATTTACCAGTGTTCAGATCACAATGTAAAGGAAGTTACACCAAACACAACCCTCATACAAACATCAATAAAGTTTACATTGCACACTGTCCCTATACTGTCCTTTTTCCGTGAAATGTGCAATTGCTGTACAAAAGTAGTAAATGTAAAAAAAAAAAAACTTATTTGGTAACATTATAATCGTACTGACCTAGAGGATAACATATCATATATGCCATGTGGTGGTGGAGGGGAGCATTCTAAAGTTTGCAGTGGGGTCCAGCTTTTTCTAAGTGGCTGCCATATACTGTAGGCGCTCATCCCCAGCACCCACAATTTACCTCTTAGTATATATTTTTTGGATTGTTATCCAGAAGAAACCCAGGCAAACACGTGGAGAATACACAAACTCCATGCAGATGTTGAACTTGGTCGGATTTAAACCCAGGACCCCAGCGCTGCAAGGCACCAGTGTCAACCACTGAGCCACCGTGCTGCAAGAGGTAGGTGGTTAATTCCTTTTCGTCATGCTTATTTTACGAAAAAAGCACCAGGCTGTGTACTCACCCTCTCTCGGAGCTCAGGTGCACCTCTCTCACAATAGCTTCCAAGACTTTTAAAGGATCTTCAATGGCACCAGAATCCAAATCATTCCCACTAAAAAAGAATTAAGGACATGTCATTCCCTCTCACCAGTTTTATTCTGGTCTGTCTAAGGATGGGTTTACACGTTCAGGTTTTTAAAAGTAGTTTTTGAAGGCAAATTCAGGAACAGATCAAAGGCAGGACACATATAAAAGAAATACGAAGGCCCAGATTTACTAATGTGTCTGCCCCAAAAATATGTCAAAAAAAGTCGCACATATTGGCACAACTGGGGTTTCTACACCTTTTTACCAGCGTGCTCGGCAAGGGGCAGAGCTTATTGGAAAGAAAATGCGGCTTCCGAACGGTAAAGTGATATAAAGGAGAAATGGCTCTATAAAGTTTTTGACCACAATGACAGACAGGGCTTCTATTTCCATTGTATCCATGGTTGTAAATTTGCATTCATGCCTTTGCAGGAATGTACAGAATTTTGCTATTGATCACTTATCTTCAGGATACTCCATTAATATCAGTTTATTGGAGGTCTAACATCCCGTAACCCCACCGATTTGTTTCTTTGTAGCTCCAGCGACAGAACTACACATCTCTGTTCACTGAGCAGGAGACAATGCTGTTAACAGCAGCACTGTTCCCATTCAGTTCAATGGGAGCAGTGCTGCTGTAACCTGCTCTGTTCTAAGCTATGTAGTTCCGGCTAAAACCGCTGATCGGCAGGGGTGCAGGGGTTTCTTTTCCTGTAAAGTCTATGCACCATGTTTTATTCAAATCCGTTGGCTTTATATAGATATATGTATAGACAAAAAAAATTATTTAAATGTGTTTTACGCTCAGCAAGGCCAGACGATCCATGACTGCAGCTTCGGAGGCCGTGACTGACACACACTGAAGTGTTTGTGTTAATGGCTGTCATCAATATTCTGAAGTGAAAATTTCCTCATACTATATATTGCTGCAGCGGAAATCAGCCCGGGGAATGTTAGAAAACAGAGAATGTTTCGAGGGCTAATTTCCATGTGAAAGAGTGATGAATAATTTAGCTACAATGTAACAGCTCCCAAGGCATAATGAGCAAGAAATCTGGATCACACATTTCATGTGTGCGCACAGCGGAGGAACGTCTTGTGTGCTCTTCAAGTGTAACCCTTGTCTATCGACGCCGGAGAGCCATCGTATGGAGTGGGTCTGACTCCAAGCTATTAATCCTGGCATCACTAGCGCAAGACAGTAGCATGGAGGTTCCTGGTGCATTCTATATCATATCTTTAAAGAAAAAGATTTGTGCAAAAACTGCTATAAAAATCACGTACTTGGGGTATGCTGACATGGGAAAATACCTGTCCGATTAACCTGCAGCATTCATTTGGAGTAATCAGTGTGTGGCCATCCACCATGGTATCAACGAAAGAATAGTGAATCACTCTTGAATGAAGACCTGGCACCTCTCCTGACACGCTTAAAGGGGACTTGTCTCCCATCCGGACATGTCTGTTTTAGAAACTACTTGCATTTCCCATGTAATATTCTGGAACATCTATTCTTTTGACTCTATGATGTGCCATTCCTTTATTATTCCTGAAAGAAGTTATGACTGAATTACTAGCAGTTTGTCTTGAAGGTCCAGCTTGGTGTTATCAGTTGGGGGGGGGGGGGGGGAGGTGGGGGGTGCACACCATCTGTGCTGCTAGTGTCACACACCCAGCTGGCAACACCCATCTGGACCTCCATGGCAAACTGCTATTAATTTATTAATAACTTCTAGCAGGAATAATAAAGGAATGGCACAACATAGAATCACAGGAATAGATACTCTAGAATTGTTATTACACGGGAATGCAAATAGTCACAAAAAAAATGTCAGTAGAGGTGAGGGGTCCCCTTTAGGGCATTTTCCATGCTAATCATCCAAACATAATATATATAAAAAAAAAAAAAAAAAAAAAAAAGAAGCCCTTATTGGGAAGAGTAAGATGAGGGAAATCAAAGTCCCTGCAGGTCTACCTAGTGCTGTCAACATTGCAAATGAAGGATGTCTGAATGAAATCCAACGTGCAACCCATTTTTCAGCAGTCCCTCGGGTCATCTGTTCAATGCTGTATTTTCCTACAACTACTGGCTGAAATGGTCGCTTTGGCCAATTTCTATTTAGAGGGAGTCTGTCGCCCAGGGGTGGAGTGGCCATAGACCCTACAGGGAACATTCCTTGCGGGGCGATGCTGCCCCAGGGGCAGCCGGAGCCTTCTTCATCGCTGCGGTCTGGGTACATAATGATTTGATGATCCTAGCATTAATTCATTAATGATATGAGCAACAGGTACTTAAGTACCTGGCCAGGGGCCACAGATGCCCTTCTGAATGTACCTGTATTGCCTTTGTCAGTACTGCGGCAGGGGAGGCAGGATTGTGTGCTGCACTGTGGTATTTGGTTCTGCTGGGGCGGTATTTTGTGTTGCATTGATATTGCTGACCCTGCCCACTTGTGCTGTTCCTCCCTACTTGTGTTAGCCCTGCTTTCTGTCAGTTTCGAACCACCTACAACATAGGGCCACTTTTAGATTTTTTTCCAGGGCCTCGTTAGGTTCCTAGTCCGCCCCTGCTTCCTGCAGGCACAGTGCCTTGTAGGGCTAACTCGGCTGAATGTAATGATACAGTTCACTTCACGATCCGCTGCTTCATTTTGGAGAAAATGTACTTTTAATCCCTATGCAAATGAGCAGTAAGTGCACGGAGAGCCACTCTGTGCACCCTTCTCGGTCAGCCCCTCCCTCCCCTTCTTGATTGTGAAAATCACGTTCCTGCCTAGTCACCCCTTAACATATTTTTGAGTATGCATGCCCCTTTAATGCGGTATGCCAGTCTCGAAAAATCATAGCATATCTCTAAATCATGATTATGGGGGTCTGTCTACTGAGAAATCAGCACTGCACCCCACATCACAGATCCGTTCGAATGAAGGGGGGCGGCTGCAGTTTCCTGCACATCCAGTAGGCCTGGGGGTGCCAATATCTAAAAGGGGTGCAGTTCTATATCAATTCGGTGCCCCCTTCATCCTCAGGATCGTTCATGGTCCCAGAGGTTGGACTACACTTATCATAAAGTAATATATCATCAATTTTGGAGACAGGAATACCCCTTTAAATTGAATGCACGTCTGACTGGTTAGGGAGAGGTTAATAAAAATCAATACAATACTGTGCAGACGCCAGGATCATTAGATTCGGGGCCCTATCGGGACGGTGTTTATTTTTGGTAATTAGAGCTGGTATTAATTTATTTCGAGTGGCAGCGCGGTAATGTTATTCTCCCTACTTGAGCTCCTAAAGCAATTTTGGGCCATGTTTGAGCTTCACATTTTCTGCATGGACGGCCGGGGTATTTATGCGCTGTGCGCCCAGATGATTCTTTATTTTCCATCGACAACAATTATCTATCTCTTAAACCCTTGCACGCTGGAGAGGCCTAAAGGTGATTAATCATTTCCCCTCTGGCGCTGAAGGGGCTAATTAGTTCAGTCTCTTCATATCATGGATATCCATTTGGAGGCCTGTATTGTAATAGACTCCTGCGTCCTGGAGAGCCCTCAAACCAAACACGCTGTGCTAAAAGGATGCAAAAAGTGCAAGTCGCAGCCAAAAACACAGAAACTTTCTCGACAGTTCTGAAAATGGGCAACATCTATTCGAGGATAAGGCTAGTTATAAAATACTTAAAGAGGACCCACCTCCTCTCCTGACATGTCTAATGAAAAATATATATATTTTGTTATTTTCCTCCTCTGAAACCTAGGTGCGTCTTATAGGTCGACAAATACTGTATGTCATTACCTCAGTTTAGCGATGATTCCGTCGGTAGAGCTTCGCACAATGTCCTTTGGACTGATGTCAATATCACCAACTGCTACTTCCAATAACTTCTGTATGGTGCTTAGAGACTGACCATCTAGACACATTGTGACTGCCAGGTTCCTCAGCTTTTCCTTCTCCGATCTTGACAGATCATACATGTGTGAATACTTCTGCACACGGTCCTGAAAATGAATTGATGGATAAAAAAAATAAAGATGTGGAAACGTTTACTGAAGATGAGTATAAATGAAAGAAGAAAGTGAGCTGTATTTTGAGTTTCGAGGCTAGGAATGAGTAGTACCAAGAAATATGAACATTTTCTGACCAGGTTGGGCCAAGACTCAAAGTTATTTACATCCGAGCAAGTAAAGTAGATCCGCGGCACTCACCATCCGATTCTAATAGTTTTCCTTATTGCAGAGCTTCTTACATGTACAGGGGTGAAGACTCACATTGGAAGTAACAACACATGGGAAGTTTGTTGTCCGATTAGAATCGGATGGTGAGTGCCGCGGATCTACTTTACTTGCTCGGATGTTCATTATCTACATAAGCCAGGCACTCCGGTCCGTAGAGGTCTGAGAGGCTGGATTGGAGTCCCGTTTTATGATCAGGTGTTGGATGGTGCCACCACTACTTCTTGTTGTTATTTACTTCTTGTTGTTATTTACTTTCCTAATAGTGTCTAGGAGTATTTAAAGGGAACCTGTCAATAGAAAAGCTCATTGCACATTACGCAATCTTATGGCTATTGGAACCTCATAACAAAAAGTCAGTGGGTACCCCAGCTGGGGTAACACTCGAAAAGCTCAACTAGCCTAACCACTCGCTGTAAAAACTGCAGGCTACCGTTCTGTGCTATAGCATTACAAGGCCAGGGATGTGTCGGACAATTCTTACCTGGTCCAAACTTCTCAAATGCTCAACAAAGTCCAGACCAAGAGTTTCGAGGTGAGCAAGGGACTGCTGTAAATGGCTCAACGCCCCATTATATGTGACAGAGGAATGTGATGCCTCAGCAACTTCTCCAGATGTTTTCTTCTTCTGCTTATCGAGAAACTGTCTCACTGATGTAATGGTCTTCTTGGTCATGTCTCTCCTGGCATCCATTGTCAACTAAATTGTACAAAACATATTTAGGGCATGTTACAAGGGACTGGACTGGTATGCTACAAATAACATCTTTTAGTGTACACTGAAAATCCTATGAAACCCAAAAGCCTGAGGCTGCACTACTGAGAGATGCTGATGTTTCCATCGTACATTCCCCTTCCAGTTCGCATCGGGCTTATATAAAGGTTCCTTTAAATGAGAACAGATTGACTTGTTATATCGTTAATCAATGCTGGTTATGGCCTTTCAAAAGGCCAGGTAAACTGACCCATAAACTCACTGCTCTTACAGTAAAGAATCCTCATCTATAATGGTAGTGAAACACTCTTTCCTTTTGTCCTGGTTACAGGCCTTAGTATAAAAAACAAGAGAATTCAGACTATGTAGCACATCCAAAATCACAGGTGCACATCCATAAAGCTAACTTGCAGACAGCAAACACAATTGGTTGATAGATGCTTCCATGTACACTAGGCATAGAAACAATGCAATCCAGAATAATCCCTAATCCCTAGTTCTATTGTTTGCAAGCATAATAATGTGCTTCCATATTTTATTTGCTGTTTTAGTATAAAAAGATAATTTAAAAAAATCTCTGTGCTGACCAGTCTTGTTGTACACCGTCTTCTTGTACCGGCCTTGTACACAGTATTCTTGTACCAATCTTGTAAACCGTCTTCTTGTATCAGCCTTGTACACCGTCTTCTTGTACCAGCCTTGTACACCGTCTTCTTGTACCAGCCTTGTACACCGTCTTCTTGTACCAGCCTTGTACACCATCTTCTTGTACCAGCCTTGTACACCATCTTCTTGTACCAGCCTTGTACACTGTCTTCTTGTACCAGCCTTGTACACCGTCTTCCTGTATCAGTCTTGCACACCGTCTTCCTGTATCAGTCTTGTAGACCGTCTTCTAGAACCAGCCTTGTATACCGTCTTCTTGTACCAGTCCTGTACACCGTCTTCTTGTACCTGTCTTGTACAACGTGTTCTTGTACACGTCTTATACACCGTCTTCTTCTACCAGTCATGTATTTGTACACTGACATTAAATCTCCCATAAATTGGCATTATTCCAAACGTTTGAACCCAAGTTTAATAATCTTTCTTGGCACTAGAATAAATCCCCTGTATCTGACAGAAGGTAGAAGCGGACATATTGGAGGAGATTTATCAAAGACTTTTATGTCAGTCTTTGAAATCTCCCGCGCTGCCGGACGATGTGCCAGCTTCATCATCCGCCATGCCGTAAGCCAGAATGAAATCTATGGCAGCTCGAAGCCATAGATTTAGGTCTTCATTTGGAGCTGAAAACAGGGACAATAAATGTGTCGGGTATGCTGGCCCTACCCAATCATGCCCACTTTTCATAAAGTGGTGAGAGTGGCAAAGAAACGGTACTTGTGACACCGTGTTTACGAGTTTGTTACACGACAAATTATGGTGCAAGGCGATGATAAATCTCCTACATTCTCATCAGACTTTCACAGCAGTACAGCCTCAGGATTTGGGCTTGTAATCTCAAGTGCTCCTCGCTAAGTATTGAAGTAAAATAATAGAAATATATATATATATATATATATATATATATTATTTTTTTTTGTTTGTTTGTTTTACATTTGTTAAACAGGTGATGATAAAATATGGAAAAATAGATGCAAAATCATACCGAACCATTTTCACCATTTCAAACCATTTTTCTGACCATCCAAGGACAACGATTGCCAAAAAGTGTTGTTTTTTTTCATTTGAATAAAGTTGATAATAAAACAGGACACAAACGACACCTAAAAGTTCTCAACTAAAATAAATGACTTTATTCTCTGAAACTACCGACCTTTCATTTAATAAAATAATAAAAGTGGATATAAGGAGCAGATGCTCTGATGTTCCTCACCATCAGTCTTGAAAAGAGCTTCTAATGACACTTGTCTACTGGTGACGTGAAACAACTCCCATGAAAGAGCAGAATTAGTCAAATATTTTGAGTGTGAGAAACGCTAAATGCTTAGAACAGAGAACAGACGTGTGAAAAGCTTCAGACGCGTCATCTCCTCCACATGCTTGTTTTGACAGATTCAGATGATAGATTGCACCTGACTTTTACACTCGAAGCAGAGAAGAGAAAACCTCAAAGAAAAGCTGAGGCTTCAGAACACAACGCTCAGCATCATGACTCTATTCATTTGCACTGAACAAACATTATTTGATCTAAAAAAATTATTGGCCAGCGCCGTCGGCCGGGAACTAGCAGGATCTATGGAAAACCAGAATCCATTGTAAACTAGTGACACATTCAACCACTTGTTTAGAGTGAAGGACTGAACATTTTCTGGTCCAATGTCCTTCAGCCTATGACTCTCCAGCTGGCGCATAACTAGAACTCTAGGGCTATGTTCACATGATTACGGTGGATGTCGTTGTGGAAACAGCCATTATCCTCTGTAGAATCCGCTATCAAAACTACGCCAACACCCTCCCATTGAGGTCAATGGAGAAGAAGCCACCATGTGCACATGGTAGAATTTCTTGCCGCTGCTAAATTGACTTCTGCTACTGAAGTGGCATGTTACTTGTTGAAGAAGATTGAGAATCAATATGGAAGTAAAAACAAGAGACCAGCAGTTTTAGAAGATGTTTTACAAGTGACTTTTGCTGCTTTTCTGCCACCAAAAATGCTTCTGAATTATCCCACCCAAGGACTGGATTAGAAAAACATTGCCAAAAATGCTTCTGAAACCTCTTCTAAAAACTCTTCCAAAAACTCCCCTAAAACCACAACCAAATTACAAATCTGCCACCAAAACCAACCTGTTTACAGCTACTTATCTGATAATCATTTTGCTGGGTGAACATAACCTAAGCAAGACCTGACAGCTTCCCCCTCTCCAAGAATGATGGGAGTGGTCTTACAATAGCTAGAGAGCCACTGGTTGGAACATTGCACCGAGAAAATAAAACAGAGCAGATATCCACAGAAACATATCAGGTTGCTTTGTTAATTTTCCAAAAGACCTTAGATAAATGAGGGGTTAAATCGACAAATCTCCCCCTACAGAGCCACCTACATGCACAGCCACCTGTCCATTCAATCTCTTCCTGTATGTGGTTCCCACTAGGGGGTCCCGCATTTATGAGGTACTGTAGGTTCAGGTTCCAGAGGTGGGACCTGCATCCACCAGAAAAGGTCATCAGTATCTGGTCATGGTTTCTCTACATGATAAATGCCATTTGCTGAAGTGACTGCACTTTAAAAAAACGTTTGATTGGGGGTCTGAGTGCCAAGATCCCCTCTGGTTGCTATAACGAGCAGAAAGAAGTGCTTAGACCGTCTCTCCTCGTTGCCTGAGACAGGCTCGATAGAAAGTCTATGGGGCGAGGGGAAACGGCTCTGTCCTAGCACTTCTGTCATCTCGTTTTAGCAATTCGCTGGCATCTCAGCACTCTGACCTCACTCAGAAAACTGAGAATAGCACTGACTTTTTTTGTAAAAGTTGCAGGCATGCTTTCCTCATGAGGCACCACACATACAACTTTGCTTGAAAATTTTTTTCCAGAAACATTTTAAAGGGTGTATGTTTTTTCTTAAAAATAGCTTTACCATCAGGTCAAGCCCTCCACAAATACCGGCCCCAGGGTAGCTGCAGGTCCCGACACATTTCTGTATGAACACATACACAGCTCCATACATACACATCCATGCTTGCAGCTCATCCATACACTAGACCACCCTTTCCGTATTCATTTTCTTATGTGTAGACTTCTCTCTTCATCTGTGATGGTTTCGGCGTTTGCCAGCTTATAAGTAGGGCAGCGTGAGATCTCATCGCCGGTCTTCCAGCCCATTTTAGAGCTCTGCACACTAATGATGCCAATGTATTCTGGCTGCAGGGCACGTGGCCCACATGTCTGCTGGAGAAGCCAACATGGTCCTCTGTAGGTTTCCAACCATAGAGGCAGATGGCAAGTAACATGTAGTCTAAAAGACACATAAAATAACATATAACTATGGAGGGCACAGAGTCACCCAGAGCCGCCAATGACTCCATATCATTCTAGCGGACACTGGAGTGCTTTGTGCATGAATATTCAAGGCCATCAGAAAGATTCAGGTCATTAGCAGTGAGATGTCTGCTCCTCCACAATCTCTGCCGGCTTCACTCTTTAAAAAGTTATTAACTTAAACCAGGGATGCTTACTCTGCGGCCATTCAGATGTTGTGAAACTACAACTCCCACTATGCCCTGGGCTGAAAGCTGTACGCTGTCCGGGCATGCTGGGAGTTGTAGTTTTGCAACAGCTGGAGGGCCGCAGGTTGGGCATCCCTGATTTAAACAATTCCAAACGTACAATGAACATCTGGCCTGCTCGACACACAGCACATCCATAGGAAGCAATGCAAGTGAAACATAGCGCGATTATTAAGGGTGCATTCACACGACCGTAAGTGTTTTACAGTCCGCAACGGCCGCCGCTATATAGAAAATTACTATTCTTGTCTGCGGACCAGAATAGGACATGCTCTATATTTTTGATGGCTCCGCGGAATGAAACAACGGATGCGGACAGTACACTGTGTGCTGTCCACATCTTTTGCAGCCCTGTTGAAATAAATGGGTCCGCACCTGTTCCGCAAAGGGACCCAGAATTACAGTCGTGTGAATGCACCCTAAGGGGAACCTGTCAGGTTGAACATGGTGTCTGAGGTGCGTGCAGCATGTTATAGAGCAGGAGGAGCTGAGCAGATTGATATAGTTTTATAGGAAAAGATTTGGATGATTTGTTAACCAAAATCTCTGCCCTTTCCAGTCTTAAGAGTCCAGGGACAGACAGCTAAGGCTTTTTTCACATTTGCGGCACATGTAGGCTGTTCTGGCACAGAATGCTGGGAATTCGCCAGACAAAAAAACATTGTGTGCAGCAGTTTTAGTCCAGCCGAAGCCCAGCATATTTGCCGGGTAGCGTTTAGATCTCCACTGGACCCCACTATAGTCAACAGGGCCAGCGGGCATTCCGGCAGCACCTGAAAATGGAGGATCTGGTGAACTCTGGGGGGTGTTCTCTGCCGGAACAGCCTGCCGGAGAGCCGTGCTGCACATGTGAAACTAGCCCTACTCTGTAGCATGTATAGGGCGGACTGTCAATCACTGAGCAGGCCCGCCCACCGGACTCCCAAGCACAGAATGAGTAGAGATTAAAATGGATAAAATACAAGTAACACTGCGTCATGTGTGGGTGAGTATAATCCAATACTCTGGTCCAGCTGCTGCAGAAAAAGGTGGAATTTCATGTGAATCATCTGTTTCTAAAGAAGTTCAGCAGCTGCTTGAGTTACATTGTGTAAGGTATCTCCTATTATTATTAGGTCTATTAGAAGTAAAGTAAAAGGTTGTGGAAATAATTGATTACATCGACCCAACAATAAACCAGTCTAAAAATATATTTTACCGATATGTGATGAAAATAAGCTTTAGGAGACTATGTATCTCCTGCCTGAACATGGATGAGTATCTATGAAGTCACACAGAGAAGACACTACACTACGGATTTCCCTACAAATCCCATAGTGAAAGGAATCAGCATCAGCTCAGACTACAGTACGTGCTTTAAAGAGGACCTGTCGCCGCTCCTGAGATGCCTGGTTTAATAGCTTTATGCATTCCACATGTAATAACCAATCTGGAGCATCTATTCTTATGGCTCTATGTCGAGCCATTCCTTAATTATTCCTACTAGAAGTTATAAATGAATTGCTAGCAGTCTGCAGTAAGGGTACAGAGGTGGTGGTAACCAGTTGGGGCGTGTACCTGCACAGTCTCATAGTATCCAATCAGTGCTGCCATTGTCAGACTGTGCAGGTACACCCCCAACTGGTTACCACCCCTATGTACCCTTACTGCAGACTGCTAGCAATTCATTTATAACTTCTAGTAGAAATAATTAAAAAATAGCTCGAACATACAGACATAAGAATAGATGCTCCAGAATTGTTATTACATGGGGAATTCAAGAAACTATTAAAACAGGCATGTCAGGAGCGGTGACAGCTCCTCTCTGTCCCAGGAAAAATATTCTACAATTTTCAAACCAGCACCTGGATCTGAATACTTCTATAACAGCATTTCATTAAACATTTAGTATAGCCACGGAGCTATTCAATAAAATCTATCTGTATAGCGCCACCTGCTGTTTGTTCTTTTCTCATATTTCTCTGTCCAGCTCAGTAACATTACGGACGCACATGCTCAGTTCCATCCTTCAACGGCGATCAGCCAGATCTACTGATACAAAGTTGTGACCGTTACCGGGAGAGAGTTACAGCCCCCTGAACTATGATGGGGACAGAGCTTCAGTAGAAAGGACACCCCCTGATAAAGGACCCTTTGAGCTGTCAGTCTGAACAGAATCTAGCAGAGCAACAAATGGGTGGGATCTCTGGATCCATATGAGGTACAGTACTGGTTCTAGGTTTGTTAGAAAGAGGTCGTCATGTACTATATGATGTCTGATTTTCATTTTTTACATTAATCATGGGAAAACTCCTTTCTTACAAGCCGGCATTTAAAAAAAAAAAAGCATGTGAATCCAGGCAGCAAAACCAGTTCAGTAGCCAAAATGTAAGGAAATCTTCACATGGACATTAAGAAGTCCTCCTGACACAAAGTATGGCTTTTTACGTACTGTACCCTGATGCAGTCTTCCATCAAAGCAATTTTGGCGAAATTTCCTAGAACCTCTGCCAAATACTTGAAAACATCTAATAAATCTGCTATTGCGGTGAAAATTCTATTTAAAAAGTCATAATCTACCGCAACAAAACCGTATATAACTAAAAATCACGTGCTGCAAATGGGATTCATACATTGTGAATAAATCTGATGGAAATGACCCCTGGTGCTGCATAATTAACTCATATGTTCATCCATATGTATCACTGCGCTCCGAGCGCTCGTGCATCGGTCACGCTGTTTTATGCCGCACCAAATGAGACATCAGCTTTCCACCTCTGCAGTCGCCTAATGTAATGCTTTCATGACTCCTCAGTGCAGAGTCCTGAGCACGGACGTGATATGTATAGAGTTACAAACCTCCATGAATGGTAGTGGCCCACTGGGGATTCTTTACTAAAAGAGCCTCGCCACTTTTTGGCAAAAAAAAAAGTTGCATAAAACCTTTTTGTGCCTTTTTTTTTTTTGCCTTTATGACAATATTCAGTTGCACTGGCATTTTTGTGCTGTGATTTGCACTTGACTTTTTAAAAGCCAGTGCGACAATATTTGTTGCACAGGTGTTTTTACACCGCGTTTGGCGCAAAGGAGTGGTGGGGGCGCTGCGGGTAAATTTATTAATTTTACAACGTTAAAAAGGAGTAAAAGTTGCCAAAGAAGCTGCAGCAGCCAGAGGCTAGCGTAGATTTTCCAGCAGGTGCATGGACTACCAAAGATGCGCCTAGTTTATGTCCCATCCAATTAGGCGCATTTCTGGCAGCAACAGCGGCATAAAATGAACAAAATAAAGACTGTCAAAAAATGACGGTCTTAATAAATGACCCCCAGGGAGTGTAGTGCTTTTTCTCTCCAAACGCACACCTCGTTACAAATCTTACAGCAGCGCAGGAAGGAAAGACCGACGTAAAAAGACGGTCTTAGTAAATGACCCCCATTGTCCACTATGTACAGTATTTTTTCCAAACAGTGCCCCTCCCCTGTATAGGCTGTGTCTGGTATTGCAGCATAGGGATGAGCTGTAACACTAGACACAGCCTATGGTGGAGGGTGGCGCTGTTTCGGAGTGCTCGGTCGTTCACTTATTGCGTTTACCTTGTCAACAGCACGTGGGGTGAAAGTGATTTCATCAATGAATGCAATCAAATCGCCGGGTGTCAGTCTATCAAAGTATTTCTTGCAGATGTCGTAGGCATGGGACAATTCGGTCACGGTCTTTGGGGCTTCCTTGAGAAGCTGTGGGTCACCGTTCCAGAAGAGTTTCTTCAGCCAAGCGGCATGCACCGCGCTGGAGGACAGCGCGTTCCCCTCCACGTCTGGGATTCTTGCAGCCAGCTTGGAAATAGCGAGTACATTATGGCTGGTGAGTACGGGAGCCAGTGACTCCAGGGGGTTCAGACCTGCATCTGTCATTCGCTTATAATCCAGACCTGCGAAAGACGAAAAAGAAGAACAAGCTCATCTATTAGGAAATGTAGGAGCTACAAACAGAGATGTAGCAGAGCTGAATTTGTTCTAGCATTTACTGATAACTGTGTTACAATACTGCAGGTAAAACTTTTGATATAGAAATCAACTATAGCAAAAAAACATCCCTTGCGGCAGGTGACCAACTCAGCTTTGCTAAACCAGATGCACTCGGCTCTGCTGTGAAATGTTGGATTGACTCGGCTCTGCTACATTAAAACAACTTGAATCTGTTAAATTAGAGTTCGGCCTCCTGCATACGACCATTCTGGAGTCATCAAATCGCGGATCCGCAAAAAAACAGATGAGGTCCGTGTGCCTCCCACACAGGCTCCACTGCAAAAATGCATGACATGTTCTATCATTTACGGCACGTCAACACGGATGAGAACAGCACATGGATCAATAAAAAAAGCGGATCGGATGCAGAGAAAAAATACCGCCGTGTGCATGAAGCCCAAGGCTGCTTTCACTTAGGGCTCATACACACTATGCCGGCCGCGTGCAATATGCAATTTTCAGAACAGAAGGGGCGGCCCATGATAGAAATGCCTATTCTTGTGAGCCAAACGGACAATAGGGCATGTTCTATAAGTTTGCGGACGGCACGGCACACGGAGTGCTGTCCGCATCTTTTGCGACCCAAGTGAAGTGAATGGCTCCGCATGCGGGCCGCAAAAACAACCTAACCCAAACAACGGTCGTGTGCATGAGCCCATAGTCAGTGTTTGATCAGTGATTGTGAGCCAAAATGAGAGGCAGGATGAAAACACAGAAATCTTTCCATTATACCCCATCTCTGTGTAGGCTCTGCTTTGGCTCAATCACTGATGGAAATCACTGATCAAACACTGACCAAATGCTGGGGGAGATTTATTAAACTGGTGCAAAGGAAAACTGGCTTAGCTGCTCATAGCAACCAATCAGATTCCTCCTTTAATCTTTCCAGAGCTTCTTTGGAAAATAAACCCTAGGGGCAGTTAAGTCAGTTCTCCTTTGCACCAATTTTGATGAATCTCCACCACTGACTGTGTGAAAGCGGCCATATTCGGCTCTGCTAAATTGGAGAGACTCAGCTCTGATAAGGCTACTTTCCCACTAGCGTTAAAGTTTTCCGGTATTGAGTTCCGTCCTAGGGGCTCAATACCGGAAAAAAAACGCATCAGTTTGTCTTAATGCATTCTGAATGGAGAGCAATCCGTTCAGTATGCATCAGGATGTCTTCCGTTCCGTACCCTTTTACGGTATTTGGCCGGAGAAAATAGCGCAGCATGATGCGGTTTTTCTCTGGCCAAAATTTCTGGAACACTTGCCGGATCCAGCATTATTTTCCATTAAATTGATTTAATGCCGGATCCCGGTACCAAGTGTTCCGGGAAAAACGGATCTGGTTTCCAGGTCTGCGCATGAGCAGACCTTCAAAAACTTGAAAAAAATAAATACCGAATCCGTTTTTCCGGATGACACCAGAGAGCTGGATCCAGTATTTCAATGCATTTGTCAGACGGATCTGCATCCGAATCCGTAAACAAATGATATCCGTTTGCACGCGTATTTCCGGATCCGGCAGGCAGTTCCGGCGACGCTAGTGTGAAAGTACCCTAAGATAGAATGACTCGCTTAATTGGAGCAACTCAACATGGAGGAATACAGCTCTGCAGCAGGTGGCATATGACAAACTCTGCAGCATCTGAAAGTACAAAAATAGCTGAATCTGCCGTTCTCATGACTGCATTACACTGACTGAAGGACAATTTCCTCACTAAGGCCTTGTCCACATTTCCGTGTCTGTTTGATGCCCGCGGAAAACCCGTCCGTGTTTCACCCGTGAAGATGTCAATGGAGAATACGTATTTGCTCCGAGTGTCCATCTTTTGCTCTCCACGTGTCATCTGAATCCCACGGACACGGCTCAGGGTCTGTGAAACACTGACAGAACATGGATGCCATCTGTGTGGCATCTGTAGACTTTAGGGGGCGTGTTCAGTCTGATGCACGTCTCTGTGATTTTTCCAATGACCCACAGTCAGTGGAAAAATACTGAAGTGATCAACAGGCAGTAAAATCAGCGGGTACGTGTGCTGCGCATGGAAAATGCGGATCGCACACATCTAGGAAAAATGGAAAAGTGAATGAGGCCTAAATGTTAGGATTGAGACATGCTGCGTGTGTTACTGTAACAGGTAAAGAGCCAGCTGCACCTGCCGCCTGCTGACACGTAACTCACCAGGACGTCACACTTCACTGGGACGGGATCATATAAAACAATTACGCAAAAATTCCGTACGACTATAAGAAACATAAATCTTACTGTATAAGGGTATGGCTACACAGCGGCACTGGTGGCGGCCAGGATGGCAGGGACAACACAGTGTAGCGGTGATCCCATAAAAATGAATGTGTGTGGCAAGTGTGATGCGACTGCGATACCCGAAAAGCAAAAAATGCCGAACTACGGCAAATGTGCGACTCGTGCTCTACCCCATTTGTTTCACTATGATGCTCCTGCGATCCTGGCTGCGAGTAGGATACTGCTACATGGCGACAAAATGTAACTTAATACAGTATCCGAAAATAAATTTCAATCATCCATATGGAGGGCTGTTATCCGCATACGTCTGCAGCCACGAAATTATGCAGAAAATGAGATTCAGACCCAAGGTCAGGCCTCCAATTAAGGCCTCATGCACACGGCCGTTGTGCGGCAGTTCTGTGCACTGGGGACCACAATTTGTGGTCCCCAATGCACGGGCAACATCGGTGCGGCTGCTGGAGACAGATCCGGACTATTTTTTGGCTGTGCGGAGGCACGGAGAGAAACCCCACAGAAGCACTCCATAGTGAATGGGTCAGCATCTGTGGTGCGGTGCAAAAACAGGCGGGACCTATATATTGCGGACACGCTGTTTGCCGGCCGCCATACGGGCCCGGCTGGCACACATTCGTGTGCATTAGCCCTAACGCAGAGGGGAGTAACACATGGCAAATGAAGGCGCTAACCTTAGAGGTCAGGCATGCATATGTTAGGAGGGTTCATGTAACGCATTCAGCCACAATGCCACCTGCGCCACCGCCATATGTACTGTACCTGATGCCACCGCCTTCAGCTTCTTCAGCAGTTTGATGTGGGAGTCGGGCTTGATGTGCTTGACGTAGTGCGAGCAGCCGCAGTTCTCCAGGAGGGTGAAATAATACAGCAGCCTTTGGAGGTCTCTGCCCTCTATGGTGGGGTAGACGTATTTGACCATGTGCTCGTAGAAAGCCTCGGGGTTGGCTTTTAAGGTGTCAAACAAGCCGAGGGATTTGGCGCGCTCCTCTATTTCGGTTGTGGATAAGCTGCAAATAACACATCATAAATAATACATTACAATAGTAATAAGAGGAAGACTATGGTATAAGGCCTCCTGCATTGAAGAAATGTCTATTTGGACAAGAGTAGGGCATGAGCTATCATTTGCGGCATGGATGCAGAAAGCACAAAGATAATATCCATGTGTTGTCCGCTTTTTTTGCGTCCCTACAGAAAGGAATGTGTAATCCCACCCACTCGTGGTAGTCCATGGCACAGAAATTTGTGGGTTGATGGAAACATTAACCTAACCCCTGTGGGTAGTGGGGTCGCTCCCACAATAGGCACGAGTACAGTATGGAAACTGTGACTATTCACATGCATGCCCCGCCCAGGTGACTATTCTGGGGTAATTAGCATCTTACATGTGCGGTCCCTAGTCTCTCTAGCACCACCTATAGGTAGCTTCCCTGTAACACGGCTTCAGACAGAGAAGAAAGTTTTTTTTTAATTAAAGCTAAACTTTTTAATTGGTATTCTAAAACAGTGGTGCCCAAGATTTTTTTTTCTACAAAGTTCCTTTATGACAGATCTTTTAGGTCCCCTCTGTTACCCAAACTAAGGGCAGAACAGGACAGAAGGGAACAGAACTCAGCAGAAACACAGCTGGACACAGTGCAGGTTAAGATCCTGGAAGAGATCCCCTGCGTCTTCCAGCAGCAGCAGCTGGCACCGCCATATTGTACCCACCGGCCACGTGCACATGGGGGGAATGATCAAAGCTTAATACATGCTGCTTGTCATAGGGACCAACTGTGCAATGCTCTAGGACAGGACAGATGTGGAGTCCCACAGGGTCTACTACAACTATCCAAGATACAGTGAACCTACATAGATAGATAGATAGATAGAGATAGATAGATAGATAGATATGAGATAGATAGATATGAGATAGATAGATATGAGATAGATAGATAGATAGATAGATAGATAGATAGATATGAGATAGATAGATATGAGATAGATAGATATGAGATAGACAGATGCGCTAGGTAGATACAATATGAGATAGATAGATATGAGATAGATAGATGCGCTAGGTAGATACAATAGATAGATAGATATGAGATAGATAGATCGATAGATATTAGAAGATAGATAGAAAGATAGATATGAGATAGATAGATATGAGATAGATAGATAGATAGATAGATAGATAGATAGATAGATAGATAGAGATATATATGAGATAGATAGATGCGATAGGTAGATACAATAGATATATATAATACATAGATAGATAGATATTAGATATTAGATAGCAGTATTATGATCGGCGGCTCGGCGGTTATCCGCCGCTGTCAGGCACGTGTTCTGGATATGAAGCTGCCGGTGACTGTTTTTCTGCTGCATTTACCGGGAAGTAAACAAAGAACTTGTCATAACAGTCGTCTCCTGATCACAGCTCCACCGCCGCAGCCGGTCTCATGTACGGTGCAGCGGTGTTACCTGCCGTCCTATATATCTCCTTATAGAGGAGGTGTCACCTCTCCTGACGTACTTGTATTTCCCATAGGGAAAAATAAAAACTATTCTGGGCATAATTTTTTATTACTCTATGTTGTGCCATAGAAATTCAGAGTAGATCTAGAAATTTAGAATAAATTGATGAACAGGTTCTACCAGTATGCCCTTAAGCCCCTTGTAGACAAGCGTGACCGATTAGGTCCAGATGCGTTCAGTTAAAAATGCGCGATTTCGCAAGCAAGTTCAGTCAGTTTTGTCTGCGAATGCGTTCAGTTTTTTCCACGCGGGTGCAATGCGTTTTGATGCTTTTTTCACGCGCGTGATAAAGAGCTGAAGGTTGACAAACTAGCACTTGCTTGCAGATGCAATGCATTTTTCACGCAGTCCTGGCCCCATAGAAGTGAATGAAAAATGCAGAATATAGAACATGCTGCAATTTTCACGCAACGCAGAGCTGATGTGCGAAAAAAATGCTGATGTACACAGACCTATTGAAATAAATGGGTTCGGTTCAGTTCGGGTGCTATGCATTTGCATCACACATTGCACCCGCACGGAAACTTGCTTATGTGAAAGGGCCCTAAGGCCAGGTACACACGTCAGTGATTTCCATCAAGTGAGCCAAAACAAGAAGTGGACCCTACACAGCGGCACGTATAATGGAAATATCTGATCTGGTTCTGTGTTTTTCCCCCACACCTGGTTTTGGCTCACAATCACTGATGGACTAGGCCTAATACTATGTATGGCCCCTTTTACAAGGTCAGTATTTCTCATCGGTATTTGCAGGTTCCTATTGTGTTCTGTTTTCTCAACAAGGATAGGACACTGCTACACAACCGGGATCCATGTTTTGTGGATCCGTGGTTTGCAGAACACAAAACACATACGGCCACGTGCATAAAACCTAAAGGTCAGCACTTCCCAGAGTTAAAAGTAGAACTTCCCACTGGAATCTTTCTATTCCATCATACCACATCAATACCCACTTTCATATGGAATTGTGTAGTTTCTACTAAAAATCTAAAAAAACTTGAAGAAAACAATTTATTTTTACTTTCATACCCAACAAAAATATAGGGTCTCACAAAAGTGGAAGTGTTGCCCACTATTTTTATTTTCTAAATGACATTTCTTTCTATGACCTCACCGATCCTGACCAGATAATTATAACATTTCACTCTGTGACATCACCGATCCTCCACAAAAAAAAAAGACATTTCTCTCTATGATAACACTAATACTCAACAGATAAGATAACACCACAATCCTCTATAGATAACCGTGACATGTGACTCTATGACATCACTAATCCTCCACAGACAACCGTGACATATGATTCTATGACATCACTAATCCTCCACAGATAACCGTGATATGTGACTCTATGACATCACTGATCCTCCACAGATAACCGTGATATATGACTCTATGACATCACTAATCCTCCACAGATAACCGTGACATATGACTCTATGACATCACTAATCCTCCACAGATAACCGTGATATATGACTCTATGACATCAGTAATCCTCCACAGACAACCGTGACATATGACTCTATGACATCAGTAATCCTCCACAGATAACCGTGATATATGACTCTATGACATCACTAATCCTCCACAGATAACCGTGATATATGACTCTATGACATCACTAATCCTCCACAGATAACCGTGACATATGACTCTATGACATCACTAATCCTCCACAGATAACCGTGATATATGACTCTATGACATCAGTAATCCTCCACAGACAACCGTGACATATGACTCTATGACATCACTAATCCTCCACAGATAACCGTGATATATGACTCTATGACATCACTTATCCTCCACAGACAACCGTGACATATGACACTATGAAATCACTAATCCTCCACAGATAACCGTGACATGTGACTCTATGACATCACTGATCCTCCACAGATAACCGTGACATATGACTCTATGACATCACTAATCCTCCACAGACAACCGTGACATATGACTCTATGACATCACTAATCCTCCACAGATAACCGTGATGTGACTCTATGACATCACTAATCCTCCACACAATAATGACTCCTCACTCTATGACATCACTAATCCTCCACAGATAACCGTGATATGTGACTCTATGACATCACTAATCCTCCACACAATAATGACTCCTCACTCTATGACATCACCGATCCTACACTGATAATTATGCACTGTGTAACATCACCAGTGCCGTAACAAGTAACTCTGTCCCCTTAATCTGTGACTATACCAGTCCCCTCATTTCGTAACCAGCGCATCACAGTTAAATCTCCTATTCTCCTCTCTGTGACATCACCAGCCCACCAACAAGAACCCTATTCCTTCACTCTGTGTCACCAGACGTTTCCAGATTTATTATTACTGTTTATATGAATTTAAAGCGCCATTAATTTCATGGTGCTGTACATCCAGACGGGGGTTACAGAAATATAGAACTACAATAAACAAGAAACAATTAACTGACTGGTACAGAGGGACCCTGCCCACCAGGGGCGGATTAGGAACCTAAGTGGCCTTGGAAAAAATACTTAAAAGTGGCCCCATGTTGTAGAAGGGTCTAAATTGACAGAAGGTGGGGCAACAAAATTAGAGAGGTCAGCAATACCATAGCCCCAAAAGCTCTCCCTCTGAGTTGGCCATCAATAGTGGTTATATTTCTGTCCTGATCATTGCAGGGGGTAGGCTTTCCTAAAAAGGTGGGTCTTCAGGTTACTCCTGAAGTTTTGGATGGGGCAGCGAGTTCCAGAGTAGGGGAGAGGCGCGTGAGAAATCTTGCAGAGATATAACAAGGGGACAGGATGTGGATGGCCTTATATGTAGTTGTAAGTATTTTAAGCTGAATTCACTGGGCAATGGAAAGCCAGTGCAGGGATTGGCACAGGGGGGAGGCAGAGAAGGAACGAGGGGAGAGATGGATTAACCAGGCAGCAGAGTTAAGAATAGATTGGAGGGGAACGAGAGTGCTAGATGGGAGGCCACAGAGGAGGATGTTGCAGTAGTCCAGACGGGAGATGACGAGAGCATGCTCTAGTATTTTAGATGACTCGGGGGCAAGGAAGGAGCAAATCCGAGAGATGTTCTTAAGTTGAAAACGGCAGGTGGAGGTGAGGACCGGTGAAGTGAGAACAGATAACGCTGACCTCTCAACTATACGACATCTCCAACTTTCAACAGATAACCTTGTCCCCTTTCTTTGTGACATCACCAGCCCTAAACAGACAAGCATGCCTCGTCACTGTGATATCTGTAGTTACACCACAGAAAACTGTTACCTCTCTAATACACCGCCAGTCCGCCACACATAACCCTGCCTATTCACTCTGTCACATGACTAGACCTCCACCGATACCGGTCCCCTTCAATCTGTGTGATCATGAACCACGCATGACATCACAAGCCTTCCTTTCATAATTAAGCTCCCTTACTCTGTCAACTCACTGTGACATCACCAGTCCACCAGAGATAACTCTGTCAACTCACTATGACATCACCAGTCCACCAGAGATAACTCTGTCAACTCACTGTCACCTCACCAGTACTCTGTGACATTACCAGTCCACCAGAGATCACTCTCCCTGCTCACTCTGTGACATCACCAGTCCACCAGAGATCACTCTCCCTGCTCACTCTGTGACATCACCAGTCCACCAGAGATCACTCTCCCTGCTCACTCTGTGACATTACCAGTCCACCAGAGATCACTCTCCCTGCTCACTCTGTGACATCACCAGTCCACCAGAGATCACTCTCCCTGCTCACTCTGTGACATCACCAGTCCACCAGAGATCACTCTCCCTGCTCACTCTGTGACATCACCAGTCCACCAGAGATCACTCTCCCTGCTCACTCTGTGACATCACCAGTTCACCAGAGATCACTCTCCCTGCTCACTCTGTGACATCACCAGTCCACCAGAGATAACTCTCCCTGCTCACTTTGTGACATCACCAGTCCACCAGAGATAACTCTCCCTGCTCACTCTGTGACATCACCAGTCCACCAGAGATAACTCTCCCTGCTCACTTTGTGACATCACCAGTCCACCAGAGATAACTCTCCCTGCTCACTCTGTGACATAACCAGTCCAACTGTAATAACTCTGCTCACTCATTCTGTGACATTTCCAGTCCACCAGAAATAACTCTGCCTGCTCACTCTGTAATGTCACCAGTCCAGAGATAACTGCCTGCTCTGTCTGTGATGTCACCAGTCCAGAGATAACTCTGCCCACTCACTCTGTGACATCACCAGTCCAACTGAGATAACTCTTACTCTAACATCACCAGTCCTCTACAGTCAGTCTTGCCCCTCACTCTGCTGAATACACTGCTATTTTTGTCCTACAGTTGTGTTCAAAATTACTCAACCCCCAATGCTGTAAAGGGTTTTAGGGAATTTAGTGTACATTTGTAATTGTGTTCAGAATGAAATCTTACAAGGACTTTTTAAAGAACCAAATGCAACTAAAATGACATCAATTATTTTTGTAATACAGTATTAAATGTTTTTTTTGTGATTTCTTCATTGACACAATTATTCAACCCCTTAAAGACTACCACTCTTAAGAACAGAGGTTCATTCAAGTGTTTTCGATCAGGTAATAAAAACACCTATTGGATGTCAAGGATCAGCAATCAAACAGAATAAGCACCAATTAGGCAGATGTAAAATGACTGTGATACTCAGCTCCTTCTAGACATTTACTGGTGTGTTTACAGACATGGTGAAGTCAAGAGAAGGGTCCAGGAAGACAAGAGAAGAGGTGATTTCTCTTCACAGGAAGGGCAATGGCTATAAGAAGATTGCAAAGATCTTAAACATACCAAGAGACACCATAGGAAGCATCATTCTCAAATTCAAGGCAAAGGGCACTGTTGAAACACTACCTGGTCGTGGCAGAAAAAAGATGCTGACTTTGACTGCTGTGCGCTACCTGAAGCGCAAAGTGGAGAAAAGTCCCCGTGTGACTGCTGAGGAACTGAAAAAAGATTTGTCAGATACGGGTACTGAAGTTTCAGCTCAGACAATAAGGCGCACACTGCGTAATGAAGGTCTCCATGCCAGAACTCCCAGGCGCACCCCCTTGCTGTCTCCAAAGAATAAGAAGAGTCGACTGCAGTATGCCAAAAGTCATGTGGACAAACCACAAAAGCTTTGGGATAGTGTTCTGTGGACTGATTAGAACTGTTTGGGCCCATGGATCAACGCTATGTTTTGAGGAGGAAGAACAAGGACTATGAAGAAAAGAACACCTTGCCTACTGTGAAGCATGGCGGGGGTTCAATCATGCTTTGGGGCTGTTTTGCTTCTACAGGTACAGGGAAGCTCCAGCGTGTGCAAGGTACCATGAATTCTCTTCAGTACCAGGAGATATTGGATGAAAATGTGATGCAGTCCGTCACAAACCTGAGGCTTGGGGAACGTTGGACCTTTCAACAGGACAATGATCCCAAGCATACCTCCAAGTCCACTAGAGCATGGTTGCAGATTAAAGGCTGGAACATTTTGAAGTGGCCATCGCAGTCACCAGACTTAAATCCGATTGAGAACCTCTGGTGGAACTTAAAGAAAGCAGTTGCAGTGCGCAAGCCTAAGAATGTGACTGAACTGGAGGCTTTTGCCCATGAAGAATGGGCGAAGATACCCGTAGATCGCTGCAAGACACTTGTGTCAAGCTATGCTTCACGTTTAAAAGCTGTTATAACTGGAAAAGGATGTTGTACTAAGTACTAAGATTGAATGTCACTTGGGGGTTGAATAAAACTGATAATGATGCGAGCACAGAAAAGACATTTGTGGTTATTTCATTATAAATGTTATGTTATATTTGTCTGACTTACAAGTGCCTCTTTGATTTAATTGTAAACAAGATGACTGAAATGATCAAAATCAATGTCAAACTGGCCAAAACACTGAATTTCAGTGGGGGTTGAATAATTTTGAACACAACTGTATATCTCAGACATTATTATTAATCCTCCGCCTACAAAAGAGGAAATACCATGTCATTTGTGAAGCCACTAGATGTCAGCATATGTGAAAACTGCAATATTTCATAACTTATTAGTATATGGACAAGCAAAAAATGTAAAAAAAAATTTTTTTCCCCCCACACTTTTTTAGATGTCATTTTCTAAAACCAGGGCCCCTTTAAATAAGACGCTGGTTTCTTGAAACTATCTTAACCCAATCAGGAAACATGTGTACTGTACGTTGGTTTACACCAAGATTCCCTTAGCTGTCCAACATAGCGCGAGTTACCTATTGTTAAACACAGCACAAACTACCTATTGTTAAATTATATACCGTATTAAAAATTATACATCTGCTTTAACATAGCGTGCAGCTATAGGACGTCAGGTACTGAATATTGACATTCAGTTTATCTGTGGAATCATCCTCATCCTATGTGTATAGGAGAAATTCTCGGTTTTCATTGATCCAAGCATGGGCAGCGCTTATTATGAGAATAATTGGGTTCTCCAAATCACAGTTGTATTGAACACGTTCTTCAATATTCAGCCCACACAAATGGACTAAGAATTGGGAAATCAACATTTCGGGAAGCTGAAATATTACATATATGAAAACCTATGTCCAGAGCACCAGGCCGAGGCTCATCATGAGGTTTCCATTCATCTAGATCACAGCAGTATACTGTATCTTCTGTCGGGCATTTTCATAGGTATATATATTGATACCTAATCATATTATATTCAAAATGCATGCTCATTGTCTTTAAGAAACAGTTTGAGCCAAAGTTTTCATATGCGACTGAGACAGGCCAAGATGAAGTCATTCCGAGTTCAATCTGTGTAAAAATACAGAGAGTATTGTGTCTTAAGAGTTATTGCCACAAATGTGGGCTTATCTGTAAGGGAGTACACTGGATTCTCCAGACATGTCTTAGAGAACAAGGCCCATTCATACCATAATGGCCCATAGATCAATAGTGTCAGAGAGACTCCAAGTTGTCTATCTTTAGTTGATACAAAATGTCTACATTTATCCTTATCTCTGATTTACGACGATGAGGGTCAAATGTATATGATGCAAAAATACCCTAGTTAAGTCTTTATGGTATGGTGTTAATAGCTTGCACAACAGTGCCATCCGGAGACAGATATCGATATCGTTACACCATCCTCCATAGTTGCATTATGGGTAAACATGATCTCATAGGATCTTATTACATTTGTTTACACCCCTCAATTGATTGGAGAATACTAATCCAGGGGGTGGTAATGTTAGATTACAAGGGAGATAATTACCCTAGATAGATGAGCATCAGGAACAAGCAAAGAACAAGCAAACAAGCAGAGAACATTCCAGGATTCAGCAGAACGTCCAAGAGAGAGAGGAGAAAGGAGAGAGGCAAGAACGAGGATAGCATTCCAACATTCCAGGAGCCAAGACCCAAGATGAAAGCCATGGTGATGGACCATCCAGCTTTCCTAGGAGCAGAAGTGAGATTCCTGCTAGGACTTGGTAAGAAACACAAAGAATGATGTTTCATTTTATTAAGACTATTTAGATAATGTGGGTAAAATCATAGCATCTATGTTGGCGAACATATTAATTTAATTGATCATCTCCATATTGAGATGTAGTCTTAGGATATTGTGAGGCTTCATTCTACCTGCAGAAGAATCAAGACTCATAATTTATCAGAGTATTAAATGATTGCATACATATATGCATAGATATAGATATATTGATAGTAGCATTCTTCGCCAAGCTAGATGATAAATTCCCACTGGAAGTTTTGTTCCAAGTTCTTCCAATGTCTGTTGTCTTAATAGTCTTACCAGGTTATACAGATATGAAAGTAGTCCAGGATAGGGTGGAAGGATACAGTTATCTCTTCTAAGTTATATCCTTGGATGGATTTGCCCATTCCTGAAGTCATGTGAGGTGTAGTTGGTTAGAGGAGGATTAGACATGCCCATCCTGATATCATGAGGTTTCCTCTGAACAGAAGTGATGTATATACTGTAATTTAACTTCTCGTTTTGATATCCTAACCAAATAGCTTTGTTATAATGTGACAAGCTGCTCTTACCCACATGTGTTTATTTACTTATTGTGAAGCTTCTAGTGCCTGATATCAATGCCATATATATTAATTGGCAGATATCATTGTTTATTTACTTATGATAAGCTTGTAATGCTTCATATATCATTGCCATATATATTCCTTGGCATATATAATCGTGTTTATATACCTATTTGTTTATAATCTTGTAACTAATAAAATTTGCATGTTTTTATAATATCTGCGTATTATTTAATGTCAAAACTACATCTTTAGCATTAATGTCATCTCTCATGAAAAGAACTTATTATCTGAGGAAATAGTCGGCCTCAGATGTGAATTGTATCGATTGGGTTATCTACAATTCACCAGGTCATAATTTCGACAAGTTATGAAAATTTTTTTTTTATGACCATAATTAATAATTCTTAATCGAATTATTATAAACCCGACACTTCTAACAGGTTTTCCCATCAAAAAATAAAATAAACTCTGCCCATAAGCCCTATTGAGGCCCTTTTCAGACGAGCCAGTTCCACAGTCCGGACTCGCAGCTTGAGTATGGGACAGCTCCAGTCCTGACCTCCCAGCACTGAATGGGTCGCATAGCATTATAATAATTTATGTATTGGATAACACTGACAGCATTATGTGGGTTACATTGCATCATAAATCAATATAATGCTGTGCAACCCCCGTAAGTGCTTGGAGGTCGGGACAGAAGATGCCACATACTGCAGGTTGAGAGTCGAATGCGTGGAACTCGCTCCTGTGAAACCAGCCTAAGAGTATATAAAGTTCACACAGGGAGGCTCCAGTAGCATTGGAATCCGGTAGCCTGATCAGACGGGCTGTTCTGGCACAACTGCCAGCTGTCAGATGGACAGAAATCGTGCATGCAGTATTTGTCTGGCCGAAACCTGGCATTTATGCCAGAAAAGCATTTGGATCAACGTCCATGGGGGTCCTGCGGTATACTGTTGTATCCAGCAATACCTGATGGGGTCAGGTCCAGTAGTCTTATCCTCAGTTGGATTAGGCTATTGGAATTCAAACGTCACCATGAACGGGGCCTTAAAAGTGTTCTCCGGGTTTTGTTGAAAACCCTCCTGCGTGCGGACCTCTGAAGGGAAGATGGTCTGCTCAGTGTTCAATCCTCTATCGGAACAAAATGCAACTCCTCCACTCGGGTTCCGGCCAAAAGTGTTCCTTAGTCTTAGTCCTGTTCAGTTCACACTTATACCCTATCCTCTTGTTTTGGTAATGGGAAAAGTCTCTAACTTACATTTAAAGGGGGTTTCCAGGATTTTTATATTACAGTTACATAGCAAAGTTGAAAAAACTAAACAAGCCCATCAAGTTTAACCAAGTTATAAGTGGGGATGTGAATTCCAGAGACGGGGAGTGAGACCCAGACTTCTAAACATTTTCCTAAGTATTAATGTTATTTCATTTTAAGACTTCATCTAAAAACTACCTAATGTTCCTGCTGTGACCACGTCCTGAGGTAGACTATTCCACAGATTCACAGTTGATGCCTCCGGAGCCTGAACTCTTTCTTCTCCAGACCACCTATCTTCAGGATAGGCCATTGATATTTGATCGGTGGAGGTCGGGGAACCCACTGCCGATCAGCTATACGAAGATGCCGTGGTGATCCATGAGTGCTTAGGCCTCTTTCTAGGCCGTGTGACATCATAATCATTGGTCAGTTAATGGGGCAGAGCTGCGATAACAAGCACAGCCAGTATCCAATGGACAGTACTGTGCTTGGTAAACTGTGATGAGGCCACACTCTAGTAAGAGTTGCATATTGATGATCTAAAACTCAGGATGGGCCATCAATATGAATATCCCGGAAAATTCACAGAAAAATAAACACAATTTTCAAACCTCTAACAACATAGCTGTGAATTAGTGAATTTTTAGCTAAAAGTCCACTTTCCGACTAAGATTTGCTTTGTGCTGTGCCAGACTTGGATGATGATTCATGAGACTTATGCATTCAGAATGGGCATTAGGTGTTAGATATGGAGGATTGAGCCTCACAAGTGAGCAGCGTTAATTAAATATTTAGGAAATAAAAGTGATTTACGCAGAGGGTTATAGCACTTATTGATTCCTGCACACAGCTACGGCACAGATCAGTCTACACAGTATTACTCTGCCGGTAAGACATTCACTGGGGCTACACTAAAGGAAGCGAGCGGCCACAGTATGCAAGTCTTAAAATAAATTTTACAGAGAGAAAAAAACTTATGATCCCATAGACACTAGTAATTATACCAATGTAGTATAAAATGATTCTGTACACCGCTCTGCTTAACCTGTGAACTCTCTTCATAGCTCTGAATTTAAAACATTACGCATCTTATTAGGTTTCATTGCAGAAACAAAACCTGAATTAAAGAGGGTCTTGCTCCGCATGGCAGCAGCATACCTATAATGTAATCAATACTACAACTACTGCGACACCTAACATTATTTGGCTTGCAGCAGAAACCCATCCTTTTAAATATTACTGAACCCCCTCTGTTCAAGCCACGCAGCTTTGATCCTCCCTGCCGCTGCTGCCATGAAGTTCAACCAACACGACTTTCAAGTACAGTGACTACCATTTAAAGGCTATTTTACACCTTCGGAGGCAATTTTTGTTTATGATTGCATTTTACTCATTTCTGGCTAAAAATCATATTTTCAATTGGCCTTAATTCAAAATATTGAGCCGTTCTGTCACAAAGGGTTGACTGTTTTTCTAACTGTGTGACTGGTACTTTTACTTTCACTTTGTTCATCTAATAAATCTCATCTCTAAACTGCTACATTCAGTAAGATAAGAACAGAGCTATAATGAGTGTTTATAAGGTAAGAGAGCAGAGATAAGGAGCCGTCAGCTCCCCAACTTTTAAAAAGAGAGAAAATTCACAGGCTGCTACTACAGCATCTCGGCTATGTACCCAAAAAAGGAAGCCATATTTTTAATACAGACCAATTGAAAAAAATATTTTAGCTCAAAATAAGTACAATGCAATAATGAAAAAAAAATGTCCCCAAAGGTGTACATAGCCTTTAAGGAGGTTGTCCCAGCAAGACAATCTATGACCCATATGCCTTATGGGGGCCATACCAATGGCTATTACATGTCATCCCTGGAGCAAATTGTTCACTAAGGATATGTACTTTGCAATAGGGAAGTATGACTGTAGGATCTGACTACACAGGGTGCAATTGTGGTCTGGTAACCAGGAAGACATGCAAAACTACACAGCAGCGAAGTAAAACAAAAACAAGGTTGCAGAATTCTTGTATTAAAGTTTTGTCTTGTTTTAAAAGAGGTATGGACTCGCCGGACAGGGATGTAATATTGCCACTATACAAAGCGTTGGTGTGGCCTCAACTAGAATACACGGTTCACTTCTGGGCCCCAGTCCATAAAAAGGATGTTCTGGAGTTAGAAAAGGTACAGAGGAGAGCGACTAAACTCATAAAGGGCCTGGAGGATCTTAGTTATGAGCCAACATTAAATTAACTGAAATTGTTTAGCCTTGAAAAAAGACGTCTAGAGGGACATGATTAACCTGCACAAATATATAAATGGACCATACAAAAAATATAAAGGGAAGTTATTCTGTGTTAAACTCCCTCAAAAAAACAAGGGGCCACTCCCTACCCCTGGATAAAAAAAAAAAAAACAATAATAAGAGGTGACAAGCAGTTTTACAGTTTTTTTTTCTGAGCTAGTGGTTGAAGATTAGCTGGAATCATAGTGCCCATATATAGGACATGGATTAACGAGGATCCTGCTTCATAACTCTCTGTAGCACACTTTTAGGAGCAGAAGCAGTAATGAAAGACATGATACAGCAGTGCTGAGAAGTGTAGATGTAAATCAAGCAATAAAGTAAAACAGTAAAGGTCCTCAAACACATTACTCTACTGTCGGTCAAGCTCCCTGAGAATGGCGGGTTTGGCTGACACCGTCATGTGTTTGTTAAGCTTCTGACTCTTCACTCAACCCTTTTTGTTCTCCTGGGAGATAAGCCCCCACCAGAAGTGTCTAGCAGCCATTTTCTCTGCCCTTCCCATTAAATACACATACACGTTCGGCCAAGTTGAACGTGAATGTGTATTGGGTAGTTAGAGACAAAGCTGTTAGCTGAACGACAAGTATTGAATACATTTGCCCAGTTCTCAATGTTCTAGTAGGGTGGACATGGATTTTGTAAACCAGACAGCCCTTTAGAAAAAATAAAAATAAAAAAAATGACCCTTTAAAACTTCCTCATTTTCCCTGCAGGTGCTGAAAAGACACTGAGCTATTACCAAACCATTTGCCCACCAATAGCGGCTAAGCAGTTGTTCTCTGGAGGACACACAGTCTAAGCCAGAGTTGTCCAAATCTCTGTGAATAATGATACATCTGGAGATGTCACAAATGTCATTTCATATTCTCATTTATAATTTTCCATTTCTAAAAGGAAATTAATTCCTCAAGGGCTCAGATATATGTAATGATGAAGTGTTCATTCTTGCTGTATATGAGCAACTCGTTATGATTTAAGTGTAATTCTTCTGAGGATCCACGAGAACCAATCTTTAAAACTTGCTTTAATGGATGATGAATCCAGGTAATTTTTCCTGATTAAATTATGCTTAGCCTGCCAGCAAGGAGAAGATCTTCCATTTGCACTTCAGTTAAATTACTCTGTTAGAATGACCATTCAGAAATCTACAAAGAAAGTATGAAGATCCAGCAGGTATATGTGAATACAGGAGTGACTGTGACGACTAACTTAAAGTCCTTAAATGAACAAACTTCTTCATTTAGTAAGAATGACTAGGGCATGGTGACACAATAACCAAGACACCTACGGTATAGGGTGCATTGCTTCTTCGAGGAAATTGTAAACTGGTCAAATAGGGGAGCAGAAAATAAGGCAAATATGTCAGGTACAACTTAGCAATGGCAGACATTAAAAACATCAAAAAACACCATACAAGATCTAAGCTGGTGAAACATGGTAGAACAGTCCAATTTTCAAACTACAAAGTAGGGGGAATTCAAGTAATTCTGTCAATCTGAAGTGAAAATCTGTTGAAGAACTTATGGGAATAAGGGATGGGTTGATGGTTTGGACGTCCAAAGAACATCGGATGCTTCTATAAGCACAGATGCCTGTGAATCTGGGCAGTGGATGTCTCCTATTAGAGTCACTTAAAGAGCCTCTGTCAACATGATCAAACCTATTAAACTACAGTGACTGGTAGGGTTGATCATGCTGATGATACCTTTGTTTTGCCTGTCTGTTAAACAGCTGCAGAGATATCTGCATTTTATTATTATGCAAATGTGCAAATTGGAGCACCAGGGGCAGTCCTGAATCCTTGGATCACAGCTTTTTTAACACACTTTATTGACAGGGCTAGACATCAGCATGCTGTGGGCAGAGCTGTGTCCTAGCATATTCATATCATATATACTACTTACTATGGCCTTACCATGTTGAGAATAAAGGTTTCCTATGCCCAGAAAGCTAATACATATTACTAGTTTATTCACAGGCACATTATATGATTATAAACAAACCAGTAATATGTTTTAGCTTTCTAAGTATATAAAACCACTATTCTTAATATGATAAGGCTGTAGCCTGGTGTTAAGTGGTCAGCCTTGCATGTACATGTCCGAGGTTCAAATACCAGGAGAGACTTCAAAATGTTTTTTCTCCCTCATTCAACCCACAGAGGTTTTAGATGCTTAGACTACTTTCACACTAGCGTTTTTTGCAGATCCGTCACAGATCTGCAAAAACGCTTCCGTTACAATTATACAACCACATGCATCCATCATGAACGGATCCGGTTGCATTATGTCTTCTATGACCATGACGGATCTGCCTTGAACATCATTGAAAGAGAAAACAGGCAGGCAGCATTTTGGTGTCCGCCTCCAGAGCGGAATGGTGACTGAACGGAGGCAAACTGATGCATTCTGAGTGGATCCTTTTCCATTCAGAATGCATTAGGGCAAAACTGATCTGTTTTGGACCACTTTTGAGAGCCCTGAACGGATCTCACAAACGGAAAGCTGAAACGCTAGTGTGGAATTAGCCTTAGAAGGCTAATACATATTGATGGTTTGTTCACAGGCATAATATATAATTATAAAGACATCAGTAATATGTATTAGCTTTCTAAGTATAGAAAACATCCATTCTCAATATAGTAAGGATATAGTCTTTTATTATGGATTAAATGAGGGAGGTAAAAAATAACTAAAGAAAAAAATCTAGACGTCTAGCATTACTGGTAATTACTGAGCTAGACTGTCTTCATCTGTATTAGGTGTCTATATGTCAGACAGTTTCATACTAGAGCTACTGGTCTTAAGGGGTTGTTCAGGAATACATAATGTCTAACAGTTGGCGCACAGCCTGTCTCCCATACTGAAAGAATTATACTAACCAGCTCCCCGCTGCTTCAGTCCTATGGAGTTTGTTTTCTTCCTCCCCAGCGTGGGCATGGTCACCTGATCCTCTTTAGCCAACCACTGGCTTTAGCAGTGATGTGCTTCTTGTGGATACATGCCCACCGCTGAAGCAAGTAGTTGGCTGAAGGTGATCAGGTGACCATGCCCATGCTGAGGAGGAAGAAAACAAACCCCTGAGGACTGGAGCAGCGGGGAACAGGTAAGTATGATCCTTTCAGTACAGGAGGCAGGCTGCCGGCAAATGTTAGAAATGATATATTTCCAGACAACCCCTTTAAGAAATGTGTTTCTAGGTAAGTGGCAAAAAGCAACTAGTTCATCTGTAGATTATGATTACTTCAAAAAGGATGTTAGATGCCAGTTTCTTCTTCATAATTCGAATTGGCCAGGCATAAAGCCAATTTATCAGCATTTTCAGCAGCTACCCTGTTTGTGTAGAACAGAGGACGATGGCAAGTGCCTTCTGTGGTCATGAATAAATATCTGCCTTTGAAAAAGGCTAAACAGCAAGCGGCTCCTGTGATATATCTGCACGGATTCGTCTTCTACATTAAAGGCAAGAATAAAGCAAGAAGCTGACAAAAAAATCTTAAGATAAGGAGAAGCTCTGGGTGAAAAATAACAGAAAACAAACAAGAGGAGGCAGCACAAATTAGAAAACAGAGCGGGAGGCGAGGATAGATGAGGCTGGATGGGCATGATTTACACACGGCTCAACGGGATTAATCTAATATAAGAGAGGGATGAAAATAGTAATGATGTGTACCAGTCTCAGCCGCTGAGAACGATAACCAGATATTAAATAAAGGGGGATATAGGGCGGAAGGGAAGTTAAAACGACTCAAGACGTCACCACACTACAGTAAAGAAGTATAACAGAAAGCATTGTATTACTCCTCTTAGCCTGCCTTCACAGTTGTGTTGGGAATCCTCTGTCTAATCAGGCTACCAGAGCTCACAGTTTCCGGCATTGCTGGACACCACCATGTACCACCAGATCCCCTTTTTACAATAATAGGATTGGGAGGTGATCTGGCCGATTTCCGGCATAAATTCTGAATTTCTGCCAGAGAAATACCAGTTTTTCTCCAGCCGACATTTGTGCCAGAACAGAGAACACGACTGTGAATGCAGCCTAACTAAAGAGTCCTTTCTAGCACAGGGAGGGCATAAGACGGTGAAGCCCCTAGGCGAAGCTCGAGTTGGGCCGTTATGCACGTGGACCATGGATGTCCTGTGTTTGTTTTCATCGATATGAGATTTTCAATGGAAATTCTGTGAGTACAATAAATCTGTCTTTTGGAGAAGAAGCATCTTGCTGTGCTCTGTAAGAGTTATACAACCTGCTGATTTGACAGATCCATCTTGACCTGTATTTGGTTAAGATGTTCAGCAAAGTTTCTCTTTTCTAAGACCCAGCAGCTTGTATTGATCGTTCTGCAACTCAGATTTGGGATTTGCAACGATCCAGGGTAGAGTGTTTAATTTGCAATAAAAACGGACATGCCCTTTTAAGCTGGGCAGGCCAAACAACTTTGGTTGGCAAGACAAAATCCTTTGCCAGACCCAACAAACATGTCCCAAGAGACCACTTCACTCACTGAAGCTCCGGGGAGTGTTGCAGCCTCTTCGCAGCTTACCAAGCATGGCCCCATGCTTCTTATTGCAGCTCAGGCCTATTCACTTGAACGGGACAGAGCTACACCTAGGCTATGTGACCGATGAATATGACGTAAGCGTTTACAGAGCGCCCAGACTCTTCGAGCAGCTGATCGTTAGAACTGCTAGGACTTGGACCCCCGCCAATCTGATATCGGTGACCTTTCCTGAGTGTAGGTCACTGATATCAAAATACCAGATAACCCCTTTAAAGTGAATAGCACCAAGCTGCAATAATTGACATGTTCCAATGCAGAAGACACCTTTTTCCCTAATCCTGGTCAACCCCTATCAAGAGTAAGATGCAGATGTTAATGAGCTAATTTAAGAGACCCCTCAGGTTTATGAATCCTTACTATCGGCAATGCTCCGTGGGAGAAATAGTATGCAAATCAGCTCATGTCAGCCAAACCAGAGTCTCCTTCAAAAGGTCATTTTTTTGGGGAGGAGTCTTTAGCTTTGGCTGACATGATCTAATTAGCAAAGATGTATGTAATTAGATATAGTGCACGCTGTGTCCAGCATATGCTTTTTCGGTCTTTTCCCGTCACTTTGCACGAGATAACAGGATGAGAGACTTGCCACCAAGATGGCACCTACTGATAATTCAAGTATCTTTATTTCTATGAATGTCTGCTCACTTCTACCGAAGGTAGCAGATTACTTGAAGTACATATCCCAAGCCATGTGCTGTCTTCTCAAGAGAGCTGCCCTCTGTGCTTTCCATGTAGAACTTCCAGGAACGGAGAAGTGAACGGCAGAACATGTCCCAGAAGTGCTGACCATGAAAGCAGGCAGAGATAATGATGAAAAGCAAGGCACTGCTGTGCTATTCTGGGGAAGGCTTTTTATGTTACTCCATGATTCGCTCCTTAGAAAGTTATAAATCGCTGTGTCTATCTGGAGAGAACACTTTACAATACACAGAGGATGTTCATGATCAATATGGACTGAGACCCCTGATGGCGTCTGTCACTGCTCTGGAACACTTTAGGCTGTGGTGCACGATTGTACTGTATGTATTTCCTGTTGTCTAGTGACAATCTGACTTTATGTCTGGGCGACCACCATTTGAGGTCACAAAGATATATTAACTGAAGTAGTAACTCCTAGACTGCCTCTCTATTCCTCCAAAGGAAGAGAGCCATCTCACCATACCATGGAGTACTTCCAGTAGACATCTGAAGACATCTGTTTTAGGGTGTCTACACCCCATTCAATCTGTATGACCGAGATGCCTTGGATGGATATTTGACTTGGCTATTTTCCCATCATGTTCCCAACCTTGTTAACAAGTAATACTTTTGAGCCTCCTCCAATAGAGGGCACTAGTGAGATGGTTTTGATTCTCTGGGACAGGGATCAGCAACCTTCGGCACTCCAGCTGTTGTGAAACTATAACTCCCAGCATGCAAACATGCTCAGCCCTTCTTATAACTCCTATAAAAGGGAATGAAGCACTCCGGGAGTTGTAGTTTCAGAACGCCTGGAGTGCCGCAGGTTGCTGATCCCTGCTCTGGGAGATACCTCTTGGCTTACGATTTTTCCCATGCAGCAATACCGCTAAGTCTCCATACACAGCATCTCCTCTAAACACTGTAATATATAAATAATGGTGGCGGAAGGAACAAAAAGATAAGACAAGTTCTATATGTGCCCACTGCCCACTGTGTGCTGTCCACATCCGTTCCTCGGCCTTGCAAACAATATAGAGCATTTTCGATTCTTGTCCGCAGAATAGGCATTTCTATAAATGGCTGGGCGTGTGCGTTCCTTGTCTTGCACTCCGCAATATGCAGACCACAAAACAATATGGTCGTCTGAATAGACCCTTAGGAGGAATCTGAGCCTCGATGAAAACAGAAAACTGTCTCTCTAGTGCCTGTATGTATTGACCCTGTAAGTCCTTAAAACATGTATGACAAGGGATACAAGACCTTCTGTACACAGCACTGCTTCAGAGTTTCTGCTCCTCATCAGTGAAGAGCAGAGTTCTGGTTGGTTGCCTACAGATGCTTTTAGAAGTTACTGCTTCTCCTAATACAGATCCAGTTGGCACAGGACAGAAACTTTTCTTCCTTCTGGAGGCATGCTATTCTATATCAGTGAGCATTGCCTTGAAGGCTCCTTTCGAACAGCTGGATCTCCGCAACCATAATAAGTTCCTTCCAAGAATCTTAATGAAGACATTTTGTAAGACCCATACCAAACAGGCTTTACAATGCACTGGTGATAAGTAATGGATTGCAGGTACTGCAGAGACCTTGTGCAATCCAGAAAAAGGGGGGCCCACAAGTTCTTTTTCAGAATGGAGTGGTAGTGTGCCATCTATTCCATTCAGTGAACAGAGCTTAGCCTCGCCCACGCCACTTGATACAAGTCGTGACGTCACTGGGCGGGGCGCTAGCAGTGGTAAACACTGAGAAGGCCGCGGCGCTCCTGCAGCGCCGCTGCCTTCTCAAACAGCTGATCGGCGGGGGGGCCGGGTGTCAGACCCCGGCTGATCAGATGCTGATGATCTATCCTGAGGATAGATCATCAGTTGTAACACACTGCAGAACCCCTTTAATGGGAACTGAGCTGCAGTACCTGGCATGACCACTATATAGTGAACGGCACTGTCTGCTTCCTGTTCTGTCCACTGTATAGTTACCGCCACCGGTGGCTGCCCAAAACAGCCGGTCAGAGGGAGTGCTGGACCCCACTGATTAGATATATTTGACCTGTCCTGTGGATAGGCTGACAATCTCTAAGTGGCAGAATACACCTTTAAGCTAGATGTAGAGTTCTTCTTTTTTCTGGTTACCAGAATGTTGTGCAAGTTTCAAAGTCAGATGTCTGACAGTGAGTGACGCTATACCACCGTTCATTTCAAGAGGTCGTACATCAAAATTTTGAAAGCTGCTACGGATGTGAAGGGAGTATAAAAGGAAATAACTTGAAAAAAGTTCTAAAACAAATCAAATCAGGTACCAAGTTACCCAGTTGTTTAGGCTGACTGGGATTCTAAAAATGTGCTCATGATAGACACGAAAAGCTGTGGAGTTCAGTTCTGAAAACACACAATAGTAGTCGTCTATCTTATAACGGAGTGGAATACGCACCCACTGTCACAGAACAGGTACTCCAAGTGCGTCATGTAAACCTCCCACAGAGGGACTCTGTACCGCTGAGCCAGGGAAAGGGAAATCTTGTACACGTTCTCTTCCAGAGTCCTGGACAAAAGAAAAAAAGAAATTTCTCTATTATTACTACTGTAAATTTATACAAAAACAATTTCACCTAGGTGTCATCAATCTCTTTCTAAAAGTGGGGTGTGTCCCTGCACATCACTAATTGGACACTGCCAGGCTGTGCTGGGCCACAACTCCAACTGTTAACGCCCAGTTGGCAATTTATTCATAAACTTCTAGTAGGAACAACAGGAGGAGATGCTGCAGCATTGTCTCACTGAGGGCAGCAAGAACTAGTGAGATAAATCACAGCCCAGGCCTGGAATAGAGTCACAACTCCCTGAGGAGAGTCCCAGGTATCCATGAGCTCCCCGCCCACCTCCTGATGATTGACAGTTTCCTTCCAGGGAGATTTCTACTAAGAAAACTGCCATTCATCAAAATTATTCTGCAGCAGGACCACGATCCCAAATCCTAAACATTCATCCAATGTCATTAAAGCGGTTTTCTGAAATTTAGATACTGATGACCTATCCTCACCCAGATCGGTTGTGGTCCGACATCTGGGATCCCTGCTGATCAGCTGTTTCAGAAGGCATCGGCACTTCTGTGAGCGCTGCCGCCTTCTCGCAGCTTACTGAGCACAGTGTCGTACATTGTATAGCGGATGTGCTTGGTATTGAGTGAATGGGGCTGAGCGCTATACCAAGCACAGCCGCTATACAATGTACGGCGCTGTGCTTGGTGAGCACAGAGAAGGCACCGGCGCTCAAGGAGCACCGCTGCCTTCTGAAACAGCTGATCGATGGGGCTCCCGAGTGTCGGACTCCCACTGATCAGATACTGATGATCCAGAAGATAGGTCATCAGTATAAAAATCTTGGAGACCCCCCCCCCCCCCTCCTATTTTCAGTGTAAATAAGAACAAGGATTCCCAGAAGTCATGACATGGTCCCCACAGAGCCCTGATCTCAACATCATCTAATCTATCTGAGATTACATGAAGAGACAGAAGGATTTGAGCAAGCCTACATCCACAGAAGATCAGTGGTTAGTGCCCCAAGATGTCTGGAACACCTTCCCTGCCGTGTGTACAAGTGCACCTAGAACAACTGAGGCTGTTTTGAAGGCAAAATTGGTTACATCAAATATTGATTTCATTTAGATTTCTCTTTTGTTCATTCCCTTTGCATTGTGCTAATCGATAAAAATAAACTAATAACACTTCTATTTTCTTAAAGCATTTTTACATTGCAGGATTTTTTAAAAACTCAGTCCTGCACCTTTCTAGAACGAGCACAAACCTTGAGAAATCTCTGCTCATTCTGGGTTTAGGAGTCCAGTGGGTGGTCCTTCGCAATGTACAATCACTGATCAGCACCACCCACTGGACTCCTAAACCCAGAACGAGTAGAAATTCAAATGAATCAAATACAGAATGTATAAATACACCTGCTCCGCTCCTCCTGCTTTACGACATGCAGACACCATGTTCAACACGACAGGTTCCCTTTAATTATCTGACAACATTCATGAGCGAACACTTTGCAGACGATTTTAGTTGTTAGTTTTTTCTTCTACTTGTTTTTATTAATAATTATGGAAAAAAACATGAATACCACCGACAATGGATGGAAAACATCTGACATTTTTAAATTAAGCTCCGGGGATGAGTTAAGTAAATGTTATCTTAGATGGCCGATTAATCATTTCACTTTTAACATTTCCATGCGGTAAGCAGGCTCGCCGTGGTCTCTTTTAAACAAAATGTAATTTTCACTGCAGAAAGACAATCTTGTTCTTGCTCTTTTTGGCAAGGGAACATTGATTTTGTATTCACTGCTACCTGGTCCTAGAGGAGAGATAATACAGGGAGGCCTCCCCATTACATAGCTGAGGGAGGGCGCCTGCTCCTGTACTCATATACAGATGTGTCCATCCTTACCTCTGCTTGGATTTGGTTAAAGCGGTTGTACCATGAAAAACAGTCTTCATTTTTCATACCAGCACCTGGATCTGAACAGTTTTGTCATTGAATGTAATTAAAAATGTATTACAGCTACTGAGTTATTAAACCTATCTGTATAGCGCCACCTGCTGTTTGCTGATTTTCTAATTTCTCTGCCCTGCTCACTGAGGTGGTCGCACATGCTCAGTTCCATCCTTCAATTGCCACCAGCTGCAGCAGAAAGGACACGAACCCTGAGAAATTTAAAGCCCCCTAAGCTGCCAGCTTTAAATAGATCTAGCAGAGCACTTGGAGCAATGGATGGCAGAGCGGATTGGCCATTGGTGACCTACTGTGATCTACTGTGAATAAGATGTGGGTCTATGAGATTTGTAGATCATTGCATTCAGTTTTTATTTACATTATTTACATTTTACAGCGTCCCGATTTTTGGGGGGTTGTATCTACTGTATATCTCTATCTAATCTTTTTATCTCCCTAATCTATTGTATCTATCTACCATATCTATCGATCTCTCTACCATATCTATCGATCTATCTACCATATCTATCGATCTATCTACCATATCTATCTATCTATCTATCTAGAAAAAGGCTTGATAAAGATTGCATGGAGCAATTGAAACGTTGCTGAGCACTGGGTCAATAAACGCACGTGAATTTTACTATGTGGAGTGCTGCCTTGCCTTTTTGAAGATTATCTATCTATCTATCTATCGTATCTAATCTATCTATCTATCGTATCTATCGTATCTATCCTATCTATCTATCTATCTATCTATCGTATCTATCTATCGTATCTATCTATCGTATCTATCATATCTTATCTATCGTATCTTATCTATCTATCTTATGTATCTATCGCATCTCTGTATCGCATCTATCTATCGCATCTATCTATCGTATCTATCTTAATCTATCTATCTATCTATCTATCTATCTATCTACCTATCTATCTATCTATCTATCGTATCTATAGTGTCTATCTATCTATCAATCTATTTATCTATTTATCTATCTATCTATCTATCTATCTATCTATCTATCACATTTATCTATCTATCACATTTATCTATCTATCTATCTATCGTATCTATCTATCGTATCTATCCATCTATCTATAGTGAGGGGCTGATCATCGGTCCAGGCACATGATACCATGTATGATCAGACACAGTGATGAAATTGTTTCTTTCTTGTTCTCTTGATGTTTCATAGATAAACACTGAATCCCCTTCCAGTAAAACAAACAATTAGATCTGTGAGATCTCTGCCTTTCCTGCTGTAATTTAGCGCACCCCGTCACCTTTGATCTTGCTGCTCTCATTAACAGGATATAAATTCTTGCAGTGAGGTGCGATGTCTCTCTGTGCAATTAACAACGTAACACATCAACATCCCAAGGACTCATTAAAAGAAACATTTATGGAAACACATTCATCCGCCAAATCACAGCTTCATCAGCCAGTAATTAACTCCACGCACAGTTCCATACATGGACCAGATCCACACTCCTCTTGTCAGCCGTCATGGAGGACTAGCTGTCACTCTCCCCTACAGACATGTCCTTCAGCACCTCCTCCTGGCTCAGTATAACCTGTGATCTGTGTCATGAGACGACCAGAGTTTTTTTTTTTGTTAAAACACAATTTGTGATATTCTGTCATGGGAAGTAAATGTTACATGTGTCTATGTGTGGCCACCACCAGGAACTGCGGCCTGCCAAGGGTTTTGTTAGCATGTTGAATCGGTTTCATGAGAAAAGAGTAGTCCTCAACCAAATTGGAGCTCAGGTAAGGGTGGACACATCTCTAAAAGAGGACGAATGATATCCGTATGCGCTTTAGAAATAGATTGTCGTGTACTACAGGATATCGGATTTTATTTTATTGCAGTAAGGACATTACTTCCTGTAATGGATGGAATAATAATAATAAGATAAACATATACATATAGGACCATGGCATAACCTTACATCGGCTGTCTAGACCTGCACCAGATTTATCACATGGGCGCAAGCTGGTTAATAAATCTGATTCCGGGGTAGACACTTTGTGTAACCAAGAATCCATTGTCTTCTTGTAAGACAGACCTTTACTCCAGGATTGTGGCCCAATTTTGGAACAAAACGGAGCATCACTGCCACACCCTTTCCCAAAATAGCCCCACCCCTTCCTGCTAAGCCCCGATCCCGTTCAGGCAAGTTGGGAAAAAGTGTAGAAAAACCCTAATCGAGACAAAATTAAGCTAATTTGCGCCACATTTTCTCACAGATTCTAGGCAAATCCACCTTAGTAAATCTCGATCATAGAGTACATATTTTGGTGTAAGAAAAAAATGACCACAAGCAAAAGCTGGATGACCAATGGATCAACCAATAACAGCTCAGAGCTACAAGATACACACACTTATTAATCCATTCGTAGGGCTCCAATACATCAAAAACATAAAAATATCTTACCGTTTTGTGTATGCAGCTCCTACACAGACCTATGTGTCACACTGGTTCTAGATCAGAGGGGGGAAAAAAACTGCGTAGTCTGATCCTGCAGTTGGCATTACCAGCCGCCCTCTCTTTTTGTGCTTACCCACTGCTTCACAAACCTTGAGGCGTTCCCTCATTGTGGAGGCACCCCTAAGAGGTAGTGAGGCACAGCAGGGGACCCGTAAGTCTCTATAGCCTGGCTGGTGGGGAATCCACTAGAAAAAGAAACCCTGTGCTGATCTACCAGGTGACAGATGGAAGAAACACACCAGACTACACAGGGTTAGTTTGTAGTCTGAGATCATGGAGACATATAGGTCTGCATAGGAGCTGTATACACAAAGCAATGAAATTTATTTTAAGCAAAGTTTAAATAAAAGATACACTGGATTAATAAAAATTTTTTTAAAGTATAGATACTTCTAAACATGAACAAGTTTCTTATGACCTAGGTCTCTAATGATACAGGAAGTTTGGCAAAACTTCTATATAACTTATAAAAAGATTGAAAAGGCAGATACTGGAAGAATGCTTGTGATTCTCCTAATGCAAGGCTCGGCACAAACAGGAGGCGAGGAGGAGTCCTCCGTCAAATGGCTTGAGGTAAAAAGCGTGCTCAGTAATGGTTCTGAGTGACAATGTGATTGCCTGCTGGAGAGACAGCGGAGAAGAGAACAAGAACCCCCGCTGACTGCGCTCGCACCGTATCATCAGACGTCTGTGCTCATCCCAAACTTTTTGATTTTCTTAATTCTGAAAAGTTTAAGAAACACATCATCGCCCTCGTCGATCTCCTTTCTTCAATGTATTCATCATGTTCCGGGATTTACTGCTGCCGCTAAATGTCACTGCTGAGAAACAGTGCTTGAACTAGTGCGGAGCGTGAAAGGACACAGCGATGTGTTCACGCCACTCAGAAATCAGACGAGGGCATTGATTTACATATCTAACTGACAAGACTGTCACGCTCCCCTTCTCTACAGGCATTTACTTCCAGCCACTCCTGGTAGACAAATCGCCTCCTTGGTACTAAGCAGGTCCTGGTGACTCCAGACGTTGCGACAGGCAAAAGCCTATATTTACTGACGTGATGGCGCCGAGAAGACGCCGCAAAATGCACCAAAAGTTGGGACGTCAAAAATGTTGAATCAAGTTTTTTTTTCCCTATAATAAAATACCTTTATGAAGCAAAGGCACCAGAAATAGTAATACACAGTGCCTCAAGGTTCCTTAATTCTGAAAAGTCTAAGAAACACATCATCGCTCTCGTCGATCTCCTTTCTTCAATGTATTTATCATGCACCGGGACTTATGGCTGCCAAAGAGGGGACGTGTTAAGGGGATAAAGCGGGGTGCAACTTATTTATTCAAATTTATTATCAAGCCGGAGCCACTGGGATAAATCTGGCCGCCTGTCAAAAAGTTTACGTTAAGTTTTAGACAAGGTTAGTAAGTCTGCCCCAAAAGGGGTACGGCCAGCTGTAATTGATTGTCCGCAGCGGAATTTGTTGCAGTGGATTTGCTACAGATTTCGAAATCTGTGGGGGTCAATTTACGCGTTGCGCAGCATGTCGATAAAATCTTTTACATTTGCATACACTTTGTTGCTATTGTAAAACGCTCCATATGGACATATCCTCAGCAGCGACCTCCCTGTCAATCTGTTTGCATAGACACATAGCTGTGGTTCAGCGGATTACACCGCTCTTTTTCTTTTGTCAATCTGAGGCTCTGTTCCTGAGTTATGATACTTTTTCCTAATATGCAAATTAGGCCTTTGGTGCAATGAGGGCGCGACCGTTGTTTAGGAGTGCCTGATAGGAATACAAGGGTGGCAAACCTTAGGCCCCCAGCTGCCACGGAAATCCATTGGTACCCTATGATCTCACTGTGGGGGCACTGATTGGGGTGACAGAGGGAGCCATCTCCCTTTGTCAAACTGCTTAGATGCTGCAGTCACTATTGAACAACTGTTGCAGCACGGTGCCAGCTGTAACATACTGTATACCCGACACCTACTTTGGATGCAGTTCCGATGCCCGCACCATCCTCGTACCATACATTTATACAGGACGGCATTAATGAAACAGCGGCTGCATGGTAATCGGATGGAGCCAACGAGTTCATCGTCGGAGACTCGTCGTCTCTGCTGGGTCCTCCTTGTCTTGGCTTGTTGGAAACTAGGATTAATGGATGCAGGGTAGACGTGCAGGTCTGCATAGGAGCTGTATACACAATGTGACCGTTTGCAAAGGTTTACCTTTGATGATGCGATAACAGTGGTTGCACAAGTCTACACACCCTTCACAGAAAAAAAGTAAAATAAAATGTGTGCATTAATGATTATTATGAATGAGTGGATCTATCGTTTGCAGCAAAATTGAGCCGTACAACTTTTATTTTATTTTATTTTTTCTCAGGGTCATAAGATCTCAAAGGCAAAATGCAGAGCAGGTCAATAAAAAACCTTTACGTTTCATTGTAAGAAGAGCAAACCCCCATTAGCTGTAATGAAGTGAGGATCTCTCCGTGGCTTCTATTGCTCTGTATGTTTTTCCCATAAGAGCCGCCGAGGTGAAGCACTGCATACCAATGCACCGTACAACGCCTCTTACACTGGAAAGGCTAATTAAAAGCATATAAAAACACTATAAAAATGATTCATGGCCATCTCAAAGATCAGCAGCATGCCATAATTGGCTCTTTCACACTTTGTTGTTCCCACAGAGCCGGATGACAAAAACACATTATTATGCCGTACAAACCCAATCATTTATTTGATACAAATTCAGCCACGTTTCACGTCTTAGCAAAGGGCAGAGTATGCAAGGTTAGTGCCAGGACGTGACCACGTGACCTGCCGGAGTCCTGCCAACAGTCGCTGATTGCGGGTGGACTATCTGCCAGAACTCCGCCGATAAGCCGATTGTACTGTAAAAAACCTTCGCACCCCTTTCTCTACTGCAGATTTATACCAAATGCATCATCGTCTGATGGGTTTTCCTGTCAGTTTTTGTGAAATTATTGAATTTTTTTTTTTTTTTGGTGCAGTTATACCATGGTTTTTTTACATACTGTTAAAAAATGATATATGTTTAAAAAAAAAAAAACTTTTACATGGCTGTGTCTAATGTACCATCTCATGGATTTATACACGCTCTATCCTCAGTTTCACTGATCCAATCCACATCTATTGCCAAGGTCCAGCCCAATCCAATCCTGAGTGCCACCAGCTAAAAAGATCCTTCAATTGTTTTTTCCTATTAAGCTGAGAGCGAGAGGTTATATGCATTTGTATTACATGGTGTAGCTCTAATGTATCTTAAAGGGGTTCTCCCATGACTAATATAAAAAAATAAAAATCAGACCTCATATAGTACAGGACAATGTATTTCTAACGAAGCTAGAACCAGCCCTGTACCTCACATGGATCCAGAGATCTCCACATACATTGCTCTTCTAGATTGAGAATCCGTAATGAGAATGCGTCCTTCTTACAGTGCTGTGTCATTCATTATTACAGACCATGTGCTCTCTCAGAAAACATACTGTAAATGCAAATCAAGTCACTGCGACTAATGGCAGACAGAATTCATCTTACCCAAAGAGGACCCGCCCCCTCTCATGCCTGTTTTAGTAACTACTTGCATCCCCCATGTATTAATCCTGGATCATCTATTCTTATAACTGTATATTGTGCTCCCCAACTCGTACTCCAGCAGTTTGCAGTTAAGGCCCAACTGGATGCTACCAGTTAGGGGTGTGTCCCTGCACAGTCTGACACTATCCAATCAGTGCTGCCAGTGTCAGACTGTGCAGGGGCACACCCCCAACTAGTAGCACCCAGGGGAACCTTTATTGCAAGCTGCCAGTTATTCATTCAGAAATTCTAGCAGGAATAATAAAGGCCTGGCATAACATAGAGCCATAAGAATTATTATTACACAGGGAAGATGAATAGCTAAAACAGACATGTCAGGGGGGGTTATGGATCTTCTTTAAAGCATATATGAGAAGAATTTTGATCCCAGAAGTGAGTACTGGTGGGGGAAGGGATTATTTTGATTTATTCTACTCCGATATATTCGGCAGCGCTTTACAGACATCATCATCACGCTGTCCCTACTCCTTTGGAGTGTGAGAGGAAACCGGAGAACCTGATGGAAACTTACGCAAACACGGGAAGAACATACAATCTCCAAGCAGATGTTGTCCTTGGTCGGATTCGAAATATGACCCCAGCGCCGCAACGCAGCATTGCTAACCACTGAGCCACCGTGCTGCCTGCGCTGAAACCACCAGTGATTGCTAGGGCTGAGAGGAGGTCACGGGCTCTCTAGGAAGAGATTCCAACAGCCATGGAGTAACGGTACATGATGGTCAAATGATTTTTTTAACCGGTTGCAACTCTCCTGACTCCCCCATACTCGTATCTGCTCGGTTTGGTCTAGTGTGTATGAGTTTTGAATAGCGAGAGAGAAGAAAGTTGCTGCCAACATCCTCTGGTGGTGGCATGTCTGGCAGAACAGATATATTCAATTCTCTCAATCCTTTTCTCCCGAAATAACCTGTGAGAGTCAAGAGCTCCCTACAGACATTGGACTATTGGATGGTCCACTCGACAATACACTAAAGTGTATGGTGGCCTTTAGACCACTTGAGGTTGATGGGAGCTGAAGGCCAATCTCTCTGAAGAGCAAAGCCCCTTTATTTTAGAGATCGGTGGTAGTCTTCTTGTCCAAAACAAGACCAATGTTACAAAGTTTGGGTGGCATGAGTATAAGCCTCACCCATGTAAGGTTTGTACACTCTTTTGGCTTTCTAAAAGACATTGCATAGGAATGGAAGAACATGACTGATTTCTTTTAAAAACTGTGCTACAAGTTGTGTATGGTGTTGCCCCATTGACTTCAACAGAGCTGCAATACCAGACACAACCGCTTAATAGGTGTGGCACTGTTGCTGGAAGAGCTCAGCCTTGTCTTTATAAGGCTGCCTTCACACGACCGTGGTGTTTTGCGGCTCCGCAAAACACGGATACCAGCCCAAGCGCGTTCCGCAACTTGCAATTGCGGACAAGAATAGGACATGTTCTATTTTTTTGGCGGAAAGTAACTACCGATGCCCAGCACACAGTTTGCTGTCCGCATTATTGAAATGAATGGGTCCGCACCCGTAGAGACTCATTCATACGGTCATGTGAATGCAGCCTAATTCTTTTACAGCCAGTCTGAGGTGCACCCCATAGCTTATACTGGAAGATCTGATTTGAAGTCTCCGGATGGGAATGCTGGTTTATAGTGCGTCCTCTGCTACTGAAAAGTATTATTATTATTACTTGCACTTTTATGTATTCTTATTCTTTATAGATAATAAATACTTGAGGGCCCAGCACATACGTATATACTATTTACTACAAAGTCTATGCGTGGCATCTGTAGTTATTCCAGGCTCTCCTCAGCTTCGATACCTCAGGCATAGATGTAGTCGGCCTGGTTAATGTACTGTTTAGGTGAAATTTTAAACTTCTTTTTGTGGCTTTTAAATAAGTTTCAATGAATAAGGAACGTGTTGTGATTGACAATTGATTTCGCTGTGTTCACAGCAGAAGGCTACAGAGCGTGATCTCTGCCGAGTTCCTGTTAATCGATATGCCTTAAAAAGTGCAGGAAGATTTCACCCCTATTGATCACGCCAGAACAAAGGAACGGCAACGTTATCGTTTCTTCAAGAACCACTCAAGTCTGAAAAAAGCAGAGTAACATCTTCGGCTAATAAGGGCTGACAAAGGTCAAACTCCAATTTAATGTACTAGGAAAACCAGAACTGGAGAATGGATATGAGGGAAAGTTACAAAAATATCTGCTGTGAAAGATTATAAATCTTGACATCTCACTCGAGTTTGGCCATGGTAAGCTCAAACCGAAGAGCTCGTATATGATCCACCCAACCGTCTTTCTGTTTTTCAAGTGCCGGTCATTATACATTAACAACCTAATGGTAATTTTTTTTTTTTAATTATGGAATCCTTAAAGAGCCTCTGTCAGCATGATCAACCCTAGCAAACCAGGCATATTCCCTTTCTTAAAGCAATCCAATGATTATTGAGAAATTCTTACTCTTTTTTTGGGGGGTTAATGAGGTGATAGGGCACCTCTCCACCTCTGCCTTAGCCACTACATTTTTCCCATTTGTGGGATACTATTTCTCCTTATGGAGAGCGCCTAAACACCCTGTTCCATTTCTCCTAGGACAGGCATCATCACTGTTCCGATGCCTGGCTTGGAAAACTTGGCAAGAGTTCTATCACCATATGTGCAGTAGACCTCAATAAGTTGTCCACACTGCTGAGATTTAAACCGTATCATCTGATCTCTCTCCAGTGCCTACACGAGATTTCAGTATCAGGCATCAGAACAGTGATGATGCCGGCCACGCACAATGACCTCTGTTATTCACTGGGTGCAGAAACAATTTGTCAACCTTGGGGCTACTCCTAAGGGCCTTATCCTGGAAATCCCCAGGTTTTCATCCTTTAACCCCTACAGTGGGGTCTGGAATTTGTTGCAGGGGAACCACCAGCCCGCTACCTCCTGGAGTAGTCTCTGTTTAGTTGACTCATGAAGGTTAAGGGACACTGTTGCAGAGCTCCAAGGGATCAGACAAAACTGTAGTACATGCAGAGAACGTGCAATATGAGAAAAAGTTCAATATCAGGGCAGGCAGCTCAGGGTCAGTACGAGGTCAGGCAGAGGTCAGGCAGTGGAGAGTCAGTTGGGAAAACAGGCAGAGGTCAGTACACTGAAAAACAATGCACACCGTGGCAGGACATTAGAGAATTAGAAACCATTTGCTCAGGCACCATCTCCTATGAGAAGTACCCCAAGGTGGCCAGTTAAGGTAGGTGAGCAGAGCATTTTGTCTCCAATGCTGGCAGTAGAGGTGGAAATGTATCTATTATAACAGCTGCCCTCTAGTAATCAGATGAGCACAGTAGCAGATGCAACGCAATCACCATGATTTAATAGTACATCAGGGTGTCTCAACTACGTACCTAAGGCAACACGCGGAAACAGAAATAAGTAGTAAAAAAATAAAATTGAATAATGAATTCCCTTTAAAGTCCACCCTACTACATATCCTATTATTATTTTAGTGCACATTGCCACCAAACAAGGGCTCTCATCTACGATGCACCCAGTACATCAATGCATTACGAATGTATGGCCAGTCAGAGATTACCATGGCGGTAACAGACCTGTCACATTTAGCTGGTCACCAATAAGGGTTCAATGTCAATAACGCAACTGGGACAGGGACAATATACAATGCTACAGTATATCGCCACGTCAGATAATACATGAGTTTACATCAGGACTTATCACTGCAACCTTTCAGCAGCACCAAAACTTTACTCAAGGAACATTTGGAAAAAGCCTAAAAGCCGTTTACTGATAGCGACCCTACTAATCCTGCTGTCTTATTCAAGGCCGCAGAACAAATACATTATTATGTACAGATATGTTCTCCTAATCTCCCAGGCTAATTGGTGCTCTGATATTACATCACAGAGCCGGGCTGCGTTCCCCTGGCTTATTTTTTTTTTCTAAGACAGATTTCCAGGCTCAGAAGATTATCCGTTGTGAATTCATTCCCAGGCTGTGTACGGTGCCGTAATCTGGAGACATCAGAATCGGCTCTTGTTTTCTGATGTTCTGTAGTCTGTGGTCTTCATTATCGCATCCTGGTGCGCTACATGTTTAAATATTTATTACCAAGGATTAGTTCTGTATCACTCATTCTACTATATTTAATGGATTTCTGGACATTAAAGGGTTTGTGCAAAAATGGGTGGGGGTTATGGTAAGGCCCCCCCTTACTTGGCCAGACCTGTAAAGGGAAGATTACTTACTGGCTTCCCGCCCCTTCTCTTCTCGGTTGCTCCGCTGGGCTCCCTCTCCGAAAAAACCCGACATTCACATCACTGCAGCCAATCACTGGCCACGGCGAAGACTGGATCCCCTTTGTCATGTGTTCATTTGTCATAACATAGGAGGATCCGGTCTCCGCTGCTGCCAGTGATTGGCTGCGGTGATGTCAAACTGGATGTTTACAGCAAGGGACCCCAGATGAGAATCTTAGGCCAGGTGGAGAAGTAGCTGGGAGCCAGCGCCAGGAAGCAGGTAAGTAAGCTTATCTTTACAGGTCTGGCCAAGTAGGGAGGGGTTTGCAAATCCCCCGACTCCACATTTTTGCACAACTCCTTTAAAGGAATATTCCAGTCACTTGTAATATCTATTTACCACATAAGGAATGGTGGTTACATTGGCAAGGTTCGAACACTGATCATGAGAATGGGCATGGGAGGAGGGTGCTTAGGGTCCTGTATCAAATTTGCAAAATAGGAAAATAGTTGAAATCACTTGCTTTTCCTATAAGTTTGGGAAAACGCCTTCACCCGCAATGCTCTGTTGATGTATGCACCATGGGTTCCTTTGACAACGGAAGCCACAGCGCAGTGCCGGATCCATCGTACGCTTCCAATATCACACCCCATTGCCTGTTGGGATTTAATTATTGAATCAGCAGCCTTGGAGGCAAAAATAGTTATTTATGTTGTGCCATTCTCGTCATTAAATCTCATGCAATTGCCATCTGGACCCTATAAGAGTGGCATGACCATAGCCTAAGGCTGAAAGTAGCCGTAAGACAATCACGAAAAACAAAAAACAAGCCTGGCATCACATCTGTTCCACATAGTACTTACTCAGCAAGTCCTAGAATAGTCTCCGTTTTGTACTGGCTGTCTGTGGCGAATCTCTGCACATCCACTCCCTTGCCGAGACCTTGGAGGATCTGAGCCTGAGTGAAGTCCACCAGCCGTTCATTGTAGTAGTGCAGTTGCTCGATCAGGGGCACCAGTTCAATAGGCCAGTTGGCATTGGCATAATCGGAGACGTACCTGGTTACCAACTTGATGAGCATATTTGGGTCTGCCTATAAAAAACAAAAACAAAAAAAAAACGTTGGTCTTTTATGGAGGGAAAATGACAACGATCAAAAATTGAATTAACCACAAGTCTGTTTTCCATGCGGTGCAGATGCAGAAAGGCGGACTGACTATTTCTATTGTTTCCTACACTATATACATCAGAGAATATCTGAAGGATCCCCATTCAGTTTGATATTTTCACAACTGGAACCTTATTAAGGAAATAAAGCCGATGCCTGGTTTCAAATACGTTAATAGGGAATTTTGATAGACAGGAAATTTGAGTCAATATATTTTTCCTTTATTTATTAAAAAAATCCAAAATTTACCAAAACTTTAGAAAGAGTCACAATTTTCTAAATTTGAATTTCTCTACTTTTAAGACATGCCTCATAAAATAGTTATCAGTCATCATTCCCCATATGTCAACATTATGTTGGCATCATTTTGCAAATGTCATTATATTTTGACATTAGAAGGCTTAGAAGTTTAGCCATTTTTCAAATTTTCAACAAAATTTCCAAAACAATTTTTATAAGCACCAATTCAGATATAAAGTGATTTTGGGGGGCTCACATAATGGAAACCACCCATAAATAACCCCATTTTTAGAAGCTACACACGTCCTATTATTCAACACTGATGTTTCAAACTGTGTTAACCCTTTAGGTGTTCCACAAGAACTAAAGGAAATTTGAGGAGAAATTTCTAAATTTAATTTTTTTGCAGATTTTGTATGTAAATCAATATTTTTCTTGCAACAGATTAACAGCAAAATAAACCCCAATATGCATTATTCTGATTCTGCAGTTTACAGAAAAACCCCATATGTGATGGTAAACTGCTCTATGGGCAAGTGGCTTCGGTCAGACGGAAAGGGCCAGCCATATGGATTTTGGAGGCAGATTTTGCTAGAATGGTTTTTGGGCACCATTTTGTATTTGAAGAGACCCTGACGTACCCCTACAGTGGAAACCCTAAAAAAGTGACCCCATTATGGAAACTACAACCCTCAAAAATTTATTAAGGGGTGTACTGAGCACTTTGACCCCATAAGCATTTTATAGAATTTGGAAACAGTTGGCTGTGAAAATGAAAAGTTTCATTTCTTTCAATAAAATGTTGCTTTAGCCCCAAATTTTGAATTTTGACAAGGAGCAACAGGAGAAAAAGGATCTCATAATTTGTTACCCATTTTCTCCTGAATACGGCAACACACGATATGTAGTGGTAAACTCCTGGGTGGGCACATGGCAGGATTCAGAACGGAAGGAGCTCCACATGGCTTTTGCAACGCAGATTTTAATAGATTGGTTTATGGGTGCCATTTGTTTTATGTCAGGGTTAATTTTTTACGGGATGAGGTGATGTTTTAATTGGAACTGTTTTGGTGTACATATGACTTTTTGATCACTTGATATTACACATTTTGTAAGTCGGGGTGACAAAAACTTACTGTTCTGGCACAGTGTTTATTTATTTTTCTTTACAGCGTATGTCAAGAGATATTCTTATAGAGCAGGTTGACACGGCGATACATAATATGCCTTTTATTTTTATTTTACACAGTAAAATAATTTTTGTTGTTGCCATTTTCTGAGAGACATTTTTTTTTTTACTGCTTGAGCAATGGTCTTAGGTAGGGTCTAATTTTTTGCAGGATGAGATGACTGTTTGATTGGTACCATTTTGGGAGACATATGACTTTTTGATAATGTGGTATTACACTTTTTGTGAGGCAATATAACATACAGCATTCACCTGAGGGGGCATATCATGTGATATTTTATACAGCAGGTTGTTATGGATGCGGCAATACATAATGTGTTTATTATTTTTATTTTTGTTAAGTTTTACACAGTAAAAGCATTTTTGAAAAGAATAAAATCTTGCTTCTGTGTTGCCATTTTCTCAGAGCCGTATCATTATTATTATTATTTTTTTTTTGAGCGTCTGTCTTAGGAAGGGTTTCACTTTTTGCGGGATGAGATGACGGTTTGATTTGTACTATTTTGGGAGACATATGACTTTTTAATCACTTGGTATTACACTTTGTGTGAGGCATGGTGACAAAAAATGGCTGTCTTTACTTTTATTTTTTTATAGCATTCACATAATATGTCTAGTTTTTATTTTTGTAAAGTTTTACTCAGTAAAATCATTTTTCAAAAGAAAAATATCATGTTTTTGTGTTGCCATTTTGGGGTACATACAACTTTTTGATCGCTTGGTATTACACTTTTTGTGAGGGAATGTGACCCAAAAAATTGCTGTTTTGGTACAGTTTTTGTTTTTTTTTACAGCGTTCACCTGACGGAGTGGATAATGTGATATTTTTATAGAGCCGGTCAATACCTACTATGTCTATTTTTTTACAATTTTTACTTAATTATGGTAAAAGAACGCTTTTTTTACTTGAAACTTTAATTTTTTTTTACTATGCAAAACTTTATTTTATTAATTTTTTTACAACCCCCCCCCCAACTTTTAGGGGTCTGATCCCCTCTCCAAAGCATTACAATTAGGCATGAGCGAATTGACTTCGGATGAAACATCCAAAGTCGTTTCACACAAAACTTAGTTCTAATACTGTACGGAGTGAAGTCGATTCGCTCATCCCTAGTCAGGAGGGGTGAAATGTCCTCTTTAATAAATGGCCCCCTTACTTTTTATACTACTATTATGTGCTAGATTCGGTTTTATATATTGTTCGAAGTTGTGACAGTGAGCAATGCATAATTATACCAAGTGTATTAGAGAGGACCTTAAAGGGGTTGTTTCATCTCACTAAAGCATCTCACTAAGGCAAGATGAAACTGAATCCCGTCCACCAGCCAGAAAACAGAACTGTGGGCTGGCGCTGGGCTGTTTCTGTGGCTTCCACTTCTGCGCAGTTGTGCTACTCTGTTTCCTTATACCGCTATGGGAGATACCGAAACAGCACTGTGCTGTTTCCCGGCCCGTTGGTGGTTTAGTCCCATCTTGACTTAGTAACTGCAAAATGAGACAATCCCTTTAATTTTTACGGTAATTAAGATTCAACTGGGTATTATCAGTAGGGGGTGTGTCCTTGCACAGTCTGACACTATGCAATCAGTGCTGCCAGACTGCAGACACACACAACAGGCAACGTGCATCTGGTCCTTCATTTGAGACTGCTGGGAGTATATTCAAATCTCTAACAGGAATAAGAGAGGAATAGTACAACACAGAGTCATAAGAATAGAGGCTCCAGAATTGTTGGGGAATGCAAGTAGTTAATAAAACAGACATGTCAGTAGAGGTGACAGGGCCTCTTTTCAGCCTCCGGCTACGATGGGAGGTCTCAGCCTTAGATCATCACCCCTTCATTTTTATATAAAATATATATAGAAAAAGTAATAGACTGAAAAAAAATATATATATACAAATATATATATATATATATATATATATAGACACACACACACATGTACATCCGATCAGAAGAAATGAATTACAAGATCCATAAGTCTTCCCTCCGCTGGTAATCACGTCTTCCAGCAGACGGGAGTTGGGCTTAATTGCCCAGAAAACATTATGTAATCACATATTTCTGTCGCTTTACATGACTTTAATCTCCAACGGCGGTAACATCAGCCTTACATGGTAGGAGTAATTGTGTGGGGAAGACGTGATGTGGATGAGGCTTGCAGGAGGGGATTGCACTGGCTCTGCTCATTTCAAATCATCTGAAGACTCTGTTAAGAAGCCACATGTTGGATAATGAGGAGCCACCGAGCAAGTGGAAACAGTGGATTTGAGGTCTGCAAGGTCTGAGAACCACCTGACTAGGGGCTTATCTTTGTTTTCGTAATGTTAGGGGGACTCTTCCATCAGAACAGCCCCAATCTTTATACTCTATTAGGGCAGATGGATTTCATATAGGTGCTTCCTTTGCTGTTCTATGAGACACTAAGAAGGTCACACGCTGGTGGCCTCAAGCCATCCATGTATCACACAAAGTTCCAGTAGGTTCTCAGCACTATAGATGCATTAGATCAGTGGTCAGCACATGTGGCTCTTCAGCCCCTTGATATTGGCTCTTCCAGGTGCGGGCTCACATGTACAGTGCGATCGTATTTTCGTTGCCCGTGGCAAAAATCGTCAGGAGGAGGAGGACCAGGAAGCGGTGAAGGCTCTATACTCACCGCTTCCTGGTCCTCGACTGTAGGCTGTGCAGGGCTGCGCACAGTGTGAGGCGCTCTGTGACGTCACGCTGTGCACGCCAGTTCACAGCACAGCAGACAGCAGGAGGAACACAGAGCGAGGGTGGAGAGGAGCAGAGGCATCCAGGAGCAGGAGAGGTAAGTGCTTTTTTATTTTATGAAACTTGGGGCTGATCTGAAGCAATGGGGTGATGAGAATCATAATGGGGATATGAGAGGCATTATGGATAATAAAGGGGATGATGAGAATCATAATGGGGATATGAGAGGCATTATGGATGATGAGAGGCATCATTGATGATAATGGGGATGATGAGAGGCATCATGGATAATAACAGGGTTGATAGGAGGCATCATGGATGATAATGGGGATGATGAGAGGCATGGGGCTCTTAACTGAGGTCTGATTGGGGGTCATTTACATTTACTTTGGGGTCTGAGATGACGTCTGATCTGAGGGAGGTCTTATTAACATTGGGGGTCTGATTAGTGGTTTGATCTGAGGTGTAATGAAAAATATTTTTTTTCACGTTGTGGAGTGAAAGATGTAGTGTCGAGGATCGAGAAAGGTATGTTCAGATGGTTAGGAATACCATTATTAAATTAATAACAATGTACCTTCCTATATAGTTTACGTTTAAAAAATGTGGCTCTCAGAAATAATTAAATCGCTGTTTTGTTGATATTTGGCTCAGTTGACTAATAAGTTTGCCCACCACTGTATTAGATAAAGTGATCATAGGATATAGTCAGCAATCACAGGCTAGCTCATCAATATCAGTTCGCCTGGTGAGTCGGGAGTGTTTAGTCAAGTTCTGCACTGCATTTTCTTCACCTGCTCACACCTGGCATTGCAGCGATAAGCAAGGTAACTACGCTCCTCAGTCCTATTCACTTGAATGGGAAGGAGCAGTTGTAGTTACACTCTGAATGGGATAAAGGAGCTGTAATTACACTGCTCGCCACTGCAAAGTTGACGGAGAGCAGGTAAACAGCTGATATGCAGAGGTGTTGGGAGTCGCCCCCGCCAATATGATGTTGATGATCTATCCTGAGGCTAGGTCATTAATATAGGAAACCGGACAAACCCTTTAAGAGACACAGATGTATGACACCAAGGAGACAGGGAAAAGGATGGTGAAAGGGCGAGCTAAGGTCAGGACAGGCAGAGTTTGTACAATATGGTGATTCCAGTAGAATTAGATAGTGGGCAATCTTGTTAACTAGCATAGCTGGTTTCAGCTAATCCGGGAGTGGCTTTTACTGGGAGTAAGCAAAGAACTGGGTGGGTGATAACTCCCCACGGTCCACTCCGGGGTTTATACGTGGCCCATGTCCATGATTGCATTTAAAAGTCAGCAGCATGAGACGGGGTGTGTCTGTTGTGTGAGAAGCTAGCAGATCGCACCCTGCAAGGTGCGTGTGAAGCAAACACTAGTCTGTGGACGCTTCTAAAGGAGCCCCGAGACTGCTTGACTTTATTGTGGATGACATGAACTGATTACTTGTCCCGGCTGTGATCCGGCTAAACTGAACGGTAAGTTGGCTGGAACAAGCAATAAACTGTGTTGAAGTGACTTCATTGTGTCCCTGCCAGTCTTTAAAACTGGTCATAGGAGCCCACGGCATTACATATGGATTGATAATCAGGTCTATTATCAGGGATGAACATTTGTTCCTGATAATTGACCTGTATTAAGGTTCTGCCAATAAACACTCATTCATCAGGTAATAATGTCTTTCAACCGGCACCTAAAATCGTTGTTTCTGTTCAGCAGATTGTCCTTTATATCCTGGGATCTGCTGCTCAGGAACAATGATTTTCTACGAGGACAAGCGGTCACTATATCATATAGATCACCACTGAAGATCAAGCAACTATCAGGTGCGTTTAGTTTGTTCCGGATAATTCCCTGATATATTGGTCCGTGTAAAAGGACCTTAACTTGAAGCTCCCAGGTGACAATAAACAATATATGACAGCCCCCTCCACCACCTCCTGACATTTACAATACCAGCGTGTTATTTAGCAGAGGGGCTCTAGGGCACTAAGCCTTAAAGGGAGTCTGTCACCTCTAAAAACAATTTCAAATTAAGAATACCACCATATAGGGTTGGTGCCGCAACACATAACCATATACCTTTCTCCTGAAAATACAGTTCTCTGATCCTGAGAAATGTTTTTTTGTTTATGCAAATAAGGTCTTCAGTGCACTGTGGACAGGGCCTCTCCATTCAGTGCACCTGGCTTCCCTGCATCACACACTACCTCTGACCTCTTAGGGACTGTCAATCAAACAAAATAGGGGCGGTGCCTCTGGCATTGCTGGCGGAACAATGGTGCACCAAAGACCTTATTTTCAGAAAAATGAAAATAACTATTTCTCGGGATGTGAGGACTGGATTTTCCCAAGAAAGGTATGGTTTTGTTTTGTGGTATCTAGTCTACATGGTGTATGTTTACTTTGAAACAGAGATTGGAGGTGACAGACTCCCATTAAGTCTTTCAACAGATAATTGCTGCTTCTATATCCCAGGTTCTGGGTACCCAGGGAGCCAACAAATCCCTCTGCCATGGCCGGGTTATTAAGATATGGAGATAGAACAGTTGATTTGATCTTTTTCCCCGGTCAAGTAAAGCCTAGCTACAACATACCTCCTTAAAAATCTTCCAAAGTCAAGGGAAGAGAAAGAAACTTGCTAAAATAGACTCCATACCTTCATCCTATTGAAGACTACTCTCCTCTGATAACTGACCCCCACCACCTTGATAAATTCAAGATTTCTCCGAAATTGAATATCCATTCTTAGTGCGGCTCTGACTCTAAACTGTTTCCCATTCAAAACCACGAGCGTCGATTTTCCTGTCCTGTATCTGTCCGTAAGCTGAGATGAGAACACTTTGCCGCCAGACATCATGTTCAGAAATCCTCTGAGGGATTAAGTCCGGCTGTGCTTAGGGGCCAGTGAAATGGCTAAATTGAGATATGAGTGAGCGGGCGCTGTGATTACCCCCAAATCTTTAAATGACACGCTGCAAAGCCTGAACATTTTACTTACGTGCTACTCGCTAAAACACAATCCCACACCAAAAAGAAAAAAAACTGAGCGACGCCAATTACACCAGATCCCAGGGCTTATCTTCTTTGCCTGACATGGCCAATTGAAAAGCAATTGGTTAAGCTTTAGGGACTGAGTGACGACTTAAAGGAAACACGTTCTCCCTGGGGTCTTGCCATTAAGAACTGCAGATGGCGGTTGTTTAACACTGTGTCACATTGTTCTGGGCATTCACACCTACACAAAAGGTCACGTTCTGGCACTTTAGCTTTTACATACTTGAAGTAACAATGCGTCATTCAATGTGCATTTAAAAAGAAAGGGAAAAAAAAGCACAAATACAAACATATACTTAACCCGTAGCACTCGGGTGTGTGCCGCCAGAACAATGGCACTGGGGCGGTACTATGATTACTTGCTGCTGGTGCTTTAATTCCTGCTTAATGCAAAATGGTTAAGAAAGTGGCAAGAAAGAACTCGACGGATGAAAAGCTCCACTGATAGATGCATAAAGTGGAAGCTTTTTAGGCTGGTTTCAGATATTTCCCAACATGAGAAACATGTCGCCGTTTCGCTTTTTTTCGCTGAACTCAAGGTTTTTCCTTGAGTATGGGCTCCTCGGAGGACACAGCCCAGCTCTGGCGGGTGCAGCAGCCTCCTCCTCCTCAGCCTGTGACCTCATGCACACACATCAGACAGCCTTCGAGTAGCTCAGTCCCATTCAAGTGAATAAGATTGGGCTGCAACACCAAGCACTGCCGCTATCCAATGTGTGAAGAGACTGCACAGTGAGGGGCGCTGGGAGTCAGATCCAATCAGATATTGATGACCTATCCTTTGGCCATTATTATCGTCCCGGGTGTTGGACCCCCACCGATCAGATACTGATAACCTATCCTTAGGTCCTGAGGATAGGTCATCAGTTTTAAAGTCCCTGAAAACCCCTTTAATGATTAAAGGGTTTCTGTCACCAACTTTTGACATTATAAGCTGTCTGACATTAGCTATGTGCTAATGTCAGACCAGCCTGATAATGTCCTTATTATAAAAATCGGATGTATATATAGTCCGAAAAACTTACATTTATTATATGTAAATTAGCCTCTAGGAGCAGGGGGGGCGTTGCCCTGCTCCTAGCGGCTCCGTCCGGCAACCTGCTGGCACGCCCCTTCACACTTTGATTGACAGTGCAGGGCAGCGATCCTCCTGCACTGTCTCGTTCTGAATCGCGCGCCGCGCGCCGCTCTGTATTCGGCGCAGGCGCGGTGAGCAGAGGACAGCAGGCACCAGCGTCCTCTGCTCACCGCGCCTGCGCCGAATACAGAGCGGCGCAGGCGCGCGATTCAGAACGAGACAGTGCAGGAGGATCGCTGCCCTGCACTGTCAATCAAAGTGTGAAGGCGTGCCAGCAGGTTGCCGGACGAGCCGCTAGGAGCAGGCAACGCCCTGCCTAGAGGCTAATTCATATAATAAATGTAAGTTTTCGGACTATATATACATCCGATTTTTATAATAAGGACATTATCAGGCTGGTCTGACATTAGCACATAGCTAATGTCAGACAGCTTATAATGTCAAAAGTTGGTGACAGAAACCCTTTAATAACTGGTTCTCAAAAACTTTGGTATGACATACTGTACAAATACTTTTTGACATAACGAATAGTGCGCACGACAGAGGGGGTATGTCCCTGGAAACGTCGATGTTGAGCATCTTGGGACGTTGATTTTCTGACTTCAGAGATGGACTATCTGAACTGATAAGTATATGGCAATCGCATAGCACTTTTTCGTCAATGCACTTTCTTTGGACTTCTATGGAATTTAGTTTTTTTTTTGTTTTTTGTTTTTATGATGTATGTTGCAAGCTATGGACTGAATGAATTGAAATATATATGAAACTGAAAGTGGCCCGTGTCATTTGTCGCTGAGGTAGAGTGAGCAGCTGTCTAACCTATGGGGAGCTTAGCTGTCACCTGCAAACTACCTCCTTTGGGTAGCACAATGTCTGCTCTGGGACCATTTCTGACCATAACAGGCATTTGGTTGCTACTCTGTTGAGACTATACTGTAAGGGAAAGAAACAACGGACAACATAAATACATAGGGCGTGATTTTTTTCTGGAGGCAGTCTTAGGTGAAAGTAAAGACTTTAGGCCTGTCATAGTGAGAGGCTTTGATTCAGTGCGGCCTGGGAGAAGAGATCTCCCTGATCTGTGGGACAAAGGGGCAGAAGCGCCCAGTATAACTACAGAATAAGGCCTCACGTACATGGCCGTTGTTCGTATTGTGGCCCGCAAACAGTGGATCTGCAATATACGGGCACCGGCCGTTTGTGCACCGCATCATGGATGTGGACCCATTCACTTAAATGGGTCTGCAATCCAGAAGGTGCGCTGCGAAATGGGCACAGAACCCCATGGAAACACTTTGTAGTGCTTCAGTGGGATTTCTGTCCATGCCTCCGCACAGCAAAAAAGTAGTGCATACACATTTTTTTCTTTGCGATGCGGACCGTCGGATGCAGATTGTGGACCCCATTTAATGGAATGGTTCCGAGTACACAGACAGCGGCCAGACAGTTATGTCTGTGTTATGTGGACCGCAGAACCGGCAAGGCCGGCACACGAGCATGAGGCCTAAACCTGTGCTGGTGGTTTAGGAATGTAAATGGGAAATTCACATTTGTCATCCACAATTATGAATAGGTCCGAGGACTATTTATATGGAAATGCCATCATTTCATAGCATGATGAGTTCCTGGCAGATCTTACAATGGCCCCAACGCATATCCATCAAAAATTCATTATTTTCCTTTTGGCAAACCCTCCCTTATCACTGATCATTTATGCTGCATTTCATTATCTCTTTGACATCCATTCTCCCAGGGGTTGGAGAAAATTTCTTTATTGTTGATTTTGGGACTTCTATGGCCTATTTAAACCTTAAAGGAGTTGTCTCACTTCAGCAAATAGCATTTATCATGTAGAGAAAGTTAAAGGAGTTATGCACTTTGTTTAAACTGATGATCTATCCACTGGATAGATCATCAGCATCTGATCGGCAGGCACTGGACCCCCGACGATCAGCTGTTTGAGTAGGCAGCGGCACTGGCAGTAGCGCCGTGGCCTTCTCACTGTTTACTGCTGGCCCAGTGACGTCACGACTAGAATCAACTGGCCTGGGTGGGGCTAAGCTCTGTTCACTTCAATGGAGCTTAGCCCCGCCCAGGCCAGTTGATACTAGTCGTGACGTCACTGGGTCGGCAGTAAACAGTGAGAAGGCCGCAGTGCTCCGGGAGCGCCGTTGCCTTCTCAAACAGCTGATCAGCGGGGGTCCCGAGTGTCGGACTCCCGCCGATCAGATGCTGATGATCTATCCAGAGGATAGATCATTAGTCTAAACAAACTGCAGAACCCCTTCAATACAATGCCCTTACTAATGTATAGTGATTGTCCATATTGCCTCCTTTGCTGGCTAGACTCATTTTTTCCAGGATTGGTGGCCGTGCTTGCACACTATAGGAAAAAGCGCTTTTATATTTATATTTTTTATTTTATTAATCAAACAGTGTAATAACTAACTGGTGGTCTTCCAGTACCTATGCAGCAGTCCCCTTCTTAGGTGAAGGTCCAATCTCCTCTCAATGCAAAAACAGTAAAAGTTAACGGAGACCGCGCTAATGTGGCCACTCACAGTTCAGATGTCACACTTCGACTTTGACCTGCGATAGTAAGTCCATATATCTGAATCTTACAAACAAACGCGGAGCGTCACAGAAAATCTGCTTCACATGCGCTGCAATCGCTGCTGTCAGTGTGAATTTCGCAGCCTCCTCCACCGCACCAACCGAACAATCCTCCACATCGGACATCACTGAAGGCCGGTTTCGGGTTGAGTATTCTGTATATTTTATTATTTTCCCTTATAACATACAGTAGTTATAAAGGAAAATAAAAGCATTCTCAATACAGAATGCAAAGAAAATGGGGGATTGAGGGTTAAAAATAAAAAAAAAGTAACTCACCTCCTCCGCGTAGCTGCCGGTTTCCTGTTTTGTCTTCAGCTGGGGGGGGGGGGTCACATGGTTCCTGGGTCACATGGTCCAATCACTTGCTCCCATCACAATGGTGATGGAAGCATGTGATTGGACCATGTGACCCATGACATCCAGTGACGTTACAGGAGGTCCTTTACCCCCCTAGCTGAAGACAGAACAGGAGAACGGCAGCTACGCACTCAATTGGAGGAGGCGAGTTACTTTTTTTTTTTTTTTAACCCTCAATCACCCATTTTACTTTGAATTCTGTATTTAGAATGCTATTATTTTCCCTTATAACACGAAAATAATAAAGATTGGGCCCCCATCCCGAAAGTCTCCTAGCAACCATGTGGGAAATCGCACCGCATTCGCACTTGCTTGCGAATGCTTGCGATTTTCCCGCAGCCCCATTCACTTCTATGGGGCCTGCGTTGCGTAAAAAACGCAGAATATAGAACATGCTGCGATTTTCACGCAACGCAAAAGTGATGCGGGAAAATCACCGCTCATGTACACAGCCCCATTGAAATGAATGGGTCCGGATTCAGTGCGGGTGCAATGCGTTCACCTCACGCATTGCACCTGCGCGGAAATCACGCCCGTGTGAAAGGGGCCTTAGGGGCAGTGATAGAGGAGTGTCTGTAACTAGCTGGGTGGGGGCGTTGTTAGTTGCAGTGTTGGAGCTGTAGCCGAGGAAGGAGAAGTGCATCATGGGTTTGGTTGGATACAGTAACAGGAAGTGCTACATACAGGATGTAAAGAAACCAGCAGAGGGATTTATTTGCATGGTAAATGTGGGCACAATTATAAAAAAAAAAAAAGCATGAGGTAGAGGTAAGCAACCACCACCACCAAATGACACAGGCCTCTTTCAGTTTCATAAGTATTTCAATTCAATACTTGCAACATACATCAATATTCCATAGAAGTCTACACAAAATGGATAGATAAAATGTGCCATGTCATTTCCATATACTTATCGGTTCAAATAGTCCAGCTCTTAAAGCGAGTTCACATGAGAGGTAGAAAGATTGCATGACAGCAACGTTTCGGGTGAAATGCCCCCTTTCTCAGGCCACTACATGGGAAAATCTGTTAACAACCATAGTAACCCCAGAAAACCCCATTTAAAGGGCTTGACCTAGATTTTTATTTTTTTTATTTTTAAAGGGCATTTCTTGGATGGCTAGTAAGGAAGCTCAGCCCCCATTCCCGTGAATGTGCATTAACTGCAATACAAGCCACAGCCTTTGCACTGATGTGGAGCAATTTCTTTTTTAAGTCCTGGTCAACCCCTTTAATAAATGCAGAGATTAAACATCTAACGTATGGCTATAAGGCTAAAACAGATAGCGCCACCTACAGTAAGGTTCTACTTGGTTTAGACACATAAATGGCTACAAAGTCACTGTGGAAATGATGCCTTCTTCATTTGTATTCCATGTTCATCTGAATCATCTTTTATGTTCTTTGTTTGATGTTGCACAAAAAACTTCTAAGAATGAATATGAAAGTAAACAGCCATGACCCGCACTGATTTCTCACATACCTACAAGCTTCAGACAGCCACATCCACAACGCAAGTTCCATAGTCAATGTGCATTGCAGCAATGCTTACCATGTAGATTAGACACCTTGGTTAACCCTACAACAGACCCTAGAATAAGTTGTGTTCTGCTAAAATTTACAGATTGTCAGATTTTGACCCAAACCAGTGCTGATCGTAAGATGCCCTCACAAGTACACAGACCACAAAAAGAGAGTGCTCTAACACACTAAACTGCTATGTTCCTCATTAATGACTGTGAGATTTTATGATACGAGGAAATGACACACAAAATACATAAAATTGTGGAGGAACTTGAGGAGGACTAGAATACTGGTATAAAATATATATATATATATATATATATATATACACACACACACACACACACACACACACAGTGCCTTGAAAAGGTATTCATACCCCTTGAATCTTTACAAATTTTTTACGTTTCACTCACAAACTTAAATGTACTTTATTGGGAGTTTATGTGAAAGACCAACACAGTAGCAAGTATGTGTGAAGTGAAAAGAAAATTATATATGCTTTGTAAAATTTGTATTAAATATCTGAGTGCATTTACATTCAGCCCCCTATACTCTAATACCCCTAAATAAAATCTTGTGTGTCCAATTGCCTTCAGAAGTCGTCTAATTAGTAAATAGAGTCCACCTGTGTATAATGTACTCTCAGTATAACTACAGCTGTTCTGTCAAGGCCTCGGAGGTTTGTTAGTGAACATTGGTGATCAAACAGCATCTTGAGAACCAAGGAACACACCAGACAGGTCAGGGATAAAGTTGTGGAAAAGTGTAAAGCAGGGTTTGGTTATAAAAAAAAAAAATATATCCCAAGCTCTGAAAAATTCACAGAGCATTGTTCAATCCATCACCCGAAAATGGATGGAGTATGGCACAACTGCAAACCTACCAAGACATGGCCATCCACCTAAACTAATAGCCCCGAGAGCACTATTCAGATAAGCTGATGGTCACTCTAGAGGAGCTGCAGAGATCCACAGCTCAGGTGAGAGAATCTGTCCACAGGACAACTATGTACTCTACAAATCTGGCCTTTATGGGAGAGTGGCAAGAAGAAAGCCATTTTTGAAAGAAAGCTATAAGAAGTCCAATTTACAGTTTGCCACAAGCCATGTAGGGGACACTGGAAAAATGTGGAAGAAGGTGCTCTGGCCAGATGAGACCAAAGTTGAACTTTTTGGCCTAAATGCAAAACGAGACACTGTAAAAAAGTGGAAAACTAACACTGCACATCACCCTGAACACACCATCCCCACTGTGAAACGTGGGGGCAGTATCCAGCTGTGGGGATGCGTTTTTTTTTAGCAGGGACGCTGGAGGTTCACCTTCCAGCAGGACAACGACCCTAAAAACATAGCCAGAGCTACAATGGAATGGTTTAGATCAAAGCACGTTCATGTGTTAGAATGGGCCGGCCAAAGTCCAGATCTAAATTCCTGAGATTAAACTATTTTGCAAAGAAGAATGGGCAAAAATGGGCAACAATCTATATATCCTGTGGCAGTGAAGCTGCCAGAGGGCAATATGAGGGCCATTGAAATGGTGTAGCTCACCCAAAGGAGCCTGTTTGAGAACAGGAAAGGCTGGGAAATAAGTTTTTCCCACTGTCTGCAGCAGCTACGCTGATAATTTAGATAGGAGCTCAGGTAAAGGTGGGCTGAGCTCCTCAAACAGGTAATTTAAAGAGGTTTTCGGGCCAATTACCATAATTGCTCAGAAAATAATTTATAACAAGAAATAACTAATCCCCTGCTGCTCCCCTTTTGATGGTGCCTGAAACCCCTGAGGTTCTCTTTTCTTGTTGGACCCTCTCAACATAGATGTGTGACACTAAAGTCAATAACTGGCTGTAGTGGTGATCTGAAGCAGTCATATGCCCCTGTCAAGAGGAATCAGGAAGTAAGATAACAGTGGAGGACATGGGACACATAAGAACAGGAGAGACGTTGGATCTGTAAAGAGATTATTAACTCTTTTAGCATTTTATACCACTCTGAGTTTTTTTTATTTATTTGTAATTAAAGTGGACATACAACTACTTTTATTGTACCCACCACACACGGTGCCTCAGTGGTTAGCACTTACAGTGCTGTGGTCCTAGGTTAAAATGCGACCAAAGTCAATACCTACATGGAGTTTGTATGTTCTCCCCATGTTTGCGTGGGTTTCCTCCAGGTACTCGAATTTACTCCCACACTCCAAAGACATACTGAATTTAAATAAGCTACATTGGGGACACTGGAATATTTTTGCTCTTAATACCTGTTTTTCATAACAGCACTTTCTTTCCCCTGCTCTGAACATCACTGCATCCTGGCAGGATGTTTACATGCAGAACTTCCTGTTTTCCTCAGCTTCCTGCTGGGTTTTCTAACCAACCCCTGTATCTGTAATGTTTCACAGGGCTTACTCAGCTTAACTAACATGAAGAGAGGAGGTGTAGGGGTCATGACTACTACAGAGGAAACAGTGTGGCCGGTGGAGCAAGCCCTAAGAAACATTATAGAGCAAAGCAGGCTGGATTTGATTAGAAAAAACAACAGGAAGTTCTGCATATAAACATCCTGCCAGGATGCAGTGATGCAGAGAACAAAGTGAGGAAAATACTGACATGAAAAACAGGTATATGGGGCAAAAATATGCAGTGTTTGGGGTACCTTGAGCAGAACCAGAGCAATCCCTGAATGGATAATTTCTGTAGTGCAGCCTCAAGTTTTGGGCCTGTAACTTCAGGTGAGCAGATTTTAGAACTGCAGATTTTTTTTTCTGTCTTCTAAAAACTGTTCATTTTAGGAAGAAACAAAAGTCCATATAACCACCTAGTGGGTCATACCTCTACATTCGCATGCATTGGACCACAATGACAACCTACAGACACATCCATATCGGAATAAAGTTTTTATCCAAAAGAATACGTTTTTGATTGAGCAATGGTTGAGGTTACTGTCAAAGTTTTCAAGGTCTCTGTCCCATATGCAATATTGTAATAGTGTCATAGAAATCCAAACTCCTATATTCTGAAACATTATTCTACTCCAAAGAGATAATGAAAGCAGCAAAGGCGGAGGAAAAGTAGGTTTCTTGCTAATAGAACAATTCTTAAAATACATTCAAGTAATCTGGGAATTCAGTAGGAAGTGGGCTCAGCTCAAACCAGATTTTCTGCACAGCAGGTGCCTGACTAATTGGCATCTACAGGTAAGGAATTTTTTTTTTTTACAGTCAATAAGAAGAAAGGAAAAAGAGAATAAAAATCAGCATAGGAAAAATCTACAGTAATGCGGTTATATAGGAGCACAGAATAAATAAAGAAGCAGAGAAGAAAGTAAGATACCAGAAAAAGTAGTTTAGGAAACAACTGTAAGATCAACACGTTGCAAAGGGTAATTGTGGAAGACCACCACTCACAACCACCATGGTGATGTCACTATACAACTGGTGGGTCAATTGGGGTTCATGTAGCTCTTAAGAAGGGTATTAAGTCCGGCATATTGCACCTTGTGGGGGTCGTGATGGGTATTATGGTTGTCATAGGGTGAAATATTTGGCTGTCAGAGGGGTTACACAATGTAAAAGTGAGAAGCCAAAGATTTGTGTCATAGCCAGAAATGGCAGATGGAGGCAGGGAAAACAAACCATCACATTCGGAAGACATCAACTGTGAGGACTGTATTACAGATTATCAGATAGATTTTCTGACCAATCATTGGTCAGATGGCCATTTACACACACAGATCTTTTGTTATACACACCAGCTATTAGTCGGATTCGACAGAAATTGGTCAGATAATTTATGGTGTAATACAGCCCTAGGCCATTTAATTTGTTAGTGCAGAAAGGGAGAGCCATGCAGCAATGGACTAAAGATTTTCCCAGAGCAGTAAAATGTGTCCACTATGATATGCCACCTCACCCCACAACACATCCTTAAAGGCATTTGGCAGCTGAGGACATCTGTGTTGGTCCCATGTTCATTTGTACCACTGGAGTTGGTTCCCAAACCCAGGGTTTGACCACTGAAGGCAGAGACTGGCTATAACAGTCATGTGCCGTATACCGATACATTGCAGTGAGTACAGGTGTATGGCACGTGACCGCTGAAGCTTGTTCCCATCCCCAAAGTCTAAATAGTGAAGACAGAGATTGGCTGTAGTGGTCACGTACCGTATACTGATACATCACAGTGTGTACAGGTGTACGGCACGTGACCTCTGAAGCTAGCTACCATCCCCAGGGTTTGACCACTGAAGACAAAGACTGGATATAACAGTCATGTGCTGTATACCGATACATTGCAGTGTGTACAGGTGTACGGCACATGACCGCTGAAGCTAGTCCCCATCCCGAGTGTTTAAACAGTGAAGACAGAGACTGGGTATAACAGTCATGTGCTGTATACCGATACATCGCAGTGTGTACAGGTGTACGGCACGTGACCGCTGAAGCTAGTTACATCCCCAGGATTTGACCACTGAAGACAGAGAGTGGCCATAACAGTCATGTGCTGTATACGGATACATCGCAGTGTGTACAGTTGTACATGAACGCTGAGGCTAGTTACCATCCCCAGAGTCTAAACTGTGAAGACAGAGATTGGCTGCAGTGGTTACGTGCCCTATACCAATACATCATTGTGTGTACAGGTGTACGGCACGTGACCGCTGAAGCTAGTCACCATCCCCAGGGTTTGATCGGTAAAGGCTGAGATTGGTTGTAGTGGTCACGTACCGTATACTGATACATCATTTTGTGTACGGCACGTGACCGCAGAAGCTAGTCACCATCCCCAGGGTTAGACCAGTGAAGACAGACTGGTTGTAGTGGTCACTTGCCGTATATCCATACATCACCACTGCAGTTCATAAACAAGCAGCAGGAGGAGAACTGGACCAGTGCCTCAGAGAATGGCTCTGGAGAAACAGGTGAGTATAAGATTTTTTTATTTTATTTTAGGCTACTGCAGGGCTTTGACCGAGATTTTTACTTTACTTAGACAACCCTTTTAATGAGAGCTCTAGTTTTCAAGAAAAAAATTACAGGAACGTAACCATGCAGAGGTCTAAGTAAAATGGCTAAAGCAGGGATGCCCAACCTGCGGCCTTCCAGCTGTTGCAAAACTACAACTCCTAGCAGCCTACAGCAGGGCATGGTAGGAGTTGTAGTTTTACAGCAGCTGGAGGACCACAGGTTGGGCATCCCTGGGCTACAGCATAGAGAATACAAGTCCTTACTTAAAACAGACATGTCAGGAGAGCCGACAGGTCCCCTTGAAGCCACTACAGCACATCAGACCGCCGGTGTTACACCGCAGAACAGACATGTGCTTGTCACACACTGCATCCCACAGCAATTTAGAAAAGTATCTGTGCGCCAAATGATGGTGTCGTTCTGCTGACACACCGGCCCTTCAGCTGATGAGAACTGCCGATCTTGATGGAATTAAATGGACTGGCAGATCAATAGTGTTCTGATCACTTAATTAGGGCCCATTACAGCCTAGAAGCCACTCTGGCACCTGACAAGTCACGTATGACAGCAGAACAGAAGCAAGTCTCCGCACAGACTACCAAGCAGAGGCCCTCTGAGGCTTACCGCATGCCAGGCTTTGCTTATTTACAGAATCTTCACTTCTGTAAAACCACACGAGTATGGCAAACACTGCCAGTAGATTATTACTAGTGTTGAGCGAACCTGTGTTTTAAGTTCTGTGTCCAAAGTTCAGGTTTGGGTTATCGAAAAATCCCGTTATGGATACCACTATTATGGAACATAACGGAATTTGGAATCCATAACGGGATTCTTCGATAACCCGAAGAACTTAAAAAACAAGTTCGCTCAACACTAATTATTATCCATATATGACACAGTATTTGCATAGTCAAACACAACAATAGCTGATCTCAGGGAGACCAGCTACAAAAAACACCGCGGAGCCTCACTTAAGAGTCTCAACACAGCAATCCGAAGTGCAAAGCTCCCTGGGAAACAGTGATATGCAAAATAACTGTGGAGCCCCAGTATTGGGTCTACAACACAATGAAAGCCAGATATCCCTCAAAGGAAGGAAAACTGAGCAAAGGGGTGTCTCCATTACAGAGATCACCAAATCCACCATATTAAGTGGCCCCTATGTCAAGATCCCACCAACAGACCTGTAGTGCTGTACAGAGGAGACGGGTACAATCCCTGACCTTAGCGAGACCTGAACATTAAAGGGTGTTGGTCTCTAAGGAGCTTCATCCTTGTACTATGAAGTCTACAGCATGCAGAGCTATGTGTACAGTCTTGTTCACACATCAAGCTTTTAGTTTAGGATCCACTCTCGACTTGGCTCTTTGCATTATAACGTCACATAGGACAGGCGAGTAACTGTCAGGGGAAGGAAGACATAAACTTACCCAGGCTCCCTCATGTAACACTACAGCAGTGGCGGCATGACCCACCTTCATGGCATGGTAAGACTGCCTAGATCAGGCATTCCCAACCTACGGCCCTCCAGCTGTTGCAAAACTACAACTATTGCAGAGCATGGTGGGAGTTGTAGTTTTACAACAGCTGGAGGGCAGCAGGTTGGGCATCCCTGGCCTAGATCACCTACTAGGCATTGAAGGGGTTGTCCAGTTGGATAAAAAAAAATTATACATAGCTCAGAGTGGGTAAAAAGAAAAAAAAAATCTGCATTACTCGCACTCACCGATCCCCCATCGCTGCCGATCCAACACTTACCAGCCCTGCCACTCTCCACTTCCTTGTTCCAGCTTGACACAGAATTTAGCAGGAGAAGCCTGTTCATCCAATCACTGATGGCAGTGTTGACCCGCCTCAGCCAGCAATTGGCTGAGCGGGAAGATCCAGGCATTCCCTGCGGGTGCAGCCAGGAAGTGCAGTGGGGACCTGAAAGTGGCGGCAGGGGATTAGTAAGTGCAAGTAATGCTTCTTTCTGTTTCTTTAACCCACTCTGAGCCATATATTAAATACGTGACCCCTTTCAGCAAAGTGATGGATTGCACATAAAATGTCTGGCACTATTACATTCATTGCCTTGGTTTGCGTCGCCTGCAACCAGCCATGACTTCCCATGGTGGTCCCTCACTGCAATCCTTAGCACCGTGTGCACACAGATCATTATCACGCAGCACCTGAAAATAAAGGGGCCGGTCAGACTGAAACATCCACATGTATAAATCTCAGCCAAGGAGGCCATTACCCATGATCATTAGAGGTACAATAGGGTCATTACTTACAATCCAGTATAACGTGGACTGAATGTTCTGCTCTGGATGCAGGTGGTCATCCGAGGCTGCAGCCTTGCTTGGTGGACTGATAGGCCATCAACATTAAAATCCCGGAAAACCCCTTTAAGACCGATCACACATATCCACATATTTCGAAGAAAATAATGTTTTATCTAGCAAATCTTTTAAGATCTTTTAAACTACACCAAATTTAGGTCAATTCATTTTACTTCCATTGGTTCTTCGAAAGGAAAGCAATAAGACCTCCTTTCATTATGAGTATAAAAGGATAATTGCTTTCATAAGATCCTGCAAACCTCATACATTCAGCTTGTCCAGACATGGAGAAATAGGAATATTTCTAACGTGAAGCTAAAAATCTTCTGTGCCCTTAATCTTCACCTCCGTTACCACCACTGATCTTAGGCACCGAGATGCTCCAGCTAATCTGTTAGAAGCAGGCGGCATGACAAGAAGACTGTCCACCTCCTTGAAAACCCTTCAAATATTAAATATATAGCGTTGCAGGGCAGCTGTACTTTATATGCAGATCTTTACATGAACAGGTCCGTGTTCAATGTGACATTTATTCATGTTGACGGCTGATCCTTCATTGACATGCACTGGGATTACTGGCCGAACCCGTTCCGATGGCCGATCCCCAAACAATAGATGGAGGGTGCATGATGAAGAGAGTTTCTGGGACATATATGCAAAATTCAGCTGCCATAGGTCAGCTAATAGAGACTCGCTGCTAGAATTTATGGTCATTGCAAGACAGAAAATAGCTTTGTGATATATTTCCCTATATTATTTATTCTTGCTATAAATTATATTATAGGTTTTTCTGAACTGAGCAGTTCATTAACAAAACCAAACAGTGAGGTCAGGGAAAACAAGGCCGAGAACAGAGATTGTACCACCAAGGCAATTTATTTTGTAGATAAAATCTAACCTAGAATTTAGAAAACGGATGGGTCGAAGGAAAAGCAGACAGGAATGTTACGTCCTGTTATTCATAAAGCACCAACATATTCCACAGAACTCTATAGATACATGAAAATACAGGTGATAAAGAGGATTCCAGAGGGTGGCAAATGCATCCAAAAAGTAATTCGTTTTTTTTTTTTTTTTTGAGCTGCTGCATAAACATAAAATCTAACATTCTGTCTGCCACCACTAGAGGGAGCTTATGACATACTGTGTTATCACTGAGTTCAACGCATTCCAGTGGGAAGCAAGCTCCTATGCTCCCTCTACTGGTGAGTGCAATTAGCCAGGAGGTGCTGCACATCATCGTCTGGAAATGCTTTGCTCAACCAGTCCACAGTCCGGGGGTAGATACAGATAAATAGAGGCAGATGGGAAAAACAAGGAAGACAGATAAATAGATATAAGGTAGATAGGAAGATAGATAAGCAAATAGATATGGGATAGATAGATAGATAGATAGATAGATAGATAGATAGATAGATAGATAGATAGATATGAGATAGATAGATATGAGATAGATAGATATGAGATAGATAGATATGAGATAGATAGATAGATAGATAGATAGATAGATAGATAGATAGATATGAGAGAGATAGATATGAGATAGATAGATATGAGATAGATAGATAGATAGATAGATAGATATGAGAGAGATAGATAGATAGATAGATAGATAGATAGATAGATATGAGAGAGATAGATAGATAGATAGATAGATAGATAGATAGATAGATAGATAGATATGAGATAGATAGATAGATAGATAGATAGATAGATAGATATGAGATAGATAGATAGATAGATAGATAGATAGATATGAGATAGATAGATGAAGATAGATAGATAGATAGATAGATAGATAGATAGATAGATATGAGAGAGATAGATAGATAGATAGATAGAAGGTAGATAGATAGATAGGTAGATCGATAGATTAGATAGATAGATAGATAGATAGATATCAGGTAGATTGATCGATAAATAGATAGATAGATAGAAGGTAGATAGATAGATAGATATGAGATAGATAGATAGATAGATAGATAGATAGATAGATAGATAGATAGATAGATAGATAGATAGATACATAGATAGATAGATAGATAGATAGATAGATAGATATGAGATAGATAGATATGAAGGTAGATAGATAGATAGATAAATATGAGATAGATAGATAGAAAGACAGAGAGATAGATAGATATGAGATAGATAGATAGATAGATAGATAGATAGATAGATAGATAGATAGATATGAGATAGATAGATAGATAGGTTGCAGGTTGGTTCGTACTCAAAAATTGATTCTTTTCCCCGGGGAGTATTGTGGCCTTCTCTCATTCACCTGATCAGCAGAGTCGCCAAAAATCGGACCCCAAATAATGATGCCCTTGGACTAGCTTTCAATTTAACATAGCTGAGGAGCCCCTTTAATCAGCGACCTGATGAATTTAGTACACACTTGGTCCGGCACTCTCTGTTGAGTGATCATATACCGTGGAGGAGAAGGCAATGGTGTAGCCGGCGGCCTCTAGTCAGCTATACACTAAGAATACCTGAGAGTCCTGGGACCATGGGTAAACACAGATCAGCACATCCACTAGACTCAGAAACACGACTATAATGTGTCCAACATAGAATCTGCCGGGACCGAGCAGGTAACTGTGAGAACGGAACACCTAGGTATTAGTCACCCTCCACAGATTACACTGTTCATCTGCCTATTTGCATTAATGAGTGAGTGGGCGCTGCCATATGGACACTGTGAAGGGGAAAAAAGATAATGTACTGTACACTTCAAGTTATCAAGAAGCCTCACATAATGTTCTTTAGTCTGATAATAACTTCTGAACCAGGCACGAGGATGTATGTTCAGACGCTGAGACTGGAAGGACCCTTAAAGTGTACTTAAGCCTATAAAACAGTTTTACTAAAAACGACTATAAATCACACGTAATGCATTTTAGCAATATATTTTATTTTGCACGTCAGTACAGGCTTTTAGGAGAGCGGAGCAAGTGGGCGAAGTCAGGAGCCGAGTAGCACATCGCTACTCCTGAATATGCCGCCCCACTAAAGCCTGGCGTTTCACATCCAATGTATGTACATTATAAAAATGTATTATATGTCATTTACGTCTTATGCACTCCGCAAATTACAGATCCGCAACATACAGATGTGTCTGTGTGTTTTTTTTTTGAAGACCAATTGACTTCAAAGGAGGTCACCATTTTGCAGACATATTCTATGTTTTCACGGAATGGACATACGAATGCAGAAAGCACATGGATGATCCGTATGCTTTCCACATTCGTATGTCCGTTCCGCAAAAGATGGAACATGTCTTATTCCTGGGCATTAAAGTCAAGGATTCAGCAAAAAACGTGGATGCAACACAGATAGTATCTGCGTTTTGAAGATCTGCAATTTGTGGACCACAAAATATGTGGTGCAATTTCAATAAGATTGTTTTAAAGGTTTAGGTACACTTTAAAGGGATTGTCCCACCATAAGAACTGATCCCAAGTTATGGAGCGATGGTCACGCATGCTGCCCCTCATCTCTATAGATCTCCTGGAGATAGGTAAACGCTGTGCTATTGTACTGCAGTCCCAGAGATGAATAAAGCTGCAGCGCGTGTACATGAGCATTGCTGCATCCACTTGGTTAGGACTCCTGATCCAGTCATCCATCGGTGGGGTTTCAACAGATGGACCTCAACCGATCAGATATGTATTACTTATTCTTTGGATAAGGGATAATTGTTATGGAGGGACAACCCCTTTAAAAAGACTGTTCATATAGTTTTTTTGAGTAGGGGGGAGGGTCTTCTGTTTGGGTCCTAACAATAAGCAACTCTGACCAAGCCAGCCATTTATTGGAATGACCAGCATGTAATAGGACATTTTTCCTTCATTAAGCATCGCAGGGGCCAGAACTTCTGTTCTTTGCGAGCTATAGTATGTGCTTTTTTCACACAAGTGCAGTGTGCTACACAAATAAGTGCATAAGGAGATGGTCTATTGCAAGCCCATTCCAAACAGAGAAGGATCCTTACAAACCTGCCCTAACCCACCAAGCCTGAAGACTCTGCAAGTCAGGGATCGATGGCCACCCTTCACCAAAACGTATGCGGAGACTGTCTTGCTCGTGGCTTCCTCCTGGGCTACAACCCAGTGTCCACCAAGAACAGAAATTAAGGATTGGCTCTCCCAGAAAAAGGAGCCAGGGAGTGAGAAGAACCTGATGGAGAATAAACACCTCCTTGACCTCCATGAGGGACATCCTCATGCTTTCGACAAACATGGACAGTGACTACAATGTGACATAACAGAATAAATGAAATAAGAATGTGTACCATGAATACAGAGCAGATGTTATACTGTAATTATAAAAAATCCTTATATTGTCCTACCTTGAAGAATCTGACAAATGAAAAATAGTGGGCTGAAAAAGTGTGAACTGAAGAGCTGTAGAAATGGGCCACCGCTTCCGCCCTCCTCCAGGTTGACTGACATCTCTGCAATTCTGGCAAGTGGAATGCCTGGAGGAGGTGTTCTTACAGAGACCACTCCGTGACTCTGCAAGACTTGTGGGAACATCCAAATGACTCTTAACATGGCGTTTGCATACTCCAGACTCTTAAATTATAGTTATGATATCTTTCTAAAGAGGGAAAATTCTAATGAAACTAACATGTGCATGGTTGAAAGGATGGTAAAGTCTTAGCCTGTAGTAAAGTATGTTCAAGAGAAAAAATTGAAGACATGTTCCCTTAAGGGTCCATTCACATGACCACAAGTGTTTTGCGGTGCACAACTTGCGGAACTGCATGGGTACCGGCCATGTGAGTTCCACATTAATATAGAATTTAGAAAACGGATGGCTCGAAGAAAAAGTAGACAGAAATGTTACTCCCTGTTATTTATAAAACACCAACATATTCCGCAGAACTCTATAGATATTTTGCGGAATGCACATGGCCATCTCTATGATAGAAATGCCTATTGTTGTCCGCTATTATCTTTTTTACGGGGTCGCGGAACGGAACCACGGATGCAGACAGCACACAATGGGCTGTCCGCATCTTTTGCGGCCCTGTTGAAATGAATGGGTCTGCACTCGTTCCGCAGAATTGCAGAATGGATGCGGACCCAGAAATACGGTCGAGAGAATGAACCCTTCGTAACACCTTACCACTTTGTGTACTGCGGTCATGGTTACAGACTACAAACAACCCCTGTGTGTAGTCTGATTCTGCAGACATGTCTGACTCCTTCCATTTGCCCCCACTCCCTTGTCTAACCACAGGATATGCCTTCACAGGATTTGTCTGCGCCCTGTTACCATGATGAAACCTAGATCTGCATAGTATGCAGATGATGTATACACAGAATGGTAGAATATTTAACTTTTTTTTTTTTTACTTTTAAGAACATCTATTGGTGGTCACACCCTTTAAAAGTTAACTAGAACTCCAGATAATATTTGTCCAATGATGCTTTATTCTGCCGATACAAATCCTTTACATAAAATCTACATCAATATAAACTGAGGAGCAGTAATGGGACAAAGCACCTGACATTTCCCGGCCAGTGATGGAATTTGAGAATTCTACCCAGATATCCGGTGACGTGATGAGATCACCGTTTTTAATTAGATATAACTTATGTTCTGAGCTGTTCTCGCACATCACCTGCACTGTGGAATGGAGCGCGGGCAGACAGCTATGAGAACTTACCCTGTAGAGAGGATGGCACTTGTCCTTGAAGCATGGCGCCAAATGGGCATAGATCTGCAGGCTGTAGTAATAAGCCGCCAGCTGGAGAGACAGAGCTGAATGCGATTGCTTTTCAAAGCATTTGTTGGCATCTAGCACCTGTGAAAAAATGAGTGAGATGGAATTGACTTGGCTGAAGACAACACACGAGTCTGTGATTTAAAGCCTCGGCTGGTGGAGAGACCGCGATGCTCTGTGTAATGTGATGGCAGCTCGGCTAATTCATGCCTCTTTTACATAATCTTTAACTAATTATGCTGCTTATCAATTTCACTTAGAAATGCGATTTCATATTGCAGTTAATGGAAAAGCTGCAATCCAACTGCCCGGCAGCCAAACAGACACCGTGTGGTATAGGTGAGAGAATGTTCTCATCAGCGTTCTGAAATCCAGCAGTCTATTCCGGCAGAGTTCAGCATATACAGTGTATCCAGCAACCACCAGATCCCGAATGACTACAATGTGATCAGAGGGGGAATCAGATGCTTTCAGGCAACGATGCATGACTTTTTATCAGCCCGAAAGCTGGGATTATATCAAAAAGCATCCGGATCCCTGTTGGATCCTATTGTAGGCATTGAAGATCTAGTGGTTCCTGGATATGCTGAACTCTGTCAGGATGTTCTTCTGCAGGAACAGCGTGCCGGATTTCAGAACAAAGCTTGGGGGCAGAAACAGTTTGAAATGTTTGGCACCAGCATGTGTCTGTGTATGAAGTGTGTTGGGGTGGAGTGTGGGGAATAGCATTCAGTGAGGGATCACATTCTAAGGAACAATCTAGAAGGCAGATTAGGGAATGAGGTAGTCCAGCCTAAAACAAGGAGCAGATTTACTATTGAAAATGCACCCGGTTTTTGGCGCATTTTGCAGCAAAAAACTGGTGTGAATGCTTTGCATCACATTTACTAAATGTTTTAAACACTTTTGTAAGCATTTCACACCTCACCTGACAAGGGGATGTGGCTTCAACTGAAAGAGGCATTGTTTCTCTGGAAAGAGGTGTGGTCTAAAAAGTTCCAAAATTTGGAGAATTTTTGGAGTAACTGTTTAATGATAGTTAGGTATAGAAAGTTACACACTCCTTTATAATCAACAATCTAACCAAAAGCCTGAATGAAACGTTAAAACAAAGAATATTTTATTTGGTCAATAAATCCATTAAAAACCATGGGTTATAAAATCCATATTGAAATCTCAGAAATCAGGCAACAGGGGGTAAAAATAACGAGTGGGAGGTCCATGGATATTGGCCTAGGCCACTCAAAAAAGTGATGGTATAATAAACGGTGGGGGCATAAGAGGCCTGAGATCCAGATTAGTTGTTGCCCACTTATGTCGCCCTCAATTTTTGGGAGTAAAACTACACTGTGGTATAAACGTGGACTAGTCTTTTGTTGGAGCATGGAATCATTTTTGGAACACTAAGTAAATTTGCCTCAGGGAGTTTGGTGGTATCATACTTCAGACAACTGGTACAGCATGAGAAAACAGGAGACACAAGAAGAAGATTCGGATTATACTGCGTGTTAAAAGGGTTCTCTTCGACTTTACTTAAATTTCTTTTTATTATTGCATTGTACTCATTTTACGCTAAAAATCATTTTTTTAAATTGGCCTTTATTAAAAATATGGATTTTTTTTCTGTACATACATCTTTTCCGTCATTTGGGGAGCTGAGGGCCTCCTTATCTCTGACAATATAAACACTCATTATAGCTCAATCCTTATCTTACTGATAATAATGTGGCTTAAATAAGTGTTTATGACCTCTTAGTAGTTTAAAGATAAGGTTTATTAGATGACCGGCACAAAAATAGAAAAACAGTTAACGCTTTGTGACAGAACAGCTCAATATTTTTAATAAAGGCCAATTGAAAATGCAATCATAAACAAAATTGCCTCCGAAGGTGACATAGCCGTTAAATTCTCTCTTTTAGTTAAAGGCTATGGACACTTTTGTGCACTAAAAATCAATAATCCCATATCTTACCCTAATGCAGCACATAATAAAATTGCACTTCTTTGTTTACTGGTATCAGCTTTGCTTCACATGCTCTCAGAAATGCTCTGATATGAGTTTTTCTCACTGCTGTCATCTCCTGTGAGAATCTGTGGGTGTTCCTGTTGATTTCACATGCACCAGCACAAGCTCTGCTGCCCCGCCCCCACATCCTGTTACACAGCACAGCTAGCAGCCACTTACATATAGGCTGCTGCAACTTGCCAGTAACTTAGTAGTAAGATTTCATTCCTATTATTTGTAGACACAATAGATAATTCTGCTGATAACATTAGTTCAGCGATCTACAGGCAGAACCATGGCATCATAAGAAGGATATAGATCTCAATACTGACAGCTCTCACTACCTGCACTCTCTTCTGAATACAGTATTTGTGTGCAGTACGCAGAGTGAGCAGTCACTTTTCCCAAACAGATTAGTACAGTGTGACAACACACAATGCTATGTACACATAGAAGTACACAGGGGGGATTTATCAAAACTGGTGTAAAGTAGAACTGGCTTAGTTCAGCTAGTGTGTATATATATATATATATACACACTAGCTATATATATATATATATATATATATATATATATATGCTTGATAAAGACCACAATGAGTGGTTGAAACGTTGCTAAGGGGAATAAAGGATCCACGTTTTCATCTTTGACTTTGGTGTGCGGCCTCTCTCTTTGGATTTGCTGGATATTGGAACCACTTTGTCAGTGGTATGAGGATCTGCACCCACTAACTGTTTGCTGTGTGCTGCTAATCTTTTTTGTATCAGTATATATATATATATATATATGTACATATATATATATATGTCATTTATTAAACTGGTGTAAAGTAGAACTAGCTTAGTTGCCCATAGCAACTAATCAGATGCCACCTTTTTCAGAGCTCCTTTGGAAAATGAAAGGTGGAATCAGATTGGTTGCTATGGGCAACCAAGCTAGTTCTACTTTACACCAGTTTGATATATATATATATATATATATATATATATACATATATAGACACTAGCTGAAGGACCCTGGGTATATTTAATCTATTTCATTTAATGTCTCTGTGTCTCGTTAAAAGATATTGACACTATCCACTATACCAGTGACATCTACAGCACCCCGCCCCTTAACAGTGCAGTGACCTCCACAGCCCCCCACCCCTTAACACTGATCCCCCACTGTGCCCCGTCCCTTAAAATGGGACCTCCACAGCAGCCCACCCCCTTAACCTTGACCTTTACAGCAGCCTTCCCCTTTAACAGTGAGTTTCACAGAACACCACCCCCTTGACAGTGACCTCCACAGGGGCTCTTCCCCTTAACAGTGGCCTTTTACAGCAATCTGCCACTTAACACTGACCTTCATAGCCAACATTCCCTTAACTGTGACCTCCACAGCAGACTGCCCCTAGGCTGGCCAGAGGTCCAGTTTTAGGCCGGACAGTCCGGCTTTCAGACTCCATGTCCTCCGTCTGGCGCAGGGCCTGGGCTGACACAGGGATGTCCTTTTGAACAGCTCACTCTCAGACAGCAGCACTGTGCTGTCTGAGCATGAGCTGCAAGGAGAAAGTCACCCTCACTTCTAACCCTGCAGCTGACAGAAGTTGATTTTTAACTTCCATCGGCTGCGTAGGGAGAGGGCGTGGCCTAATCAGGTCTGGGTTGTGTCTTAGTGGGACCTAGAAGTTGATTTTGAACTTCATTTTTGTTCAATCGCTGTCGGGTGAAAAGTGGGTGTGGCCTAACCGGATCGGAGGCATGTCCTTTTGAACAGCTCACTCTAAGACAGCAGTGCAGTGCTGTCTTGAATGTGAGCTGCAGGGAGAAAGTCACCCTCCCTCCCACCCAGCAGCTGACAGAAGTTGATTTACCTTTTTTTTAATCACTGTCGGCTGAGAAGTAGGAGGGGGAATGGCCTAACTAGATTAGAGGTGTGGCTTAGCGGGACTTGGGGGCAGGATTTTAAGAGTGACTTGAATGGCCACCCTACCTGCCTCCTGAACTGTGACCTCCACAGCACTCTGCTCCCTTAACAGTGTCCTCCACAGAGTTGTTATGGAAACCTCAGGAAATAAGGTACTAAGTGCTATTAGGCCATGGTTTACTTCAAAAGCGATTATCCTGGTGACATAAGCAGTGAAGAAACATGGCTGGGTTGTTACGGTTACCTGGAGTAAAACTGTGTGTGTGTGCAGATGAACTGACAGCAAGCTTCTATTGGCTGATAAGGGTCATGTGACCAGGCTTCTATTGGCCAATGCATTTTTTGGGAATATCTCAGGAACGGTACGTCCCAGAGATCTGAGACTTGGTCTAAAACCTCCCCAGACACCTGATGTACCTGTGTGCCAAATTTTGTGATTGTCTCTCAAACACTATATTCACTCCTGTGGTCGCAATGTTTTCAGCTGCTTCACAGAGTTTCTTTTCAAGCTATGAGCTAAAACATTGCATAAAGAGTTGAGTGAACTTGTGTTTCAAGTTCGTCGTACAAGGTTCAGGTTATCTAAGAATTCCGTTATGGATTCTGCTACCACGGACCATAAGGGTCCATTCACACGTCTGCAACTGTTTTGCGGTCCGCAAATTGTGTATACGCAAAACACGGACACCAGCCGTGTGTTCTGCATTTTGCACTATGAAAGAAATGCCTATTCTTGTCCGTGGCTGCAGACAAGAATAGGACATGCTCTATTTTTTTTTTGCGGGGCCGCTGAATGGCCATTGAAAATGGGTCCAAAACCCTTGCGCAAAACATAACAGAATTCTTACATAACCTGAACCTTGTAGGACAGTGTGATGCCAATGTAAAGTGCTGCGGAATATAGTAGCGCTATATAAGTGCATAAAATAAAATAAATAAATATACTAGCTGAAGGACCCGACTTCGCACGGGTATATTTCAACTATTTCATTTAATGTTTCTGTGTGTCGTTAAAAGATATTGGCAGTATCCACTAAAACAGTGACATCTACAGTACCCCGCCCCCTTAACAGTGACCTCCACAGCCCCCCACCCCTTAACACTGACCCCTCCCCCCCACAGTGCCTTAAAATGGGACCTCCACAGCAGTTTACCCCCTTAACTTTGACCTTCACAGCACCCCTTGACAGTGACCTCCACAGGGGCCCGCCCCCTTAACAGTGGCCTCTACAGCACCCGCCCCTTAACACTGACTATAGGGTATAGTCCCCTTAACTGTGACCTCCACCATTCCCGGCTCCCTTAACAGAGACCTCCACAGCGACTGCCCCTTTAACAATGACTGCCACAGTACCCCACTTTCTTAATAGTGACCTCACAGTACACCGCTGCCCATTTAATAGTGGCCTCCACAGTCCTCTCCTCCCTTAACAGTGACTTCCACAGTGCCCGCCCCTTTATTAGTGACCTCCACAGCACCCCGTCTCCTTAACAATGATTTCCACAATATCCCACCCCCTTAACAGTAACCACCACAGAGCTCCACTCCCTTAAAATATGACTTGCACAACACCCCGCCCGTTTACAGTGACCTCTATAGTACCTCAACCCTTAACACTGACATCCATAGCGCACCGTCCCCTTAACTGTGACCTCCACCGTTCCTTGCTCCTTTAACAGTGACCTCCACAGCGGCCCGTCCCTTTAACAGTGAACTCAACAGCAGCCACCCTTTAATAGTGACTTCCATAGTACCCTTTCTCCTTAAAAGGGATTTCCACAACACCCCGCCCCCTTAACAGTGGCCTCTCCAGCAATCTGCCCCATAACACTGACCTCCATAGCGGACCGTCCCCTTAACTATGACCTCCACAGCAGCCTGCCCCTAGGGTGGCCAGAGGTCCGGTTTTAGGGCGGACAGTCCGGCTTTCAGACTCCCTGTCCTCGGGCCTGAACGGACACAGGGATGTCCTTTTTAACAGCTCACTCTCAGACAGCACTGTGCTGACTGAACATGAGCTGCAGGTAAAAAGTTACCCTCCCTCCCACCCCTGCAGCTGACAAAAGTTGATTTACTTTAATTTTTTCAATCCCCGTCAGCTGCGGAGTGGACGGGGCGTGGCCTAGCGGGATCGGGGTGGGGTTATTAAATCCGTCTTTAGAGGGTGGCCTGAATGGCCACCCTACCTGCATCTTAACTGTAACCTCCACAGCTCTTCGCACACTTGCTGGAAGAGATGATGGCTTGATTTGTACCCTTTTGGGGCACATATGAATTTTTGATTGCTTGGTATTAAACTTTTTGTGATGTAAGGAGATAAAAAATTGCTTTTTTGGCACATTTTTTATGGTGTTCACCAGACAGGTTAGATCCCATGCTATTTTTATAGAGCAGGTTGTTATGGACACAGCGATGCCTAATATGTGCATTTTTTTTATTTTATTTTACACAATTAAAGCATTTTTGAAAAACAAATCATGTTTTTGTGTTCCCATTTTTGAAAGCCATATTTTTTTTTACTTTATGGGCGATTGTCTTAGGTAGGGTCTCATATTTTGCGGGATGAGATGATGGTTTTATTGGTAACATTTTGAGGAACATTTGACTTTTTGATCGCTTGGTATTACACCCTTTGTGATGTAAGGTGATAAAAATTGCTTTTTTGGCACATTTTAATTTTTTTTACAGCGTTCACCAGATGGGATAGCGCATGTAATATTTTGATAGAGCAGGTTGTTACGAATGCTGCAATACCTAATATGTCTGTTTTTTTTATGTATTTTGGTTTTACACAACAAGAGCATTTTTGAAACTAAAATCATGTTTTATTGTCTCCATTTTCTGAAAGCCATATCTCTTTTATTTTGGGCGATTGTCTTAGGTTGGTGCTAATTTTTTGCGGGATGAGATGGCGGTTTGATTGGTACTATTTTCGGGTCCATATCACTCGTTTGATCACTTTTTATACCACTTCGTGGGGAGTGCGGAGAGCAAAATTGCAATGCCATCATAGTTTTTTTTTTTTTTGGTGTGCGGTAAAAGTACGTGATCCTTTTATAGATCAGGTTGTTCTGGACACGGCGATACCAAACATGTTAAGTGTTTTTTTTGTTTTTGTTTTTTACTTTTTTCACTTTTTTTTTTTACACAGACCCACTTGGTTCTTGAAGATCCAGTGGGTCTGATGCCTCTACAATACACTGTATAGTGTACTGCAGTGTATTGTCAGTCACAGTAAGTCTGATCAGGCTCAGCTATACCATGGCAATCAGGAAGCCCGTGAAGGCGTCCGGTTGCCATGGTATCCATAGGGACACTGCCACCGCAGCGCAGCCGCTTATGGGGGAGGGAGCTCCCTCCTTCAGTTTACCTTTTAAGCATCAGGCCACTGCCACAGCAGAGCAGCGGCCCGATGTTTAGCCCCTTCCATACAGCAGTCCCTAAGGACCATGGCATGAAACGAGTTATGTCTGCAGTTTGTCAGCAGACTGTCAGCTGTATTACAGCAGAGGTCGCACTAATTTTTTTCCAGAAAAGTAAAAATTCTCCTCTTAACAATTTTGAGGAGTATTTTTAGCCGAGGAGGAGTAGGAATTTTGCGGTAATTCACATATATAATGCATAAAGGCCCACATAACGCTATGAGGCTGATATTGCTAGTCTCCAATGCAGAAATAAATGTAGACAATTTTACATTTATCCACCATCATACACTAAACATAAGTCCACTGCTGCCATACACAGAGCCCACCTGACACTGCCGTACACAGAGCCCACCTGACGCTGCCGTACACAGAGCCCACCTGACGCTGCCTTACACAGCGCTCACCTGACGCTGCCGTACACAGAGCCCACCTGACGCTGCCGTACACAGAGCCCCCACCTGACGCTGCCATACACAATGCCCACCTGACGCTGCCATGCACAGCGCTCATCTGACGCTGCCATACACAGCGCTCACCTGACGCTGCCATAAACAATGCCCACCTGACGCTGCCATACACAGAGCCCACCTGACGCTGCCGTACACAGAGCCCACCTGACGCTGCCGTACACAGCGCCCACCTGACGCTGCCGTACACAGAGCCCACCTGACGCTGCCATACACAACGCCCACCTGACGCTGCCATACACAGTGCTCACCTGACGCTGCCATACACAGCGCCCACCTGACGCTGCCATAAACAATGCCCACCTGACGCTGCCATACACAGGGCCCACCTACGCTACTATATACATATTACATACATAGCACTACACATGCCCATTACACGGATAGTTTACTATATACACATTGCACACACAGGTCTGCTGCATGTCCATTACACAGATATAGCTACTATGTGCACATTACACACAGACAGCTGTACAATTCCACTGACCTAGCCCTGCTTTATACACCTTCCATACATAAAGTACCTCTGCATTCTCCATCAGCACAGTCCTACACAGAACCTGTGTTCCCCTAACTCCTCCCACACACATGGCTGATCACATGACTGTGACATCACCACAGGTCCTGTAACAACAATATAATGTTTAGGCTACTTTCACACTAGTGTTTTTGCTGGATCCGGCAGGGTCCAGCAAAAACGCTTCCATTACTGATAATACAACCATCTACATCCGTCATGAACGGATCTGGTTGTATTATCTTTAACATTGCCAAGACGGATCCATCATGAACTCCACTGAAAGTCAATGGGGGACGGAACTCTTTTCTACTGTGGCAGAGAAAACTGATGCGTCCCCATAGACTTGCATTGGGGATCATACCGAATCAGTCTTGCTCCGCATTCCCAGGAATGGAAAGCAAACTACAACTTGTTGCGGTTTGCTTTCCGGTAAGGAAACGCAACTAAACGGAACAAAGTGCATTTTGGAGCATTCCGTCTGTTCCGTTTTGTTCCCATTGACAAGGAATGGGTACAAAACTGAAGCGTTTTTTTTTCCGGTATTGAGCCCCTATGACGGATCTAAACTAGACTAGACGGAAGACTAAAACACTAGTGTGAAAGTAGCCTTAGTCCAAGACCTGCTCCTGGTGCGAGAGATGTCTGTGAGGGGCGGGGCTTCAAAATCCGTCAGATGATGTATTCTCTGTAAACTCACTGAGAGCAGCCTGCTGTGCACAGCAGGCTGTAGAATAAAAACGGAGAGATATAGTTTTACAAAGGTGTCCATATCCTTTAATCTGTGGAGGGTAGAGAGTATTGTCGTACTTATTCTTTTGTCACGCTGCCGATTTCGCAGTCTCAGCTGTCATCATACCACCATTGACTGCTGCTGTGCTCCGGTATCCTCTTATTGACCTGCATGTACATTATGCAGCTAAGGCCTTATTCACACGTCCGCAATTCTGTTCCGCATTTTGCGTTTCCCGAAAAAAAATAGAACATGTCCTATTCTTGTCCGCAATTGCGGACAAGAAAAGGCATTTTCTTTGAGAGTTCCGGCGATGTGCGGTCCGCAAATTGCGGAACGCACATCGCCGATGTCCGTGTTTTGCGGATCTGCGGATCCGCAAAACACGACGGACGTGTGAATAAGGCCTTAGGAGGAAGAAACATTTAGCACATCCAGTCGGGACTTCAGCGGAAGAGCCCACAGTCAGTCGTGATCACAGCCAAGATAGTGGAATCAGACGCCATAAAAAAGGTGCTTAGATGTTAATTTTGTGTTGCATTGTAAAGGGATTTTTTGTGGATAAATGCCTTTATCAATAGCCCATTGAAGCACCTGCTTCCTAACATTCAGTCATAGAGTTTGCGTGCAGCTACTACTTGGATCAGCTTACTCTGTACAGACTTCAGCAGGAGCTGCTGAGATCAACGCTAGCTGTGTAAATTCATATGCAGTGAGCTCCCCCTAGTGGTGGCTGCAGGAAACCAAAATTGCATTGTGTAAATCTGTGTGCAGCCAGGCAGGGGATTTTGGGTGGTTACTGTTATACATAACATCGTAATATGCCCTGACATAGAGGAATGTGCACATTTGTGGGCCAAAAAGGGGGCGCACACAATGCAGTTACATAGCGAAGTTTCCCAACCAGTGTGCCTCCAGCTGTTGCAAAACTATAACTCCCAGCATGCCCGCACAGCCAAAGGCTGTCAGGGCATGCTGGGAGTTGTAGTTTTGCAACAGCTGGAGGCACACTGGTTGGGAAACACTGACATAGCGGGTCGACATATAGAAATGGTTCAATCAACTATAAGTGAATCACATTACTTCTCTTGGTTATTCTGCTTGGCATACAGAAACACCAAGAGGTTGTACATTTAATCTTTATATAGTCTACACTTCTGAGATCCCTCATTTAGGTTGACAAGTCTACTACATCAATGTATCTTATAGGAGTATCAAAGATTCAGCAGATACGACTTCTTCAATGTGTAAGCAAAGTTATAAAGCCCGATAGGCTTTTTGCATCAAATCCTCATGGTTTTCAAGATCTCTGCTTGGAGTTGTTTAAAGGGGAACTTTACAGTTTACTTTTAGAGGATAACAATCTGCTCTCATCATGTCACAATCATAAAGGTGGCTACAAGACTAAGCTCAGAGAATGATCTTACTGCAGGTTCCTACTGAAAGACAGCAAGCAGAGATCTTGAAAACTAGAAGGAATGGATGCAGAGAGTATACTGGACAGTTGTATGACTTTTCATTATACCCAGAATAACTCTTATTTTCTAAAAGAGGTAATATTCCTTTAAATGGGTTCTCTGGGAATTAATAAAATAAAATGACTGAAAATACAGAAATATTACTTTATTATAAATATATTCCAGAATATCTTTAATTAGTTATAATGGATCGTTTCGCCTGGGGAGCAATCACTGGGGAAAATAAAATGCCCGCCATCCTATTAGTACAAACAGAACCTGTCCTAATCACACAGCAGGACAAGTTACTTCACAACACTGAGCTAAAGAGCTGCCTCATCCTCCTCTCTGCTCTGCTTGTCAGGAATTATGATCCTGAATACAGCTGATAAGATCTTTAGCTGAATCTCTGTAGGGATGGAGTTCATGATGAGACATGAAGTACAGCGAGGATGAACAGGGCAGACTGTGGTAATGTGGGGCTGTGGTAAAGGAGACTGCACACAAGTGCTGCTGCTCATCAACCACATCCCGACCTCCTCTCTGTACTTCATGTCTCCTCATGAACTCCATTCCTACAGAGATTGAGCTGAAGATCTTATCAGCTGTATTCAGGACCATAATCCCTGACAAGCAGAGCAGAGAGGATGAGGCAGCTCTTTACCTCAGGGCTCTGAAGTAACTTGTCCTCCTGTGTGATTAGGACATGTTTCGTGTGCACTAATAGGTTGGCGGCCATTTTATTTCCCTTGATGATTGATGTCCAGACAAAACAAGCCATTATTACTAATGAAAATTATTTGGGATATATTTATAATAAAGTAATATAAGTATTTTCAGTAATGTTATTAGTTCCCGAAGAACCCCTTTAACGTAAAAAGTTACTCCTATCTGGACATTTATGAATATCTGTGCTGCCGGATTGAAGAGGCAGGGGCACATATGTGACTCTCTCCATTCACCCCTAAGGGAGTTCTGAAAAATGATCAGTGAGATCGCTTCACTATTTTTGATCTCCTATAGAAATGAATGGAGTGAGATGCACATGCTCGCGTACCTTTCCGTTCCTGCTGGCGCGAGACCCAGGAGTGGGACATGCACCTATTGGCCATGTGGGAATAACCCCTTAAAGGAGTCTATTCTGGCAACAGAAGCCATTACTGTATTCAATAACTCCCATAAAACTCTTTCTTGTACATCTCTTATTTCAATTTTAGGGAAAAAAAATACATGGACCTACCTGGGGGAGAGCGAGTAGATACGCAACAGACAACGTGATATCATTGGGCAAAGTGTCGCTAGCCAGCTGCAGGAGAACTGGAAAAGAAGAAGATAAGAAGTATTGTAGAGAGATGATATGGGAACAGCAGTCACTAAAACATCGTGGCAAATAATGATTTGCGTAATTTAACAGAAGCGCTAGTTGGTATGATTCATGGCGCAGATCATGGGCGATCAGGCTGTAATACCACCTTATGGCGATTGTTAGGCAAAATATTTTCACGCTGCAGCTAAACAGGAGAAAACAGATGCTACGGCAGATTGTGGGAACACATCCGCCACACAATTTAGCGGGATAATCAGCAGGTCATAAAATCAGCTCCTGGAAGAAGCTGGAGGACTGCTCTGGAAGAAAAGTGCAGGGTCTGCAGAATTCATTCAAATGAGCAAATAATCCTTGACTTTCCCATTTTTGCTAACAGAAATGACAACCGTACAGGAGGCGGACACAAACATAATGGAGGTTTCTTATGGACTGAAACTATTCAAACAATGAAGCAGAGATAGATTTAATCAGTCTAAGGCCCCATTCACAAGTCCGTGGTGTGTTGCGCACCATGCCGGCACTCCCCATAGAGATGCCTATTCTTTTCCGCAGGCTGCGAACAAGAATAGGACGCGGAAGTTCGGGGCCGCGGCTCCGCAAATGCGGAAGCGGAGAGCACATAGAGTGCTCTCCGCATCACGTCCGGCCCCATTCACAATAAATGGGTCCGCATCTATTCCGCAGAATTGCGGAATAGATGCGGACTAAAATGCGGACGTGTAAATGGGGCCTTAAGGGTTGTTCAGGATTTTAGTACTGATGTCTTGTTCACAGGATAGGCCATCAATATCAGATTGGTGGTGGACTGACACCCTGCACTCCACCAATCAGTTGTTCTGCAGTAGCTCATCGTCAGAAGTCGGTGCACAGCTCCGGCCTTTGTGTAGTACATGGTGCTGGTTACTGCAGTGCAGTTGCCACTGAACTGAACGGGGGCAGTGCTGTGGTAAACAGCTCTGTCCACCTCACAGGGGATGCAGCGGTGTGGTTCCGGCCCCCAACTCTGAACTACCCTGAAACAGCCGATCGGTGGGAGTGCCGATGCTGGATCCCCAGTTGGTCTATACTGAGAATAAAACATCAACAGTAAAGTCCAGTACAAACCCTTTAAACGGAACCTGCTTTTTTTACGGACTTATATAGCACTACTATATTCTGCAGCACTTTACAAACATTAGCATCACACTGTCTCCAATGGGGCTCACAATCTAAGAGCCCAATCACTATGTTTTTTGAGTGTGGGAGGAAAACGGAGTACCTGGAGGAAACCCACGCAAACACAGGGAGAACATACAAACGCAATGCAAATGTTGTCCTTGGTCGGATTCGAACCTGGGACCCCAGTGCTAACCACTGAGCCACCATGCTGCCCATTTATAATCAGCAACCTCCTTATGAAACTGTTTGCACACACAAATAGATGTGGTTAACCTAATTAAAACGCGCTTTGTTTTGAGGGGTTTTTTTTTATCCGAAGCTTCATTCTCGAGTTAGGATACCTTTTCTAAACAGGCAAAATAGACCTTTGCTGCGGCACTATTGCAATAGTTGAACCCAAGATTCACTACTTTCTATGGTCTGCCCCACCCTCGCTGCTTTGACATGGAGCCCAGCCGTTAATGGAGATCATGCTGCGCATGCGCTGCCTCCTGTCTATTCACTGCCATGGGACTTTCAAAAATAGTATAGTGAGCATGCTGAGCTATTTATCGAAGCCCCATAGCTGTGAATAGACAGCCAGCTGCGGATGCACAGCCACCCATTTCACCCGCTTCATTCACTGCTATGGACTTCTGAAAAAATGCTACGCCAGAGCGCAATTATTTTTGGAAGACCCATAGCAGTGAATGGAGGGATGGCTGCATATGCACATCTTGCTCACCAATCACTTCAAGGCTCTGTTTTTGAGAAAGAAGCCCCAGAGGTGGTCCCTATGGATATTTCATAAACGTCCAGATGGGTGTACCCCTTTAAGGAGCTTTGCCACAAACAGCATCAAAGTTTTCCAAACTCATCATCTCATGAAACATTAAGTTTTCCTGATTAATACGGCTCAGTAATATGCTTCTGGCTGCGCAATCTCTCGCACATAATGCTCTTCTCTCATTATTGCGTCTATTGTCATTATACGAACAGTCGAGATCTGAAGGTGACATTACAAAAACAGCTTCCGCCAAGATAAATGGCTTCAATTGCTTTACAATTCTGACATAACAAAAAAACTTGTTACCAGATTAATAATCAGCGTTTTATTAACTTCCTTTTATTTTCCTTTATAATAGAAAATGCCCAGAGAGACTTCTGAGTGACGAGATGGTTTCTATCCATAAGAGCAGAATTATCTTAATTTATTCAGCTATCGTGCTCGGAGGATTTAGCGCAGATAAGAACTGAAGAAATCTGAGATCGGTTTAAATAAGCTAAAATACATTCAAATGGCTAATTAAGTTTAAGCAGAAAAATGGTGAGCTTTCCAGACAGGTTTGTTAAAAAGTTTGTTGTGATACATTTAATAAGTCAATAGTAGAAGCAAAGATAACAGACTTTGAATTATATATATATATAGTGGCAATGTGAATAGTGTTGTGGGCATTGAAGTCCATAAGAAGCATTTTGAAAGGCGGGTTTTGTCACCAAGGAATGTGTCACCAAGGTTCCCGGCCTTGATGGAGTAAAGGCCCTAGTTTGGGTGTCCACTAAAGTAGTTAGCGGACACCATAATACATAGCATAGCTGGTTCCATCTAGTTCAGGGCAGGCTTTTACTGAGAACAGGCAATGTGCTGGGTGGGTGCCTGTTCCCCATGTTCCAGTCCGGGACTGGCTCATTGCCAGCAATTTAATTTAGTCTGCTTGCTGGACTTGGGTGGTGCTCACTCTGGGAGAGAGTCTTTGGTGACACAGAGGCCTAGAGCAGAGGCTCTGTGTGAAGTGGTCTCAGTCAGGTGGACTGTGTGACCACAAGGCTATGTAAAGCCTGATCTATCCACGGTGTGGACTGTAGCTGATAAGCTATAAATATATATATATATATATATATATATATATATATAGTATAATAATAACCAGGGTGGGAGCCTGTGCTGATTATGGGATAGTCAAGGGCTCAGAATACTCGCAAACACATGCTCTAATCTCAAGTTGAGTAGATCGGGACCTTATAATAAGATCGATGTGTGCGCAAAAGGTCGATATATGCGCAAAAAGTTCAAGGCTTAAAAACCCACAGACACATGAACTAATATACAATGGAGTAGATCGGTACCTTATAGTGAGATCTAACCTACTAGCATGGGTGGTGCTCCGGCCGGCAGCCAAACACTGTTGCAAGGGAACCACCAGTTTAAAGTCCGGGATTTTCGGCGTGTGACGTCACCGCACTAGGTATGGATGCCTCCAGGGGACAAAAAATTTCCGACGCGTTTCTGTGCCAATTAGGCTGCTTCGTCGGGGATGGTAAGATTTGTCAGTCCTGGGGATAAATGGGCACTCGTTCTCATGACAACAACTAACTAATAACTAACATAAAAAGGAGTATTTCATCCCAATTAGTCTCTAAATTAATGGTGTGCATTAATCAAATGCAAATATTTTTTTTTAAAAAGATGGCGTGATGCCGGAGGAAAAGATATTATTCATCGGAGAATATATTTCGTTCATTTTGAATAATAACTATTTTAAACATGGATCGGACTTTTATTTGCAGACGTGGGGGACCGCGATGGGGACCAGATTCGCACAGGGTTTCGCCAACCTGTACATGGGTCAATAGGAGGAGCTTACAGACCACACCTCGGGTGGGATCGGTGCGAATCTGGTCCTCTGGAAACGTTTTATTGATGATGTGATTTTTATATGGAAGGGAGACGAAATTTTATTGGAAGAATTTTTAATTGGTTTAAATAAAAATGACTTTTATCTGAACTTTAGTCCTACTTGGAGTAAAAAGCAAATCAATTTCCTAGACTTGACAATTTCCATTGAAGACAGGGCCATTCATACGAAGACATATCACAAACCCACAGATACTAACAGCTTTATACCACTCAACAGCTGTCACCTACCAATCTTGCTCAACAACATTCCACGTAGCCAATACATACGAGCACAGAGAAACTGCACTAGTAATAGGGATTAGAGAGGAATCCCAAAAACTGAATGAAAAGTTCATGGAAAAGGGATGTGACATAAAAATCTGGTGCCTATCGCAGATCAAGTTACTAGACTAGATCAATCTGTCCTACTACAATGTCACCGAAAAAAAAGCAAGTGGATATTCAAATTAAACAGCCTTGCCCCGTATGGCTTAAATCAAGAAATAGAACTATTTGCATTTGATTAATGCATACCATTAACTTAGAGACTAATTGGGATTAAATACTCCTTGTTATTCTAAACCAGTTGTTGTCATGGGAACGAGTGCCTATTTATCCCCACGACTGACAAATACCATCCCTGACGAAGGAGCCCGATTGGCACAGAAACGCGTCGGATATTTTTTGTCCCCTGGAGGCATCCATACCTAGTGCGGTGCGGACTTCAAACTGGTGGTTCCCTCGCACGAGTGGTTTGCTGCCGGCCGGAGCACCACCCATGCTAGTAGGTTGAACCTGAAGCCATCCGGACAAACCTGCTTCCCTGTTATAACAAGGAGAACTTTCTGTGCATACATCGACCTCACTATAAGGTACCGATCTACTCCATTGTATATTAGTACAAGTGTCTGTGGGTTTTTAAGCCTTAAACTTTTTGGGCAAATATCGACCTTTTGCGCACAAATTGATCTTATTATAAGGTCCCGATCTACTCAACTTGAGATTAGCGCATGTGTTTGCGAGTATTCTGAGCCCTTGACTATCCCATAATCAGAGCAAGCTCCCACCCTGGTTATTATAAACCAGATTTAACTCATATAGGTGTATCCAGATTCTCCCAGTCTAGCAGCGATTCCCCTTTGGGTGAGGAGTGTCAAGTGGCTATGGTAGCGCGGGTGGGCAGATACAATATATATATATATATATATATATATGTATATATTGTATCACTTCTTTTTTCACTTATCAGAGTCCTTTTCCTCCTAACCCTGCCTCCTACTGTATTTCCCGCTTTATAAGACTAACATTTATTATGATTAGAAGACGCACCTAGGCTTTAGGGAAGGAAGATCAGAAAAAAAAATAGTTTTCAGCAGAACTCAGATCAGACCCCCAATCTTCATAAAAACTCAGATCAGACCCGCAATCTTCATCAGACCTGACGCCCAATCTTCATCAGAACTCAGATCACACCTCAATCTTCATTAGAAATCAGATCAGACCCCCAATCTTCATCAGACCTCAGATCAGATGCCCAATCTCCACCGCACCCCCAAATCACACCCCCAATCTTTATTAGCCCTCAGATCAGACCCCCAAACTTCATCAGGCCCTAAATGCAGTTCAGTTTTGGGCACCAGTCCATAGAAAGGATGCTCTGCAGCTGGAAAAAGTACAGGGGAGAGCGACTAAACTGTTAAAGGGCAAGGGGAGGGTCTTACTTATGAAGAAAAATTAAAAGAAATAAATGTATTTATTCTTGAGAAAAGACTTCTAAGGAAGGACATGATTAACCTATACACATGTATAAATGGAACATACAAAAAATACGGTGAAAAACTTCCATGTAAAATGCCCTCAAAAGACAAGGGGGCACTGACTCCGACTGGAGAAGAAAAAGTTCAGTCTCCAGAAGCGTCAAAGCTGTAACTGTGAATCTGTGGAATAGACGTCCTCAGGACCTGGTCACAGCAGGAATAGTTGGTTTTAAAAAGGGTTTAAATTAATTCTTAAAAGTAAATGACCTTAATGCTTCTGAAAATGTGTAAAAATCTGAGTCTCACTTCCTTCTGGGATTCGCGTCCCTAATTATCCCTTGAACTCGATGGACTTCTGTCTTTTTTCACCTGTATTCACTATGTATGTAGCTATGAAACCTTAGATCCGAAACCCCAATTTGTATCAGACGTCAGATCAGACAAAATAAATAAATGAACTTACCTCTCCTGCTCCAGGCCACGTTCTGCACTGTGATCTGACGACATACAGTGTCAGGTCATAGTGCATGCCAACAACATGCGCCAAGTACTGATGCTATATGCATGCCAACACTGCAGCACGGCACCCGGAAAAAGACCAGGAACGCTAAATGCAGCCAGCGGTAGTAACATTACAGTCACTGCTTACCGTGCCTCCTGCATACTAATCGGAATTTTCATAATGGAAGGACTCATTACTATTTTCATTATAAGACACACTGCCACTCCCCCCTCAAAAAAAGTGTGTCTTATAAAGTAAAAAATACAGTAATCAAAATCTCAATTTACTACTAAAATGGGTCTTCAGGTAAGGCAGGTTAAGTGAGAATTCCAGTTACAGCTGGGAGCAGAATTCTATGTGTGCTGTGTATTGGAGACATCATAGCTGCTGGTCTCCATCAACAAGCTCAGGTAAACTGACAGAAATGTAGCCCACAGAGGTCAAAACTTTAGAACGTAGAATACAAGTTACATAATGGACAGGTGTATGTCTAGTCCTTATGAACATATATCTGAATGCATTTACAACTTTAACTTAAAGGGCTTCTGTCACCCTCCAAACAGCAATTTTCAGTATTGGACCTAATATAATTTCTAATGTACGCAGAGCCCATATATACCCCTCTTACCTCTGGCTGTGCTTTAAATTCTTTAAAAATAGTACTTTTGTTACATGCAAATTTCTTCACTACCAGTAAGTTGGGCGGTTACTTGCTGGTAGCCGCAGAGTCCTCGGTCTAAAAACTCACCCCCTCCTCCACTTCATTGACAGGGCCAGCGAGCGTCTCCTCCTCCCACTGGCCCTGTCTGCAGCTGAAATCCCGCGCCTGCGCCGTAATGATCCTTATTCAGCGCATGTGCTCTGAGAGAAGGAGCAGCCAAGCGAGCATCCTTCTCTCAGAGCGCCCACTGTGACTGCCTAGAGTGCTGTTCCTTTCTTTTTTTTTTCTTCAGCTCTAAAAAAAGTTTTGGTTTTCCAAACTTCTTCTATTTAAGGTTACTTTCACACTAGCGTTTTTACTGGATCCGGCACAGTTCAGCAAAAACGCTTCCGTTACTGACAATACAACCATCTGCATCCATTATGAACTGATCCGGTTGTATTATCTTTAACATAGCCAACACGGATCTGTCATGAACTCCATTGAAAGTCAATGGAGGACGGATCCGTTTTCTATTGTGGCAGATTGTGTCAGAGAAAACGGATCCGTCCCCATTGACTTGCATTGGGGGTCATGCCGGATCCGCCTTGCTCTGCATCCCAGGACGGAAAGCAAACTACAACATGATGCGGTTTGCTCTCAGGTATGGGAATGCAACTAAGCGGAACAGAATGCATTTTTGAGCATTCCGTTCTGTTCAGTTTTGTCCCTATTGACAATGAATAGGGGCAAAACTTAAGCATTTTTTTCTGGTATTAAGCCCCTATGACGGATCTCAATACCGGAAAACTAAAACGCTAGTGTGAAAGTAGCCTTAGGCTTATGGAAGCCACTGTGCTCCTAAGAACTTTGGGGACTTTCACTGCAGCAGACATTTTTTGCACCCATCTCCAGATCTGTGCTTCCACACAATCCTGTCTCTGATCTCTACAGGCTGTTTTTCATCCCTATGGCTTGGTTTTTGCTCTGATATGTACTGTCAGCTGTGCGACAACCACTTTAATAGACAACAAACGACAAAATCATGTTTAAAATGATAAAGTGCGGTTCTCATTTGGGAATCAGCCAGGAATAAGGTTTGTTCCCTTGTTCCTTATACCCTCAAGGAAGCAGAAAGACTCTAAATGTTTGCATGTTATTTCATTTTGTCTCTCTCTGTTTTGTTTTTTTTACATTCATAGGCACTGCCCTTTTTCTATTAAAGGTTAAAAACTTGGTCCTTGTATGAGCTGAAATAATCCATAGCCTTTCATAAAGTGTTTAACAGTTTGACTTCTGGAGAGCTGGCTATGTGTGAAGGAGTTTACTACAGGGTCCAGAATTAGTGACAGCATGCTCCTGGGGTGCATGGACTGTTTTGGGGTGTGACTTTTGCTCAACTTGCAACCTGAATGAGCATAGTAGGCAGGAAAACACACATAAAGTGAGCCCTAACTGAACCCAACCCGCATTCCCTGCCTACTTTCAGTGTAAGTTCTAAGCAAGATGAGTGCATAGGTAGTTTAACCCCTTAGCAGTCGTGCCCATGTCATCTGCTAGGATGGTCCATATGTGACAATTACAATAAACTGATCTGTCGACAGGAATAATAATAACTATCAAACACAGGTGAAGTGTCCACTTTGAATTAAACATCTGCAATCTGTGGGCGACATCACAAATCCTTTGTGCGTCAGTCTCTATAAATGTCCGCCTTCTAGAAGATGAGCAAATTGGTTTTGGACTGTCTTAGAATGCAACCAGCAAGGACACGCACAATAATCATTAGCCTTTTCATAGTCTGCGGGGCCGAGTAGACCCATCATAAATAAAACATATTTCAGGGAATTAATTTTTAAGGACACTGACATTCCTCTTCAAAATGCCAACGCCAGCGTCCAAACATTTAAACAATAATTACACTTACCATAAAAGTTGAGATGGAATAAATTGTACATCTGGTCATGAAGAGGGAAAAAAAAGGCACATCGTCTATAACAGCCTCCCATTCTTTACTGGCACTGAAGGCCGAACACAAGCGCCTAACGGCTCTGCAGTTACGATTATGTTTATTGCTACGGCTCAACAAATACATTTAAATGGCGGTCAATGTCATAAAGCTCAGTGGAGTAGGTAAACACGATCCGAGGTAAATGATGCGCTTAATTCCCCTCTTTTTTTTTGAACAAATTATTCTACTGTCCAGATTTTTATCTTTCAAGGTTACGTTTGCTAAGATCTATGCAGAAGTCCCATAATGAACTGCAGCTCTGCTACAACACAACTCCCGACTGTCGACTTTTTCACAGATATGGTAAATCACAACCCTCTGGGGGTTCCACATTATGGAAGGTTTCATTTCTATACAGAGGCAGCTGTACTTAACATTCAGTAAAAATAAAAAAATAAAAATGTAGACTCAAGACTTAGTTACACAGGATGTATTAAAGGGCAACTACATTTTAAATGTATGCACAGGGTGACACAAAAAGCAATCTCTGCATATTTATATTAGGTCGCCTCTCCTGACATGTCTGTTTCAGGAACTACTTGTATTCCCTGTGCATTAAATCTGGAGCATCTATTCCTATGACTCTATGTTTTGCCATTCCTTTATTATTCCTGTTAGAAGTTGTGAATGAATTAATAGCAGTTTGCAGTGAAGGTCCAGGTGGGTGTTACCATTTAAGGGTGTTCCCCTTCACAGTCACACAGTGGCAGCACTGATTGGATAATCTCTGACTGTGTCCACAACCCCAAAAGTAACATCCAGCTGGACCTTCCCTGCCAACTTCTAGTAATTCATTTATAACTCTCTCAGGAATAATAAAGGGATGGATCTTCATAGAGTCGTAAGAATAGAGCCTCCAGAATTGTTATTGCATGGAAAAACAAGTAGTTACTAAAGCAGACACGTCCAGAGAGGTGACAGCTCCTTTTTAAGGGGCATTCACACAATCTACTGCACTATCCGATCTCTGCTGGACCCACTGTGGGAGACATCCACTATGGTTTTCTAATTCTGTACAACTTTTTTCGAACAAAATACATCCATCATGACTTGGGCCTCAGTGGGCTCTTAGTAAACTAATGACTACACAACATCCGCAAAACTGTGCAGCCATTAACAATACAGACTGACTAAACACGGTGGTCCTAATTAGTTTCATTATAGGCCGCTGTGGCTTGCACTGCCACACAGTAATCGACCACAACCCAAGACATGATGGCGCCGTTGTGGCCGAACCCGAAGAAATCAGCATTAGATATGATACAGAGCAGTTTCCTAATATAGTGCTATGCTTTGTGAAGTACAGAGAACCATTTCTGTTCCCCCATGCAAATACACATAAAAATCTTGTCACCACTAGGGGGCTGATCAGTATGCGCTAGGGCTGCACGGTATGGGAATTTTGTGCGATTGCGATTAGGGCCCCAAAAATTGCGATAACGATATGCGATGCGATATTTTAAGGGAATTGTGCTAGAGATCTATCTGCTTGGATTTTCAAGGAAAAAGCACACACAGATGACTGATAATGTGAAATGTAGTTATGCTGAACTCAAGAACTGAAATGCGCAGTGTTTTTAAAATAAAATACATATTTGCATTACTGCAAAAGTACAAAATACAAAACTTGCCATTTTCCTAATATCCCTGCACAGAACAGATAAATAAAATAGATATAAGAACATGTGTTCATTAAAACAACGACTTGCCTCCAGTCCCTCCTCCCTCCCCGCACTGTAACTGATGTATCGCTGGCCGCGCTGTGCAGCATAGCGGCCGGAGATACAGTGTCACGTAGAAAGTCAACCATCGCTTTATAAGACGCACTGCCATTCCCCCCCACTTTTGGGGGGGGGGGGGAAGTGTGTCTTATAAAGCGAAAAATACGGTAATATAATTGCAGCATTTTTGGGTCGGCAAATTGCGATTGCGATATGGCGATTGATTGCGATTGCTTTCGCGATATATTGTGCAGGCCTAGTATGCGCCCAGTCTTTTTCGGGTCAAAAGATGGTATATATAGCTGTATACAGATTGGTCTTCTAATGGTCGCTACAGGCAATGCTATGAGTGGGTAATGTTAATCTATATAAAAGAAAGAGAGCACAGAATGTAACAGTTTTTATTTTATAGAAAATATTCTTTTTGTTGTTTGGTTTTTCATTATAATTTCTCTAAAAGATTATCCTACTGTATATTTAGTGGTAACTGGTCTATTGATGGGGCAATATCTTCCCTGATGGCATAATAGGGCAGAAGGGTTCATCTTCTAGAAGATGTCAGAACTTATCAGCGTTCTGCCTTTCGTCACTAAATACAGGTAACACTGGTGACCTACTTACCATCTTCTGCTTCTAAGCTATGATACTGCAAGGAACCAAGCAGGATATTGACAAACCCAATAGATTGAAACAATAATCCAGTAAAGATGTTTAAGGATTTTACTATAAATGTTTAAAATGTTCTCCAGTGGATGAATTTTGACAAGAGAACCCTCAATTAAAGAGATTGCTCGTCATACTCACCTCCACCGACCCAAGACTGATCTTTCAACCAATTATTTACTATAGCAGCGACCTGCCTTAGTCAATGACTGGAAGAGTGGGCACTTTCTGTGTGTCGTGAAGCACCAAGAAGCAGAGACCAGCAGAGATGGTTGTAGCTAGCACGTGTGGGCTCCTTGGAGAATTTATCCCATCATCAAATAGTCCTCAGAACCCATGTCCACCACCCCAATAACACCAACCCTTAATCTAAACTGTTACACACAGTGAATGTAGAACCACTGTGCCAATCAACAGGTTTGGCTTTGGGCTAGTCCTGAGGGAGTTATTCTGGCAGTTCCCTGGTTTTCACCCTATAAAACCTTTACAGGGATCTGGTCTTTGCTGCAGTGGAGCCACTAGACCGCTGCCTCTTGGAATAGTCCCGATGAGATTAGCTACTGACCCGTGGGGTTAGAGACATCGGTGCTAAGCACCAAACGATTAAGCAATCAAAGCAGAGTTTGTTTGAATCCATGAAATTATTCACAGGTCAGGGTACGGGCAGCAACAGGTCAGTATAGTAAACAGGCACCGGTCAGGTCAGGCAGCGGAGGGTCAGAATCAGTAGACCGGCAGAGCATGGTACAGGGGCAGACAGACAGAAAAGGCACACCTTCACTTAGAGACTTGCAAGCAAGAAAAATCTTAACCTCAGGCACCCTCCCACTGGGGAAAGTGTCTAAAATACTCTGAGTGTCCACAATGGTCATTTAAGAGCCAATAAGTGTGTATGCCCTACAGTGGGCAAGCACAGATGGACCAGTGAAGTGCAGGTTGCAGCCAGCAGTAGAAGACTCAGTGGGCTGGGTACGCCATGGGCAAGAATGGTCAGTGAGTCAGGACTGCTAGACAGCGCTGTGCCTGTATGTGCCACTGTACTACACACACACAAGCCCACATAAAATCCTTCTAAAATATTAAAAGTTGCAGAGCCCCCAAAAACAGTGTTTTCCGAATTTCACTACAATTTGTCTTAGCATAGCCACTTGGGCTTTAAAATTAAAGAAAAAAAGAAAAAAAAAGTTCACTTTTCCGTCCTCTTTAAATCTACATGACTGTCCCTAATACCGTCAGGAACCTATTTATATATTCATTGTAATGCTTTGGCTTCTTGCGGCCATGAGGAATTACATTTCTAAAACCCAATTTCTGCTGCTCTCCGTTAGTCACGCTTATGCAATCAGCAGAGTGCCTTGTATATATTAAATATTACTTGGATACGGTCAGGTCATAGGCCAGCTTCTCCTGGAGAGACTGAAATAACTGCATTTGGAGTCTATGAATAAATACATGGTGCGCTGCATTTTACAATGAATGGGCACAGTGGGTCTGGGGTCATTTATGTTATCTCCCCCTGGTTTATGGGACTTCATTTCATCCTTTGCTATGTAACTGATGTGCCATGTCATTCGGTGTATGATATGTACAGGGAAGATTTGTGATCCTGATTAAATGAGACACGTCGGTCTGTTCTTTCTCCACCTGGTCGACTGCAATCATCTTAAAGTCCAGCTGACTGTCGCTTGTCTCCATTTATATTGGAGACTGATATATGTCTATTACTCCTCACCAGAGAGATGAGGAACTGAGGAACTAGTCTCCATATTTAACTGCTCGACACTAGGAAAAAGCTGAAAGGTAGATATTCTGGTGTCTCTGATATGGCAAAATGGTGGCTCAGAGAGGCTTCTAAAAACTGCTTCATTAACCTTAAAAAGTCCACCTATAAAAGACAAATTCCAGTCTACATATAGGACTATATGAACTACATTCCTGTTTGTGTGGGCTTGTTGTTGTATATTCCAGCCTACAACATTCACCGAAAATATTTGAACGGTGGGGTCGGACTGATGGGACACCTGCGAATTACCTTAATCCCAGCCAGCCGCACTTTAAAGGATAACTGTCACATTTAGACCCTAATTTCAGTTTTCATATATGTAGTTACTAATATGATAATATACCTGAATCAATAACTATTAGACTTACTTACCCCTTATTTAATAAGATTCAGCCCTTAGCAACCAGTCTGCATAAAACTACAACTTCACTATACTATTAAAATGTCCGCCCTCAGCCCTGAGGCTCATCCATAGGATGCCTGCAGTGAAGTTAGTGAAGACCAGCTCTGTATAGGGGGTCCCGCAGTTAAATCTCCAGGTCTGGCTGAAGCCTGTAGTCCTCCTACAAGAACTCCTCTTATCAGATAAGGCTGTCATTTATACACTGAGCAGCCACATTGTCCTGCACTGCTAAGGGAGTGTCTGCCAAGCACAGGCATGTGGAGAAGTTCACACACACAGCCCAGCACTGTTATCTCCTGTCAGGAAGAACCTGGCTTTTTATACATTCCCTTACAATGCTGACTCACTATCAGTTCCCAGTGCACGCAGCGTGCTCCGTCCTCATCTGGTAGACGGAACGGAGCATACTGCAACCTGATTTGTATCTCAGGTGACAATAGCCTAATACTGGGGACTTCTAGGTCGCATTCAGGATGCATTGGGATTAAACTGATCAGAAATGTCAATCCTAGAGATCCGACAACGGATCTCTAGGATCGAGCTAGAATCGCAGTAGTAAAGAGGCCTAAAACGCTAGTGTGAAAGAGGCCTAAGGAGCAGTTTAAATGAAACAGTGTTGTATGGGACCTGGTCCTCTATTCAGGTCTGGGCAATGAGAGCAGCACAGTTCTGACTTGTTTTCAATACTAAAGGGGCATATAAAGCCCTTACAGGGTTGTCTTACCATAAGATCGTATCCCCGATCCACAGGATAGGTAATGATAATATCTGATCGTTGTGATTTCACCACAGAGACTTGCACCAAGTACAAGAATGAGGTCATGAACGGAGCGGCAGTTACGCATACGCACTGACACTCCATTCAACTATACATAGCATTCATGTATGTGACCACCATGTGATCCGTGGGAGTCTTTATCCCGTGGATCAGCACAATTACGGCAATGACAAATTTATACCCAGTGGTCCCTCTCATACAATAGCCTCAGAAGAAAATATTTTCAACAAACAATGGCCTTTTCTGGGCCATCGTAAGTTGAAAGTAGACTCAACATACAATGCCTCAGACTCAGATCCAACCAATCGACATGGCCATTTCTCTGGTAAGACACCTTTATTGGTTGTCTAGCAGCTCCTCCGCGGTACTAAATGTTTTGTACTGCCCCCTGTCTGTGCCAGAATGAGCTACTCCGATGGACAATAGGTGATCGGCGGCTTCATTTTCTGTTACATCTATGTACTACTACCCAAGTCCCTGAAGAAGTTCCATCGCTCACCATAGAACGTCATTTACAGCTTCTAGCATCTTTTCCTGGTTTTTAATTAAGGATGTGCTTCATCTGTCTTGGGTATTCTGCTTTTTTTTTTTTTTTTAAACTTCACTTTTTCTTATCTTGGGATTCAATTTTTTTGGGCCTTTTGAACCAATTACTGGTTTTCCATAGAGTTACGGACTCAAGTTACAATGGTTTAAACTTACAATGGTCATCCTGGAACCACTTAATATTGAGACTTGAAGGACCACTTGTATATATATTTTATGTTTATTACTTTTGCAAAAATACTTTACTTTTTCTATCCATATGCATGGAGTCATAACTTTTTTGTCTTTCCACCGGCAGAACAGTGTGATGGCTTGTTCCTCATGCAAGATAACTTGATGTTTTCATTGGTACCATTCTGGGGTATATAGAACTTGTTTGACACTTTTTTTCCATCATTTTAGGGAAGCATGATGAATAAAATTCAGCATTTTTTTTTTTGTAGTCTACTTTCTGGGTTAAATAATATGATCTTTTTGTTGTTATAGACAGGGGATACCAATTCGTTTTTTTTGCATTACGGAACATATTCATGGTTTTTCTTTTTTAACACATTTTATTTTTGTAACTTTTTATTTTAGTTTTATAATACACGGCAATTCTTCTGTGGCATACTAGTGTAGAGCGACCGCACACAGACCAATGCTTAACAAAAGACTCCTATGGACATGTTTAACATGTACAGTATCCCACAAAAGTGAGTACACCCCTCACATTTTTGTTAATATTTTATTATATCATTTTATGGGCCAACACTGAAGATCTGACACTTTGGTACAATGTAAAGTAGTCAGTGTACAGCTTGCATAACAGTGTGAATTTGGTGTTCCCTCAAAATACACATAGCCATTAATGTCTAAACCGCTGTCAACAAAAATGAGTACACCCCTGAAGTGAAAATGGCAAGATTGCGCCCAAAGTGTCAATATTTTTTGTGGCTACCATTATTTTCCAGCACTGTCTTAACTCTCTTGGGCATGGAGTTCACTAAATCTTTACAGGCTGTCACTGGAATCTTCCTCCATCCTTCATGACAAGATTGCAGAGCTGTTGGATGTTAGAGACCTTGCACTCCTTCACCTTACGTTTGAGGATGCCCCACAGATGCTCAATAGGGTTTAGGTCTGAAGACATACTTGGCTAGTCCAGCACCTTTACCCTCAGTTTCCTTAGCAAGGCAGTGGTCATCTTGGATGTGTGTTTGGGGTCGTTATCATGTTGGAATACTGCCCTGCGGCCCAGTTTCTGAAGGGAGGGGATCATGCTCTGCTTCAGAATGTCACTGTACATGTTGGCATTCATGGCTCCCTTAATGAACTGTACAGCCGGCAGAACTTATGCAGCGCCAAACCATGAAACTCCCACCACCATATTTGACTGTAGGAAAGACACACTTGTCTTTGTAGTCCTGGTTGCCACCATACACACTTGACATCATCTGAACCAAATAAGTTTATCTTGGTCTCATCAGACCACAAGACACAGTTCCAGTAATCCATGTCCTTAGTCTGCTTGTCATCAGCAAACTGTTTGCGGGCTTTCTTGTGTATCATTTTTTTAGAAGAGGCTTCCTTCTGGGACAACAGACATGCCGACCAATTTTAAGCAGTGTGCGGCGTATGGTCTGAGCTCTGACAGACTGACCACCCTCCTCATTAACCTCTGCAGCAATGCTGGGAGCTCTCATACATCTATTTTGAAAAGACAACTTATGGTTATGACGATGACCACATGCACTTAACTTTTTCGGTCAATCATGGCGAGGCCTGTTCAGAGTGGAACCTATCTTGTTAAACCGCTGTATGGTCTTGGCCACCGTGCTGAAGCTCAGTTTTAGGGTGCTGGCAATATTCTTATAGCATAGGCCATCTTTACATAGAACAACAATTCATTTTTTTTTTTTTTCAGATCCTCAGAGTTTTTTGTCATGAGGTACCATGTAGAACTTCCAGTGACCAGTATCAGAGAGTGTGAGAGCAATAACACCAAATGTAACACACCTGTTCCCCAAACAAAAATAGAGTAAGCGGCACTAAGGGTCCCACTTAGGAAACAAACATACCAGTGTTCAAAATTGGTATTAATGGTGCTCGCAGATGGAGACCCTGGCTGGGGGTCCAGTTGTGTAATTGATGTATGGAAATCTGCAGCACTCATCAGTTGAAAACAATCTGGTTTATTTTATTTACAGCAGCATAGTGACTTCGACGTTTCGACCTTAGTGGGTCTTTCTCAAACAGTGCTCAAGCACTGCCTGAGAAACACCTGCTCCCCAATCACACCTGAGACCTAATACTAACAAGTCACATGACTCTGCGGAGGGAATATGGCTAATTGGGCACAATTTGGCCATTTTCACTTAGGGGTGTACTCACTTTTGTTGCCAGGGGGTTAGACATTAATGGTTGTGTGTTGAGTTATTTTGACGGCACACCAAATGTACACTGTTATACAAGCTGTACACTGACTACTTTACATTGTATCAAAGTGTCAGATCTTCAGTGTTGTCCCATGAAAAGATCTAATAAACTATTTACAAAAATGTGAGGGGTGTACTCACTTATGTGAGATATTGTACGTTGGGAGCTTTTCTCACCGTAATTCCCACAAAGACATATAGAGCTGGCATTGCACATGCTGTGTGCCATGCGAAATCCTCCTTATCGGATGGGGGGAAGACTAAAGCTCCCACGTTCTTGAGATCACGGGCTTGTAACAGTTTTAACCAAAACAGTTTCAAATATTTCACGTCTAAATGTTTTTGCGTGGTACACCCTTTTTATTCTTGCTTGCTCTCACAATGCCACTGAAGGCAACATTTTTTCCATTCTGCATTAGTAATTTACAAAACTAAACATCGGCCTGAATTCCTATAAATGATGAGCAGCAGAACTGCTGTAAATGCGGAGATAAATCAGCTCAAGTGCAATCCCACAACATTCACATAGACTTTGCTCTCTGTTTGTAGCAGCTTTTATTTGGGGATTAATGTTGTTTTACGAAGATATTTTACTAGAAAAGCCACAGCTACCTAATACAACAACCCCTAAAACACATTTATGAGATAACAACTTCATTAAAATCTGCAATTAGTACATTTTCTATGTGTCGCTTTAATGAATAAGTACTAAGGATATGAAAGCTCCTTTTTTTTTTTATTATATATTCAACCAGATTGATTTATTCATTTCTACAATTTACGAGGACAGAGTAATTTCTCGGGAAGAAATATCTCCAGTCAGATTAAGCAAAGCTTTGATGGCTCCAAGTAGAAAGGCAAACGACATTAATGTGTTATTACTTTTTAAGTATTATTCCCCTAAGAACACACAAACAGAGTGATCGCTGCCATCTTACAAAGGGAACTCATTTCAGAGAATGATGGCTTTGCTTGGGTAAAATTGTTTCTGCGCTTGTAATTTAGCGCTGGCTACGTCAGGAAATGAATAGACTGTGGAGACTCGTTCCAGAAATGTGCATTGTTTGGATAAGAAGACAGGACTCAGACAACCCAGGAGCAACAGGTTGTTGAGTCATCCTCATTTTTAATGTATCAGCCCACTAAAGTCTTCTAAAATCCTCGAATACCATCCGATCAGATGATCGCCAGGCTTCAAGGGTTTTAGAAGCTGGATCGGCATTGATTATTTGATTTGCGGCTGGCCATACACTAAGCATTACATGGTAAACAATCAAATAGATTTTTGTCCATGTAATACAGGGTGTTGGAGATCGAGTTGGTAATAGGGGGTATAATGATCCCAAGTGATCAGCGCCCTCTATGATATTCAGCATGTCTGAAGGCCAGAAACTTATGAAGCTGGAGGTGGATCCAGCAGGAAGTAGGAGAAGCTCCTTCTTTATACCTCCCATTCCTATCTGAATTAACTCCTGGCACTAGCTCAGAGACCGCACCGCTACGCTGAAGCATATAGAGGTCTGGGGTCCAAAGTAGGAAAATCCAACATGCCTTTAGGCTGGAAACATGCATGCTGTTTATTTTTTTAATTTTATGTCGTTTCTGAAACGAAGCTAAGTGGATCCAGCAGGCTAAAAAGTAGAAGTCCCTTCAGCATCAAAAACTGCCACAAAAATGGACTATGGAATTCTAGTATAACAGGGTTTAGGCTGGGTTCACACGTTCTGGACAAACCATGGCTGAGGTGCACCCAAAAACTGCTCTGAGGGGGACAATGGCACCGTTTTAAATGTGTGCTGCAAAAATCAGGGTGTCCAGAACGTCTGAACTCAGCCTTATGAAAAGAAGTACAGCACATCCTTCAAAAACAATAACAATAATGGAATAGCCAGTAAGGCCTTGCAGCGATTACCACCGTTGCTTTCTAACCAAAAGGTATGTATGGCATATTGGCATTCCCTTTGGTATCATAATTTGATCTCTAGGGGCCCTTTTGGAACCATCTACATAGGTGCTCTCCTGACCAGGCACTGCTCAGGACTGGTCCATTGAGAAGTAAGTAGCAAATGTACAGATCGAGGGCAGCGTTTCCCTGTGGCCTAAGAGATGGGTTATGGTTTTGTAAACTTCCCAAAAGTGCTAGGGCTTAACAAAAATCTGTCACCCAGATTTTGGATTATTATCTATAGTAATGCATGTGTAACACTACAGATATGGAGTCCAGATCACCACTGCATCATATGATCATGCTGCGAACATCGGGTCTTGCTGGCTGTAGAGAGGATGAAATGTTCCCGCTCGTGCATGCCGATGCAGTTTTCTTTTTTTTTTTTCCCCCAGCACAAGCAGAATGGGGGTCACTAACGGTGGGGGGTTGTAGGGGCATTGGTCCTACTGGGGAGCACAAAGGGGATCATTAATCAAGACAATTTCTATGTTTCAGTAATAAGAGCCCCCCACGATCATGTGCCAGTAGCCAGAGTGCCCCCTCATCATGTGCCAGTAGCCCCCCCCCTTATGTGCCAATAGTTCCCCCTTATGTGTCAGTAGCCCCCCCCTTATGTGCCAGTAGACACCACCTTATCATGTTCCAAAACAAAAAAAAAGACACTTATACTTACCTCCATGTCAGTGATGTCATGCAGGCCTTTTCCGGCCTGTGTCACTCGCTGTACGGCGCCGCCTGTACCAGCCTCTGACAGGCTGCCGGCCTAGTGCTGGCAGCCTATCAGAGGAACAGGGAGGGGACACGCCTCTCCCTCCTCTGCCGCAGCACAGACATCTGTATCGCCGTCCTGAGGACGGGGATACAGATGACTATGGAGATGAACACAATGGAAGCGCTCATCTCCTGCTGTGCCCTGCCGCCCCCACTTGTCACCAGGGCCACGGCAGGCCAGTCCGGCTACTAGCCTGTAGCATCTGGGAGCTGTGTCGGCCGCCATGTTGCCCTGTGTGGCCGCACAGCTCGCACACCCCAAAAGGCCGGCCCTGACTGCGACGGTACTGCATGGGTTGGGATGTCAAAAAAAATTAAATCCGTCCATTTTTAACAGTTGTTAAAACTGATGCAAACGGCCATTAAAAACGGATAGACCGCCAGAAAATGGATGCACACAGTGATGCAAAATGGCCATAAAAACCTGACTGATTTTTGATGCACTTTTTTTCCACTGTTGTGTGAATGTAGCCTAAGTAAAATCTCAAAGACTTTGAAGCACAAAATCTCCCTGTACCTGCCGTTCACCTCTGCACTTACAACACTGGTTTTTGTGTACACGCGGGGAATAATTTTTCGGTGCTAAGCGATTTCCTGCAATTAAATGTCAAGCTCGGCATGCATATTAAACTGGGGCAAAACAACGTGTGTCATTTCTAAGCAGTTCCTTGGACAAGAGAATTTACATTTTCCGCACAAAAGATCAGTCATGAATTTTTCATTTTGCAATGACTGACGTTCCAGAAACAAGCTGACTGCCTTCTGCGTTTCAGGCAAACTTCTTGCTGGAAAACCGAAACTGAACTTTATTATAATATCAAAGTAAGCGGAGTTTGAGAAAGGAGGGAAGCGGCGACGACGAGCAGGCTTCAGATTTGTTAAATTGCTGCCATGTGAATAATTACATAATTGTGTGAGCCGGCACTTAGCTGCTTTGTTTGACGGGGCGATTCCAGCCTTGGCGTTTGATCGCTGTTTGTTCCATTTCATTCTATTAATAAGGATTTTGTGATTTTCTTTAGGGCTCTGAAGTTCCTTCTACACGATCCATGCACAAAACTCTCAAGAGGCGCAGCTCCCTGAAATCCATGGCTGACTGGCATCTCCCAGAGTGGAAGCGTCACATTTCAGGTGAGATTACTACCGAATTTCCGATTTTTATTAAAATGGGTTGTGCCACGAAATATTTTCTACAGTTTTCAACCTAGCAACTGGATCTGAATACTTTTGCAATGGCATGTACGGTAATTAAAAATTTTGTATAACCAGTGAGTTATTCAATTAAATCTATCTGTATAGCGCCACCTGCTGTTTGCTCTTTTTCTAAAAAAAACTGTCTGCATACAGCTACCACTAGAGGGAGCTGTGAGCACAGGCATTTATACAGTTACTATTGAATGCAATGACAGCTCTAAATCTCTTAGCATTGTGCTCCCTCTAGTGGCACTGCAGAGAAATGCAGTGGACTTCAGGTAGAAAAGAAAGCGTTTTTAGCTGGACCACCCTCCCCAGACCCCATAGCAGTCATTTGGTCTGCCTACATGGTAGGTATGCCACTTCTAGTTTAAGTTACCATAAACCTCTCTGGCTGCGCAGGCGCAAAAATTTGCCCATCTACACCAGAAAACTATCGCAGGACCCTTCATATATTTCCCCCCATAAGATATTTGGGGCATAATGTTTAGATATCGTGTGACTTTTCATAAAGAAGGGACTTTGGTGCCCAGTAAGACAGCTCGAACTCCTTCTTCACCAGTGAAACAATTTTTTATTTTATATTTTTTTGCCGATTTCACTCCTACCTATCCACTATGCTATATAAGAAGGAAAATAAAGGTGTGATACCTCCTTAAAATCCAGCCGGGGTCTTGTGAACGTTTACCGTATTGTCACAAATAACCCCATATTGCAAATCTACAGCACGGAAAGATGATGGATGTAAATGTGCAGACTGACTCAGCTCTAACCCTGCAGAGTTTGGTGACAGCGCGAATGTCAGTGATGAATGGCGAGGACTGTTGAGTCATCCCGCGAGCACAATACAGTAGCTTTAAATATTAATGTTCAACCAGCAGAACACATTACAAGCTATTTATCAGTGAATAGCAGAATGACATGTAATTCGGATAGGACTGCACCCCAATGCGCTGCTCCCTAACACTTCACAGTAAGGTGACGGAAAAGCCTCGTCACAGGAGCATCTGAGGCCATAATAAGAACCGCTAATATCAGTCACTCATACTGTATGCACATCTATGGAAGACAGCAATATGTCAGCAATGGGGTAGTGAGCGCAGGGCAGATTTCTCTGGACTGCGAAGTCAAAAAATCCCATCAAAAGAGCGTCTGTCCGGAGATTTGTACCCATGATACTGGCTGACCTGTTACATGGGCGCTTGGCAGCTAAAAACATGTGTCGGTCCCATGTTCATATGTGTCCGCATTGCTGAGAAAAGTGAAGTTTCAATATATGCAAATGAGCCTCTAGGAGCAACGGGGGTGTTACCATTGCACCTAGAGGCTCTGCTTCCTCTACAACTGCCGTGCCCTCTGCATTTTGATTGACAGGACCAAGTGTGATGACGTTTCAATGCCTGGCCCTGTCAAAGTAGAGAGAGCGCTGCAGTTGCAGAGATCAGGATTCATTTTATTCTGCTGATTCAAACGTTTCTGTCCTCATTCAGATCTGTGGCTCCGTAGCAGAGAAATCACATCTATTCTGATATGCAAATGTGGTCCTTGGTGCAATGAAGGCGGAACCCTTGCACTCGTCACGCCAAAAGCTCTCCCACTCATGGTGGATAGCACCGCCCCCTGAGCTGTGAGTGACAAGGGCCGGACTGGCGTGTTAGCTATGGTGCTTGACGGGGCTGAAGTTATCTGTACTGTCAGCCCTGTCAAGCAGCAGGGCTGTACTGCGCATGCGCCAACGTGACAGCGTATGTGCAAGAACACAGGGCCAGGCGAGATCCACAATACAGGGCAGAGCTTTTTGTGCGATGATGTGCAAGGGTGTCACCCTCATTGCACCAAAGAGCTAATTTGCATATCAGAATAGACGTGCCTTCTCTGCTACGGAGCCGCAGATCTGGATCGGGGCAGAAACACTTTGAATCAACAGAACCGGAGGAATGTGACAGGGCTCAATCAGACGGTCGTATGCTGTCAGCAAAAATGCAGATCCGTTTTTTGAGGACAGTTCAGCATGTCCGTAAAAAAAAAAAAAAAAAAGATTGCATTCCGCATTTTTGCAGACCCATCGACTTTAATGGGGCCACGTCCTGATTTTCACTGACAAGTATAGGACATGTTTTATTTGTTTTGCGGAGCCATAGAATGGAAGAAAAGGGCCCCATAGAACTGAAAGGGTCCGCATCTAATCCGCAAAAAAACAGATTCGCATTTTGGAGGACAGCATACGGCCGCCTGTGTGCTGACAGATTCCACTTAAACTGTGGCCCCCCCATGTGTCGCAGACAATCGCTATGAAATATGTTGGTGATATATCAGCAAGAAGAAAATAAATGCCATTTTTATATACTGTGCTTTTATTATACAGCTAAATCCATCACACCTCTAACCTGACCTTGACTATGAGGTTTCCGTCTCCCCATGGCGGTCTCTCTGCTGGTTGTTAATTATAGTCTGCAGCCTGGTTGACAAGAATTTATGAAACGCTGCTGCCTCAGCCAACCCTTTAAGGGGTTGTGAAGTCATTTTTATTAATGACCTATCCTCAGGATCAGTGGGGGTCTGACACCCGGCACCCCCGCTGATCAGCTGTTTGAAGAGGAGGTGCTGCTCCATGCAACAGCTACTTCATCTTCATTACACTGCACGTCGTCTCTTCTGGAGCAGTGGTGCACTGCAATCACAGGTACTCACCCAACTCAATGGAACAGAGCGAGTACTGGTCATTACACTGCACGTCGTCTCCTCTGGAGCAGTGGTGCACTGTAATTACAGGTACTCGCCCAACTCAATGGAACAGAGAGAGTACTCGTCATTACTCTGCACGTCGTCTCCTCTGGAGCAGTGGTGCACTGTAATTACAGGTACTCGCCCAACTCAATGGAACAGAGAGAGTACTCGTCATTACACTGCACGTCGTCTCCTCTGGAGCAGTGGCGCACTGTAATTACAGGTACTCGCCCAACTCAATGGAACAGAGCGAGTACTCGTCATTACACTGCACGTCGTCTCCTCTGAAGCAGTGGCGCACTGTAATTACAGGTACTCGCCCAACTCAATGGAACAGAGAGAGTACTCGTCATTACACTGCACGTCGTCTCCTCTGGAGCAGTGGCACACTGTAATTACAGGTACTCGCCCAACTCAATGGAACAGAGCGAGTACTAGTCATTACACTGCACATCGTCTCCTCTGGAGCAGTGGTGCACTGTAATTACAGGTACTCGCCCAACTCAATGGAACAGAGAGAGTACTCGTCATTACACTGCACGTCGTCTCCTCTGAAGCAGTGGCGCACTGTAATTACAGGTACTCGCCCCACTCAATGGAACAGAACGAGTACCCGTCATTACACTGCACGTCGTCTCCTCTAGAGCAGTGGTGCACTGTAATTATAGGTACTCGCCCCACTCAATGGAACAGAGCGAGTACTCGTCATTACACTGCACTTCCGAGACGAAGGGCAGTGAAATGAATGGTAAGCGGTGCTTGCATGGAACACGGCCTTTTCTTCAAACAGCTGATCGGCGGTGGTGCCGGGTGTCAGATCCCCTGCTGATTAGATATTGATGGCTAATCCTGAGAATAGGTCATCAATATAAGGCTACATTCACACGACCGTACTTTTTTTTTCCGCGTCCGATCGGCATCCGATCCACATTTTGCGGAATAAATGCGGACCCATTCATTCCTATGGGTGAATAAAATATGCGGACAACATTCAGTATGTTGTCCGCATCCGTGGTTCCGCATTTATACTCCGCAAAAATATTAGGCATGTCCTATCATTGTCCGCAGAAATCGTTCCGCGTCCCCATAGAAGTGAATGTATCCGCAAATTGCGGATGACATACGGAATGATTTCCGTATGTGATCCGCAATTTGTGGATCCGTTTCCGTATTTTTATTATAATATTTTATTCTCTCCCCTTTTTTTTTCCCTCATGCGTTTTTTGCAGATGACATACGGAAGACACTTCAGTATTTTGCGGACATGCAGATCCGTTTTTTGCGGATCCACAAATACATACGGTCGTGTGAATGCAGCCTAAATCGCCACACAACCCCTTTAACGGTATGTTCACATGTGAAAGCGGTTTTGCCATTGGAGATTTCTGTGCGGCAAATCCGCTCCATTGTGCAGTACCAGCAAAGTGGATGGGATTTTAAAACATCTCAACCACATGAATGCTGCACAAAAAATCTGCAGTGTAAATTGACCTGAGGCGCAGATTTGAAATCTGGAGCATGTCCGATTGTGCTGAGGATCTCCACCGCGGATTTTAACTTTTGCAATGGAGATGGTGAAATCCACAGCCATTTCTGCAGCAAGAATCACCAGTAACACAGTTTTTGTTGCAGATTTTGCGGCAAACTTCACTGCAGATTTTTCAGTGGAAATTAAGCTATTTTAAACATTTTTTTTCAATAAGTGGGGACAGACTGTAAAATAAAAAATAAATAAATAAAGAAAAGTAAAAGAAATTAAAATACACAAAAAGTAACCAAAAATCCTCTTTTACTATGTTTTATTCCTACTATATCCCTTAAACATTCTTTAAAAAAAAAAGGGGGCAATGTTTCCTGCATTTGTCATGCAAAAAAATAAAAACACATAGATGGCTCAACAAATTTAAAAAGTTACAGCCATTAAAGGGGTTTTCATCAGTATTTGATCAGTGGGGATCCAACACCCGGGACCCCCGACAATCAGCTATTTGAGAAGGCAGCAGCGCTTCTGCGAGCAACACAGCCTCCTCGCTGCTTTTCCTAGGCCATTGATGTCATGTTCATCGGTCACGTGGCCTAGGAGCAGCTCAGCCCTGTTCAAATGAATGGAGCTGAGCTGCAATACCAAGCACCGCCACCATACAATGTACGGCGCTGTCCTTGGTGAGCACGGAGAAGGTAGCATTGCTCACAGGAGCAACCGTGCCTTCTCAAACAGCTGATCGACAGGGGTCCGGGTGTCGGACCCTCACTGATCAGATACGGATGACCTATCAAGAGGATAGCTCATCAGTATAAAAATGTTGAAAAACCCTTTTAAATTAACATGTACTGAAAAAGACTTGAATACTCAACAGTACTAAAACAGACCCACATACTCTGAACCTGAACCAAACCAGTAGGCTATGCTGAAGGACATAGAAAATGACAGTAGAAGTAATGCCTCCTGGGCCAGTAGATAACCTTTTTATTTATTTTTTCTTCAAAAAGTGGCTCAGAATAGCTTAAAAAATAAAAATCACACTTAGCAATCTCCCATCACCGGTCACCTCAGTGGCCAATGGCTGGCTGAGGGGTCACATTTCCCGCGTCAGAACAGGCGTGTCATGGGATCAGTAAGATCTGTATTATATACTAAGGATTTGGGGAATTAAGGGTTTTTACACTGCACGTCGTCTTCTCTGAAGCAGTGGCGCACTGTAACTACAGGTACTTGTCCCACTCAATGGAACAGAGCGAGTACTCGTCATTACACTGCACTTCCGAGACGAAGGGCAGTGAAATTAATGGTTTCTGTTAGGGATGTCCCGATACTGATACCAGTATCGGGACCGATACCGGCATTTTCACGAGTACTTGTACTTGTGAAAATGCCGCCGATACCGCTGCCGATACCGGAAGTTCCGGTCCGGCAGCTCCTATACGCTATTAAAGATAAACCTAATCTCTATTAATGTCGCCGGAAATACTAACTATTGATGTCCAGTCCTCCTCAGGTCAGGCGCTCAGTCCCTCCATGCTCCTCCTGCCTTCTTCATTCATAAAAGTGGGCGGAGCGAGCAGGCGGGACATGAGGCGCATGGAGGAACTGAGAGCTCAAGCTGCCCGATTCCTCCAAGCACCTCACGTCCCTCCTGCGTGGGACTGAGCGCCTGACCTGAGGAGGACTGGGCATCAATAGTTAGTAATTCCGGCCACATTAATAAAGATTAAGTTTACGTCAATAGTGTATGGGAGGTCTGTGGATGACACTAATGGGGGATCTGTGGATGACACTAATGGGGGATCTGTGGATGACACGTATATAGCATAATATGCTATATATGTGTCATCCACATAGCCCCTGACAGTGTCATCCAGAGATCCCCATAGTGTCATCCAGAGATCCCCACAGTGTCATCCAGAGATCCCCACAGTGTCATCCAGAGATCCCCACAGTGTCATCCAGAGATCCCCACAGTGTCATCCAGAGATCCCCCACAGTGTCATCCAGAGATCCCCCACAGTGTCATCCAGAGATCCCCCATAGTGTCATCCAGAGATCCCCCATTAGTGTCATCCAGAGATCCCCCATTAGTGTCATCCAGAGATCCCCCATTAGTGTCATCCAGAGATCCCCCATTAGTGTCATCCAGAGATCCCCCATTAGTGTCATCCACAGATCCCCCCCATAACGGCGTCATCCACAGATCCCCCCCCCCCCCATAACGGCGTCATCCACAGATCCCCCCCCCATAACAGCGCCTTCCACAGATCCCCCATAACAGTGCCATCCACAGATCCCCCATAACAGCGTCATCCACAGATCCCCCATAACAGTGTCACCCACAGATCCCCCATAACAGTGTCACCCACAGATCCCCCATAACAGTGTCACCCACAGATCCCCCATAACAGTGTCACCCACAGATCCCCCATAACAGTGTCACCCACAGATCCCCCATAACAGTGTCATCCACAGATCCCCATAGCATTGTCATCCACAGATCCCCCCCATAACACTGTGTTATCCACAGATCCCCCATAACAGATCCCCCTGGAGGCACATTGGTTGGAAAACATTATTATATTCCCATTTATCAATTTATTAACACTTGTACAAAGGAAAAGAAAAGCCGTTGTCCATAGCAACCAAATTCCAGCTTTAATTTTTTTCATTGCTATCAGCAACTGCGCCGCTGTTTATACGAGGTATCGGTAATTGGTATCGGCGAGTACTTAAATAAAAGTATCGGTACTCGTACTCGGTCTTAAAAAAATGGTATCTGTCATGGTTTTCCACTTTGAATGCTGTGGATTCTCTCACAACTCAGCCCCACTGAATGTGGCTACTCTGCTGCGTCTGTCTGGACACCGCTCCAGGGTCAGGTCTCTTTTTGGCACGTTCGCAGCTCTAACCCATTAGCTGGACAAACAACTGCACGTTTTCCCATTGAATCTGCACCAAAACTCCAGGGGCACAAAGACACCATGTAAATGAGCCCCAATGCCTCATATTCACAAAGGCTGTACGGAGGCACATAGGGCCCGATTTATCAAGACCGACGCCTGCTGCATGCATTATGGAGATATCCTGTCCTAGAAGCATTACTTGAATAGCTCCCGAATGCTGCATTCAATGGAATATGGTACAATTTCATAGAATTTCATAAAAATAAGAACAGTAAAAGACCACACAGTGCATCCTTATATTATTTTATCTAGGATAGATGAAGGGTTATTCCGGGACTTACTGTGGACTTCCCAATCACTTCTACTGGAAGTTTATTCCAAGCACCTACTACTCTTTAGCTAAAATAATATTTTCAGATATTTCTGAGAACTCTATGAAACCAGAGGCAGATGTACGACCCTACAGAGCGGTAAAACAACTCCACAAAAAGCAATAGAGCGGGAACAAGAGACCTTATAGGATGCTACCTGAAAGGCCTGCAGAAGACACAGCATAGCAAATAAAGAGCGTCATTGACACAGCTATGGGCATGGGGTCTTTTCTCTAATTATACCCCAGGAAACCATAGTGATGGCTGTAAGAGCGAAGAAAAATTACACGTTAATGAGAATGAAAAAACATTTCACTTCCATGTGCTGCTGGAAGATTGCTATTCGCTTGGCAAACAAAAAGAAAACAGGTGTTATCCTCTATAAGTGTCTATTCAACACCACCTTCCCCTACTCCACGTGCACAAAGCAACAAGAAAATCCCATTAACTCCGCTGTAAAGACTATATAGTAAAGAAAGAGAGGAAAAAAAGGGAAAAAAAACATAAAAAAACAAAACCAGCAACAAAAACCTTTAGAAACATTAGCACTAAGACGATAAGAAGTAAGAAACGGCAGGTCTGCACAGTGAGATTATGTATATACAAAACTACAGCCAGTATATGTAGACTGTACAGGCTCCTCATTGCGTACAGCTAAATGCTGGAAAATGATCATTCTAGTAGAGGAAGGCATAAGTCCGATCTCATGGGCCGTAATAAGGTCAGGGCCCACCGGTAAATGCAACGGCTGCTGCCTGCCAGAAGAACTCTGACTGACCATCAATGTGGACAACCAGGGGAAAAACACAAACCTAGAGTCGACATATCTTGAGTGGATATGAGAGTAAATTATTAATGTTGTACACAGCATCAACCTCCATTATTCATGTCATCAGACCACAGCGGGAAGGTCTTACTTGGACAAATGTTTTGTTTGATTACTGGGGCGACAATCAAAGGATGGATATATATACAAAAAAAAAAAAATATAAATATATATATATACACACACACTTGTAAGTTTCCTTCTTGGTGATGCAACTTCAATCTTGAGATATATTTTTAAATATATATGTATATATATATATATATATATATATATTTAGGAAATCAAAAGATCTATAGACATGATAACGATATGCAAATTTAAAAAAAAAAGTTTTTTTTTTTTAAAAATCTCAATTTATTCAGTATTGTTTAAAAGCGCCACACGCAGAAATACACAGAGTTACACACCTTGGCAAGCCATCAGTGAGGTTACTAATGGTTGATTGAGGAATGTTCTGCCACACTGAATGCACTTGAGGCCCACAAATCATCAAGATCTGTTGCTGGCAGCTCCCTTTGCAGCTGACGAACAGTCAGGGCTCCAGATGGCGACCAAATGGTCGCCAATGCGACTAGGAATTTGCAAATGGCGATAGGAAATTTAAGTCTTATCGCCATTTGCGACTTGTCCCACCGCCACGCTGCAGCTTTAAGAAAAAAAAAAAAAAACTTCAGCAGACGCACCACGCAGCGAGCGGCACAGCACAGGCAGCGCAGCCTGAAATAACCAATAGCAAAGCTCCATACAGTAAGGAGCTTTGCTATTGGTTAGTTTGGGCGTGCGCCGGAGCCATACAGCGCCCTGCAGCAGAGAAAGCCGGCGGGAGATGAAAGGAGGAGGGGCCGGCTCTGGGGGTGGCTGAAGGAAGAAGTGCCGGGCGCGCTGAGGAGCTGAAGCCTACAGCCCAAGCATCAAGATGGAGCCGCAGAAGAAGGTGGCAGCGCAAGGTGTTATGTATGTAGTGGAGTGTGTGATCATCACATACATCATACACATGTATACATCACACACTGCACTACATACATCATACACATGTATACATCACACACTGTACTACATACATCACACATGTATACATCACATACTGCACTACATACATCATACACATGTATACATCACACACTCCACTACACACATCACACACTGCACTACATACATCATACACATGTATACATCACACACTGCACTACATACGTCATACACATGTATACATCGCACACTGCACTACATACATCACACACTGCACTACATACATCACATACTGCACTACATACATCATACACATGTATACATCACACACATCACATACTGCACTACATACATCATACACATGTATACATCACACACTGCACTACATACATCATACACATGTATACATCACTACATACATCACATACTGCACTACATACATCATACAGTACACATGTATACATCACTACATACATCACACACTGCACTACACACATCACATACGGAACTACATACATCATACACACGTATACATCACACACTGCACTACATACATCTCACACTGCACTACACACATCACACACTGCACTGCATACATCATACACATGTATACATCACACACTGCACTACATACACCATACACATGTATACATCACACACTGCACTACATACATCATACACATGTATACATCACACACTGCACTACATACACCATACACATGTATACATCACTACATACATCACATACTGCACTACATACATCATACAGTACACATGTATACATCACTACATACATCACACACTGCACTACACACATCACATACTGCACTACATACATCATACACATGTAGACATCACACACTGCACTACATACACATGTATACATCACACACTGCACTACATACATCATACACATGTATACATCACACACTGCACTACATACACCATACACATGTATACATCACACACTGCACTACATACATCATACACATGTATACATCACTACATACATCACATACTGCACTACATACATCATACAGTACACATGTATACATCACTACATACATCACACACTGCACTACACACATCACATACTACACTACATACATCATACACATGTATACATCACACACTGCACTACATACATCATACACATGTATACATCACACACTGCACTACACACATCACATACTGCACTACATACATCATACACATGTATACATCACACACTTCACTACACACATCTCACACTGCACTACATACATCATACACATGTATACATCACACACTGCATTACGCACATCACATACTGCACTACATACATCATACACATGTATACATCACACACTGCACTACATACATCTCACACTGATGTATGTAGTGCAGTGATGTATGTGTTGCAGTGTGTAGTAAATACACAGAAGGCTATTATAGCCAAGTGATAACGTACAGGGAGGTTCCGCCATATTGGACTGGACTTTATCACTTTGCTATAATTGCTTCATGTTATTAGACCAGTATTGGTTCCCTGCACACCCACCTCTTAGGCCCCGTTCACACCACCACTATTTATTTCTGTTGTTCTGCTCTGTTTGATGAGCAGAACAATGAAAATAATGGAAGTGTTGGATTTTTGTCATACGTTTAACATATACAAAAAAAAAACGTATGTTGACGGACGCCTCAGACAGATGCCATACTGTGGTATCCATCCAATAGAGTTCCATTGTACAAAAAACCATATATGCTAATTTATACGTTTTTTTGCAGAATGAGAGATCGTAGTGTACCACGTCTTCCCATCCTGTAAAGTCCAGAAAAAAATATATACATTTTTTGTACAATGGAACTCTATGGTAAGGGATGCCGCAGTATGGCATCTGTCTGAGGCGTCCGTTATGTTTCAGTCATATTATAATATAACATATGACCGAAACATAATGTGAACCCGTGTGTGAATGAGGCATCGGTGTTCGGTCAGTGATTTCCATCAGTGATTTTTGAGCCAAAACCAGTTGCGGCTGTAAACACAGAACTGGTGCAGATCTTTCCCTTATACCTTATCTCTGTGGAGGCTCCATTCCTGGTTTTGGCTCACAATCACTGACCAAACACTGACGTGTTAATGAGGCAATTATTTCTATCATGAATATATATCTATTTAAATTTGGCAACAAAAATTTTTATTTGGCTCCTAAATTTTTCAGTTTAGGAGCCAATGGCTCCTAGGTAATTTTTTTAGTCTGGAGCACTGACAGTGACGTCCCAGATATACTTAATGGGAGACAAATCCGGAAAGCTGCATGGTAGCACATTTAGGCCATTCAGGCTGCTCACAGTAGCACAAGGAACATGCGGCCTGGCGTTGCCCTGTTAAAAAACGTCTCCTGGGAGACTTTGGAGAAACGGCTGAACCACTGGTTCCATGACTAAATCAATGTAATGCCAAGCTGTTAGGGTACCCAAAATGAACACTAGAGGGGTATTGCCGCCATATTTTATGCCACTCCACTTCATAATCCAGAGAGTAGGACTTGTGTGACATTTCCAGATCAATCCATGGTTCTTATTGCATCCATGCAGGATTCATCACTGAAGAGGAGAGACCTCCCTTCCAGCCTCCACTGCCTTCTTGCTGTGTGCCATGATAGCCTATGAGAGCAGTGGCTTGAGGTCATTGGAACACCTGTAGCTGGATGTCTGGCTTGTAGACCAATGTCATGCATATGCCCTTTGATGGATTGTGTAGACACTGTTTGCCGCCCTAGGGTTGGGATACGATGTCCATTTTCACTTGCAGTGCAGAAAAGGATCACTACGTGCCATCATTCTACTCAGACGAATCGTCTGTGCAGAGGTTTGCCTCTGTGCACTTCTTGCTATCATTTCAGTTTGTTGTTTTTCTCCCAACCACAAGACACACAACGTTGATCTGTCCTGACATCTAGACCTAGGCATGTAGTGATCTGCCAGAGAGATATACCAAGGGCTCTCACGTCAAGATTTCTGTGCCTCTCAATGCGCAACAAGTGACGATAACTGGCATGTCAATGAACAGGAGCAATCGCTCAATCATCCCACACAACATGATCCAATTTTTGAGGTTTCACATGGCCAAAAATGTGCACATCTGTAGATATTAGTGTGAGGAAGAGTATATAGGCGCCCATTTTGTGTATATTTATATATATATATATATATATATATATATATTGATTTTATATCTAAGATAGGAGGGAGATTTACCCTTGGAAGGAAGGAGTACAAATTCCACAATGGGCCCCTACTGCCCCCATGTTAAACCTTCATTTTCTTATCTAAAACTAAACATAGTAACTCAAAGCTTGTCTCCACTATGAGAATTTTACCGCTTTTTGTGTGTATAAGTATGTGCAACTGCTCATAATAATATGTGGGGCATGAAAAGGAATACATCTAGCATGTGTCAGTGTGTCATGACCTCGAGCCGGCTCACTCAACTTCAGAACTATTAGGACACCACATCACATCCGAAGGTCGGTTTGCAACCACCTTGGCGACAACTGCTAATCTTATAGCTTGTCCTTTTTGGTGTTGCAATTTCAATGTTGTGGAGTGTATTTAGACAGGCTGCAACAGATGTAGGCATTTCAAAGAGGAAAAGGCACATAAGAGGCTGGAGACTGCGTTCTGTGCAGAACCATGCAAGTCACAGGCAGTGGGAAAACTGCAGCCCACGACAGGGTGAAGCAGAGAAATGAGTGGTTGGGCATAGCCTTGAATCATCAATTGGAAACAGCTTGGAGAAAATTCTGTGACAACAACAGAAAATACAAGTCTATAAAGAGTTGTAATTGTCACCCAATGGAAACCCTGGACTGTTGCTATGTAATTTTCCAGACACATTGGGGGGTCATTTACGAACATATATATGCCACTTTTGTGCCGCATATCTAGTGCAGATTCTGTGGCAGGCCATGTTGTGGCAGAATCTGCGACTTCTTCCCCGCTCACACCAAGTCTAAAAAACAGGGCATGGCATGGGCGGGGAAGGGGACAGGTCGGCAGACCCGTCTCGTTCATCATTTTCTACGCTTGGTTTAGGCATAGAAAATGGTCTAAATTTAAGACCGCAAAGAAGATGTCTTACATTTGGAATTAGTGGTGGAGACGCCAAAGTTGGCCTCTACATAACTTCCGAGATCCAATGTATGCCTCAGTGATATAATTCCCAAGATGTTGGGAGACTTAAATAGCCAGTTGTTTGCCCTGCTCTCTCAGTGTGCAGCGAACAGTTGCTTTGCATTCTGCCATCCGTAGAGCATCTTAGCATAGTGCCAATCACACAACCGCCGACTACGATGACTCTCACATCCTGTCCATGCGACTCCTCCACATACTTCTGGAACAGGTAGGGAGCTTCATGCCAGATAAGATGACTCAGGTCAGCCAGGTGGTGCTTATCCCAGGCTAAAAACACAGCCTTACCTCTATGACTCAGAAGGCTCACCCCCTACTGAGATTTGACGGCCTCCGTCAATACAGACATCTGTCGTATCAGGAGCCGATTTGTCTCTTGCTGGGCTTGCATAGCCTCCATATGGGCTTTTTGCTGTTGAGCAGTAGCCTGTTTCTGCAGCAAGTTAGCCTGCACCAATTGCTTTACTAGATCCTCCATGTTTGGACCGTCAGACTGTAATTTGGCAGCAGTTTTTACCCAGGACATTCACCTCCTCCAACCGCCTGTGGCTGCAATTTCTAGGAGCGTTCTGCCCGCATCCGACACCGATTATGGGGGTTTTAACTCAGTCACTGTGCACACATACACCCGTGTCAGTTTAGTCTTCAGGCAGAGTTTATTTCAGCAAACAATAGTAAACATGTCCAAGCTTTAGCTTCAAGCTTTCTTCAGCCCACACATATTTGATCACATAAAGTCCCACACTTTAAGTTCAGTCCAAGCAGGGTAACAAAACAATAGGATCTCACCACTCTTTGGGGTCTTTCAGAGACCAATTCCCCCTCTCAGCTTGTTTGGATTTCAGTTCGCCTGTGCACACTTGATCTCCTCAGCTGAGATCTTTTCAGCCTTTTCAACCACACCTTTATGAAAACCCTGGATGGAGTACGGGAGTGACCTGTCCCACCCAATCTCTCTGGTCACTCCTAAAACCCGGACCCAAAATCCCCTTTAATGAAAATCTCCCGGCAACCTAATGTTACTGGCGTACTTATTCCCGGGAATAATATCACTGAGGCATACATTCTCAGTGAGATGTACCGACCATCCACGATTCTCCCCTCTGGGCTACTACAACTATAAATGTCTGATCCACGCAGATCCCACCTCTGTATTCAATCGAAACCTAGAAGGGGTGGGACAAAGGGTTCTTGAGGATGTGCCCTTAAGGAATGAAATCCACGTTCTGACAAGTCCTCTGCCCCAAGTGTTTGTTTAACAGGTAAGGAACTGTAAGGATCTAAGTCACTTCATTAAACCTCTGTGCAGGATTAACATGCCACCGCACTCACACCGCCTCTAGGATTAGGCAGACAGCTCTGCTTTAGGCACTGCTGGCATAGAAAACCGAAAAGAGCGTTCGGACAGCTTACATTATCGTGCCTGTATTAAAACTTCATTTCGCTATGACACTTCAGCAGAGCTCTGCATATTTAGCTACTGCTTGTGAGTGATATTCCCTGAAGGTTGCCGTCACCTCCATGCACTCACTGTAACCTGCTCCCACCCTGGTGAAAATGTTGGCACCTTAATCCCTGCTACTCTCCATTAACTCTGAGAAACAGAAGACAGGGGGCAGCAAGTTGAAGGTTGAGCCATGGTTGCATATAAAAGAAAAAGTAAGAAGCTGTAGCACCTAGCTACACTCCTCAAGATTGAAATTGAAATGCCAAGAAGGCAATGTTATGTAATTATGGAAATCACAGGATCGACAGACATGATAAGGATATGCAAATTATAAACTCTTGATTTATTCAGTATTGAGTACAAGTGACACATGTAGAAATACACTCGGTTACATGCCTTGGCATGCCATCAATGAGGTTATTATTGGTTGTCTGAGGAATGTTCTGCCACACTGAATGCACTTGAACCCACAAATCATCAAGATCCGCTGCTGCCAGCTCTTTACAATTGCCAACCAATGACGTCCGCAGACGTGCGTACCACTGGTTCCACGACCAAATCAATGTAACACCAAGGTGTTAGTCTACCTGAATTAAAGACTAGAGAGATCCCACTACCTAATATTATGCCACCCTACACCATAATCACAGGAGAAGGACTGGTGTGATGTTCCCTTGTGAAGGCCTTTTCATGATGTTGCCCACATGGTCTCCAGACCAATCTACGGCTATTGTTGCGTCTGAGACAAATGTGGGACTCATCGTTAGGAGGATAGACCTCCATTCCAGCCTCTATTGCACTCTTGCTGTGCACTATGATAGCAATTGAGAGTGGTTGTGTAACGGTCACGTACACACACACATGGGGGCAGGGAAGTGACCACTGCGCTCAACCCTCACCCATGGCCCTGCCTACTTGCCTCACAAGTCCTAATGACAGGGGACAACTGGACGGCAGTCCCTAACTTGGTATAAGTGACAAGACACGAAACAGAATGTGAACGGACCCAGTCAAATACTAGGAGAGCAACGAAGTACAAATGGAGCAAGCAGAGGATCGTCAGGAGAAGCCGAAGTCAGAATACCAGGAGAGTCATGGAGTACCAAAGCAGTCACCAGAGGATCATCAGGAGGAAGCCAGGGTCAGAATACCGTGAGTGCAGCGAAGTACCAAAGGAGTAGGCAGAGGATCGTCAGATAACAGCAGGAAGTAATAAGCCGGGTCAATCAAAAATAGCAGGTGGAACCTTAATAGCAGGCAACCTGTGGCCAGCAGGCTGCCTGTTAAATAGTCAGGACCTGAAGTCATGTGACGTGGCCAGCGTCACATGACTTAACACCAGACTCAGCAGCCGAGCGCCGACTGATAAGCTCGGTGCTGAGACCCCTGCTGTTACCCTGGAGACGAGGACGCATAGTGGGTTCTTGCTCGGATCCCGCAGCAGGGTGTCGGCGGCGCTCAATAGGATGTGTGTGTCGCCGGCCCACTGTTACAGGTTGCGTGAGGTGAATGGAACACTTGTAGCTGGACGTCTGGCTCATAGTCCAATGTGGTGTAAATGCCATCTTATGGTTTGTGTACATGTCCAATTTTACTTGCAGTACAGAATGGATCACAACACGCTATTCTTCTAATCAGATGACCTGTCTGCGTAGAGGTTTGTCTTTGTGCACCTCTTGCTCTCCTTCCAGTTGACCGTCGTTCTTTCTCCTGACCACTGGAACACGCAACATCACAGTGCTTGCATCTCAGCTTAGATTTCCCATCCCACATGACTGTATCCAATTTTTGATGTTTCATGTGGTTAAAAATACTGGATCCCACCCACCACCACCACCACCACCATATCGATCTGATATGGACTATCTATCCTGAGGGTAGGTCACCAATGTCTGGAGCTCAGAAAAAAAAAAAAAAACTTAAAGTTTTTCTGGTACTAATATCATAGTGGGGGTGCAGGATATTGCACTTTTGTTCTGTTCACTTGAAAGGGACAAAGCCTCCCTGCCGCTACTAAGTAAATGGAGTATAGGTACACGGCCACATGTAAGCACTAGACTGCCCCTGCAAGCAACTGACTGCCAGGGATGCTGAGAATCGGACGTCCACTCATCTGATATTGATGGCCTATGCTGAAGATCAGCTAATAATATCTTCAACCTGGAAAACCTGTGTAAGCTGCTGAGCTCCCTCTAGTGGTCGCTGTATAACTTGCATAATTTAACTCCATGTTTATGCAGGGAATTTGAAGATCTAAGAAAAAAAAAAAACAGCGCTCTGACCTTTATGAAGACAGATTAATAAATTAGTCGACACAGAGTTTGGACCTATAAAAAAATAAATAAAAATAACCTACTAAAGGGTCGACATTTCCTTTAAACTGAATCCCAGCAAACAAGCCACAATACGAGGGCGATGAAGCTGGTAGACAGAGGTCCCAGACAGAGGGCTATGGAGAAATCAGGAAGAGGAGCATCTGGTAGGCACAATCAACAAAATGTCAAGAATGACGCAACCGAGTGAAGCATGACCCGCTCACAGAACGGAGGGCGTTCAGCTGCAGGTGACGTGGGATTTATTTGATATGGGTCATAACCAGGTTGGATTGTATAAAAGGCATCTAGATGATGTGAAGGAACCTTGTTTTCATGTGCAGAATAAAATGGCAGAGGAGCGCAATGACCCGGCGGGTTACACGCGACGTCTATTATAAAATCACTAGAGATACAAGGGATAAAAAGAAACAATAAAGAGAACGAGGGAGGTCAAATGATGTCAACAAGTGAATGTCACCCACCGAAGGGGACAACAGACTAGAATCACTTCTGCAGATGACATATTTCAGTGAAGTGTGGGCTGTTTAATGAAATACATGCTGGGCAGTGATCATCGTGGTACCGGATATACAACCAAAGGTATATCGTATTCATAAAGTTACAAGTCTTTAGATTTTAATACACACATTCCTTAGTCTAAAAACAATGAGGTGACATAAATCTTTTTGAGTTCAACAATCTTGATTTTATCCAGTAAGTCACATTCAACTATGAGAGATGAGCAGGAACCTCCGCATTACACAGGTTGTCAACCCTTGTCCACATGGCCTGCCCTACTAGACCACATGTAAATCAATGGGGCATTCCTAGGTTGGCACCCCCTTGGATGACCTAGAATGGACAGATGGGCTGCCACCCCTACCTGGAGGCCTTAAGTTGCCCATTTATTGCCCTCAGCATCTCCAGGCTTTGGCAGACTCGAGTCATCCACATATAGCATTACCCCATAAAATTTTGACCGGGCCAACCACAGGTGTAATGGCGCCACAATCTAAAAGGGGATTGGTCAGTAATTATTTTAATAAGCAATACTGAACTGGATCGCCACCAGTGCCACCGATCTCCGCTTATACCTGGGCAGGTATCAAGCAGGCTGATCAAGCGTATCTAAGCCTGTGACCTCAGAAGCCAGTGATTGGTTGAGAGGTGACATTTCCATGTTGTAAGGGGCCAGGAAGTAGAAACCATCAATGAAACGCAGAAGCGTCGGAAGATCAGTGGGGTGTGACATCATTTATATTTCTCAGCTATTTGTTTATCTTCTCCTCAACCCCTTCAAAGTTCCCTTCAGATATGTATAACTTCGGCTCCTTGAATGTCAAAACTGGCAAATGAAGTAAAGGTTATAGTAAAAAAAAATGTATAGGTTGCTATAAGCATTAAAAAAATCCTCATTACTTAAAGGGGTTTTCCAAGATATTTTCTTTTGATGACCTATCATCAGGATAGGTCATCAATATCAGATCGGCGGAGGACACACGGCACCGCTGCCGATCAGCTGGTTGAAGAGAAGGCCACGCCGTGCAAGTGCAGCCTTCCCTTCCTTACCTGCTCGCCATCGACATAGCAGCAATGATCAGGCGTAATTACAAGAAACCTCCCATTCACTTCGATGAGACGGCTCGTTACTAAACAAGTGTGGCTCGTTCCTAAAAAGGGCAGACTTTTCTTCAACCAGATGATCATTGGGGGTGCCGATCTGATATTGACGACCTATCCTGAGGGTAGATTATCAATAAAAATATCTTGGAAAACCCCTTCAAAGAGGATTTGTCATGTCCTCCAGCAACTGCAGCTCTTTTTACCTGGCCATCACTCATCAGATTCTGCACCCCCTTCCCTCCAGGCTCAGCAATCAGTGCTATTTATTTTTGTGCCAACTATACTATTGAAGTCATGTACTGTGAAGGGTTCATTCATCGGCGCCATTGTCTGCTCTGAAGAAGAAAAAAAATACAGCAGCAGAATCGGTGGCAGATGTTGTGGCCGGGTGGCAGGTCTGGGTTGACTCAAAGATCCTGGGCCCAGAGAAAAAATCTGCAATGCCCCCCATTTATACTAATTTCTTTTTTTTAAATCAGGTTCTTTTTTTTTATCATCGAGCAAATTGTAGCATAATGACAATCAGCAAAGGACAGTCGTAGTCACAATAAAGTACATCAGTATTACACTGCCAATTCAAGGTAGTCTACAGTACGCCACGCGCTCGACAATATTTTACCCCCATTTTTCACAATAATGAGATAGTAAGTTACCAGATAATGATCAAACATTTCCATAGTAATACAAACCAAATCAACAACCGCCCTCCCCCACCCTAGCCCAAATACTAGTGTTTTCTTAAATGACACCACTGCCATTACGCCCCTTCAGACAAGAGGCTGGGGGTGGAACTGCTACCTCTCTGCTCTTTACAGCCTGTGTTTGCCAGGGCATACTGGAAGTAGTAGTTTTGCAAAGTCTGAAAAGCCACAAGTTGGGCCATAGCATTATAGCTATCATCCAAGTATAGGCACCTATGTGTTTTATGGTAATATTCACTTGGTACAAATACCAAAGATTAATGATATATATATATTCATTAATAATTATCATATCATTGACGCCATAGAAGCATTTCATTTTAATAGATGCACAATAAAATCTCACACTAAATAAAACAGGAAAATTGAGTCTATAGTACAATAAGAGTCCATACAGCAGGGTGTAGGAAGTCGGATACTTTTCCTGGTCTTACCCCAGATGCCCATATATAACAGAGCACCTGCATACTTTTTGAAACTTCATTTTAATAAGAGCCGAACTCGAAGCATGAGACAAAAAAAAAAAAAAAAGCCTTCTATCATTTCATTTTCATCACCCATACTAGTATTTTATGATCAAATAAAAAAATATATATATATCTAAATAAAAATGGATAAAATAAAGGCAAAGCACCATTTTAAGATTCATTTTTCATCCCTTAAGGCAATCTCTGTGCTAAAATTAAACTGAAAATTAAAATCACCAGCACCACCTGCTGCTGATTTAATTTTTATTTCAGGTTTTTTCTTTCAGTGTTATGTTTTTCCTGTTCAAGTTGTCCAATATTTAAATAGATGTTAAACAGTCCTGGACTGAACATACAGCACCGTCTATCGGAGGAGCCAAGAACGAGCTGTTGTTGAGAACAAGTTTGTGCTTCCAGTAGAGAGCAGCCTTCATTCCCCTGCTCGGTCATGCACAGGATTGGAGCGTCTTGCTCTCCCTGCCTGCGGTGTTTGGCGCTGCCCCCCCGCCATACCTATACCGCACCGCTGCTCATAACCCTGTGCGTGACCAAGCAGGGGAATGTGTTGTTGAAGTTGTGCAGAGCCGCCCTCTATTGGAATCACAGACCCGTTCTTGGAAGCAGCTCATTCTCTGCTCCCATGTCTGTAATTCCAGTAGAGGAGCTCTGTTCAGTCTGGACAACTTGAAAAAGTATATGGAAAACAAGAAATCAAAATGAAAAACGTTAAACGAAAGTTAAACGAGAACAAGTCATATTAATTGACACAAAGCTTTTTTTAATTTTAATTATGTCAGAAATTACTTTGCAATTTAATTTTTAGCTTCAAGCATGAATAAAGTATTTCATTTTATTTTTCATTTTGGCATGGAATGGGTGGCAAATGAAATGTCTAAAATGTATTTGCATTTCAATTCTTTTTTTTTTTTTTTTTTTTTCAATTTTATTTTTGGCTGCTATTACCTTTTATATCGGCATGGGGTCAGAGTAACAGACTCCATTTTAAGTACCGTATGTGCTGCAGTATGCTGATTTAACTTTTACAGATTCATTCTGTGTGTTTCATTTTATTGGGTATCTATTAAACGTTCAAATTTATATGTCATTTTTCCACAGCTTCAATGATATGATCACATTCACATTACCCAGGATGTGCTCTCTTTTCTGCATAAAAATCAATGACTGAGGGAACAAAATAATATTAATAATATAAATAACAATAATAATAATAAAGTATGTCACATCAATGTGTCTGTGAATGGATTGTGCACCCCGGACTTTACCTTCCGTGGCAGGGAACAGCGTATCACCTTCACTTTTGGTTTCAGACAATTTCCCAGTCCTGAGAAGAACTTCAGCGAAGCTTTCCTGGGAATTGTACTGGTAAGTGGTGTACGTAGCTTCACCCTGATAACAAGCAAAAGAAATTGGACAAGTCAGCATTCACATATCCCTTCTTCCACCAAATACATTGCCTTCTAACTTAGAAGGATCACATGTAAAACTCTGAGTATGTATACCATCATCCAGCACCATATTAAGTGGAAAGCTTCCAATGGCTGCCGTCATCCAATATTAAACCTGGCACACTTCTAGCATAAATGATCTTTACTTTCCTTGCAGGTTTCCCTTACTTTTCTGGTTATATTCCAATGACGGAAGTGTGAAAATTACAAAAGTTATATGTTATGCTGCTATCCGGGAACTGCCAACAAACTGCTGCGGATAAATGGAGCCATTCTACTTGCACAAGCTAAGAGTAGCTCAATGTAGTAAACTGTGTGCTAACCCTGATCCTCAGATCACCAGGTAAGGTATTGGGCAGTGGTGGAAACTCATGACAGATATGTGTGCCCAGGGTCCATCAGAATGGGAACAACTCATATCTCCCGTATCATAGGGATTAATACTGGAGCTCCTCTGGACTTAAACAGTCTAGTGAGCGCGTGGACATGAGGCGCAAATCACAACCAGATGATTAGTGTAATCGGATTTATTTCAGGACAACGCGTTTCGGGGTTCTAAAGACGCCTTTATCAAGTCACAGTTGATCAGACGCCCCACGTGCAGCAACCGGGTGGCTGCGCTCCTGCTGAGTCTCCTGCTGCAGCGTCACAGACTTGATAAAGGGGTCTTTAGAACCCCGAAACGCGTTGTCCTGAAATAAATCCGATTACACTAATCATCTGGTTGTGATTTGCGCCTCGTGTCCACGCGCTCACTAGACTGTTTAAGTCCAGAGGAGCTCCAGTATCAGTTTCAGTGTACACCTGATTGGCGGTCTGCTCTCATACAAGCGAGATGAAGAGGTAAGGGTGAACTGCAGCCAGGATGGAGGGCATTTTTAATACGGCCTTCCTTCTCTATATTAAAGGCAATCATTACCAGCTGCATACTGCCATATATGAGGGCTGTAAAAGCTGGTGACAGAGACCCTGTGTCAAACGTTGGGTAACTTACCTTTGTGCTAAAATCCCTGTTCAGAAGTTTCAGTGGGACCTAAGCATAATCATGAGCTGCAGTTCTTCCCGCCCATACCCATGGATGATTGAAAGACTTCTTTGTACATTGCGTATAGGGAAAAAGCTGTCAATCAGCAGCAGCGGGGTGGAGGAACTGAGAGCTCTTGAATACAAGGACTTCAGATATGGGTCACTTACTTTTGTGCGCAAATCCCTGTTCAGAAGTTCCAGCGTGAACCAAGCACTGGAAGTCTTCATATTCATGAGTTGCAGCTCCCCCATACTCCCATGGATGACTGATGGCCTTTATTCTACATTGTGCATAGGGAGAAAGCTGACAATCGGCAGCAGGGACTGAAGGAGCTGTGCGCTCATGAATACAAGGACTCCAGGGCTTTGGTCACCTAACTAAAATCCCTGTTCAGAAGTTCCAGTGGGAACAAAGTGCTGGAAACCATCATATTCACGAGCTGTAGCTCCGCCAGCCCCCATGGATGATTGACAGCCTTCTTTCTAGATTTCATATAGGGGGAAAACTGTTAATCGGCAGCAAGGGGCTGGAGGAGCTCTAAGGTCATGAATATGGAGACTCCAGAGCTTGGCTCCCAATGAGCTGCTCAACAGGTCATAAAAAAAAAAAAGTACGTGACCCTAGTTTTGAGATGGCGGAGAAAGTTTCCTTTAAGAAAGAGGACTCCTACAACCGATACCTTAACTATACCCAGAGATTTGCGCAAACCTTTAAACAAAGCAGTGTCGCACGAGCTGAACAGGAAACAGGCCTTAAATGTGGCACTCTTTGAAAGCAGGTGCATAGTAGATAAATATCTGTCCCGTTGAGCTGAACAGAAGCTTTAATTAATTAATCCTTAAGATGCACTCAAAGACGTTTAATTAAGTTATCTCAATCAAGATGGATAAAGGCTTCTCCTCCCCTCACTTTGTGCTGCGCTTGTTACACTTACTTCAGCAATAAAAGGATTGACGATCAGAGATTCATAAAAGGGCTGGCAGCCTTGGCCGGTACCCGGCGTGGTCGAGCCTTTGGCGCTCCTTGACGTGCTGCTCTGCTCCAGACCCTGGTTGAGGGAAAACAGGAGAGGAAATGGTTAATCTGCAGCGCTGACTTATGTGAAGGCAGTAGGGTGTAATAAAGAGAAGATCATACCCCCGGAGAAAGGGAAGAGGATTGAAATGGTAAGTTAGCGAGCTCTCTGACAGCTACCATTTGAAACGTTAAGTTACTGTGAGGAGTGATTGAAGGATGGAACTCAGAAATGCAGACAGCGGCCAAGTCAGGTGTGGCGGAGCGGTCTCGGGGGGAACGTTAGGAAATGTCCTTGGAAAGAAGAACGGTTCCTTGAGAGATTATGTGGGCACTGCTGTGTGTTCATCACTAAAGATCCTGCATTAACCTCTGGGTTTTTATATTTTTTTCCGTCCTTTGCCTCAGAATCAATTTTCTAGAACGAGAAGCTAACAGGGTGTCTTCATCGGGATTAGTGGAGTACGCTCACTGCTATTACAGGTGCATGGGAGGAGTGAGGGGACTCAGCTGGAAAGTGATAAGAGAGTTGGAAGCGATACCAATTCAATTTTCTTAAAAATGTTTGCAATAAAACAAACATTTAATTTTACATGTGGAATTCTGAAGTTTATAGCCTGGGTTACATAAATTGGATTGCAGATTCCACGTCCTGATGAAGTCAAGGCTGAGTAGTAGTCTGACTTCTATTACAGTGCGTCTTACGCTAGTATGAGTCCTGTGAGACTGGGCCTTAAGGCCCTTGTACACGACCGTATGCCCTCCGAGACATACGGTCCGTGAGCGGGGCATATGTCCTGTAGCGGCATTGATTGTGTGCAGAGGAGCGCACATCATCATAGGTTACTGTGATACTGTGCGCGTCGGGTCACCCGCGGGACTGTTGTCCCGCACTCATATGATCTTATGAGTGCAGTACAATAGTCCCACGGGCGACCCAACGTGCACATTATCACAGTAACTTATGATGCTGTGCGCTCCTCTGCACACGATCAATGTCGATCCAGGACATATGGCCTGCTCACGGACCGCGTGTCTCGGAGGGCATACGGTCGTGTGCAAGGGCCCTTACTCTCAGTCTGTATCTTGTACCAGTGTATTCTGGTGCATGCAGATTATAGGACGGTCCTGTTTTATTGCTGCAGTGCATGTAAAATATATAATAAACCAACTCTAAAAATCACCTATCACCACTTTGTGTATACGGGAGCTACACAGACTTGTATGTCTCTCCTGGTTGCAGACCACAGGCACACCCTGTGTGCAGCCTGGCCCTGCAGTCCTGTGTCACTCCACTACCTGTGTCCCCACATCTTGGTAGCCTACAGGCAGGACCAGCCTGCAGACCAGTTTTTGTAGCTGCATATTTTTTGCATTGTAGCATCAAATGGCTATTAAAGGGATTTTCTGGTAATCAAATACTGATGACCAGTCCTCAGGATAGTTCACTGATTGGTGGGTGTCCAACTCCCAGCACCTCAGACAACCAACTGAAGAGGGCTGTAGCCTTACAATATACCAAGCACAGTGACATACATTGTACAGTGACTCTGCTTGGTACCGCAGCTCAGTCCCATTTATCTATTTAAGCTATTACGTAGCTTCAGGATTGGTCAGGGAGGGTGTACTGAGTTAGCCGTCAGAGAATTTGTCTTATGGATTTGGCACAGAATTGCACTGAGGAGTTCTGCATGTGCCTATATATGCAGGCTGCAGAAGTCAAACAATACTAAACTTTTAATAAGAAACTAATCGCAAATCTATTTTATTTGTAAAAGTACATACAAAAATGAGTTCAAAGATGTCCATAGCCTTTCAAGTTATGTGATGGCTAGGATTCTCCTTTAAGTAGGAATTGCACATAACCATTCGGATAGTGGAAATCTTCTACATAAACCTAAGGTATTACATTTTTAAATCACATTTGTGGAAAAGACAACCCAATAGTTTGGTTTCAATGGGCGTAATGTTTAAAGGGATTGGCCACCTTTGGCAAATGACATGGCGCAAGGGGAGCAGGTCACCACTGCAGTAAGTGACTGACTGCAGCGGTGTCAAAGTGCATGTTGACAGTGGGGAACCAAACAAGGCAGCCGAGGCTATGGAGTGAAGTAGCCTATATCCTGTATCGGGAAGCAGGTAAGCATGCCTCCCTTTGCAGGCCTGCCCAGGAGAAAGAGGTTGGCCAGCTCTCCACCCCCAAAAGTGGCCAACCCCTTTAAAGAGAACTTGCCAGCAGTTTCATAATATGGGCAGTCGAAAAGAAAGAGACAAGGGAAGTTTAAAGGGGTACTTAAATATTACTTTAATATAAATATATTCCTAAATACCTTTTATTGTCTATAATGGTTCATATTGTCTAAGGAGTAATCATTAGGAGAAATAAAATGGCGGCCGTCCTATTAGTACACACAAAACCTGTCCTAATCACACAGCAGGACAAGTTACTTTACAACACTGAGCTAAAGATCTGTCTCATTCTCTGCTCTGCTTGTCAGGGATTATGATCCTGAATACAGATGATAAGATCTTCAGCTAAATCTCTGTAGGAATGGAGTCCTTAAGGATACATGAAGTACAGAGAGGATGAACAGGACAGGTAATGTGGGGCTGTGGTAATGGAGACTGCATACAAGTGCAGCCACATCCCCACCTCCTCTCTGTACTTCATGTCTCCTCATGAACTCCATCCCTGCAGAGATTCATCTGAAGATCAAATTAAACTGTATTCAGGATCATAATCCCTGACAAGTAAGAGAGGAAGATGGCACATCTCTTTAACTTGTCCTCCAGTGAAATTAGGACAGGTTTTGTGTGGACTAGTAGGATGGCAGCCATTTTATTTTTCTTAGTGATTACTTCCCGGTACAAAACGAGCCAATATAACTAATGAAAGGTATTTGGTGATATATTTATAATGAAGTAATATTTAAGTATTTTCATTTTCCTAATTCCCGGAGAACCCCTTTAAAGGGATAGGTGGCTCTGTGCTGACTTCTTGCCTGGCTTGATAAACAGGTCTCTGTTTGCATAGAGAGAGACCCGTCAATCAAGCTGAGCAGAGATGGGCAGAAGCCAAATAAGAATTGCCTTGTGGACACTCCCCATGCCTGGCTCTTTCTCAAACTGAGTAACAAATATCTTACTTTACTGTGAAAAGATAGCCTGTCACTATTTCATGCTACCTGTGGTTAGGGACGTATGAAACTGCTGACAGGCTCCCTTTAGTTTTTATTGTGGTGATGCTGCTGGGGCTTTACATACTTGCTGGCAGCCAGCCCTGAACTTTTTAACACAAAAAGTTAGATGCCAGTAATAGGTCTTCAGGAACATTGGCCACATGGCTGTTGGTATATGCTCAAAAAGTGAAACCACTGTGTCGTGGATGGTCACTCCTGAGCAATAAATCTTCCGGTATAGGCCACTCGCTGGTTACAAATGCATAACAACAATACTTTCTTACATTTAGAGGACGGAGGTATGTTAGTGACTTTTTCCAGAACTGCCCATCACTGACAGCATGCAGCACAGCCTTAGTAGTCAGGGTTGTATTAGTCAGAACTTTCATGGTTGTAGCAGTCGTTCGATGCAGCAAATCCACCGACTGGGGCTTGGAATCGGCCTGAAATATTTACACGATTGTTAATGATCCGTGCCATCATGCTGCACGGCACTTTACAACACACCATACAGAACAGGGGTTAGAACAGAAACGCACCAGTGCAAAACAGTTTCAAACATAACAGTAAAAAATACAGAAGGATATCTAAGAGGATTGGGAGAGAGAGGAGGAATATTATAGAAGCACAAAGGTATACAGGATTTACCAGCGATCAGTAACTGAGTCAGGACCCTGGAGAGAAGACAGAAGATGCTTTCACTGGTACTGTCTTCTCTGTTCTCATATACACAGGTCCGCTGCCTGTATTGGTCCCGTTGGTTATGTGACTGGTAATGTAATCGTCAGGATAGCCCACACAGCTTTGATAGCTAATGTCCGACACCTATCACTACTGACTCCACCAAACACATGCACATTTGCTTTGGCCGAGCGTGTATGTGTTGCCAGTGGGCAGAGAAGAGACCACCACTGCCAGATACCTGTGGTGGCCGCTTATCTCCTGGAGATCAAAAGGATTGGGCACTGGACTCTCCAACAGATGATGGCGGGAGCTCCCCATACACATTAGATTGTCAGCTGAACCCAACAAAAAATAGAAGTAGTCTAATGTATATGGGGGCCATTACTAAGAGCGGATTTTCCTATAATAAAGTCTTATAATAAAGTCCCCAACTGACTTTCCTGATCTTGGAGTTACAGACCATACAAACAAAATGAACAAAACTAAAAATAAACTAAGCAAAAACATAAAGCAACCACCCCTCCAAAAAAAAAAAAATAATAAATCAACATTTACAGTAGACAATGCTAAACACAAATAAATGGTGTCATTTATTAAGACCGTCGTTTTAAAACCCCTTGCACGGACGCATGATGCGCCTAAGTTATGTAGACACGCCGGCCTCTACATAACTTCGACACATCCACCGCAGGCCTAGTTGGCGTACAGTTGAAACATTTTCTACGTCTAAAACAGCCCGCCTTCTTCTCCACCCCTTTTTTTTTTAGACCTAGTGTGAGTGGGGAAAGGTCGCACATTCAGCCGTGGATTCCCTTTGTGACCGAATCTGCGACAGATAAATACCCAAAATTGTCATATATCTAATAATAAATGATGCCTAGAATGTCTATTTTTGGGCAACACTACAAAATACTACAACACTACAAATAAAAAAATAAAAATGATTTGACCATAGTGTACATAGTTTCAGGATTGGACGTGGAGGGACTACTGAGTGAGTGGTCAGAGAATTTGTCTTATGGGTTTAGCACAGAATGGCACTGAGCAGTTTGCATGTGTCTATACTACATGATTACCATAAAAAAAAAAATGTAGAGCAGAAAATTTCCCATGCAGGCTGGAGTCGCAACAGGGATGGTAATGGGGAACAGTAATTAAAGGGATTGTCCAAGGTCAGAAAAAACATGCTTGTGTTCTCAGAAGGGAGAGAGGAATAAGCCGCTGCCCGATAACCCTGGCAGCAGCTTATATCTCATGAGACCTAAGGACAGGACAAATTGAATTATGGAATTCCAAATTCCCAGTCCTTCTAAACTCAGAATCTGCCATCTGTAGAGCGTAAGACACCTCCAGTTTTGCTGAAATAAGCTAGTTCGGCCAACCATCTAATGTGTATGGCCACAGTCTGAGACAGCTGTCAACGGCAGAGTATTTGGAGAGACTGACAGAGTAGAGAAAGAGAAAGGACAAATGAGTCAAGTTGTAGAGCTGAGGACACTGGACAAGTTTAGAGCTGTTTTCTTCTACAAACAGGGCTAAAGCGAAATAAAAATAGGAAATACTGGAAATATCATAGAAAACAGGTTCATGAAATAACGCAGAGATATAAAATCGTATGATACAATGTCTTCCTAAAACATCACTGAGATGAGAACATGCCCTTGAAATTATAATCCCAAACTCTCCAACAAAATGTGACCAACAGTCTAAAAAAAACATAATCATAATCAAAAAAACATAATACAGATTGCTGGGTCCTACAGGATTTCCAGCTGTGGTCAAGGGAATTCATTTACTTGGCTGAATCTATCACTTTTTACCACCAGAGTACTGCCAGCAAAGCTAGAGATACATCAGCCCGCCCTATCCTTGAAGGAGTTGATATCGTGGAAGCCTGAGGACCATAACAGTGTAAAGCAAAAAGATCAAACCCCAAGTCCTATCCTGCCAATACCCTGCAGAGAAAGTCATCCTCAGAGCCACATCCAGCTTACCCATGTATTCTCCTGTAGTTCCTTCTACTAAAGGGCAGGAAAGAGATAACGGTATATATATTTTCACTAGATAATTGGCAAGCAAAAGGCCAACTATATAATTTGACACATGGAGGCCAAAGGCGCTTTACTAGACCGCACAATATACCGCTCATATTGGGCGCCGGTATTGATCCGCACTTCAGCTAAACAGTCACTTACAGTCTACCAAGGACACATAAGTGTGATTATAGGTTACAAGCTCCATCTCTGCTACAGTTTAACCAGTTGAATCACTACAGTATGGAAAAAGAAGAGAAATACAGAAATCAGGAGAGAATCTTTAGGTTGGGGCAGTCCACTACTCCACATTAATATTGCAATGGTTTAAGGGAACAAAAAAGGCTTGTGCTCAACCATTGCTGGGTGTAAACATATCGCCGATCAGCAACCAAGAGAATGAGTGATATGGGGGTGAGCGGTAGTATTAACCATTATTCTCACCAATACACTGTGATAATTGCTGCAGGTAATGGGCGCATTTTGTTCCTGAATATAGGCCATCACTAGCTGATCAGACACCCCTTACCCTTACTGACCAGTTGTTCTGGTGTAGCTCAGTTAACAGAAGTTGGTGCCAGAACTACACAGCTCTGTCAACCGTGTAGTGGAAAACACTGTCACTGCAGCGCTACTCCCACTGACTGCCCAGAACCCCCATCGATCAGCTCTTTGAAGAGACTGCAGTGCTTCAGTGATCCCCCTGGGCCAGTGATGTCACGTTCATCAGGCTGTGGCCTAGATGCAGCTCAGTCCCATTCAAGTGAATCGGACTGAGGTTCAATACCAAGCACAGACCCTATACAAGGTACAGCGCTGTGCTTGGTAGGCTTCAACGAGGCCGCAGCATTCACCGGCCTCTTCATACAACTGATCTACAGGAGTCAGACTGATCAGATACTGAGGGTAGGTCATCAGTATTAAACAAATAGCTATTACAGGTACAGATGAGCGAACTTTAAAAAAAAGTCCGGTGTTCGGGTGGTGGTAAGTCGCGCATCCCGTATAGCGGCATATGGAATCCATAAGGGGCGGCTGCCACCAACCCGAACTGTTGAACAGCCGAAGGACCTGGGGTGACGTCACCGTCATGTGATCAGTGCAGAGGGCGTGGCTCAGCACGGGATCAAATCCAGCCCCTTATGGATTCCATATGCCGCTATAGTGGAATCCATAACGGGATGCGCGACTTACCACAACCCGAACACCGGACTTTTTTTTAAAGTTCGCTCATCTCTAATTACAGGCTATAGCTACTAGAGATGGGTTGTTGATCCAGGGAGTTATTCTGATTGCCTGATTGGAGTCGGGAAGGAATTTTTTATTCCCCTTAAGTGGGAAAAATTGGCTTCTACCTCACAGTTTTTTTTTTGCCTTCCTCTGGATCAACTTGCAGGATGACAGGCCGAACTGGATGGACAAATGTCTTTTTTTCGGCCTTAGATACTATGTTATGTAATGCTATTCAATGGTTAATCTCCAATTTTACGAAGAACTTAATAACATAAAAGCGAGTTAAACATGTGAAACTAAAATAAACTGTTATACTGATCATATGGATTCACATACACATTGTCCAACTAAAATGACCTTCACTAAGTCGCAAACATTTCCCTGCTTTTCACGTAGATGTTACTTTTGACTTGCAGCAAGTGCAGGGTAAATGGTGACTAATGCGCTCAGCGGTGAGCTAAAAAAGGCTGCAATTTGTGTGGTTAAGAGATCAGACACATGAAGGACACCGAAGTAGAAAGATCACAAACATAGAAATGTGCATTAAACAAACACTAAGCAAAAAGATCCAAGAGAAATGTCAGATGCGTCACGGTCATCACTGAGACTAATGCTACAAGCTTTACATTTAAAATGTATAAAAATAGTAAAAGCTAAACTGCCAAACATTACCGCCAAACTTCAGTAACTTAGTAAACAAACAGCTTCACTTTCCATCCAGAGCAGAATTCAGGATTCTGCTCAATACTATCAGCACTACATCAGAATACCTTAGCTGGGATCCTAGGCATGGTCGCCGGTGTCGTTTCCGTTCTATTAGACTCTTTTTTTTTTTTTGCATATGACGCTAACACTATAACCTACAAAGCAATAATACAGCAGAGCTGTGTCCAGCCAGCTGGAAGGTGTGCGGCCAGGGCCGGTGCAAGGATTTTTGCCAACACAAGCGAAGCTACATTTTGCCCCCCCCCCCCGATCACATTATGACCCCCTATTGTGTCACACTTCCCCCCCCCCATGGCACATCACCCCCCCCCCAATGTCACATTTCTCCCCCTCCATGGCACAGACTACAGACATTTAATTTGTCCCCCCTCGCATCGTGTCACCCGTGACCCCCCCGCATTAATGTTGTGTAATAATTATAAACAATATGCGCTCATCACCTACCACAGTCACCAACAGCTGCTCCAGTCCCTGCTGCTCGCCGCGGAGCCAGTCACACACCCCCTGAGTGCCCCCATGACCGTGTTGCCGTGCTGCCGCTCTGTGAGTGAGGACTGGGGCTGCATGGCAGATGCAGGCTACGGTGGGTGGCCGGCGGCACAACTCGCCGCAAGTGATTTAAAAAAAAAAAGTTCATTTTTACGTCCCTCCCTCCTCTGCGCCCTAAGGCAGCCGCTTGGTCTGCCTTATTATAGAACCGGCCCTGCGTGCGGCCATGCAGTGGAGATGGAAACATGCAGAATTGTGTGTAATGGATGGGCTCCAGCTTGCAGAAGAAACATACTGGTCACTGGAAGGCTTGTAGGACAAAGTGATGTACAGAAGTGTCCTTCCATACTGTACATTTCTTCTTGGCTTAACATATCCTGAGATGTGTGGCATCATGACTTGTTTATATATGAAAAACAAAAACCACAACTTTGCGATAGGCTGACGGGAGATGTATGTGCTACGTGTGCCTAGAGAGTGGAATCACAGCCTGTTTACATGTAAGGCTCTACAGGCCTTAGTCAGCAAGTTACATGATCAAGCTCATGACGGTACAATTAGGAAAAGTATGGCTGGATTAGAAGGGTCCCCAGGAAAAGACTTAAAGGGAGTCTGTCACCACATTTGGTCATTATAGACCAAGTACACAGGGTTCTGGCTTAACTTAAGATGATTTAAATGGTACCTTTGTTAGTCACTAGTATCGCTCTCCTGCAGCAAAAACGAACTTTTATATATATGCAAATGCGGCTCGCAAGTGCCCAGGGCGGAGTTTACATCTTCGGAGCCCAGGCTGCTCTGCTTGAGATCCCCGCCCTCTCCTTTCCCTTGCGTCCTCCTCCTCTCCCTGTGAGATCACGCTGCTGGCTGGAGCATGTGCAGTAGCTACATCAATGCCATAACTGTGGTATGGCATTGATGTAGCTACTGCACATGCTCCGGCCAACAGCGTGAACGCAGGCGCAGGTTTTCACAGGGAGAGGAGGAGGACGCAAGGGAAAGGAGAGGGCGGGGATCTCAAGCAGAGCAGCCTGGGCTCCGAAGATGTAAACTCCGCCCTGGGCACTTGCGAGCCGCATTTGCATATATATAAAAGTTCGTTTTTGCTGCAGGAGAGCGATACTAGTGACTAACAAAGGTACCATTTAAATCATCTTAAGTTAAGCCAGAACCCTGTGTACTCGGTCTATAATGACCAAATGTGGTGACAGACTCCCTTTAAGTTTTCAAAGTTGCATCTGAACAAACCACAAGACTTCTGGAACAAAGTTCTTAGGACAGATGAGACGAAAGTGGAGATGTCTGGCCGCACTGCTCAGCGCCACATTTGGCGGAAACCAAACCCTGCATATCAGCACAACACCTCACACCAACTGCCAAGCACTCAAAGCAGCGTATGCACGGCCTGCAATGTACCCGCAAAGTGCCTGCCATATTGCTGTCTGACAGTCCAGAAAGAGTGACAGAGTGAGAGGTAGACAGATAGATCAGATATAATAGCAATGGTAGCTTGCACCCTTACTTTTTCACTTGGAGGTGCTGGTTCATTCTTTTTTAGTTTTATGTATATAGGGGAGGAGGCATCCCCAGGAAACCTACCACTCCCGTCCACCTACCTGGTGCTTTTAATCAGGATTATCACAATAGTTGGATGCTCCTTTGACCAGAATCTTGTAGGATACAAGCCTGTGTTGGAGTAGGTCCCGTCTGTTAGAAGCCACCTTGTCGTAAGTAGATGGGCACGGCATATTTTTTGATCAATAATATGCGCTAAGAGCTTCTACTTTATCTCATAGTAAGTACAGCAGTCGTGAATTTACATTCAGATAGATAGATATGAGATAGATAGATAGATAGATAGATAGATAGATACTAGATAGATAGATAGATAGATAGATAGATAGATAGATACTAGATAGATAGATAGATAGATAGATAGATAGATATGAGATAGATAGATAGATATGAGATAGATAGATAGATAGATAGATAGATAGATAGATAGATATGAGATAGATAGATATGAGATAGATAGATAGATAGATAGATAGATAGATAGATAGATATGAGATAGATAGATATGAGATAGATAGATAGATAGATAGATAGATAGATATGAGATAGATAGATAGATAGATAGATAGATAGATAGATAGATAGAGATAGATAGATAGATAGATAGATAGACAGATATGAGATAGATAGATAGATAGATAGATAGATAGATAGATAGATATGAGATAGATAGATAGATAGATAGATAGATAGACAGATATGAGATAGATAGATAGATAGATAGATAGACAGATATGAGATAGATAGATAGATAGATAGATAGATAGATAGATAGATATACAATCTTTCATTGCAATTCACAGCACATTACATAATGCATTCTGATGCTGCAGTTAACATTTGACCACAAAACCCGCATCTCCTCTACAAGGCAATCAGCTCTCCACTCGCTGTTATGTTATTGGCTTTTCCAATTATCCTTAAACCGCACTTGACTTTAAGTAACAAATCCGTACCGCTCTGTCATGCTGACCAGCTGAGAGGCTCAGAAGATCTTCCAGTGTGGAGCCCGGAGACACAAATGGGATGTATCACAGACAATTTGAAGATGTCTCCTCGCAGATGACCTCTGGTAAGCTACCTAGTGTATACACTACATATCTGCAAGAGGCAGCCGAGAGGCAGATATAATTGCTTTCTGGCTCCGTCGATGCATTTGGCTCGATTACCTGGCATTGCAGACCGCGCATAAATAGTTATCTGAAAAGTCTCTCAGAAATATCTAAACGCGGAGACAAATAAAGCAGATACGAGCAGCGTATTACCTGACTGGCTTCTTCTTTGCTGGCCGAGCCAGGAGGTCCAGGAGGCTGAGAATTCTCCAGTCCTTCGCCGCCGCCGCCACCTGGGTGTATCTGGTAATTTACTGCTTGAAAGAGGATCTGGAGAAAACAGCAGGCCATGTGAATAACTTCTGAAAGCAACAACTAAGAAAATGTTCAGTTTTATTATTGTCCTTTGTTTGTTCTTTAGATGCAAGAAAAGTGGGTTCAACCTTAGAAGAACGGTCCATGTTTTATATATACACTTTCACACTCCTTTTTTTCTAGTTGAATGACTTTGTAAATCCGCCCTGAGTCTTGCACTAATCCGCAGTTACAGCCGTTTGGCCCACCTGCAGACGTCTAGTGGAGTAATATTCTTTAGATTTATTTTTAATTAGCTGCAATGGAGACTCATATCAGCCAGTAATTGGCTGGACAGAGAGCTCCAGGCATTTCCTGCGTGTAGAGATGAGCGAACTTTAAAAAAAAGTCCGGCGTTCGGGTTGCGGTAAGTCGCGCATCCAGTTATGGATTCCACTATAGCGGCATATGGAATCCATAGGGGGTGGCTGCCACCAACCCGAACTGTTGAACAGCCGAAGGACCTGGGGTGACGTCACTGTCATGTGATCAGTGCAGGGGGCGTGGCTCAGCACTGGATTTGATCCCGTGCTGAGCCACGCCTCCTGCACTGATCACATGATGGTGACGTCACCCCAGGTCCTTCGGCTGTTCAACAGTTCGGGTTGGTGGAAGCCGCCCCTTATGGATTCCATATGCCGCTATAGTGGAATCCATAACGGGATGCGCGACTTACCGCAACCCGAACGCCGGACTTTTTTTTTAAAGTTTGCTCATCTCTACCTGCATGTCAAGAGTGAACCAGGAAGCGAAGATCATCTGGGACCTGGTACGTTTCTGAACAGTGTGGGATCGGTGAGGGTGTGTATTCCTTCTTTTATTTTATTTATTTCTTTGTATCCCACTTTGAACCCATTCTAATCAATTTTGCTCCCGTGGACAACTTCTAGGGGTTGTCCACGATTTATATTTTTGTTTTTATATCTCCTCCCCAGCCATAACGAGCAGAACCTGTAAAGGGGGACTATATTTATCTGCTTGGTTCCTGCTCCATGGAACCTGGGCTGTCTTCACTGCCACTCTGATCCCCGCATGTAAACTTCCTGCACAGTTGGGGTCACATGCGCCACTGCAGGCAATCAGTTGCCTCAGCAGTGACGTGTCTCCAAGTCGGAACAGAGTAGCAGGAAGTAGGAGAGTATAGCACCCTTCACAGGTCCGGTGAGGTGAAGAGCAATTTACAAAAAAGGTAAATCGTGGACAATCCCTTTAAGGGTAAGCCCAAAAGGTGTGGTGGCAAGGAAGATGAAAACTACGCAGCCATGCAAGCCAGGAGATACCAACCCATGATAAAACCGCGAGTAAGGATGGTTTGCTTGCAATTTTGCACCTGAGCCCCATCAGAATAATGGAGATGATTATCGGAAGACTAGCGCCGATATAAAGGAGTCCTGATATCTACCACTAGATGAACAGTAGCTGCCTGAGGCTGAAAACTTCGTTTTTTTCCTTCCTTTCTCACCCATGTTAGAAGGGTGGTGGGAACATTAAAATGTAAAAGGGTCGTCAATAATACACCTAATAAACGGATAGACTTATAGAAAAAATAGCAATATACCCAGATATTAGATACATGAACGTGCTTGTACATGGTGCATCCGGGCTGCGGTAACCGCATGCACATTACTGCTAATTACAGGTAATTGGCAGCAATCTGCACGAGGTGAATCCCTGATAGAGACTTGACTATGGTAGTTCCTACATTGAGGACATGACTCCCCTCTAGGAGGGTCCACTGTTCTAGTGGGTCTCGTTTAAAGCCCTGCACGGCTGCAGTACGTGCCTTCTGAGCACAGCCTGAAAGGCTCCACTGACCTGAGTCTGCAAGGAGCTGCTGGCAGCCAGCAGGGTCTGTATGGCACACGGAGGACAATGGGTTAAAGCAAAGGCCATCAGTTCTTTACGAGTGCCAAGGTCCTCATAGCTCTCACACTGTCCCAACTTGCTGCAAATTTCCCAACTTTTATTATATCCTGAAAAAAGAGAGAATAGAGAAACATGTCAAGGACCATGAAGTATGTACTGATTATACCAAACCCCACAACGGGACGGAAAGGATGGAGCGGGGGCAGGGAAGAGGGAAAAGAAGGAAGAGAATAGGAAGAAAAGGAAGCTGGACGGATAGATAGAGATAGATGATAAATAGATAGATAGATAGATACAGAGGTAGCTGAGCTAAAATGGACCCTGATAACATGACACAGTGTTATCTCTTGACAAAAACCATTGAAATCCAATGAAAAGGTCAATTAACATTTTCTGGCCATTGTTTACTCTAGGCTCCATTCACACGTATCCGCAATACACCGCGGTTGTGGGAATGGACCCGAATGCTGTAACCATAAAGCTTAGCTATCTCTGTCAATAGAGAGATAGATATGGGATAGATAGATAGATAGATAGATAGATAGATAGATAGATAGATGATAGAAAGATAGGAGAGAGATAGGTAGGTAGATAGATAGATAGATAGATAGATAGATAGATATGAGATAGATAGATAGATAGATAGATATGAGATGAGATAGATAGATAGATAGATAGATAGATAGGAGATAGATAGATAGATAGATAGATAGATAGATGATAGAAAGATAGGAGAGAGATAGATAGATAGATAGATAGATAGATAGATAGATAGATAGATAGATAGATATGAGATAGATAGATAGATAGACAGACAGACAGACAGAGTTCTGCATCTACTACCAGCAGTCATGAGTTCTTGGCAGTGCCCGTTGGCAGCCCTGTAATCCTGACACTGAAGAGCCTGTTCAGCCAGGAGAGTAAGAACCTGTCCTTTCATCTCTGTCTCTTCATTTCCTAAAACACAGAAGATTTTCACATGAGTATTTGAATATTTTAGGGGAATCTTATATTATATATGGGGTCATTACAGTATCCTGACAATGCTGCAAATGCTGTGAAATCATTTTCCAACAGTACATCTTGTCAATTCTTTAATAAACTTCTAAAAGCTAAACTGATAAAATCGCTATATGACATCTTCCCTCAGATCCCACATTCTCTGCCAGGCTCAGATTTATGGCACTTAGTGACTCTAATAGCTGGTCTGCTAAACATCACAGGGAAAGGAGATTCCTACCGCTGTCAGATCGCCTGTGAACACTGACACCGCAAGGAGGGGGTATGGACGAGCCGCCTGCTTTAGGCAAAGTACAGGGGTGGTCTGCTTTGAATATATATTTTTTTTCTTGAGGAGCAAGGAAGAATAGATTCTCAGTGATCAGCTCTAATGGGTGGGAAAACCTGGCAGCAGGTGCTTAATGTTCCTGCAGCGCCACCACAGGGGAAATAGAGCAATACATGGTGTCCACGGAAATGAACTAGATGTCCGAGAAATAAATGGAAGTGCAGAAAAGGGGTTCTGCTATTTCTATTTGTTTTAAACTCTCCGCTCTGGTCAAAAGATGAAAATGCACTTCTCTACTTTAAAAAAAAAAAGGTAAATGCTTGCAAATTAACTTGTAATTATCACTATCGGAATGACTGACAGGTTGAAAAAATGTTTATGAAGTACTACCTATAATCGTATGCAAAATAGCCCATAGCAGCAAAAGCAGACTTAGGCTCCTTAGAGAGATCAGTCTGTTATGGAGACGTTTTAGCAGTGCTCCATGGTATCAAGACTTAGGCTACATGCACACGTGGAAAAAAAAAAAGGCCATTAAAAACGGATAAACTGTCCATTTTTAATGGACTTTTTTTTGACAAATGCCTTTCTGAAAAACGGACGTTAAAAAACAGACCTATTTAATTTTAGGAAGGCAGTCGCTCAGTGTTTTATTTTTTGAGTCTGTTTTTCACTGGCCGTCAAAAAAACTGCCATGTGAATAACTCCATAAACTACAATTGGTCTTAAAATGGACATATAATGGCCGTTTAAAAAATCTCCGGCACGCTGTTTCAGCAGACAAACTGAGAATCGTCCGGACACAAACCGCAGCTTGTCTGCTGGAAAAGCACACACAGATCTCCACCAGACCCTATTGTACTTAATGGGGCCGGCGGACATTGCAACAATATCCGGCAGTGGCGGATCCGGCGAACTCCAGGAGGCTGTCCCGGCAGAGAACAGCCTCCTGCAGTTCACCGGATGTTGTCAGAATGTCCGTCGGCCCAATTAAGTGTAATGGGGTCCGGCGGAGATCCGTGCGCTGTTCCAGCAGACAAGCTGTCTTTTTAGTCTTGACGAATCTCTGTTTGATTGAAACAGCATGCTGGAGGTGTGAAACTAGCCTTACAGCTACTAGACAAATCTCTATACTGGCCATAATTTGGGGGATACTATCTCTCCTTGGATAGAGCGCCTTAATCGGTGAGAGGAGACTTATAGGCCATACATGCTACTCTGGAATTCTGGGAAGAAAGGGATGCAAATTAGCTCTTAACAAGCTGTGCCTCTAATGCCACCAGATCTAAGGCAGCTACCCTATAAGTCAATGTTTGACCCTTCAAATACGCCTTGAGACATGACTCAGATAATAAATAAGCCAGTATCACATCTTCAGACAGTTGTTTCAGGGTGATTGCCCCCCATTAGTGCAGAGCAGAGAGTACTGGCTTAACTAGGAGAGAGGCCAAAGTCAGGATTTGGGGGGTACTATCTCTCCTTGGGGAGAGAAAGCCTTAAGGCTCTTTCACACGAGCGGATCCCGTGCGTGGAATCCGCTGCATGAAAGAGTACCACATCCTGTTCCGGACAGCAGAGACACGGAGCCTTAACATGATTAATAATACTCTGTGCCCCTCTGTGACCTTTTTACTACAAAATCACAGAGAGATAAAGTTGTCACCGTGATTTTGTAGTAAAAAGGTCACAGAGCATTATCAATCATGTTAATGCTCCGTGTCTCTGCTGTCCGGAACAGGGCTTGGCACTCTTTCACGCAGCGGATTCCACACACGGCATCCGCTCTTGTGAAAGAGCCCTCAATCTGAAGTTCTGGGAAGAAAGGGATGCAAATGAGCTATAATCACGTCACCTTTAAACCAAATTTTCCAAACTAACCCACTTCTTATTGGTCTTTCAGTCCACCTATTCCAATTACTTTTAGTTGTCACCCTTGCCCCTGAATCTCACCAGCTCTGCTGATAAAAACAGATAACAGCCAAAAATAGTCAACATGGTTTCCGACAGCAATTTAAAAGCTGAAGCTACGCCAGCAAATTATTTTTTTTTTATTCCTTTTTTTTTGCCTGCTTTAACAACTTCCTTAGAGATATTCATTTAACCATATTGTCCCTTTTGTGACAGAATAAAGAAAAAGTTGTGTGCTAATGACTGTTCGAGACGGTGGGAGCCAGAGCTAAAGTGGCACATTTATAATGGAGCCGTAGAAATTATTACCTAATTCCTTATAAAGTGCTGCCGAGATAGCGCCGGCTTAAACAAAGCACAATGTCCTAATCAACAAATTACCTGCACGCTGTTTACAGGGAAGCCTTATCTCCGCAGAACGCGGCACGAGCGGAATACAAAATATGTATTTTACATCAAGATGAAGCTCTCCAGAGAATAGTCCTTGGCATGTGTGCCTGTGATGTGTACCTAATTCCTTGCCGGAGAGTTATAGAACTGCATTAGTGTAAAAGGCATGATGAAAACACTCTTCTCCACCAGCAACTTCATGCCCACATAATTTAAATACAGTACCTTATATCTAAATGCGGCCAAGAGAAAAAGCAGTCAGGTTTAATACATCTAGGAAATTCTGCCTACATTGCTTTCCCAGGTTTCAAAGCCGATCCATCAGTATTCCAGCCCTCGCAGAACCAAACTGTACAATTATTTCTTACAATGGCTTCATTTCTGGAATTCCTTGACATTTGAGAAGTCATCATTTCAGTATATGATAAAAAGACGCCGTAAAATATTCTCTTTGCTGTATCACTACTTCTCCATCCCGAACAGGCTTGTTCTAGGTTCTTTCCCATGCAGGCAGTTGGCTTCCAAAAGGGCCTTTCCGTTAATGCAATTGCACCCATTATTCCAGCTTTGGCAGGTCATCAAGAAAAGTAGATGTCTGGGACTGTAAGCAAGAGGAGTATTATCCCCACATTTACCAAGGTGCTTCAGGTGCCTAGGGCCCACCAGTAAAATGTATTTTTGGGGCCCATCGTACAGACACATTTAAATATTACCTCCTCACACAGAAGCAATATGTGTTTTTCATATGAACATAGGCTGGTTGAGGTGCTATACATTGAACATAAGTATGTAGTGCAGTAAGTCCACTATGTTATGTGCCACATGTGCAGAGGGTGGAGGACTAGGGGTCCACCTTGCTCAGGGGCCCACCGGGGGATTCATCTGTACCCCTGTGGGCCAGTCAAAGCTTGTTTCTATGGGAGTTCTGAGAACAGCCAAGCAAGTGTGCATACTGGGAGTCATAGTTTCACCACATCTGAAGTGCCGAAAGTTGCTGATTCCTGACCTAAATGCTGCAATGTTCCAGGGTTTTTTTTTGTTTGTTTGTTTGTTTTTTGGGAGGGTACTCCAAGGAACTTTAAACATTGAAAACATTTTGCAGATGAGACAGAACCATGACCCCAGTCATTATCTGGGAAGTTAAACTCTCCTATCATGTCCACTTTACCAGCCTGTGCAGCCCACTCAATTTGGTTATACAGCTGAACTTCTATCTCCTCACTGATGTTAGGAGGTCTATACATTACACAAAGTATTATTTTTTCAGAGTTTATTTCCCATTCTAATTTCATTTATTCAAGGCTTTGATATTGTCACCATGATCACCCACAATTTCCTCTTACACGCGCACGTTCATATCACTCCTCATACATAGACACACTCCTCCTCCTTATAACATACAGACACACTCCTCCTCCTTATAAAATACAGGCACACTCCTCCTCCTTATAAAATACAGGCACAATCCTCCTCCTTATAACATACAGGCACACTCCTTCTCCTTATAACATACAGACACACTCCTCCTCCTTATAACATACAGACACACTCCTCCTCCTTATAACATACAGACACACTCCTCCTCCTTATAACATACAGGCAGACTACTCTTTATATCATACAGGCACACTGTTCCTTATAACATACAGGCAGACTCCTCCTCCTTATAACATACAGACACACTCCTCCTCCTTATAACATACAGACACACTCCTCCTCCTTATAACATACAGACACACTCCTCCTCCTTATAACATACAGACACACTCCTCCTCCTTATAACATACAGACACACTCCTCCTCCTTATAACATACAGGCAGACTCCTCCTCCTTTTAACATATAGACATACTGCTCCTCCTTATAACATACAGACACACTCTTCCTCCTTATAACATACAGGCAGACTCCTCCTCCTTATAACATACAGACACACTCCTCCTCCTTATAACATACAGACACACTCCTCCTCCTTATAACATACAGACACACTCCTCCTCCTTATAACATACAGACACACTCCTCCTCCTTATAACATACAGACACACTCCTCCTCCTTATAACATACAGACACACTCCTCCTCCTTATAACATACAGACACACTCCTCCTCCTTATAACATACAGACACACTCCTCCTCCTTATAACATACAGGCAGACTCCTCCTCCTTATAACATACAGACACACTACTCCTCCTTATAACATACAGGCACACTCCTCCTTCTTATAACATACAGGCACACTCCTCCTTCTTATAACATACAGGCACACTCCTCCTTCTTATAACATACAGGCACACTCCTCCTCCTTATAACAAACAGACACACTCATTCTCCTTATAAAATACAGACACACTCCTCCTCCTTATAACATACAGACACACTCCTCCTCCTCATAACATACAGACACACTGTTCCTCCTTATAACATACAGGCAGACTCCTCCTCCTTTTAACATACAGACACACCCCTCTTTGTTGTAATATACAGACACACCCCTCCTTATAACATACAGACACATTCCTACTCCTTATAACATACAGACACACTCCTCCTCCTTATAACATACAGGCAGACTCCTCCTCCTTATAACATACAGGCAGACTCCTCCTCCTTATAACATACAGACACACTCCTCCTCCTTATAACATACAGACACACTCCTCCTCCTTATAACATACAGACACACTCCTCCTCCTTATAACATACAGACACACTCCTCCTCCTTATAACATACAGACACACTCCTCCTCCTTATAACATACAGACACACTCCTCCTCCTTATAACATACAGACACACTCCTCCTCCTTATAACATACAGGCAGACTCCTCCTCCTTATAACATACAGACACACTACTCCTCCTTATAACATACAGGCACACTCCTCCTTCTTATAACATACAGGCACACTCCTCCTCCTTATAACATACAGACACACTCCTCCTCCTTATAACATACAGACACACTCCTCCTCCTTATAACATACAGACACACTCCTCCTCCTTATAACATACAGACACACTCCTCCTCCTTATAACATACAGACACACTCCTCCTCCTTATAACATACAGACACACTCCTCCTCCTTATAACATACAGACACACTCCTCCTCCTTATAACATACAGACACACTCCTCCTCCTTATAACATACAGGCAGACTCCTCCTCCTTATAACATACAGACACACTACTCCTCCTTATAACATACAGGCACACTCCTCCTTCTTATAACATACAGGCACACTCCTCCTCCTTATAACATACAGGCACACTCCTCCTCCTTATAACAAACAGACACACTCATTCTCCTTATAAAATACAGACACACTCCTCCTCCTTATAACATACAGACACACTCCTCCTCCTCATAACATACAGACACACTGTTCCTCCTTATAACATACAGGCAGACTCCTCCTCCTTTTAACATACAGACACACCCCTCTTTGTTGTAATATACAGACACACCCCTCCTTATAACATACAGACACATTCCTACTCCTTATAACATACAGACACACTCCTCCTCCTTATAACATACAGACACACTCCTCCTCCTTATAACATACAGACACACTCCTCCTCCTTATAACATACAGGCACACTCCTCCTCCTTATAACATACAGACACACTCCTCCTCCTTATAACATACAGACACACTCCTCCTCCTTATAACATACAGACACACTCCTCCTCCTTATAACATACAGGCACACTCCTCCTCCTTATAACATACAGACACACTCCTCCTCCTTATAACATACAGACACACTCCTCCTCCTTATAACATACAGACACACTCCTCCTCCTTATAAACATACAGGCACACTTCTCCTCCTTATAACATACAGACACACTCCTCCTCCTTATAACATACAGACACACTCCTCCTCCTTATAACATACAGACACACTCCTCCTCCTTATAACATACAGACACACTCCTCCTCCTTATAACATACAGGCACACTCCTCCTCCTTATAACATACAGACACACTCCTCCTCCTTATAACATACAGACACACTCCTCCTCCTTATAACATACAGACACACTCCTCCTCATTATAAAATACAGGCACAATTCTCCTACTTATAACATACAGACACACTCCTCCTCCTTATAACATACAGACACACTCCTCCTCCTTATAACATACAGACACACTCCTCCTCCTTATAACATACAGACACACTCCTCCTCCTTATAACATACAGACACACTCCTCCTCCTTATAACATACAGACACACTCCTCCTCCTTATAACATACAGACATACTCCTCCTCCTTATAACATACAGACACACTCCTCCTCCTTATAACATACAGACACACTCCTCCTCCTTATAACATAAGGGCAGACTCCTCCTCCTTATAACATACAGGCACACTCCTCCTCCTTATAACATACAGACACATTCCTCCTCCTTATAACATACAGACACACTCCTCCTCCTTATAACATACAGACACACTCCTCCTCCTTATAACATACAGACACACTCCTCCTCCTTATAACATACAGACACACTCCTCCTCCTTATAAAATACAGACACACTCCTCCTCCTTATAACATACAGACACACTGTTCCTCCTTATAACATACAGACACACTCCTCCTCCTTATAACATACAGACACACTCCTCCTCCTTATAACATACAGACACACCCCTCATTGTTGTAATATACAGCCACAATGCACCTCCTAAAATATACAGACACACTCCTCCTTATAACATACAGACACATTCCTCCTTCTTATAACATACAGACACACCCCTCTTTGTTGTAATATACAGACACACCCCTCCTTATAACATACAGACACACCATTGCCCTGTGTTTCCTAAAGAGAGTAATGGAATTATTGAAGTATAAATATCTATGGCTCTTGATCTTTCATCTGGGCTTTTTTTTTTTTTTTTTTATATATAGAACCAGTACAGTGTGGATATGAAGTTGTATTCTGCCTGGTTCTCCCTGCATTGAGCTGCTACACAGCCCCTCCCCTCTGAGTGACAGCTGTAGCATCCAACCAGGAGACCACGTCAGCTGTCACTCAGAACAGAGGGGAGGGGCTGTGACACAGCTCAATGCAGAGAGCACTTCACAGTGAAGCTCCATCTCCTGGGCACTTGCAGGAGCAGAACATGGAGGAATAAAACTTCATATCCTAATTAATCCTGATAATAAAAACTGAACAAAAAGTATGTATGTCCTGCTCTCCGCAGCCCCTACCTAGTGCCGTCAGCAGTTTAGTATGGTCAAAACTGCTGAAAGACTCCTTTTAAATGAAAGGCAAACTAATATCTGAATGCCATAGTCCACCAGAAAGAGAGCTTCTGTTTGTTAGTGGCTATCCTCTAGTGCTTAAAAGTGGGACAAGAGGGGTGGAACCTATGATGTCCCTACGAATGGCCACGGCTTGTGTTCCTGATAGTACAACTTTATCCTTACTTATAATATGAAGGGTATTTACAGCGGCAGAGCAGAATTTAGCCCTCCGCCATCTCTACTACAAAAGTTATCTAGAAATGGACAGTTTCCAGAAACTCGACAACAAGTACACAATCGCACATATCGAGCCCACAGCAACAGAATTCCAGTAGAAGAGAATTAATCAATAGTTTAGTCTTTCCTCTGGCACCGGGAGCGCAGTACCACAGAAAGAAATTAGTTACAGCTGAGTTGCAGCTAAAAGATAGCAAATTTATCTAAGAACTCTACAGGCAATCATTACTGGCACGCACTGGTGCAATAAGCCTGACAATGCTCCCCGTTAGGCCTGTGTCTGAGGGGTGTGAAATACAAATGCAATCCTGGGAAGAGAAATATGCCCGGCGTGCTGAAGCCAAAGCCACAAGCTGTTAGAGCCTTTTGCTGTCCGCACTGTGTGTACGGCATCATTACTTATTTACTATTATTATACGGGCCACTTTCATGCAACGCTGTAACCCAATTCTTCAGGCAACAATTTCTTGTTGATTGAGCTTTGATGCTGCCTTTTGGTGTGCACGACACGTAGACAGAGGAGTCAATGCGGGCAGAGCAATCTTTACTTAGCCATCTGTAAATCCTTCTTACAGCACAAAAATAAACAAGATAACAAGGCAAAAAAATATATATAAAGCAAAGCGAAGGAAGAAATACAAATTTACACAATTCAAATAAATGCTGCCAACAAGGAGTAGGGGAGAAATCCTATTACTGATACAGGAGCAGAGCAGCTCTCCAGCATGTAGACCTCTTTGTTGACTTGTATGCGGAATCTCACTCTAAGCGTGGTCACTGTATAGATTTGGAATTAATCCAAAATTTGGTATAATGTTCAACTCTGGCCTCTACACACTTACCACACTTACCTGGGTCCCTGATGGTCTTCTCTTCCTGGTCCTGGGTCAACAGGATAGAGCAAGAGATGACTGCTCAGCCAATCAGCTGGTGACTGACTGAGGAGGCATCTCCAGACACTTCCTGTGTGTCGACCAGGAAGCGGAGATCAGCACAGACCTAGTAAGGAACAGAAAATCATCGGTGCGGGATCGAAGAGGTGAGGTAATAATTGTTGTTTTTCTGGTTTTAACCCATTCTGCCCCCTTATATTAAGACCATTTATCCTGCTGGACAACCCATTTAAAATCCACAGGAATAGGAGAAGCAAGACAAGGATGCCCACGTGTTTCGAACGCCTCCCATGTTCTTAATGGATTAATACACATTCGAAACGTGTAAGCATTCATTTCCTGATGCTTCGACTATGCCTGGGGATTTCAAAAACGGAAGAGTAAAGCTTGGTTAACTTTCTTTAGATTCCAGTTTCTAAAAGAACTATGCTAGTTGTGCTATGGTTCCCACTCTGGTAAACTACAGTGGTGCTTCTTGTTAGGAACCATGATGCCACCACAGATGGTGCAGCATTACATTTAGTTGCATTGTAGTAAGATTATTTTGTTTCCTGTATTATCTTCTCTTCTGCTGATATATACTGAGAAGTAAGAAGCCATATTTGTATGTCTCATGGATTGCAGCTGTGAACAAGTTCTGAGAGGACTGAAACGTAGGCAGCGTCACCAATGTGGAATCAAAATGACCGAAGCATAAAAGATCAAGCTCTTGGATTGCATGGGTACAAGTGTCTTCCTAATCTATTACTAGGGGAGAAACTATGTAATGCAGGACTTTAAAAATATAGAACATTAAGGGTCCCTGGCCAGTTGCTATAAAGAAGCAACAGTGAAGTTAGGAGAGTGCAGGATAAACTTCATCTTTGATCTTCTCCGCTCTTTCTACAAGAAGCCACATGGTCAGCACTTTATAATCAATGATCGAACATGCAACACAAAGAGAGTGTAGCCAACAGCAGACACAGTGGCACAACAACATTCTCCTAGCTTGGCAGCCACTTCCGGATAGCTTCCCAGTCATTGTGGCATAGTATAAGTGATATGCCACGATTGTCTATCCTGAGAGAACCCCTTTCTTTATCTGCTCTGATGCCAAGCTATGAATTATGTTATGTCAAGTCGCAGAGCACTTTTCATAGAAAAGTGACCACCTGCCTATATATTAAAAACTGGGCCTGCTGTCAATGCACACCTCCTGTCTGGAGCCACCACTAGTAATGCATACTGTGTCATCATTCAGTTCCAATCTATCAACTGTATGCACTAAGCTCCCCCTAGTGGTGGCTGCAAAAAACTAACATCACATCATGTGGGACCAAAAAAAAAAAATGGCATGGCATTAACAGGTGGATATTCATTGTCAATGATATCTAAGGGATAGTCACCTTCTTCCTGCATAGCTTTCTATTCTTCCAAAGTTAACGACTATGTAACTGTCATGACTGCCCAGTTACAATATATTACAGTTCACTTTCTTACTGAATACAGGTATATACACAATCTTGTAAGATCACCATATGCTTCAACATTTTCTGCCAGTCAGGTATTGTCTAGATGATAACTGCATGTGTATCGCTACAGGCCTGGGAGGCTGGAGGTCATGGCTCACGACCCTTCTACAGGGGGATCTAGCACTAGTGAATGCTAAGTACACAAGTGAATGGCTACAACAGCTCCTGTATGAAATTCCCCATAATTACAGCAAATCTTTAGTATTGATCAACTGAAATTTCACGCTGCCTGGGTGAGAGCACAGAGCACATGCTCATCATTAGCCTGCAAGCTCTCGAGTGCTACACATCCAGCAAAATATTGCAGTTCGATGATTAGAAGGATTTACCTGCGACTCGCAGCAGATGAGCCAGTGCCAGCAATTTCGCTGACTGCTTGTAGCTGGTTGGGGACTGAGAAATACACTTCTTGATGAGGCTGAGGCGGTTGGAGCACAGGCGCACTGTGAGGACAAAGAACAGAAGATGTTACACACAGTCCTTCCAAGGATTAATTACTGATCACAGACTTCAATCAGGAAGACACTATGGTGTTAAAGCAGAATAAGAGAAACAGTAAGTCCAAGAAATGAGTGAAGATGCGTGTACAGTAGATTATAAGAGGTACCGTTACAGAAACCCATCATGAGGATATAGGTCCCCTACACTGCACCATCCTGTCACCTGGAGCAGGGTTCCTCAACTCCAGTCCTCAGTGCCACTTGCTGGTCATGTTTTCAGGATTTCCTTAGTATTAAGCAGGTGATATAATTAGTGGCAGTGCATCAGGACTTACCACAGCTTTTCAATTCGGTGGGATATTCTCAAATCATGACCGATGGATGGGCCCTAAAGGACTGGAGTTGAGGAAGGCAAAAAACCCAAGAGGTAGAAGCCAATTTTACTCATCTTAGAAAGAAAAAAAAATTCCTGGCTAAAATTCTGGCAATCAGAATAACTCCCAGGATCAACAGCCTGTCTTCAATCATCTAATAACTTTGTAATATCATTACACAAAATACATCCAGGCCCCTCTTGAACTCTTTAAGTGAATTCACAATCACCACCTCCTCAAACAGAGAGTTCCATAGTGTCACTGCTCTTACAGTAAAGAATCCTCTTCTACGCTGGTGTAGAAACCTTCTTTCCTTTAGAAGTAGATGATGTCCCCTTATCTTTTTTTTCTAGATGTAACAATCCTATTTCGATAATCTCTGTGGGTTGCTGTAGGCTACTCATTCCATTTATGACTCTGGTTGCCAGCCTTTGAACCCACTCAAACTCTTTTATGTCTTTCTTGCACACAATATTCCATGTGTAGTCTGACTAATAATGGAGATCATGAGGACAAATAAAGTACACAGAAGACAGACAGGACACACTGTAGTAAGGTGGGGATGTGATAATGGAGACTGCACACAAGGGCTGCTGCTCATTGGCCTCACCCCCATCTCCACTCTGTACTTCATGTCTCCTCATGAACTCCATCCCTACAGAGAATCTGCTGATTTTATCATCTCTATTCAGGATTATAATCCCTGACAAGCAGAGCAGAGAGGAGAATGGGGCAGCTCTTTAGCTCAGTGTTGTGAAGTAACTTGTCCTCCTGTGTGATTAGGACAGGTTTTATGTTCACTAATAGGATGGCAGCCATTTTATTTCTCCTGATGACTGCTCCCCAGAGGAGCCATTATAACCAATGAAAGGTATTTGGGAATATATTTATTCTAAAGTAATATTTAAGTAAGTATTTCTTCATTCCTGGAGAATACATTTAAGTTCTTATAAGACAATCTCCATGTTCCCATATGCTACTAATTTTTGCATTTGTTTTGGGTCTAAATCTAATCTAATGCCTTCTTCTCCTATGACACTGCATGATGCTCCCACACAGTACTCTCACGGGCTCTTGACAAGTCTAGGTCTTTGCAGCCGGAAAAGGCCTCTTAAAATAGAAGAAAGAAAAGAAGAAGTACTGCTGTATATAGAGCGCGGTCAACCATCATAAGGCAAGCTCCCTAGACAGCTCTTAAGGCAGGGGGTCGGCTATCGTGACTCAGAGCATTCCCAGCCGCAGAGGGTGATGAGTAAACATTTCAATCAATACGTCGGGCGGGAGAGCTGCCAACTGTGTGAGATTTCAGCCGCCCTGGACAGGATCACACACGCGCACACCTGACTGCGGCTTCGTTTTTTTCTTTCATCAGCTGCCCGAGGAGCCGGTTGGCTGGTGGTAATTCCAGCACGCGTTGAGCTGCCGGGGCTACCGCTCGTCAGATTCTCAAACAATCAGAATCACAAAGTAGAAGTGTAGACATTTATCACAATTGGAAAACGTGGAGCAGAGGAGCAGATGTTCTAGACAGACAATAATGGAGAGAGGGGGGATACAGATGCTTAACACAGAGCTGTACGCTCAGAGGAGGAGATAATGAAAGCTACATTAAGCGCTGGAGTGTGCGCGGCCCTAATAAGTCATCAGTATGCAAAACTGCAGCGTTCTGAAGAAGAACAAAAGGCGGCAAGGAAGTTACCCGAGGTAACCAAGTTATAACGGAGCAACTTTCCGCCGCTTATTATTTCTCAATATACTCCGGTGTCTGCTCCCCAGAAACGCTCATTTTTCTTGCACACAGATTAAGAGAGCAGTCCCGGAAATAAAGCATATTTATTTGGCTATTTTCTAGCACACGTTTATAGCGTCTGTTATAAGGTGGTACATTGCTGCCCATAAAGCTTTGCTCAGGCTGCTGGATGGAGGAATAAAAATGTCTGCATATGTTTAATGGTCATTTCAAATGGGCGGAAATATTTTAGAAAAACGAGCAAGAATCTGCGTGCAGGAGAATGCTCGGCGGTACATTTGCATTCACTGTAATGGACTGCATGAAGTAAATTTCTGATGAGATGATCACGTGGAAATACTTGTGCTTTATACTGAGTGGAGCAATACGGTGATCTAGAGAAATGAAAGGCGGCCACCGTCCCAGTCTCATCTTTATTGATCAGCAGCGCGTGCTAAAGGGAGTCAGTAGTTTTGACCATGCAAAAACCACGTAATATCTGTAGCGGTTGTCCGGCCTGGCAGCTGACATTCCCTGCCCCCCGAACAGCTTCAACTCTACATCATTGCAGTAGCATTCAAGTCCCAGTGAATGCTGAGTCCTAAGGCTGGCAGCAGCAGTCACAGTATAAAAACGCTTCCTGGTCCTGGGGGGGACCAGAAGAGGCCAGGAACGGAGCAGTGGCTGGACTGCAGACAGGTGAGTGGGGCTTTTATGCTAAGAGGGACAGGGGTGGTTAGCTGCTTATACATGTAGCAATGATCTGAGCTGGATGAAGTTGAACAATCATTACTATGATCGCTGAGTTCTATACAGGCACTGGAGTGTTGGCAGCACATTTCTGTTTATGAAGGGCAATGCGCTGCCAAGGAATCAGGATTATAGGTGCCACGTGCAAGATTTACCGGCCGTTGTCACAAGCATTTGAATGAAAGCTCATCTCCAATAATTATCCCGATCCTCGGCCCATGTAAAAGGTGTTATATCACCATAAGAACCTATGAGATCGCCTTAACGTTTGGCAGACAGGCCCAAATAATTTTGTACAAAATGTATTTGCCAAGAGTCTCAAATTTGCTAAATAAGCGTAGCATTAGCACCAGAATGTTTTCTATAATTATGGCATTATTGTACTTTATTTGTGTTTGCAGATTGCTGCTGCATTGTCTCTTTTTTACCATAAGAAACTATCCACTATCCCCAGGACAGGGGATACGTATCTGATGGGAGGAGGTCTGACTGCTGGGACCGTCACCAATCACAAGAATGAGGGGCTGAAGTCTGTGTCGTGAAAAGATCTGCAGCAATGCATGCGCGCTGCCATTCGATTCTAAGTTATGGAAGTAGCCAAGTGTCGTACTCTGCTTCTCCACCTAAGTTGGATGGCGTGCAAGAGCTCATTCTGGGGACTCCGACATCTTTTTCTTCCCTGATTCCACCCCCTCCGATCAGATATGTATCCCTTCTTAGGGTAGACCAACCCTTTCAGGACTACTGCATTAATTATAGAATGTAATGTTTTAGAACTAACAAGTATTTTTGATGAACGGTATGGTGTGATCAGGGAACACACAAGTAGCTACAGCAAGCGTTTCAGTCTCACTGCAGTGCGGTTTCTTGATAAGCGGGTTTAATTGTACTAGTGTGAGCTGTACGATGCACACTAATCCATTGGGTTTATATCTGCCAATGTTCTTCTCTATGGCTGTCATTTAGCAATAAGGTTTTAGTACAGGGAGAAGTAAAACTCCCAGCAGCCTTCTCACAATACAACCACCACTCTCTATTTTTTGACTTTGCGGCTACAACCGTCTTTTTATAAAATGCTATGCAATTTACCGAACAAGTCACACACCAATCAGCCTGTAAATGCTGTAGTGTCATTCTGCTACCGAGCGCTCTCCAAGGTACCGGAGCCCTTTCACAGCGAGGCCATTAGTAACATACGCACTACTACCTTGTGGGCAATTTAGCTTTATTTCACAGAGAGCTTTATTTCTCGATGCAAAATCCCTAATGGGAACAGTAACCGCCTCGCACAACCACAGTAGGGACTGCAGTAATGGATCGGCTACATAATCCCGAGGACTCAGAGGCTCCTCTTAAAAGTTTGGTTCCTGAAAGAAGCTTTTTGGCTACAAAGAATACAGCAGCCAAAAAAAAGGCATGTCTTTATATTCAAGACATAAGTTCTGGGAAATGCTTTACCTCCGGTGTCTGCTGCTGTAGGAAAATGTGCCGGCCTAATACATAAAAAGCTCCATCTGGAAGGTGCACTTAGCAGAGTATAACGTACAGCAACAATGGAAGGATATATATCAGGAAGACACTACACATTTACAGAGAAAGATGACGGGGGAAATGGTGCTATAAGGAAAAAAGGTAGAAAACAAGTGCAAATGGTGAAGAAGAACTTCACTGTGAGTAGGGTTTTGTAAAAGTCCAAAAAGATAGATACAATGCCTTGAAAATGTATTCATACCCCTTGAACTTTTCAAAAAATGTTCACGTTACACCCACAAACTTAAATGTAGTTTATTGAGATTATATGTGATAGAGCAACACAAAGTAGCAAATATGTGTGAAGTGAAAAGAAAATGATACATGGTTTTCCAAATTTTCAAAGGGGTTATCCGTGTTCAGCTGAACCCCGACATATCCCCTTCTTCACCCAGGCAGCCCCTCTGTGATGCTCACCCATGCAAGGGCTTTTTCATTAGATTCGGTGATGTACCGGGTCTCTGTAAAATGGCTAGGGCAGCACTAAAGCCCTCCCATTAGTGCCGGTTATGTCACCCGGGACACTGCTAGGCGGAAGCCTCTGTATAGCAGTGTAAATTTGAAAAGAAAAAAGCCCTTGCCCTGCACGATACAGCGCAGGGACAAGGGAGAGCAGCGGAGCATGAATTGCTCTGATGCTCATTTCAGAGGGGCTGCCTGGGTGAGGAACAGGATAAGTCCAGGTTTAATTCGCTGCAATTACAGCTGCATGTCTTTTGGGGTATTACTACCAGCTTTGCACATCTAGAGGCTGAAATTTTGCCGATTCTTATTTTAAAAATAGCTCAAGCTCAGTCAGATTGGATGGAGAGCCTCTCTGAACAGCAATTTTTGAGTCTTGCCACAGATTCTCAATGAGATTTGGATCTAGACTTGGCTGAGTCATTCGAACACATGAATATGCTTTGATCTAAACCTGCTCAAGTCTTTTGCAGGCTCGAACAGGTTTTCCTCTAGGATTGCCCTGTTTAGCTCCCATAAACTGTGACCAGTCCCTGCTGAAGAAAAGCATCTCCACAGCATGAAACTGCCACCATCATGTCTCACGGTGGGGATGGTGTATTTAGGGTGATGTGCGGCGTTAGTTTTCTGCCACACATAACGTTTTGCATTTAGGCCAAAATGGCCTGTCGTAAACTGCAAATGGTGCTTCTTATGGCCACTCCCACCTGCGCTGTGGATCTCTGCAGCTACTCCCGAGTGGCCATGGGCCTCTTGGCTGCTTCTTTAATTAGTCCTCTCCTTTCCTGGGCTGTCAGTTTAGATGGACGACCATGTCTTAGTAGGTTTGCAGTTGTGCCATATTGAATAGTGCTATGTGAGACGTTCAGTGATCGGGATATATATATTTTTTTAACCGAACCCTACTTTACACTTCTCTGCAACGTTGTCCCTGACCTGTCTGGTGTGTTCCTTGTGCTGTTTGATCTCTAATGTTCTCTAACAAACTTCTGAGGCCTTCACAGAACAACTGTAGTTATACAGAGAATAAATTACACACAAGTGACTATTTACTAATAAGGTAACTTCAGAAGGCAATTGGTCAAAATGGATTTTTTTTTAGGGGTATCAGAATACAGGGGGATAAATACAAATGCACGCCACACTTTACAGATTTTTTAAAAACATTTTCTTTTCAATTCACACATATTTGCTAATACGTGTTGGTCACAAAATCCCAATACATTACATTTAAGTCAGTGGGTGTAACGTGAAAAAAATATGTGGAAAAGTTGAAAGGGTATGAATACTTTTTCAAGGCACTGTAGATAGATAGATAGATAGATAGATAGATAGATAGATAGATAGTCAGAGGTTCTGCTCAGAATTCCAAATTCCTTTCTATATGACAGAACATCTAGTGCTGCAACTAGAAAAAATCAAAAGGTCAAATTATAGATCAATGTGGTCTGTCTGCAGCGGGTAGAATCTGTTATATGACAGAATCACCAAGAAATTATGGCTTTCCTTGGTGTACCTAGTCTTAAAGACGGCACTATAATAGTAAAAATTAATGACGGCAACATGCTGGCACTACCAATGTCAGAAATATGGCGGCACTATTAATCAGGGCACTTTGCTGGCACAGTATTAACAGAAGCACAATGATAGTGTTACTAATGGGGGCAATGAGGGTCTGTTCCTTGCATACTCTACTAGTTTTTCTCCATAGTCTACCTCCCACGTTATAAGAAATGCCAATACTCATATGAATGAAAACTGCCAATGGGGCTGAGCTGTGGCTAGGCCTTGTGACAGATGAATTTGGCCTCACTAGAACACCACAGCCTCTGCAACCAGCTAATCGGCGGGGGTGGCAGGAGTTGCCCACCCAACAATAAGATATTAATGACCTATGCCGGGGATAGGTCATCATTATTTCACCCTTGGAATACCCCTTTAAGACAATGACCCAGAAGGTAACCATGTAAAATCCTCTTTAGAGACTCTTTTTTCCTTTGGCCAACCAAGTCATATTTATCCCGGCCGGCATCGCCTGAAGTCTCCATGAGTTCCCGCTGATTCCCTCTACGGCCATCCATTGTTGGAGCCTGCCTTTAGCTTGTAGTAAGTTACGATTGTAATAAAAAAAAGGGACAGAACAGGAGAGACTGGGAATAAGGAACACCAGAACATTAAGAGAAACAGAAATGTTGCATAAAGCAGAGGTGCGGTGCGTGCTGACATTTTCACATGGCCGTTAAACAGATGAAAGGAGTCAATCCGAGACCATCTCTGAAATCTCGCTAGACGGTGACCTTTCCAGAAGTACCTGTGAATGTGGGTGAGCACAGACCATTAAATGATCTGCATTAGGCAGATAATATAAGGCGCTTATAAGACGATTGTCCTTCACTTGGGACCTGGGGCAGGCGGTAGTGATGACAGTAAAGGAGAGTTAAAAAGCAGAATAATCTTATAAATTCTCAATGTTGTCAAAGAGTGCGCTCAAGACTATCCTCAGTAATGCGTCTGTCTACCCAGGAGGCCTATTTCTGCGGTGGAACATCAGATTCTTAACCTGTCTAAGATTACCATCTCACTAAGGCTACATTCACACGACCGTATGGGTTTTGCGGTCCGCTAATTGTGGACCCACAAAACACAGATACCGGCCGTGTGAATGTAGCCGGCCCTATGATAGAAATGCCTATACTTGTCCGCGATCGCGGACAAGTATAGGACATGCTCTATCTTTTTTGTGGGGCCGCGGATCGGATCTACGGATGCGGACAGCACACTGTGTGCTGTCCGCATCTTTTGCGGCCCCATTGAAATGAATGGGACCGCACCCGTTACGCAAAATTGCGGAGCGGATGCGGAACCATTCATACGGTCGTGTGAATGTAGCCTTATAAAGGGGTTTGTTGCATTATCAGGATGTCATAGATGGGGTTCCTCAATCTATGGTTTAAGAATGTTACCATATACTGCAAAATCGTTAATTAGCTGATAAAACTAGACATCGGAGTCTCTCTTGGATGGGAGTAGTATCCACCAGAAAGGATTATTTTGAGAGTCCTCCCTGCAGATGCCCCCAATAATAGTATGATAAAACTGTACTATATTCAGATGGAGGTTACAGGTTGGTGGACCTAATAGACCTGGTTATTGGACAGCACCGTTCTTAAAGAGCACCTATCAATAAACCCCACCAATTACAAAAAAAAAAAAAAGAGAGAGAGAGAGAGAAGGAGCAGAACTGCAGCACCAACATCTCTGGACCTTTGTTTTTTGAACCTCAAAAGGTTAGGATTCATAGAAAGTCATAGAAAGTCTATGGACAGTGATCACCCAGACTCCCATCAATCAAAATCTCTGTCACAAGTTGTTTTTTTTAATTATAGGATCCGTTAAGTCATATCCTGGGTCTACTGACATAATTGATGGGGACATCAGAATAGATCACAATATCTATGGTTCCTATGTGTAAAGCACTATAAGGACTTGCCTGTTCAGATTTGTGTTTCTCACCTGAGAACACCAACAGGTTATTACTGATGACCAACTTGGGAGGGAACAGCTTTGGTTAGTGATTCTGAATTTTGCAATGAAAAATATTCTACAGTTTTTAAACCACCTGGATCTGAATACTTTTGTAATTGCATGAAATTAAAAATTTAGCCACCGAGTTATTCAATAAAATGTAACTATATAGCCCCACCTGCCATTTGTTCTTTTCCTTATTTCTTTGTCCTGCTCACTGAGGTGGCCGCACGTGCTCAGTTTCATCCTTCAACTGCCTCCTAAGCTGTGATAGGGAGAGCTGAGACACACACCCTGAGCTGTGATAGGGAGAGCATGGACACGCCCCCTTAGCTGCAGCAGAAAAGACACTCCCCCTGAGCTGTCAGCTTGATGTAAATCTAGCAGAGCAATGAATGTGGAGATCTCTGGATCCATGTGAGGTACAGGGCTGGTTCTAGCTTTGTTAGAAAGAGACTGTCTTGTACAATATGATGATGTACAATCATTTTTTTTACATCAATCTTGGGATAACCCCTTTAATATTGATTCAATCATCTATGTAACATTAACAATATTCCCAAAACATTATTGGGGGTAATGAGAGGACTGGACATGAGCGCATACTGCCATCATGAATAGTTTGGAGACACACAGGACCACCACCATGTGTCAGGGTGTGGGACACCATTAACTACCATGGCGGTTTCCGTCTGGTATTAATGGAGGTAACTTTCTTTAGCCTTCATTATGTCCAGGATACTGTGGAACCAGTCCTAATGTCTTTTTTGAATCAGGTTAGAATATTGCAACAAGATAACACCCATCCACACACTACCCGCGCTACACAAGGTGCTTTTCAGGATATCCAGCACTTTCCCTGATCAGTCCAATCCCCAGATCTGTCCTGCATCAAGGACTGGATGGGTCGATGGATCTTCCATGCCCAGCAGCCAACAACTATCTTGGTTGAACTACGGGTCCAGATTGAAAGAGCTTGGAATGACCTACCATAGGAGGATATCCAGCATCTGTATGACAGCTACCATGCCAGAGGGGCAGCCTGTATCACAAAAAGAGGAGATACCATGCAGTATTAATGTGACCCTGCCTCAACATATACCCTACTGGAGAACCCAAAATAAAGGGGGCAGCCTCTGTCACAACAAAGAGAGATGCCGCCCAGTATTAATGTGACCCTGCCTCAACATACACCTTAGTGGCAGAACCCAAAATAAAGGGTGCACCACCTTGGATGTGTGATCATTGACCAAGCACCACCAGCAGTTTATACTTTGTCAATCTCAGCTCAATCACTAAGTTTTCCAGGTGTTCTTTTTTCCATTTTCAAGTAGTGTATTACGGTAGGAATAACATAGGAACAAGAAAATTCGGTAAACATGCTAAAGAACTGTTATTTCATATGTGATACATGCATTTACAAAAAAGACATGCACAAATCCTGCAGTGTGAGTGCTATGAACCCGCAGCGTGGGCTTTAACCATACAAAGTGCCAAAATTCCTGTCACCTTAGGACCAAGGGACCTCATCCAGATTAGGGAACGCTTGAATAAGTTGATATCATCTATATACGATGTCATTTAGAGTTTTCACAGGACTACAGGTAAACCTCTGACTTATCAGGCAGTACAACAGCGATAAATGACAGCTTCATTGCTACACCTGTATATACAGACACAATCATAAGGTACAGTATATACCAGGGCTGTGGAGTCGGTAGATAAATTGTCCGACTCCGACTCCTCAGATTTTGAAACTTCCGACTCCGACTCCGACTCCTCGACTCCGACTCCTCTGTATTTAATATGCAAATACGAAGCTGTTCCACCAAGTTCTTCTAATCTCCTCTAGCACAGAGAGGTAGTTGAGCAGAAGCTGCTGCCATCTCCTTTGTGTGCTGATCTTCTGCTGAAGATAGAGCAGTGGGAGGATCCAGGAAGGGGCAGGGGAAGGGGCATTTATTTTAAAACATGATTTTTCTAGTAGAATCCCATAGTCATGTTTAAAATTTAAGCTAACAATCTGAGTTTACATGTTTTATAGCCTTAGCTGAATGATAGCAGTTTTTCAAATGGTTTACAGCTTCAGTCTTGAACTATTGACTATCCATTCCCTTCACTTATACAAGTGTCTCCAGTCCTTAATCAGTTATCAGTGAGAGGCTAGGATAACAATGGGTAATGAGTATTGCCGCTCCTTAAAGGGACACTGACAGGCTGATTTTCCAGCTAAAGATATATATATACTGGTATTCATCAGAGAATTTGGAATAAAACTATACTAATGTTACCCCCAGTTAAGCTGTACTTGTGTTTAAAAAACATTTTAATCTGTATGCAAATTCACTATCTTTGTGCCCAATGGGGCAGCGTCTCCCTGCGGCTTTGTGCCCAGCCGCGCCCAGTACAGCTTCAGCGCTGTTCCCCTCGTTATTATTCACTGCTCTGGCCTTTTTTTCAGGCTAGCCGAACGCTGAATTCCTGCGCAGGCGCACGTGTAGAGTGCTGGCAGCAGCCTCGTCTGGCTATGCTGAGGCTGTGCCAGCTTTCTCTCTTCCTCCTCGCTACCTAGTCCTGTCTAGTGCTGCCAGTACTCTACATGTGCACCTGCCCCTTGGGCACAAAGGTAGAGAATTTGCATATTGATTAAAACGTTTTTAAACACAAGTAAACCTCAACTGGGGGTAACAGTCGTCTAGTTGTATTCCTAATCCTCTGATGAATACCAGCAGATATATCTTTAGCCGGTAAATCAGCCTCTCAGTGTCCCTTTAACTGCATAGTAAAGCATATGAAAAGCATGCTTCTTCACGGTCACTTAACGTCTTTGTTTAGCGGTAACGTGACGCACTGCATGCATTGGCCTTTATTCTTACAGTAGAGAAGTAATTAATTATAACTTTATCTGAATTGGGACATTTAAACTTGCTTTTTTTTTATTCCAATTTTTTTTTATTCCAATTTAAATCTAGTAGGAGTCGGAGTCGGAGTCGGTCCATTTTTTGCCGACTCCGACTCCAGGTACCCAAAATTGCCTCCGACTCCGACTCCTCGACTCCGACTCCGACTCCACAGCCCTGGTATATACAGTATATATATATAAAGAATGAATGAGTTTGTAGTACAACTTGCCTCGGAATCGAAAAAAAATCCTGTACTGTTGTCTGACATTTTAAAATTTTTGTTTATATTTTATTACAACTCTGTTCTTCATCCGTTATTCCTCTTGGAAATCTGGTTAAACTGACAAGTGGCAGTTTTTTGCCATCAAGGAGATACATTTTTTCAGGCTACACACATGCTTTGCCAAGCCACAGCACCTTTAAAACAGGTCATGCCCCCTCTAATGTTAGGACGCTAAGGCCATGTCTGATGAGGTAGCCCCGGCACCGCACACAGCTAGGGGCTGCAGAAGTGTTGGGAGCACCCGGAAGATTTACCAACTTCTCTTTTTGAAGACGCTCTAGGAGAGGCTATCAAATTTTCTTGTAAGGCCAGTTTTATGATGAGAGGTCTGTGAAATATAGTCTGTGTGACATACGCATTTCCCGGACTCACTGCGTCATAGTGATCTATCATACTATGAGTTCCAGCACAACTGTGGGTCTACTGTATTGTATGCACGATCAGGCTGGAACTCACAGTAGCAAAGAATCACAATGATGCAGTGAGTTCGGGTCAGCCACGATGTGGCCGGTCCAATGGGGCCATCCTAAAACTTTAAAAAGTTGCTGGACTTTCACACAATTTTGTTTAATAGAGAATGGAGTAACTAGCACATTTCTAAATCACCTTATTTAAAAAACATGTCTGCATCCACATGATAAAAAGCTGTAAAGTCATGGCCACTAGGGGTCCCACTTCCACCTAAATAGCAATCCATCCCTAATAACAGAGACTCCGAACACAGCTGAGAGGAAGTGGGGGCGTGTCAGAGGTAGCTGAGACCCTTAGCCTGATAAAACAATTGCTTCTACACAACTTCTGAAGATGACAGGAGCCACCTGTAAGTGTGATTTGCCCTTCTTATCTTTTCTGTGAACTCCTGAGTTGAAAGCAAGTATAATAGCAAGTAAGGGAAAGGATGTCACAGCAGTACAGTGGTGGCAGAAGGGAGGCACCCCTCTGCTTCTGAGTGAAATGCATCTAGCCGTGCAACTGAGACCGAGAATAATATAGCTGGGGTAAAAAAAAAAAAACTAGGAAAGCCCAAACATAACTGTTCCTTCAAAGTTATGATTCTACAAAGAAGCACATCTATTTTGAAAAAAAAATTAAACTCAGAAACGGTTTTAAAATCGGAGAGAAAGCTTAAAAATAAATAAATAAAATAAATGGTATAGCCCTAAGATGATGAGCTGTGCCATTAAAATGACCAGGTACAGCATTTGCCCATGGAATTTCCTTCAGCCAGGCTAATCATTTCTTAACGTCTAGCCCACTATACACACATCCACTCTCCGGCTCTCTTTGCTTCCGGCTTGTACTTTGAAGCTTATTAATAGAGAGAAGTGGCGCTTACAGATGTCTTCATGTCACAAGATGCACGTTTTATGTGAAAACTTCTTACAGAAGTTACTTCTAGGCTAAGCGCAGATCATACAGACATGGAGGAGAACTACTGGAAAGTAATAAAACACACGATGCCCAGTACAGAAAGCTAAAAGAGAATTCACGTCCCGCGCTGTATAGCAGTGGAAAATGTGTCTACTACAGATGACTTATACTCAGGATATAGACTAGTATAGGCTTATACTCAGAATATATATCTGACAACCCAATACCCCCTCTTATCAGCTGTGTCAGAGTAGGACTGGCGCTGGAAGTCAGTAACCACCAGGTCCACACAGCTTTGTCCATTGTGTAGTGGAAGGAGCTGGTGACTTAAGCACTAATCTCATTGAAGTGAATGGCACTATGGGCAGAGCTGTGTTGATCCACTACCGACTTCCAGCACCTGACCTACTCTGAAACATTTGACTGGCAGAGGTGCAAGATATCACACCCATGATGAGATATTGATGACCATTCCTGAGGCTAAGCCATCAACAGTAACGAAAGGGAAAACCTATTTACTGTGGATCTGTTATTTTAGGGTCCCATTTGTGTTGTCAAAAAATGGCCACCAGCTTTTTAAAATATCCGTCAGTAGTCAGACACTCCCATTTCCCTCCCTGTTAATTGACGGATAAGCACTGATGATTTCAGCATGTTCTCGTCGTTTTTCACTGCTGTATCCTGTCTACCCAAAGAATGGACACAGTGAAAGGTCATCAGAACTCATCCACCCAGGAGCAGAAGGAGAAGTATCTTAAAATGGTCACGCAAACAAAACAGAGGCCATTTTGTGACAACACAGAGAGGACCTTAAAATGGTGGCTTCATGGGGAAGCAACCATGAGAACACCAAGTAAATACATTCATTTATACCCTACTCCCCCCTTCACATAGGGAAATTTGTCCCTGGAGAGTCCCATACATGCCATAGACTTCAGTGGAGAGACCCATGCAGACAAACCCTTGAGCACCATGCCAAGTTTGGCCATGGGTACTGAAAGCATTTTTAATATTGTCTCCTTTTTATCTTTAGGCTGAAGGAACTGTATGAGGCATTGTGATTGAAAATTCCTTTAGGTGTCAGTCTATGGTAAATTATCCTTTTTTTCCATTTTTGTAGTGATTTGTAGCAATTTCTGATTGATGGAGGTTCCCTGAGGTCAGAATATTGCGGGCTCCTAAAACAGCAGAGGTGGCTCAGCATGCAAAATCACTCTATGAGTGACAAGTAAACAAGCCAGCATGTAATCATGTACGGTGATCTGTTCATCAGGAATGGGAATGTCTATTTTTGGGACTAGTGGGATAGACCTCCACCGATGTGGATCTAATATGCTATTAACAGTGTGCTCGAAAAGGCCCTTTACCAGAAAATCTTCTGGTAAGAGTTCTGTGAAAAGGGAACTTATATATGTCCATATTAAATGATATTAGATTAGGTTTGAGACAAAAACATTTTACGTTCAAAAAAATTATCAAAAACTTTGATGCAAGCAGTAGCAACGCAGCAAAAAATGCATTTCTACATTAGTCCTTTACCTTGCAGAGGCAAAATTTTCACCCCAAACTCCTCCAGGTAGCCCAGACATCGAATCAGGTCTAGCTCCTCCTGAATGGAATCGGGACAGTCAGTAATCAGGTGCAGGCAGCTCCTGTAAGAACAAATACAAGAAGTGACTCGCATGTTTGTGATGTAAGATTAAACACGAACATTGAAGACATCTCGCTACGCTCAGACATCATCTTTAGTGATGAGCAAAGTGAGCTTCGGATGCTGTACGGAGATCCGTCTCCATACAGTATTAAAATGTATGGGCTCCGATGAGCCAAAGTTAGTTATTCGTGAAGTCGTGCATGACTTCGTTGAATAACTTTGGTAGTTTATCTTTAAACTACTTTAAAACCGAACCGAAGCCAATACATTCTAATACTGCATGGAGAAGGATCTCTGTACAATACTGATCCGAAATTATGAACGAAGCGACTTCAGATGTAGCATCCGAAGCTTGCCTTCGCTCATCACTTATCATGTTACGTTACATACATACATCACATTGCTAATCTTGTACTGATCTTGAGTTACAGCCTGTAAAAAAATCCAGAACTGCATTCCCGATTATGTAGGATTCAGAGCTGAAATCTTCAAGCATTGGCATTTTGCATTCTGGGAAGTGTCACCTCCATGTGCACCATAGATGAATGGCAAAACACAGAGTCATAAGAATAGATGCTCCAGAATATTGATTACGTGGGAAATGCAAGTACAACATTTTTGGACTATAAGACGCACTGAAGATTTGGAGGGGAAAATAAGAAAAAAATATTTTTCATCAGACCTTAAGCTCCATCAGCCTCAGATCGGACCCCCATCAGCCTCAGATCAGACCACCATCACACATCAGATCAGACGTAAAAAAATAAATAAACTTAGTTCGCTTGCTCCAGACGGCGCTGCCATTCACGCACCGATGCCTAGTCTTCTTCCAGCCCGCGCTGCACTGTGACCTAACTTTGCACAGTGTCAGGTCATAGTGCGCGCCTATATGGACTACGTCCTGGCGCTGTACACCGTCAGGACACAGTGCAGAGTGAGCCAGGTGAAGACCAGGGAAGGTGAGTACAGCCACCGTTTCCCTCACTGCTCCCCGCACCTCCAGTATACTGATGACCACTTCCATAATGGAAGCAGTCATTAGCATTCAGACTTATAAGACGAACTGCCACATTTCCTTCATTTTGGGGGGAATAAAGTGCGTCTTATAGTTCAAAAAATGTGGTATTTATTAAAACAGACATATCAGGAGAGGTGACAGGTTCTCTTTAATGAATGACAAGGGCATATGCTTGTGTAGATCTGTGCCAAAAGTCTAAATAGGGAGTATTTATCATAAGTGCTGCAAAAAAGTAAAGAAGCTTCTTACAGCAACAAATCAGATCCTTGCTCTCTTTAGTCAGAGGCCCTAAGGAAATACAAAGCAGAGACCTCTTAGGCTGTTAAGGTCACTTTTGATGTGACCCTTTTTTATTGCATAGTGCTGATTATTTTTTTTTTTTCAATTGGTCTTTATTAAAGATGTTGATCCCTTTTCTCTGTACAGCCTTTAGATTCTCTAGTGGAGACTTCAGGTTTTTTACTCTGTTCCGTAAAGCAGCTCAGCTGAAGGCTTCTCATCTCTGACCTTAAAAAACACTCATTATAGCTTAATCTTTATTTTACTGACTTAAATAAGTGTTTATGACCTCTTAGTAAATTAGAGATAAGGTTTATTAGATGACCGGCACAAAATGAAAGTAAAAAGTACGATTCACACAGCTTGACAAACAGAGAATCCATGACAGAACGGCTGAATATTTTTTTTAAATAAAGACCAAGATTCTTAGCCTAACGTGAGTAAAATGCAATCATAAAAAAAATGCCCCTGAAGGTGTATACCGGTATATCCTTTAAACGTGGAATATGTTAAACTCTATCTAGGAGCACCTCAAAACACCAGCTTTAATGCATCTTAGCACAATAAGTTGCAGCCATGGGCGGATTAGCCACAAACTCTACAGAGAAACTTCCCAGTGGGCCGAGACCTCCTTTTGGCCAACCAGTGGCAGTCTTTAGGGATGTATTTTGTGCTGCTAAGGCAGTCTACTGAAATGCACTGTGGTATTTGGCTCAGGTGGGCTGGTATAATATGCTGCAATGTGGTATTGCTGGCCCTGCCTTCTGTCAATTTGGGCAAGACTACAAAATGGGGCCACTTTTAGATTTTTCCAGGGCCACATTACGATCCGCTCCTGGTTGCAGCAGCCAGAGCCCATGGAAATGAGGGACGCTGCTTCGTGAATAAAACAGCCATGCTTTTCTAATTCTGAACAACTCTTTTAATGATGCATTAGAGGTCTTCCTTGGAGTACAGTTCTACTCAAACAACCAAACATTAGAGTCACGGGGATCACTTACCTAATGTAAACCGGAAGAGCACCAAGGGAGGGGGGAGGAGGTATTTATGCACAAGTGAAATAACATGTCCTGCTGCTTAAACAGGGTCGGAGGTTTTCTGCACAATTATAAGCTAAATTAAAGCATAGTGACATCTTTAGCAGGAGCTTTCCAATGCAAAACATCACATCAAAGGACACTTAATATTTGTAGGGTCACAGCTCGCACCTCTACACCAACCACCCAGGTGTCTAATGACCTGCATCTGAGGAACCACTCAAATGCACATCACAAATACTCTGCTCCTTCTGCGACACGGTTTCATCTGACATGCATTAAGTGAGTTTTACAAACATTAATCTTCATCCCACGTTACCCATTCACTACAGCAGAGCCACGCACACAGCAACAACTTCAGAACGCAGATGTAGCAGAGCTGAATACATCATTTAATGTGAATAATACAATTAACAACGACTGCTGTTATCTGGAACACTCTCTTTAGTCCCTTACAATAATCGATAAGTCACATGCAAATTCCAGCACTTATTCTGCGGATTCGTCAGCAGATATTACTGAATGTTAATGCCATTAAAGAGTGCAAATTAGCTCTCCCCAAACTTGTCTCTATAGTGTCAGGCAGCTGCCCTGGATTTCTGGTTTGGGTAAGATCTCAATTCATGATTCCAGGCTCTCTAAGGGCGCCTTCACAGGCGGCAGATTTTGTGCGAGAGAATTCCGCGACTGAAAACCAGTTCCATTCACCTGAATGAGGCTTGCAGAAATCTATGCGCCTGCTGACACATTCGAATGAATCAAACTGATTTTCAGTTGCAGAATTTTCTACCACAAAATCTGCCGCTTGTGAAGGCACCCTAATGGGTTGGACACTGGCTTTTAAATTCACCTCCCATCCAGCAGTACCTATAAAGAAATCTAGACTTACCTGCTCCGCACCATTCGGGCTCCTTCAATTGCTTTCACTGGGCTTCCATTCCTCACATGTCAACTTCTGCACCAATGCGGTCAAGTGCACTGCTGCAGCCAATTGTGACACATGACCAATACTTGGCTGTAGCGGCCTACGTGCCCCCGTCCAAGCAAAAGCTGACAGATGGGGATGGGAAGGTGAATGAAGACAACCCGGGAGCCACTGAGCGGGAACAGGCTCTGGGGAGCAGGTAAGTAAAGATTTATTTGCGGGTTCCAACAACTGGCGACTCTGCAATGTTGACGGCAAGCAGGTAAACAGAGAGCGCCGTGTTCTCTTCAAACAGATGATCAGCACTGGTGTCGGTAGTTGGGCCCCTGCCGATCTGATACTGATTACCTATCCTGAGGTTAGGTCATCAATATTACAAAACCAGACAACCCCAATTGCACTAAAGGGTGCAATTCTGGTTGCATCATTAGAGTAAGAAATTGTTCGTAATATGTAAACTTTTGCAACCACTTTTACTGCTCTAGTGCACCAAAATAATAAATTTATACTGCAAATGGTTTTGATTAAAATATTCTACAATTTTGTGAGTTTCAATGCAGATCTGCATGTTGTTCTTTTCCTTCTGCACTACCCACTTGTAGAAGTAATGGCAGCAGAGGAGCGGATGAAAAATAATAACACATGAATGCAGGATCAGACTACACACAGGGGCTACTTGTAGTCTGTAACCATGGAGACCCATAAAATTACATTTTTTTCATGAAGGCTATGGGGGAGATTTATCAAACTGGTGTAAAGTAGACCTGGCTTAGTTGCCCATAGCAACCAATCAGATTCCACCTTTCACTTTCCAAAGGAGCTGTGAAAAATGAAAGGTGGAATCTGATTGGTTGCTATGGGCAACTAAGCCAGTTCTTCTTTACATCAGTTTGATAAAGACCCCCCTATGTGTTGGGTAAGTTTTATATGAGCACAAACATGGATTGCAAAGTGCATGAACGTTTTAAAATGTTAAATTTAACAACACCTTCAGTCTGAAATGGGGAACAGTGTGGCATGATTAAGTCTTGGTTGTCAGCACAGTGCCAAGAAGAATTGCAAAGTCATGCCAGACAGATTATTGGCAAAAAGACACACTCCCAAAAACCTTATTCACACGTCCGTAGTGTTTATGGATCCGCAAACTGCGGGTCTTGAATAGGACATGCTCTACTTTTTTGCGGAGCTGCGGCCGTAAGATGGGCGGCGCACTCCACAAAAACTGATGCGGAGAGCACAGTGTGTGCTCTCCGCATCGTTCCGAGCCCCATTCATAGTCAATGGATCCGCATGTATTCCGCAGAATTGCGGAATACATGCGGACGATATTGCGGACGTGTGACTAGGGCCTAAATCTTTTGAATAGGTCGGTCATAAAGTCCACCCCTAGCAATAAGACTACACCTCGTACTGTGGGAATTCTGTGTCGTCCCACACATCCATGTATTGCAGAAGTCCCCTTCCCACTAGGACATACAGCAATATTCACATTGACCCACCATACTTATAAATAAAATACCCAAAAATTCTAGAGCCATGAACCAGAAGAGCAGCAACAGAGGAATGGGGTATTTTAATAGCATAAAGCCTCACACATAGCACAGCCACTTGGGGTGAAATTGATGGCACGCTATATGGTGATGGAATTGCCAACTGAGGTTGCTAAAGCACCACAACAGCAGTGTGTTGGGATGCAGGGAAGGGGGTTGAAAAGAATTAATAAACAAGGTGTTGCCCTAGGGATTAGACCTATAGTTCCTACGGGCAAATACAGCCATCGTATGGACACAGCCTTAAATTCTGAATATTTAATAACTTCACTATGGACATCAATCCACATGCATATTTCAAGCCATGATTTATAATTTTTTCCACATATTTTCACAATAAAAAACATTTTCACACAACAAATGTGCATATAAGCAGGTTAAAAAAATTCCGCTTATTTCAGGAATAAAAATGTTAATGTACGGCAGCTGATGTGGTCAATAAGAGAAAAAATAATGGTACCTGGAATTTTAATATTCAGATATTTTGCGGAATTGGAGAAGGAAACCGCACAGATTTTTTTTCCCCACATAAAATTGACATATCTTGCTCAAGTGTTCTCATAATGAAGCTTTCTCTCTCAATTAACACTTAATTAAGCTCCACTATTAAATCCTATTTTCATTATCAATGTGTAATAATTTGTGTTCACTTGCTATCATTCCATCACTTTACTCCATACTTGTAAAAACACCCATTCAGCAGGCAGCCTAAAAGAAAATATATATAAAAAAATTCATAAATATTAATATTACTGATATAAAAACTGGGGCCGGGTTAGCCACTGTGTAGCAGCAGTACATGGATCGTATCAGCTCAACCAAATATCATTCCAGTGACCATGACAAATATGTTAGTGTTCAAAGGAGACAGAGAGAGTACAAGCAAGGTCGCTGCATCTGATAGCGGTTCAGAATTCTGCTTCCCGGACCATGCCATTACCAACTGGGCGACTCCAGTCCCTGACATTTGCCTACATGTATAATGCATTAACACATTTCGCTAGTGCAAAGCGCCGTTCTAGAATCTCCATAAAGAAATGCAGGTTTGATTTTCTCTTTGACAAAGGAGGACAAACGAAAAATCAATTGTTATCAACACCCTGTCATGAGCAATTACATCAAACAGAAAAGGAGGCCTCAAAAGACTGAAAGCGGCTGCCTTTTCTATAAATATGTTTTTGGTTTTTTTTTGTTTTCTTTCAGAACAATAATATTGTAGGAGTGAAAAGGAGTAAAATGCTGGGAGGTAAGTGTTGTGGAAGATGGGATATTTAGGGAACACGCACACAATAGTGAAGAAAATGGCCATTAAAAAAACATACACTGTCAGGTTTTTTTATAACCATTTTGCAGCAATGTGTGCATTCATTTTCTGGGCGTTTATCCATTTTTTTTTTTTTTTTTCATATTTTGCATTTTTGTTTAAACATCTGTTAAAAACATCCATTAAAAAAGGTTGGTTTATTGTTTGCTTGTTTTTTTAAATCAACCCCTGAAGAACCCCCAGTATATATAATGCCCCCTGTGTAGTGCTCCAGTATAAATTATGCTCTCCTTTGTGCCCCCACAGGCACTTGCATTGAAACGTGCCTGTCACTGGGAAGCACAGGACCTGCACCCCCCGGGAGACCATTATTAACATAGTGTACCCATTTTTTAACAGCCTTTAGACAGGTACTCTCTTGTCTAAACGGCTGTAAAACATGGGCCCATTCCAATGTAGTCCGTCTGCCCATTAAAATAGCCAAAAATAGGACATCCTGCTATTCACTGGCTGTTAAATAAAATGTGAATGAGGCCTTTAGGAGTTGGCCCATCATTTATGTTCCACCTCAATCTAATTTCACATCTTCCCGATTCAAGAGAAGAATGGGGTGTAGGACACCAAGACATGTACATAGTTTGGACAGATACAGTGAAACTTACCTAAAAGACCTAGGGGGAGATTTATCAAACTGGTGTTCTTCATCACCATTGACATGATTGCTGTATTATTATGAAAGCCATCTAAGGCATGATCCTACCAGACCAACCACTCTGTCGGGGAAACTGAACTCGTTCACGCATGTAGTAGCTTCGGCAGATTTTGTGCAGAATGAGCAAACAAGGACAAGTCTCTGTAGATATCTTCTTTATTTTAAACCTTATGGCTAAAGTATTTTTTGGAATTTACAATGAAAAATGATTTCAGCTACCGTATCTCTACAGCAGTGATGGTGAACCTTTTAGAGACCGAGTGCCCAAACTGCAACCCTACAACCCACTAACGGTATTTATCGCAAAGTGCCAACACAGCAATTTACCCTGAATACTACAGTCCAATATAGTATATCTTCCATCTGCCTCATCATTTAGCTATAATAGCCTGCCTACATTCAGTGCACTGCCTGTGCTATTCATAGTGCACCCTGTGCTGATGAATGGCAGAAACAGTCTAAACCATATTGGTACACCATAGACTTTTTCCTGGGCTCGGGTGCCCACAGAGAGGGCTCTGAGTGCCGCCTCTGGGTTCGCCACCACTGCTCTACAGGATATCTAAAAATATTTTCATAGTCTAATTGAGTGTCTATACTGTAAGTCCGTTCATAACCAGGGGAGAGCTTGGGTTGATGGTTTAACATGTTAACATAGTCGGCCAAACCCTCCGAGAACGGTGGGTTCAGCGGACAGTCTAATGTGTGTGGGGAGCTCCCAACTCTCCCGGACAGAGTACTACAAGGGTTAATTCCACTTTCTAAACCTGTGCTCAACTCTTTTACCAATTGGCTAACCAGCTCTCCTATATTTTCTGGGCTGTTTATTCCACTCTGAGAAATAGGTCCTTCTAGCTTGCTACATCAAGTGAAAGAGGTATAGCCTGTTTGTCTGCCCGTGTACCAGCTGCTGCCATCTGACTTGACCCGTGCCTGTTCTGACTCTGAGCCACTTGCCCTAAACTTTTGACTGATTCCCGGATTCACACAAACTCAGTCAGCCCCGACCTCAGCCTGCCACTGCCCACGAATACTGGCTGATGCCTTGGTGCTTTGCTCCTGTGTTTCTGACCCCCATAGATAAGCAGCCAACCAGTTCGGTTGGTTGACAGAATGGGTCCATATCCACTATCCATAACACAATGATGTTTAGAAGATAAAAGATGGCCCTTAACTAATGTATCCTTGAGTTTATTTTGTAGGCCTAGGCCCAAGAGAGGGGAGTCTATTTCTTTTATGGACCTGTCTGATGAGGTTACCATGCCAAGGTAGACGGCCCAAACAACTTGCAAAAAATATGTGCTGAGAACCTCAGATTTATAGGAATAGTAAATATAGATGTCATACAATTTGAAATAATCCAATATCTTGGATAGGATGGGCTGCTAGTACTATTCAAAGCACATGGCAGGGGGAACCTATTCAGGTTTTGTAACTGGGTCCCTGAGCTTTAAGTCACATCTCTGCCCACTGCTTTGCGGGTCAATTACAGTCACACATCTAACCAAATAAGATGGGAGCAGCACTCCAATATATGTGTAGAAGAACTGGGCAAATGCATCTGGAATAAAACAGCAGAGTTCTTCTACACATGCACTGGAGTGCTGTCTCAATCATCTTAGGTTTGCATTATCCGTTGCTGTAGGGATTTCAGATGTATCCCCGTTGAGGCGCTCACCCACCCACTAGTATTACCTGGAGTGCAGTCTGAGCTGCTGGATTGTTTTGTCCTAATCAGTTTTCTTTACAAGGCTATGGACACCTCTGGGGCAATTTTTTTTACAATAACTGCATTTTACTAATTTCAGGCTAAAATCCAATTTTTTTTTTCTATTGATCTTTATTAAAAATATTCAGCCTTTTTTTTAGATACAATGGTTAAAAAAATGAATCTATTTGCACTGTGTCGCTTCTTAGTGCTGTCAGCTGACGGCTCATGTAGAGCGCTTATGTCTGATCTGACCCCATAAACACTCATTATAGCTAAACTCTCTGCTAAGAATATGGCTTAGGGCTATATTAGGTTAAACGATCTAGCGGGCGATTGTCGGAAGGGAAGTGTTCCTTCCCGGCAATCGCCTGCTCGCTAGTGGAGGAGACCACTGCTATTACATGCAGCAATCTCCTAAACAGCATAGGAACGAGTAATTGTGATGCTATTGTTCGTCCCCATACTGACTAGTTGTTTGCCGGCAGCAAATCATGATTAGACAGCACAACTGCTGCTGGCAAACAATGATTTTTAAACATGCCTAAAAATCGGGATTGCCCGATGAACGAGCTCGTTCATCGAGTAATCGGTGGCAGTATTACACTGCCAGGTCATTGCTAACGAGCGTTCCTATGAAGAAGTGTAATACAGGCTTTAAATCAGTGTTTATGAGGTCAGGAGATCAGAGATAAGACTTTACAGGCCTGAGAAGTGATACTCTGCAACTAGACAATTTTTTTTTTTTTTTTTATAAAGCACAATAATAAAACAATTTTAAAAAAGACCAATAGAAAAAAATCTTTTTTAGCCTTCTGATACGCATCGTTACCACCAGCGCTCCATGTTTTTTTTAAATAGACTTTATTTTTATTTTTTAAGATTTAAAAAAATAAAATTAAAATAATTATAACAAAAAAGCACAATTACATTCAGTTACCTTAAAATGACAGTCAACGAAAAGAGTTACGTTGCATTGGCATATCCTTTCGAATTAATAGATTTCCAATTTCAGCCTATAACCCTAGCATTCCTGCATACAAATGGTCTTCATCTGCGACTGTCCAACATTCCCACACAGCACTCACACGGGCAGCGACCCACAGACACCTGAGTAATTTCTAGAGACTATCCTGACACCAAGCTGACCCAAACCCAAATCTTTTCAAACCTATCCATTGTACCCCTGGCTTCAAAGTGAATTTGTACATCGGTAATGCTGCATTCATAAGTTGAATCCAGTGGGGTAAGGAAGGACTCTTTGGAGGCTTCCAATTTAGCAGGATGGACTTCCTAGTGTAGAACAGTAATAACCTATAGAGGATTCTATTGAACTTGGTAGGAATAATTTCAGTGACAAGGCCCAGTAGACTAACTTCTGGGGATATAAATGCCGAAAGACCCAGCATCAACGTCCCTCTGCCTCCACCACACCTGGTACAGATATCTGATGAGAGTTTATGCATACGTGCTAGACGTACAGGAGTCAAATATACTCTGCGTATCCACTTAGCCTGAATCCGCTGATCCCGTGCACAAATCACCGTTGACCTCCATGAGGAAGCCAATTCTTCCTCATGTTGCAAGTCTAGAGTCATAATATCACCTTTCCATATAGGCGAAGATTGGTAGGATATTAGTGTCCTGTAGAAGGATGAAACCATGTTACCAGGGTCTGAATTTTTTCCACCTCCCCATATTCTAGCCGCAGAGGGCCTGCCCTGAATTGTGATACACATGCATGTCTAAGTGGGAAAAACCTAAAGAGGGATGAGCGTGGTATGTTGTATTCAGCCTGCAGAGCAGAGAAGGTCTTAAAAACCCCCTCTTCATACAATTGGGTGAGGTATTTAATGCCCCTCTGCGGCCAGAACTCAAAGTCTAGCAAAGAAAATAATTCTGGGAGTTAAGGGTTTCTCCATAAAAGGCAAAACTGGTTACCATATCGCACTCTGTCCCTTATCCCCCTTCACTACAACAAATTAATTCCATGCGTTGATGATCACCACTGCCATAAGGGAAGTAAGATGTTTCACCGGGTATTTGCCCGCCCTATATACCAAATTCATCATGACCTCGTATGATCCTATCAGAGCCGTGTCCAGCACCACTGGATCTTCCCTAATCCTTCCCTAATCCACCAGGATGCATAATTCAATTGTGTGGCTATATAGTATAGATACATGTCAGGGAGAGCCTAACCACCCATCCCATAAGGGGCTCGAAGAGTCTCCCTGGCAGTGTGGGGCACCAACCGACGCCACAGAAAGGGGGTCAATAGGCGGCCAAGCTTGAAAATGAGACTTTGCCAGTACCACGGGGGCTGGCTTATAGAGGTAAAGGAGCTTAGGGAGGATAACCATTTTGAAAATGATGATTCCTCCAATGAGGGACAAGGGTAAGTTTTCCCAGGCTTTAAGTTTTTGTGAGACATAGATCATCACTTTACCCATATTGAGTGCAAAGAACTGGGCGACATCCTTATGAATAACTACTCCCAGGTATGTCAATTTATCTTCTATTTGCAGGGACGAGTAGGAAGATATAGATCGTGCATTGACATCATCCACCAGGTACAGTACCGATTTACCCCAACCTCAAGTAGAGCCTCAAGCAAAGGGGCCACATCTCCCAAGTCAATTAACATGTCGTCCGCATACAGTGATATTTTCTCAGAAAGGCCAGCAATAACCCAACCTTGTATTCTCGCACTTCCTGCTATACACGCAGATAACGGCTCCATTACCAAAGCGAACAGGACAAGTGACAATGGTCCCCCCTGAGCGCTCCAGGTTGATCTCCTCAAAGAGTTCTACATACAGAGAAATCACAATCTAGTGTAAGAATCAAGAACATCTGCTGAAAGATTAAAAAACCGCCACATTATTAAACTGAAGACTATCAGATTCCTTTTGAGGTTTTGACCCTGTCTGAAACAAATGATATCCCTGGTAAAGCACAAATCACTGACATCCTGCCTATTAAAACTTAGCGGTACAATAAAACTTTCCAAGTCTAAACTGTGAACATGCGGCACTCAGCTAAACGCTGGGAAATATTCCATTAAAACCTCCGAATGCCTCGATACACTGTAAAAAACAAAAGGGCGGGTCAGAGAGACACGGTGAAGTGATTCAATTACGGAGAGTGTCTACAAGACTTCTCCAAGGGACTAAAACTCATTGTGACACCATTAAGTCAATACACACACGACTGTTCTTAGCAGAATGGATTGGGCTAATGTGCTTTTAGGTTCATGGCCAGGGAAAGACGTAATAATGTGATGCAAATACAGTGGATCTGATGCCTCACTACTCAATGTTGGCCAAATTCAGTCTCCTGCTGGAAGTCTCGCCTTTCCTCTGTCTGATGAAACCTGTGGGTGCCACACAGCTATTAGTGGCGAATATCAAGCGGTCAGGCTTAAAGGGGTTGTTCAATTTTGTGGATGTTTTCTACAGACCGCACTGCATGACTGGACCTGCGGTGGGAATCATACTTAGGCCTCGTTCACAGCTCCATTTGCAGACTTGGCAGGCTGTTCCGGACACAGAGCAGATTGCCGGATCCTCTACTTCACCGCCATATCTCATATGAATGCAATGGAGTCCAGCAGTGATCGGGATGATTTCAGGCATAAATACAGAGTTTCGGACGGACAAAAACAGTTGCAGGCAACAGCTGGCATTTGCTCCAGATCAGGCTGCTGGATCTCTGAAACGGGGACATGAACGCAGTCTTAGGGCACTTTCACACTTGCGTTGTGAGGATCCGGCAATCTGTATGCAAAAGTGAAGCATTTGTAGACGGATCTGGATCCGTCTCACAAATGCATTGCAATAACGGATCTGTCTCTCCGGTTGTCATCCAGAGAAACGGATCCGTTATTTTTCCGTCAATGCAGTATTTTTAATGCCGCATCCTGCACTAATGCATTTCAATGTATATCAATGCCGGATTCAGCATTCCAGCAAGTGTTCCGGAATTTTGGACGGAGATAATACCGCAGCATGCTGCGGCATTTTCTCCGTCCAAAAAACGTGCATTGACTGAACTGAAGACATCCTGATGCATCCTTAACGGACTTCTTTCCAATCAGAATGCATTAGGATAAAACTGATCAGTTCTTTTCCGGTATTGAGCCCCGACGACGGAACTCAATGCCGGAAAAGAATAACGCTAGTGTGAAAGAGCCCTAACTGATCCCTGCCGCTGGGTTCCGGGTCCACTGCTGCTTTGCAGGTCTATAATCTCCTTGTGTCAACATCTGGTAATCGCTGTAGCCAATGACTGGGTCACGGTACGCATGTGTCGCCGTTTCATCCAGTCACTAGATGCAGTAGTCAAGCTTCTAACAGCACACACAGCTGGTGGCAGTTAAAGGATGGAACTGGGCAAATGCGACCACCTCAGTAGGCGGACAGTCATATTACTATATAAATTGAACACCAGGGGGTGTCATGAAGAAAATACATCACAACTGAAGCCTTTTTCTAACAGGTAGGAAATTATAAAAGTAACTAGTTTTTCATGCTCAATGCTCATGCAACTGACACAGCGTCTTAGGTGAGTGGAGACGTGACTAAGTCCCCGACCACCAGGTGGCCAGGAAACAGTGAAGCGGATCAGCGTTCTGCCGTTTCTGTAGCTTACCTTGCAGCGCATAGGAGCTATAACAGCGTAACACAGCAGGCTATGTTGTTTCCCAGATGCCTGGTGGTGTGGACTTGGTCCAATCTCACCATAGAAGTGGTGAGATGAGACAACCCCTTTAAGAAGTTTACCTCCAATTTACATCATGTACCTTTCTAGCGGACTAGACCTTAACATTTTTTGTGGTGGTGCTTCTTTAGCATTTCAAAGCCTTAGGCTTTGTTCGCACAGCAGGTCATCCATCCTCTGACAGCCACAGTTTTGCATTTTGCATGCCACAGATCTGCCCACGTATTTACCACCACTTAGTTGGCCTAATCGGTGTGTGTATATCCGCTATGGTTTCACTGAGCAATTATCAGGAAATCTTACTGATGTGTAAAGAGGTCTAAAGTTTTTGCCTATCTAAAGAGAAGTTTATGGGGTGGAGCTTGTAGACTTCCTTAGAGAAGACCTCGACCAGGGGCTTATCTATAGGGGGTGCAGAGGTAGCAGTCGCTACCGGGCCCAGGAGCCTGAGGGGGGCCCAAAGACCCTGTGCAGCATAAGAAGACACCAGTATTATAGAAAGTGCATCCTGGTCAAGTTACACCTCCGGCTGGAGGGAAGGGGTTAGGTCAAAAATTTGCCATGTGGAGGGGGGTGCCGTTTTAATTTTTGCCTCAAGCAGCAGGAAGGCTAGGTGCATCCCTGCCCCTGGGCACAAAGCACTGAAGGAAGGGGGCCTCAAGCTGAACTCTTGTACCAGGGCCCATGAGCCTTTAGCTAAGGCCCCTGGCTTCGACTAATGAAACTCAATGATGCTCAGTAATGAACGTGACATCACGTGACAGGACAGTCAGCTAGTAAATGACATAACCCCTAGTGGAAACTAAGATACACAGCTAAAATGACAGATGATCACATAATTTTATGAAGACAATCAAAATAACATAAATCACATAAAAAAAGCACGATAATGACTGAAGCCCCCGAAAAAGATCTAACCATACCTTGCCAGATCCATGCAGTTATCGGTGAGGGTGGCGGATGAGTTAAAGTACTCCCTGCTGGCGGCCAGCACCAGCTCCACGCTCTTCTCGTAGTTGACCCTGTACTGAGGCTTGCCTTTGGAGTTGATGCTAACAGGAAGGTCTACGGAGGTTGAGTTACAATGCATCATGTGCCCGGCCAGCTTGATGTTCTCATGACGGCCCGAACATAGCAAACTCTCAGCAAATATCTGAAATAAATAAAGCAATGGTTGTTAATAGAGTCACGTATATTATTGACAACATGAAAGCTCCCATGTATCTTTAGATACTCTGCGTGGACAATGATACTCGCTTCCATGGGCTTTACCTCCAGCTGCTCTTATATTGTTAAACTAGGAGGTGTTGGGTTAGGCACAGCCTGGGCCATGGTAGTGATTATAGACAGTTATGGCATACCCCTTCTCTCCTGGTGAGGTAGCCGGAGGTAGGACCCGCATTTAGCAGACTTTTACGAGATAGTTTGTGGTTCTGAAACACGTCTATGATGGGTATAAACACATCATTTACACGCCTTCTAACCATAGTTCACTGGGTCACACTACTTAGTATAACCTGCAATGGCAGCAATTACAGGGACGGATAAAAATTTAAATTTATTACAGTATTCAACTTAAAAACCAAACATCAAGGGAGCAGTCTTGGCGCGTTTCGACCACACAACTGCCTTAATTATAGACTGACAAGCATCGGAAGACTCTGCACTAATAAGAGGAGGTCCGCCCAACGAATGTCCAGCAAAAGACTTATTTAAACACGTGTGAGAATAATTTAATCACCTAGTCGATGTCCCCTTAAAGAGCGCCATATAGAAAAACATTAAAGGGGGTTTTCCGACATTTTATAACTGATGACCCAGGACCCCCGCCGATCAACTGTTTGAGAAGGCACAGCACTCCTGTGAGCACCACGGCCTTCTCCAGGCTCACCAAGCACAGAGCGGTACATTGTATAGAGACAGTGCTTGGTATTGCAGCTCAGCCCCATTCACGTCAATGAGGCTGAGCTGGGCCTAGGCCACGTGAGAAGCCTGGGGCACTACTGCAAGTGCCAGTTCCTTCTAAAACAGCTGATCGGCGGGGGTTCCAGGTGTGGACGAGAGGACAGGTCACCGGCATTAAAATCCAGCAAAAAAGCCTTTAAACTATTAACTGATCATGAAAAATTATGGGATATGTGTAATATAACGTAATATAAGAATACAGAGTCGGATCGGTATAGATCTCTTAGTAATGTGTCAATAGATCTTTACGATAATTAAGTCCTATGGATATACAAGAATTCAAGGTCAATATCCATACACCTCTCGATCCAACAGACAGCGCTTCAAATCATCGCCTCTATTAGAGGGCTTAATCATTTTAATACCAGAAATTCGGAGAGAGGCTAAATTTCTCCCATGACGATCCCGAAGGTGCCTGGAAGCACCTGAGATGCTTCAGTCATCCTTTCTGGATATATCACTAATATGTTCAAGTGCCCAAACCTCATGCTAACGAACCTATTTTCTTTCCGTGTCCGTTTAGTTTTTTTGCGGACCATATATAGAACCATTCAATGGGTCCGCAAAAAAAAAAACACAGAAATTGCCCTGTGTGAATTCTGCTTCCGTATGTCCGTTCCGTAAAAGAATAGAACATGTCCTATTATTGTCCGCATTACGGATAAGGATAGGACCGTTCTATTAGGGGCCAGCTGTTCCATTCCACAAAATACGGAATGCACATGGATGTCATCTGTATTTTTTGCGGATCCGTTTTTTGTGGACCGCAAAATATGTACGGTCGTGTGCATAAGCCCTTACTGTAATCCTTGACGTGATACACCATAATGTGTGCGGAATCTGAAAAAAACTCTCAATAGGTTTGGCAAATAAAAAAACTCTGCATGGATGTGATCTGCATTGACAGAAACCTGAACGGTGTAACCATGTCCTGCTCTTCCAAGCTTGCTGCAATGTGCTAGGTGCTGTATGCTGGACAATAGTGGGAGCCCTCCTATAATCGTACAATGCATGGATCTCCCAAAAATATATATATATAATATACTGGTAACTATTAGAAATAATGCAGCTTCAAGTTTTTATTCCATAATTAATGTAAAAAATGAAAATTATATATCGTATAGTACATGACAATCTCTAGCTTCAGTTGTATTAATTTCAAGCTGGCAGCTCAGGGTGCATGTCATGTCTGCTGCTAGCCGTTTGCAACTGGACCACCGCACTGCTGTGCAGCCTTAAATGGCACGCACACTCTCAGCGCGCGCAGTGTTCTTTAACTAGCACAGTGGAGGAGGAGGGAGTCCCTCCCTCCCCACTGTGACGCGGCCGCCACTGCCACCAATGGAGAGACAGCAGGGAGGAGGAGGGGAGGAGCTGTGGCCACTGCGCCACCAATAAATGTAAAACATATTAATACAAGTGTCGGCAGCGGTATCACAGACCCCGCACCCGGTCTCAATAACAGGGCATGCGATCCGCAGCAATTAACCCCTCAGGTGCCACATCTGAGGGGTTAATTGCCACAGATCGCATGCCCTGTTATTGAGGCCAGGTCTGTGATACCGCTGCCGACACTTGTATAAAATATGAACTAAGCAGCAGGCTACATAGAGCGGCGCCCAGGGATCTAAGTGCACTTACTATTATTACTGGGCGCCGCACCGTTTGCCCGCTGTGGCCCCTGGTATTTTCAACATTCAGAGCAAGGAGGAGGAGACGCCAGTGTCTCCTCTTCTCCCTGACAGCAGCGCTTTCCAATCGCAGCTCAGAGCCAGGGAGGTATTTTTGTACATTTTTTGGGCCATTTTTAGTCACCTGGTCCCCCAGAAGATGTCACTGGATGTGAGAGGTTAGTGGTTCTGTATTCTCCTATATGTAGAGCTGGCTCACTACTGTGACCTGTGTCTCATCTTCTCCGCCAAGTCCTTTTTTTAATTACATGCATTTTAAATTTGGCGACTAAAAAATTTAATTTGGCTCCTGCATTTTTTCGTTTAGGAGCCAATGGCTCCTGGTTATTTTTTTTAGTCTGGAGCACTGGGACAGAGAAATTAGAAAAAAAAGCAAACAACAGCAATAGATTTCATTGACTAGCTCAGTGGCTATACCAAATTTTTAATTACTGTGTTTTTCGCTTGGTAAGACGCAATTTTTTTTTTTTAGGGGGGGGGGGGATTGGCCATGCATCTTATAAACCAAATACTAGTGAGCGCTGGGGCGCTCTTTGCTGGGGCCAGCACTATGACCTGATGCTGCACACTGTCAGGTAACAGTGCAGTGTGGGCCGGAGAAGAAAGGGGAGCGTGACTTCTGCTGGAGATGAGGAGGAGCCGCAGCGCAGGAGAGCTAAGAGGAGTTTTTTTTTTTGTTTTTTTTTTTATCTGAGATCTGATGGAGGTCAGAAACACAGGGCTGATCTGAGGTCTGATGGAGGTCAGAAACAAAGGGCTGATCTGAGGTCTGATGGAGGTAAGAAAAAAAGGGCTGATCTGAGATCTGATGGAGGTAAGAAACAAAGGGCTGATCTGAGGTCTGATGGAGGTCAGAAACACAGGGCTGATCTGAGGTCTGATGGAGGTCAGAAACAAAGGGCTGATCTGAGGTCTGATGGAGGTAAGAAACAAGGGGGTGATCTGAGGTCTGATGGAGGTCAGAAACAAAGGGCTGATCTGAGGTCTGATGGAGGTCAGAAACACAGGGCTGATCTGAGGTCTGATGGAGGTAAGAAACAAGGGGGTGATCTGAGGTCTGATGGAGGTAAGAAACAAGGGGGTGATCTGAGGTCTGATGGAGGTCAGAAACAAAGGGCTGATCTGAGATCTGATGGAGGTCAGAAACACAGGGCTGATCTGAGGTCTGATGGAGGTAAGAAACAAGGGGGTGATCTGAGGTCTGATGGAGGTCAGAAACAAAGGGCTGACCTGAGGTCTGATGGAGGTAAGAAACAAAGGGCTGACCTGAGGTCTGATGGAGGTAAGAAACAAAGGGCTGATCTGAGGTCTGATGGGGTCAGAAATAAAGGGCTGATTTGAGATCTGATGGGGGTCTGACATGGAGGGCTGATATGGGGGTCTGATGTGATGTACTGATATTTATGTAGGTCTGAGCTGAGGATCTGATATGAGGTCTGATGAAAAATATTTTTTTCTTTCTTTTTTCCTCCTCTAAAATCTGAGGTTCGTCTTAACATAGGGTGCGTCCTATAAAGTGAAAAATACGGTATATACAGAACTCGCATAGTGCTGCTGCATCTTTGAGTTTGTATGATCAGAGGTAACAAGGTGTTTTCCAAGATATTTTAACACAGAGCAGGGCGCTGTGAAAAAAAATAAATAAATACTAGCAGCCATTCACCTTTTAAATGGCCGCTAGTATTGTGGTGCACTGGACCCTACCGCTCCGATCCTGGCTAGGTCTGCAGCGGTCACATGCCGTTTACTGTTCATAAGACTGCTTCAGCCATAGTGGCCTCAGTGGTCGCATACATAATGAGGCGAGTGCTTGGCTGCAGCAGTCATGAGAATGATGTATAGCAAGTGACTGTGGCAAGCCCATCGGGGATCTGAATGGTAGAGACTGGAGCAGCAGTGTGGGACCAGCCTGACATTTAAAAGGTGGGTATGTTTGCTTTTTTTTTTTTTTTTTTATTATTACTTTTAGACAACCTCTTGCTCTCTGCTAAATATTTAAAAATCTTTGAGAACCCCTTTAAAATCAGTCTGACATTGACAATTATGACATTTGCAAAACGCTTTTTCATTTCCCTTCTTGTTCACCCACCAAACAAATTATGGTGAGGGAATATGGGGGTGATGAACAGAGTAGACGTCTTCAATGGAAAGATGGGGGGAAAAAAAGGGGGGGGGGGCGGCATATTTGAAAGCAAACATGATTGTTTCTTCTGCTGGGCAATGAGGTAGCACTAACGTTGTAGAAAGAAATGGAAACAGATGGAAACTGCGCTTAAATTCATTTTTCATGGCAAGGCATCCACGTCTAAACATGATATTATATTAAAATCATCTAGAGCGAGATGGGACTCTCATTCATTGTATCGGGGACGGGGACATTGATGTATAGGTGCTTCTAGTGGAAACGCTGCTCCTGCTTATATCAAGTGTAGCTGTGGTTTACAAACACATTTGCCCATATCAAATTGAATATGTATGGGGCTGTTATATCTCGTATAATGTATGATGGATGCTCGTGTCGCGGGACCTCTGGGGTCTGTCCTTGGCGCAAAGCTTTCTGCCCTGTAGCTGCTCTCTTAGCAAACTGATGAGCTCGCCTGGGTTTATAAAGCACAGCATACCAATCGCTTTCTACAGAGGCTTTGCTTCCTTATCCCCAGAATTCTTCACGTTCCCGAGTACAAATCCTTCATAGGATGCCTTAAGCCAGCCACAAACATAAAATCTATCATGTCCTAAATAACATAAGTGATGATCTATGTATTGATGCTCTTAGGAAAGAAGGAATTTGAGTAAAAAAAAAAAAAAAAAAAAAACATCCAACGTGTTTTTAAAATTTCAATCCCTTAGCGGTTTGACTTGCTCTTTAAGAATACCCAGCCAAGTAGATTTTCACATTAAATAGCGTTTCTTAAAGGGATGGTCCAGTTTGAAAATCACCATCTTGTAAAAGGTTACCCTGACAATAACTGAATCATCCTGCTTCGGAAAACGAAGCATTACACAACATCCACTGATATCAATGGACCGTCCACGTAAAAGGCTAAACAACTTTTTTCCTATTATAACAAATTTGATATTCTTTTTATCCTTGGAGGAACTTTCTTCTGAGCTTGGAGTTGATGGATAAAACTTTATTCTCATTCATCTGAATGTGTCAGTAAAGCGATGTTAGGATGAAGAAGGGAGGCTGAAGACAGACCTATATTATTCATAGGGAGGACATAGTGTACTTTATGTGTCTACATCAATTACAGGGGGATACAGCAAGGTTGTATCATCTTTGCCTACATGTATAGGGAAGATGTACTTAATGCACCTACATAATGGACTAGGTTATACAGCGATAAAGAACCATCTATGCTTAAATTATTTACAGGGGGATACAAAGAGGCAGAACTAACTGTGCCTACATCATTCACAGAGGGATACAGAGAGGAAGAACTAACTGTGCCTACATCATTCACAGAGGGATACAGAGAGGAAGAACTAACTGTGCCTACATCATTCACAGAGGGATACAGAGAGGCAGAACTAACTGTGCCTACATCATTCACAGAGGGATACAGAGAGGCAGAACTAACTGTGCCTACATCATTCAGAGGGATACAGAGAGGCAGAACTAACTGTGCCTACATCATTCAGAGGGATACAGAGAGGAAGAACTAACTGTGCCTACATCATTCACAGAGGGATACAGAGAGGAAGAACTAACTGTGCCTACATCATTCACAGAGGGATACAGAGAGGAAGAACTAACTGTGCCTACATCATTCACAGAGGGATACAGAGAGGAAGAACTAACTGTGCCTACATCATTCACAGAGGGATACAGAGAGGCAGAATAATCTGCATGAAGATCAGTTAGTGTTGGGATTTATTAATATTACGGGAGGTGGGTATCATCTGTGTATCATTATTTTCATTAAGAAATGGAAAAATAATACTGCCTGTGCCTACATTATTTCTATGGAGAGACAGGTAGGCAGTACTATCTGAACCTACGCTATTTATATGGAGATACAGGTAAGCAGTACTATTTGTACTTACATTATTTACATGGAGAGGCAGTACATTCTGTACCTATACTATTCATATGGAGAGACGGGTAAGCAGTACTATCTGAACCTACATTATTTTTATGGAGACACAGGTAGGCAGTACTATCTGTACCTACATTATTTATATGGAGAGACAGGTAGGCAGTACTATCTGTACCTACACTAGTTATATAGAGAGACAGGTAGCATAGGTATAGATCATATTTCCTATCTGTCTCTCCATATAACTAGTGTAGGCACAGATAGTACTGTCCACCTGTCTCTCCATATAACTAGTGTAGGTACAGATAGTGCTGTCCATCTGTCTCTCCATATAAATAGCACAGGTATAGATCACATTTCCTATTTATATGGATATACAGGTAGGCAGTAATATCTGTACCTATATTACTTATATGGAGACATAAGAAGGCAGTACTATCGGTACTTACATTACATGAAGATTCAGGGAGGCACTATTATCTATGCCTGCAGAATGTACAGGGAGAGACATGGGGAGAGTATTATCTTTGCATACACTGCGTCACTTAGACGGAGAGAGAAAGAGGAAGTGCACCTTCCACAAGATGCACTGTGATATCCCATATTATATGTATCATTACTCATTACTATGACTGCAGTCATTTCTTCTTCCTTCATAGTCATACATACAATATTGAATGTAAATTCATACCAGAAGACATATTTCCACACATTAATTCCCACTGCTGTCAATTAGAGGAGGCTGGCACAATTACACCGCGTCTCTCCTGTAATAGACAGCTTGTCACATGACAGGTATGAGTCTCACAAATCTGTCACTTCATCATGAGGAAAACGTCTACTGATGTTCTTTTATGTATCTCACACAGTCACTGAGGAATATTTAACCAAGTCATATACAGATGTATTTGTCAATTAACTCTTCACTGCATGTATACTGTGATCACTCAAAGTGTGGCGGAAGGGGGGGGGGGGTTGTATTTGATAAATATAGAAGATGTATTCCTCCTGACCTTCCAAGACTATCTAACTCTCTGTTCTCTGAAAATGATCAAAAAAATCCTTAAAGGAAATGATTGTCTGCAGTAACAAAGTAATTAAGATACAGACAGAAGGGGAGGAGGGGATGATGCTGCAGTCTCTGTACAGCCTATATGGGGAACTCATGCTGCGAGAGGGGAAGAAGAGCAGCAGTTGGAGGGAAATGGGTGTACAAACCCAAAATCCAGAGCGCAAACATTTCTCTAATGTACATGTAAAGCAAGCTAATGAGTTCTCTATAAAAGGCAATTACTTAAATGTCTTTTAAAGGGTATTCTGGTTATACAGGGCGAGCCAAAAGCCTCAGGACACCCTTCAATTTCAGAAACGAAATGGAAAATGAATACCCCAGCAAGTAATGGGTGAGGGGGCCTATTTTTTAGGCTATGTCCGGAACGTGGCTGCCATCTTGAAAGCCGTCATATTGGATCAAGGGCAACTTTTTCCGATTGGGAAGTGGGTCATGTAGCACATCAAGGAAGACCAGCACAATTTTCTCCGGAATTGATTGCAACAATTAGATTTGCAATATCTCTTGTGGTTCAAAAGTTACCACCACAGAAAGTTCAAAACTTCAAAGTTCTGTGTTCAGCACCAGGGACAACACATTGAACACATCAAATAGCTGTGCATCACAGGGAACATTCCCGGTTGATGTTGCAATATTTTGTGTTGGTAACTTTTAAGAGATATTGCAAATCTGATTGCGGAAATTGATTTCTGAGAAAATTCTGGTCTTCTTTGATATGCTTCATGACCCACTTCCCATTTGAAGAATTTGCACCCAATAGTAGCTTTCAAGATGGTGGTCATGTTCTGGACATAGCTTAAAAGATAGGCCCCCTCACCAATTAGTTGCTGGGGTATTCAGATATTTAATTTTCCTTTTTGTCTCTGAAAAGAAGGGTGTGCTGCGACTTCTGATTCACCCAGTAGAAAGTTACCCCCTATCTCACCCCTAGGACCCCCATCGATCATGAGAATGGGGGCCCCGTATCCCATGGAGGCCCCCTGAAACGGACGGAAGCACCGGAGAAGGAACGGCAGTGAACTTTTCTGACCAGCTGCCCCATGCATTAAAGGGGATCTCTCATTAAAGAGCATTCTCGTGATCAGTGACGGTGCAGTGGTAGGACCCCCAACGATCTGATAGTTATCCCCTGTCCTATGTATAACTGGAATACCCCTTTAATGATCAGAAATCTTGGAGAATGGATTGAAATGAACACGAAAATCTGAAATAACACAGCATAATATTGTCATGGGCTGTGTGAAGTCAAACTCAGCTCTGCTATACCTGTACACAAAACTAAAAATATTCAAGGTAATCCGATCTCAAAAAGTTATTACAAGTGGATGTGAATTATGAAAATGAGGGCAATATTACTGCTTTTCAGAGGTGTTCATTTTAATAAATGATACATTTATTTGGGCATGAATCTGTAATCAGAGGTAAGTGCATATTAATATCTACTGAGATAGTGAGGTGTGAAGAATTCATTATGGAAGTGGTGCTGCGGCATTTTCTTACATAAATATTGCTGTCGACATCTAAAATTACAGTAATTTGTAAGAAAACGCTAGTTACCAGGGTGGCAGCTTTGCCAGACAGATCTAACATAGTTCATATTTTAAAAGGGGTTGCCTATCCGGAGGATAAGCAAAAAGAAGCAATCGGCTCGGCTGCTGTAAAATCATATAAATGGGGCAGAGCTGTCGTATCAGACACAGCCGCAAGCACATGGATGGCACTCTGTTGGATACTGCAGTTCTGCTTATCAATGGGGGGCGGATAAAAGATAGGCCATTAATCTTAAAATGTTGAACGATCCCTTTAAAGCAAACAAGATAAAATTTTAACTTCAAGTTTGGTTAAATACAATATCCCAGTACTCATATTTCACAAGCAAAGTGCTTCAGGAGGGTAAGATATGGGATGATGCTTGCTTCCCTAGTCATCTCTACATGTCACATGGAAGTGATTTCCTTAAACTCACAGGTGACCACTGTTACAGTACCTCTCTTCCATAAGCAGGCACAGTTCTCAAGGATTTTCAGATTGATGGCCTATCCTCAACATGAGGTCGTCAGGGGTCTAACTCCCAGCACTCCGGCAGATCAGCTGTTTGAGGAAACTATGGCACTTACCGGAGCTCTGAGGAGCATCATGACCTTGGTATTGCAGCTCACCCACATTGATGTGAATGGGACTGAGCTGAGGCTAGGCCAGGTGACTGATAAATGTGACATCCCGAGACTAGAAAGAGGCCAAAACACTCACTGAGAGCCGTGGCCTCTTTGTGCAGCTGATGGGTGGGGGTGCCTGGAGTAGGGACCTCCACTGATCAGATATGGATCAATTATCCTGAAGATAAGCCATTAGTATCAAAATCCTAGAGAACCCATTTAATAATCCGTTCAGGTTTGGAGCTGTATTATTGATTGCTACTACCCCCCTGGCTGCGGGTGGTCCAAACGTCTGTACAACAGTTGCGGAACAGTCATCCATCATTATGTTACAGAAGTTAAAATGAATGTTGGGTTACTGCACCCCAACCCCCATTCTAGTAAATGGGAGCACAGATGCAGTAACCCAGTAACCTACACGGTGTATAGAGCTGTCTGCTTGTGGCTTCATAAACTGCGTTAGTTCCGGTGTCCGCGGCTCCAGCTAGCTGCTGATCGGTGGGAGTACCAGGTGTCGGATCACCAACTATATGATACTGATGACCTATCCTAACAATAGGGCGACAATATCCAAGTCCTGTTAATCCAATTAGAGCTTAGGTGAAGGCGGACACATCTGTAGATCATTTTCCGTTAATGATCACCAAATCCCCCGTACAGCCATCATTCTGTCCACTTGCAGCCACCACTTGGGGTTGTTTATTGCATCCAATAAACTCAATAACTGAATCTGCAGTAAGGTACCCCTAGTGGTGGCTGCAGGAGGGAGACATTTTGAATTTAAAAGGATTGTCTCATGATTTTCCATGTCCCTCTGACAATGGTTACATGAACATCCGAGAAGAAGGGTTTAACTCCCAATTAGATCCCTTCTCTTTGAGGCAGAAAGGAGAGCTGCTCTGTCAAATAACAGCTGTTTGCAATGCAATTTCTAATATGGAAAGCATACACTGATGAGCAAAAGGGTAGCAATGTTTTGAACTTTTGCCTTTCGGGCTCCATATCTCACCGTCCACTACAGCTTTGAACGCGAGACTACCATCATTTTATAGACAATCATCTTGGCTCTCTCATACATAAATTGGACTTGCAAATCGTCGAGATTGGCGAAAGATTGGTTCAATGACAATGACATAGAGGTGCTGGATTGGCCCCCACAGTCCCCAGACTTTAACCCAATGGAACACTCGTGGGTAGAGTTGAAGAAAAAGCTGTATTCGTACCCAAGTGAGTCAACCAGCAGTGTTCCCTCTAAGCCTTGGCAGCTGCTGAGCGGGGTCGGCTCAGAGCTGGGCACAGCGCCATCAAAGTGGGCAATAGGAAAACCTAAGATAATTGTCACATAGAGCACAAGAGCATACAGTGTAACCCCTGCACCATCCCGTACAATACAGTATAATCCCTGCACCATCCCGTACAATACAGTATAATCCCTGCACCATGCTGTGTAATATACAGTATAATCCCTACACCATGCTGTGTAACATACAGTATAATCCCTACACCATGCTGTACAGAATACATTATAATCTCTGCCCCATGCTGTATAATATACATTATAATCCCTGCACTATGCTGTACAATATACATTATAATCCCTGCACCATGCTGTACAATATACATTATAATCCCTGCATCATCCTGTACAACATACATTATATTCCCTGCACCATGCTGTACAATATACATTATAATCCCTGCACCATGCTGTACAATATACATTATAATCCCTGCACCATGCTGTACAATATACATTATAATCCCTGCATCATTCTGTACAACATACATTATATTCCCTGCACCATGCTGTACAATATACATTATAATCCCTGCATGATGCTATACAGTATACATTATAATCCCTGCACCATGCTGTACAATATACATTATAATCCCTGCACCATGCTGTACAATATACATTATAATCCCTGCACCATGCTGTACAATATACATTATAATCCCTGCACCATGCTGTACAACATACATTATATTCCCTGCACCATGCTGTACAACATACATTATATTCCCTGCACCATGCTGTACAATATACATTATAATCCCTGCACCATGCTGTACAATATACATTATAATCCCTGCATCATCCTGTACAACATACATTATATTCCCTGCACCATGCTGTACAATATACATTATAATCCCTGCATGATGCTATACAGTATACATTATAATCCCTGCACCATGCTGTACAATATACATTATAATCCCTGCATGATGCTATACAGTATACATTATAATCCCTGCACCATGCTGTACAATATACTTTATAATCCCTGCATGATGCTATACAGTATACATTATAATCCCTGCACCATGCTGTACAATATACATTATAATCCCTGCACCATGCTGTACAATATACAGTATAATCCCTGCACCATGTTGTATAATATACATTATAACCCATGAACTATATAATAAACATTATAATCTCTGCACTATACAGTAAAATATACAGGATTATTTGCATATTATAATATAACGGAAACGGGACAGATCAGTTTTGCAGCCCATAAACTTCTATTATGACAGAATAAATAACGGAATGCCTCTAAAGGCATTCCGTTACGCATTCCATTATAGAATTGCGTTATGGTCCGTGGTGCAGGGATTATAATGTATACTGTATAGCATGGTGCAGGGATCATAATGTATATTATACATCATGGTGTCGGGATTATAATGTATCCTGTACAGCAACTGTATAGAGGCTACACCATGCCGGACAATATAACCTCTGTGCCATGCTGCACAATATACAGTATAACCCCTACACAGTGTAGAGGTATACTGTATATTGTGTGGCACAATGTATGCTAGATGTGTATAACAAACATATGAATCCACATGAAAATTTACAATTACTTGGCTTGGCCCTTGGGAATCTCGGACGCTATTTCAACACTTTGGCTGGGGGGCTCTGTCTAAGAAGATGCCGTCCCCACCTCTTTTTCCGCGCTGCACATGTTCTCCTCTTCCAGTAGCAGCAGCGCATGAGGAAGGAGACAGGGCCAGCATGGAGCGCTGCACAAGAACGTCCTGACACTGGATAATGTCAGGACGTTAAGGGCACTGTGGGAAGTATGGTGGGTGCCTGTTCATGAGTTCTAGGGCCAAACACTACAGCAACGCACACAGTGAAAATTTTGTGCATTGCCAGGATGGGCTTCCCCAGAGTACGGAGCAGGCATACACTATTACATGAAGTCCGGGCTGCGGCGGTGAGCGGGCCTGCAGAGGTCCTGAGCGGAGGCATAAAGGAAGCTGAGCAGCTGTGCGACTTACAGGGAACACTGTCGACCAGTATTAACCAACATTGGGAATGTGTAGAACAGACCTGGGAAGAGATTCCGGTCGAGACATGCTTGAATCTGATCGAGAGCATTCCCAGAAGGATTCAGGCAGCGTTGAAAGCCAAAGGTGGATTTACAAAATAATAAAAATTAAAATTTAGCATTTTAGGAGCAGAACAGTAACAATGCAGTTACATGACAAGAATTTGCATAACTAATTATACGCTAAATAGCTGCAAGACCAATTTATGTATGAGATAGCCAAGATGAGTGTCTATACAATGACGGTAGTGTCACGTTCGAAGCTGTAGTAGATGGTGAGATATGGAGCCTGAAAGTCAAAAGTACTAAACATTGTTACCCTTTTGCTCGTCAGTGTATATTATGAAATTAATCAGCACAGAATAGCGGACCTCAAAATCAAGTGGTGTCCATATCCAGGGTCCTGAAGTACTGGGCCATTCAGTGCTGGACACCCAGGCATCTCATGGAGAAAATGGACCAGGGCAGGAGGGTTACGATACCTTTTCCTAGCCCATGCAAGCAGCTGTACGACAACTGGTAGCTATTAGGCAAAAGCAATTCTACATGCAGAAAATTAAAACTGAGCCAAAGCAGAAGCGACACCCTCATCCTACCATGGGTTTCAATCACATAGCTGACATTCTCCATTTTGCCCAAATGGCTGTGTCCATTTGGTGTCGGCCAGGTACAAAAAAGCTGCAACTGTTCAATCTATATGTTATCAAAAAACGACTATTACACAACCCGCCATCAATTCCTAATGATATCAAAATCAAAAGAATTTCTGGAGCAAAAATTACAATTTACGAAGGCCGGGTCTTTATTTCTGAAATCCAAGGGGGTTGGGGTCCTGAATGTTTTCAGGTTTTCTTTTTCCTCATTTGAAAATGACTTGCATTTTATTACAGAAGAAAATTGACACATTCCGGCTCTTTGTTATAACTCCCTCATGCCTTTTCAGAAAGATTTCTACGTAGTTTTTATAATGTGCTTTCAGAGGTTCTCCCGGGAGAAGAGGAGATTGGCAGTCGTATCCAGCTAAATCGGTAAACTGTAATAAAAAGCTTCAAATCATTTTCAACTTTTAACAGATGTCAAGCGTTCTAAGTAAATTATGCCACTCGCGGGCTCGTTCGGGCTTTGTGCGCTCGGCTGATTAAAGTGAACATGCAAATAAACAGCGTGCATCGACGCAAATTTGATTCCGTCTTAATATCAACATTTTCCAAACAGCTTGGAAGGTTATCTCCGACTCTGAGCATGGAGCGCTGAGGTATTGTATTAAAGGAATGGTGCGGAGCTTGTGCATGAGATCAATAACAGGGGCCTGTCCCAGCCGCGCGCTGCAACCGCCCCTCCACTCTCTGATCAGCACACAACATGGGAACGTTGCAGTGATAAAATACAATTTACTAAAGTAAAGTGAGACTAGGGCACATCTGCTGCAGAGTTCGGACAGCATACTGTCTTTCCATTTGGCACACGGGCTTCTTGCACTGCCATAAGGACTTCCTAAAGCTCACCATTTTTTAAAAATATTGGTCTGAACACATTGTATTCTTATACAAAGAAAGGCAAACATGTGTTCATTTAATACAAGCAGAATGAATCCAAGTGACCTTAGTTTTGCTCGTCCACTCCACACAGGCTGTGGCCCACTCCTTTCTGCTGTTCCTTCTTCCACCCGTAGGGTAGGGTTGAACAGATTAGGATGCCGGAAATAGGGTGTACACATCCTAATCTTTTCCACCCAACCACAGATTTTTCTGGGGTACATGAGGTACCGTCACCTGAAGGAAGGCGATTGAGCATTAAGTTCTAGTTAGCTAGTTTCCTGCAAAGGTGCGTTATAGTCTTGTTTGTCCTTTGCTGCCTCATTTCCCTTTTGACTTTCACCTGTTCCTTGTTCTGACTCTCTGCCGCCCACCCTGATCTTTGGACTTCTGAATTTCTCGTACACTGCCTGTCCTGACCTGTTTCCTCACTATGGTTTTGCCTGAGACCTTGGTGCTCTGCACCGTTGTCTCTTGACCCCTGTAATTCAGCAGCTTCTTTACAAGATTAGGCTACATTCACAAGACCGTAGTATTTTGGGGATCCGCAAATTGCAATTTGTAGACGGCACATGCAGCCACTATCATAGAAAATGCCTCTTTTAGGACATGCTCTATTTTTTTGCGGGGTCGCGAAACTACGGATGCGTACAGCACACGGTGTGCTGTCCGCATCTTTCGCGGCCCCATTGAAATGAATGGGTCCGCACCCGTACTGCAATTTGGGAACCGATTCATACAGTCATGTAAATGTAGCCTTAGTGACAGCAATGAAGTGGATGGGTCGATCAGAACCATGTACTGCAGACTGGAAAATAAATGCATAAAGTTAAAGAAGTTGTCTGGCCATAAATATTGATGACCTATCCTCAGGATAGTACAACTGCAAAAAAAAGGGGGTCAGTCAGCACATACTAATATGCAGGTGCACGCTGCCATGGCTACAAACATCTTTCCATCCATGGCTGAATGCACCTGCCCCTTTTTTTGCAGTTGTACTAGAGCTGGAGGTGCGGCTGACTCCAGTTGGTCTTGCACCCCTGACTAGCCTGTCTGCCCCATAGGCTGATTTTAATTAGAATAAGTATAAAGCTGTAGCCTGCTCTCATTGTATTCATTGGAAGCCACCTGGCACCAGGAGAGGTATAGAGTGGGCTCAGCATGCATGTTGGTACCTGCATCCCTGGATTTGGATTTAAAGGTGGCCATTTTGGCACATAACAGGTAGTATTTAGTGTTAGGTTCCTGTCTTACAGAGATCGCCTTGACGTGTGGCAGACGGGCCCAAATAATTTTGTACAACAAAATGTATTTGCCAAGAATCTCAAATTTGCTAAATAAGCGTAGCATTAGCACCAGAATGCTTTCTATAAATATGGCATTATTGTACTTTGTGTTTTCAGAGTGCTGCTGTATTGTCCTTTTTTTTTTCCTCTGTCCTCAGGATAGGTCATCAATATCAGATTGCGGGGGTCCGACCCCTGGCACTGCTGCTGATCAGCTGTTTGACGAGGAGGCAAGTGCCGTTTCCTGGTCTATTTGTCCTGCTGTAATGGCAGCATAGTGTAACTACAAGTACTCGAGAACGCGCTCCATTCACTTGAATGGAACGGGTAACTTGTATTACACTGCGCTTCCGATTCAAAGTGCAATGTAATGAACAGGAAGTGGCGCTCGGATGGAGGGCTGCCGAGTGTCGGACCCCTGCCGATCTGATATTGATGGCCTATCCTGACAATATATTGCCAGACAATCCCTTCGAAAATAAATAAAATATTTGGCAGAAATGGGGCCCATGGCTATTATTGAATATAAATTATTGAATAGGACGCTGAGAGAGCAGCAGTGAGAAAAGAATCAAGAGATATTGTGCTTACACTTCTCTCGCTCCTTTTAGGGTGTGGTTGCTCCTTTTTCCTATTATATCCTTTTTTCTCTCTTAATATATTATGAGAAATGTGTACAGGTGAAACTCGAAAAATTTGAATATCGTGCAAAAGTCCATTTATTTTAGTAATGCAAATTAAAAGGAATTGCATTAATGCAACTTGAAATTATTTCATATTAGCTGAAAGTGTCACGCTCTAGTCAGCTAATTAATCCATACCCCCTGAGCAAAGGGTACCTCAAAACTGTGACTTTGGGGTTTTTATAAGCTGTAAGTCATAATTATCAAAATTATAACAAATAAAGGCTTGAAATATCTCGCTTTGAGTAATGAGTCTATCTCATATACTAGTATCACCTTTTAAGTTGCATTACTGAAATAAATGAACTTTACACGATATTCTAATTTTTCGAGTTTCACCTGTATGTGTGTGGTTTAGTATAAGGGGTCATGCACAGGAACGTGTGGTGGCCGGGCCCGTGCTGCGGACCAAAAATTGCAGTCCACAATGCATGGGCACCGACCGTGTGCCTGCTGGGTGTGGTCCGCAATCCGCACTGCAAACAAAGTAGTGCATGCACAGACAGAAAACCCACAGAAGCCCTCCATAGTGTTTCCATGGGGTGCCATGCTGCCGTTCGGCACCTTCCTGATTCCGCTGCACAAATGTGCCGGTGCTCGTATATTGTGGACCCGCTGTTTGCAGGCCGAAGCACGGACATGGCCGGGCAACACTGTGTGCATGAGCCCTAAAGTTAACAGCATGTATGAAATCATTCACAACTGTGGGGGAAGCAAGTTGCGCCAGTTTTCTAGCTTGCGTAAAAAGTTGCACATTTTAGCACAAGCCGTTTTTTTCAAAAATTTGCTCCCAGTTTCAATTTTATACCGCCTCTTACAACTTTTCCAAAACGTGGTAAGGCTTAGAAAGAGGGGTGGGTGTTCTTGCAGCCCAACATAATTGCTATCATTTATGCCAGAAAGTGGTAAAATTATAGCACAAATCTACGCCAGCTCATAGTTGGTGTAGATTTAAATTTTTGGCACGTGGGCTGCCAGAAGATGCACACATTTTTGAAAGGGTCTGCATTTCTTACAAATGTGGTGCAACTTACAACAGCCCACTCAAAGGGTTTTTCCCATAAATACAATATGGAGGACCTATCCTCAGGATAGATGATCAATATCAAATTGTTTGGGATCTGACTCCCAGCACTAATTAGCTGCTTGAAGAGGCCGTGGACTTCCGGAAAGCGCAACGGCCTCCTCCTAGACAAGTGACATCACGTTCATCAGTCACATGGCCTACATGCAGCTCAGTCTCATTCCAGTGAACATGCCGGGGCTGCAATACCAAGCACAGCCACTATGCAATCTACGGCGCTGTGCCTGGTATGCTGTGGGGAGGCTGAAGAACACAACAGAGCTCCAGATCTGTGGGCCTGCCGGAAGTCATACCCCCAGCAATCAGATGCTGATAACCTATCCTGATGATAGGACATCTATATTGCAGTGCTGGAGAATCCCTTTAATAAATTCCCTTTTTGTCTGGATTCAGTGGGTCGTTGTAGTTAAACCAATACCAAACACAACTACGGTACACTGCTGATCATTATCATAGGCCTTATACCAAATATCTTGGCATGCTATAAAACGAGGGCCACAATGGAGAAACAAGTTGGGGGAGGGGATGCACGACATCCAATGGTCTGCGCTTAAGGTGCGGAAGGCGTGAACATCAATTAGTTGCCCCTAAGAGTGTGACGGTTTTGTATGTGATTAATGGAAAAATTGCAATAGTGCGAAAGAGACTGCGGAAAATTGAAGAACAAACCCAGCTCTAACCATTTACGAAATGGAACCATATCAAATGTTTGACACAGATAATTCTAAAACCAATTATATTACACGATGCTGGCTTGTAAGAAGTGCTTACGTCTCCAATACTGTTCTTAATTTCATCTAATAGGTTGTAAAAATTGTGCGCTGTCTCCATTAAGCGACAGGAAATTCTGGGCGCCTAAGGGTAAAACTAGTGTCATGCATTTTATCAAGGAAAACGCACAGATGGCAGAGCGAGGAAGTCATCTCCACTCAGGGAGAACTTGTACCAAAAGGAGATCAGGGGAAACCACACGATGCGAAACAGACAAAAAATATATAAAAAATAATAAAAATGTGGCGCTGACACTGGCATTTGCAGAGAACAGAGGATTCACACTTCAAGCTCAACTTGTCAACCTGTTCAGCTCATTAAAGTTGACCGCTCACCAATTATGTCCTATGGTTTAAGAAGCCGGCTTAGAGATGAATCTGGCTGCATTCATCTAAGACAATGTTATCTCCCAGTTATTCATTTTGCAGACACGTTCAATCTGCTTTACATAATGGCTTTCCACACGTCTGGCTGATGACACCAGGCAGGAGAGCGGCCAACGAGCTCCTCCGCTAATAAGTGCCTACTAAACTCACAAAATGTAGTCTAAAAGTCCAAAAAAAACATCATCCTAGAATCAGACTGGATAGGTCCTCAGGAGAGGTCATCAATATCAGATCACTGGGGTCCGACTCTTGGCACCCCGAATTGATCAGCTGCACTGTGGCCTCTTTATTGTTCCCACGGGTCCGTCTACCTGCCTGCAGCCCATTTAAAGGGCATCTGTCAGCAGATCTGTCCCTATGACACTGGTTGACCTGTTCCATGTGCGCTCGGCAGCTGGAGACATCTGTGTTGGTCCCATGTTCATATGTGCCCGCACTGCTGAGAAAAATGATGTTTTAATATATGCAAATGAGCCTCTAGGAGCAATAGGGGCGTTGCCATTACACTTAAAGGCTATGCTCTAGGTGAGTAAACCTTTTCCGTTTGTTTAACCTACTTCACGGAAAATTTTAAAAACTTTCAGACAACCCCTTTAAGTAATGTTCAGAATTTTGGATCAATTTTTGGACGTTAAATTTTAAGCCAGACTATTAATGGAACTTCCACTTTATTGTAACTTGTCATTGTAGGAAAAGGAATGATGGTTGGTTAGAGTTCTAGTCTCTAGGTTTCCCAGCTCTCCAAAGAAAGTGCTCCAGACCAGTGAAGAAGTAAGGGTCCTATTACACTGGTCAACGTTCAAGCAGGGCGAGAAGCGATTGATGATAAATACGTAGATCGCCGTGTGTTGCCCCGGCTTACTACACAGGACGCTGCAAAGCGAATGGGGGAGAAACGGCGTACTTAGACGTGCTGCCGATGATCATACATCTTTCATCCTGATGAAAAATGCAAACAAGTGTATGCTCGTTCATCGACCGCTCGACTATACGGGACAATTATCACGAACGAGGGTTCCTATGAACACCGTATGCTGCTCGCTGATTTATGTTATTTCTTCATTTACGTTCCTCACTTATATAGCGCTGACATATTCCGCAGCACGTTACAGACATCGACATCAATTGCTGTCGCCAATGGGGCTCACACTCTAAGTTCCCTATCATGAGTGCTTGGAGTGTTGGAGGATACCAGAGAACCCCGAGGAAACCCACGCAAAGATGGGTAGAACATATAAACTTCATGCAGATGTTGCCCTTGGTTGGATTTAGACCCAAGACCCCTGCACTGCAAGGCACCAGCGCCAACCACTGAGCCACCGTGCTGGAAAAATTCCCTGTATTCAAAGAAGCAGTTACTGGATGGGGATCGGGAAAATAGGATGTGGATCCTCCATGGGCTCCAGCAATGTAGATGTTATTCAGTTTTACCTCATAGCAGACGTCTGCGCTCAGACACGTGTACACATTCTGCTGCATGTCCAGAAGATCCTGGAGCAGCCCTTTCCAATGACTCTCACTGACCGGAGGTTGCCTGAAAAGGGAACAAAAACCCAAAACACAGCAATGAGCCAAATATACAAGGAAAATGGTTGAACACAATACAATATAGTAGAAAGAAGGGAAAAAAAACAGCATGACTTTTCCCTTATTTTACCTTGGGCTATATGTCTGGTTTTTAGATGCAGTTTTTAAAAGCAGTTGCCCCACAAACAATATTCTTTATTCCCCAAACAGGACCTGGATCTGAATACTTTTGTCATTTCATGCAATGAACAATTTTGTGCAGCCACTGAGTTATTCAATAAAATGGATCTGTACAGCGCCACCTGCTGTTCTTTTCTTTATTTCTCTGTCCGCCTCGCTGAGGTGGTCAGACATGCTCAGTTTCAGTCTTCAACTGCCACCAGGTGGATCATCTGTTAGAAGCTGTGAAAGTTACAAAGAGGGAGCTGCAACAGAAAGGACATGCCCCCTGACTTCTTAAAGGGATAAAGCAGAAGCAGAAAGCAAATACCCCTTGAGAAAGGACATGTTGTCAAGGGAAAACAAATAATTAGATCAATTAACTCGATAACAAGCAAGTGGAATCTAGCAGTTTATTACCCCTTATGCCTTCTCCTTTTCTCAGTCCATAACGTTTAATGAGCAGTTATGTCGCTTTCTGTATTGGACCTGGTGATCCCGTGATCGCCGGGTGCCTCGGGCAGAACAGAGCTGATAAGCTCTGCCTGTGTACCTCTACAGGGGGCTGTTTTCCCTGGTCATGCCTTTAGATTCCCCAGTTACAGTGGAAATGTGCAAATACAAAAAAAAATAAGTGTCCGTGTCCCTGAGAGGTCTTTTAATGACTTCTTGGGGGACATATTTTGTACCAAAATATATTATAAATAAGTAAAATAAATATACGTAATAAAATACAAATAAAAAGGAAAATAAATCCCACGCCAAAGAAAACTATTGTCCCATTTACCCTAAATCATAGAGAAGCCATTTTATTAATTTATTTTTGTGAAACGCTTTGCATATTTAAAAACTAAAAAGATATAGTTTGAAAACAAGAGGCTTTTAAAAAAAAAATGTTTTGCACAGTTTTCTCAAGATAAAACTAAAAAAACAAAAAAAAACGAACAAAAACTGTCAGGGGTATAATGTAAAAAAACATTTCAAAAATAATTTAGGCGGTCATACAAAAAAAAAACTAACTACGTGCGGTAAAACAGAGAAAGGTGTCTGGTCATTAAAGGGATAAAGGGAACATGTTACTATGAAAAGCCGATCATAGAGGACGGCTGGACTGGGTTTGGATACCCTTCAAATTGTAGTAACTAATATCCAATGTGTATGGCCAGATTCAATGAGTGAACGAATTAATAGATTTTCCAAAAATCAAATAAAATTTGCTCCAGGTCATAAAAGAAGATATCTATTAACACTATGGTGTTGTGCCCCCCCCCCCCCCCTTCCACACACACACACTCTGAGCCCCCCCATCTGAGCCCAGTTGTGGTCACATGCAGGAAATGAGGCAGTGAGTGACCAATCCGTGCCCTGTGTTCATATGTCCTTACTAAAGATGGCATCACCTGAGGGTACTTTCACACTTGCGTTGTTGGATTCCGGCAGGCAGTTCCGTTGCCTGAAAACTGTATGCAAACGCATGTCACTTGCAGACTGATCAGGATCCGGATCAATCTGACAAATGCATTGAAATACCTGATCCGTCTTTCAGGTGTCATCCGGAAAAACGGATACGTTTTACGGGAACACCTGATACCAGATCCGGCGGTAATACATTTCAATGGAAATGTATGACGAATCCGGCATTCAGGCAAGTGTTCTGGAATTTTGGCCATAGGAAAAAATGCTGCATGCTGTGGTATTTTCTCCGGCCAAATACCATTAAAGTGACTGAACTGAAGACATCCTGATGCATACTGAACAGATTGCTCTCCATTCAGAATGCATCGGGACAAAACTGATCAGTTTTTTTTTCTGGTATTGACGGCCCCTAGGACGGCACTCAATACCGGAAAACTTTAACGCTAGTGTGAAAGTAGCCTTATGGAGGGGGTGCAGCATTTTCAGTAGGAGTGATTGAATGAGGTATGAAGTACCGCTAAGTCTTTATGACCTCTCTCTGCTCTTAGCTCTGTGCAGATTTAGACTTTAGGAACCCAAAGACAGACTGCTTGCTAGGTTACGTCTGATCACTACAAGACAAAATATGGATGAGCACAGCACCCTGTATATTATACTGAGATGCCATATGTTGTAGTGTAAATGCTCAGTCACAAGAGATCAGTGTAAGTAAAATATGGAAGACTCATTCCAGATGTGATCACAGATTATTTGATTCTGGCCACGTCTTGGAGTCATGTCCTGCTGTTTCAGGAACATCCTTCATGTGACCCCAATGAGTTCAGGATCAGCGCACATAATCAGCGCTCCTCAGTATGGTGTATTGTTTCGGTGAGCTGAACAGAGACATGTGCCTTTCTGTGACCTCATACGTAGTCTCCAAAACCCAATGGAAGCAATCCGCCCCACATATAACCGTTCACAATTGAGGTCATCAGCAACCATCCCGCTCAAACAAATATTTTTTTTAAGATGGAAAAAACTGCCAAAGTAATGCATGGGGGATCCTCATTAAATAAATGCAAATTAGAGGAATTAAAAAATTGGCCAAACTGATCAAAAATATATCCTCAGAAGGCATAAAAGCAGCTCCTAGGACAGACTGGATCCATCCCACTGATCTAGAAGTCTTCCTTATCAGTGACCTTCCATCACTCAGTGGGTCAGGGCATGATTGGCGTAGCTCCTGGTGGCATGGTAGCACTTTTAGCATTAAACACTGGGGAAGTCCTGACTAGGTGAGATGGAAAGGTCCAGACTAGGTGAGGGGGAGAAGTCCAGAGTAGGTGAGGTGGAAAGGCCCAGACTAGGTGAGGTGGAGAAGTCCAGAGTAGGTGAGGTGGAAAGGCCCAGACTAGGTGAGGTGGAAAGGCCCAGACTAGGTGAGGTGGAAAGGCCCAGACTAGGTGAGGTGGAGAAGGCCCAGACTAGGTGAGGTGGAAAGGCCCAGACTAGGTGAGGTGGAAAGGCCCAGACTAGGTGAGGTGGAAAGGCCCAGACTAGGTGAGGTGGAGAAGTCCAGAGTAGGTGAGGTGGAGAAGTCCAGAGTAGGTGAGGTGGAAAGGTCCAGACTAGGTGAGGTGGAGAAGTCCAGAGTAGGTGAGGTGGAGAAGTCCAGACTAGGTGAGGTGGAGAAGTCCAGAGTAGGTGAGGTGGAGAAGTCCAGAGTAGGTGAGGTGGAAAGGCCCAGACTAGGTGAGGGGGAGAAGTCCAGAGTAGGTGAGGTGGAAAGGCCCAGACTAGGTGAGGTGGAGAAGTCCAGAGTAGGTGAGGTGGAGAAGTCCAGAGTAGGTGAGGTGGAAAGGCCCAGACTAGGTGAGGTGGAAAGGTCCAGACTAGGTGAGGTGGAGAAGTCCAGAGTAGGTGAGGTGGAAAGGCCCAGACTAGGTGAGGTGGAGAAGTCCAGAGTAGGTGAGGTGGAGAAGTCCAGAGTAGGTGAGGTGGAAAGGCCCAGACTAGGTGAGGGGGAGAAGTCCAGAGTAGGTGAGGTGGAGAAGTCCAGAGTAGGTGAGGTGGAGAAGTCCAGAGTAGGTGAGGTGGAAAGGTCCAGACTAGGTGAATTAGAGAAGTCCATTATAAGTGAAGTGGAGAAGTGCTTACCAAAAGCCGGGGCTGCTGACCTACCTGCAAGGCCCAGACCAACATAAGACCTACCTTAGAAAACACAATTCTCAGTGGAGAAAGCTTTGAAGGTTGGGAGATCCCCCAAAAAGGGGCCACATGAAAATATATGGTTGTGATCATTGAGTGTGGCCATGTTAGCCACGCCAAAAGACAGAAGACAGAGTTGTGAAGAAACGAAGAGCTCTACTTAAATGGCTTTTAACACATTAAATAAGCACTGCCACAAAAATCACATTTCTGGGCAGGTGCTTTTTTCTTTTTTTTACCTCTGGTGACATACCGAGTCTCAGCATGGGAATGCCAGGGAGAGGCTTCCGCCTGGCAGTAATGCCTGTGAAGTCACTGGCACTAATCGGTGGTCTTTAGCGCTAGACTGTTTACAGACCTCCCATTAGTGCTGGTGACATCACCCGGATCACTGCTAGGAGGAAGCCTCCGCCTAGCAGTGTGAGAATGTAAACAAAACAGCCCTTGCCCTCCGTAATGCAAGAAATGCTCTGACGCTCCACTCATTCATGCTGAAGGAGTGAAGAAGGGGTTATGTCCGGGATCAGCTATGAACCCAGACAACCCCTTTAAAGGGAGGAAAAAAGCAGTTTCAATATTGTACATAAATTTAGTTTGTTTAATAGAATTCACCTGAGTATAAATAACACATTCATTTTATATCTTTGGTGGCTGAAGATGGTGCAGTATCAATATGTGCAGGGTTATATTTGTTTGTTTGTTCCTGCAATGGCACATTATTCATTAGTCCCAGATAAGGAGTTGAATCTGAGATCCTTTGATCACGTACATAATATACTAAAGCCCTAATGGGCTTCCATACATGGCTGACTAGTTATGCCTCTGGCTACCACAATGACCCATCAGAACCCTGGGATTGCGTCAAGCAGGGGAGGGGGTTGTAATGGGGTGATAGAGGGTTTCCAGTCCGTCTGTCTAACCAATTAGATGCCGCAGTTGCTATTGATATCTGAAGGGTTAAATGAGCAGGGCAGAAACAAGCTTACAGCTTTCTCTTGCTGCAGATGGTGCAGATACAGCTCCTATACCGGCACCATGTCAATTCACTTGAACTGTACAGCTCCCATAACGCAATAGTAAAAGGCTATTTTCACATCTGCATTTTTGCAGGATCCGGCATGGCTCAGCAAAACGCTTCCGTCTAGATCAGGGATGCTCAACCTGCGGCCCTCCAGATGTTAAAAAACTACAACTCCCAGCATGCCCCAATAGCTGTAGGCTGTCCGGACATGTTGGGAATTGTAGTTCTGCAATAGCTGGAGGGCCACAGGTTGGGCACCCCTGGTCTAGATGATACAACCGCCAGAATCCGTCATGAACGTTGTATTATCTTTAAAATAGCCATGACGGATCCGGCATTTAAACCATTGTAAGTCAAGGGGTGACGGATCCGTTCTCTTTTGTGTTCGAGAAAACAGATCCAGCACCATTGACTTACATTGTGTTTCATGCCGGATCAGTCTTGCTCTGCAACCCATGCTGCAAGCAGCAGTTTTCTGTCCGTCATGGGAACGCAACAGAACAGAAAGCATTATGGTACACTCCGTTCCGTTCAGTTTTGTTCCCATTGTCAATGAATATGGAAAAAATGGAAGAGTTTTCCTCCGGTATTGAGATCCTCTGCTAGATCTCAATGCCGGAAAGGAAAAACACAGACGTGAAAGTAGCTCAACATGGGGGGGGTTAAAGAATGCATAGTGCATTTGATTGTAATGGGGGGGAATTTATCATAGACTGGTGTAAAACTCCTGCAATGAAGGAGGAGGTGCCTAATTTATGACGGGGTGCATGCCTCATCATAAAATAGGAGCATCCTCAAGCAGTCCTTGCATACAATAGATTCCCGTTGAAAAGAGGTCACCTTGCCGTGGTGGATGGGCACAAATGATTTTGATTAAGATATGTCTGATAAATGTCTCAGATTCATTTTATATAGTGAATATAGCATTAATTTATCGATTCTATGTTTGCAGAGTTACATTTTTTTGTCTTTTGTTTCTGGTCATATGATGGTAGCAGAGGTGCTCAACTCATCAAAAGATACAACACTGCTGACTGTTCTGTAACGAGCTGTGCACCTCATCACATGACCATAACAGTCTCCTTTTGACGTAAGCAATGAAGCTCCACATTCACTAACAGCAAGCAGAAATCTTGAAAACTGTGAAGAACGGATATTGAAATGACCATACCTTTTTATTATACAGCAAGCAAACTTTAGCCATTTACATCAGAATACCCTTTCAATTCTACGGACTTTTCTTCACATGTCAACAGGGACTACCCAACAAATCCCCTCGAAGAACGTGCTATCTTATTTTTAGCTTATCCGCCTCTTACAATCTGCTTCATTATTTATTATCTCTTTTTTTGTGATTAAAAGCACACAATGCTATTCGTCTTTCTCCAACCTTGGAAGATTTGCTTTCTGTTTAGGGGATAGCATTCTACTAGATTACACTATTGATTGGGTGTTGTAATTACCTGCTCCTGTCCAACCATTATATCACTGATATCGGCAATAAATGGACTTGGCGTCTTGACTTTGACCTGAGTTTCATCGCACACTTGGGTCAGAAGGATATCGGGCCTTCAAATGTACAATGCATTGGAGAGATCCCAGGGAAGGTCAGGGTTTTAATAAAGCAGGGAGGGGGAGGAGATAAGCTGTAACCGTGTGTATACGCACACACAAATAGAATAAAAATAAAAATAGATAAAAACAGTGGTGCTTACCACTTGTGCAAAATTGCGCTACTTTATCTATATAAGTGATGAGTGCCAATGGCTTTTTTTTCTATTTTTGCATGAACTTTATGGATACTCATGGCTGAGCGCCACCGGTGAATACATGTCTTAGGAGCCACTCCAGTGGGAACTGGCAGATGCCGGCTCTTTAGTTTTTTTTTTTTTTTTTTTCTGCACAGACGCAAACTCTTTGTATGGAACACAGGATCACACCAGTAAAAATTAGTGATGGACACATCTCATCTCCTCCCCCTCTCTGCACGGGTCACAGAGCATGCCCATAGAAGTCAATAAACATCTCCAGACTACAGGTTCCTACTGTCCATGTGGTTACTATAAAGCCTGCCCTTGAATACTGTTAATGGGTGCTCAGGGCGTGCCCATAATCATGTACATAAAATAGAAAAAGGAATACCTTTCACTATCTGGTTTTAAATACAGACACTTCATTCCCTTTAACTTCCAGTATGTTGTAGGAACCTGCTGTAGTGTGTGTGCTCGAGTATGAGCTGTACAAAGGACTGCCTCTCCTTGTCACACAGGCATATTTATTTCCTTCCAAGGCTGAATATGCAGTCACACAGCTTTACAAACATGCAGGACAACAAGGTAAAATGCCCTTGAAAGCAAAAATGTAAAGGCTATGTAAACCTTCAGGGACAATTTTTTTTTTTTTATGATTGCATTTTACTCATTTTGGCCTACAAATCATTTTTTCATTTGGTCTTTATTAAAAATACGGTATTCAGCCGTTATGTCACAAAGGGTTAACTGTTTGACTAGCTGGGTGAATGGCACTTTCACTTTGTGACGTCATTTAATAACCTTCATCTCTAAATTAGTAAAAGGTCATAAACACGTATTATTTAAGCCACATTCTTATCAGTAAGATAAAAATTGAGCTATAATGAGTGTTTTGGAGATCAGAGATAAGGGGCCGTCAGATGAGCTGACTGAAAGGTAAAGACACAGAACCTGCTACTAGAGAATCTCAAGCCTGCACCGAGAAAGGGGTTCAACATTTTTAATAAAGACCAAATAAAATATTTTAGCTCATAATGATTACAATGCAATAATAAAAAAAAAATGCCCACAAAGGTGTACATATCATTCAAGCAACATGTCAGTTGTTTCACCGTTTAAAGTGAAGATGTACTTTAATGGACACTCTCTAAATGACCCTAAATTGTAATAATTCATCATTAAAGGCAAAAATAAATTTAGTTTTTTACTTCAAATCAATGGGAAAAAAACTGGGGATTAGATCCTTTCCGGCTTCGGTAGTTCTTCTGCTTATGTATGGGTCTGTATGATTATATGGGCAGATGTCGCATTATTTTGCATAACAGTTAAAAAAAAAAATCTCCTCTTAGCACTTTTGAGGAGTATTTTTTTTTTTAGCTAAAGAGGGAGTACAGGTAGTATAGTAAACATATTTTTTAAGAATATTTGGTGTTATTTTTTTATTTTAGATTATCACTATGTATCCTGCAGTTTTCACACTAGCCACTAAGCCTAATAAAACGTTCCAATTAATAGTCTGTACAGGTAACCTTGCAGCAGTCATCTCATTACCATCACAAGCGGGATTACAATGGCAAGTAAAAGCTCTATAAATATCACACATAGATCATTCAAAATGGTCACAACTAAAATACTCCGTTCTGACCTGTGCATAAGTCAGCAAGCATGTCTAGAAAACTCTCCCATAAAAGTTAATGCGGTCTCCTCCTGTAAATCTTGGATATGGCCCATAGTGGCTGCTGTAAAGTATATCTCTAAAGGCTATTAGGTAGAGCTGAGGCAAGATGGCCGATACCCCATAATCATGTTCAGTAAAAAAAATATAAAGAAAAGAGAAGAAAAACAGCTTAGACAAAAGTAGATTAGTCATTATCTAGCCTTAACTGGCAGAAAAAAAGCTTACAGGAGACGCATTCCCTTTACATCCTGTTCATACTGAACACTAATCACGTAGCCACTGGGGCTTATTACCTAACTTGACCCAGATTAACAATTGTGTAATGGCTAAAATATAACTTTTCTTAATATGTGTAAAAAACTGTGAGCTCTAAGTAAAGTGTTATAAAATAACTGTTCTCCGAGTACAGATTTGTTTTACAGTTGATGCCCAGGGCGTCAGTGTTTTGCGGATCAGCAAAACACGGACACCGGCCATATGCACATGGCTAGCACTATAATACAAAATGCCTATTATTGTCCACTATTGCAGACAAGAATAGGACATGTTCTATTTTTTTGCAGAAACGGAAGTGCGGATGCGGACAGCACATAGTGTGTTGTCCGCATCCATTCTGGCACCATTGAAAATGAATGGGTCCGCACTCGTTCCACAAAATTGCGAAATGGGTGCGGACCCATTTTGCGGACGTGTGAATGGACCTTTACACTTGGTCCGCCCATGATCCTATCAGCGGGCGGATAATTGATGCCTGAATGACGTCTTGCGCATAAGCCCGCTGGGCGCGAACTTAGAAAATCAGCGAGCGCAGAGAAAAGCCCCACGGAGTCTGCGCACTGACTAAGTAGTTAGAGCCAAGTGTAGCTCGCCAGTGCGCATGTCCTGCGCGGCTAATAGATGTGCAGGGACTTAGAACAACGAGGAAATAGTCTTCTGCGCTTGAAGTGGATGCGCACAGGCTTAGAGAACAGAAGTAAGAAGGTGCAGCAAATAACATTGTAGCACCTAGATCTCACACAGCTACTTGAAGTTCACTTATCAACTAGTGAAGGATATGATAACATAGTGACCGCTATATCTCGCTCAGCTGCTTAAAGTGCCCATGTCAAAAGATAAACATATGACAAATAAAATTATTTTATATTATACAAGGTTACATTTAGTCCCATTGAAAATAAATAAATTGATAAGTAATCATACATTATTTTACCCCCATACTGTGACTAGAGGCTTCTAGATGGTAAGGCTACTTTCACACTGGCGTTTTTGGGTCCGCTTGTGAGATACGTTTCAGGGCTCTCACAAGCGGTCCAAAACGCATCAGTTTTGCCCCAATGCATTCTGAATGGATAAGGATCCGTTCAGAATGCATCAGTTTGGCTCCGTTCAGTCTCCATTCCGCTCTGGAGGCGGACACTGCTGCCTGCAGCGTTTTGGTGTCCGTCTGATGGAACTGAGCCAAACGGATCCGTCCTGACATACAATATAAGTCAATGGGGACGGATCCGTTTTCAATGACACAATATGACACAACAGAAAACGGATCCATCCCCCAATGACTTTCAATGGTGTTCAAGACGGATCCGTTTTGCCTATGTTCATGATAAAACACACGGATCCGTTTTGAACGGATGCATGCGGTTGTATTATCAGTGTGGATCCATCTGTGCAGATACATGACGGATCCGCACAAGACGCCAGTGTGAAAGTAGCCTAATATGTGACATAATACTTAACGAGTGCACTGTGTCACTTAACAAATGTGACTGAAGAATGTCAAGCGTCTCAGAATTTAACTTACATGATACTATAATACCTACAATGTGAAGAATAATAATGATGGCTAATAGTTGAAATTCATAAACAGCACTATTTATCATGGTTTTGTTGTTGTTTTTTGCGCATTTTTTATTGTGGATTTTCTTTTTATATTAACAGCCCAATTGAAGTCTATGGGGAAACTGCTCTACAGAAGGTACGGAATCCCACAAACAATTGTCATGTTGCGGTTTTTAAAATCCGCACAGCAGGTCACTTTCTGCTTATGATATTGGTCTAATCTCATACATTTTGCTGGTACTGTATTACGCTGCGGTTTTCCCACACAAAAACTGAGTGGATGAAATGTGCGTAACCCGCCCAGAGTGCAGCCAGCCCTTAAACTGATCCCACAGACTCAGAATGAGGTCCATAAGATTTTCAATCACGGTTCTGGTATTTTTGATGGTAAAAACGTAATCAGAAGCACTGACAGAAACCTAGAAGCGCAAATGTGTACCGAGCAGTGCTTCTGCTATACCTTCTGGAAATTTATCAACACGATCGATATAGTGCATCACTACATAGTGTGACACAATAAAAAATGATTGAACAGTGTCAGCGGAAGGAGACGCCCTACTGACAAGGGAAATGGTAATACAAAGTTGTCAATCGGAAACTGCAATTGAAGGGTTTACCCAATAAAAGGTATCGTACTTTTCTTTTTTCAAACTATCACCAAGATCTGAACAATTAAGGCCCCTTTCACATCTGCGTTTTTCCTTTCCGTCCTAGAGTTCAGTCTTCGGATCAAGCATTAAGCTAAACATCATTTCGGCGCATCGCCGGATCCGTCGTTTAGCTTTTTCCTCAATGGTTACCATGGCAGCCAGGACGCTAGAGACCCGGCTGCAATGGTAAAGTGTAGTGGGGAGCGGGGGAGCAGTATACTTACCATCCGTGCGGCTCCCAGGGCACTCCAGAGTGACGTCAGGGCACCCTACACGCATGGATCACGTGATCCATGCACATGGGGCGCTCTGACGTCATTCTGGAGCGCCCCCGGAGCCGCACGGACTGTAAGTATACCGCTCCCCCGCTCCCCACTACTACTATGGCAACCAGAACTTTAATAGCATCCTGGCTGCCATGGTAACCTCAAAGCATTTTGAAGACTGATCAGGATCCTGATCAGTCTTCTAATGCTTTCAGGCGACTTGCGTTCTGACGGATCCGGCGGGACGAAAGTGCCTGCCGGATCCTCAGAACGCAAGTGTGAATAAAAATGTTGCATAGCCACTGAATTATTCACTGAAATCTATCTGTATAGCACCACCTGCTGTTAGTGTTTTGCCTTATTTCTCTGTCCAACTAAAGGCTCTTTTACACTTGCGTATTTCTTTTTATAGAGTTCCGTCGTCGGGGCTCTATGCCGGAAAAATACTGATCAGGATCATCCCAATGCATTCTGAATGGAGAGAAATCCGTTCAGGATGCATCAGGATGTCTTAAGTTCAGGACCGGAACGTTTTTTGGCCGGTGAAAATACCGCAGCATGCTGCGCTTTTTGCTCCGGCCAAAAATCCTGAACACTTGCCTCAAGGCCGGATCCGGAATTAATGCCTATTGAAAGGCATTAATCCGGATCTGGCCTCAAGCTAAACGTCGTTTCGGCGCATCGCCGGATCCGACGTTTAGCTTTTTCTGAATGGTTACCATGGCAGCCAGGACGCTAAAGTCCTGGTTGCCATGGTAAAGTGTAGTGGGGAGTGGGGGAGCAGTATACTTACCGCGATGATACGTGATCCATGCGCATGGGGCGCTCTGACGTCTTTCTGGAGCGCCCCGGGAGCCGCACGGACTGTAAGTATACTGCTACCCCGCTCCCCACTACTACTATGGCAACCAGGACTTTAATAGCGTCCTGGCTGCCATAGTAACACTGAAAGCATATTGAAGACTGATCAGGATCCTGATCAGTCTTCAAATGCTTTTAGTTCACTTGCGTTGTTACAGATCCGGCGGGCATTTCCGGCTACGGAAGTTTACGCCAGATGCTAACAACGCAAGTGTGAAAGAGGCCTAAGTAAGGTGGTTGCTCGTGCCGGTCTATCCATCTGGGGCAGTTACAAGGCAGAGAGCTGCAGCGGAAAAAGACACACCTCCTGAGCTGTGATAGGGAGAGAGCCGAGACAGAAAGGACACACCCTGAGCAACTAGTGTGAAATAAATGTAGCTGAACAATTGGAGCAATAAATGGAGAGATCTCTGGATCCATTTGAAGTAAAGGGCCGTTGTGCTGTAGTGTTGTTAGAAACAGATTGGCATGTTTTTCATAACCTCTTAAAATTGCCAAAAAGAAATCTAAATATGCTTACTTGCGACCAGTGTGCCGGGTCAGCCGTACGATCAGCTTGCGTGCTTCTTCTAAACTTGACTGTGTTTCTTTCACAAATGAGATGGGTTTCTGCAGTCCATGCTTCTCCAGGATCTCTGACACGCTGTCAATACAAGCATGAAATAATGATCACTAATAGACCGTGGCAGGCAGCAAACATAAAAAAACGTAAACCATCAACTGTAATACTGTACATGAATTAGGTTCTGTGTGTGTTATATCAAATAATGATACTTTATAAAGTCATTGGTGGCAATATACATGATGCTTACAGGCGTACTCTTGAATATTCTCAAAAAACAACCCTCAACTAAACCGGAAAAAGGAAACCACTTACCCTGGCGCCAATTCCGTCATCACTGCTGCGGTCATATATGACAGCCACAGTTCGGTTTTCGGCACATCCTGTGATGTGCCATTACGGAATCTGAATCCTGCTGTCTGGGCAATGTATGGGGCATCATCACTGACGTCACGTACGTTGCAGGGGAGGCACGGAGAGAAGGGGACAGATTAACACTGCCAGGATAACTTAGTGGAAAGGATCCAGCACAGAATGAGCGCCATAAAACGTCTAAGGGCTCAATCACATGACCGTAGGCCGTCCGTGCCCGTATTGTGGACCACAAATGTCAAACCCATTGACAAGGCAAACCCATTGACTTGAATGGGTCCACAATCCGCAAGATAAAGTGCGGAGCAGAGGCACGGATCAGAAGCCCACGGAAGCACTTCCATTGGCTTTTGCGCCTGTTTCTCTGTACTATTTTTTGCTGTATATTGTAGATCGTGGACCTATTCAAGTCAAAGGGTCAGCACTGGTATCCAGGATTCACACGGCCCGTACCTGTGCATTGCGAACCACAAGCTGTGGTCCGCAGCAAGGGCATGGGCAGCCTATGGTCGTGTGAATGAGCCCTAACTTGTAAACATCTGGGCCAGCGGCAGTGACAGCAGAACACCGAACAGGGATATAAAAGGTGTTTGGAGTTGATCCACATGAGAAAATGAGTAGGATAGGATAATTTACAAAACTGGTACAAGGTACCAGAAAACCACTTTAAATCGCATCTACACATACAGATAACTTTGCAGAACAAGCTGTCAGGTACATGAGGAGCAACACTAGTTCTGAGCCTTTATGACTTGCCATCTTTTCAGCGACTTTTTCCTCTGCAGGTTCCATCTCTAATTCTCAGTTGTCCCTGAACTAGTAGGTAGAGACTGGCTTCCAGCAGTGCACATGGAGAAGGCAGGAGGTTCTGCATCCTCACTGAGAAGAGCTATATAGGACATTATAGAGAAGGACTGAACAGTATTGATGTAAAAAAGCACTTGAGTTTAGATGCAAAACTCACTATTAATCAGCAGTGTGTGCATGTCTGTCTCTCTGCACCTGACTACTCTTCCCCCTCCTCTTTCCAAGGACTTCTAAGGGAAGACACATTCTGATTAAGGATAAGCAAACTTGTTTTCAAGTTTGGCGTACAAGTTATGGTCCGTGGTAGTGGAGTCCATAACGGAATTCCTAAAGAACCCGAACCTTATACTCCAAACTTGAAAACACAAGTTTGCTCAACACTAATTTTGATTCTTCAGAGAGCATGCAGCTCAATCTTTGTTTTAACAAGACAGATTTATTAAAAATTTCAGTTAATTAGAAAGTAGTCAGAAAGTTCATTTTGGAAATAGGGGGTGGGGCAACTGATAACTGTAGAAAAGGGCTTTTTTTTCCCTATATACACTATATAAAAAAGCTTCACATACTCGCCTGTACTATCGATGTACGCAAAGTTAAGTGAAAAGTTAGTAAACATTGAAAAGCTATAAAAATAGGACTTTCAAGAAGAAATGTAGAATAGAAGACCACATCTCATGGAGCTGTATTTTTCTCCAAGAAAGCCAACATTTATGCCGGAAACCCACCAGATCCCAATATATTCCAGTGGCGACCAGCTATGCTGGATATAGTAACTCTGGTAGTCTGATCCTCTGCCAGAACAGACTAAAGGAGTTACAAAACGGATATGTGGACAAACCCTTCAATTAGACAGTGGGACAGATAACCAGTGGATGTAGAGGAAAAGGGGACAACATGAAAGGGTAAGTAGTCCCAATGAGGGACAGAAAACGAGCATGTAGTCATATGGTTGAGATACAGAAGCAGCTGGGCCATGGAAAAGGTTGATTTATTGGGGTATCGGGTATGTCGGGGGAGGTGGAGTGGAGTGACCAAGGGTCTTAGATTTTCTGAAATCCATTAAGAGCTCTATGTGTTAATGTCAGTAACTATTAACTACATAAATGCAGATTGTCTTCTTGTGCACAGACATGAGTTACATGTTGAGTGTTCTCCTGACCTGGCCGTACACATTATACTTTTATCGGCTGAACCCACCGAGAACAGCGGGTTTGACCAGCTCTCTAATTTGTGTAGGGAGCTTCCGACTCTCCCTCGACAGAGGAGTCAAGGATTGGGGGCGAAATTAATATTTTCACCCAATCCTTTTGTTCCACAGGGAGATAAGCCGCCACCAAAACTGTCTGGCAGTGGCTTTCACCGCTCTCCCCATAGCCTACATAGACTTGTTCAGCTGAACCGAACGTGTATGTGCATGGGGAAGCCGGGAGAACAATCGTTCTGCCGACAGCTAATGAATGTGTATGGTCAGCGGATATGGTAGGAGCATTTTAAACATAATTCAGTCTTGGCTATACCTGGCTGCAATATTTGGATAAAAGATAGATGGCTACAGAGGGGACATCATGAATCTATACAAGGAATTCCTCTGCTGGTTTTCCCACCTGGAGTATACTAATTGCGTCTAGATGTATACTATGAGGATATGTACATCACTCTTTGCTAAAACACATGTCACAATCCTATTGGCTCTTTTGCATTTTTAGGTTGTAAGGGTGACACCCGGGGCTTTGCATATAAAGAGAGTCTTCTGCCGTTTGGAGTTGGAAGAGGTCTAGGAAGAATCAAATACTAACATGTCTTCTCATTCTTTTATTCCAAGACTAAATTTTAAGATTTGGAGCATTGCAGACAGCATGGTTAGATCCATTGTAACTCTACCGTGACACATCTTATGTTTAGCAACTAGATGATGATCACACTTTTACATTGCAGTAAACTATCTTCACGACATTCACCAATCTTGATTTCATGAAAATAAAAAGTCAACTCTAGGGATTTCTTTTCTGCAGTCCACCGAGCAGTTCCTGAAAGTTAAGCTGGGTGTAGACAGTTCAAAAGCAGAAAAGACAACAGCAGAAAGGAGGACAGCGCGGTATAGAAGAAAAATTATAACGTTTCCTCGGTGTTCCTGTGAATTGTCTTTGCAGCTGATCTTCCAATGTCATCTTGTCACCTGGGACACATGGGAACAAAGCAACTTCAAGGTCAGGAGGAACCAATAGTAGGATACAGACCGTAATCTCCAGCAAGTCCCTGAGTGTCATTGTTATTCAGACAGGCATTTAACCACCCGCACTAATCCATCTATCTGCTGTAACTGGATAATGAAGCTGTAGGTTTAATAAAGTGACTTAATTTCCACCACCTGCACTTACCATATGGAAACCAGCCATAAGACAAGCAAAATAAAGTTGTAAATAAAAACAGATTATATAGTAAATGAACGTGTAAACCAACTCTGCTGTCTATCGGGAAGAAGAACGTGCTTGGCTCGGTTCATTACATAAACTAAAGTTTAAAGTATGTCAATGTGAGGAGATGAGATACAATGATCTGTTATTTCTGCCAGACATACACCAAAAACTCCGTTCATTTCAGTTTCCTAAACTTATGTGAAGACAAGTGTGCCCAGTAGCCAGACACCTTTATAGGTGCCCCCCGATCAGATACTGATGACCTATCCTGAGTATCAAAATATTGGAAAACCCCTTACGGTTGACTCTTGTAAGAAAAAAAGTAAGATAGAAAGGAAAGGTTATGGGGAAAGGTGAGATTAAGGTTAGAGAGCGAGGAAAATGATGGGAGCGTGAAGGAAAGATTAAAGAGAAGGAAAGGGTAGGGAGAGAGAAGGGAAGGCAGGGAGAGAAAAGGGGTGGTTAGGGAGAGAGGAAGGAAAGTTAGGGAGAGAAGAGGGAAGGAAGGGAGAGAGGAGCGGTGGTTAGGAGAGGGGAAGGAAAGTTAGGGAGAGAAGAGGGAAGGCAGGGAGAGAGGAGGGGTGGTTAGGGAGAGGGGAAGGAAAGTTAGGGAGAGAAGAGGAAAGGCAGGAGAGAGGAGGGGTGGTTAGGGAGAGAGGAAGGAAAGTTAGGGATAGAGGAAGAAAAGTTAGGGAGAGAGGAAGAAAAGTTAGGGAGAGAAGAGGGATGGTTAGAGAGATGAGAGAAGGTTAGAGGAGTGATGGTTAGGAAGAGTAAGCAGGGAATGTTATGAAGAGAAGATGGGAAATTAGGGAGAGGGCAAAAAAGGTAAAGAGAGAGAGAGAGAGAGAGAGAGAGAGAGAGAGAAAGAGAGAAAAGAAGGTTAGGGAGATCTGAGGAAAGGTTAGGGAGCGAGTAGAAGTGGTTAGACGAGAAGGGAAAAAAAAGCACCCTAAAGTAGGTACGAATTAAAAAATCATGCTATATTTTATTCTACCCCCAACTTCAAATTCCAATCAGTGATCAGCAGCAAAAAATCAAACACAATAGCTAAAAATTGTCAACAGATAATCTGCTGTATCTGCATACAGTTTTGGTGAAAAATTGTCTACTGTGTTTGGCTACTTTAGGAGCCAAACTCTCATTATAAGGGTTCTATAGGAACGTGATTAAATAGAACCTTTCATGGGTCCGAACATGTAGAGCGGCGTCCAGGGATCTCACTGCACTTACTATTATCCCTGGGCCCCGTTACCTTCTCCCGCACTGTATGGTAATTGCTACAAACTTCGCAACAGGGAGGAGACATCAGCTTCTCTCCCTGGGCGTTCCTTCTCCCTGGCTGTAGCGCTGTCCAATCGCAGCGCAGAGCTCACAGCGTGGGAGGGTTTTTTTTTCCCTGGATGTGAGCTCTGCGCTATGACTGGACAGCGCTACAGCCAGGGAGAAGAAACGCCCAGGGAGAGAAGCTGATGTCTCCTTCCTGTTGCGAAGTTTGTAGCAATTACCATACAGCGCGGGAGACCATAATGTTCAGACCCATGAAAGGTCCTCTTTAAATGCAATGTAATCTGCAGGCAGCATGTTATAGAGCAGGAGGAGCTGAGCAGATTGATATATAGTTTTATAGGAAAATATTCAGTAAAACTTGTAATTTATACATTTAAGCCGCTTATCTTGCTATACTTAAGTCCGCCCATGTACAGCTATCAGTGACTCTACCCATAAGTGTTCGATTGGGTTGAGGTCTGGCAAAATTTAGGTCTGTGCAAGATCTTTATAGATATACAGGACACAAACTCCCTCAAGTGTGGCGACTGTTGACGCGTTTCGAAATCTTTCAAAAGATTTTGAACGCGGCCAACAGTCGCCACACTTGAGGGAGTTTGTGTCCTGTATATCTATGAAGATTTTGCACAATAAAATCGAGGATTGATATTTCAATAAAAGTGCGTGCTGGAGCCTAAATTTACTTTTTGTTATATAAGTTCTCTGCGGAGGTTTCGACAACCTGGGCACCGTGCATACAGGTAACACAGAATTTAAGATAGTGAGCTGGATACTTACCTTGGGCTGAGCTATACTGTATGTGAGTTTTCTACAAGATGAATTACTTTGTACACTTGAGTACTATCGGTATAAAAAGGATGACAAAGTGTTCCAGCAGGACACGACCCAAGGCATACGTTGAGATTGGTGAGATGCTGGGTCGGCCCCCACAGTCGCCAGACCTCAACGCAATCGAACACTTATGGGTAGAGTTGAAGAAAAAGCTGTATTTGTACCCAAATAAGTCGACCAGTATACACCAACATTCAGAACGTGTAGAAGAGACCTGGGAACAGATTTCAGTCGAGACATGCTTGAATTTGATCACGAGCATGCCCAGAAAGATTCAGGCAGTGTTGAAAGCCAAAGGTGAATTTACAAAATAATTATAATTTAGAATTTTAGGAGAAGAACAGTAACAATGCAGTTACATGACATAACCTGTGTGGGGGGTTAGCTCAGTTTCGGGGGTCACTTTCACAGTTATCTTCTTGACACGGTATCAATGCCCAAACAGTGTATTTATTTGGTTTCTGCACAACATAAACTATACAGAAAATAAACACCATGCCCGGCTGGGCCCTAACTAAACATACACAGTGTCCCTACCTCGCTATTAGTCACAGTTCACACCTGGAACTCATGCGCCTTGTAGTCCTCCAGCCCTCCCAGGCTTACAGTCCTCCAGCCCCTAGGCTGTGCAGCAACAAAGTCCCTTGGGGGATTTGGGCTCACTAGTCCGCCTGACTAGGACCCATGCAACCCACTACCAGGCGTTGCCTCGTCCCCGCAAGACCAGGCTATACCAAGCCTTGTGGTCCCTTAGCCTTGCCCAGCTGAGGCCCCCTCACAGAGCCGTCCCAGGCCTCTGCTTCAAACTCTCTCCCAGAGCCTCCTTGGCTCTCCTTCAAAGCATCTCCCTTGAACGAGACAGAGGGAGGTGTTTATCGCATCCTGATACCTGCAGCTCTCCCACCTGTGGTGGAATAGGGGTGTGGACAGCACTATCCACCCCTTCCTTACCAGTAACCAGAGTGAGACCTGTCACTGTCTCACACCTGCATAACTAATCATATGCTAAATAGTTGCAAGTTTAATTTATATATAAGATAGCCAAGAAGATTGTCTATAAAATGATGGTAGTCTCCCGTTCAAAGCTGTGGTGGACGGTGACATATGGAGCCTGAAAGTCAAAAGTTCAAAACAGTGTCATCCTGTATACACAATTACACAAAAAATGTTATCAATCACTGATAACACCTCCATGAGTAGAGCTATCAGTGACTGACATCTATCTCTGTATACACACTTACACAGAGAATACCATCAATCACCAATAACACCTCCCTGTGTACAACTATCAGTGACTGACAGCTATCTCTGTATACACACTTACACAGAGAATGCTAGCAATCACTGATAACACCTCCATGAGTAGAGCCATCAGTGACTGACATCTATCTCTGTATACACACTTACACAGAGAATACCATCAATCACCAATAACACCTCCCTGTGTCCAACTATCAGTGACTGACAGCTATCTCTGTATACACACTTACACAGAGAATGCTAGCAAAGCTACTGTTGTCACCTCCTGTGAGCAGAGCCATCAGTGACTGACAGCTATCTCTGTATACACACTTACACAGAGAATACCACCAATCACCAATAACACCTCCCTGTGTACAACTATCAGTGACTGACAGCTATCTCTGTATACACACTTACACAGAGAATGCTAGCAATCACTGATAACACCTCCCTGTGTACAACCATCAGTGACTGACAGCTATTTCTGTATACACACTTACACAGAGAATACTATCAATCACCAATAATACCTCCCTGTGTACAACTATCAGTGATTGACAGCTATCTCTGTATACACACTTACACAGAAAATGCTATCAAGCACTGATAACACCTCCCTGTGTACAACCATCAGTGACTGACAGCTATTTCTGTATACACACTTACACAGAGAATGCTATCAATCACTGATAACACCTCCCCTGTGTACAACCATCAGTGACTGACAGCTATTTCTGTATACACACTTACCCAGAGAATGCTAGCAATCACTTATAACACCTTCCCTGTACAACCGAAGTCAGAAATGGCAGAGTTTTAAGTGTACAAAATACAAGTTTTGCCGAATCTTTTTCCATAAGACTATGTATCAATCTGCTCAGCTCCTCCTGCTCTATAACTCGCTGTCTGCAGATTGCACGGCGTTCTCACAAGTTTAATTCACAATAGATCAAACTTTATTTAGTAAATATGAGAACTAATATTGAAAGTTCCTAAACATCATGTGGTATGGGGGATGAACTGCTGATTAACTAGGTAGGTTTGTCAGTCAGGAGTCATGGAAAGCGGAGTATCAGCTCTAGTGGAAGCTCATATTGGCAGCCATATTGTTTGTTACTCAGCTTAAAAAAAGAGAACCTGTCATCACAAAATCCAAAGCAATCTGCAGGCAGCATGTTACAGAGCAGGAGAATCTGAACAGATTAATATATTTTTCCACCTCCTGTGAACTGCGGTAGTGTGATCACTGGTAACACCTTCTCCCTGTACCAATAGTCCTCCACAAGAGGTGGAAAAATCAAAGATATACATGTATAAATTACCGGTTTTACTCATTTTTTCCCCCACAAAAATATATATCAATCTGCTCAGCTCCTTCTGCTCTATAACATGGTCCTTTCAGACTGTACTGCATTTTGTGTGACAGATCCTCTTGAAGACACATAAACAAATATACTTAAAGGGAACCATGCCCTTTTACATCTGATGAAGTGAATAGGGGAGTGGCTACAGCTCTGAATAGAAAAAACGCTGGACTCATATCATCTACTGGACTCAAATCAGCTCATTAGCATATCGATTAAAAGTAATTTTTCTCAACAATAAAGCAACAGATCACCAAGTGAAAGGTATCATTATATTCAGCAGAGTGAGCCCTACAAGGCAGCATGCCTGCTTTATCAGTAAATATCCTGGTGACAGGTTCCCTTTAAGAAATGGTTGAGCAGAATGTTTAATAATTTGATAGAATAGTGTCTCATAAAATGTTTTTTTTTATGGTATCTGACAGGGACGACGTCTGCTTCACATAGCAAGCCTGTATTTTCATATCGTGAGAAGCATGAAGGATGTGTATATTTCCTGGCCCTGTGCAGTTCATTCTACTATCAGACATCTATTAGCATCAGACACAGGCTTCCTCAGGCCTCGCCGCTGACTTTATGAAAAGAGGATATTTATGATTCCATTCGGTTCCTGACTGATAGAGTTTATCCGTAAATCAGAAAAAGTCATACCAGAAGATATTTCTTTTCCAAATACTAAACCAGCGGCGATTATGAACAGGGTTGTGATGCCCGCAGCTTTATAACTTACAGCCTTAATTAAGTTTCACAACATAATGAATTACTTCCAGAACTTCCCTCAGCTTGTCTTAAGGGTGTAAATCTGGTCAAAGACATTAAGAAGCTGGCAGTCCAACCACCTATAGACCAGCAGACACTCCTCAGGAACATGCATGTCCACTCGGACCACTCATGCAGGTTATTGAGATAGAAAGCGGGGGATAAGAGGTGGCAAGAAACGTCTGGAGCTACTTATGAGAATGCACAAAGAAAAAAATTACACGGGTTTAATACCAGCACATCCAATCCTTGTTTTCCCCAAAGTCACATGTCAGCGACTGTTTGGTCCCTAATAAAAGACAAGAGATTGTCAGTGCATCTGATCTCACTTTACTGGGTTGCCCATCTAAATGTAAAGTTAGCCATACACAATTGTTTAATGCAGCCAGACCAGACGACCATCTACACATGTATGGGAGGTGTCCCGACTCTCCCCCAACACCAGATGTTTGGGAAAGGAAGGGTCAGTCATGTTGAATTTCAACATGCCCATTGGCATACAGCGAATGGAGACAAACCATGCAACCGTTTCGGGACACAGGGTGGGACAGGGACAGGGAAGGAGGAGTGTGTTGTTGGACTGCTTCTGTTCCACATGTGAAATCATTGCATTTGCATGGAGAAACACTAGGGGGAACTCAGTGCATAGAGGTTCTACAGGATGGCCCACGAAAAAGTAGTAGCCGGCCTCCAGTGATAGTATGAGAAGATGAATGAGCAAGCGGATTGTATAATTTTATTTTAATTATCCACAAGTCACAACAGATGCATCTTCAGGAACGTCTCTGCATCTTCAGGAACGTCAGATTATAATACGGCTTGAAGAGTAGCCCTGTCAATCAAGGGGAGGGCGGAGTGTGCAGAGCACAAGGGGTGTTACAAAGAAGTGCTCAAAGGATTCAGCCCCACCTCCTGGTGCTTGAACCTCTCATTTGCATATGAATAAAAACACAGATAACTCTGCAGCTGTTTATAATACAGACAAAAGAGAGGTATCAGCATGATGAGCCCTACCAGGCAGTATGTCTGGTTTATTAGGGTTGATCCTGGTGACAGAGCCTCTTTAACCCTTAGGATACCGGAATTTTTTTTGTTTTCATTTTTCTTCCATATCTTACTTGAGCCATAACTTTTTCTCATTTTTCCGTTCACATAGCTGTATGAGGGCTTATTTTTTGCGGGACAAGTTGAACTTTCTAATGCCACCATTTAATATGGCATACAATGTAGTGGGGAATGGGAAAAAAATTTCAAATGGGGTGGGATTGGAAAAACAATGCGATTCCTCCACCATTTTATGGGTTTTGCTCCCACAACATTCCCTTTGAGGCAAAACTGACCTTTGCCCATCATTCTCTGGGTAAGTACGATTACAACATGGAGTGGGGGCTTATTTTTTGCGGGACAATCTGTACTTTTTATTGATACCATTTTGGAGTGTGTGTGACTTTTTTTATCCCATTTTATTACATATTTTTTGGGAAAGAGAAGCGATGAAAAAATTGCAAATTTTGACCCTTTTTCCATTACGCCATATGCCATATTGGAAAAATATTTTTATATTTTAATAGTACGGGCCTTTTCGGATGCGGTGATGTACATGATGTTTATATATCTTGGTATTTATGTATTTATTTTTTTTATTCAACGGAAAGTTAATTTAAACTTTGAATTTTTTTTTTATTTTTTAACAGTTCTTTTTTTTACTTTTTTATGATTTTTAAACTCAGATTTGAGCCTACAAAAACCATTTAAAAACAAATTAATCTGAACAATCATGGATCTATTAGACCCATTATTTGTACAGAATTGCTAATTTCTTATGTTGCCCTGCCACCTGCTGGCCAAAATAAGAAACGCAGCTTCAATACCCTGGGTCTCTTTAGAGAGACCCGGCGTATTGACTTCAATTACCTGCATCCTCATTGGCTGCAGAGGATGCCAGTAAGAAAGTTTTTCACCCTTTAGATGCCGTGATCTCACTTGATCATGGCATCTAAAGGCTTTAATGACCGCGATCAGCATTGTTGCTGGTTGCGGTCATCTGCCGTGGTATAAGTGGGGGATTTTTACAGTTCACTCTACAGGCCGTTGACCCACTTGCCGCTAAGCTCCACTGAATGGAGCAAAGCCGCGAGCGGACAGCTGCTGGGGCTTCAAGCGATGCCTGTCCACACACTGCACCAAGAAGGGACACATCCCGGTCCTAGCTTTTAACCCCGGGGCCACAAACTTCAGCACTACCTCCCTTTAAAAACAATGGGAAAAACATCACATGCAACCACAGCCGGAATTTTAGCAAAATCCTCCATGTGAATAGCCCCTAAGAGCTAGAAAAAGAGAGTGATGTCCACGTGGCAATGGTGGAGTCTGCTGCTCCTCAATTGCGGACACCATCTCCATGTTCTTCTCCATAGATATTTTATACTTTTGTACAAACAAGGTATTTTATGTCTTGTACATTATTTTCCTTCTAAAATGCATTACAAAAAAATAAAAAAATAAAAATAAACCTCATCCATTACATTTCATCCTGGTGTATAAGGCTGCAGAGGATCTAGGAGGGAAGTACTGGTTAAATTGAATGTGTGTTACCTGAGGATTTGCTCAAGCTGATCCACCTTGTCGTGTAGAGATTTAGTTATGTCCGTCTCCATGCTGGGAAGAGGAGGGAAAGAGACACAGTGAATCAGATAGCTGGCTGTAATTTCCTGCAGTTATTAATATGGCATTACTGAGCGACACAAACAATAAGCTAGTCTTTGCTCCACACCACGCTCTCTTGAGTCTAAGGAGATTTGCCCTGTCTTGTATCTCCGAGTTCCTTCATTGCATTGGGAAAAGGAAAAAGATTTATGAAATGGACGATAAAAAAGGAACATAAAACATCATAAGAACGTCTCGTGGCAAATAAAATCTAATAAAATGTGCACTCTTTGATTGGAATCCAAGCCTAATAATGGCTTCCTTCAAGTGGAAGCCCACCCAAACCTATGCAAACGTGTGAGGTATGGATTCTGGTGGGTTCCTGTGAGCATGAATCACTGATTTTCTAAAGAAGAGGCCACTAATGTCAAGGTCATTGTATGGTAAGGCTCCTCTCTGACCAGCACTGAACTGGCACTTGATTTGGAGGCCTAGTGTGGAACCCCAACAATCACCTTCTCATAAGTCTATAACAGAAGGATTTTCTCCTTTAATAACAAGTTAACCAGATATTGAATGCAACACGGCAGCTTTACGTTGCCAGTTAGTGGACCATCAGAAGTGAGCCCTCAAAGGATGTCTGTCAGCAGTTTTGACCCTGATGTGGGGGCTGGGGACAGCAGTACAACAAGCGTACCTTTAGTGGATATTTTCTCATCTGGAGTAGGGGGAATATGAATTTTTATTCTGCCGGTTTCTGCTCCTGCAAGTGCTGAGGATGTGGCGCTTCTCTGCATTAAACTACTTCACAGCCCCTCCCCTCTGCTCAGAGTGGTGACTATAGTGGTCTCCAGGTTGGATGCTACAGCTGTCACTCAGAGCACAGGGGAGGGACTGTGAAGCAGATAAATGCAGAGAGCACTTCAGTGAAGTTCTGCCTTTTGGACACTTGCAAGAACAGAATCTGGCAGAATAAATCTTCATATTCAAGCTACTCCTGATAACAAGACCTCAACAAAAGGTATGTTTGCCCTGCTGTCCTCAGCACCTACCTAGTGCTGTCAGCAGTTTAGGATGTTCAAGGCTTCTGACAGACACCCCTTAACCTTACTAAAAAAAATAGAGAGCCCCCCCACAGTCAGAAACATGATTTCTTTGGATTTTTAGTAGGTCAAACTACACAAAAGTGAATCACATGATCATTTTACAACTTTGTAGAAAATCTGAGAAAATGGGAAGTGCTCATGATGGTGTTATATGTGATAAGCCATGGCAACATGGATGATTTTTGGTTGAGTCCTTTAGAACAACCTCAATGGTAGCAGCATATCTCTGCATGTGAAAGGATGAATTATGGGATGTTGCTCGGTGATATGCTCAGGAGCAATCCTACAATGCGGTTTCATTATACAAACTGACTATCTTCATTGTGCATAGACGAACTTCCCTTACCCAAAGCCCCTCTGTGGTAAGCATTCAAGGATGTCATAGCAGTGGGAAAGCTGGTCATCTCGCTCACAAACGTAGATGGACTCTAGAGCAATTATCATCAGCTGGTCCTGAACGGGGATTAATTTTTGTTGGCACTAAAACAAAAAAAAGACAAAACAGCATGGATATAATCGAACAAAAGTCATCATAGAAAACCATGGTCTAAACTTCCTGTTCATTAAAGCTGTTAAAATAACAGTGCACTTAAACCTAAGAAACAGCATATAAGTCTACTACAAGCCTGAAGTGGCGGAGATTCAAAGAACACCCAAGACAGAAGTCACGCTCTGCCTCGATCTGCACTGCACCCAGGATAAGGCCTCATGCACACGACTATATTTTGTATCCATGTCCGATCCACATTTTTCATTACAGACTGCACACGGACCTATTCATTTCTATGGGTCTGCAAAAAAAAAAAAAAACGGACCACACACGGTGCCATCCATGTGCGGTTGCACATCCGTGTCCGCATCTGTGTGTCCAGTCCACAAAAAAAAAAAAAAACATGTCCTATTCTTGGCCGCAAAATGCGGAGCACAGACCCACTGAAGTCAACAGGTCCACCAAAAAAAAAAAAAAAAAAAAAACAGACGGAACATGAATGTCACATGGACATCATCGGTAATTTGTGGACTTCAAAACAGATATAGTCATGAGTAGGGATGAGCGAAGGAATTCCGTTATGGCTTCCGTTATAACAAAATTCTATGACGGAATGCAAAACGGAAGCCTTTAAGAGGCATTCCGTTTTGAGCCGTCATAATAGATGTCTATGGCTAAGCATAACGGATCCGTCTGGTTTACGTTATGCAGTCCCAGAGTGATCTGGGACAGGAGCAGCATCAGAACCAGGGCTGGACTGGCCCACCAAAGTACCAGAGAATCCTTCAGTGGAACAGGAGCTTGTAGTAAATTTAGAAACCATTTTATGACACAAAACAGGCATAATGGTGCACGCTATATTTGCACCATTATTTGTAACTTTTTGTGTTTCTCCACAATTATTAAAAAGTCTGGAAAAAATAGGTGGGTCTTATGTGGCCTCCGTTGGCCTACTGGATATACTATAATTTACACCAGTTTCTAGTGCACAGACAGCCAGAAGATGTGCCACATTTAGTAAACGGCCTGTCAATTAGTCACAGACCAGTGCAGGGTGGACCAAGACTGGCATTTAATAAAATGCCCCCTACGTCCACCTCTCAACCAAAAATCCACCAAAAACTTTAATAATGATACATTCTGCATTTGCAAGATTGACAAAAATTACTTTAAAATGAGCATGCAAATGTCCTGTATACTCAGAGAGCGGTCCCTCAGAATCATTCCCTCTGGGGGGCCCAAGGAACTTCAGTCCAATGCTAGTCAGAACAGCAGTGGTGATGGATTTGTGGAGGTGAGTCTTTTTAAATCTTTAAGGCCCCTTTCACACAGGCGAGTTTTCTGCGCGGGTGCAATGCGTGATGTGAACGCATTGTACCCGCACTGAATTCTGACCCATTAATTTCAATGGGTTTGTGTACATGAGCGTTTTTTTTCACGCATCACTTGTGCGTTGCGTGAAAATGGCAGCATGGTCTATATTCAGCGTTTTTCACGCAGCCCTAGCCCCATAGAAGTGAATAGGGCTTGGTGAAAAACGCATTGCATCTCCAAGCAAGTGCGGGTGCGTTGCGTTTTTCAGTGATGGTTGCTAGGAGATGTTGTTTGTATACCTTCAGTTTTTTATCACGCACGTGAAAAACGCATCAAAACGCATTGCACCCGCGCGGAAAAAACTGAACAACTGAATGCAATCGCAAACAAAACTGACTGGCTTTGCCTGTGAAATCGCACAGATTTCACTGAGCGCATCCGGACCTAATCCGGACACGCTCGTGTGAAAGAGGCCTAAAGGGTACTAGCAGAAGGACTCTGCTTCGAACGGGTATATTTAATCTATTTCATTTAATGTTTCTGTGTGTCGTTAAAAGATATCGACAATATCCCCCATAACAGTGACTTCTACAGCACCCTGCCCCTTTAACAGTGAACTCCACAGTCCCCCACCCCTTAACACTGACCCCTCCCCACAGTGCCCGCCACTTTAAAATGGGACATCCACAGCAGCCCATCCCCTTAACTTTGACCTTCACAGCAGCCTGCCCCTTTAACAGTGAGTTTCACACCACCCCGACCCCTTAACAATTACCTCACAATACCCTGCTGCCTTAACAGTGACCTCCACAGCAGTTGGCTCTTTAATAGTGGACCCTGCCCCTTAACAGTGACCTCCACAGCGGCCTGCCCTCTTAACAGTAACATCCACAGTGAACGCCTCTTTAACAGTGAACTCCACAGTGCCTGACCCTTTAACATTGACCTCCACAGCGCCCTGCTCCTTTAATGCTAGGGCTACACGACAACATGTGTTGCGCAACATTTTGTCTCAACAATTTTCTATAATGATAGGCTATGGTGTCGCACTGCAACATGTGTGATACTATCTGCTGAGCTGTGTATCTAATCCTATCCTGTGCGATACTGTCTGCTGAGCTGTGTATCCAATATTATCTACTGTGATACTACCTGCTGAGCTGTGTATCTAATCCTATCATGTGATACTGCCTGCTGAGCTGTGAATCTAATCATATCCTGTGTGATACTGTCTGCTGAGCAGTGTATCTAATCCAATCCTGTGTGATACTGTCTGCTGAGCAGTGTATCTAATCCAATCCTGTGTGATACTGTCTGCTGAGCTGTGTATCTAATCATATCATGTGTGATACTGTCTGTTGAGCTGTGTATCTAATCATATAATGTGTGATACTTTCTTCTGTGTATCTAACTCTATTGTGTGATATTCAAAGTAAAAAAAAGAAGGTCCAGCTTCCATAGCAAACGTGAAGAGCTTTATTCACATGGTGCGGTACAGGTTAAAAAACAAGGAGGTACTTGTCTACGCGTTTCGGATCCACATATCTTGATCCTTACTCATGACACAAAGTACAAAAGTATTAAGGCAGCCATTAAATAGACCTCAAGTGCTAGACAGCAGGTGAGTCTCATAATAGCAAAACCCAGCCCACAAAAGGATTAACCCTGTCAAGGCAGCATAAAATTCAATAAAAACAAAACACAAAAAAGACAGAGACATGAGAAACATCAATATTGAAGGATCAGATCGTGCCTACGATTTAAGCCTTCCGGAACACATGTTTTCATACGAAAAATCCAGTAGGACTCTCTGTTGTTTTTTAACCTGTACCGCACCATGTGAATAAAGCTCTTCACGTTTTCTACGGAAGCTGGACCTTCTTTTCTTTACTTTGTGGATTTCTGGTGCCTGTGGTTCCTCGGCATGGTCCTGTGCCTCCAGGGATTTGGGTGAGCTTACCACACCTATACATTTGAATCTATTGTCTGATACTGTCTGCTGAGCTGTGTAGCAGTCGCAGCTCAACACCATAGACTATCATTATAAAAATTGTCATGTGACATATGTCGTCGTGTAGCCCTAGCCTAAAGCTGAGTTGGGTGGGTTGTTATGGAAACCTGGAGTAAAACTGTGTGTATGTGGAGACTAAGGGCCTGCAAACTTTTATTGGCTGATAAGAGACAAGTGACCAGGCTTCTATTGGCTAATGCATTTTTTGGGAATATCTCAGGAAGATTTCTTTCCAGGTAGCAAGGGATGTCTATAGCTAGTTTCGTTGAAATCGATGGTTGCGTTTTTGAGTGATCGCGGAACATAAACACATACATATATACGCCCTTTTTTATATATAGATGTACAGCTATAGGGGCATTTTTTTATGATTGTTTTTCTCATTTTGGGCTAACAATCTTTTTATTCAATTTGCATGTATTTAATTGTTCAGTCGTTTATACAAGAATTAAAAAATCAGTCTGTTTGCAAGCTGAGACTTTGTTTTCTTTGAATCCCGTTGGCTGATGTCTCATGTAGAGCTCTTATCTCTGATCTCCTGACCTTAAAAACACTCACGGCAGCTTGATTCTTATCAATCTGATAAGAATATGGCTTAGGGCTGTATTACACCAACAGATTATCTAACAGATTTTCAGACAGAGATCTTTTGTTATACAACTATTGGTCTGATTGGACAGAAACTGGTCAGATAATCTGTTGGTGTAATACAGCCCTTAAATAAGAATTTATGAGGTTAGGAGGTCAGAGATAATTTTACCTGAGCCGTCAGATGATGGAATTCAAAGAAAACTAAGTCACAGAATTGCAAACAGACTGATATTTTTATTCTTCCATCTCAGAAACAGCTGAACATTTTTAATAAAGACCAATTGAAAAAATGATTTCTACCCCAAAATGAGCAAATCATAAAAGAAATGGCCCAAAAGGTGTACATAGCCTTTAACCCATTCTGATTAGTATTCTAAGAAAATCTCACTGGAAGACCTTTTTAAAAAGGTTGTCTCACTTTAGAAAATGACATTTATCATGTAGGTAAAGTTAATACCAGGCTCTTACTAATGTATTGTGATTGTCCATGTTGCCTCCTTTGCTGGCTTGGTTCATTTCCCCACCACATTATACTCTGCTCGTTTCCAGGGGTTACGACCACCTTGCAATCCAGCAGCAGTGGTCGTGCTTGTACACTGTAGGAAATGGCGCCAACTTCTCTGGTGGTGGTGGCTGGGACCGTGGGAGTACGCATAGGCTTTTTCCTATAGTGTGCAAGCACGACCACTGCTGCTGGATTGCAAGGTGGTCGTAACCATGAAAACCAGTAGTAAATATTGTAATGGAGAAATTAATTCGGCCAGCAAAGGAGGCAATATGGACAATCACAATACATTAGTCAGTGCCTTGCATTAACTTTCTCTAGAGGATAAATGTCATGTGCTGAAGTGACACAACCCCTTTAAGCATTTCCTAAAAACACCTATTTTAGGATGGCCTATCACATTCCTTATCGAACAGCATGATTCCTGATAACCTGACCCAGTATCCACCACACCCCATGTGCATCACAGATACTGGCAGCAGACCCCCCCCTATAGAGTGTAAGCTCTTATGATCAGGGTCCTATCCTATTGTTGATGAGCTTATCACCGTGTAACGTATGATTTTGTCTGCGCACGTTCCCTCTGATTGTGAAGTGCTGCAGAAGATACCGCTGCTATATAAAGACCACTACAATGGTTTGGAGAAATCTACATTTACGTGACAGATAGATGAGAGCGCTATTTGCATTATAAAGGACGCGCATCTAATTCCAAATCTTCTGATTTGCATAAAATTCTCTCCCTGAACAATTACGAGGGCGAAATATCCCGACGTCAAATTAGTTAATCAAGGATTAAAGCCGCTCGCGAAATCTTTTAATCTCGGAGCCCTAAGTGATGCAGATGAAATATGATTTATTGTTACCACATCTGTAGCGCGGCCTCATTTATAATGCGAACATGTTGCCGCTGCTTAATTATTCCCAACTGTTGCTGAGCTAGGAGAAAAAATAATAAATCTCTTATTACTCAGCGCCCTCGTACTGCTCAGAGACCAGACCGACAGCGCGGCTTCTCAATAAAAACCGCACAGACACGGGCTGGCCACACTGCATTCTTATAGGAGGGTCATGGCAGGAGATCTGGTACCAGGGGGGCGTCACCTTAGGCCACCGCTATTTAGGGTACTTTCACACTTGCGTTCTTCTTTTCTGGCATAGAGTTCCGTCAAAAGGGCACTATGCCGGAAAAGAACTGATCAGCGATATCCCATGCAATCTGAATGGATAGAAATGCCTTCCGTTCAGTCACTTTCAGGCGTTTTGGCCGGACATAATACCGCAGCATGATGCGGTATTAGGTTCGTCCAAAATGCCTGATCAGTCGCCGGAATGCCGGATTCGGCATTCATTTACATTGACTTGTATAAGTGCCGGATCCTGCATTGCGAAACAACTGAAGGACGTTGGAAAACTGTGAAAAAGAGTGCAGGACGGATCCATCCATCCGCATGACAAGCGGAGGGACGGATCCGTTCTTGCAATGCATTTGTAGACGGATCTGCACCCGGATGCAGCTCCGATGACGCAAGTGTGAAAGTACCCTTACCCTGCATAGGCTTCTACCTCTTGGACTTCACCGCTGCACCATCCATATAGTGACTATACGATTAGCGCCATTTGGCATCCACACATTCGATGTTTGCAGAGTGCTGTACCGCAGCCAGGCCGTGTGTGCACCCGCACATTTATGTCATTTAACAGGAGGTGATGAGATGGTATTTTGCATTACCTTTGTCACCTCTTACAGAGATTGTACCACAAAAAAAATGCTACATTTTTCAAACCAGCACCTGGATCCGAATACTTTTGGAGTTACATGTATTTAAAAATTTACTATAGCCCCCGAGTAATTTAATAAATCATATATATATATATATATATATATATATATATATATATCTGTATAGCGCCACCTGCTGTTTGTTTTTTTCTTATTTCTTTGTCCTGCTCACTGAGATGGCCGCACATGCTCAGTGCCATCCTTCACCTGCCTCCTGAGCTGTGATAGGGAGAGCATGGACACGCCCCTTTAGCTGTGATAGGGAGAGCATGGACACGCCCCCTGAGCTGCAGCAGAAAAGACACTCCCCTGAGCTGTTGGCTTGATATAAATCTAGCAGAGCAATGGAGAGGAGATCTCTGGATCCATGTGAGGTACAGGGCTGGATCTAGCTTTGTTAGATTTGTAAGATATTGCCATGTACTACATGATTTTCATTTTTCACATTAATCATGGGATAACCCCTTTAAATGCCACTGCATCCCAAAGTTATACATTTAGCAGTAAAGTTCCCCATTCTGAGATGCAAATTCAAGCTCTTATCCAAAATCTGGAAAAGGCGCTCCCTATCTACTACGTATGATATTGGTGCTTTCTTACATGTCAGAGAAACATTTGTAGCTCTTGAGGAGCGAAATTCATATTTTGAAATTAGTTTGCGCTTCATCTGGTGGTAAAAGCAGAATTGCATTATGGATTCTGTTACCACGGACCATAACGCAATTCTATGACGGAATGCATAACGGAATGCCATTCCGTCATAATAGAAGTCTTTGGCCTGCATACTGGATCCGTCCCGGACTCTCCTGCATAACAGAAATGGGACGGATCCGTTTTGCAGCCCATAGACTTCTAATATGACGGAATGAATAACGGAATGCCTCTAAAGGCATTCCGTTATAGAATTGCGTAATGGTCCGTGGTAACGGAATCCATAACGCAATTCTGCTTTTAACACCAAACGAAGCGCAAACGAATTTCATAACATAAAATTCGCTCATTCCTACTCTTGAGCACCAGGGCCCGGGAATGATGGGCTCTAAAAAATTGCTTACTGCTCAGTGACATGTCTGTTTTAGTAACGACTTGCATTCCTCAAGTAATAATATTTCTGGATGATCTATTCTTATGATTCAATGTTTAAGCCATTCCTCAATTATTCCTACTAGAAGTTTATTGCCGACTGGTGGCAGTTCATTAATAAAGGTTGTGTGGTAAGGTATTTTAGTGGTTCTTTCCCCTATAATTACTTGTAACGTAGTTGGTTAGTGGTACCGGGCTGCGCTCCTGAGCTCTGAAGTAACTACTGTACGTGCATATTGCATTCTGAAGACCTGTAGGGGAGCCAGGAAGCTAGAATACAGCTACGTATATAAGAAAGAGGTTAGCACTGTTAAAGTCACCATCAGGGTGTTGCTACTAACACCTCTCTTTATATATCACACGTGCGTCAGCCAGTCGGCATGTTGGGAACTGGTCGATGGGGAGCTCGCTCATTTGTCCACAGCTTTGGTGACTGCAACTAACTTTACTCTGCGTATTATCTTTTGTATACACCGATTTTTTTTCCGCATAAGATGCACTTTTTTTTACATTAAAAGTGGGGGGGAAATGTCACTGCGTCTTATGGGGCAAACACTGATGACCGCTTCCATTATGGAAGTGCTCATTAGTGAATTCACTGCTCCCCGGGCTCTGTACTCACCACTTCCTGGTCCTCTGCTGTCAGCTGTGCTGTGGCTCCGCAAAGCGTGAGGGCGCTCTGTGACCTCATGCTGTGCGCGGTAGGGCACAGCGCAGCCGGAAGAAGAAGAGAGAGCGCAGGAGGTTAAGGGGGGCGGCAACAGGAGCAGGAGAGGTAAGTGAATTTTTTATTTTATGTGATCTCAGGATGGGGGCTGAGGAAATGAGGCTGGGGTGCTGATGAAACGATGTGAGGCATGGGAGCTGAGGTCTGATTGTGGGTCTGATCTAAGGTCTGCTTGAGGGTCTTATTAACATTGGGGGTCTGATTGGGGCTGTGAGCTGAGGTCTGATTAACAGGGTCTGATTGATGGCCTGATCTGACGTCTAATGAAAAATATTTTTTACTTATTGTCCTCCTCTAAAACCGTCTTATGGGCCATACAGGGCAAAAAATACAGAACATATTTTATGTTTTTTATCATAGTTTAGTAAACATTTTATGAACCTAAACTGTGTCAAGCCTATTTATTCCCAGATCTCAGAATTCACAGTAATACAAGGGTCCAGATGGGTGTTACCAGTTGAGGGTGTGTCCCTGCACAGTCTGACACTGGCAGAACTGACTGGATGGAGTCAAAATGGGCAACTGGTGACAACCATCTGAACCTTCATTGCAGACTGCTAGCAATAAACATCTAGTAGAAATAATGGAATGGCAAGAGTCATAAGAATAGATCAGGGATGGCCCACCTGCGGCTCTCCAGCTGTTGCAAAACTACAACTCCCAGCATGCCCAGACAGCTTACAGCTATCAGCTTACAGCAGGGCATGGTGGGAATTGTAGTTTTACAACAGCTGGAGAGCCGCAGGTTCGCTAGCCCTGGAATAGATGCTCCAGAACATTTCTAAAAGAGACGTATCAGGAGAGGAGACAGGTTCTCCTTAAGAAAAGGAGACCTCTTTGAGAATATGTCCTTCTCTTACAAACGCCAGGCCCCTGGGAAGAAGAGAGACCAGTAGACAGTACGGAAATTGGGATTTGTCATCCACACCATGCAATAAACATTACATTAAAATATCATTTGAAATATCAGCTAAAACCTGGACTTCCAGGGTCTTCTCATGTTCCTTTAGAAGTCAGGGATGGGGCAGAGAAAACGTAATTGGGTATTTTCCATCTTCTTGATGGGAACAGTTCGCGTGCGGAGGTCGCAGACTTCTGACTTACACCTCTGTAAATAATACCCAATTGGCCTCTTTCACACGAGCGTACTGAAATCCGCCTGTATTCCAGCTCTGGAATACGCACAGATCCCGGATGATATCCCATCTATATTGTCATCAGTAGTGTTTCGGTAATTCATCCGGATTTACACGCCTATCCCTTCCTTCCTGCAGTTCTGATGCACTCCCCTAGACTATAATGGGCGTATTTCAAAGCAAACACGCACTAAACTAGGACATGCTGCGGATTTCAAATACCGACGAAAAGTATACCGATTGCAACAACGTGAAAAAGACGGTTGTCAGAAGGAAGAACAGAGAAACGGCACAATGCAAAGTCTCATGAAAAGATGCTGCAAAATTGTAATTTCATGAGGAATACAAATACTTACTACAACTTCTTGAACGTTTTCTAGAAGGTGTTGCTTCAGAGCAGCAATCTGTATACAGACTCTCGAATTTTGCCGCTAACTTGCTAAACAAATTAAAGCAATTGCACCTGAAGCCTAATCAATGAAGACGATCTTTGCGGATTTGGAAAATGCAAACAAGATAATGATCTACGACTTCTCGCACACGTATAAAATATTCTGAAAGCTAAAAATATTTACAGAAAGCTGCGCAATTACTGGATGCTTCTGCTTGCTGTAGACGGCAGAGACAAAAAAGTCCCGGCAGCACAGCAACAAGTCGAGGCTTCCAAGTACTTTTTATATTTTTTTTTCGTCTCGAACCCTCATTACGGAGTTTGTTTTACTTTGCATGCGGTGACAGAACTAAGTGATTTTCCCGTCTTAAACACTGCAAACAATGTTTCAGCAAATAAGTCACTGGGAAATTCATGAATAGAAATGAGCATCACAAACTCAGGCCTGTCATACCAAGAAAGCGCTGTCCATATCCGCAAGAACGGTGTCATGAAGCAAAGCAAAGAGATAAAGCAAAGAACGTCAGCTTACATCGGGCTTGGAATGCTGAAAAATCTTCAGGGGGAATTTAAGGTCGTCCTTAGCCAGGGTGACTATATATTCTTTTAGCAGAGTGTTTGATGCTCCGGGGTCTGAGCTTCGCAACGATGGAGGAAAGGAACCATCCACTGGTAGGCGTTTTTCACGTAGTTTTCTTCTGAGGACTGGAAGACATTAGGTAATAAACGTTAATCATCTGATTGTAATCAAAAGAAATGTGCCACCAGGGCAGAGACCTTTAAAGAGGTTGTTGAAGACAACCCCCGTCCAACTGCTCTAATAAGCCATATGGATGTCACAATGGAGGGTCCTCGACTCAGGATTCACCTCTATAGCTCACAGCTGAGAGGTGTTCTGAAGAAGCAACCCTCGTTCTGGTGGACTCCAGCCGTAAAATGACATCTGGCCGGCACAAACAGTACTACCGTGTTATTCCTACAGCCGCCAATGCTAAGGAAATTCCTGGCCGACAAGAGCTTCACCCGACAAAAATGGCTATTCCCCAGGGATGCCTAGGAACTGAGGCATCCACCGAATCCCTCTTTGAGGCCACATTCTGATGCCACCAAGCACCTGTTCAGGACACCACCCACAGCTACCATCAATCCTGACAGCAGGGGAATGGGGAGCAGTAGGAAAATAACACCAATTAAGGTGCTCTCCTCAAAGACAGATAGTATCCCCCAAATCCTGACCTAGGCCTCTCACCCAGTTAAGCCAGAACTCTCTGCTCTGCACTGATGAGGGGCAATCACCCCAAAACAGCTGTCTGCAGATGAGGTGCTGGCTTATTTCATATCCAAGCCATATCTCAAGGCCTCTTAAGAGGTTGAACATTGATTATAGGATAGCTGCCTTACATTTGGTGGCATCAGAGGCAGAGATTGTTAAGAGCTCATTTACATCCCTTTCCTCCCAGAATTCCAGAGGAGCATGTATGGCCTATAAGTCTCCTCACGCTGAATAAGCTGCTCTCTCCCTAAGGAGAGATGTTACCCCCCTAACCTGGACAGGCCTCTCACCCAGTTAAGCCAGTACTCTCTGCTCTGCACTGACGAGGGGCAATCACCCCGAAACAGCTGTCTGCAGATGAGTTGCTGGCTTATTTAATATCCAAATCATGTCTTAAGGCCTAGTTAAAGGTTGAACATTGACTAATAGGATAGCTGCCTTACATCTGGTGGCATCAGAGGCAGAGGTTGTTAAGAGCTCATTTGTATACCTTCTTCCCGAAAATAAAAATGGTAATCTGGACTCATCTGCAGTACTACTCATGTGTTACCTCAAATAATAGTACATAATGCTGGTGAAATATTGCCTTTAATAGGGTGGACCTACTCTGTCCTGCATTACACAGCCAATCTATTTGTATGGGAATTGTGTAATGCTTCATGTCCCGTGTGGTGGTCCTGCTGGGAAACAGAACAGTTTTTGCCAGGTTTCTCCACACATGACAGGTAATTCTGGGATAATGCAGTGGGATAATTTGTGATCTGCTTTTTGTCAAGTGGCCTTTCATATGAGCAGGGATTGGCCAAAGCTGTTGACCTCATTGAGCTTAAGGGTTTTTTTCAGGACTTGGATACCGATCGATGAACTATCCTCAGGCTAAGTCATCAATTTCATATTAGTGGAGGTCTTATACCCTGCACCCCCACAGGGGACAGTACTGGGATAGTACAACCTACATTTTCCAAAAGAAGCCGCAGTTTCTCAATGTCCTTGAGCTGGTGCAGGTCCTTGAGGGTTAATGACACATCACAGTTGGCTTCATACACAAGGGTCTCCAACGTGACCAGATCATCACAAAGCAGCTCCAAACCCGGCATATTCTTCTCTTTTCCCAGACGCACCAAAGAAAGTGCACCATCCACCTAGAATTCAAAGAAAATGACTTCCAGTAAATGAAAAACGTAAAAGACATTGTACAACATTCACCAACATTTCAAAAACCCATTTTACATATATCCTATTATGGAAGTTAGAAGTAATTAATGGGGGTCATCAGTTCAGGAACTTCACTGCTTGAACAGAGTGGAGAGAAGTTACCAAGAGTGTCTATCACTCTGGAGGATCTTCTACTGCTTTACACAAAAACCCATTGATTGGAATGGACACGGTGTAATGCTTAATATGTCCTGTGGTGTCGCTATAGGGAAATTAAACACCTGATTTCCCCAGAGATTACAGCCGATCACTGTAGGTCGCAGGAGGGGGAAACTTTGAGAACAGCTTATTGTCCCAGGAACCTACTAACAAGTTGGTACTGACCAATGCAAAAAATCTCCTTATTAACTGGTACTTAAAGGGGACTAACCTTTACATCCTTCTACAAAAAAAGGGATCTGCACGACAGGCTAACTTAAAATGAATGTAAAACACTGGAAAGACCAAAGGAGCTCACAGGGAAAGTCTAGTCCTAGTCTAGTTCCTAGTGTAAGACCAAGCATATTTGGAAAGCACCGTTAGGCTATAGTTCCTCTGAGACTCATGGACTTCCCTACATCACCATTAAATCACAGTATTACTGAAAACTGCACGGAATATTAACATGGGAAGGTTAAGATTTTTCAAAATGTATGTAGCTATACGGGGGTAGAGGTAGTGGTCACACCCAGGCCTCTGGTGACTGAAGGAGCTTTAAGGTCCCTGCTCCACATAAGAAGAAACCAGTATTACAAATGGCACATGGTAGGAGGTGACCCTTTTGCTTTAACCTATGCCTCTGCATGAAACTCATGGCATGGATAAGGTTTAGGTGCTACTGATTTTCTACTTTTAGTTTTTCTCAATTAGAGTAGAGCTAGGGTCAGTGACTGGAGCACAACTGCGCTGTCTAGTAGGGTCGGAGGTAGTATAAAAATGTTCCTATCTCATTAGGAACTCAAGTTGGGGAAAGATGGAAGGAGTATGATAGCAATATCACACTATACAAAAAATGTAAACTGAAAACGGGAGGATATTTTTAATCAAGACAATTTGCAAAGTTGCTTTATTTTTTGATTGTAGGTTTATTAAATCTAGAAAATAAAAGGAATTGCAAAAGTGTACATACACTTTAAGGGTCAGTGTTTCATTCAGTAGGGCTTTACGCAGTGAGATTTTTCATTTTTTATTTTTTTTTGCTAAGGGCATCTATCTGTCAGCAGATTTGTCCCTATGACACTGGCTGAGCTGTTACATGTGCTGAAGGTATTGGTGCTGGTCCCATGTTCATATGTGCTGGCAACTGGTCTTCTAGGAGCAACAGGGGCGTTGACGTTAAACCTAGAGAGTCAGCTCTCTCTGCAACTAGGGTTGTCACGATACCAGAATTTTGCCATAAAAAAGCACTGCGATACTCGATACCATTCAATATCACGCAAAAGAAAAATTAAAACACCCAAAAAGCTGTGTGCAATCTACATTTTTTTAAATGTGTGGCACAAGGTGACAAAAAAATAGCAAATCGTGTGTTTTTCATTTTTTTTCCATTACAGCGTTCACCGCATAGTAGATATCTTTTGATTAAATTCAATTAAATTACTGGGGGGGGGGGGGGGAGCTGTAGCCGCTGGCCACCAATGAAAATAATTAACCCCTAAATGCAAATGTACAGCAATCGCCGTTCCCCGTCATAGCGGACGGGTGCCAAATGTATCATACAGCAGACACCCGCCGCGTATGGAGTGGGCTCACCGCGACAGCCCACTCCATACATTTGATTCGGGGGGTTAATTAATTTCATTGGTGGCGCAGTGGCAGCTTCAGAGCACCCTACCCATAATGGTGGCAGTGGCGGCCGTGTCACAGCGGGGAGGGAGGTACTCCCTCCTTCTCCCCCTTGCTGCTGATGAAAACATGACACATGTTCTCTAATGAGAAAAGATACAAAGCTGCGCAGTAATGCAGCCTAATATTGAGAAAAAGCAAATCCCGGTAACGTATTGATCCGGGTGGAAAAGTATCAATTGGGTTTAATACCCGGGGCAACCCTATCTGCAACTGCTGCGCCTTCTGTACTTTGACAGGACCATGCAGTGTAAATGTGATCACACCTGACCCTGACTTCTCCTAAAATCAATCAAAGGGGAGAGGGTGCGGTAGTTGCAGAGAGAGCAGAGCCTCTAGGTGTAATGGTAACGCCCCCGTTGCTCCTAGAGGCTCAATTGCCTATAATAAAACATCATTTTTCTCAGCAGTGCGGGCACATAGGAACATGGGACCAACACAGATGCCTTCTGCTGCAAACTCCACATGTAACAGGTCAGCCAGTGTCATAGCTACATATCTGCCCTTTAAAAACAGTATGTGATTTTTTTTTTAAAGGGTTTCTGTCACCAACTTTTGACATTATAAGCTGTCTGACATTAGCTATGTGCTAATGTCAGACCAGCCTGATAATGTCCTTATTATAAAAATCGGATGTATATATAGTCCGAAAAACTTACATTTATTATATGTAAATTAGCCTCTAGGAGCAGGGGGGGCGTTGCCCTGCTCCTAGCGGCTCCGTCCGGCAACCTGCTGGCACGCCCCTTCACACTTTGATTGACAGTGCAGGGCAGCGATCCTCCTGCACTGTCTCGTTCTGAAATCGCGCGCCCGCGCCGCCGCTCTGTATTCGGCGCAGGCGCGGTGAGCAGAGGACGCTGGTGCCTGCTGTCCTCTGCTCACCGCGCCTGCGCCCGAATACAGAGCGGCGCGCGGGCGCGCATTCAGAACGAGACAGTGCAGGAGGATCGCTGCCCTGCACTGTCAATCAAAGTGTGAAGGGGCGTGCCAGCAGGTTGCCGGACGGAGCCGCTAGGAGCAGGGCAACGCCCCCCCTGCTCCTAGAGGCTAATTTACATATAATAAATGTAAGTTTTTCGGACTATATATACATCCGATTTTTATAATAAGGACATTATCAGGCTGGTCTGACATTAGCACATAGCTAATGTCAGACAGCTTATAATGTCAAAAGTTGGTGACAGAAACCCTTTAAGTAAGTAAGGTTGAGCTACAAAAAGAATTACAATAAAGGAACCAGGTTCACACAGCATGAGCCACAATACAGCGCGGTCCCATGGGAGGATACACCAGAGCGAAAAAGATGGAGAAGCCGTGCCGAGAAAACAAGAGAGAGAGTCACAGATTAAAAGCCGACAGTAAGTGTAATTATATTCTAATACAGCGAGGATAAATTATGCATACAGCATGGCTGCCAGAATTTCCTCCATTTCAAAAGAACATTCACACAACTTTCAGTGCGAGAGAAATAAAAACTAATCCTCAAAAAAATATATATATAAATTATTAAAAATCAAAACTATAATGACAGTGCTGGGAAAAGATACAGAATGTTATCACTGGGGGGTGTTCCAGGCGCTAATCAAGACTGAATGCATCTCGCCAAATAATTGGTGAAGACTTGCAGCTTTTTGACATCGTGATTTGTAAGTAAAGTGGGCATGTAATTTTAAAATAATCTAAACTGGTAATATTGGCAGCTTCGCGACCTAATCAAAATCAGGCATTGTTGGAAAATAGCAATTATACAATGTGAAGATCGAATACATGAGAAGGAATAATGTCACACCGGGGCTCCAGACTGCCACTGCGAATACTAAAGTAAGTGATCGGCAGTTCTGTACTGGTTGCCGATCACTGCACCTTGCAAAGGACTGGTTGTGTGGAGCCACTGGACGGCTTCCCGATCAGGCACCAGCCAGTAACCTTAAAGGGGTTATTCAAAGATAAAATGTTCTACATTTTTCAAACCAGAAGCTAAATCTGAATACTTTTATAATTGCAAAACTTGTATTCAACAAGATCTATCTGTACAGCGCCACCTGCTGATCTTTTCCTTAGTAACATCACTGAGGTGGACGCAGATGCTCAGTCCCATCCCTCAACTAACTGCCACCTGCTCAATATAGTCAGAAGCTAGGGCAGCTACAGGGAGAGCACCAGCAAAAAAGGACACGACCCCTGAGCTGTGATGGGGTGAGCTGTATCAGAAAGGACACGCTCTCTGAGGAAGGACATGGCCCCTGAGCTGTCAGCTTGAAATAAATCTAGCAGAGCAACTGGAGCAACGAATGTGGAGATCTCTGGATCCATGTGAGGTACAGGGCTGGTTCCGCTGTTTTTAAAAACAGATTGTCATGTACTCGATGATGTTTGATCTTTAGTTTTTTTGTTAATCATGGGAGAACCCTTTAAGGAAGACGGCCAGCGGAACCACCCTGACCACAACGCACAATGTACAGAGAGCTATGCATCCATACCCTACATACACCATCTGCAATGTGGGCAGGTGCTCCACACCTGAAAAGAAGCCGAGTGATTTTTATGTGATTTATCGGTCTTTATTTACATTTTTTTGCTTTCTTTTTGCCAATGATATCCATTGTAAAGGGGAAAAAAATTCAGAATTCATCTGGACCCTGCTTTTTTTTTTTGACAGAACAGAAAAGATGCAAATATCACAAACATTCTAAACCAAAGGTCCATATTATTAAAAGGGCTTTCCGACATCTTTATACTGATGACCTCTGGGCATTATTTGACCGATGTGGGTCCTACACACTGTACCCCTACCGATCAACTGCTTGAGGGGGCCGCGGCCTTTTCGCACCTTACCCTAGGCCAGTGATGTCAAGTTCATCGGTTACGTGGCCTAGGAGCAGCTCAATCCTCTTTAAATGAATGGGGTTGTGCTGTGATACCAAACATGGCCACTATACAATGTACGGCGCTGTGCTTGGTAAGTAAGCAGGGAGGAGGAAAAATTGGACCCTCTGTATCGGCGCTGTCAGCAGGAGTCTGGTACCAGGTAAGTATTGATAAGCAGATAATGTTTTATTATCGGTCTACAGGTTTCAAGGGAGGAGCACCCCATTCATCAAGACAGTAATACACATGGCAAGCATATGCAGAGATTCTAAAAGCATTTTTGGGGGTGGGATGGACAACACTGGGCATGTTTCTGCATGATCTTCTATGTTAATAGTCTGATGGAGGGATTTCCTTTATGTCAGTAAGTGTTTATAGGCATAGACAAAATTTACAATGTATATCACCGTTACGTGGTCTGGACTTCAACAGTGCTGCAGGTCCCAAAAGTGCCGTGGGTCAGGTTCACACAGTAGATTAATGCGTTTTTAGTAGGACCGCGCTACTGTAGGATTACCAAGTACCTTTTGAGAGAGCCCTGTGGTATAAAAAAGGTACTTGGTAATCCTACAGCAGCGTGGCCCTACTAAAAATGCATTTATAAGCATAGAACCTATTAGATTTATTCTAATTTACACTCTGGTTCGGCTGTATGTCCGCATAATAAAATCTAGAGCGATCGCAGGCATCCCGTGTACTGATCGGGCAATATCAGCAGAGTGCAACATATCCATTGTGACTCCTCACAACGACAGATGTGAAGCGCAACTCATTTTCATGGCATTATCCTAACCAAACAGCACCACACATGAGGTGTCCTTTTTCCTCTCTTGCTGTGCTTGGTAAGCTATGATAAGGCCATGGGGCACACAGGAGCGCTGCAGCCTCCTCAAAAAGCTGATCGGCAGCAAGTGATCAGACACTGATGACCTATCCAGAGGAAACCCCTTTAAAGCCTCATCCAGAAGTCCGTGGAACACGGTCCGTGAGATACCGGACTGGCATCCTGCTGAGTGCAAGAGCGCACAGCGTCATTGGTTGCTATGACGCCATGCGCTTCGTGCCGCCGCTGCTGTACAGTAGTTACAGATGATACGTGTACTGCTGTACAGCAGCGGCGGCACGAAGCGCACGGCGTCATAGCAACCAATGACGCTATGCGCTCCTGCACTCAGCAGGATGCCAGTCCGGTATCTCACGGACCGTGTTCCACAGACGTCTGCATGAGGCTTCAGGCCACTTGCACACTTGTGTTTTTGCCTGATCCGGCAGGGATCAGCAAAAATTCTTCCGTTTTTGATAATACAACCATCTTCATTCATTATGAACGGACCCCGTTGTATTATCTTTAAAATAGCCAAGACGGATTGGTCATTAAAATCATTGTAAGTCAATGGGGGACAGATCTGTTTTCTATTGTGTCCGAGAAAACAGATCCGACGCCATTGACTTGCATTGTGTGTCATGACGGATCCGTTTTGCGTCACATCCCATGCCGGACAGAAAACCACAGGTTGCTGCGGTTTGCTCTCTGGTATGGGAATGCAACAAACGGGATGGAATGCATTTTGGAGCATTTCGTTCTGTTCAGTTTTGTCCCCATTGACAATGAATAGTGACGAAACAGACGCGTTTTTCTCCAGTATTGAGATCCTTTGCCGGAAACGCAAGTGTGAAAGTAGCCTAAGTGGATTGTCTCATCAAGTCCGTTTCTGTCCATATGCCAAATTGTGAATGGCAGCCCTGGTCCCCCAGCAACATCAGCAAGACCTAGACCTGTGGCAATCAACTGATGTCAGGGAAGTCTTTATGAGACAGCCCCCATAATAACTGTAACTGGTTTTCAATACTGCGGTATCAGGTGCACTTACCTGTCTGGAGTAATTCTCAATCTCCTCGGCTCGGTTCCAGAACCAGTTCTTCACTATGTCGATGGACAGACAGTCCGTTCTGTAGATTAGTAGTTCAGGCTGCTCCTCATACAGAAACTCGGCCAGATCTGGTGCACTGGGCTCTACCTGTAACCTGTAGAACATGACAAACACAACACAATGTAATAATATCAACAGGAATGTAATTAGAAAACATGGCTGCTTTCTTTCAAGAACAGCACCGCACCTGTCCACAGGTTGTGTGCGGTATTGCAGCTCAACTGCATTTCCTTCAAAGGAGCTGATCTGCAATACCAGATGCAACCCAACCCATGGGCAGGTGAGGCGCCGTCTCTAGAAAAAGGCACCCATATTTTCCTAATCCTGGAAAACCCCTTTAAATAGCACAAGTCAGCAGGGTCATAGTAACATAGTAACATAGTATATAAGGCCGAAAAAAGACATTTGTCCATCCAGTTCGACCTGTTTCCTGCAAGTTGATCCAGAGGAAGGCGAGGGTCAAGCCTATTAAACCCGGCATAATGCCCGGTAGAATTATTGGTAATCTTGTGGCTTTTCCGAGAATAAAAAGACTTTTACTTTTTTATGCAAAGTATGTCTTAAAATGCACATGGGGGTGTGGCCCGCACTGGAAAGCTGAGGTGTACTGTGGAGCTAGACCACGCCCCCAGTGCGCTAAAGCCCTCCTTTGCTTAAATTATAAAAGTAATTTTCTTTTTGGAACAGGACAACCGATTTGACTACACAGATGTCATTGTAATCAGCAGGATAGACCATATCATGCTGATTTAATAGGGTTGTTCCTGCTGGCATATGTTTTGAATACTTCATTAGAAGTAAGATACAAGTCTGCATCTTAGTCCAGAGTTATAGTCACATCATAGCTCCTCCTTTATAATGTAAAACGGCAGCTATACTTCTAAGAATTCAACACTTGCTTTGCGTAGATATTGATGCAACAGAGAATGCTGGGAGATTTCAGGTCTGCAGCGCGCAGAATTATTATTATTATTATTATTTTTCTTTCTTTTTTTCAGTATTCTCTAGAGCAGGGGTAGGCAACCTCCGGCACTCCAGCTGTTGTGAAACCACAACTCCCAGCATGCACACTTGCTCTGCTCTTCTAAGAACTCACATAGAAATGAATGGAGCATGCTGGGAATTGTAGTTTTACAACAGCTGGAGTGTCGAAGGTTGCTGATCCCTGCTCTAGAGAATAAGGCGCCCCCCCCCCCACACACACACAAAAGTGAAGGAAAAGTTTCAGTGCGTCTTATAGTCCAACTGCTAGTGACGGCTTCCATTATGGTTGCAGTCACCAGCATGCGGGAGGCGCGGGGAGCAGTGAGGAAAGCGCTGCACCGGCTGTACTCTTCTTCCAGGCGCCACTCTGTACTATGTCCTGACTGCGCGCAGTGTTAGGATTTAGGATGTAGTGCACATAGGTGCCCATTATGACCTGATGTTGTGTGACGCCAGGTCACAGAGTGATGCGGGCCAGAAGAAGATCAAGGAGGGTGAGCAGGTGCCAGCGCCCCCCAGAGCAAGTGAAGTAAGTACCATATATATATATTTTTTTTTTTTATGTCTGATCTGAGGTCTGATGGGGGTCTGATCTCAGGCTGATGGGGGGGCTAATTCGAGGTTGATGGAGCTTGGAGGTTTCATGAGGGTCTGATCTGAGGTTGATGAAGAATGGGGGTTTGATCTGAGTTCTGATTTAAAATATTTTTCTTATTTTCCTCCTCCAAATTCTTGGTGTGTCTTATAGTCTGAAAAATATGGTGTGGGGGTGTATATATACATATATATATATATATATATATATATAAATAATCAATAATATGTGGTCTTTTTGCTGTTTGTTTGTACATATATATACTATATTTACGGTATGTTCTTTATATGGTTTTCCCTTTTGAGGCAAACAGGATGAAAAGAAAAGAGGAGATGAAAAGAGTAATCACTGAGATTGTTCAGATTTTTTCAGTGTATTTTTCACATTTTGTGTTCTCCTTTAAATAAACACGCAGGAAAAAAAAGCAGCTAAAACCCATATTTATTCAGGAAGCACATGACAGCTTCACCTCTGACGAGATTATATGTAAAATAACTGGGAGCAGGAGATTGTGTACTTCTATCAGTTGGATTGGAGCCTGGGAATGAATTTTCTGAGAAGGCCTAATATGCCTCCAGACTAATTCCAAGAGGGATCCCTGTGAGCTTCAATTCCAGAATGAGAGAGGAAATAAAGCAGTGGCTGCTTACAGAGCAGGCAGCTGGAATATACTGTACGCTGCGGCGAATCCCATAAGCCCAGGCAGGGTTCTATTTTAAGGTGTCCTGCCCTTCTGCTCTCTTCCCATAAATCCTTTGTCCTTGCAGGAAGCCAAGGTGTCTGATCATTTCTATTCCATCGGTGTTGCCTGATCCGCACAGTGAAGGGAGCGCAAGCTGCTGGCCGAGTCCTCAAGGCTGTGTATGTATTAATGATTACAGAATGTAGTATGGATTTTTAGCAAAGACATTGTTGCTGGAGAAAATACCATTCTTTCTGACCCCTGATACCTTTTATAGAAGCTCGAGGAAGAGAAATACACCTCCTTTCCTCTTGAAGGTACATTTGGAAGGAGAAAACTGGAACATGACCAGCACCATTTAGAAATCACAATGCAAGTCACCAGTAATTACAAGAACATCAATATCCATTTATGAATTATATATTATTTATTTCCGTAACTCAATAAAGTAAAGGAATAAGAGCCATATATAACCCTAAGGCTACATGCAGACAGTGCCGATAACCTGCGGTTTTTCTGCTCAGATTTTCATACAGAAAAACCGCAGCTTAATACAGTACCAGCAAATTGAATGAGAAGCTCATGTACACATTGCATATTATGTACAGTTGTGGCCAAAAGTTTTGAGAATGACACAAATATTAGTTTTCACAAAGTTTTCTGCTAAACTGCTTTTATATCTTTGTTTCGGTTGTTTCTGTGATGTAGTGAAATATAATTACACGCACTTCATACGTTTCAAAGGCTTTTATCGACAATTACATGACATTTATGCAAAGAGTCAGTATTTGCAGTGTTGGCCCTTCTTTTTCAGGACCTCTGCAATTCGACTGGGCATGCTCTCAATCAACTTCTGGGCCAATTCGTGACTGATAGCAACCCATGCTTTCATAATCACTTCTTGGAGTTTGTCAGAATTAGTGGGTTTTTGTTTGCCCACCCGCCTAAGGATTGACCACAAGTTCTCAGTGGGATTAAGATCTGAGGAGTTTCCAGGCCATGGACCCGAAATTTCAACATTTTGGTCCCGGAGCCACTTAGTTATCACTTTTGCCTTATGGCACGGTGCTCCATCGTGCTGGAAAATGCATTGTTCTTCACCAAACTGTTGTTGGATTGTTGGAAGAAGTTGCTGTTGGAGGGTGTTTTGGTACCATTCTTTATTCATGGCTGTGTTTTTGGGTAAGATTGTGAGTGAGCCCACTCCCTTGGATGAGAAGCAACCCCACACATGAATGATCTCAGGATGCTTTACTGTTGGCATGACACAGGACTGATGGTAGCGCTCACCTTTTCTTCTCCGGACAAGCCTTTTTCCAGATGCCCCAAACAATCAGAAAGAGGCTTCATCGGAGAATATGACTTTGCCCCAGTCCTCAGCAGTCCAATTACCATACTTTCTGCAGAAGATCAATCTGTCCCTGATGTTTTTTTTGGACAGAAGTGGCTTCTTTGCTGCCCTTCTTGACACCAGGTCATCTTCCAAAAGTCTTCGCCTCACTGTGCGTGCAGATGCGCTCACACCTGCCTGCTGCCATTCCTGAGCAAGCTCTGCACTGGTGGCACTCCGATCCCGCAGCTGAATCCTCTTTAGGAGACGATCCTGGCACTTGCTGGACTCTCTTGGACGCCCTGAAGCCTTCTTAACAAGAATTAAAACTCTTTCCTTGAAGTTCTTGATGATCCTATAAATTGTTGATTGAGGTGCAATCTTAGTAGCCACAATATCCTTGCCTGTGAAGCCATTTTTATGCAACGCGTTTCTTTGCAGGTCACCATGGTTAACAATGGAAGAACAATGATTTCAAGCATCACCCTCCTTTTAACATGTCAAGTCTGCCATTTTAACCCAATCAGCCTGACATAATGATCTCCAGTCTTGTGCTCGTCAACATTCTCACCTGAGTTAACAAGACGATTACTGAAATGATCTCAGCAGGTCCTTTAATGACAGCAATGAAATGCAGTGGAAAGGTTTTTTTGGGATTAAGTTAATTTTCATGCCAAAGAAGAACTATGCAATTCATCTGATCACTCTTCATAACATTCTGGAGTATATGCAAATCGCTTTTATAAAAACTTAAGCAGCAACTTTTCCAATTTCCAATATTTATGTATTTCTCAAAACTTTTGGCCACGACTGTACAGGCGGAAATTGACCTGCCATGCAGATTTTAACCCCTTGACGACATCTGCTGTACATGTACAACAAATGTCATCTCTTTAAAGATGGAGCTCGCTCCGAAGAGAAGCAAGTGCCATAGCTGCCGGGTTCCTGCTGTTTCATACAGAAGACATCAGGGGCTAATGTCTGCAATGGGGGATCAAGCGGGCCCTGGCTATGCCGGATACAGTTCACTCCAGTAGTCTGTTCCTCTGTCAGAACAGAGCTGATGATGTCGCAGTCATATGATCAATACAGGAGGGGCAGAGCTCAGCAGTGGAGAGAAGTGGTGAAGGGCTTGTGATGATGTCGCTGTCATGTAATCAGTGCAGGAGGGACCAAGCTCAGCAGTGGAGAGAAGTGGTGAAGGACTTGTGATGATGTCCCTGTCATGTAATCAGTGCAGGAGGGCAGAGCACAGCAGTAGAGAGGAGAAGTGGGAAAGGACCTGTGATGTTCCAGTGATGTGAACACAGCTTTAATGAATGTTTTAAATGATAAAAAACAGAATTGTGAATGCAGCTCTGGAGTGCAAGACAGGCTGTAAACCAAGATCAGTCAAAAGTAAGTACCTACATGTATTTACTCAACCCCTTATGAAGATTAAAACTTTTTATATAAACTATGGTTTCAAAGGCGAACATACTCCACACTCCTAACTGTTTTGCCTGAGCAGAGTTTGGGCTGTGGGAAAAGTAGCTAACTGTTCTGCCGGAGCTGGGCTTGGGCAGAAGTGGAAGCAGGAGCGCTGGTTTAGCTGCTGCTATCTCCTGCATGGTAGAGGCATGGGTCTGGTCTTGTTTGAAAGCTGGCATTCCAGGCTTTCATAGAAGACCAAAATGACAGCATTAGCCCTATATAAGCAGGATATATCCCTGTTAAAAATGGAATCAGGAATAAACCAGGGGTAAAACCTGCTTTTACTTTCAGCTGCATTCACTGCACCCCGATTTCTCACAGTGATATCTTCGCAAGTAGTGAAGATATTGCTGTCATTCTGGCATTATTTGAAAGCTTGGAATGCTAGCTTTCAAACTATATATCTCTAGCTGCTACCAAACCAGAGATATGAGAAGCTAAAGCAGCTGCCCCCCTCTCCTTCAGTCTGAAGGAGGAGGGGGGACAGTTGCAGAGCTGACAGCTGCAGGAGGAAAAGAAAAATAATAAAAAAAAAATTAGAAATGGGACAATAGCTTCACTGTACTGACCCACATAAAGTTGTTATTTTTACGACACAAGGAGCGCCGAAAATTCCACATTTTTTTTTAAAATTGCTGTTTTTTTTAATCTTTCCCCCTAAAAATAAAATAAGTTATTTACTACACTATAAATATCCCAAAATGGTTCCAAAAAAACTTACAACTAATCGCAGCAAAAATTAAACAATTATGACACAAAGGGGAAAATATTATTGGTCCTTAAGGCTAAAATGAATGATGTCACTAAGGGTTTAAAAATGCAATTGTATCCCTTGAGTTGTGCACCAATAAGGTTTACTGCAGACACATTAAAAATCTACAATAAAAAAAAGAGTGATACTTTTGGGAGAGTTTTTTCAATTTTATTGTGACTGTTAGGGGGTTATAGGGCATCTGTCAGCAGTTTTGTCCCTATGATACTGGCTGACCTGTTACATGTGCACTTGGCAGCTAAAGACATCTGTGTTGGTCACATATGATGCCTTAATATATGCAAATGAGCCTCTAGAAGCAATGGGGCGTTACCATTATTCCTAGAGGCTCTGCTCTCTCTGCAACTGCCGCTCCCTCTGCACTTTGATTGACAGGACCAGGCAGTAAAAACATGAATACACCTGGCCCTGTCAATTAAAGGGACAAGGCAGTTGCTTAGAAAGTGGAGCCTCATTTGCACCCCCTGGCACGCTCCTCATCAGGTGGCGTTTATTGGTAGAGACAACCCTGCATTCTTGATGTGAAAGTGACTGAATGCCTTTTATTAAAAAGTGCTTTGCATTCTTTCCCCTGAAGCGGTGTGCTCCCCTGTTTACTTCACAGCGAGCCCAGCTTAGCGCGCCAAAGAAAGGAAAGCAATTTAGTTCTGTGAAAGTAACAAAGGGTCATGGCGGAGGGGACGGGATCTGCTGTGAAGCCCTCTTTTCTTAATGCGCGCTAATGTTCCGCTCCTTTCTTTGATGTGCCTTGCTCTTTCTATTAAATAGTATTAACATATTGAGTGGAAAACATAAAAAACAGTCATTTAAATATGGATGAGCGTGCGTCTGTCGGCCTCCTTTCAATTACGCTCCCTACTGGACTTACTTGCACCGAGGCTCTTCGCACCAGTCTTTGTCGCGGTGTTCCTGCTCGTTCCAGGCGACAATCTTCAGCTCGCCGGCTTCAAAGCTGTGAAGAACATGTAAACAAAGATAAGAAATACAATGAATGCAAGAAACCGGAGGAAGGATGGAAGCCATGCTGGTCACAGATATGATAGTCTCCATTTTTAGCTAATGACCTGATACCTATTTGCTACCGGAACGATCATTAGGAAGCATGATAACAGTACTACATACAGAGACTATTCTTCTGTATCTGTATTGTGTGCTGCAAGATCTCAGTTTACTTTCATGATCTCTGCTTGCAGTCAGTGAATAGAGTGTGTTCGATGGCTGAAAACTGTTCTCATGCTAGTGCATCTCAAATTAGAAAATAATCAAAAAGTTAACCTATTTCAGTAATTCAATTCAAAAAGTGAACCTCTTATATTCTATAGATTCGTTACACACAGAGCAATCTATTCCATGTGTCTATTTCTTTTGATGATTATGGCTTACAGGTAATGAAAACCCAAAAGTCAGTATCTGAGAAAACTAGAATATTATATATGCTTATGTACCGGCATTGATGTCCCCAACAGATCCCTCGGCTTAACTTGACGGACTTATGTTTTTTTTTTTTCAACCGTATTAACTAAGTAACTACTGTATATAAAACCAATTAAAAAATAAAAGGATTTCTAGTACAGAAATGTAGGCCTACTGAAAAGTATGTACTCTACATGTACTCAATACTTGGTCGGGGCTTCTTCTGAATGAATTACTGCATCACTGTGGTGTGCCATGGAGGCCGTCGGCCTGTGGCAATGGCGAGGTGTTATGGAAGCCCAGGTTGCTTTGATAGTGGCCTTCAGCTCAGCATTGTTGAGTCTGGTGTCTCTCATCTTCCCTTTGACAATACCCTTAGGCTACATGCACACGACCGTTGCCTGCCTCCGCGTCCGCTCCTCCTTGAAATTTCGCGTCCGTCAAAAAAAACGGATGACGGACCGTTTTTTTTGACGGATCCGATTTTTATGGCAGATCATTGTAAAAATGCCTATCCTTGTCCGCGACCGTGAAAAAAATAGGACATGCACTATTTTTTTGACGGAATGAAAACACGGATCACGGAAGCGGAAGGAAAACGGTTGACCATCCGCATTTTTTGACGGACCCATTGAAATGAATGGGGAAGCATCCTATCCATGAAAAAAAACGGAACGGACGCGGAAACAAACAACGGTCGTGTGCATGAGGCCTTAGATTCTATATGGGGTTTAGGTCAGATGAGTTTGCTGGCCACTCAAGCTCAGTGATACCGTGGTTATTAAACCAGGAATTGGTAGTTTAGGCAGTGTGGGCAGGTGCCAAGTCTTGCTCGAAAATGAAATTAGCATGTCCATAAAGCTTGTCAGCAGAGGGAATCATGAAGTGCTCAAAAATCTTCTGGTAGACGGCTGCGCTGACTTTGGACTTAATATTACACAGTGGCTCAACACCAGCAGATTACATGGCTTCCCAAACCATCACCGACTGTGGAAACCTCACGCTGGAGCTCAAGCAGCTTGGATTGTGTGCCTCTCCACTCTTCCTCCAGACTCTGGAACCTTGAATTCCAAATGTAATGCAAGATTTACTTTCATCTGAAAACAGGACTTCGGACCAAAGAGGAACAGTCCAGTCCTTTTTTCCCTTAGCTCAGGTAAGACGCTTTTGACGTTGTCTCTAGGTCATGAGTAGCTTGACACAAAGAGAGTGACAGTTGTAGCCCGTGTCCTGGATACGTCTGTGTGTGGTGGCTCTTGAAGAACTGACTTCAGCTGCCGTCCACTGCTTGTAAATCTCCCACAATTTCCTGAATGACCTTTCAAGGCTGTGCTTATCCCTGTTCCTTGTGCACTTTTTTCTACCACATTTTTTCCTTCCACTCAACTGTCCATTTAGAGCCAGCTTCTTTAGAAATTATCTTTTGTGGTGTCCCCTTCTTGTGAAGGGCATGAATGACTGTCTTCTGGACAACTTTTCGATCAGTAGTTTTCCCTATGACTGTGTAGCCTACTGAACCAGTCTGAGGGTTCATTTAAAGGCTTCGGAAACCTTTGCAGGTGTTTTATGTTGATTAGCTGATTATAGTGTGGCACAATATTCTAATTTTCTTTGATACCGACTTTTGGGTTTTCATTAGCTGTAAGTCATATTCATCAACATTAACCCTGGGTTCAGACCTGAGCGTTCCAAAAACGCGCGTTTTACGCGCGTTTTTGACGCGCGTTTTTTTGCGCGTTTTTGCAAATAGGAAACGCGCGTTCGTACGCGCGTTCTTGTGATTTCTACTGTGGTGTCAATCACAAAACGCGCGTCAAACGCCCCAAAAGAAGCTCAAGTACTTGTTTATGCGTTGGGCGTTTTACAGCGCGTTCAAACGCGCTGTAAAACGCTCAAGTGTGAACCACTCCCATAGGGATGCATTGGTTTTAATCTGTTGAGCGTTTTACAGCGCGTTTGAACGCGCTGTAAAACGCTCAGGTGTGAACCCAGGGTAAAAGAAATAAAAACTTGAAATAGATCACCCTGTGTGTAACAAATCTATATATAGCAATTTCACTTTTTGAAATGAATTACTGAAAAATATGTACTTTTTGATGACATTCTGATTTATTGTGACGCACTAGTAGCCCAGCCTCGGCAGTGGCAAGCACAGTAATTTCCACTGAAGATCCGTTGCAAAATACACGCACCTGTAACATGTGGATCTGTGGGACAGTCCACATCAGACTCTTTTTTTCTGTGCAGAATTTTTCCATAACAAGTGGATGGAGTTTTGCGAACCCTATCCGTATGTACTGTAAATTGCCGCAGATTTGTGATGTGAAATGCACTTTAAATCGGCCACATCTGGAGCCGGCCATAGCGTGTCGCTTTTAGATTTGGGCTCATCACAAGAGAGAGAGAGAGCTTGTGCGCGCTTCTTGTGTGAGAAGCACAGGATAAGGACGGTTTTCAGCTCTTACTAAAAAGAAGAGTGTTTCCATTCACTGACGGCAAGCTGAGATCCTATAAAATGGCGAGGCACTGAAACACAAAGCTGCAGAAGGTTTTTTTATACCATGAGTAAGCTAGGATTCCAAAAACTTAAGAAAAAAAGAAATGAAATGAACATTTCAACATCAGACTATATTCAGATCCTGTGATATTGTGACTGGCGAATTGTAGGTTTATGCTATTAATATATACAGGTGTATGATAAGCGGTGTCACAGAGTCTAATGCCACTTATCTAAAGAGAACGAAAGGATTGGGGCAGGGAAACATCAACCGCTATACAACTTTAGGGAACACAACCGTGATGGGCCCAGGAAACACAGTCCATGTGTCGGCTCCATCTCTTGGGCCGACCACGGCTCCCCCGACCCGAACTGACTGTATCAGAGTAATTTATGATATGGCCTCTATATGATTGTGGGCCTATTGTGTGTAGTCACATCATCATGTCAGTACAGTACCATAGTCCCACGATCAGATATGAACTGACTATAAACCAGTCAGGGGAGCCACGGTCAGCCCAGGAGATGCTGCTGACATACAGATCATGGACCTGTGCATCAGCCCTTTCTCTTAACCATTGGCCTCATGAACACGACAGTATACTGGGTCCGTGTCCAATCTCCGTTTTTTGCAGATCACATTGATTTCTATGGGGCCACAGGCAGCACATGGATATCATCTGTGCGCCATCCGCATCAGTGAAGCCATTTGGCAAATTATAGAACATGTCTTGTTCTGCTCCGTTGTGTGGACAAACATTGGCTTTTCTATAATAGGACTCTCAGAAAGTTTGGGATTCGCACGGCCGGCGTCCATGTTTTGTGGATCTATGGTTTGCAGACCGCAAAACGGCAACAGCCCTGAGCGGGAGCCCTTAGGGTACGTTCACACGACGACAATTGTCGCGCGACAAAAAGTCGCGCGACAAATAGGGCACAACTTCACTGCAACATTTGTCGCGCGACAATTTTTATAATGGGAGTGTATGGTGTCGCATTGCGACATGCGACATGCTGCGACTGCGACGCGACAGTCGCAGAAAAACCCATCTTGAATGGATTTTCTCCGACTTTCGTGTCGCAGTCGCAGCATGTCGCATGTCGCACTGCGACACCATAGACTCCCATTATAAAAATTGTCGCGCGACAATAGTGCGACTTTTTGTCGCGCGACAATTGTCGTCGTGTGAACGTACCCTTACTCTGATGGCAGCACTAAGCCAAGGGTGATGCAGATCCTGAAAAACATTCCATCGTTTGAAGATCTGTGGGACCCGAGACATCCACACTCACTTGGCAATCCGTTTTTTCCTGTCCCAAAGCATTTAAAATGAAACAAGATTCAACTCTGCAAAATGTCCTACTGTTTTGTGTCTACAGCTCCTAGGCAGACCTATGTGACTTCACAGTAACAGACGACACACATACCCTGATCCTGCATAAAAGCGAGAACTGAATGAAAGACGAAATGACTACAGGATCAGACTACACAGGATTTGTTTGTTGTCTGTTACCATGGAGATGCATTGGACTGCATAGGAGCTGTGGAAACAAAATGCTATTTAATATTTTGTAAAAAACAAATTTATATTTCTTTCATGAAAACATACGGTAAAGTCGCTTCATGCTTTATTTTAGATGCATCGGGACAGTAAAAAGAAATTTGATGTGAAGGTACGCATAACCCATAAAGACAGAGATGGACATAATGACAGGGCGATTTGCCGCCATTACTGATGTAAGGAAAATGTCTGTTTACAGCTCTGAGCAGTAAATGCAGCATTTTCCAGGATGTAACATTTACAACACACGTAATGCTCTTGTAACAGGCGCTGGCGTACGGGACCTTTTCCCCTCATTCGTAAGGTAATTGTTTTTTACGTATGCAATTAACATTTCCCTCACTTGACACTGCGGCAGTGTTAAATCTCGCTGCTGACACCGAATATTACCGTGCAGTGAACGTGAAAGAACATTTTGATAAAGGACTTTCAAACCTAAAATAATCCAGTGACCTTTAAATCACATTACCGTGCTTTATTCCCAGTCGCTCCCAACCAAGCACAGTGCATATATTCCTGCAGATACAGCAGCCTTTACTGCGTCATTCTCCTCAAACTGCTTCATTATGGCGGCGCTGGAAACGTGGAACTAGCCAGTAATGAACAGCACCAGCCGGAGATTGGACAGAAGGACGAAACAGCATAAGGGCTCGTTCACACAAATGTTTGTTTGCGTACCGTATACTGTCTGTATACGGAACCATTCATTTCAATGGGTCTGCAAAAAAAAAAAACGGAATGTACTCCGCATTCCGTTTCCGTATTTCTGTTCTGCTACATTTTGAGTCATGTCCTATTATTGCCCGCAAATCACGTTCCGTGGCTCCATTCAAGTCAATGGGGCTGTAAAAAAACGGAATGCATAAGGAATGCATCCGTATATCTTCCATATCCATTCTGTTTTTGCGGAAGCATCTATTGAAAATGTTATGCCCAGCCCAATTTTTCAATGTACTTACTGTTAAAACATTATTATATGCTTCCGTTTGCAATACGCAAAAAACGAAACAGAAGCGGAAAACAAAAGGAAATGGAACGGAAGCGGAATGGAAACACTACTGAAATCAAAAACAGAAAAACAGATCCTCTAAAAACGGACCGCAAAACCATACGGTCGTGTGAACGAGCCCTAAGGCTACAATCACATGACTGTAACCGTACTGCGGTCTGCTAAATGTGAATACTGAACGTGTGCATACTGAACTTTCCGCAGTCCGTCTTTTCAAAATTCCTTGTCTACAAACTGAACAACTGGACATGTTCTACAATTTGCAGCAAGGCTGCGGACAGCACACAGATGATGGTTTCCCTCATCGGTTACAATGTATTAGCATTGAAGTCTATGCGAAATTCGCTATGTTCCTATAGGAGTCCATAGGAAAATAGCTGCGGCAGCCTCGGATTCCTCAGGGGGGGCCAAGGCTGCTGTTGGGAATGAAAATCTCCCCCCTTGCGCATTTCATTGCTCAGATGCAGTGAGCACATCTGACCATGGCATATGAAGTGTTAAAAGTCTGCGATCGGCATTAACACCGGTCACACACATTAGCCCCGGGTGTTTGCTGTCTGTAACAGCAGGCACCTAGTGGCTATGGCGCTAGCTGAGCTCCAGAGCAGGAGCCATCTTTGAAGAAACAACATCCGCCATACATGTACAGTGGATGTTGCCAAGGGGTTAAAAGGTTGTCACATTATAAGAACTGATCCCTTATACACTGGATAGGGCAGTAGTCTCACAGCTGAAGCCCCCAACCCCGATCACAAGAATGGGGACCAGTGTTCCCCAATTTGAATGGAATGTGTCCATTCGCCCTTGCACTTGTAATTACATTTGTGCCCGTTGCTCCACTCAAATGGGGGAATATGTTCCCCCAATTCACCTGATAGGCAGAGGCGCCGGCGGTAGTGGAGGGTAGCTACAAAGAGCATCGCCAGCTCTGGAGAATCTGGCATGATCATGAATTAGATCAGCCTATTCACAAATTTCAAAAGGAATACTCTGCAATACTTCTTTTGACCTGTGGTGGCACTGCAGGCATACTGAACACTTCCTGTCACAAAACACATGCAGACAGCTAGATGTTTCTTCAGTGTGCCATCAGCACTTTGTTGACTGTACAATAATGTGTGTCCTGGAAACCGTCAACAAGCTGCTGTTGATAGATCTGTGCTTCTGTTCAGTACTTTGATCGCATTATGGTGACTTGCTATAAATAACCAAGGACTACACGGTAGGGTTGCCACCCGTACGGGAATAACCCGGACAGTCTGGGTTTGTAATCCTCTGCCCGGATACACGCCTTTCTCAGACCCGGGCACAGCGATCAGCTGTGAGTGATGCGATGCTAGCGCAGGGCGCGACCATTCTCCCTCCCTCGTGTTTGGGTTTGGCTTGAAGAAAAGGTGGCAACCCTATTACACAGTGCGGTCTCGACACGGATGTGTTGCGGTTGAGCAGGCCGCAGCTGCCTCTAATTAAACTAATGAGACGGTTTGTTCGCTGGGTCTGCATTGTTAACGGCAGCGCGGTATTGAAGGTGTTGCGCGGCCATTAACAACACAGACTGACTCTACTGTGCGGTAGGAGGCAGGTGGAGCATAATTGCCCGCACCATGTCACGGTACCCTTACTCTGCAATTTACACTACCTTATACCATATTATACTGCACATTAATAGCCAATCTGCATGTTTACGTGTTAATTGCTAACCTGAGCTGCCATGATCACATGATCAGAGCTGTCACCAGAAAGATACCTGCTTGCTGATAGTTTCTATGTACATCCCTTTTCTTTTTCTACTGAAGGAACATACGAAATCCAATACACATGATGGTCCTGCCGAATCCGATGAAGCTTCACACCACATACTTCACGCTGAAGAACGCGGTCTTACAATAACACGGCGATCAATTAAAAGCTAAAAGCGCATTGTGAGACGTAATCAGCATTTCATACACAGCACGGAAGGCACCAGAGGGAAAAGCGTTTATCAGATTAATTAGTACCTACATCTACCCTTCAGGTAAGGCTAATGAATAAACCTGAACCTAGACAAAAGACGGAGATAAATTGAAAATGGAGCTTTTGAAAAAGAAAAAAAACGTCCAGGGCTTCTTGTCCGAGACGTTACTTAAGATGATCACTGTAGTGGCGACCACGTTTCTTGTGCAGTTTCGCCACCCTGAGATTAAACACCGAGGCTTTACAGAACCCAGCATCAAGGCCGTCTCCGTGTGCTGCCGAAGCGCGCCCGCCTGCTTTACATTTTGATTATAGGATCTAATCAGTTTTTGGTTCTTTGAGGTTAAGGGGCTTATCCTGTTAACGCCCTCCACAGAAGCCAGTCGGGCTGATATTTTCCACACTGATAGCTTTCTCCGTCCAGGAAACGGGGAGGAAGCGCATTTTTCTGCAATTCATTGGGCAAGGAGTCGGGAATAAAGCAACATAATAATTTTAAAGCCTCATCCACACAACCGTATGTTCATTGTGCATTTTTTGCAGACCCGTTCATTTCAACGGGTCCGCAAAAGATGCAGACAGCACACTGATAGATAGAACGTGTCCTATTCTTGTCCGTTTTATGAAAATAAATGGTGGCAGGCATTCATGGCCAGTATCCATGTTTTGCGGATCTGTGATTTGGGGACTGGAAAACGAATATGGTCGTACGAATGAGCCAAAAGGGATGCGGATTACGGCATGGATACACAATCTGACACTTTATTCGGCTCGGTCTGTAAACACAGGGAAGGATTTTACAGGAATTCACACCTCCTTAAGCCTCATGCACACGACCATATGTGTTTTGCATCCGCCAAAAAAAAACAGATGACTGACCGTTTTTTTGGCAGATCCATTGTAATAATGCCTATCCTTGTCTGCAGACGTGAAAAAAATAGGACATGCTCAATTTTTTTGACGGAACGTAAACACGGACCACGGATGCGGAACAAAAACGGTTGACCATCCGAATTTTTGGACGGACCTATTGAAATGAATGGGGAAGCAAACGAAATGAACGTGGAAACAAACAACGGTCGTGTTCATGATGCCTTATACTAAGGCCTCATGCACACGAACGTTGTTTGTTTCCGTGTCCGTTCCGTTTTTTTTTTCATTACATTCATTACAATGGGTCCGCAAAAAATGCAGACAGCACACCGTTTGCTGTCCGCATCAGTATGTCCGTTCCGTAGCCCCGCAAAAAAAAACTGAGCAGGTCCTGTTTTTTCCTATATTGCGGACAAGGATAGGCATTATTACAATGGATCCGCAAAAATAACGGATGCCATAAGGACGTCATCCGTTTTTTGTTTTTTTTTGCATATCCGCAATTTGAGGACCGCAAAACACATACAGTCGTGTGCATGTGGCCTAAGGGTGGGTTGGCATCATATTTTATGCCTCCATTTGACAGTTTTTTTGGGGGGAATGGAACTCTGAGTGGAATGGTAACCACTGTATGGCATCAGTCTGAGGCATCCGTTTAACGTATACGTTTTGTGCATGCGTTAAACGGATGGGAAAATTGTGATGTCAAACCACCCAAATATGTTCACTATTGTAAAGGGGTTCTTTCATGAAAAGAAGTAAACAGAGCAATGTAAATAATATTTGACATTTTTTTCACGTACATTTTTATGTACATTACACTTTCCTCTCTGGTAGCGCCCCCTGCTGCTCATCCTTGTGGTCCATCTTCGCCTGCATTCAGAAGTGGACTGACATGCTCAGTAGCTTCCCTGTGCCGATGTAGTGATCTCATAGAGAAGTGGCCCAGACGCCTTTCATTCATTCATCCATCCCTACTTCTAAATACGTGGAAAGACATAGCCATATCTCTCTCTATACGGTGGAGAAGAAAATTATGGGGTACTATAGTGGTATCTCTGGTGCTGCGAGTGAGGGACTGTTCGCTATTCATGGAAGGAAGGGGTTAACAAGAGCTGACGGCAGTGCACTGCTAATAGATGTAGGTGCTTCACTGTCTCATGTGAGGAGCTGCTGCCCACCCACAGAACGGAAAGACAGATGTCCTCCACATAAGATTAATAAAAACAGAAAAAAGGGGACAATTACACTGGAGAGCAGTATTTTTTGCACTGAAATAGCTAAAACGATGTTTTTTATTATTCCAATAATTTTATTTGACATTAAATTTGGATAACCTCTTTTAAATCTAAATAGCCCCAATATTCTGTGCTGAATAATTTCCTAAAGGGATTATGTCACCACATACCTCCATAGTTATCCAAATGAATGTGCGCCCGTCTGCTGACCGATTGAAGCGCTATTACGCATAGGAAAGAAATCTGCCAGTCATGGACAGGAGACGGGGGGACGGGGCCACAAGTCTCATAGGAATCATTTATGTTGCAGTGCTGGCGGTCACTGCGAGAGCCGCCCTGTCAGTAGTGTAAAAATACAGAATTCTAGCCCAGAAGTGAAAACCTGTTGAAATCAGCAGGGCAGCAAGGCCGCATGGTAGATGTGACAGCTTCCCTTCGAATTATAAGATTCTGTCTACATTCAACCACCACTAGAAGGAGCTTGCTGCATCCTGTTATGCATTGAACGCAATAATACCATATGCAGTTCCTAAAGTCCTGCTAGTGGTGGCTGCTGGCTGTCAGAGGGTTATCCTTTTAGTTTATGCAGCTCTGCATAGGGAAACGATATAATAAAGGCTTTCCAGCGCTTAAATATTGATGGCCTATCCTTAGGATAGATAATGAATGTTCGATTGGTGGAGGTCTGATTCCCGCAACGGCACAATCACTTGACTAGGATTCAACTGCACGAACGTCATGTGACCAATAAAACATCTCAGGCCAGGGAAGAGGAAACAGGGCTAAGGACAAATGCAATGGGCCCTTACAACATCTTATTGGTGCCAGGAGTCGGACCCCACAATCGGATACCGATGACCAATCCTGACAGCTTGGATTGTTACTAGTTTTAGCTTCCTCAGGACATAAGTGCAACCAATGGTGTCAAGGTCAAAACTGCTGACAGATGCCGTTCAAACATTCATATATTACAGGCAGAAAGAAAACACAAGGGCTAAACAGCAGGTATCCTCTTCCAGCTATTTTACGCAAAGCTACTAACTGCTAAACAGACAGGGCACTATACAGCGTGTTTACCGGCGACAGCTATCGCACAGCCATAGATCGCAGTGGATCGGGGCTGAAGTAAGGAATGGGGTCCTAGTGAGTTGTGCATTTGCTGCGACCGTGACAAGCAAGTCACAAAAAATCTTTGGCGACTCACGTGTCCCAGTTCCTGCAAAAGTACAACCCTATTTATTCCTATGGCAGCCACGGTAAACTGCAATCTTTGGTCGCGTCGAAAATCGGCAACAAGGCGAACATATAGTAATGGAAGAGAGATCACAGGGCTGCTGATTTCACCTAATGACACCCAATGGGTATGTGCAGTCATTTATTAAACGAGATAGCAAGTGCATGTGTTTTGTCACAGAACGCCTAATAAAAGGGACATTACAAAGTGACCCACAATGCGACTGAGATGCAACCAAGGCGATAGATCTCGTGCAAATCACCCTTTCATGATGGAACATCAAAGTCCTCCTAGAGCCTGCCAGATAATGAAGTCTATCTAATTCTGATTTAAGAGACAAGAACAACACGCTTCTAATCTCACTTCAGAATTTAAAAGCCGGCTAGAAAGAACTCAAGGCAAAAGAAGCATGTTTTAATTAGAGTGGAGATTCGAGGCATTCTGAAGACAGAGCGATCTATTATTACCTATGGCAGAATCATCTTGGAAAGTATTAAGAACGTGTGTTTACTTTGAAGAAGAAAAAAAAAAAAAAAGAGAGGGGGGGGGGGGGGTATTGCGATGATGGAAAGGTGTAAGGCATATCAATGCTGGGACTCAGTGTGCCTCAGAGCATCCATAGATGGGGTGTAGAGGGGGTCTGTCCTTTGCCACTGCATTGACTCACGAGCTCACAGCTCTGGATAAAACATTGCAAATATATCATGGCTTTTTCAACTAAAGGGCTGTTTAAGAGCCCCCAATCTTTAAGGACAATCCTGCAGTTCTAGAATACCATACTTCTGTTCTAGAAGAGGAAATACGTCACAAATATATATTGCTATATATCTATATATACACTCACCTAAAGAATTATTAGGAACACCATACTAATACGGTGTTGGACCCCCTTTTGCCTTCAGAACTGCCTTAATTCTACGTGGCATTGATTCAACAAGGTGCTGATAGCATTCCTTAGAAATGTTGGCCCATATTGATAGGATAGCATCTTGCAGTTGACGGAATTATGAGGGATGCACATCCAGGGCACGAAGCTCCCGTTCCACCACATCCCAAAGATGCTCTATTGGGTTGAGATCTGGTGACTGTGGGGGCCATTTTAGTACAGTGAACTCATTGTCATGTTCAAGAAACCAATTTGAAATGATTTGAGCTTTGTGACATGGTGCATTATCCTGCTGGAAGTAGCCATCAGAGGATGGGTACATGGTGGTCATGAAGGGATGGACATGGTCAGAAACAATGCTCAGGTAGCCCGTGGCATTTAAACGATGCCCAATTGGTACTAAGGGGCCTATAGTGTGCCCAGAAAAACATCCCACACACCATTACACCACCACCACCAGCCTGCACAGTGGTAACAAGGCATGATGGATACATGTTCTCATTCTGTTTACACCAAATTTGGACTCTACCATTTGAATGTCTCAACAGAAATCGAGACTCATCAGACCAGGCAACATTTTTCCAGTCTTCAACAGTCCAATTTTGGTGAGCTCGTGCAAATTGTAGCCTCTTTTTCCTATTTGTAGTGGAGATGAGTGGTACCCGGTGGGGTCTTCTGCTGTTGTAGCCCATCTGCCTCAAGGTTGTGCGTGTTGTGGCTTCACAAATGCTTTGCTGCATACCTCGGTTGTAACGAGTGGTTATTTCAGTCAACGTTGCTCTTCTATCAGCTTGAATCAGTCGGCCCATTCTCCTCTGACCTCTAGCATCAACAAGGCATTTTCGCCCACAGGACAGCCGCATACTGGATGTTTTTCCCTTTTCACACCATTCCATGTAAACCCTAGAAATGGTTGTGCGTGAAAATCCCAGTAACTGAGCAGATTGTGAAATACTCATACCGGCCCGTCTGGCACCAACAACCATGCGACGCTCAAAATTGCTTAAATCACCTTTCTTTTCCATTCTGACATTCAGTGTGGAGTTCAGGAGATTGTCTGGACCAGGACCACACCCCTAAATGCATTGAAGCAACTGCCATGTGATTGGTTGACTAGATAATTGCATTAATGAGAAATAGAACAGGTGTTCCTAATAATTCTTTAGGTGAGTGTATATTCTCCTGTGTAGCTACAGGAGTCTACCTGTGTACAGGAGTCTACCAGTGTACAGGAGTCTACCAGTGTACAGGAGTCTACCAGTGTACAGGAGTCTACCTGTGCACAGGAGTCTACCAGTGTACAGGAGTCTACCAGTGCACAGGAGTCTACCAGTGTACAGGAGTCTACCAGTGTACAGGAGTCTACCAGTGTACAGGAGTCTACCAGTGTACAGGAGTCTACCAGTGTACAGGAGTCTACCAGTGTACAGGAGTCTACCAGTGTACAGGAGTCTACCAGTGTACAGGAGTCTACAAGTGTACAGGAACGGGATGTGACTGAAGCGCTTTTTTCCGGCATAAAGCCCCAACAACGGAACTCTATGCCGGAAAAGAATAACGCTAGTGTGAAAGTACCCTAAGCTGTGTAGTACTGTCTATTGAAGATGTACATAAAATACAAGCTGACTTAGACACTCTGAGTGATTGGACATCAACTTGGCAAATAAGGTTCAATGTGGATAAATGTAAAGTTATGCATCTTGGTGGTAATAATCTCTATGCTTCATATGTCCTAGGGGATGTAACACTGGGGGAGTCACTTATAGATTTGGGTGTCCTTGTAGATCATAGATTGAATAACAGCATACAATGTCAATCAGCTGCTTCTAAGACCACCAGGATATTGTCATGCATTAAATGAGGCATGGACTCTTGGGGAAGGGATGTAATATTAGCACTTTACAAAGCGTTGGTGCGGCCTGATTTGCAATATGCAGTTCAGTTCTGGGCACCAGTCCATAGAAAGGACGCACTGCAGCTGGAAAAAGTACAGAGGAGAGCGACTAAACTGATAAGGGGCATAGAGGGTCTTAGTTATGAAGAAAGAATTGAATTTATTTAGTCTTGAGAAGAGACGTCTAAGGGGGGACATGATTAACCTATACAAATATATTAATGAGCCATACAAAAAATATGGTCAAAAACTGTTCCATGTAAAATGCCCTCAGAAGACAAGGGGGCACTGCCTCCGACTGGAGAGGAAAAAGAAGAAAAAGTTCAGTCTCCAGAAGCATTAAAGCTGTAACTGTGAATCTATGGAATAGACTTCCTCAGGACCTGGTCACAGCAAGAACAGTGGATGGTTTTAAAAAGGGTTTAGATGAATTCTTAAAAGTAAATGACATTAATGCTTCTGCTTCCTTCTGGGATTCGCGTCCCCACCTATCCCCTGGTTGAACTTGATGGACTTAACTGTGTAACTACCGTATATACTCGAGTATAAGCCGAGTTTTTCAGCACAAAATTTGTGCCGAAATACACGAACTCGGCTTATACTCGAGTCATACACGTAAAAGGAGGGTGGAGTGGGAGGAGGAGCTGGGGGCGGGCATTTGCGGCGTGGCCGGTGCGCTCACTGCTGACTGACTGATGTCACGTGCCTGCCCGGCCTGCTTTATGAATGAAGCAGGTGGTGCAGGCACGTGACGTCAGTCACGCTGTGCTCGCCCGGCCTGCCTGGAGTATTCAGTGCGGCATGTGAGGAGGTATTTAGGAGCGGTAAAGGGGGGGAAGGTGGGGCTGTGGATGGCACTGTTATGGCATGGGGGGGCTGTGAATGGCACTGTTATGGGATGGGGGTGCTGTGGATGGCACTGTTATGGCATGGGGGCTGTGGATGGCACTGTTATGGGATGGGGGCTGTGGATGGCACTGTTATGGCATGGGGGCTGTGGATGGCACTGTTATGGGATGGGGCGCTGTGGATGGCACTGTTATGGGATGGGGCGCTGTGGATGGCACTGTTATGGCATGGGGGCTGTGAATGGCACTGTTATGGGATGGGGGCGCTGTGGATGGCACTGTTATGGCATGGGGGCGCTGTGGATGGCACTGTTATGGGATGGGGGCGCTGTGGATGGCACTGTTATGGGATGGGGGGGCTGTGGATGGCACTGTTATGGCATGGGGGGGCTGTAAAAGGCACTGTTATGGGATGGGGGCTGTGGATGCCATCCACAGATCCCTCATAACAGTGCCATCCACAGATCCCCCCATAACAGTGTCATCCACAGATCCACCTCGGCTTATACTCGAGTCACTGCTTTTCCTAGTTTTTTAGGGTAAAATTAGGGGGGTCGGCTTATACTCGGATCGGCTTATACTCGAGTATATACGGTATGTCCCTTTTTCAGAATGAGTGTCCACGGCTGGTGATGCCCAGATGTCTCCATGGTTGGTGAGGCTTGATGTTCCAGAATGTTCTGAAATCATCCAACTCACTAAAGCTGCCAAATACAGTACATTAGTGCAGTGGTCTAATGCAGTTGCAAAAACAGAGCATGCTAGGCAACGGCTGGAGAGCCATACGGGTTGACGATTACTGTACTACTGAAATATCTAAAGAAAAGTGTAAAAAATAAAATAAAGATTATTAGAAACCTTTACATGGGTCAGTCATCAGGAACAACATTCTTAAAGCGGCTGTCCCCTTTATTTTTATTGATGATTTATCCTCGGGTCCCAGCACCCCTGCCAATCCGCTGTTTGAACAGTAGGCCGCGCCCATATGAGCGCTGCCTTGTATTCATTTTTTACCTGCTCCCCATTGCAATGCAATGGTGATCAGGTGTAATTACAACTGGTCCATCCCCATTAACTACTATGGGACGGCTCCCACCTGTTCAAGTAAATACTACAGAGCTGCCCCGTTGAAGTGAATAGGACAGCCGACTCACTGCTGAAGGAAACAATGAAGAGAAGGCAGAGCTCGTACGGGCGCGGACTTCTCTTTATACAGCTGATGGACAGGGGGGCCGGGTAGTCAGACCCTGACAATTTGATATTGATGGGTAGGTCATCAATATAAATAAAGAGGACAACCCCTTTTAATTCCAATCATCTGCCCATGTAGACAGATTCACCTGATTAAAACTCTGTTTTTCTTTTGTTGACCGAGGCTCCATTACAGAGTTATGATACTATCTTTGTAATGTGCAAATTAGGCCTTAGGTGAAATGAGGGCGTCATCATTGCTCTTGCTGCACCCAAGCTCCACTCCTTTTTGTGGCCAGCCCCTCCATGTCTGCTTTGATTGACAGGGCCAGACAGTGGGGACAGCGAGGGGCTGACTACAGAAAGGAGTGGAGTTTGGGTGAAACAAGCTGTATGAGGGCTTTATGAGAGTCTTTTTATTGATACTATTTTGGGGTGTGTATGACTATATGATCTCTTTTTGCTTCATTTTTTGTGGAGGTCAAGCAAAGAAAAAATGGTAAATTAGCCATTTTGATTTTGATTTTTTCCATTGCGCTATTCGCCGTATGGGATATTTTTATATTTTGATAGTTAAAGGTGTTATTCAACCCCTATAATGCCACCCAAAATGCCAGGACACCTCATACAGGTTATACTTACCACCTTCCCCAATTCACTCCCAATGCCCGCACAGCCGCCGCTGCACGGGGGGGGGGGATGCATAGGCAGGTGAAGTGTAGGGGTTGGCAGCCAATAGCAGGCCACGACGTGTCAAGAAGGCTCATCCCGGAGGCGGACATGTGTGGATCAGGAGCTACACAGGGCTCTTGCATTTTGGGGGGCGTTATATGGGTTGGATAACCCCTTTAATTTTTGGCAAAGTCTAGGATGTTTATTTTTTATGGATTATTTATTTTCATTTTAGAGAAAAGGGGGTGACTTGAATTTTTCTAATTAAAAAAAAAAATCCACTTTTTTTTTTAGGCCCACAAGGGGACCTCAACATGCAATCCTTGCTATTTCTATTCAGTATATACCAATGCAGTGCTACGACCCGCAAGCCTGCACTGGAATATAACTGTAATAGGCATGGTACCCTTGTTCAAGCTCCGGCCTATTAATACTAGGGAACGATGTTCTAGCCCGGGAGTTTAGAGCTCTCACATTGCATCTAAAGGGTGAAATGTCTGCGATCGGTGTTATCATCAACTGCAGACATTAGCCCCGTGTGTCTGCTGTGTGAAAGCAGCCACCAGGCGGCTATGGTGCTCGCTCCGTTCCGGAGAGGAAGCCATCTTTAAAGACCTGGCATCCACCGTACGCTGCCATGCCTTTTACACAGGAAAATGAGTGAAACTGAGAATACTTGTTCCAGATAATTGTCCTATGTAAAGGTGCAATCTTTATTATTACTCTCTATAACATCAGGGTTTTCCGGAATCCCTTTGGCATTTAAAAGATATGCTCAAGTGGTTGCTTGGCTCATGTACATCATGTATATCTTCCTCAGGTTTTTTTTTTTTCAATTTATCCTCTCCTGACCCACTTTCACCATGATAACCAGTCACTCTGGTCTGTTTCCATCCTGTATGTAGCGCTTCCTGCTGCTGTATCCAACCAATACCATGATGCACTTCTCCTTCCTCTGACACCGCCCCTAATAACGCCCAGCTAGTTCATAGCTCCTCCCACCCAGCTAGGTACATAGACACTCCCCTATTACTGCTCCGCCCATGGACATAACATCATAGGAAATAATGAGCTGCATGGACATGATCGTGTGACCATGGCTCAAACTGGAGATAGGCGCAATAAAAGCAAAGGAAGCACATTACAAAATGACACCAACCTTCATAAAGGATCGTTTCAAACCTAAAACTATGTCACACTGAGTATGCCCTTTAAAGGGTCTTTCCGACTTTTTTTTATACTGATGACCTTATCCTCTGGGATAGGTCATCATTACAAAAAAGTCAAAAAACCCTTTTAATTCTGGGATCACTATTACATTAAATTTTATTTACCGTAAACATATTCCAGATCACATTATTTTTTATTTTTTTAAAAGGAACTAATCACGAGTATAAAAAAAAAACACACATTCAGGACCAGACAATAAGGTCAACATAAAATGAAGCTACTAGAAAATAGTCATGTACGCATCTCTGAAAAGGGCGCTCCTGTGACACTGGAATGAAAGTTGAGGTAGGTCTCAGTATTTTGGAGAGAGCTGTGACTACGGCATTATTAGATACATTAATATATATTGAAAATACTTGTCACTGCGGCTGCTAAGCTGAAGCCCCGCACCCTCAGGTAGGTGTATTCTAACCAGTGCATGGCTGTGCTCCTCATTGCTAACAGCGGACTGTTATAGAAAGGCATGATCTCTGTAAGAACCCAGCCGGGAAAGTTGTGGATGGAGGAAAAATAAAAAAAAGTTCCGACATGGTTAAGACAAAAAATAACTCTGCAACGTATAATTATATAGGCTTAAAGTGAATAATTATTTTTAGCATCTTTTAGGTTTTTATAGTAAGTGCTAATTTATGAGCTGAATAATTCCTCATACATATTTATAGCGGCCGGGTCTCATTCTTCAAAATCTGCGCTATACAGCCATGGATTTAAAGGGGTATTTAGTTTCTCAACTTTTAGCATCCATTGACAGGAAACAACTTGTTATCACGTATCAAGGGCTCATGCACACAAAGTATTTCCTTTCCGTGTCTGTTTTTTTTTTTTTTTTACGGACCATATGTAGAACCATTCATTTCAATAGGCCTGCAGAAAAAAACGGAGTTGCTCCGTGTGCATTCCATTTCCGTAAAAACATAGAACATGTCCTATTATTGTCTGCATTACGGACATGGATAGTACTGTTCTATTAGGGGCCAGCTGTTCCGTCAAATACAGAATGCACACGATTGTCATCCGTATTTTTTGCAGACTGCAAAATACATACGGTTATGTGCATGAGCCCTAAGGGAGCGTTCACATCACCTTTAATTTTCCGTTCTTCTGACGGATCAGAAAATAAAGAAAGAAAAAAAAGAAAAAACATCCTGTAAAAAAACAGATCCTGTGCATCAGTTATGCACATTTTGCATGTATGGAGCCCTGAAATTCCTAGTGGCAACCCTGGATCCAAGTCTGCTTGAAGCCCTGCTGGAAAAACTCTAAGACACAGCACCATTGCTGACATCATGTCTACAGGTAAGGGTCCAGGAGAAAGAAGAAAAAAGGCTTTTTAAGCACAGAAAATACATCCATGTAGCAGGTCTGTAGTGTAATGGTAACTCTTCTGCCTGCCATGCAGAGGATCTTGAGCTCAAATCCCACAAAAGTACTCTAAAATAAGTTATTCAGTATTCAACACGCTTCATTAGTATTCACTCGATCTGTGATTCAGTTGCAGCTGGGAGAGGAAGGAGAGGCAGAGACCTGATGGTACAGACACTCTCTATGAGTCTTGCGCTGAGCTGTGAACACAGGGTGCGGGTCACAGATCACAATCACACTGGAGGAGTCAAAATGCACTCAGAACTTCATCATCTGATTTTTATAATGCAGTAAGGTTCTAAAACGGACAGTACATGGAAAATAAAAATGTGAGCGTGAATAAACCCTTCAGCAGACGAAGAGACAATGAATGGAGCAAGAGTATCCATGCTTGACTAAGCTCCCCCGATCGGTGAGGTTTTAACAGCCAAATAACCACTGATCAGATACTTATCCCTATCCTGTGGTAGAAGCGCCGTTTGCCTCTGACAGCAACTGTGAATGTACCACACATGCACCACGAGACCCAGGAGTTCTGCTTGCCCATGTATGTGAAATCAGCACTGATGTATCATACACTACAGGAGTAGATAGACCACCTGAACTATGTATGGCACATGATCTACAGCATCATCGGAACAGCAGTGATGCAGTCACTTCACTGTTACCATAATCGCTTGCAGTATTATCAAGTATGGACAGCAAAAATATAAACTTGCATGCCTATTAATTAACTTGGCGTATATGTGGGGTGTCTGTGCACCAGAGGAGCAAATCTACACTAGTTAAGAGCAGGTACAGATTGGATGTGTTTGTTATTGTTTTCAAGGTTGGAGGTTTTTCAGGAACAAGTCACAGTAAATTTTTGCAATGTCCTTATTTAAGTATTTGACCTATAGTCTGTCTTATTTATGATCTTTATGACCTTTTTTTGTTGCAAGTTTGTAATATTTTTGAATTCTGTGTTTTAAAACAAGTGCGGTTATTTAAAGGAACACTAAACATAGAGAGAGAGGAAAAAAAAATGAATCCCAACAAATCCCATTGAAGTGATGAGCTGCAGTGACCAGTTGTCACAGGTTATGGGGATGGGGAAAACACCAGATACACACAACAACAAATAGACTACAGTCTAGGCCTCAAAAGCTAAGGAAGAGAGATGGCGACCTCCTAGTAATCACTAGGCCTTTCCCCAACTCCTGCCAATGAGCAGATCCTGAGGTGGAAATGCTCATACGCCAGATACCTATGCCCTACTAAAACTGTCGAACCCTAGGATAGGTAGCAGGAGATAAGACAGCTGGTTCCTTCCCTGATGAAGGAACCCGTGTTTCCCTGAGGCCTAGAGACAACACACACCAGAGAATAACAAACAGAGAAGGCAACAAGTACTTAGCTTAGAGATGTATGGAGAAGCAGGAGAACCAAGACAAACAAGCAACACCAAGCAGAAATATCAACCGCATGGTCAGCAGTGTGAGGTGGACCTAAATAGAGCCTCACCACTGATAACGACAGCACCTGAGGAGAGGTGAGATCCTGCCAAACAACAACATACATAGAAGAAAACAGAGAGACCTGTCAGACAGCCTCGGCAAGTCTATCTGATCTTCTCACCTCTCTCACAGGAGGGACCGTGACACCAGCTCAGTCCAATACGGAAATGGACGAAAATGGGTGGAACTGTGTAGATCCTGCATCCCTATGGAAGCTGCTGCAGAACAGGTGATTGTGGGGGTGAGAGTTGGCATACCCCAGCTAATCAAATACTGATGGCTTAGGGCTCATGCACACAAACGTGTTTTTTATCCGCATATCTGATTGATTACGGACAAGAATAGGACTGTTCTATTATGGGCCGGACGTTCTGCTCTGCAAAATGCAGAATGCATCCGGTATCTGTCTTTTGCAGATGGGCAATTTCGGACCGCAAAACAGGCAACAGCTGTATGCATGAGCCCTTATCCTGAGGTTAGACCATTAATAATAACGTACCAAAAAATCCCTTTAAAATCCTCTTCATCTTAAAGGGAATCTGTCACCAGTTTTATGCTGCCAGGTTCTAACAGCTCCAGCGCATGCCAACCAGTCCTGATATTCATGAGCTCCTGGCTTTTTCCGCCCCCTGCCACTGATTGACAGTTTTTTTTGTCCAACTGAATTAGGGGGTGGAGAAAAACAAGAGTTCATGAACATTCAGGACTCATCGGCAGGCGCTGGAGCTGTTCAATGCAAGATTTTAGCAAAATGGCTGAGTCAATTAAAGAAAGTGGCCCAGCATTTTGCTTAAATGGGATGTCTCATCTTGCCGTTACTACGGCGAGATGAGACACAGTCCCGACCACCAGCAGAGCGCGGCGATGCAGTGCATTGGAACTATGGAAACAGCGTAAAACAGCAAGCTATGACTCAGAGACACCATGGCTTGCTGTGCTATGCTATTTCCGTAGTTCTCATGCAATCCAATGGGAGCTACTGAAATAGTGAGCACCGATGCACTCTGCTTTTTGCCAGCTGGCTGGTGGTCCAGACTAAGTCTCATCTCGCCTTAGTAATGGCAAGATGAGACGACCCCTTTAAGAGATCTGTCACGAGTTTATGTTGTTCTTAGTTTGGACACTCTAAAACTGGTGACAGATTCCCCTTAAAACTGGTGACCGATTCCCCTAAAATTCTATTTGGTTGCATATAAAAAGTAAAGAAGCATTTACAGAATACTAGAGTACTGTCAGGTATCCGCTCCTCAAAATCCTGTGTCTGGCTATAAGGCAACTGGTTACAGAAGGAGCCTCCCCTCACTGTCTGCAATAGAAGACAAACAATGTTGACCAAGTCCCACCACTCTATCATCAGCATAAATACAAAAAATCTTTCAAACTGAAATACTGTTGAAATGTTTGGACAACCCAATTCTTAAATCGGTAAAATCTGACTGGGTACAACTACATTAGACCCTTGAAAAGAGTTATCTATTCATAACAACAAGAGGTCTCGGTCACTGATTTTCCTACATGACTTTACAGATGTGTAAAACTAGAGCAAGTGACATCATAAGAAGCACTGTACCCAAATTTCTGAAATTTTAACGCAAAAACCAAATAGGATCTGCTGAGTTACAGAGTGCTGCCGTCACTTGGCTCTGCGAATCGGGGATGGTGCTTACTCATGGACGCCTACCAAGGTTATCTTCTGACATATCTACAGTATGACATGTCAAAATATTAAAAAGATAAAGTGCCCCCTAAGATCTACTGTACCCTACCAACTTTACTATAGTGTCCAACCGTAACGTTTCTTGTGGGGGGGGGTAAACAAACTAAACCTCAGGAGGGTCAGGATTTGCAAAATAGCTTGCCAGTGCCAGTTTGTTATTCGTTCCTGGGTTAAGCGGGGGTGGGGCTTAAAGGAGTATTCTGGGAGTATAGGTCATCAATATCAGATCGGTGGGGGTCTAGAGTCCCGTGACCTCTTGAAATAGCTGGTTGGTAGTTGAGCAGGATTTCAGAAGCCCACTGACCCCTGAGGATAGCTCATCAATATTATATTCCCAGCAAAACCCCTTTAAAAAAGCCCCGGGGTTTAGGACTCAAATAATAAAGAGTTACCCTGATTCTACAGATATTCACAGAGCGCCAAGGCTGAGCACACAAATAACAGGAGCGTTGTTACTACCACTCTTAATGGACTATTACACTCAACTATCTCTATCCTGCAGTTAATTTCCTTGAAAAACCTAATCCTTAAATAACATCTTGTAGGCTGATAAAATGAGGCTGGTTTTATTTTCTGCGGTTTAATACGACTGAGAGGTCAACACGACATTTAATTGGTTTGCCATAATTAGCAAAACAAATAGCTAGTAGATTGCTCGTCCCAAGACAGTGACTGTAATAAAAAATGCGTCCACTCGAGGGCAGAGTTCTTGTTCCCGGATGACTGTAATCTATAGAAATATCCACGCTCAACAAAATGACTTAGTGGAATAAGGAGTAATAGCGGTAATGCAAAGGCATACACAAAGTACCCAGGACAAAACAACGTGAAGGTCCCTTTGCATGTTGCCCCACTGGAATACTTTCGTGGACATTGGTGGAACCAATAACAACACCCACCCCACCCTGGCCCGTGAGGGCAGCAGGAACCTCTAGGCACAGGAGCGAATAAGTATATGTACATTCCTGTACAGCGCTTACATGTAGGCGCTGAACGCAGCAGGAGCCGGTGAGCACCACCCACACCACGCTGCACATCCCTGTCCAGTGTTTCCATGTGGGTGCTGAATGCAGCAGGAGCCGGTGAGCACCACCCACACCATGTTGCACATCCCTGTCCAGTGTTTCCATGTGGGTGCTGAATGCAGCAGTAGCTGGTAAGCACCACCCACACCACGTTGCACATCCCTGTACAGCGCTTACATGTGGGTGCTGAATGCAGCAGGAGCCGGTAAGCACCACCCACACCACGTTGAACATCCCTGTATAGCGCTTACATGTGGGTGCTGAATGCAGCAGTAGCCGGTGAGAACCACCCACACCATGTTGCACATCCCTGTCCAGTGTTTCCATGTGGGTGCTGAATGCAGCAGGAGCCGGTAAGCACCACCCACACCACGTTGAACATCCCTGTATAGCGCTTACATGTGGGTGCTGAATGCAGCAGTAGCCGGTGAGAACCACCCACACCATGTTGCACATCCCTGTCCAGTGTTTCCATGTGGGTGCTGAATGCAGCAGGAGCCGGTGAGCACCACCCACACCACGTTGCACATCCCTGTCCAGTGTTTCCATGTGGGTGCTGAATGCAGCAGGAGCCGGTGAGCACCACCCACACCACATTGCACATCCCTGTACAGCGCTTACATGTACGCGCTGAATGCAGCAGGAGCCGGTGAGAACCACCCACACCACGTTGCATATCCCTGTCCAGTGTTTCCATGCGGGTGCTGAACGCAGCAGTAGCTGGTGAGAATCACCCACACCACGTTGCACATCCCTGTCCAGTGTTTCCATGTGGGTGCTGAATGCAGCAGGAGCCGGTGGCCACAGGTTGGTGAAGCAGCTGACCCAAATCCGTAAGTTAGGGTAGCAGGAAGTGCCGCTCCCCGCTACACACTAGAATGAGTTTGTACGAGACATGGTACCACCCACATCATGTTGTACATTCCTGTACAGCGCTTCGATTAGGCGCTGACTGAGAGTGTACAATATAAACAACTAAGTGTCCCATACTGGCCCACATATATACCGTATTTTCAAGGATATAAGATGCACCCAGGTTTAGACAATAGAAAATTAGACAAAATATATTTTCTACTTATTAAATCTTCCCTGGTGGTTTAATGAAGTGGAGGGGCCAAGGTCAGTAACTTACAAACACAGCCCTGCTACACAGATGACATACGCACAAAGCACAGCTGCATATACCCCATAACAAACACAGTTTTTCTATGTAGCTGACATATACAAACACAGCACTGCTACATATACATCTCTTTCTTACACACACCCCTACACCACAGTATTCTCATCCTGCTTCTGGAAAGGTCCTTAAGCTTCCAGTGAGGGGTTTTCATATCTCTTCACTGTACCTTAGGACCTTTCAGTATGGAGATGGTTGTGTTCCTCTTCAAGAACCCGCACCGTCCTGCCTGCATTGATCATACAGATTATAGTCAGGCAGAGAGAGAGTGAAATGTGCAGAGGCCGGCCCCTCTCTCATTGATCCAGCAGAGCGCTGAATGATCGTTTAGCCGGATCATTGAAGGGATATTCCAGTTATAACAAGATTTCCAGTCTACAACTATTAGATTGGTGGGGATCCTACCTCTGGGACCCCCACCGATCACAAGAACGGGTGCCCTGTACCCTGTGGAGCACCCCTGAAATGGACAGTGGGGCTGGTGGGAAGAGCTCACTGCCGCTCCATTCATTTCTATGGTAGTGGCGGAGATAGTCGAGCACTGTAGGTCCTCCACCCATCTGATAATTACCCCTTACCCTGTGGGTAGGGGATGGCTTGTTAAACCCGGTATACCCTCTATAGGGAACCTGTCATGCTGAACATGATGTTACACCATTCTCTATTAAATGAAACTGTGTGAAAGTAGAGGGCCTCTTTAAAGGACAATCGCTGAGGCATCTGCAGAACAATGGTGAGATATTCACCAGGGACTCGCCTGTCCGGCAGGCATGTACGGCGATTTATAAAGCCCGACGAGTGTGAATAAAGAGACGGAGAAGAAGAGCCACAGGTCTCCTGTTCTCCTGCCCTATTCCTTCGAGCCAGGGAGCGATGAAATGTTAAAGAACGAGGCTTTTGTTAAGCTTTCCGTTTCTACTTTGCAAGTGTGCAGCTGCAACAGCAGAAGTGGCTGTGATCATTACTGTTCCCAGAGTCAATTAATTCTCAATTGTCATGCAAATTTGCGGAGTATATTGCCACCGCCATTGCCTTTAACGATCCGCACTTAATAAAGACACATCTGGTTGCTACAGTAACAGAAGACGGGCGCCCACATTGCAGATACACTCATATCCCTGATCCGGCGGAGGCGACAGCAGGAATATTATCCCTTTTTACTATGTCTGCCGCTTTACAATACATGGGAAGTTTATACAGTGAGAGCAATGAATATATACGACTTGGTTATACATGGAAGGAACCTCTCGAACTCCATGTAAACCAGACTTCTATCACCGAGGTCTTCTGAGGTCTACCTAGCACCAGAGCCTGGGTCCAGGAGCAGAAGAGACAAAGGCCATAATCAATCATGAGCTACATTTCAAATTTTATTATGGTTTTGTGGTTTTATTGGGGTTATTGATTTTTTTTTTTCACTGAAGTTTGTGGCCATCGGAGCATGTCAGAAGAAGTCGGTTCCCCACAGCTAGCTGGGAGTAGAAGCTTAAAGGGCTTTTCTGGGATGCTCAGGATACGTCACGTGGCCTCGTCACGGCTCAGCTGCAATACCAATCACAGTCACTATATGATGTATGGCGCTGTGCATGGATAGCTGTGGGCAGGCCACAGTGCTCCCCGGAGCGTTGCGGCCTCTTCAAACATTTGATCAGTAGGGGTGCCAGGTGCTGGACCCCACCAATCAGATATTGATGACCTATACTGAGGATAGGTCATCAATATTGTACTCCTGGTGTGCCATGACCTTTAAAAAAACAAAAAGACGGAAGACCTAATTTTGAAACTTTATATTACATTAATATAATACTTAATATTAATATTTTGTCGTATGATGGTTTTTAGGCCAACCTAGCCACTTGGGAGTGGAGTGGGAGTGACGGAGACGTGACGGCGGCTGGGACATTGGCCTCGACAAATTTACTTACTTTTACCCCTGAAAACAGGGTTAAAAGAGGAGTAAAAAGTACTTCAGTCAGGGGCTGGAGTAGTTTTCACTACAGGCGCACGGACTGCCAGCAGTGAACCTAAATTATGACGAGGCCTGAGCCTTGTCATAAATTAGTCTCTTCCTACACCAGCGCAGAGGGGAAACAAAGACCAGCGTGAAGCGCCAATCTTCGCAAATGACCCCATTGTTTCCAGGCAGCAGATTGTCCTGTCTAAAGTGCGATCTGCTGCCCAGAGGCAATGATTCTCTATGGGGAAGAGTGAAGGCAGCAGCATGCTCTTGTCTCCATACAGCAGAGATGATTGCCGCATATAAATGCTGCTCTCACTTCCTCTGAGGAGCAGTTATTGGGAATTACCAGATCATTCCTGATAACTTCCAGCTCTGTTGGCCCATGCAAAGGAACCTTAATATACGGAGGTCATAAATGAATGATACTTTATATACAATCTGAAGGTAATAACTTGGCGTAAAAGTGACACACTTCCAAGAAGTCAAGCGTCAGAACTGGCTGCTTGTCTATAGCAGCAACATTTATTGTAGAAATGTCTGCAAATGGAAATCAGCTCCTTTCACTGGAATGTGCAGCAAGCACATGGATTTTGGCAAAAGTCATTATGCTGGATGGGATAATCACAGAAATTTGTACAACAAATCTGCTGCATGTGAATATATCCTAAAAATCTCAAGCAGTAGTGAATACATTACCAGCTTACTCCAGACAGCTATGCTGTACACATCCTGAACTCCACAGAAAGCTATGCTGTACACATCCTGAACTCCACAGACAGCTATGCTGTACACATCCTGAACTCCACAGACAGCTATGCTGTACACATCCTGAACTCCACAGACAGCTATGCTGTACACATCCTGAACTCCACAGACAGCTATGCTGTACACATCCTGAACTCCACAGAAAGCTATGCTGTACACATCCTGAACTCCACAGAAAGCTATGCTGTACACATCCTGAACTCCACAGACAGCTATGCTGTACACATCCTGAACTCCACAGACAGCTATGCTGTACACATCCTGAACTCCACAGACAGCTATGCTGTACACATCCTGAACTCCACAGACAGCTATGCTGTACACATCCTGAACTCCACAGACAGCTATGCTGTACACATCCTGAACTCCACAGACAGCTATGCTGTACACATCCTGAACTCCACAGACAGCTATGCTGTACACATCCTGAACTCCACAGACAGCTATGCTGTACACATCCTGAACTCCACAGACAGCTATGCTGTACACATCCTGAACTCCACAGACAGCTATGCTGTACACATCCTGAACTCCACAGACAGCTATGCTGTACACATCCTGAACTCCACAGACAGCTATGCTGTACACATCCTGAACTCCACAGACAGCTATGCTGTACACATCCTGAACTCCGCAGACAGCTATGCTGTACACATCCTGAACTCCGCAGACAGCTATGCTGTACACATCCTGAACTCCGCAGACAGCTATGCTGTACACATCCTGAACTCCACAGACAGCTATGCTGTACACATCCTGAACTCCGCAGACAGCTATGCTGTACACATCCTGAACTCCACAGACAGCTATGCTGTACACATCCTGAACACATAGTCGAGCTGGGGATTCTCAGACCTCTATTTACAAATGGCAGAATTTAACAAATAATGCCAACAGCGCCCCCCACTGGCTTACCCAGCAGAGCCGTCTTTACTTCACAATAGAATTTATCAGGCACAAGACAGGAGTCAGATGGTATTACTGCCTGGGCTCGCCGGAGTGTGCAGTATAGTGCTGTGCTGCTCCACCTCTGCACCGACAACGCCCAACAATAGTCTACACCAGGAATGCCCAACCTGCGGCCCTCCAGCTGTTGTAAAACTACAACTCCCACCATGCGCTGCTGTAGGCTGATAGCTGTAGGCTGTAGTTGTAGTATTGCAACAGCTGGAGGGTCGCAGCATGGGCAATCCTGGTCTATACATATCGATTACCGTTAATGCTCCGACACAATAATTATTAAAACAAATGTGCCAAACACTCCGGTAAGTACTGAATATCGGCAGAGGTTTGGGCAAGGAGACAAAAATGAACACTTGAACTTTAGGACGCTGTGCACACTCCGCTACTTTATGCCTCGCATGGCCTGTCGAACCACTGCAGTCTCCTTTATGAAAGCGCTGTGCTTGCTGAGGAGCACCTGAATACGCTTCAACAGCCGTCAAGCAACAGATCTGATTGGCAGCTGGTGAACATACTCTAGAAGCAATGTTTACTGAGATACCCTATCAGCCAGGGTGGCAGCAAATAGAACTCAGTGGGCCCCATAACAAGAATCTGAATTGAGCCCCCATGCTCCATTCCTGGGCCCCAGAGGCTCTGCTAGCACTGCTAATGTTGATTGAGCAGCCCAGCAGAAAGACAGAATGCCCATTAGGACTCGGACTATGGAGCCACCGATGGCCAGGGCAACGGGGGACCAACCATACGAGGAGTGGGGAGCCAAAAGGTGGGGCCCAAGCCACAGGCAGGGACTCGGGACGGGAGCCAAGATGTTAAGTGGAGTTAGGGGTGGGGTCCCTCTTCTCCACAACAAATCAAACTTAAAAATAAAAAAAATTTACAAAACTGAACAGAAAAAAAAAGTGCTGGCTTTCAAAGCCACATGTAATAAACGTAACAAAATGTGTCTGGTCAGGAAGAAGGTAAATGGACGGTCTTAACCCTTAGGATACCAGAGGTGGTTTTTTTTCGTTTTTGCATTTTCATTTTTCTTCCCTATCTCCCTTGAGCCATAACATTTTTATTTTTCCATTCACATAGCTGTATGAGGGCTTTTTTTTTTTTTGTTGCGGGACAAGTTGCACTTTCTAATGCCACCATTTAATATGGCATACAATGTCCTCCACCGTTTTACGGGTTTTATTCCCACGGTGTTCCATTTGCGGCCAAACTAACCTGTGTCCTGAATTCTGAGGGTCAGTATGATTACAGCGATACCACATTTGTATAAAATTTTAAGTCTAAATAGTGTGATGGTGTGACGGGGCGTGGCCTAGCGCAGCATGTGAGAGGACGCAGCTCCGAGTCCTCCCGGGTGCTAATCCTGTCAGCCGTCCTGTAATCCCCGGCATCCAGCCAGATCGTGTGCCCCTACGCGGTGCGGATACACCTGACAGCCGGAGGAACCCAGCAGGGAGACTATGTCGCGCCGCGAGCGAAAGGAGAGGAAGGACAGCGGCCTAACTGTGCGCGGGAGGCAAGATGGCGGCGCGGGAGCGAGGTTCCGCGGATGTAGCAGTGCCTGGAACAGTTTGCCCATGTGGCCCCCGCAGGTACCGTTAATGAGCAGGCACAGACTTCTGCCACAGTGGAGGCCCCACAGGAAGGCACAGAAATGGCATGGGTATATTCCCCCGTAACATCCAGTCCACATGAGAAAGCCATAGAGGAGGGGGGGGGGGGGGGGAACTGGATGGCATTCCTACAACAGATGGCCAGCAGCAGGAGGCAGGCGCTGTGCAGGGATCACAGCCACCATGTACAGAGCCTACACTTTCTGATGTGTTTAAAGCGGTGACCCGTTGTAGCTCCGCCATTGTTTCGCTTACTACACAAATGGGGAGCCTCAGTGAAAATGTCTCCTTTATTAGGCATGATCTGAGGAAGGTGACTGATAGAATTAAGGCGGTGGAAGACCGTGTGAGCCAAGTAGAGGACACTGTCTCTCCTATAAAGAAAACCATAGGGTGCATGGAGCGCGACATCTCATATCTTCTCAGCAAAACTGATGATTTGGAAAACAGACTGCGGAGGAATAATCTGCGTCTTATTGGTGTCCCTGAAAAATCGGAGAGCACAAACGCTGCGGCTGTCTGAAAAGTTTGGGACAAATTCCTTGTCACCTATGTTTGCAAAAGAAAGAGCACACAGAGTGCCGTTCAGGTCCCCACCACCAGGGGTCCCCCCCGAGACCGCTCTTACTTAAATTACTACACTTCAAAGACAGGGACACTATCCTGAGAAAAGCGAGGGCCCATGAGGATCTTGTCATCAATGGCAGCAGAGTTCTTATATTTCCGGATTTCTCAGCTGAAGTGCAAAAAAGAAGAGCCAAGTATCTGGATGTGAAACGTCGCCTACGGGAGAAGCAGCTGATGTATTCTATGTTGTACCCGTCTAAGCTACGGGTAGTTGCAGGAGGAAAAGTGCACATTTTTGAAACTTCCGCGGCTGCAGCTGATTGGCTGGACTCTGCGCATCTCCTGGATGATCCGAGATTGGTTCCGGACTGACCCCTGGTGGTCCCGATTACCCCGTGCGTCGTCTGTTTGGAAGTCTGCGGGACGATAAGTATACTTGTACCCTCTCACCTGTAACCTGACAGGAGGGAAGGGCTTTGAAGAGGGGTGGACTATGTACTGCCTTTGATTAATATGCACTAGGTCTTGTGCCTGCGAATTTACAGTTTATTCTGATCTGCACTATGTTCCTATGCTGGGGACGTGTTTTGATCATTGTCTCACATGTTACCCGGGAGGGGGGTTGTCTATATTTGTATGAGCGATGGTATATACTCGCACCTATTCTCCTACTGCAGCTAGGTATTATTGTTACGTTTCTGTTTTCTTCCTGGACGATGTCTGGGAGTTATATTCTGTTTTTTACAATATTTGCAGTTTATTGGGGGGAGCCGCACCACACCTTAAGTCGTGTATGTCAAATTTGCGAGAATGGCCTAGTACCGATTGTGAGTATGATTTCCTTGATATTATACAATGGGGGTTAACATCTTAGCATGGAATATCAGAGGCCTGGGAGACCCCTCCAAGAGATATGCTGTTTTTAATTCACTGAAGCAATATTACCCTGCTATAGTATGCCTTACTGAAACTCACCCAGTGAGGGATCCCCTACGGATGGTAAAAAGAGCGTGGGTGGGACAGGAATTTCACTCCGTGTTTTCTAGTCACGCCAGGGGCGTCAGTATTTCGGTGCATAGGCAGATTCCATTTCAATGCTCCACATCTAAAATAGATGCTCATGGACGGAATGTCTGCTTGAATTATACGATATACAAAACCAATATTTTATTAGTGGTGGTGTATATTCCTCCACCATATTCGGGAGATGTACTGCACCAGGTGCTGGCGTTCCTGGGTGATCATCCGGACACCTCGGCGCTGCTTGTTGGGGATTTTAATATGGTGTTAGATACTGTTCTGGATAGATTTGGGGGTGCCCAGAGAGTTACTTCTCAGCCACGGACGGTTATGGCTAGGGTCTTGGGGGAAGTTGGCCTATGTGACTTGTGGAGGAGGCGTAATCCCACGTCTCAGCAATATTCTTGTTATTCTAGTTCCCGTGGTACACTCTCTCGCATAGATCTAGCACTGGGCAATCATCAGATCTTAGGATATGTGCGTCGAGTTGACTACTTGCCACGTAGCCTCTCTGACCACTCCCCCATTCGTGTAGAACTGAATTTAACCCCTCACAGAATCGCCAATGGCACTCTGTGCAGACTCAACCCTTTCTGGCTCACGCTGCTGAAGGATGAGGCGGCGATAGTGGCAGAAATGAGGGAGTTTATGGAGTTCAACTCTGACACTGCGTCTATAGGGGCTGTCTGGGATTCGTTCAAAGCTTTTGTAAGGGGGATGTTTATACAGCGTATTCAGCGTTATAAATCCAAAAATAGGGACCTACTTACGGAACTGCAATCTAGGGTGGTGACTACGGAAAGGGCCTATATTGAAGACCCGACGACTCAGAATCACTTGACATGGACGGAGGCCCAACAATCCTATAATACCCATTTATTAGACAGGGCGGAAGGTAAACGTTATTTTTGGAAGTAAAATACTTTGAAGAGGGGGAGGCAGTGGGGCACCTGCTTGCGACGGTGGTTAAGGCCCAAAAGGGGTCATCACATGTAGGGTGTGTCCTGGATCCCAGGGGTTAAAGTATAACTCATGGTCAGGGTATCCTGGGAGTTTTTTTTAGAACCTATTATGCATCTTTATATGCTTCCAAACTGGAACGCAGTCATACGGACATACGGACGTTCCTTGACTCTCTGGATTTTCTGCTCCAGACTTTCGCAGGAGCAGCGTGATAGTTCAGAGGAGCCATTGTCCTTGGAGGAGCTTGAGGTAGCAGTGAAGGAACTCTCCAATGAGAAAGCTCCGGGTCTTGATGGGCTTACTGGGGAGTTCTTCAAAAAATACCATGAATTTATGTTGCCTCAACTCCTTCAAATATATGAGCAGGCCTCCCGTGCGGGCGCCCTGCCGCCCTCTATGAATGAGGCAGTTATAGTTGTATTGTTGAAACCGGGTAAAGATCCCTCTGACCCGGACTCGTACAGGCCTATATCATTGTTATGCTCGGATATTAAACTGCTGGCCAAAGTTCTAGCAAACAGATTAGGGAGGGTGTTTACCTGTTGTTTGTATTTGTTGACTTGATGATACTGATGTAAAGTGATGTGAGTTATATATTCTGTACTTTAATCCGGCTACATTGCTAGCAAATGCACTTCTGTATGTACAAGATTGAGTACTGCATTGTATTATCTCTGTTTATTGAAAATGGGAAAATTCAATAATAAAAATGATTTGATAAAAAAAAAAAAGTCTAAATAGTGTAAAAATTAATTTAAACGTTGAGAAAAATATTTTTTTTACATCACCATATTCTGACCACCATATCGTTGCTGTGTGGGGGCTCATTTTTTGTGGGACTCCATTTTGGAGTGTGCGTGGCATTTTGATCACATTTTATTAAAATTTTTTTTGCAAGGGAAGCAATGAAAAAAAGGCAAATTGGCCATTTTGACCCTTTTTTCCGTTACACCATTCGCCGCATTGGAAAAATATTTTTATATTGTAATAGTATGGGCGTTTCAGTCGTGGTGATACCCATGATGTTTATATTTTTTATTATTTATTTATTTTATGGAAAAGGGGGGATTGAAACTTTTATATATTTTTTAGTTTTTTTTTTTTTTTACTTTTTTAAATTATTTTGAAGCTTGTATTTGAGCCTACAAAATCCAATTTTTATTTATTTATTTTATTCTGAACTTTTATTTTATTTTATTTGTACATCCATGGAATTTTTATATCCATTAATTGTGCAGAATTGCTCATTTCTGAGGTTGGCCTGCAACCTGCTGGCCAAAATAAGATTTGCAGCTTAAATGCCCTGGGTCTCTTCAACGAGACCCAGTTCATCGAAATCAATTACTGGCATCCTCATTGGCCGCAGAGGATGCTAGTAAGAAGGTTTTTCACCCTTTAGATGCCGTGATCTCACTTGATCACGGCATCTGAAAGGTTTCAATGACTGCAATTGACCTTATTGCCAGTCGCGGTCATTAGCTGCTGGTCTGTGCTGTTTGAAACAGTGGAGACCCTCCGGCCATGACACCTGCTGCACGCACAAGCGGGTGCCAGGTTTGTACTTTGCCTGTAGGGAAGGGGTTAAATTAGTTAAGTTGAAGGTATGTACAGTAAATAAGAGAAAATAAAAATCATAGAAAAATACAATAAGAGCTGAATAAAAAAAATGTAGAAATAAATGTAAAATAACTAGAGATGAGTGAACTTTAAAAAAAAGTCCGGCGTTCGGGTTGTGGTAAGTCGCGCATCCCGTTATGGATTCCACTATAGCAGCATATGGAATCCATAAGGGGCGGCTGCCACCAACCCGAACTGTTGAACAGCCAAAGGACCTGGGGTGACGTCACTGTCATGTGATCAGTGCAGGGGGTGTGGCTCAGCACGGAATCAAATCAGTGCTGAGCCACGCTCTGCACTGATCATGACAGTGACGTCACCAGGTCCTTCGGCTGTTCAACAGTTCGAGTTGGTGGCAGCCGCCTTATGGATTCCATATGCCGCTATAGTGGAATCCATAACGAGCGCGACTTACTACCACCGACTCACTGGTTTTTAAAGTTCGCTCATCTCTAAAAATAACCTTTTCATAGATTTTTTTTTTTAATTGAGCTGAAAGAAGAAAATGCTGATTATTCTCCGGGCACCTCTGAATTACAGATAACCTCCCCGGCAGCACATTGCTTTATTCTTTACATCAGTTCAAGTAATGATCCCGACATCAATATTTCTCTGAAATCGAAAACGTCAGAATTATATCTCATGAAGTATATAATCAAGAGGGGAAAATGTCATTTTTTTTCCAGGAATAGGAGAGTGTAGATTAAGCGGGACTGCACATAAAAAGGCAGCAGGTCACGGAGAGAGGTGACAACAATGCTGCGAGAGAAGGAGAGGCTCCGGATAGAATGAGCAATTAATGTCCTACGGATGCAAGACGCCACACACAGCAATACCCGGGCTGCTACTCCCGCTAAATGGCATTTAACTGAAAAAAGGCTGAAATCCCCTCTCTGCAGAAAATTTCATTTCTATTTTTATCACTGGCCTTCCGGGATTCCTGGACAGGCTTCTGTAGTTGCTTACCTCATGTACATCTTCCGAAAGCTTTATTTTTTTTTTATTTCAACTCTCCTTCACCATGTAAACCAATCACTTGGTTTGTTTCCAGGGGTGGACCAGGAACTTAAAGTGGCCCTGAAAAAAAATCTAAAAGTGGCCCCATTTTCATAGGCGGGTCCACATTGCCTTTGTTCAAGATACGGGCAGGGAGTCTAGGAGGTGAATTCAGGAGGGCCTGCGCGGTCACTGGCTGGGTACATGAGTACCTGATTCTCACAGCATTAATTACTGCTGAGAGCTCATTATGTATCTGGACAGTGTCAGAGAGGAGGGCTTAAAGTCATATTTTTTTATTTGCTAGTTTATTAGAGCGTAGGCATGTATACCTGAGTTAGTCTGTCAATGATTGCCAAAAGATCTGTAATTACCTTATAATAACAGCTTTCATTAATGTCCTGTCCCTTTCCACTGGTCCCTTAACAGACCGTTGCTAGGGCTTGTCTGTCTTCCTTTAGTGTAAACAGAAGACGGATGGGCGGTCCTTCACACTGCATGCCTGCATCAGGCTTCAGAGTGCGGAGGCGTGTCTCTCAGTAATCCAATCTGATTGGCTGGCAGGGAGCTGCTGGCTACAGCAAGTGTGTATGGGAAGTGAGGGAAAGCAGTTTTGGCTTCAGAGAACTGGCAGAGGAGCCATCTTGAGAAGATAATCATATTGTATATGTTTCAACAGCCGTAACTAAGGAAAAAAACTCAAGGAAAACAGTGGTATGTGAAGAATGTGAAGAAACTAAAGATGGCTTTATGAATAATGCCGCTGCAGCAGTAACATATGCTAAACTTGATTTTTTGATGAAAACATGACAGTTACCCTTTAAGAGGCCCCCTGGGCATCGGCCCACCAGGAATTTTGCCTGTCAGCTCTATGGCCAATCTGCCTGTTTACTGTACATCCTGTAGGTAGCACTTCATGTTGCTGTATCCAACCAATCCCATGGCTTCTCCTTCCTCTGTCACAGCTTCAGCACTGCCCCAAATGCCCAAATAAAGCAATTTTTTGGCTTTATTTGGGCCTATTTTTTGCGGGACAAGTTTTAGAAAGTAATCGTTTTATGGGCTTTGTTTCCACAGCATTCCCTTACCCTAGGTACACACCTAAGCGTTTTACAGCGCGTTCAAACTTTGACCCTTTTTTCCATTACGCCATTCGCCACATTGGAAAAATATTTTTATATTTTAACAGGATGGGCGTTTTCGGACGCTGCAATGCCCATGGTGTTTATATTTTTTTTGTTATTTATTTATTTATTTATTTTTTTTATTCTACAGAAAGGGGCGATTTAAACTTTTAGATTTTTTTTATATATTTTTTAACAGTTTTTTTTTTTCACTTTTTTTCACTTTGTAGCTCATGTCTGAGGCTACAAAACTCTTTTTTTATATTTTTTTATTCTGAACCATCATGGTTCTTATAGATCCATGATAAGAGAATTGCTCATTTCTTATGTTGGTCTGTCACCTGCCGGCCAAAATAAATTACCGGCATCCTCATTGGCCGCAGAGGATGCAAGTTTTTGAGCCTTTAGATGCCTCTTCCTAGGCCATGTGATATCACGTTCATCAGTCACATGGCCTAGGCGCTGCTCAGTCCCATTCAAGTGAATGGAGCTAAGCTACGATACCAAGCACAGTCACTATCAAATTGCACTGTGCTTGGTAGGCTGTGGCACTCACTGAAGCCTTGGGGCTTCCTCAAGCAGCTGATCGGTGGGGTACCGAGAATCGGAGCCCCGCCAATCTCATATGGATGACCTATCCCATTCCCGAGGCTAAGACATCAATATGAAAATCCCACAAACCCCCTTTAATCTGTCCTCCACAAGGGGTCTTTAGAGACTGAGCAGCAACTCCTCTTAAAGGGGTTATCCCATGATCAATGTAAAAAATGAAAATGAAAATCCGATATCATATAGTACATGACAGAGTCTGTCAAAAAACTTAGAACCAGATTTATTTCAAGCTGGCAACTTAGGGGCGTGCCCTTTCTACTGAGTACTTCCCAGGCCATCTCATTCATTGGTCACATGGCCTAGATGCAGCTCCATCCCATTCAAGTGAATGGGGCTGAGCTGCGATACCAAGCACAGCCGCTATACAATGGACGGTGCTGTGCTTGGTACCTGCGAGGAGGCCACAATGCTCACCAGAGCCCTGCAACCTCCTGAAACAGCTTATTGGCAAAGGTGTCGGGAGTCAGAACCCTCGACGATCTCCTATTGATAAGCTATCCTGAGATAGGGCCATCAATATGAAAATCCAGGAAACCCCTTTAATCTTTCCCTCATAAGGGGTCACTGGAGACTGAGAATACTGGTTGCTGATGCTACAGAGTCACATTGAGTACCACTGTACTATTTGAATTATGCAGCATACGAAGTACGGTCCCTCAGTTGGACCATAGATAACTGCGGGGTGGACAGGAACGACCTACTGTACATGATATACCATGCAGATTTTGCCTAGGTTTAGGGAATACCGCTAAGCACAGAACCTGTATGTGTTTCCACAGGGACATTTCTACCTCTTCTCACTCACCGCGTTTTAGTAATGGATGGTCGGCACCAAATTATCATTACATGTGAAAAAGGAGAATACAACCTCGAGTTAATGATATGAAATGCACAAAGCACCGCCTGAAAGGGACGGAAATTAGTCTCATCTTATGCCACATGACCAATTGTTTGCAGGCCGTTATCAAATAAAGCAGAAAATGTCATATACACAAGAGCCATGAAGCAAACCACGGAGGATGGCTGTGAAGAGACACAAAGAAGACCGCAGATAAAAGATATTACAGTGCTCCTCAAAATGGACAAAAAGAAATAAATGGGGGAGATTTATCAAAACTGGTGCAAAGGAAAACTGGCTTAGTTACCCACAGCAAACAATCTTCCATTTTTCCAGAGGAGCGCTAAAAAATGAAAGATGGAATCGGATTGATTGCTATGGGCCCCTAAGCCAGTTTTCCTTTGCTCTAGTTTTCTCCACCCCCCCAAAAGGTGTCATGGCTGATCTTACCTTGCCTCGGGTAGCAATATGGCGTATTTATGAGGAGGGGTGGTCTCAGGGAAATTTGAGAGGATAGCCAGGCGGTGAGGGAGCAGATCCGACCCATGGAAGGTAAAGAGCAGGTCCAAAGCTTGCACATTGCTTTCCTAAAATGACAAAAAATATCCGGTTACATAAAAGAATTTAAAGGGGTTGTATGAGATTTTGACATGGATGGCCTATAAAGATGGCCTCATTGGCCTAGGAAGAGGCTGTAGCACTCACTGGAGCACCACGCTCCCTACAAATAGCACATCGATAGGGGGTGCTGGGAGCTGGACCCCCGCCTTTCTGATTTTGATGAGCCATCAATATCCAAATTTCAGACAACCTCTTTAAGAGATTCAATGCAGAATTAAACTACAGTATATTAAAAGCGGCTATACTGCATCGAAAACTGCACAGATGGCGCCATTGTCACAATGGGAGCTATGCAAACAGCAGAGCGCAGGGCCGCTCAGCAATTTCCGTAAGCCCGGCCACCCCGTGGAAATGGTGAGATGGGACAACCCCTTTAATATATCCTGCAGCACCAAAGCAAACCTAACATTTTAAGTCAATTCTGACGATTCAAAAGACATTTACGTAAATGTAGCACAAACCGTTTCACGCTCCATCACATTTTATCTGCTTAATTTTTTTAGGTTAAATTCTTCGTAGCCCTACAAATCTCTGCCGATACGGATAAAACAGCAAAAAAAAAAAAAAAAAGTACCTTCCGGTGCCCTTAGATTATCCGCATATTAAAAATAACAAAGGCAGATGGATAATAACATTTGTCACCGTGCCCGCTATTGCGCTGCTTCATATCTAGTTAGAGAGGATTACTTAATTGTGAATTAGTATTGACAGGATCATCTCACTATGCAGAGTTCAAAGCGCGCTGGGCTTTAACGCCGAGTTAACTAACTGAAGCAGATTATAAATGATAATGGAGGTGAAAGGCGGCTCACTTAAAGAGGAATCAATTCCGCCTTTATTGTTCTGACTCTGTAACATTACCCGAGCATATGTTCTCGCTGACAGCACAATATTTTGGTTCCTAAACTTCTTGAAGAAGTCGGCGTCGTATCTCTTCTCGGCTGCCTGAGGCCCCCCGAGGATCTCCTTTAGGAGAAAGAAGCAGATGTTTGAGAAATCCTTCAAAATATGGTAATGAAGCAGATTATAAATGGATAATTCCAATCTACTTATCAGCGGCTCCAACACTGCACACCAGGCGGCGCCGGCTCAGCAAACAGGCGGCCAGGCATGGAGTGATAGGACGCAACGCTCCCCCAGATTATTAATGCTCAAGGCACAATCTGTACATCACAAGATATGGCAGCTCTCGTCAATCACAATTAAAGTAGGTCTCTGTTGTATATTTTCATATTCATGTTCTCACGGACACGTCAAGCTTTTTTGTTTTGAATTTCGATGTTTTTTTCTTATACACACGCATATATGTCTTCATGACCATTTTTAATGCTCCAATGCATCTACAAAAAAGGCAACTTTGCAAACAACCTCCGCTAAATATGTCCTACTGTGTCGCCATGGTGACAGACAACAAACAAACCCTGTGTAGTCTGATGTGCAGTCCCTTACTTCTTTCTAAAATAGGGGAGAGGTTGAAGGGACTATGACTGCAGGCTCCTAGATCTCAGGAGTGCAGCCTAAGGGCGGATTCACGCAACCGCGCCGTGTTTTGCGGTTCAAAACACGGATGCCGCCCATGTGCATTCCAAAATTTCCAGAACGGAAGGCACTATTAAAGAAATACATATTTTTGGCTGCAAAACAGATAAGAATGGGACATGTTCTATTTTTTTTTATTTTTTTTTGCGGGGCCTCAGAACAGAGTAATGAGTGTTTTCTGCATCTTTTGCGGCCCCATTATAGCGAATGCGTGCGCATCTGAACCACGCTACTATGCATGAGCCCTAAGGCTTTGAGCCTGTGAATTCACAAGATCATAGCTCAATATTGAATATATTAAAGGGAAAATGTCAACAGCTCTGAAGATGGTGACTGTATGAATGTTAAAGGGGTTGTCTCACTTCAGTAAATAGCATTTATCATGTAGAGAAAGTTAATACAAGCCACTTACTAATGTATTGTGATTGTCCATATTGCCTCCTTTGCTGGCTGGATTCATTTTTCCATCACATTATAAACTGCTCCTTTCCAGGGGTTATGACCACCATGCAATCCATCAGCGGTGATCGTATTTGCACACTATAGGAAAAAAGCACCAGCCTCTCTGGTGGCCGGGACCGCGGGAGCGCGCATAGGCCGATGCATTTTACTTTAGTGTGTAAGCGCGACCACCACTTCTGGATTGCATGGTGGTCGTAACCCCTGGATACGATGGAAAAATGAGTCAAGCCAGCAATGGAAGCAATATGGACAATCACAGTACATTAGTAAGTGCCTTGTATTACCTTTCTCTACATGATAGATGCCATTTGCTGAAGTGAGCCAACCTCTTTAAAGTGTACCTAAACTTTCAAGTAACGTTTTTTTAAATGAATAATATTCTTTGTAATATACTGGAACTTTCTTTATTGAATAAGAGTTTTACAAGCAAAAGAGGCCCCCCGAAGTTCGGGTTTTACCGCAGCTCATACGGAATCCATACACCGTATTCATATATGCAGTCTACAGATTCTGATTTCTACAATACGTGGTGCAGTGAGCGCAGTACTGGCAGGAGCACATATCATTGCATTTATCCGGTTTATTCTGCTGGGTGCAGATAGTGTAAGAGAAGTTAAAGGCGCTTTAAAGGGTCAGAAAAGCAGTCTTCCAAAAACAGCACCACACCTGTCCAGAAGAGTAGTAAGAGATGTCCAGCACTGAGATGAGTAAAAATCTTCAATCTTTATTTCACAAATTTAAAAGAATGCAGTTTCTTCACATAGATGGTGGTAACCTACCAATGCGTTTCGATCTATACGATCTTAATCATGGTTGATTAAGATCGTATAGATCGAAACGCGTTGGTACCATCTATGTGAAGAAACTGCATTCTTTTAAATTTATGAAATAAAGATTGAAGATTTTTACTCATCTCAGTGCTGGACATCTCCTACTACTCTTCTGGATCTGTACGGACTGGATCGGGTCCTTGCACGAGACATCATATGTGGAGGTGCTGGCTTACCCTTCTAATCCACACCTGTCCACAGCATGCGACTATGGCTGAGCTGCAAAACCAGACACAAACTTGTGCTGTTTTTGGAAATAGAGCCATTTTTCTAATCCTGGATCACCCCTTTAAATAGGCATACCTCAACCCAAATAGCGTGTGGCCACACCGTGGAAGGACAGCCTGGTGCAATGGACGGGTCATTCCAGCAGTGTGCACATACAGGGTGATAGGTTATGTGTGGAATCACATCGGACCGCATTATACTCACCGTGTTTTGTCTATAGGAAGGCAAGGTTACGCCGGAGTCACTTACCTCATATGTAGATAGGCGATCTAGGTAGGTCAATAACTTGAGCCTGCAGCGGCAGATCTCCTTCTGCTCAAGTGTTAAGCTGTGAGGCAAAGTCATACGTTACTCACTACTGAAGCCATACAACGTCAGGACATACTGCACAGTCATGTGTCAGGGTAAGAAAAGCATTTTACAACCTACCGAGTATTATTCTCCCTAAATTATGTGAATTTCATGTAAATTAGACACCGTACTGTGGGAATGAGAGGAGGACACCGGGGAGGCACAAGGGTAGGGCTGCAGAGGGTGCTAGATGTTATGAGATGTGACAGGCCAAGAGAATCTTTGATAAGTTCATGAGATGAGTTTGATATTACATACTAGTAATGGTGGCTTTTTTTTCCACCAATGCAAAGAGAAAAACAACAAAGCAATACATAAGAGTGGTATTGGTGATAGTGGGAATAATTTCCCACGTGGATAGTAAGTCCCACTGCGGCACATATCTTAAAAAAGTATGTGCTACTGACGGCAACTGTTCAAATATTCTGACACAGTTTAATAAAAATAACTTAAAGGGCTAAATCCACCATCACAAACCAATTTATTTTATTTTCTCAGAGCATATAAAATGGTAAATGTAGCAAATTTGCAACTTTGCCAATAAAAAAATTCTGATTCTGATCTAAACTGTGTAGTCAGATCTTGCAGTCCAATTCCTTTCCATCTATCCATTACTTGTGGAGGATTAAATGTATGTGAGGGTACTTTCATACTTGCTGAAAAGTGTTCCGGCAATCAGGATGTAAACTGAAAGCATTTGGAGATGGATCCGGATGCGGATCCATCTCAAAAATCCATTGCGAGAACCGATCCGTCTCTCCACTTGTCATGCGGATAGACGGATCCGTCTTGTATTGTTTTTTCAGTTTAAAGGGTCGGCGCATGCGCATACCGGAAGGACGGGTCAGTCCTTCAGGTATTTCTTAATGCCGGATCCGGCACTAATACATACCTATGGAAATGAATGCCAGATCCGGCATTCCGGCATGTGTTCCGGCATTTTGGACGGAGATAAAACCGCAGCATGCTGCAGTATTTCCTCCGTCCAATAATGACTGACAGTGACTGAACAGATGCATCCTGAACGGATTTCTCTCCATTCAGAATGCACTGGGATAAAACTGATTAGTTCTTTTCCAGTATTGAGCCCCGACGACGGAACTCAATGCCGGAAAAGTTTGCCACAACTGTGAAAGTATGGAGCGCTCTAACCATCTATGCAAATGTATGGCAGCGGAAAAAAGACTTGCACGGAGACCAACACGCAGACCGGTCCAGGAGAAGTGCCGGCAAACTGCTCTACGTATACAGGAGGGGTAAAGTTCCAGTGCTAGCATGGTTTGGTAAACCCTATCTCAGCTGGGGCAGCAGTTTAGAATCACCTTTGTGCATATGGAGTCGTGCAGAGCTGGACAACCTACATTTCACTAGGGCTACAGAGAATATGACACTAAACATATTTTTAAGTTAAAGAAGCACTCCGTTTTTTAGTTTTTTATTTCACATACTAACTTACCACCAGTATTCTAGCAGGGTAAGCGGTTACACCACATCTCCGTCCTATCCCTACATTTTGAACCTTTTCATTATGGGAACCTGGTCATGTGATCTCAAGTCTGACTCCCTGCTGTAATACATAAACAGGAACCCGGTGACTGACTTCCTGGGAACTACAGGATGACATCATCACCAATCAAATCCCTCCTGGCAGCGCTCAGGCCCCTCTCCTCCCTCCATGTCTCTCTGCATAGACCTGTATTCTGTTGAAGATGTAATATAGGGGGTCATTTACTAAGGCGGTGCCGGCCTCTACATAACTTCGGCGCATCCGCCGCCGGTCTAAATGTAAGCCAGCTTCCTTGCTGGCTTAAATTTAGACCATTCTCTACGCCTAAAACAGGCGTCGAAAATTGTAAATTAGACAGACCTCTGACGGCCCGCACTGCAAAAAAGGAGTATATGCAAGTGAAAGTGAAAAAAAACTAGCGGGGCCTGTATATTGCGGACCGGTTTTGTGCGTGAGCCCTTACACGGGGATTATCAATAATACCAAAAGCCACTCGCCTGTCAAATTCCACCCTCTGCCGCAGTTCTTTACGTCTCTGGTTTTCTCTCTCTTTTCGGCTTCCTGCCTCCTCTTCTGGAGTCAAAAAGTCTTCATATGGGATGTCATCAAAGTCTACATCTCCTGGTAGAATAAACCTGTCCAACACATAAAGGGATAGGAAACACTAGAGGCAGAAGAAACACATAAAACAAGACATCTCCCCTATACCTTATCTAATGTCAAAGCTCCATTCCGGGTCAAACGTTTAGGATCCCAAGACCAATGTCAAGCTCTAATCAACCATGTAAAAAAATTCTCTATTAAAAGAGAAGTGTGTTGGATAACAGTGCAGTCTGATGCCATAAGATGCAGTGGTGGATGCACAATATGCATCTCTGTTCTTCTATTATTCCTTCAGGAAATGTGTGAATACGTTGGTAAATGGGAATAACCATTTCTGTGACAGTAAGATGGGTCCCTGCACCCTGACATAGTCAATACGTACTAGAATGTGCAGGTGAACAACTCATTGACAAGTGGAATGGTAACACCCAGTTGTCAACATATTCACATATGTCCAGGATGAGTAACAGAGGGACAATCCAATGAAGGGTTCTGAGAATAAAAGTACAGGAATTGTTATTTCATGGGGCATAAAAGTAAAAGGGTCGCCCAAAAGTTCTATATGGGTAAAAAAAAAAAAAGTACTCACCTCTTCAATCCCGGCCTATCCAGAGCAGATTCTTTGGTGGTTACTCACCAGTCTTAGTTCACAGGCTGCTAGCGATGAAATGCAGCCAATCACTGGTCTCAGAGGTCACATGCTATACTTATTTATCCCCCGGGGCGGACTGGCCTACAGGGAAATTTCCAGGTGGGACAATGACGGGGGAGCCGCCAGAGACCCCCTCCTCATGGCTGGGTTTATATCAATCTGATGCTTTTAGCATTAATTAACACTAGGAGCACCAAGTACTTTTGCACCTAGGAGCCACAGGTGTCCTCCCTAACTCAACTGTGTTGCCGTCCTCAGGATGATACAGTTGAGTGGGAGAGGGGCGTCAGTGTTTTATGCCGCACTGCGGTATTTGGTTCTGCTGGGGCGGTATTTTGTTGGTCCTGCCTACCTGTGTTGCCTTGCCTTCTGTCAATTTAGCACTTCCGGTATTTTTTTTAACCAGGGCAGCTTTAAGTGGGTGGTGATGCCAGGAAGTCCACGATACGACTGCTGAGGCCAGTGGTTGCAGCGTCTTGAGCAGGCACAGCAAGTCATCGCTGGCGGCCTGCAAACAAAGAACGGCAGGCGGCCCCTGGAGCATCTGTGCTGAATCAACAGGCTACTAACAAGGTGAGTTTTTTATAACATTTGCTGATTCTTTTATTTTTATATACTGTCTGACAACCCTTCTAAAACAGCCAGAACAGAAGGAAAGGTGGAAAGGTTAAACTACATTCACAAAAGCTCTTTCTTGGGAGAAGGGCTCGGCTGAACTTTGAGAAAGGGGAAAAAAAACTGTACATGGAAAGGCGGTGTGGAAGCGGGCGTCTGGCTCTCCTTTATCTGAAAACGGTGCATCCTTTCAGCCTTAAAACCTATAAAGCATAAAAGTCTGGGGGGGGGTTTGTAAGCCGAGTGCCTGGTGGAGAAATAGCAGTTGGATTCTCCATTTAGACACAGGCTATTTCCACTAAAGAGCAGCTGCATATATTATGCATTAAAACCCACACTTTAAGTGGTTATCAAAAAGCAACAGGGGATCGGCGAAGCAGCTCAGATGATGTTGGGACAGTGCCCACTGTAATGATAATACATCGCTCCGAATCAGAGAGCTCAAGAGACGGCATATTATTACACAACATTTTAGTGAAGTACGCTAATTACCATAACCATCAGATAGGAAAAGGGATAATTAGAATGGGCGAGATTGAAGACTGGTAAATGAATTTACGCATGCATTAACATGTTAAGGAATAAGGCACTTCACTGAGCTGTCTCGGGCTCGAGATCATTAATCAGAAGATAGGATTCACAAGTGAACTGCCGGCAAATGCAAATGGGGGGGAAGAGACACCGCTGGCCCCATTGCTCCACCGTTCTCTCCTGAGATTTCTCACAAGAGGCTTGAACGCAGCTCACAAATAAACAAGAATATCGAGTCTCCAATATATCAAATTAGCAGTGTTTTCATACATGGCTTGTGACGCAACGCACCTTCCTCCATCTTCCCCATTGCCTATAGCAACAAGCGCCTCCAGATCTGTTCCCTTAAGGCCAAACATCAGCAATTCCTTGGCCGCGTCCACATTCTCGGGGACCCTTTCCAGACATTCATGCAGGACCCAAGACCTCTTTTTAATTTTGCTCTGAAATAAAATCCATTTGAAGTTATAATTAGTCATAAGAACATTTATCCCATAGGACACATTGAGTTTCAACACCCTGACACAGGGAGGAAATAGCAATAAAGTCTATGAACACCTCTGCACTAAGATTTCGGTTTACTATATGCAAAATTAAAGGGGCTCTCCAGTCATTTCTTCTAATCCATAGATGTTACTAACCTGTGGAAGGAAGATGTTTAACGTATTACTTACCTGTCTTTCCCTCCGCGCAGGCTGCAGTACTTCCACCCAGATGTGGCCAGATGTAGGATCTACATGGGGCTTTGCAGGACAGCCAGCTATGTGAAGGAATTGCACAAGCACTACAGAAGTAAAATGTTAAAGGGGGTTGTCTCACTTCAGCAAATGGCATTTATCATGTAGAGAAAGTTAATATAAGGCACTTACTAATGTATTGTGATTGTCCATATTGCCTCCTTTGCTGGCTGGATTCATTTTCCATCACATTATACACTTCTTGTTTCCATGGTTATGACCACGCTACAATCCAGCAGCAGTGGTCATGCTTGCAAACCACAAGAGAAAGCACCGGACTACGCACACTCCCATGGTCCTGGCCACCAGAGAGGCTGATGCTTTTTCCTAAAGTGTGCAAGCACGGCCACTGCTGTTGGATTGCAGGGTGGTCGTAACCATGGGAACGAGCAGAGTATAAAGCCAGCAAAGGAGGCAATATGGACAATCATAATACATTAGTAAGTGGCAGGGGCAGTAACTACCATAGTGGCAGACAATGTGACTGCTATGGGGCCCAGGGCAAGAGGGGGCCCAGTCTTAGTTGGGATTATCTTCTCTTCTACTGGAGGAGAAAACTTGTCAGTACTCTACCCTCTAAAAGAACAACTTTTAGCAAATGAAGCAGTGGAAAAAATGGCCCAAGGGTCATTGAAAAGGGTTTGGGCAGAAAACCTTCTGTCCTGTGTGGGGGGCCTGGTTTGATCCCTGCTATGGGGACCTTACTTCTCTATGTAAGGCACTGGTAAGTGGTTTTTATTAACTTTTTCTACGTGATAAATGCCACTTGCTGAAGTGAGACAACCCCCTTAAAATTTTATTTCTATAGTGCTTGTGCAATTCCTTCACATAGCTGGCTGTCCTGCAAAGCCCAATGTAGATCCTACAGCACAATACCCCTGCCTGTGTCGGCTTTCTTTGCTTCCCTCCTTCCGTTACTAAGAGTTAGAGATGTCAGCTGGGAGGTGGAGTAGTATTAATATGGCAGATCAAAGTGTGGAAAGGGGGGGGGGGATCCAATCTTTACACTATATCAGATTGTACAGTAGATAGGCAGGAAAGCTCACAAGTCAGTCAGCCAGGAGGGAGGCTAAATCACATAGGCTGTGTATCAATGTACAGAGAGTGGAAAGAAACCACAAGAGAAATTACAAACTCCTCAGCACAGGGGAGTGAAGATGCCTCATAGGCTATAAAAGGAAAAGCGCAGGAATTAAGCTGTGCTGATCCATGAGAGCTAGTGATGACAGCAGCATCCTGGTCACACAGATGCTGAAAGTATTACTGGAGGGATACATCCATGAGTTAAATCTGAAACTAGGAGCAGGTTGAAAAGTGAATGAAGGAATGAAGACTGCAGCCTGAAATATAGAGCAACTTTTTTCTTTTATTCAAGGTAACCAGCAACATGCAAAAATAATTTTTCCACGTCAAAAGTGTCCCTAGTCTTTAAGCAAATGTTTGTCTTTTACTTTTCAACTAGATTTGATTGTGCAGTTCAAAAAAAAAAAAAAAAAAATTCAGAGGTAAAATTAGTCTTTGATATGAACAGTTTGTCAAGCGTCAAGTCATCCATTACAGTTTCCTGTAACTGGCAATATGACAAAGAAGTCCATCAAGCAATAACGTGTGATACTAATGTGGGACAGTCACAGATGACCATTCCCCCATCTGTTTGGCACTAACCACTGAGCACTTGGCTGTTTTCAGAAGGTCCATAGAAATGAATGGGAAGAGCAACACGCAAGTGCAGCCACTTCTATGAGGCTGACAGAAATAGCCGAGCCAGCACCCAGCTATTTTCACCACTCCCATAGAAATGAATGGGAAGCGCAACACGCAAGTGCAGCCACTTCTATGAGGCTGACAGAAATAGCCGAGCCAGCACCCAGCTATTTTCACCACTCTCATAGAAATGAATGAAGGATGGTTGCACATGCGCAGTCCACTCTCCTTCACTTTATAGGCTCCATTCTAGAGATAGGTGAGGGTCCCAGAGATGCCACCAATATGTGAGATGGGCCACTTTAACTGACTCTTCTTTGTTCCGGTCATGGTTTTTGTACATAAGGGAGCTGTGAGACGCATGACATTGACTTGTAAGGTGGTCTATCAGGTTTCCATCCAGAGGTCCTATAGAAGTGAATGGAGTGGTGATCACACATGGACACTACCACCCAGCGACCATTAACGTATCACCTATCCTGTGCACAGGTGATAAATACTGTTTCTCGGAAAATCCCTTTATATCCGCGTTGTGCCAGGAACCCAGCTAGGACGGCAGGGGAAAGGAGACAATCCACTGCCGTTTTCCTTCAAGGATCATGGCTGGAGTCCTATCCCCTTGCTGTGAAGAATGTGAAAGGTCTAATTCTACGGTGGGCAAAATGCTGTGGGGGTTTATACTTTACACTAAATTATTCGGTATACAGGTAATTTGCAAACCTATTATTTCTTCCTGGTTGATTTGAATAAGCTAATTATGCTTCCATTACTAGCCTATAATAAAGAAATATCATCATGAAGGAAAAATGAATATATTTGTGAAATTAATTTTGCACAAGGTCAAATCTGTGGAGAAAAACAAACTACCTGGATGTTGTTTAAATTTCAACAATAAGGGGGAACAAAATAATGAGGGCTTCATACAACAGGCCATTATCTGTACAAAACCGGTTATCGAGATATAGAAGAAGATGTAACAGGCTCATCCAGCAATTGTCATAATTACCGCCAGTAATGAAAAACGCATCAATTACGTGATAAACACGTGCAAGAGATCGTTAGAGGAGCCCAAAATACACTCATTGTCCTACTCAGGTTGTAAGTACAAGTCAAGAGCAGTTCTGGAAATACTGGAAAATTGGACTAATCTATCCTATATGGCAGTGGTGGAAAACCTATGGCACGGGTGCCAGAGGCGGCACTCACAGTCCTCTCTGTGGGCACTCGCACCCTGGAAAAAGTCTATGGGGTACCAATATGCCTTAGACTTTTCCTGCCCCTCGTCAGCGCAGGGCGCACTATGAACAGCACAAGCAGCGCAGTGAATGCAGGCAGGCTCGTATAGCTAAATGATAAAGTACATGGGAGATATACTACATTGGACTGTACTAGTATTCAGGGTACATTGTCGTGTTGGCACTTGGTCTGTAAAAGGTTTGCCATCACTGCTATACAGCATGTGTATGTGTATATATGTATATATAATATATAAAGCTGAGTGTATATATGTGTGTATGTCCGCTAAAGGAATCCGCACCGTCGCATTTACAATCACGAAATTTGGCACACAGGTACATCTCGTGTCCGGGGAGGTTTTAGACCAGGTCTCAGCTCTCTAGCACGTACCAGTCCTGAGATGTTCACAAAAATGCATTAGCCAATAGAAGCCTGGTCACATGACCCTTAGTCTCCACGTAAACACATTTTTGCTATACTAGGATAGGACATTATAGTCCCAGCATCCGCTCCGATCAGCTGTTACAGGGAGCCGCCGTGCTCACCGGAGGTCTGGTGAGCGCAGCCAGCTCCCGGCAGCTCACCAAGCACAGCGCCGTATGTAGTATAGTGGCTGTGCTTAGTATCGCATCTCAGCCCCAATCACTTTAATGGGGCTGAGCTGCAACTAAGCCATGTGACTGATGTATGGTGACGTCACTTGGCCTAAAAAGAGGCTGCAGCGCTCACGGAGCACTGGCCTCTACTAACAGCTGATTGGCAGGGGCCCCGGGTGTCGTACTCCTGCCGATCGGATATTGATGACCTATCCAGAGAATAAATCTAAATTACCGGATAACCCTTTAAGACTATCAGCATGGCCTGGATAACATAAGAATACTTCACACCATTATCAGATATGCACCTGGCTCCACTGCCAATTAGCTGTTTTCCGGAAGTTCCAGCACCAGAACTACACGGGTTCGTCAACTGTGCAGTGGATGGAGATGGTAACCACAGCGCTGCTCCAATGCACTCCAATGAGAGCAGCCCTGCAGTAACCAGCTCCATCTACTGCATAATGGACGGAGCTATAGAGTTCCCTGAAACAGCTGATAGGCGGTGTGTAGGGTGTTGGACCCCGGCCGAGGATAGGCCATCAATAGTAAAAATCCTGGACAACCACTTTTTTTCCAAGGGCATTAACATGTCCGAAAAGCGCTCCTGGTTTACTGCTAATTTCCAAGCTAAGGTGCACTTCCAGGTAAGTCTGAAGCGCTCCATGCACCCTCCAACGCATGTGTAATTGCACCCATAGGCAGTAAACTTATGATATTGGAACTCATCTTCCAATTTACACATTGTGAAGCTTTGAAAACAGAGACAATAAAAGATGTTTTTGCAAAACACCCCTATTGTGTTCCAGTAGGATCTCTGCTGTCAGCGTGTGACACTATACCGTGCTTGGTGGAGCTCATTGTGGCCACTGCCCAGAATAAAATGCAGTAAAAAGCTCCTCGGAGATTTATCTCCAGAAATACTGAAACTCTTCAGCCGCTGATCTGCTGAGGAAGGGCCTTGGCCCAGTTCCATGTTGCTATATGTTACAGAACAGAGCGTGGCACTCAGGTTACTGAGGAAACTGCTGAACGGTATGGCAAGATAATAAGCCATCGAAAACCACTTACTACAATTATCACAAAAGAGGCTCATTTGACCCGTGTATGGAAAAACATCAGACTAGTAACATGGAATTATTCCAATAATACATTTTCTACATAATTGAAGAAAAAAATATGAAAAAAGCAAGACTGATGCTCTGCATAGTAACGTCAACACTCTTAGACGTGGTGTAAAAGCACAGTTTTATCCTGGTTACCATGCATTAAAGGGGTCGCCTCATAAATCATTTTCATGAGAAGCCCTGTTCACATCTGTACCTCTGCGCTAGTCATATCCCTTGTTCTTCTCTGTTACAGGAGCACAAACAAGAAAATAACGGAAGTGCCGGATCCAGCACATAACAAACCAACACAGCTGAACAGACCTCACTGATAATGGGCTCCGTTACTCGGTTTACTTTTGGGTGTCTGCTTTTTTAGAGAAAGAAAGACCTGCAAATAAGACTTTTTTGTCACTCTTTTCGGTAGATTCTGCAACAGACGCCCCTTAGCTGTTGTAAAGTGTTATTTGCAGTATTTTGACCATTAAACATTTTTTTGCTTGGTGCTGCTGCTAATCTGTGCTGCTCTAGAAATAATCAGTCTCCTTCCACCTCTGGCAGCTGACAATTGAACTTAATACTTTTCCTACTGAAAAACCACGCAACGGTATTTGTCCATCAGCAAATAGCAAATCAATACAGCTGAACAGACCTCACTGACTATAATGACCTCCATTCAGGTTACCTTTGGGTGTCTGCTTTTTTTGAGAAAGAAATCCTGCATACAGGATTTTTTGTTTGCTCTTTTCGGTAGATTCTGCAACAGAGGCCCTGGATGCAGATGTGAACATGCCCTTAGGCAGTTTTAAAGTGTTATTTGAAGTATTTCTACCATTAAATATTTTTTTTGCTTTGTGCAACTGCTAATCTGTGATGCTCTAGAAAGAATCAGTCTCCTTCCACCTCTGGCAGCTGATAATAGCCACTTACTACTTTCCCTATAGAAAAACCACACAGCGGTATTTATCCGTCCGTTTCTCTCCATTTCGCCAGACCACACTATAGTTAATGGGGCTGGATGGCATTCCGCCAGCGATTAGTAAACGCTAGTGTGCAACTAGTCTAATATAGTCTGTGTTTCTTTTAATCTGTTTTGCAGCTATAATTTATAAAGAAATTTGTTTGTGCTGTATTTGCAAGTAGAGGAACTGCTGAGATAGCAACATATTATAAAATTTAAAAAAGGAGTTATTTTTTTTGTTTTTTTTAATATATCGGACCATGTGCTTGTATGTAATTTCTAGATGTTTATTTCCCATTACATTTCTAATTGGTTACTTTAATAAATGCTTCTATTTGGTTGTATTGAAATTAAAGGGGTTGTCCAAGTTATATTTGTCCAAGTTATATTCATTAATGACCTATCCTTAGGATAGGTCATCAATATTAGATCGGCGGGGGGTCCGACAGCCGGCACCACCGCCGATCAGCTATCTGAAGAGAAGGCGCGTGCCGTGCCAGCGCTGCCTCCTCTTCATTGTTTACCTGCTCGCCGTCACATCTGCAGCGGTGAGCATTCATTTCAATGGGACGGCTCGTTACTATAACTTGGACAACCCCTTTAATGTGTAAGGTAGGTAGACCCCCAGTCTATAGTTAATAAAAGAGTTCCACGGGCTACACATGAAAGAGAATCCAATACACAGCAAAGTTGTCTGAGTCTTTGATTCTTAGGCCGTCTTTCCTTGGCACGGGGTAAGACCATTAACCAATTTGAATCCCGAAAACAAATTGTCCTAAATTGCAGCAACACTATTTCTATCGGAAGCTCCGCAGTGAACTGATAATCTCCATCATCGAGCATGTATGTCCACCAGCACTCGGCTCATTAATAGGACGTGTACATTGCCACGCAGCCGGACCAATAGGTGGTGATATGTTATGTAACTCATTACTGGATCCTTTTTTCTTTTTTTTTACAGCATGTAAATGACAAATATGCTTCATTCCTTATGTAATGAATATAACAAGTACCGTAATCGTGGGATAATCCCTTTAACCGAACATACCAAATAGTCCTGAATTGTAGCAATGTTGACGGCCGATTTCCTCCACTGCCTCTGATAAACCAGGTCAGTGTCCAGTCCATATGCATGCGCCAAAGATAAAGCTTCTCCATACTCTTCATTATCAATCTGAAAAAAAATAATATATAACATTTGAGAATAATTTATTACGATTTGTGCAATATTTGAGTTCAGTTAAACTATTCTTAGTTTGTCGAGTTGATAATATAAATACAGAAAATAATAAATCACAAAATCTCATAAAAATACAGAGAACCATCCAAACATTCAACGAAATATCATAGTATAACCGTACAGTATATGGGAACAGAAACCCGTCATCAGATCACCTCATTAAAATGCAGGCCTATCACACTGTCCCATGAAATACGCAGATTCATCAGAAAAGCTCGCGAAGAACAGTCATCATAATGTCCAAAAATAATTGAAGACCAGGCTGAAACTTGGAAGCTCATCATAATATCAGAAGACAGCTGGAGGCCCACCATAATGGAGACCCATGATAATAGTTGGTCAAGAAGAAAGGCATATCATAACTTCCAAGAAGAACATAAATGACCTCAAGATCAGTAAAAACCAATGTAATATATATCATACTTGGAGTAATGACAAATACAGCTTCCACAGTATTGTATTCATGACAGCACTGTCAGGGACAACTATAGGAACGGTAATTGGTCAAACCCGCATACCTTCCTCTGGTAGAGTTCTTCTGGTGTTGTCGATCTCAGACTAACAAGCCGGTAAATTTTTGTGATGGTTCGAGGACGTTTGCGAGGAGGGGCAAAGCGTTCCATCTCGGTGGCAAAGTACAGCCCTTGTTTTATGTAAGACAAGTATCTGTCTTTGGCCGACATCTCTTCGTCAAAGTCAGAATCTTGATCTCCGTATTCCTCCTCACCAGCTCTGCTCTCCAAGCGGGACCTTTTTGAAGCAAGTTTTACTTCACACTAAAAGGAACAAAAAATAAAAAGTCAACAAAGGGGCAAAAAGTGAGAGGAGAGAGAAACAACATTCAGGTTATTTAGTAGATTTTTGTCACATTCATATAATTTAAGAAAAAGTTTCCATAAACAGTATACAACCAAAGTGTGAAAAAATATCACATAAAAATATAACATAAAACACATAACTATAGAGACACATAAAAAAAGACCATTAAAATCTAATCAAACCAATGGTCATCATATCATTTTCCCAATCATGTCAGATCCAAGCTGTCAGACAGTGTAAAATAAAAACCTAATATAAGCCCAAAATACATGTAGATTAATAATACAAAAAAGCCTCCAAAGGTGTCCACAGCTTCTAAGTAGAAAATGTATCTTCCTAAGATTATTCTACTAATCTAAAGCTGCATAAAGTAGATCAACACATACTTCTTGTGACAAAATGAAACTCTATCTGCAATTTTTTTCCATCTGATAGAAAAGTATTTAATAAGTCTTTTTTTCCCTGTACTTGCCCAGGCAGAGCCATGTCTTCTTCACCGCCAAGCAACTACATTGCTCAGTGAGCAACTGACAGCTTTCCCGCTGCTTCACAAAAGATCAAGTGTCTAATCCCTTATTTCTGATTCACGAGAAAGGTCTGCCGTGTACGCTCCAATTATTCCTCTACCTGTCCCTGATACATGAGACAAGTCACAAAACAAATGTACCATTTCAATAAATTCGACATTAAGAACTAAAGGTAAAGTCTTCAGCTGATAGAAAGTAGAAGAACACCAAAAGAATAAAGATGCAGCTAAAAGCATATATGTACAGTAACGTTCCTGGAGATCCATGGCCACGACCACCACATACACCTCACTTTCTTCTGCACCAGTGAAGCATCCATTTATACCACCCGTCAAGGGGGCCTGACACCTCTCTCGGCCAACTTGTAATCCCCATGAGATGATGATTGTGGAGCATCTTTTCTCATAATCCTGCATTTTGACATTCCATAAATTGACAACTGGCCGTCACTATTCCCCTTGTCAAATAGGTGTGTCCTTATACAGTTTGTGGCAGAGTGTGCAGAGACACACCCCCAACTGGTAACACCAAACTGTCAATTTACTTATACATTTCTAGGAGGAATAACAGCAGAATGGCTTAAATGGGCATTCCCCATCTGGGACAAATGTAAGAAAGGGGCTGGTCCCACCACTGGAACCCCCTTCCTTTCTGAAAAGGTGAGACCTGCACCAGTGATATGCCATCAATGTCCCAGATGGAAGTACCCTTTTAATAAGTTGACCTACACTTAAACTGAAATATTACATTATTATAAATATACTCCCAAATATCATTCATTAGTTATAATGGCTCGTTTTGTCTGGGGAGCAATCATTAGGAGAAATAAAATGGCTGCCGTCCTATTAGTACACACAGAACCTGTCCTAATCACACAGGAGGACAAGTTACTTCAGAGCAGTGAGCTAAAGAGCTGCCTCATCCTCCTCTCTGCTTGTCAGGGATTATGATCCTGAATACAGATGATAAGATCTTCAGCTGAATCTCTGTGGGAATGGAGTTCTTGAGAAGAAATGAAGTACAGAGAGAAGGGTGGGGATGGCTAATGAGCAGCAGCACTTGTATGCAGTCTCCATTACCACAGTCCGTCCTCTCTATACTTCATGTCTCCTCATGAACTCAATTCCTACAGAGATTCAGCTGAAGATCTGATCAGCTGTATTCAGGATTATAATCCCTGACAAGAGCAGAGAGGTAGATGAGGCAGCTCTTTAGCTCAGTGTGGTAAAGTAACTTGTCCTGCTGTGTGATTAGGACAGGTTTTATGTGTACTAATAGGACAGCGGCCATTTTGTTTCCCCTGATAATTGCTCCCCAGACAAAACAAGCCATTATAACTAATGAAAGGTATTTGGGAATATATTTATACTAAAGTAATATTTAAGTATTTTCATTTTCTTCTTTCCCGGAGAACCCCTGTATCTCCACTAGACTAACATACTTATATGAAGAGTACCTGGAAACGTGTAAAATAACATCAGCTAAATCTTGGTGAACCCGTATCTATCAGATACAGTCCTCTTTTCAACTCAGGACTCCTAAAACTAGGATATGCTTCCCAATTACTCTCATAACACACAACAACCACTCAGGTCAAGATAAGGAAATGGCTAACTGTACGCAACCAAGGGGCCTGACAAGCATCCAGATTTACTCCCCCGCAGATTGACAAGTTATTACTACGGGGCCATAGCAGGGGGTTTATAGGGAGAGACTATGGACAGTGAAAAATCTTTACTTGATCGATATATTAAAATCAATGCTTGTCCTGAAGACAAAATCACATGCACGCGGCAGAAGAAAAGGATGACATGGCTCACGCTGTGCGCTTAACGAAGGACCAACCGCTGACATTTATCATAGGCCAATGATTAAGTGCGCCGCGTGGAACATGTCAGCATGACGGCTTTCTGTTTTGCTCTGCGCGTGCCTCTTTACTGTCTGGACTTAGCTAGATTATTTTATTTGTCTATTGGGTAAAACGTGTTTGCTTTCAGGCATGATACTGCAGATCAATTGTATCGTTATCACTGTGGATTTATGAAACGTGATCCATGATGATGTAGAAAGGAGTCTTCTGTGGTTCTCCACCTGCAGCGTCAAAGTAGACAAGGTGGAAAACCCAATAATTACCCGACAGTGGAGGAGGGCGGCGTGCTGTCAGACGCAGTACCTCATAACTACCCCTCAGGGCTGATGAGGCATAAATCTCTATATAATACTAATTTGGCTTACCGCCATGTATATTACATGTAAGTAGCGGTGTAGATGTGATGATGCAAGTTTCCCTACAGAGCCTAAGGGCATAGAGACATCTCATTATGGCTGGTAGCTTGTAATAGTGCCATTATGCTGAGCGTCGTACCAGTGCTACGGTCTCTTGATCGGCGCAAAGTGCTGGGAGTCGGACCCCCGTCGATCTGATATTGTTGACCTATCCTGAGGACAGGTTATGGACAGGGATGAACGACCCAAAACTGCAAAGTTCGGGTTCGTACCGAACTTTGCGAGTTTGGGTACCCGAACTTTTTCACTGAAGTCCGGGTTTGGGTGAAACAACTCACCTCAACCACTTGATAGCGCTGCTGCAGTTTCTTCTATCTTCTTTCAGCAGGACCTGCGATGACGTCACCACGCTCACGACGTGGTGAGCACCGTGACATCATCGCAGGTCCTTTCGCAGGTCCTGATGAAAGAAGATACAAGACACTGCGGCAGCACGATCAAGTGGATGAGGCGAGTTGTTTTTTTTGTTGTTTTTTTTACCCCTAAATGGCCGTAATTTTTGCATTTTGTCTTAAGAATGCTATTATTTTCCGCTATAACTATGTTATAACATAAAATAATAAAGTGAAGTACGGATTCCCACTGACTTCAATGGGGTTCGGGGTCAAGTTCGGGTCCTGAACCCAAACTTTGACCTGAAGTTCGGCCGATCCCGGCAAACCCGAATTTCCATGGGTTCGCTCATACCTAATCATGAATGTTAAAAAGGGGGACAACCCCTTTAATTTTCTCTACATGATAAATGCCATTTGTTGGAGTGAGATAGCCCCTTTAGGAGGTTCGCCAATAACGCGCAGTCATAATAGAAGTTTCGTATTGCTTTAATATCTCCTAGTTTGTAGTACGGGATTTTAGGCAGGTATAAGGGGGGGACAATGTGATTACTTCCACCTCCACGTACAGAACGGTGAACACGGTAACGGTAGAAAATGTTATCAGAACAGGTGCACGGAAAATTTGGGCTAAACAGGCGGAATGCTTCCCACTGTACAGCCGGGGTACAACCAAGTATTAAAAATAAATGAAAGCCTCCTCCGTACACGGGCACAATAATTCTAATGCGTTTAGGCCTGGTAACGTAGCCCGCGATCAGCGTTATTAGGTTATTAAAATGACTGACTGCTAAAACAATTTACTTTTAATTTCCTCAAGCAGCGCTCGGGGGTTAGAGGGCAACTCGCACAGAAACGTACAGGTATTATTTGCAAATTCTCTGCAGGATCTTCTAAACAGTCTTGATTCGCCTCTCGTCTGTGTAACCCCCCCCCTCCCCCTGCTCATCACTACTGCCTCTTCAGCTATTACCTAGCTATACAACCAAGACAAGCCTATTTCAATGTATACATTTTCAGATAACCCGTCATCCGGTGATGAGATTTCCTCAGCGTTTAAAATGACAAGCACATCTCACTATATTTCAGGCAGCGTACTGACAGGTCTGTATTACTACCTACTCGTGTCTCCCATGTAATAACAATTCTGGAGCATCTATTTTTGTAACTGTTTATTATTCCTGCTAGAAGGTATGGATGAATTACCAGCAGTTTGTAATGAAGGTCCAGCTGGATGCTACCAGTAAGGAGTGTGTCCCTGCACAGTCTGGCACTATCCAATCAGTGCTGCCTGTGTCAGACTGTGCAGGGACACACCTCCAACGGGTGACAGCCATCTGGACCTTCATTGCAAACTGCTAGCGATTCATTCACAACTTCAAGCAGTAATAAGAAAGGAATGGCACAACACAGAGCCATAAGAATAGATGCTCCAGAATGCAAAACAGACATGTCAGAAGCGGCGACAGCTCTTTAAAGGAGATGTCCACTAAAAAAGCAGATATCTATAAGATAAGTGATAAATGTATAATCACTGGATATCCAACTATTGGGAGCCCACTGAGAAAAGGGGTCCCCGAGTCTCCGGTGTGAATAGATTGGCAGTGCACATGTGTCACCACGTCTCTATTCACTGTCTATGAGACTATGGAGCATGGCGCTCGGCTATCTCTGCCTGCCCCATGTGACAGTGGTCAGAAATGCGCACTACTGCTCCATTCACATAAAGGCTTGGGGACCGTCACTCTCATTATAGGTGGGGATCACAAGGATAGGACCCCCAGTAATCAAACATTTAATACCCATCTTATGGCGCCTAATTAATTATGTGTAGCCCCCCTTTGCAATGCCTCCAAGACAGGTCTGACTGTGATTGGCTGCAGTGGTCAAGTGCAGTATACGGCACATCACCGCTACAGCCAAAACTATATACCACGGCTGCAGAGAAGACGCTGGATCACAGAGGGGTTGGGGGAAGATACGTTTAAGTGTTCTCTTATATTATTATTTACATGCAAAGAGGTATCTTCAACAAAAGAGAACCCTCTCGCTAGCACCACCTTGTGGAAGTGGCTCCCTAGGAGTCCAAATCTGACTTTTTAACAGGCATTGGGATTTGACATGGGAATATAACCATGCCAGATCTTCCCATGTCCAATCCGAAGGCTTGTTAAAAAGTCAGATTTCGACTCATAGGGTGCCACTTCCACAAGGTGGTGCTAGCTAGATGCAGGGGCGCAGCTATAGGGGGTGCAGAGGTAGCAGTCGCTACCGGGCCCAGAAGCCTGAGGGGGCCCAAAGACCCTGGTATTATAGAAAGTGCATTCAGGTCAAGTTACAACTCTGGCTGGAGGGAAGGGGTTAGGTAAAAAAATTGGCATGAGGGGTGCGGTTTCAATTTTTGCCTCAGCACAAGGCAATGTGCTTTCCTGCCCTTGGCCACAAAGCACTGAGGGTAGGGGGGCCCAAGCTGAACTCTTGCACCAGGGCCCACGAGCCTTTAGCTACGCCCCTGGCTAGATGGTTTCCTTTCTTTGGATATATCTTTTTGCATATTCATTCCCCATGCAGCATTGCCAATAAGTCTCCATACCATGGAGCACCCCCAGTAGGTCTCCATACAGGACGGGTCTCAGCACCCTGCCTAAGGCTTATTATTTAATCAGCGTCCCTGCAGGCCTGACTACCCCCACTGCATCCTGTTGCATAGATACTTACGCCTGCCCATTTTCCCACTGTAACTGGTGCCAATGTCACTTTGATAGCGCTATTCACTGCACCTGAAGGGTTTTAGTGTTATGACTGATTGGTGTAAATTACCATTTTATCTGCATAAACCAGTATTACATGTGAATATATGATACATGATATCTTTTTGGCGAACGGTCATAAGGATGCGGAACACACGGATCACACCTGTGCTTTCTGCATTCGTATTTCTGTTCTGCAAAAAGATAAGACTAGCTCCGCAAAATGCAGGAAACAGCAGGTCCGCAAATAAAATGCGGAGGGGATACAGACCGCATCTGTATTTTGCAGACCACAAAATGGATATGGTTGTGTGCACGAGGGGAAAAAAAAAACTATAAACTGTAACTTTTAATACTCAAATTAAAAATAAAAACATGTATATTCAAAACAAAGAACCCCCTCCCCATTAAACTAAGTCAGATAATGATAGTCAGAAAGATAAAGCAATGGGCGCTCGCTCCATACCATCAGGATGCCATTATCCTTCCTTGATATCCATCGTCGTACTTTGGTCCCATGAAGAACCGTACATAGCGATACTGGGGAAACGCCATGGGACTCTTTTCTCGAAGCAAACAAAGATTTTTTTGAGGGGGGCCTTATGGGTGACATTAAAAGGGTTTAGCTGCCAAGAAATGGGGTCGCCCCTTTCGGGCGGGTGTTCCGCTTGTAGGTAGGAATAGCCACACATGGGTAGTACATCAAACTAGTCCCTACTTCAAGGTGACTCCACTTGTGTTTGACAACCCTACGCAGCAGAACCGTAAGACAGACCACAGTACCTCCCGGCCACATGTTATCACATCAAAAGTATACATCCTTCCTGTCACACTTAATGGTCACTAGAGATTCTGTGGTTTTGATCATTATCCATCTTTGTTTTTGTGTTTTTTCTTTGTCTTATATATACACATTGAAATTTTTAAATAGCATATTCAAAGTTATGTTTAGGCCTCATCCACCCGAATGTATTTTTGTTTCTGTGTCGGTTGCTTTTGTTTTTTTTTTTTTGCCGGATAGGATGCGGACCCGTTCATTTCAATGGGTCCGAAAAAAATGCGGACAGCACACCGTATGTCCGTTCCGTAGCCCAACCAAAAAGATAGAACATGTCCTATTCTTTTCCGTTTTGCGGACAAGGATAGGCATTGTTACAATGGATCCTCAAAAAAAAAAAAAAACGAATGCCATAAGAATGTCATCGGTTTTCTTTTTGCGGATCCGCAATTTGTGGACCGCTAAACACACATGGTCGTCTGCATGAGGCCTTAGGAGTTTTTATTTGGGAGGGGGGGGGACAGTAAAGAATTGGTATAGCCACCTTATATTGATATTATATGATGGTTTGCATGAGGCATAAATGATCAGAAACCCCCTCAATCAGAAGAACAGTCTAGTATAACACGGCACGTACTGTACCACATGGTGGGGACCACATTTATCTAATACTGTATAAATGGCCAGCTTAAATGGTTTGTTCGATTTCAGAAAGAAAGAAAACAACACTAGGGAAAAGCCTGCCATTAAAAAATTCTGTGGTACTTACCTTGCCACTCGAGCACCACTATTCCGGTTCTACTGTCCAGGTTGCATTGGCCATGAGTGCACTGCTGAAGCCCTGACTGGCTGCAGTGGCCACATGTAGTTGTGACGTCACTGCTGCAGCCAGGCAAACAGTGCTCATCTGGGAGAAGCTTTGTTTCAACAAGGTAAGTACTTCTCTATTCTTTACTGCAGGCTTTTCCCCATATTTGTCCGGTTTCTTGCTGAAACTGGACAATCCCTTTTTTTGGCTTGAGAAGCACCATCATAGGGGACAATGCACCTGCGACTCAGCAGCGCACGAAGCATTAAATGGTGGCACTACAGAACTGCAAGGACTCTATGAGCCTCTGTACAGCCCGCACTGCCAGGTCCATTGATCCTTTCGGGATTTTTGTACTTTGTATCAACAGTCATTTGTTAAGAGAAAAACTATATAAATATGCGCTAAAATAAAAAATACATATAAAAATTCCTTTAAAAATGTTACCTCCAAGCTGAGGAAGCCTCCGTCGTGAGCGGCAGTAACCTGTGGAGAGGGTTCAAACCATTCGCAGGATTTCCCCAGCAAATTCTTTAATGTTTTCACAGAAGACACCGTCAAAGAGCCAGAGCAGCGAGCCAAAATCACAGCATTGTCCGCCCACCAATTTACATCAATCAGTGGATAATAGGATTCTTTATCTGGACGCAGACAGAGGACATCAGCGCATTAGAAGACACAGTAACCGTCATACAAAGCCATGGATAAGAAAACACATTTATGCTGAAAAGGACGTGAAATACGCGTAGGGTGTGTTGCCTGGCATGTAAGGATCGGGTGCTAGTCCTACGTTCTCCGTGCATGGATTTAGCTTCCGAGAAATGTCAGGATTTTACATGTACATAGGAATACCGATGCAGGAAGCTGCACGTTAACACGCAGAACTTTCCCTTCTGACCTTTTTGTTATTAAGGCTTCAAAAATATGAAAACTCAAGTATTTTGGAAAAATAATGAGGAACAAAACTAGAATAAAAGTCTGCCTGAAAGTTCTTGACAAGACCTTTTCTGTCCACCTGTTGATGATGCTACTGTATATCTGGCTCTGGCAACGCAAAGTAAGAAAACCAATATGACTGCCAGTACAGTAGAGCTCCATCACTGGGTTGTCTCACAGCTGTCCGAAAACTGGTCCTAAATCTGCTCCAATGTAAAACTACATTATAGGAAGGAAGCTGGCCTACATTTAGACCAGCAGTGGATAAGCCAAAGCTATGTAGTGGCCGGCATCTCTTCATAACTTTGGCATATCCACTGCCAGCAAAACAGGGTTATTAATACCGGCGTCTAAAATGTAGGTCTTAACAAATGACCCCCATATTCTATCTTTTTCCATAACGGACATAAGGATGCGGAAAGCACACAGACGATGCATGTTCTTCCCACGTCCAAAAAGATAGAAGATGTCCTATACTTGCTCGCAGAATGTTGCCCAAGGACCCGTTAATGTCAATGGGTCGGCAAAAAAAATGCTGATGACACAGGGACATCTTCTGTACTTTGCAGATCTGCAAAACGGACACGGTCACGTGTTCAAGGCCGTAAAAGAGCATCTGTCAGAAGATTTGCACCTATCTGTGTTGGTCCCATGTTCCTATGTCCCCGCATTGTTTAAAAAAATTATGTTTTAATATATGCAAATGAGCCTCTAGGAGCAACGGGGGCGTTGTGATTACAACTAGAGGCTCTGCTTTCTCTGCAACTGCCACGTCCTCTGCACTTTGATTGACAGGGCCAGGTATGGTGACTTACACTGCCTGCCCTACCAATAAAGGGGAAAGGGAGCGGCAGTTACACCTAGAGGCTCTGCTCTCTCTGCAACGGCAACACCCACATTGCTCCTAGAGGCTCATTTGCATATCTTAAAACTACATTTTTCTCAGCAATGTGGGAACATATAAACAAGGAACCAACACAGATGCCTTCAGCTGCCAAGCACACATGTAACAGGTCAGCCCTTTAAGGCCTTTGTCCATGGGGTAAAAAACACTAGGAAAAGCCTCAGAATGGGATAAACATACATAAAAGAAGCCTTACTAACCCTCCAGCACTTAATAGGTCCCCAAGGGTCCTAAATTCCAGGTCCACCTCAACACGCAGGAAATGCCCGGCAATGCTCTGCTGCCTCAGCCAGTGACTGGTTGGGCAGCCATCTCTAGGCATTTCCCACGTGTCAAGCCAATATTCTCACACTAGTGGTGAGTAATTCGAGAGACTATTTGGAAGGGAGACAAACCGCTACCACACACATTAGATTATAGGCGGATGTGGCCAATTAATAAAACGCATCTGCGGACAGCTTTAAAATAAGTTCAAGTGTCCAGAAAAGTAAGGCTTCGGGGCCTGCTACAAGCCCTGGAATGGGGACATTATCCCATTTTTTTTTTTTCTTCTCACTTGGATTCAAGAGTCTCTATTCACCGTGACACGCCAACAGCCTTGTGGATATTGTGGTTCTCTGATTGAGGCGGTAAGGGGGAGATTCCCCGTATCGTATTATCCCATTTATAATACTACTTCTATATACTGAACTGGTTGTAATGTTCACATGAAGCAGATTCTCTCCAGGCGGCATTTCTGTCACCGCAAACATCTGAATGGGGTGGTTTCTACTGCAGGAGCACGGATTCCTGCAGGCCCCATTCAGATATATATATATGGTAGACATTTCTGCGACACATCTGCTACGTGTGAATTCATCCTAATACAGATAATTGGCCTGAAAGAGGCAGTGAGAAAATATTCATAGATCCAAGTTCACATACGTCCTTTAGGCACAGGGAAAAGGCCTACATAAGAACATCAGAAAATGATCCATCCTTCAAAGAATCCAATTTCCTCCAGGGTCAATACTATTTCAAGAAGTCTATTCTAAAAGGAGCCAAAGTACTTAAGTCCTAATTTACCTTTCATCTTCTTCCTTTTCTCCACCGAGCTTTGCCAATCAGGATTGATCTCATCATACTTGGGCTAAAATGGAGGAGGAGAAGAAGAAAAAGAGCAAAATGAAGGAAGACAGACAATGCTGACTAGAACATCAGTGGACATGCAGGACAAGCGTAGTCTATCATTTCAGCGAAGAAGACTCAATTTGTAATAGACGTGATAATCAGGACTGTCAAGGAAGAGAATACCGAAGAACCTCTGCCCATTAACCACTGGAAAACAAGGGAAGTGCACACCCGGAAAATGACAGAGGATGAAATGAGGTTAATACATCTTGGACCGTGGAGCTTGACGGTCACAATGCAATACTACAAAGAGCCGGATGGTAAGAGGAGTAGACTCTCAAAGCGATTATCCCACAAAAATATCCTACATTTTTCAAACCAGCACCTGGATCTGAATACTTTTGTAATTGCATCAATTTTGAGTTATTCACTGAACTCTATCTGTTTAGCGCCACCTGCTGTTTAATCTTTTTCTAATATATCTGTCCCGTCACTGAGATGGACGCAGTTCCATCCTTCAACTGCCACCAGCGGGCGGTAGAAAGGCTACGCCCCCTAAGCTGACAGCTTGAAATAAATCTAGAAGAGCAATGAATGTGGATATCTCTGGATCCATGTGGTTCTATTTTTGTTAGAAAGGGGCTGTGATGTAGTATATGATAATGGATTTTAGTTTTTTACATTAATCATGGGAATCAAATAGTAAATTGTACTGGCTTAAACTGGTATTTTCTATTGCATGGGACCAGTAATGACAAAAGTCTGGTCCCATGCAATTTATATATATATATATATATATATATAGAAAAACCTTTGTATAGCAGCACTCCACAGTTTCACACGTGTGCAAATCCTTAATCGTCCTGGATCAGAACCGGTCAATAAATATAAAGGAAGTAGGCAGCACTCCAGAAATTCAAGTGGATCCTTTTATTTCACCTCCGCAACTTTTCAGCTGCTCAATGCAGCCTTTGTCAAGCAGTATATGTATATACACACACACACAGTATTCCCTTACAGCGGGGGATGTGTGCTTGATGACAGATGTAATGGACAGAAAGGAGTCCATAGACATCTATAGTCTTCAGGAAGAGAGAGCGTACAAGCCCTTGCTCAGAGACCAGTAAAGGCCCTGATCATATGAACATTGGATCCCGATCGTTGCACCCTGACACACCTGACAAATAAACAAGAACTTGTTCAATTTTTATTGTATCTTATAGGTGGCACAGATGTGCTGCCAACAATAATAAAACTGTATGTCAACTAACATGTACTGCAACGATGAGTGCGCCATAAAAACAGCGCTAAACAAGCACCAATCGAGTATCGCCAATCGGTGCTCACTGCGATAGCACTGCGCTTGGTATTCACGTCAATGGGGCTAAGAGCGATAGCAAGCACGGCCGCCCTATAATGGCTGGGGATGTGCCTGGTGAGCAGCAGGGCGCAGCGCTCACAAAGCAGCTGATCGGTGGGGGTCCAGGGTGTCGGACCCCCACCGATCACATACAGATGACCTATGATGAGGTTAAGTCATCAGTGTCAAAATCCTGGAAAGCTCCTTTAAGGGCACCTAGACCTTTATTGAAAACACCAAGTGCAGAAGCATCGCTCAGAGAACTCCGTGCCTCTGCTTAGCTGTCCAAGCACGTGGAGTACGGACAACAAGTACTTTCCATGGATCCGTATTCCACATACTCGAAAAGCCTAGCAGGGCCTATGAAACCCAAGGCACAGAGTGCTCTGAGCAGTGCACCAAATGTTTAGGACACCACTACATGTTTTTTACAATCTCCTTCTTTAGAAATCCTCAGCACTGGTTGGATTTTCAGACTAAGGCTCTTTACACCGTGCTGCAGGATTGCATTCAGTCCAGGCCGCAGAATTTGTGATGAATGCTGGCTAAGTCACCTGGATCCGTCAGAGACTGTTTGGACCCATTTGGAGACGGATCAGTCACAGCTACCGTGGATTAGTTAGGAATGGAAGCCATGAAGGTAGTGTGACCCAAGCCTAACCAACTGCTATATGGTTGGAATGGGAAGAAGCAGGGTTACGTTGAGGGAATCACACTCCATTCCAGGCACAGAGAATGATATCACCTAAGGATGCCAGACAGAAGCAGACAGCAGCTTATCATTCATTTCCATATATCCAGCACCAGGATGTGTTTAGCTCAGAGTCTTTTTAATGCATTTCAGAGAAATCAGACCTGAAGCCAATGTGTCATCTTGTCAGAGAATACGCTGCCATCCTGGAAGAATCGGGCTCTGGTATCCAAGCAAATGACAGAGGGATTCTGCATTATCACAGCTGTGCAGTCTTATCAGAAACTTCCGAGATTCCCAGATCTAGTTAGTGCAGTAATGTGTCTGCTAAGACAAACTTTCTTTTTCTTAGTAGCTGTCTTATATAGAAGAAAGTATCTTTGCCAAAAATCGCTTAAAAAGGGTGGTTATATCGTTAAAAGAATAATTATATCCAGTCCACTTCATATTATTCCCTGTTTCTGGGAGCAATGTCCGGTGTAACAGACTCTCTTTTGCTTATTAGTGGTCTTATAACCGAAGTATCTTCCCCGGATAGGTTATATCACTATTAACAACAATTGTATCCACTTCATAGTACTTGCTGTTTATTGGAGCAAAAGAGAGGATGCCGCACTGGCTACACTACCACTCGGTCGGCGGCTGTGCGCGCGATATCCCTCACATGGATTGTTGCGTATAGTCCGGTTCTCGGTCTTTATGTTATAATAGAAAATACCCGCGGCGTCCCGCGTGTTGCTGGAGGTGAAGGATTAGGGACTGAGCGCTCAGTGAAATCGGAATGTGCAATCTTTTTTCATTGATGATGCTGGTTCCTCCCAAACGCGTTTCGGGACATACGGTCCCTTCCTCAGTGGGTTGACAGCATCAATAATCGTGCGCTTTTTAAAGGGGCATCAATTTGAAAACGACCAGTGAGGTCTTGAGTGAGGTCACTGATAGGGTTGGATTATCTCTTTGATTGACAGCTCACTCATCTTCTTTTTTCTTTTTTTCTCTTTTGTTTCAATCTTTATTGTCCATTCTTTCATTTTCAAAAATAAATGTATAAAATGAAGTGGTCAGTTTCAGATAAGAGAAGGTTATTAATAAGAACTGTCATAAATTAATACTAGGTGTAAAACTCAAAGAACAACAAAACACCTAGTGATCTTTTAGATGAGATCACTGGTGGGGTTGGGTTATCTCTTTGATTGGCAGTTATTTTTCTCTTTTTTTTCTTTTTATATATATCCATCTTTATTGTTCGTTCCTTCATTATCGCAATAAGATCACTAGTGGGGTTAGATTATCTTTATGATTGACGGCTATATGTTTCTTCTTTTTCATTCTTTTTTATTCATTCTTCCATTCGATACCATATGAAACATTTATAGAAATATGTATAAAAATATAAAATAGAAATAAAAATAAAAATATAAAAACAAGATTTAGGAAAATTTCTGATGTAAGCTGTTATTCATTATGCCTGAGTATCGAATCACCATGTTATATGACAGAAATAAAATATGAGGTTGCAAGATCAGTAAAGTATATGTGTATATCTCAATATCTCAATATACCAATACATGTATGGGGGGCTTCAGTATCTTGCGCTCTAATAAAAACTAATCTGTAATGTAAAACTTGATTTGTAATGAAGGGTAGGGGCGTGGAGCCGGTAGGGAAGGGGCGGTCGACGCGCTGATAAACAGCCTGGCAGTCGACCCCCGTCCCCCATCGGCCCAACGTCCATGATTAAATAAACCCAAAAATCTCCATTTCTGCATTAAGGCCATATGGGATCATGGAGTTAAATTCAAAAATCATTCTTGATTCTATCCTTGACATATTTTTAACATGGTCTCCTCCTCTCCATGATCTTCTAACTTTCATTAGAGCTGCAAACTGTAGTGAGGTGGGATCCTTGTTATGGTACTGTTTGTAATGTAGGGATAAAGAGTGAGTTTCCACACCTTTTCTAATATTGTTTACATGTTCAGCAATTCTGATCTTTAATGTCCTCTTAGTACGGCCAATATATTGTTTCATACAGTGGAGGAAATAATTATTTGACCCCTCACTGATTTTGTAAGTTTGTCCAATGACAAAGAAATGAAAAGTCTCAGAACAGTATCATTTCAATGGTAGGTTTATTGTAACAGTGGCAGATAGCACATCAAAAGGAAAATCGAAAAAATAACTTTAAATAAAAGATAGCAACTGATTTGCATTTCATTGAGTGAAATAAGTATTTGAACCCTCTAACAAAAAAAGACTTAATACTTGGTGGAAAAACCCTTGTTTGCAAGCACAGAGGTCAAACGTTTCTTGTAATTGATGACCAAGTTTGCGCACATTTTAGGAGGAATGTTGGTCCACTCCTCTTTGCAGATCATCTCTAAATCCCTAAGGTTTCGAGGCTGTCTCTGTGCAACTCTGAGCTTGAGCTCCTCCATAGGTTTTCGATTGGATTAAGGTCCGGAGACTGACTAGGCCACTCCATGACCTTAATGTGCTTCTTCTTGAGCCACTCCTTTGTTGCCTTTGCTGTATGTTTTGGGTCATTGTCGTGCTGGAACACCCATCCACGACCCATTTTCAGTTTCCTGGCAGAGGGAAGGAGGTTGTCGCTCAGGATTTCACGATACATGGCTCCGTCCATTTTCCCGTTAATGCGAATAAGTTGTCCTGTGCCCTTAGCAGAAAAACACCCCCAAAGCAAAATGTTTCCACCCCCATGCTTGACGGTGGGGACGGTGTTTTGGGGGTCATAGGCAGCATTTTTCTTCCTCCAAACACAGCGAGTTGAGTTAATGCCAAAGAGCTCTATTTTGGTCTCATCAGACCACAGCACCTTTCTCCCAGTCACTCTCTGAATCATTCAGGTGTTCATTGGCAAACTTCAGACGGGCCTGCACATGTGCCTTCCTGAGCAGGGGGACCTTGCGAGCCCTGCAGGATTTTAATCCATTGCGTGTGTAATGTGTTTCCAATGGTTTTCTTGGTGACTGTGGTCCCTGCTAATTTGAGGTCATTAACTAACTCCTCCCGTGTAGTTCTAGGATGCTTTTTCACCTTTCTCAGAACCATTGACACCCCACGAGGTGAGATCTTGCGTGGAGCCCCAGAGCGAGGTCGATTGATGGTCATTTTGTGCTCCTTCCATTTTCGAACAATCGCACCAACAGTTGTCACCTTCTCTCCCAGCTTCTTGCTAATGGTTTTGTAGCCCATTCCAGCCTTGTGCAGGTCTACAATTTTGTCTCTGACATCCTTGGACAGCTCTTTGGTCTTTCCCATGTTGGAGAGTTTGGAGTCTGCTTGATTGATTGATTCTGTGGACAGGTGTCTTTTATACAGGTGACTAGTTAAGACAGGTGTCCTTAATGAGGGTGACTAATTGAGTAGAAGTGTCTAACCACTCTGTGGGAGCCAGAACTCTTAATGGTTGGTAGGGGTTCAAATACTTATTTCACTCAATGAAATGCAAATCAGTTGCTATCTTTTTTTTAAAGTTATTTTTTCGATTTTCCTTTTGATGTGCTATCTGCCACTGTTACAATAAACCTACCATTGAAATGATACTGTTCTGAGACTTTTCATTTCTTTGTCATTGGACAAACTTACAAAATCAGTGAGGGGTCAAATAATTATTTCCTCCACTGTACATGGGTATTGGAGGATGTTAATGATGTCCATTGAATTGCATGACAAGCTATCTTTGATTTTGTGACAGAAATTGTTATGTGTTGATTGGTATTCTACAATCTTTCTCGGGAATTTGGTTAATTTACAGTTACTACACATGCCACATATGTGGAAGCCTTTGGAAAATAGCCAATTTTGCTTTTTCATTTGGGATCTCTCTCTTTTTACAGATGGTGCTATTAATAAGCCTAAATTTGGCGCTCTAGTGTAACTGATTTTTGGTTTGGGTGTTAAAATTGGACCAAGAGTTTTATCTTGTAGCAGGTGGGACCAATGTTTATGAATTATCCTTTCAATATGCCTATATTGGGCATTATATGGTAATATTATGCGTAATCCCACCTCTTGATTTGTTTCTTTTGATTTAGGGCTAAAGAATTCTTCTCTCTTCATCAATTTAACCCTTTCTAGTGATGTATTGATGATTTCATGTGGGTAATTCTTGGCTATAAACTGTTGGCTCAATTCTACTGCTTCTTTTACTGGTCATTTTATACCAGAACATCAGGCTGTGCACACACTGTGGCGGACATACAGCTCTAAGTCCTAATTTAGCACATGTTTTCTTCCAGTTCAGCCTCACTTACCCATGTAAAAGGTCGGGACGCAAAACACCACACGATATTTTTACAGATCAATCTCGGTGTCCAAATAGATATACTGCATGACTTACCAACTGGACAGCCCCTTCTAAAGGGCATCTGTCCGGAGATCTGTACCTATGACACTGGCTGACCGGTTACATGTGCGCTTGGCAGCTGAAGGCATCTGTGTGGGTTCCATGTTCCTATGTGCCCGCATTACTGAGAAAAATGATGTTTTATCATATGCAAATGAGCCTCTAGGAGCAACGTGGGCATTACCATCACACCTAGAGGCTGTATCCTCTGTGCAACTGCCATGCCCTCTCTAATTTGATTGACAGGGCCAGGCAGTAGAAACATCATCATGCCTGGCCTAACCTCTCCTGAAGTCAAAGTGCAGAGGGTATGGCAGTTGCAAAGAGGGTACAGCCTCTAGGAGTAATGGCAACACCCCTGTTGCTCCTAGAGGCTCATTTGCATATAATAAAACATCATTTTTGGGCGGGCACATAGGGACGTGGGACCAACACAGATGCCTTTATTTGCCAAGTGCACAGGTAACAGGTCAGCCAGTGTCATAGGAACATATAGGCAGGACAACCTCTTTAATGCAGCTGATCTGCAATACTAGATATAAACCATGGACTGGTTTGGTGGCACTGTTTTTAGGAAGAAAAGACATGTTTTTCTAATCCTAGAAAAACACCAGCGACATCAGCAGCGAAACTTCTTTGAGATGACCATCGAAAATTGCATTGAAAGGTGAAGTGGTCTTCTCAAATAAAATAGCTAAAATGCATAATATACGGTGCAATTGAAAAGTTACATAAATTTGGCCTACACAAAGGGTGGTCTTCTAAAAATGGTGGCATTTTGTAGAGGTTTCCATGTAATACTCAAAAACAGTCTCATCTATGAAAACACTGGGGAGGTGGAGGAGGAAGGATATTGTGTAACTGGACAGCTTTCCATACTTCATAGATGGGATAAGGGTTCTGGGCACCAGTACTGAACCACGTCTAAAGTCCAGGAGAAGGGAGTGGGGCACCATCTTGGACTTCCTTCTTTAGCCTGCCTAAGTCATGTGCATTCTACTTCCAGACTGAGCTCCCTTCATGAGAAAATGTGAAAACATAGAAGGTTCAAAGACTTTGACAATTTGTACAAATGGAAAACAAACTATTATGGTAGAGACAAGGTTGTATCAGAAGATTTTTTGCTAAATTGCTTTGCTCAGAGCTTGGCAGCCTTGTGGCCACGCTTGATTTAATCCTAATAAAAAAGACGAGAAGCACATTAATTTATCTCCATTTTAAAATATGACTGTGCTCCGGTCTTATCATACCTAGGTGATGAAAAGTGTGCAGGACAACAAAGTAGCAAAGCAATTACAGATAATGAAAGAATTAGTGAGTCACCTAAAATACACTGGTATTCAAGAGCAGATATCATCTTGCCTGAACACTTAAGATGGTCACGGATAGAAGGAAGAATTATTTCTATACTGTGACCAAGATAAATGTGTCCTTATATTAAATGTTAAGCTGGCTATAAACAGTATATGTGCATTGGCCAAACCCAACCATTTGGATGGGTTCAGCTGATCATCCAATGTGTATGGTGGCTCCTGACTCTCCCCGATAGCAGATGTCATGGGTAAAAAGAACCAGGCGTTGGATTGTCAAAATGCCGAGTGTTTTCTTCTCAGGGAAGATAAGCCGCTGCAGTTTTCACCCCACACAGAACACATCACGCTTGGCCACAGAGGCATGTGTATGGGAGGTGTAGACAGGGACAGCTGCCAGCTAAATAAACCTTCAGATGTCTAAGATCTTGGAGTCCTATACAGAAGACATTCTGTATACTCATCGCCTCTCTTTACCTCTTGTGGTTGAACTTGATGCACTTATGAATTTCTTCAAACATCCCACCTTCTGTATTATACTGTACCTACATGTGCCTGATGACCGTGCCACATTTAAGACCATCCAAAATAACTGTGCGCCTGGATCCAGCATAAGATCCCAGCAAGTGGACAAGACAAAGATGGCTTCCAGCCTGGTGGTCTATCTAAAGAAGAGTTCATTCCCTTTCCTCGCTCTTGTCCTTTGATGACCCTAATGTTGACCTTGGTCTTGCTGCGGGATATTCCTCTTGTCTCATCCCTTGAGTCCATTCCTGACTATGTTCCAGTCTCATCCTCTGGGGATTGGCAACCTCTGGGACTAAAACTCCCAGAATCCTCCTTTCACTTCTCTGGGACCTACAAGATTAGCTGAGTAAGACTGCATGCTGAGAGTTGTAGTTTCACAGCAGCTGGATTGTGGAAGGCTGCTGATGCCTGCTGTAGCCTAATGTACCCTGGCTGCTTTCCCGGTCCTTACCACTGGCTCTGTTACTGACCACACTACAGCTGCTGCTGCACTACTGATACCAAGCGGTGACTACTGGGGACTGCAACCAAGGGGTCAGATCAGAAAAGTCCATACCACTGGTAGAATGGTGGCTCAGTGGTTTGCACTGGGATCCGAGGTTCAAATCTGACCAAGGACAATATCTGCATAGAGTTTTATGAGGCTTCCGCGTACACTTCAAAGACATATTGATAAGAAACTAAGATTGTGAGCTCCATTGAGGACAGTGTGATGCTAATGTCTGTAAAATGCTGCGGAATCTGTCAGCGCTATACAAGTGAGTAAAATGAATAGTTAATAAAATAGTTAAAGGTGAAGAATGAGAAGACTCCACATCCAGTCCGACCATCACCCAAAAAATTACGGCTTAGGCCTCTTTCACACTTGCGTTTTTGTTTTCTGGCATAGAGTTCCCTCGTCGGGGTTCTATGCCGGAAAAATCCTGATAAGTTTTATCCCCATCCGTTCAGGATGCATCAGGATGTCTTCAGTTCAGGACCGGAACGTTTTTTGGCCAGAGAAAATACCGCAGCATGCTGCGCTTTTTGCTCCGGCCAAAAATCCTGAACACTTGCCGCAAGGCCGGATCCGGAATTAATGCCCATTGAAAGGCATTAATCCAGATCCGGCCTTAAGCTAAACGTCGTTTCGGCGGATCACCGGATCCGACGTTTAGCTTTTTCTGAATGGTTACCATGGCAGCCAGGACGCTAAAGTCCCGGCTACCATGGTAAAGTGTAGTGGGGAGCGGGGGAGCAGTATACTTACAGCCTGTGCGGCTCCCGGGGCGCTCCAGAGTGACGTCAGGGCGCCCCACGCGCATGGATCACGTGATCGCATGGTTCACATGATCCATGCGCATGGGGCGCTCTGACGTCATTCTGGAGCGCCCCGGGAGCCGCACGGACTGTAAGTATACCGCTCCCCCGCTCCCCACTACTATTATGGCAACCAGGACTTTAGTAGCGTCCTGGCTGCCATAGTAACACTGAAAGCATTTTGAAGACTGATCAGTCTTCAAATGCTTTCAGGTCACTTGCGTTGTTACGGATCCGGCGGGCATTTCCGGCGACGGAAGTGCACGCCGGATCCTAACAATGCAAGTGTGAAAGAGGCCTTAGAGAACCCAGGTTTTCTGTAAGAAGCGTGACATCCATCAAGGATTCTTAAAGATTTTAATAGTTTTATAGAAAGGGGTTGTCCCACGACAAATATTCTACAGTTTTTAAACCAGCACATGGATCTGAATAATTTTGCAATTTCATGTTATTACAAAATTTTGTATAGCCACTGAGCTATTCAATAAAATGTATCTGTATAGCGCCAACTGCTGTATTTTTTTTTCTTATCCCTCTATCCTCCTCACTGTTGTGGCCGCACATGCTCAGTTTCATCCTACAACTGCCTCCTGAGGGGTGATGGGGAGAGAGCTGCAGCCGAAAGGACATTCCCTTTGAACTGCTAGCAGAGCAATCGGAGCAATGAACGTGGAGATCTCTGAATCGATGTGAGGTCCAGGGATGGCTCTAGCATTGTTAGAAAGAGACTGTCATGTAATATATAATGTCTGATTTTTATTTGTTACATTAATCGTGGGATAACCCCTTTAAGACCCTCAGTTATAGCTTTCTCTTCAAACAGAACCCTCTGAGGATTGCTTTCACCTTACAGATGTCCTAATCATGCTGGGTACTAATAAAGTGCCCATCAAGGGACTGGTAAAGAGTTTGCTGTCTATGACCCCTCTAAGGAGACCTCTCCTGGCGACAAAACCCTCTAGGGACATGGTTGAATTATTGGAGCAGAATGTCAGATAATAACTCGACGGTTCCATCTCTGTGAGTGTAACGATAGGATTTTCTATATTACTTACATGTCAATACAGCATTGTGCTCCGTTCCACATGAACAGCACCAGAAGTGTCAAAAGAAAAAGCAGAATTCCCAATTACACATAAAAGGCTCATCATTAACGCCAGGTCTGTCTTCTCCAGGTTCCTCAGAGAATGCAGCGGACTTCACTCCGCTTCAGAAAATGCACTTTTATGTCGTTTTCAAATAGTATTGCTAGTTTTCTTCCTAATTATGCTGCAGCCTTTTAAGGTTTATTGTGCTGCCGAGTGTTTACTGATCTGCTGCCTTCCTTACAGAGATCTCCTGCTGCTGAATGATTGGGCCGGGAGCAGGAATAAAGATTTCAGATACAGTTTGAGAAAAATCTAATTTCTTCACAAACAGCACTAAAAAGTAGGTGGCTGAATATTAATAAAGAAAAATTGAACCATAAAAAGTAGGTGGCAATAATTTCTCATGTAGAAAATGTTACATACTCTGAAACTTCTATGGCAGATTTATTTGTGCGTAGCTTACATGTATTCGAGGGAACCTGTGGCCATGAGAACGCAGTCCATTCTGTATTGTGGAGCAGGAGGAGCTGAGCAGATTGATATATAGTTTTGTGGGAAAAGATTCCCTATAACTAGTAATGCATTCATTTAGATGTTCCTAGGATATGCCAGCCCATGTCTGATAGGTGCGGGTCCAAGAGGTGGGACTCACACCTATCTTTAAAACGGAGCCCACAAAGTGAAAGAGGGCACACTGCACATGGGCGCAGCCGCTCTCCATTCATTACTATAGGAGTGACGAAAGTAGCTGAGTGCTGGCTCGGTTATTTCCGCGAGCCCCAAAAAAGTCAATGGAGTGGTGGCCGCGCTTGCGTGGTGGATTTCCCATTCATTTGAATGGGACTGCTGAAAATAGCGGAGTGCGCTGCTCGGCTGTTTTTGGTGCTCCCATAGGAATGAATGGAGGAGGCCGCGCAGTGATGTAAGCCGCACCCATCGGACATTGGGGGCATATCCTAGCAATAGATCTAGAGATCGATCGATCGATACTGCGGCAGCACTCCAATAACGGTAAAAAAGGTGAAGGACCCGCTTTATTACCCCTAAATGCAACTTTCCAACCAAGCTCAATGGGGCCTTTCTCAAGTAATTGCTGGAGAAGGCCCTATTGAGCTGGGCTGAAAGTAAACGTTACATTTTGGGGTAATAAAGTGGGTCCTCCAGCTTTTTTACTGTTATTGGAGTGCTGCCTTAATTCTTCACTGAATATCTGCCAAGGACCTAGAGGAATTGCACTCAGAATCTACATGGTTATGTGATAGGGCTGCTGTTTCTTTTCATTCATAAATAGATAGAGAGATAGATAGATATGAGATAGATAGAGAGATAGATAGATATGAGATAGATAGATAGATAGATAGATAGATAGATAGATAGATAGATATGAGATAGATAGATATGAGATAGATAAATAGATAGATAGATAGATAGATAGATAATAGATAGATAGATAGATAGATAGAGAGATAGATAGATATGAGATAGATAGATAGATAGATATTAGATAGATAATAGATAGATAGATAGATAGATAGATAGATAGATAGATATTAGATAGATAGGATATGGATAGATAGATAGATAGATAGATATGAGATAGATAGATAGATAGATAGATAGATAGATAGATAGATAGATATGAGATAGATAGAGAGATAGATAGATATGAGATAGATAGATAGATAGATAGATAGAGAGATAGATAGATAGAGAGATAGATAGATTTGTTCACACCTGTTCACTTTGAGGCCACTCTCTCTGTAGTCTTAACGATGGAATCTCCCAAATGGACAGTCTGCCGGAGAAATGAACGGCTGCCAAAAGATTTCCATCCGGAGAAAGACTCATCTTAAAAATGCCATCCTGTAAGAAAGAAAATCAAAATTACAACTTTGCTCACAAGACAACAAACAACATTGTTAAAATTTTAAAGACCCATCAGTATTTTGTTGGTAGGGTTCCTTAAATCTGAGGGCTACATGGCCAGTAACCAACTCTAACTGGTGGGGAACATGGCCCAAGTGCTTACATTCCCTGCAGCACCAGTTGTTGAACGTAAAAGGATGATCATGTAACGCGCTGATAGGTGAGGGTCCTCTAAGGTCCGAGTCGCTCTTTGTAGCTGCTCCTGCTCATTCATATACAAACTGAACACAGGTCAGGAGTCACCTATTCTGAAGATAGGTGCGAACTGAAAACTATTAAAGGGGTTCTGCAGTTTATTTAAACTGATGATCTATCCTCTGGATAGATCATCAGCATCTGATAGGCGGGAGTCCGACACCCGGGAGCGCCGCGGCCTTCTCAATGTTTACTGCCGACCCAGTGATGTCACGATTAGTACCAACTAGCCTGGGCGGGGCTAAGCTCCATTCAAGTGAACAGAGTTTAGCCACGCCCAGGCCAGTTGATACAAGTCACTGACATTAGGTAAACAGCGAGATCTCCAGGATCTCCAGGAACGACGCTGCCTTCTCAAACAGCTGATCGGCGGGGGTCCCGGGTGTTGGACTCCCGCCTATCAGATGCTTATGATTTATCCAGAAGAGAGATCATCAGTTTAAACAAACTGCAGAACCCCTTTAAACAGCTACAGCATATCCTATGTCTAAGCGACCTTTTACACTGGCCAAAGCATGGGAAATATGTCAAATGATTAACGGGATGTATGGAGCGGGCTCACAAGCTGAACTCGTTTCACACGTGGCGAGTGCCAGATGTATTGAACCCCTCAGATGCCACTGTCAAGAGCGACTGTGGCATCTAAGGGGTTGGACAGAGGGAGGGAGCTCCCTCTATCTCCAGATTGGAACCCATGGTGAAATTTCTATGCTCTGATCGGGTGCTATGCCTAGGACCCTGTGAAGGTTCCAAAGATGTGACACACCCAGCTGCCTGAAAAGCCATGCGTGAGGCACAGCATAAAAGACAGCGTGTAAGAAAAAGAGAAGATCACATGTGCAAGTCCACTCAGAGTACAGTGATTAAAATAAAAAAAAGTTTTAATTTATTTTTTTTAAAATACTGTAATATATCACTCTTGTGGCCCACACAGCTGTGGTGATGGAAAAATTAAAAACATTATGGCTGGCAGATTATGCTGATGCAAAAGGTGTCGGCCCTTTAAAGAGTGATGAAGGGGGTTGTTGCAGAGAGTGATGAGGAGAAAAGCAAAGCTAGTAAAAAAAAATTTGCTCCACTGTATTCACTGAAGAAAATAAACTCTCAGATGAAATTCAGAATGTAAAAGTAAATTCCCCATTAAAAGTGCCCTGTCTGACCAAGGAAGACGTACAGCGGCGCCTCAAAAAGATGAAAAAAGACAAAATTGCCGGAACCAGATGGCATACACCCCTGTATCCTAAGAGAATTATGTAATGTCATAGCCAGACCCTTATTTCTTATATTTAAAGGGGTTGTCCGGGTTCACCTCTGAACCTGGACATATCCCCATTTTCACCCAGGTAGCCCCTTTGACTTGAGCATCAGGGTAGTTCGTGCTCCAATGCTCTCCTTTGCGCTGAATCGCGCAGGGCAAAGACATTTTCTGGAGTTCCGGTGAAAAACCGGGCTTTCCATGGGGCTGCCAAGGGGAGGCTTCCCCCCAGCAATGAGCCCGGTGACGTCACAGGCACTGATGGGCTGGCTTTAGTGTTGCCCTAGCCTGTAAAGCAGTTAGGGCAGTGCTACAGTCCGCCCATCTGAGCCGGTGACGTCACTGAACACATTGCTGGGCGGAAGCCTCCACCCGGCAGTGTATTATTGCAAATAAAAGAGCCCTTGCCCTTCGCTACCCATGAAATGCTCCGACTCTAACATTAGGGGGGCTGCCTGGGTGAAATTATGGGTATGTCAGGGGTCAGCTGTGAACCCGGACAAAACCTTTAAAGGGATTCTATCACCTGGAAAATCATAGGTTCTTATAGCTCTTCATACCTTCTTTCCATAGGTGTTCTTTACACTTGGACCTGGCTTTCTACCTTCATGAAAATCCTCTTTTATCTTTATGCCAATGACACCTGAAGGTGCCCAGAGGGGCGTTATTTTCATTCAAAAGGTGCCCAGGAACGCCTTCCATCCAGTGCCCAGGCCCGCCTCCCCCCGACAGAGCCCAGGCCCGCCCCTCTCTCTGCTCATACCATATGTCCCTGGCATTGCGACTGCCATCAAGCTCCGCCCCCACTGGCTACGTCACTAGTAGCCGATAACCCCGCCCACTCCTTCCCTTCAGCTTCACTGACATCCCCCGAGCCGGCTCCTGCGCTCTTCCTGTTTAACTGAGTGCATGCCCAGGGAAACACTTGAGGTCGGGTTCACATCACCGTTATGGCTCTCCGCTATAACATGGTTATAAGAGAAAATAGCAGACTCCATAAGACGGAAATTAAAACGGAAACCCTTAGGAGGCATTCCATTTTGATCCGTCATAATACATGTCTATGGGCAAGATGGATCCGTTATGCTGCCCATAGACTTCTATGATGATGAAAGGTTTCTGTTTTGATTTCAGTCTTTTAAAGTCCGTTATTTTCCGTTATAGCCATGTTATAACGGAATGTATAACGGAGCATTTTCGCCTTGGAATTCTACAAAACTGCCTTTATATTGCTATTTTTGATGTTCTGTAACAAGATACAGATGTTCATCGCACTCTACATATACCTTCTCAGCCAAATCTTTAAACATGAAAAAGAGTCTAAAAGGGTTTTCTCACTTCAGCAAGTGGCATTTATCATGTAGAGAAAGTTAGTACAAGCCACTTACTAATGTACTGTGATTGTCCATATTGCCTCCTTTGCTGGCTGGATTCATTTTTCCATCACATTATACACTGCTCATTTCCAGGGGTTACGACCATCCTGTAATCCAGCAGCAGTGGTCATGCTTGCACACTATAGGAAATAGTGCTGGCCTCTCGGGTGGCCTGGAGTGCGCATAGTCCAGCACTTTTTCCTATAGTGTACAAGCACGACCACCGCTGCTGGATTACAGGGTGGTCGTAACCCCTGGAAACGAGCAGTGTATAATGTGATGGAAAATTAATCCAGCCAGCAAAGGAGGCAATATGGACATCACAATACATTAGTAAGTGGCTTGTATTAACTTTCTCTACATGATAGATGCCATTTACTGAAGTGAGACAAACCCTGAACCTTCCCAGCTGTAGGCTGTCCTAACCCTAACAACTCTCTAGACAAGTTCATTTTATTTTTGCATTTCCCATCAAATAAACATGTTGGTCTGTCTTTCCTTAGACCTCTATTATTCCTTCTGGAAATGTGAATAAATTGACATTACTATTCCTCTTGCAGCTGCGGTGTGTCTCCAGGCTTGTACCGACCCACAGAGGGACAGGTGACATATCCCCCACATAAGTGGTGCATGGAACAGTACACTTACTGTACTACCTAGAGATGCTATCTTGGAGTATCTCAATGAAAATAAGCAAATAACGCCATATCAGCATGGCTTCATGAGGGATCGGTCATGCCATACAAATTTAATCAGCTTCTATGAGGAGGTAAGTTCTAGACTTGACAGTGGCGAATCAATGGATGTCGTATATCTGGACTTCTCCAAAGCATTTGACGCTGTATCTCATAAAAGGTTAGTATATAAAATGAGGATGCTCGGACTGGGAGAAAATGTCTGTATGTGGGTAAGTAACTGGCTGAGTGACAGAAAACAGAGGGTGGTTATTAACGGTAGATACTCAGATTGGGTCACTGTAACTAGTGGGGTACCTCAGGGGTCAGTAATGGGCCCTATTCTTTTCAATATGTTTATTAATGATCTTGTAGAAGGCCTGCACAGTAAAATATTTATTTTTGCAGATGACACTAAACTGTGTAAAGTAATTAACACTGAAGAGGACAGTTTTCTGCTACAGAGAGATCTGGATAGATTGGAGGCTTGGGCAGAGAAGTGGCAGATGAGGTTTAACACTGACAAATGTAAAGTTATGCACATGGGAAGGAATAATGCAAGTCACCCGTACATATTAAATGGTAAAACACTCGGTAACACTGACATGGAAAAGGATCTAGGAATTTTAATAAACAGCAAACTAAGCTGTAAAAACCAGTGTCAGGCAGCTACTGCCAAGGCCAATAAGATAATGGGTTGCTTTAAAAGGGGCATAGATGCCCGTGATGAGTACATAATCCTACCACTTTATAAATCACTAGTCAGACCACACATGGAGTACTGTGTACAGTTCTGGGCTCCTGTGAACAAGGCAGACATAGCAGAGCTGGAGAGGGTTCAGAGGAGGACAACTAAAGTAATAACTGGAATGAGGGATCTACAGTACCCTGAAAGGTTATCAAAATTAGGGTTATTCACTTTAGAAAAAAGACGACTGAGGGGAGATCCAATAACTATGTATAAATATATCAGGGGTCAGTACAGAGATCTGTCCTATCATCTATTTATCCCCAGGACTGTGACTGTGACGAGGGGACATCCTCTGCGTCTGGAGGAAAGAAGGTTTGTACACAAACATAGAAAAGGATTCTTCACGGTAAGTGCAGTGAGACTATGGAACTCTCTGCCTGAGGAGGTGGTGATGGTGAGTACAATAAAGGAATTCAAGAGGGGCCTGGATGTATTTCTGGAGTGTAATAATATTTCAGGCTACAGCTACTAGAGAGGGGGCGTTGATCCAGGGAGTTATTCTGATTGCCTGATTGGAGTTGGGGAGGAATTTTTTTTCCCCTAAAGTGAGGAAAATTGGCTTCTGCCTCACAGGTGGTTTTTTGCCTTCCTCTGGATCAACTTGCAGGAAACAGGTCGAACTGGATGGACACATGTCATTTTTAAACCTTATAGACTATGTTACTAGGTTCAAACAAACTATGTACAGTTTGCATTTTTTTGTACATAGTGAATGCTGTAAAAACATAACTTATTTTCAATTAAGCCCCATAAATATTTTTTTCCTAAGTCTTTATACGGTTATGCGAAGAGAAAATGCAAAAATGGCTCTTCGAACGAGGGGATGAAAAAGCAAAAATGCAAAAACAAAAATTGGCCATGTCCTTAGTATAATAAAACTAAAAACGGAGGTAATTGCTTAATTTCACAGCCAATATATATATAGGATTACTTATCAAGTTAACAAGGACAGGAGTATATATAAAGGTATACACTGGAGATAAAAGAGACATAAAAACATAGGAGCCATTACCACAAGATAAACAAGCTCCCCTACGTGTTCACCTCCTTGACGGCGTTCCGTCTATTCTTTTATCTACATGAACTGTTTAACTGCCAAACAAAGAGAGACTCAACATAAAGTCATTCTATAAAATTCAAGATGCCGATGTAAAAGCAATAACAAAAACTAAATTTAAATGTGCGAATGAAGTTCAAACTCAGGTTGTTCTTTGATGCATCACTGGAGGAATGAACTGCACTAAAGCCTACAAGAACGCCGCGGAGGTGTAAAGAAAATAGCCATATTTCTAGTACGTATGGTTCGAATATATCAAAAAAACTAAACGTAGCAATGGGGATCAATTCACATCAAGATATGCTTGATTTTAAGTGGATCAGGGTATTGTCAGATCACAATTAACATACCAGGAGTCTGTACTATAACAGTACTGACAAAAACAGGCTCACAAAAACAAGAAGGAGCCGGACACAATTAGAAAAACATGATGTCCAAAAACAGCACAACGCCTGCCCGCAGGTTGAGCGTGGTAATGCAGAGCAACCCCATTCATTTATAAGGTGCTAAGGTGCAATATCGGACCCAACCTATGGACAACTATGGTGCGGTCTTGGATGAAAGCCACAGTTTTCGAATTCTGCACAATGGGCGTCATTTACTATGAGTTATACACCAGTTTTCTGACGTATTTCTGTCGCAGATTGTGACAAAATGGCCGTTGCATTGGCAGGCTGCCAGGCCTGTCTTATTTATCATTTTCTATGTCTGGTTTAGGCCTCATGCACACAACCGTATGTATTTTGCAGTCCGCAAAAACCGGATCCGCAAAAAAATACGGCCGACGTCTGTGTGCATTCTGTATTTTGCGGAATGCAACAGCTGGCCCCTAATAGAACAGTCCTATCCTTGTTCGTAGTGCGGACAATAATAGGACATGTTCTATTTTTTTGCGGAACGGAAATATGGACATACGGAAACGGAATGCACACGGAGTACTTTACGTTTCTTTTTTGCGGACCCATTGAAATGAATGGTTCCGTATACGGTCCTCAAAAAAAATAATCAAAAAAAAAAAAAACGGAATGGACACAGAATGAAAAATATGTACGTGTACATGAGGCTTTAGGCGTAGAAAATGTTCTAAATGTACGTCTTCAAGGAAGCTGGTGTAGATTTAGACCGGGGTTGGATGTGCTGTAGTTATGTAGAGCCGGCCCCTTTACATAACTTTGGCGGATCCAGCGCAGGGTTTATTAAGACCGGTGTTTTACACCCCCAATGTCTTTAACCCTTTCAGCGATTTTCCGTTTCTGCATATTTTTATTTTTTTTTTGTTTCGTTATCCCATCCTTCGTGAGCCAAAACCTTTTTAGAAGTGTTAGACCTGAAGATGCACCAAATTTATCAAACATCGAGCAACAATCAGGGGCCAACTGGGAACATAAAATGGCCCTGGGGAAAAAAAAAACTAAAAGTGGCCCCATTTTGTAGGCAGGTCCAAATTAATAAAAGGTGAAGCAACACAAGTATGCAGGGTCAACAATACCATAGTTCAAAAGACCATCCCAGCAGAACCAAATAACACAGTGTAGCACAATATCTGGCCCTCTGTGGTGGCCATCAATATCTACCATCTTCTGTCCTCCTCCTCCAGTTGTCTATGGAGTGGGGGGCTTAGGAGTAGAGATGAGCGAACATTTAAAAAGTCCATGCTGGGTGGTGGCTAATTGCGCATCCCGTTATGGATTCCACAATAGCGCATATGGAATCCATAAGGGGCGGCTGCCACCAACCCGAACTGTTGAACAGCCGAAGGACCTGGGGTGACGTCACCATCATGTGATCAGTGCAGGAGGCGTGGCTCAGCACGGGATCAAATCCCGTGCTGAGCCACGCCCTGCACTGATCACATGACAGTGACGTCACGCCAGGTCCTTCAGCTGTTCTACAGTTCGGGTTGGTGGCAGCCGCCCCTTATGGATTCCATATGCGCTATTGTGGAATCCATAACGGGATGCGCAATTAACCACCACCCGAACCACGAACAACGGACTTTTTTTAAATGTTCGCTCATCTCTACTTAGGAGGTGAGGTATGGGCCACAGCAGTTGAATTCAGGAGGGCCTGTGCGGTCACTGGCTGGGTACATGAGTACCTGATTCTCACAGCATTAATTACTGTTACCGAGAGCTCATTAGAAGAGGACTTGAGCGGCCCCCTGGGGCATCCGCCCACCAGGTAATTTCCCTGTAAGGTCTATGGCCAATCCGCCCCGGCAACAATGGATGCACTTGGAGCTCCTGCAGAATAGACTTAAAAAGTTCCATCGTGACAAAGGTTTGCTGAAAGTGCACGCTAGACGATTGCAAGTGTCGAACCTATTGTATGTAAACAGGAATTTTTCCAGCACGTTTGGTGAATATATGAATGTAACCCTTTAGTGACTGTGGTGAAAGTGTATCGTGAGCGGACAAATTACACCTGCCAATAAGTGACGTGGAAACTGCGGAGCACCATGTGTCACTGATGTGAGAGGTGAATGTTGGTTACAATGGTGCCCAAGGGCAGACCGATACGCTACAGTGGAACAGTTCACCATCAAAATGAACCAGGGACAACCAGACGTCTGTCTAACACAGGGGTCCTCGAACTTTTTAAACAGGGCCAGTTCACTGTCCCTCAGACCGTTGGAGGGCCGGTCTATAGTTTAACTATGAGCAAATTCCTTTGCACACTGCACATATCTTATTTAGAAGTGAAAAAACAAAAAGGTAACAAATACAATATAAATAAAATGAAGAACTTTAAAGTTAAATCAACAGACTAAGGCCTCTTTCACACTTGCGTTGTGTGGATCCGGCGTGCACTTTCGTCCGGCCGGATCCGTCACAACGCATGACAACTGAAAGCATTTGTAGACTGATCCGGATTGCGGATCCGTCTACAAATGCATTGCAAGTGCAGATCCGTCTCTCCGTTTGCCATGCGGAGAGACGTATCCGTCTTGTATTTCTTTCACTGTTTTAAAGGTCTGCGCATGCAAGACACCTGAAGGACGGATCCGTCCTTCAGTCTTTTTTTAATGCCGGATCCGGCCCCAATGTAAGTCAATAGGACTTAAGGCCTGATCAGGCGTTCAGTCATGTGTTCAGGCTTTTCAGGACGGAGATAAAAGCGCAGCATGCTGCGGTTTTATCTCCGTCCTGAAAAGTTAAAAAGACTGAACTGAAGACATCCTGATGCATCCTGAACGGATTTCTCTCCATTCAGAATGCATTGGGATAATCCTGATCAGTGTCTTTCCGTCCTAGAGCCCCGAGGACGGAACTCTAGGACGGAAAGTAAAAACGCTAGTGTGAAAGCAACCTTAGGGCTCGTTCACATCACCTTTGTCTTTTCCGTTCTCCGGCTCCGTTAAGGAGCAGGAGAACGGAAAGGACAGATGCTTTACATAACTGACACTAACGGAGCCTAAAGACCCCATAGACTTTAATGGGGTCCGTTTGGTGTCCGCTCAGAACATGATTTTTGAGCGGACACGAAAGTCCTGCATGCAGTGCATGCCCGGGCTGCATACTGAGGTTACTCTGAATATTAGCTAGGGGTCAGAATAATGTGTCTTGGCTGTGAGCAAACAAGCTTATAAAACAAAGAAAAAACAGCTAAAGGACGCTCTATTCCAGTGTTGCAGTTAACATCACGTCCATCATTCATGTAACCGCTCAGCCAAAACACTGGCCTCAGCGGTCCCACACACATGACCACTGAAGCCAATGACTGGCTGAGCGGTGGAAGTGAGGTCATCACTACACCAACATTAACCAAAAGTCCTAAGAACTGGTCCTGTAAAACTGGAATGGAAGGACCTTTAGCAGGGGAGTTAAAGGGGTTCTCCAGGATGTAACAGTTGATGATCTAACCCTAGGATTGTTCATCAATATCAGATTGGTGGAGGAGGCCAGCCAATCTAATATTGATGACCAATCCTAGGGATAGATCATCAACTGGTAAATCTTGGAGAACCCCTTTACACTTTTTTCTTTGTTTTATAAGTCTGTCTGCTCCCCTGAAGATTTTAAAAACTGTCGGACTACCTCCTTAAGACTTTGTAACTTACAGTCCTCCTAAGTGCAACCTATTTCGTAATGTCTAGTGAAACGGTCAAACAAGCCAAATCTGAATATTACAGGAGAACAGGACACCTCCTGAGCACCGCTGCCCTGCACCACAGTCATTTTTCCTTTGAGTCCAGAAATAAGCCATGTCCACAGCCGTTCCAGGTCACTAGTTCCGCGGCATAACAGCTTCAAAGCATGGCCAGAAGATAATTACACCTCCATTTGCACTTTAAAGCAATATTATGCTTGATTTACTCCAATCCAATAAAAAAACACTTAAGCGTTTCAATATGGTTTTTAGCAGTAGGTGTGACCTGGTGACTCCAGGGTCTGCTACTGTGAAAGCGCTATACATACTGGGAAAATAGATACCATTTAAATCTTAAAATTCAAATTCTTCTACTTTGGTTGGAGCGAGTCTCCACTTATAAAACATAACACCCAGAATTCATGCAGACAATACGGAATCAGTACATTTTCCCAGTTCCAAATATCTCCCCAGAATGGGCAGATGTCACATCATAGAGAGCAAGCTTATTGCTTTCACATTAGCACTGCAGGAGCAGAACGACGAGTGACGAATCAGAACACAACTATAATACTGCCAGATCGACCCCACTGACTATAATGGGGTCCGTCGGGGTTTCTGTTAGGAAGTCCGTCATTTTACCAGCCATAAGTGTTGCATGCAGGACTTTGTGTCTAATATACTGTATCTTACGGAATCTGCAACGGAAGCCCTGACACAAGAGCAAGAGTGGACTCAACCCACAGGTTTATGGAACCCCACCAAGGGGTTGACATTTTTATTTTATTAATATAGTGATTCTCTGACAATAAGGTCATCACAATGATTCACAATGGTCGGAGCCTTTGAGATCAGCAGCAATCCGTGGGAAACGTGTTTCTGCACGCCACTACAAGGGAACCGAAACATTACATGGTGCTTAAAGGGGTTTTCCAAAACTTTTGGATTATCTATCCATTGGATAGGTCATCAGTATCTGATCGGTGGGGTTGATAACCTGTTTTAGAAGTCACCATCGCTTGCAATATTGCCATAATCTTCACGAAGCTCACCAAGCACAGCACCGTACATTGACGGCACATGGCCTAGGAAAAGCTGGGAGAAGACCACGGTGCTACTGCGAGCACCGTTGCCATCTCAAACAGCTGATCGGCAGGGGTCCTGGGTGTCGGAGCCCATTGATCACATACTGATGACCTATCCAGAGGATAGATCATCAGTTAAAAAAATCTCAGAAAACCCCTTTAATAAGATCAACAGTCTGTCGGTGTGATCCATGGACAGGTGGGGTCCTCCAAAGAGAGAGACACTCTATATAGCTAATCTCTGTTCCAGCTTATTGCTGGAGGTCCAAAATAAGAGACTCTCTTCTATCAACAGAACAGCCAAATATACTAACTGAAAATGGGTTGTGTAAACCAGATAACACATTTAAACCCGTTCAAGAGCTCGTCTCCTAAAGCGACCATTGAGGGAGAATCCCGGGTTCAGGAAGGGGAGCTGCTTCGTATGAGTGGCTAATATTCTGGAGAACTTGAGCTGCCCTTGGATTACATACCGACTCCCATTCATCTTAAAGGAAAGCTGTCAGCTGGATGAAGGTCTATTTTCTCCAGTACTACATGAGCAGTACTGCAGATAAGGAGTCCAGATCAATACACTTTATTTTTATACTGCCCCATCGTTACCTCGCTGTGCACTGGCAAAGCACTGACGAATGACATTGTCCGGACTGAGAAGCTTGTGCTCAGGAGGTCACCGTCCATTACATGCACCACCTCTGCATTCTGGACAATGTAATTCTGCTGAGCACAGGAGGGTAATGGGAGGCGTCTCGGGCTCCTTATCCGCACACTATTCATGCCGCATGCCAGATAATAGTCCTTAAAGGGCATCTGTCAGCAGATTTGTACCTATGACACTGGCTGACCTGTTCAATGTGCGCTTGGCAGCTGAAGACATCTGTGTCGGTCCCATGTTTATATCTGCCCGCATTGCTGAGAAAAGTGATGTCTTAATGTACACAAATGAGCCTCTAGGAGCAATGGGGGCGTTACCATTACACCTGGAGGCTCTGCTCCCTCTGTAACTGCCATGCCCTCTGCACTTTGATTGACAGGACCAGGTATGAATATGTATTCTCTGCCTGGTCCTGTCAGAGTGAAGTGGGTGCAGCAGTTGCAGAAAGAGCAGAGCCTCTAGGTGTAATGGTAACGCCCCCATTGCTCCTAGAGGCTCATTTGCATATATTAAAACATCACTTTTCTCAGCAATGCAGGCACGTAGGAACATGGGACCAACACAGATGTCTTCAGCTGCCAAGTGCCCATGTAACAGGTCAGCCAGTGTCATAGGTACAAATCTGCTGACAGATGCCCTTTAATCCAGTCGTACACTCAATGGCGTCAAATTTCCCCTTCAAGATCAGGTGTTTGACATGGGTGTCGGGAGGAAGCCCCAGGATGATCAGCCCTAAACAAAAGGGTCAACACTGTTGCCTTTCCTCCTTCCAAATGCCACCACTTAGGCCTCTTTCACACTTGCGTTGTGAAGATCCGGCGTGCACTTCCGTCGCCGGAAGTGCACGCCGGATCCGGCACAACGCAAGTGACCTGAAAGCATTTGAAGACTGATCAGTCTTCAAAATGCTTTCAGTGTTACTATGGCAGCCAGGACACTACTAGCATCCTGGTTGCCATAGTAGCAGTGGGGAGCGGGGGAGCGGCATACTTACATTCCGTGCGGCTCCCGGGGCGCTCCACAATGACGTCAGAGCACCCCGCTCGCATGGATCACGTGATATAGCATGCTGCGCTTTTGTCAACGTCCAAAAAACATTCACATACTGAACGGAAGACATCCTGATGCATCCTGAACAGATTTCTCTCCATTCAGGATGCATGGGGATAATCCTGATCAGTAGCTTTCCGTCCTAGAGCCCCGAGGACGGAACTCTAGGACGGAAAGCTAAAACGCTAGTGTGAAAGAGGCCTTACCAGCGTGTGACAGCTCTTCAAGGAAACACAGGTGTTTCTTTTTGTTTTGTTTTTTTCTGTGCCCAGGCAAAGTAGACAAAAACAATGGGAAAGGCAATTTTTTAAATAAACAGATATTTTTCTACTGCCACTACCACCGCCATAATGAATGTAATCTTTGGATCCAAAGAGACGTGTTTATTTCAATTTCTTTTCATGAAACCATTTGTATACCAATACAGACAAGCTCGTCCTGGCTATAAACCAGGCTAGCCATCTGTTAAAAGACGTCCCTGGAGCCCGCGAATCAGCCTCCTAAATTCAAATGCATTAGTAATTTAATCACAAGTGCCCCAGAGCGGGACGAGGATTACACTACTGCATCCAACACATCTCGCAGGACGAGCTCGGACTCTGATCTCCAGGGAGATGCATCTGTTTTACCGGATTGTTAAATTAGCGCTGCTTACTGACAATGGAGCTGGAAAATAAAAGGAACATATTGCAATGAATAGCGGTTAGGTACGACGCTCCAGCGATGCTTTACTAGATATTCTCCACAAAAGGCCACGATTATACTGCCCATTTGAAGAGGAGATACCGGCTAGGTGTTTCCAAGCCAATAAAATGTGACTTAACCCTTGAGTAATCACCCACTGGACAGATTAATGTGAAACGGCATTAATGACAACGCAATAACTCATCTCAAAACGCGTCTGTGACACAGATAATTGCTGTGGTCTAGGACTTGCCAAAGTATTTTCAGGAATTTTAGCTTCAAGTTGGCAGCCAATGCAAAGCCTCACTTCGAGTATGCCAGGTATGTTTTTGTTTAGTTTTTTTGCTTTTATCCCATTGACGATCAATTTTATACATGTTTTTATCAATTTTTATTAATTTTTGATTTTGCCAATAATGAAAAACAAAGCAACTGTGCCACAATTAGTATTATATAATTATTATCTATAATATATATCTGTATTTAGTAACATTTTTGCTTTTTAATGAAGAGCTCACTAGTATAGAAGAGAGAGGAGCAGTGACTGTAGCGCTGCCTGTACTCACCACTCCCTGGTCTTCCTCTGGGCACCACGCTGCATACAGTGGCAGCATATTTTGCGTGAACTATGAACTGATGCTGTACGCAGTCAGGTCACAGTGCACCACAGGCCCAGAGAAAAGAAGGCAGATCTGCAAAGTGGCGACGGAGCAGGAGAGGTAAGTTAATTTATTTTCATCTCTGATATAAAGGTCTGATCTAAGGTCCAACATGGAGGTCTGATCTGAGAGCCAACATGGGGGTCTGATCTGAGGGCTGACATGGGGGTCTGATCTGAGGGCTGACATGGGGGTCTGATCTGAGGGCCGACATGGGGGTCTGATCTGAGGGCCGACATGGGGGTCTGATCTGAGGGCTGACATGGGGGTCTGATCTGAGGGCTGACATGGGGGTCTGATCTGAGGGCTGACATGGGGGTCTGATCTGAGGGCTGACATGGGGGTCTGATCTGAGGGCTGACATGGGGTCTGATCTGAGGGCTGACATGGGGTCTGATCTGAGGGCTGACATGGGGGTCTGATCTGAGGGCTGACATGGGGGTCTGATCTGAGGGCTGACATGGGGGTCTGATCTGAGGGCTGACATGGGGGTCTGATCTGAGGGCTGACATGGGGGTCTGATCTGAGGGCTGACATGGGGGTCTGATCTGAGGGCTGACATGGGGGTCTGATCTGAGCGCTGACATGGGGGTCTGATCTGAGCGCTGACATGGGGGTCTGATCTGAGGGCTGACATGGGGGACTGATCTGAGGGCTGACATGGGGGTCTGATCTGAGGGCTGACATGGGGGTCTGATCTAAAGGGCTGACATGGGGTTCTGATCTGACGGCTGACATGGGGGTCTGATCTGAGGGCTGACATGGGGGTCTGATCTGAGGGCTGACATGGAGGTCTGATCTGAGGGCTGACATGGGAGTCTGATCTGAGGGCTGACATGGGAGTCTTATCTGAAGGGTTGACATGGGAGTCTGATCTGAAGGGTTAACACGGGAGTCTGATCTGAAAGGTTAACATGGGAGTCTGATCTGAAAGGTTAACATGGGAGTCTGATCTGAAAGGTTAACATGGGAGTCTGATCTGAAAGGTTAACATGGGAGTCTGATCTGAGGGCTGACATGGGGGTCTGATCTGAGGGCTGACATGGGGGTCTAATCTGAGGGCTGACATGGGGGTCTGATCTGAGGGCTGACATGGGGGTCTGATCTGAGGGCTGACATGGGGGTCTGATCTGAGGGCTGACATGGGGGTCTGATCTGAGCGCTGACATGGGAGTCTGATCTGAGGGCTGACATGGGGGTCTGATCTGAGGGCTGACATGGGGGTCTGATCTGAGCTATGATCTAAGGTCTAAAGATGAAGATTGGAGGTCTGATAAAAACTGTGACGTCTGATGAAAAATAAATTTTTTCTTATTTTCCTACTCTCAAACCTAGGTACAGCTTATCATCAGGTGCATCTTATGAAGAAAAAAATACACTAATCATTAAGATGTAATTAATGTACTGTGCAGATTGTTAAAGGAGTTGAAAGGGATTTTTAACCTTGCTATTAGATATATATTATATCAGGCACTGCCACTTGTATAGATCACTGCCACTTGTTACAAGACAGGTCATTTCCTCAGAAGACACATCCCCCAGAGGGCTCTTAATTCCTGTATGCGAGCCCACCCCAGCAGACATTGAGACTACAATAGATGACACACAGTTATCACTTGGAAATACAATGGATAGCAGGATCCTCAGGTACATGACAGCAAGCTGTAACGAGTTTAACTTGTTAGCATCTAGACTACCATTGTAATATGTAAAATGCCCTTTCATGTATTGTATATAGGAGATACCAGTATTGTTTACCGACTTCCCTAAATTAACATGTCATCTGCTGAACTAAAGTTAGTATTCCCACTTCCAATGTCCTATAAATACATGTACTATGCAATAAAGACTTGAGATCTTAACTGTCCAAGATTGAGTTCTGGATGGCTAATTTCTCCCAGCTGGAGGAGGAACTATTCACTGAAGGGGAAAATTTACCGGTGGAGGTCTGATGTCTCATTGTATGACCATCTCATAACCACCTCAAATTGGAAAGAGCTATCAGGAGTATTCCCCCATTGTCTGATAGGTGCAAGTGCCACCTCTGGGACCCACACCTACAACGACAACAGAGCGGGGAGAGCTGTGGCTGGAGGGACCCGGATTTCCCAGGGTCCGTCCACCACTAAGCACTGCTACAATAGAAGTGAATGGGAGCAGACACGCGGGCCCTGCTCCCATTCATTTATATGGGGCAGACGGAAATAGCCGAGCCAGAGCTCGGCTATTTTCGGAGGCAGCGTAGAAATGAATGGAGGACGGCTGCGCATGTGCAGTACTCCCTCCATTCACTTCCCCGCTCCGTTCTCATTGTAGGTGCGGACCGGCACTATCAGACAATGGGGGCATATCCTAGTGATATGTCCCCATTGTCTGTGATGGTAATACCCCTTTAAGGTCCTGATGATATCAAACATGTATATTATTCCCAATTTTTATATACTTAACCCCTTAAAGACCGTGACTATTTTCCTTTTTACATTTTAGACTTTTCCTCCTTATTAAGGATGAGCGACTCAACTTCGGGTGAAACATCCTAAGTCGATTCGCATAAAACTTCGTTCCAATAACGGAATATATTGGCACAGATGAGCCCAAGTTATTGTCTCGCGAGACTTCTGGTAATAACTTCAAAACCCTGGGTTCACACCTGAGCGTTTCTGAGACGCGCGTTTTATGCGCGTATTACAGCGCGTTTTTGCAAATAGGAAACGCGCGTCATACTGCTGCGTTCGTGACTCTGGAGACCAATTGAAAAAGGCATATCTACACTTTAACGCGTGTTAAACGCGCGTTTTACGTGCGTTCTCATTGAAGTCTATGGGTGCAAACACGCGACAAAACGCCCCAAAGAAGCTCAAGAACTTCTTTGAGCGTAGGGCGTTTTACAGCGCGTTCAAACGCGCTGTAAAACACTCAGGTGAGAACCATGCCCATAGGGAAACATGAGTTTTCTCCTGTTGAGCGTTTTACAGCGCGTTCGAACGCGCTGTAAAACGCGCAAGTGTGAACTGAGGCTAAATGAATTTGTACAGTAAGAAAAAACATTTCCCGAACTTGGGTTTAGTTCTAAGTGGGAATGTAAAATTGGGAAAGGGGGGTGATTCAAACTTTTAATAGACTGGTGTTTTTTTTTTACATTTTTTAAAACGTTTTTTCACTTTTTTTTTTTCTTAATAACTATTAGCCCCCATAGTGGCCTCGTACATGGGATCTTTTGATCCCCTCTCCTATTCACCCTAATAGAGATCTATTAGGGTGAATTGGATTTTTACTCCCTCCATTCTGAGCTATGCCTCGTGCATAGCTCAGCAAAGAGAATGCAATGGCAGGCAGGCCTGGATCGCTTCAGAAGCGTCCAGGCTGCCATGGCAACCGATTGGAGCCCCGAAATTTTAACTGCGGGGGTCTGATTGGAAGGCAGAGAGAACCACATCCCTCTGCCTTCAGTCACAGGTGCCACGATCACCGTTGATCGCAGCACCTGAGGGGTTAAATGACGGGGGCAGCGCGATCGCCGCTCCCTGTCAGTGCGGCCAGGTGCCGGCTGTATGATACAGTTGGCACACGGCGCGTATGGAGCAGGGTCACTGCAGAGGCCTGCTGCATACACCCACGGGCCCATACCGCTGTATACATACACTTCCGTATACATATGTACACTTTCACGTGACTTTTCAGAATAAACCGTCATGGTTCAGGAGTGGCACCATTTCTGGCCATTATATGACTTCTGCATTTAATCACCAGCAGTTTCTAATGGTCAGTTATGCCTCCCACACAAATCACACAGACAGAAGAGATCCTGCAGCAACAGCATGGAGAACATTATAAAAGAGTACTGAGCAGTGTAACTGTGAATCCAGCACTGGAGTGAAATAGCAATTGTGCTGGGGCCAGCAGCAGGGTTGGATTGTCTCTGCCTTTGTCTTCCCCCAGAAGCTCACTCTTCCTGTCCCCTCTCTTCTCCATATACAGTGATCTCTCAAGATACAATGGCCTCAGGATACAATATTTTCAACATACAGTGGTCTATTCTGAACCATCGTAAGTTGAAACCAGACTCCACATACAACGTCTCAGATTCAGATCCAAGCAATCATGGCCACTTATCTGGTAAAATAGTTGCAATACTTGCTAGTTAGCAGTTGTTCCTGACAGTTATATGCAAGGACTTGTCTTATCCGTCTTAGTTATCTGCTTATTGTTCTTAAATCTTCATTTTCTCTTATCTTGGATGACATTTTGGGGCTTTGGAACCGATTACTCAAGTTACAATGGTTTCAACATACAATGGTCGTCCTGAAACCAATTAAGATTGTAACTTGAGGGACCGCTGTACTTTATAGGCAGCATGTAACCTGAGCCCATAGTGAGACGATACTCTCTCAAGATGGGTTTTAGGTTTCAATCACACCCGTGCTGTTATTTCCATTGTTCTGCTCCATTACTGGAGCAGAACAATGAAAATAGCAGAAGAGCGCATCAGTTGCATGACAAACATGAGTGGCACCCAAGTAACTATAATTGGGTTTCCATAAGGGAGCCTTGCATTGCACCAGACACAAATGTGCAACGTGCTGTTATTTTTGATAGAATGTGCAACAGAGCCTGTACTGCATATGTTACAGGTGTTATAAAACTACTTGTAACTGATCGGTGGTGGTCGATGTTTGAGAAGGCCCGCCGATCATTTGAGCGCCGCAGGTTTCTTGCTGCTTACCCTTTACCAGTGATGTCATGACAATCGGTCACGTGGCGTAGGCGCAGCTCAGCCCCCTTTACTCTCTCTGCAACAGGACAAAAAAAAAGTTTTCTAGCCCCACCCATTTGGATAAGCCACACCTTTTAGCCACTCTCCAGCCAAAAGACAGCACTCCAAAATTGACGGTGAGAATAATCGGTGATTTTTATTCAGCCGGACATTGTGAAATGGATTCAGGCAACGTTTCGGGCTATATGCAGACCTTCATCAGGCCTACTGCTGTGGGCTCGCACGTGGATGTCGGCGCAGCCAAAAGTGAAACAGGGCATTGGGAGATTAACCCCCTGTACTCTCTGTAGGACCTCCAAAGACTGGCTGTGTCGGGATCACGCAGAGGATGCGGCAGACTGAAGGAGTGAGGGCAACTATACTAGTCATTCATCTCTAGGCTCAGTGTTCCTTTAATTTTGGGCCCATTCACTAAAGAACTGCTTAATGGAGGGGCAGAACACACCCAATGATATAACATGATGTACAATAGACACAAATGGAATAAATAACCAAAAAAATCTATAGCGTTTCCCATCACATAGCGGCATATCAGCACTATAGTGACTGCAGCATGAACAGCAGCTATCCCGCAATGCAAATATTCCCTTGATATCAGTATTTACAGACTAAAACCCTATTATACAATGAATACAACAATGAATACAATTTCCGCCCATTGCTTTAGACAAATAAAGACGTAATAGCCGATTATTAATATGAACTTTCGAACTGGAGTCACCTTGCTAAGCTGTTCTTTCCTTTCCCTTCCTTCTACCAACGATTCTCAATCAAATTGTGTTCCACATGCTGGAGCTAAATTAATGAAGTAAATCCCCATTACCTGTTCGCTTCCGTGTCTGTTAGATAATCGCAACTTAATAATCCTCCACAATCCTTTTCCCTTCAGCGCCTGTAAAACGAGATCAAGTCATGCATTACAGCGACAACTGAAATTAGAGGGGGGAAAAAAAAATCTTCATTTTTGCAAACGACAATTCACGCAACGTAGGAGAATATGACAAAAGAGCCGGATAAATAAAGCGCTTAGGTCATTACATTTCCCAGGATGCATTTTAAGCCCCTTTAGGCAATTTTAGAAATTGAATTTACAACTATTGTGAATTATTGGTGCATTTGAAACACGAGCATTATGATTTTGGAAATCCCTTTGTTTATCTCAGTATTACTTTTAATTGAATTGAGGAAAGTAACTGGAAACCTACTTGGCAATCTGTATTTGTCGCTTACTCGTATGTACTAGTACGGCATAAAGCCGGCTAAATCCTATAGCCATCTTAATTCAGCACTCGCGTACCTCAGCAGTCCCCGGAGAACAAGGAGTGTCCAAGGGCAACAGAAATACAAAATCCACATACCCTACTTTATACCTAAGTCCGAAGAAGGGCGTATTACTACCCGAAATGTTGCTTAATACACCTCAACAAGTCTTACATAGTAAGGAACTTGTTGTGAGTGCTATTATTACTGACTCCAGGGGAAAACCAAAGGTACATTCTTGGGAGGTCAACCGAAGGTACGATCTTGGGAGGTCAACCGAGGGTACGATCTTGGGAGGTCAACCGAGGGTACGATCTTGGGAGGTCAACCGAGGGTACGATCTTGGGAGGTCAACCGAGGGTACGATCTTGGGAGGTCAACCGAGGGTACGATCTTGGGAGGTCAACCGAGGGTACGATCTTGGGAGGTCAACCGAGGGTACGATCTTGGGAGGTCAACCGAGGTACGATCTTGGGAGGTCAACCGAGGGTACGATCTTGGGAGGTCAACCGAGGGTACGATCTTGGGAGGTCAACCGAGGGTACGATCTTGGGAGGTCAACCGAGGGTACGATCTTGGGAGGTCAACCGAGGGTACGATCTTGGGAGGTCAACCGAGGGTACGATCTTGGGAGGTCAGCAGTGCGATCTTGGGAGGTCAGCAGTACGATCTTGGGAGGTCAACCGAGGGTACGATCTTGGGAGGTCAACCGAGGGTACGATCTTGGGAGGTCAACCGAGGGTACGATCTTGGGAGGTCAACCGAGGGTACGATCTTGGGAGGTCAACCGAGGGTACGATCTTGGGAGGTCAACCGAGGGTACGATCTTGGGAGGTCAACCGAGGGTACGATCTTGGGAGGTCAACCGAGGGTACGATCTTGGGAGGTAAACCGAGGGTACATTCTTGGGAGGTAAACCAAGGGTACATTCTTGGGAGGTAAACCATACATTCTTGGGAGGTCAACCAAGGGGCCGCTCGCGGAGGTCAACCAAGGGTCCACTCTGCAGAGGTCAACAGAGGGGCCGCTACTCCTCGGAAGTAACCCGGGGGTGCCGCTCCTCGGGGGTAAACTGAGGTGCATTTGTTGGGAAAACAAGCAGTGTCCCCATAAAACAAATTCCTGCTACACATCCACACTTTCACAGAAGGGGCTTGAAGGATCATTCCATTTATGAAAGGATCCTGAAAAGTTCAATGGGAAGGAGACATTTGTGAGCCTCTGTCATTAGTACTGAGAACGAAGTAGAAATAAAAGATGCCGTTTCAGCTCACGAGATCAGAGCCTGCGGTTAGCCACACTTTGCAACTGATGATTTTTTAATTTACTGTAAACATGTTAAAACTGCTGAAAATTTAAATATGGACATTAAAGACGCTCTGATAAATAATTAAAGAATGCAAATGAATACTAAAATGCTCACAAGGCTTTTTCTCATTACTTACCGGGCCTACGTCGCCCTTGTAATTAGTGACCTGTTTGTAATGAGGAGAGCCGGAAAGCACTCTCCAGGACGTGAGCCCACACTGTGTGGCCTCCGACACTCCATCTTCATTTGTCTCGCTGCCTCCAACTAGCAGGAGCCTAAAAAAATATAGACAGGAAGAGCGTTCAATTAAATGCACCACTTGCTGGTCTATAGTGGAGGAAACTATTTTTCGGAGCTCACTAAACTCAGTAAAAATGGCAATTTGCCGGCGCCACTCACTGCGCGAGCCCGCATTTACACAATAAAAATATTGATGGCGGGCGGCCTCTGCTCCAAAACTGTAGGAAGATAAAGAGTCATTACAGGTAAATGTGACTCCTGACGTTAGCATAAAGAGAAGAGTATTTTTCAAATTTATGAAGTTCAGGGTAATCCTACAGGTGGCGATAAACTAATATAACCACAGCGAAGGTCACAAAGACATCAGCCTGCGCCTAATCCCCACAAAGGGGATATCCAGGATTTCACTATTAATGGCTCATCCTCAGGATAGACCACCAATCAGAAACTGATGGCCTGCCTTGAGAATAGGCAATAGTCAACAACCTACTTTTTAAATAAAATTTTTATGTTAAGCATTTTTTTTATTTTTTTTTTCCATGTAAATATCTATATATCAAAAAAAAAAGAATCATAAATCTTGCCGTTTTCACCCTAAGGCCCCTTTCAGACAAGCGAGTTTGAATCCGGAGCCATTCACCATTCACTCACTGAATCCGGAGCCATTCATTTCAATGTGTCTGTGTACAGGAGCGTTGTTTTTCACGCATCACTTAAAAATCACGTTAAAAATCACGTTAAAAATCACAGCATGTTCTATATTCTTAGTTTTTACGCAGCCCTGGCCCCACGGAAGTGAATGGGGCTGCATGAAAATCGCATCCGCACTTGCTTGCGGATGCAATGCGATTTTCACACAGCCCCATTCACTGATAGTTGCTAAGAGATGTTGTTTGTAGACCTTCTGTTTTTTATCAATCGCGTGAAAGACGAATCAATGCGCATTGCACCCGTGCGAAAAAAAAACTGAACAACTGAATGCAATCGCAGACAAAACTGACTGAGCTTGCTTGCAAAATCACGCATTTTTAATCGGTCACGATCGTCTGCAAGGGGCTTAAGCCTAATAATAGGCTCATGCTTCCTGTTCTATAGAAATCAATTCTCAGCAGTCATCTCCTCATCATCACAGGCAGGATTAGAATGAAAACACATCTGTATATATAACTCAGGATCCACCACTAACAATAGCTTATGGTGTCAGATCCCCTCCACAATTCACCGAGCATGGCCACAACACTCTCCCATAGAAGCCAATGGGTCGCCTTTAGTATACTGGTTCCTACGGTCCATTTGGCTGCTGTAAAGCATATCTCAACAGCTGCCAAGTCAAGATTGATGCCCCCATAATTCAGTACGTTTTTAAGGGAAATACATTTCCCTTAAAGAGGACCTTTCACTGGTCCTCAGTTTATCAGTTAATGGTATGTACATGCAGAGCGGCACCCAGGGATGTCCCTGCACTTACTTGTATCCCTGGGTGCCGCTCCGTTCGTCCTCTGAAGCCCCCGGTACCGGCGCTCCTGCTGCTGTAATTTTGCCTGGGGCGGAGACTTCTTCTCCCAGGGCTGGAGCGCTGGCAAATCGCAGCGCTCAGCTCATATTCAGGATATGAGCTGAGCGCTGCGATGACCAGCGCTCCAGCCCTGGGAGAAGAAGACGCCCAGGGCAGAAGAAGAAGTCTCCGGCCCAGGCAAAATTACAGCAGCAGGAGCGCCGGTACCGGGGGCTACAGAGGACGAACGGAGCGGCACCCAGGGATACAAGTAAGTGCAGGGACATCCCTGGGTGCCGCTCTGCATGTACATACCATTAACTGATAAACTGAGGACCAGTGAAAGGTCCTCTTTAAATTCTACAAGTTCCATCAGAAGTAATCATCCACTCTTAGAGGGGTTTTGCAGCCAGTACATATTGATGACCTGTCCTCAGGATATCTGATTGGCGGGGGTCCAACTCCTGGCACCCCACCGATCAGCTGAGGAGGCGGCACTTCCTCTTCAAGATTACACTGCGTGTTGTCTCGCTTGCAGCGTCGGTGCAGTGTAATTAAAAGAGCTCGTCCCATTCAAGTGACTGGAACAAGCACTTACAATTACAGTGCATCACCAAGACCTCCGAGACGCCCACCGATCGTGCAAGCGCTTCTTCCTCTTCAAGATTGCACTCCACGTTATCTCGCTTGTAGCGGTGGCGCAGTGTAATTCCAAGAACAAGAGAGATCCCAAAGCCCTCACCATAAAAATCTTCCTTTATTTAATCCAGCAAGGACGGGAGGGTGATGCAGGAGCGCAGTTGGCTTATGGCCGCTCCACGTCACGGACTATGGGAGCGCCTGTGTGCTTCCTTTTATCGGCTGCTCCCCCGCCCACCTCATCACATACTAGTAACAATATATACTAAGGCCTCATGCACACAAACATATTTTGCTTCCCTGTCCATTCCGTAGTTTTTTTTGTGGATAGGATGCGGACTCATTCATTTCAATGGGTCCGCAAAAAATGCGGACAGCACACCGTTTACGGTCAGCTCCGTAGCCCCGCAAAAAATGTCACACGGACGTCATCCGTATTTTTGGCGGATCGCAGAATACATATGGTCGTGTGCATGTAGCCTAATAGAGATGCAAATGTACACAAAGAAGATAATTTATTTTCAGTCATTTAAACCAAGAGGTCCTGCCGTATAAAGTGTGAACAGGCGCCTATTTACAACACTTTACCCTGCTGTATCTGAGCTCAAAGAGCACAATTCCTGGAACGAGAATTGCGCATTGGAATTAACCCTTGTAACCAGTTTTTTTGTGTTCATTTTGCATGTATCTACCCCTCAGTAGTTGGTCTCTTAGATTTTTTGTATCGCCTAGATCAGGGATGGGCAAACTGCAGCTCTCCAGCTATTGCAAAACTACAACTCCCAGCATGCAAAGACTGCTTAGAGCTATCAGCCTACAGCAGGGCATGGTGGGAATTGTAGTTTTACAATAGCTGGAGAGACGCAGTTTGCCCATCCCTGGCCTAGATGATAGATCCACGAAGACGACCAGAAAGATCCAGTGCTGCTCTAGGAATGTATCGTATTCACCAACATTGGGCCGTAACCTGAGGAATTGACTATATGGGAAAGAACTAGGATTGTGTAAAAGAGAATTGGTGGCAGTGGATTTATGGAACCCCTTTGTCAATAATTCACCCCCTTTAGAGTAAATAACAGTAACCAAAAACTCCACACTGTCCCATCCCCCCACCCCCCCCCAACCCCCACCGAACCCCAAATGTGCTGTAAATTCAATATTTAGTTCATGAACATTTAAATATAAAAGAAGTTAAGAGTCGTTAGGTGAGGAGGGGGAGGTTAAAGGGGTATTCTGGTTAAGTTTTCCACAGGATAGGGATAACAAATCCTATCACAGGGACCCCAACCAATCACAAGACCGGGGGATTCACACCCTCTGAAATGAAGGGTAGCGGCAGATCGGGCATGTGTGCTTCTACGGGAATTCCGGAGATACCCAAGCGCTGTACACCAATCTAATAGTTTGTCCCCTATTCTGTGGATAAGAGATAACAAAGTAACCAGAATACCCCTTTAAGGTAAGATGACAAGTGGTGTTTCCAGTGGCAGAATGATATAGAATTAAAAGAAAAACACAAAAAGTATAAAACAGTTCCAAATCCATTTCAATAAAAACACAGGATTTTTTCCACCCAACAAAAAAATGACCGCAGAACCGTGGCAGAAATCGGAGCAGACTGTTGAGCCTTTGCCTCAGTTTTCCATTTTGCATGCTGCTGGATCCGCCCGCAGCTTTAGCCCCATTCAATCCATGATTGAGGTTAATGGTGGTTTGTATGAAGAAGGATCACTGTACTTTCAGACAACTTCTTTAATAGAGAATGGTGTAACTAGCAAATTTCTAAATCATTTTATATGAAAAAAACTGTAGTCATGGCCACTAGGGGGCTCACTTCAACCTAATTTGTAGTCTGTTGTCAGGCAAGATCTGTTCCTAGTAACAGAGACTCAGAAGACGGCTTACAGGAAATGGGGCGTGTCAGAGGTAGCTGAAATTCTGAGCCTGAGGATGTCACAGCAGTATGAAGCTGGCAGATCCCACAGAAGGAAGAAGCCCCTGCTTATGAGAGAAATGCATCTAGCTGTGCAGCTGAAAAAAATAACATTAGGGAAGCCTAGACAAAACCTGTTCCTTCACAGTTATGATTGTACAAAGGAGCACAGCCATTATGCTACTGTTTTTGAAAACCTAGGTACACTTTAAGGTACTATTTCATGTGCGCTTTAGCTAGTAGCGATCAGGATTTACTAATAACTGCCGGATGCATCTAGACTTGCCATTCTTTAAGTTTGAAAGTCCACTAGATCTGGTCAATTAGAGTTAAACCATGAACACCAGAAGATCCATGCAAATGCCCTCAGAATAAGCAAAAAAAGCAAAAAACATTGACTTATTAATGGCATTTACATTTGGTATCTGCTCGTTAAAATCCATGTATATAATCGAAATACCGGCAGTTGCTGTTCTCCGCAATTACACCAATTAGTTATATCTTTAATCAAGCACTTCACAGAAAGCTAATACATAATCTGAGATACAAACTGCAACCTTCCTAACGCGCACTGTATCAGACAAATAGAAGATGTGCCAATTGTATAAAAAAGTAATTACTCCAAATCATAGTAATTGCTTTCTCGTTTGTTACCAGGCGAGGCTTCTGCCAGTTGGAATCAACACAACACAGTATTAAATCTTCTCAGGGAGGAAAAAAATTAGAAAAAAAAAAACACAAATAAAATAAATCTGCCCGAAGCTGATATTATTCAGATGGTGTTAAAAAAAAGTGTGATAAATAACTTGCAGGAAAATTCCATTCTGGCAACTGTTTACAGAGCCGTGTACCCACGCAGTACCCCGTGTGACAAGTCAGCAGGTAAAGATTGCGCCTAATTGTCCATGCCTTTGTTTTAAAAGACAGACATTATTACTCAGTGCTAACCTTCCACTTAAGATGTCACTTTGCTTTCTCCCAGCAGGTGAATTAGACAGAAAAAGGTAAAAAAAAAAAAATTAAAAAAAAGTTCAGCTTGTACAAAAGGAGTTATTCAAACTTTTCTATTTCCTAACGTGATGAATGCAGGACCTGATCAAGCAATGATAAGAGAGAGAGAATTGTCACATTTTTAAGGGGTTGTCCTACACAAAAAATAAAATATTCTACAGTTTTGAACACCAGTACCTGGATCTGAATACTTTTGTAATTGCATGTTATCAAAAATTTTCATCCTTCAACTGCCTCCTGAGCTGTGATAGGGAGATCATGGACACGCCCCCTGAGCTGTGATAGGGAGATCATGGACACGCCTCCTGAGCTGTGATAGGGAGATCATGGACACGCCCCCTGAGCTGCAGCAGAAAATACACTCCCCTGAGCCGTCAGCTTGATATAAATCTAGCAGAGCAATGAATGGGGAGATCTCTGGATCCATGTGAGGTACAGGGCTGGTTCTAGCTTTGTTAGAAAGAGATTGTCATGTGCTAAATGATGTCTGATTTTCGTTTTTTACATTAATCATAGTATAAACCCTTTTAAGACTTTCCTGATTTGCCTATATCTCAGTAAAGCTGAAAAGTCCTCCCTCTTGGTTCCGAAACAATTTTAATTTTTCACTCCCTAATTTTCACTGACAAAGGGCTTTTTTTTTTACGACACATGTTGTACATGTTTAATATTCCATACAATGCATTAAAAAGCTGTAAAAAAAAATTATGAATGGACCATGAATAGAAAAAACACGCATACACGTTTAGTTACAGGAAGCCCCTCCCTCCACAATCCAGATGCTGTCATTGCAATAGGCCAAGGCAACTAAGGGGTTAACAATCCCTGATCAGAGTTTTCTCTAATCACATACACTGCTGACAGATGGCTGATGTGTAAAATAGCATGTGCTCGTCGGCTATGGCACCTGCTCACCATGTTTAAAGCCCAGACATCCACAGTTCCTGTAAGGAAGATGTTGCCAAGGGGTTAAATAGGTTGTCCAGTCAATTACACCATTTTTTATTTGTACAAATAAGGTTCAAAATGGTGTAAACATTATACAGTTTATATAATGATTCATACAAATACATAGACAAGGTCATGCTGATCTGCTGCTGCTTCCACTCCGAGGTCAGATAATGGCTGAGCAGTCACATTTCGGCCTCATTCACACGGACGTAAGCCGTTTGTGCTGCGCACGGGCACCAGCCATGTGAATCCCTTATTGCGGCGCATATCCATTGACTTGAATGGGTTTGCGATCCGCAATATACAGCAAAAGATAGGACATGCTTTGTTTTTTGCTGCAGAGGCACAGACCACAAAGCCCCCCCATATGCCTAGGCCTCCTACACACAATGTACCTGACTCCCGCATCACTTCTGAAGCCCGCACAGCCGCCGCATCAACCCGTCGCGCAGATGAAGGGAGTTGCAGCCAATAGCCGGCGGTGACAAGCCTCCCTAGTGTCATCCGCGATGCTAGGAAGGCCCGTCACTCCCTGCTATTGGTTGACCAAGACGCCGAATGCTTTCATCCGCACGAAGGAGAGATGCAGCGGTGGCCTTGAGGGCTTCAGAAGCGACAAGGGTGCCGGGAAGCGAGGTAAGAACATTGAGTGTGAAGGGCTCGAGCAAATCAGGGGTTGGATAACCTCTGTAAAGGGTTTGTGTCATCTCAAGCATTGGTGGCACATTGCTACGATTGCACCCATCTTAAAACAGAGCTCACAAAGTGAAGGAGAGCGGGCCTCACATGCACTACCACCCTCCATTCATTTCGACGCCAAGTGCCAAAAATGGCTGTACAGCATGCTCGGCAATTTTTTGCAGTCCCTTAGAAATGAATAGAATACAGCTGCACATGCACAGTGCGCTCTCCTTCACTTTGCGGGCTCCATCCAAGCGATATGCAACCAGTGTTTGAGATGACACAACCCCTTTAAGTAGAGACTGGTTGAGGTAACTGGAATCAGTTGGAACAAGAGCAACTTGGGATAAGTTGTATCACTTATTTTACTCATTGACACCATTCAGAGCCTTTTTTGAAGCCTCATGCTCACGACCGTATGTGTTTTGCAATTCCGCAAACCGCAGATCCGCAAAACATGAATACTGGCCATGCACGTCTCATACTTTTCCTGTTCCACCCTATTGTAGAAATGCCTATTCTCGTCCAGACTAAAGGAGGCCATGTTCTATATCGACAGACAGCTGCATGGATGCGGAAGCCTACCCATGAAATCCATGTGCTGGCTGCACTTTTTGTGGCCCCATAGAAATGAATGGGCCAGCAAAAAAATACAATCAGACATGGTCTGAAAATATGGTTGTGTGTATGAGGCCTTAGAAACAAATGTTAATCAGCCAGACTGCCCCTTTCACTCTTTTTCTCATGTAACATTTGTTTTTACCTCCTCACGACCATTTGTCCTGTTCAGACTCTTGCCAGAAGTCGCGATGAACAATGTGCTTTTTTCCAAGGAGGTGTCAGGACGAGCGGTTATCTCAGAGTAGCAGTTACAAATTCCTTTGTGAAGCTGAGGCTGCTCTGGCTGACCACTGCAGTTATCTCCATCCAACAGATCTAAACCATGGTTTAGTTCTAATTTGTTACATAGCAAATGATTCACCCTTGGCCGTTAAAAAACAAACCACAGGCCAATAAAGGGGATGCAACGATCTGCTGCAGAGGACACATCTACCGTATACAAGCTCTAAAAGGACCCTCTGCTCTACAGTCTGATTCACCATGAATGAGGGTCCTTCTTGCATTAGGCCTCATGCACACGAACGTGTGCCGGCTGGGCCTGTGCTGCGGCCCACAATATACGGGCCCTGCCCGTGTGCACTCCACGTCACAGATGCGGACCCATTCACTAGAATGGGTCTGCAATCAGGTAGATGTGGTGAGGAACAGAGGCACAGATCGGAATCCCACGGAAGCACTATGGAGTTCTTCCGTGGGTTTTCTGTCTGTGCCTCCGCATCGCAAAAGAGTAGTGCATGCACTACTTTTTGCGGTGCGGACAGTCAGATGCGGATCGTGAATGCGGCACATGCGGCGGCCCAACCGTCGGTGCTCGTGCATTGCTTGCAATTTGCGGTCCGCAGCACGGGCCCGGCCGGCACACGTTGTGTATGAGGCTGCTCAAAGGAGCAGGTCATGGAAGCGATCTGTCTGGGCATGAAGAACGCTGCATGAGACAAACACCATCTGGCGGAAAATGTATCCTATGCTGAAAAAACAAATTACATTTCTTTAAGGCTACTTTCACACTAACATTTCTATTTTCTGGTATTGAGATCCATCATAGGGTCTCAATACCGGAAAAAAAACGCTTCAGTTTTATCCCCATTCATTGTTAATGGCGATAAAACGTAACTGAAAAGAACGGAGTGCTCCAAAACGCATTCCGTTCCGTTCTCATACTGGGGAGCAAACCGCAGCATGCCTGGGATGCAGAGCAAAACAGATCCGTCATGAACCATAATCGAAAATGTATCCGTCCCCCATTGACTTTCAATGGAGTTCATGAAAGATCCGTCTTGGCTATGTTAAAGATAATACAACCAGATCTGTTTATAACGGATGCAGATGGTTGTATTATCAGTAACTGAAGCATTTTTATTCAATCCTACTGAATCCAGCTAAAACGCTAGCGTGAAAGTAGCCTTAAATTTATAAAAAAAAAAAAATTTTATTTCTAGTAACTTTTGCGAAGTGAAGATTCAAAGGAGTCCTCCATGACTTAAAGGCTATGTACACCTTTGGAGGCAATTTTTTTATTTTTTTCGCACTGTACTCATTTTGAGCTAAAAATAAATTTAATTGGTCTTTATTAAAAATATGGAACCCTTTTATCTGTACAGGACTGAGATTCTCTAAAAGAGGGATCTGAATTTTCCCTCTGTTCAGTCAGCCACCTGACTGATGGGCTCCTTATCTCTCTGATAAGAATGAGTCTTAAATAAGTGTTTATGACCTCATAGTAAATAAGAGGTAAAGTAAAAAATACTATACCCACCACTAGACAAACAGTTAACTCTTTGTGAAAGAACGGCTCAATATTTTTAATAAAGACCAATTGAAAAAATGAATTTTAGCCCATAATGAGTAAAATGCAATAATAAAAAAAGCCTCCAAAGGTGTAAATAGCCTTAGTAGTGACCTATCAAAGAGCAAAGGCACCCAAACCAGGTATCAGATGGATCTCTGTAGTTCAGTTGCCTGATCAGCAGTGGTGTCTGGTGTTGGACCCGTGCCAATGTAATATTGATGACTTATCCTAAATTAAAGGGTTTATCCAATCCCTATAATGACCCCTAGAAAGCCCAAGCCACCACCGACATCCCTCCGAATCCCTACGCGACCGCCACTGGATCTCCCCATCACGTGGATTAAAATATCAGGGGACGGGGAGAGCAGCCAATAGCAGGCCACGACAGTGACCAGCCTCCCTGGCATCGCAGGTGACGCTAGGGAGGCTGGTCACCTAATCCAGTCCACATCTTCTACAGAATAATCACAGTCCAAGGATGAAAATGACATCTTCTGTAGTGAATATAACTATATCTATCAGTTTATTTTTATTTTTATGAAGGTCTTGGTGTTAAAACGCTGACCCTCTTTAAAGACTATCAAATCCAAAAAAGTAATCTGATAAATACTTCTTTCCCAGTTTAAGTGAACGTTCCAGTCATTCTTATTCAGGCCTTCCATGAATGTGCCCAGGGTCCAGACTTCTTATATCGATAGACAATCGATATATAATGCCCCCAATAGACCAACTGCGGATGCCTATTGAAACAGACTCACTCCTCCTCCAAAGTGGCCATAAACAGGTTGGTGTAAGTGGGGATGAACCCAACGAGTGTGTGGATAGTAGCCACCCTCCCACCAAAAGGAATTGTGGGTTAGAGAGCAGTTCAGACACCGCAGAAGGAACTCTTTCCGTGGGGCTGCTAACTCCTGATCCCTTTCCAAAAAGGTCTGTGCAGCTTGCCTTCGCCGCCTCTGCTCAGCGTTCGTGTAGAGAGAGGAGATGGCGGCCGTACATAATACAGTCGATGCCCCAGCCTTAAAACTCTGTAATTTCTTAAAGGGGCTAGCCGGGAATTACTATTGAAGACCTATGCTCTGGACAGGTCATCAATATCAGATTGGCAGGGGGCTGACTCCCGGGAACCCCAACGATCAGCTGTTTAACCATGTCGGGCATTCCTTGGACGCCAGTGTCTCTTCCTAGGACATGTGGTATCAGCGTACATCGGTCACACGGCCTAGATGCATCTCAGTCTCATTCAAGTCAAAGGAGGTGAGCTGCAATACCAAGTACTGCCACTATACGGCGCTGTGCTTGGTGAGATGCTGGGAGTCCACAGTGCTCACCGGAGCTCCGATGAGTGCGGCAGTTCTCTTAAACAGCTCATCGGTGCAGGTGCTGGAACTCGCACATCCGCCATTGTGATAATGATGACCTATCCTGTCCTAGGTCATCATTTTCTTTACCTGGATAATCCCTTTAAGGACCTCTGTGGAGTCTCTTCTACAGGAAGCCATGGTTTTCAGATATTTTTGTAAAAAAGGTTGGCGGTCAGCGATCTGATTCTTGAAACAATGGATATAGGGGATGGGGATAATTTGTTTTCTTATCGAATTTAGGTAGAAAACAGATAACAGGGATTCTGGGATGTTTGTTTTACAAAAATTCATATTCTTCTATACTTAAAATTCCTCCCCGCACACTCACCAAAACGCCGTGGCCTCTTCAAACAGCTGATCGTTGGCTGTTTCCAGGTGTCAGACTCCCACAGATCAGATTTTGATTACCTACCCTAAGGATAGGACATCAATATTTGACTCTCGGATAGCCCCTTTAAGGAAACCTCCACGACTGGCCCTTTTGGAAGACGGATTGTTTCACCATAAATAAGTTATTGCAGCGTTTTGGGAAGTCTGTAAGCGTAACCTGGAGCGCGCCGGGCTGTTAAACACTCCAGTGCTCTCCGTATACAACCTAAAACACCACATCATACATGGACAGCTCCCAGTGTCAGTGATGTCACTGCGCTACAGGACTTCAATGGTCCGTAATGACCAGGATCGCTTCCATCGTGGGTGACGGGCGTCCTGCATACAAAGAGAAGTTTACACGGCTGCACGTATCTAATAAGCTGCCAGTCTGATACCATCTTCACAGACACTTCTTCACCCGCCAGTGAGCTGTGGAACTGTTGACGCGCGGCAATCTGAGGCAAACAAACATCTTATTCCTTGCAATCAAACGGCTTTTCCCTTGGTTATGACAGGAACATCAGCCTCTCCTCCATGTAAAGGGGGGTGGGGGGTGTCGCTTGCACAGGCCCCGTGGAAGTGTGAAGAAAAGCAGTGTTTACTTCAAAGCCATACCACGTCGACAAGTCTCTCTGCATAGACTGCATCCTTTAGTGCCCCCCAGTGCCCTCCTCGTAAAGACATTTACATCGGATTATGGCGTCTTTAAAGACTTCTCCAGCTACTTTCTTTAATTCCTGAACAGCATCCATAATTGAACACAGAAACAAAGGCAAGTATTAGGCTGATGTTCGTGCCGCAGTGCCAGCTGCTTTTCCTCCTAATGACATGCCTTGCTGCCACTAAAAGCAACGTCTGTTCTCATCCCCGAGACACATCACAGCTACGCTACCGGCAACTCTAGAGACGACAGTCTATCTGGTGGGCATGCGGCCGTCAAGTTAATGCCAAAGGCACGTCTGTCGCGAGTATTCTGGTCGATGCACTCCAGATCCCTCCTCCAAAGCTGGCCACACACTCCGGATTCTGAACAGCCGAAACCATTTTCTGCCAACTGATGGAAAAGCCTATTTTTTTTTCCCTCTTGTTGTCCGGAGCTGTAGTTGAAAAGCCAAAGTTTGTGCCAAACGACAGATCTGCATCCCTCAATGTCATCCCAGACCAGGCCACAGATGGTGGCAGAGATCGGTCGGCGATGTGAATGTTTTTACTTATTTCATCGTCACCCAAGACTATAGACACAGAGCAGTCGTGGAAGTCCTGAAATCCCTAATGTATGGACAGCTATTTAGGACTTACTTATCGATCACCTATCCTAAGAAAAGGTCATCCCTATCCGATCGGTGGGGGTTTAACTCCCAGCATCCCACCAGATCAGCTGTTTTCAGGAGCTACAGTGCTGGAGCTACATAGCGCTGCTCCATTCACTTAAATTCTGCTGTAACCAGGCACGGCCACCACACAGTGTATGTGGTTGTCTAGTTCGGATGACTGGTTCCGGCACCGCAGCTAGTGGGGGTACTGGGAGTGAAACCTCCGCGGATCCGATATTGATGACATATTCTAAGGATAGGTAATCAATTCAAGTAATTCCTAGAAAACCTCTTTTTATGTGTTCAGACTATAACATCTGATTAGAGAACAATTTAAAGGGACACTTCAACCAAAGAGGGTCTTTTTTTAGACTGAATTGAATTTTTGTTTTTCATTTCGGTAGTACTATAACATTGAAAATAACATACAAAATGTTGTCTTTCTGTAGCAGTCAGAGGGAGAGAAAACTCCTATAGGTAATCTATTGTCAGTTTACTGCTGCTGTAAGGGGAAGATGTTATCTGTTAGTATAATAGTAGACATAGGATTGAGATAACATTATGACAGCTCTATCGTTCTCCTGATAATCCTAGATAAAAATGGCCACAGAAGGGAATTGCACTCAGTGTAATGTGCGATGCTCTAATTGAGTCACTTCTCCCCTTCCCTCTCTGGTTAGTCTGAATTAATGGTCTGACTGAGAAAGTCAAGTGAGGCTGTTTGTTGTGATAAAAGTTTAAACAAAAGAGGAAGGTAAAGAGCCAGGATAGGATGTAAAATACCTGGAGTGACTTCAAAAATTATAGCCCGAAAACCAGGCACACATTTTTATATATATATAAAAAGACAACATGTCCACATGGATGACACTATTATGGGGGATTTGTGGCTGGCACTGTTATGGGGGATCTGTGGATGACACTGTTATGGGGGATTTGTGGCTGGCACTGCTATAAGGGATCTGTGGAGGGCACTGCTATAGGGGAGCAGTGGATGGCACTGCTATAGGGGATCTGTGGATGACACTATTATGGGTGGATCTGTGGATGGCACTATTATGGGTGGATCTGTGGATGGCACTGTTATGGGGGATCTGTGGATGACACTGTTATGGGGGATCTGTGGATGGCACTGTTATGAGGGATGTGTGGATTGCACTGTTATGGGGGATCTGTGGATGACACTGTTATGGGGGATCTGTGGATGACACTATTATGGGTGGATCTGTGGATGACACTGTTATGGGGGATGTGTGGATGGCACTGTTATGGGGGGAATCTGTGGATGCAACTGTTATAGGGAGGGGTATATGTGGATGGCACTGTTATGGAGAGGGGGATCTGTGGATGGCACGGTTATGGGGAGGGGGATCTGTGGATGGCACTGTTATGGGGAGGGGGATCTGTGGATGACACTGCTATGGGGGGGTGCAATCTATGGATGACACTATATAGCATCTTATGCTATATGTGTCATCCACAGATCTCCCCCAATAAACCGGCCCCGCCGCTCACAGCAGTATAATACCTAAAGAGTATTCCTTAACCGGCAGTAACTTGAACTTTAAATCAGCGCTATGATCTTTATTACCTTACAATGAAGCTCCCGTAACAGGCAGAGCAGGCAGCGGTGTACGTCACTCACTCACGTGATGTGCCTGCTCCGCCCACTTTATGAATGAAGCAGGCGCATCAGTTCAAGTTACTGCTGGTTAAGTAATACTCTTTAGGTATTATACTGCTGTGAGCGGCAGGCCGGTGTATGAGTACAGTGACTGCATCGGCCCCGCCGAGAGTTGCCGCCTTCAACCCCTCCTCCCTCCCGGCTGATACATCGCTGTGCTGTGAAGCATCACAGCCAGCGATGTATCAGGGACTTAACTGCGGGATTTACGGGACAACATAAATAACATAGCAACGAATCGGCCGATTATCCGATAACGGGATTCGCCGACAACGAATCCCGTTATCGAATATTATCTATAACGTTGATTAATCGTTGCAGCCCTAGTCCCCAAGTTCCCGTTGTGGAGAAAACAAGTCATTTGTACTATTACAAGGGGCAACTTCAGTGCAGAAAATATCACTTTGAGCGTTGCCTAACCACGTTTAGGCAATGACACAAAAATGAGTCAGTGGCAACAATGGGTGCTACCAATCTAAGAGCTTCTTGGAGCATGGATGATAGAACTGTATATTCTTAGTCATATTTCCTTAATTTTCAGTATTTAATGGCTATGTTTGTTTATGATTGCATTTTACTCATTTTTGGCTAAAAATCTTATTTTCACTTGGCCTTTATTAAAATATTGAGCCGTTCTATCACAAAGGGTTTTTCTAGCTGTGTGACTGGTACTCTTCCTTTCTGCCGGTCATCTAATAAATTATCCAACCCCTATAATGACTCCCCCAATGCCCGTGCACCTCGTATACAATATACTTACCTGCTCCCCGACATCCGCGTAGCTCCGGATCCCTGCACGGCTGCCGCTGCATCTCCACGTCACCAGATGTTTTGGGAGGGAGCAGCCAAGAGCAGGCCTTGACTTAGTGTTTATAAGGTTAGACAGCAAAGATAAGGAGCCTGTCAGCTCCCCAAATGACAGAAAATCCACAGGTAGCTACTACAGCATCTCAGCTTTGTACAGAAAAAAGGACTCCATATTTTTAACAAAGATCAATTGAAAAAAAAGATTTTTAGTTCAAAATGAGTACAGTCCAATAATAAAAAAAATGCCCCCAATAAATAGTGTATATAGCCTTTAAACATTGAATGAATGCACCGAAATGGAAGGATTTGCTGTGTTTTTGTAGGTACACGTGACGTTCCATAACTCCCATCGCCTATAGTGGAAAGCAGATGTATGGTCAACCCTCAGGTCGTCTCCTACCAAATACAAAACCAATTTTCAAGATCTCTGATTGCATTCACCGTGAACCTTTACTGTTGACTTCCAGTGAATAAAAATCTGGTCATGTGTTGATCACAGTGCACTACTCAAAGGAAAATTCACACAATGTCACTGCAACAAAAACGTGATTTAACCTCAATGTGTGAACGCCACTTACACCTGCTTCCAGGCGTAAAAGTTAGTAAATTTGCCGGCCCCCAACACACCTTTGTCCCTCCTATGTGGAGAGGATGGCGTAAAAACATCCCAGAGACAATATTTAAAAGAGACTGTATTGTAAGGGTATTTTTTAAGTACTTATTGGTTCTGTCCATTTAATTCTTTTCCCTTTCCCTATTACCATTCTGTGTGATGATGTACTTTGTAGTGTAGTACCATTCCCCCATTGTGCTGATAAGACCACATTCCTGAGTGATCTCAGAGACATGTGTGATGCACACTGAAGGAGGGGCTGATGGAAATAACTGTGGTTTGCACAAACAATTAATAGGGATTCCACCAGGAGCTTCATCCTAGGTAGAATGTAAGTATTGATTTGCCCTATCTCTTGTACACCCTGAGGTGTTGGTCATGTGGTAGACAGCCATGTGTTATAGCATGATCGACTGGATCCCTACCCCATATTTATACTGGTGATGGTTATTTACTTTTTACAATTCAGTATGTGATTTGTTTGTGTTATAGTACATTTAATCCCACTTAGTAAATATATTTATTCACTCAGCCTGTGTAAGATTATTAATTCTCAAATCTTTTGAATTCACATTACATTACAGAGTCATAAAAAGGGGTCTTTAAACTTTTTTTATGACAAAAACTGGCGTAGTGATCTTTGTAAATGATCTCCACTGTGTAGATTTTTCTTTTTGGTCTGTATATGTCACATTGCACAGGCTACACCTCAATCACCTCAGTCCCCTACTAGGCTCTTTCCTGCCTTGATTCAGTTTTTCTGGCCCCAGGCTGTAAGTGGTTTGCAGTCTGCAATATAAATGGCTATAAAGAGTCAGGTCTCTGCTGGGACGTCATCCCGAGGGCCATAAAATCCCAGGGACCGAGCATCTGAGCCTATACATCTCCCAGGAGTTTAATAATGTATTGTCCCCATAATGAAATGCTCCATACAGAATACACTTACTCAGAGAAAGAGTGCATGGTCGCACATCAATGAGCTATAAAAGGGCCCTATAATGGACTCCAGTTAATCAGTCCACATCTGACGGAAAGCTATCCTATCAGATCAATGCAGGAAACAATTACTGGCTGTATATTACGCCTCCCTGGCTTCCCACATGTCACACAGACCAGTGATTTGCTGCTCTGTGTAATCCAGCGCTGATTGCATAATCCCATTACCCTCACTCGTATAGATCGCCAGGCCTCGATTCCCAATAATCATTTTTAAGGTAAGGAGAAGAATTTGTGCGATGTTAAAACTACTACGTTAAAATCACATAAAATAAATTCTGGACTTTTGTAAACCACAGGAGGGGAAAAAAAAAAAAGGAAGAACTTCTTATAGGCGAGATGACATAACAAATAACTTCTGCTTTCTTGTCCATTTATGTCATCTAGGCCTTTCAAGGTGAATATCATCACAGGTGGCGATCAGGTTGAGAAGCTGCTGTAATCATTTATCAACACAGGAGCTGCAGAAACATGCTAGGAATCAATCAGCGAGAGCCTCTCTGTGCTGCAGCACTGCAGCAACGTAAACACACTGCGCCACCATGTGGCAAGAAATGGAAATTGCAGCTTTCAACTGTTTTTTTTTTAAAGGGCTGATCAATATGTAAATGACTTTTTTTTTTTTTTTTTGCATAATGTAAAGCTATGCAAGTTTTTTTTTTTAATGCTCATGCATTTCAAGATCTCTGATTGAAGTGAAGGGAAATAAATATTTTTTTACATTCAGAAAATGACACCCACAATGTACAGATACAGTCCAATTCACAGTTTATGAGTTTTCTGAACGGTATAAAAAATCATAAAGAGTGCACTTCTGTGATTCAAGAGCTTAGGCCGATGTTTGGAGCTGATTAGACCAGTGTAGGTAACTCTGTAACGGATGATCTACCCTCTGGATAGGTTATCAGCATCTCATCAGCGGGGGTCAGACACCGTGGCACCTGGGACTTCTCAAACATCCGATTGGCGGGGGTCCCTGGTCTGGGTCCCCCACCGATCAGATCATGATGACCTGTTATCAGTTGCAAAGAACAGGATAACCCCTTTAACAACAAATGTGAAAACCACGCCGATTTGTTAAAACCACTTCTGTGCAGTTGTCAGCCATTGTGGCCACTACACGTGAACGCAACCTTAGGGTATGTACCCACATGGCGGATACACAGCAGATTTGGTTTTGATGCTTTTTTTCTGCAGCAAGTGGATGAGATTTTAAGAGCCTGACTTAAGAAAAATAAATTGCAAACCATATAAATTTAATCTGCAGATCTCCACCCTCTTTGCAATGGAGAGGTTAAAACCCCACAGCCATTTCTGTGGCAAAAAACACATGCGTTAGTTTGTGTCAGATTTGCGGCAATATCTGCTGCTGACTTTTACCATATTCACTTTTACTATATTTTATGTTCTGTGTAGGGATGAGTGAACTTGTGTTTTAAGTTCAGCATACAGGTTCGGGTTATCTAAGAATTCTGTAATGGATTCCGTTACCACGGACCATAATGGAATTCTATGACGGCCATAGACTTCTATTATGACTAGGGATGAGCGAATCAGAATTTCAGGATAAATTCGATACGCCGCGATGAATTTCCTCAAGCTTCCCGGTAGCAAATCAATTAAAACTGAAATAAAGTAAAAAATAAAAAAATATATACTTACCTAATCTATTTGCTCGTGACGGGCCGCCTACCGCCATCTTAATTCAAGATTTCGGCTGAAATCCTGTTCGGCCAGGGCGAGATTTCACGCCAGACCTTCAATCAAGATGGCGAAGAGCCGCCCGTCACGAGCAAATGGATCAGGTAAGTATATATATTTTTTTACACTGCATTATTACACTCAGATGCCGCGATCATGTATGAACGAGGCATCTTAGGGGTACAATGCCAAGAGGCGGTGCAATCGCCATTCTCGGTCATCGCACCCGCTAATTACAAAGAAATGCGCTTCGTGACTAAATAATTCATCACGAAGCAGATTTTCTTGAAAAATTCTGACTTCTTTAAACTTCACTCATCTCTAATTATGATGGAATACCTCTTATAGGCTTCCGTGGTGCATGCCGTCATAGAATTCCGTTATGGTCCGTGGTAACAGAATCCTTAGATAACCTAAAGTTGTACGCCAAACTTGAAAACACAAGTTTGCTCATCCCTATGTTCTGTGTGGACGTCCCCCTACACTTTTCTTTAACACAATGACTATGTTTTAATGGCATAAGACTGGACATACTAGACACACATGATGATTCACCTTAGAGCCACAAGATGCTGTCTGCAGGAACTCACTGCAGCACGGCCAGGCTACAATATGAGCTATAGTGCCATGTATAAACATCATAATACAGGAGAAGGCAAACACTCAGAGAAAAACACCACACAACCTACTTTTTAGCAATCTCTTGATTGCTTTATCCATTTTACTACATCAATCAATGTCTAGAACTGGATCGATGCAGCGATGAGATACCACAGCACAGCAGGCATCGCACGTCTAGGTCATTACGACACGTCTTCTACAGGGAATCATCTGCTATAAATAAACCCCTGGTAAAAGTCAGGAAGGCGCAGAGCACTACAGTGCAGCACGTGTGTGGTCGAAATAACTGAAGAGTGTGAGCGCGTATGACCGTGGGGGGGCCAACCACTCAGACCACAATGATTGGAAAGACAAGACAGAGTATTTTGTACAAGCCGACAGGTAAGAAGATGGTTCTGGAGATCCTAGCTGTCAGACACCCATTGCTCAGATATGCCATTGAGGCTCTGATATGAAAATATTAGAACATATCTCCGGGATTATAATGTTGAAAGTCTGTCCATAGGATAGACATTCAATATCAGACTGGAAGCCCCACCGGTCAGCCCTTTGAGGGGACTGCATTGCTCAGGTGATCGCTGCAGCCTCTTCATTGTTTACACCACATGCTATATATTTAATAGTGGTTGCACTGTGCATTGCAGTTTTGTCCAATTCATTTGACTGGGACAGAGCTTTAATAAGCAGCTATGGCTGCGCTCACACCAGCAGCATGTTGACCCAGCATGCAACTGTTTTTGTCTGGCCGAAACCCAGCATTTAGGTCAGAAAGCGGCCGGATCACTGCCGCACCTCATTTACAGTCATTGGGGATCCGGCAGTGAACTACAGAATCCAGCAAAATCCGGCAGGCTGCTCTCTGCCAGGCAGCCCGCTGGATCTGCTGCCATAGATGTGAACATGGCCTAAGCAATTACTAAGAGAACAGCATTGTGCAAAACAAAACAATAAAAAGGCTGCAGCGATCACCTGGGCCTGTCAGTCCCATCAAAGAGCTAATTGGTGGGGGTGACGAGAGTCAGGCACCCACCAATCTGATATTCTATTATTCCAAAAAAATACTTTTATAATTCAATTCACATCACAGTTGAACCCTACATTTAGTGTACATAGCAAATGCATCTATAGACTTTTATTCATCCAATGAATGCCTAAAGGGTGTGCCTTTGGCCTCCATTGGGTTGGTACAGATTTGTACACTTTCATCTCTGCTTATTTGCAACACAAAGCTTTTATAAAGGGTATGGGACCAGAGATGACTAATGGGACACAGGATGAGTGTTAATCCATGATGCACATGGAGTGCAACAGTCCACGGATGTCATATAGGACATAGGAGCAAAAAAATAGGCACATTGGATTTTGGCATGGCCAATCCGTTGCTTCCCAGGTAGGGAGTCTCTGCCAGTGGTGGAGGGGATAGTGTTGCCTGGCAATGATTTATTCACAGGTCACTAGGGCATGCTCAGTCGATCTGAGCACACACAATTATTGCAGATTTGGGAGAGACAGTCGCCAGTGCCAACCAAACATGGCCAGCTTTAGGATGTTAGGGAGGTAACTGGGATTTGTTTGCCGAGTGTTGGACCTTATGCCCCTGTAATTGCCCATACGGCGCAGGTAGGTTATCGTTAGGTCCCATGCCACTATGAGAGACCTTGACGAGGTGCGCGGGTTCCGGTATGTTCTTGATATAAGAATATATTGGCGAAAGTCTCATTTTTAACATCAGAGTGAGGGTTTAGCCATATATTGTCAATTGCATTTACCATTTAGTGCACCCATTTTTGCAGCGTTTTGTTTTACATAATCAATCACATCCACACATTTGGATGTTCTTGTGGCACATGTGGTCCGTTGCAGACATCCTCCATTGTATGCATTTTTGCTCTGGACTGCTGTTAGCAATGGATCACATGTGCAGGATCTGCTCCCCCAGTTAGACATGTGCAACAGCATTTGGGGTTTTAAGCATTTCTCTGCTTTTCGAGACCACTTTGCTTTGTCAGTTTGTTTGTATATGTATACCTGGAGGTGTGTAAACTCCGGGTTAAGAATTGCATGTGTGATTTGACGCTGGAGGTAACTGGGAGTTGTTTGCTATGTGTCAGACTTTATGCTCCGGTAATAGCCCGTACAGCCCCTGTAATTGACCATACGGCAAAGGTAGGTTAGCGCTAGGTCCCGTGCCACTATGAGAGACCTTGACGAGATGCGCGGGCTTCAGTCCATAAATTTTTGCAGTGTTATATCTTAAACTGGATAACAGAAACCCTCCTCAGCGGCCGACTCCTAGTTGAAGAATAAAGGAACCAGGAGAAGGTGGACCACCGAATGTGAAGCTAAGCCCCACCCACTTAGCTAGGTAACAACCAATCAGGAATCCCTTAGTCCACTGTAATGCTAAGCCCCCTACTCAGCTAAGCTACGCCCACTCATCATGTCTTTAGTTGAAGATGAAATGAAATAGGAGGGGGGTGACCCCCAATTGTAATGATAAGCCCCACCTACTTACCTAATTAACACAAACTCAGCAGTCCCTTAGTTGAAGATGAAAGGAAACAAGAAGAGGTGGACCCCGATTGTGAAGCTGAACAAGCATTTAGTTGAAGATTAAAGGACAGATGAGGAGGTGGGCACCTAATTGTAAAGCTAAGCCTCACCCACTTAGCTAAGCAATGCTGGAAGCGGTAGGTTTCTTGATAAAAGGTTCATATATCCCTTCCGTCCTTCTTTTCTAGCTTGCGTCCCTGTAGTGCTCTATTACGTATAGGATAATATCGGTTTCCACTCCAGATTTATTTCTAGGTTGGGTCCCTTTAAATCACTATCAACAATATGAATCATACAGAATACCCAAAGAAAAGACAATCAAAACCAAGGAAATTCTCCCTCCGATACACATCTATTCACCTCGCCAGCAGAGCCGGCTTATGGTAACTAAGTTTGATATGTTACCGAGAAACCTGTCACTACATTGTGCCCAGATTATACCGTAAATAGGTTACATCTTTCCACTGTACGATTAGCAGATTTCAGCCACTAATCCCAGGCGGATTATTTTCTTAAGGGAATTACGGGTCAATGATACACTAATCTCTTTATATCCTGTGTAAAGGCTCGGATACCTCAATAGGTAAATTATTCATTCGTAGACAGAAGCATTGCCTGGTGCTGCAAATTCGGCAGCAGCGGGCACCATTTTCATCCAGCACCTGTTACCTATTCTAGCTATTCACTGAGGATGCCCTATGAGGTGGCGCTGCCTGCTGTGATAAAAAGGACAAGAAACTGATTTCTAGGAGCCATGGAGACCTTTCTGATCCCCTACGCATATGTTATATTGCAAAGCACATTTCTATATTTTGTGACAAGGGGTGTTGGGCATGGATGTAACTGCAGCTGTAGCTGCCCATGTATATGCAAGTCCCAGAAAGAAGAAATGTCTTTGGTGGCTGGAAATTTACACCAGGGGTGTAAAGACGACTCATGGGGCCCCATGGCAGGACTAAATATAGGGCCCCTCTCCACCATGACCACCTTTAGTAGCAGCTTATGATTTTGTTGGTTCTCCCACAGTGCAGAGATAAGGCCCACAGTGATGTTACAATAGTGGGAGAATGCGCACAGTGATGTTACAATAGTGGGAGAATGCGCACAGTGATGTTACAATAGTGGGAGAATGCGCACAGTGATGTTACAATAGTGGGAGAATGCGCACAGTGATGTTACAATAGTGGGAGAATGCGCACAGTGATGTTACAATAGTGGGAGAATGCGCACAGTGATGTTACAATAGTGGGAGAATGCGCACAGTGATGTTACAATAGTGGGAGAATGCGCACAGTGATGTAACAATAGTGGGAGAATGCGCACAGTGATGTTACAATAGTGGGAGAATGCGCACAGTGATGTTACAATAGTGGGAGAATGCACACAGTGATGTTACAATAGTGGGAGAATGCGCACAGTGATGTTACAATAGTGGGAGAATGCGCACAGTGATGTTACAATAGTGGGAGAATGCGCACAGTGATGTTACAATAGTGGGAGAATGCGCACAGTGATGTTACAATAGTGGGAGAATGCGCACAGTGATGTTACAATAGTGGGAGAATGCACAGAGTGATGTTACAATAGTGGGAGAATGCGCACAGTGATGTTACAATAGTGGGAGAATGCGCACAGTGATGTTACAATAGTGGGAGAATGCGCACAGTGATGTTACAATAGTGGGAGAATGCGCTCAGTGATGTTACCTAAAACAGACAAGAACAGGACATCCTCTATATTTTTTGCGGGGGTAAAATCAAAGTCTTTTATTCCACATAGAAAAAATTAAAATATACACACGGACATAGTGAAAGTCTGACGCGTTTCGACGGAAAAGGTCTTTGTCATAGACTAATTTTAATGTTTTCTATATGGGATAAAGGAATTTATTGATTTTACTCGCTGGATCCATTCGATATTTTTCAAAGGATTAGCACTGAGTGTGAACACACTGCCAGGATCTGTGCTTGTGAAGGCTAATCAAAGGCACTGTTTCAGTTTTCGCCTCAGGCAGCAGAAAGGCTAGGTGCACCCCTGCTTGTATTTGAACACGGACTGTCTAAGGCCCTTTGAAGGGCATCTGTCCGGAGATCTGTACCTATGACACTGGCTGACCTGTGACCTGTGCACTTGGCAGCTGAAGGCGTCTGTGTTGGCCCCATGTTCCTATGTGTAATACAAAGTACCAGTCACGTCCGGGATACGATACCACGCTGCTGCAGGTTCCAAATTGTGTTGTGGGAAAAACACTTTTAACAATCCAATTATAATGCTCAGGAACCGCGCTGCATCAAGTGGAAACAAGTTCAGACCTTGCAGGTTCCAACGTCTGTGGGTCAGTTGAAAAGCCGGAACAAAGATTAAAACCTTGCCGGATATGCTTCAAAAAGGGGGTAGATCTTCCTCCATGCTGTGATCCCTCCCTGGCTGGTGTACTGGCCGAGTGCTGTCTCCAGGAAAAACACCGGAATACCGCAGGTGAAGAGGAAGATGAGATATGGAATGAAGAAGGCTCCTGCGCTTGCTTGCAGAGAAGACGCTCACACTTCTCTGTGCTGCTGCGTCCCGGCCCCGGTCGTGCGTGATGGTCGGGGCCGGGACGCAGCAGCACAGAGAAGTGTGAGCGTCTTCTCTGCAAGCAAGCGCAGGAGCCTTCTTCATTCCATATCTCATCTTCCTCTTCACCTGCGGTATTCCGGTGTTTTTCCTGGAGACAGCACTCGGCCAGTACACCAGCCAGGGAGGGATCACAGCATGGAGGAAGATCTGCCCCCTTTTTGAAGCATATCCGGCAAGGTTTTAATCTTTGTTCCGGCTGTTCAACTGACCCACAGACGTTGGAACCTGCAAGGTCTGAACTTGTTTCCATGTTCCTATGTGCCCGCATTGCTGAGATGAGCCTCTAGGAGCAACGTTGTCTTGACTCCTAGAGGCTCTGCTCTCTCTGCAGCTGCCGCGCCCTGAATTCCAGGTGTGAAGATGTTCTAACTTCCCGGTCCTGTCAATCAAAGTGGAGAGGGTGCGGTAGTTGCAGAAAGAGCAGAGCCTCTAGGTGTAATGGTAACGCCCCCGTTGCTCTTAGAGGCTCATTCGCATATTGTAAAACATCATTTTTCTCAGCAGTGTGGAGACATATGAACATGGAACCAACACAGATGCCTTCAGCTGCCAAGCGCCCATGTAACAGGTCAGCCAGTGTCATAGGGACACATCTCCGGACAGATGCCCTTTAAGGTAAATGAAGTTGGAACAGTGTGCATCTGGGATACATGTATGGCCACAAAATCCATCTAAAATGCCAACAAAATCTACGAGAGAAAAAAAAAATTGAGATAAAAGTAATCCTATAGTCAATAAGTAAAAAAATGAGAATTAAACTGCGTGCAGCCTTGATAAAAAAGTAATAAAATGCTTTTTAGACGAGGCCTGCATGAGGGGAGGGGGGAGGTAACATCTCCGCGGTGCCGTCCACTTTATTACCAGGCGCTATTTCATAAAAATTCATTCTACTGCAACAACAAAGAACTTCTGCAATCTCTGGAAGGAATAAAAGAAAAAAAAAAACTAATTTTATGGGATGTGGCCGTAAAAATCGCCTGATGGATGATAAGTGCACTTTTAAATATTTAAAGCTCATGAATTTCATATGGTAATTGGAGATTCTTTTTCCTTTTATATATCCAGAAGGAGCGTGCAGCGAGTTAACACAAGGTAATAATGGCGTTCTCCTGGGGGTGAAAGGAAAGGATACTCGTAAAACTGTGATGCATCCCCAAACGTTGGTCTTAGGATGGGATCTGGCACCAAGCTTCTACTTGTGAGAAAAAGAAAAATACACAAAAACAACAAAAAATGGGCACTTCTGCATTTAAAGGGCATCTGTCAGCAGATTAGTACCTATGACACTGGCTGACCTGTGACCTGTGCAGTTGGCAGCTGAAGGCATCTGTGTTGGTCCCATGTTCCTATGTGCCTGCATTACTGAGAAATATTATGTTTTATTATATGCAAATGAGCCTCTAGGAGCAACGGGGGCGTTACCATTACACCTAGAGGTTCTGCTCTTTCTGCAACTTCTGCGCCTTCTCCACTTCGATTGACTGGACCAGACAGTGTAAACGTGATCACTGTCAATCAAAGTGCAGAGGGTGCGGCAGTTGCAGAGAGAGCAGAGCCTCTAGGTGTAGTGGTAACGCCCCCGTTGCTCCTAGAGGCTCATTTGCTTACATTGTTCTCAGCAGTGCGGGCACATAGGAACATGGGACCAACACAGACGCCTTCAGCTGCCAAGCGCACATGTCACAGGTCAGCGAGTGTCATAGGTGCTGTGGCAGTGGAGCTGCCAGAAGGCCATAGGAAGGCTATTGAAGTGGCATATCTCACCCAGAGAAAGCTGGGTGAGAACAAGAAAGGTTGGGAAAATAGTTTTTCCCACTGTCTGCAGCAGTCAGGCTGGTAATGGGGATAATTATCAGCCAGCTGAGGAGCTTGGATTAATGTGGGTTGAGCTTCTCAATCAGGGCTCCCAGTCTGGGAAAGGAGCAGGCTGTGTCAAGGCCTGTGGGAGCCGGGACCCTCTAACCCTGTGTGTAGGGTAAGCACTGGTGATGTGTCTTGGGGAGCTGGGTGGTAGACCCAGATCCTGATAGAGAGGGAAAGACTGTTTAGTCAGTGGCCAGACGGCCGAGGATTCATTTTTATGATTTTGTTGTACTGCTGTTGTGACAATAAAGCTGGTCGTGGCCAGTGTGCACCCGAATCTACAGTGGTGGAGCGGCTTCTTGATGTGTGCCAACCGTCTAAGGCGTTAAGACGGCGATCTGGAAGAGCTAAATGACCCCGTGTTGTTACAGTGCAAATGTGCTGACAGATGTCCTTTAAAACATTTTTTAATCCAGAATGTATCACATTTTTTTAACGAATTTAACCCAGATATTGACGCAAATTCGAGTTCTAATTTTCTGAATGAAGAATTTTATTTATTTTGTTTTCTGCACATGATTATAGGGACAACCATCTTTTACGGGTATCATTTTATGGGGGCAGAACATCTGTTAACAGCATTCGCAGATATGTTTTACAGCGGCCACATGGACCCTAGGCACAATGGGCACGAGATGTCTACTACTTTCCGTGGGAGGGTGGACAGTGGACATGCTCTGTGACCTGTGCAGGGAGGAGGAGGAGGTGAGCTGTGTCATCGCCTATTGTGCATGGGGGGGTGCAGTAGCTATACCTAGGTGTTACCTTTCATTGTATTCCTGCCTTTGATGATAAGATGACTGCTCAGGAGTGTCAGGAACTGTCAGTCTGTGATTAGGCTTAAAGCCCAAACGGCAAGATTTTTGGATTATTTTTCAAATGCAAAGCGTGATGTGGAAAACTAAAAATGAAATTAAAAATTCTAAATAAAAAAATAATAATAATATTTTATATATCATAAAAACAATAGGTCATTTTTCTTATGCCATATCCCGGGGATGGCCAACCTGAGGCTCTCCAGCTGTTGCATAACTACAACTCCCAGCATGCCCAAACTACCTACAGCTTTCAGCCTACAGCAGGGCATGGTGGGAGTTGTAGTTTTACAACAGCGGGAGAGACGCAGGTTGGCCAGCCCTGCAGTATATCTCCTTTATGTTTTCTTCAGTCACACTAAGAATAAGTGGTGTCTCTGTGCTGATGACCAAAATCACAAAGCGCTCTAGTGAAATATCGGCGTGTGTACTTCTGAGGGTCTGCGTCAACCTCAAAGAGCCTTTAAAGAGACTCAAAACCCGCGGCTACGACAGGCGATGATCCCCATTAAACATGCGCTCCTGTGGGTGGGCATGTGCTGAATATGGTACACAGCAAAGTTGATTGGTATCCATGACAACCAGACATCCAAAAACTCGCTGCAATACGGTACGGGAACTTTTTTCTTTTTTTCATTTTGGCTTTTTTGTTTTTGTTCCCAGAAAAGCCATCACGTTAGTAGAGCAGATGTATAATTTAGAAGGCTCTTATCAGGATGGATGAGATTCCCTGACAGCTGGAATGGAGCTGCCATATGAAGTTAAGGATAAGAAAAAAAACATCTCTAAACCCTCTCTCTCAGGGCTGAAGTAAAATTCATTATGGCAGCGCACAGTGGAGAGCAAAACAAAAGCGCTTTCCCCTTACACTGATCCTGAAGAAGAGGGAGGCACGAGCGCCTCTATTAAGATTAATGGAGCCATTGCTTCGCTGCTTTCTAAAGCTCTCCGTGAGCAGACGGCTATTTGTGATGATTAAAGATTTCCACCGACGCAACCCAAAGTAAAGTGGAGCGCTATTGAGGAGGCCGAGGCGGAAATATGAAACTAAATCTGGAGTCTTAAAAGGGTTCTCGGGGCTACAGACATTGATGACCTCTCCTCCAGATAGGTCATCAATATCAGATCGGAGGGGACAGAAGCTGTGGAGTGTACGGAGATGGAGGAAGACCGTTCCGTGCACTCTGAACGGGCGCTGAGCTTCAGTACACTGGCGCCAGGAACTACACAGCGCATCCGCTCCATACACTGCTAGTCTCCGGCAACCCAAAACAGCTGATCGGTGGAGGTGCCAGGTGAAGGACCCACACAATCAGATACTGATAACCTATCCTAAGGATAGCTCATCAATATCCCTTTAAAGGCTATTAACACCTTTGGGGGACAATTTTTCTCATTATTGCAATGTACTCATTTTGAGCTAAAAATGTATTTTTTTGAATTGGTCTTTATTAAAAATATGGTGTCCTTTTTTCTGTACAGAGCTGACATGCTCTAGTAGCACTCTTTGGATTTTCTGCCTTTTCCGTCAAACCACAAAGCGACAAAGTTGGTGGTTATTCAACTTTACCAGAAACAAACTTGGGAATGGCTAATGAGGTTTTCAGAGTTAAAGAGGTTGCCCCACAAAAAATATTCTACACTTTTCAAACCAGCACCTGGATCTTAATACTTTTGCAATTGCATGTAATTAAAAATTTAGCATAGCCGCTGAGTTATTCAATAAAATGTATCTGTATAGCGCCACCTGCTGTTTGTTTTCCTGCTTATTTCTTTGTCTGGCTCACAGAGATGGCTGCACATGCTCAGTTTCAATTACAGCTTACATAACGCTGTAGCACAAATAGACAATTTAAATGGTACCTTTGTTCTTTTCTTCCGATGTTCATAAGCAGCAAATACGCGTTTTTAATTATATGCAAATAAGAGCTCACAAGTAACCGGGGATGGCTTTTGGGCAGTAAGTGCCCAGGTCTCTCTGCCTTCTTTGTGCATAACTCCTCCCTAAACCCTCGTCTGGCCCACCCTGTAATCCTTGCATCATCCTGTTGAGTGGTCGAGTTCCAGTGCTTGTGCAGTTCACTGCCGGGCCTGGGCATGCGCAATGTGATTACCACTGTGGGCATCGGCATCGCTCCCTGCAAGCTAAAGGCATTCTACTACAGACAGTCGGCGCCAGGCCTGGAGGTGGAGCGCCATATGGTTTTTGGAGGGCAGATTTTTCTGGAATGGTCTTTGGGCAGCATGTTGCATTTGAAGAGGCCCTAAGGTAACCACACAGTGACCAAATTTTGTAAACTACACCACCCAAGGAATTTTTAAGGGGTGTAGCGAGCACTTCACCCAACAGCTGTTAATAGAATTTTTAATACTTGGGTGTGAAAATGAAAAATTACATTTTATATTTTTTTTTACAAGAAAATCGTGCTTTAGGCCCAAACTTTTTTTTTCCACAAAAGATAACAGGAGAATATCCCCACCAATTTGCTATCCACTTTCTCCTCAATACAGTAACACCCCAACTGTGGTCGTAAACTGTTATTTGGGGATACGCCAGAGCTCAGAAGGGAAGGAGCAGCATCTGGATTTTCAAACATGGAATTTTCGGTCATGGTTTTTAAGAGCAATAAATTTTTTGTTGAATGAGCTGCGTGAGGGCTTATTTTGTGCGAGACAAGCTGTAGTTTTTATTGGCAACATTTTGGGGTACATTTGGCTTTCTGGTTGCTTTTTATCTAATTTTTGGGAGGTAAAGTCACAAAAAAAGCTGTATGGTGTCATTTTTCTATTTTTTTTACACTGTTCACTTGATAGGGTAGATCATGTGATATTTTTATAGATCCTGTCTGTATGGATGCAACGATACCAAATAGGTCAAGTTTTTTTTTGTTTTTACATTTTACACAATAAAAACATTTTTAGAAAAAAAATCATGTTTTTGTGTTGCCATTTTCTTAGAGCCATATTTTTTTATTTTTTTGGCTATAGTCTTGTGTGAGGGCTGTTTTTTTTGCGGGATGAGGTGATGTTTTATTGCTACCATTTTGGGGTACATACGACTTTTTCATTAATTAACATTATGTTTTTTGAGAGGTGAGCTCACTAAAAAAAATCAGTTTTGGAGCAACGTTTATTTATTTATTTATTTTTTAGGGCATTCACTTGATGGGGTGGATCATGTGATATTTTTGTAGAGCCAATTGTTACGGATGCGGCAATACCAAATGTGTCTATTTTTTTATTTATTTTTTGACATTTTACATTAGAAAAATAAATCATGTTTTTGTGTTGCAATTTTCATAGAGCCATTTTTTTTGGGCTATGATCTTGTTTGGGGGCTAATTTTTTTCGGGATTAGGTGAGGTTTTTATTGCTACCATATTAGGGTACATACGACTTTCTGATTGATTAACATTATGTTTTTTGAGAGGTGAGCTCACTAAAAAATCTGTTTTGGAGCAACGTTTATTTTTTTTTATTTTTTATGGCGTTCACCTGATGGGGTAGATCATATGATAATATTATAGAGCCAGTTGTTGAGGATGCGATGATACCAAATAGGTCTATTTTATTTTTTAAATAACGGATATGGGGGGAATTTTTTTTTTATGTGAAACTTTAATATTATTTTTTTCCAAAACACTTATTTTTTTTTATTTTTTACATTTTTTATTTTACACTTTGTGTCCCCCATAAGGTCATACAAGACCTCTGAGGAACATTTAACTTCTTTTTTTTTTACTATTGATTTCTCCTGTAACTGGGGCTGACATAGTGGCCCCAGTTAGAGGGGAAATACACCCCCCCCCCCCAGAGAGGCTGTACAGCGTAATACAGCGCTGTACAGCCTCAGTGCAGGGCTGATCGAGGTCTATGTAAGACGCGGCAGCTCCTGCACTCACATGACCGCCAGGCCGGGACAGGAAGCGACATAGCGCTTCCTGATCTGTACACAGCGATCTAGAAGGCAGGGACACCTAGGAACAGTCCGGGCCTTCTCTCTGGGTTGCCCTGCTGACACTGACAGCGGGCCCCCCGCTCTGAAGCCGCACGATTACCGTGCAGCTGTGATCTCTCAATGGACGTTCCAGAATTTCCATTTAGAGATAAATGACCAGCTCAAGGACGTTTATAGTCAATGGACGGTCGTGAAGTGGTTAAAGGCTATGTACACCTTTGGAGCCAATTTTTTTAAATTTTTACAGTATACTCATTTTGAGCTAAAAACTCATTTTTCAATTGCCGTCATTAAAAATATGGCTTCTTTTTTGTGTACAGAGCTGAGATGCTCTAGTAGCAGCTTCTGGATTTTCTCTCTTTTCTGTCAGTCAGGGAGCTGACGGGCTCCTTATGTCTGCTCTCTGACATTATTATACAAGTGAAAGTAAAAAAATAAACAACTCGATATACAAAACGACTGAAAAAATGGTGTGGTGTTAAACAGGCAGGAAATGCTCAAACCCAAATGCATATTGAGTTGTTTGGAGCTGTATAAACTCCCATGTAAATGTAGCCTGTTTTCCATCCACAGGCTATATTTCGGTGCACCTGTGAGGCCTGGGCCATACCAGCCAGTCTTGGGTGGGGCTCACAGCCTTCTCCCTCCTCCCATTGCAGGCATGGTTACATGCTGGAGGTAACTGAGGAGTCTGCTGCGAGTCGGCCTATACACTCCTGTAATTTCGCTGCCCACTGGCCCCCGGTATTGCCCATACGGCACAGGTACGTGAGTGTTAGGTCCCGAGCTACTTGAGAAACCTCCTCCACAGTAGGATATGTTGCCTAATGCAGCCATGACGTCATGTGCACTGTATGTGATCACTGCAGACAAACACTGGCCCCTGTGGTGTACAGCACAACACCGCTGAGGTCAGTGACAGGCTGCAGAGGTCATGATCAATATATGGTGCATGTCACTGCTGCAGTCATGTACACAAAGCACAGCTAAGGGAGAGCGTTATTGAACCGCTAAGCAGAATTTCTTTTAACTCAGACAACCCCTTTAAAGAGGAGCTGTCACATCTCCTGACATGTCTATTTTAGGAAATAATTAGAGATGAGCGATCTTCTATTTTTAGTTCAGCGTCGGGTTATCGGCTCAGCACTGGATCACCTCTTATCCAATCCAGTGCTGAGCCACGCCCCGGCACTGATCACATGACGGTGACGTCACCCCGGGTCCTTAGGGTTGTCCCCGGTTCAGGTTCAGTGAAGCAACCCCTTATGGATTCCATATGCCGTTATGGTCCACGGTAGCGGAATCCATAACGGGATGCTACGATAGACCGAACCCGAACTTTGGACGCCAAACTAAAAATAGAAGTTCTCTCATCTCTAGTATTAATTGTATCTCTCATAAGGCAACAATTATGGAGCATCAATTCCTATAACTTTGCAATGTGCTGTTCCTCCTATTATTCCTCCTTGAAATTTATGAAATAATTGACATTTTGGTGTTATCAGTTGAGGGTGTATTTAAGGGTAGTAATTTCTGTGCTGGAAAAAAACTAATGCAGAATCCTGCCCATTTCAATGGGAAATTCGGATGCAGAATCTGTGTCAATAATCTCGTAGATTGTAAGCCCTCGCAGGCAGGGCCCTCTCTTCTTCTGTACCAGTTTGTAACTCGTTTTGTTCATGTTTAGTGCAATTATCTGTATTATGTATGTGCACCGCTTATCATATGTACAGCGCTATGGAATGAATGGTGCTTCAATAATAAATAATAATAAAATAACGGAAAGCCGCAAACAGATAAAAAGTGCGGAATTAACACACAGAAATCAATGGGGAAGACCTGCTTGCCTTTTTGCGTGCAGATTCTGCAGCAAAAATCCGTAGTGTATTCATATGGTAAGGGTGCGGCCACACGGTTAGGTTTCTGGATGCAATTTTGGAAGCCGTGAGTCATAAAAAAGAGAGAAAGTGTAAGGCCTCTTGCACACGAACGTATTTCTTTTTCAGTGTTTTGCTGTCCATTTATAACGGATCCGTTTTTCTGTTTTTTGCTTCCGTTTTGGTTCCGTTGTTCCGTTCTGTTTGGCATATACAGTATACAGTAATAACATAGAAAAAATTGGTCTGGTCTTAAAATTTTCAATAGATGGTTCCGCAAAAAACGGAACAGATACGGAAGACATACGGATGCACTTCAGTATGCTTTCCGTTTTTTTTGCGGACCCATTGACTTAAATGGAGCGACTGAACGTGATTTGCCGAAAAGAATAGGACATGGTCTATATTTAAACGGAACAGAAAAAACGGAAAAACGGAAACGGAAGGCATACGGAGACACTTCAGTATTTTTTGCAGACCCATTGAAGTGAATGGTTCAGTATACTGTCAGTATACTGAACTGAAAAAACTGCCAGTATACGGTCCGCAAAATACGTTCGTGTGCAAGAGGCCTAAGGGACAGATACAATTTCTCCTCTTTTTTGAATACACTCCTGGTTTTGGTTTCAAAAACTGCATATAGCCAAACCAAATATCCAACCGTAGACAGTAGTTTCAGGGTGCTCACCTCTGATCAGTAAGGATTAGGATTATGGCTGGCTAGGAGCGACCCCTTGAACAAAGTCTCCATACACAGCTGGAGATTCAGCATCCTGCCTCTGCTTAAAGGGGTTCTCCGAGAATTAAGAAAATACTTAAATATTGCTTTATTATAAATATATTCCCAAATAAAAGTCATTAGTTATAATGGCTCGTTGTATCCAGTGATCAGTCATCAGCACACATAAAACTTGTCCTGATCAAACAGGAGGACAAGTTACTTCACAACACTGAGCTAAAGAGCTGCCTCATCCTCCTCTCTGCTCTGCTTGTCAGGTATTATGATCCTGAATACAGCTGAATCTCTGTAGTAATGGAGTTCATGAGGAGACATGAAGTACAGATTATTAGAACAGGGCAGACTGCTCATTACGCCCATCTTCGTCTGTACTTATGTCTTCTCATGAACTCCATTCCTACAGACATTCAGCTGAAGATCTTATCAGCTGTATTCAGGATCATAATCCCTGACAAGCCGAGCAGAGAGGAGGATGAGGCAGCTCTTTAGCTCAGTGTTGTGAAGTAACTTGTCCTGCTGTGTGATTAGGACAGGTTGTGTGTGTACTAAGAGGACGGCAGCCATTTTATTCCCCCTGATGACTGATCCCTGGACACAACAAGCCATTATAACTAATAAAAGGTATTTGGGAATGTATTCATAATAAAGTAATATTTAAGTATTTTCAGTAATGTTATTTTCATAATTCCCAGAGAACCCCTTTAATTCAAGGCACTGCACTGAGCAGGCAGAATCCTACTCCGTGCAGAACACCTTGAAGCAGCTATGTACGGATGGACATTTGGCTTTTCCCAGGCTTGTTAAAAAGTCAGACTTTGATTCATTGTGAGCCACTTGCAGAAGGTGGCGCTAAATAGATGGTTCTCTTTTCCAGAAAGATATTTCTTTGCATTATTTTTTTTTTTTTTTTACCATGGAGCATAGGCAGTAAGTCTCCATATTATAGAGCACTGCTAAAAAGTCTCTAAAGAGAGCCAGCACCCTACCTAAGCTGAGAACTCTACAGTGTGTCATTCTTCTGTTATTCCTCCTAGAAATATATGCATATGTTAACAACTTGGTGTTGAGCATGTGATCCCACACACTTTTACATTGTCCAATCAGTGCTCCCTGTCTGGGGACACTCCCATTGACAAGGGGATCGGTAACAGTCAGTTGTCAGTTTATAACAGAGGCCACAACACGGAGAAAAGATGATCCTAATTGATAATTCATGTCGAATACAACCATTTATGAAAATAGGTTAGGCAGGTCCTCTGCAATTAAGTCTGCACCATGATTTTCCCTGTACACAAAGAGGAGGAGACTCAGTGATCCAGGCGTCAGAGGAGAGCCTCCCTGCGGACATCTCACGCCTGCCACAGCCATAAAGGAGGAACGATCACCTCTTCTGACATTCTGCACGCAATAACAGCTCTGGGTCACCTTTTCTCATCACTGAAAGCTGTGTCCCTGTCTAAAACAGGCAGCACTGATCACAGGACAGTGTCAGACTGTGTAGGGACACACCGCCCACTGGTAACACCCAGTTGTCAATGTAGTAATTCATTTCTAGGAGGAATATAAGAGTAACAGCAGAACACAGAGTTCTAAAGATGCTCCAGCATTATTTCACGGGTATTTACTGAAATAGTCAGGTACTTTTTAAAGGGATCCAACCCCAATAATGCCCGGGACCCTCATATAGGTTGTACTTACCCCGCTCCCCAACACCCGCATCACTCCTAATGCCAGCATGGCTGCTTTTGGCTAACCCCCACCCCCTTGCGGGATGTTTTGATCAGGGGAGATACAGCATCATCCTTGCGGGCATCAGGAGTGATGCGGGGGCCAGGGTAAGTGCAACCTGTATGAGGGGCCCGGGCATTTTGAGGGGCATTATAGAGGTTGGATCACCCATTTTCAAGCTATTTTTCTGTAAAACGAGGCCTTCTATATGAGACCCAGCTGATTATTATACTGGGACCTGTCGCTAAGTCACGAAGCCTGCGGTTAGATCAGCACGATTTTGGTGACAGGTTCCCTTTATGTCTCTTCAAACACAAAAGATCCGGCAGCGTGAAGAGCTGCATTAATCTAAAATTCAGCAGAGAGGAGGCCGAGAAGAACATTTGCTTTGTGCACTGAACGGATTATATCCATCCGACCGCCAGTCCAGCACACAGGACACAGACAACCCAGTAACCTACCTGTGGTCAGGGAGGTAGACGACAGAGGAAATGCCCTGAGAATAATGACATCCAAAGTTGAAGCTGTGGCTCTCTTGATAGCTGTGATTGGCCCCGACACTGTGATCAGAAGAACAGACAGACTGATGGACACACATAATAACGGGTTTTGAGAACATATATATTTTATGTAATAAAAGTATGATATATAATACTCTTCCTATCCAGCTCGATACATTGATTGCGTACAGTTAGGTTCACAGTAAATCTGTGCCCAAATTTGGTGCAGAAGTCGGGAAATTCATTTGATGTACACATTTTACATGCCCATAGACCAGGGATCAGCAACCTTCGGCACTCCAGCTGCCATGAAACTACAACTCCCAGCATGCAAATATGCTTGGCTGTTCTTCTAACTCCCATAGAAGTGAATGAAGCATTCTGGGAGTTGTAGATTCTGAACAGCTGGAGTGTCGGAGGTTGACAATCGTTAAAGGGGTTGGCCACTATTCTAACATTTTATGCATTCTGAAGATAGGTCATCAAAATCTTTTCCTGGATAACCAGGAAGGTACAGGGCGTGTGAGGGTTAATGTTGGATAAAGGGATCAGGTTCTGAGAAACTATGGAAGCTGGGAATTACTGATTGGGGTAGCACATTTTAGAGACCTGTTGCACAAGAGAAGTCTCGGAGATGGAAGTGCGAGGTTCAGATTATGGACAGAATGGATAACAAAGGTGGGGTGGTAGACAGGTGATGGAGGAGATGTAGGGGGTGCCGCACAGTGAACCACTTTCTGGGTGAGAGTGAGAAGTTTAATCCCTTCAGGACATCAGCCGCACATGTACGGCGAATGTCTGCACTTTAAAGATGGCACCCGCTCCACAGTGTGGAAGGCACCGTAGCTGCTGGGTTTCTGCTGTTTCACAGAGCAGACACTCGAGGCTAATGTCTGCGATCGGCAATAACACTGATCGTAGACATTTACACCTCAGATGTCATGGTCAATTGTGACCATGGCATCTGAGGCGCACAGCGATCAGGTGAGCCTTTCATTCCCTGTGATCTCTTTGAAGGATTCGAGGCAACCAACCCTGCCTGTGAATATCCCATAGGCTGCAGTGGTAATTCACTGCAGTCTATGGGACATGCGATCACACATCCTGAGGGGACTTAATATAACTGGGGGTAAAAAAAAGGAAAAAAAAGTTTTTAAAAGAATGAAAAAAGTTTAAAAATATTAAATTGAACTTAAATAATAAAATGAACACAAAAAAGAATATCATTAGAATTGCCATGTCCAAAAATTCCCAAACTATTAAAATATAAACTCATTTATCCTAAATAGTGAATGCGACAGAATCCTATTTTGCAAAGCTTTGAATACAGAATTTTGGATTGCAGGGCTTGATAAATTCCCCCATAGTTCCCAAATGCAGGGGGCACCTGACCTTAGATTACTTATCAACGAATAAACTTTGGGGGTCATTTAACATTCTGAAATACGCCTAAATTACTCATATTTTATGAACAGATTGCGGCCCAACAACTAGTTGCGCTGCAATCTGCGACTTTTCTCCGCTCACACCAGGTCTAAAAAAGTGGGTGTGGCATGGGCGTGGATGGAAGGCCCGTCTGATTTACCGTTTTCTAGGCTTCATTCAGGCATAGAAAAAGGTCTAAATGTAAGACAACTAGGAAGCGGTCTTACATTCAGAGCTGCCGATGGATGTGCCGAAGTTATAGAGAGGCCTGCGCCAGCTTAGGGCTTTATTGAGAATGGCGTCTAAAACGCCGGTCTTAATAAATGTGCCCCTTTATTTTACAGCCAATGTTGAGAAATATTACATGGATAGGCCTTCAAATAAACCCACTACACTACAACACTCCCAAGACTGTCGAAAAGGTCGTCATCTGATCATTAAACCAAGCCATTACGATACTGGAAACATCTAGTTCTGTAATCTAATCCCTAGGATCTAAGCCATGCCATACATACAGTGGATATAAAAAATCTACACGTAAAAAGTCTACAACAGCTTACACCAAAGGGGTCTCATTTATAGGTGACATTAAAAGTGGAAAAAGTTCTTGGTCTGATTTTTCTTACACGACAACAACCTGGCATTTTAACTGGGGCGACTTTTTATATCCACTGCGGATGTTTTCGAGGTAAAAAGAAGACAGAAATATAAGATATAAAAAAATAATAAAAAAAAGAGCATAATAAAATACATAGCAATAACTATCACAGTGTAACAGACCTACCTCACTAGGTAACTCTTCAGCTGCCCGCGGTAATTGATGACTAGCAGTTCGGCTGACCACTGTGTGCTCGCTTTGTACTCCAGGAAGATCAGGCCAGCAATGGCATAACTCATATCCCCGGGGAAGCTGGTCTGCTGTGGATGGAAGGAGAAAGAACCTGAGTCAGGTCTAGCTATTTCCAGATCAATTCTCATTAGCTGTATGTATTTAAAGCAAGACAAAACCAAAAATCTATTTTCCACTTTGCAAACCAATGCAGTTGCTGAACTGGAACATGAAACTGTTTCCTGGCAAAATACTAGATTTTTGAGGGATATATATATATTTTTTTTTTAAAGGGAAGCTGTAAGCAGCCCTGCCTGTGCGCAGCATGGTATACAGCAGGAGGAGCTGAGCCGATCAGTACATACGGTAGTTTTGTTAGAAAACATTCAATATAACTTGCCATTTATTAATTCTGGAGTACAGTGGGCGGTCCTTTCAGTTAACTTTTTTGACACAGTAAGGAAAAATAAAAATAATAATAATAATATTCCACCATTATTTTTTGCAGTTTAAATAAATGGTGTTCACGATGAGGCATAGTTACTTTTATTCTATGGGTCACTGTAATTACCACAATACCAAATATATAAAGTTTTGTTTTCTTATTACTTTTGCACAATAATAGCAACAAAAATATTCTCGTGTGTCAATGCATTTCAAGAGCCATATGTTAAAGTGTAACCGTCATGTTTTCATAAAAAAAATATCTATTTTAGCATATGTTACTGCTGCTGCAGCATTATGCATAAAACAATCTAGTTTCTTCACATACCACTGTTTTCCTTGAGTTTTTCCCTAAGTTATGGCTGTTTTAACCCCTACAATATGAGGATCTTTTCAAGATAGCTTCTCTGCCAGTTCTCTGCAGGCCAAAACTGCTTTCCTCACTTCCCATACACACTTGCTGTAGCCAGCAGCTCCCTGCCAGCCAATCAGATCGGAGTACTGAGAGACACGCCTCCGCACTCCGAAGCCTGATGCAGGCATGCAGTGTAAAGGACCGCCCCTCCGTCTTCTGTTTACATTAACGCTGGGTTCAGACCTGAGTTTTCCGCGCGTTTTTGTGCGTGTTTTTGGCAATAGTAAACGCGCTTTTTCCGCGCGTTTGTGTGATTGACTGCAGTGTTGTCCAATGACCAAATATCCCTGTCTATATGAAGTTTGGCCTTTCCAGCATGTTGCAAATTCATAAACACGCGTTCGAACGCGCGTTTTCAGTGTCAAAAACACGCAAAATATAAGCGTTGCGCGTTCCCATTGAAGTCTATGGGCCAAAACGTGCGACAAACGCCCCAAAAAAAGCTCAAGTACTTGTTTATGCGTCGGGCGTTTTTTCAGCGAGTTCGAACGTGCAGTAAAACGCGAAAATGTGAACCAGTCCCATAGGGAAGCATTGGTTTGCATCGGTTATGCGTTTTACAGTAAAACGCGCAAGTGTGAACTGAGGGTAAAGTGAAGACAGAAAAGCCCTAGCAACGGTCTTTTAAAGGGGTTATCCAAGACTATAAAATGATCCTCCATATACCGGGCCCCTCCCAATGAATAAACTTACCTGGCTCACCGCGCTGCTTTTGGTCCTGCACGGCCACTGCTGCTTCTCCCCGTGCGCAGATGAAAATATCCGGTGTTGGGAGAAAGCAGCCAATGGCCCGCCTGCCACCCCAGCCCCCCGACACAAGATGTTTTCATTCGTGCACGAGGAGAAGCAGCAGCAGTGTCTTGCAGGGACCAGAAGCAGCGCAGGGAGCGGGGAGCCAGGTAAGTATATTCAATGTGAGGGATCCGGTATGTCATAAAATGAATATACCGTATTTTTCGCCCTATAAGACGCACTTCCCCCCCCCCCCCAAAAGTGTGGGGGGGGGAAGGCAGTGCGTCTTATGGGGCGAATGCTGCAGTTTGTATACCGCCGACCGCATGCTGCGCAGTGCGGTCGGCGGGTGTATCAGCGGGCAGGGAGGAGGGGCCGGCATTTAGCTCTGTAATTACAGCGGGCCCGTTGCAGTCACTGTATCCTGATACACCGGGCCCGCTCACTGTAGGAAACCTAACTGTAGGGAATGCTGTAGGCTGATTCAGTTAACAGTAGTCTTTTATCCCGGCTATACTTACTGTATTAACTTTTTCGGCAGGCAGAAGGCAGGAGGCTGAGCTGGCGGGCGGGCCCTGACAACGTAACTCACTACGTACTGCGCCTGCTCCGCCTTCTTCATTCATAAAATGGGCGGAGCCGGCGCGTGACATAGTGAGTAACGTTGTCAGCGCCGGGCCGCCGGCCCAGCCTCCTGCCTGCCGGAAAGTTAAAGTAGTACAGTAAGTAAATCCTGGATAAAAAACTACTGTTAACTTAATCAGCCTACAGCATTCCCTACAGTTAGGTTTCCTACAGTGAGCGGGCCCGGTGTATCAGGATACAGTGACTGCACCGGGCCTGCTGTAATTACAGAGCTAAATGCCGGCCCCTCCTCCCTATTGGGGGTCATTCTGTGGATGGCACTATTATGGGGATTTGTGGATGGCATGTTATGGGGACTGTGAATGGCATGACACTGTTATGGGGGATCTGTGGATGACACATAGCATAAAATGCTATTTATGTGTCATCAACAGATCCCCCCTATAGCACAGTCATCCACAGACCCCCATAACAGTGCCAGCCACTGTCCCCAATAACAGTGCCAGCCACAGTCCCCAATAACAGTGCCAGCCACAGTCCCCAATAACAGTGCCAGCCACAGTCCCCAATAACAGTGCCAGCCACAGTCCCCAATAACAGTGCCAGCCACAGTCCCCAATAACAGTGCCAGCCACAGTCCCCAATAACAGTGCCAGCCACAGACCCCCATAACAGTGCCAGCCACAGACCCCCATAACAGTGCCATCCACAGACCCCCATAACAGTGCCATCCACAGACCCCCATAACAGTGCCAGCCACAGACCCCCATAACAGTGCCATCCACAGACCCCCATAACAGTGCCATCCACAGACCCCCATAACAGTGCCATCCACAGACCCCCATAACAGTGCCATCCACAGACCCCCATAACAGTGCCATCCACAGACCCCATAACAGTGCCATCCACAGACCCCCATAACAGTGCCATCCACAGACCCCATAACAGTGCCATCCACAGATCCCCATAACAGTGGCATCCACAGACCCCCATAACAGTGCCATCCACAGACCCCCATAACAGTGCCATCCACAGACCCCCATAACAGTGCCATCCACAGACCCCCATAACAGTGCCATCCACAGACACCCCCCCCCCCCATAACAGTGCCATTCACAAATCCCATATAACTCCATTAGGTTCAAAATATTTGTTTTCTTATTTTCCTCCTCAAAAACCTAGGTGCGTCTTATGGGCCGGTGCATCTTATAGGGCGAAATATACGGTACTTTTTTTTCCTTTAGAAGTTCAGGCGCCCAGAGCACTTTGGAATCGGTACACTTGCATACTGCTGACATGTCAGCAATGTACTGGTGTACGGATTCCACTAGGGCTGCATTGAGTAAGGTACAGGCCGGAGCAGACATCACTGCCCCTGCCTGTGCCTGCTGTGCTAAAGCCTGACATGGATGTGCTATATCAGGCTGTAGTGGAGAAGGTGCAGGCAGGGGCAGCAATATGATATACAGAGCTCCTGCCTGCTCTCGTTCCGCTCAAAGACTTGAATACCACATCATTGTAGGCTTTTAGCAGAACAGAGCAAGCGCAGGCAGGAGCTCACACAGCACATCGCTGCCCCTGCCTGCTCCTTCCCCACTAAAGCCTGATATAACACATTGGATGTGGTAGGCCAGACTATAGCGGAGCAGGCACAGGCAGGGGCAGTGATGTGTGCTCCGGCCTGTACAGTGCAGCCCTACAGTGGAATCTATACACCAGTACAACGCTGACAGTCAGTGGTATACGAGTGTGCGGATTCTAAAGTAAGATAGGCTCCTGAACCTCAGGTGTCCATTTCGTAAGGGAAAACATAAAAAAAAGTAGATTACAAATGTTCATTTTATTTAAAATCGGTTTTAGTAAAGTATTTTCCCATTTAGGTACACTTTAATCAGTTTTTCAGTCTATGTAACCGTAGGTGGCTTGTTTTTGTGGGACGCAATGCAGTCAGGCGGGGCTAATATCAATTTCGGTTCTGACAAAATCAGATTTTATATCTGTGATTAGTCATATACATTGGATTAATTGCCCAGACCTACACGAATACATCAAATCAGTAAAAAAAACACACTTTGCTAATTAGTTCAGAGGTCCTAAAACTGTTCATTGAAACTATATGTGCAATATTGTATATATATCGCTGTACTTAAAGGGGTTGGGCCCATCTTAAACATTGGTGGCATATGGCTAGGATATGTGATTCCTCCAATTCTGATAGAAGTGAATGGAGGATGGCTATAACTTCCGCCACTTTCTGAAAGTAAACGCGGCAGGTGGCGGGAAACCCCACCCCTCTCGCTAAACCCGCCCTCTTTTCTCGGCCACATATGGAGTGCTCCATAATTTTCGCCTTTTTTACGCCATTATGTTGTAGTGTTTAATAAATGTCCCTCATTGTGTACTCCTATGCATATCCCGAAATGCAGTCCTATCCGTCTTTCATATGCTTTCAGACCAACTTCAGGCAAAAGATAAAGAATCCACATAAAAAGACGGAGTTCTTGCATTTAGCTCTGTTCCGAGCCTTGAAAGGGAACGGCCCTGCTTTCATCTTCTGTATTCTCTCTTTGCCTCATATTGTACTCGGGCAGGGATCAGACACTATGGATCCGCGGACTGCGCCGTTACGATCCCTTGATCATGAATTCCTTTGTGGATGTCTAACCCATGCCATTAAGTGTTGTGCTAAAACCAATTGAGAGTCGTGAACATACTGTATGGGAAAGAAAAAAGTTTACATATTTGTTAATAATAAAGTTAAAAAAGTAATAACTCACGTACCGGAGGGATGACAAACAGTTCACTCCCCATGAGATCAAACAGTCGAACGGTTCCGGTGCTCTCGGCATAAGCCACCAAGGTGCAGTCGTGACTCCACGCCACATGCCTCCACTGAGGGTTGGGGTCTTTAGGAACTGTATTTGGAAAAATAATAAAATAGTATTAATTAAAATGTAATTACAACTAGAAACAATTCATTTACCCACTCGGTAGACTGGAGGGGATAGAACTGATGGGACCCCCACCGTTTAGATCAGGCATGCTCAACCTGCGGCCCTCCAGCTGTTGCAAAACTACGACTCCCAGCATGCCCGGACAGTCTACAGCTATCAGCCTACAGCAGGGCATTGTGGGAGTTGTAGTTTTACAACAGCTGGAGGGCCTCAGGTTGAGTATGCCTGGTTTAGATGGATTAAGGCAGGGATGCTCAACCTGCGGCTCTCCAGCTGTTGCAAAACAAAAACTCCCAGCATGCCATAATAGCTGAAGGCTGTCCAGGCATGCTGGGAGTTTTACTTTTGCAACAGCTAGAGGGCCACAGGTTGGGCATCCCTGGATTAGGAGATTTGCTAATTCTGTAACTCTCACACAGTTAAATGCTCCAGCATGCATGCTGCCGATCCACACAAACTACTCCTCATGGTGGTTGGAGGGAGGAGGTGTGCCTCTGGGTCTTGAAACGCGTCAATATCCAGTGGCATGAAGTGATGTGCAAAGCTAACATGGGTCTTCCACTGGCCTCGTAAAAGTCCCACTGCCTTCACTTCTACGTGGGTAAAGGGAACGACCAAGATCAAAGTTCTCCTACGTTTCGGTCACTATTCTTCAGTGTAACATTAGGATTTTGACCCCAGGGGTTCTTATCAAGGAGGCCATGTCACTTCTGCAGGTTCGTAGGGTGGATTGACCAGTGGCAAAAATATACAGTGGATTCTCCTCTGTAGAATTTCATATACAGTACAAGCAAAGTGGATGAAATTTTGGAAATGTCATCCACGCGCAGTGGAGAAAACCTGCAGGGTAAAGTGACTTGCAATGCAGGTGTTCAGTCCACAGTGTGTCAATTCCTGCTGCGGGTTCTACCTGCGGTTCTCAACCTTTGCAATGCAAGACCGGTTGTGATCTTGGCAGGGAGGCGGCCACAAAAGCCAGTCCATTTCAGGCTTATTTTTTGTGGCAGCGGTTTTCATCACAATGTAGATTTTCCCCCTGAGGTTAGGTTCACATAATGGATTAAAATTTGATGAGCACTTTCCTTGGTCTCATCTGAGCCTAACCCCATGGTTAATATGGAATCAGTAGAGAGCAAAAGCACGGGTCCAGCTTAACAAGTTTCAAAGACTTTATTTAATCCTGTTCACGTTTAAAAAACCATCAGTAGCAGCATTGCATCATCGACGCGTTTCGGATCGCTCCAAATATGGATCCTTAATCATGGTCAATATGGTTCTTGATCCCCTGTGCGCTAGGGTAAGATGCGCCTAATTTATTAAGAAGCTGATGTCGTTTAATACATTAGTCCAATCTCAGCTAAGGGCTGGTGTAGACTTTAGCTGTAACTTAGGGGGTCATTTACTGTACTGAAATATGCCTAAATTAGGCGTATTTCAGGCGCAGATGGCGGCGCAACTGTTAGTTGCACTGCTACCTGCAACATCACCCCGCTCACGCCAGGTCTTCAATTGTGGGTGTGACGTAGAAAAAGGTCTAAATGGTCTGCGCCTCTTCATAACTTTGGCGGATCCCCCGCCAACACAGGGCCTTTATTCAGACCGGTGTCCAAAACGTCTCTCTTAATAAATGTGCCCCTTAGTTTCTGCCGCAAGATACAGCAAATCTGGTGGGTGCGGTAGGACCTGCCCCTCCGCTAAGCACTGCTGCTTTTCTTGCCACTTTAGAAAATGATCATCACTTGCGACTCTTTTACGCCACCAATGTCCCCCGTTCTATCACTTTATACGGGAGGATTTTCCTTGGCTGCTTGCATACCAATAAAAGAGAGGGGAAGAGTGAGAACAGCAGTGCGCACTGTATAATCACTCACCTTGACATTTTCCTATAACCGCGCCAAAGTCATCCTTTGCAGACCTGGATTGCGCAAGAAGCAGAATACAAAAGGGAAATTAAATCTGGAGAACTATAACAGTGTGATGGATTTTTGCACACATACACCCAAGATACGTGGCCATCAGTGATCTGAAGAAACAGACGAATTAAACTTGGGAGTCCAGCCAGAAAATCTGGGGGAAGGCAATCTTTTATAAGGGAGCTTGTGCAGAAAATGTTACATTTCTTATGTTATATCTGCAGCCCTAATGCAAATCAGTCGTACTGCCTCAGAAACGAGAAGGGGAAAAATACAATGGGGGACACTTAAAGGGGTTGTGTCATATACTCCAACTTTTTTTTTCAAATTTTCCTTATCTGCAGTTTTCTCTTATCCCCCATGCTTAAATCCTACTTCCTGGTTTGTTATGTGACTGATCTCCCATCAAGATCTAGGGCAGTGAGATGTGTTCTGACATCAGCCGATCATGTGACACTAACCATGCCCCTTGTTCTTACCAATGACCCTTCCTACGTCCTACATAGGGCTACTTTCATACTGGCGGTAAGCTTTTCCGGCTGGCTGTTTCAATGGGCGAAGAGCCTGCCGGATCCGTACTACTGTTTGCACAGGTGTGCTGCAGCCTGCCAGAAGTCCGTCCGGCCCCATTCACCTTAATGGAGATCCGGCCACAGCACAGCAAACATGCCGAGAGGCAGCTGGACAAAAACTGCAGTGTGCACCGGTTTTAATTGGTCTTTATTAAAAATGTTCAGCCGGTTTTGAGATACAGGGGTTAAAAAAAAATCAGGTTTTTTTTTTTTGCAAAGTAGCACTTTTCAGTCACGTAAACTGACAGATTATGTGAATTACAGTATGTCTGATCTCCTGACCTTATAAATAATCATTATTGCTAAATTATTAGCAAACTGATAAGAATATGGCAGGACTGAGAAGTGACACTCTGTAAACAGACTGATCTTTTTAACCCATGTATTTTAAAACCAGCTAATCAGTTTCAAAAATAGAATTTTAGCCCAAAATGAGTAAAATACAATCATAAAAACTGCCCCAAAGGTGTCCATAGCCTTTAAAATGTAAATGGATTTGCAATGGGAGGCTAATAAGTTTAGAATAAGCCACTCTTAACAAAAGGTGATATTTGGGGAAAGTGATGTAACGGAGATATCTGTTGGGGCAGAATACATTCATAATAGTGGAACAACCCCTTTAAGGGCTGCAAAAGAGAAGGGAATCGCTGTCCCAAAGCAACCAGTGGCTGTGCTTGGTATTGCAGCCCAGGTCCATTCATTAGAATGAGAATGAGCTGCACAAAGGCCATGTGACGTCACAAGCAGAGGAAGAGACCAAAGCCACTAATGTATTTTGCACGGCGGGTCGATGTGGTCTTGTGATTGTGGTTTATGAGCGATCTGTAGAGGTGAAGCACATATTAACCACATGATTCACCTGTACTGGCCATACTATGGAAAAAGTGTTGCTCTGTGGTGAACCACATGTGGTTCTCCTCCACGTGGCACCAACTGCTAAGTGTAGGGGCAACAAATTGAGTGACCATTGCAGACAGTAAAAGTGCAATCCTCAAAAAACTATCTGTTCAAATCCAGGATGGAAAATGGACCTTTCCTTCTGCAGCCTCTATGCTCATGTGGTCAGCAATGTGTAAAGGGTGTACGTGCCCATCCATAAATCTCATGGTATTCCAACACAGGATCTCACCTAATTTCAATGCACTGGTCCTGGACTGCTGCCAAAAGCTTGCCGTTACTGTGAGAAAAACAAGGAGAAAAACGAGATGATTATGGTGCTATTAAGAGTTATGACACGCTGCAATTACGGAAATGCATTCTGTCGTCTGGTCTGTCATCGCTCTGACATTACTCATGAATCTCCTCACCCACTAAGTTCCAGTACACAAATCATCAGCAGCATCTCGAAAAATAGTGGCGACTGTGAAATGCTTCACCGATTCTCAATGGTCTACACGACAATGGCGTAAACCAAAATTTCAACCATAAATGCACAGCCCTCCCTTGGAATAGGTTACATAGATCCCATGTCCTGTACACAACAGCGATCAGTAGGGGTAACCATACAGCAAGTGTCACTCTCCCTGCAGCGGCGCCACCACAGGGGAAATAAAGAATTACACAGCTCTCACTGAAATCAATGGGTTGACTGTCTAATGTGTGGACATTTTGGGTCCTCCATAGCTAGCGGCGCTCTTTGCAATCACTCTCCACTATAGGTATTGGACGACCCCTATTCAGGATGCTCATCGATCTATTAAAGAAGCACTCCGTTTTTTTTTTTATCCTACATATAATGATAACTCACCACCATTATTCTAGCAGTGTAATTTGTTGCACCCTAACTAGGTTGTATCCCTTCATTTGGAACCTTTTCTATTGGAAGCTGGTCATGTGATCTCAACTCTGATTCCTTGTTCTAATGTGTGAACAGGAACCCGGTCTCTCCCCTGTGACTGACTTCCTGTGAACTACAGGATGACATCATCACCAATCAGATCCCTCCTGGCAGCTCTCGTGCCACCTCCCCTCAATTGGCATATTCCTGTATTCTATGAAATGTAGTTTCACACTGGTCTCCTTGCCTCCTGCATGTAACAGCTCACAGAGGAGAGAGATAACTGGCTGAAACTGCATCACATAGAAGAACATGGAAACTCTGCAGTGTGAGGGGACATCAGTTCTGTGTCACTGATCTGTCAAGGCTACCATTACACAGAGCAATACAGTGTGTCGAGACTCTGCCCCCTCTGTCTCTGCAAAGCCAGGCATGATAGGAAATGTAGGATTCATTAGGAAAATTATATCTGAGAAAAGAAGGAATCAAGATGGCTGACAATTCACAAATTACACATCAAATAAAACATGTATACAATACAGCCTCTATCTTATTCTTTAAAGAAGAACACCCACAAATAATTGTATTCTCTGACCTGTTAGAAAGGTACGTGATGTAAACTGTAGTGAAGGTAATTTTGTTATCAGAGACTGTATTTGTGAGTTATCCCCTCCCTTCTGATCCTCAGCTGTGTCATGTGACCGGACGCTGACTCTCCAAATAACACAACCGCTTAAGTGTGGACAGGAAGTCAGTTTTTCTACGTATTCCTATGGGAGCCTCAATGTCTGTCTCGTAGGAATAATTAGAGAAGTAACGGACTTCCTGTCATGTGTTAGTTGGAGATTATAGTGCTGGTCACATGACACAGTTGAGGATCAGAATGGAGGTTATAACTTACAAATACAGTCACTGGAAAGAAAATTACCTTCACTGCCGTTTACATCATGTACCCTTCTAACAGGTCAGATAATAAAATTTTTTGAGGGAGTGCTACTTTAATAATGGCCTATTCTGCACTATACAGGTAGATATGAGAAGAAAAAAAAATCCTGGATTGCTTCTTTAAAGGGGTTGTCCGAAATAATTAAAAATCAGTAACAAATCCTAAAAGTGCAGATCACATTATACTCACCGCTTTCTCCAGTGCTACTCTCCGAGGTGCTGATCTGGGTCTGCTACTCCTGTCCATTAGCAAGCAGCCGCAGCAGCAGCAATATGCCGGTATATGGCACAAGACTACTGCAGCCCCATACACCGGCATATTACCGACACAAAGGGGACTCTCACACGTAGCTGCGGCCACATGGTTGGTAGGAGCATGTCGGCGCAGAATGCTACTGGAAGAAGAGCTCTTTGTTAATGGCCATAGGCTTTGCCTAAAAACATGTGGCCACTAACAAACAGCTAGGAGTTTTCATTAGAAAGCCGCAAGCATTCGAGGTCCCTGGCCTCAACATGGACGTGGCTGCAGCGCGCTTCATCTGCGACGTGTGACAGAGTCCGGGTCAGTCCTTACCTCGTCAGCACCAGCTGCCAGTTGATTTGCTTGTTGACCAGACGGACGAGGCCAGAGGGAAGACAATATTTTGCCGGGCTGCGAGCGGAGAGAAGAAAATACATTAGAAGAGTTTCATAACTATGTAAAAAAAAAGGGCAAAAAATACAGTAGATGTTAAGGGGAAAAAACATATTTTGAGTGTTTTTTTGTGTTTTTTTTACCATTACCAAGGATGGAACAAAAAGGGAGAAGTAAAAAACAACAGTCCTTTTCTAGGATACAAAAGAGTTTTGGCTTTTGAAAAATAAAAAAGAAGAATAAACTCATTCATGCACTAATTACACCTCTCCTCAGGAAATCCCTCCTACCTTAAAGGGGTTGTCCCATATGGGCATTTGTGGCATATCATCTGGATATGGCCGATAGGTGTGGGTTCCACCTCTGGGACCTGCTCCTATCTGAAGAACAGGGTCTCGAAGGGAATCTCTCTATTCCTTTCTATGAGACTTAAAATAGCCAAGTCAGCGCTTTGGTTTGGCATTTTTTTTTGGCAGGTAAAAAAAAAAAAGCCATGAAAAATGCATGTTTTTTTAAGTGAAGCGTTTTTTTGTTCGCACATTTTTATTATATGTTTTTTCTTCTATAGACTAGCTTATGGTAAAACATACAATCTAAAAAAAATTAAATTATAGCCAGGGCACACAGAGAATACGTCATCAGAAAATGACCTAGTGTTTAAATCACATTTTTACATTAAACATTTTTTGGAATTTTTAATTTTTTTTTACATTTCCATGTCACCATCTATATTAAAACATTGTATATAATCCTGCAATTTTCACACTAGCCACTAGACCTGAAATATGTTAAAGGATCTGTCAGTAGCAGTGGCGTACAGAGAGAAGTAGCAAGAATCAAACCAGGCCCCCCACACAGGACAGAAGGGTTTCCGCCTAAAGCCCCTTCAATGACCATTGGGCCATTTTTTCCACTGCCTCGTTTGCTGTTGTTCCTTTAGAGGGTAGAGTCCTGACCAAGTGTTCACCCCCAGTAGAAGAGGAGATAATCCCAATTAAGACTGGGCCCCCCTTGCCCTGGGTCCCATAGCAGTCGTATGGTCTGCCGCTACGGTAGTTACGCCTCTGGTCAGCAGATTTGTACCTATGACACTGGCTGACCTGTTACATGTGCGCTTGGCAGCTGAAGATATCTGTGTTGGTCCCATGTTCCTATGTGCCCGCATTGCTGAGAAAAATGAAGTTTATATATCCAAATGAGCCTCTAGGAGCAACGGGGGCGTTACCGTTACACCTAGAGGCTCTGCTCTCTCTGTAACTGATGCACCCTCTGCACTTTGATTGACAGGGTCAGGCAGTGTAAAAGGGATCACACCTGGCCCTGTCAAAGTGCAGAGGGCGCTGCAGTATCAGAGAGCTGAGCCTCTAGGTGTAATGGTAACGCCCCCGTTGCTCCTAGAGGCTCATTTGCATATAATAAAATATCATTTTTATCAGCAATGCGGGGACATAGGAACATGGGACCAACACAGACGTCTTCAGCTGCCAAGAGCACATATAACAGGTCAGCCAGTGTCATAGGTACAAATCTGCTGACAGACGCCCTTTAAAACTTCCTGTCTTTTGCAAGCAGCTACATGGGCCACAGACACAAGGAAGAGGAGCAGACCCCATTGACTTCTATGGGCGAGTTACTAGGCATGGGAGGAAGTTGATCAGCTATGACTTCACCTATTGTGAAGGGTGGATCCTGTGTTATCTATATAGTGGTGTTACTTGTCATTGTAATCCTGCCTTTGATAATAATGGTTACTAAAAAGTTACCTGTACAGATGTACAGAACATTAATTTGTGCCCCGTTATTAGGCCTAGTAGCCACGGTGAAAATTGCAGGATCACATACAATTTTTAAACTACAGATGAAAAGGAAAAATAAAAATAAATATAAAAAATGTCTTTTAAACAACTGGTCATTTTCTGATTATCATTCTCTTTAAACACCATGCACCCAAAACGCTCTACAGGTGAAAAAAAAAAAAAGATTAAAAAAGCTCATGTGTGTAGTCAAGTGGGGGGAAAAACACCAAAAAACATGGCAAAAACGGCAAAAAGTCTAAATTTTGCACATTCCAAAAACAATGTCATTATTTTTCCTTAAAGGAAGCGTTCCCATGTAAAAGGCAGGGAGAGGATGTGCTGAATGCTAGCTGCTTGACCTGAGGCTGAACGCTTTCACCGCTCTGCCCGGGACACCTCATTGATGGCGCCATAACAGGGGCGATGAATCCGACTGACATCTTTATGCCGAGATTGAGAGTTTTGTGTTCATAGATAATAGGGCAGTAAAAACTTTTACAACAAGGACATTTTAATATTTCAATGCTGCAATTGTTTTTTAAATAGCTTTTATATTACACTTAGTGTTTATCTCGTAAAGGCGCAGACTCGGCCGTTTCTATCAATTATTACTGAGGCGGATTCGGCTGGTGGCAGAGGAGCAGTCACTTCTAGAGCGTGCTTGCAGAGTCAGAATGGGCGCAGTAACGCATAGCAGTCCATAAACGTGTCCTCCAGCTCTCATTTGCCGTGCTGATCGGTGGTCACATTCATGGAAGTGCACAGCTGCTTCATTACGTGTTTAGTTATTAGCAAGTGTGATATGATCCACAGTAAAAATGCTGAAGTACCAACAAAAAAAGAATACATAAAGAAGAGTGTAATGGGGATACTGCTGAGACCAGAGACTGTCGGCAGCGGCCACGGTAACGATGTGCAAGGCATCAATGATGATTTTTTTTTATTTTTTTTATAGCCTTCTCTGCTTTTCATCAACTTTCTTAAAAGGGGTTTCATGGCTTATGTGCAGCTCAGTCCCATTCAAGTGATTGTGTCTATGCTGCAATACCAAACCCAGCCACCATACAATGTACGGCGCTGTGCTTGATATGCGGGAGGCACAGCCTAATACACTGCCTGTAAGATTTCCACTGACAGGACACTACATAGCACTTGTATGACTAATAAACAGTAAACGTTTAATAAAGTTTTATTTTAAAAAAAATATGTAAAAATCAATTTTTTAAACACTCATTCACTTTCAGTGACTAACAGCTATGTCTGTATACACACTTACACAGAGAATACTATCAATCACTGATAACACCTCCCCTGTGTACAGCTATCAGTGACTGACAGCTATCTATGTATACACACTTACACATAGAATACTATCAGTCACTGATAACACCTCCCTGTGTACAGGTATCAGTGACTGACAGCTATCTCTGTATACACACTTACACAGAGAATGCCATTAGTCACTGATAACACCTCCACGTGTACAGCTATCAGTGACTGACAGCTATCTCTATATACACACTTACACAGAGAATGCCATCAGTCACTAGTAACACCTCCCTGTGTACAGCTATCAGTGACTGACAGCTATCTCTGTATACACACTTACACAGAGAATACTATCAATCAGTGATAACACCTCCCCTGTGTACAGCTATCAGTGACTGACAGCTATCTCTGTATACACACTTACACAGAGAATACTATCAGTCACTAATAACACCTCCCCTGTGTACAGGTATCAGTGACTGACAGCTATCTCTGTATACACACTTACACAGAGAATACTATCAATCACTGATAACACCTCCCTGTGTACAGCTATCAGTGAGTGACAGCTATCTCTGTATACACACTTACACAGAGAATGCTATCGATCACTGATAACACCTCCCCGTGTACAGCTATCAGTGACTGACAGCTATATCTGTATACACACTTACACAGAGAATGCTAGCAATCACTGATAACGCCTCACCCATGTACAGCTATCAGTGACTGACACCTATCTCTGTATACACACTTACACATAGAATGATATCAATCACTGATAACACATCCCTATGTATTGATATCAGTGACTGACAGCTATCTCTGTATACACATGTTCACAGAGAATGATATCAATCACTGATAACATCTCCCCCATGTACAAATAAAGTCAGAAAGAGATATACATGTATAAACTAGTATAAATTTAGTTATACTGAATCGTCTTCCATAAAAATATGTATCAGTCTGCTCAGCTCCTCCTGCTCTATAACATGCTGCCTGCAGATTGCACTGCTTTATATGGAGACAGGCCATCTATAAAAAGGTTGTCATCTTTTTTTATATTGATGACCTATCCTCAGGAGAGGTCATCAATATCAGCTGGAGAGGATAGAGGGACCTGACCTCTCAGGTCTCAGCTGTAGGCCATGATTTCCTCCTTCTGTATATCACAATAGTAAATGTTACATCACTTTATAGTAAAGGAGGATCACATACCTGTACCAGAGTAGCTGCAAGAAGTAATATGCTGGAGCTGTAGGACAGAAAATACATGAAGTAAATGACACAATTAATAGAGTAAGCTTAGTTGGTTCAAACCATAGGAACAGACTACACTCCCTATACACACCAGTAAAACCTCCTGACAGATACCTTAGAGCAGGCATGTCCAAACTCCTGCCCTCCAGGTGTTGCAGAACTACAACTCCCATCATGCTCTTCTGTAGGTTGATAGCTGTAGGTTCTCCAGGAATGATGGGAGTTGGAGTTTTGCAACATCTGGAGGGCCGGGGTTTGGACATGCCTGTCTTAGAGGGAAGGCTGCAACGCATCCCAATGCATAAGCATTAGGGGTCGACCGATGTTGATTTTTTAGTGCCGATACCGATATTATGTGAACTTTCAGGCCGATAGCCGATATTTGCTACCGATATTCTGAGCATTTTCATTTATGAGAAAAAATTTTTTTCGACACAAATCTGTTGAAAATGAACACGTTTATTGTTAATGTTTAGCTTTTTTTTTTGTAAATCTTTTTCATTTAGACAATGTTTGTGTTTTTTTTAAAACTTGATAAACTCGGGTCACGGTGTGTGTGCACACTAGAGGGGCCGGCTCACTCAGATTGCGATCCCTGCAGGAGAAAGGCAAGGCACTCTTGTAGGCCTGCACAGGCAGTGCCGTCAATGCACGCCACGCACACTTTCCCGCCACCAGCCGGAGCAATGAGCAAGAACACTGTTACTGTATGTACACCTATTGTATGATCATGTGGACTAGTAGGTAGGTAAGCTGCAGTGCTGTAGTGTATATGTATGTGATACTACAGTGACAGTCAGTAAGGTCGGGTCGGGACTCATGTGTGCACACTTGTCTTGAATATGGAGTAATTATTAATTACCATATCGCAGTGCAGTAGTATTGTGACTGCGCAGTGAGTGAAGACGAGTGACAGTGGTAGCCAGTAGGGGCCGGCTCACTTTAATTCCTGCAGCAGGAGGACGGCACGGCACAGCTCTTTTGTAGCCTGCAGGCAGTGCAGTAAGTGCGCGCACACTTTGCCGCCACCAGCCGGAACACTGAGCCCTGCAGACAGTGCAGAGTTAACGTCCACAGCGTAGACTACCAAGTCTACGTACGTAGTCCCGTACGGGGGCGTTTCGGGCAGGCCCACACCCCCTTCTGCTGTACTCCCGCAAATCGCGAACCTCCTTGCTTCTGGCAGCGCAAAAGCAGGCGAATCATCTCTGACAGGTGCGCTAGCGTAGTGGACGCAATATCGGCAGTTTACATGCCAATACCGATACTTTGCAAAATCCTCAATATCGGCCGATAATATCAGCCATACCGATAATCAGTCGACCCCTAATAAGCATACAATGAGTTATGCTGCCTAGAGGCTCCCATTGTAATAAAATACACTGCATGGAACAGTTCAGTCTAAAAGTCCTCTGTGACCACAATTTTAACAATTTCTGTATAAAATTGAGGCTATGTTCACACGGCTAAAATACGGGAAGCTGTGTCGCATATCTGCTGCATTTTACACCACAGATCAGGCAGGGTATTTTAGTCTACACACTGCACTGCTCTACAATAGATGCTAATGATGTGATCCTGCCTACAATATGCCACCATGGCTGAGCAGCCTGACAGGAACGCTCACCAATATGATGCAGTATATGGAAGTGTCAGAGCATAGCATGTAGTGAGGTCACGCCCCCTCACCCCCGTAGGCAACCAGTCCTGCTCACATTCTAGGACACTGGAGAACCCCTTTAATGTGCATTTGGTTGCTTCTCATTATCCCAGGGATGCGCAACCTGCGGCCCTCCAGCTGTTGCAAAACTACAACTCCCAGCATGCCTGGACAGCCTACAGCTATTAGGGCATTCTGGGAGTTGTAGTTTTGCAACAGCTGCAGGTTGAGCATCCCTGCATTATCCCTACCCAGCAGAAGACTGATATCAGGACAGCGGAGGCAGCGCGGCTCGTACAGAAATGTATTCAGGACCTGGGTGAGACTATAAGCACCGGCAGCATACATCGGGGATTACGGTCTAGATAATGTGACAGCCCCGGGTACCTGTAATGGCCTTGGAGAGGACAAACGATGCTCCATGTTCACGACCACCTCGAGGCTGCAAATAAAGACAGGACAATTACACGGCAGGAAGTTACAGGAGGTCACAAATCTATCATTGTGGAGGCAGCTGGTACACCGCCAGGCACAGCGCTCCCCGTACAAGGCTCGCAATGTCTACATTACGTTCAGTGGTTTTATATGCTGCACAGGGGCTTTACGGATTATTATTCCAGCACTTACAGTTTACAGCATATGGTACTGTAGTCATCTCTGCACCCGTCGTATTGTACAGGCTGGCTCTACACTAATATAACACGCTGCGTATTAGAAAATCAACCTCATCTCAAATCTGCCGCAGCAGCATCATGTCTAAAACGTATTCATAGTTATCCTTGCTTTAATGGGTTTCTCTCAAGAGAAGACAGCCTGGCGATGAGCTGATCCCCATGGTACAGAGATACCCGACTAGTCAGAAATATCCTCAGTAGCGGCCACTACAGGAGAAATGGAGTATTACACGCCAGGCCATTCAAAGGAACTGCGATCATGTAACACATACGCAGGCTGGGCCCTTCAGAAAGAGGGGCGCTCTTGTTTCCATGCAGGAGCCCCTCCATGATGTCCAGATGCTCTATCAGGATATACAGAAGGAGACTGCTTTCATGGCCCTAAACCCTACGCTTTTTTTTTTTTTTTCTTTTTAGTAGCTTTACAAGTTAGAAAGTTATTTAAAGGTGTTTTCCAGTGGGAAAATGTAAAGAAAGAAAAATCAAGTCATAATGGCATAAAAATAAGTGACACTCCTCATCAATCCCCTGCTCCTACCATTCTGGCACGTAGGGTTGTTTCTATACCATAAAAAAGTATTGCGACACTCGATACCACGCAAAAAAAAGAAAACACAAAAAGAAAAAAACCCGTGCGTTCCGCATTTTATAGAACGTCCAGCCCATAATCGAACAGTCCGATCCTAATTTTTCACTGCATTGAAGATTTTTTTTTTATATTTTAATAGTTTGGACTTTTTGGACGTGGCGATATGTGATATGTTTATTTATTGTTTATATATTTTATATTTAAAATTGGGAAAGGGGGGGATTTATACTTAATATTAAATAAAAGGTAAAAAAAAAATATATAACTATTTCCCCCTTAGGGGCAGAAGCTGGAATCTTTTGATCGCTTCTCCTATTCACCCTAATAGAGATCTTAGTGCATAGTGCACACAGCAGCAGGGAGCTTACCATGGCAGCCACGGCTTCAGAAGCGTCCTGGCTGCCATGGTAACCAATCAAAGCCCCAGCATTACACTGCTGGGGCTCCGATCAGAAGAGAGGAGGTGAGGAGACCCTGTGGCCACTGCCACCAGGAATTTTTAATATTGGGGGGGTGGGGGGGGGGAAGGGCGCACTGCGCCACCAATGTTTTTGTTACTGTGGTTTATTACACTGTAATCCCCCAGAGTGTAATGCTCCCCACCAGCATCCGCCTCCTGTGTGTACTAGACTTTAATTTTCATTGGTGGTGCAGTGCGCCCGGCCCTCCTTCTTCTCCCGACTCTCCTTATTGGCGGCAGCAGCAGCACAGGGGGGGGACAGCTTCTCCTCTGTGCTTAGAGCGCTCAGAGCAGTGCGCTCGTTCTGTGATACTAGACTGCGCAGCAGCGCAGCCAGTATCGAAAAAAAGCAAATCCCGGTATCAAACCGATACCAGGACAAAAGTATCGAATGGGTATCGGAATTTCGATACCCAAAACAACCCTACTGGCACGTGCGATGGTGACCCACCTTAGGCTACTTTCACACTAGCATTAAAGTTTTCTGGTATTGAGTTCCGTCCTCGGGGCTCAATACCGGAAAAAAACGCTTTAGTATTGTCCCAATGCATTCTGAATGGAGAGCAATCCGTTCAGGATGCATCAGGATGTCTTCAGTTCAGTCACCTTTACGGTATTTGGCCGGAGAAAATACTGCAGCATGCTGGGGTATTTTCTGCGGCCAAAATTCCGGAAAACTTGCCGGAATGCCATTATTTTCCATTGAAATTTATTAATGCCGGATCTGGTACTAAGTGTTCTGGAAAAACGGATCCAGTTAAAAATGTGAAAAAGATAAATGCCGGATCTGGTTTTGTGGATGACAACAGAGAGTCGGCTCCGGTGTTTCAATGCATTTGTCAAACGGATCCACATCCGGAAACAAAGGGTATCCATTTGCACACGGATTTCTGGATCTGGCAGGCAGATCAGGCAACGGAACTGCCTGCCGGATTCCTCTAGCGCTAGTGTGAGAGTACCCTTAACCAGTGACTGGCCGAGCGGTCCTTTCCTGTGTGTAGAAACCAGCAGGAGCGGTGAGAGGAGCATCATCTTATTTTGTTCTCGTTTTTTAGGTCACTCTCACCATTTTAAAAAATACACTGCCCAGGTAACCCAAACAGCAGATATGTAGGTTAAGGAGGAGCTGTCACCTCTCCTGACATATCTGTTTTATTAAAGGGGGTTTCCAGGATTTCATTATTGGTGACCTTAGGACTTGTCATCAATATCAGATGGGAGGGGTAAAACATCCAGCACCCCCGCCTATTAGCTAGTTGAAGAGACGGCCGCGGTCCGTGTGAGCGCTGCCTTCCCTTCATTGTTTACCTGTCCGCCATCGGCAGCGCAGCGATGAGCAGTGTCATTACGAGAAGCCGTCCTATTCATTTCATTGAGACAGCTCTGTAGTATTCGAGTGTATGGGAAGGAGCCGTCCCATAGAAGTGATTGGGACAGCTTGTAATTACATCTGCTCACCACTGCACTGTCGGCGGCGAGCAGTTAAAGAATGAAGGGAAGGCTGCGCTCGCCTTCTCTTCAAACATCTAATCGGCGGGGGTGCCGGGTGTTGGACCCGAATCAGATACTGGTGACCTATCCTCATCAGTATCGGTCATCAATACTAAAATCCCAGAAAAACCCTTTAACTACTTGCATGCCCCATGTAATAGCAATTCTGTAGCATCTATTCTGATAACTATGTTATGCTGTTCCACTATTACTCCTAATAGAAGTTTATTGCAGACTAGAGGAAATTCATTCATAAAGGTCCAGCCTGACTCTGGCAGCACTGATTGAATAGTGTCAGACTGTGCAGGGACACACCCCCCCAACTAGTAACACTCAACTGGACCTTCATTGTAGACATCTGGCAATCCAAGAAATAATTAAGGAATGGCACAACATAGAGCAATAGGAATAGATGCTCCAGAATTCTTATTACATGGGGGACGGAGGTAGTTGCTAAAATAGACCGGAGAGGGGGCGGGTCCTCTTCACACCAACGCCTATTTAAAAGAATACGGACTCATAGGGGAAAAATGGTATGTCTGTCATCACATCACTTTGTGAACATCGAGGGTCAGACCTCTGAAACCCCCACCTAACTTGAGACTGAAGAGGTAGTTACAAGGCTGGTCCCCCGCCCGGATTACAAAGCGATATGTCATTAGCCCTTTAATAGGACTAGGACTCCCCTCCATTAATTATAGTGGAAATAGTATACCGCGTTATAAACCCATCAGAAGACTTTGGTCAGGATCAGGAGCCTCTACAAACACTCTAGAGCGCAACCTCGAGGTAGACATGTGACCTGGTAAACAGCATCTTATAAGAAGCAAGACAAGGGACAAGGAAACAGAGCAGCTCCGGGTTAACTAAAGATATTAAAGACTATGCACACCTTTAGAGGCAAACATTTTTTTTTAACTATTGCATTGCACTTATTTTGAGCTAAAAATTATTTTCTCAATTGGTCTTAATTAAAAATGTTGAGCCGTTTTCCCTGCACGGTTTTGAGTTTATTTACTGCAGAATCTGTATTTTCTCTCTTTTCTGACAGTTGGGGAGCAGACGGGCTCCTTATCTCTGCTCTATGACATTATGAACACTCATTACAGCTCAGGTCTCATCTTACTGATAAGAATGTGGCTTAAATAAGTGTTTATGACCTCTCAGCAGTTTAGAGATAAGGGTTATTAAGGCACAAAGTTAAACTACCAGTCACACAGTTAGAAAACGAGATTTTTGTATAACTTACCAGTAAAATCTCTTTCTCGATCTATATTGGGGGACACAGGAACCGTGGGCATAGCTATGTCCACTAGGGGGCATTGACACTAGGCTAGAATTGTTAGCTCCTCTTCTGGCAGCTATACCCTCTCCCGCCTGGAGAAGGAGCTTCAGTTTGGTGCAGAAGCAGTAGGAGAAGCAGACCAACTACTAAAAGAAGGGAAACACCCAAAACCGAAGAAAACGAAGGCCCACTGGCAAGCACAGCCATCTGCAGTACAAACAAGACTGGGTGGGTGCTGTGTCCCCCAATGAAGTGCGAGGAAGAGATTTTATTGGTAAGTTATACAGAAATCTCGTTTTCTCGCACATATTCATTGGGGGACACAGGAACCATGGGACGTCTGAAAGCATTCCACGGGGAGGGAAAAAACACAACGCGGGGACACCACCAGATGTGGCGGTCAGAACCCTGCTGCCTGCAAGACTCTCGGTCAAGGCAGAGTCAGCCGAAGAAAGAACACACCCGGGAAAATGTTCCTCAGAGTGAAGGAGCCACAGGCAGAGATACGATGCAAAAAATCTAAACGCCCACCGCCTCGTGGGAGCCGTGAAGGAAGGGACGGAACCCCAATAGGGGAGCGGGCCACGTTTGAGAGAACCACCGTGAACAGCACCCAGAAGAGCCCAACGACACAGACCATCAGGACCAACCAGAGAGATCACGAGCATCGAAGGAACTAGAGACAGACAAGAAGCCTCAGGGCTGCACAGATCCAGATGAGGCAAACCCTCTAACCCTGGAGCGGGAAGAGGAGGGGCACCCTGAAGAAGTTCCCCAGGGATAAGGAGGGCAGACTAACTCGGCAGAATGGGGGCACCGGCAAGACATCACCCATCGTGCAATACAAGTAGGGCTCCACGCAGGATAGAGCCGCCGACTAAGACCCTGCTCCACAGACGAATGGCACCAGAAGACCCTAGTCCAGGAAGGCGACAGCGTAAGCCGCCAGAGAGGCACAGACGGAGAATGGAATGGAAGGACCCGAGAACCAGAACGGGAGCCAATGGGCCCACCGATAGAAGAGAGAGCGGGTCAGGGGACCAGAGGACCCCCGAGAAGGGGAACCAGTGACACGTGTCCCAGAGGAACCCGCCATGGGCCCAGGCCCAGCACCGATAGCAGGAGGAATACTGGAGCGGGGAACGGAGCGAAGGAACTCTGCATCCCCAACATAACAGAGAAGGTCACTAGGTGCGAATCAGAATCTAGAAGATGTACCCGCCCTGGCAGCGGTATGGTGCGAAGATGCCGAGAGAGAACTGCCCTGTTCCAGGAGATGGAACAAGCATGCCAGTCAGCAACGAAGAAGCCGCCACTGAAGGACAGAAAAAATACAAGTGCACCGCCGGAGGGAAACAGCCCTGCAGAGCAGGGAGGTCTTGCCTCCTTTGACACTACGCTAAAAAAAGCGAAGCTCCTTCTCCAGGCGGGAGAGGTTATAGCTGCCAGGGAAGGAGCTAACAATTCTAGCCTAGTGTCAACGCCCCCTAGTGGACATAGCTATACCCACGATTTCTGTGTCCCCCAATGAATATGTGCGAGAAAAACAGTAAACCCTTTGTGACAGAACGGCTCAATATTTTTCATAAAGACCAATTTTAAATGATTTTTAGCCAAAAATTTGTAAAATGCTATCATAAACAAACATTGTTTCCAAAGGTGTACACAGCTCTTAAAGTGGTACTCCAGTTATATTAGGTTAGCCCCTATCTACAGCATAGGGAATAGCTATTAGATGAGCGGGGCCCTGCCGATCACACGAACACGGAGGTGTCTGATGGGGATTACACTACATTTGGCCTCCTCCATCGGTCCCATTCCGACTCAGACTCTGATCCATTTAAATGGTGGACACGGGACCCCAATACTCGTGGTCAGTGGTTTTCTCAGCCAATGGCACCCGATTTTCTCCATTACATGGATTCTGCAAACCTCATTAACACCAAGCACCACAACCTGCCAGGTCTGAATGTGGCCATAGTGACTCCAGTGCAGTGCACTCCTCTGCCAAGCACAGTGGTAGGAGGGTGCCCTCGCTGCCATGCACAGCAGTAAGAGGGGGCACTCCCTGACAGGTAGAGTAGAAATGGGGCAGACTCAGTGCCAGGCAGAGTACCAGGGGGTGGGCACAGTGTGCCACGTACTCCAGCAGGGGGGCACTCTCTGCCTCTACAGCAGTGTTCCCCAACTCCAGTCCTCAGGGCCCACCTACCGGTTATTTTTTAAGAATATCCCACAAAATGAATGCCTGAGGTAAGTCCTGATGCATTGAAACTAATTATATCACCTGCTGAATACTAAAAAAATCCAGTGTACCAGTCATACCCCAGCAGTGCACCCAGCAGTCAGTGTACCAGTCATATCCCAGCAGTGCACCCAGCAGTCAGTGTACCAGTCATACCCCAGCAGTCAGTGTACCAGTCATATCCCAGCAGTGCACCCAGCAGTCAGTGTACCAGTCATATCCCAGCAGTGTACCCAGCAGTCAGTGTACAAGGCATACCCCAGCAGTCAGTGTACCAGTCATATCCCAGCAGTCAGTGTACCAGTCATATCCCAGCAGTCAGTGTACCAGTCATATCCCAGCAGTCAGTGTACCAGTCATATCCCAGCAGTCAGTGTACCAGTCATATCCCAGCAGTCAGTGTACCAGTCATATCCCAGCAGTCAGAGTACCAGTCATATAACAGCAGTCAGAGTACCAGTCATATAACAGCAGTCAGAGTACCAGTCATATAACAGCAGTCAGAGTACCAGTCATATCCCAGCAGTCAATGTACCAGTCATATCCCAGCAGTGCACCCAGCAGTCAGTGTACCAGTCATATCTCAGCAGTGTACCCAGCAGTCAGTGTACCAGTCATATCTCAGCAGTGTACCCAGCAGTCAGTGTACCAGTCATACCCCAGCAGTCAGTGTACCAGTCATACCCCAGCAGTCACTGTACCAGTCATACCCCAGCAGTCACTGTACCAGTCATACCCCAGCAGTCACTGTACCAGTCATACCCCAGCAGTCACTGTACCAGTCATACCCCAGCAGTCACTGTACCAGTCATATAACAGCAGTCAGTGTACCAGTCATATCCCAGCAGTCAGAGTACCAGTCATATCCCAGCAGTGCACCCAGCAGTCAGTGTACCAGTCATATCCCAGCAGTGTACCCAGCAGTCAGAGTACCAGTCATATCCCAGCAGTGCACCCAGCAGTCAGTGTACCAGTCATATCCCAGCAGTGCACCCAGCAGTCAGTGTACCAGTCATATCCCAGCAGTGTACCCAGCAGTCAGTGTACCAGTCATATCCCAGCAGTGTACCCAGCAGTCAGTGTACCAGTCATATCCCAGCAGTCAGTGTACCAGTCATATCCCAGCAGTGCACCCAGCAGTCAGTGTACCAGTCATATCCCAGCAGTGTACCAGCATGTCAGTCAGTGTACCAGTCATATCCCAGCAGTGTACCCAGCAGTCAGTGTACCAGTCATATCCCAGCAGTGTACCCAGCAGTCAGTGTACCAGTCATACGCCAGCAGTCAGTGTACCAGTCATATCCCAGCAGTCAGTGTACCAGTCATATCCCAGCAGTCAGTGTACCAGTCATATCCCAGCAGTCAGTGTACCAGTCATATCCCAGCAGTCAGTGTACCAGTCATATCCCAGCAGTCAGTGTACCAGTCATATCCCAGCAGTCAGTGTACCAGTCATATCCCAGCAGTCAGTGTACCAGTCATATCCCAGCAGTCAGAGTACCAGTCATATAACAGCAGTCAGAGTACCAGTCATATAACAGCAGTCAGAGTACCAGTCATATAACAGCAGTCAGAGTACCAGTCATATCCCAGCAGTCAATGTACCAGTCATATCCCAGCAGTCAGTGTACCAGTCATATCCCAGCAGTGCACCCAGCAGTCAGTGTACCAGTCATATCTCAGCAGTGTACCCAGCAGTCAGTGTACCAGTCATATCTCAGCAGTGTACCCAGCAGTCAGTGTACCAGTCATACCCCAGCAGTCAGTGTACCAGTCATATCCCAGCAGTCAGTGTACCAGTCATACCCCAGCAGTCAGTGTACCAGTCATACCCCAGCAGTCACTGTACCAGTCATACCCCAGCAGTCACTGTACCAGTCATACCCCAGCAGTCACTGTACCAGTCATACCCCAGCAGTCACTGTACCAGTCATACCCAGCAGCAGTCAGCTGTACCAGTCATACCCCAGCAGTCACTGTACCAGTCATACCCCAGCAGTCACTGTACCAGTCATAGCCCCAGCAGTCACTGTACCAGTCATACCCCAGCAGTCACTGTACCAGTCATATAACAGCAGTCAGTGTACCAGTCATATCCCAGCAGTCAGAGTACCAGTCATATCCCAGCAGTGCACCCAGCAGTCAGTGTACCAGTCATATAACAGCAGTGTGCCCAGCAGTCAGTGTACCAGTCATATCCCAGCAGTGTACCCAGCAGTCAGTGTACCAGTCATATCCCAGCAGTGCACCCAGCAGTCAGTGTACCAGTCATATAACAGCAGTGTGCCCAGCAGTCAGTGTACCAGTCATATCCCAGCAGTGTACCCAGCAGTCAGTGTACCAGTCAGTCCAGCAGTGCCCAGCAGTCAGTGTACCAGTCATATCCCAGCAGTGCACCCAGCAGTCAGTGTACCAGTCATATCCCAGCAGTGTACCCAGCAGTCAGTGTACCAGTCATATCCCAGCAGTGTACCCAGCAGTCAGTGTACCAGTCATATCCCAGCAGTGTACCCAGCAGTCAGTGTACCAGTCATATCCCAGCAGTGCACCCAGCAGTCAGTGTACCAGTCATATAACAGCAGTGCACCCAGCAGCACTGGTGCCAGTCCCAGTAAACACTCTGCCCCTCATTGCTTTCCTAGGGCACCACCACTGTGACAAGTAGAGGAAATACAACTCCCAGCCAGCCATGATTATCAGGCAGCGGTCCGTCCTCCTCCAGCAGCAGTGCTACGTGTCCCGTCCACCTGTGAGTGCTGTCACCTCCAAGACCAGCTCCTGGTCTATGAGAACCTCCCCAGATCCCCCTGATGTCAGCCCCTCACCTGCACATCGGGCTCCGGGGGCCACTCAGTGTTTATTAACAGATCATACAGAATATTTTCTTCACTATTCCCGCTGACAGCTTTGTCCATAGGCGCCGCCATCTTTACTGCTGGCAAGCGAACTGCTACGTACGGGGCGCGGCAGGGACAAATGACCTGCTCCGCGTGTGAGAAATACAAGGGGCTGGAGAGCAGATGACGCGGCGTTTTCGGTGTTGACGAGACTTCGCTGATAAGCCTGTCTGATCACTTCACTGCCAGGATTTGGTTAATTACTATGTTTAAAAGCATTAAAACCAAATATATATATATATGTTACATTGACAAGAAGAAGATTCCTGTCGCCTTGACAATGATATTTGGCTCCCATTTTCCAGACTTCCTAAACTACTTTCTTCTCTTCTTCCTCAATCAAGTAGTTCAGGACTTAGGCCTCATGGACACGAACATATTTTTCTTCCGTTCCATTTTTTTTACAGGTCTGTATACGGAATTTCAATGGTGCTTGAAAAAAACTGAAATTATTCTGAGTCCGCATTTCCTTTACGCAAAAAAAATAGAACATGCCCTATTCTTGTCCGTTTTGCGGACAAAGACAGGCATTGTTACAAGTAGGGATGAGCGAATCGACTTCGGATGAAACATCCGAAGTCGATTCGCATAAAAGTTCATTTCAGTACTGTACAGAGCGAGCGCTCTATACAGTGTTAGGCTACTTTCACACTAGCGTTTTGGATTCCGTTTGTGAGATCCGTTTTAGGGCTCTCACAAACGGTCCAAAACGGATCAGTTAAGCCCCAATGCATTCTGAATGGATAAGGATCCGCTCAGAATGCATCAGTTTGGCTCAGTTTTTAATTACAATGTAAGTCAATGGGGACGGATCCGTTTTTAATGACACAATATGGTGCATTTGAAAACGGATCCGTCCCCTATTGACTTTCAATGTAATTCAAAACGGATCCGTTTTGGACTTTGTCATTTTTCTTTAACACTAATGCAAACGAATCCGTGCTGAACGGATACAAACGTTTGCATTATAGGTGCGGATCCGTCTGTGCAAATAAACAGACGGATCCGCACCAACGCAAGTGTGAAAGTACCCTTAGAATGTATTGGCTCCAATGAGCCAAAGTTATTACTTTGAAGTGTCTCGCGAGACTTCGCATAATAACTTCAGAAATTGATTTATACTGTAAAAAAACATTTCCCGAACTTGGGTTCGGTTCCAAGTTTGAAGTTATTATGCGAAGTCTCACGAGACTTAGCGAAGTAATAACTTTGGCTCATCAGAGCCAACACATTCTAATATCTTACCATGGTGATGGACCATGTGATTGGACCATGTGATGTGACGTCATCACAGGTCCTTTAGTTCTTAGCTGATGCTGGGAAAGAGAGGACAGATCGCAACTATGCGATCAAGTGGCTAAGGTAAGTTAACTTTTATTATTTTTAACCCCTTCCACTTCATTTTACTATGCATTCATTATTAAGAATGCTATTATTTTCCCTTATAACCATGTTATAAGGGAAAATAATAAATTTTCCAGAAGACGCGAAACCGGACTTCAGTGATGAAGTCCGGCTTCGGGTCTGGGTACCAAACATGGCGATTTTTCTGACGCTCGTGCAAAACGCATTACAAACGTTTGCACCCGCACGGGAAAAACGCGCATATTCCCGCAACGCACCCGCCTCTTATCCGGGCGTCAAACATGACGCCCGTGTGAAAGAGGCCTTAAAGTGGCCCTGGAAAATACTAAAAGTGGCCCCGTTCTGTAGCCCGGTCCAAATTGATGGAAGGCAGGACCAGCAATACCATATTGTGGCACATCATACCACCCCAACAGAGCCAAATACCACAGTCCATCATAAAATACTGCCCCAAAAAGTTCAACTGGTCGCCGGGAGGAGGGCTCAGGCGGCCCCCTGGGCATCGGCCCACTGAGAAATTTCCCTGTAAGGTCTATGCCCAATCCGCCAGTAATAATGCCCACATTGTGCCCATACTAGTAATCATGCTCCCCAAAGTCCAGCAGTAGTAATAATTCTCCTTCTAATGCGTGCCAGTACAAGATACCCTCTTACAATGTGCGCCGATACAAAATATACTCCCTAAAATGTGTGCCAGTACAAAAATACCCTCTTATTATGTGCACCAATACAAAATATACTTCCTTATAATATGTGCCAGTATAAAAAATACCCCCTTATAATATGCACCACTACGAAAAATACCCTTACAATGTGTGCCAGTGCAAAAAAAACCTTTATAATGTGTGCCAGTACAAAAATGCCCCCTTATGTTTTCCAGTGCAAAAAATTCCCCCTTAGGTGTGCCAGTGCAAAAAATACCCCCTTAAAATATTTGCCAGCACAAACAATGACCCCTTCTGTGTGCCAGTACAACAAATTAACCCTCTTAGTGCCCCCAGTAGAGCTAATGTCCCTCTCCATAATGTGTGCCAGTACAAAATATGCCCACTTATGTGTGACAGTATAAAATTCCCCTTTTTAGTGCCAGTATAAACAATGTCCCTATAGTGCCCCCTCCCCCCCATAGTGCCCAACAGCATGGTGCCAAATTAAAAATAATAAACTCAAATACTTAGCTCCGTGCAGCTGCCAGCAATGCGGTGCCGACCTCTTCTGGCCTATGTCCTGACTGTAAGCTTTCTGGCCCAGGTCATGCTGATGATGATTACGTCATCACTACGTCGGTGCCGGCCTCTAATAGGCTACGGGCTCTAGGCCTGAAGCCTATCAGAGGGAACAAAGGGGCAAGGAGACATCACTCCCATGCCACGCTGGAGCATCTAACTGTATCACCGTCGCCCCCTATAGTTATGCCTATGTATGGGAGGATTTATCATACCCCGCACTCCAGAATTCTGTCTTCAAAAAGTCGCAAAATAAGGCTTTTGCACATTTTTGTGCCTTTTTACATTTTTACACCACTCACTCCAGTGCAGAAAACTGGAAGGTATTTCTAGACAAAAGTCTTAGGTTTAAAGAGGAGCCAAATTTAACAAGCAACATGTGACATTTGATAAATTTGGTGCACAGTACACCAACACAGACTCACAGAAAACTGATGCACTTAATTTATGACGAGGTGCAAGTCTCGTGAAATAATTTAGGTGCATCCTCCGGCTGGCCATTCACCTAGGCTGAACTCTACCGTACTCAAGCTCCTGACAGGAGTAGACTTCCGTTATCATTTACGGCAGTAAATGTTTCGGACCCTACCAACACTACGCCCCCATCCCGCCCCCTCCACTCTCCCTTTTCAAATACAAACACAACCTGCGCCTAAAGTTAGGTGCAGTGGCATTCAAAAAGTCGTAAACTATGGGCTTACAACCTCTTTACTCCAGTTTATGGTGTAAGGGTCATAGTAAATGACCCCCACTGACCTCCAATATGTTAGATTCCCTCCCATCGTTTATTATGTTTTACTACCACACAATAGTAGCACATTTCTTAGGGGAAAAAAGCCATAACCTTTTTATTTTTCCACTGACATAGCTTCATTGTTTTTTGTCTTTGTTTTTTGCAGAAAGTCTTTTTTTAACGGAACCATTTTGTTAATTTTTTTTTTTTTTTTGAGAGGACAGGCAAAAACTGTATAAACCAAAAAGGGGGAAAAAATGTGTGCATGTCTGTGTATGCAGCCTGCTATACTTTTGCTAAAACTAGTAACTATAGCTATAACTTTTAGATTTTTTTTATTTCCTTTTATTTATTTATTATATTATTTATTTATTTTACTTTTTATTTATTTAATTTTTGATTTAAAAAAAAAGTGAATTAACCCGTTCGTGCCGCAGTCAGGACAGGAAGGGGTTAATTCACAGCCTGCAGGCTCACGGTTCATTTTACAGCCAGCAGGGGCGCTCTCACGGCTTTTTTCACTTTCCACTGCGATGGATCCTTGTAGCACCCTGCTACAACGATGCCACGCAGGGAGACCACTTTGACCAGAGCCTCCTGGATACTTACTGTGACCGCAGCTGTCTGTCTCTGTCGGTCACAGAGATCTGCAGCGCCACGGGGCACCAGCAGCATCCAATGTATCCTGACGCGTTATATGACGGGTTACAGATAAGGACTTACCGCCACAACGTATGTACAAGAGTCATGCAGCGGCAAGCCAAAGGTTAACCAAACGCATTGCAAAGTAATAAAACAAAACCCAATGTTCTCCTAAATTACAATCAATGTATAGAAACATAAGGCTGCAATGGAACGGTATATTTTTGCACCGAAATGCAGTTTAAGTTACACAATGAGAAATATTCTCTGTATAATTTCCAGGGAAGATGAATTTCCTTCTTAATGCCTCCTATTCATCACAGCGGCACTTACACTATTGCTGTGTCATAAATGGGCCCCGGGCTCTTTATAATCATCAGTGCAATAAAATAATGTCAGCTAATATAAGCGCTCTCCGTCCTCCCCGCCGGCTGATGCTCCCACGGTGCGGCTTGATCTGCCTGCATGAGATTAATACCTTTATTTTATTTATTGCCCTTTTTTGCCTCCTGGTGTAATGTATAGGCGCGTTTACTTAATAAAAGGCAACATCTTCAATTGGGACCTGTCGTGCCACTGTAAATCTTATACGACTGCAGAAATGAGTAACTCAGGGACGACACTTCACCTAGGAGGACATTTTTTATGACCAAGCCATGAAGGGGTTGCCCCCCTCCAAAAAAAATGAAATATATATTCTACATTATTCAAACCAGCAGCCAGATCCGAATAATTTTGGAATTGAATATAATTAAAAATGTAGTATTGTCACTGAATCATTGAATAAAATGTATCTGTATAGCACCACCTGCTGTTTGTTCTTTACTTTATTTTTCTGTCCACCTCGCTGAGGTGGACGCACATGCTCACTTCCAACCTTCAACTGCCATCAGCCTGATCTGCGGTTGGAAGCTATGACAGTTACATGGAGAGAGCTGCAGCAGAAAGCACATGCCCCTGAAGTGTGATAGGGAGAGAGCTGCTGCAGAAAGGACTTACCCACTGAGCTGTGATAGGGAGAGAGCTGCTGCAGACAGGACTTACCCCCCTGAGGTGTGATAGGGAGAAAATTGCAGCAGGAAGGACACACTTTCTGAGTAGTGTTGAGCGCGAATATTCGAATAGCGAATTTTTTTACGAATAGCAGCACTTTGCTAATTCGCGAATATTTAGAATATAGTGCAATATATTCGTAAAAACGAATATTTTTTATTTATTTATCTGAACCCAAGATATTAACGAAGATAGAGAATATAGCGCTATGTTCTCTATCTTCGTTAATTCTAGCAAGCCAACCAATAGGAAAGTTATAGCCCCTTCGTGTACAGCGAATGAAACGTTGAACCGGCTATAACTTTCCTATTGGTTGGCTTCCTAGAATTAACAAAGATAGAGAACATAGCGCAATATTCTATATCTTCGTTAATTTTTGCAAGCCAACCCAATAGGAAAATTGCCTTTTACCCTGTTCAAAGTTCAATACGCGAATAATTAAATCGCATATTATTCGCGATAAATAGAATAATAACGAATATTTGATTTAGACGAATATATGACGAATATTCAATCGAAAATTCGCGAAATCGAATATGGCACCTCCCGCTCATCACTATTTCTGAGCTGTGACAGAGAGAGAGCTGCAGGAGAAAGTACATGCAGCAGGCAGCCCACAGAGAAGATTGTTGTGAGGAGGATGGCAGTGGTAGAGGTACTGATAGAAGTAGTAGTGGTTCACGGTGGCTGTCGTCACTTTGACACTCCCTGGCGCCGTGCAGCAGTGAATAGAGGGCACACCCTTTCTTCCCTTTGGGACACTCTCTGACTCCCTGGCGCTCCTGCCTGGTGGTAGTTGGGGTGCCGTTGATGGTGGGTGTTTGGCAGGGGTCGGCAAATAATGGAGACCAGACCCAGTGTAGTTGCAATAAATAAAGTCTCTCTTTACCGAACAGATAATGGGAATAGTAGTTTATACAATAGCAAAAGATACAGTATACTACCAAGTTGGACTCTTCCAATAATTGTGGATAGGCAGTAGCTATAAGGGTAATAGTAGTCCCATGTCTCTCTGTAAACACACTTAGCAATCTTTCCAAACGACCGCAGCATTGCAATTCCATTCTGATTCATTCTTTTTGCAGTCCAGGCTGAGGGATGCGGGTCTTAGATGCAGATGGCCAGTCCATCTCAAAGTGTGGCGGGTGCCCGAGGCTATTATCCCGTGCCGAAAGCAGCAAAGTCTTAGTGCCATTAACGAGCAGTACCTTACTGTCTGAATCCAATGTACGGCCTTGATGGTTCTAAACCTACTATTAATGTCCGTCCTCTTTCCCTCAGGAGTAGTTCTCTGGCAGATTTTCAGTGTAGGTCCTTGTAGCTCTGCTCAGCTAAAACAAACTGACCAGAGGAGGCCGGACCAGTCTTCATAGCAACCTAACCAAGACTGCCAATGTTTACTGTTTTATGTCCATACACATCTACTTAAGACATAGTGTATAGAAAGATAAGTGCTTTTATAAAACTAAAAGCAGATAAAAGGTTGTTAGAAAGAGGTTGTCATGTACAATATGATGTATGATTTTCATTTCTTGGGCCCGGTTCACATCACACTAAGGGTACTTTCACACTAGCGTTGGTGCGGATCCGTCTGTTTATTTGCACAGACGGATCCGCACCTCTAATGCAAACGTTTGTATCCGTTCAGAACGGATCCGTTTGCATTAGCTTTAAGAAAAATGACAAAGTCCAAAACGGATCCGTTTTGAATTGCATTGAAAGTCAATGGGGAACGGATCCGTTTTCAAATGCACCATATTGTGTCACTGACAACGGATCCGTCCCCATTGACTTACATTGTAAAAAAAAACTGATCCGTTAGGCTCCGCCTTTTCAGACGGACACCAAAATGCTGCATGCTGCGTTTTGGTGTCCGCCTCCAAAACGGAATAGAGGCGGAACGGAGCCTAACTGATGCATTCTGAACAGATCCTTATCCATTCAGAATGCATTGGGGCTTAACTGATCCGTTTTGGACCGTTTGTGAGATCCCTGAAACGGATCTCACAAACGGAATCCAAAACGCTAGTGTGAAAGTACCCTTATATATAGTACTTGTATTATATATATTTTTTTTATCACATCACCGTTATGGCTCTCCGTTAAAACATGGTCCATTCACACGTCAGTATTTTTACCTTTCCAGATAAACGTTCAGTTTTTTTGCGGATCCGTTTTTCTGTACAACCTTCCGTTTTTGTACTAAATTGCATCCGAATCCGTCCGTGTTTCCGTTTTTCAGTTTTTTTCTTTTTCATAATAAAAAAAAAGAGGAGGAGGAATATTTGTTGCTAGGGTACCAAAAAAAACGGATCCGCAAAATCGGATGACATTCGGATGCTAAACTGCATGTCTTCCGTTTATTTTGCGGATCCATTGACTACAATGGGAAAACGGAACGGAAAGTTGGACAGAAAGTAGGACAAGGTGTTTCTTTTTTCAGGATCCGCATGCAAGGATCCTGAGGAACGAAATGGAGTCACGGATGCAGACAGCACCATGAGTGCTATCCACATTTTTGCAGAAGCCATAGCAATGAATGGATCCGATTAAACGTTCCATTTTTTTTCGGAACGGAATCGGATTGCAAAATCGGACGTGTGAATGGACCCCAAGACGATAATTAAAACGGAAACCCTTAGGAGGCATTCCATTTTGATCCGTCATAATAGATGTCCATGGGCAAGATGGATCCGTTATGCTGCCCATAGACTTCTATTATGATGAAAGGTTTCTATTTTGATTTCAGTCTTTTAAAGTCCGTTATTTTCCGTTATAGCCATGTTATAACGGATGTATAACGGAGCATTTTCGCCTTGGAATTCTACAAAACTGCCTTTATATTGCTATTTTTTATGTTCTGTAACAAGATACAGATGTTCATCGCACTCTACATATACCTTCTCAGCCAAATCTTTAAACATGAAAAAGAGTCTAAAAAGGATTGTCTCACTTCAGCAAGTGGCATTTATCATGTAGAGAAAGTTAGTACAAGCCACTTACACTAATATACTGTGATTGTCCATATTGCTTCCTTTGCTGGATTCATTTTTCCATCACATTATGCACTGCTCGTTTCCATGGTTACGACCACCCTGCAATCCAGCAGCAGTGGTCATGCTTGCACACTATAGGATGTAGTGCTGGCCTCTCGGGTGGCCTGGAGTGCGCATAGTCCAGCACTTTTTCCTGTAGTATACAAGTACGGCCACCGCTAATGGATTACAGGGTGGTTGTAACCCCTGGAAACGAGCAGTGTATAATGTGATGGAAAAATGAATCCAGCCAGCAAAGGAGACAATATGGACAATCGCAATACATTAGTAAGTGGCTTGTATTAACTTTCTCTACATGATAGATGCCATTTACTGAAGTGAGACAAACCCTGAACCTTCCCAGCTGTAGGCTGTCCTAACCCTAACAACTCTCTAGACAAGTTCATTTTATTTTTGCATTTCCCATCAAATAAACATGTTGGTCTGTCTTTCCTTAGACCTCTATTATTCCTTCTGGAAATGTGAATAAATTGACATTACTTTTGCAGCTTCGGTGTGTCTCCAGGCTTGTACCGACCCACATAAGGGACAGATGACATATCCCCCACATAAGTGGTGCATGGAACAGTACACTTACTGTACTACCTAGAGATGCTATCTTGGAGTATCTCAACGAAAATAAGCAAATAACGCCATATCAGCATGGCTTCATGAGGGATCGGTCATGCCAAACTAATTTAATCAGTTTCCATGAGGAGGTAATTTCCAGACTTGACGGATGCAAATCAATGGATGTCGTATATCTGGACTTCTTCAAAGCATTTGACGCTGTACCACATAAAAGGTTAGTATATAAAATGAGGATGCTCGGACTGGGAGAAAATGTCTGTATGTGGGTAAGTAACTGGCTGAGTGACAGAAAACAGAGGGTGGTTATTAACGGTACACACTCAGATTGGGTCACTGTCACTAGTGGGGTACCACAGGGGTCAGTATTGGGCCCTATTCTCTTCAGTATATTTATTAATGATCTTGTAGAAGGCCTGCACAGTAATATATCTATTTTTGCAGATGACACTAAACTGTGTAAAGTAATTAACACTGAAGAGGACAGTTTTCTGCTACAGAGGGATCTGGATAGATTGGAGGCTTGGGCAGAGAAATGGCAGATGAGGTTTAACACTGACAAATGTAAAGTTATGCACATGGGCAGGAATAATGCAAGTCACCCGTACATACTAAATAGTAAAACAATTGGTACACTGACATGGAAAAGGATCTAGGAATTTTAATAAACAGCAAATTAAGCTGTAAAAAACAGTGTCAGGCAGCTACTGCCAAGGCCAATAAGATAATGGGTTGCATCAAAAGGGGCATAGATGCCCGTGATGAGTACATAATCCTACCACTTTACAAATCACTAGTCAGACCACATATGGAGTACTGTGTACAGTTCTGGGCTCCTGTGAGCAAGGCAGACATAGCAGAGCTGGAGAGGGTTCAGAGGAGGGCAACTAAAGTAATAACTGCAATGGGGCAACTACAGTACCCTGAAAGGTTATCAAAATTAGGGTTATTCACTTTAGAAAAAAGACGACTGAGGGGAGATCTAATAACCATGTATAAATATATCAGGGGTCAGTACAGAGATCTCTCCCATCATCTATTTATCCCCAGGACTGTGACTGTGACGAGGGGACATCCTCTGCATCTGAAGGAAAGAACGTTTGTACACAAACATAGAAGAGGATTCTTCACAGTAAGAGCAGTGAGACTATGGAACTCTCTGCCTGAGGAGGTGGTGATGGTGAGTACAATAAAGGAATTCAAGAGGGGCCTGGATATATTTCTGGAGTGTAATAATATTACAGGCTACAGCTACTAGAGAGGGGTCGTTGATCCAGGGAGTTATTCTGACTGCCTGATTGGAGTTGGGAAGGAATTTTTTCCCTTAAGTGGGGAAAATTGGCTTCTGCCTCACAGGAGTTTTTTGCCTTCCTCTGGATCAACTTGTAGGAAACAGGTCGAACTGGATGGACAAATGTCTTTGTTACTATGTTACTATGTTACCTACAGACAACAGTATCTCAGCCAGCCTATCTCCATATAATACATTTCGTACCCAGGTTAGCCAGTATCTCCCTGCGCTGGTCTGGCTGCTTCCAAGCTTCACCACTAGAGCCGCACTTGAAGAGGCAAAGAGCCGTATGCTGCTCAAAAGCCGCGGGTTGGCCATCCCTGTACTAGAGTTACCTCCCATGGGTGTGAGAGACACCTGGCCAAAGCACTAAGGGATCAGGCAAATGGCGTTGTCTGACCAAAGTCCACGGTCGGGGCAGGCTGAGTACATGCGTAGGCCAGGTAGCAGTTCCAAGGTCAGGCGGCAAGGAGCTGAATCACTAGACAGATAAGGTACGGTACATGGGTAGTCAGACGAGAGATTACACCTTCACAGGTTACTAGACATCAGAAAAGCTCAGGCAAGGAGGTGGATCCACAGCCCAGCTAAATAGGAAGACTAATCATCAACTTAAAGGGTTTCTGTCACTAGAATTTTCACAACTGGCTGACCTTAGCGATGTGCTAATGTCAGCTGCACCTAACTATGCTATTCTTGTGATTATTCATGCCCCCGTTACTGCAGAATTCTTACTTTTATAATATGCAAATTAGCCTCTAGGTGCAGGGGTTGACCCTGCTCCTAGAGGCTCCGGTTCTCCCACCTCATTACATGCCCTCCAAGTCTTGATTGACAGGGCCAGGCAGCGTTCGCATCCTCCTGCCGGCCCTGTGCGCTGGGGAAATCTCGCGCCATTCAGTATTCTGGGCAGGCGCGGTGAGGGAAGGACGCTCGTCGGCTGCCAGCTTCCTCACTGCGCCTGCGCTTCACCTTATCATCAATAGAGAAAGACTAAGCATATATCTATATTTTCACTGGTGAGTGGGTACTTGTAAGCAAATCCTAAAACACCATAAGCGTTTCGGAGTATTTCCCTACTCCTTCATCAGTGGCACTATTGCGAACGCACCAACATATCACGGCAACACCTCTAGACCTTTTATACCTTTGCCATACACATGATAAATGAGATCAATGGTTTTGATATAAACTAATACCTATAAGCAAATGATACTTTATGATGTTTGATTTTTTAACCATTTATTTATTTTAAATTTTTTAATTACTTTTAGTTATTTGATATTGTTCAAACAGTGTGCAATTAATAAATACTTATCTACTTGATGAATAATACCTCCGGGTGATCGAGTGCCTGTCATATTTTAATCATACTTTAAAAATGTTTTGACGGAACGGGTCAAACAGACTAGAGCACCGTACCCAGACAAACAAGGGGCGACCCGCTTTATATTTGTGTTTTGCCCATCATAAAAATATACAAACTATGTGAGAGTAGCTCCAGGTACACCCACAAGTTCCGCATTTACAAAGGGAAAGATTCCTAGATAGAACCCCCAGAATGCCCCCCATCCTAGGAGTTAGTGGGAAGATCGTGTGGGACTTACTGCACCCACTGCTGGATAAGGGTTACCACCTCTATGTGGATAACTATTATACCAGCAAACCCCTATTCATGTCCCTAACTGCCAGGGGTACTGTGGCTTGCGGTACAGTATGCAAAAATCAGAGAGGCTTCCATAGATCCCTGGTAGGGCAACCACTGAGAATGGGTGGTAGTAGGGCTCTCCGTAATGAGAACATGCTGGTGGTTAAGTACAAGGACAAGAGGGACATCCTTGTACAGACCACCATTCACACTAATGCCTGCTCCCCTGCTCCTGTACGAGGTACCACAACCACTACTCTCAAACCAGTTTGTATCCTGGACTACAATAGACACATGGGAGGGGTAGATCTTTCAGATCAACTTCTGAAGCCCTAGAGTGCCACACGAAAAACGAAAGTTGGCCGTACACATTGTACAGATGGCAATGTGCAATGCGTATTGCTTACATTCTGCAGGCCACACAGGAACTTTCCTTCAGTTCCAAGAGGTGGTTATCAAGGCCCTAATGTTTCAAACCCAGGCCGGGGAGGGGCCCAGTACTTCTGGAAGTCATGGTGCCGGTGTCGTACCAGGGCAACATTTTACAGGTCAAGTCCCCCAGACAACAAGGAAGGGAAGGACCCAAAAAAGATGCAGGGTGTGCTCCAAAATGGGGATAAGGAAAGACACCATTTACCACTGCAAAAGCCGCTCTGAAAAACCTGGCCTGTGCATGCAGGATTGTTTTAAAATCTACCACTCATGCATGGAGTATTAATTTAATTTAATCCTTTAGGCTCCCTGTAATATTTCCACTTTATATCTCTGATTTAGTCCACTTCGCTTGCATATCCACTTTCCAACAACCACTACATATTCTTTTCTGTGAGACAACTGTTAGGTCAAAAGTGCCCTTTCCACCCTTTAAAATGTTCGTACGTGGGTGCTCTTTCCATGCGACATGGTACCTAAAATCCATGTCTGCCAATTCAGGCCTGCCAGCAAAATCCATATTTTGTTATTTGCCTGCTGTGCTCCCATACAGCAGGCTACAAGCACATGTGGGATGTTTCCTGAATGGGGAGAAAATAGGGAACACATACTGGGGTGCATTTTCTCCTTTAACCCCTTAAGCACCCATGACGTATGGGTACGTCATGGGTCTGGTCCCTAAGGATGGCGCCCGCTCATGCCCGCTGCGGGCGCCATCGCTGCGGGGTCCGGCTGTTTCATGTAGCTTACCCCCGCGGCTAATGATCGCGGTCGGCAGCGATGCCGATTGCAATGATTTAACCCTGCAGAATAATCAATTCTGTAAAGCTTTCAGCAGCGCTCCGGCTCCCCCTAGTGGTGATCGGGGGAATCGCAGCGCTGGATGTAATAGCCTCGAATTCAATGAATGATTCGAGGCTACTACTTACTATTTCCTATGCAGCCCTTAGTAGTAAAATCCTCATAAACTCAAATACAAGTGTATTGGAGTTTATGATAGAAGCAATCAGATCACTAATTTATATAGGTCCCTATGGGAGCTATATAAAAGTGTAAAAAAAATAAATAAAAAACAATAAAAAAACCTAAAAATTCAAATCACCCGCCTTTCCCCAAAATTAAAATAAAATTATAAAAAAATATATATATACACATCATGGGTGTCACAATGTGCGAAAACGCCCGTAGTATAAAAATATAAAAATATATTCCCCATACGTTAAACAGAAAAATGGAAAAAAGTGCCCAAATGGCCGATTCGCCGTTTTGGGACGCTTCATTTCCTCAAAAAAAGTGATCAAAAAGTCCTACACACCCCATAATGGTGGTGCTCTTTCCAAAATGTGGTTATTTCTTGGTGTTATTAATTTCTGGGGACCTCAGAAATCTTTTAAATGCGACATGGCACCTAAAATCAATATCTGCCAATTTAGCTCAGCAAAATCCATATTTTGCTGTTTGACTCTAGAGCCCTGCTGCTGTGCGCCCATACATAATTTTTTGAGCACATATGGGCAGGGGCGTAGCTAGAAATGACTGGGCCCCACAGCAAATTTTGTTATGGGGCCCCCCCCCCCTCTCCGGCGCAAGTCACGATCTTGAGATCTTATATATCACACACTGTCATGTAGTGTCATTGTATAATACTATGTGGTATCCACCAGATTTAAACTGACCTCGAAAAACAAGATGGCAAGTGAAAACGTGCTCTTCTCGTCTGCAAGTTCTGCCGATGCACTGCTCCAAGCAATGAAATCTAGAAGTCAGGGGAAAAAAATCTTTTGTAATATACTATGTATATATTACTATTGTAATATATACAGCCTGGCCTGGCCCCTTCCTTCCCCCAATTGGCCAATTCAATATGTTTAAATTTAAATATTAAATGAAAATGTACCTTTTTTTTGTTTCTTGCCTGCTGCCGCTCTGTCTCTGTGCCCACTTCTGCCTGCTCAGTGCCCACACTAAAATGCCTCCCGCCCGCTCCAGCAGCCGCCCTGCCCTAAGTTAGTGGTGGGCCGGGCAGGCGCTGGGCGGGCCTGTCACTAGAGCCGGAGGCGGAGCATTGCAGCCAGCCAGCATGTAAGTGGGCCAGCGGCGGCCGGGCCCAGTAACTAAAGCGGTGGCCCGGGACAGGTCTAGGGCGCCGCAGAGTGCAACTCACCGGCCTCCCTGATGTCAGCCATAGCCCCTCTATAATGTGCCAGTAGCCGGCCCAGCCATATAACCCCCTATAATGTGCCAGTAGCCAGCCATATAGCCCCTATAATGTGCCAGTAGCCAGCCATATAGCCCCACCCTATAATGTGCCAGTAGCCAGCCATATAACCCCCTATAATGTGCCAGTAGCCACCCAGCCATATAACCCCCTATAATGTGCCAGTAGCCACCCAGCCATATAACCTCCCCCATAATGTGCCAGTAGCCACCCAGCCATATAACCCCCCATAATGTGCCAGTAGCCACCCAGCCATATAACACCCCCATAATGTGCCAGACTGCCAGTAGCCAATGCATCCTCCCCCATAATGTGCCAGTAGCCACCCAGCCATATAACCCCCCATAATGTGCCAGTAGCCACCCAGCCATATAACCCCCCATAATGTGCCAGTAGCCACCCAGCCATATAACACCCCCCATAATGTGCCAGACTGCCAGTAGCCAATGCATCCTCCCCATAATGTGCCAGTAGCCACCCAGCCATATAACCCCCCATAATGTGCCAGTAGCCACCCAGCCATATAACACCCCCATAATGTGCCAGACTGCCAGTAGCCAATGCATCCTCCCCCATAATGTGCCAGTAGCCACCCAGCCATATAACCCCCCATAATGTGCCAGTAGCCACCCAGCCATATAACCTCCCATAATGTGCCAGTAGCCACCCAGCCATATAACACCCCCATAATGTGCCAGTAGCCACCCAGCCATATAACACCCCCATAATGTGCCAGACTGCCAGTAGCCAATGCATCCTCCCCCATAATGTGCCAGTAGCCACCCAGCCATATAACCCCCCATAATGTGCCAGTAGCCACCCAGCCATATAACCCCCCATAATGTGCCAGTAGCCACCCAGCCATATAACACCCCCATAATGTGCCAGACTGCCAGTAGCCAATGCATCCTCCCCCATAATGTGCCAGTAGCCACCCAGCCATATAACCCCCATAATGTGCCAGTAGCCACCCAGCCATATAACCCTCCATAATGTGCCAGTAGCCACCCAGCCATATAACCCCCCATAATGTGCCAGTAGCCACCCAGCCATATAACCCCCCATAATGTGCCAGACTAGCCAGTAGCCATATGCATCCTCCCCCATAATGTGCCAGTAGCCACCCAGCCATATAACCCCCCATAATGTGCCAGTAGCCACCCAGCCATATAACACCCCCATAATGTGCCAGAGACTGCCAGTAGCCAATGCATCCTCTTCCCCCCAATAGTCCATTAGTCTGAAGATTATTGATTTCCTCCCAATCCCCCCCGTGCCAGTAGCTAATGCATCATTCAAATTATTAATCCGATTTCCCCGGCAGCCCAACCCAAAAATAATGTGGTCACAGACTCACAGACAAACACTCACTGTGACTGTGCAGCTCTACACACCCACCCGGTCCACCACGTCCGCTGTTCTGATGGCTTGTGCAGCTCAGCGGCGCGATGACGTCATCGCGCCGCCTGCGCAATGACGTCATCGCGCCGCCAGCCTCTCTGATAGGCTGCAGCAGGCCGTTCAACAGCACCGCCTCCTGTGACAGCCCGGGCCAAACTGTGAAAGGGGAGGGGAGGGGAGGGGGAACTGTGAAAGGGGGGGGGCCCGGCCAAACTGTACTGAAAGGGGGGGGCGGGGGGCCCCGCTGGCACAGTGACGACAGTGGACAGTCTAACGGAGCGCAGGCGCAGCGCACAGTCTCGGCAGATAGCCTGCCCAAACAGCTGATTACCGGGGGCAGGGAAGCAGAGGAGAGTGGACACGTGCTGCCGGGCGCCGGGCCCCTTGTCAGCCCGGGCCCCGAAGCAGCCGCTTCCCCTGCTTCCCCGGTAGTTACGCCCCTGCATATGGGGTGTTGGCGTACTGTGGGTAAAATTGGTAACAAAATGTGTGGTGCATTTTGTCCTATTACCCCTTGTGAAAGTGAAAAATGTGGGTGTAAAACAACTTTTTAATGAAAATTTTTTATTTTTTTCCCCAGCCAAGTGTTTCCTAATTCTGTGAAATGCCTGATGGGTCAAAGTGCTCACTACACTCCTTGAAATTTTCCTTGAGGGGTGTAGTTTCCAAAATGGGGTCATTCTTCATATACGACATCACATTACCAATTACCATTCCAGCTAAATCCGCTCTCCAAAAGCCATATGGTGCTCCTTCCACTCTGTAGCATGCTGTGCGCACATACATCAGTTTTTGAGCACACATGGGGTGTTTATGTAAACTCCAGATTCAGGGTAATAGATTTTGAGTTTTGTTTGGCTGTTAACCCTTAATGTGTTGCAGAATAAATAGATTCAAATTTAAAATCTGCTAAAAAAAAAAGTGAAATCTTGAAATTTCATTCCCATTTTCCTTTAATTCTCGTGGGGTACCTGAAGGGTTAACAAAGATTGTAAAATCTGTTTTGAATAGCTTGAGGGGTGTCGTTTCTAAAATTGGGTGATTTATGGGTGGTTTCTAATATGTAAGCCCCGGAAAGTGACTTCATAACTGAACTGGTCCTAAAAATTGGGTTTTGGAAATGTTCTTAAAATTCTAAACTTCTAAGCCTTCTAACGTCCCCCAAAAAAGAAATTGTCGTTTTCAAAATGATCCAAACATGAAGTAGACATATGGGGAATGTAAAGTAATAACTATTTTTGGAGGCATTAGTATCTATTATAAAATTTGAGAAATTAAAATTTAGAAATTTGCTAATTTTCAAAATGTTTTGTAAATTTGTTTTTTTTTTTTAAATAAAAATGAAATATTTTGCCTCAATTTTACCATTGTCATGAAGTACAATATGTGACGAGAAAACAGTCTCACAATGGCCTGGATAAGTAAAGGCGTTTTAAAGTTATTACCACATAAAGTGACACATTTGCTAAAGATGGCCTAGTCCTTAAGGTGAAAAATAGCTGAGCCCTGAAGGGGTTAAGAATTAGTGAAGATGTTTCATAGCTTTCAATTAATACTGTATTCCTCTATATATATTCACAGGATTGTGGTTTTAATCTTTTTTATTTGTATATTTTTTATTATTTTATTCTTTCTTTTTGTTTTCTTCCCTCACAGATGGTCTATATTGGTTGGAAGTCCCGTCGACGGAGGGCACCCATCCATTATCTACAAGAACCCAAAAATGTCAAGCTCTGCATTCAGTCCCCTGGTATCAGTGTATCAGATTCATAGATTCTTCTCAATTGAATTCTAGACATATGTGCTATATGATTTCCTCCCCTCCATTAAACCGAAACTGGGAAAAAGTTTAATTTTCTGGCCACGTTATATAGACGATGTTCTATTTATTTGTCAAGCCCCGAAGAAGATCTAAACAACTTTTTGGAAGAGATCAATAATAATGAAAAAATTATCAAATTCTCAGCTAATATAATTAAAAACCTAATAAAATTTTTGGATCTATTGATGTCAATACAAAATTCTAAATTGATTTGTAGTACTTACTAAAAAACAACAACTAGAAATAGCTACATATTATACTCAAGTTGCCACCTACCCAGATGGCTACTGAACATTCCTACAAGTCAGTTCCGGCAATTAAAACGTAATTTAACAAATAGCGACAAATTTGAGGAGGAAGCTGAATTAATGAAAAACCAATTCATATCTGAAGAATACCCAATGGAAGTTATTCATACCTCCCTTAATAAGATGAGATCTATGGATAGAGCATCTTTCTTCGTACCAGTTGCCTCTAATGAGATAAAGAAGGATAAATCTATACAAGTTATTTTACCATTTCAATCACAGTATAAACAGGTTGAAAGAATTATAAGAAAACACTGGCATTATATATTGAAAGATAAAATAATCGGTGAGCTTATACACCATGCATTACATACACTAAAGCACCTAGATTAAATTTAAAAATTGATCCAACGATTAAACCCAATAAAATAATCAAAAAATCCACAACAGAATGGATAGATTTGAAGGGTTTCTTTCGCAGTGGAAAATGCAATAACTGTAAAATTACTACATTCCCAAAGAAAACCACTAGAATACAGTCTACTCAGAACTTTTCCCATTTGGATATTAAAGAATGTCTAACCTGTAACTCCTCAGATGTAATATACATAATACAATGTCCCTGTAAGAAACAATATATAGGAAGGACTAAACGCATTTTAAAGAAAAGAATAGCAGAACATATTACAAATACCAAAAAGGGTTTTGAAAATTATTCTCTGTCCAATCATTTTAAACATCATCATAATAAAGATCCATCTATACTCACCTTTGCTGCTATAGAAAAAGTGAAGAAAGATTGGAGCGGAGGAAATTATATAGCACATATGTCTAGAATTGAATCGAGTGTTTTACCAGCACATCCATCTCTCCTCTATGGGAGGCCCCCATCCAACTTCCTACCTTTGTAACATAAAGTGAATTAGAAAGATTTGAGAATGAATAAGCTTAGGCAAGCTACATGAATAAATATATTTACTAAGTGATTAAATATACGATAACACAAAGCAATCACATACGGAATAATGGATATAAACATCACTAGCCTAAATGGGGTGGAGACTCCGTTGATGATGCTATAACCCATGGCTGTCTACCCCATTATAATACCGACACCCTAGGGTGTACAAGAGAGATAGGGCAATCATACTCACATCCTACCTAGAATCGGAGGGCCTGGTGGAGTCTGCCAAATGAATGCGTGTCATAATATTTTAACCTGTTAGCCCCTCCTCCAGTGTGCAGCACGCATGTCTCTGAGATCACTCAGGAATGTGGTCTTATCAGCACAATGGGTGATGGGTACTAACTTTAACCCACTTTCATTACAAGGAAAACTTATAAACTATTACACAAAGTATTAAACAGAATTAAAGGGGAGAACCAATCAGTCACTTAAAAATAGGCCTTACAATACAAGCTTCCAACCAATCTGTGAGGGAAGAAAAGAAAAAGAAAGAATAAAATAATAAAAAATTTACTAATAAAAAAGATTAAAACCACAATCCTCTAGATAAATATAGAGGAATACAGTATTAATTGAAAGCTATGAAACATTTTTGCCTTGCTAAAGTATTCACCCCCTTGACGTACTTTTTTCGTGTTTTGTTACATTACAGCCTTAAGTTCAATGTTTTGTTAATCTGAATTTTATGTGATGGATCTGAACACAATAATCTAAGTTGGTGAAGTGAAATGAGAAAAATATATAAATAAAACTATTGTTTAGAAATAGAAAACAGAAAATTGGCATGTGCGTATGTATTCACCCCCTTTGTTAGGAAATCCATAAAAAGCTCTGGTGCAACCGATTACCTTCAGAAGGCACATAATTAATGAAATGATGTCCACCTGTGTGCAATCTAAGTGTCACATGATCTGTCATTACATATACACACCTTTTCTGAAAGGTCCCAGAGGCTGCAACACCTAAGCAAGAGGCATCACTAACCAAACACTGCCATGAAGATCAAGGAACTCTCCAAACAAGTAAGGGACAATGTTTTTACTGACAATCTGGCACAATAGAAAACGGTGTTCAAGATGGAACCGTCTTTGCTATGTTAAAGATAATATAAATGGATCCGATCTGAACGGATGCAGACGGTCGCACTATTTGAACGGATCCGTCCATGACGGATCCGCACAAAACGCAAGTGTGAAAGTAGCCTTAATCCTATACTCCATAAGGACCTAGTCCTTAGCAGTGATAGGAAAAAGCCGACTCTACAGGAGCTGGTTATTTCCCATCATTTGTAGGGACCTCTTCTGCCTCGTTGATCTGGTTATTGAACTGTGTTAGGATTTAGCTGCTTCTCAATGACTTGGCTAAATCCCTTTGTATTTTAGGACCTGGTCCTTAACTATGTCCAGTAACACAGCTTCTACATGGATGCAGTGTTATAGTATACAATAAAGTTATATAGGTGACTATTGTAGAATAAGCCTCATTTAGGTTTATTTTTATTTCTGAAAAATCTTTACAATAAAAAATAACTATCATGTGACTTCTCAGTACTTGTATCTGCAGAAATGTCTGGTCCTGTGTTATTCATGGTAAAGCTCTTTTCAGAAACATCTGGTCACGTGATCTCTGTACTTTCCTAGAAGTTAAATAGGTTATCTGATATCGAAAATATCCGCCAATGCCCGGGCCCCTTGTATGGATTATACTTCCTTGCTCAGTGGCACCCGCATCGCTCCGGATTCCTGCATGGCTGCTGCTGCATCTCCCCGTCGCTCGGATCAAAATATCCAGTGACAAGGGCATCTGGTAATGGGGGAGCAGTCAATAGCAGGCTGCAATGGTGACCAGACCCAAGGGGGCTCGTCCCAGTCGCGGCCTGCTATTGCCTGCTCTCCCCGTCGCCGGATATTTTGATCTGAGTGACGGGGAGATGCAGCGGTGGCCATGCAGGGATCCTCAGCGATGTGGGTGCCCTGAGCAGGTAAGTATAATCCATACAAGAAGCCCGAGCATTGGCGGGGATATTACCCCGGGGATCTATATTAGATAACAATATTTAAAAACAAATTTGAAATTTCCTATATTCTCAAAAGGATCTTTTCTATCTATTATGTACTAGGAAGGATTCACACTCCTGAGGTCCTTTTCAGGGATAGGATTTAGCCGACTCACACTGAAGTGGCTATTTCTCGTGCTCCAAAAGGACCGTTTCCCTCTATTATGGTGTAAGGAGGATTCATACTGCTAAGGTCATTTTCAAGGATAGGATTTAGCCGACTCACACTGAAGTGGCTATTTTCCGTACCCCAAAAAAGACCTTTACTATCTATTATATACTAGGAAGGATTCATACTCCTTACGTCCTTTTAACCTCTTTAGGACGCAGGGTGTACATGTACACCCTTGTGTCCTGGTATTTAAGGACCCAGGGCATACATGTACACCCTGCGAATAGCCGATTACCGCTGCGCACGATCACCGCTGCGCACGGAGAGCTGTGCCTGGAACCAGGCTGGAGAAGCCAGACTCTCAGTGTGATTTTTCTGAAGATCCATAAAATTGAATACGGTTAGCTGCATCTCGAATAAACTACGAAAACCAATCAGGTTCCCCGCCACCGTCACATGGGACGCCACGGAGTGAAGGAATGATCACGTGGGACGCCGCGCCAGGTCCTGGCAGGGGAGAGGTGCAGCGAACACACCGTTCGTACCACACCGGGAGAAGACGCAATGTGGTAACGTATACAGATTTGATCTACCGCTTAAGAGACTGAGTATTTATAAGAATGACAGTCAATTTAGTGTAAAGAACAACCAGAACAACCAGAACATGAACATTGTTCAAAAGAAGTGATATACAGATAGCTAGCCCACACTGTTCATAGGAGTGTGGTTAGAGCTCATCTATTACGCAAACTTTTGAGGTTTATGCATGAGATTTTATATAGCATGGTCAGCCATGTGGGATTTGGAATTTTATTAAGGATTAATTAATTTTATCATATTGTGGAATTTTTAAATTGTGTTCTTATTTATGTACCAGCGCACATTTTGTTTATGTACCAATGCACTTTTAATAAATAATACAATCCTTATACAGATCTGTTGAGTGCCCCCACAATTGCTATTTACAATTTGAACTAACGGAACGGGGTGAACCGGTGGGTGTGCACCCGTTCATATTGTGCTAAGGGGTTGAGCCACTGCTTATCATACGATTAAGTTTTCCAGTAACAAAGCAAGGGTTAACAGCCAAACAAAACTCAATATATATTGCCCCGATTCTCTAGTTTGCAGAAACACCCCATATGTGGTCGTAAACTGCTGTATGGCCAAACGGCAGGGCGTAGAAGGAAGGGAACGCCATATGGTTTTTGGAAGGCAGATTTTGCTGTACTGGTTTTTGATACTATGTCCCATTTGAAGCCCCCCTGATGCACCCCTACAGTAGAAACTCCAAAAAAGTGACCCCATTTTGGAAAGTACGGGATAAGGTGGCAGTTTTGATTGTATTATTTTAGGGTAAATATGATATTTGGTTGCTCTATATTACACTTTTTTTGAGGCAAGGTAACAAAAAATAGAAATTCTGAAATTTCATCTCCATTTGCCAATAACTCTTGTGGAACACCTAAAGGGTTAACAAAGTTTGTAAAATCGGTTTTGAATACCTTGAGGGGTGTAGTTTCTTAGATGGAGTCACTTTTTTGGAGTTTCTACTCTAGGGGTGCATCGGGGGGCTTCAAATGGGACAAAGTGTCAAAAATCCAGTCCAGCAAAATCCACCTTCCAAAAACCACACGGCGCTCCTTTCCTTCTACGCCCTGCCGTTTGGCCATACAGCAGTTTACGCCCACATATGGGGTGTTTCTGCAAACTACAGAATCGGGGCAATAAATATTGAGTTTTGTTTGGCTGTTAGCCCTTGCTTTGTTACTGGAAAAAATGGATTCAAACAGAAAATTTTTCAAAAAATCGAAATTCAGAAATTTTATCTCCATTTGCCATTAACTCTTGTGGAAAACCTAAAGGGTTAATGACTTTTGTAAAATCGGTTTTAAATACCTTGAGGGGTGTTGTTACTAGAATGGGGTCATTTTTGGGTGGTTTCTATTATGTAAGCCTCACAAAGTGACTTCAGACCTGAACTGGTCCCTAAAAAGTGGGTTTTTGAAAATTTCTGAAAAATTTCAAGATTTGCTTCTAAACTTCTAAGCCTTGTAACGTCCCCAAAAAATAAAATGGCATTCCCAAAATGATCCATGCATGAAGTAGACATATGGGCAATGTTAATCAATAACTTTTTTGGGCGGTATTACTATGTATTATAGAAGTAGAGAAATTGAAACTTGGAAAATTTTTCCAAATTTGATATTTTTTTATAAATAAAAATGAAATTTTTTGACTTCATTTTACCACTGTCATGAAGTACAATATGTGACGAAAAAACAATCTCATAATGGCTTAGATAAGTAAAAGCGTTTTAAAGTTATCACCACATAAAGTGACACTGGTCAGATTTGCAAAAAATGGGCGAGTCCTTAAGGTGAAATAGGGCCGAGTCCTTAAGGGGTTAAGGGATAGGATTTAGCCGATACACATTGAATTGCTATTTCCTGTACTCCAAAAGGACCTTTTCCCTCTATTATGGAGTATGGAGGATTCATTCTGCGGAGGTCCTTTTCAAGGACAGGATTTAGCTGACTCGCACTGAAGTGGCTATTTCCCATACCCCAAAATAACTTTTTCCATCTATTATGTACTAGGAAGTATTCATACTGCTGAGGACCTTTTTAGGGATAGTATTTAGCCGACTCACACTGAAGTGGCTAGTTCCTGTATCCCAAAAGGACCTTTTCCCTCTATTATGGAGTATTCATACTGCTGAGGTCCTTTTCAAGGATAGAATTTAGCCAACTCACTGAAGTAGCTATTTCCTGTACCCTTTCACGGGACACCGGTGGCAGGTCTCTCTCCCCCTGCGCCGCCGGCATTTCCCGATCTCCCGGCAGCAGGGACGCACATCCTGCCCTGCTGTATGCGGAGCCGTCCGGCGTCCTCGTTGTCATGGCGATGAGGGATGGAGCGCGCCCGGCCGCACTTCCTCCATGTGCGGCCGGCGTTCCCCATCGCCATAGTAATGATGAAGGGCTGAGCGCCAAGCTGGGAACTCGGTGCTCGGCTGGAAACAGGAGGGCAGGTCATGTGACGCTGGCCACGTCACATGACCTCTGCTCTTCAGTATTTAAACAGGCAACCTGCTGGCCACAGGTTGCCTGTGATTATTCTCTTTGGGCTGTGCATTCTGTGACCACTGGAACTGCTGTCTGACCTCTGCTTATCTGACCCGCCTTCACCTTCCGCTTTTGTACTGTATTTGATCTCTCGGATTCGTACCTCTGCGTGTTCACTGACCTGCCTATCCCCTTTGTACTGACGTCACCTCCCGGATTGACCCCTTGGCTAGCCTGACCTGTCCTTGTCTTTCTCCCGTTTAGTCTCCGCCTCTGTAGAGCATCCTGGGCCTGCCGCTAGGACCTATCCTAGTTAGCCATCCACCGTCATTTATGTGCCGCCGCGACTCTGTCTCTGTTCTCTCTGTCCCTCCGCACTTACCCAGGTTAGGAACCGCCGCCCAGTTGTGCTCCGTTGCCTAGGACGGGTAGTGCAAGTAGGCAGGGACAGAAGTGTGGGTGGCAGACGGGGTCCACGTCCTCTCCACCTTTCTTTTCGTGACAGTACCCCCAAAAGGACCTTTTCCATCTATTATGTACTAGGAAGGATTCATACTGCTAAGGTCCCTCCTAAGGGATAGGATCTAGCCGACTCACACTGAAGTGGCTATTTCCCATACTTCAAAAGGACCTTTTCCCTCTATTATGGAGTATGGAGGATTCATACTGCTGAAGTCCTTTTCAAGGACAGGATTTAGCTGACTCACATTGAAGTGGCTATTTTCCGTACCCCAAAAGGACCTTTACTATCTATTATATCCTAGGAAGAATTCATACTGCTGAGGTCCTTTTCAGGGATGGGATTTAGCCGACTCACACTGAAGTGACAATTTTCCGTACTCCAAAAGGACCTTTTCCATCTATTATGTACTAGGAATGATTTATACTCCTTACGTTTTTAAGGGATAGAATTCAGCCGATTCACACTGAAGTGACTATTTCCCGTACCCCAAAATAAACTTTTCTATCTATATTATACTAGGAAGGATTCATACTCTTGACCTCCTTTTAAGAGATAGGACTTAGCCGATTCACACTGAATGGCTATTTCCTGTACTCCAAAAGGAGTATTCATACTGCTGAGGTCCTTTTCAAGGACACGATTTAGCCGATTCACACTGAAGTGGCTATTTCCTGTACTCCAAAAGGACCTCTTCCATCTATCATGTACTAGGAATGATTCATACTCCTGAGGTCCTTTTCAGGGATAGGATTCAGCCGACTCACACTGAAGGGACTATTTCTTGTACCCCAAAAGGACCTATTCCTTCTATTATGTACTAGTGAGGGTACTTTCACACTTGCGTTGTTGGATTCCGGCAGGCAGTTCCATTGGCGAAACTGCCTGCCGGATACGGCAATGTGTATGCAAACGGATACCATTTGTAGACGGATCACAAATGCATTGCAATACCGGATCCGTCTCTCTGTTTGTCATCTGGAAAAACGGATCAGGTATTAATATTTTTCACATTTTTAGAGGTCTGCGCATGGCCAGACCATAAAACCGGATCCGTTTTTTTGGAACACTTTGGCATTAATGCAGTTCAATGAAAAATAATGCTGAATCCGGCATTCCGGAATTTTGGACAGAGAAAATACAGCAGCATGCTGCGGTATTTTCTCCGTTCAAAAACCGTACAGTGACTGAACTGAAGACATCCTGATGCATACTGAACGGATTGCTTCTCTATTCAGAATGCATTAGGATAAAACTGATCAATGTGAAAGTATACTAAATTGTTACACAAATTTAAAAAATATTATGGCGGTGATCATGATTGTGGTTCAGAAATGAAGAAGTGACTTTTCTTTTATATGGCCTTCCAAATTGTGTTCCTTTAGTAGTGGCAGATCCTGGATGAGAGCGGACACATTACAGGTGGACAGCGGCAGTGAAAGGAGATGTCAGTGAAGGAAGGATAGAATAGCCACATTTATAGGAAGGGGCAAAAACTTCAGATGTCAGAGGTGACATCATGCGGCTGTGAGATAATGTTGATGGCTCAGTCATCCTTTCCACATTTTCATCTCCTTCCTCTATATTGACAGCCAGCCAACAGCAGGTGGAGTCACTGGCAGGGCCGGCGCTACCATAGAGGCAAGGGGGGCAATTGCCCCCGAGTCCTTAGGGGCCCCCGGCGCCGGCCCGCTCGCCGCAAACAACCAACCCTAGCTACTTGCTACTTTGCTGCTGTGCTGCAGTCGGCGGCCGCCGGCCGACTAAAGGCGAACAGCCTGAAAGAGTGGGTGAAGAGGGGGCGGGGCCCGCGGCCGCTCTGAGCTCCGCTGCCTGGCCTGCCTGCAGTGGCTGGAGCGTGCCACAGGCTCGTAGCTGCCGCACAGGCACGTCTTTACGCGACGTTGTCTTGCCACTGAGCTGAGTGAGCTGTGAGCTCCGCCCCCAGAGAGAAGGAGCGACGAGCCATTGCCAAGGCCAACCAGTCAGACACACATCCCACCTGGCCCTGCCGGTCCCTCCCTGCTGAGCCAAGTGAAGTTCGGTAACCGTCTAGTAGTAACCTGACCTTACAGGGGGGGGGGGAGAAATGTGCCATGAGGGGTGGGGATTTGGTGTTGGAAAGATGTGCTGCTGCCAGCCCACATGGCCCATGGGTTGGAGTGGGATAAATGTGCCATTGTAATTGGGGGAGGGGGGGGCCACAGAAGGAGAGATGGTGAGAAATGTGCCATGAGGGCTGGGGGGAGGGGTGGGGATTTAGTGTTGGAGAGATGTGCTGCTGCCAGCCCACTGGCCCATGGGTTGGAGTGGGAGAAATGTGCCATTAGGGGGGGGGGGCCCTTTTGTTTTTCGCCCCAGGGCCCCATTTCACCTAGAACCGGCCCTGGTCACTGGTTGATACAGGCTGGTGCCGAGTCTGACAGCGCTGCCGCGACTGACATTACTGGTGGATGACGTGGGTTTTACTCCTTTATCCTGTCTTTTGTCATTTTCTGCTGCTAAACATATCCTAATCAAATGTACCTCTGTTTCCAACTAAACCCCAAGTTTCAGTCTATGATGCAGGAAACCCATTTCCTGTACTACAAGCAATATTCCAGTGTACATTTTTATTTTAAATATACATATAAAAACTCAATATTGAAATTTAAGTTTCCTCAAATACACACCAAAATGGTGTTTGGTGATTAACTAGTGTATAAAATGCATTTTTTTCTCAAATTAAAGAAATAAGCCAATTTTGTCTGGTTCTGCAGTAACTAAAGAGTGCACAGTCACTACAGTGTCAGTTTTCTTTTGCACAGATAGATTGTGTGAGAATTTGTGAATGTGATGTGATCCAGTCAGCGACATACACAGCCTGTGTAAATGGATGCTGAGACCCTGCCTGGCACACTGTGCAGAAACTGCAGAAGTGACAGTGGAAATGTCTCGTGTGTCTCTCCTGGTATTGAATTTGGTGTAATTTGGTTATTGTTTTGTTTTTGCTGGTTTCATGTGTTTCTTTCTGTTCGGGCTCGTCTGTTTCCGCTTCGTTTTTACTTGATTTGGGCCGATCTTAGGCCTCTTTCATACGAGGGTGACGGATTGGCTCCGGATGCGGTCAGTGAAACTCGCACCATTTTGCAATCCAAGTTCAGTCAGTTTTGTCAGCGATTGCGTTCAGTTTTTTCAAAATGTTTTTCAAACGTGTGCTAAAAAACTGAAGGTTTACAAACAACATCTCTTAGCAAACATCAGTGAAAAACGCATTGCATCCGCACTTGCTATGGGGCCAGGACTGCGTGAAAACGCAGAATATAGAACATGCTGAGTTTTTCACACAACTCGGGGTCCGGATTCAGTGCGGGTGCTATGCGTTCACATCACACATTGCAAACGCGTGTAAAACCTGCTCGTGTGAAAGGGGCCTTAGGCTACCTTCACACTAGCGTTTTTGCTGGATCCGGCAGGGTTTAGAAAAAACGCCTCCGTTACTTATAATACAACCATCTGCATCCATTATGAGCAGATCCAGTTGTATTATCTTTAACATAGCCAAGACGGATCTGTCATGAACACCATTGAAAGTCAATGGAGGACGGATCCGTTTTCTATCTTGCTCCGCATCCCAGGACGGAAAGCAAACTACAACATTTTGTGGTTTGCTCTCCAGTATGGGAACGGAACTAAACGGAACATAATGCATTTTGGAGCATTCCGTTCTGTTCAGTTTTGTCCCCATTGACAATGAATAGGGAAAAACTGAAGGTTTTTTTTCCGGTATTGAGACCCCATGACGGATCTCAGTACCGGAAAACTAAAACGCTAGTGTGAAAGTAGCCTCAGTCATTTTGACCCCACTGTACCTTCCCCATATAGGCCCCAGCACTTCATTAAGGAATGACTGTGGACTAGGAAGGATCGTGCAAACAGTTAGGAACATTGATAGGGTAGGTAAGCATCGAAATTTTCCTTTCTGTGACACATGTTTGAAGCATTGTACAATGCAGGGAGTCCCCTTGTAGCAGTAGATGCTGCTACCTAGTAGCAAAGGCCACCAAGGCTGTTTAATGTGTGTGTCTGTTACAACATACATAGACACTAATTTATCAGAACTTCACTCCAGAATTCTGGCATCAAAAAGTCACAAAATATGGTTTTTGCGACTTTTTTGTCCTCACTTGTGCAAAATTTAGCGACTTTTTGCATTTTTACACCACTCACCCCAGTTCTGTAATATGGATGGAAGAGTGGGTGTGATGAGCTATGTTAATGGATTTCACTCTAGATTTATTATTGCAACTTCCTCAAAAAGTTGCAATCTCACTTGAGGAGGAGTAGGAAAACTGGAGGAGCTTCTCTAGACAGAAGTGTTGGGTGTAAGAACAAGCCACATTTATCAGACAACCTGTGACATTTGATAAATGTGGAATAAAGTTGTCCAACACAAAGTCAAGCAAAACTGACTTCAAATATTCTCCTCATGATATATTCCCCCATAGTCGCCATTGTAGACACATGCACGGCTACAGTTTCCCAAAGTATATACCGTAGTTATTTTAAGAAAAATCTAAACCTGGATAATTTACAAAAAAATAATTGAAGACAATTATTTGAAATATTTACATATTTTATTCATCTAAAACATAACATTTATTTAACCACAAATAATGGTTATCCCTATTAAATAAAATATGTTTTAAAGGGAGTCTGTCAGCAGGAGTAACACTAGTAAACTACACAGCATTGTAGGGCACTTCACACTCTTTCAAACAGTATCTTTTTTATCTTGTCAGATGCTCCTACATTGAGAAATTCTGAGCGTTTTGCAGGCGTGCGTTTTTTCAAGCGTTTTTACGCGCGACAAACGCGCGATTGTATGCGCGTTTTTGTCATTAATGAACGCGCGTTTTTCGCGCGTTTTTGTGATTGACAGGTGCTAGATTCACAAAAAATGATTCACCTGGGAGTGGCCTTTTTAAGCTGGTTGCCTAGTTAAAAACGCGCGTTCGTAGGCATTTCTTCATCTTTGCGCGTTCTAATACAATCCTATGGACGGAAACGCGCGCAAATACGCCCTAAAGAAGCTCAAGTAGAAGCGACAGCGTAAGGCGTTTTCCAGCACGTTCAAACGCGCTGTAAAACGCCCAAATGTGAACCATGCCCATAGGGAAGCATGGCTTTTCACATGTTGTGCGTTTTACAGCGCGTTTGAACGCGCTGTAAAACGCTTAGGTGTGTACCTAGGGTTAGGGCTCATGCACATATGTACTGCCCGTTGCATGCACTGGGGACTGCAAATTGCTTCCCCAATGTACAGGCAACGTCTGTGTGGCTTGAGAAGATCTGTCCGCACTGCAAAAAAAAAAATAGAACAAGTTTTTGCAGTGCAGAGGCACAGACAGAAAACCCACGGAAGCACTCCGTAGTGCTTCCATGCCTCAATTCCGCAACTTGCGTACCCATTCAGCATCCGTGATGCAGAGCACAAACGGCCGGTCGTGTAAATGAGCCCTTATTAATATGAAAATGAGTTTCTAAGTGCTATTCTGTGCTTTCCCTCAAAGGCAAGAGGTAAAAGGAACCACCAAGTAGCACTTTCACACTCATTTGCTTAATGATACTATGCATAATTTTTCTTCATTGGAACATGGGATCAGCATAAAAATTGTACCATTTGTATCAGTGCACAGAGCCCTACAAGCCTGTGTACTTAGTTTACTATCTGTAATACTACTGACTGCCTTTAAATTTGTAAAGTGCTATAAAAGGTAAACGTAATTACTGCCAAAAACACATTCCCATTGGACCTACACAATAATAAAATGTAATGCAATAAAACAAAAAACTGTTGCCAACTTTAACTTGTTATGTACACTTTATAATAAACGTGTGAGTGGCCCTTTAAGTAGTAAAACTTAACTTTTAATACCATTAGTTAAAATAATAATAATGGCCCTAAACAGAAATATCAGGTGTCACTGGCATAGCAGCTAGTAACGGGTGTCTATAGATAAACCAGCAATGTGCAAGCCTAGGGTTAAATCTGCAGGAATTAGAAGCGACTCGGACGTTGACTACACTAATGGACGAGGGGGAGAGAGGGCACGTGGGCCATTTACTCAGTTGAAATCAAAAAGTACAAAGATGCCACCACCACTACCTGACTCAAGTATTACTATCTTTCATCAATTAGTAACACGTGACCTCGAAGCCCTGAATTGTAAAAGGGGTCCCTCAAACCTTACTTATGATGAACGACAATCCCTAATCAGACTTGAAAGGGATCGTAACCTAGTGATAAAACCCTCTGATAAAGGGGGCAACCTCGTGGTAATGGACAGTACCATGTATAAAAAAATGTGCTTAACAATTCTGGAGGACAAATGCTCCTATGAGGTCCTCAAAGAGGATCCAAGCAAAATATACCTGGCAGCACTGTCCACAATTCTGAATAGGGGTTTATCACTAGGCTTAATCAGTAAGGAGGAATTTGACTACCTCCTCCCCGAATACCCCACATTGGCAACATTTTACTCCCTCCCCAAAATACACAAGGGGACGACCCCTTTGAAAGGGCGTCCAATTGTGTCGGGAGTGGGGAGTATTAGCCAAAATGTGGGGATTTATATTGATAAAATAATCCGTCCGTTTGTTGAAGCGTTACCCTCGTACATACGCGATATCGCAGATCTTTTACAGCGCCTAAATGGCATATCTCTGGATGAGACAACAATCCTGGCATTGATAGACGTCGAAGCCTTATATAGCTCAATCGAACATCATCTAGGCTTGCAGGCAGTCAGGTATTACCTCTCTATGAGGGATATCAGACTTACAGCACATAATAATTTTGTGCTGGATCTTCTTGAATTCAGTTTGACCAGGAACCACTTTGTCTTTAATGGCCGTTACTTCCACCAGCTCAGGGGTACTGCGATGGGCAGTTCTTGTGCGCCATCGTACGCAAATCTACTCCTGGGCTGGTGGGAGGCCAACCACATCTGGTCGGATGAACTTACAGTGTGGCAAGACAAAGTGGTTCTTTGGTTACGATTTATAGATGATATTTTCGTCCTGTGGAGAGGTTTGGAAACTTCCTTTGGTTCCTTTGTTAACCAGATAAACAATAACACTTTGGGCCTAAGGTTCACCTATGAATGTAGTAGAACCTCCCTTCCGTTTTTAGACGTACTTATAGAAAGAGGGGTGGACCATTCCATCGTCACCTCAGTCTATAGAAAAAGTACGGCTACAAATAGTCTTTTACGGTGGGAGAGTGCCCACCCGTTTCCTCTACGTAAAGGCATCCCAAAAGGACAGTACCTGAGGATCCCCAGAAACTGCCCGACTTTTAAAAACTTTAAGGAGCAGGCTGCGGACCTCAGAGTAAGATTTAGAGATAGAGGCTACCCGAATGGGATCCTCAGGACAGCCTATGAGTCAGCTATAGAGGAAAATAGGGAATCTCTACTACTGCCAAAAAAGAATGGAACTGACAGATCCGACAGTGACGGGACTATACACCTGATAGGTACCTATGACAGTGGACACCAAGAGGTGAGGAAGATCATTTCAAGGTACTGGGACATCCTAAGAGCAGACACGGATTTGGTAGACATCATAGGTCTGCGCCCACAGATTACTTTTAGAAGAGGCAGGAGTTTAAAAGATCGTCTGCTAAACAGTCATTTCTGCCCACCAGCAAGTAAAGGTAATTGGTTATCGAGAAGACCCCTGGGTACCTTTAAATGTGGGCGTTGCATCGCATGCGATCAGGTGAGGACCACTAAAAGGTTCCGCAGCTCGACATCAGGGGAGGAATTTCATATAAAGGATTTTATTAATTGCCTTACTACCGGTGTAGTGTATCTAGCCCAGTGCTCTTGCCCACTAGATTATGTGGGCAAGACCAAACGTAAATTTTGGTGTAGAATAAGGGATCACTATAACGATATCATAAATGAGAAGGACACCTCCATAGCACGCCACATCCTACAGGTCCACAGGGGTGATGCATCTTGCATCAAATTTGTGGGGATCCAACATGTACCTCAACCACCCAGAGGAGGCGACTGGGATAAATTAATCCTTAAAGCAGAAACGAGATGGATCTATAAAATGGATTCGGTAGCACCAAAAGGCCTAAATGAATTCATCTCTTTTAAACCGTTTTTGTAATTTATTCTGGACCTCGGTACCATAAGATATAAAAATTTAGCAACTTCTCTTCCTCTGATTGGGTCTCATTATTGAGCTTGATTAATAAAAATCTCATTAACAATAGTGGACCCATCTGGCATCTGCATTATCATAAAATATGCAGATTGCCAGTATAGGGTAATATTATACTTCTTCATGTTGACAGTAATTTTGGACAAATCTATGTGCCCAGCCTGAATTAATCCGATTCTATGTTGATTTTTGGACTTGGATTAATTTATACAGGGCAATTGCTGCAGCCTTATATACATCTCTCTATATAAATTATATGGGTCATTTTTCCCTACATTAATAAAGTAATCTGTATATCTGAATGGATCGATCCTTCTGATTCGATAATTTATGGCATTCTATCTATGGTCTCTTTGCGATTTGGATCAGGCGTATAAAATAATCGCGATGGAAAGGCAGCTGCGGGAGACGCGGTGAAGGTCTCCTTGGAAATCAGACGCGCCCTCTCTGAAGCGTCACGGCAGTAAGTGGATCGCTCGCAGTGGCCGGCCATAAGCTATGTGTAATAGGGCCCGGGCCGCTGGAGCGATGACACCGACTTTCGGTTGGTTAATTTATAAGTATGGGAGGACCATCGGGCTTTAAATAGCCGCAGCCCGCTTACAGGAATTGCCACTGCCATAAATACACGGGCGCACGGCACCACGCCACTGCGCTGTGCGGTCCCGTGAATCCCTCTGATTCCCTGATGATCCATGCGACTCTTTGCATGGGGAAACGCGTCGGATGAGGAACAAATTCTATATTATTTTAGGAGCACAAGTAACAGGGCGTTGTAGCTAGTCCCAAAGGTTTCAGCGGCTGGGGTCGCCCTTTTGGGGCGGGTGCTCCGCGACAGCCAGTGAGGGTTCCCCCTGCATCTGTAGTTAGTTGTATAGGGTAAGACCCAGGGCTTGAGCACCAAGACTAGGTCAAAGCATCCATCCCTCTTTAATCTGCTACCCCTCAGCTTGCTGGTTTATCTATAGACACCCGTTACTAGCTGCTATGCCAGTGACACCTGATATTTCTGTTTAGGGCCATTATTATTATTTTAACTAATGGTATTAAAAGTTAAGTTTTACTACTTAAAGGGCCACTCACACGTTTATTATATAGTTTCACCCCCTGAGTGCCAGACAAGATCCCCCTCTTAGAGGAGGATTTGTCAAAAATCTTTTTGTTATGTACACTTGAAGCAATGATATTTTTTTCTTTTTGCCTTGATACATTAAGATTCCTTGGTTAAGCCCACACACTTCAAATGGTTGCACATTTTGCATTCTGAGCCCTCCGCCATTTTTTCTTTTGGTCGATGCACCTTGCAGAGACAATAAGTTGTAAGTGTAATTTTTTTGAAATATATTTTTGCCAACAATTTTGTTAACACTGAATGTTCAAACACAGAAATCCAATGGTAAGTTGCTTGTCAGGATCTGTTCTGTGTGCTGTGTAAAGGTTCCCCCTTCTGTCAGCAATACCAGTTTACTGCCCTAGAGTGATAGAGCGAGTGAAAACAATTACCTTTATATATCACAGTTAGGTCTCTTGCACATGAACATTGTGTGCCTGTGGCCGTATTGTGGCCTGCATGCGGCGGTCCGTGTGCACTCCGCATAACGGATGCGGACCCATTCACTGTGTAAGCGCTGATAGTTCAATTCAGAATGTATTGTGCTAAATTGAAACAGAGCTCAAACCCTGAAAAGCTGAAGTCCCACAGTGGGACAAATGTAAAAAGTAAAAAAAAAAAGTGGGAAAAAAAAGTGTTTTTTATAATAAAAAAATTTAAGTTTCAAGTAAAAAAGCGTTCTTTTTCCAAAATAAAGTAAAAAAAATTTAAAAAAAATAGGGAAAAAAGAAAAGTAGACGTATTAGGTAACGCCGCGTCTGTATCGACAAGCTCTATAAAAATATCACATGACCTAACCCTTCAAAAACATAAAATAAAAACTGTGTTAAAAATATTTTGTCACATTGCATTACTAAAAGTGCAATACCAAGCAATCAAAAAGGCGTATGCCCCCCAAAATAGTACTTATCTAACCGTCACCTCATCCGCAAAAAATGAGCAACTACCTAAGGCCTCTTTCACACTTGCGTTCTGAGGATCCGGCGGGCACTTCCGTCCCGCCAGATCCGTCAGAACACAAGTGGCCGGAGAGCATTTGAAGACTGATCAGTTTCCTGATCAGTCTTCAACATGCTTTCACTGTTACCATGGCAGCCAGGACACTACTGGAGTCCTGGCTGCCATGGTCCTCAGAGCGGTGTACTTACCTGCGCTGCAGCGGCCGGGCGCTCCTTAATGATGTCACAGGTCGGGCGGCGCGCATGATCAATGCGCCGCCCGGACCTGTGATGTCATAATGGGCGCCCGGTGGCCGCAGCGCAGGTAAGCTACACTGCTGCGTTGTACTCACCATGGCAGCCAGGACCCCAGTAGCGTCCTGGCTGCCATGGTACTCGATCGAGCCCCAGCTTACACTGGGGCCCTGATCGGAACGGCTGCTGCGCATGCGCAGCGCTAAACATCGGATCCGGCGATGCGCCGAATCGACGTTTAGCTTAATGCCTGATCCGGAATAATGCTCTTCAATAGACATTAATTCCGGATCCGGCATTGCGGCATGTCTTCCGGCTTTTTGGACGGAGACAAATCCGCAGCATGCTGCGCTTTTGTCAACGTCGAAAAAACGTTGACATACTGAACGGATGACATCCTGATGCATCCTGAACGGATTTCTCTCCATTCAGAATGCATTGGGATTATCCTGATCAGTTTCTTTCCGTCCTAGAGCCCCGAGGACGGAACTCTAGAATGGAAAGAAACAACGCTAGTGTGAAAGAGCCCTAAGACAATCGCCCAAAAAATAAAAAAAACTATGGCTCTCAGAATATGGAGACACAAAAACATGATTTTTTTGTTTAAAAAATGCTGTTATTGTGTAAAACTTAAATAATAAAAAAATATACATTTTAGGTATCGCCGTGTCCGTAAAAACCTGCTGTATCAAACTATCACATGAACTAACCATTTTTTGTCACCTTACATCACAAAAAGTGTAATACCAAGCAATCAAAAAGTCATATGCACCCCAAAATCGTACCAATCAAACAGTCATATAATACCGAAAAAAATTAGCCTCTACAAGACAAAAAAAAACAACAACTATGGCTTTCAGAATATGGAGACACTAAAAAATATTTGGTATTGTCGCATCTGTAACAACCTGCTCTATAGACATACCACATGATCTAACCTGTCAGATGAACATTGTAAATAACAAAAAATAAAAACTGTGCCAAAACAGCTATTTTTTGTTACCTTGCCTCACAAAAAGTGCAATATAGAGCAACCAAAAATCATATGTACCCTAAAATAATACCAACAAAACTGCCACCTTGTCCCGTAGTTTCCAAAATGTGGTCATTTTTTTGGGAGTTTCTACTAGAGTTGTTTCGATACCAAAATTTTGATTCGGTATCGATACCATAAGAAAGTATTGCGATACTCGATACTATTTGATACCACGCGAAAAAAAAAAAAAAAACTCCCCCAAACAAAAAAATTTCCGAATTGGGCATTTTTTTTTTTACTTTTCTGTTAGGGTCCATTCACACGTCCGTGTGTGTTTTGCGGATCCACGATGTAAAATTGGAAAAGGTGGCGATTTATACTTAATATTTCGGTGTTTTTTTTTATTTTTATTACTACTTATTAATTTAATTTTTATTTACCATTTTCCGCCTTAGGGGTAGGACCTGGGATCTTTTCATCCCTTGTCCTATTCACCCTAATGGATCTCTATCAGGGTGAATAGGACTTCACATTTCCCTGCTGCCCTGTGCACACAGCAGCAGGGAGCCCCCATGGCAGCCAGGGCTTCAGTAGCGTCCTGGCTGCCATGGTAACCGATTGCAATGTAGGGCTCCGATCGGTTACCATGGCAGCCAGGGCGCTACTAGCCCTGGCTACCATGAGAACTGCCACTGCCACCAATGGAGGGGGCCCCAATGATCTAAATACTTTAATACTGGGAGTGGGGGGAGGGATTGAGGGCGCCCTGCCCACTCATTTAGTTTAATATGGGGTGGGGGGGGGGGGTCGCACTGCCCACACAATAATTAACCTTTATTACAGATACAGGAGGCGGATACCGCCGGCACCCACCTCCTGTATCTGTATTAAAGGCTAATAATCATTGTGTCGGCAGGACCGGGGGCAGAGCGGAAGGACGTTTACTTGTTGCAGGCGGAGGAGCACATAGGAGGAGGAGGCGGCTGATGCCATTTGCCCGGCGCAGCAGTTCTCTCCTCCCATGTCCCTCCTCCCGCACCAATCACCGGCGGCCGCGGATTCCCTACCTCCCTCCTTCTCCACTATCTACAGCCTCAGGGAACACAGCATGTGCCGAGCGCTGCACACGCTGTGTCCTCTCATAACAGGAGATACTAGACTGCGCAGTAGCGCGGTCTAGTATCGAAAAAACGAACATCCCGATACCGAATCGATACTAGCATAAAAGTATCGATTGGGTATCGAAAGTTCGATACCCGAAACAACCCTAGTTTCTACTCTAGGGGTGCATCAGGGGGGCTTCAAATGTGACATGGCAACTTAAAATTATCCCAGTGAAATCTGCCTTCCAAAAACCATATGGCGTTCCTTTCCTTCTGAGCCCTTCCGTGTGCCCGTACAGCAGTTTACGACCACATATGGGGTGTTTCTGTAAACTACAGAATCAGGCCAATAAATAGTGAGTTTTGTTTGGCTGTTAACCCTTGCTCTGTTACTGGAACAAAATGGATTAAAATGGAAAATCTGCCAAATAGGTGAAATTCTGAAATTCCATCTCCATTTTCCATTCATTCTTGTAGAATACCTAAAGGGTTAACAAAGTTTGTAAAATCAGTTTTGAATACCTTGAGGGGTGTAGTTTCTAGAATGGGGCCATTTTTGGGTGGTTTCTATTATGTAAGCCTCACAAAGTGACTTCAGACCGGAACTGGTCATTAAAAAGTGAGTTTTGGAAATTTTCTGAAAAATTTCAAGGTTTGCTTCTAAACTTCTAAGCCTTCTAAAGTCTCCAAAAAATAAAATGGCATTCCCAAAATGATTCAAACATGAAGTAGACATATGGGGAATGTAAAGTAATAACTATTTTATTTTATTACTATCTATTGTAAAAGTAGAGAAATTGAAATTTGCTAATTTTTCAAAATTTTTGGCAAATTTGGTATTATTTTTATAAATAAAAATGAAATATTTTTACTCAATTTTACCATGTCATGAAGTACAATATGTGACGAGAAAACAGTCTCAGAATGGTCTGGATAAGTAAAAGTTTTTTAAAGTTATTACCATATAAAGTGACAAGTCAGATTTGCTAAAAATGGCCTGGTCCATAAGGTGAAAAATGGCAGGGTCCTGAAGGGGTTAAGCACAATGTTTGTCATTCAACCAACCTTTCTGTTAAACAAAGATTTATGTTAAAGGGGTTATCCAATTCTTATAATGCCTTCCCCCACCACCAATGCCCAGTCCCTCCTATAGATCATACCTACCGGGTGCCGGTTAAGTATGATCTATAGGAGGGGCCTGGGCATTTTGGGGGGTGGGGGGAAATTATTGGATAACCGCTTTAAGGGTCCATTCACACGTCAGCATTTTTACCTTTCCAGATAAACGTTCAGTTTTTTTGCGGATCCGTTTTTCTGTACAACCTTCCGTTTTTGTACTAAAGTGCATCCGAATCCGTTCCGTGTTTCCGTTTTTCCGTCTCAAAACAGAAAGCACATGGCACAGAGGGCTGGGTTCAATTTTTTTTTGTTTCCTGTAAACGGATCCGCAAAATCGGATGACATTTGGATGGTTTTGTGCATGTCATCCGCATTTTTGCGGATCCATTGACTTGAATGGACAACGGACCCGAAAAACGGACAAAGTAGGACAAGCTTATTTTTTTTTTCAGGATCCGCATCCTGGAAAAAACGGAAACGGAACGGATTCCGTGATTCGGACAGCACCATGATTGGTGTCCGCATTTTTGCGGAGGCAATGGAAATTAATGGATCCAGAAAAACGTTCCGATTTAATTCGGAACGGAAACGGAGAGTAAAAACGGATGTGTGAATGGACCCTAAGTGTAACTGTCATCTTTTTTTTTTGCTAGTTTATTAGAGCCAGGCATGTATACGTAACTTATTCTGTCAATGATTATCAAAATATGTGTAATGTCCCCTGTCCTTTCCATTGGTCCCTTAACAGAATGTTGCCCCAATTAAGTAATTCAAAAAATATGTTAAAAATAGAAAAAAATTAAATACACATATTTGGTATTGCCGCGTCCGTGACAGCCGGCTCTATAAATATATCACATGATCGACCCCGTCCGATAAACTACATAAAAAAATAAAAACTGTGTAAAAAAAGCCATGTTTGTCAACTTATATCACAAAAAGTGCAACAACAAGTGATCAAAGGCGCGTATGTCCCACAAAATGAAACCAATAAAACAGTCACCTCACACCGCAAAAAATGAGCCGCTACATAAGAAAATCGCTCAAAAATAAAAAAACTATAGCTCTCAGAACATGGAGACATTAAAAGATCATTTTTTGTTTAAAAAAAAAAAATAAACATATTAGGTATCTCAGCGTTCGTAACAACCAGCTCTATAAAAATATTACATGACCTAGCCCCTCACATGAACACCGTAATAATAAAAAAAACAGTGCCAAAAAAGCCATTTTTTGTCATCTAACATCACATAAAGTGCAACACCAAGCGATCAAAATGGCGTATACCCCCCAAAATAGTACCAATCAAACCGTGTCCTCATCCCGCAAAAAATGAGACCTGAACTAAGACAATCGGTCAAAAAATAAAAAAGCTATGGCTCTCTGACTATGGAGACGTTAAACACAGTTTTTTTGTTTTCAAAAATGCTATTATTGTGTAAAACTTAAATAATAAGAAAAAGTATACATATTAGGTACTGCCGTGTCCATAACAACCTGCTCGATAAAAATATCACATGACTTAACCCCTCAGGTGAACGCTGTAAAAATAAATAAATAAAAACAACAATTGGTAAAACAACCAATTTTTTGGTCACCTTGCCCCATAAAGTGTAATAATCAATAATCAAAAAATCATATGCACCCAAAAATTGTGCCAATAAAACATCAACTCTTCCTTCAAAAAATGAGCCCCTGCCGATTGGCCGAAAAATAAAAAAATATGGCGTTCAGAAAATGAAGACACAAAAACATTTTTTTTTCAAAAATGCTTTATTATGTAAAACTGAAACAAACAAATCAAAGAAAGTAGAGATATTTGATATCATTTTGTCCGTAACAACCTGATCTATAAAAATAGTGCATGATCTATCGTGCTAGATGAATGTTTTAAAAAAAAACATTGCCAAAACAGCATTTTTTTGTTACCTTGACTCACAAAAAACGTAATAAAGAGCAATCAAAAATCATATGTACCCCAAAATAGTACCAATAAAACTGGCACCTTATCCCCTAGTTTCCAAAATGGGGTCAATTTTGGGGAGTTTCTACTGTAAGGGTGCATCAGGGGGGCTTCAAATGGGACATGGCATCTAAAAACCAGTCCAGCAAAATCTGCCTTCCAAAAACCATACGGCGCTCCTTTTCTTCTGCGCCCTGCCGTGTGCTCCTACATCAGTTTACGACCACATGTGGGGTGTTTCTGTAAACCGCAGAATCAGGGTAATAAATATTACGCTTTTTTTTGTCTGTTAACCCTCGATGTGTTAAAGAAAAAAATGGATTAAAATGGAAAATCTGCCCAAAAAGTGAAATTTAGAAATTTAATCTCCACTATGTAAGCCCCACAAAGTGACTTCAAAACTGAACTGGTCCTTATAAAGTGGGTTTTGGAAATTTTCTTAAAAATTTTAAGAATTGCTTCTAAAATTCTAAGCCTTCTAACGTCCTAAAAAAATAAAATGTAAATTACAAAATGATGCCAACATAAAGTATACACATGGGAAATGTTAATTAATGAATATTTTATGAGGTATCACTTTCTGTTTTAAAAGCAATTTTTGGTAAATTTGTTTTTTTTTCATAAATAAAGGTGAACTATATTGACTCGAATTGACTTGAATTTATGACTATCATGAAGTACAATGTGTCACAAGAAAACAGTCTCAGACCGGCTTGATAAGTAAAGGTGTTCCAAAGCTATTACCACATAAAGTGACGCATGTCAGACTTGCAAAATTAGGCCTGGTCAGGAAGGGGGAAAATGGCCCGGTCTGGAAGTGGTTAAAATGAATGGGGACGTGTGGGTGTCCGTAAAACACTGATGTGTAAATGAGGCTTTAGGCTTCAGAGTTAGGAAGCGTGTCTCTCAGTAATCCAATCTGCTTGGCTGGCAGGAAGCTGCTGAGGGAAGCCAGTTTTGGCCTCAGAGAACTGGCAGAGGAGCCATCTTTATGATGTAGGATACAAAACAGGAGTAACTAAGCAAAAATCTCAAGTAAAGCAGTTGTGTGTGAGGAAACTAAAGATGGCGTTATGCATAATGGTGGCAGCTGATAGTCGTCCCCTTCTTTTTGTGTGGCTCCGTTTTTGTGAAAAATGAACTCTTACTTTATGCAAATAAGCAACTAGGAGCAATAGGGGTGTCTCCCCTAATCCTAGAGGCTCCATTCTCCCTCCTCTGGCCATGCCCTCATGACGCTGATTGACAGGGCCAGGCAGGATGGTGTGAACACAATCAACAACCGTCACAAAAAAAAAAAGAAATGTATACATCATCACTGAATCCTTAAAGGGGTTGTCCGGGTTCAGGGCAGAACCTGGACATATCCCCATTTTCACCCAGGCAGCCCCCTGACTTGAGCATCGGAGCAGTTCATGCTCCGATGCTCTCCTTTGCCCTGCGCTAAATCGCGCAGGGCAAAGGCATTTTCCGGAGACGAACCGGGCTCTCCATGGGGCTGTCAGGAAGTCCGGTGACATCACCGGCACTGATGGGCGGGCTTTAGCGCTGCCCTAGCCTATAAAACCGCTAGGGCAGTGCTAAAGCCCGCCCATCATAGCCGGTGACGTCAGGAAAACACTGCCGGGCTGAAGCTTCCGCCTGGCAGTGTGTTATTGTAAACAAAAGAGCCCTTGCCCTGCGCGATCTAGCGCAGGGCAAGGGAGCGCATCGGAGCATGAGATGCTAACATCAGGACGGCTGCTGGGGTGAAATTATTGGTATGTCCGGGTTCAGCTCTGAACCTGGACAACCCTTTTAACCCTAAGAAAACCGGAGGCTTTTGCGTTTTTAGGTTTTCCTTTTTTTGCCATCTTCCTGGAGCCATAACTTTTTTTCTCTTCTGTTCACATATCCATATGACGGATTGTTTTTTGCAGGACAAGCTGTACAATGCAGTGGGAAGCAGGAAAAAAATTCAAAACAGGGTGGAATTGTAAATAAATTTAGTTCCTCAGTTTTACGGGTGGGAAGAAAATCTCATGCAAAGAGTTTGACGCACAGGTGCTGGAGAACCCTGTGACCCAACAGTACCAGGAGAGGCCATAGCATGAAATGGTTCCAAAGAAAAAATATAGGAGACCGTCGGGATCCCAAGGACAGATGCATGGGAAAAAAGGCAATATGCAAGAAAGAACAAAGGGAAACACCCGACTCAACCCAAGGTGGGAAAAATAAAGAAGCTAGAGGTTAGGGAGTAGCGCAAGATGTCCTGCACAAAAACCAAAAGTTAAACGAGTGTGCACTAAATAGCCCGAGGAAGAATCTGGAAGAGCTAGCGCTCCCCTGAAGAAACAGGAGAGCAGCACAGCAGCGTCTGTTGGTAATGACCTAGCCCTCTGCATATGGAAGGATGCTCCAGGAGGAGAATCTATAAGAGGACAGACCCAACAAGAAAAATTAGACTATGAGGGTACCTGGCAGGAGAGAAAGTGCCTGGGAAAAGGACGGGAGCAGTCCTTAACCAAGGAAAAAACTTCTTGGAGACAAGCTAAAAAAGGAAGGCGATTCCATAAGGCCTGGAAGCCAAGGAACCTGACCAGTAGGAGGACTCAGCCAGGAAAAAACTCTAAATTGTCTCAGACCAAAAACAAGGCCTGTCTGTGCCCAACATCATGTAAAAGCCAGGGTAGAGAGGAAACAAGGAAGCACTGGAGGCTGAACGATTGAGAGAAATCATAGCAAAGACTCACCATGGGAAGTGGGCAAGCCTTCTTCCACTGCAAGGCAGATGGGAAAAGAGAAACACCCTATGAGAAGGTGGAAACCCCATCCTGCCAGAGAAAGCTGCCAACCCCTGGGGGAGAAGGGGGTCCTTGGTAATGGCCAGGAGAGGGGAACGTAAAGACCTGTTTCCCATACAAGGGAGGCGAGAATTGAGCCTCAGAAAAACAAACAAAATAAGACTGTGAATGTCAGGCCAGAGAAAACCCTGGCCATGAAGTCTCAGCCAAAAAAGGAACCAGTTGCAGGCCCTGGTAATACAAGTGGAGGACTCCAAACAGCCTAAAGAGGAGCAGTTCTCAAATTAAGGGAAAGCTCCATCCCAAAAGTGACCAGTACGAATGTAAATTGCAAGCCAGAGCAACAAACTCCCAGGTACCAGGTACATGACCTGGTGAGACGGGAAGAGAGGTTAGAATCTCAAGTGGGAAACAAGCCTATGGGAACCCAGGAGGAGAAAGAACCAAACCGGGCCCAAGAAGCAACTTGTTATAAAGAGCATGTGCGGTCAGAGATGCCATGAGTATTTTCGCCAGAGGGAAACGGCAAGCTAGATGGTCTAAGAATCATTGGGACAGGGACTCCAAGCAGGATCACCCAGTTAGAGGCTCAAGTAGGGTCCACAGAACTGGACCACATAAGGAAAATAATAGCCAGATTATCAAAGGAAAAATGAAATGTATCCACCATAGGGAAAAAAACATCGGCCATGGTTAATCAACGATCCCAAGTGTAGTGACTAGCAAACTGTATAACACTGCACCAGAAGGGGCAAGTACAGCACCCTGGATTTTGTAAAAGAATCGCCAGACATCCATATGTCAGAAAAAAATGCAGAATTCGCCAGGGGAAGCCGGGAGAGACTACACTGTAGAAACCAGCTACCAGCAGAGCACAATGAAACTCCCAAGGAAGGGGGAAGATACTGACAGGTGCAGGCAACGGCAAGGCCCAAGTGAACGGCACTTTTGTCATGTAGCACAACTAATCAGAGAACATAAGGGCGTACCAGAACGCCCGGACCATGGAAGAACTACTGGACCATAGTAGGCGAGTGGCGCCCACTAGTCCTGTCACAGCCATATAAGAGAGGAAGTCCAGCGATGACCCAAAAACTGCAGTAGCGGCTGGGGCGTACAATGCTTCATATCCCTGCAGGATAGAACATCCAGTGGATCCAGGTACTCTGACAGGACTGGGCCATGTAACTCTGAAAACAAAGCAGAGAGGCAGTAACAACAACGCGAGTACTCCATCCATGAAATGGGGTAACTTGGCTGTGCAGAATACAGTAGTACCTTATAGAGTTGACAAAGAACAAACCTAGCATGACAGCGAACAACCTGCCCATGGCGGAGGGAGTGTGGTTGTCGCATTACAGGACTGAGGAGTCTTGTGAAATAGTGCGTCAGGCAATAAAGTAAAAATCATGCCTAGTACAGGGGCCATGAGAAGGTGCACTCAGAGGGCCTGGTTCAGGAGGTACTGCACCGAGGGTCAGATCTTAACAGGCCAGCCATATACTGGATCTAACAACTGCAACTCTATTCTGCCCAAGAAGGGAGGGGGTGGGGGACATATGGTTACCAGGTACATACTACAACCAGAATGGTTTGTTGTATACAGCTCCTTGAGATAGTACAAGTACACCGCCGAGCACGACGGTAATGGGGTGCCAGATGTATACTAGAACCAGAAGAGAGTGATGAATACAACGTCTGGAGATGGTATCATCACTCTGCATGAAGAGGGGCCCCATGATTGCCTAGCACACATTAGAGCCAGGAAAGGGAAGGAAACACCCAGTAGTGCAGGAGCCGTATGGGCCACAGATTGTACCAAAGGGGGACAGCACCTTAACATACTACAAATACTCCGCCTGAGAATAGGAGTACAAAAGAAATCCCAGCAGTCGAGTCTACTATAGTCGTGATGTTTTATTAGGGTACTTTCACACTAGCGTTTTGGATTCCGTTTGTGAGATCCGTTTCAGGGCTCTCACAAACGGTCCAAAATGGATCAGTTAAGCCCCAATGCATTCTGAATGGATAAGGATCCGTTCAGAATGCATCAGTTAGGCTCCGTTCTGCCTCTATTCCGTTTTGGAGGCGGACACCAAAACGCAGCATGCAGCTTTTTGGTGTCCGTCTGAAGAGACGGAGCCTAACGGATCCGTTTTTTTTTTACAATGTAAGTCAATGGGGACGGATCCGTTGTCAGTGACACAATATGGTGCATTTGAAAGCGGATCCGTTCCCATTGACTTTCAATGTAAGTCAAAACGGATCCGTTTTGGACTTTGTCATTTTCTTTAAAGCTAATGCAAACGGATCCGTTCTGAGCGGATACAAACGTTTGCATTAGAGTCGCGATCCGTCTGTGCAAATAAACAGACGGATCCGCCTGCTGCTATGTGAAGTACCTAACATCAAATCAATGTGTCCTACATCCAGGACAGCGTTTCGGCAAGCATGCCTTTGTTGACAAATGCATGCTTGCCGAAGCTGTCCTAACTGTAGGACACATTGATTTGATGTAATAAAACATCACGACTATACTAGACACGACTGCTGGGATTTCTTTTGGATTTCAAGTGAAGATTGCTTCTATCCCGTGCAGCGTACACTGAGTGAGTGCCGGCTGATTCCTTAATTATGAGAATAGGAGTAATCTGGCTGCATGGTGCACACTATAATGAGGGTGGAGGCATAGCAACAGCATCTGGAAACACTACAGTATTTGGAAACGGTACAGGTACTCTACCTAATACAGGAGAAATACGGCTGTGTAGTATAGACTAAAAACCAGACATGTGTAATGGCTACAGCATCTGGAGATGGTACAGGTCTCTACCTAATACGTGATCTAATACCTAATGCGATCTTTCGGGTCACTACAGAAGGGTGGTAAAATATTTCCTGGTCTCTATGGAAATGTGAAACTACCTTAGGAGGGAAGCCCGGCTCTAATTTTAATACAATCCTGTCAGAGCAGATGGAAAGATAAGGTTCTCTACATGAGAGAGCCTGAATCTCTCCTAGGCGCCTAGCAGAAGTTATGGCTATGAGGAAGGCCGTATGTCTGCCATTGGAGCAAATGGTGATTTTATCAACCCATTAACCCCTTAGTGACCACCCATACGTGTCTGGCACAACTCACACAACTCCATAGAATAAAAAATAAAAAGGTTATGGGTCTTGGGAAGTGGCAATGCAAAATCATTTTTTTTTTTTTTTTTTTAAAAAGGGGTTTTATTGCAAAAAAAGTAGCAAAACATAAAAAAACTATATGTATTTGGCCTCGTTGTAATCGTACTGACTCAGAGAATAAAGATATTATGTTATTTATACCGAAAAATTAACACCGTAAAATTTATAACGTCCCATGTCCCTCCCAGAAAGAGTTAATAAAAGTTAATCAGAAAGTTATTTGTACCCGAAAATGGCGCCGGTGCTTCAGTAGCGTCCTAGCTGCCATGGTAACCGATCAGAGCCCCGCGATTACACTGCTGGGGCTCCAATCACTGCACCACCAATGTTTTTAATGCTGGGATTGGGGGGGGGGGGGCACTGCGCCACCAATGATGTTAACTCACCCATTAATAGCAGCTGCACAGGGGGCAGAGACTTCTTCCTTCTCCCCTGTGCCGCTGAGCGAACGCCTGCGCTGGGATTTTACCACCAAATATACCTCATACCTGTAGTGTGGGTGATCGGCAGCAAATGGTGACAAGGCTAAAAAGTCTCCATCTGGAGCGCTGAATAGGCATTTTTATAATGGACCGTATGTTCCGTAAATTGGAGAAGGCACACAAAAGGGACCGCAAAACATGGCACGTTCGTGTGCATGAGGCCTTATATGCAGCACTTTTTTGTCTGGTATAAAGTCAGATCCTGAACGGTCTCCATCATTGTCGGCAGAGTCTGTTCTGCTTCTTCCCTGTCAGTTAGGCAACCAGATACCCCCTCCACAACCACCCCCCCACCATATCTATGTACAATCCAGCATACACCACCCTACTACACAGCCTCCCATCTCAGCATACAATCAAACATAGCCCCCCCTCCGTCAGCATCCACACAGCTGCCCCCCATCTCGGTGTACAATCCCTCGCAGCCCCCCATATACTTGATATACAACCCAAACACCTACCTAGAACACAGACCCCCAGTCTCAGCATAAAATGCAATACAGCCCCCCATACAACCAGATACCCTCTCCCCCCAGCTCGGTGTACAATCCCACATACAACAGATAGACATCACCCTACTACATAGCCCCCCCTCAGCATACAATGCAACACAGCCCCCCATATACAACACAGCCTCCCCCCCCACTCAGTGTGCCACCCCACACAGCCCCCCTCACATACAAACCAGACACCACCCTACTACACAGCCTCCTATTTCAGCATACAATCAAACACAGCCCCCCACCATCTCAGTGTACATTCCCTCACAGCACATCCCAACATGTTCGGTACGATAAGTCTATTAGCAGGTCCCCGCTCTTCCGGGTTTCGTTCATTCCCCGCTGCTGACGCTCGGGAGCTCCAAGATACATGTGAAAAAGCGCAAGGCTCTCCTGTTTCCGATCCACGTGATCTAGGAGTGCCACGTGATGTTGTGACGTCAGCAGGTCCTTCCGGATATAGTATTTGTGCGTTACCCTTCGGCTCGCTGTCTGTGCTGGCACCCGGTAGACATGGCGGCTTTTGGAGGTGAGGCCCATATGGCTGTAGACGCGCGTGTATCTGCACTCAGCAGTGTTCAGAGCAGCCAGGCCCGGCCTGCCGTGGAGCACTACAAGTGCCAGCACGGCACGGGATTCACTCAGTGCTTACCACCCCGCAGACACTTCTGCCACATAGGAATTCATGTGCTGCAGGTTTTTTTTTTATTGAAAATGATTTGGATGGGTTTAGAATCGCATCGTGTGGAGGCAGAAAAATCTTAAAGAAATCAGTGTTTTTTTTTTCTTACTATATTTTTTTTATTATACTCTTATTATATTTGATGTAATATATATGTAGTTATATTATATTTAATACTCCAATGTAGTAAAAAATGTTTACTTTATTTTACTAAAACATTTTTATTTATTTTTTTAAACCAAGCATAAGCAGAAATCTCTATGCAGCAGACACCGATCGTGCCTGAATTCTCCCCAAAATCTGCGGGGTCTGGCAGGTGTCACCATGGGAATGCAGTGTCCTCTGCAGGCAGTATGTTATAGCGCAGGAGGAGCTGAGCGGACTGATGTGTAGATTTATGGGAAAAGATTCAGTACAAGGGTCCATTCACATGTCCGCATCCGTTCCGCAATTTTGCGGTCCCATTCATTTTCAATGCTGGTGTCCGTGTTTTGCGGATCCGCAAAGCACTTACAAATGTGTGAATGGACCCTAACCTGTATTTCATTCCTTTTAGGCCTCATGCACACGGCCGTTGTTCGGGTCCGCGTCCGAGCCGCATATTTTGCAGCTCGGCCGCGGATCCATACACTTCAATGGGGCCGCAAAAGATGCGGACAGCACTCCGTGTGCTGTCCGCATCCGTTGCTCCGTTCCGTGCCCCCGCAAAAAAAAATAAAATAAAGCATGTCCTATTCTTGTCCGTTTTGTGGACAAGAATAGGCATTTCTATAATGGGCCGCGTTCCGTTCTACAAATTGCGGAACGGAACGCGGAGCAGCTTCAATGTTTTGCGGATCCGCGGTTTGTGGACCGCAAACACCAACGGTCGTGTGCATGAAGCCTTAGGGTTTATTCACACGTTCATAAGTGTTTTCTGGATCCGCAAGTTGCCGGCACTATAATAGAAAATGCCTTTTTTTGTCCGCAATTGCGAACAAGAATAAGATATGTTCTATTTTTTTCGGGAACGGAATTTGCGGATCCCCAAAACACTTACGGACGTGTGAATAAACCCTAACCTGTATTTCATTCCTTTTAGGGTCCATTCACAGGTCCGTTTTGCGGACACCGGCAATTTACGGATGCGGACAGCACATAGTGTCCGTTCCGGCCCCATTGAAAACAAATGGGTCCGCAAAATTGCAGGAACAGATGCGGACCCAACCCTACGGACATGTGAATGGCCTAATCTCTGCTCGTTCTGAGCTTTAAAGTCCAGGAGGCGGTCCTATCAGTGATTGACAGCTCTCTCTGTATACACAGTCATAGAGGGAAGGCTGTCAATCACTGATGGCTGTGTCTCCTGGACTTCGAAGCTGAAGGAATAAATTAAAAATGTATAGTGAATCCTCCTCCTGGCACGCCAGCCGATCAGCTGTATGGAGAGGCCTCGGTGGTACAGTGAGCGATGCAGCCTCTTTCTACACCAGTGACGTCAAGTTCCTCAGTCACGTTCAAGTAAACAGGCCTGGGCTGCAATACCAAGCACGGCCACTATACAATAGATGGCGCTGTTCTTGGTAAGCTGTGAGAAGGCTGACAAGCGGGAGTGCCGGGTGTCGGACCCCCGTCGATCAGATATTGATCATCAGAATAGGACTTCCAGGAATTCTTTTATCTCTATAGGCGACAGTACACATTAGATGAATGTCGGTGAATGCACTTATTTAGATGAGCGCCTCCACAATCTAATGTATATGGCTGATGTTGGGAAGAGAAGGATTGAACCGTTGGATTTCAGCATGTCTGATCCTTTGTTCTCATAGACCTGTGATGGCTAACCTCTGACACTCCAGCTGTGGTAAAACTACCACTCCCAAGATGCACACTTTCTTGGCTGTTCTCAGAACCTCACAGAAATGAATGGAGCATGCTGGGAGTTGTAGTTTCACCACAGCTGGAGTGCCGGAGATTAGCCATGCCTGTCCTAGGACAGTTATGGGCAAACTGCGGCTCTCCAGCTCTTGTAAAACTACAATTCCCACCATGCCCTGCTGTAGGCTGATAGCTGTAAGCCAGGGCTTGACAAATTTCCTTGGAATCTAGGAGCCAGCTAAAAAAAGTTAGAAGCCAGGCGGAGCCGCGTCATAAAGCCCACAATAGATGCCCCCATAGTGCTCCTCCCCCCCCCACTTCTCCATAGAGCCCCCCAATAATGCATGCCAGTACATAGGGCCCCCAGTAGATGCCCCCATAGTGTTACTTCCCCTGTTCTCCATAGTGCCCCCCATAACGTGCGAGTATATAGGGCCCCCATAATGCTTCCCCTCTTCAATAGGTTATATGACACGTCAGACGCTGCCAGCGTCTAAGTGATCGCCCCTTGCGTCCGCCATGACATGTGGAAACCCTTACAAGGATTACAGGGTCCGGAGGGGAGGGCAGAGGGGTCCGGAGGGGAGGGAAGAGGGGTCCGGAGGGGAGGGCAGAGGGGACACAGCGGGCACCATGACATTTTACTGAGCACTACAACCCCCAGCTGGCGCTCAGCCTCTGCAGTCCCCGCATCACTACAACACCCAGCTCTTTCCCCCTCTTGTCATTCACTTTCTCCCCCCCCCCCTTGTCATTATCTTACCCGCTCTTGTCATTCCCTCCCCTCCCTTCTTGTCATTCTCTTTCTCTCCCCCCTCTCCCCCCCCCCCCCGTCATTATCCTTAACCCCTCTTGTCATTCCCTCCCCCCCCCCTCCCTTCTTGTCATTATCTTTCCTCCTTCTTGTCATTCTCTTTCTCCCTCCCCCTCTTGTCATTATCTCCCCCTGTCATTATCTTTCCCCCTCTTGTCATTCCCCCTTCTTGTCATCCCCCTTCTTGTCATTATCTTTCCCCCTCTTGTCATTTCTCAACCCCCACCTCTAGTGTAGCGTGGCCGAGAGCTGTATGGTCCACGGGTACAGTAGCTTTAGTTTCCTGTACCCAGGCGACTGACAGGAAGTGCACACTGTGTGCGCACTTCATGTCAGTCCGGCCGGGTACAGGAGACAGATGCTCCCTGTACCGCGGACCATACAGGGCTCGGCCACGCTACAATGAGGGACTGACAGGAAGGAGCGCTGAGCGCTTCCCTCCTGTCAGTCCCTCTCTTCATGCTGCGCCCGGGAGGTGCGTCCTCATGGACGCGCCAGCCCGGGCAGTGCTGCAGCCTACTGAGGCTCTCTATAGAGCACTCGGGCGGCTGCAGCATGACGGGGACCGGCGCTCCTAGGACGCGCCGACCCTGCGCCCGGCCACCTTTGCAAACAGGCTGACAAATACCCAGGCGCCAGGACCAAATTCCTGGTCGCCATGGCGACCTGGCGCCTGGGATTTGTCGAGCCCTGCTGTAAGCAGTCTTTGCATGCTGGGAGTTGTAGTTTTGCAACAGCTGGAGAGCCGCAGTTTGCCCATCCCTGTCCTAGGAGATAAGCTGCAGCTAGAGATGTTTTGAAGCAAGTCCCTGTTGAGAACACATGCACACGTGTCCAAACCGAGCATGCATGTGTGGGTGTCTGGGAGGAACAACCATTTGCTGAGCACATTAAAACCTAGTTGCTCTGATCCCTCTTTCCACTTACTGTCCACTATCCACCAAGTACCGTATTTTTCGCCCTATAGGACGCACCGGCCCATAAGACGCACCTAGGTTTTTGAGGAGTAAAATAAGAAAAAAAATGTTTTGAACAAAAAGGTGTGCCTTTTGGTGGGTTTTGAACTAATGGTGTTATGGGGGATCTGTGCATGACACGGTATTATGGGGGATCTGTGGATGGCACGGTTATGGGAGGGGGTCGGTGGATGGCACGGTTATGGGAGAGTCGGTGGATGGCACGGTTATGGGGGGATCGGTGGATGGCACGGTTATGGGGAGGATCGGTGGATGGCACACGTTATGGGGGATCGGTGGATGGCACAGGTTATGGGGGATCGGTGGATGGCACGGTTATGGGGGGATCGGTGGATGGCACGGTTATGGGGATCGGTGGATGGCACGATTATGGGAGGATCGGTGGATGGCACGATTATGGGGGAGATCTGTGGATGGCACAATGTTATGGGGGATCTGTGGATGGCACGCGTTATGGGGGGATCTGTGGATGGCACACTGTTATGGGGGATCTGTGGATGGCACACTGTTATGGGGGGATCTGTGGATGGCACACTGTTATGGGGGGATCTGTGGATGGCACACTGTTATGGGGGGATCTGTGGATGGCACACTGTTATGGGGGGATCTGTGGATGGCACACTGTTATGGGGGGATCTGTGGATGGCACACTGTTATGGGGGGATCTGTGGATGGCACACTGTTATGGGGGGATCTGTGGATGGCACACTGTTATGGGGGATCTGTGGATGGCACACTGTTATGGGGGGATCTGTGGATGGCACACTGTTATGGGGGGATCTGTGGATGGCACACTGTTATGGGGGATCTGTGGATGGCACACTGTTATGGGGGGATCTGTGGATGGCACACTGTTATGGGGGATCTGTGGATGGCACACTGTTATGGGGGGATCTGTGGATGGCACACTGTTATGGGGGGATCTGTGGATGGCACACTGTTATGGGGGGATCTGTGGATGGCACACTGTTATGGGGGGATCTGTGGATGGCACACTGTTATGGGGGATCTGTGGATGGCACACTGTTATGGGGGGATCTGTGGATGGCACACTGTTATGGGGGATCTGTGGATGGCACACTGTTATGGGGGGATCTGTGGATGGCACACTGTTATGGGGGATCTGTGGATGGCACACTGTTATGGGGGATCTGTGGATGGCACACTGTTATGGGGGGATCTGTGGATGGCACACTGTTATGGGGGGATCTGTGGATGGCACACTGTTATGGGGGGATCTGTGGATGGCACACTGTTATGGGGGATCTGTGGATGGCACACTGTTATGGGGGATCTGTGGATGGCACACTGTTATGGGGGATCTGTGGATGGCACACTGTTATGGGGGGGGATCTGTGGAGGGCACTGTTATGGGGGGGGATCTGTGGAGGGCACTGTTATGGGGGGGGATCTGTGGAGGGCACTGTTATGGGGGGGGATCTGTGGAGGGCACGGTTATGGGGGGGGATCTGTGGAGGGCACGGTTATGGGGGCGGATCTCACTGTCACGTGCCAGCTCCGCCCACTTTATGAATGAAGAAGGCAGAGCAGGCGCATTACGTAGTGAGTTACGTTGTCAGTGCCCGTCCGCCGGTCCTGCTTCCTGCCTCTTGCCTGGGACGTTGGTAGTATAGTAAGTACAGGATATATAGATGATTTAATAAACCTATACATACGCCTACAGTTAGGATTCTAGCAGTTAGCGGGCCCGGTGTAGCAGAATACAGTGACTGCACCGGACCCGCTGTCATTACATAACTAGATGCCGACTTCTCCTCTCCGCCCGCTGGCATGCGGTCGGCGGTATACAAGTGTAAATGTCAGCATTCACCCCATAAGACGCACTGCCTTTCCCCCCCACTTTTTTGCGGGGGGGGGGGGGGTGCATCTTATAGGGCGAAAAATACGGTAATTTCACTAAAATTGCACTAAAGGGATTGACCCACGAAAAATATTCGACCGTTTTCAAACCAGCTCCAGGATCTGAATACTTTTGTGATTGAATGTAATTAAAAATTTTCCATAGCCGCTGAGTTAATCAATAAGATGTATCTGTATAGCGCCACCTGCTGTTTGTTCTTTTCCTTATTTCTTTGACCTGCTTTCTGAGGTGGCCGCACATGCTCAGTTTCATCCTTCATCTGCCTCCTGAGCTGTGATAGGGAGAGCTGAGACACTCCCCCTTAGCTGCAGCAGAAAGGACACTCCCCTTGAGCTGTCAGCTTGATATAAATCTAGCAGAGCAATGAATTGGGAGATCTCTGGATCCATGTGAGGTACAGGGCTGGTTCTAGCTTTGTTAGAGATTGTCATGGACTACATTAATCACGGCTGCCATACCCTGCAGCGAAACCTTTATGCTTCATGGACACTCAGAGCTGAAATCAGTGCGGCAGTGATCGGGGGCTGAGAAATAGTGATCCTCCTGCTGTAAACCATACTCTTACTGATCGGCATTTTATATTGCAGAAATGGGCGTGATGCCGGAGATTGCTCAGGCCGTGGAGGAGATGGATTGGCTGTAAGTACAAACCAATATATATATAGTAGTTCCTCAGGATACAACATACAGTGATGTTTCCTGCACCATCTTGTATTGGCGGTCTAGTAGCTCCTCGTTACAGTACAGTGCGGTATTACATGCCCTGTACTGCCCTCTCTATGTCAGGATGGACCTCCTTGTCCTATACAGGACCCAGCTTCCAGCATCGCTTTCTGACCGTTGACTTCTCTGTCCTAGTTATCTGCTTATTTTTTCTCTTATCATGGGATGACGTTTTGGAGCCAATTTCCAGTTTTCCATAGAGTGATGGACTCGCGTTACAATGGTTTCAACATACAGTGGTCAACCTGGAACCTATTAATATTGTAACTTGACCCGCCAGACTGAAAGAAGAATGTCGCGTTGTATCCTGACCCTTCCTTGCTCGCTCTATTGGGGTGTGAATACTTCTGCTCCTTTGACGCTGGGAGTTCATGATGTCTGCTTTCTCTCACTCTTTAGCCTTCCCACTGACATCCAGGCGGAGTCCATACCCCTGATCCTGGGCGGAGGCGACGTGCTGATGGTGAGCTCACTGGTGCCCCTCATTAATCTAGGTTAACAGATATTGGCACGGACTTCAGCCGACGCGGCTCCGTGTTATGCGCTAGAATTAGTTTTTCGTATTGGATCTGCCATGTAATTAACCAGCGTGAATTTTATACATTTTTTCTTTTTAGGCTGCAGAGACCGGAAGTGGGAAAACTGGGGTAAGTACCTGCTATGTAACGCACTGGAGACCTGTGGGCACAAGGATCTATAACGTGTTCTTAATTCTACAAGATGTTGGCCGCAGTTACTTACCTTTTAACCCCTTAGTGACCAAGCCTGTTTGGGCCTTTCTTCCTTATTTCATCGTCTCGTTCCAAGAGCTATAACTTTTTTATTTTTCCGTCTATATAGCTTTATGAGGGCTTGTTTCTTGTGGGACAAGTTGTTAATGGCGCCATTTTGGGGTGCACATAACTTTCTGATTAACTTTTATTAACTCTTTCTTGGAGGGAGATGGGGGGGAAAAATAGCAATACTGCCACTGCGTTTTTACATTATAAATTTTACAGCGTTTATTTTTCGGTACAAATATCATAATATCTTTATTTTTATTTTTTTACGGCGTTCACTATAGGGGATAATTATGTGATATTTATTTAGTCCAGGTCGTTAGACACTGCAATACCAGACATGTGGGGGATATTGTGTTTTTGCAATTTTTCTTTCATTGAAACGCGCATTTTTAATGGAAAAAAGCATATATTTTGTTTTATTTAATGGAATTTTTTTTATTTCATAAATGTGTTTTTTTTTTTTTTTTTTTTTTTTTGTCTTTTTACTACTTAATAGTCCCACAAGGGGACTATAACATACAGTATTTTGATTGCTTTTAAAATGTAATGCATTATCCCTATAGTGCATTACATTTCAATAGCAATGCTATTCTAACATTGACCTCTCTGGCGCAGCCTGCTGGAAATCACTAAAGACAGGCTCGGGGCCCTGACCGGAAGCAAGGTAAGGCTTCCCAACACATTAGCACCCCGCGATTGCATTTGCGGGGTGCTGATGGGAGACGGAGGGAGTCCGCTCCCTCTGGGACTTATGGGGCCATCTGTGGATGGGACTTATGGGGCCATCTGTGGATGGGACTTATGGGGGGGACATCATTCTGGGCAGCAGAGCGCACGGCGTCCTCGGTTGCTATGACGCCGTGCGCTCCCTCCTGACCCCGGAATACAGCGATACACTATTACAGATCATAAGAGTGTATCGCTGTATTCCGGGTCAGGAGGGAGCGCACTGCGTCATAGCAACCGAGGACGCCGTGCGCTCCGGACCGTATGTGGAGGGAACTTGGGGAGGGGGGAAGCTGTGGATGGCGCTTAGACTTTCTACTCACTGGAGCGCTCGGCGTCCTCGGTTGCTATGACGCTGCGCGCTCCTCCTGCTGCTGGAATACAGCGATACACTCTTATGATCTGTAATAGTGTATCGCTGTATTCCCGGGACAGGAAGGAGCGCACAGCGTCATTGCAACAGAGGACGCCGTGCGCTCCAGTGTGGCAGTGTGGGGACATCTGTGGGGGGTCTGGGGAAGGGAGTGATCTGTGTATGGCACTTAGAGGGAGGGAAGCTGGGCGCACGGTGTCTCTCGGTTGCTATGACGCCGTGCGCTCCCTCCTGCTGCTGGAATACAGCGATACACTATTATAGATCATGGCAGTGTATCGCTGTATTCCAGGGGTAGGAGGGAGCGTACTGCGTCATAGCAACCGAGGACGCCGTGCCCTCCAGTATGTTATTGCATTTGGGGGGGGGTAGTCTGTGGATGGCAGATTCTCTGCCGCGTCTCCTACAGAGCATGCGCGGCTCTGTAGCAGACGCGGCAGGGAATCGATCAGAACGCGCATGCCCGGCTAGCGTGCGCGTTCTGGTGCAGAAGACTGGGTGAAATGTGAGTTACATCTGTGCAAGTGCGGCCCATAGATGCAGCCCTGGAGATGGGCCGTATCTATGGGTTACTAAACATAAACAAATAGATAATGTGTAATATCTCTGTAGGGAAGAATTTTTAATAAAAGAATGTATTTTCAAAAATGATCAGTAGCACAAGGGAAATAATTTAAAATACAATCAATAAAATGGGAATATCCCTTTAAGTGGGTTCGGGAGATCGCCGTTCTTCGTCATTGCTGCCGTGTGCTTTCTGTATTATACAGCGGGCACCCACTCTGTATGGAGCGGGCTCACTGTAGCAGCCTGCTCCATTTATTACCTTAGCCACTGTGACGTACCAGTATGCCACGGTGGCAAAAAGGGTTAAAACATGGAAATGGTGCTACAAAAAAAAATCTGAACGTGCAAATCTTTCTTTTCTTTTCTCTTTTTTTTTTTTTTTTTTTTTTTTTTGGGGGGGGGGTCCCTTAACCTCCCCAAACTACTGAACAATAGCTGATCAAGTAGTCACACAACAGACATCCGGCTGCAGAGCTTTTGATCGTAGACAACTGTGACCATGGCATCTTAGCGGTGACTTTCCTGGAGTGGGGAATTGTTTTGTTCCCAATTCCACCCCATTTAGAACATACGTCATGCGTCAGGGTTTTTTATGTGGCTCTCCCTATGCATTCGTTGTCAGATGTGTGTGTTGGTGTAATAATTGGAAGTAAATGTATTTCTATGTTTTTTAGGCTTTTAGCATCCCCGTCATCCAAATTGTGTATGAAACCTTGAAGGATCAACAAGAAGGCAAGAAGGGCAAGGCTTCGATAAAGACTGGAAGCTCGGGTAACCATTCCATACATTCAGTTCTCACATCCTCATAGCAGATGAGCATAAAATATAGTGAACAGACATTACATACAGGTAGCTGCGGATGTATATGGACAGACTGTTCTGTATATACAGTACACACTAGTGGAAAATGGAAAAAAAAACATCTGAAAACTTGATGTGACTGAGCTGAGATTGAGAAAGTATAAACTGCAAGTGGTGCTAGGTCAGTGATCAAACATCCGAGGTGGTGCCCCCTATATTTGGGGTTTTTTCAGCAGGGTATATGTTAAGGCAGGGTCACATTTAGGCTGCATTCACACAACATCACACTGCTGATTTAAGAACCAATTAAAGCTGGTGAATCGCGATCGTTGTACAATAGGAGAAGTCCTATATTTGCAGCTAGAATGACCCACTTGAAATCAATAGGACCTTTAGACTGGAGTGCACCTTTCTTGCAGCTGTTAAAATGCGTACATTATGTGAAAGCACCTTTCAGGGGTTAAAAAAAAAAACACTTTGACACTTATACATGTGGGAACACTAGCTCCTCACTGGAGGCAGCAGGACCTGGCGTTCCCTGTGTGGTGATGTCACATGATCATGCTGGGAACGTCAGGTCCTGTTTCCTCCAGGGAGGGGCGAGTGTTCCCGCACGTGTAAATGATGAAATGCGTATTCCTACTGGGGAGCACAAAGTGGGGTAGTATTCCTACTGGGGGCCCCTAGGGGGATTTGTTCATAATTGGAGCCATTATGGGGGGGCATTAGTTATAACTGGGGCCACTAAGGGGGCACTATTCCTAATGGGGGGGACATTCATTGTAATGGGATCCACTACAGGGGCCATTTGATGTCCAGAAGGCACTATGGAGGGTATTTATACTGAGGGCACTGCAGGAATTTGGGTAAAAAAAACAAAACGAAATCCATCCGTTTTTAATAGCGGTTTATGGTCGTGTGAATGTACCTCAGTACTGGGTGACATCTCCTCTTGCTATGATACGGGCTGCCACTCTGGCATGGTAGCTGTCATACAGATGCTGGGCATGCTCCTGTGGTAGGTCATTCCAAGCTCTTTCAATTTTGACCCGTCGTTCAGCCAAGGTGGTGGTTGGCTCCTGTGCATGGCATGATCTGTCGCCCCATCCAGTCCTAAGGGAGAGATCTGATGATCGAGCTGGCCAAAAAAATGCTGGAGTGAGAGAGAAAAAAAAGCAGTAGGACCGGTTCCACATTGTTCTGGTCTTTCCATCCTAATATACCAGACGGGTATGGCCATGGAAGCTTGTGGTGCCCCACACTGACACCTGACGTTGGTCCTGTGTGTCTCCACACTATGCATGATGGCAGTAGGTGCTCCCAGCCCTCCTGTGAACTCTGTTGCGGCCCTGTCCTTCTGCCTTGGTACTGCTAATGGCTGAATCAGAGTTGTATGACCGTGGACCTAGCACCACATAAAGTTTTCAGGGTTTTTTTCATTTCCCGGTAATGTAGAAGTATAATGTGTATGTGCACTGTATACTAGGGCTGCTTTATGACTATGTTCTGCTTCGGTAAATGTGTTTGTAACTAACTATATATATTTTTGTTCATAGTGCTAAATAAATGGCAGATGAATCCATACGATAGAGGATCAGCATTTGGTAAGTGTTTGTTTCTCTGATCTCCCTGAGATCAGCTATTGTTGTGTTTGAGTAGTCTCCGAGGCATTGCTCCCGGTTAGCCAGAATCCTGCTCCGCACTGATGAGGGGCCACACCCCGAAACAGCTGTCTGTGGATGGATAACTGGCTTAGATTTTCCCCGTCATATCCTTAAAGCTTGTAAAAAAGCGGGATCTTGACATAGGGGCCACTTAATATGGTGGATTTGGTGATCTCTGTAATGGAGACACCCCTTTGCTCGGTTTTCCTTCCTTTGAGGGATATCTGGCTTTCATTGTGTTGTAGACCCAATACTGGGGCTCCACATTTATTTTGCATATAAGTGTTTCTCTGGTTCACCTGATGTCTTTTACCTTGCCCATATACATTCTGAAAAAAGGAATGAGGTTTAAATGTATGGACACACTATAAGGCAGAATTAGTAAAAAAACAAAAAGGCCTCTTCAATCTCCTGCCGATCCAGCGCAGATGGTCTGGTGGTCCCTCCCAAAGTCTGTTTGCAAGCTGCTAGGGATGATGTGCCATACTGGGCCTGTGACCACCAGTGCCAGCGACTGGTAGAGCACGTCATTATAGCCAGTATGCAAAGAGACTAGAGGGGATCAGCATTTTACGACTCCTCTTAGCCACACTTTGTTTTTTTGTTTTTTTAAAGAATTTGCAAAAATTGCCTATGTTATCTCTTCTATTACGCTCAGCTATCGGATCAGACGGCCTTTGCTGTCAGAGCAGAGAGGTGAAGGAGTGGCACGGCTGCCGGTCCACCCGAGGAGTCAGTAAAGGTAAACCGGACTGGGACATAACGGTGCATACGGTTCTCTAGATGTATTGTGCTGACCTAAGTTTGCAGTATTGCCCCTTATTAAAGCGTTCTCCTGTCTCTCTTTTAGAAAATCCCAGAATCTTCTCACCTGTGGACAAGATGGCTTCCTCAGTGCTAACCCCTCCGTCGTGCTGTCACCTCTGCTGCGCTCTCGTGACCGCCTGGACTGAATGCAGTCTCCTCCGCTCAGGTCATGTCTGGATTTGTTCCGGAGTCTTCCTGTTCACCTGCTTATACAGTATATGCAACTGAACAGGAACACATCCAGTCGGACCGGAGCAAAAGAGTCTGGGGATCGCAGAGATGACGGCAGGATGGGCAGGTAAGCACTGAGGAAGCAATAATTCATCCCAAAGTGAGAAGACTCAGGGATTTTCTGGAAAAAAATAAATAAAAATGGAGAAAACCTTTTTTAAGTGCTGTTCCCATCCTGTATACTGGGATTGTGTGGTCCAGCCTCCCAGACTCCAGACGATCTTGAGAATGACAGGGCTGCATCACTTATTTTGTATGGCACCCCCTTCTGATTCACTATTTGGTGCTCCTGGCCACCCAGCTGTGCTCGGACCTGCAGCCGGCCACGTTCATTTGAATGGGGCTGCGCTTCTGTGCCCCGGGAAGCCACTGTGTAAGGAAAAGCAGTAAAAGAGACATGGCGCTAAATCAGATCTGAGCCCACCACTGATCCTGAGAATTTAGCACTGCATCCCCTGTATAAATAAATCAGGCTGTCTGCAGAAGGGAATTAGCAATGCAGCCCCTTCCTTCTCAATATCATGGGGGACTGAGTGGTTGGACCCCACAATCCTAAAATGCTGGCATATCCTAACCATCGCCTTATAGCAGGGCTGCACAACATTTTCTGGTTGAGCGCCACATTGCCAGACTGAACCGATGACGAGGGCCGAAAATAAAATTTAAAACGGTATTAACAACTGAAATACTGTATTTATGGCATATTGAATACACAGTATATACCATTAATGTCCAGTTCCAGGACTCCCATCTAATGGGAGAAATACATGAAAAGTACATGTGAGCAGTCCCAAGACATAGACATACATGTCTGTTACCAGATGGTTGGGGGGCCGCACACAATGGTATCAGGTTGGCCGCAGGTTGTGCACCCCAACTTTATAGGATGGGGCCCTTTAAATGTGCATCAGTAAGCCACTTGTTTCTGTCCATCACATCAGTCCCTGTCCCTGATGAGGCTCGCAATCTAATTTCCTCAGACATCCATACACTGGTTTTATGGAAAACATGACGCCGGTTCCCGATATCTGGTTCTGTTCCTTTAATGGGAATTCTTTTTAATATGGCAGCTTTTTGTTTTTTTAAACACAGGAAAGTATTACTACGAGGTGTCCTGCCATGACCAGGGATTGTGCAGAATCGGTTGGTCTACTCCACAGGCATCCTTAGATCTTGGTGAGTTGAGATCAGTAGCGTGCGTCTCAGTCTCTTGTTAAGACGTTTCTCTTCCAGTTTTCTGGATTATGGCTACCCAGAAATCTTGGCTGTCACACCTATTGTGCAAATAAAAATCGTGCTTGCAGTGATACAAGGTCGGAAGAAGATCGCCAGGGTTGGATTTCTTGCGATTCTAGTGTCGTAGCAAATCTGTTGCATTCACTTTCTTTATGCTTCAATGTGCACAAAGTGCGATCTTCTGTCACACTGAGGCCACAGACGCTGTGTGATCCTAGCCTTATCCCAGTTATGTGCTGGATTATCAGGCTTTCTAACCCTCAGTTCACACTTGCCCGTTTTACAGCGCGTTCGAACGCGCTGTAAAACGCTCAACAGGAGAAAACTCATGTTTCCCTATGGGCATGGTTCTCACCTGCGCGTTTGAACGCGCTGTAAAACGCCCTACGCTCAGAGAAGTTCTTGAGCTTCTTTGGAGCGTTTTGTCGCGCGTTTGCACCCATAGACTTCAATGGGAACGCGCGTTTGACACGCGTTAAAGTGTAGATATGCCTTTTTCAATTGGTCTCCAGAGTCACGAACGCGCGTATGACGCGCGTTTCTTATTTGCAAAAGCGCACTGTAATATGCGCGACTAAAACGCGCGTCTCTGAAACGCTCAGGTGTGAACCCAGGGTAAATGAAAGGAATTGTTTTGTACTATGGATCCTGATGTGTTATAAACGCTCACAGCACTATTCACACACATCATCCCCATCATGTTGTAACGCTCTGTATTAGTTTCAGTGCTTCAGACTAAAACAAGCCCTCAGACATATCTGTAGACCAAAATTATTAGTGTTGGATGTCAAAAAATGGCAATGCAAAGACAAATTAGATTTTTCTCAAATTATTATTATTTTTTATCAAAGTAATAAAATAAAAACTACACAAGTTTGGTATCTCCATAATCGTATTGATCTGCAGAATAAGGATTGTCATTTTAGCGTACAGTGAACACCGTGAGGTCAAAAACCTGGACAAAATTTAGTTTTTTTCTTTCCACTTTTACCCTACAAAGAGCCTTTTCCAGTTTTACCTTGATCCTTATTTCCAGTCATACTTCCAGATCTATGATCATTGATTTATAAAGTGATCTTTCCTTAGGAACCGACAAGTTTGGCTTTGGTTTCGGAGGAACGGGGAAGAAATCCCATAACAAGCAGTTTGATAACTACGGCGAGGTAATTCCCGTCCCTTTTTGTCCCCTAAGTAATATTGTATTTTCATCTTGTCTTAAATGGATTATCACATCTGGGGCACTTATGGCGGGATATGCTATAGATGTCTGATGGGTGCAAGTCCCACCTCTGGGACTTGCTCCTACGTCCAGAACCGGGGCATCGTCACATCCGGCCGCCCATGTGCGGCTCTCTCCATTCACACTTCCAGAAGTAGCCAAGTGCTCAGAAGTGCTATCGAAGTGAATGAGGAGAGCTGCTCATTCAGTCTCCCTGCAGCGCCACCACAGGAGAATTTAAGAATTACACGGTGCCCATGCTAAACAATGGTTTGCCACGTAATGCAGCCCAGGAGTCTGAGGCTTTAATATTGATGGCCTATCCTTTAGATAAGCAATCAATATTAGATTGATGGATCAGCTGTTGAAACCGGACACGGCGCTTGGTACTACATGTAGCTCTATCCATTTCAGTGCCTGGTAAACAGCTGATGGGGGTGTGTGTCGGGGGGGGAGGGTTCAGGCTGGCAGTTCAGGGGGCTAGTCCTTTTCCTAGTGGGCATGGCCTTTCTGCTGCAGATCTCTCCCTGTAACTGTCACAACTACTTACAGTAGATATGGCTGGTGGCAGTTGAAAGATGAGCGTGTGCGACCACCTCAGTAGGTGGATATGCAGATTACTATACAGATTAAAAACTTCATAGTTAATACAGTTCAAAAACTTTTTCATGCTGTATTATACTAATGGCTCAACGTAATTTCTTTTTTTCTGTGCAGGAATTTACAATGCATGACACGATTGGATGTTATCTGGACATAGACGGCGGGTGTGTGAAGTTCTCTAAAAATGGTGAGTGCTGCGTACCCTTCCCTATAATATTCTTCGTGTAACTCCATTTATCTCAGCACTAATGTGCTTTATCCTATCCCATTAGGCAAGGACCTTGGCCATGCATTTGACATCCCTTCTCATTTGAAGAACCAGCCATTCTTTGCATCATGTGTTTTGAAGGTAAAGTTACTGTAAGATTATTCTGATTTAGAGTTGTTTCGGTACCAAAATTTTGATTCGGTATCGATACCATAAAAAAGTATTGCGATACTCGATACCATTCCATACCACGCAAAAAATGCCAAAAAAAAGCTGCGTGCATTCCTCATTTTATGGAACGTCCGGCCAATAATACAACAGTCCGATCCTATTTTTTGGGGGGACAAGGCGACTAAAATAAAATGGCGAATTGTGCAGTTTTTCTTTTCTTTTTTTTTCTTTTATGGGCGTTCACCGCTTAAAAGAGGATTTTTTTAATAGTTTGGACTTGAGACGTAGCGATATTTAATATTTTATTTATTGTTTATATATTTTATATGTAAAATTGGGAAAGGGGGTGATTTATACTTAATATTTTGGTGTACTTTTTAAACTTTTTTTTTTTTTTTTTTTTTTACAGTTTATTTATTAACTATTTCCCCCTTAGGGGCTAGCTCTATCAGGGTGAATAGGATCTCACCCTCTCCCTGCTGCTCTGTGCACACAGCAGCAGGGAGCAGACTATGGCAGCCAGGACTTCAGTAGTGTCCTGGTTGCCATGGTAACCGATCGGAGCCCCAGCATTACACTGCTGGGGCTCCGATCACTGCCACCAATGAGGAGGAGGTGAGGGGCCCTGTGGCCACTGCCACTAATGCTTTTAATACTGGGGAGAGGGAGGAATGGGGGATGGGGGGGTGCACTGGCCACCAATGTATTTAAAACTGGGGAAAGGGAGGGGGGGCAACGGCCAATGTCTTTATTACTGGGGAGGGCGCACTGGCCACCAATGAGGAGTGACGTTTACTATACAAATGCAGGCAGAAGAAACTCATTGCCGGCACCCGACCTTTGACAGGGCGCTGCGATCAGCGGCAGTTAACCCCTCAGGTGCCGCACCTGAGGGGTTAATTGCCGCGGATCGCAGCGCCCGGTCACAGGCAGGTGACGGCAATGAGTTTCTTCTGCCTGCATTTGTATAGTAAACGTTACTCCTCATTGGTGGCCAGTGACCCCGCCTCCTCCTCCCGTCTCTCTTCATTGGTGGAAGCAGCACAGGGGGCGGGAGAGACTGCCTCCTTCTCCCTGTGCTGCTGAGGAGAACATGGCGCAGCCACGTTCTCTGATACTGGGCTGTGCAGTAGCGCAGCCCAGTATCGATAAAATACTAATCCTGGTATCGAGCTCGATACCAGAGAGAAAAGTATCGATTGGGTATCGAAAGTACTCTGATTCCTGCAGATATATTCCACAACTCTCTTAAATTTACCCTGCCCTGTCCCCAGTGAGGCTTGCAATCAACTTTATCCCATCTACAAAGACTGGGACCGATTTTAAAATTGTCCTATGATTTTATGTTAATTTCTCTCAGGCTAAACTTTTTTCACTTGGAGTCATTCAAAAAATCTTCTGCATCAAAAGATTTTTATGGCGCCCCCTGGTGTTTCTTTAGCTTCTGCTCAGATAATCCACCTAATGTGTCTGGTGGTGACACACGCCCAGTAAATTAGTCCTTTTGCCTGGATCATCTTACACATGGGTGGCAGAAGGATCCCGGTCATTATGCAGACACCCATTAATGCCTCATTCACATGTCAGTGTCAGTTTTGGATCAGTGGTAACACGGACTGGGTTCAATCCGTGTTTCCTCCCGTGACAGATCCGTGTTGGGTCCGTGGGTCCGTTTTTTTGCTGTCCGTGTGCCATCCGTGTTTCACCGACACTGAGCAGCTGGAAAATAATCTTCAAAGCATCTCCTCTTAATGATCCGTGAAACACGGATGGCATCCGGGGATTTTCACAGACTCATTGACTATAATGGGCGTGAGGGATCCGGGAACACGGACCAAGATAGGACATGCATCCGTGCTGAAAACACGGACCCAGTGACCATGCTAAAACACTGATGTGTGAATACACACATTCAAATGAATGGGGACGTGTGCTGTCCGCGGAGAACACGTACAGCACACGTCCGGGAAATACTGATGTGTGAATGAGGCATAAGACTGGGTGCCCTAGAAGCAGCTAGTAGTGGACACATCAGGTGGATGCTCTGAAAGGGAAGCATACAATTACCAGGGGGCGCCGTAATGGCCATATCTAGACTCCATATTATTATTATTATTATTCTTTTAAATATACATTTAGATGAGAACTTTTTTTGGGTGTTCTATACGAGTAAATTCATGTTCAATCCTGGAACGGCCCCTTTTAGAAAGTACATCAGTGAGACTAGCTGTATGTTTTCGGTGTGGGGGAGTTTGCCTTAATTATGTTTCCGCATGTCTGATATCTCCCATGTGTTTACCCCCCTCAGAATGCTGAACTGAAGTTCAACTTTGGAGAAGAAGAGTTTAAGTTTCCTCCTAAGGACGGGTTTGTTGCTCTATGCAAAGCCCCAGACGGCCATGTGGTGAAATCGCAAAGCAGCGGTATGTGTGCGTGTGCCCCTATTGCCTGGTCATACTGAAACAGGAAGAAGTTAATATACAGAAGATGGGAGAAAATTACAATATATTATATTTTATTATTAAAAATTGACGTGCAATTGTTCTTAGCAGGTGCCACGTCTAAACATAGCAATTGTTCAGTCTCCTTACCTTAACACCTAACAATTTTGCCTCAGCTTAGGCTGTGGAAAAGTACTTAACCCGCAGAAGTGGAAGGGGGGGAGGACTGCTTTAGCTGCTGATATCTCCTGATTGGTAGCAGCATGGGCCTGGTCATGTTTGAAAGCTGGCATTCCAGGCTTTCATATAAGACCAAAGTTACAGCATTAGCCCAAGATAAGCAGGAGATATCACTGTTAGAAATCGAGTCGGGAATAATTGCGGTAACCTGCTTTTACATTCACTGCAGCCCGATTTCTAACAGTGATATCTTTCCATGTAGTAAAGATATTGCTGTCATTCTGGTAGTGTTGAAAGCTTGGAATGCCCATATCTCTAGCTGCAGCCAAACCAGAGATATGAGCAGCTAAAGCAGCTTCAGTCTGTAGGAGGAGGGGGAGCAGTTGGAGAGCTGACAGGCTGCAGGAGGAAAGGAAAAAATGGTAAAAAATATATAGAAATGTGACATTAGCTTCACTCTACTGACCCACATAAAGTTATGTTATTTATAAGTGAACGTCATAAATAAATTCCACGAAATAATGTTCAAATTACAGTTTTTTTTTTTTTTTTTCCTTTTCCCTTAAAAAATAAAATAATAAAGTTATTTACTACACTATAGGAGTCAGTTATTAAGACCGGTGTTTTAAACGCCAGTGTTAATAACTCCTATACCTGGCGGTGGGTGCACCAGAGTTATGAAGAGTTGCTGGCCTCTACATAACTTCGACGTATCCAGTGCCCGCCTCTAAATGTAAGACCGCTTCCTTGCTGTCTTATATTTACACTATTTTGTACACTGAAAACGGGCTTAGAAAATGATGAGTGAGACTGGCCTGCCAGCCCTTCCGCGCCCACACCTGTTTGTAGGCCAGTGATGTCGTGTTCATCGGTTACGTGGCCTATGTGCAGCTCGGTCCCATTTTAGTATTGAGTACAGCCATTGTACGATGTTACGGCGCTGTGGGGAGGGGACGAGTGCTGCGGCCTCTTCAGACAGCTGATTGGTGGGGTTATGAGTAGTTGTGCCCCCACTGATTTGATATTGATGAGCTCTCCTGAGGATAGTATTGTACTCACAGAAACCACTTAAAGTTTTTATGATGGAAAACTGTCGATCCCGAGTCCATCAGATAAAGCCTTATTCACATGACTGATGTTTGCGTCTGAATCCGAGCTGCATTTTTCGAGGCTCTGATGCAGACCCATTCACTTCAATGGGGCCGCAAAAGATGCACACAGCACTTTGTGTGCTGTCCGTGTCCATTGCAGACAAGAACAGGCTTTTCTATCATGGGCGGCCCATTCTGTTCCGCAAATTGCAGAACGCACATGGCCGGCATCCGTGCTTTGCAGACCACAAAAAATGGTGCGGTTTTGTGAATGTAGCCTTAGGTTACACCCATTCTTATCTGATCTATTCCTTTCCCCCTGCTTGTCCTGCATGCTCGCCACCATTTATGTTTATCTTTTATTATTCCTTGTAATTATATTTCTTTTCTTTCTTTAGGAAGCGCACCGGTGTCACAAGCCAAGAACGTTCCTAATGCTCCCAAAGCTCTTATCATTGAACCATCCAGAGAGCTGGCAGAACAGACTCTGAACAACGTGAAACAGTTCAAGAAATATGTGGACAACCCAAAACTAAGGTAACTGCGGCTCTGTAGCACACCGGTAACGTGTCAGTCTCCCATACAGAAGGCTGTGAGTTTGAAGGACTGAGCAGCGGCCTCCCACTACCTTGGCACTTGATTATTCTCATCTGTTCTGTTACAGGGAATTGCTAATCATTGGAGGAGTGGCTGCGAAGGATCAGCTTTCTATGCTTGAGAATGGAGTAAGTTCTGGAATCTAGGTTTGATTAACTTGGCCAGTGAACAATATATAAGGGCTCACGCACACGACCGGATGTATTTTGTGGTCCGCATAACACGGATCTGCAAAAATACTGATAATGTCCGTGTGACATCCGTATTGCTTCCATTTTTTTGCGGATCCATTGTAACAATGCCTATTCTTGTGTGCAAACGGACAAGAATAGGACATATTCTATCTTTTTGCAGACATACGGAAACTGAGTAATTTCCTTTATTTTATTTTTATTTTATTTATTTTTTTAATTTTTGCGGACCCATTCAAGTGAATTGTTTCCCATATGGCCGAAAAAGCCCTGAACGAGAGATGGGGCACGCTGGGAATATTGAGGTGCAATACTATTAGCCCGTGAGTCCAATGAGCGTATACAATAGAAAAGGACTATATCTAAAAGCAGCAGACCCCAAAGACATAAGATATATTCTTTGTAGTAGCCATAGCAAAAGGAGAAAATAGCTTGGAATGACAAGGAGGGGGAGGGAGAAAGTGAATGACAAGGAGGGGGAGGGAGAAAGTGAATGGACAAGGAGGGGGGAGGGAGAAAGTGAATGACAAGGAGGGGGAGGGAGAAAGGGAATGACAAGGAGGGGGGAGGGAGAAAGTGAATGACAAGGAGGGGGGAGGGAGAAAGGGTGAAATCGCAAAGCAGCGGTATGTGTGCGTGTGCCCCTATTGCCTGGTCATACTGAAACAGGAAGAAGTTAATATACAGAAGATGGGAGAAAATTACAATATATTATATTTTATTATTAAAAATTGACGTGCAATTGTTCTTAGCAGGTGCCACGTCTAAACATAGCAATTGTTCAGTCTCCTTACCTTAACACCTAACAATTTTGCCTCAGCTTAGGCTGTGGAAAAGTACTTAACCCGCAGAAGTGGAAGGGGGAGGACTGCTTTAGCTGCTGATATCTCCTGATTGGTAGCAGCATGGGCCTGGTCATGTTTGAAAGCTGGCATTCCAGGCTTTCATATAAGACCAAAGTTACAGCATTAGCCCAAGATAAGCAGGAGATATCACTGTTAGAAATCGAGTCGGGAATAATTGCGGTAACCTGCTTTTACATTCACTGCAGCCCGAGTTCTAACAGTGATATCTTTCCATGTAGTAAAGATATTGCTGTCATTCTGGTAGTGTTGAAAGCTTGGAATGCCCATATCTCTAGCTGCAGCCAAACCAGAGATATGAGCAGCTAAAGCAGCTTCAGTCTGTAGGAGGAGGGGGAGCAGTTGGAGAGCTGACAGGCTGCAGGAGGAAAGGAAAAAATGGTAAAAAATATATAGAAATGTGACATTAGCTTCACTCTACTGACCCACATAAAGTTATGTTATTTATAAGTGAACGTCATAAATAAATTCCACGAAATAATGTTCAAATTACAGTTTTTTTTTTTTCCTTTTCCCTTAAAAAATAAAATAATAAAGTTATTTACTACACTATAGGAGTCAGTTATTAAGACCGGTGTTTTAAACGCCAGTGTTAATAACTCCTATACCTGGCGGTGGGTGCACCAGAGTTATGAAGAGTTGCTGGCCTCTACATAACTCGACGTATCCAGTGCCCGCCTCTAAATGTAAGACCGCTTCCTTGCTGTCTTATATTTACACTATTTTGTACACTGAAAACGGGCTTAGAAAATGATGAGTGAGACTGGCCTGCCAGCCCTTCCGCGCCCACACCTGTTTGTAGGCCAGTGATGTCGTGTTCATCGGTTACGTGGCCTATGTGCAGCTCGGTCCCATTTTAGTATTGAGTACAGCCATTGTACGATGTTACGGCGCTGTGGGGAGGGGACGAGTGCTGCGGCCTCTTCAGACAGCTGATTGGTGGGGTTATGAGTAGTTGTGCCCCCACTGATTTGATATTGATGAGCTCTCCTGAGGATAGTATTGTACTCACAGAAACCACTTAAAGTTTTTATGATGGAAAACTGTCGATCCCGAGTCCATCAGATAAAGCCTTATTCACATGACTGATGTTTGCGTCTGAATCCGAGCTGCATTTTTCGAGGCTCTGATGCAGACCCATTCACTTCAATGGGGCCGCAAAAGATGCACACAGCACTTTGTGTGCTGTCCGTGTCCATTGCAGACAAGAACAGGCTTTTCTATCATGGGCGGCCCATTCTGTTCCGCAAATTGCAGAACGCACATGGCCGGCATCCGTGTTTTGCAGACCACAAAAAATGGTGCGGTTTTGTGAATGTAGCCTTAGGTTACACCCATTCTTATCTGATCTATTCCTTTCCCCCTGCTTGTCCTGCATGCTCTCGCCACCATTTATGTTTATCTTTTTATTATTCCTTGTAATTATATTTCTTTTCTTTCTTTAGGAAGCGCACCGGTGTCACAAGCCAAGAACGTTCCTAATGCTCCCAAAGCTCTTATCATTGAACCATCCAGAGAGCTGGCAGAACAGACTCTGAACAACGTGAAACAGTTCAAGAAATATGTGGACAACCCAAAACTAAGGTAACTGCGGCTCTGTAGCACACCGGTAACGTGTCAGTCTCCCATACAGAAGGCTGTGAGTTTGAAGGACTGAACGCGGCCTCCCACTACCTTGGCACTTGATTATTCTCATCTGTTCTGTTACAGGGAATTGCTAATCATTGGAGGAGTGGCTGCGAAGGATCAGCTTTCTATGCTTGAGAATGGAGTAAGTTCTGGAATCTAGGTTTGATTAACTTGGCCAGTGAACAATATATAAGGGCTCACGCACACGACCGGATGTATTTTGTGGTCCGCATAACACGGATCTGCAAAAAATACTGATAATGTCCATGTGACATCCGTATTGCTTCCATTTTTTTTTGCGGATCCATTGTAACAATGCCTATTCTTGTGTGCAAAACGGACAAGAATAGGACATATTCTATCTTTTTTGCAGACATACGGAAACTGAGTAATTTCCTTTATTTTATTTTTTATTTTATTTATTTTTTTTAATTTTTTTGCGGACCCATTCAAGTGAATTGTTTCCCATATGGCCGCGAAAAAAGCCCTTAACGAGAGATGGGGGCACGCTGGGAATATTGAGGTGCAATACTAATAGCCCGTGAGTCCAATGAGCGTATACAATAGAAAAGGACTATATCGAAAAGCAGCAGACCCCAAAGACATAAGATATATTCTTTGTAGTAGCCATAGCAAAAGGAGAAAATAGCTTGTGACCTTTAGCCGTTTAGCTACCTGGACAATTTTTCAGAAGCAGCAGAGGCGGGGGGGAGCCAGGTTAGTATATTCATTGTGAGGGACCCGGCATATGGGGGAGCATTTTATAGTCTTAGATAACCCCCTTTAAACATACCTCCTAGACCATTTGACTCATAGGTGCCTTCTTGCAATTTGTTGGGGGGAAAAAATGCATAAAATGTATATTTGTGGCTAAAATTCTGATGCGAGCGGAGCGCATGACACACAACGCTACCTGAAAATAAAGATTCAGTGTGTGTAGAGTTCATACATGCTACTTACTGTATAGCTGTGTCTACATGCACATATCACGTATTCACCAAAGCGAAATACTCCTCAAATCTCTGAGCCCATATACCTACCAGCCTCCGGATAAGTTACAGGTCTAACTGCTCATCTTCTGAGACAATCGGAGGGCACGTATGCTCCCTAATTGGTAAAGGGGTTTCTATATCCTGCCTGATGCAGGAGATCAAACACTGCTGCTCCCTGACTCCCCATAATGTAAGCTGTAGTCTTTAGATTCTGGCAGTGGTCAGCATTGAAAGGCAAACTGTGTTATTCCCTTGGCAGTGGAAGCGTGAAACTATGTTCCCATACAGACACCACTCAACATGTTGGTGCAGTTTCACGCAATGTAATACAGGCTTGAAGTACTGGCCTAATGACCCGAACTGACAGCATCATAAATCCATCGGTCTGGGTCAATAGATCTGCCGTCAGCCTGGGACTTCCTGGCACGCTCCTATAACGCAACGTTTGTGGGGGTTTTGGTTTAGTCCTTGAAATGTTTGCGTGGTTGATACTTGTAGGCCATGGCACTAAAAGCTTTATCATTTTTCCTTCCCGTTCACTGCCTGAGACTGAAGACAACCTCTCTGCTTTCCCTGCAGGTCGACATAGTGGTGGGGACTCCCGGCAGAGTAGATGACCTTATTTCAACAGGAAAACTAAATCTGTCACAAGTGCGGTTCCTGGTACTTGATGAAGCTGTAAGTTCATGGTGGTCCGCTTTCTATGGCTCACTTGTATCTTCTGCACTATATAGCTGTCTGCGGCTTTTCACCGTTCTGTTACACACAGTCGAGTCCCGTTATTATGGTCACTAGTGTTCGGTTTTAAAGTGGTTTTCCACTTTAAAAATCAATTGCCGACGTTATTGAGCGAAGTCACACGCGACCTCGTGAGTAACTAACTTCAGCTCATCGGAGCCCATACATTCTAATGCTGTACAGATTTGAATCTCCGTACAGTATTATTCCGACGTTTTGAACAAAGCAACTTCGGATGAAGCATCCGAAGCTCGGTTCGCTCATCACTACTTTGTTGTTGGCAGCACGCAGCTCATGAAGTAGGTCACGTGTGCTGAGCTGGTCCGGTGGGTATATAAGGTGGGTGATGGGCTGTCTGCACACATCCCTCGTTGCTGTCATGGGTAAAGGGGACGATTTATCAGAGTTGTAAAAAAGGATCATCTCTGGCTTTCGGGTCGCTGGTGGCGGTATTTCTGTACATTTGCAGTGTGAACTGTTCTCTGCTGCTGTGGTGAAAGTGTCTGGTGAGTGGACAAATGGCTCAGTTGTGAATAAGTGACGTGGAAACTGTGGAGCACCACGTGCCATTGATGTGAGAGGTGAACGTCGGCTATGAAGGTGCACGAGGGCGGAGGACACAATACAGTGGAGCAGCTCACCACCAAAATGAACCAGGGGCCACCAGACGTGTCTACCACAACAGTTCAGAGAACCCTACTGTGTATGGGGCTCCGGAGCAGACGGACGGTCACTGCTCCTCTGCTAATGAAGTTGTATCGGCAGAAAAGGCTTCACTTTTCGCAGCAGTATCAGTATTGGACCTCCGCTGATTGGTAAAGGGTTGTCTTCTCCGATGGGTCAGGTTTTCAGCTTCGTTGAACAGATGGACGTTGGTGTGCCAGGAGAGAAACGTCAAAGAGCAACCTCCCTGCAACCACTGCTGGAAGAACACAAGCTGATGGTGGCAGCGTTATGGTCTGGTCTGTTTTCGTGGCATTATCTGGGCCACTCATCCATGTGAAAGGCAGTCTCAGCTGATTTGGTTATGAATCCTTGCAGATCATGTACACCCCTACATGCTGATGGTCTTCCCTGGGTAAGATGAGATCTTCTAGCAGCTGTGGGAGGCAGTACAGTCAGCATGGCTCCAGATACCTGTGACAGCCTACCAGGACCACACGGAGTTCCTCCCAGCCTGTCTAGCTGCTGTCTGTGCTGCACATGGCGGTTTCACTGGATATTAGCTGGTGGTTATAATAATGTGACTCGGTGTGTGTATATATATATATATATATATATATATATATATATATATATATATATATATATATATATGTGTTTTCAGCTACTTATAAGGCTTAAATGGAAAGATCCTTTGCTGACAATTAGGCTGAGTTCAGGAGCTTTGTTAGGGCTTCTGACAGACATGCAGGACTTGGGGTCATTGGCTGCCATCATAACCCCTTGGCTTCCCTCATTCGCTTTGTAGGGCACTGATGGGTAAGCAGGAGGAGCCTCTTTCCTCTGTCAAACGTTTAGGTGCTGCAGTTCCTATGGATAGCAGCATTCAAAGAGTTAAATAAGTTGTCCAGGATTCAAAACATGGCTGCCGTCCGTTGAAAACGGCACCACGCCTGTCCTCAGACCATGTTGTGGAATTGCAGGTCTGCTTTATTCTCATCAATGGAGCTGACCTGCAATACCAGATGCAACCTATGGACAGGTGGGGCGCTGTTTTAGTACAAAGTAGCCCTGTTTTTCTAATCCTGGACAACACCGTTTAAGAAGCGCACATTAGAGCTTCTTATTCCCTTCAAGTTAATTTATTATATAAGGGGTTATCCATCCTTTACTCGGTGAGGACCTGCCATGTGAGCAGCTCTGTAGCAATGAGCTATTTCCAGTACAAGGCTGACGGAGCCGTGCCATTCTGGTGCTAACTTCTGGCAATGTAGCCTTAGCTGATCAGTGGGGGTGCAGGATGTCGGACCCTCTGCTGATCAGCTGCTGGTGGCCTATCCTGAGGAAGGGCTATCACTTAGCAAGGGCTGGACAACCCCTTTAATAATAATTGTTATAATGCGCATTATCTTTGGGAAAGAATTCCCTTGTTATAAAAATATGAATAAAAGTCCAGAAATCACAATAAATGTAAATGTAATAGACTCCATTACAAGCCTTGTGTGACACCTGGAAATCCTCCGCACCCCCTGTATACCTGACGTACACACTGTCTTCTCGCTCCCTTGGGTTTCCAGGATGGACTGTTGTCCCAGGGATATTCCGACTTCATTAACAGAATTCACCAGCAGATCCCACAGGTCACCTCAGACGGGAAAAGATTACAGGTAGACACTTGAATTCTTTGAATTTACCGTATTCTTGCGTTGTAGGGTCCTGCATGATGACAGGTTTTCAGCGTAACCTACGTGTGTCTCTTAGGTGATTGTCTGCTCCGCCACACTGCATTCTTTCGATGTGAAGAAGCTGTCGGAGAAGATCATGCACTTTCCTACATGGGTGGACTTGAAAGGAGAAGATTCAGTCCCTGAAACTGTGCATCACGTTGTTGTCCCTGTCAACCCCAAGAAGGATAAGCAATGGGAGCGACTTGGCAAAAACCACATTCGAGTAAGGATGCTGTGGAGCCTGCTAGCATGGATGTAAGGGGTCTAGTTTAGATGGAGATGGGATCTAGAGACTATATGAAAGGCTACATCTACACAGGACCAAAGGGCTGGGGATTTACGCATGTGGATGAGATTTTAAAGAGGCCCTGTCTCCTCTCCTGACATGCCTGGTTTAATAGCTTTGTGCATTCTTATGTCTGTATGTTGTACCATTCCTTTATTATTTCTACTAGAAGTTATGAATAAATTGCTAGCAGTCTGCAGTAAGGGTACAGAGGGGAGGTAACCAGTTGGGGGGGTGTACCTGCACAGTCTGACAATGGCAGCACTGATTGGATAGAGTGAGACTGTGCAGGTACACACCCCCAACTGGGTACCTCCCCTCTGTACCCTTACTGCAGACTTCTAGCAATTCATTCATAACTTCTAGTAGTAATAATGCAGGAATGGCACATCATAGAGCCATAAGAATAGATGCTCCAGAATGGTTATTACATGGGGAATGCATGGAACTAAATCTCAGGAGCGGTGACAGGGCAACTTTAATAGACCTCATCCACACGCTGCGGAATTTATATCACTGGATTTCAGCATTTCCATGTAGCAGGTTGTAAACCATGGTGACTCTGAAGCAGAATCCATGTTACACATGTACTTTGCGGTGGATACAGCAGATTCTTTCGCTGTGTGTGGTCAGTGGTTAAAGGGGTTGTCTCACTTGAGAAAATCGCATTTATCATGTAGATACTATTAATTACATTAGTAAGGCACTTATTAATATACTGTGATTCTCCATATTGCTTCCTTTGCTGGTTGGATTCCTTTTTCCATCACATTTTACACTGCTCGTTTTCATGGTTATGACCACCCTGCAATCCAGCAGCAGTGGTTGCGCTTGGAAATTATAGGAAAAGGCATCAGCCTCTCTGGTGGCCGGGACTGTGGGAGTACACGTAGGCCGGTGATTTTTCCTATGGTGTGGAAGCACGACCACCGATGCTGGTTTTGCAGGGTGGTCTGTAACCATGGAAACGAGCAGTGTTTAATGTGATGGAAAAATGAATCCAGCCAGCAAAGGAGGCAATATGGACAATCACAGTACATTAGTAAGTGGCTTGTATTACTTTCTCTACATGATAGATGCCCTTTTAAAGCTACAACATTTGCGTCATGTTCAGGAAGACAACTTCAATGCAATATAGAGATACAATGAGATGTTATTCTGTATGACATCTCAGAAAATGTCACATCTCCCTTGACATTCTGCAATTTAAGATAATCATCTAATTAAGATAATCATCTAATCCATCATCTTTCTGATCACAATATGAGGCTTTTATAAGATAAGATACGCTGTAACGCGTACCGTTTTATGCTTTCCTATGGGGATAGGTTAGAGGTGTAATCTTGCGGTGATCTAATGCAACCACAATGCTGCACTAGCGAACCACACACCAACAAGGAGGAGATCCAAATGTGTTTCAAGGCACCTTTATATGGGCAAACAATGGCAGCAACTATTGGGAATTGCAATCTATTACGCCACTCAGTGTTGGGCTACTTTCACACTATCGTTTTTGCTGATCTTGCAGCGTTCAGCAGAAAACGATTCCGTTACTGATAATACAACCGTCTACATCCATTATGAATGGATCTGGTTGTATTATCTTTAACATTGCCAAGATGGATCAGTCATCATCTCCATTGAAAGTCAATAAGGGACGGATCCATTTTCTATTGTGTCAGAAAAAAATGAAACCATTGACTTGCATTGTGGGTCATGATGTATCCGTCTTGCTCCGCATCCCAAGACGGACCGCATGCTGCGGTTTGCTCTCCGGTATGAGAACGCAACCAAACGGAACACAATGCATTTGAGAGCGTTCTGTTCAGTTACGTTTTGTCTCCATTGACAATGAATGGAGACAAAACCTAAGCGTTTTTTTTTCCGGTATTGAGACCGTATGACGGAGCTCAATACCGGAAAATATTAACCCTAGTGTGAAAGTAGCCTTACACTGCCACTTTTAGGTTCTGTTAGGCTCAAATGCTATGGCCTCCCATCAGCACCCTGCTGCTACGTTGCAATAATGCTGATGGACTCACAGATTTGAAGGGTTATGCTCCCATCCATTGCATCACAATAGTGCAGGGCAGGAAGGGGTTAAGCACTGGCAGGCAGACTGTCTTTTATTCCCTAGTTTCTCCTGTTCTGCTCCTTTTGTTTACACTGTGCTGACATCTCTTAATTAGACATCAGCACAGAGCAGAGTCTGAAACGATGTATTCCCCTACATTGCCACTAGGGGGAGCAGTAGTCTACAGTCATAGTGACATTGGTCGCCAAGGAAAGGACATCAGCCCTGATACACGCAAAGTGATGCCGTCATATCGAACTTCTAATTACGTGTTTGTTTCTTTCCCCAGACAGATGGCGTGCATGATAAAGATAACACTAGACCCGGGGGGAGTTCTGCAGGTAATGCTTCTACATGATAAATCTGATGATCATATAATTGCTGTAGTTCAGCCTGACTTATCACAGCTTTTCTCTTTCAGAAACCATGTCTGAAGCCATAAAGGTGCTGAAGGGAGAGTATGTGCTACGAGCCATCAAGGAACATAACATGGATCAGGCCATTGTCTTCTGCCGGACTAAGCTGGACTGTGATAATTTGGAGCAGTACTTTATACAGCATGGAGGAGGTAAGTACAGCCAGTCCGTGAGGTGATGTATGGGACCTCCCAATATCCGAAGATCACTGTGGTCTTCAGAGGCTGACTGTGCCCCGCTCTTTCTGTATCTTCTGTAAAAGTGAATGGAGAGAGCTGGACACATGCAGCAGATCTTCCACTAATCCACCATCTTGACTTGGTGATAGTCCAGGGAAGCCCTAGTCTCTGCACAGATGCAGGCTCCACCTCTGGGAACCACACATTTATGGCATATACTGCTGACATGACTGAAATGTCTGAGGTGGTAATACCCCTTTAAATCCGGACAACCCCTTTAGAGTTGCTTCGCCCCTCCGCCCCCCCCTGATATGAGCATCAGAGAAGTTTATGGAGATCCGGTGACGTACTGGGCTCTCCATAGGAACTGCTAGATGGAGGCTTCCACCCAGCAGTGAGCCTGGTGATGTCACTGGCACTAATGGGCGGCTGTAAAACCGGCTAGGGCAGCGCTAAAGCCTGCCCATCAGTGCGGTGACGTCACCGGGAATACTGCTGGGCGGAAGCCTCCGTCTAGCAGTGTGCCGATGTAAGCAAAAATATCTCATCGTGGCGGGGGCTTTAGTTCGATGGAGATATGTCCGAGATCTGCTCTGAACTTGGACAACCCCTTTAAATGGAATTTAAGAGGGCCTAATAAATAAACGATAAACTAATGAAGCAGTGGTTTGCCATACTAACCTTTAAACTCTATGGTAGGCTGGAGCTCCTCCTGGACAGCTTTGGCGTTGCAGCTCTCTGCTGCTGGGTCTTCTCCTCCCTGGATGTCCTTGTGAAATCCAGGGTGGAGAGAAAGATCGGCGTGGTTGTGCGAGATACAGTATATCTCATGATCTCGCTGCATTTTTTAAATTCCCATTAAGACTGTTGCTTTTTACAATATTATTTTCTTTGTATAATATCACAGTATACTCCTGTGTGCTAATACATTATGTTCTGTGTCTACGTGACGCAGGCTGCTATTTGGGCCCGATAGTTCTGGGGTCCTTTATAAGTCCTCGGGACTGACTGAAAGGGCTAGCGGGTTTTCCAGTGATCAAAGACTGGTGAAAACCCTCGTCAAAGTGGGGAGTCCGCTTTGATCATATTGTGGTCATGGACCCTTGCGACTAAAGGTTTGGTCAGGGGCTGCTAGAATCTGCTCAGAGAAGCGGTCGCTGCCGTTTCTTACAGTGACACCAAAAGAGTTCTTTAAGGGGTTAAAAAAGGGCAGTTTGTTTCCATAGAACAACCACCATACAGTGATCTGAAAAATGCCCCAATGTTTTGCAGGACCTGACAGAAAAGGACATCAGTTCTCGTGTGTATGTCTTCATAGTGACAGGAAGCCGCATGAAAGAAAACAGAATCTGGAAAGGTTTAAGGTACAACAGCGCCCCCTGCTGATGGAAAATGCAAACACAAAGCTCTAATAAGTGGTTCTCCATATATAATTCGTCCCTGGGGTTTCCTTTGTTGGTAACATCTGCAGATCTTACCATTGTGTGTTTTGTGGTCAAGCGGACTACAATATATGTGTTTTTGGTAGGCAGTATCCATATTCGCAGGAAATAACCAAACCTATTTTATTTATCCTTTTGTCCCATAGTTGTTAATGTGGTATCAGTATTCACGTACATTTACTGAGAGTCCTGCTCAAATAAGTATTCAAGTAGCCTTAGGCCTCGTGCACATGACCGTATCCGTTTTGGGGTCCACAAAACAGATCTGCAAGCCATGGATGACGTCCATGTTCCATTGACTTCAGAGGGTCTGTGATCTGTGTTTTGCGACCACAAATAGGACATGTTCTGTCTTTTTGCGGACAGTACACGGATGAGGCTACTTTCACACCAGCGCTTTTCTAGATCCGTCATGGATCAGCAAAAATGCTTCCTTCATAATACAACAGTCTGCATCTGTTCTGAACGGATCCGGTTGTATTTTCTCTAAAATAGCCAAGACGGATCCGTCTCTAAAACCATTGTAAGTCAGTGGGGGAGGGATACATTTTCTTTTGTGTCTGAGAAAACAGATCCGCCACCAGTGACTTGCATTGTGCGTCAGGACAGATCCACTTGCTCCGCATCCCAGGACACACTCAAAAACGCTGCAGGCAGCATTATTCTGTCCGCGATGGGGACACAACCAAGCGGAACGGAATGCATTGTTGAGCACTCCATTTCATTCAGTTTTGTCCCTATTGACAGTGAATGGGGACAAAACAAGCGTTTTCACCTGCCATTGAGATCCTATGACGGATCTCAAGAGTGGAAAGGGAAAGCGCTGGTGTAAAGGTAGCCTGACTTCCACTTGCTTTCTGTATAATTTTTGTATTTTTATTGCAAACCCAAAGAAATGAAAGGGTCCATGTAGGGGTGGGGCGATATGGCGATTATAGACGATATGCAATATCAATTTGTGCCACGATATCGATTTCATCTATGTCGCCATATCGCAGTAGAACATGGTATGCGCCGCTCTCGGCGCATACTATGTTCTCCTGAGCCGGCACAGTGGAGAAGGAGGGAGTCCCTCCCTCCCCACTGAGAGCCACCAATGAGAGCGGAGGAGGGGAGGGACTGTGGCCACTGCCACCAATGAGAGTGGGGCAGGGGAGGGACTGTGGCCACTGCCACCAATGAGAGCGGGGCAGTGCAGAACGTCACAGGCAGGGAGAAGGAACGCCCAGGGAGAGAAGCTGATGTCTCCTCCCTGATGTTCCCACCATGTGACGGGGCCAGAGCGGGTGAACAGAGCCCCGCACAGATATAATAGTAAGTGCTGGCTCCCTATGTGCTGCTACCTAATGAAGGGTCCTATAGGCCTATATGTGCAAGCCATATCCCATACCCGGCTTCTATGACTGCCTGCTGCGATCCGCCGCAATTAACCCCTCAGAACCTGAATGGTTAATTGGGGTGGATCGCAGAGTGCAGTCACAGAGGCCCAGTATGGTATATGGCCGGCACATGCAGGCTACGTTTCTATTCATTCGTTGGTGGCACAGTGGGCTCCCGATCATTGGTGGCAGTGGCAGTTGTGTTCGGAGCCCCAGCAGTGTAATGCTGGGGCTCTGATTGGTTACCATGGCAACCAGGACACTACTGATGTCCTGGCTGCTATGGTCAGCTCCCTGCTGCTGTGTGCACTAGGGTTGGGCAATATACCGGTTATGACGATATACCGCAATATTAGAAAACAGCGATATTGCGATATGGCTGTTTCCTAATAACCGCGGTATTCTGTGACGTCATGCGCTCTGTCTATTCCCCAGTCTGCAGCGCCATCCACCCGCACAAAGAGAGCCGCCCGTACATTTAACTAGCAGCGTGGCTCAAGAACATTACACTCCATCCCTGGCTCCGCCTCCTCCTACCGGCTTACTCACTGACAATCTCCGGGGGAGCCCGGGAGGGTTAAACTTTTCCTGCGGCTGCCTCGCTCCCATGTTCAAACTTAGTCTCCGCCCCTAAACAGAATCACCACACGAGGAAGGCAGCCGCGGGAAAAGTCCAGACGCCACCCCCTCCGTGACTCACTGAGCCCTGTGTTGTCCTGGCCTACGAGGGCTGGAGTGTTCAACAACTCCAAGGAGCAGCCACAGGTGTGTGAGATGAGACTGAGACCCAAAATAACATCAACTGTAATAAATAAAGGTGGATAGTGAAATGTCTCCTGTGGCCCTGGGGCTGCCTGGCCTTCCCTTCCTGCCCGTAGCATCACCAGTAGTAGGCAAGGCATTAGGGAATAAACAATCATGAGTCCTCCTCCTCAAACATAAGCAAGAAGACATTACTGTATGGTGGCCACAGCCACATTATACTGAGGAGGAAGGAACTTAGAGGCACAGTATAATGTCTCCTTGTGGCCCCATAATGTCTCCTTGTGTGGCGGCTGCTGCTCCCTTACAGTATAACGTCTCCTTGCGCTGCCCCCATACAGTATAACGTCTCCTTGCGCTGCCCCCATACAGTATAACGTCTCCTTGTGGCCGCCCCCATACAGTATAACGTCTCCTTGTGGCTGCCCCCATACAGTAGAACGTCTCCTTGTGGCCCCCCATACAGTATAACGTCTCCAAGTGTTTTTTTCTTCTAAATGGGCATTTATCGTGATATATATCGTTATCCTGATAAATTTCTTAATATCGTTATCGTGGCAATATTTTTGATATCGCCCGACCCTAGTGTGCACAGGGCAGCAGGGTCAGTGTCAAGTCCTATTTACCCTGACAGAGATCTATCAGGGTGAATAGGACAAGGGTCCTAGCCCCTAAGGAGGCGAAATAGTTATTAAATAAAAAGTTGAAGGAAAAAAAAAACTAAAAAGTTTAACAACCCTCCCTCCAATATAGAAAATATATATTGCACATGCTTCATATTATATCGCAATATAAATTTTAGGCCATATCGCCCACCCCTAGGTCCATGTGCAATCTGCAAAAAAATGCATGCCTTAGGCCATGTTCACACACTGAGGATTCTGTCAGGATTTAGGCATGGATTCCGCCCCTAAAGGTTAACAGTCTGCCAGCAATGCTTGTGAATGGGACATGTGGTTATCTTAAAAATCCATCACGTGTTGCAGATCCGAGATGTGTGAATATGGTCTTAAAAGCTTCTCATACACAGAAAGATTTCACACAGAAAGATATATTTTTCACCGACTGATAATAGGATACTGCTGTGTGCATGAGGACAAGTAGTGCTCATCTGCCAAATTTCTTTAGGGACATTTAAGAAAATGTGAAACTTCCCCCCAAATATCTCAAGCTTTATCATGGTGTTTGATAACTGCTTGTTTCATTGATTCTCTTAAGAAAAGCGAAGTTCGGTTCTTGATCTGTACGGATGTGGCTGCCAGAGGTATCGATATCCGCGGCATTCCTTATGGTGAGCGCTTCTTGTGTGATAATGGACACGTTCATAGAGTTGGCTGGGTTTAGATGGGTGACACTGGTTTTCTCCTTGTTGCAGTTATCAATGTAACCCTTCCAGATGAGAAGCAGAACTATGTCCACCGCATTGGGAGAGTGGGCAGAGCTGAGAGGTATTGTATATGCGTCCTTCTTATCCTCCTCCATCCCATTGGTCTAAGTGCCGCTTCTCATTCCTTCATGTGGCAGCGGTCTGCGGTGGCATCTGTTGCAGGCTTCAGCACTGCATGCTTGAAGGGGTTGTCCCACAAAATACGAAGGAAAGGGGATAAGTGTCTGATGGGGAGCCGACCGCTGTGGTCCCACCGATCATGAGAATAGGGCCCTGTGTTTCCCCATTTGAATGGAGCGACTGTCTTGCATGTCCGCTGCTGCTGCTGCATTCTACTTTATGGGTGATAGCCAAGCACTGTACTGTTGTTTTAGGCAGTCCCATAGAAAATCGGTGCCGTAACAAGGCACGTCTGTGACCAGCCGCTCCACTTATACAGGGAAACATGACCTCGTGATCGGCAGTGATCCAAGCAGTGGGGCCCTGGCTTATCAGACACTTATCCTCTGTCCAGTGGACAAGGGGACAGATGTGTTTTATGGGGCAACCCCTTTAAAGGGCTTTTCCAAGATTTTGATATTGGTGGCCTGTCCTCAGTGAATGAGACTGAGCTGTGAGCCAGTCTAATGGACTGCGCTGTGCTTGATAAAGCTGTGAGGAGACTGCAGCACTCTCTGGGGGCGGCCGGGGCCTCCTCAAACAGCTGGTCTGCAGGGGTGCCGGTTGTCAGACCCCTGTCGATCTGATGTTGAACTGTTCTGTAGATAGACCATCAATATCGAAATGCGGAACTGACACCCCCCCCCCCTTTTAAATTGGCTCCTGCATGCCATGCTTCCTTGAAAGTTGGACCGATTCCTCCTTCTAAGATGTCACAGCGGCAGGGTCCACCGCTACTGGCCCTATTTGGGATATCCTGGAGCTGAATAAAGGGTAAATTACGCCCATCATTCCTCAAAGGTCTGAACATTGTACATTGTCTTTGTCCTATCAATGCTGTGACTCATCAAGTTTCTTATTATTTCAGAATGGGTTTAGCCGTGTCTCTGGTTGCGACAGAAAAAGAAAAGGTAAGGAATGGAAAATGGTAATTTTGCTGGATTATACAGGCTGGATGCTTGAGCAAAGTGTTGAGTTCTCTTTTAACAAGTTCAACATGCAAAGAGGTATCTCCCAAGGAATAAGAACCATCTCGCTAGCGCCACCTTATTGACGTGGCTTCCTATGAGTCAAAATCCAACTTTTTAACAAACCTAGGCATATAACAAGGGAAACTAGACAAGCCAAATATCCATTTTCCCTCGTCATGTCCCAGGGCTTGTTAAAAAGTCGGACTTTGACTCATAGAAAACCACTTCTGGAAGGTGGCCCTAGCTAGATGGTCCTCTTTCTTTTGGAGGTACCTCTTTGCACATTGTTTTCCAATGGAGCATTGAGAGTAAGTCTCCATAGAAGGCTGCTCGCTTTAAGCAGAGCCTGTCTAAGCAGCAAGTTCAACAGAATGGTTCCTTGTACACAAGACAGAGATGAGGTTATCATAGGGACATTGAGGACGGACAGGACCTTTAAATTCTGAGGTTGATGTTGTCTGTAACGATAGTTGATTGGACGGCACTCCTCAGTCTCTTAGTACGGTGCTCAGTGGTAATTATGACAAATGTATAATGGTAATGACCACGGCACTCGTTTTTATAGTTGAATCAGTTATGCTTTATTATTATTATCCATCCAGGAATTAATTGAGTACTAGCCAATGTTTCGGTGTTATCCCAAGACCTTGCTCACGGCCTGAATTCTCAGTCCCGGAGTCATCGTCCTATGACCCAGCTTTCCATGGACCCTGTTCCTGAGCTGCTCTTAGCCAAAAACCAGGCTGTGAGCAAGGTCTTGGGATAACACCGAAACGTTGGCCAGTACTCGTATTTAATTCCTGGATGGATAATAATAATAAAAAGCATAGCTGATGCTGTCTGTAAGACCTGGAATGGGTTGTCCAGTTGGTCCCTTTACAATGAGCTGACCGTGGAGTGGATCTCGCTGAAAAGCTTCCATAATCTGCCGTTATTGCTCGAGTTGGTGGACAGCAAGTCCTCAGTGAAATCATGGAGGAGTGTGGCTGTCCTGAATAAGTTAGTTTTTTTTTTTCCCCCCCACCCTCGGCTCTGGCTAATGGGTTATGAGAAGCCCTAAGCAGAGGACCACTCTAATTCATCCGAGTAGGGTATATGTAATGGAGATCTCTAAAGCAAACAACTCTTTTAAATGAGTTGTCCCACCATAACCACTATCCACAGGATCGGAGATAAGTATCAGATTGCTGGTGGCCTTACTGCTAGGATCCCTACTGATCACAAGAATGAGGCGCCAGAGTCCTGAGAGCGAGGGGAGCGGCGAGGACCCTGTACCTCCCGAAGCGCATGGAGCTACTAGACAGGAGAAGCTGGGTACAATGCTCAGATCTTCAGTCCCAAAGCATTGAATGGAGCATCGGTGCACATTCTCGATCAGTCGCATCATTTGTTTTGGGGGTACAGGACCCCCAGTCTGATCTGAACCAATCTAATTGTCATCCACTGTCCTGTGGGTAAGGGGTAACTTCTGACCAAAATAATGTCACAGACAAGCTCCCAAAAAGCAATGAGACTTCAGTGACATGAGGTGAACTCGTCCTAATCTTTCTGAAATCATTAACGCCTTTCGTTTTATCACAGGTTTGGTATCATGTTTGCAGCAGTCGTGGAAAAGGTTGTTACAACACCCGGCTGAAGGAAGAAGGAGGCTGCACCATCTGGTACAATGAGATGCAGGTACTCGTCTATCCCACCTTTTATTTATGCCATAAAATGTGATGTGTCACCGTGGAGCCCGACCTTACTGGGAGCACTCGCATCTCTTCTTGGGGAAAAGAGAGTAAAATCTGAAACATTAGTGAAATATGCCTCTGTGCCAAGAGACAATTAAAGGGGTTTCTCATGAATGGCATTGGGCGACACAGCACCATGGGTATATGCCCAGCTGACACTAGCAAAAGAAAAGTTAGCTCTGCCCAGGTGGGCTATACCATCTCCCCTGCCCCTCCTATCACAGTCAAGTGCGGGCTTTGCCTGGGGAGGTGGTCTTTTGCTTCTCTGCTTCTGGGCCCTCCATTTTGAAAGGAATCCTCCAGTACTAGGAGGGATCTCCTGGTATCTCTCCTGCAAGCTTCCTGCATGTTCAGGGGGACAGCACCTGGGGTCCGTCCAGTAGGGCAGCCTCTGGCTGGCAATTTTTTTTGCTTTTCAGGCTTTCCCTCAGCTTTCATGTTCTCTCCTGAGAAGACTGCCTGTCCCAGTGTCCTCCGGGGGTCGCCACTTACTTGCGTGTGTCCATTGCAATAGGAAGTTGCCGTGCAGTTAGCCTAGCCCTCTTTGTACGCAGTGCCTTGTCCCCAGGCTCCCTCAGGCCACCCCCCCCCCCTCCCTACCCTCCTAATCCATATCAGAGTTATTGGACCGCTTGCCTGCCCAAATGCGGCCGCCTCTGTTCCCCCAGGGACTCCTCTGCTGATGGGGTACGCTCATGCTCAGACACCAGATCCAGTAATCAACCTAGGGTTGTCTCAACTAGGTCCTGCTTCTTATTCTGTGTCCTCGGGTCACTTCCAGAAGAGATCCGAGGCTGGCAATGACTTCTCTCCTATGCACTTTCCGCTGCCCCAATGCAGCGCTTCCCTCATTCACACGCCCATCAAAATTGCTTTTTTTCTAATTACTATGACATGCGCCATTCACATGACTGGAAGTGTGTTTTGCGGTCCACACAACATGGATATCTGCCGTGTACTCGCGGCATCAGTGGATCCTCAGTCTGCCTGTTTTAGCAAAGTATATGACCTTTCCTATCTTTTGCGGCACAGCTGCACAGATGCGGAACCGTAAGTGAGGGCCTATGATGGGAAGAGAGCTGCAGCAGAACTGACATGCCCCCTGAGCTGTGATAGGGAGAGATCTGCAGCAGAAATGACACACCCCCTGAGAAAGGACATGCTCAGGGAGCTGTGATAGGGAGAGAGTTGCAGAAGAAAGGACATGCCTCCTGATTTAGGATAGGAAGAGAGCTGCAACAGAAAGGACATTACCTACTTGAAGATAATCTAAGAGCAAGCATGCTCAACCTGCGGCCCTGCAGCTGTTGCAAAACTACAACTCCCAGCATGCCCAAACAGCTTGTGCGATCAGCCTACAGCAGGGCATGGTGGGAGTTGTAGTTTTACAACAGCTGGAAGGCTGCAGGTTGAGCATCCCTGATAACAGATCAATTGGAGCAGTGAATGAGGAGATCTCTGGGTCCATATGAGGTACAGGGCTGGTTCTAGCTTTGTTAGAGATTTTTTTTTTTCACATTTTTCATCAATTTTGCCTCACCCCCCCCTAACATAGGATATTCGCAGTGTGAACTTTGTATTTCGCCAGAACTCTTGACCCATATTTTTGAAAACGATAATTGTTCCCTGTGTGCCTGAAAAGTGGCGTTAAAAAGGTGCAAAAATGTCGCCTCTCCCCTTTTTCGCCCTCCTCGCCACTTTTCTAATAGGAGGTGTGGCAAGACCAGGAAGGGGGCGTGACCAGTTGCCACAGCAAATGTATCGTCATTTACACCAGTTTTCTGGCGTAAATGAAGCCCGTAACCTACGGCAGCTCAGAGCTGTCTTAGAATTTTTTGTTAGGCGCCCGGACCGCAGGAGGATCCTCCTCATTTATGACTAGGTGTGCGCCTTGTCATAAATTAGACGCATCCTCTGATCGGCACAGAAAGCCTTTGAGAATAGAAAACTTAAACAGAATCTGTCACCACAATCCCGGACTATTATCTGCAGTAAAACATGCTTGGTACTGCAGATAAGGAATCCAGATCACCATTTTTTTTTTTTTGCCTTTTGCCCCTCATTTCCAACACACACTGACAGCAGTGGAAAGAGGTGCAGTAGGAAAATAAGAAATCATGATCTGGACTCCTTATCTGCAGGACTACTGTAGATAATACACCAAAATCATAGGGACAGATTCCCTTTAACTGCACATCTGTCTGTTTGCTATTGGAAACCACTTCTCTCTGGTTACCCCGTCTCTTGTCTCTGCAATTCCCGTCTGCAGCTGTTGTCAGAAATTGAGGAGCATTTGACCTGCACTATATCCCAAGTGGAGTCCGATATGAAGGTGCCCCTGGATGAGTTTGATGGAAAGGTGACCTATGGGCAAAGGAGGGCTGCTGGGGGTAAGTCCTGTGCTCGTCAAACCACCTTTGATTCTACATATAAAGGGTATATGAATCTTTGCAACCAAATTTTGTTTTGCCTCCACCCCCATGCTTTTAGAATAAAAAAAAAAAAAAAAAGATATATATAAAATGACATTGCTAATCAACCTGACTAAAATGTCCTACTGTTTTTGAGTATACAGCATCAATGCGTCTCCATGGTTACAGACTACAAACAGTAGTGGTAGATTTTTATTCAAGGCTTATTTGCAAGGCTGCGTACATTTTTCTTATATTGGGTGCATTTAGGCAGTCAAAATGTGGTGGCAAAGGTGGACTTTAAAGTGGTACGTGATAAAGATATGTCAATTTTTGGTGTGGATTTGGTCACAAAGGCAATTTGCAGTTTACAGTGGAGGTGGATGTGCCTCTGCGTAACTTATGCGCATTAGGTGCCAGCGCAAGGGGTGATAATACCAGCATCTAAAACGCCAGTCTTAATAACGACCCCATTAGCGTCTGATCAGCAGTGGTCTAAACAGTGGGGCCTCTATCACGAGAACAGGGCTCGTGAATGTGTGGGAGTGCTGGAGTAAGTACTCTCCTCTCTCGGGCAGCCCCATAAAGCTGTGGGCACGTCAATCCATTCACACCCCTTACTCATGGTAAGTGGAGGTCCCATCGGGTCAGACACCTATCATTACCCTGTAAATAGGTTGTTGTACTGGGACAACCCAGTTGCACTTTTACGCCCTCTTGTGGCCAGTGACTACTCGGACCTTACCTGTCATCAGTTTTGCAGCAGTATAACATTTCCATCGGGTTGCATTATTATAATTTTTATTTTTTTTGGTCAATGAGTGTATATCCAAAGTATATAACGTGCAATGCTGATTGTTCCTTAAAGATACCTATAGACATGAGATCATTGTGACCCCCAAGTAGCTAACTTTGTCAGTGTGGGGCTACACTCTTCTTCAGTGGGGTGCGGAAGTTGGCCAGACAGTTGGTCGTAGTTCCCCTAACTATAGTCCATCATTAGAGGCATCTGCCTGTCCTCCTTCCATGGAGACAACTCCTTACTGTCTCCTCCAGTGATGTATTGCCCGACACCACCACAAATGACTTGCCAGATTCTCCTGATTTATAATTTTCATGATTAGCCGCTTTTTCTGGTCTTGTAGGCGGCCTCTACAAAGGACATGTGGACATCTTGGCACCAACGGTGCAGGAATTGGCTTCTCTGGAGAAAGAGGCGCAGACGTCTTTCTTGCACCTGAGCTATCTGCAGAACCAGCTCTTCAGGACCTTCTGAGGTGAGAAATGCCGACGATGAGCATCGGTGGATCCCTCAGCCGGACGCCCCTGTAGACTCGCTGACCTGCACTTATCCATCTTGAAGAAATAAGATGGACATTCAGGATTCTTGCATTTTCTGTTTTTGCTCCGTACTAGACTTTAATTTGAGAGACGTCATGTAGATCTGTTTTGTTCAAGGTGTTGGACGACGTTCAGTGCATGCAGTGGAAATCGGAATAAACGCTTCCAATACAATTGGATTGGTCTGATTTTTATGGGCTACGGTGGAACCAGGGGTTTGGAATTGGGGGGGCAGTTATCTTTCCCGAATATCGGGACTCCTGACCTCAGCAGCTTTAGGCCCCATTCACACCACCATGTCTTGTTCCACATCCTATTCATTTCCGCTTTCACTTTGTGATCCATTGCTTCATTCTAGCGAAAAAGTAATTTTAAGGCGGAGTTCACATCAGCTTTCAGCCTTTCCATTCTCACGCTCCATTATACGAGCAAGAATACGGAAAGGACGGATTCGGGACATAACTGAGCCAAACGAAGTCTACGGGCCCCATAGACTGCAATTTTTGAAGCGGAGACATGCAGGACTTTTGTCTCCGATTTAAAAATCTTCCTCTGAGAACAGAGAGGCTGAATGCTGATGTGAATTATTCCATATTCAGTTAAGTGCAGCGAGGGCGGGTCCAGGACACTCTGTGCACCCATGCGCTTCCTGTGCCAGCTCATCTCTCTCCTTGAGAGGGCCCGGCGAGCTGACTATGGCAGAACCAGGTTCTGGTAATCGGAAAGCAGAGAGAGAGGCTGGCAGAGGAAGCAGGAGGCGCAAGGGTGCGGAGTCGCCCTAGCCCACCCTCGTTGCACTCAACTGTCCATTTGCATATGTAAAAAAAATAATTATTCTTTAGAATAAAGCGAGGATCGCTAAGAGAAGAGTATGTATTTACTACTTTATGAAACAGACAAGAAATTAATAATTGCCCTGGAGACGTGCATGGTTGGGGCACGTTCACATCTGCGGCAGCCGATCCGGCGGACTGCAGTCTGTCAGATTTGCTGGATCCAATAGACCACAATGGGGTCTGGCAGTGATCCGATCCAGCCACTTTCCAGCAGGGTTCGGCAGGTCAAAAACTGTGGTATGCCGGACATGTGAAAGTAGCCTTAGCATTGGGCATCATGTACTTGGCATGAGACGTGAAGTCTTTAGATTCTGCAGAAATATTGCTCCCTGCCCCTTAGTGTACCTGTCGTTTCATTTCCCAATAAGCTGTTGCAGGTGTATATGAGGATTAACATTATATCTGGCCGTTATATCATTTATATCATTTATATAAAGCATTTTTCTCCTGTTTTTCCTGAGCTTAGTTCAAGAGTAAATGGAGACTAGCTGCTATGATGTCTCCCATACACAGCACCCATAGAGAAGAAAACATCCTGCTCCCCTCCCAAAACGGCAGGAGCAACATGGAGCACATTGTACAACGGTAGTGAGCAGTTACACTGACTCCTGTACTGGGGTCTCTGTCTGTATGTGTGTGTCTCTGCCTGCAGTAACACGGATGGGAAGCCCACGGAAGCACTATAAAGCGCTTTTGGTCCATACCTCCGCACTGCAAAAGATAGGACAAGTCGTATCTTTTGCCGTATATTGCGGATTGTGGACTCCTTCAAGTCAATGGGTCCGTGCCCCAATACGGGATTCATATGGTCAGTGTCCATGCATTGTGGTCTGCATGTGGTGTAAATGAGCCATAAAACTGAAAAATCCACCTTCATCCTTGCCTCTGTAAAGACTTGTTGTGGGGTGCGCCTCCTTCAGTCAAACCTCTTAGCTGCTCCGGGTGCTATTGACGGTGACATCTAAGGGGTATAATGGCTGGCATGGACTCCGGGACCGCAGCTCAATGCCTGCTGGACATAATGGTACATCCATCTGTGGGAATGGGGAAATCGCTAAATAGGAAAAGTTTGAAGCTACAGTAAGTGTTTGCAAGTGCATACAATTGTATCCAGTCTAGACAATGCTCTGTGACCAAACCAGCCTTGACTCCACACTGATACATTGTAGCAAACCACCAGAGAGACGTGTGCGGCACACAGAGCATTATCTAGACGGCATACAGTTGTATCCCTGTCTCAGCTGAGGATTACTGCCTCTGAATGTAAAGAAGTCTTCTTATTCACTGACTGCAAACCAGTATCTTGAAAATCATAAAAAATCAATGCACAACCTATATCAGAAAGGTGTAGAACTTCATTTTCACTTCATTTCATCTGTAACTGGACATGCCCCTTTAAGATGTCTTCCATTAAAGGGGTTGTCCTATAAAAAAAAACTACATTTTACAAAACAGCGCCTGGATCTCAATACCTTTCTAATTGCATGTAATTAAAAATTTAGTATAGTCCCTCAGTCAATAAAATGTCTCTGTATAGCGCCACCTGCTGTCCGCAAAAAAAACCGGATGTTCGCTATGTGCATTTCGTATTTTGTGGAACGGCCGGCCCCTAATAGAACAGTCCTGTTCTTGTCCGTTAAGCGGACAATAATAGAACATGTTCTATTTTTTTGCGGACCGGATATACGGAAATGGAATGCACACAAAGTAACTTCTGTTTTTTTTTTTGCCGACCCATTGAATTAAATGGCTCCGCATACGGTCCGCAATAAAAAAATTAAAACGGACAAGGAAAGAAAATAAGTTCATTTGCATGAGCCCTAAGGACTCGTTCACACGAACGTATGTGTTCCGTTCAGTGGCCTTGTTTGGGCCGCAATTTTCCGGTCCCCAATGCACAGAGAACGTTCGTGAGGCCTCCGGGACGGATCCAGACCCATTCAACTTGAATGGGTCCGCATCCCTCTGTTCCGCAAAAAGATAGGACATGTTTTATCTTTTTGCGGTACGGAACCCCAAAGAAGCACTCCATAGTGCTTCCGTAGGGACCAGCCACCTGAGCTGTGAGATAGGGAGAAAGCTGCAGCAGAAAGGACATCCCCCTACTTTTGATAGGCACCCTAACCTGTTAAAGGGAGAGCACACACACCCTGATCTGTGATAGGGAGAGAGCTGTAGCAGAAATGACATCCCCCTCAGCTGTGATCGGGACAGAGCTGAAAGGACATGGCTCCTGAACTGTGTAAGGGAGAGAATTGTAGCAGAAAGAACATTTCCTCTGAGATGTGATCGGGAGAGAGCTTCAACAGAAAGGACACGCCCCTGATATGCCACATTGAAGTAAATCTAGAAGAACAATTGGAGCTACTGAGTTATTCAATAAAATGTATCTGTATGGCGCCACCTGTTTGTTCTTTTTTTTATTTCTTTGTCCTGCTCACTGAGATGGCCGCACATGCTCAGTTTCATCCTTCATCTGCCTCCTGAGCTGATAGGGAGAGCTGAGACATGCCCCCTTAGCTGCAGCAGAAAGGGCACACCTCTTGAGCTGTCAGCTTGATATAAATCTAGCAGAGCAATGAATGGGGAGATCTCTGGATCCATGTGAGGTACAGGGCTGGATCTAGCTTTGTTAGAAAGAGGTTGTCATGTCCTATAGGATGTCATTTTTTATATTAATCATTGGGAGAACCCCTTTAGTATTTACGGGTACATTGTCTATATTGGCAGAATGTGTGTAACAGGAGAAGAAATGTGAGCTGGGAATCCCTGAGCCTTGCCTCCTCTCCCTGTACCCGGCGCTGGGGTGCACCCTGCGTGCAATATTTGGCTAATGTCAGGGCGTCTCTTCGCTGCCTCTTCCCTATGAATAAATGAGAGGAGATATTTGGCCTACTTTCTGAGCTCGGCTGATGTCGCCATGGCAACAGGGCTTTGTTTATCCTCGAGGATTGTCAACAAGTAGCAATCAAGGGCCAATCCCATCAGAGCCCGGAGCCCCAGCCTCGCAGACATACAGTGCAACTGATGGGATGGAGGGCTATTTTTAGAGACTGGTCCTGTTCTCACTTCTAATCCCAGCCACATGGTGGCGATAGAGATTCATCCTTTTCCCCTGTGCCGCCGCTGCTGCTGGATGGAGACGTTCACTACAGTTTTGCAGACATTTTTTTTTTTGTTCAGTTACTTAACATTATTGCAGTCGTTCCACATGGCAGCAGAGCGTTGTCCAAATACAAACATGCCGTTTATTGTGTGTACATGTTTGCACATTATTATATATGCTTCATTAATTAGCAGCTATGATAACTGCAATAGAAAAAAAATACCGTGTGGAAGTCATTATGATAGTTGTTAAGTGTCGCTTCAAATGACTATGCCAGGGTCTACAGATAAGGGCTCTTGCACACGACTGTATGTATTTTGTGGTCCGCAAAAAATACGGATGACGTCCGTCCGTGTGCAACGGAACAGCTGGCCCCTAATAGAACCGTTCTATCCTTGTCCATTATGTGCACAATATTAGGACATGTTCTATTTTTTTGCGGAACGGAAATACAGAAACGGGATGCATACGGAGTAACTTCCTTTTTTTTCTGCGGACCCATTGGAATGAATGGTTCCACATACAGTCTGCAAAAAAAACGGAATGGACACAGAAAGAAAATACGTTTGTGTGCATGAGCCCTAAATCAGCATCTGCTCCAAGAGAAGCGGCTCTTATCCCAGATGTACAGTAGTAAAGTGGCCTGGTCATCTTAAGGGCTTATGCACATGGCCGTATGTATTTTGTCGTCCGCAAAAAAAAACGGATGTTCGCTATGTGCATTTCGTATTTTGTGGAACGGCCGGCCCCTAATAGAACAGTCCTGTTCTTGTCCGTTAAGCGGACAATAATAGAACATGTTCTATTTTTTTGCGGACCGGATATACGGAAATGGAATGCACACAAAGTAACTTCTGTTTTTTTTTTTGCCGACCCATTGAATTAAATGGCTCCGCATACGGTCCGCAATAAAAAAATTAAAACGGACAAGGAAAGAAAATAAGTTCATTTGCATGAGCCCTAAGGACTAGTTCACACGAACGTATGTGTTCCGTTCAGTGGCCTTGTTTGGGCCGCAATTTTCCGGTCCCCAATGCACAGAGAACGTTCGTGAGGCCTCCGGGACGGATCCAGACCCATTCAACTTGAATGGGTCCGCATCCCTCTGTTCCGCAAAAAGATAGGACATGTTTTATCTTTTTGCGGTACGGAACCCCAAAGAAGCACTCCATAGTGCTTCCGTAGGGTTCCGTTTCGCACTGCTCCGCATCTCCATTGAAGTGAATGGGTCCGCATCCGTGATGCGGAATGCACACGGAACGGTGTCCATTTATTGCGGATCCACATATGCGATCTGCAATACGGAAACGGAACCCATACATTCGTGTGAATGAGCCCTAATACTGTGATTCAGTGTTTTTCGACCCTCAGACAGGACAACCTAAAACTGGAGCCGTGCTGCTGCTCCGTCCCCATTAACTATAATGGGGCGGGGGGGCGGTATGGCGCATCGGGACCTGCAGTACTTTTTATCAGGCGACCTCTGGCTGTGCACTGCCGTGCTGCACCGTAGCTCCGCCCCCGCCCCATTATAGTCAATGTGGACGAAGCGGCAGCACATGGGTACTTGCGGCATGGCGGATTCAGCGGGCTGTTCACCTGCCGGATAGCCATGCCGCTAGTGTAAAGGTACCCTAAGATGGAGTCAGGCCACATGCTGGAAAATTAAATCTACACCAGATACTGGTTAGTAAAGATGTCTGTAGTATCATTTTCTAATCTTTAAAGTAAATCTGTTGGGTCATAGGAGGCCACACCCTCCCACCAAGCCCCACCCACTTTATTTTTTAAATTGCTAGGGTGACATAAAAAAAAAAAGCATAAAAGTCATGCACAGTTTGCCATTTTTTTTTTTTGCATACCATAGAGGCAAACAATTCCGTTGTCGTGAGGTCCGTCTTAGCCCGATCCCCTTGTAAATGGGTAGCAGGACTGCACGCTTCAATTTAACTGCAATATTAGCAAACAAGGGGGTTGGGAATTTGATCAAAGGTCAACAAAAGAACATGGCGGGGGAACGGAATACCGGCCCTTTTGTCTAGGACTGCAGCTATTGATTATTTTAGTAATGAAGTATTCTAACGATTAATACAATGATTAATCGAGTACTCTAATAAGAAAAAAACTAATTAAAAGAACGTTTTTCATTAAATCTCATCAATCCCCGTCCCCCCGTGCCATCAGCTCCCCCTCCCTTGTGCCATCAGCTCCCCCTCCAATGCCATTAGTTCCTTCCAGTGCCATCAGCCCCCCGCTAAGTTCACCCTCCGATGCAATTAGTTCCCCCAGCAGTGCCACTAGTTCCCCCTCCAATGCCACCAGCTCCCCCACTCCCTCACTCCCCTTCCTAGCTATGAGTGCCCAGCCGCGACATCAGTGAACTGAAATACTTACCTTTCCTGTATGGGTGCTGCAGACACTCCGGAGATCTTCCATCCTCTTCTTCACGCGCTGCACTGGGATCTGTAGTTACACAGCATCAGGTCATAGTGTGCGCTTACATGCCCTACGTCCTGACAATGTGTGGATCCAGTCAGGATCCAGTGCGACGATGTGCGGGCAGGCGGGTGACCATGGAGCGTGAGTAATAGCAGGCTCTTCACTCGCACTCTGTGGTCACATGGCACAGACGAATCATCGATGCAAAAAATTTGCATTGAGGATTTTTTTGTGTCGAGTTAATCGATTAAATCGAGTAATCGTTTCAGCCCAACTTATGTCCTAGATGGCAAAATGCAGAGCTATAATGGGGGCAAGTTTTACAGCTCTCTTCAGTTCATTCCAATGTTGTATAGTAGTCTGATATAAAATATCACAATTCAAAGGATGCATCCGTTAAAGGGGTTGTCCATGTATACTGTTACGCTCAGTCTGAAATTGGGAGTGGGGATGCAGAATTTTATATGTAGCTTTGAATAGGATAAACATGATGTAACCCAAAGTTACTACAAGATAGCGACGTGATTATGTGAGTTATGCAATGTTTTTTATCCAGCCGAATCCTGGCACTGACGCCGGAAACAGACAGAATCCCAGCCACATACCATTATAGTCAATGCAGTCCGACAGTGTACGGCAGTATCCAACTATGCCGGATACGCTGAACCCCGTCAGGCTGTTGCCCTGCTGGAACAACCTTCTGGATCAGGTAAACGGAGATGTGAAAATCACGGGAAAAAGATACAAAACATCCTGCACAATATGATAACAAAATATACAGATGTGCAAGCAGGGGCATTGACTTTACAGAGAAATTTCCCGGTGGGCCAAAGCCCAGGGGGGCCGCCTGAGCCCTCCTCACAGCCACCAGTGAAAGTTTTTGGGGATGTATTTTGAGCTGCTGGGGGCAGTATTTTGTGATGGACTGTGGTATTTGGCTCTGTTTGGGTGATACAATGTGCCACAATATGGTACTGCTGGCCCTGCCTTCCATCAATTTGGACCCAACTACAAAACGGGGCCACTTTTAGTATTTTTTCCAGGGCCACTTTATGCTCCCAGTCCGCCCCTGTGTGCATGGCTACATTTATAAAAGAAAATCACAGAAAATAAAGCATTACTACAATAAATGCAAACATTATATATGGACTAAGTCCTCATTCTGATATGATAAAATCTGAGACTCTCAACCGATATATTTTGATCAAAACACATCTGTGCCCGCCTACCAGCACTAAGGTGGTCTCAGTCAGGCAGGTCCTACTAAACCTACCTATGACGTTGGGCATCTACATGCAGGAGAGCAGACCCTGCACTCCTAGTTACCTCTATGTGCACCAGGCAACCGATGAGAGGAGGCTATGTATACCACCTAATCAAGAATTCACACTTGAAGGTGCCACTACTTCAAGAACATAAACTTAAATCACTGGAAAAAGATATAAAACATCTTGCACGATATGATACCGCTCCTGAATGTAGATGCATACAGCATAGGTAGGTTTAGAGTAGGACCTGCCTGACTGAAACCATCTTGGCGCGGGTAGGCGGGCACAGATGTGTGTTGATCAAAATACAGTATATTGGCTGAGAGTCTCAGATTTTATCATATCTATATCTATTGTGTTGGTCCATTATTTTCCATGATTTTTCTAAACAGAGATGTGAAACTAGCTTTATAAGACAGCCCCACAATAGAGATGGATTCAAACTGTGGTAAAGGAGGGGAAAAGTCAAGGACAGAAGCATGGCATGGAGCACCTCGAGGTCTGGATTATGGCATGTATAGGTATAGAAAATAAGAAACTGTGCCCTAGGCCTGTGGTCTACAAGCTGTGACTCTTTATGTTGAAAAGCTACAACTCCTAGTGCAGGGAGCCCCTGAGGAGCTGGTGCAGAGGATGGGAGTGGTGGTAGCCCTGATGAGATGTTATATCGTGGTGTACTCTCTCATTCTGCTGCTCCCTGGGAATTGGTGCAGAGATAATGTAGATTGAAGACTCAGGCCAGAAGCAAACGTATAACAGTACAGAATATAACTTGTGACACATCCAGCAGTAATAAGTGCGAAGTGCAGTTTCTGGCACCAGATGGGGAGGTATGATGGCTGGTTGTGTGGCAATTAAATGGCAGCTGTAGGCACTTGAGGCTTAAGGTTTATATTCAACTGTTGACAAATAAAGCACCACCATAGATGATATGAAAACAGAGAGGATTTTGAACTTGTTTGGAGGGTCTACGCAGTGCACGTGTAGGGTCTTGCTTACTCTTGACCAAGAATTTCTGTGTCGTCTACAGGGAATAGCTATCATCTTTGACCAAGTGTGCAGATTTACTTTTAAAAATGCGCCATTTTCAATAGTACATTGGATGCTTTTGATCACATTTACCAACTGTTTTGCATATGTCCTACAAGGGGGCGTGGCTTAATGAGAAGGGGACACGGCCTCTTTGTACCTCCATGCCCCAAAATGTTGGCACATTTTTGGAGTTATAAATCACAGAAAAAAAATAAAATAAAAAAGTGGATATGCCACTGACTATACTAGCTAGTCAAACAAGCAGATATTAAACGTGAGTGCAGATCTTGACAAAGGTCAGTCTCTCAGTGTGGAGGTGGCAGAAACAGCAGCATCAGGAGGAGGCCACAGGGTGGCATGATGACAGTGTGGATGATCTAGTCTGATGAATCAGGCATTGGTGGGTGGAAATCCTGGCTGATCCACGCCTGATTCATCTTGACAAAGGTCAGTCTCTCAGTGTGCAGGTGGAAGAAACAGCAGCATCAGGAGGAAGCCACAGGGTGGCATGATGACAGTGTGAAGGTGGCAGCAGCAGCATCAGGAGGCCACAGAGTGACCCAATGACAGAGTGTGGAGGTGGCAGAAGAAGCAGCATCAAGAGGAGGCCACAGGGTGGCCGTAAAAGACATGTATTGTCTCTGACCGTAGTTACAGCTCCACACGTTGGCGCTGCCGTGCACTTTGGCAGACACCGACAGGCTCAAAGACTGTCCCACCTTCTGTTCTACATATGTGTGCAGGGCTGGTACTGCATTTTTGGCAAAGAAATAACATCTTGGGACTCTCCACCTCGGCTCGGCACAAGCCATCAGTTCCCTGAAAGGTGCAAAGTCCACCACTTGGAAAGGGAGGGACTGCAGCACCAGCAACTTGGCCAGGAGCACATTCAGCTTCTGCGCCATTGGATGAGTGCACGCATACTGTTGTCTCTTGGCAATTGCTTCAGTGATAGATTGCTGACAGAATCACTGACGAGGAGTAGGAGGAGGAGCAGGAGCATCAGGACCAGCAGATGATGAAAAGGACAGACAGCTTCCTTCGGCTGAGGTGGTGGAGCCTTGACTGTCTGAAATCAGGTGTGTGCCACTGGGTGATGCAGTGGTTGCTGCGGTAGGCTAGACCACCACATCGAAGCCACGGTTCTCCCAGGCCATTTTACGGTGATGCTGCATATGTTGACGCAGGGCCGTGGTGCCAACATTGGCAGCCTGGCCACGCTTCACCTTCTGCCCACAGATTATACAAATGGCCATGTTCACCTCCTCCGGCGGTTTAACAAAAAACTGCCACACCGCCGGATAGGTGGTTTTACACCCAACACTCTGCACTGACTGACTGCTACCGCCGCTGCTTCTGTGAACACCTGCACCACTACTTTCCGGGCAGGTAAGCTCCTGCAAAGCGGGTGGTCTACCCCTGGCACGTTTGGCTTCTGACCTCCTAATGCGGTCACCCTGCTGACTCCTGGCCACGCTAACGACTTGGCTCCACCGCAGCCTCACGGGCAAGCTGCCACCCTCTTCTCCCGATAGTGATGAAGCCCTTAATTCACCCAGCTCCCAAGTGCAATCAGCTACATAATCATCATCGAGTATTGTCTGCACGTCACTGATGTCCTCCTCAATGGTCTCTGGGTCAGGAGCCTGACCGCTTGCAACACAAGTTCCCACGCCACTCTCCTCATCACTATTTGCCCGCCTACCGGAGGAAGCGGTGGATGTCTCCTCCAAATCTTGGCTGGCCAGTAGCTGCTGACTGTCCTCTAGTAGCACGTCGTCGCTGTATAGTGGAGCTTAGCCCACAGAATATAATACTTTTCTGGCTGAGGGAACAGAAAAGGACAGAAGCAGGTTGAGGACAGGTGAGGGCACAGGGTCTGTTCCTGGGCCATGCCAACTAAGGGTTGTGTATGATGAACCCACCGAACCTTGGCTGGGGGTGTCTGATGTCACTTGGGACGAAGTGGATGACTGAGTCAACCATTCAAGAACCGCTGGGTTGCTGGTCAAGACACGACCACCAGATGACACTGGGAGCTCAGGCCTCTCGCTGCGACTCCTGCTGCCCAGGCCCCTTACTCTGCTGGGACCTGTGCCTGCGCCAGAAACATTTAGGCCTCTGCCACTCCCCTGTTCAGGGCCTGGCACTTCTCTGTCTGACATACTGTTAGATCAAATAAATAAATAAAAAGGAAATTAAAACACTAATTCCACTAATACACGCCAAAAAGGGCTTTAGAACATATAACTGCACCGCTTAAAGGCAAATATACCCTTATTTTTTTCTACTTATACATGCCACAAAAGGCTTTAGAACATATAACTGCAGCGCTGAATGGCAAATAATATATATTTGTTTGCCACTAATACACGCCACAAAAGGCTTTAGAACATATAACTGCTGAACGTCAAATATATATTTTTTTGCCACTAATACACGCCAAAAAGGGCTGTAATTTTCTCACTTTACCATACAACGGCTAATAAGCCCTTTTTTCCCCACTAATACAAGCCAAAAAATGCTTTAGAACATATAACTGCACCGCACAAGGGCAAATAAGACATAGAAATATTTCCTTGTAATAAATCTAATAAAGGGGAGATGTGGTGCTCTAATTGAGTCACCACCCCTTACTCCTGGGCGAGGGGAGATGTGGTGCTTTAACTGAGTCGTTACCCCTCACTCTTGGGCCATGCCATTCTCAGAGTCTAGAAAGAAGAAGTTAAAGGACAGTAACTAGTATACATTGATTGATTTAAAAAATGATATCCAGAAAACTATAAAAAACTAACAAAAAACAAACAAAACTTCTATACATTTTTATAGAAGTGTCCTTTAAGTGGCAGCTCACAAAGAAAACTAGCCAGGAGAGAGACATTTGCGAGGTATTGTTGCACTCTGACCAACTTTAGTGTTACATTCTATTTGCTTCACTGATTTTATTGATCTATATGTCAGCATTAATATGTCTTGTTCTGCAATGTCTTCACAATATTTAATGTGGCATTTTCTGAGGATTAGCACTATGAAAAAGATATTCCGCTTTACTAATTGCTTTGCTCCAGCTTGTCGGCTCTGATTCATGCTGATTGCCAGTCAAGGCTCCGTTATTGTCAGGTGAACGCTCTATCCATGCAGGAACATCTTGTGACAGAACAGTCTATTGTGTACTCCACTTTAAGTATACTATTCACTTGGTAATCTGCGTGATCTTGCTTGTACTGACACGTGTCCACATATACACGTGTACTGACACGTGTCCACATATACAGTGTAATGTTCAGTGTATTGTATTAATGACATGTTATGTTTAGTGTTGATCGAGCACCAAAGTGCTTGGGTGCACTGGTGCTCTACAGAGCACAATGGAAGTCAATGGGAGAACCAGAGCATTAAACCAGGCACCCCCGACTCTGAATCGGGCAGGGTGTCTGGTTCACATGAAAAGGTCAGAAATTGATGGAAACACCACTGAAATGGTTTGGAAACAGCATGGGGAGGAGGTCTGGATGCATCTTGTCGCTGCTGGGAAAAATGTTGTCCGAGTAATACGCCACTTTTACAGACTGACAATAATACGTACAAAATCGAAGAAAAAATCGATTTTAGAGGAAAAATTGTTAGAAGACATTTTTTCCTGTATATTTACTTGTATATAAAGTGCAAGTGCTGCCAAAAATTACAAGGAAGAGGCACTCCGATACAATCTGTATATCACAAAAAGGAGGGCCTCATTCACATGGTGGTACAATTGTTCAGGTAGTGGGACTCCTACACTCATAAAGCCTATGCACTAAGTGAAAGGGCTGACAAAAATTACCGGCACTCCAATACACCCAAAAGCAGTCGTTATGTGGACCTTCCCAATAATTGCGTTGGTCAGGGCGCGGGTGATGTTACGGGATACATGCTGGTGTAAGGCGGGGACGGCAACATTTCCAGAGCCAGCAATTTGAAAAGGTGCGCATTTAATGCTATGGCCTGTGGGTGGGTATTTGCTCTTTTGGTCAAAGGCCTGAAGTATGGACATCTGTACGCTGCGCTGGGACACAGAAGTCGATGTGCTAGCTGATGGTGCTTGCGAAGGTCCAGGTGCAGGGCGGGAGGCATCTGGGCCTGCATCTTGGACAGGGGTTTGGCCAGCATGTAACACAGTGGAAGAGGAGGCAGTGGTGTGACCCGCAGACACTGATTGTGGACCCAGGCATTTGGCCTACCTATTAGGGTGCTTTGATGCCATGTGGCGGAGCATGCTGCAGATTTTGGTACGGCACAGGTTTCAAATGACAATTCTTTTATCGTCTGCACTTTCCTCAAAAAAGTGCCAAACTGTGGAACACCTACCCCTTGGCAAGAGAGATTGTCTCAAGGGTGTGTTCCGAGGAACAGTGGCGGGCCTGTTTGGTGTGGCCCGCCTTATTTTCTTTGCCACCCCACTGCCTGTTCCGGCCTGTTGCGGTGCTGTGGATCCCTCCCCCTCTGTACTGCTGTCCTCGCTCGGCTTGCCACCTTCCCAGATTGGGTCAGTGATTTCAACGTCCACCACCTTCTCATCCATTTCCTCACTATGGTCATCCTCCTGACTTGTTGACCTAACAAGAACCTCACTTATTGACAACTGTGTTTCATCATCAACCTCCTAAGACACTAATTGCCGTTGACTTATTGGCAACTGTGTCTCATCATCATCCACCTCGTGAAACACTAATTACCGTTCCCCACCGTCATCTTCTTCTGACTGTGAATGCTCAAGAGTTTGGGAATCAGTGCACAAGGTCTCCTCATGTCCCTCTTCAAGTGGGCTTGGCGAGAGGCCCAAATCAAGGAATGGCGATGAAAAGAGCTTCTCGGAATATCCGAGTGTGCGATCACTTGTTTGCCAAGACTCTCCAAGGTGGGAGGAAGGAGTATCAGGGTGAGGATTCTATTGACCAGACTCTTCCCTGTCCCTTACTGCTCGCCTTGAGCGTATTAAATGGTATATATGCTTGGAAGGATGTCACACGTACAGCAGTGCAGATTTAGTAAGTGTATGCGCAAATAAATTACACTGAATTGCACTGATATTTAGGATGCGCAAACGTTATACAGGAGATGTAGCACAGGTAATGTCGCTGTCACCAGCGGCTAAGAAAAAATTACACTGAATGTCACAGATATTAAGGATGTACAAATGTTATACAGGAGATGTAGCACAGGTAATGTAGCTGTCACCAGCGGCTAAGAAAAAATTACACTGAATGTCACAAATATTTAGGATGCGCAAACGTTATACAGGAGAAGTAGTGCAGGTAATGTCGTTGTCAGCAGCGCCAAACAATAGCGCTGAATGTCACAGATATTTAGGATGTGCAAATGTAACACAACAGATGTAGCAGAGGTTATGTCACTGTCAGTAGCGGACAAACAATTGCACGCAATTTAGCGGAGGTTGTGCTAATAATATATATTGCAGCCAGATAAAACAATAGTCCTTAAAAGGACTTTTGGGTCTCTATCACCTTTTAACACTAAACCCTGCCTAAAAAAAAACTATTCCTGTCCCTACACTATCTGTCCCTTCTGCTGCAGGTCACCCTGACTAAGACTGAGCTGAACCACATGTCACCGGGTGCTTCCGGCCAGCCAATCACTGTAATGCCAATAACCAACATGGCTACGTCATTACAGTGAGTGCCAGTAATAGCACTCGAGCACACGCTGCGTTTGGCCGAAAACCGCGATGTGCCGAACGTCACAATGCTCGAGTCAAAATAGTGTGGGACAGAAATGGGTCAGAACCAGGCAGTTGATATGGTACCAAAATGAGAGACGGAGGACACGCCGAGTCCAATAGACAAGCCAAGATCAGAACTAGTCGGGAAACACAATACGAAATCACGAGATAGAGGGTAGTCATATAACCAAGCCAAAATCAGAACTAGGTGGGAAACAGTACCAAATCACGAGGCAGAGATTGGTCAAAACCAAGCCAAGGTCAAATAGACAAACAATCCAAAAGCACACACAGAATCGGGAGCACAGCTAGGGAGTCAAGGACTATCACTGGCAAAGGTGTATTGCCAGGAGGGGATTTAAATAGATAAGTTCATGGACTCGGCACTCTATAGGACAGTTTTCAATCTTCAAAGTGACTGGGCAGCTGGGCTGTAAATTAGCCTGCCACCTATCTCCCAGAGCGCACGCATGCTGCATGGAGAAACAGTGCGTTACACTCTGTTGCTAGGGACACGACTGCGTCACCGCAGAGCTGGGCCTGGTAGCACGTTTCACCCGGGGCAGCTGTGCGGAAGCCATTGACTGCAGAGCTGAAGCCCAGACAGGTAAGTTCATGACAATAACAGTCATAAGTCTGGAGGGAAACGAATTACCATAACTGACCACACCCACTTCTATGCCCACTTTTCAAAACTAAAGAGAGTGGTGTAAAATGCTAAATTATGGCGCAAGTAAGCCAATAATGTCACAAAACCCTATTTTGTGACTTTTTGAATCCAGAAGTCTTGAGTACATTGTTTGAAACATCCCCCCACTTAGACTAGGCAGTCTTAAACCCTGCCACACTTATCCCAGCGGCTGATGTCTTTAGACTGTGTAGTCTAAATTTAAACTATGTGTTGGCTCAGGTGACTTTCACACTTACGTTGTAATTTTCCGGTATTGGGATCCGGCAGAGGACCTCAATACCAGAAGAAAACGTTTCTGTTTAGTCCTCATGCATTCTGAATGGGATCAGTTCAGGATGCACCAGGATGTCTTCCGTTCAGGCAGCATTCTGTTTTTTGACTGTACACAAAACAGCTGCAAGGTGCAATTTTTTGTGTCCGGTCATAAAAACGAAAAAAAAAAACAAAAAAAAACGGATCTGGCACTGAAAACAATGTAAGTCAATAGTGATGGATCCGTCTTTTATGGATACTAAAAAAACGGATCCGTCACCCATTGACTTTCAATATATGTAGTAACGGATCGTGTTCTCCCATTTTGATTTCACACAGTATTTTATATAGTGAGTATGGCATTATTAAATGTACTTAGTTTATTGTTTGTGGTTGCAGAGTGCTGTTGCATCTTGTTTGTCTAATACCGGAATTAACAACGCAAATGTGAAAGTAGCCATAGTTTAAGCCAAAAAAATGCACCAAAATTCTGGTGCATTTGTTGGCACACAATGTTCCATTTTAAGCCACACCACTTTCCTATGAAGCCACACCCATTATTGCTATGCCAAATCCATGTCAAAAGTGTCTAGAAGTGTATAAAACAATGTGGTGCGAAGCATGAATGCTAATTTTTATGACATAATTTCATCAGGATTCTAGTTGTGTTTTGACTAGTGCATCACCCATGATATGATACAACTCAGTATGTTTACTCCTTAAAGGGGTTTTCTGGTAATAATTATTTTTTTTATCACATGCCCTCTGCTTGCCCCTGAAACAGAAGACTCATACTTACCTGCTCCCTACCACTTAGGTCCTTCACACTGCCTCCGCTGTCTCCATCTTCTAGTCCAGTGCAGTTTACATCCGACTGGCCATGAGCACGATCACAATCACTGATCCAGACAATGACTGGCTTCAGCAGTGACATGCTACTTGTGGCCGTATCACCGCTCTTCTCCTCGGGGTAGGCCATCACTTTGTGATTGGTTGTGGCAGGGGCGTTGCTAGGTTAAAACATTTAGGGCCTGGGCCCCAGACGTTTTGTCCAAAGCCCCGAATGTCCTTCCTGCCAGCTAGATACAACTGTATTGCCATCCTCAGGATGGCAATACAATTAAATCTAATGCACAAGAAGAGCTGAAGGACCTGTGTTGACAGCACAGGTCATGTGACCAGTAAAACAGGCAGTGCTTGAGAAGGACCTGCGATTATGTCACCATTACGTGACCAGTGCAGTAGAATATGGCAGTGAAGAGGAGAAGTCCTGGGTCAAGAAGCTGTGGTGATGTCTGCTACATGAGGAGAGGTAAGCGAAGGGAGAGGCAGAGCAATGCTGAGAGTTGTGGTTATTTAACTGGGACTGTCTGTTAGGGCTGAAGGATGGGATGTTATTTACATGGGACTGTATATTGGAGGTGGCTGGGGAGGGGGTGATTTTAATTACCAGGGCAATGTATGTTAATGGCGGCTGTGGGAGGCAGCGATGTTATTTACATGGGACTGTATGTTGCTGGCAGCTGTGGGAGAGAGTGATGGTTTTTACATGGGACTGAATGTTGAGGGGGTGATCTTTACATGGGATTGCATGTTGGAGGCGGCTGGGAAGGGGATGATATTAATAACATGGGACTGTATTTTGGAGGGGGCTGTAGATAGAGAGGGATGTTATTTACATGGGACTACATATTGGAGGGGCTGAAGGGAGGGGAGTGATGTTATTTACATGGTACTGTATTTTGGAGGGGGCAGGAGAGGTAGCGTAATGTTATTTACATGGGACTGTATGGTGAAGGGAGGAATATAACTACAGGGGCATTATAAATACTGGGGGCACTTCCGGATGAGCATTATAACAGTAGGGGGCAGTATAAATACTGAGGGCACTGTAGGGGTATTATAAATCCAGGGGGTTACTACTGGGGGCTCTATTGGAGGGACTTATAGATCCGCCTTATTTGCACTAAGAAAACTAGGGGGGGGGCCTTATTACTACTGAGGGGTCTATAGATAGCTTTATTACCACTGGGGGGACAATAGGGGGACTTATTTCTACTAGGCGCTCTATGAGGGTATTATTAATACTGGAGGCCTCTTCTATCACTGTTGGCGGCACTGTAAAGGGCAGTATTACTAATGAGGGCATTCTAGAAGGGAATTACTATGGGAGCAGTCATTTTTCTTCAGGATAGTATTTGGGGGTATTGGGGAGCACAGTGAGCAGCAGGGTAACACAGTTGGGACTCCAGGTTCGGGGATGATGGGAGTAAATGTGAGGAAGCTAAGATGTCTGTGTGTCACACTCTGTATGGACCAAATGGAGAAGATGATGACAGAGAAGATCTATATCGGAGGAGACGTCACCTGATGGCACTGGATGTGAGAGGTATGTGCTGCTGTATAGCAAGTACAGCAAAATGCGGTGTGCGGGGGAAGGGGGAGACTTAGAGAACTGGGCCATATTCATTGGGGCTTGGGCTCCGGATCTTTTCAGACCCTTGCACTGCCCCTGAGTGGGGGTTTGGCACCCTGTACCCCATTAATCAGCTGTACTGCAGTAGCTCCAGTGCCACAAATGTACAGCTCTGTCCATTGTGCAGTGGATGGAGCTGGTTATTGCAGTGTTGCTCCCACTGAAGTAAATGATAATGTTTTATGATGAGGTCAGTTGCTTTCTAACCGTAGGTCTATTGTACTATACTCACTAGATGATATGAGTACAGTACAATAGATCCACGATCAGCTGTGAACTGGCTGTATCATAATTCACTATCATGGCCATATCAGTCTTGGCAAAAAGTGTCACTAGAGAACTCTTCAAACAACTCAGCATTACGGCAATGGGTGTGGAACCACTGTGATTTGGCTTGGGGCTACTCCTCAGAACATTACCCTGGCAGTCCTCTTGTTTTCACCCTTTAACCTTTGTACATAAATCTGGACTTCACTGCAGGGGAACCACAAGGCTCCTACCTCTTTGAGCAGTCCCTGTGTGAGTGACAGCTGACCCATAGGCCCCTTTCACATGAGCGAGTTTTTCGCCCGGGTGCAATGCGTGACGTGAATGCATTGCACCCGCACTGAATCCGGACTTATTCATTTCCATGTGTCTGTGTACATGAGTGTTGTTTTTCACGCATCACTTCTGCATTGCATGAATATCAAAGCATGTTCTATATTCTGCGTTTTTCACACAGCCCTGGCCCCATAGAAGTAAATGGGGCTGCATAAAAAACGCATTGCATCCGCACTTGCTTGCTTGTTTTTCACTGATGGTTGCTAAGAGATGCTGTTTGTAAACCTGCATCAAAATGCTTTCCACACGCGCGGAAAAAACTGAACATCTGAAAGCAATCGCAAACAAAACTGACTGAACTTGCTTGCAAAATGGTGGGAGTTTCCCTAAACACACCCTGAATGCATCCAGACCTAATCTGTCACACTCGTGTGAAAGTTGCCATAGGGAAAGGCCAACGTCAGGGCAGGAAGAGAATGCACAATCAATTAAACTGTCGAAGGTCAGGGTAGGAAGCGAAGGGTCAATACAGAGATCAGGCACGGTCAGGCCAGGCAGCCAAAGTTCAGTATCCAGTAAACAGGCAGAAGTAGGTACACAAACAGACAAATGAATACAGAGCACCTTTGCAGGGAACTAGCAAGCTAGAGGACTTATCACTCAGGCCCCCTTCCATTGGGGAAGATACTTTAACCACCCACAGTTGACCAGCCAGGGTGGAGCACATGTCCCCTTTGAGCTCAGAAGAAGAGGCTGAATTGGCAATGCAGTATACGGGCACTTTAATACCCGTTTACTACCAATAATGTTATGTACCTTTAAGTGGCTTACATGTAATGGCCTGCAGTAATGTGAGGATTGTTATGTAGGTGTTTGACCACTAGGGGAACTGTTGAGTAGGGCTATATATAGCTAGGCCAGGGCAGGCTAGAGTGAGTGCAGACCCTGGAGTCTGTGAAGGCCACATGTCTCGGGCCTAGGCAAGTCAGCAGGAGCCAAGCTGAGGCAATCCCTAGAGCAAGAGGTACTGTAATGTCAGAGGAGGTACACTGCAAACTGGAGATTCAAGGATATAAGCCAGAAGTAGGGCATTGGGGCCTTGAAGTATAATTGCCAGTCAGGACAAGCCAGGAAGAAAGTAAGGTTCACCTGCAATTCAAAAGTCCTGTTATTTAACCCTCTGTTTACCTTGCTGGATATAAGCCTGCTGTAACTGAGATTGTACCAAAGCCAATTGTCTGCAAAAGAACTGTTTAAGAGAGTGCTTTCTGTATTACCACTGTTTCAGTAAAGTTGGAATTCTGTTTCAAGATACAAGTCTGCACCTCCATTATTCCTACTATAAATACGGTGTGCCACCGTTTACTGGCACTGGCGTCACGAAACATCAGGGACTTAGCCATAGGCACGTTAATCTACAACACCAAGGGCACCTCACATTGCACCTGGCTGTGTCCCTCAAGAACCCAGAGAGTGCCCCAGAGGAACAGCGTGCCGACCTCTCCATCACTGGCATTCCCCAGGTTAGTCCCACACATTGCTCTGACTTGGGGATGCTACAGCAAGTAGCCACAGCCTGAGTGGAGGAAGAGAGCTACCATGGTGGACGGGCCTACTGGGAAGAGGAGGAGAATGGGAGGCTGGTCCATGCCTCTGGGAGACAGGGGACTGGTGAACGGAGCAGCGATGGCCACAAGCTGTCTCTGTAACACTCAGTGACAAGGCCTTTGTAAAGAACCAGTCAATGTGATTGGTGCAGGTCTCATAGGTCGGACCTCCCCATATTAGACACTTATCGAATAGTCTGTGGATAGGTGATAAGTTAAAATTTTGGGACAACCCCTTTGACACTACAGTAATTCATTATTTTATATAGGAACACATGGAAAATGGCGTTTGCAACACTAAGACTGAATACTTGGGATGCCATAAGCATCTAATATTTTGCCTCTGAGTACTTATCTTACTTATCTTGAGGAATATGGCCACAGGAGAAGATTATTTGATTACTTTCGTATAATGACAATGGTCAAAATGCATGTAAGACACAATTTTAGTCCGGTAAGGCTAGGGCTACATGGCGACATGTTGCGCGACATATAGGGTACAACTACACTGCAACATGTGTTGTGCGACATGAATGTCGCACAACATATTTAATAATGCTATTCAATGGTGTCGCACTGCGACATGTGACATGCTGCGGCGGGGACACGACAGTCGCACAAAAATTCATGGATGGTTTTTTTGCAACTGTAGTGTTGCAGTCACAGTAAGTCGCAGTGCGACACCATAAATTAGCATTATAACGTATGTCACGCAACATTACTGCGACAAATGTCGTGTAGCCCTAGCCTAAGAGCACAGCCACGACTCTTTGATTTCCTCCCTGTCTTTCAAGAGCCATAATTTATTTTTACTTCTCTGTTCATATAATCATATGAGAGCTTCTTTTTCCTATTTTTTTTTTTGCAGTTGTACACCTTAATGGCACCATTTTATTTACCATATCTTGTATTGGAAAACAGGAATGAAGTTCTTTGTGGGGTGAAATTGAAAAAAGCTCACAACTGCGCCATTGTTATTGGACCTTTTTACGGCGTTCACTGTGCACTGAAACTGACTATTAATTAATAATCTACAATTTATCTACATATGGACTAAGACTGTGAAGGAAACAACATATGGTGATACTTTGATAACCTTTTACCCAGATACCAATCCATTCTATTGGATTTTTTATTTAAATTTTTAAATTTTTTGGGGGTTGTATGTTGATTATTTTATTTATTTTTAGATGACATCATGTATTCTATATCATTTTATGTTAATCTAATATTGAATAATACCAATTGATGATATTTAATTTTTCATATATTTCTGGATGATAGTGTACCTGTCATTTTGTTGGTTTTTGTTCTTTAACCCTTTCAGGACCGGAGTTTTTTTTTTTTCTTTTTGCGTTTTCGTTTTGCGCTCCCTGCTTTCCCAGAGGCATAACTTTTTTATTTGTCTGTTCACATAACTATATGAGGGGTTGTCTTTTGCGGGACAAGTTGTACTTTTCAACGCCGCCATTTAATATTGAATATGATGTAGTGGGAAGTGGGAAAAGAATTCCAAATGGGGTGAAATTGCAAAAAAAAAAGAATTCCACCACAGTTTTATGGGTTTTTCGTTTACGAAGTTCAATGTGCGATAAAACTGTTAATCGCAGGTTATTCTACAGGTCAGTACGAATCCGGCGATACCTTATATGTATAGTTTGTCTTGCGTTTTAATAGTGATAAAAAAATGTAAAAGTGGGAAAAATCCGTTTTATTTTTTTTGTTGCCATATTTTGACTCCTATAACTTTTTGGCAATTATGTGTATGGAGCTGTATGTGGGCTAAATTTTTGCAGGGAGATCGGAAATTTTCATTAATACCATTCTAAGGTGTGTATGACCTTTTGATCACTTTTTATTCAATTTTGTGTAGAAAATGAAGTGACCAAAAATGGCGAATCGGCCATTTGGACGCTTTTTTCCGTTTTGCTGTCTGCCATATCGGAAATATATTTTTATACTATGGGCGTTTTCTCACATCGCGACACCCATGATGTGAATTTTTTTAAATTGTTTTAGTTCTTTTATTTTTATTTTTGGAAAGGGTGGGTGATTTAATTTTTTTTAATTAATTTATTTTTTTTTTAATTTTTATTTTTAATTTTTTTTATAGTTCCCATAAGGAACTATAACATGCAATCATCTGATTGCTATTATCATAGACTCCAATGCACTTGCATTGGAATCTATGATGATTTTACTACTTCTCTAGGAAGCCCTATTACAGGCAAGGGCTCCGTAGAAAAGACTGTGCAGCAGACTCATGTCATAGACTATGACAGCGGCTGCTGCATACAAGCTCCGGCTACTCCGATCCGCACACGGGGGAGCTGGAGCATCACCGGAAGTGCGCGCTTCCGTTTTTTTTAACGCACTCAGATGCTGTGGTTAGGATTGACCACGACATTTGAGGGGTTAAATGTCTGCGATTGGCATTACTGCTGGTTGCGGACATGATTCGTGGGTGTCTGCTATAGGAAGCCGGTGGCCACCCACGGCTATGGCGCACGCACGCTCAGGAGCGGGCGCCATCTTTAAAGACCCATCCAGCGCCGTACATGTACGGCGCTGGCCATTAAGGGGTTAAAATACAGAGTGGGCTCAGCATATATGTGAAAACAGACCTCAGACCAGACTCCAAATCTTCAACAGACCTGCAAATCAGACCCCCATTTCTCATCAGACCTTAGATCAGACCCCCAAATCAGACTCCCATTCATTATTACATATCAGATCCCCACATCAGATCCCCATCAAACCTCAGATCAGACCCCCAAATCAGACTCCCATTCATTATTACATATCAGATCCCCACATCAGATACCCATCAAACCTCAGATCAGACGCCCAAATTAGACCTCCATTCATTATTAGACCTCAGACCCCCATCAGACCTCAGATCTCACCCCCATCAGACTTCGATCAACCTCAATTTCGCATTAGACCTCAGATCAAACATAAAATAAATTAACTTACCTCTTCTGCTCTGCCGCCACTCTGCAGATCCAGAAGTCACTCATTGCTCCCTGGTCTTCACTGGGCTCAGGCTGCACTGTGACCTGATTATGTACAGCGTCAGGTCACACTGCGTACACTACGTCCTGACACTGTACGAAGCCAGGACATGTGCAGTGTGGCTACCAGAGGAAGACCATGGAGTGGTGAGTACAGTGCTTTACTCACCACTCTCTGCACCTTCTGCATACTAGTGAGCACTTCCATAATAACTGCCATTTCCCCCCCCACTTTCGGGAGAAAAAAGTGTATCATCTGGAGTGAAAAATACTGTATGTTGCCAAGAGTTTGACTGAGACTCAAATATTGATGAGGCATCCTTAGGATAGGTCATCAATATCTGATCGGTGAGGGTTCAACACCTGGAATGCCCACTGATCAGCTGTTGAAAGGGACTATGGTGCTCTGGCGAGTGCTGCTTCCTCTGCTTCAGCCTGTGATGTCACATCCAATGGACACATGGCCTTTCTGCAGATCAGTCCCGGTTAAGTGAATGGGATTGGGCTGCAATATCAAGCACAGTCACTATACAATGTAGGGCAATGTGCCTGGTATGCGGTGAAGAGGTCGCAGCGATCATCTATGTACCACAGCCATTCAAACAGGAGTCGAACGCCACTTTTTTTGATGTTGATAACCTATCCTTCAGATAGGTCATTTATTTAATCCTGGACAAATCCTGTAAACTATCAGAGAGGTATGCCTAGAAATACAGTGGCTTGGGAAATATACTTTATCTTCTGATTATTTATACCTCCAATTAGGGTTGAACAAATCAAAGTATCCGAAGTGGACTTCGATCCGAATTTCAGGAAAAAATTGATTTGCCGCAAAGCCAAATTTCCTCATGCTTAATGGTAACAAATCAATTTTTCCTGAAATGGCGGTAAAAGAAAAAACATACTCACCTCATCCTTTTGAGCACGAAGAGGCCGCCTCGCCATCTTGATTGAAGATCCCACGCAAAATCTGATTCACAGTGACGTATGACATCACCACACTGGCCAGTGTCGAAACTTTCAAATAAACTTTATTAAACCTATTCTGAATGTGATTAAATAAATTTTTGTAATATACTTTTTTTTTTTTTTTTTTTTTTAAAGTTCAGGTGCCTATGACGCCGTAGTATCTATACTCCCATACAGCGCTGTGTATGGAATTACAGATTCCACTGGGGCAGCACCGAGTGTTGCACAGGCAGAAGCTCGCATAGCACATGGCTGCTCCTGCCTGTACCAGCGCTGCTCTGCTAAAGCCTGGCATAGATGTGCTATGGCTGGCTTTAGCGGAGCTAGCACAGGTAGGGGCAGCAATGTTGCAGTGTCCCAGGGGGTCAGTAGTGTAGCTTTAGGTATGCTGGGCTTTGTAGTGCAGGGCAACCCACTAACCTGGGACTGACTGTCGTCTTCAATCGGGTCAGCACTGGAACAGGCAGGTGGTGAATGTCGTGACGCCAGTGCCAATTGAACGGTGGCACACCGTGTAGTGACAGGTGGAATAATTGAGGAATCTTTTATATACTTGAATAACAGGATAACTTTACTGAACGTAGTTGAAGGTAGATGAACAGAGAGTAAGTACAGTTCCAGAATATTCCACACGTTACAATACAGTCACAGCAGTGGTTCAGGCTATTAATCACAGTCCCAAAGGCTATCTGCAAGACAGGCCTCCTAGGAGGGCTTTCCTCTTACTCTGAATGCAGCAATACACTTCAGGCAACTGTTCTCTTTCTCCAGGGATACTTGTCCTGTATGCAGCTTGACTAAGGAGGCAACACTTCTTCACTAGTTCTAGGGTCTGGACTGCTCCTCCTAGGGAATGAATCTTCCTAGGCTGGACCCTCTCAGGCTATAGGGCCTGGGCTGACTTCAGCAGGCGCAAGGCCTGGGCCTAGCCTTTACAGGCTCATGGCCTGGGCTGGACTTAGACTTAGAATCAGACTGCCTTTCCTTCCCCTGACTGGGCCTATATATAACTAGGGCTCCCTAGCTCCCTCTAGTGTCTAAGAGCTGGAATGACACCCCTAGCAGGCCTGCACATGGCAATATCACAGTAACAGGGAAATACACAGCATTGCATTACATGAAGATGTTTTACACCAACCTCCCCATATTTGAGGGGAACGACCGCACACAAGTGACCCTTCTGTAGTGACGGGCATTACAACTCCCGTACACTACAATGTGCTATGTGCTCCTGTCCTGCACTTGCTCTGCTTAGTTCTGCTAAGCCAAGCCAAGCTATCATCTGTACTCCGGGCGCCAATTTAGCTAGGAAAAGTATAAAAAAAATAAAATAAAGTATATTACAAAAACGAATCTAATCACATTTAGGCTACATGCACACGAACGTATGTGTTTTGCAGGCTGCAAATTGCACATCTGCAAATGCGGATCCATTGTAATAATGCCTATCCTTGTCTGCAAAATGGACAAGAATGGGACATGCTCTATTTTTTTTTATGCTGGGCTATGGAACGGACATAGAGATGCGGATAGTACACGGTGTGCTGTCAGCATTTTTTGCCGACCCTTTGAAATGAATGGATCCGCATCCTATCCGCAAAAAACGGAACGAAACAAAATACGTTCATGTGCATGTAGCCTTAGAATAGATATTAATAAAATTCATTTGAAAGTTTAGGTACACTTTATAACGCATTCTAACCCTTTTTATAATGTTTTAATAACTCATTTAAGACTACAGTCGTGGCCAAAAGTTTTGAGAATGACACAAATATTAGTTTTCACAAAGTTTGCTGCTAAACTGCTTTTAGATCTTTGTTTCAGTTGTTTCTGTGATGTAGTGAAATATAATTACACGCACTTCATACGTTTCAAAGGCTTTTATCAACAATTACATGACATTTCTGCAAAGAGTCAGTATTTGCAGTGTTGGTCCTTCTTTTTCAGGACCTCTGCATTTCAACTGGGCATGCTCTCAATCAACTTCTGGGCCAATTCCTGACTGATAGCAACCCATTCTTTCATAATCACTTCTTGGAGTTTGTCAGAATTAGTGGGTTTTTGTTTGTCCACCCGCCTCTTGAGGATTGACCACAAGTTCTTAATGGGATTAAGATTTGGGGAGTTTCCAGGCCATTGATCCAAAATGTCAACGTTTTTGTCCCCGAGCCACTTAGTTATCACTTTTGCCTTATGGCACGGTGCTCCATCGTGCTGGAAAATGCATTGTTCTTCACCAAACTGTTGTTGGATTGTTTGAAGAAGTTGCTGTTCGAGGGTGTTTTGGTACCATCCTTTATTCATGGCTGTGTTTTTGGGCAAAATTGTGAGTGAGCCCACTCTCTTTGGATGAGAAGCAACCCCACACATGAATGGTCTCAGGATGCTTTACTGTTGGCATGACACAGGACTGATGGTAGCGCTCACCTTTTCTTCTCTGGACAAGCCTATTTCCACATGCCCCAAACAATCGGAAAGAGGCTTCATCGGAGAATATGACTTTGCCCCAGTCCTCAGCAGTCCATTCACCATATTTTCTGCAGAAGATCAATCTGTCCCTGATGTATTTATTTTGGAGAGAAGTGGCTTCTTAGCTGCCCTTCTTGACACCAGGCCATCTTCCAAAAGTCTTCGCCCCACTGTGTGTGCAGATGCGCTCACACCTGCCTGCTGCCATTCCTGAGCAAGCTCTGCACTGGTGGCACTCTGATCCCGCAGCTGAATCCTCTTTAGGAGACGATCCTGGCACTTGCTGGACTTTCTTGGATGCCCTGATGCCTTCTTAACAAGAATTGAACCTCTTTCCGTGAAGTTCTTGATGATCCTATAAATTGTTGATTGAGGTGCAATCTTAGTAGCCACAATATCCTTGCCTGTGAAGTTATTTTTATGCAATGCAATGATGGCTGCACGCGTTTCTTTGCAGGTCACCATGGTTAACAATGGAAGAACAATGATTTCAACCATCACCCTCCTTTTAACATATCAAGTCTTCCATTTTAACTCAATCAGCCTGACATAATGATCTCCAGCCTTGTGCTCATCAACATTCTCACCTGAGTTAACAAGACGATTACTGAAATGATCTCAGCAGGTCCTTTAATGACAGCAATGAAATTCAGTGGAAAGGTTTTTTTGGGATTAAGTTAATTTTCATGGCAAAGAAGGACTATGCAATTCATCTGATCACTCTTCATAACATTCTAGAGTATATGCAAATTGCTATTATAAAAACTTAAGCAGCAACTTTTCCAATTTCCAATATTTATGTAATTCTCAAAACTTTTGGCCACGACTGTACATTGTTCCTTCAGTGGAAATAAAGCAAAACTATTAAATATTTTTTTCTCCACTGTTTTCACTGAGGAAAATAAACTGTCAGATGAAATGCAGAATGTAAAAGTAAATCCCCCATTAAAAGTGCCCTGTCTGACCCAGGAAGAAGTACAACAGCGATTTAAAAAGATTAAAATAGACAAATCGCCAGGACCGGATGGCATACACCCCCGTATCCTAAGGGAATTAAGTGATGTCATAGCCAGACCTTTATTTCTGAAATTTACGGACTCTATATTAACAGGGAATGTTCCACAGGATTGGCGCATAGCAAATGTGGTGCCAATATTCAAAAAGGGTCCAAAAACAGAGCCTGGAAATTATAGGCCGGTAGGTTTAACATCTATTGTTGGTAAACTGTTTGGACGTTTTCTAAGAGATGCTATTTTGGAGTATCTCAATGAAAATAAGCAAATAACGCCATATCAGCATGCCTTCATGAGGGATCGGTCATGCCAAACAAATTTAATCAGCTTCTATGAGGAAGTAAGTTCTAGACTTGACAGCGGCGAATCAATGGATGTCGTATATCTGGACTTCTCCAAAGCATTTGACACCGTACCTCATAAAAGGTTAGTATATAAAATGAGGATGCTCGGACTGTGAGAAAATGTCTGTATGTGGGTAAGTAACTGGCTGAGTGACAGAAAACAGAGGGTGGTTATTAACAGTAGATACTCAGATTGGGTCACTGCAACTAGTGGGGTACCTCAGGGGTCAGTATTGGGCCCTATTCTCTTCAATATATTTATTAATGATCTTGTAGAAGGCTTGCACAGTAAAATATCAATTTTTGCAGATGACACTAAACTGTGTAAAGTAATTAACACTGAAGAGGACAGTTTTCTGCTACAGAGGGATCTGGATAGATTGGAGGCTTGGGCAGATAAGTGGCAGATGAGGTTTAACACTGACAAATGTAAAGTTATGCACATGGGAAGGAATAATGCAAGTCACCCGTACATATTAAATGGTAAAATACTCGGTAACACTGACATGGAAAAGGATCTAGGAATTTTAATAAACAGCAAATTAAGCTGCAAAAACCAGTGTCAGGCAGCTACTGCCAAGGCCAATAAGATAATGGGTTGCATCAAAAGGGGCATAGATGCCCGTGATGAGAACATAGTCCTACCACTTTACAAATCACTAGTCAGACCACACATGGAGTACTGTGTACAGTTCTAGGCTCCTGTGAACAAGGCAGACATAGCAGAGCTGGAGAGGGTTCAGAGGCGGGCGACTAAAGTAATAACTGGAATGAGGGATCTACAGTACCCTGAAAGGTTATCAAAATTAGGGTTATTCACTTTAGAAAAAAGACAACTGAGGGGAGATCTAATAACTATGTATAAATATATCAGGGGTCAGTACAGAGATCTGTCCCATCATCTATTTATCCCCAGGACTGTGACTGTGACGAGGGGACATCCTCTGCGTCTGGAGGAAAGAAGGTTTGTACACAAACATAGAAAAGGATTCTTCACTGTAAGAGCAGTGAGACTATGGAACTCTCTGCCTGAGGAGGTGGTGATGGTGAGTACAATAAAGGAATTCAAGAGGGGCCTGGATGTATTTCTCGAGCGTAATAATATTACAGGCTACAGCTACTAGAGAGGGGTCATTGATCCAGGGAGTTATTCTGATTGCCTGATTGGAATCGGGAAGGAATTTTTTTCCCCTTAAGTGGGGAAAATTGGCTTCTGCCTCACAGGGGTTTTTTGCCTTCCTCTGGATCAACTTGTAGGAAACAGGCCGAACTGGATAGACAAATGTCTTTTTTCGGTCTTATATACTATGTTACTATGTTACTATGAAATGTCAGGCTATCCATTGCTTCATCTTACAAATTCAGACAACTCTTTTATCGTCTCCATTCCCTGACTGCAAGCAGGGGTATAGTAAACGGTGAGGAACTGAAACAAAGTATGCTAAAAATTTGTAGAACTATTCATTACAACAGAGGTTAGCACCCATAGAAGTGAATGGGGCATGTTGGGAGTTGTAGTCTCAAAACTGCTGAAGTGCCGGAGGCTGCTGATCCCTGTCTTACATAGTAAATGCAGGGGGTGATTTCTGGTTTGCTGGCTCTTCCTGCGCCCCTCAGCCTGACTCTGTATGCAGGTGACTGAAGTCAGGTAGAATAAATACAGCTGGCACTGTATCACTATATAAACACGTAAAATCCTAACACAGCAGATACCTGGGCAATTAATCGCTGGCGCCTGAATCTGCGCATTGGCATTTGGGGACTGTCTGCCGCCTGAGCTGTTTTTGTAAAGGTGTGTCCTTGTAATATCAGGAAAGTTGTATGACGGAAATGGAAAGACGCTCGTCCGGGGCGCACAGCTGTCTATCTGGATCACACACATTGCAGACTCTTTTGTGTCTAGGACTACTCCCATACATGAGAAGATCAGGTCTGGAAGCAAAACTAGCATCTCTGGAGTTTGCAAATGTAAAGCTCCAGCATCATTTCACAGCGACCCCCAGGGGAGGCGAGGATGGGAGGAGTAGTAGTGGTGAAGATGATGCTAGTCTTAGGAGGGTGCACCCTTTTTTCCCTCAGGGCGCTCCCTGGTATGGGACTCCTGCCTGGTAGTTTTTAGGGTGCCCTTGATAGTGATCAGTTGGCAGGGTGCAAGCCAGGAGTATGGATGCACTGCTGCTGGATTGGGGAGGCAACGACCAGGGCCATTGGTTCAACCAAATAAAGTCTCTTTACTGAGTTGATGATGCGAGTTACAGTACAGGTAGCAGCAATAGCACCGTTCATAATAATGGTTACGCATCTGTTCCACAGAGTCACACCGGCTTTGCGGTTACATATCCAGTAAATACAGAGGTCCAGTGCTTTATAACAGAACTTGTTACTACAGAGTCGCTATGGTCTCTTCACTCTTGTCCTAAGGCTAGGTTTCTCCTACATTTCCTGACTCCATTTCTAATGCCCCTCAGGTTGCAGTGACCATCTAATGGCTTGTCAGATTCTGATGCAGAGTCTCTCCCTGTGTAGGTCTCCTGACCCTTGGTAGGCCTCAACATTTGGGTCCCCAGGATGGGTCTCCACAGACCAGCGACACGAGCAACCTGCTGTTCCAATCTCAATTACTCAGTCTGGGTATGCCATGCTCTTATCAACTATCCCACCTTAGTGCCAGAACAATACAACCCTTAGGACAGGGGTGCACCAACAATGAGGCAAGGTGAGGCGATTGCTTCAGGCAGCACCAGGTAGAGGCAAGAGAGGGGCAGCAGAAGGGGGAGTATCTGTTTCTGTAGTATAGTATACAGTGTCGGACTGGGGTGTCTAGGGCCCACCAGTAAAATTTATTTTGGGGGCCCACCGTACGGATACATTCAAATATTACCTGCTCACACAGCAGCAAGATGCTACCAGATGATTAAATATGGGGGCCCTGCAACAACTTTGAGAAGGTAGGTCCTGGGGAGAAGAGGACACTGACAGCTTTCCTCTATACCTAGAAGTCATCTCGGCTCTGATCATGTCTACAGTAATAAACTGGGGAGGGTCTTTAATAATCTATCAAGTTTTTTATATGAACATAGGCTGTGTTATGTGCCATTTGTGCAGGGAGTGGGAGGCTAGGGGCCCACCTTGCTCAGGGGCCCACCGGGGGATTCACCTGTACCCCTGTGGGCCAGTCCGAGCCTGATAGTATAGTATAAGCCCAGTGGGCACAGGGTGTGGCGCTATATTACCCTGTATGTTTTGTAGCTCTGTATGTAATGTTTTCCAAGTATGCCTTTACCAGTAGAGTTGGAGGGAAGGGGTTAGGTTAAGAAATTGGCATGGCGTTTGAGTTTTCTCCTCAGGCAGCAGAAAGGCTAGGTGGACCCCTGCCTAAGGATGGTGTAACATATAGGTTTTTGTTTTTTGTTGGTTTTCTTTTGCAGGTATTTTTTGCCGTGTTTTCTTAGGCAAAAAACGCCCGCTGCAGATGTTACACGGAAGTATATGTGAAATATTAAATGCAGGACAAACAGATGTTTTTTTTAGTATTTTTTTTTCACCCTTGAGGTGCGTTTTTTTTTTTTGCAAACTGGTGTATTTTTTGTTTCCTTATTGCCTGACTTTTTGCTTCCATAGACAACTATTGTTTTTTTTTCTGCTTCAAAAAATTCCATGTTCAATTTAGCATGCAAAATACGCCACTGAAAAACAGGTGGTAAGGTTTTAAGGCAAAAAAACATACCAGGGAGAAAACTATGTGAAAGAACCCTTAAAGGGGTTCTCCAACACATGTTTTGTTTTTAAACCAGCCCTGCCGTTCCAGAACGGTGAAGGGAAGCATACTGTACTTACCTGCCTCCTGCTGCTCAGTTCTGGCTCTGTGGGTCCCTGGTTCTCTTCTGATTTCCAGTCCCTGCATGTAAACTTCCAGAAGGACAGGGTCACCTGTGCTGATACAGTAAATTACTGGCTTCAGTGGTAATATGTCCCCAAGAAGCACTGCTGAGGCATATGCCACTTAGAAACATCACCGCTGAGGCCAGTTATTGGTTGCAGTGCAGCAAGGGACCCCCATCTTGCCAGAAGTTTACATGCGGGAACTGGAAAACCTCAAAAGAGAACCAAGAAGCCATGGAGTCAGAACTGAGCAGCAGTGAGCTGCTTCCTTTAAGAGGTCTGACAGGGTGGGTCTGGTATTTAAAAACCATGACAGTGCTGGACAACCCCTTTAAGAGTAGAGAATAGGAAGGAACCATGCCATGAACTGATCATAACATGTCAAAATGAGTCATAACACAGACAGCAGCATACATATTCAGTACCCCAGACCTGGGGGTATCTGCAAATGTTAATTTTTATATTTTATAATGTAATGTTATGTATTTTTGTTGCCGTGGCATGTAACTACACCAGCAATGATAAGGTATGGTTGGTATAAGGAATAGGACTAACTATCCTATTCCTCCCCCTCTTGGTTGCAGTGGGCTGGTCCAACTTCCTGCCAGGAAGAGGCAGAGCTAACTATGCTAGTGAGGAGTGAGGAGGTACAAACATCGCTCCTGCTCCAAGGGTCTTTGGGCCACAGAATAAGCTCAACTGTGAGCTCCAGGGAGACCGAAGGTCCAAGACAATGGATATTCTTTGGAGCTGTGGTGCTACAGTCAAAGGGGTGATCAACTATAGCTTCAAAGATCCTGCTGCAGGTGAGGGAGAACATCTGTAGACATCACCACAGTCCAGACCAGTCGAACCCTGAAGCCTGTAATTATCAAGTGAACCATGAAAGCCACAGTTACCGATTTATAGCCATAGCAAAGGAAAATCAGGAGAGAGAGCAGGACTACCTTAGAGTACTATTATCTGCCATCTTGCCTACGACCATATCTCATCATCTGGGGATAGAGACATTGCACATTGTACAGAAAATTGGATGTCCTGTAACTCATCTTTTTTACTCAGTAAAGAAAAACATTTGTTGTTCTTCTACATCTGCCTGTTCCGTCATACGGTTTGTAGAAATCCATGGGCTTCTTGCCAAAACTACCCCATTCAGATGAATGGAACTGAAGTTCAGACCTAGACATTTCTGCAACAGAATTTGCCACGTACCATGAGGGTACGACCACACTGTCAGATTTCTGCATGTAGCACACCAGGAGTGAATTCAAAAGAAGTGGAGAAGTCGTATCTGTCCTTTATACTTTCTTTGCTTTTATCATCCACTCCTGATTTTGGCTGAAACTGCATCAGTAGACATGACCACGTGGTCATATCCTTGGCGTCCAGGTACCACAACTCCATACGCTCTGTGCAGTGATTGGTCGGTGTACGGCACGGCTCAAACCATTTTCTTTTTGTCTTTTTGTATTTTCTTTTTCACAGTAAATCTACAGCCCCGTATGGGTATTACCATAATGAATAGTCTGAGAAGACAGCCCAAACCGTAGCAGAGGAACGGCGCTGCATGACAAAAACTGACCTGCTCCTTTCAACTTGTGGAAGCCATTGTGTACTCGCTAAGCCCCGCTCGCCACATACTCAATTACACCATTCACACTCTCAGTCAAGAGCTCAAAGGTAACAGCTGACTCCAGAATGAACTATGATTTTCCTTTCTTCTCCTTATAGCCAGATTGATAGTTTGATGTGAACGAGGTCAGACTGGATTGGTCTCAAGCAAGGTCACTGTTCCTGCTGAATAAAGCTGTCTCAGACGTTTTATAGCCGGAGAAATTGGAAGAATGTTGGTTTTAATTACACCTACTACCCAGTATTCGACTCCTTACAAACACTGGGAGAGGAGGATCTGCTGCTATGGTCCCAGGGACCCCCAGATAGATTATATGGCTGACTGGTACCATATGTTACCAGAGGATGACATTAATACTTGCTGCCGACGTGCAGGGAATGTATACCTTGATGTAAAAGATAAAACCATCTTTTATCTGCAGAGTCCAGTGTAAAGCAATGCATTCGGCGGTATAAAAAAAAGTTACCCAGTTGATTTATAAAGCTATTTCCAATATATGTGGTGTTACTGACGAGAGGCACATTACCAGAGGCAGCGAAAAAAAGCGAGCAGGGATTTCTGCAGGGAGGCTCACTGGTTCGTTTATTAAGTCCCATTGTTGTACAGGAATGTGTGAGATACAAGTGCGTATTGTCACCCTGCGATGTGTGGAACATGTATTGTCACCCTGCGATGCGTGGAACATGTATTGTCACCCTGCAATGTGTGACACATGTATTGTCACCCTGCGATGTGTGGAACATGTATTGTCACTCTGCAATGTGTGACACATATATTGTCACCCTGCAATATGTGACACATGTATTGTCACCCTGCGATGTCTGAAGCATGCATTGTCACCCTGCGATGTGCGGAACATGTATTGTCATCCTGCGATGTGTGGAACATGTATTGTCACCCTGCGATGTGTGGAACATGTATTGTCACCCTGCAATGTGCGACGCTTGTATTGTCACCCGGCGATGTTTGACGTATGTATTGTCACCCTGCGATGCGTGACACCTATATTGTCACCCTGCGATGCGTGGAACATGTATTGTCACCCTGCAATGTGTGACACATGTATTGTCACCCTGCGATGTGTGGAACATGTATTGTCACTCTGCAATGTGTGACACATATATTGTCACCCTGCAATATGTGACACATGTATTGTCACCCTGCGATGTGTGACGCATGTATTGTCACACTTTGATGTGTGAAGCATGCATTGTCACCCTGCAATGTGTGACGCATGTATTGTCACCCTTTGATGTGTGAAGCATGCATTGTCACCCTGCAATGTGTGGAATATGTATTGTCACCCTGTGTGGAATATGTATAGTCACCCTGGGGTGTGTGAAGCATGTATTGACAGCCTGCAATGTGTGACGCATCTATTGTCACCCTACAATGCATGACGCATTGTATTCTCACACTGCGACGTGTGAAGAGCATATTGTCACCCTGAGACGCATGAAGTGCATATTGTCACCCTGTGATGCGTGAAGTGCATATTGTCACCTTGGGATGCATGGAACATGTATTGTCACCCTGGGAAGTGTGAAGTGTGAATTAAGACACCGTGATGCGTTAAACGACTATCGTCACCCTGGGTTGAGTATATGTCACCATGGAAAGTGTGAAGCATCTATACTATAGCCACCTAGAGATGTGCAAATTGTGAGCCTGGGATACATGAAGCTGGTATTGTCACCCTGTGATGCGTGTATTGTCACAGTGTCATGCAGGAAAACAGGGCAATCATAGCCGTGCACCTTCTAGGCTCTACTATTACTAGGCTCTTTATATCGATTTAAAGTACTATGGGAAGTAAGAAAAGTGGATATTTATGATGCTGATTCCGGGTTACATTCATTTTTTTGCATATTCTTCAGTGTATTAAAGTAATGCTCTGGGAGCAATTGTTAGATTATGCGTGTGCCACCCTCCAGGGCCCTCTATCACGTCCCAGGTTTAGTAGGAAATTCCGAGTGGTGTAGTGCGGCCTAAATGTCTCTTATTGTGTCACGGTGCTCCTACCTGGATACTGCTGGACCCCAGGCTTTGGCTCCAAAGCAATAAAAAGTTGGGAGTAATTGACGGATTTGAAAAAGATAGATTGAGTCCAGACCTTGTATGTAGTTGAACAACAGCTTTACTTGAATAAATGTTCATCAAAACAGTCTACTTTTATTCCCCTCCTGATAATCACTCAGTAAAACGTATCTTTAGCCGAAGAACTCTTCCTCTTGCTGATTTCTCTTATTGCTGGCTGAATAACTATTCTTCTGGCCCCTATGGCTTCCAGACATCTTTCTTCATGGCCAGCAGAGCTTAGGGTGCTTAAACGTTGCAGAACCTGTAAAACATTAATGTAAAAATAGTGCAAAAATATGACAATAAAATCACAAAGAGCTCAGGTACACGTTGAGTCTATTCCTTGGGTGCTGGCTTGTAACGTTGCAAACCGTAACACGTAGTGCAAAAAGGAACAAAGTCATTTGTAATCCACATGAGGTAGCAGCAAATTTAATGAGAACCCATAAGGCAGGTAGGGTTTCCACTGAACCTGAGAAGGGGGAAAAAGGGAATTTGGTGCTGTTCAGCGCAACTTGTAAGCATTTGTGCAGATGGGGGGTGTCCTAACAATCCATCTGGGTGAGGACCAAACAGGGCAACAGAAAAGAACAGGGCCATCAAGTTCTCAGTTCTCACCCTTCAGACTCCCATAGTCTATAATTTTTCTTTCTTTTTCAGAATACAGCAGGGGGGCTCCTTAGAGGAGGAACCTGAAATCCTCCTCGCTGCTGGAACTGCTAAACTGGAACTGGCATGAGGACTAGGGGCTTGTTTAGAGGGTCACCCTGGTTGCAAAACTTCCCATAGTGGAACCTATGGGGGTGTACTCCACATGATCCCCCGCGTACAAACTATCGTGGGCCTGGGAAAGGTAGTGGTGCTTGACGGAACCACGACCCGCAAAGAGCTCCTTACCATTCTCATCGTCTGCCAGAAAGCCGCTTCCCCTGCTCCACTGAGAACCATAGGACTGTGACCAGGCGCCCCTCCAGCTGCAGATCCCCTGGCCGCAGGTGGTCCAGGACCTGGATCACCCATTCTTCAACAACCTTTTTGTAGTCCCACGTTGTCTGGGAGTGGGCCATGACCTACGGAGGGACCATAGGGTTAAATCAGATGGAGGGTGGAACATTTCTGGGTGGCGGAGTGGATGCTTCAGCCCCCTCTGCCACACCAGACGGCACAGCGGACACCTCAGCCTCTATCTCTGGGTTCCGCTGTACTTGGGAGATTCTCACTTCCTCCAGGGCGGCTTGTACTTCGAGCTCATCGCCCCACACCATGCCTCCCCAGTTAGGCCTGAGAAGACGTGCCATTTTATTCTGCGCTGGTTGGCTCAGACTGACTTGCTCAAAAGGCGGATCCTGGTCGGCAGGGCTGCTGTTTTCCCTCGCTTGGGCTGGGCGGAACTGTGTTTTGCCGCTCTGGCTGGGCAACAAGAACATACGCTATCACTGGTAAAGATGGCGGATTAACCCTTCGATGGCCGGCGCCTGTCATTCTGCAACAAACGTAGTAAAGTAACTTTTTAGAGGGTTTTCTGACAATTCTGTAGGCCTGTAGCATAAAGGCACAGAAGTAAATCCCGTTCGTGATGCCAAATGGAAAGTACTCCACCCCCCAGGGCCCTCCTCTATTGCGTCACAGGTTTAGTAGGAAATGCTGAGTGATGTTGTGTGGCCTAATTGTCTCTTATTGTGTCACGGTGCTCCTACCTGGATACTGCTGGACCTCAGGCTTTGGCTCCAAAGCAATAAAAAGGGGGAATAATTGAGGGAACTGAAAGATAGATTGAGTCCAGACCTTGTATGTTGTTGAACAGCATCTTTACTTGAATAAACATTCATCAAAACAATCTTCAAGCTTTGTCTTGGTCCCAGCAGGCTTTAGCATAAACTAGCAGGCTTGCTCAATAACTCTGCTTGCTTTCTCTCTTTCTGCTGTACTGACAGGTTTGCTTAATACTCTGCTTTACTTCTTTAAGCTGCACTAACTTCTGCTTTAGGCTGTTTACTGTACTCTAGGTCTGTTCTGGTATCCTTGGATGGGGTGCCGTCGACTGTCATTCCCCTCCTGACACTTAGTTAAACTTATCTTCAGCCAAAGAACACTTCTTCTTGCTGATTTCTCTTATTGCTGGCCGAAGAACTATTGCTCTGGCCCCTATGGCTTCCAGACATCTTTCTTCATGGCCAGCAGAGCTTAGGGTGCTCTGGCTGGCACAGGCTCGCCTGAGCGTGCCCCTGCTCACACTCCTCTCCTGTCTAGAATTAACTCACTCATGTTCCTGCTTCTGCCCCACCCTTCCGGCAGAAAGCAGGATTGGCCCACTTTTAGAAGGATGGAATGGTAAGTTCCATTCTCACTAAATATAGCTCTGACATTTTCACTGCCATCTGCTGGTGAACCAGGCACATGACATGTAATAAAACAGTTACATAGAGGTATTATAATTGCAGCATGTAGAGGACCTGGACAGAAATACACAGATGATATTAATGTTAGACCATTAGAGATCGTAGCAGGGTGCAGGAGTGGTAGCACCACTCTGGGTTGTTACAATTACTTTATACAAGTGCAGGGCATGGAGGTCGTGGTATGGTAGGGTGTGCATGTCGGCAGAGTGGTCATTAACATTCGGACTCTAATACGCACTACCATTTTTTTATAAGACAAGACGCACTGCCATTTTTAATATGAAAGTGCTCCATGTAATACTGTTTTGATCGCAGGCTTAGCGTTCTGTTTGCATCCGTTGATGATGTCACCATCTACACAGCTATTCTAGAACTTGGCCCATGACTATAATGTTAGTTGATGATATTATCATACCATTAAAATCAATGCAAGGTCTAAGAAGACACTTAATTGATGCAGCAGCAGCTTTGTCTCCAATTGGATGAGCAAACCTACAGGAATAGAAGTCATTTTGAAATATCACATAACACTGTCATGGTCACCATCTGTAGCTGGCCCGCTAAGACCTGTCCTAGGTTGCTAATATGACTTATATGTGACCATCAGTGCAGCCGAGATGAGGACGTTTTGGAGCCTCGCGCTGCACATGGGCCTAGTCAAAAAACTCAGTGTCAGGCATTACTGGAGTGGGGACGTCCTCTACCAGACCCCACTCTACAGTATGGCCATGACACGTCCCAGATTCGAGGCCATCCGGAAATGCCTGCATTATGCAGATAATGCAGCATGTCCCCCCCGAGGTGATCCTGCCTATGACCACCTGTACAAAATCAGGCCAGTCAGCGATCACTTCGGGGCCAAATTTATGGAGGCCTACGTACCTGGAAGGGAGGTCGTGGTTGATGAGTCTCTCATTGCTTTCAAGGGGAGACTCATTTTCCGCCAGTATGTTCCCTCTAAGTAGGCGAGGTATGGCGTGAAGCTGTACAAACTTTGTAAGAGTACCTCAGGGTACACTTACAATTTTCGTGTGTACGAGGTGCGAGATTCCCGTATTCAACCCCTAGAATGTCCCCCCACTCTGGATGTTAGTGGGAAAATTGTCTGGGACCTTATGCACCCACTGCTAGATAAGGGTTACCACCTTTACGTGGATGACTTTTATACTAGTATCCCCTTGTTCCAGTCCCTCGCCGCCAGATCTACGTCCACTTTTGGGACCGTGCGGAAAATCAGCGCGGCCTCCCTACCCACCCCCTCCAGGTACCTATCCCCAGGGGTGAGACCCGTGCCCTTACCAGTGGAAACCTGCTGCTGGTCAGATATAAGGACAAGAGGGATGTCCTTGTACTGTCCCCAATTCATGGTAACGGCATCACCCCTGTCCCTGTGCGAGGTACCACGGCAACGGTCCTCAAGCCCGATTGTATCGTCGACTACAATCGGTATATGGGAGGAGTTGATCTCTCTGATCAAGTCCTCTAGCCATATAACGCCATGCGCAAAACCTGGACATGGTACAAAAAAGTTGTGGTCTCCTTGGTGCAGGTTGCCATGTACAACTCTTTTGTACTGAACGCTGGCAACACAAGGATATTCCTTTAGTTCTATGAGGCAGTCCTCAAGACCCTGATCTTTTCTGACCGGAAAAGAGCAGGGGGAAGTACCTCGGGAACTGGAGGCGCCCGAATCGTCCCTGGCCAACACTTTTCAGGTGTGGTCCCCCATACTGGAAAGAAGGGACGGTCCCAAATAAAATGCAGAGTGTGTAATAGGAGGGGGATACGGAAGGACACCACCACTCAGTGTGACACGTGCCCCGATCATCCGGGCCTCTGCATTGACGGCTGCTTCTGGGAGAACCACACTTCCATGGAGTACTAAATTCATAATCCCCTTTCCCAATTTAGCCACTGACTATCAAAAAAATAAAATAAACTATGGTTCTCAGACTTGAGACACCAAGCAAAAAAATGTTATTCCAAAAATGATATTTAGTAAAACTAAAAAAAAAAAAAAAAAGGAGATATATTAGGTATTGCCGCGTCGGTAAGAATCTCCTCTGTAAAAATACCCCATGACCTAACCCCCAAATTAACACCTTACATAAAAAAAGTGTAATAGCAAGCGATCAAAAAGTCATATTGCCCCCAAAATAGTGCCATTAAAACTGTCCCCTCATCCCACAAAAATGAGTCCCTACCTAATACAATCAGATAAAAAACTTAAAAAAAAAATGATACTTAGACTATACAGATACAAAAATATTCTTTTTTTGTATAAAAAAAGATAATATAGTCTAAACCTAAATAATTGTAAAAAAGTTGACTTATTTGGTATCGCCACGTCCGTAATAATCTCCTCTCTAAAAATACCCCATGACCTAACCCCCCAGATTAACACGGACCAAAAAAAAAAAGTGTCAAAACAGCTATTTTTGGCACTTTTCCATTTCAATCCGTCTTTTCCAGTAAAAAAGCAAGGGTTAACAGCCAAACAAAACTTTAATATTGATTGCCCTGATACTGCAGTTTACAGAAACGCCACATTTGTGGTCGTAAACTGCTGTATCACTAAAAGGCAGGGAGCAAAAGGAAAGGACCGACATGGTTTCTGGAAGACCGATTTTGATGGCCTTTTTTATTGACACCATGTCCCTTTTGAAGCCCCCCTGATGCACCCCTAGAGTAGAAACTCCCTAACAGGTATTCAAAACTGATCTTACAAACGTTGTTAACCCTTTAGGTGCTCCACAAGAGTTAATTGCAAATGGAGATGAAATTTCAGAATTTAAATTTTGGTAACCTTACCTCACAAAAATGTAATAGAGCAACCAAAAATCATATGTACCCTAAAAATAGTCCCAACAAAACCCCCAGCTTATCCCATAGTTTCCAAAATGGGGTCACTTTTAGGGAGTTTCTACTGTAGTGGTGCATCAGGGGGGCTTCAAATGGGACATGGTGTAAATAAACCGGTCCATAAAAATCAGCCTTCCAAAAACCACACGGCGCTCCTTTCCCTCTACGCCCCGCCGTGTGGCCGTACAGTAGTGTGCGACCACATATGGGGTGTTTTTGTAAACATCAGAGTCAGGGCAATAAAGATACAGTCTTGTTCGGCTGTTAACCCTTGCTTTGTTAGTGGAAAAAAATGGGTTAAAAAATGGGTGGAAAAATTGGCAAAAAAAATGAAATTCTGAAATGTCATCTCCATTTGCCAATAACTTTTGTGGAGCACCTAAAGGGTAAATAACGTTTATAAGATCAGTTTTGAATACCTTGAGGGGTGTATGAGTCATGAGTAAGGACCTTGATGTGATATGGTCCGAAACGCGTAGACGAATATGTATACCTCTTTGTCAAGTTTTTATACTGGAGACATGAAATAAAGATTGAAGATTTTTTATCCGCAAGAAGGAGCTGGACTTCATTTTTCTTTGTAATTGGGATCGGTTGGACTACACATATTAGGTATCGCCGCGTCTGTAAAAACCTTCTCTATAAAAATAATACATGACTGAACTCCTCAGGTGAACGCCATAAAAAAAACCCCAAAAATGGTGTAAATAAGCCTTTTTTTGGCACCTTACATCACTAAAAGTGTAATACAAAGCGATCAAAAAGGCGTTTGCCTCCCAAAATAGTACCAATCAAACCGCCATCTCATCCCGCAAAAAATGAGCCCCTACCTAAAACAATTGGCCAAAAAATAAAAAAACTATGCCTCTCAGACTAAAACATGATTTTTTTTGTTTCAAAAATGCTTTTTAGTGTTAAATGTAAAAAAATAAATAAAAAGTAGACATATTGTGTATCTCCACGTCCGTAAGAATCTGCTCTATAAAAATATCACATGACCTAACCCCTCAAGTAAACACTGTAAAAAAAAATTAATAAAAACTTTGTCAAAAAGCCATTTTTTTGCCACCTTACATCACAAAAAGTGTAATAGTAAGCAATCAAAAAGTCATATGCACCCCAAGATAGTACCATTCGAACCGCCATCTCATCCCGGAAAAAATGAGCCCCTACATAGGACAATCGCCCCCAAAAAAAAAAAAATATGGCTCTCAAACTATGGAGACACTAAAACATGATTTTTTTTTGTTTTAAAAAATGATATTATTGTGTAAAACTTATATAAATAAATAAAAGGTATACATATTATGTATCTCCGCGTCCGTCACAACCTGATCTATAAAAAAACACATGACCTAACCCCTCAGCTGAACACAGCAAAAAAAAAAAAATACGGTGTCAAAAGCCATTTTTGTCACCTTACATCACAAAAAGTGTAATAGCAAGCGACCAAAATGTCATATGCACCCCAAGATAGTGCCAATCAAACCGCCATCTCATCCCGCAAAAAATGAGCCCCTATATAAGAGAGTCGCCCAAAAAAATTAAATAAAACTATGGCTTTCAGAATGTGGAGACACTAAAAAATATTTTTTTTCAAAAATGCTTTATTATGTAAAACTGAAACAAAAAACCACAAAAAGTAGTCATATTTGGCATTGTCGCGTCCGTAACAACCTGCTCTATAGAAATAGCACACAATCTAACCTGTCAGTTCAACTATGTAAATAACAAAAAATAAAAACGGTCCCAAAACAGCTATTTTATTGCAAATTTTCCATTGTAATCCATTCTTCCAGTAACAAAGCAAGGGTTAACAGCCAAACAAAACTCAATATTTATTGCCCTGATTCTCTTGTTTGCACAAACACCCCATATGTGGTCGTAAACTGCTGTATGGCCAAACGGCAGGGCACAGAAGGAAGTGAACGCCATATGGTTTTTAGAAGGCAGATTTTGCTGTACTGGTTTTTTGTCCCATTTGAAGCCCCCCTGATGCACCCCTACAGTAGAAACTCCAAAAACTAAACTTCTAAGCCTTGTAACATCCCCCAAAAATAAAATGGCATTTCCAAAATGATCCAGATATGAAGTAGACATATGGGGTATGCAAATGAATAACTATTTTTGGAGGTATTACTATGTATTATAGAAGTAGAGAAATTGAAAGTTGGAAATTTTCCAAAATTTTTGTAAATTTTGTATCTTTTTTATTCATTTTACGAGTGTCATGAAGTACAATATGTGATGAAAAAACTATCTCAGAATGGCCTGGATAAGTAAAAGCGTTTTAAAGTTATTACCACATAAAGTGACACTGGTTAGATTTGCAAAAAATGGCCAGGTCCATAAGGTGAAATAAGGCTGCGTCCTTAAAGGATAACTGTCACATTTACACCCTAATTTCAGTTTTCATATATGTAGTTACTAATATGATAATATTCCTGAATCAATAACTATTAGACTTACTTACCCCTTATTTAATAAGATTCAGCCCTTAGCAACCAGTCTGCATAAAACTGCAATTTCACTATTCTGTTAAGATGGCCGCCCTCAGCCCTGAGCCTAATCCATAGGACGCCTGCAGTGAAGTTAGTGAAGACCAGCTCTGTATAGGGGGATTTGCAGTAAAGTTCCCAGGTCTGGCTGAAGCCTGTAGTCCTTCTACAAGCTCTCCTCTTATCAGATAAGGCTGTCATTTATACACTGAGCAGCCACATTGTCCTGCACTGCTAAGGGAGTGTCTGCCAAGCACAGGCATGTGGAGAAGTTCACACACACAGCCCAGCACTGTTATCTCCTGTCAGGAAGAACCTGGCTTTTTATACATTCCCTTACAATGCTGACTCACTATCAGTTCCCAGTGCACGCAGTGTGCTCCGTCCTCATCTGGTAGACGGAAGGAGCATAGCAACCTGATTTTAATCTCAGGTAACAATAGCCAATACTGGGGACTTTTAGGTGGCTTTTAGTGGTTATTTATTAAATAATCAGAAATTAAAACAGGGCCAACAAGGTGATATTAATCACCAAAATCCAATAGTAAAAAAAAAAAAAAATTTGACAGTTATCCTTTAAGGAGTTAAGTCTGATTACATACAGCCACCGCAAGTTCACCAAAGAGGATTTATATGCTAAAAGGAGATGGTGATGAGTTCAATATCTATTAGAACAGTTTTGGAATAGATGGAGAAACTTAGCCAATCTTATGCTAAATAGTAAATAGAAAACACCCAGAAGAAATGTCCAAATTGGTGACATAGTTTTAGTAAAAAAAGATTTACCTAGAAGTCAATGTAAATTGGCCAAAGTTCTAGAAGCTCAAAAGGATGAGGACAGACAAGTAAGAAGAGTGTTGTTACAAATGGGAGACTCAAAACTTGACGAAAAAGGAAAACGTCTCACTACTCCACTCATGTTGGAACATCTTATACAGAAATTAGTTGTTCTACTTGAGAGTGATAAAAGACACTTGAGAGTTGAGAACTGATGGAAAATTCCCCAAATTCATGTTTAAGTCCTACTACAGAGAACATAGAATTATAGGTAATTTTGGTGGGAGTGTAGCTGGCCAGCTAATACCTGTCCTAGGTTGGTAATATGACTTACATGTATATACAGCTAGACCTGCTTATAACCTTAATACAGTTCATATGTTTATATGTTAAAGACAAAAGCAGAGTTATTTACTGTGACTTCATGTTTTGGATATCATGTAACAGTTATATATTCACATGTTCACAGAAGTGGAAAAGATAATATGCCTTTAAGATTCATTATATGACTGAAGGTAAGCTCAATGACACAGCACAATTATTAACAGAAAGCATAGAGTTAAGCTATTGTTATTGAGCAGGAGTCTTTTCTAATCACAGCCAATCTCACACTGTGCAGGAATCTTGGCCAATCACAGCCAGCCTCACACTTAGCCTGTGTGGGAAATTCCCTATAAGGAGCTGCTAAAATTCATTACACCAGAGGAGAGAAGCTGAACAGACTTCACTCGAGTCAGAGTTTTATGGAAGCAAAGAGGCCAAAATAGGTATTTAGAACAGTTATATAATGTTCCTATTGTTAATGTAGTGATTAGAACTGTATACTGAACTAGTTATATGTGTTTACTTACAGTTCCACCAAATTGCAAACTACATACAAATTGTGACCAAATTGCATAAAAGCATGCAAACTCGTACAAATTGCGACCAAAGTGCATAAAAGCATCCAAACTGCTCAAAGCAATTGTATAGAACAAACTGCAAACCAAGTAGAGCAAGTAGAACTATTGGTTAAACATCAGATATACCTCTCCGAGAGATCATAAAATGCTTAAATAACTCAAAGTAAGCGTACAGATACCGAAGAGAGAAATATATCCACCATTGTATGTTGAATGGCAAGATTGAACAGTTGAACCGCCATTTTGCGATACTTTATTCAACACATGTTTTGTACATGGACTATCTGCTGCAGAAGTAGCAGTATTATATACAAAGAAAAGTTGAAGTTAATAAAGAAGTTTTTTCAAGCATTTGGTGTGCTCTTTAAACCTACTGCTTCCATAGAACAGCGCTAGAGGAATTACAGAGTAATAGACAGTCTGGTTAGACTAAAAGGTCAGAGATATCAAAATTCTTCTAATGCCACAGCGCAAAAGGCACTTCATAGTGCTGCGCCTGCCACACCATCTACTGAACCCTGCTCTCTGAGCTCACATCTTCTGACCCCATTCAAGAAATTCCATAAAAATTGTCGAACACTATTGAGAAATTGCAGTGTCCTGAAAAAGAAATCAACCATTGTGACAGAGGAGCTTTTTCAGGTCAGCATTTATAAATCGTGTTATATGTAAAGACACATGAGAGAAGAGAGGGTGATACTGCTGATCAGATATCTGCACATAATGAGGGTCTCATCAGACCACCAGAACTGTTCAAGAGAGAAAAACATCATAGAGGAGAACTTGTACAACCCAGGGACAATGCTGAATGCGCAGATAAACCTGCCACCAAAAACATAGATCAGTTCGAAGTATATGCAGAAAGCAGCAAGTAGATGTCATGGACGTTCCCGTGGCAGATACCAGGAAATCAGAGAGACTAGCATCACGTGGGTTAAATTGACAAGTTCCTTGTGGATCTTATTATGTTTGTGTTTTTGTGAATACCACACCCCTTGCTTCAGGTGTTGCTTGTTGGTAATTTACCTTCCCTTTAAAGCGATGTGCTAATGTCAGCTAAACTTAACTAGCCTATTCTTACTTTTCTCAGTGCCTGCATTAACCTAAAAATCGAACTTTTATAATATGCTAATGAGGCTCTAGGAGCAGGGGGGCGTTGTTCCTGCTCCTAGAGCCTCCGTTCTCCCACCTTGGTCTCCTCCCTCCAAGTCATGATTGACAGGGCCAGGCAGCGCTTGCGTCCGTCTGCCAGCCCTGTGCTTGGATGTAGTCTCGCGCCGTTCTGAACTCAGCGCAGGCGCGGTGAGGAACCTGGCAGCCGACGAGCGTCTTTCCCTCACCGCGCCTGCGCTGATTTCAGAACGGCGCGAGATTTCATCCGAGCACAGGGCTGGCAGACGGACGCAAGCGCTGCCTGGCTCTGTCAATCAAGACTAATGTCAGCTAACTTCATAGGGTTAAATCTGGTGACAGAAACCCTTTAAGTAGCTGCTTCTTACTCATGGAGGTGCAGTTTATAGATTTTCTTCCTGCCTTCAAACTAGCTAGTCAGTTGTACTCTGTGGTGCTTCTGGAATTGCCAGTTTTTTTTTTACTTTAAGCTAAGTCTTGTCTTTCCTTGTATTGTGTTTGTTATATTCCCGGTTGTTTGTATCTGGCCCTGAGACAGAGACTTCCATTCGTCCATCAGGGGAGGAAGGGGTTGTCTCTGGTCCTTACCTTATTCCAGGGCCATATAGAGAAATAAGAGCCTAGGTATCCAGCATATGAATATTCCTACCTTCAAGGCCTATTCATATTGATAGGTAGTTAGGGGCCTGGATTAGGGTTGTTTAGGAGGTGACCTGTTCGTTCCCTAGTTTCCAGGCCCAGTTACTGTTCCCCTTCCCTACTGTGTTCAGTATGGAGTTTTTCCTGACAGTAGAATCTTCTAGACTCCCATTCAGGGGATAGGTCAGTATCCAGAAATGGCATTTATGGGTTATCCTGTAAATAGTACGATCACATGTGGCCACAGGAGTAGCCAATTTTTACAGACAAGCAGTTATGGCACAAAATGAACAACTTTTTAAACTGTTAATGGCTGCACAGATTTACAGGTGAAAATCCATTAACAATTTAAAAACAATGGCAATTCATGGTAAAGCTGTGTCAGCATTGTTTTCGGATGCATTGCGTCTGCCCTGTTGCTGCTACATGTGACTTTAACCTTGAAGGGACACTAATTGTCATAATTTTTAATCACATATTAACGGCCTGCAGGTGAAAATTCTATGTTATAATAATAATAATAATATTTATTTATATAGCACCACCATATTCCGCAGTGCTTTACAAATTCAAAGGGTTCATGTACAAAACAAAAGACCTCACAGTGTAACTGGCTAATCATGGATCAGCAAAAACGCTTGCCTTCTGATAATACAACCATCTGTGTCCGTTATGAACGGATCTGGTTGTATTATCTTTAAAATAGCCAAGAAGGATCTGTCATGAACTCCATTGAAAGTCAATGGGGTATGGATCCGTTCTCTATTGTGTCAGAGAAAACGGATTGGTCTTGCTCCGCACCACATTGCGGATAGAAAAATGCTGCTTGCAGCGTTTTTCTGTCCGCGATGGCGACGCAACCAAATGGAACGTAATGCATTCTGGAGCACTCCGTTTTGTTCAGTTTTGTCCCCATTGAAAATGAATGGGGACAAAACGGAAGCGTTTTTTCCCGGCTATTGAGATCCTATGACGGATCTCAATAGCGGAAAAGGGAGAGCGCAAGTGTGAAAATAGCCTAATATACAAGTGAAACATTAGGAATGAGGGCCCTGCTCGCAAGAGCTTACAATCTGTGAGGAGTTGGGGGTGACACAAAAGGTAGTTGATTGTGATCTGTAGATACCGAGAGGACATGATGTTAGAGACAGCTGCCAGATAATCACTGGTGTTTTGGAGTTAAGCAGGGGTAATGTCAGGGGATGAAGTATATAGTTGGGTGTCATCAGCATAGAGATGGTACCGAAAGGCAAATCAACTGATAGTCTGTCATCTCCCTGAGATCAGCTATTGTTTTGTTTGAGTAGTCTCCAAGGCATTGCTCCCGCATTAAAGCTTGTAAAAAAGCGGGATCTTGACATAGGGGCCATTTAATATGGTGGATTTGGTTATCTCTGTAATGGGGACACCCCCTTTGCTCGGTTTTCCTTCCTTTGAGGGATATCTGGCTTTCATTGTGTTGTAGACCCAATAACTGGGGCTCCACATTTGTTTTGCATAAGACTGTCTAAAGAGAGAATATTAGAGGACCTAGTACTGAATCCTGAGGAATGTCAACATCATGGAATGCCACATTTCTCTGTGGGTCAATCCAAGCCCTATGGTGTTTTCTCTATTGAAATCCAACAACATATGCTCAGTTTCCCTGTAGCACCCCCACAGGGAATATGGAGTATTACAAGTTGCCCATCGAAATCAGGTCCTCTAGGGAGTCACCTTCTCTCCAAATCATAGAGGTCTTCTAGACTGTCCGCTAATAATGTAGAATTCCCTAAAATGATATTTGAAAATGGGCTTTCTTAATGGTACACTGGTTGTTTAACTTTCATACATGTTCAATTTTTCGGCTACAGCATTTTAATGAAGCTGCAGAGCATGGTGTAGCATGCAACCCCATAGTGTTGTGTTAATAATAACACTCTGCAATGCATATATTAACACATATTGGGGTGAAAACAGAGTGGTGTTATAAAAACCCAGTAAGTGGCAGACCCCGGGAATTAATGAGCTATGTTATGTGCTCTTTGAATACAGCATTCAATCTATATGATTTAACTCTTTATAATGTTCAGATCCTATGCACGCCATTAGGCAATACGTCATATGATACAATAGCCACTGAATAGTCTGTTCCACGTTAATAACAGGAATGTTCTATAAATGCAGACCATGTACATACTGGCATCACAGACTCATAGAAGCACTGAAAGACTAATACATGGGACAGATTTAAAAGAATCGTGGCAGACAATGTTCTGAGAAAACAGGGTGACTTAATCATACAATGAGAGATTACAATTCCAGATTCCATATAGATGCAAGCACATTGCTATACAGGGGAGTGAGCACAGGTGTTAAATAGTGTTGAGCATCCACTCACAAGCCGCCATTCAAGGGGTTATCCCATGATTATTGTAAATCAGATATCATATAGTACACAACAATCTCTTTCTAACAAAGCTAGAACCAGCTCTGTACCTCATCTGCATCCAGAGATCTTCCCATTCATTGCTCTGCTTTTATGTCAAGCTGGCAGCTCAAGGGGAGAGTCTTTTCTGCTGCAGCTCAGGGGGCGTGTCCAAGCTCTTTCTATCACAGCTCAGGAGGCAGATGAAGGATGAAACTGAGCATGTGCGACCATCTCAGTGAGCGGGACAAAGAAATAAGAAAAAGAACAAACAGCAGGTGGCGCTATACATATACCATTTATTGAATAACTCAGTGGCTATACAAAATTTTTAATTACATGCTATTACAAAAGAATTCAAATCCAGGTGCTGGTTTGAAAACTGTAGAATATTTTTCAGAAGACATCTCCTTTAAGTGACTTGTAACAATGCTTGCTGGACTATCGAGGAATTCTCAAGGGTCAAGGTCCCACCAATCACACATTGATGGCTTATTTGACCCAGTCCACACATTGATGGCCAAAGAAAGTCCTATGTGACAAAAGGCATAGAAAAATATTATACAGACACATAACATAATCTTGGTCAATTCACTTTTACTGCAAATAAAAAATATTCACACCAATAAGCCAGATGTGGGAGGTGTATGTTTTAATTGATTTATCATCTTCATTTAATCTTTTCTCCTGTGCGGTCAATAGAATCACGGATCAGTGCCTGATAATCGCCTGTAAAGCACAACGGAGGGAGAGCTGGTAATGTTTTCTCATATGCTATGCTAATCGTGGTAAATACAAGAAGTCACAATCCATTTAAAGCAGGTTGGATACCGCTGTTTTTGTCACTGCATAATTCAGTGTTACTCACAGAGCACTTTTGGATTTAATGGATACAAATAAAAAAAATCCTTTTTTGGGTTATTTTGTAGTTCAAAATTAGCGTGGGGTGTACAGAAAGACAGCTGAGATGAAACAAAATGTTCCTTATTAGTCTAGAAGAACATGTTGTTCTGAAATATCAGGCATATAAATACTTTGCATTACCAAGTAAAGAGCTTCATTCACAATTCTGCAGGCTTCAGAGCTGAACTCTCCCAACTCTTTGTGGCTGTTTTGGACCCTAAAAGCTATGTACGCCTTCAGAGGCAATTTTTTTATTATTGCATTTTACTAATTTTGGGCTAAGGATCATTTACACAGTAATCCTCTTCTTCAACTGAACCATGCATGCCAGGAAGGTGGCCAGTTTTGGGTCAACCGAATTACGAATACTACTGACGCATGCATTATTCAGTAGAAGAAGCTGATGCCCACAGAAGTTCACAAATGGCGCAGGTGCACACTTAAGAGATGTGCACCTGCATAAAAGTTTTGGTGCCATTTTAGTCACCACCAGGCAGGAGACCCCAAAACTTCGGGGTGTGCTTCGAGGGGAAGAAGAGTTTCGCTCTTCCATCTTCTGCCAGTGCATCCTGGGAGAGTGTTGGAGTAGGGATTAGCTACCGTGAGGAATACAGTCACCTTCAATGCCTCAGCCACTACTCCTCCTACTGTAAGCTGGCGCACAGCAATATTGTCTCCTTACTTTGACCTTGTTCCTGACCTAGTCTTTGCCTAGCCCTCTTGGTTAGTCTGCTGGTACTTGTGGTTCTTCCTGGATTCTGACCCCTCTATCCTTGTTTTTGCCTAGTTTTCCCTCCAGTTTTGGCCTCTAGCTTACCTACACTTCTATGCCTGATGTCCCCTCCCCCCTAACCCCCCCCCCCCGTCTTTCTGAACCCCAGGTTAGGTCCTGAGCTTATTAGTGTCTCAGCACCATAGTCAACAATCTGAGGCTATTCCGGGGATTGTAACCTGGGTAGTCCCTGCAGTAATGTCTGGATTCTTGTACAGGGGTTAAAGGGTGAATCTCTTACACTCTACACCTTGGTTTAGCCAGTGGCAATCAAAGTGTGCATCCTAAGTTTATGGCGGGGCATGGGATCCTATGGCTCCTGTCTCTGCTGTTCACTCTCATAGGCCTCAGTGACTACATCACAGGATGTAAGAGGTATGTGGTGCTATATTATTCTCTATGTTTCGAAGCGCGGAATGTAATGTCCATCAACATACACTACACTAAAAGTTAGGGATATTTGGCTTTCAGAAGACATTTATGGAAAACATAAAAAGTTCACACTACAATGATATTATATCATGAAAATAGGGCATTTAAGTAGAAGAAGCAATGGGGATTTCCTAATCTCAAACAATTTATTGAAACATAAGCCAACAATAGTGGTGGGTATACTCCACAAAAATGTCAATGTCTCAATTACAGGTCATTGAGGTTCTGGGGTACAGACCCTCTACATGGCAACTCAGCTGATCTCACAGGTTTTCAATGGGATTCAGATCTGGAGAAAGTACAGGCCACTCCATTTGAGGTACTCAAGTCTCCAGCAGCTGTTCCCTAATGATGCGACATCGATGAGCTTGGACATTCTCATCCATAAAGATGAACTTAGGCCTGTGTTGTTCGTGTAGTGGCACAATGACTGGATTAATGATGTTATTCAAGTAGTACATTTGTGTTCAAAATTATTCAACCCCCACTGAAATTGAGTGTTTTGGCCAGTTTGACATTGATTTTGATCATTTCTGTCATCTGGTTTACAATTAAATCAAAGAGGCACTTGTAAGTCAGACAAATATAACATAACATTTATACTGAAATAACCACAAATGTCTTTTCTGTGCTCACATCATTATCAGTTTTATTCAACCCCCAAGTGACATTCAATCTTAGTACTTAGTACAACATCCTTTTCCAGTTATAACAGCTTTTAAACGTGAAGCATAGCTTGACACAAGTGTCTTGCAGCGATCTACGGGTATCTTTGCCCATTCTTCATGGGCAAAAGCCTCCAGTTCAGTCACATTCTTAGGCTTGCGCGCTGCAACTGCTTTCTTTAAGTCCCACCAGAGGTTCTCAATCGGATTTAAGTCTGGTGACTGCGATGGCCACTTCAAAATGTTCCAGCCTTTAATCTGCAACCATGCTCTAGTGGACTTGGAGGTATGCTTGGGATCATTGTCCTGTTGAAAGGTCCAACGTCTCCCAAGCCTCAGGTTTGTGACGGACTGCATCACATTTTTATCCAATATCCCCTGGTACTGAAGAGAATTCATGGTACCTTGCACACGCTGAAGCTTCCCTGTACCTGTAGAAGCAAAACAGCCCCAAAGCATGATTGACCCCCGCCATGCTTCACAGTAGGCAAGGTGTTCTTTTCTTCATAGGCCTTGTTCTTCCTCCTCCAAACATAGCGTTGATCCATGGGCCCAAACAGTTCTAATTTTGTTTCATCAGTCCACAGAACACTATCCCAAAACTTTTGTGGTTTGTCCACATGACTTTTGGCATACTGCAGTCGACTCTTCTTATTCTTTGGAGACAGCAAGGGGGTGCGCCTGGGAGTTCTGGCATGGAGGACTTCATTACGCAGTGTGCGCCTTATTGTCTGAGCTGAAACTTCGGTACCCGCATCTGACAAATCTTTTTTCAGTTCCTCAGCAGTCACACGGGGACTTTTCTCCACTTTGCGCTTCAGGTAGCGCACAGCAGTCGAAGTCAGCATCTTCTTTCTGCCACGACCAGGTAGCGTTTCAACAGTGCCCTTTGCCTTGAATTTGCGAATGATGCTTCCTATGGCGTCTCTTGGTATGTTTAACAGCTTTGCAATCTTCTTATAGCCATTGCCCTTCCTGTGAAGAGAAATCACCTCTTCTCGTGTCTTCCTGGACCATTCTCTTGACTTCACCATGTCTGTAAACACACCAGTAAATGTCTAGAAGGAGCTGAGTATCACAGTCATTTTACATCTGCCTAATTGGTGCTTATTATGCTTGATTGCTGCTCCTTGACATCCAGAGGTGTTTTCAATACCTGATGGAAAACACTTGAATGAACCTCTGTTCTTAAGAGTGGTCGTCTTTAAGGGGTTGAATAATTGTGTCAATGAAGAAATCACAAAAAAAACATTTAATACTGTATTACAAAAACAATTGATGTCATTTTAGTTGCATTTGGTTCTTTAAAAAGTCCTTGTAAGATTTCATTCTCTGCACAATTACAAATGTACACTAAATTCCCTAAAACCCTTTACAGCATTGGGGGTTGAATAATTTTGAACACAACTGGTATGTGCTTGTCACTGTAGCATTCACAAAGTGTAGGGCAGTTCTGTATTGACTAGACACACCTGCCCACACTGTAACACCACCACCACCAAAGGTTCGTCTGGTGACAACAGCGGCTGATGCATAAAACTCTCCTTGACGTTGGCGACCATCATTACTGCTCACCGTGAATCGTCTTTCATCAGTGAACAGCACTGACGCCCACTGGTCCCTCGTTCAGCGTAGATACTCTCTGGCCCATGCAAAACGATTACACCTGTTGTGAGATACCCTTGCAGGTTGTATAGCACGCAGACTAAATTGATGTAAACAGTTTTGAATAGTCTGACGTGACACTTGGGTGCCTCTCACATCTCTTAAATGTGCCTGGAGTTGTGTGGCATTCATCATCCGATTCCACAGGGCATTGTTCACAATGAAGCGGTCATCAATGTGGGATGTGTCCAAAGGACATCCACTTCTATGCCTTTCTGGGACTCTTCCAGTCTCTCTGTATCTCTGTTACAACCTGCTGATGACACTCTGTCTGAGACCATCCTGCTTGAAGCCTCACAATGGCGAGGTATTGTTGATCAATTGTTAGGTGTCGTCTTGGTCTCATGATGTCAAAAATGGGAACAGCATGATGAAGAGAACTGTTTAAATACCAATTCTAATTGAACTAGGAAATTTATTGGGTGATGCATGGATCAAACAACTGTTGTAAACTTTGCTATTAAGCTCCTTGTTAGAGAACAGTAAGTTGTGCAAAACGTACTGAAACCTTGGACAGTTGGACATGTGCATTCAAGTTTAGAGAAGGTCACATTAAATTCACCTGTAAAGGTTAGGGTGCATTTTAGATTCATCCTGAAATTTTTCCCACAAGCCAAGTATCCCTAACTTTTTGTCAGTAGTGTATGTCTTTAACAGTAGGGTTGGGGGTAAGGGGTTGGATTGACAATTTTGCTTCAGGGGGAGGCATTTCAATTTGTGCCTCAGGCAGCAAACAGGCTACAATTAGTCCTGTCTCCACTCTCTACCCAATAGCAAAAGTGAGTGGACCAGTTTTTTCAAGGCCCTTTAGCACTCGCATGGTCTTCCACTACGGCAGGGATGGACAAACTGCGGCTCTCCAGCTATTATAAAACTACAATTCCCACCATGCCCTGCTGTAGGCTGTAAGCAGTCTTTGCATGCTGGGAGTTGTAGTTTTGCAACAGCTGGAGAGCTGCAGTTTGCCCATCCCTGCTCTACGGTATATACAACATGGAATATAGCTGTGTTCCTGACTGCACAGTAGGCCTTAAAATATTTATAGGATTAGAAACCGGGGAATAATTACTATGTTAATATTTATTTGAAATTATATCTTGTCATCCTTTAGCTTCTTTTTATACTGTAATGTATTTGCAAATGCTAACCCTGTAGAGTTCCCTGCTCGGTTATTACTGGTGCTATGATCTAATTTAATTTCTCTTAATTACAGCATTTAGCTCTCCTCATTAGGAGGACACTTTATGGAGAATGAAATCTTGCAGTTCTAGCTTTTGTTTCATGACATTCATGTAATTAATACAGATTATTATTAAGATACAAAATGAGGTTTCAAGTTTATCAGGGGTTTTCTAATTCATAAATGCTGTGGAGTTGAGATTCTATGAAGCTTAAAGATGAAGTTTAGATAGTGATAAAGCAAAATATATTTAGGGACAAATTAGCATTAGCCATGAAATATATATACCTGACATTTGCGTTAAAACTTTAGTAGCCTAGGAATAAACGCATATCAGATTTTGGAAAGGCCCACGGGGTACGAGAATTTTCTCCAGTGGACTAAAGCTCTGACTCTATTATGGGCCCAAGAGTCCAGCAGAGGACAACACAATTTGGATGTGACATTGGAGCCAATTACTTGTCAGTGGGTTCTTTTTCTTATGGGATGATCACAAATAACTTATTAGACCCTACTGATGATATGAAAGATTGTGATGCAATTAAGAGCCCTTTTACACTGGCCTAGGTTGGAGACAATTATTGGGGAGACATGTTCCAACGAATGCTCCTGATAGTTCCCAATAATGGCCCTATGGAAAAGTGAGACTGATTGAGCAAAGACTTCTTCATCAGGTGACTTGAACTTTCATGTGGCAACTAAAATTGCTTTTTATTCCAAAGTAAACAGGGATGTGCTCCCGACAGGGATGAATGATCGCAGTAGTGATCATTCATCCCCATACAGCAAGGTTGATGTGTCATGTGAATGTCGTTTACTCGGGAATGAAAAATTTGCCCCCAATCATTGCCCTTTGTATCGGTCTTTGTAAAAGTACCCTGCTTGTAGACGTGCATCTATTCTGTATAGCTGCAGGGTGGACCTGAGAATCATGTGTACTATAAAATAGTAAATGTCCCCCTTTGGCTCTTAGCCTAGTTTATGTATCATGAACCCCTTCTCTCCCGTTTGTAGTACCATCAGGGCCGGCGCCACCTGTAAGGCGACCTAGGCAATTGCCTAGGGCGCAATTTAGCAGGGGGCGCCGGAACCCTGCAATAAAAAAAAACTTATGTGGTAACGGGGCGGCCGGTGCGCCGCCCCGCTATCATGTTGCACTGCCTGAGGGGGGGGGGAGGCGGACCGTACCGGGTGACACCAGTCCCTGGGGTGACACCGGTGCGGTCGCCCGCCCCAGGCACCAGAGCAGAGTCGCGGCAGCGGGCGTGCAGGAGGAGGGCAGGCCGGAGGCGTGTCCCATCCTCCCCTGTTCATCTGATAGGCTGCCGGCCTAGTGCTGGCAGGCAGCCTATCAGAGGCCGGTTCAGGAGGCGCGATGGCGTCATCGCGCCGCCTGAGCCATACAGCGGGACACAGGCCGGAAGAGGCCTGCATCGCATCGCTGCCATGGAGGTAAGTATGTGTTTTTGTTTTTTTGTGTTTTTTGTTTTTAAACACAAATCAGGAGCACATATGTGGGGGCTACTGGCACATAAGGGGGTCACTGGCGCATAAGGGGGCTACTGGCGCACAAGGGGGGTCACTGGCTCATAAGGGGACTGCTGGCACATAAGGGGGCTACTGGTGCATAAGGGGGCTACTGGCGCATAAGGGGACTACTGGCACATAAGGGAGCTACTGGCACATAAGGGGGCTACTGGCACATGAGGGGGCTACTGGCATATAAGGGGCTACTGGCACATAAGGGGGCTACTAGCACATAAGGGGGCTACTGGCACATAAGGGGGCTACTGGCATATAAGTGGCTACTGGCACATAAGGGGGCTACTGGCACATAAGGGGGCTACTTTCACATAAGGGGCCTACTGGCACATAAGGGGGCTACTGGCACATAAGGGGCTACTGGCGCATAAGGGGGCTACTGGCACATAAGGGGCTTGCTGGCACATAAGGGGCTTGCTGGCACATAAGGGGCTTGCTGGCACATAAGGGGGCTTACTGGCATATAAGGGGCTACTGGCACATAAGGGGCTTGCTGGCACATAAGGGGGCTACTGGCACATAAGGGGGCTACTGGCACATAAGGGGGCTTACTGGCACATAAGGGGCTACTGGCACATAAGGGGGCTACTGGCACATAAAGGGGCTTGCTGGCACATAAGGGGGGCTTGCTGGCACATATTGGGGGCTTGCTGGCACATAAGGGGGGCTTGCTGGCACATAAGGGGGGCTTGCTGGCACATAAGGGGGCTACTGGCACATAAGGGGGCTACTGGCACATAAGGGGCTACTGGCACATAAGGGGGGCTTGCTGGCACATAAGGGGGCACTACTGGCACATAAGGGGGCACTACTGGCACATAAGGGGGGCTACTGGCACATAAGGGGGCACTACTGGCATATAAGGGGGGAGCTACTGGCACATAAGGAGGACTACTGGCACTTAAGGCGGGCTATTATTATTGTTATAAGGCGGGGGTATTATGGTGGGCTTTATTACTCCCCCATGTTATGACCCCCCAGTAGCAGCACCAGCCTCTCCCTGCTCTGCTATCCCTCTGATCCTTCTCCAAATCCTTATTCTGATATCTTTCTCTTTAGGATAAAACACATCATCAGCTCCGCCGATCCCCACAGTATACCTCTACACCGATCCCCTGGCCAAAGTGTGAAGTGGTGTCCGAGATCCCCAAGGGCCAAGCCAAGTAACTGTAAGTTTTCATGGGAAATATGTTTGTTATACACATATAGCATACACTGCGCACAGCGTCATTGGTTGCTATGACGCCGTGCGCTTCGTGCCGCCGCTACAGTACTGTAAGGGCAGATCATCTGATGGGGGGGGGGGGGCGTCAATTTTTATCCTGCCTAGGGCGGCAAAAATTCTTGCACCGGCCCTGAGTACCATTAACCGACGGCACCAATATGTTTTTTGCACCATGAGCGTTAGTTACTGTGCTGCTAAAATGGTCTAAATCTACGCCAACATGGGAGGTGGCATAGATTTAGACAAGAGTAAAGTCCGCCCATGGGCGTAGCTATAGGGGGTGCAGAGGTAGCAGTCGCTACCGGGCCCAGGAGCCTGAGGGGGCCCAAAGAACCTTGTGCCGTATAAGAAGACACACAAAGCACTGAGGGAATGGGGCCCAAGCTGAACTCTTGTACCAGGGCCCATGAGCCGTTAGCTACGCTCCTGAGTCCGCCTAAGTTATGTACAGGCCGGCGCCTCTACATAATTTAGGCAGCTGAACGGACAGCGCAGGAGAGATGAAGACCGGTTTCTAAATCGCGGGTCTTCATAATTGTTGCCCTTTGTCTGATGAGTTAATAAAATGCTGCCACAGCGTGCACAGCCACACAGTTCTCACTGCATGGCGGCTGCATTTAAAATGCTTGTACCACAACCCTTCCCTCTAAAACCTGGGGATCTTATGAGCTGAGTAACAGGGCAGTTGCCTTTATTTTTTACCCAGAAACAATTCTGTGCCCACGGTTGTGGCTGTGCCTGGCTCAGTCCCATTTAACCTCTGCCTGCTCTAATGACGGACATCAGAGAAACTGCTGGGCTGAACTTTTTTAACCTTTAGTATGCTGTGATCAATAATAATAATAATTAGAGATGAGCAATGTTCTCAAAAATTCGATTCGGCCGATTCGCTGAATTTTCCGAAAACCTGTTCTATTAACCGCTTATACAAGTAGAGCCACCCGACAGAGTGGATAGGGTGTCAGCAGTAAGAGATCTTGTCTGTTGAGCATCCGCCTTCACTCCATCAGCATTTGGTCAGTAATCCATCAGTATTGCAAAAAAAAAAAAAAAAAAAAACAGGTGTGGATCCAAAACAGAGATGACACGTGAATGGAATATTTGCATGTCTTCTGTGTTTTGTACCCACTCTTGCTTTTGGCTACCAAATCATAAGCCAATTCTGATGGGAACATGTCATACAGGCTTTACAGCTGTTACATAGACAGGATCCGTTGTGCGTCTCATTTTTCCTTCCTTCTGAAAGAACAGAAGAAGGGTCAAATAAATGATGAAGTCAACCAAGCCAAAAAGGCAAAATAGTGGCCCAGTCATAGAGTGGGTAAGGTGGGATCTGCATGAGATAGTAGTGAAGTGGCGGCAGCATGAGGAGACCACAGAGTCGTGAAGTGGCAGCAGCAGCATGAGGAGACCACAGAGTGGCAAGGTGACATAGTATTGAGGTAGCAGCAGCATGAGAAGACCACAAAGTGGTTATTTGACAGCAGCATGAGGAGACCACAGAGTGGTGAAGTGGCAGCAGCATGAGGAGACCACAGAGTGGCACAATGGCAGAGTGTGGAGGTAGCAGCAGCATCACCACCAGGAGGCCACAGACTGGCAAGGTGGTATAGTGTGTAGGTGGCAGCAGCATGAGGAGACCACAAAGTGGCACAATGACAGAGTGTGGAGGTGGCATCAGCAGCATGTGGAGACCACAGAGTGGCAAGGTGACATAGTGTTGAGGTAGTAGCAGCATGAGGAGACGACAGAGTGGTGATTTGGCAGCAGCATGAGGAAACCACAGAGTGGTGAAGTGGCAGCAGCATGAGGATACCACAGAGTGGCAAGGTGACATAATGTTGAGGTAGCAGCAGCATGAGGAGACCACAGAGTGGTAATTTGGCAGCAGCATGGGGAGACCACAGAGTGGTGAAGTGGCAGCAGCATGAGGAGACCACAGAGTGGCACAGAGACAGAGTTGTGAGTTGGCAGTAGCATGAGGATACCACAGAGTGGCAGGGTGACATAGTGTGGAGGTGGAAGCAGCATGAGGAGGCCACAGAGTGGCACAGAGACAGAGTTGTGAGTTGGCAGTAGCATGAGGATACCACAGAGTGGCAGGGTGACATAGTGTGGAGGTGGAAGCAGCATGAGGAGGCCACAGAGTGGCACAATGACAGAGTGTGGAGGTGGCAGCTGCAGCATGAGGAGACCACGGAGTGGTGAAGTGGCAGCAGCATCAGGAGACCACAAAGTGGCACAATGACAGAGTGTGGAGGTGGCAGCAACAGCATGTGGAGACCACAGAGTAGCAAGGTGACATAGTGTTGAGGTAGTAGCAGCATGTGGAGCCGACAGAGTGGTGATTTGGCAGCAGCATGAGGAACCACAGAGTGGTGAAGTGGCAGCAGCATGAGGATACCACAGAGTGGCAAGGTGACATAGTGTTGAGGTAGCAGCAGCATGAGGAGACCACAGAGTGGTGATTTGGCAGCAGCATGAGGAGACCAAAGAGTGGTGAAGTGGCAGCAGCATGAGGAGACCACAGAGTGGCACAGAGACAGAGTTGTGAGTTGGCAATAGCATGAGGATACCACAGAGTGGCAGGGTGACATAGTGTGGAGGTGGAAGCAGCATGAGGAGGCCACAGAGTGGCACAATGACAGAGTGTGGAGGTGGCAGCTGCAGCATGAGGAGACCTCAGAGTGGCCCAGAGACAGAGTTGTAAGTTGGCAGCAGCATGAGGAGACCACACAGTGGCCCAGTGACATAGTGATGAGGTAGCAGCAGCATGAGGAGACCACAGAGTGGTGACTTGGCAGCAGCATGAGGGGACCACAGAGTGGTGAAGTGACAGCAGCATGAGGAGACCACAGAGTGGCACAATGTCATAGTGTGGTGTAGAACACTGTGCCTTGCAGTAACACACATAGGGAGTCTGCTGTGGTAGTGAAATAATATTGAGTCCATATGAGATGCAGATGACAGGGGTCACTCTTAGAATCACTGCACACTTCACTTATTTGGGCAGTCACGGGGCCAAAACTGACCAAATAACTCAAGTATGAACTCAGCCTTACAGGTTAATGTTAGCCCCAAGAAGGAGCGCACTCCTTTTACACCGTTGTCAGCTGATTCCACATAGATGGAACCACCCATTTTGCTACACATTACTTGTGCTCTCATGTCTTTCTCCTCCAGTTCAGCCCCCACAGGGCTCATATGGCCGTGGGATGTGGGCGGCACGTCTCCGGTCCCCTGACCAGCCATATTTACCAACATCTGTTCCTGGTTATGAAGCAGTGGAATGATGTTGTTCATCCCGTAGTCCTGGTGACTGACAAATAATGTGGCATCCTCAAACGGCCTGAGCAAACGGCAGGTGCCACGCATGAGCTGCTAATGGCTGACATCGAAGTTACACAGGGGAGTACTCCTGTCCGCTTGGATCATCAAGAAATCGTTTATGGCCTTTCTCTGTTCGTATAGTCGGTCCAACATAAGGAGGGTGGAATTCCAACGGGTGGAAACCTTGCGTATCAGCCTATGTTGGGGGACGTCATTTTGCCGCTGCAGCTCAAGGAGGGTGTGCTTTGCGGTGTACGAGTGGCTGAAGTGCATGCAAAGTTTCCTGGTCATTTTTTGGATGTCTTGCAGATGGGTGGAAGAATTCAGGAACAACTTGAAAACCATATTGAACACGTGCGTCATGCAGGGCGCATGTCTCAGCCCTCCTTGACACAGAACGGACACCATGTTATTCCCGTTGTCGGTCACCGTGGTTCCAATTTTGAGTTGTCGTGGAGAAAGCCAGGATTCAATTTCTTGATGAAGGACACGGAGCAGTTCCTCCCTTGTGACTCAGTTCGCCCAGGAAAAAGAGGTGTAGAACAGCGTGACAGTGCTGTGCCCTGCGCACATGTGGTATGCTAGAGGAGAATTGTCACTGCAGTGGAGGCTGAGGACACGGTGGTGGATGAGGAGGCAGAGGCGGACATTGTCGCAGGACCAATGGCTTAAAAACGTGGAGGCGGAAGCGGTGTCATCTGGCCAAGTTTCTGGTGTGGCTGTGTAGGAACCACATTTATTCAGTGGGCTGTAAAGGACGTATATTGTCCTTGTCCTTGACCGTAGTTACAGCTCCACACGTCAGCGCTGCCGTGCACTTTGGCAGACAACGTCAGGCCCACCTTCTGGACTGGCCTTCAAGGACTGTCCCACCTTCTGTTCTACATATGTGTGCAGGGCTAGTACTGCCTTTTCGGCAAAGAAATGATGGCTTGGGACTCTTCACCTCGTCTCGGCACAAGCCATCAGTTCTCTGAAAGTTGCAGAGTCCACCACTTGGAAAGGGAGGGACTGCAGCCCCAGCAACTTGGCCAGGAGCACCTTCAGCTTCTGCCTGTTGGATGAGTGCACGCATACTGTTGTCTCTTGGCAATCGCTTTGGTGATCGATTGCTGATGGAATGACTGACGAGGAGTAGGAAGAGCAGGAGCATCAGGACCAGCAGATGATTGAAAGGACAGACAGCTCCCGTCGGCTGAGGAGGTGGAGCCTTGACTGCCTGAAATCGGGTGCGTGCCACTGGGTGATGCAGTGGTTGCTGTGGCAGGCTGGACCATCACATTGGAGCCACGGTTCTCCCAGGCCACTTTACGGTGACGCTGCATATGTTGACGCAGGGCTGTGGTGCCAACATTGGCACCCTGGGCATGCTTCACCTTCTGCCCACAGATTCAGCAAATGGCCATGTTTACCTCCTCTGGCAGCTTAACAAAAAACAGCCACACCGCCGAGTAGGTGATTTTACCCCTAACACTCTGCACTGGCTGACTGCTACGGCCGCTGCCTCCGTGAACCCCTGCCCCACTCCTTTCCGGAGTGCCTTTACTTTTTTTCGTGTTTTGCTACATTACAGCCTTTAGTTCAATGTTTTGTTAATCTGAATTTTATGTGATGGATCAGAACACAATAGTCTAAGTTGGTGAAGTAAAATGAGAAAAATACATAAATAAAACTATTGTTTACAAATAGAAAACAGAAAATTAGCATGTGTGTATGTATTCACCCCCTTTGTTAGGAAGCACATAAAAAGCTCTGGTGCAACTAATTACCTTCAGAAGTCACATAATTAGTGAAATAATGTCCACCTGTGTGCAACCTAAGTGTCACATGATCTGTCATTACATATACACACCTTTTTTGAAAGGCCACAGAGGCTGCAACACCTAAGCAAAAGGCATCACTAACCAAACACTGTCATGAAGACCAAGAAACTCTCCAAACAAGTAAGGGACAATGTTGTTGAGAAGTGCAAGTCGGGGTTAGATTATAAAAAAATATCCAAATCTTTGATGATCCCCAGGAGCACCATCAAGTCTATCATAACCAAATGGAAAGAACACAACAGCAAACCTGCCAAGAGACTGCCGCCCACCAAAACTCACAGACCGGGCAAGGAGGGCATTATTCAGAGAGGCAGCACAGAGACCTAAGGTAACCCTGGAGGAGCTGCAGAGTTCCACTGCAGAAACTGGAGTATCTGTACATAGGACAACAATAAGCCGTACACTCCATAGAGTTGGGCTTTATGGCAGAGTGGTCAGAAGAAAGCCATTACTTTCAGCTAAAAACAAAAAGGCACGTTGTGAGTTTGTGAAAAGACATATGGGAGACTCCCAAAATTTATGGAGTAAGGTGCTCTGGTCTGATGAGACTAAAATTGAACTATTCGGCCATCAAAGAAAACACTATGTCTGGTGAAAACCCAACACATCACATCACCCAAAGAACACCATCCCCACAGTGAGACATGGTGGAGGCAGCATCATGCTGTGGGAATGTTTTTCAACAGCCGGGTCTGGAAAACTGGTCAGAGTTGAGGGAAAGATGAATGGTGCTAAATACAGGGATATTCTTGCGCAAAACCTGTACCACTCTGCCTGAATTGAGGCTAGGACGGAGGTTCACCTTCCAGCAGGACAATGACCCCAAACACACGGCTAAAGCAACACTTGAGTGGTTTAAGGGGAAACATGTAAATGTGTTGGAATGGCCTAGGCAAAACCCAGATCTCAATCCAATAGAAAATCTGTGGTCAGACTTAAAGATTGCTGTTCACAAGCCCAAACCATCCAACTTGAAGGAGCTGGAGCAGTTTTGCAAGGAATGGGCAAAAATCCCAGTGCTAAGATGTGGCAAGCTCATAGAGACTTATCCAAAGCGACTTGGAGCTGTGATTGCCACAAAAGGTGGCTCTACAAAGTATTGACTTTAGGGGGGTGAACAGTTATGCACATTGACTTTTTCTGTTATTTTGTCCTATTTGTTGTTTGCTTCACAATAAAAAAAAACAAAAAAACATCTTCAAAGTTGTGGGCATGTTCTGTAAATTAAATGATGCAAATCCTCAAACAATCCATGTTAATTCCAGGTTGTGAGGCACCAAAACACGAAAAACTCAAGGGGGGGGGGGGTGAATACTTTTGCAAGGCACTGTAGGCTCCTGGTCTACCCCAAGCATGTTTAGCTCCCGACCTCCCACTGCTGCCACCCTGATGACTCCCGGCTAAGCTACCAACTTGCTGGCTGTGCCACTGCCTCACGCACAAGCTGCCACCCTCTACTCCCGATGATGATGAAGCCCCTTCATCACCCGGCTTCCAATTACAATTGGCTACATCATCATCGAGTATTGTCTGTATGTCACTCCCACGCCACTCTCCTCATCACTACTTGCCAGCCTACTGGAGGAAGCGGCGGATGTCTCCTCCAGATCTTTGGCTGGTCAGTAGCTGCTGACTGTTCTCTAGTAGCTCGTCCTCGCTGTATAGTGGAGCTGAGCTCACAGCATATAATACTTATCTGGCTGAGGGAACATAAAAGGACAGAGGCAGGTTGAGGACAGGTGAGGGCACAGGGCCTTTTCCTGGGCCATGCCAACTAAGGGTTGTGTCTGACGAACCCACCGACTCTAGGCTGGGGTTGTCTGATGTCACTTGGGTCAAAGTAGATGACCAAGTCATGGCAAACAAGCCCTTATTTTTTTCTCCACTAATACACCCCAAAAAATGCTTTAGAACATATAACTGCACCGCACAATGGCTAATAAGATGTACAAATATTACCTACCTAGTAATACACCCTGTTAATGGCTGTATCACACAGAACGGTTTGCTGGAATTACAGAGGTATCATCTATTGCAAACCTGAAAGCAGCAGTATAATGGCAATTTGGATCCCCAGTCAGTGCAGCAAGGTGTAATAGGATTGTTCCTATTACCCAGGCTGTACACTCCCCTATTCAACCCTGTTCTCCTTATATAGTGTGGAATAATTCCTCTCAATCCTTTCCCTACACTTCTAGTGTTCTTTCCCTGAACTATTCAGCAAAATAAAAGTTTTCAAGTCTTTCCTTGCACTTTCCCTAGTGCCTGCTAACATCTCACCGTGCACTAAGTACACTGGAAAATGGCTGAATCGAAAATGGCTGAGGCTATTTATAGGGCTCTGACATCATAGGGGCTGGCTGGCTGCTGATTGGCTGCATGCATGACATTGTGGATGATTCCTCGTTCCCAGATTTTTTTGCTCCATGTCCTAACACGTGCAGCAGCCATTTTAGGAAAAAATGTGATTCGTTACCACGAAGCGTGAAGAAATTTGGATTCGGTGAAAATCAAATTTTTCCTGAAATTCTACTTCGTCAACTTCGATTCGCTCATCTCTAATAATAATCTTTATTTATATAGCGGCAACATATTCTGCAGCGCTTTACAATCCGGGGGTTCAAGTACAAACAGTCATAAATAACATAGCAGCAAAAAGGTCAACAATTAAAACAAGAGGAATTAGGGCCCTGCTCACAAGAGATTACAATCTATGGGGTACAGGGGTAATACAAGGCACAATACATGTTTTGGCCATCTTGACACAGTAGGGGAGTAGATATAAGGCTGCATCATCCGTCACCAGATAGTATGTGTAGTGCCTCTGAGTGCATAGGATGTGGTGGATACTGATGGATCAGGTTCAGAGGAATGAATCTAAAAGAAGGGAGGGGGGTGTGACTGGCAGGGCTGGCCTTAGGTCATCAGGCGCCCTGTGCGAGGTAATCTTGTGGCGCCCCCCCTTCCCCCCCGCTCGCCCACCCAGGTTACAAAAAGACGGTGCTATCATTAAATAATTTTCCCTCACACTGTACCATCAATAAATAATTTGCCCCCACACTGTGCCATCCATTAATTTGCCCCCACACTGTGCCATCCATTAATTTGCCCCCACACTGTGCCATCCATTAATTTGCCATGGTAATCATTCAGAAAAAGCAAAACGTCGGATCCGGCGATGCGCCGAAACAACGTTTAGCTTAAGGCTGGATCCGGATTAATGCCTTTCAATGGGCATTAATTTCGGATCCGTCCTTCCGGCTTGCTTTCTGGATTTTTGGTCGGGCAAAATCCGCAGCATGCTGCAGATTTTGCTACGGCTAAAAACGTGTCAGTACTGAACTGAAGACATCCTGATGCATCCTGAACGGATCTCTCTCCATTCAGAATGCATAGGGATAATACTGATCAGTATCTTTCCGTCCTAGAGCCCGAGAACGGAACTCTAGGACGGAAAGATAAAACATAGATGTGAAAGGGGTCTAAAATATTTTATCATGGCCCCTGAACGGAATATTATATACAGTGGCAGTACAGACAGTGTAGGAAGCGGATGGAACAGCTGCCGGGCCTGGTCTGAGAGAGAGATCTTTACTAGCCACAGGAATCGGGGCCGCATGAAAGGAAGGGACTGCGAAAAAATTACTGGGGAGGGGGCCCATTCAAAAATTTGCTGTGGGACCCTGTCATTTGTGGCTATGCCACTGTTACCACCTACCCTAACAGCTGCGTTGTGATTCACAGGGGTCATCATTCATTACCGCCTACCCGTACCCAACAGTTGCGCTGTGTGATGTCACTCACCTTGACAGTTGACAGTGGCGGTGTCCTGCAGCTCCTGTCCTCCGTTTTTCTCACTGTCTCCCTGGACTGGTCTTGCTGGGCTAGCGTGGTCCTGGCTCAGTGGCTTCACTCTCCTTCAGTCCTCCTGCTGCTGCTAGGCCTCTGCTCACTGCTCTGTACAGTGCACTAGGCTAGCTCCAAGTCCTCTGCTTATCACCAGCACCAAGCAGGATACTTATACTCAGTCTGACAGTCTCTCTGAGGCTCTGGCTGGGCTGGCTGTGACAGACTCTCCAGTCCTCTACAGGCCTTCCCACCGCCGCGGCGCCTCCTGTCACGCCCCCTGAACTTGCAGACGTGCAACTTTGCAGAGGGCAGTGGCGGCGGCATACACAGTAAGGCAGCAGACTGAGGAGGAGGGGAGGGGATGGGCGGGATGTACGGGACCCGGCGGCACCGTGCTGTCACAAGTGAGGGACAGGGGAAAAAAAGCCGGTCAGAATGTAGCCGCAGGGGGCGCCCGGCCCTGAAGCTGCGCCTACTACTTGATGAGATTAGCGCAGCAGGAGACACAGAGACTCAGAAAGTCTCAGAACATAATTGCAGTCGGTCACGCGGAATTTAATGGTATTATACTGTGTGCGAGGTGTGTCGGCCGCCCAGGCGCCCCTGTTGTCATGGCGCCCTGTGCGGCCGCACAGTTCGCACACCCCAAAGGCCGGCCCTGGTGACTGGAGAAGAGTTAGATCAGTTTTTAGGGAGCGCCTAAAACTGTGGATGTTGTGAACTAACCTAATTGCTTGGGATAGGGTATTCCAGAGAACTGGTGCAGCTCAAGAGAAGTCTTGGAGCCAGGAGTGAGAGGTTTGGATTATGGTGGATGTCTCATCAATGCGGGCAGATATGAACATGGGACCAACACAGATGTCTTCAGCTGCCAAGCACACATGTAACAGATCAACCAGTTTTATAGATGCAAATCTGCTGACAGATACCTTTTAAAGTCTTGTAATATCCCCATAAAGTATTGCCTAAAAAGGAGGCACATTATTATGGAACATTTGGAAGGAATCGAATACTTTTTTCCCAGCGCTGTATTAAAGTCTACTCCTACCAAGTACCATGAATTCACCAACTTTTACGCTAATAGCGGCTACTAAAAATACTATGATTGCTTTTGGTCATAACATAATGGATCACTTGTCAGAGCAGGCAGACGTCACTGGCACTTCTGCGTTATATATGAGGCTTTACTTTAGGGTGGTTAAAATACGCTGTTCAGATTCAATTTTTCTTAAGCAGAATGTTCTTGAACATTGAATCCTCGGCATAGTTGTCAGGTCCTGTCATATTGCAGATGTATAATACATGGCACAGCTCATGACGTACGCTGTCTATCATCCTTTTCCTTTTGACTCATTTCTATCTTTGGGTCATAAATCACATCTTGATGAAATGAATGTAGCGTGCAGCCAGCAGGGAATCTGTAATCCATCTCTTGTAGATATTTATTCCCTGCTGTGGGATGCACAAAGAAATGGTTAAAAAACAATGTGACAGATTCATATACTACCAGAAAAATGCGGTATATTGAAGGAACACTGGGTAATGTCAACAGCTAAGGCTTTATTCCTATGTTGTATGGGGTATACAGTGTATCGGAGGTACTGTATACATGGGCAATATCCCCAGACGTATACCGTTAATTTCTCCTATAAGATGCACTCCCCCTCCCCCCAAGTGTGGGGAAAGTGTCAGTGTGTCTTACTTGTCTTATTAGTACAGGAGGACCAGGGAATGGTGAATGCAGTGCTCCCCTGGCTCTGTACTCACCTCTTCCTGGTCTTCTCTTGCAGGGCTGCGCACAGTATGCGGGCGTTGGCGCACTCTGTGACCTCACGATGTGCAACATCCAGAAAGAGCTCTGGACTTCAGGAGCGGTGGCGTCCAGAACAAGAGAGGTAAGATGATTCATTTTTTTTCTGTCTGGACTGAGAAGAAGCTATGGGTTAAATTTACTAAACAACATACACCAGAATTCAGGAGAAAATTGAGCTCACAGAGCATTGCCTGGACTATGTATTCAAGTAAATAAGACTGAGTTGCAGTACCAGACACAGTCACACCTCTTGGTATGGCGCTGCATCTGTGTAAACATCAAAGGGGCAGTGGCTCTTTCTGGCTCATGTACCTTCTAGCCACGGGTCATACCCCTACTATAGATAATGTAGTAGATGTTACCTGCAGTCCTATGTAACATCACATATAACATAGTGATATCTCTCTGAGTAGAGATAGTAGGTGATACCACAGATAAGACAGTGATAATTAAGTACAGATAATGTAGGGGATATCACCTGCAGTCCTATGTAACATCACTGATAACACAGTAATAAGTCGCTGAATACAGATAATAAAGTAGATGTCACTCGCAGTCCTATGTAACATCACTAATAAGAGAGTGATAACTCTCTGAGTACAGATAATGAAGTAGATGTTACCTGTAGTCCTATGTAACACCACATATACCACATTGATAACTCTCTGAGTACAGATAATGAAGTAGATGTCACCTGCAGTCCTATGTAACACTGCGGATAACAGTGATAACTCTCTGAATACAGATAATGTAGATGTTACCTGCAGTCCTATGTAACACCACAGATACCACATTGATAACTCTGAGTACAGATAATGTAGTAGATGTTACTTGCAGTCCTATGTAACATTGCAGATAACTTTCTGTCACCTGTAGTGGCCTCTACTGTGTCACGGATCAGCGGGTGTGAACCCACTGTCCCACTTACTGGCTATACTCTGGAGGGGCATGTCTAAGCAACTACCTGGTTTTCACTAGAGCCACTGATGGTGAGGATAGACTTGAGCCATTAGGGTAGTTGCCAGGGTCTACTCCAGAGCAATCCCCAAGTCAGTGGCAGTTTATCCGGACGGACCAGGAGGTACCTGAGTAGGTACCTGAAGTATAAGTGTAGTCAGGCGAGCAGAGATGTTATTAGGAGCAACGGTGCAGGACCCAAGGGTGAGGCAGAGACGTGGTTAGACTGGCAATAGGTCAGGGCAGACGGCACAGGTACAGGTCAGGCAATCCGGGTCTGCAACAGGAGAGTCAAAGCAAGTAGGCAGGGAACAGATGGGTAGCAGAATCCATTAATGGGGAATAAGTCAGGAGCACATGTGAGTATCAGGAGCTTAGCAAACACAAGGACCATGACTCTGAGGCATCTGGGAAGAGTGCCGAGCCACTTTAGTACCTGCAAGAGAGCCAGAGTTGGTCAGCGAGGTCACATGACCCAACCCATACAGCCCAGGGAGTGATGCTCACCTCCCCTAGGGCAGTGTAACAAGAAACCAGCCGAACTCATGCTGTGTCCAGGACTGAGTGGAAGCTGTGGAGCGAAATCCTCAGAAGCAATAACAGCTACACAAACAGAGCCCAGGACTGCAGCGGTGAAATGGAAGCACCATCCACAGGTCACCTCTGTACAAGGCGCCCGGGACCGCGGAGATGAGCAGGGGAACAGCGGCGTACCACAGTCGCTGTTACAGTACCCCCCTGTTACACCCCCTTTTCTTGAGTCCACGATGGGACAGAAACCTTTTTATTCGGTCCGGGGCATGAATACTCTCCTCCAGCTCCCAAGACCTTTTTTACGGACCGATGCCCTACCAATCCACCAGGTAGTAGGTTTTCTTACCACGTTTCCTGAAGTCCAAGATGTCCTTGACCTCGAATGTCTCTTCCGAGTCTTCAGATACCGGAGTGGCCATAGACGGAGCTGTTGAGAAGGAGTTAAGGACTACCGGTTTGAGCAAGGATATTTGGAAGGCATTGGGGACACGAAAAGATAAAGAGGTAGCTGTAACTTATAGGTCACTTCATTGATCTTCTTCAAAACTACAAAGGGTCCCAGGAACCTAGCGGCAAACTTGAAACCAGGAACCCTTAAACGGATGTTTCTGGAGGGGAGACATACCTTATCCCCCAGCAAGAACTGGGGTGGTTTTCTTCTTTTCCTGTCCGCATTGGTCTTCATGCGGGTCACCGCTTAATCGATGCAAATCTTGGTATCCTGCCAGATCTTCAAAAAATCCCTAAAAGAGGAATCTGCCGCTGGTACCCCAGAAGATATAGGAACAGGGAGAGGAGTACGAAGATGCTGTCCAAAAAAGACAAAGAAAGGAGATGATCCAGTAGACTCACTAGTATGGTTATTGTAGGAGAACTCTGACCAAGGTAACAATTGCACCCAGCTGTCATGTTGTTGAGCTGAAACAAAATGCCAAAGATAATTCTCCAATATCTGATTGACCCGCTCTACTTGCCTGTTGGTTTGGGGGTGATAACCGGAAAAGAAGTCCAGGTCAATTTTTAGCAGTCGGCAAAGAGGTTTCTGATCGGGGAGTCCAGTTTACCTCCAAGCTCTGGAAAGAATATGCCCAGGTAAAACATGCAGACAAAATATATGTTTCATGAACAGTTTGGACAGTTCCCCAACCGAGGGCAATCCAGTCAAAGGAAAGAAGTGCGCCATCTTGGAGAAGCAGTTCACGACCACCCAAATCACAGTACATCCGGCCGACGAGGGCAGATCTGTAATAAAGCCCATGGCAATGTGTTGCCATGGAACATCAGGAACAGCTAGCGGTAACAACAGACCAGGTGGTTTGCTCCTGGATATTTTATTTTGAGCACAGATGGTGCAGGGAGGGACATAATCATGCACATCCTTGAACAATGTGGGCCACCAGTAGTGGCGAGACACCAGTTCTGTGGTCTTGCGGAATTCTGGGTGACCGGCCAGTTTGGAGTTGTGCCCCCACATTAGGATACTTTTTCTTTTGGCAGCTGGCACGAATGTCCTCCCGGGAAAATTGTCTCTTACCAGGACAGGAGCCACTGTGATCAAGCAAGCAGGATCTACAATGTATTGGGACTCCTTCTGCTGGTCTGCGAAGTCAAATGACCTAGACAGAGCATCCACCTTGATGTTTTTATCAGCCAGGCGAAAGCCCAACTCAAAATTTAAACAAGAGAAGAAGAGAGCCTACCTAGCCTGGCGAGGGTTCCGACACTGGGCTGTCTGCACGTATGTGAGGGCCCCCTCCAACAGATAACGTCACTCCTCCAAGGCAAATTTTATGGCTAGAAGTTCTCTGTCTCCTATACAGTAATTCCTCTCAGCCGGTGAGAAGAGTTTGGAGGAGAATCCACAGGTAAACATCTTGCCCTTGGAACCTCTCTAGTAGAACAGCACTGGCTCCTATGGAGGAGGAGTCCACTTCTAGAAAGAATTGTCAGGAGACATCGGGATGATGCAGAACAGGTGCAGAAGCAAAGGACTTCTTTAATTGGATTAAAGCGGCCTCTTCCTCTAAAGTCCAGTCTTTGGCATTCACCCCTTTTCTAGTAAGAGCGGAGATCGGAGATGTAAGGGATGAAAAATTCGGGATGAATTGCTGATAGAAATTAGCGAATCCCAGGAAGTGCTGTATAGCCTGTAGCTGTATAGGCGGGGCCAGTCCATTACTGCCTTCAATATTTCAGGATCCATCTGCAACCCGGCACCGGAGATGACTTATCCAAGAAACGGTACAGTCGTTTTTTCAAAAAGGCATTTCTCGAGTTTGCGTAAAGTCAATTTTCTCTCAAGAACTGTAATACTAAACGTACATGCTTCTGGTGAGTGGTTAAATCCAGGGAATAGATCAGTATAGCGTCCAGATACACTATTACGCAGACATAAAGTAGATCCCGGAAGATATCGTTCACCAACTCCTGGAATACAGCGGGAGCATTGCACAGACCGAAGGGCATGACGAGATACTCATAGTGTCCGTTACGAGTGTTAAAAGTAGTCTTCCACTCATCACCCTTTCGAATGCGGATACGATTATATGCGCCGTGCAGGCCGAATTTAGTGAAGCTCCCGGAATCCTGTTGAAGAGTTCCTAGATTAGCGGAAGAGGGTATCGATTCTTGATTGTGACTTTATTCAGACCTCCATAGTCGATACACGGCCATAAGGATCCATCTTTCTTTTGGACAAAGAAGAACCCAGCACCTGCTGGTGAAGAACATTTCCGAATAAACCCCCTCTTGAGATTTTCCTTAATGTACTCAGACATCGCTTGGGTCTCGGGAAGTGAGAGTGGGTAGACTCGACCACGAGAAGGAGTGGCACAAGGCAGAAGGTCAATCGGACAATCATACGGATGATGAGGAAGCATGGTCTCCGCCTCTTTCTTGCTGAAAACATCTGCAAAACTGGCATACTGCTGCGGGAGTCCAGGCAGATCTACTGGTACAGTAGGCGAGAAAGCAGGTGGAATGACTGGATGATCCTCAACGTAGAATCTGACCGGAGTTCCAGTCCAGAACTGGAGAGTGCTGACGCAGCCAGGGAAGACCTAGGATAACCAGATTCACTGGCGCTGGCAGAACGTAGAAGGAGATCATCTCAGAATGCAGAACCCCAATTTGCAGCTTGAGGGGCATAGTCACGGAGAGAACTGGTTCAGAGAGTGGCAGTCCATTCATGGAGGCTACTGACAGAGACGTTTGTAGATGGATGGTAGGAAGCCTGAACTGATGGACCTGAGCTTGCTGAATGAAATTACCGGCCGACCCAGAGTCCAGGAATGCAGGCACAGACAGTGTGACTCCCTCGTGCAAGAGAGTCACCGGAACAGAAAGTTTCGCAGAGGACTTCCTTTGTCTAGGACAACCTCTCCAACAGATCCTAGACATTGGTGTTTCCCGTCTTCTGAGGACAATTACTCACGAAGTGGGCCTTGCCATGAAAATACAAACACAGATTCTCTGCTTTGCGGCGTAAACGTTCCTGGTCAGACAATCAAAGTCGCTCTATTTGCACACCTTCAGCTGGGGTGGACTCTAGAAGAAGGAGCGGCCTCTGGAAGGATGGAGCCAACCGAGGTGGCCTTCTGGTGCACACGACCTCCTTAGCATGTTCCTTGAAGCGCATATCTATCCGTGTAGCCAGCAGCAGGGACACGATTAAAGCAACCTTGGATCGTATAGCGGGAAACTTCTGGCCATGTAACTCAGTGGATCAAACACTGGTTCAAGAATCCACGACAGGTTGTTGGATCTGCACCATAGCATGAAGGCAGAGGGAGTTGCACACCAGCGGTACACAAATCCGGTGTGGGAACTGCAGAAGTGGCAGCGCCTGATGACCCTGCAGTAGCTGGAGATGAGATGGCATCCAGACGAGCAGCAACATTTTGTAAGAGCTGCATCAAGATATCCTGACGTTCACTCTGGCGCTTAACTTCACATAACAGCCCCTGGACGACAGGCTTGGGATGACCAGCGGTGTCCATGGCCTCAGTGTACTGTCACGGATCAGCGGGTATGAACCCACTGTGCCACTGACTGGCTATACTCTGGAGGGGCGTGTCTAAGCAACTGCCTGGTTTTCACTAGAGCCTCTGATAGTGAGGATAGACTTGAGCCATTAGGGTAGTTGCCAGGGTCTACACCAGAGCAATCCCCGAGTCAGTGGCAGCTGGTCTGGGTGGATCAAGAGGTACCTGAGTATGTACCCGAAGTATAAGTGTAGTCAGGCGAGCAGAGACGTTACCAGGAGCAACGATGCAAGAACGAAGGATGAGGCAGAGACGTGGTCAGACAGGCAAAAGGTCAGGGCAGGCGGCACAGGTACAGGTCAGGGAATCCGGATCGGCAACAGGAGGGTCAAAGCAAGCAGGCAAGGATCAGACGATAAGCAGAATACAGGAATGAAGTATAAATCAGGAGCACACGTGAGTATCAGGAACCAGCAAACACAAGGACCTTGACACTGAGGCATCTGGGAAGGGCGCTGAGCCACTTTAGTACATGCAGGGGAGCCAGGGTTAGTCAGCGAGGTCACATGACCCAACCCATGCAGCTCGAAGAGTGATGCGCGCCGCCCCTAGGGCAGTGTAACAAGAAACCAGCCGAACTCATGCTGTGAAGCGGAATCCTCAGAAGTAATAACAACTACACAAACTGAGCCCCGGCACTGCAGCGGTGAAATGGAAGCATCGGCCACAGGTCACCGCTGAATGTGGCGCCCGGACTGTGGCAATAAGCGGGGGAACAGCGGGTACCGCAGCCGCTGTTACATACTGACTATCCTGGCATGTGGGCGGAGGGAGATGCTCCATTGTGGGCCTGGTTATTGTTACCATTCATGTTTCATCAAGTGAACTATGTTGTAAGTGATGTAGGGCCAGGGGGCCTTCATCTACCCCACCCTCTACTTATGTACTATTCATGTCAGCAATTGTTGCTCTATTTCCACTGTGGTACCCCTGGACCTCTTTGATTTTAATATTTACGGTTGTTTTTGGCTCCTCTACCTATTTTAATATGTTACCTCAATAAAAGTTATGTTTTAGCTCTGTGCCGTCTGTGATAGTGTAATACAGTGATGTCGCTGAGCAAGGATAATGTAGTAGCTATCTGCCTGGTTAAAAAACAGCCTGTTATGGATATCTCACACTCCAGCTGAGTAAATCTGTACCACATCTCCCGAAATCCAAGTAAATCCGAAGGTGTGGGGAATATAGCTCCCAATCCCCTCCAAACAAGAGCCAAGACTTTAAGAAGGGGTAAAACAAACTCTTTATTGATGGCCACAGCTTGGCCTCTTATGCAAGTCCTCCAGCAAGGGCTACTCCTCCGGGGACCTGATAGAGGACAGGCTCACAAAATACAGTGACCAATCAATACACAGCCAGATATAACACATCCCCCACATGAACAGTAAAATCTCTCCTCTCTATCCTGGAGATGATTGGATTAAGGGGCCGGACATAGTTCCATGCGGTCGACAACCAAGACCCGCTGGGTGTTTCTTCACTTTACAATGGCCCATTGTGCTCGTTAATTACGTCACATGCATTGTTCATTGTGTTTGCTAATTGTGACACAGGCAGAGGGGGGTGGTTGTGTATATGTAAAGGGCAAAAATAGGGCTAACTACACGAACAGCAGACGAAATACAACTGGCTGGGCATTCCTAAAACAGGGGTTTTGTCACACAGCCCTGTACCTCACATGGATCCAGAGATATCCCCATTAATTGCTTCACTAGATTATCTTCAGGTGGAAGCTGAGAGCGTGTGTCCATTCTCAAGGGGCGTGTCTTTTATGCTGACACTCTCTCCCTATCAATGTTCAGGAGGCATGTCCTTTTTTCTGCAACTCTCTCCCTATCACAGCTCAGGAGGCATGTCCTTTCTTCTGCCGCTCTCTCCCTATCACAGCTCAGGAGGCATGTCCTTTCTTCTGCAGCTCTCCCCCTATAACAGCTCAGGAGGCACAGGCATGTGCAGGGCACACCCTAATCAAGCCTTTAAGGGTGCTTAAAGGGTGCATTTTGGAAGCGCTCATTAGTACTGGAGGACCAGGAAGCGGTGAACGCTCTGTACTTACCGCTTCCTGGTCCTCGGTTGTCGGCTGCACACAGCGTGAGGCACTTTGTGAAGAAAGTCGCGGGCTGTGAGGAGCAGCAGCGTCTAGGAGTAGGAGAGGTACGTGGTTTTTTTATTTTATAAAAAATGAGGCTGCTGGGGGCATAATGGGGGCTAATGAGGCATATGAGGGCTAATGAAGCATATGGGGGCTAATGCGGCTAATGAGAGGTATAATGGGGGGCTAATGAGAGACATAATGAGGGCTAATGAGGCATAAGGGCTGATAATGGGGGCTAATGAGAGGCATAATGGGGGCTAATGGCATATAGGCTGATATGGGGGCTAATGAGAGGCATGTGGGCTGATATGGGGGTGATGAGAGGCATAATGGGGGCTAATGAGAGGCATGGGGTCTTATTAACATTAGGGGTCTGAATGGGGCTGTCATCTGAGGTCTGATTAACATTGGGGGTCTGATTGGTGGTCTGACCTGAGGTGGAACGAAAAAAAATTTTTTTCTTATTGTCCCCCTCTAAAACCTAGGTGCGTCTTATGAGCTGGTGCGTTTTATAGGTTTCCTTCCTGAACTGCAGAGCGGTGCCCACTTCCATCCCTGAGCCCAGCTGCCCAGAGCACTGATCCTGAGCCTGCTGGAGTCTTCAGAACTGTATTTACAGTCATTCACTGTAAGCTATATTATATATATTACTTGTTTTATGTGAGTAAGGGTGCTGGTTGGTTGGAGAAGGGGGAGGGAGGGGTACAATGCAGGGGGTATCAGGGTACATTATTATACAGGGGTTATATAACTTTTATTTATGTTTATATTGATAATTATATGAGTGCGGGTCTGTATGTATGTATGCAGAGTGTATTTGTGTATATATATATATATATAATATGTGTGTGTGTATATAATATATATATATATATATATATATATATATATATAACATACATAAATACACACGTGCATGGGGCGTGTGTGTTTGTGCTTTAGGGTGCACACCCTATTGCAATAGGCTGTGCACACTATGTCAGGAGGTGTGTTCTTTCTGCTGCAGCTCTCCCTATCATAGCTCAGTGGGTGGGGTGTAGGTCTCGCCATGTAACACAGCTTCTTACAATAGATATAACCTGTGGAAGTTTACAGATGGAACTGAGCATGGACGACCACCTCAGGAGGTGGACGTTCATTTTACTATACAGAATAAACTCCAGGGGGCGCCATTCTAATGAAATAAAGGGAATATCTCACAACTGGAGCATATTTGTAACAGAAATTAAATTGCAAAAGTAACTCATTTTTCATGCTACATTATATTCAAATAACATTTAATTGTACCACGACCTCTCCATTGGCCTGTCCTAACTATGGGCCATCAATTTTTTGACTTCTGGGAAACCCCTTTAAGGAGGGAACAGATATAAATCGTTGGTAATTATGATGTCATCGTCTTTTATATCATCACCATTCTACATTTTATTTTCTATTTTTCTTTGTATACATGTATTTTCTAACATCATGACTGCAGTTGTAACAGTTGGTCGGTGGATAGAATCTAGAGAATGTCCATGGAATTTAGAGAATCATAGACACTAAGGCCATGATGCAGTAAATCATTACATCAGTCTTTTGAGATGAGCGTTGTCTAGTTGGAATCCGTGGACACTATTTGACAGTGACCTGCATAGTATGTGACACTGCTTTGTATGCTTCTGTATAACTCAAGAACGTAGACATGGCAGAGACGCCTGCACTGCCCTTGAAATTTTGGCTTTAGAATAGAATATACAGGACCATTGGAAATGTAAATGCCTGCTTCTGGTCTGCTTCATGGAGGGCTGGTTGAAAGAACCTCATTATGTGCCTCATGGCCTTTTAGTATATATAGCTGACCTTCATCCTTCTACACATCCTTTAAGTAACATGTTTGACATTTCTTTAGGCCATGATATATCTTCTACTCTGTACTGGCAGACAGTCTACTGGACAGACTACTGTACGTGACTTGTTAAAATAGCTTTTAATGGTCACAAACCGAGGCTTTCTACTTCCAACGCACTACTGGAGATGGCCCTCAACCAGAAATAGAGCGCGTAAACCTAGTTGGTTTGGTCAACATCTCTGTAATGATTTCACTACAATTTGTGCAAATTTTTCCCCTCAATTTGTCTTGAGTTTTGCCAATTCAAATTCACGGAAAGAAGATAGAGAGGTAGACATCTCAATTATTCAGTTCAGGGCTGGATCAGTATTGGTGGAGGTCCTTGGGAAAACTAGTGATGGGGGACCTCTTTCCACGCTTAGAAGAAGAATATATGTATATGTTACAACCTACCTATACTACCTATCAATGGCACTGCATCTCTAATAAACACAAAGACTGACCAAGTGGAGAATAAAATCTTGATATTTGGTGACCACAACTTTTTGAAAAGAGTAAATACATAGTTGTTTGTATGATTTTTAAAACAGAGGTTTGTGGAGGTCCCCTAAGGCCTTCTGGTGACATCCGCCTAAGGCAGTTTTCCTTTTCCTCTCCTGATAATCTGGTGGAGCATCCAGTCATTTTGAGAGACCTTAGATTGCTTGCCACCTTCTCAGAAAGGTTAAGAAAAATGAAAATTTCTTAGCCAGTGTGGTAGACTCGTCAAGGTTTTCCAAGGTTGTAAGATATTTCAATTACCGTCTTTGACAATTCTTTCAAAGTTTCAGTTTGGGAACATGAAAAACATTTTTTATGTGATTTGACCATTATGTATGTACATTGGGGATGAGATGCATTTTTATCTGTAGATGCTGTGTACATTAATGTAAAATAACCATATACTGTAGTCATTCATATCTAATATATACAGTCAGTGGCGTAACTTGAACTAACTGGGCCCCACAGAAAATATTTCAATGGGTCCCCCTCCAGGAACTACTTTGCAAGCCCTTCCTCCTGTGTAACCCCCACCCCAGTCCTGTAGTTACTCAAGAATACTCTCTCAAACCAGGCCCAGCAGCCGCTCCGTCCGTTTCCTGCATGAATAAAATATATGTCATGTCACTGTATATAATGTCACTGTATATCATGTATTGTATAATACTGTTGAGGGGTCCCTGACACTAAAATCTTTTACTCCTCCTCTTGAGTCTTCTGAGTTTGGGCCCCATAGCAGCCACTGCCTCTGCTTCCACTGTAGTTATGCCCCTGTATACTGTTACTTATTTTTTCCTGGGAAATTCTTATTTTCTATTTTTTTGGGTTTGATCGATATTTGATGGGGTCCTGAAGTGAGCAAAAGCGCAGTCCTACTCTGTTCACCGCTATGGAAGTTCCCAAAATATCCGAGCACTGGTTTGGGTATTTCTGGCAGTCCCAGGGGAATGGAGTGGTGGCTGCACTTGTGTGGTGCACTCTCCATGCTTGCATGACTGTTTTCAGAAGTCCCATAGCAGTAAATGTAGAATATGCTGCACATGTATGGTGTGCTCTCCCTTCATTTCAGGAGCCCCGTTCTGGAGATAGTTGCAGGTCCCAGAGGTGGGACCTGCATCTATATCACAATGATGGCATATCCTAGTGCATAGAAGGAGGAGGAGCCGGTGCAGAAGATGGGAGTGATAGTGGCCCTGATGAAGTGTTGTGTCACAGTGTATTCCCTCAGGCCATTGCTCCCTGGGGATGGGTGCAGTGGAAATAATGTTAAAGAATTAAGCGTATAAAAGTATCATTTACTATATCAATTTAGAACTTCAGGTACATTCAATTGCAGCTAATTTCCAAGTGCAATTATCTGGCACCAGTAAGTATTATGGAGGCAGGTTCGATGGTTGCAGTTTAGCATTTGTACTGTGCTGCCCTGGTAGTATTCTTGATGATGGGTGTCTTACCTGTAGTCCCTTACCTCACAATAGTGTCTTTAAATGCTGGTCTCAGATGGTCACTCTGCTGTCTATTGTCTCAAGGATTTTCCTGAGGCTCTCTTTAGCTGTTATTTTCTTTGGAGAATCCTTCTTAGGAGCAGGAGCAAAGCAGTGTGCTTCCTCTCTTCTCTGTGGTTACACAGGAACTTCTCCTCCTGGCAGGAAGCAGGGCCATTCCTCTCCCAGTGAGAGGGGAGGAGCAGGATGATTATCCCTGTTCCTTGCCAACCATTGCCACCCACTAACTGGTAGCTGTGACCAAACATATAAAACACGTATCAATATAAAACATGACATTCACTATTTAGAGTTGTAGTACCCTCAGGTCTGGGAATTGCACTAGCAATTTTTAAATCGTAAAGGATAGAGAGGCACTCAATCTGGGCATATGATACTGTGATAGACAAATTTATTTACCGTATATCACACAAATCAAATCAAATAAAATAATATAAAAAACAATACTGAAATAAGATACAATAATATAAACAACAGTAGCAGTGGCACGTGTGGATTACTTGAAACCCAGGCAACCTCTAATATGATATCTAAAGCTTGTTATGAAATTCCATATAGTGCACAGAAAATGCCTGTGGTTTTACATCCAATATGTTGATTTGGTGTTAGTTCATTCATTAAAATCCTAGTGAGGTTGTTGATAAAATGTCCACTTGTAACCTCTATGGTCCTAAAGTGACCCGAATAAAACGTCTAATTCCCTTGTGGGATCAATAGAGAGGTAAAAATGTGCATTTTCAATAACTTCTGTTGCCGTTTGTTCAACAGTAATCAGTAAAGCCTGCTGCCGTATTAAATAGAGGGAGAGCAATGTATTATAAATGGTTGGTACATTACTGCCTCTTGAAGTAAGTTAACGACCGCTCTGCATGCTGCGTTGGAGTCTGTATGTCGACTGGGATTGCCTCGGCGTCCCACGTGAGTCCTGGGTCTGCAGCGGCGTCCCGCGCGACCCACGTGACTTACTTGAAGTGGTGGTCTGCCGGGTCTTAGAGTCTGCATGCAGGGCTATTAATGCCAGTTCGATGCCGAATAGATGAATGGCAGTCAAATCCTGAATGGATGAACGGAACGTGGGGCTCCTGGGTTTAAAGATGAATACTTTCTATTAACCCTTTGAGCTGAAATGGACGTTATAAGCCTCCACGTTATCCTCTGCTCACTGTTCCTTACAAACATGTTTCGGGGTTATACCCCTTCTTCAGTAGTATTGACAGTGAGCTGTGGAATGGGGCTTTTTTATAGAAGTCCACATGTTGGTAGGGAATGATGGGACGTGAGCTGGATGGAAACCACAACATGGATCCAAAGGGGCAACAGAATCTCATTAGCTTATATTATGAACTTCATATGCATTGAAATAGTCCATATGTATTAAAAAGTCCATATATATTGGGGAGAGTCCATATACAAAACATATCCTATAAAAACCTGCCATATCGCAAATCGGGGACCAGGTGTAATATATAGAGATGTCCCGAACTATTCGCCGGCGAACGGTTCCCGGCGAACATAGCTTGTTCGCGTCCGCCGCGGCGGGCGAACATTTGCAATGTTCGCGTTCGCTCCTATACTTTATTATTGAGCAAACTTTGACCCTGTACCTCACAGTCAGCAGACACATTCCAGCCAATCAGCATACCCTCCCTCCCAGACCCTCCCACCTCCTATCAAAAAGCAAGGACGGCATCCATCTTAGATTCCTTCTGAAGCTGCAGTGTTAGTAGTTGTAATTGCAATGCGATTAATATAACCTGTATTAATCGCATTGCGAATTCAACTTAGATCTGAGTTCCTAATGGTTGTATTGCTAGAATATAACAAAGATTGAGAATATAGCGCTATATTCTCAATCTTTGTTATATTCTAGCAATACAACCATTAGGAACCCAGCTCTAATTTGAATTAGCAATGCGATTTAGTACATCAGTCTCCCTCCCAGACCCTACCACCTCCTATCAAAAAGCAAGGACGGCATCCATCTTAGATTCATTCTGAAGCTGCAGTGTTAGTAGTTGTAACACCTGGACTGTGGCATGCCGGAGGTGGATCCATGGCAAAACTCCCATGGAAAATAACGTAGTTGACGCAGAGTGTGGTAAGTTGAATTCGCAATGCGATTAATATAACCTGTATTAATCGCATTGCGATTACAACTTAGATGTGAGTTCCTAATGGTTGTATTGCTAGAATATAATGAAGATTGAGAATTTAGCGCTATAGTCTCAATCTTCGTTATATTCTAGCAATACAACCATTAGGAACCCAGCTCTAAGTTGACTTAGCAATGCGATTAATGCAGGTTATATTAATCACATTGCGAATTCAACTTACCACACTCTGCGTCAACTACGTTATTTTCCATGGAAGTTTTGCCATGGATCCACCTCCGGCATGCCACAGTCCAGGTGTTAGTCCCCTTGAAACAACTTTTCCATCACTATTGTGGCCAGATAGAGTCCCTGTTGGTTTTAAAATTCGCCTGTCTATTGAAGTCTATGGCTTTCGCCCTATTCGCCCGTTCGCGAATATTTGCATAAATTCGCGTTCGCCGTTCGTGAATGGAAAATTTTATGTTCGCGACATCTCTAGTAATATATAATTAGAATGCTGGAACTCAGTACAGAAGGTACAGACAGGACATATACAAATATAAAGGGTATAGATAGAACATATACAAATATATACTCTTCGTTTTTGGTTAATTGTCCCTAGTGGAAATAAAGGACGGAAATGTGTGATATACGGTAATTTAATTTTTCTATCACAGTATCATATGCCCAGATTGAGTGCCCCTCTATGCTTTATGATTTACATTTTACTTGGGTGTGGGCTACTCCAGGGGTCCAGGTTATCAGTGGGGTGAGCCATAGACTTTCTCTCTTAACTTTGCACTAGAAATTTGCCATCAATGTCTGAGATGGACCAACCCCTTGCTACAATCTAAACTGCGAGGTGCAGCCTCCTTGGATCGGACTTCTTTTTCCAGCACGTCCCACAGATGTTAGATCAGATTGAGATCTGGGAAATTTGGAGGCCAATCTCTTGAACTGCTATTCACTTCACGCGTCAGTGGTTTTATTATTATGGCTGATCGTTGTATGCATTAATATATTAAGTTATATATTTAAATCTCTCATTTCCTTGTGCATCAAAGTCCTGGAAAGTATTCGGTTTTATTTACTCCTAATTGTAAATCAAATGCTTCATTGATTCTATAATTAGACAATCCAAATTATGGACAATTTATTAGGCCTCTATTTATGTCCTGTGAAGTCTGTTAGATCATGTGCTAGTCAGTAGTTTGACTATAGGGAAAAAAGGAACTTTTCTACAAAGAGAATTACGGGTTGGGGTCAGCACAGTAATCAGAAACATAACCGGCCTGAAGCTAAAGATCACATGCCTCTAAATGTGTCTCGTGCTAGCAAAATGGAGCATTGTGTGGCCTGAGCCCAAATTCCCTCTTCATTCTAAAAACAGAAGAATGATCAATTATTTAAGAAATATTGTTAGAGATTTCTCACCCGTTGGCCTTTATTATCAAGTGTAAAAATATAAGTCACCCTCTTATTTCCAGTCCTTTATTAAAAATCTTCAAAGCCCGTGTCCATACAAATGTCGGCAGGTCCTGCCTTTCATGGAACTGGAGACTTAAGTCTTTATTAAAAGATTTCCACTAGCATAACAATGAGGACGACCTAAGGCAAAGTTATATACAAAGGCCTTGTTATAGCGAGAACCATGTACAGTCGAGGCGAGGGCATCAGGTGATTAGAAATTAAGAACAAGAGATTTACTTCATCCGTCTCTTTGTTGTCCATTGACCTGACAGTATTTGTATTATTATGTAACAGATTTCATTTTTTATGTTTTTTTTTTATCATCATTACGTTCTTCAATGCGTCCTTCTGTTCTGTATTAAACCTAGTACTGTTTCCAGGTCCTTCTTTGGCATTTTCTAAAAGCGGTTATCCAATCCCTATAATGCTCCCCTATTGCCTGGGCCCCTCATATACATTATACTTACCCTGCTCCCTGGCATCCAATAGCAGGCTGCGGCGGGGATGAACCTCTCTAGCGACACCTAGTGACGTTTTGATCCATGTGATGGGGAGATGCAGAGGTGGCCATGTGGGCATCAGGAGCGATGCGGGTACCGGGGAGTGAGGTAAGTACAACCTGTATGAGGTGCCTGGGAATTTCGGGGGGCATTATAGGGGTTTGGATAACCCCTTTAATCTGCAAAGTTGATAGGTCAGTTTAGGCTTTTATAAAATAGAAAAAGGGGAAATATAAATATAAATAAATATATAAATATAAAAGGAGAAAAAAAACTTAAAAGAAACTAGAGAAGGTCTTGAACTACTGGAACATTACTTTATAACTTTACTGCTTTTCTTTTAGGCTGGGTTCACATCACTGTATGACTGTTTAGCTTTCCATTCTTAAGATCCGTCAGAAGAACAGAAACATTAAAAAAAAAAAAATGGATCTATTATTTTCAACATCAGTTATGATCAGTTTGACTTCCGCCACAGAGAAGTTATTTTTGAGGGGAGAAAAAGTCCTGAAAAAGTACTATTTTTCCTGTCAAAAATAACTGAACTGTTGACGAGACACAAACTGATCATAACTGAAGCTTAAAATAACTGATCAGTTTATTATAGTTTTTTTCTGTTCTTCTGATGGATAAGAAGAAGGGAAAGCTAGACTGTGATATGAACTCAGCCTCAGAGAGTTCTTTTGGACCCTTGTATGAAGGATGAAATAACTGGGGATCCTTTAACAGAAGTTTCTGAGACTCATCTGAATCAGCAGTTACTTATGTGGGGAGTCGCTCTGGTAGATAGCAGTGCGGGTGCAGTACCGAGGCAAAACAAGGAGTCCAGAATTGTGCAACAAACAGTGTTTTATTCACACTGACACAAAAATAAACAGAAACAGTCTCTTGGTGGTAATTCACACAGGCCAGACACAAGGAGGCAAAGCAAAACAGGCCAACACAGGTTCAGTCACCTGGGAGGTGTAGGTGCAGGTTCGCACCACGCTGTCGGCCCCGCCGCAGGAGAATCCAGCTTCAGGTAGCCAGGAACAAAACACCTCCTTGCTGAGCTCTTTCCTCCAGGACAGAGAACTCCTCAGCCCTGTTAGCAGCTCCAGGATAATCACCTCCCCAGCTGCTAAGGAGGCTGCCTTTTAAAGGGGCCGGATAAAGTCCGGCCTGGACCGTGGGGAGTAGGCACCCACCCTACACTTTACCTACTCCCAGTAAGAGCCGGCCCGGATTAGCTTTGCAGCCAAACTAAGTCACAGAGTCTAGCAGCACTAGCTGCTGCAGACAAAAACCCGGCTCTCACCTCACCGAGGCCAGCAACCTCGGTGACACGTACCTGCCATCGCATATGATACCTTGCACCCTCTTACACACCCCCCTTTGTTCAACCCTGAGGGGTGAACACACGTGAGGCAGTGGACGCGGGACAGGGCATCTGCGTTGCCCTGCAAGCGGCCTGCCCTGTGTTCCACGGAGAATTTGAAATTTTGAAGGGATAGGAACCACCTGGTGACCCGAGCATTCCTCTCCTTGGCCTGACTCATCCACTTGAGGGGGAATGGTCGGTCACCAGACGGAACCTCCTCCCTAACAGGTAGTAGCGGAGAGATTCGAGTGCCCACTTGATAGCCAGGCACTCCCTCTCCACTATACTATATCTGGACTCAGCGGGACTGAGCTTACGGCTCAGGAAGACAACGGGATGTTCTTCCCCGTTGACCTCCTGCGACAGTACCGCACCGAGGCCTACCTCCGAGGCGTCGGTCTGTACGACAAACTCCTTGTTGAAGTCGGGTGTCACCAAAACCGGGGACCCACACAGGGCCGACTTCAACGCGGAGAAAGCCTCCTCCGCCTTCTCACTCCAGCTAACCCTCCCAGACTTTCGCCCCTTCAACAGGTCTGTCAATGGCGCTGCTATTGTGGCAAAGTGGGGCACAAACCTCATGTAGTATCCTACAATCCCCAGGAACGACTTTACCTGCCTGGTGGTGACCGGTCGGGGCCAGTTGCGAATGGCCTCTACCTTAGTTACCTGAGGTTTGATGACTCCCGCCCAATTACATATCCCAGATATTTGGTCTCTTCCAACCCAATCGCACACTTTTTTGGATTGGCGGTTAGTCCAGCTTTCCTCAGGGCATCCACTACCGCCTGCACCTTGGGTAAATGGCTTTCCCAGTCGGTGCTGTGGATGACTACATCATCTAAGTAGGCCGAGGCGCACCGACGATGTGGTCGCAGCACTATGTCCATTAACCTTTGGAAAGTGGCGGGGGCGCCATGCAGGCCAAAGGGTAACACCTTGTAGTGATATAGGCCCTGCGGGGTAACAAACGCGGTTTTTTCCTTAGCCGTCTCCGTTAAGGGTACCTGCCAGTACCCTTTAGTGAGGTCCAGCACAGAAAAATAACGGGCTTGTCCTAAATTTTCAACAAGCTCGTCTACTCGGGGCATGGGATACGCGTCAAACTTGGATACTTCATTTAACTTGCGAAAGTCGTTGCAGAACCGCAACGTCCCATCCGGCTTGGGTATTAGGACTATGGGACTGGCCCACTCACTTTTCGACTCCTCAATGACATCGAGCTTTAACATTAACTGCACTTCTTCCGCGATGGCCCGCCGCCGAGCCTCGGGTACCCGGTATGGTTTTAACCGGACCTTGGCCTGAGGCTCAGTGACGATGTCATGTCGGATGAGAGACGTGCGGCCAGGGAGGTCTGAGAACACATCCGTGTTCCGACTGAGGAACTCCCTGACTTCCTGAACTTGTTTGGAAGACAGGCTGTCTGCAATTTTTACCGTGGTTACGGCTTCACAGGCCTCGAACTGTGGGGCTGGACCCTTTTCACCTAGAAGCCCTGGTCGGGGCTGTGGTCGTCGGCCGCGTCCCTATCTTTCCACGGCTTAAGTAAATTCACGTGGTACACCTGCTCGGCTTGCGCCGCCCTGGCTGGTGTACCTTGTAATTTACTTCCCTACCTTCTCGATCACCTCATAGGGGCCCTGCCACCTAGCTAGGAATTTGCTGTCAAGGGTGGGTACCAGAACCAAAACCCGATCTCCCGGATTGAAGTCCCGCACCCGAGCCTGACGATTGTACACCCTACTCTGGGCTTGTTGTGCTGCCTCCATATGCTCCCGGACCAAGGGCAACACCCTTTCCATCCGTTCCTGCATCTGGGCGACATACTCAATGACACTTTTGTGGGGAACAGGCTGTTGTTCCCATGCTTCCTTGGCGATATCCAACAGGCCCCGAGGGTGTCTGCCATAAAGCAGTTCGAAGGGCGAGAACCCAGTAGAGGCCTGGGGCACCTCTCGCACTGCGAACATGAGATAGGGCAGAAGCAGGTCCCAGTCCTTCCCATCTCTAGACACCACCCTTTTTAACATATTTTTAGAGTTTGATTAAACCTCTCAACAAGACCGTCTGTTTGCGGATGGTAAACGGACGTCCGTAACTGCTTTATACGCAACAATTTACACAGTTCCTTCATTACTTTGGACATAAAAGGGGTCCCTTGGTCTGTCAGAACCTCTTTGGCAGGCCCACACGGGAAAACATCTCCATTAACTCTTTGGCAATGAGCCTAGCTGAGGTATGTCGCAGAGGCACCGCCTCCGGATACCGAGTGGCATAGTCGAGAACTACCAGAATGTGTTGGTGGCCCCTAGCAGACTTTGGTACAGGCCCAACTAAATCCATAGCGATTCGCTCAAACGGTACTTCAATAATTGGCAGAGGTACCAGAGGACTACGGAAATGTGGCTGGGGGCTAGTTACCTGACAGGTTGGACAGGACTTACAATAATTTTCTACCTCCTTGAACACACTGGGCCAATAAAACCGCTGCAGTATGCGGTCCTGGGTTTTCTGCCACCCCAGGTGTCCCCCAAGAACATGTTGGTGGGCAAGCTCCATGACAAGCTTGCGATACGCTGTGGGCACCACCAACTGTTCAACAGGTTCACCTCGGATTTGGTTCACCCGATACAACATATCCTGCAGAACAATAAATCGTGGGAACATTAATTCAGCCCCTGGTTTCTGGGGTTTACCATCAATTTCCAGCACATTCTCCCAGGCCCTGGTGAGGGTTTGGTCCCGGTGTTGGGCGGTCCCAAAATTATCTCCGGAGACGTGGAGGTCTGCCAACTCAGGACCTGGTGGCAAGTCCTCCATGTCTCCCACCATTACACTCAGTTGGGGTGTCTCCCTCTATCACAGAAGTGGTGGTCACCCCTACCGCAGGCCCTTCGGACTCGGGCTCCCAGGGCTCTGGCCTCCCACAGGAACCAGGCCACTCTGCTAGGGTTACCCCTGTCTCAGGGCTATTATTCACTTTCACCTCAGGCCATAGTGACGGAAAACCAGGGAAGTCTCTCCCAATTATTAGTTCATACGGTAGTTTGGCGGAGATCGCCACTTCACAAGTCCAGGTGCCGGCCGCCGTGGACAGAGACATTTCAGCAGTGGGATAGTCCTTTAAGTCTCCGTGAATGCACACCACCCCAACTTTCCGGCCCGTATACTGGGTGGGCTGTACCAGGGCAGCACTTACCAGGGTTACCAGGCTCCCTGAGTCCAACAGCGCCACTGCCAGGTTATCCCCGACTTGCACCTGGCACAGATGACGACTGTCTATTGTCTCGGGGGTGCCGGTCGCACACAGTCTCCGGGCATACATGGAAGGCCGGTACCCATAATTAGTCTCCATGGGTTCCCCCCACTGTGGACAGTTGGCCCTTATGTGTCCAGGCTCCCGACACTGCCAGCAGACCACTGGGGACGGATCTGCAAGAGGTACATCCCGGGCGGGTTTGGCCGGCCGCCGGGACTGGGGTGGAGATTTCCGGGTTTGACTGGCCCCTCCCAAAAGAACCCCTTGCAGGTTTCTGGTGGCCTCATATCGCTCCACCAGGTCGACCATCTCAAGGGCATTGGTGGGGATACCTGGCCGATCCAGTGTTGAAGGGGTAAGGCAAGGCCCTCCAAAACATGTAAGCCAGCAGCCGGTCCAGCATAGCAGTCGGACTTAGAACCTCAGGCTGCAGCCATTTTTGCAACCTGTGCAGCAACTCATAGTACTGCGGCCTGGCGGGTTCAGCCACTTGTGGACCCGCTGAGCCCGACCAACACGTTTACCCCCAGTCTGGCCAGGATCTCCCCTTCACCGTGGGATAGTCAGCAGCCTGGTCGTCTGCCAAATCAAAAAAACTTGCTGGGGTCCGGATGCCAGGAACGGAGCAACCACCTCGGCCCACTGGTCACGGGGTAACTTTTCCTCACGGCGACCTTCTCAAAGACCGCTAGGTATGTCTCCACGCTCGCCTGCGGGGGTCATCTTTGGGATCGCCGCACGGACCGCTTCCGAGCATCATGGACGTGGTGGGACGCTCCTGCCGCCTGTAATGCCATCACATGTTGTAGCAGTAACTGGTTGGTCTCCCGCTGCTGCACGTTAGCTTCTACGAGAGCCTTCACAGCAGCCTCCATGTTGCCAGAGATCACAGGCTGCAACTTTGCCGGCCTAATATAGGACATTCACTTTTGCTCCGCACAAAAACAAAGTTCGGCGTTCACGCCAGCCTCACTGCGCATGCCCGCATCCTCCACCAAATGTGGGGAGTCGCTCTGGTAGATAGCGGTGCGGGTGCAGTACCGAGGCAAAACAAGGAGTCCAGAATTGTGCAACAAACAGTGTTTTATTCACACTGACACAAAAATAAACAGAAACAGTCTCTTGGTGGTAATTCACACAGGCCAGACACAAGGAGGCAAAGCAAAACAGGCCAACACAGGTTCAGTCACCTGGGAGGTGTAGGTGCAGGTTCGCACCACGCTGTCGGCCCCGCCGCAGGAGAATCCAGCTTCAGATAGCCAGGAACAAAACACCTCCTTGCTGAGCTCTTTCCTCCAGGACAGAGAACTCCTCAGCCCTGTTAGCAGCTCCAGGATAATCACCCCAGCTGCTAAGGAGGCTGCCTTTTAAAGGGGCCAGATGAAGTCCGGCCTGGACCGTGGGGAGTAGGCACCCACCCTACACTTTACCTACTCCCAGTAAGAGCCGGCCCGGATTAGCTTTGCAGCCAAACTAAGTCACAGAGTCTAGCAGCACTAGCTGCTGCAGACAAAAAACCCGGCTCTCACCTCACCGAGGCCAGCAACCTCGGTGACACGTACCTGCCATCGCATATGATACCTTGCACCCTCTTACACTTAGCATATGATTTCTACTGGTTATGCCATGGATATAACACATTTCTAGGTTTAAACGTTCCATATGTTAATGATACCAACCAAAGGTGGTAGCTGTAGTAACAATCAACATCATACACTAGATACAATTCACACTGCTGCTGATATTTGTTTCCAAACCAAAAGGGAGTTTATTCTCTGATTTTTCTCGCCAATGTCTATCAATAAAGCTGAAAATGTGACTCTTCGGAGAAGACACCCCTTTACCAATCAGCTGAGGTCCAATTCTAAAACTGCCGCGAAAGTTTAAGCCTTTTCTGCGGATGCAACTTTATTAGCAGAGAAGCAGTGACCATCCGTCTGCTCTGGAGCCCCATACACAGTAGGGTTCGCTGAACTGTTCTTGTAGACACGTCTGGTGGCCAATGGTTCATTTTGGCATTGAGATGCTTCACTGTATTGTGTCCATCCGCCCTCACACACCTTCATAACCGATGTTCACCTCTCGCATCAATGGCACGTGGTTAACTGCAGTTTCCACGTCACTTATTCACACTGGTGCCATTTGTCCACTCAGGATACACTTTCACCACAGCAGCAGGGAACAGTTCACACTGCGCAGGTTCAGAAATACCGCCACCCACGGCCTGAAAGCCCATAATCATCCCTTTTTATAACTCTGATAAATTGTCCCTTTTACAAAGAGGTATCTGTGTTCAGACAGTGTATCACCCACCTTACATACCCACCGAGCCAGCTCAGCACACCTTATATACCCACCGAGCCAGTTCACCACACATGACTTCCTTCATGAGCTGCTCGCTGCCAACATCAAAAGTAGGAAGTGGTCAGAATAATGGGACTCGACTGTGTATAACATTTACACCCTGGTGATGTCATCTTTTGCTTGTGATTATATTTTTATCTGTACTTAATACTTGTATGACTTAAAGAAGATCTGTCACCAGTACTTGCCTTAATTATCGCCGTCCCTTGAGTATTCTGGTCTTTGGGGGAAATTTATTATCCCCTCTCCCAAAGTCGCAAACTATGGCGCCTGCTGCTGTTGAGCAAATCTTTGCAACTTTTTTTTTGGAAGTTTATTCATCGCTCCCCACTTTCCAAAGTGGTGACTGGTGAGGGGCCTGTTTAGGAAGACTGTCACATACAGTGCCTTGCAAAAGTATTCACCCCCCCTTGACTTTTTTCTTGTTTTCGTCCCTTTTTATTATTGTGAAGCAAACAACAAATAGGACAAAATAACAGAAAAAGTAAATGTGCATAACTGTTCACCCCCCTAAAGTCAATACTTTGTAGAGCCACGTCGCATTGGATAAGTCTCTATGAGCTTGCCACATCTTAGCACTGGGATTTTTGCCCATTCTTCCTTGCAAAACTGCTCCAGCTCCTTCAAGTTGGATGGTTTGCGCTTGTGAACAGCAATCTTTAAGTCTGACCACAGATTTTCTATTGGATTGAGATCTGGGCTTTGATTAGGCCATTCCAACACATTTACATGTTTCCCTTTAAACCACTCAAGTGTTGCTTTAGCAGTGTGTCTGGGGTCATTGTCCTGCTGGAAGGTAAACCTCCGTCCTGGCCTCAGATCACGCACAGAGTGGTACAGGTTTTGCTCAAGAATATCCCTGTATTTAGCACCATCCATCTTTCCCTCAAATCTGATTAGTTTCCCCGTCCCATCCCCCCATGATGCTGCCACCACCATGTCTCACTGTGGGGATGGTGTTCTTTGGATGATGTGATGTGTTGGGTTTACGACAGACAAAACGTTTTCTTTGATGGCCAAAAAATTAAATTTTAGTCTCATCAGACCAGAGCACCTTCCTCCATACATTTTGGGAGTCTCCCACTTGCCTTTTCGACAACTCACAACGTGCCTTTTTGTTTTTTGCTAAAAGTAATGGCTTTCTTCTGGCCACTGTGCCATAAAGCCCAACTCTATGGAGCGTACGGCTTATTGTCGTCCTATGTACGGATACCCCAGTCTCTGCTGTGGAACTCTGCAGCTTCTCCAGGGTTACCTTAGGTCTCTGTGCTGCCTCTCTTATTAATGCCCTCCTTGCCCGGTCCATGAGTTTTGGCGGGCGGCCGTCTATTGGCAGGTTTGCTGTTGTGTCATGTTCTTTCCATTTGGTTATGATAAATTTGATGGTGCTCCTGGGAATCATCAAAGATTTGGATATTTTTTTATAACCTAACCCTGACTTGTACTTCTCAACAACATTGTCCCTTACTTGTTTGTAGAGCTCCTTGGTCTTCATGGCAGTGTTTGGTTAGTGATGCCTCTTGCTTAGGTGTTGCAGCCTCTGGGGTCTTTCAAAAAAGGTGTGTATATGTAATGACAGATCATGTGACACTTAGATTGCACACAGGTGGACATCATCAATATTCAGTTTTTTATTTCTAAGCAATAGTTTTATTTATATATTTTTTCATTTCACTTCACCAACTTAGACTATTGTGTTCTGAACCATCACATAAAATTCAGATTATTAAAACATTGAACTTAAGGCTGTAATGTAACAAAACACGAAAAAAGTCAAGGGGGTGAATACTTTTGCATGGCACTGTATACTATGATTTACACCAGGAAACTGGCATACATAATAGTGGAGATCTACACAAGCCTTGCTGGTGTAGATCTCAGCTTTGGCACATGGACTTGCTCAGATGTGACACAAATATTAAGACCCATGCACCTCGTAATAATCCAATAATAATCAGATGCCAGAGGAGAGAGATTAAGACTGGCTCGTAAAACGCTGGTCTTGATAAATGTCCCCTTTAGTGCATTATTTCTGGGCATCCCAGTCTTAAAATATGGCCCACGCAGGTTCTGGTAGTCCAAATGTAATCTGTGTACAAGGTCTTGTAATTGACTATCTTCAGCAGTCCTGTATAGTTGACTAGAACTGCACTCATGCGTGTCTGCTGATCCAGTCAAATGATGTTACATGGGCGCCAACCTCAATGATTGGATCCCCACCAAGCAGACACTTAGCCCCTCTCCTGTGGGTAGCTGATAGGTTGTTGTATTAGGACAGCCCCTTTCAAGGGGTTGTCCGGGCTTTTAATATTGATAACCTATCCTTAGCATAGGTCATCAATATCAGATTGTCGGGGGTCCGACACCCGGCACCCCCGCCGATCGCTGTATGAGGAGACAGCGTGTGCAGTGCACACGTGCCATCTCCCATTTCTCTTTCTGTTCACTGCTGCTTTACATAGACAGCAGCGGTGTGTCAGTTAATCAGAGGGGGTGCCGGGTGTTGGCCCCCCACCGATCTGATATTGATGACCTATCCTGAGGATAGGTCATCAATATTAAAAGCCCAGAGAGCCCCTTTAAGTTTATAATGGGCAACATAGTTTTTATAAGGCTACTTTCACATTAGCGTTTTTTGTGGATCTGTCATGGATCTCCAAAAACGCTTCCATTACAATAATACAACCGCCTGCATCCATCATGAACGGATCCGGTTGTATTATGTCTTCTACAGATCTGTCTTGAACACCATTGAAAGTCAATGGGGACGGATCCGTTTTCTATTGTGCCGGATTGTGTCAGAGAAAACTGATGCATCCCCATTGACTTACATTGTGTGCCAGGACGGATCTGTTTGTCTCCCCTTCGTGAGGTGGACAGCAAAACGCTGCAGGCAGCGTTTCGGTGTCCACCTCCAGAGCGAAATGATGACTCAATGGAGGCAAACTGATGCATTCCGAGCGGATCCTTTTCCATTCAAAATGCATTAGGGCAAAACTGATCAGTTTTGGACAGCTTTTGAGAGCCCTGAACGGATCTCACAAACGGAAAGCCAAAACGCGAGTGTGAAAGTAGCCTAAGTAACAAATATCTAATGCCTAGGTCTCCTGTAGGTAGAACCTTGGATGAAGAGAGACAGTAATGAACTAAAGGGAATTGTTAACAATACATCGAATTTCCTGAACATCTTACATCAATTGTTTGATCCTCTGACAAAAACATATTGTTTGCTTTATCCAGCCTGGCCTGCGCTGACTACCAGAACAAACATTAATCATCCTGCTCACAGATTCAGCCAGAATGTACGAATGTAAATGTGAAGGTTTTATTTGAGGTAATTCATACATAAACTATAAGCTGCGATGATATAATCAGAACTGAATTCTCCCTGCTGTACATAAACAATGAGAATCTGAAAGGCTGATCTGTAATGATAACACTGAACAGACGTCGCTCACAACTTGTGCTTTATAATCAAGTTAAACAAAGAAAACGGTGCTGGCCTTCAAATTTATATGTAATACTGGTGCCCCCCTCCCCAATATAGTATAACTGTACACACTATCCATAGTTTGAACTTTATAGAAGGTCTAATATTCATCGTACTGTCGCTCTTTACCTAATGTACCCACTATTCTTGTTTTCCTTGAGCATCACAATCTCATTTCTCCACTTCATTACATAATTACGTAGATCTATCTGTTGGGTCTTCCACCTACAAACCCCCATATTAGTGTAATGTTGACCAAACCTGCCATTCTCGGCATGGACAGAGAAAAATCTTATGTCTAGGAGGACCTCTCAACTCTCCCCCAACAGATGATGTTGAGGGATAGAATTGTGAGAATTTAATTTAATTTTTTTTCACCCAATCTTTTTGTTCTTCTGGAAGATAAGATGAGAGAGAAGTGTCTGGTAGAACTGAGTATGCATGTCTATGAGGGAGTCAAGAGGGAGTCAGCAAAGTTAGCTGTTGGCCAAAGGATCATTCAGCCAACAGCTATTGAACGTGTGTGGGCACCTTATGGCTCTTAAACTGTTGTGAAACTACATTTCCTAGCATACTTAGGTTTTACAAATGCTGGAGACCTAAGGTTAAATTATGCCCAAGATGCATTGTTTGAGAAGAGCCTGTGGTACTGATAAGAACCTGGGCAGCCCTCATAAATTGTTGAACCACAATCAGGGGGCGTAGCTAAAGGCTCATGGGCCCTGGTGCAAGAGTTCAGCTTGGGCCCCCTTCCCTCGGTACTTTGTGTCTCTTGTTATGCAGAACAGTGTCTTTGGACCCCCTCAGGCTCCTGGGCCCGTTAGCGACTGTTACCTCTGCACCCCCTATAGCTACGCCCCTCACCACAATACCTTCACGGGCAAAGGAGCGCTATTACTTCGTGGTTCACCAAGAGGGCACTTTCACTGAAGGGTGTACTATAACCATCTGGGGCACAACAATATGAGGCATAATTTGAGGCAGTATCTGTTTGGCAGTTGGCAATATTATTTTGGGGGCTTCATCTTTCTGGAACTATTAGGACCATACTTGGGGTTGAAGAAGAATACAGAGTTTGTGTAAGTGGGGAATTGGTAATGGGGCTGCTGCAAAAATGGGAAGCAAAAATATTTGAGCGGTAAACTCTGGGCCAGATGGAAAAGATGAGAAAAGCGAACATCTCCAATAAGAGAATACATCAACTTTGAACCATTAGATTTAAAGCGGTTGTCCCACGAAAAATATGGTACAGTTTTTAAACCAGCGCCTGGATCTAAATACTTTTGTAATTGCATGTAATTAAAAATTGTGTATAGCTACTGAGTTATATAATAAAATGTATCTGTATAGCGCCACTTACAGGTAATTTCTTATTTCTTTGACGGATTCATTAAAAAGGTCGCACATGCTCACTTTCATCTTTCAACTGCCTCCTGAGCTGTGATAGGTAGAGCATGGACACACCCCCTGAGCTGTGATAGGGAGAGCTGAGACACGGCCCCTGAGCTGAGATAGGGAGAGCTGAGACACCCCCTCCTGAGCTGTGATAGGGAGAGCTGAGACACGCCCCCTGAGCTGTGATAGGGAGAGCTGAGACACGCCCCCTGAGCTGTGATAGGTAGAGCATGGACACACCCCCTGAGCTGTGATAGGGAGAGCTGAGACACGGCCCCTGAGCTGAGATAGGGAGAGCTGAGACACCCCCTCCTGAGCTGTGATAGGGAGAGCTGAGACACGCCCCCTGAGCTGTGATAGGGAGAGCTGAGACACGCCCCCTGAGCTGTGATAGGGAGAGCTGAGACATGCCTCCTGAGCTGTGATAGGGAGAGCTGAGACACGCCTCCTGAGCTGTGATAGGGAGAGCTGAGACGCACCCCCTGAGCTGCAGCAGAAAAGACCCTCCCCTTGATCTGTCAGCTTGATATAAATCTAGCAGAGCTATAATTAGGGAGATCTCTGGATCCATGTGCTGTGCTATATGATGATTGATTTCTATTTTTTTCATTATTCACGGGATTACCCCTTTAAGTGTATTGTATCCAAGTGTATGTGTAACAATAAAACAATCTCAGAATGGCCTGGATAAGTAAAAGTGTTTCAAAGTTATTACCACATAAAGTGACACATGTCGGATTTGCAAAAAAATGGTCAGGAAGGTGAAAACTGGCCCGGGGTAGAAAGGGTTAATATATTTTAAAATCATTTTTGATGATATTATTTTAAATTTTCCATGTCACTTTTTATATTTACACTAAAAGCAAAAATCCTGCTGTTTTTGCACTGGCCTCTATGTCTCTTAATTGCCACCACTTCTTGGATTATACAAATCACTTTACTGCAGTTAACTCATTCTAATCCTGCCTGTAATGATATCACCTTTGTGTACAGATAAGACAGGATCCACCATTCACAATAGGTGACTGTCAAAGATTATCTATTCTTTCCTTGTACAGGGCACAAGAGCGTGCCTAAGAAAGTCTCCCATAAGTGTCAATGAGGTCTCCTCCAGCCCATGGAGCTGCCATAAAGCAACTTTTTTTAAATGCTGTTGAGACTAGCTAAGGCAAGATGGCAGCTCCCATAATAATGTTCAGAAAATAAAATAAAATAAAAAATCTACAATCAGAAACTAAAAACAGATTTAAAAAAGGAGATGTCTTACTTCTAGTTTTAACTGACAGATTAAATTTTTAGTGACACATTCACTTGAAGACCCAACAAGGCCCGTAGAAGTTCTAGAGATCAGGGCTGTAGCCCTTGTTGGAACAACGTTTCAGCATTTGGGGCCCAGCGTTTAATTTTACCCAGGGTCACACTGTGTGAAACCTGCCCTGATGTATATTTAGAGTCACCTAAGGGGTGATTGTGATTTTCGGTTTGTTACAAGGGGGCTGCATTACTCTGCACTTTGAATTTCCTGTCCTGCCCTCCTCGTCATACAGGACTTTTAAATCACCAGACATGTTGTATTGAGCAAGTTCCCTGGTAAATATATTTATGACATGCATTCTTTGTAGTCGAATTAATTGGTCTACCATATGCTTATATTTAAAACACTATTGTAAGTCTTCTAACACCTTCCTTTTACCTCCTGCCTTGGAGGTTAAGACCTTGGCTTATTGCCAGTGAAGTACTGTCGTTTCTACCCCTGATAATTAGAACAATTCTTATGATGAAGGAAATCCTAAGAAATATCTCCAAAGTCGTCCTGCTTGGTTCACAGAAGGAACTTACTTCCCAAGTCAAACAAACGGGACAATAAAACTTTCACATTATTAACTTTTGTTTCCCCCTCAAAAAAAGCAAGAAGCTGGTACCACATTAAAGAGTTGCCACTAGGTAATGAGATCTCACCGGCAACCTGCTTATATGTGTTGGAGTTTATAGGTCTTGTTGTAGAGTCTTGTAGGTTTACATGAAGTAGTTTTGTTTTTTTACATTTTTTTTATGTTACCTATTTATCTTTTGATTTTCTAAAAACATGGAACCCATTTTATTTCATTAGAAGAACACTGAATACCATACCTGGACAAAACCACAGAAAAAAACATACAGATATTATGACTTATACATTTTTTGGATGCAAAACTTGAGCAGCGTACAATATCATTTAGAATACCTATGCCTGTAACGACGCTGGCTTTTAGGACTTACAGTAGGGCTAAATTGTGTAACAGACGGACAGTCACCTGACCAACAATATAAAGTCCATATCCACACTAGCAGGTAGCAGGAATTCAAGGAAATAGATGATAGTAAATAGATGATAGGAACTGCATTTTGATAGTAATGGATGATGGTCCAAATGGATGATAGTTTTGACAGTCAGGTAATGTACCAGATAGATCATGATGATTGTCACGAACCAGCGTGTGTGAACCCACTGGGCCACGTGTCCTACAACCTCTAAGGGCATCGGCTAAGTGAACCCTTCAATCTTTACAGTACCCCTGATGGTGGGGATAGACTTTCCCGACGGAAACACCAGGTCGCTACCTCTTGAGGAGGATTGGCACACAGGAAAGCTGGTCCAGGCAGACCAGGAGGTACCTGAGCAATGTACCAGAGGTACAGGTGTTGTCAGCAGGCCGAGTCTTAGCCAGGAGCAACAGTGCAGGACCGAAGAATGAGGCAGAGGCGAAGTCAAACAGGCAACAGGTCAGGGCAGGCGGCATAGGTACAGGTCAGGCAATCTGGGTCGGAACACAAGCAGATATCAGGAACCTTAGCAGGACACAGGGACCTTGACACTGAGGTGCCTGGAAAGCGGGCTGAGCCACTTATATATGTGCAGGAGGGCTAGGATTGGTCAGCAAGGTCACATGACCTAACCCATAAAGCACAGGAAGTGACATGCGCCGGCCCTTAAGGAAGGGCTGCAGGGAACAAGCAGCAAGCATGCTGTGGCCAGGTCTGAAAGGAAACTGTGGAGCGGATCCCAGAACAACAGTATGTACACAGACAGAGCCCAGGACTACAGCAGTGAATGGGAAGCACTGGCAGCAGATCACCGTGGAACACGGTGCCCAGAACTGCGGCGGTAAACAGGGGAACAGCAGCGCACATAACCCGCTGTTACAATGATGACAGTCAGGTAATGGAGCCGATATCCATTTAAGAGCTTATTTTTTGCGGGACAAGTTGTACTTTTTAACGCCACCATCTAATATAGCATACAATGTATTGGGAAGTGGGGACAATTTCCAACAGGGTTGGAATTGGAAAAAGAAAGCAATTCCTCCACCGTTTTATGGGTTTTGTCCCTACGGTGTTCCCTTTGTGGCAAAACTGACCCATGCCCTTCATTCTCTGGGTCAGTACAATTACAATGATACCACATATGTATAGGCTTTTTATTATGTCTAAATAGTGTGAAAATAAATTAAAACTTTGAAAAAAAAACATTTCTTTTTACATCACCATATTCTGACCCCCATAACTTTTTTTTATAGTTATAGTATCTTCGGAGCTGTGTGGGGGCTCATTTTTTGTTTGATGTTCTGTAGTTTTTATTGATACTATTTGGGAGTGTATGTGACTTTTTTTTATCATTTTATTAAATTTTTTGGGTAAGAGAAGTGATGAAAAAATTGGTGCATGCTCTACTTTTATCTCCGCTTCGAAAATCTTCCTCTGAACGGAAACCTAATGGACCCCATTATAGTCTACGGGGTTCGTAGGCTCTGTTCGGCTTAGTTATGTGCTGAATCCATCCTTTCTGTTCTATATAATGGAGAAGGAGAACGGTAAGGCTGAACGCTGATGTGAACTCAGACTACCCACAAGAAAAAAACTACACTGACAAGAGGCAAACTAGGCAAGAAACACGATACTAATCTACAAAGATCTATAACCAGCAACCCACTGCACAGCCAGGAATACAGAGCGGCTAACCAATCAGAAAATCCTCTCCACAAGCTTAGCAGCCACAAAGAGGTCAGTTGACCCACACTAAGGGTCCAGTCAGACATCTGTAGAATGTGTCAGCACCCGTTCCGCAATTCTGGGTAACGGGTGGACTCATTCATCCTCTATGGGGCAGGAATGGATGCGGACATCCGCATTTCCAGAGCACGCCCCCGAACTTCCAGTCCGTGGCTCTGAAAAAAATAAAACATATCCTATTCTTGTCCGCAGCTGCGGACACGAATAGGCATTTCTATGGGGGGGCCGGACTGGTGTATTGCGGATCCGCAATGCACAACGGATGTGTGAATGGACCCTAATGGATCCGATGTAAGAGAATTGCATAGCAACTGCTCAAGCAATCTAGTAGACAAGTGAAGATGAAGCAACCTGACAAATAACAACCAGCGTTGCACTGGAATTTCTTGGGCACCCCAGAGGAGGTGATTCTAAGGGTCCACACTCCATCTATACAGAATATATACACATCTACTTCTAATTACATTATAATCTCGGTTATTATCGTTATATACACGAGATATAAAAATGTAATGGAATATGTGTGGATCATTCCATATTTAAACAAACCCTACAGACAACTGATTGGCTTCTATAGTAACCTCCATATGGGCCCCTGTTGTATTAGGGACCCATTATTGTGTAATAGCTTGGGCCCACTGCAGGATCCGTCATTACTAGTGGTGTTTGGCCAGATACAGTTCCTACATATACAGATAGATCCCTACATATACTATTCATACACTATTGGGGTCATTTATCAAACTGATGTAAAGTAGAACTGGCTTAGTTGCCCATAGCAACCCATCAGATTCTACCTCTCATTTTTCACAGCTCCCTTGGAAAATGAAAGGTGGAATCTGATTGTTGCTTTGGGCAACTAAGCCAGTTATACTTTCCACCAGTTTGATAAATGACCCTATAATTTCTATAGCTTGAACTGAACTTTATTTTACAGATATGTCCCAGAATAGATTGAATGAGATCAACCATCGCCTCAGACCAAAATCATATAGTAACAAAAATAATAGGCGGGCATAATATGAGGGACCCTTACTGAGGATTTCTACTCATAATGTGAAATTGTCATCTAGTAAGGCCAAAGTGTCAATTATATTGTCGTCACTCACTGACATATTAGGCGTCTTATGTTTTGCTGAGGCAGCCATATTTGTAAAGGTGACAACAGGAAATGCAGCCATATTGGATGAATTGGTTTTTCAGGAATAATGAGCTGTTATTTTGTCAGCTTGTATAATCAATATCAAATCAATTTCCTAATTGGCTAATTTAAAAATGATAACCGATATGGCTGCACTTCCCTTTGTCATGTTAGGGAAATGCCTGCTGCCACGTGGGTAGAAAAATGACAAAATCTCTTAGTTATTAAAACATAATTACTAAATATTGACTGATCCTCTAACAATATAGCAATAACAAATGACAAGACAGGTGCACACTGCGGTCTTACTAAGCCCTCAAACTGATGTTAAAATTAGTCAACATGTCCTGCTGTGGAGCACATGTCTAAGCCCGAGCACCGCGCCAAGGTTTCTCAAGTAGCTCCAGACCTAACACTCACCTACCTGTGCCGTATGGGCAATACCAGGGGCCAGTGGGCAAAATTACAGGAAAGTATAGGCCGACTCACAGCAGACTCCTCAGTTACCTCCAGCATGTAACCATGCCTGCAATGGGAAGAGGGAGGGGGCTGTGAGCCCCACCCAAGACTGGCTGATATGGCCCAGGCCTCACAGGTGCACCTAAATGTAGTCTGTGGATGGAAAACAGGCTACATTTACATAGGAGTTTATACAGCTCCAAACAATTATATATACACAAACCAACTGAAAGGTGGCATGAAGCAGGATGTGCTCAACCCAAGATGCAGTTGTGCATATATATCCAGGGGAGCAGATCCTGCACTTGTGGCCCGTTGCTAATGGCGATCCCCAGCAAAAATGCATACATGGAGGATGCCCGCAGCGGACCACAAGTACCACAATAGACATCCTACACAAGATGGCAATTGTGTGGATGTGATAAATAATATCACATCTTAACTTGTAATGCATGGTCAGTTTTGTATTTTGGGTAGAAATCCACTTTAAAGGGGTTATCCCATGATTAATGTAAAAATGAAAATTAAACATCATACAGTACATGACAACCTCTTTCTAACGAAGCTAGAACCAGCCCTCTACCTCACATGGATCCAACGATCTCCACATTCATTGGTCCAATTGTTTTGCTAGATTTATATCTAGCCTTCAGCTGGGGAGCATGTCCTTTCTGTTTCAGCTCTTTTTCTTACACAGCTCAAGAGGCTGTTAAAAGCAGGTGGCACTATGCAGATACATTTTATTCAGTAACTGTACTAAATTTTTGATTACATGCAATTACAAAAGTATTCAGATCTAGGTGCTGGTTTGAAAACGGTAGAATATTTTTCATGGGACAACCCTTTTAAGACACTGGTGTAGGTTGAACAATGTCTCTGTATGACAAGCAAATAGCTTGATACAAATATATAGTTCAGGGAAATGATGGATAATCCAGGAGAAAACCTAATCAGGACGCTTAGGTAGTGAAGTATCTGAGAATAGCAACACAATCCATTCTGGGGGAAAAACAAGCATTTGTCTTTCAAAAAATTTGAGAAAAAAAAAAAAAAATCTGTATATCACACAACACTGAATAGAACAATATCATTACCTGATGGCATGAGCTCCCGCCTCTGTGTCTACGGCAGCAATGTCATGGGTTTCAGTAGTTTGACCAAACTGAGTCTCTCTTGTCCTAGAGTCTGATAGTGCTTGGTGTCAAATGGACATCCTGCCACCATGTCTGATAATCGTAGCAATCTCCTTCTACCGAGTGTGCCACTTTTGGGCTCATGGGAAAAGCGAGGCCTTCTGGGTTTAATAAAAGAAAAATACTCACCTCATCCACTTGCTCACATAGAGGCAGTCCGCTCCTCTCTTGATTGAAAAAGACCTGACGAAGGACCCCTGCCGAGCGTGATGACATCACCGAGAGCTCCCAGCACCCTCATGCTCAGCGCAGGTCCTTCGGCAGGTCTTTTTCAATCAAGAGAGGAGCGGACTGCCTCTGTGGGGGCAAGTGGATGAGGTGAGTATTTTAGGATGCGCTACCATTTTAGGAAGAATAATTTGTTACCACGGAGCGCAAGAAAATTCGGCTTTGTGGCAAATCAAATTTTACCGAAAATTCTGATCGAATTCCACTTCAGATGCTTTGCTTCGCTCAAATTTAAAGAATATGGCTTAACTGAATGTTTATGAGGTCAAGAGATCAGAGATAAGACCTCACATGAGCCGTCATTTAACAGCATTGAAAAGTTATTTAACCCCTTTATATCAAAAACTGCTGACAATTTTTAATAAAGATCTATTGAAAAAATGATTTTTGGCCAAAAATCAATAGAATTCAATGATAAAAAAAACTGACCCCGAAGGTGTTCATCGCCTTTAAAATGTTAACCCCAGTGTTGGAAGACAAAACTGTCAACCACTCACTCATCGTGTGGCTTCTGACGTGTGATGCACTCCCACTCATGATACTTAGTCCTCTATCATTCCTCTACTTTGTTGACCGACGGAAGGAGGCACAGAGCTTGCTAGTTACACACTGCGGTGGTTGGCCATGCCATGTTCCTCCATAGCTTCTCACATGGGCTTTTCTTACCTTCAGCTCTTTAAACCTACTGATTGCAGTCCTTTTCAGATCATTTAAAAAACAAGCATCTTGCATTCGATTCTCATTACTTCATTACCTATCTAATGTTCAACTGCAACGTGATAAAATCATAATTAGCGCAGGAACCCAAGGTCTACAGTCTTTTAGAAACACTTCATTATTTGGCCGAGCTTGCAGCCATCTGTTAAATGTGAAAGAATTTTGTATCAGCAAATAACAACTTCTGAATGGTTTATTGATGGCTTTTACCAGTGCTCATAAATTTTAGAATAAGCTTTTTCGCTGTTTAGTCATTTATTCAAGTATTCAATCTTGTAATTAGGAAGCCCTATACGTATATTTTATTAATCCGTCATTTTAGGCACAATTTAGCTTTGAAGTGCTGCCCGTAGTCTAGTATATCAGCAGACCTACATAATGAATTTGTTGTGGGATTAGGAAAGGAGGCAGAGACTTTACTGTATATCACGTCTGCCTAAAAGTATAAAAACTCGTCTCTCTTATGTTCTTAAAGGGGAAGTACACTAAAGTGTTTGTATGTAAATACACAAGCCCAGACACTTTTTGAAGAAAAAAAAGAAAGACAACCCCTCATAATAAATCAGGGCCACAGTCTCTCAGAGAGGGCACAAACTTGGTGGTTACACACAATAGGGCAGATTTCCTATTGAAATGCCGTTAGTGAGAACTGATTATGGCTTCATGGGGAAAAGGGTCCTGGTTTTAATACAACTTTATAAAGAAAAAAATACACTAAAATCTGATGCATTTTTGTAGTATAAATAGGCCAATAGATAGGTGATGTACAGTTAGACTAGACAGTCCATGGGTGTGCCATACTTATGTCTATGTTTAAACTGTCTTACTATTAGACAGTATTAGTAAATCTGCCCCATAAATGGGGCACAGTTCTTGGCGGTTATACACACAGATGTTAGGCACAGAGCTTGGTGGTTACATACACAGATGTGAGGCACAGTGCTTGGTGGTTACACACACAGATGTGAGGCACAGAGCTTGGTGGTTACACACAGACAGATGGCACAGAGCTTATCTGTTGCAGATGGATGTGAGACACAAAGACACAAAGCTTGATGGTTTGCGCACACAAATGTGATGGACTGAGCTTAGTAGTTACACAGATGTGAGGCACAGTGCTTGCTGGTTACACACAGATGTGAAGCACAGAGCTTGGAGGTTACGCACAGATTTGAGGTGCAAAGCTTGGCGGTTGCACACCCAGATGTGAGACACAGAGCTTGGCAGTGGCATGCACAGATGTGAGATACAGAGCTTGGTGGTTACACACACCAATGTAAGGCACAGAGCTTAGTGGTTACACACACAGCTGTGAAGTGAAGAGTTTGGTGATTACATAAACAGATGTGAGACCTAGAGCTTGCCAGCTACACACACAGATGTGAGACACAGACCTTGACAGTTACACACAGATGGGAGGTGCAGAACATGGCGGCTATGTGAAGGAGAGCATGGTGTTCACACACACAGCTGTTAAGCACAGAGCATGCTGGTTACATACAGATAGAAGGTCCAGAGCTTGGCGACTATATACCAAAATGTAAAGCACAGAGCATGGCAGTTGCATATACGTATGTAAGGTACAGAGGTTGGCAGTTTCACATAAAGATGTGAATACATAGAAGAACTTGGCAGTTAGTTATAAATAGCAATGAAACAGTCAGTTTGCAAAATAACTCCAGAGTGCTGCCAGAAAAATATTGCCAGCAGAGTGCTCCCAGATAAATACTAAAGGCACTGTTTATCTGGAAGCACTCTTCTGGTGCTGTTTATCTAGGAATACTCCAACACTCTGCTGACATCTTTAATTAGGAGGACTCTGCTAGCACTATTTATTTTTGAGCACTCTCATGAGTTTATCTATGGGCACTCTACTTGTCACTTTTTATCTGAGAGTCCTCTGCTGGTAATGTTTATTTGGGAGCACTCTGCTAGCATTATTTATCTGGGACCACTCTGTTGACACTGTGTTTCTGGTCATACTGTGCTGGCATTGTTTATCTGGGAGCACTGTGCTGGCACTGTTTATTTGGGAGCACTGTGCTGGCACTGTTTATCTGGGAGCACTGTGCTGGCACTATTTATCTGGGAGCACTCTGCTGCCACTGTTTATGTGGGAGCACTCTGCTGGCACTGTTTATCTGGGAGCACTGTGCTGGCACTGTTTATCTGGGAGCACTCTGCTGACACTGTTTATCTGGGAGCACTCTGTTGGCATGGTTTATCTGAGAGCACTCTGCTGGCATGGTTTATCTGGGAGCACTGTGCTGGCACTGTTTATTTGGGAGCACTGTGCTGGCACGGTTTATCTGGGAGCACTGTGCTGGCACTATTTATCTGGGAGCACTCTGCTGGCACTGTTTATCTGGAAGCACTCTGCTGGCACTGTTTATCTGGGAGCACTGTGCTGGCACTGTTTATCTGGGAGCACTCTGCTGACATTGTTTATCTGGGAGCACTCTGTTGGCATGGTTTATCTGGGAGCACTCTGCTGGCATGGTTTATCTGGGAGCACTGTGCTGGCACTGTTTATTTGGGAGCACTGTGCTGGCACTGTTTATTTGGGAGCACTGTGCTGGCATGGTTTATCTGGGAGCACTGTGCTGGCACTCTTTATGTGGGAGCACTGTGCTGGCACTGTTTATCTGGGAGCACTCTGCTGGCATGGTTTATCTGGGAGCACTGTGCTGGCACTGTTTATCTGGGAGCACTGTGCTGGCACTATTTATCTGGGAGCACTCTGCTGCCACTGTTTATGTGGGAGCACTCTGCTGGCACTGTTTATCTGGGAGCACTGTGCTGGCACTGTTTATCTGGGAGCACTCTGCTGACACTGTTTATCTGGGAGCACTCTGCTGACATTGTTTATCTGGGAGCACTCTGTTGGCATGGTTTATCTGGGAGCACTCTGCTGGCATGGTTTATCTGGGAGCACTGTGCTGGCACTGTTTATTTGGGAGCACTGTGCTGGCACTGTTTATTTGGGAGCACTGTGCTGGCATGGTTTATCTGGGAGCACTGTGCTGGCACTCTTTATGTGGGAGCACTGTGCTGGCACTGTTTATCTGGGAGCACTCTGCTGACATTGTTTATCTGGGAGCACTCTGTTGGCATGGTTTATCTGGGAGCACTCTGCTGGCATGGTTTATCTGGGAGCACTGTGCTGGCACTGTTTATTTGGGAGCACTGTGCTGGCACTGTTTATTTGGGAGCACTGTGCTGGCATGGTTTATCTGGGAGCACTGTGCTGGCACTCTTTATGTGGGAGCACTGTGCTGGCACTGTTTATCTGGGAGCACTCTGCTGGCATGGTTTATCTGGGAGCACTGTGCCGGCACTATTTATTTGGGAACACTCTGCTGGTTATGTTTATTTGGGAGGCACTCTTTTAGTGCTATCTATCTGGGACCACTCTGCTGACACTGTTTATCTGAGAGCACTGTGCTGGCACTGTTTATTTGGGAGCACTCTGCTGTCAGTGTTTATCTGGTCACACTGTGCTGACACTGTTTATCTGGGAGCCTGTGCTGGCTCTGTTTATCTGGTCACACTCTGCTGGTACTGTTTATCTGGTCACACTCTGCTGGTACTGTTTATCTTTTCGCACTCTGCTGGTACTGTTTATCTGGGCAGACACAAAAGCAGAGAAAAAAGTTTTGTCCCTTTTGTCAAAACATCTTTATTAAGAACCACAGGGTAGGGGTAAAGGTATTAGCTCAATGCATTTTGGGGCATAGGTAGAACCCCTTCATCAGGAGCATATCACTGTTTATCTGGTCACACTCTGCTGGTCCTGTTTATCTGGGAGCACTGTGCCGGCACTGTTTATCTGGGAGCACTCTGCTGACACTGTTTATCTGGGAGCACTCTGTTGGCATGGTTTATCTGGGAGCACTGTGCTGGCGCTGTTTATCTGGGAGCACTGTGCTGGCTCTGTTTATGTGGGAGCTCTGTGCTGGCACTGTTTAACTGGGAGCACTGTGCTGTCTCTGTTTATGTGGGAGCTCTGTGCTGGCACTGTTTATCTGGGAGCACTCTTCTGACACTGTTTATCTGGGAGCACTCTGTTAGCATGGTTTATCTGGAAGCACTCTGCTAGCACTGTTATATCTAATGATATATATATATATATATATATATATATATATATATATATATATATATGTATATATAAACCAAAGATTATATATACCCTTAATCTACTAGCCATGAAAAGTAGATGTTTTTGGTACATACTGTCTATTTAAATGAGACCTGCCTATTGCCAGATTCATACTGTATGTTTTTTTTACAGATTTACAGATCTATGGTTTAGTAGAAACAAGAATTTGTATAGGTATTTGACTACACATGACAAGCACAAATGTCTGTGAACAGGGTTACATAGATTTAAATAGTGAGTTAAATAGTATAGTTTTCATCCAGACTGTTGTACAATTGCTTAATTTTTTTTTTCTAAACTTCAATGCACTGGAGCAGTATAAATAGTTGCATGTATACTTTAACTATGCACTTTGATGGGCAGGTCTCAAGGCAACACCTGCTGGTCAGTTGTGGTACTGCAGTTTTTCCTTACTATACTTTGAGCACAAATTGAGTATAAGGTATTCCAGATACCTAAATTCCACCAACATATGCTAGTTTAATGCTCTGCGGATGTTTTACAGTGGCTTTATTTAACTATCTGTTATAGAAAGGCTAATATGCCAGGTAAGCTTCCCCCTATGGTCATGTATCTTTCAATATAAATACAAACAGAGAAAAAATTATACTGTAATAGCAGCTAAATGAATATATGCACCGGCGTTGTGGAAATGAAGTCTATATCCCAGTATAAAGTGTGCTTGATAAATGGACACACTGGGACTGTCTATGTGCAAGTGCTAAATACTGTGGAGGAAATGTCTGCATCTTCCTGTTTCTGCAGTCAGATCTGTTAACATCGTCAAATATTTGGGCTCATATTGTTCCTCTCTATGCAGAAAAAAAATCACAAGTGTTTTACAAAACATTTCTCTGTGGAGGTTTCACTGGGAAGTAGAATCACATTGTGCCTGGTGCAAAAATCTTGTATCTATGAACCGACTAATACGTTCAGCAGTCTGCACTTTCATCACCACACACAATACAAAAAAACAAAAAATCTAACTTGCAATGTGTTATTAGGGGAGGGAAGTGTGTGTGTGGGCGGGTTTAGTAATATTACTGTAACAGCATATTGTAGTTAAATACCACCATATAATGTCAAGGTACTTTCACACAGTACCTTTATAATAATGTCATGCAATGTACACTTACTACTGCCATACAGTGCCATAGAGTGATCATATAATACTGCCATCAAATGCCTTCCTAATAGTACTATACTTTGAACTCATAAAACTAACATACAGTGCCTTTTCACGGTGTCAAACAGTTCACACATGAGTACATAATAATGCCATACTGTGCCTTCCTATAAGTGCCATATAATGAATACATAATACCGCCATACAGTGCCTTACTAATAGTGTCCAACTGTGAACACATGATAATGCCAAACAGTGCCTTCAGGATAGTACCATATAATGAACACATAATTCTGTCATATAATGCCTTATTAATAGTGCCATATTGTGAACACAAGATAATGCCATACAGTGCCTTCCATATAGTCCCATATAATGAGCACATAATACTGCCATACTGTGCCTTCCTAATAGTTCCATATAATGAGCACATAATACTGCCATACTGTGCCTTCCTAATAGTTCCATATAATGAATATGTAATACTGCCGTACAGTGTCTTTCCAGTGTTAGCCTACATGCACACGAACGTTGTTTGGTTTCTCATCTGAGCCGCAGTCTTTGCGGCTCGGGTGTGGACCCATTCACTTTAACGGGGCCGCAAAAGATGCGGACAGCAAGATGCGTTCCGTAGCCCCGCAAAAAAAATAGAGCATGTCCTATTCTTGTCCGTTTTGCGGACAAGGATATGCATTGTTACAATGGATCTGCAAAAAAAACAGATGCCATACGGACGTAATGCGTTTTTTGCGGATCCGCAATTTGCGGACTGCAAAAAAACACATACGGTCGTCTGCATGTAGCCTTATACTGTGAACACATAATGATGAATACTGGAAATAATGTTTTTTTTTTTGGTTAGGGGATATAAAATTACCACAATGCAAAATTCTAAGGCAAATGAGCAATACTGATGATATTTTCAGTGCTTTTTCACCCCCTTTGTCATGCTCCACCCCTTCACATCCTGCACTAGGCATAATGCAGTGTATCCTTTTAACCTGTGATGCTCCTTTAAAATGCAAATGTGTTGGATCACACAAAAGTAACAGTGACCCATATCGAGTCACATATACTAAAGGGGTTAACCCTTGATTGATGTTAAAAATGAAAATCAGACATCATATAGTACATGACCATCTCTAACAAAGCTAGAACCAGCCCTGTACCTCACATGGATCCAGATATCTCATTTATTGCTCCACTTGCTATGCTAGATTTATTTCTGGCTGGTGGCTTGCCGTTCCACAGGGGCCACGTCCTTTCTGCTGCAGCTGTCTCCCTATCAAAGCTCAGGGGGCATGTCTGTTGTGCTGCATCTCCTTTCCTGTCACAGCTCAGGTATATGTTGTGTGGCAGCTCTCTGCCTGTAAATGTCACAGCTTCCAACAGTAGATACAGCTGATGACAGTTGAAGGATGGAACTGAGCATGTGCGACCACCTCAGCGATACTACTTAGGTGGACAGAGAAATAAGGAAAAGAAAAAAACTGCAGGTGGCGCTATACAGATACATTTTATTAAATAACTCAGTGGTTATGCAATTTTTTATATTACATTCAGTTACAAAAGTATTCAGATCCAGGCGCTGGTTTGAAAAATGTTGATTTTATTCTTGGGACAACTGCTTCAAAGGGATTTTCCAGGACCTTAAAAAATGAGCTGAAGGCTGGGAATGTTATCAGATGATAAAGAAGCAGTACTCACCTCCTAGCGGTCTTTGTTTCAGGAGCTGCACCAATGATGTTTGACAACTCCATGCAGCCAACGTTGGGTACAGTGGTCACGAGGGCACAGCAGCGTACGGCGGTCAAGGGGGCACTTAACAACGGCAGCTGCTTCAGCCAACATGCACCACTGTATGCTTTAATGAAGGATAAAACCCCATATTAATCTATAGCCCGGTGTGCCAACAAAAGACGTAGTCGAAAACTCTTGGGCCCTAATACAACTTCTATAACAGGGCCCTCAACTATTATATGTAATTTATAGCACCAGCTACAGAGCCGTTTTGGGTCCCTTAGGTCTCGAAGGCCTGGGTGAAAGTACAGTCTGATGCTATCACATGTAGCAGGCAGTTCCATATCTACTGGTTACGATTTACTGCAATACTGATATAATATAATTAAAGGGTTTGTCCCACAAAAAAAATATTCTACACTTTTCAAAGCCGCACCTGGACCTGAATACTTTTGTAATTGTATGTAATTAAACATTTAGCATAGCCGCTGAGTTATGGATCTGTATAGCGCCACCTGCTGTTTGTGTTTTTACTTATTTCTTTGTCCTGCTCACTGAGGTGGTCGCACATGCTCAGTTTTATCTTTTAGCTGTCTCCTGAGCTGTGATAGGGTGAGCATGGACATGCCCCCTGAGCTGTGATAGGGAGATCATGGACACGCCTCCTGAGCTGTGATAGGGAGAGCATGGATACGCCCCCTTAGCTGCAGCAGAAAAGACACTCCCCTGAGCTGTCAGCTTGATATAAATCTAGCAGAGCTATGAATGGGGAGCTCTCTGGATCCATATGAGGTACAGGGCTGGTTCTTTTGATCTCATGCACATGACAGAACTGAGAGAACATTGCTTTTATGGAGCACATAAGGTACCCATGGCTCTATTCTATACTATGGAGTAGTAGGTGTTCTTAGTGTGCTGCCATATGGTGCCTCAGCATGGAGATATTCACCAGTGGAATCAATACTTTTAGGGTACAATACCCCTTGGTGGAGCTTGCCACAGTTCTTTTCAGAGCCATGCCGAGGTCCTTACAGTAGGGGCCCATGGAATTCTATAGGCGCTATACTAAACCGTATATAGCTTGTATAAGATGAATTCTGGACACCTGCCAGCTCTTTATTCTACATTTGAACAGATTTTTTTCATATTTTTCTTTTTTTTTTAAACCAAATTATTCCAATATTGGAAAGAATAAAGAATTTGTGGAAATGATTTAAACGTGTGATGGCGGCCTGACGTAGAGATTATAGCAAATAGTTACACGGTAAGGAAAGCTGCTTTATTCCAATTGTCTCGGAGAGCTTTTTGAAGTCAATCTCTAGAGTGTTTGCTTCTGTTTTGTGTTATTTTACATACCGTAAATGAACTCACAATGTGTATTTAGCAGTGATTTATGGACAAATGGGAGTATTACTAAACATCCAAGTGGAATCTGAAATGTCTGAGCTGAGATTGTGTGCATGTGAGATGGGCCCATAAGTCATAATGATAAGGTGCTACCTTTTCTCCTCCAGATATATTTCAAGAAAAGATTAACTAAGAGAGGATTTACGCTAAGCCAAAAGCACCAAGTAAACCCTTTCCCTTATTAACAAGAAAACTCAAGTCATTCACAAGAATCAGTTCAAGGGGAACTGCAGAGACTAAGGCCGGGTGATGTGAGGCCTGCTAGACATTGCTCGATCCTTTGCGTGGGGTCCACTAAGGCCCTATAAGTAACTCGACAGAGGAGGCTGACTATTCTAGGGGGGATGTTCTATAACTATGTGTTCAACCAGGGACTCCTCTGATATCCCAAAATTACACCTGCTCATAACCTCCTGCAATTAAAGGGGTTGTCTGGCCTAGGAATGGCCTATCCTAATGGTCCTAAACTGTGCCCCATTAAAATAAGTAACCCGCTCACCTGTATCCGTCCCACCGTGACCTTCCTGCTGCCAGGTTTCCAGCTGCTACTAGTCCCTGCACGACCAGGAAGTGGCTTGGTCGCTTGACCATTGCCGACAATCTCTAGTAAATACTGTCCCACGGAAAAAAAAGGTTTTTATACTTTTTAAACCAGCACCGGGATCTGAATACTTTTGTAATTACATGTATTTAAACATTTAGCATAGCCACTGAGTTATTCCATAACATGTGTCTGTATGGCGCCACCTGCTGTTTGTTCTTTTTCTTATTTCTTTGTCCTGCTTACTGAGGTGGCCGCATATGCTCAGTTTCATCCTTTAACTGCCTCCTGAGCTGTGATAAGGAGAGCTGAGACACGCCCCCTTAGCTGCAGCAGAAAGAACACTCCCCTTGAGCTGCCAGCTTGATATAAATCTAGTAGAGCAATGAACGGGGAGATCTCTGGATCCATGTGAGGTACAGGGCAGGTTTTAACTTTGTTAGAAATTAATAATAATCTTTTATATTATGTCTGATTTTCTACATTAGTCATGGGATAACCCCTCGAGGTCTGTGATGGGCTGTAGCAGTCACTGGATCAAGCCACTTCCTGATCCTTTGGGGATCGGGAGTGGCCGAGAAAGGGGCAGCAAGGCAGGCGCAGTGCGGACAAGTGAGTTTTTTTAAAAATTGGGCACAGTTTAGGACGATTGGGGTTGTTGTCTCCTTGACTGCACAATGCACAACCCCTTTAATTGCAGCAATGCAGCTATGGGGCCTGGTGGCAGGGAAGGAATGCACAAAATTCACCCTCCTTTTGGACTTCCCTCCTCACTTTTTGTGTTTTTTTGCATAGTTAAGTGCTGTGTATTGGACAGAAGCAAAGGAAGTGTTGCTGCCTCCATTATTTTAACTATATCCAGCTCTTGTCTCTTCTCCGGATGGGCAGCAGCTTGTCCCTTGTGACACTCAAGCGCTTGTATCTCCTGTGAGTACATTGTAGTCAGCTCTAATTAACCCCTCCCTCCTCTGTATATAAAATAGTCCCTCACACATAGTCCCAGCAATGCCACTAATAAGTAGCGCTAAAGTATAGTAGCTATATATTTTTATGAATTTAGAAGTAGGGATGAATGATGAAAGGTGTCTGGGCCTCTTCACCTGCTTCTCTGTGAGATCACTATGCCGGCACTGAGTGGATTAAGGGCTCTTTCACATGAGTGTTCTGTCCCTGCACTGGGAGATTTATTTCAGTATCATTACAGATCACATCTGCTGGATTCGGTAGTTATTAGTTAGGTAACAGCACCATCTAGTGGTGATAAAAATGTATTACACTTGTGTTTCTTGTTAATTAAGTTGTATTTGTGGGTGGTTCAATGCTTTGTGGGAGTGTTATGCATTCTGGGAAAGAGAAGTCTTCAGTCTTCAGTCTCCAGTCTCCATGTTACAGGACATCAGCAGAGCTGTCTCCTGCATTTCTCCTTCTTAAACCCCACCATCTTTGTGCAAGTATATCTGGTTAGGTAGATCTACCTTGTCTCAGGGATATTATTTTAGGCATTATGTTAGGCAGTGATGTTTAGCTACCTGTAGTATTACTGAGGGAACATGTGATAGTGGTTAGATATTAGATATGTAATCCTATGTATAGACAGCGATGTTGGACATATGCTCATAGTTAATGTAATATTGTAATACATGCTGTACTATGCTTTCTACTGATATATGCTATGCTATATACTTATACATGTTATTTGTATTCTTATAGTTTTACCAATTCACAATCCTGTCGACCAATAAACAAGTTAGACTACAGAAAATAGTCCTCTTATTTGGAATACAGGAATGCTTTATGTTGAATGTCAGACTGCACACTGTGTGAACGTGTATAAAGACAGAACACATGAGCGTGTCCCTTATGAGAATCACGCTCCGCGTGAGAGAGAGATCGTGCGGTCTGGACTACAGAAGTGCATGGCATTATCACGATATGTTAATGCTGTGTGCCTCTGTCTGACCTTTCTGTAACGGAATTGTACTGACAGTTTTATGTCAGTATGATTCCATTACACAAAGGTCACGCAGACAAACACAGCATTATCAGTCATGATAATGCTGTGCACTTCTGTAGTCCAGACCACACGATCTCTCTCTTACACGGACCGTGATTCCCACAAGGGATATGCTCATTTGAAAGAGCACTAAGAGAGCAGGAAAGCTACTGAGCACATTAGTCCTTTTCTGAATACAGGAGATGAACCAGAATTTCAACCATAAGGGAAACATCAGGGAGCATTACCACCTCTGGGACCCACTCCTATCTCTACTACAGGACCCCAAAGTAAAGGTAGACTACGCCATGGCCATACTTTGCTGGCTTGGCTACTTTAAGAAGTTCCATAGTGTTTTGTAGCTTGTTCTCCATTCACTGCTATGGGATGTCTGAAAAGAGTCAAGTGCACTGGTTTGGCTATTTTGGAAGTCCCTTAACGGTGAATGGAGAGGATGTTGCACATGCGCGATGTTTATCTCTGGGACATGCAAGTATCTGAGACATTTATGGAATATCCTAGCAAAAAACAAAGAAAGCAAAATAATAATAAAGTCCCCGTTGATGTTTTTTGATCTTTGCAAGAAAAATTGTGAAATAAAAATAAATAAATAGCCAGGGGCGGACTGAGCGGTCGTGGTCTGAGGGCCTGGCCAGGAAGGGGGCCCGTGGCGGCAGGTCACAGGGAGATGAACGCTTCCAGTGTGGAAGCGTTTATGTCCACAGTCACCTGTATCGCTATCCTCAGGACAGCAATACAGATGCCTTTCCCTTCCCTGTTCCTCTGATAGGCTGCGGGTCTTGTGCCGGCAGCCTATCAGAGGCCGGTGCAGGCGGCGTGATGATGTCATAGTGCCGCCTGAGCCGTACAATGCGGCACACAGGCCAGAAGAGGCCTGCATCGCAGCGGGGGTAAGTAAAAGTGTTTTTTTTTATACTGGAATATCTCTCTGGGTGGGTAAAGAGAGGCACTTGTTACTGGCATATGGGGGGGAGGCACTTGGCACTTGTTACTGGCACATAAGGGGAGGGGAGAGAGGCACTTGTTACTGGCACATAGGGGGGGGAGAGAGGCACTTGGCACTTGTTACTGGAACATGGCGGGGGGAGGGGAGAGGCACTTGACACTTGTTACTGGCACTTGGGGGGGAAGAGAGGCACTTGTTACTGGCATATGGGGGGGAGGAAGGCACTTGTTGCTGGCATAGGCAGGGTCATGGAGAGGCACTTGTTGCTGGCAAAAGGGGGGAGAGAGGCACTTGTTACTGGCACATAGGGGGGAGAGGCACTTGTTACTGGCATATGGGGGGAGAGAGACACTTGTTACTGGCAAATGGGGGGAGGCACTTGTTACTGGCATATGGGGGAGAGAGGCACTTGTTACTGGCACATGGTGGGATGGAGCGGCACTTGGTACTGGCATATGGGGAGGAGAGAGGCACTTGTTACTGGCACATGGGGGGGAGAGGCACTTGTTACTGGCATATGGGGGAGAGAGGCACTTGTTACTGGCACATGGGGGAGGCACTTGTTACTGGCATATGGGGGAGAGGGAGGCACTTGTTACTGGCACATGGGGAGGAGAGGCACTTGTTACTGGTATATGGTGGGGGGAGGCACTTGTTGCTGGCATAGGGGGGGAGAGGCACTTGTTACTGGCACATGGTGGGGGGGAGCGGCACTTGGTACTGGCATATGGGAAGGAGAGAGACACTTGTAACTAGCACATGGGGGAGGCACTTGTTACTGGCATATGGGGGGAGAGAGACACTTGTTACTGGCATATGAGGGGGAGAGAGGCACTTGTTACCGGCAATTGGGGGGGCATGGATAGGCATTTGTTACTGGCACATGGGGGGGCATGGAGAGGCACTTGTTACTGGCATATGGGGGAGAGAGGGACTTGTTACTGGCACATGGGGGGCATGGAGAGGCACTTGTTACTGGCACATTATTATGGGGAACTATGGGGGCTTCTACTGAGGCCACAAAGAAGGGGTATTTTAAATGGGGGCTTTGTGTGGTACTAGTATTATCAGGGGTATTATCTGTTTCTGCAGTATAGTATTGGGGAGCACAGCGGCACAGTATTGGGGGTAGTAGTATTATTTGTCCAAAAGATGGGAGGATGATGGAAAAGCAGTAAACTAAGATTTTTTTTTGTTGTCAAACGGCAGAGATGGAAAATGGCTACAAAATGGTGGTCTGGTCTGAAGGTCTGAAAGGAGAATTCTAGGACAGAGAACATCTACATCAAAGGAGACGTCACTGGATGTAAGAGGTATGGGGTGCTGTATTTTTGTAGTGATGAGATCAGGGGTATAACGATCATGATGCGACCGCGACTGGGGGGCGGAGGCGCTGTGTGGGTGGAGGCAGAACATGGGCGTGGCTGGAGGCAGAACATGGGTGGGGCCTAGAAGGGGCCTCTTGATTTAGTTTGCCCAGGGGCCCTGAGGGTTCTCAGTCCGCCCCTGTAAATAACTAAAATAAATGTGGCCCCCTCACTAGTCTTTGACACGGGATCAAGGCTAACTCAGTTACCATCACTTAATTGTACTGCTAATATTTTTAAACAAATGTAATAACATTATATAATAACTAAATAAAAGTTGTAGTAGAAAAACTAAAAAAAAAAAACACTTTCTTTTTCTTTTTACAACTAAGTTTTTGAAAAAATCCCACAAAAAGTGATGTAAAAAAGAGTGTTGGTATTATTATAGCAAAATAATAACACATTTTAGATTGGTTTTATAAAAGTAAAGAAGCCACAATCTTGCCAAAAAGTTTCTCCATGCAGGACAACATGGGAGTTGACGAAGGCACATTCTTGCCAATAGTTACAATCTATTGTTCCGCTCGTCTGGCTTTATTATGCCAGACGAGCGGATTGTTCCTCATCACCAAATTTGATAGAACTAATAGAACCATATGAAGGAGCTGGATCTTGTTCTGGTTGGTTTGCAACAGTTGGCATTTTTACCATATTGGACTGTTGGAGGTTGGACCAGTCAAAATGCCTTTCAAGTACTGGTACTGACCCACTAGAATAGCAGTGGATACTTTGTTGGATCTAAGTTCTAAGGCAACCTTGGGTCCCAAAGGTCCAGTAGAAGACATATTGATTTGGAGATTTGGAGTGAAATCACTTGTCTCCCTCTGCTGGAGCCAATCACTTGTCAATAAATTCCAATACTTATGGGTGGAGTCACAAATAACCTATTAGATAACATTTCTGTGCGTACAATGATAGCAACAAATATTACAATCTATTAAAGTGGACTTTGTTCATGATTTGTTTTTTGGTTGGGTCAAACTAAGAGGGAGGCACTTAGGGATTGGTATAGTGCTCCTACCAATCAAGGTCTACTGTAATGTTTAAAAAAAACGAGTGAGATGTCAAGTGTTTTGGTTGTTGTTGGTCTGGATGCAGAAACTTCACTAAATAACATATCAAAAGGGTAGAAGTCTTTAGCTGAGCCCTATTTCCATTGTTTCTTATTAGCTTTGATGGAGTGTGAGTGGTGTACAGATCCATAGAAAGTATAAAAGTTTGTAAACTGCTCTCTAAGGAGAGCTTAGCAAAGCAGATGAAATGAAGGAGGACATTACTCAGTTGAGTACTTCTACTTTTTACTGTAGCAATCAGTGGGGTGCTTAGCACCCAAACTTCCCTCATTTAAAATTTCTGACATACACTATGATAATCCTTCTGATAATCAACCACTGCCACAGAAAGTATATAAGTTCATACACTGCTCGCTTGGTTCTCTGAGTAGAGCCTAGCAGATCTGATCAGAAATGAAGGGACACTTCGCTATGCTGAGCACCTCTACTCTTTGCTTCAGCAATCAGTGGGGTTCTTAGCACACAAACCTCCAACAATCAAAATTTCTGATAATTGTTCTGATAATCCACCACTGACATGTCTTTAGTCTCTGGTGCCTTAAAGTGCATCTGTCAGCAAATTTGTACCTATGACACTGGCTGACCTGTTACATGTGCGCTTGGCAGCTGAAGAAATCTGTGTTGGTCCCATGTTCCTATGTTAAAATTAAGTTTAAATATATGCAAATGAGCCTCTAGGAGCAACGGGGGCGTTACCATTACACCTAGAGGTTCTGCTCTCTCTGCAACTACTGTGCCTTCTGCATTTGATTGACAGTGTCAGGCAGTGTAAATGTGATTAGATGCCTGACAGATGCCCTTTAAAGATATAAGGGCTCAATTATCCATAGGATAGGCTGTAGCTCAGCAACAAAGACGTTCATCCGTACCCCTATACATTCAGACCCCCCATATGAATATCCTTCTGAATGTAATCCTCTATCCAGCCAGTAGACATTTTCTACTGTAATTATCAAGAAGTGTGGCTGTTTTCAACTACATCGGTTTATTCCTGCATTCCAGGATGATTACAGAATGATATAAAACACGTCTAATTTATTCATCACTTTCATCCTAATCCCTGCGACGTTTGTTGAATATACAAATGATGCCAGTAAATTGTCCACAGTAGCAATAAGCGCTGCATTGGATTCGAAATTAGCACCAAACACAAGACAGATGTTGTCCCACCAGCACGTCGGGCGGATTAACATCAGTAGACGGTTTAATACCGCAGTAACCATTTTTCATTAACAACAAAGTCCATGGTCACCGAGCTCGGTGTATGGTGCTAACTGATACATCCACTTTTCAGCCTTTTCATAGGGGGGCAGGACAGGATACAGGATACAACAGGTTACCAAAGGAAATTAATTAATCAAAACCAAGTACCTCATTCCGCCTGGTTTCCATTTACAATATTAGGACTTCGTTTAGATTAAAGTTTACGAAGTTATTCCCTAAGCCTGGGAATTAAAAGGGGACTGGAGGAGAAAAATACAAGAAAAGCAATTAAAATCCAGTTAAATCTTTTTACACAGAGCACATGGGCTTGTGTAAATCTACTGCCATAATGAGCAGCTCACTAGAAAGCCAGCTCTATTTTTGGCTACTTTCACACTAGCGTTTTTTGCAGGTCAGTCATAGATCTGCAAAAACGCTTCCGTTACAATAATACAACCACATGCATCTGTCATGAACGGATCCAGTTGTACTATGTCTTATATAGCCATGCCGGATTCGTCATAAACACCATTGAAAGTCAATGGGGGACGGATCCGTTTTCTATAGTGTCTTGCTCCACACCACAGAAAAACGATACTTGCATTTTAGTGCATTCCGTTTCGTTCAGATAATGAATGGGGACAAAACTAAAGCGTTTTCATCTGCTATTGAGATCCTATGACCGATGTCAATAGCGGAATTGAAAACGCTAGTGTGAAAGTAGCCTTAAAGTATGTTATCAAGTAACCGACAAGGAAGCCAATTTTTTTTTTTTTTTAATACTATTTGGGGATAAAAATAAAATTTAGATGTTGCTGTTTAAAGGGCAATTTAAGACAGATATAAAAATTCTTCTGTCTGCTAAGATTCATATTTTTATCCATAGGGGGCAGCAGTGGCGTAACCAGAAATGACTTTGCCTCACAGCAAAGTTTTGAACAGGGCCCTCCCCCGAAAAGTTCTTTGCAACTCCCTCCTCCCGTGCGACCCCCACTCCTGTGGTTACGTCAAGATCACACTGTCAGATCCGGCCCGGCTGCCGCTTCGTCCGTTTCTTACACATATGTACTGTCACTGTATGTAATGTCATTGTATAATACTGTTAAGGGGACCCTGACAAAATCTCCTCCTGGGTGGGCCTCTTCAGGCAGCATAGGCACCATAGCAGCGGCTTCTCCTGCTTCCACTATAGCTACACCCTAGGGAGCCTGTATTACGATTGTCACAATTGGTGGAGTTAAAATGTCAAAATTAAAAGGGTGTCTCCGGGCTATACTGAGGATAGGTCATCAATATCAGATTGGTGAGGGTCTGACACCTGGCACCCCCCCAATCAGCTGTTTTTGGTGGCCACTGGAGGCGGAAACTTTACAGTGTATGGAGCTGGAGGCAGACAGTTCTATACACTGTGGAGTAGCCAAGCAGGTGTACTGCAGCTCAGCTCCTATTCAAGTGAATGGGAGCTGAGCTGCAGTGCACAGGCATCAGAAACTACGCAGTGCATGGAGCCTTTTACTTTTGCTCCTTACACTTTTAACTTCTGGTGTCACAGCAGCCTGGTACAGCTGACAAGTGGAGGTTGACACCCATCCTGAGGATAGGTCATTAATATCTGTAGGCTGGAGAAGCTCTTTAATGATCTAAATAGTTGCATTTTCCTTCTCCATTTATCCAGCAGAGGGAGACAATGAGCACAGAATGAAGCTCCTCCCTTGAGGAGTCTGAAACAATCAGAAATCTTTCTCTGTCTGCTCCTACTCCCCTCTGATGGCATACTATCTCACACATACAGGTGGAGAGAGAAACTGTAGCTCCATCCCCCTCATCTGCCTTTCTCCCTGTCTACAGTTTACATTATATACAGATTTTTAGTGACTGAGAAAGTATTGCACCATTCACTACTGACATGCATTACAAATTAATTCCAGGATTTGGGGGGGCACTGTCTCATCTTGGGGAGAGAGCGCCTTAATCAGTATGAGGAGACTTATAGGCCATACATGCATGGTGCTGGGTTGAATGCGAAAAATTCTTCATTGTTATATTACACTGTACACATGTTTGCTGTATGTATACTAGTGGCAGTGCTGGGTAATGCAACTTTGTCCTATTTTTAAAACCTGATTAACCCATTTAATTCCTTTGAAGGCATCAGAATCTGTACCAGAGAGATTCCCTCCAAAGTGCATACTTTAGTGGAAAACAGGGCCAATTCTTTCCTTGAGGGTGAATGTCTGGTAGCACAAGTGGCTTTACCTAAGACAACATTGTAATGTCTATGGAGGGCATAGGCTATGTAGAGTACATAGAGCTTAGACCATCATATAGCAATGATCAAAGCAAACTCTAAGTACAATTTTGGCTTCTGCCATCCAGGACAGAAGAGTTGGGTGTTTGTTCCTTCCTCCATCCTGATTTTTCCATGACCCATGGCTGATGCCCCACACCAAAAGCAGGTCTTCTAGAGAAAAGAGGCATGCTCAGTGCTCTTGCCAGTGTCCAAGAGCATAGGGCCAACCAGCGATTAGCCGCTTCTATCCAAGGGCCACATAGCAGCTCCAAGGGCCAGATAACCACATAGCTCTCCAAGCGCTACAACAGATAGAACAATAATTAAAATTGATGCAACAAAATTCTCTAAGTGACTATAGGATCAAGTCATGGAAAGTTAGTTCATCTGCTTCAATGACCCATTACATTTCTTTCTATGTAAGAAAACCCAGTACTGCCTTTTTCAAAGAATATTTATTTTCACATCAGTTATACACAGGAACATATGGACATGAATCATTCTACACGAAGATGTTTAATTTGATACATCCATTCCATTCTGATCTGTGTTTCCTGGCCACCCTACCCCTTGTCAACTAGGGCTGTCTTCACACTGCGCTTGTCAGATCCGCTCTCCATTACAACATATCCCAGCACATAAGGAGAGGGAAATAAGGTAACATTAGGGTTAGGGGATGTTTTCCTGATTCTCTTTATGGGGATTTATTTGTGATGTAAAAAGACATAATAGAGGATGAATCTCTTAATGTATTGTAAATGCAACATAATATAGATAAAAATATATTCCGTGGACAGTGGTGAAGTAATGCCCCTAGTGCACAAATTGTCAACAATTGTTTTGTTGCATGGTCCATCATTTCATGGTTCCTTGGATGTTCAGTGAACTGTACACACATAGATAGGTGGGTAATGACCAATTTTTCCCCACATTGGGGCGAATGCTAATGATCCAAAATGTAAATATATGGTGGCTCATAGTGACGAGTGGCATAGGCAATATTCGAATTTGCGATATTTTGCAAATTTTTGTCCGAATACTTGTCATAAATTCAAGAATTCGTGATCTCCAGTCATTATTAACTTGATTGCAAAAATTAGCAATGTGATATATTCACGATTAAAATTCGCGATTAGAATATTCGCGATCAACACTAAGGGGTAGGCAACTTTCCTATTGGTTAAAAGGGTGTTGCTAAGTGCAGATATATTTGTGATAAATATCCCATCTGCAGACATCTGTTTCGGGGTGATTGCCCCTCATCAGTGCAGAGTAGAGAGTACTGGCTTAACTGGGTAAGGTTAGCCATATTTCAGGAATTGGAGGTTAGTGCCAGATCTACACAGACATGTCTACTGTGTAGTGGATGGAGCTGGTTGCAGATGTAGTGGTGGAACTACTTGGATGGATATCAGACCCCCGCCAATTAGAAATTGATGTCCTATCCTAAAGATAGGCTATCAATATGAAAATCCTGGGATACCTCTTCAAGGCTGGATTACAGTCATACAAATCTGATGTCCGGGTTTGGCAGTTCATACAGTATGGATGCACAGATAGGTATCAGGGCATCACAAAGTGTGTTCAGAAAGCAGTATGGATCAATCAGCTACTATAACCTCCTAACACTTAAGAAATTGAAGCCATTGAAATCTGTTGGTGGTATGGAAAGACTTGAGAATTGATGCTGCTTGGGAATTGGTGAAAGATTATTTAGACGATGTCCCTGATTACCTGATAGGTGAAGATCCCTGAAGTGGGTCTCACAACAATTTAGACATTCCTGCGAATATGCCATAAATGCCCAAGATGGTAATACCCCTTTAAATAACCACTGACATATGCTTGGATCTTTAAAATGTTGTACCGTGCTATAGAGCTATGAGCGTCCCATTATACACATGGGCCCAGATTTACTAACCCTATAAATGCCTTAGGGTACGTTCTCATATGCAGATTTCCAGTGACTATAATGGGGTCTAGGCGTGATCCAGCCAATTTCTGGCATAAATGCTCGGTTTTGGCCACACAAAAACCTTGAAAGCAACGTTTTTTGATCGGCTGACAGCTGGCATTTGTGCCAGATTAGGCTGCCGAATCAGGTATGCCGCAAATGTGAAGGTACCATTAAACTTAGATGGTCACCTTTTTTCATAAAGCCCAAACTCTCTTAAGCAGGTATGTTTGGGGCTCCTCTAGGCCCAGAGTTGCCCGAGCACTTATGTTCAAAAAGAAATTAGCGGGAGGAGCTGGCCTTCCAGCGATTAAAGATTACTATACAGCCATCGGTCTGGCTTTTGCCAGGGAATTCTGGGCTTCAGGAGACAAGAAGGCATGGCAACAAATAGAATCCTATGTATTGAAACAACAGTCCTTTAGAGACTACCTGATCCGTGCTTTATGGACCCGCTCATCCCTGCCCTGCCCCCTCCTTACTCTTACCCATATTAGTAATCTGTGGTCCTCAACCCACAGAAACCAAGGAGACTCTACTGCGCATTTGTTCGAACTCGCGACCCTTCAAACTATTGAATCATCCATCCCCGATATTAACCTTGCTGTTTGGAGAAGTTGCGGAATAATCACTGTCTCCCAAATTTTAGCAAACAGCTCTGTTCTTCCATTTACGCTCCTCCAACACAATTTTAACCTGCCAGATTCAGAATACTTTACCTTTCTTAGAATTCGCCATCTCCTCTCGCAGATCATTCGTGCACCTCCGTCGGTCAACTCAACACTTCTAAGACTATTCAGGTTCCCATTTCTCTTTAAAAAACACTCCACACAGTGTATCTACGACCTGCTGGGTGGGAAAACTACCTTTGTAAAGTCCCCTTCCATTCTTAGATGGGAACGGGAGTTGCAGACCACTTACCCGGAGGAGTCTTGGACTAGTGCCATTAAGTTTCTCACATGTAGCTTCATATGTGTCTCCCACTACGAGGCAGGATTGAAGACCTTGCTTCATTGGTATCTTACACCTCAAAGGCTGCACTTAATGTACCCAACTACCTCTCCGTACTGTTGGCGAGGCTGTGGATGTCATGGTACGCTATTCCATATCCTCTGGAAGTGTCCTGTTATCACTAATTTTTGGAGAGAAACCTTTTCCCTGATTTCCACGTTGATGGAGCACACTCTGGAACCTCGTCCGGAGCTAGCACTCCTGTTTCTGGGCATTTGGGACATTCCTCCCCTTCACCGCAATATTGTGGGCCGCATTTTGCTGCACGCTAAATTAGTTATTACTAGACATTGGAAGGAACCAAATTCTCCCTCCTTTTCTGAAGTGGTACAGGAAACCAACCAGACATGTAGATACGAATTATCTCTGCCAGAGTCGATTGTTTCACATAAACTTAGGCAGCTTACCTGGAGTGGGTGGACTCAAAGTTCTCATTATTCTACCTAGGATGCACCGGATGTTTGCGCTCTTGCATAATTGGATCTTGTTCCTCGTCCCTTTTCTCTCTCCCTCTTGTGTCCCTTGTATTGTCCTTGTTCTGTTTGTCCAGTCCTATTAATACTGCCCTGTTGATTAAGATATCTGTTGTTGCTCTCTCTCATTTATTGTTGCTGCACAAGCTGTACAGCCTCACGTTTATATGGCTTGTACCTGTCCTCCTTGTTCCTGACGCAAGGAGTGCACACCCAAAGTTATTTCTCCTACTCTTACAAGAAACCATGAGACTACTCAAGAGCCATATCTGTTTCTATGTACTGGTGTTCACTGACGTTAATTCTTGCTCATTACTGTGGCTGCGCCCACGATTGTGATGTTTGACACTCATAAGATTTTTGACTTTCTGTGTTATGATAAAAATCTTAATAAAAACTATTGAAACTAAACTTAGATGGTCCATCTAGACCTGCATCAAATCTATCACAGTGCCTCAGGCTAGATAATTAATCTGATACAGGGATAGATACTTTTCTCTGGCTTTGTACTAACCGTTGGGTGGCTTGATTCGAGAATTTTATGCCACAATTGTGGTGCAATTTTGGTGTAAACCACAAATATTAGGCCATGCCTTCCAGTAAAGCTCTATCCCTTTTATGATAAGCCCCACCATTTTCAAGCAAGTCTCAAAATGTGTAGAAACCCAAGATGTGCAAAATTGTGCCAGTTTGCTCCACTTTTTAGAAAGATTTTAGGTACAGATACACTTTTATAAATCTGGGTGTATAGCAGTAATATGGCCTGTCTTGTACGGTCTTGTATGTACCCCAGAACTGGGGGTACTACAAGTTTTAAATAGTTTTGTGTTAACATCTCTGCTTATTAATGTATACTGTACTCCATGTGCTGTATGCCTTTGAAATTTCTTTCAATAAAAATATTGTGAAATAAATAGTTCTGTATTATAATGTTATGTATTTTATTGTATGCTTCTGGACGCTTGTTCCAGCAAGGAATGGTTGGCAAAGGTTGGCAAGAAACAGGGTTAATCATCGTGTTCCTCCTCTCTTAGTAGGAGTGGGCTGGTCCTGCTTCCTGCCAGGAGGGGGAGTTCCTGTCCAGAGACAGAGTGGAGAGGAAGCTCAAATCAGGTCTTTTGATCTTGTTCCTGATTCTCCAGAGAAATCTATCATTCATCTTTCTCAAGTGAAGTCTTGAGACGCTAGAGAGCAGAGTGAACTGCTATGGCCAGCATTAAACACATTGCTGCAAGGTGAGGGACTACAGCAAAGACACCCATCACCTAGAACGTTACTAGCCCAGTACCACCTAAGAGCTAAATTGCCACCATCCAACCTGTCTCCATAATCCTTACTGGTGCCACAGAAGATTTGTACTTAAAGAGACACTGACAGGCCAATACAGCATATAAAGTGTTTTATATCATACTATCTGTCTTAATGTGCTTAACCCAATCATACTATTATCCCCCCCTCTGTCTGCCTTTCCTATACTTTTAAAAAACGTTTTTCTTGATATGTAAATTACCTGCCTTTGTGCCCAAGGGGCGGTCCCTCTTCCAACTTTGTGCCCAGCTGTGCCCCAACTGCCGTCTCCTAGTGCCACCCAGCTTATTGATATTCACTGCACTGGGCGGCTTTTCATGCTCCCGACATGGCCGAAATACTGTGCATGCCCAGTACTGTCTTACTGGCATCGGCCTTACATGTTAGCTGTGCTCCTGCGCCGGATACGGTCCCTGGCACCCTCCAGCTCCAGTAACTGAGTGCGCCTGCGCCACATAGAGTAGTCGGCTGCACTCAGTTACTGGAGCTGGAGGGTGCCGGCGACTGTATCCGGCGCAGGCGCACAGCTAACATGTGAGGCCGATGCCAGTAAGACAGTACTGGGCATGCGCAGGATTTTGGCCGCGTCGGGAGCATGAAAAGCCGCCCAGTGCAGTGAATATTAATGAGCTGGGTGGCACTAGGAGACGGCAGTTGGGACGCGGCTGGGCACAAACCCGGAAGAGGAACCGCCCCTTGGGCACAAAGTGAGGAAATTTACATATCAAGAAAAACATTTTTTAAAAGTATAGGAAAGGCAGACAGGGGGGATAATAGTATGATTGGGTTAAGCACATTAAGACCGATATTATGATATAAAACACTTTATGTGCTGTATCGGCCTGTCAGTGTCCCTTTAAAATCTGCTACTGAATATATCTGAAGATTTATGTTGCACTTATTAAAAACACTTTGTTACGTTTACTTCTGGCCTCATCCTTCAGTGCTACATTTCCACAGCACCAACCCCCAGAGAGCAACAGCCTGGGGGAGTACATTGTGACACAACACTTCATCAGGGCCACTACCACTCCCATCCTCTGCACCGCTTCCTCTGGGGCTTGCTGCATAAGGAGTACCACAGTGATACTGGAAGAACGAGAGAAAACTTTGAGCATTCACCCACAGCTAGAAAAAAAATAAGTTAAATTGCATGAGCAAATATATCTCTTCTACCTCCGTGACTGATGACTGAAAAACAAGCTGTAAATCAATGCCGCCGGTGAAAAGACGAAATCCCATTTCACGAGGCATAAATCCTGTCAGGTACAAGTAGCAATGATCGCAGACCGTGGATTTATTAGTTTGTCATCAAACAGACTGTAAAGTAATGTATATATAGTAAAATCACAGAATGCTCGTCCCTTCAGTGGATGGAAGTTTGCGTTTAGGCAATAATATAAAATATATGAGACATATATACTGCCATAAATATATATGAAACTATCAAAGATCAATCAAGTGCACGGCAGAAAGGTGGGAGAACATCTAATGTCTACTGTCAATCGGGGGAGATTTATCAAAACTGGTGTAAAGTAGAACTTGCTTAGTTTCCCATAGTAACCAATCAGAATCCACCTTTCATTTTTCAGAGCTCCTTTGGAAAATGATAGGTGGAATCTGATTGGTTGCTATGGGCAACTAAGCCAGTTATCCCTTTACACCAGTTTTGATAAATCTCCTCAGTTTCATCTCTATCAAAATTTATCATTGCATTTCATTGCAATGTTAGGGCTTGGCGCCAGTGAATTCCTAGGTGGTCTTCTCTAGAACAGTGGTCTCCAAGCTGTGGCTCCTCAGCTGTTTCGCCACTCAGATTCCCAGCATACCTGATAACCACAAGTGTGGCCAGTAGTTGAGATTTTTACATATCTGCACGAATTCCTCATTTTATACAAGTATGCATTAGACCATGAAATATCCATGTGTTTTGTGGGTGTATACTGCCTTTTCAGATTTGTTCTACTAGAAAAGTCTAAAAATGTAAAAGAGGTTTGGTAAAATCATACCTGATCGCCCAGACATACCCAGATACTCAATGTAAATCTAACGCTTTCTGTAAGTTTACGATCATCATACATAAATTGCTGAAAAGTGGTTATCTAAATGTTAAAAAACTTAAAGTGCCAGAATGCTAGAAAGAAAATATAAATATAAAAAGTTATAAAAAGTCGGACTCAACCCCCACCTCTTTCCAACGTTTGCCGGGTCTTCCCCATTGATCTCTCCTTCCTGGTCCATTTCAACACAGGAAATGTAACCACTCAGGAAATCATTGGATGCAACGGCAATCCGCCATAGCCATTGATGGGCTGAGCAGTCACAATTAGGCCTAATTCACACGTCCGTAGTGTTTATGGATCCGCAAATTGCCGGCAGCCCCATAGATATGTCTATTCTTGTCCGCAATTGCGGGCAAGAATAGGACATGCTCTACTTTTTTGCAGAGCTGCGGCCGTAAGATCGGCGGCGCGCTCTGCAGAAACTGATGCGGACAGCACAATGTGCCCCATTCACAGTCAATGGGTCCGCATGTATTCTGCAGAATTGCGGAATACATGTGGACATATATGCAGACGTGTGAATGAGGCCTAACATGAGTGCGAACAGGAAGGAGAGATCGGGGGGACCCAAGAAGTGGAAATGACAAATGGTGTGGTGAATATGACTTATTAAATTTATTTTGAACAAGACCTTTTTTTTTAAATCAGATGGACAACCCTTTAAAAACAAAAATAAAAATAAATTCTAAATACTAGTAATGCTAGTGCCATCCGAGTTCAGCTGAATATAAAGATGATCACTTGCTTCATTTTGGAAAAAATGTATTTTTAATTAATATGCAAATGAGCAGTTTAGTGCACCGAGGGCAGACCCCAGCCACTCTGCGCACCCTTACACCTCCTGTATCTTCTTCCAACAAATCCTTTTCCTCCTGAATGACAGGGCCACGTTTCTAAATAGTCATCTCACATGGCCCTGCCATTCAAGATGGAATAGGGGGGTCCGGCAGTGTAAGGAGGAGGTGCAAAAGTGACAGAGTGATTTGGGTCTGCCCTAGGTGCAATTAACTGCTCTTTTTTATATGGAATAAAGTACTTTTTCTCCAGAATAATGAAACAGGTCACTAAGAGAAAAGTATCATTACACACGTGGACAAAATTGTTGGCACCCTTCCATTAAAGAAAGAAAAACCCACAATGGTCACTGAAATAACCTGAAACTGACAAAAGTAATAGTAAATAAAAATGTACTGCAAACCAGCTAATAAAAATCAGATATTGCTTTTGTGGTTGTGGTTCCACGGTATAATTGTAAAAACTAAACTAATTAAATTGGCCTGGGCAAAAATGATGCTACCCCTAGAAAAGATTGAAAATAATTTGACCGTAGGGACATGTTAAACTAAGGTGTGTCCTGTAATTAGCATCGTAAGTGTCTTTAAACTTGTAATCAGTCAGTCTGCCTATTTAAGGGGTGAAGAGTAGTCACTGCGCTGTTTGGTATCACGATATATACCACATTGAACATGGACTAAACAAAGCTAAGGAGAGAGTTGTCTCATGAGATTAGAAAGAAGATTGTAAAGGCTATAAGACCATCTCCAAATAGCTTGATGTTCCTGTTACTACAGTTGCACATATTATTCATAAGTTTAGGGTCTACAGGACCGGGACATGGCCGCAAGAGGATAATTGATGACAAAATGAAGAGATGGATAGTACGAGTGGTAACCAAAGAGCCCAGAACAACTTCCAAAGAGATTAGAGATGAACTCCAATGTCAAGGTACATCAGTGTCAGATTGCACCATCTGTCGCTGTTTTAGCCAAAGTGAACTTAATTGAAAACGACCAAGGGGGAAACCACTGTTGAAAGCAAACCATAAACAAGCAAGACTAGAATTTACCAAAATGCATATTGATAAGTAACAAAGAGTTTTTTTTTGGCAAGTCACATTAGCTCTATGTTCACAGATGCAAAAATGAAGCATACAAGGAAAAGAACATTGCACCTACTGTGAAACATGGAGGGCGCCCATTTATGTTTTGGGGCAGTTTTGCTGCATCTGGCACAGGGTGTCTTATATCTGTGCAGGGTACAATAAAATCTCAAGACTATAAAAGTATTCTAGAATGAACCCCTTCAGGATCCTGCCATTTTTCCCCTTAAAGACCAGGCCACTTTTGGGAAATGTGTAACTTTATGTGGTAATAACTTTGGAACGCTTTTACTTATCCAAGCCATTCTGAGATAGTTTTCTCGTGGCACATTGTACTTCATGATAGTGGTAAATTTCAGTCAATATTTTTCATATTTTTAAATCCCGAATTTACTAAAACATTTGAAAAATGTGAAACTTTCCAAATTTCAATTTCTCTGCTTTTAAAACAGATACCTTATATAAAAGTTATTAGTTTACATCCCCCATATGTCAACTTTATGTTTGGATCATTTTGTGAATGCCATTTTATTTTTTGTGAACGTTAGAAGGCTTAGACGTTTAGAAGAAGATCTTAAAATTTTTCTGAAAATTTCCAAAACCCACTTTTTTTAAGGACCAGTTCAGGTCTGAAGTCACTTTGTGAGGCTTACATAATAAAAACCACCCATAAATGGCCCCATTTTAGAAACTACACCCCTTCAAGGTATTCAAAACTGATTTTATCAGCTGTAGTGCCCGCCGGATCCGTAACAACGCAAGTGACCTGAAAGCATCTGAAGACTGATCAGTCTTCAAAATGCTTTCAGTGTTACTATGGCAGCCAGGACGCTACTAAAGTTCTGGTTGCCATAGTAGTAGTGGGGAGCGGGGGAGCAGTATACTTACCGCCCGTGCGGCTCCCTGGGCGATCCAGAACGACACGATCCATGCGCGTGGGGCGCCCTGACGTCACTCTGGAGCACCCCAGGAGCCGCACGGGCCGTAAGTATACTGATTCCCCGCTCCCCACTACACTTTACCATGGCAAGCAGGACTTTAGCGTCAGAAAAAGCTAAACGTCGGATCCGGCGATGCGCCGAAACGACGTTTAGCTTAAGGCCGGATCTGGATTAATGCCTTTCAATGGGCATTAATTCCAGATCCGGCCTTGTGGCAAGTGTTCAGGATTTTTGGCTGGAGCCAAAAGCGCAGCCTGCTGCGGTATTTTCTCCGGCCAAAAAACGTTCCGGTCCTGAACTGAAGACATCCTGATGCATCCTGAACGGATTTTTCTCCATTCAGAATGCATTGGGATAATCCTGATCAGGATTTTTCTGGCATAGAGCCCCGACGACGGAACTCTATGCCGGAAAATAAATACGCAAGTGTGAAAGAGCCCTAAAACAGAGATTGTAAGACGGGCCCTTTCATCCAAGATCTGTGTCTGACCTCACAAATGCTCTTCTGAGTAAATAAGCAAAAGTTCCCACAGACACCCTTTAAAATGTTGTAGAAAGCCGTACTAGCTGCAAAGGAGGGACCAACTCCGTATTAATGACTATGTATTTAGAATGGGATGTCACCAAAGCTGCTGTAGTTTATATATCTACAGTTTAAAATATACAGTCCATCAAGTACAGTCCAGCCACCAAAATTTGTCACGGTGAGCAGCCCCAGCCTTACACCAGCATGTGTCACATAACATCGCCTGACCAACGCAGTTATTGGGAAGGTCCACTTAACGACTGACACATAGACACGTGCTTTTGGCCAGAGATGCTACATTTCTCTGATGGCACACTGGGCGAACGTTGTGGAGGCCGGGAGCGAGTCGTACCCTGGGATGGCACAGGTGCAACCGATGCCAAGGATTACAGGCCCTACTTCTATCAGGGTTCCCGCCGCCACCTACGTTAGTGGCTGCAACCCCCCCTTCTGCTTCTCCGCCTCCTCTTCCACTTTCACCTTTGAATTATCATCTTTCAGCACCAGTCAGCCATCAGTCAGTAGCTGGAAGCAGTGTAGCACTGCAGTGGGGAAGTGGCAACAGGCCGTGCTTAAACTGATCTGCTTAGGTGACAAACAGCACAGAGCTGTGTCAGGGGATAAGGGACAAGCCTCAGCTGTTAGCTCAACAGCGGGCCCTCACCCATAATGTTTTAGAGGGTCACCAGCAGGCCCTCACCCATAATGTTTTTGAGAGTCACCAGCAAGCCCTCACCCTTAATGTTTTTGAGGGTCACCAGCAGGCCCTCAAGCATAATGTTTTTGAGGGTCACAAGCAGGCCATCACTTATTATGTTTTTAAGGGTCACCAGCAGGCCCTTCTTCATAATGTTTTAGAGGGTCACCAGCAGGCCCTCGTCCCTAATGTTTTAGATGGTCAGATCAGCAGCAGGCCCTCGCCCCTAATGTTTCAGATGATCAGCTCAGCAGCAGACCCTAACGCCTAATGTTTTAGAGGGTCAGATCAGCAGCAGGCACTCGCCCAAAATCTTTTAGATGGTCAGCTCAGCAGCAGGCCCTCGCTCATAATGTTTTAGATTGTCAGATCAGCAGCAGGCACTCGCCTCTAATGTTTTAGAGGGTCAGCTCTGCAGCAGGTCCTTTCCCATAATGTTTTAGATGGTCAGGTCAGCAGCAGGGCCTCACCCCTAATGTTTTAGATGGTCAGCTCGGCAGCAGGCCCTCATCCCTAATGTTTTAGAGAGTCAAATAAGCATCAGACCCTCACCCCAACATTTTTAGATGGTCAGATCAGCAGCAGGCACTCGCTCATAATGTTTTAGATGGTCAGCTCAGCAGCAGGCCCTCACCACTAATGTTTTAGATGGTCAGATCAGCAGCAGGCACTCGCCCCTAATGTTTTAGATGGTTAGCTCCGCAGCAGGCCCTCTCCCATAATGTTTTAGATGGTCAGCTCAGCAGCAGGCTCTCACCCCTAATGTTTTAGATGGTCAGATCAGCAGCAGGCACTCACCCCTAATGTTTTAGATGGTCAGATCAGCAGCAGGCACTCGCCCCTAATGTTTTAGATGGTCAGCTCAGCAGCAGGCTCTCACCGCTAATGTTTTAGATGGTCAGATCAACAGTAGGCACTTGCCCCTAATATTTTAGAGGGTCAGCTCTTCAGCAGGCCCTTTCCCATATTGTTTTAGAGGGTCAGCTAGGCAGCAGGCCCTCGCCCATAATGTTTTAGATGGTGAGCTCAGCAGCAGGCCCTTGCCCATAATGTTTTAGATGGTTATCTCTGCAGCAGGCCCTTGCCCATAATGTTTTAGATGGTCAGATCAGCAGCAGGCACTCACCCCTAATGTTTTAGATGGTGTGGGGAGTCGCTCTGGTAGACAGCGGTGCGGGTGCAGTTTAGAGGCAAAACAAGGAGTCCAGATTGTGCAACAAACAGTGTTTTATTCACACTTGCACACCATAAATGAAAAACAGTCTCTTGGTGACAGCTCACACACAACGGAAATAACGTGGCAAAACAAAAACAGGCCAACACAGGTTCAGTCACCTGGGAGGTGTAGGTGCAGGTTCGCACCACGCTGTCGGCCCAGCCGCAGGAGAATCCAGCTTCAGGTAGCCAGGAACAAAACACCTCCTTGCTGAGCTCTTTCCTCCAGGACAGAGAACTCCCAGCCCTGTTAGCAGCTCCAGGATAATCACAGCCTCCAGCTGCTGAGCTGGCTGAGCTTTTAAACCCAGCCCAAAACCAGGACTGGGTCGTGGGGAGCAGCCACCCACCCTACACTTTAGCTGCTCCCGGTAAGAGCCGACCCGGATCGGCTTTGCAGCCATGCTATTTAAACTCTGTCAGTAGCACTAGCTGCTGCTGACATCAACAAAAACGGGCTCTTACCTCACCGAGGCTATGAACCTCGGTGACACATACCTGCCATCCACGACGGCACCCTGCACCTTACCACAATGGTCAGATCAGCAGCAGGCTCTCACCACTAATGTTTTAGATGGTCAGATCAGCAGCAGGCACTCGCCCCTAATGTTTTAGATGGTTAGCTCCGCAGCAGGCCCTCGCCCATAATGTTTTACATGGTCAGCTCAGCAGCAGGCTCTCATCCCTAATGTTTTAGATGGTCAGATCAGCAGCAGGCACTCGCCCGTAATGTTTTAGATGGTTAGCTCGGCAGCAGGCCCTGACCCATAATGTTTTAGATGGTCAGATCAGCAGCAGGCTCTCACCGCTAATGTTTTAGATGGTCAGATCAGCAGCAGGCACTCGCCCCTAATGTTTTAGATGGTTAGCTCGGCAGCAGGCCCTCGCCCATAATGTTTTACATGGTCAGCTCAGCAGCAGGCTCTCATCCCTAATGTTTTAGATGGTCAGATCAGCAGCAGGCACTAGCCCATAATGTTTTAGAGGGTCAGCTCTTCAGCAGGCCCTTTCCCATAATGTTTTAGAGGGTCAGCTTGGCAGCAGGCCCTCGCCCATAATGTTTTAGATGGTCAGCTCAGCAGCAGGCTCTCACCCCTAATGTTTTAGATGGTCAGATCAGCAGTAGGCACTTGCCCCTAATATTTTGGAGGGTCAGCTCTTCAGCAGGCCCTTTCCCATATTGTTTTAGAGGGTCATAATGTTTTAGATGGTGAGCTCAGCAGCAGGCCCTTGCCCATAATGTTTTAGATGGTCAGCTCGGCAGCAGGCCCTCGTCCATAATGTTTTAGATGGTCAGCTCGGCAGCAGGCCCTCGCCCATAATGTTTGAGATGGTCAGCTCAGCAGCAGGCTCTCACACGCTAATGTTTTAGATGGTCAGATCAGCAGTAGGCACTTGCCCCTAATATTTTAGAGGGTCAGCTCTTCAGCAGGCCCTTTCCCATATTGTTTTAGAGGGTCAGCTTGGCAGCAGGCCCTCGCCCATAATGTTTTAGATGGTGAGCTCAGCAGCAGGCCATCACCCCTAATGTTTTAGAGGGTCAGCTCAGCAGCAGACCCTCACCCCTAATGTTTTAGAGAGTCAGATCAGCATCAGACCCTCACCCCTAATTTTTTAGATGGTTAGCTCTGCAGCAGGCCCTTGCCCATAATGTTTTAGATGGTCAGCTCGGCAGCAGGCCCTCGCCCATAATGTTTTAGATGGTCAGCTCGGCAGCAGGCCCTCGCCCATAATGTTTTAGATGGTCAGCTCGGCAGCAGGCTCTCGCCCATAATGTTTGAGATGGTCAGCTCAGCAGCAGGTTCTCACACCTAATGTTTTAGATGTTCAGATCAGCAGCAGGCACTCACACAAAGTTTTAGATGGTCAGCTTGGCAGCAGGCCATCGCCCAGAATGTTTTAGATGGTCAGCTCAGCAGCAGGCCCTCTCCCTTAATGTTTTAGATGGTCAGCTCAGCAGCAGGCCCTCACCCCTAATGGTTTAGATGGTCAGTTCCTCAGCAGACCCTCACCTATAATTTTTTAGATGGTTAGCTCTGCAGCAGGCCCTCGCCCATAATGTTTTAGATGGTCAGCTCAGCAGCAGGTCCTCGTCCCTAATGTTTTAGAGGGTCAGCTCATCAGCAGACCCTCACCCCTATTGCAGTGGCATTGCTGGGGCTGGTTTTTACCCGGTGCGGTAGGTAGAAAATGTGTCACCCCCCCAAGCAAACCCATCCCCGTCGGCGATCTGTCTGCTTAGCCCCCCCCAACACGTCAGCTGTCTGTTTACTATCCAAACCCCTATCCCCGTTATCGCTTGTGTTCAAGTTATTGCACCTCCAATACCCCCCCCCCCCGTGATCTGTCTTCTTTCTGCTTAGCGCCCCCCCCCCATCCTCCTACCTTTTTAACAACTCACCTGCCATCTTCAATAATAATAATAATCTGCTCTAATTCAAAAATGCTCCCGTTCTGTGTGCCAGTGCAAAATAATTCCCTCAGTGCCACCAGTTGAGCTAATGTCCCCATAATGTGTGCAAGTATAAAATACCCCTATATAATGCCCCTAGTAAATGCCCACATAGTGCTCCTCTCCTCTTCCCCATAGGGCCCCCAGAATGTGCCAGTATTAAATGCCCCTTCTTAGTGCCCCCATAATGTGCCTATATAATATACCCCCATGGTATTCTTCTCTCCTCCAACACTATATTGTCGCCATAATGTGCCATCAATGCCCCTAGTAGATGCCCCCATGTACCAGGCATTGCTCCATAAAGTCCCCAATGTGCCAGGCAATGCCCCATAGTGTCCCCCATGTGCCAGCAATGCCCCCATAGTGTCCCCCATGTGCCAGGCATTGACCCATAGTGTCCCCCATGTGCCAGGCAATGCCCCATAGTGTCCCCCATGTGCCAGGCATTGCCCCATAGTGTCCCCCATGTGCCAGGCATTGCCCCATAGTGCCCCCCATGTGCCAGGCATTGCCTCATAGTGTCCCTCATGTGCCAGCAATGACCCCATAGTGTCCCCCATGTGCCAGGCATTGCCCCATAGTATCCCCCATGTGCCAGGCAATGCCCCATAGTGTCCCCCATGTGCCAGCAATGCCCCCATAGTGTACCCCATGTGCCAGGCATTGCTCAATAGTGTCCCCAATGTGCCAGGCAATGCCCCCATGCCCCATAGTGTGCCCCATGTGCCAGCCATTGCCCCATAGTGTCCCCATGTTCCAGGAATTGCCCCATAGTGTCCCACATGTGCCAGGCAATGTCCCATAGTGTCCCTCATGTTCCAGCAATGCCCCCATAGTGTCCCCCATGTGCCAGGCATTGCTCCATAGTGTCCCCCATGTGCCAGGCATTGCCCCATAGTGTCCCCCATGTGCCAGCAATGCCCCCATACTGTCCCCCATGTGCCAGGCATTGCCCCATAGTGTCCCCCATGTGCCAGGCATTGCCCCATAGTGTCCCCGATGTGCCAGGCAATGCCCCATAGTGTCCCTTATGTGCCAGCAATGCCCCCATACTGTCCCCCATGTGCCAGGCATTGCCCCATAGTGTCCCCCATGTGCCAGGCATTGCTCCATAGAGTCCCCAATGTGCCAGGAAATGCCCCCATGCCCCATAGTGTACCCCATGTGCCAGACATTGCCCCATATTGTCCCCCATGTGCCAGGCAATGCCCCCATAGTGTCCCTCATATGCCAGAAATGCCCCCATAGTGTCCCCCATGTGCCAGGAATTGCCCCATAGTGTCCCTCATGTTCCAGCAATGCCCCCATAGTGTCCCCCATGTGCCAGGCATTGCTCCATAGTGTCCCCCATGTGCCAGGCATTGCCCCATAGTGTCCCCCATGTGCCAGCAATGCCCCCATACTGTACCCCATGTGCCAGGCATTGCCTCATAGTGTCCCCCATGTGCCAGGCATTGCCCCATAGTGTCCCCCATGTGCCAGGCAATGCCCCATAGTGTCCCTTATGTGCCAGCAATGCCCCCATACTGTCCCCCATGTGCCAGACATTGCCCCATATTGTCCCCCATGTGCCAGGCATTGCCCCATAGTGTCCCCCATGTGCCAGGCAATGCCCCATAGTGTCCCTTATGTGCCAGCAATGCCCCCATACTGTCCCCCATGTGCCAGCCATTGCCCCATAGTGTCCCCATGTTCCAGGAATTGCCCCATAGTGTCCCCCATGTGCCAGGCAATGTCCCATAGTGTCCCTCATGTTCCAGCAATGCCCCCATAGTGTCCCCCATGTGCCAGGCATTGCTCCATAGTGTCCCCCATGTGCCAGGCATTGCCCCATAGTGTCCCCCATGTGCCAGGCATTGCCCCATAGTGTCCCCCATGTGCCAGACATTGCCCCATAGTGTCCCCCATGTGCCAGGCAATGCCCCATAGTGTCCCTTATGTGCCAGCAATGCCCCATAGTGTCCCCATGTGCCAGGCATTGCCCCATAGTGTCCCCCATGTGCCAGGCATTGCTCCATAGAGTCCCCAATGTGCCAGGAAATGCCCCCATGCCCCATAGTGTACCCCATGTGCCAGACATTGCCCCATATTGTCCCCCATGTGCCAGGCAATGCCCCCATAGTGTCCCTCATATGCCAGAAATGCCCCCATAGTGTCCCCCATGTGCAAGGAATTGCCCCATAGTGTCCCTCATGTTCCAGCAATGCCCCCATAGTGTCCCCCATGTGCCAGGCATTGCTCCATAGTGTCCCCCATGTGCCAGGCATTGCCCCATAGTGTCCCCCATGTGCCAGCAATGCCCCCATACTGTCCCCCATGTGCCAGGCATTGCCCCATAGTGTCCCTCATGTGCTAGGCAATGCCCCATAGTGTCCCTTATGTGCCAGCAATGCCCCCATACTGTCCCCCATGTGCCAGGCATTGCCCCATAGTGTCCCCCATGTGCCAGGCATTGCTCCATAGAGTCCCCAATGTGCCAGGAAATGCCCCCATGCCCCATAGTTTACCTCATGTGCCAGACATTGCTCCATATTGTCCCCCATGTGCCAGGCATTGCCCCATAGTGTCCCCCATGTGCCAGGCAATGCCCCATAGTGTCCCTTATGTGCCAGCAATGCCCCATACGGTCCCCCATGTGCCAGGCATTGCCCCATAGTGTCCCCCATGTGCCAGGCATTGCTCCATAGAGTCCCCAATGTGCCAGGAAATGCCCCCATGCCCCATAGTGTACCCCATGTGCCAGACATTGCCCCATATTGTCCCCCATGTGCCAGGCAATGCCCCCATAGTGTCCCTCATATGCCAGAAATGCCCCCATAGTGTCCCCCATGTGCCAGGAATTGCCCCATAGTGTCCCCCATATGCCAGCAATGCCCGCATAGTGTCCCCCATGTGCCAGGCATTGCCCCATAGTGCCCCCCCATGTGCCAGGCATTGCCCAATAGTGTCCCCCATGTGCTAGCAATGCCCCTACAGTGTCCCCCATGTGCCAGGCATTGCCCCTACAGTGTCCCCCATGTGCCAGGCAATGCCCCATAGTGTCCCTCATGTGCCAGCAATGCCCCCATAGTGTCCCCCATGTGCCAGGCATTGCCCCATAGTGTCCCCCATGTGCCAGGCATTGCCCCTTAGTGTCCCCCATGTGCCAGGCAATGCCCCCATAGTGTCCCCCATGTGCCAGGCATTGCCCCCATGCCCCATAGTGTCCCCCATGTGCCAGGCAATGCCCCATAGTGTCCCTCATGTGCCAGCAATGCCCCCATAGTGTCCCCCATGTGCCAGGCATTGCCCCATAGTGTCCCGAATGTGCCAGGCATTGCTCCATAGTGTCCCCAATGTGCCAGTCAATGCCCCCATGCCCCATAGTGTCCATCATGTGCCAGCAATGCCCCCATAGTGTCCCCCATGTGCCAGGCATTGCTCCATAGTGTCTCCAATGTGCCAGGCAATGCCCCCATGCCCCATAGTGTCCCCCATGTGCCAGGCATTACCCTATAGTGTCCCCCATGTGCCAGTAATAATGCCCCAAAGTGTCCCCCTTATGCCAGCAATCCCCCCCCAGCCCAGCCCAGCACGTCACAGAAAAAACCAACAAATAACCCAAAAAACTCTTACCTGCATGGCAGCAATGCGATGCAGGCCTCTTCGCACGGGTCGCACTTGCGACGGGGCCCGACACTCCAGGGGTCCCGGACGCCTGTGGACCCACCCCCCACCCTAAATCATGTTAAAAACGGCTGTACGCACATGTAATGAAGCACTCTCATGGGGCCCAGCATGAAGTACAGTGGCAATTTCGGGCCCCATCAGAGCGCTCCATTACATGTATAATATCGGGAGGGGGATGGGGGGCGCGCACTCACTCACAGTCTCACACCTGGCCGCCCGGCCCGCATTTCCTTTCCACAGTGAAGCAGGGAAACCTCTTTCATCCCTGCTTCACAGCTCAGGAGCTCCCCCTGCTTGCCCCACATCGCGCTGCTGGCTGTGGGAGGAGATCTGAAAACCCGGGAATCTGCCTTGAGCACAGCCAGCAGCGTGATGAGTGAGGGAGCCTGTCATCAGGGAAGAAGGTAAGTATGGTTTTTTTTCTTCTAAGACTGCAGACTGGGGGAAAAGGGCAAGTGGGGGGGCCATAACTAATTTGAGGGGGCACCTAAGCTGGCATAACTACAGTGAGGGGGGCACATATGAAGGCATAACTATGAGGGGGCACATATAAAGGCATAACTACTGTGAGGGGGCACCTAAGCTGGCATAACTACTGTGAGTGGGGCACATATGAAGGCATAACTATGAGGGGGCACATATAAAGGCATAACTACTGTGAGGGGGCACCTAAGCTGGCATAACTACTGTGAGGGGGGCACATATGAAGGCATAACTATGAGGGGGCACATATGAAGGCATTACTACTGTGAGGGGGCAGGTAATCTGGCATAACCACTGTGAGGGGCACATATGTGGGCATATCTAATGTGAGGGACACATAATCTGGCATAACCGCTCCGAGGGGCACATATCTGGGTATATCTACTGTGAGGGGCACATAACTGGGCATAAATACTGTGAGGTGCATATAATCTGGCATTATTACTGTGAGGGGGCACATAATCTGGCATTACTACTGTGAGGGGGCATATAATCTGGTCATTACTACTTTGAGGGGGCACATATTTGGCATTACTACTTTGAGGGGGCACATAATATGACATAACAACAATGAGGTAGCATATATTTGGGCATATCTACTGTGAGGGGGCACATAACTGGGCATAACTACTGTGAGGGGGGCACATATCTGAGTATAACTACTGTTACAGGAACAAAGGTGGGCATTAGTACTGTGAGGGGCCTCAAGGTGGGCATTAGTACTGTGTGGTAGCACTAGACTACCCTGCTATACATTGGCATGGCTCAGTCTTACAGGTCAGCACAGCGCCCCCTGCTGGGGATTTCACAGGGGCAGTCACCATCCCTTCCTGATTTGATTATTCTTTTTTTGTCCCCACAGGGACCTTGTTCTGGATCCAGCGGACATCACGCCGAGGCCAGCCACACCCTGATTGAGGTAGGACCAGATTTTATTAGGACTGGGTGAGTGTAACCATTGGGCTTAGGGCTCTTTAACAAGAGCGGATACTGTGCAGGTAATCAGCTGTGTGAAAGAGATCCAAGCCCCGTTCTGGGCAGCAGAGACACGGAGCAGTGACATGATTGATAATGCTCCGTGCCTCTTTGTGTTCTTTTTGCTACAAAATCACAGTAAGATAAGGTTGCCACCGTGATTTTGTAGATAAAAGATCACAGTCAATCATGTTACTGCTCCGAGTCGCTGCTGTCCGGAATGGGGCTTGGCACTCATTCACGCAGCAGATTAGCTGCACGGAAAGAGCCCTTAGTAGCCCAAAGCTTAAAGTGTAACTGCCATATAAATTTTTTTTTTTTTTAAACTGGGGCTAAAATGGCCCTTAGCAGCGCTCTCAGAAATGGGGGGGGGGGGGAGGGGGCCCCGATAATCAGTTTTGCACCGGGCCCCATGGATTGTGTGTACGCCACTGGCTGTACGGCTCAGGCGGCGCGATGACGGCGATACAGATGAATGTAGGGAGATGAGTGCTTCCATAATGCAAGCACTCATCTTCTGGTGGTGTCACTCCATCACTGGTGTCACCCAGTGCGGCCTGCACCCGCCGCACCCCCCTAGCAACACCACTGCCCTAATGTTTTAGAGGGTCAGTTTAGCAGCAGACCCTCACCCCTAATTTTTTTAATGCTCAGCTCTGCAGCAGGCCCTCGCCCATAATATTTTAGATGGTCAGCTCGGCAGCAGGACCTCGCCCATAATGTTTTAGTGGGTCAGCTCAGCAGCAGGCCTTCACCCCTAATGTTTCAGATGGTTAGATCAGCAGCAGGCCCTCGCCTATAATCTTTTACATGGTCAGCTCGGCAGCAGGCCCTCGCCCATAATCTTTTAGATGGTCAGATCAGCAGCAGGCACTTGCCCCTAATGTTTTAGAGGGTCAGCTCGGCAGCAGGACCTTGTCCCTAATGTTTTAGATGGTCAGATCAGCTGCAGGCCCTGACAGACCAAACTCTGACAGACCAAACTCGCCGTTTAACGCACCGCAAACAACCGCAAACAGTGCATTTGAACAACCGCAAACTCCCCATTTGCACAAGGTTGGATACCAAGCTAGCCATGTCCCATTCATTGTCCTCACTGATGTCATTAAAGGTCTCTTCCTCCACCCAGCCACGTACAACACCAAGGGTCCCCGAAAGGTGACGAAAAGCCCCCTGGGACGCCTGCTGTGGTTTGTCTTCCACCTCCTCAAATCCACCTTCCTCCTCTGACTCCTCTTCTTCAGACTCCTCTCTCTGCGTTGCCGCAGGTCCAACAATCGAAGACGACAAGGCTGCTTATGGTGATGATGGTGACCACAACTCTTCCTCTTCATGCTCATCTACAGCCTGATCCAGCACTCTTCGCAGGGCACGCTCCATAAAAAACGCATACGGGATGAGGTCGATGATGTTGCCTTGAGTTTGACTGACCAGGTTTGTCACCTCCGCAAAAGGATGCATGAGCCTACAGCCATTGTGCATGAGCGCTCAGTAACATGGCCAAAAAATACCCAGCTCTGCAGAGGCTGTCCACTTTTTTTAAAATTAAAAAAAATCTGTTCTTAACAGTTTAATCTCTGTTTTGTCCCCTATCAGGGGCCGGTGTATGGAATAGATTTTAGGAGCCGGGAGATGGAAAATGATGCTTGGTCTGTCCTCTTACTTCCAATTTGGGGCACTGCGCGTACGGCTTGCAATGTACTGTGCCACCAGATATGAGTGGTGTGTTTAAGTAGTACTATTCCTATCAGTTTAATCCTGGTTACGACCCCTATCAGGGGCCGGTGTATGGAATAGATTTTAGGAACCGGGAGATGGAAAAAGATGCTTGGTCGGTCTTCTTACTTCCAATTTGGAGCACTGCGCATGCGCCGTGTAATGTACTGTGCAAGCCCAATATGAGTGGTATGTTAAGTAGTACTATTCCTATCAGTTTAATCCCTGTTACGTCCCCTATCAGGGGACGAGTATGGAATAGATTTTAGGAACCGGGAGATGGAAAAAGATGCTTGGTTGGTCCTGCTACTTCCGATTTGGGGCACTGCGCGTACGCCTTGCAATGTACTGTGCCACCAGATATGAGTGGTGTGTTAAGTAGTACTATTCCTATCAGTTTGATCCCTGTTACGCCCCCTATCAGGGAAGGTGTATGAAATAGATTTTAGACAACCGCAAAGAGTTGTCAATAGTTGACACACTCGTGACATTGTGACATAAAATGTATTCCTCTATGCGTCAATCTTGGTGTAGTGATGACTGTGCTCGTGCACACGTTTGGGAGATTGCAGGCGATGGGGGTTTTCAAAGCCTATGGTGGCGCTGAGGTAGTTCAGTGACAGTTAAGTGACCAGGAAAACAATGAGTCTGCAGTGGGCCCATTATTAGCCGTTACTATTTATATACAACGCTATTTTTAATACCGTGCGTTTATTTGTAGACTTTCCTTGCATATTATTAGCCAATGTGCGGTCTGGGATGGCGCTATAAATTCTGCACCTTCCTGCTGGATATTTTATTATTTATTTATTAATAAAGTATATTTACATATATATATTTGCATTTGGCTCCATTTTCTGTGTGATGTTTTGGATTTAGTATAGGAGTATATGCACAACATAATTAGGAATGTGGGTATCTCTTTTTGAATGCCCAGGTGTTAACCAGTTATTTGTATTGGGCAGGAGACACCCCCTTGGTCATTTTTTGTGCCATTATTGGCCTAGTAGGCTTTAATGATCACTTTAGATGATCACAAAGAAAATTAATGTTTTTTCTATGCTAAATTATCCAGCCGTTCGCTTTTGGTCTGTTCACAATGAAGCAACGACCTTATCATCTGGGGTGTGCCAACATTGCCATTGCCAACACACTCATAGAGGTGGTCACTTCATTGTGATAAGTAATGCAAGTCATCCGGCATGCAGAGATAAAATACAGCAGCATGTGGACCATTTTAGCCCAAGGCAGCTCATCTCATCAGGCCTTTTTTAGTCAAATGTATCGCCCACTGTCAGTCCCTTCGGGATCCATGCATCATTCATCTTAATAAAGGTGAGGTAATCTAGACTTTTTTGACCTAGGCGACCTCTCTTCTCAGTGACAATGCCTCCTGCTGCGCTGAAGGTCCTTTCTGACAGGACACTTGAAGCAGGGCAGGCCAGAAATTATATCGCAAATTGGGATAGCTCAGGCCACAGGTCAAGCCTGCACACCCAGTAGTCAAGGGGTTCATCGCTCCTCAGAGTGTCGATATCTGCAGTTAAGGTGAGGTAGTCTGCTACCTGTCGGTCGAGTCGTTCTCTGAGGGTGGACCCCGAAGGGCTGTGGCGATGCGTAGGACTTAAAAAGCTCTGCATGTCCTCCATCAACAAAACGTCTGTACCCTCCGGCGTGGTCGTGGTAGGAGGGGGATTACTTTCACCACTTCCCCTGTTAGATTCCCGTTGTGCTGTGACATCACCCTTATACGCTGTGTAGAGCATACTTTTTAATTTATTTTGGACTTGCTGCATCCTTTCCGACTTCCGGGAATTCGGTAACATTTCAGGCACTTTCTGCTTATACCGGGGGTCTAGTAGCGTGGCCACCCAGTACAGGTCGTTCTCCTTTAGCCTTTATATACGAGGGTCCCTCAACAGGCATGACAGCATGAAAGACCCCATTTGCACAAGGTTGGATGCCGAGCTACTCATGTCCCGTTCCTCATTCACGCCGATCTCACTGAAGGTCTGTTCTTCCCCCCAGCTACTTACAACAACGAGCACCCTGGGATGCCTGCTATGGTTGGTCTTCCTCCTCCTCAAGACCACATTCCTCCTCTGACTCCTCAGACTCCTCTTCCAGCGTTGCCGCAGGTCCAGCAAGTGATGCTGATACGGCTGTTTCTGGTGGTGATGGTGACCACAACTCTTCCTCTTCACGCTCATCTACGGCCTGATCCAGCACTCTTCGCAGGGCACGCTCCAGGAAGAAAACAAATGGGATGATGTCGCTGATGGTGCCTTCAGTGCGACTGACTAGGTTTGTCACCTCCTCAAAAGGACGCATGAGCCTACAGGCATTGCGCATGAGCGTCCAGTAACAGGGCAAAAAGATTCCCAGCTCCGCAGAGGCTGTCCTAGCACCTCGGCCATACAAATACTCGTTGACGGCTTTTTCTTGTTGGAGCAGACGGTCGAACATTAGGAGTGTTGAATTCCAACTTGTCGGGCTGTCACAAATCAAGCGCCTCACTGGCATGTTGTTTCGGCGCTAGATATCTGAAAAGTGCGCCATGGCCGTGTAGGAACTCCTGAAGTGGCCACACACCTTCCTGGCCTGCTTGAGGACGTCCTGTAAGCCTGGGTACTTAGACACAAAGCGTTGTACAATCAGATTCAACACATGTGCCATGCACGGCACATGTGTCAACTTGCTCAAATTCAATGCCACCAAAAAATTGCTTCCGTTGTCACACACCACTTTGCCGATCTCCAGTTGGTGCGGAGTCAGCCACTGATCCACCTGTGCATTCAGGGCGGACAGGAGTGCTGGTCCGGTGTGACTCTCTGCTTTCAGGCAAGTCAACCCCAAGATGGCGTGACACTGTCGTATCCGGGATGTGGAATAGCCCCAGGGGAGCTGGGGGGTGCAGTTGATGATGTGGAGCAAGACGCAGCAGCAGAAGAGGACTCAGCCGAGGAGCTTAGCGAAGAGGATGGAGTAGGAGGAGTAGAGGAGGTGGCAGCAGGCCTGCCTGCAAGTCGTGGTGGTGTCACCAACTCCGCTGCAGAGCCAAGCATTCCATGCTTGGCAGCCGTCAGCAGGTTTACCCAATGCGCAGTGTACGTGATATACCTGCCCTGACCATGCTTTGCAGACCAGGTATCAGTGGTCAGATGGACCCTTGCCCCAACATTGTGTGCCAGACATGCCATGACTTCCTTTTGCACAATAGAGTACAGGTTGGGGATTGCCTTTTGTGAAAAGAAATTTCGACCGGGTACCTTCCACTGCGGTGTCCCAATAGCTGCAAATTTTTTTAAGGCCTCAGACTCCACCAGCTTGTATGGTAAAAGCTGGCGGGCTAAGAGTTCCGACAAGCCAGCTGTCAGACGCCGGGCAAGGGAGTGACTCTGTGACATTGACTTCTTATGCTCAAACATGTCCTTGACAGACACCTGACTGTGGGCAGATGAGCAGGAACTGCTGAAGGTGAGAGGCGGAGTGGCGGGTGGTTGAGAGGGGGCAGGGAAGACAGCAGTGGTTGACGTGGCTGAAGATGCTGGACCAGGAGGAGCATGGTAGCTTTGAGTTTGTATGCTGCTTGTACTCATTTGTTGATCCCATAGGCGTTTGTGATGTGAGATCATGTGCCTTCGCAAAGCAGTTGTACCTAGCTGGGTGTTGGACTTCCCACGACTCAGTTTCTTTTGGCACAGGTTGCAAATGGCATCGCTGTTATCAGAGGCAGACACACAAAAAAAATGCCACACTGCTGAGCTTTGCAATGACGGCATTCTGGTGGTGGCAACAGCATGCATTGATTGGTGTGCTGTCTGGCTGACCCCGGGTGCCGATACATGCTGTCTGACTGTGCCACTAGCTCCTTGCGACGACCTCCCCCTGCTTCCAACTCGTCTCCTCCTCCTCCTGTCTCCCCATCTGAACTTTCCACCTGTTCTTCTCTTCGAGCGGGCACCCACGTGACATCCACGGACACATCGTCATCATCAACCGCTTCACTTGTATCTGACACCTCAGCAAAGGAAGCAGCAGCGGGTACATCATCATCATCACACTGTACGTCCATGTGTGTAATCCTGCCTGACTGAGACATATCCCTGTTATCTACATCATCTGGCAATAATGGTTGCGCATCACTAATTGCATCCAACTGATGTGTAAATAACTCCTCTGACGGATCAAGTGAAGCGGCTGTGGTGCTAGTGTTGGTGGTGGCGGCAGGCGGGCGAGTGGTAACTTGAGAGGTGCCCGAAGCTGAGCTGGAGGAGGATGGTGCGTGAAGGTTCCGAGCGGAAGCTGTAGAAGATTGGGTGTCCTGTGTTAGCCAGTCAACTATGTCCTCAGAACTTTTCGAGTTCAGGGTACGTGGCCTCTGAACACTGGGAATCACAGCACCACGACCACGACGGCCCCTGCGGGGTGGCCTGCCTCTGCCTGTCATTTTTTTTAGATTAGTTTAGTTGTACTATGCGTGCAAGCTACTGTGACACCAGATATGAGTGGCACTGTGCTCTGGCAGAAGTTGGCAGGGTAGACGCTGTAGGCCTGACACTCTTGCTTGCAGACAACTAACTGCTATTCAAAACTGTTGTTGTTTTTTTAAATGTAATCTACTGTGACACCAGATATGAGTTGCACTAGTGACACTGTGCACTTGCAGGGCCTGAAACACACACGCGTGCAGGCAACTGACTGCTATTATATTACAGTCAAAAAAGTTTTAGTTTTTTTTAAATGCAAGCTACTGTGACACCAGATATGAGTGGTGGCACTGGGCAAGTGGGCACAGTATACGCTGTGAGCCTGACACACACGCTGGCAGGCAACTGCAATTAGATTACATAGGAAAAATAAAAATATGCAGACTGATGCTGTCAGGATGTGGGGTGCTATCAGGATGCTGTCCTTACAGCAGAGATCAGATGAGTCTTTCAGGACTAGAGTGGACACTGAATACACTAGCCTAGCTATCGATTTCCCTATTAAATCAGCAGCAGCTACACTGTCCCTCCTCTCACTAAGACTGCAGCTTCAGAATGGATCTAAAATGGATGCTGTGTCCAGGAGATGGGAGGGTCTGGGAGGGAGGGTATGCTGCTGATTGGCTGGAATGTGTCTGCTGACTGTGAGGTACAGGGTCAAAGTTTACTCAATGATGACGAATAGGGGGCGGACCGAACATCGCATATGTTGGCCCGCCGCAGCGAACGCACACAAGCTAGGTTCGCTGGGAACTGTTCGTCTGTGAATAGTTCGGGACATCTTATTTGCAAATTCAACTTAGAGCTGGGTTTCTAATGGTTGTATTGCTAGAATATAACGAAGATTGAGAATATAGCGCTATATTCTCAATCTTCGTTATATAATTCTAGCAATACAACCATTAAGAACCCAGCTCTAAGTTGAATTCGAAATAAGATTAATATAACCTGCATTAATCGCATTGCGAATTTAGCTTAGAGATGGGTTCCTAATGGTTGTATTGCTAGAATATAACGAAGATTGAGAATATAGTGCTATATTCGTCATATTCGTCAATTCTAGCAATACAACCATTAGGAACTTAGATCTTAGTTGAATTCGCAATGCGATTAATATAACCTGTATTAATCGCATTGAGAATTCAACTAAGATCTAAGTTCCTAATGGTAAGTTAAATCCGTAATGCGATTAATACAGGTTATATTAATCGCATTGCGATTACAACTACTAACACTGCAGCTTCAGAAGGAATCTAAGATGGATGCCGTCCTTGCTTTTTGATAGGAGGTGGGAGGGTCTGGGAGGGAGGGTATGCTGATTGGCTGGAATGTGTCTGCTGACTGTGAGGTACAGGGTCAAAGTTTGCTCAATGATAAAGTATAGCGGCGGACGCGAACAAGCTATGTTCGCTGGAAACCGTTCGCCGGCGAATAGTTCGGGACATCTCTAGCCCTCACCCCTAATGTTTTAGAGGGTCACCAGCAGGCCATCAATCATAATTTCAAGGGTGTGTATGATGCCCTCCTTTATGTGTAATAAAGGGTGTATTGTATTGCTGGTTCCTTGTAATTTTTGGCAGCCCTTTCACTTAGTGCATAGGCTTTATGAGTGTAGGAGTCCCACTACCTCAGTGGTGGCGAACCTCTTAGAGGCCAAGTGCCCAACTGCAGCCCAAAACCTACTTATTTAGCACAAAGTGCCAACATGGCAATTTACCCTGAATACTACAGTCCAGTATAGTATATCTTCCATGTACTTTATCATTTAGCTATAATAGCCTGTCTACATTCAGTGCGCTGCCTGTGTTGTTCATAGTGCGCCCTGCACTGAGGAATGGCAGGAGAAGTCTAAGGCATATTAGTACACCACAGACTTTTTCCAGTGCGTGAGTGCCCACAGAGAGGGTTCTGAGTGCCGCCTCTGGCACCCATGCCATAGGTTCGCCACCACTGCACTACCTGAACAATTGTACCACAATGTGAATGAGGCCTTTCTTTATGTGATATACAGGTTGTATCGGAGTACCTCTTCCTTGTAATTTTTTGGCCGCATTTGCACTTAACATACAAGTAATTATATAGTAAAAAATGTTTTGGTTTTGTGTGCATTATTGTCAGTCTGCAAAAGTGGCGTACTACTCGGACAACATCATTCCCAGCAGCGAACTGGGAGTCCAAGATGCATCCAGACATCCTCCCCATGCTGTTCCTGAACCAATTCAGTGGTGTTTCCATCAATTTCTGACATTTTTCTTTGAACCAGACACCCACCTCTCTTCAGAGCAGGGGGTGCCTGGTTTAATGCTCGGGTTCCCACATTGACTTCGATTGTGCTCTGGTGCTCGGTAGAGCACCCGAGCATCCCTAGGTGTTCTACTCGAGCACCTGAGCACTTTGGTGCTCGACCAACACTACTATAGACCTTATTTTACCTATTAATCATCTATGAGGAACAGTACCAAAAGCCTTTGCAAAATCCAAGAACACTACATCCACAGCTGCCCCTCTGTCAAAACTTCTACTCACCTCCTCATAAAAACAAATCAGGTTAGGGTGGGTTCACATCATGTTTTTCCCATCCTTAAACATATACAAAAAAATATACCTTAAATGGACTCAGACTGATGCCATACAGTGGCATTCGTTCACCTTAGAGTGCCAATGTAAAAAAAAAGTATGCTTTTTTTACTGGACTGTGCAGGATACAAGAACGTGTTGTGCTGCTTTTTTTAATCCTTTTTTTTTTTCTAACATATATGTCAAATTGAGGCATAAAACGTGATGTGAACCCACCCTAAGTCTGACAACTTCTGTCCTTGGTGAACCCATGCTGGTTATCACTTATGATATTATTAACAGTCACATGTGTAATGACCCGGAGTGCCATTACCACCTCCTTTTGTACCCCCACTATCTTTAATGTGTGATCCTGTGTCATCTTTCATATTTAATGTCACTTCCTGCAATGTGTATATGCATTTCCTTGCGAATGTAATGTTTTATATATAATGTGCCTGGTTTAGGGCCGGCTTTAGGTTCATGTGGGGCCTTGGCCGATAAAGTCTCAGTGGGCCCCCTTACACAGTGATAACTCTCCGAGTACAGATAATATAGTAGATATTCCATGCAGTCCTATGTAACAGCACAGATAACACTAGTGCTAATAATGTGTTAGTGTTACCTGCAGTCCTATGTAAAACAATAGATAACACTAATGCTGATAATGTGGTAGTGTTACCTGCAGTCCTATGTAAAACCACAGATAACACTAGTGTAGATCATGTGGTAGTGCTACCTGCAGTCCTATGTAAAACCCCAGATAACACTAGTGCTGATAATGTGGTAGTGTTACCTGCAGTCCTATGTAAAACCACAGATAACACTAGTGTAGATCATGTGGTAGTGTTACCTATGTCCTTAGACTCCTTAGTGTGCCTCCCTGTGTCTCTCCCATGGACTCCATGCTGGCGGTGCTGCCTCCTCTTCCATCTTCTTTTTGCCCCGCACAGAACGTCCTGATGCAGCTGCGTCAAGACATAGGAACACTGTGGGCATGGTGATGGTGACACACACAGGGACACACACAAAGCTAGGCCTCACCACACTCCAGCCAGGCTCCCCTCCGTACAGGAACACACAGGGTCACTAATGAGGTGACAGAAAGCGGGTGGAGCAGAGTCACTAGTGTGGCGACAGGAGGTGGGGAGAGCAGGGTCACTAGTGAGGTGATGGAAGGAGGGGGGGAGCAGGGTAACTAGTGAGGTGACAGAAAGCGGGGGGAGCAGAGTCACTATTGAACTAGTGGGGTGACAGGAGGAGGGGGAGCAGGGTCATTAGTGGGGTGACAGAAGGAGGGGGGTGCAGGGTAACTAGTGGGGTGACAGAAGGAGGGGGGAGCAGGGTAACTAGTGGGGTGGCAGGAGGAGGGGGGAGCAGGGTCACTAGTGGGGTGACAGGAGAAGGGGGAGCAGGGTCATTAGTGGGGTGACAGAAGGAGGGGGAAGCAGGGTAACTAGTGGGGTGGCAGGAGGAGGGGGAGCAGAGTCACTAGTGGGGTGACAGGAGGAAGGGGGAGCAGGGTGACAGGATGAGGGGGAGCAGGGTCACTAGTGAGGTGACAGGAGGAGGGGGGAGCAGGTTCACTAGTGGGGTGACAGGTGGAGGGGGGAGCAGGGTCACTAGTGGGGTGACAGGAGGAGGGTGGAGCAGAGAACTGTGAGACTGGACAGAACCATGATTGGGGGAGGAGGGAATCACTTACTTGAAGACTGACAGGTCGGACTCCTTAGCTCTCGGAAACAGTTTGTAAATTTTTTTTAAAGGGACGGTACAGAAATGAGTGGGCCCCCTTGCCAGAAGCAGTGTGCCCAGGAACTTGCCCAGGTTTGCCGTGTGGTGGCGACGGCCCTGACCAGGCTACTTGCAGGTGGCAGCAAATCTGAGCAGAGATCGTTTCTCTGGAGTTCCTTTCCAGCCCTCTTTAGAGAGGGAGTTTAGTTAGTCAAGGTCAGTCTAGCCTACCCTCCTTAGGGAGAGGTTGTGTGTCGGCTAGCAGAGCACTGTCTGCTCTGCTAGGCCCCAGAGGCCCTGCCTCTGAAGTCTAGATGGTTGCTTGTCCCCTCCTGGGCTTGCATTGCCTCCATTAGCTAACCGAGCATGATGCCAGGACAAGAAGTTCCAAGGAATAAAGTAAGAGACAGACTAGACAGCTAAGTTCCAGCAGAAGAGGAAGAGTTTCCTATTTACCCAGCCAAGCATAGCTGAGAGAGAGAGCTACCACATAGCAGAGCAGAGATTGTTGCAGAAGTGTTTGCCTGCCACAGATTAATGCCAATACCTGCTAAATACCAAGATAAAGTTTGGTAACTGTTTATGCCAAGTAAAGCTGTGTTCAACGTTACTACAAAGTCTGGACTCCATTTATTCTACCTATTCATAATCCAAGTTCAACTACCCTTTTTGCACTGCTTTGGACCACATCACGTCTGGGATCCAACCGTATCCAGGTTGGAACACCGTGACACGTGTATATAACATATACAGAGACTGTAGGCCACCCTGCACCACTCTGGCAATCCTACCCCTGGGTACCAACATTACCATCTACAAAGGGGTCTCCAAGTCCTCGCTGCTTAACCGCAGCTGGCATCACGATTACTTGCTCTATAAGAGGGACATATTTTGTAGATACCTCCTAAGGGGCAAGGGATACCCCAGGCGTGGCCTAGTGGGCCTGTTGCACATGCTCCTGTATATAGTCCTTTAAGAGTCCTTCAAACATTTTTCCTACAACAGAAGTTAAACTCACTGGTCTATACTTACATTTATAATGCGTAGGTGTCCCGGTACTGCTGTCCATATAGTGTATGTTATGTAATGTAAATCTTCTATGGAAAGCTCATGACTGCTAATAAATAGGCGACCTTATACATAAGAATTATGTTTAAGTGACTCATTTTATTAACAACCCCGTTCTTTATACTAAGGAACATTTAATACTTTCATCTGCATCAAGCAATCACCTCCCACATCAATAATTTACATCTGGCAGACTGATAACCTACTTACAGTATGTATATATTCCTGCATCAATAATGTGCATTCAGAAACCACTTATCTCTGACTTAATGCCCTATTGATCTGGATATGAAAACTTGTCTCCATAATGACATGTGATTTCAGCTCTGAAGTTTTAATATGCTTCACTAAGTGCAATCTAGGTCAGTTTGGGAGCCGGTAACACGATCTGCTTTGTGAGGAAGTACAGGAGTAACTTTAGTTCTTGTGTTATGCATTGAAGGTGGTCTTGGAACAGGAAAAGCATATTTTCACTTATAAGCCTTTGGGTAAACCCTGCTTTTTGGAAAACTTTGTAAGTTGCTGTCGCCCCCCCCCACCCCCAAAAAAAAAAAAAAATAAAAATAAAATAAAAAATAATGGTCCCCAATGCAAAATCATTAACAGGGCCCCCAACTATTATGCCTTATTTATAGCAGTGATCTCCCTGTATGAGTAATAAAGACCTTATGAAGCCCTCAGGCTCTTGAGCCTGGGTGCAACCTTACTCTCTGCACCCCCTATATTTCTGCCTTTGAGAGCAACACCCAGGGAGTCAGGGACCCATTTTTCTTACACTAGATTTATGTTGGGTGGATCCATTGATTTCAGTGGAATCAGCAAACCATCTAAAATATTTGAGGGACCTACCAACAGAAGGGTCTGGCATGGTGGATTTTGGATAAGCTGACGACAGATGTGTATGGCAGTGGCTTTCTCCCCACTCACATTCACCTCTTATCAAGGTGTGCAAGTTATAAGAACCAAAATGTATCATGGTGCTAGTTCCCATGAAGTTGAATATTAAGGGACTATGTCTGGGTTCACAAGTAAACTGAAGAATAAATTACTCAAAGATACAAAACTTTGGTCAAATCGTTTTTGGTCTTAGTGATCTGGGCTCCTCTGGAATTCTGGTGAAAAAAATCTGATATTGATGATTGCTGAAGCATTTAGTTGTCCTTAGCCCTCTTTACTGGTGAATGCCTTCCTTTAAGGTGGAGGAAACCAATTTTCAACTCCATCATAGAATTCTTACTTTAGCCTGCACAAGAGAACACTGGGACTAGAGTGGTTGTTTCCAGTGAAGGATATCCAGCCGGGACCAGAAGTGCAGGGCGGTGTTATGGTGCGATGTAGTCATTGAGCACATGTAAGAAAGGGCATGGAACAGTCAGCCAGAGAGTACTTTCTGGTGTAGGATGAGGGAAGAACCACTGTAGTATTTGAAAGCACCTTGTGGTCCCAGTGCATAGCATCTACAGGAGCATGCCGTCAACAACTGAAATATTTATACAACTCACCAGATCCTGGAGTGTCCAGATACAAGTAGGGGTGATGCAGTTCAATAAGAAGTACAGTGTCCACTCAGACTGAAAAGGACATCTGGTATACAGCAACACTGAGTGCAAGTGTTAGTAAAGGGTAGGAGTTCCTCAAAGCATGAAAAGACTGCTCAGAACACAGTTCAATTCTAGCTACCTTAAAGAGACTGCTATTATTATAGGAACAGCTAGAAGTACAGTTCAGTTCCTGCAAATATTGAGAGAGGCTGTAACTAGTGGTTGTTACGGTATATCCAGATTTTGAGAATTATATTGTAAGTTACTATAGAGCCCTGGAGCAAGGGTACTTTGGAGTATGGATGTTTGTAAATATTTTCCCCTATTGCTCATGTTCACTTGCATCAACTCACTACTTAAGTGCACTTAGTTAACTTGCAGTATGATTTATGCTGTTGTTTACACTTATACTGTTTTATATTGTTGAACTGCATTTTATATGTTCATTGTCATATATCCTGTTTATTTGCACTGTACTGTGGAATGGGTCAATGCACAGCCAGCTAATACCGAGAGACTTTGGGACTTTCTGTCTATGCACTGAGAAGTTAGAAATCTTCCGCAGTTACTATGAGGGACTAGTATTGGAGGGAAAAAAACAGATACACTGGTTTAGCTCTTTCGTTTACGTCTGAAGACTTGTTTATGTCTTAGAAATTGCTTAGTCATTGCCATAGACTTGTATTGAAACGCAATACAATTCTATGACAGACTGAAATTTCAACATTGCTTCTGTTTAGGTTGTGCTTATCCACTCCACCCCTCCCACCAGTAGGTTCTAGTTCAGTTACAAACTGTCCATAAGGAGGGCAGTTATAGCTCCTCATTTTCTGCAGATAGAGATTAGTGTTTAGTAGAAGAGACTCTGTCAGACTGCATGAGTGACCAGAAGAAAACACTGATACAGGGATACTCTGCCACAGACCCTAGATCACCAGCCCTTTGATCAGAGGGCCAGCCGGATTACTTAGCCTCAGACCCTGGGCCAGTGGGCCACCAGCCCTTTGGCCAGGGTACCAGCCTTCTCAAAGAGAAAGGCTGCTATTTCAGGCCTTTCCTCAGAACAGAACCTTTTGGTGGAGACTGGAGAAGCCAGCTGAGTATGTTGCCTATATTGTTTTGCACGTGAGTTCCTCCAGTAACAAAGCACACTGGTTTACTGCAAACCTTGACTCTCTGGGCCTATTTCCCATTAGGGTGCACCACACCTTACCATCTCCTCCAGTGAGCTGCAACACATCGTAATACCTTGATGGTGTTTGGGGACCCAGTGTAGCATTCAGCTCACCCCAAACCCGGCCACTGCATTACCACTGTTGAAATGCACCTTCAGTAACGGGTTAATCAAACATGTGCTCTCCGCTTCCGCATTTGCGGAGCGCGGCCCCGAACTTCCGGGCTTTGGCCCCGAACTTCTGGTCCGCGGCTCCGCAAAAGATAGAACACGTCCTATTCTTGTCCGCAGCTTGCAGATCTGCAACACACCACAGACGTGTGAATTGACCCTTATGTACTTCTATGAAAGATGTAATGACCATGCTCTGTAAAATATGCAGAGATAAGGGTAAATTCAAGCTCCTGAGCTCTGGTGCAAAATAGTGTAACTGGGCTCCCAGGTACCATGTTTCATTTACAGAAACACTCCTGCATAGTGATCACTGTTCCCCGACATAGAGAGAAGAATGGAGGAACTGGACTGTTTCATTGTTTATTGTCAGTGGTGGATCCTAGTATCTATAGAAGCTTTAATCCTGACCACTGAGAATAATGAGAAGACTGCTGACACAGCCCCAAGAGAACATAGCCCAAGCTCAAAGGTGACAGTGTTATACTACCATTAGAGTTCCCTGTGAAAGCTGCAAAATTTCAGCTTTTTTTCAGCAAAAAATTTAAAACACATCAACATTTTGTTAAAAATAAGTCCAACATAAAAACCTGATGCAAAGAATTGGTCATTTTAGGCCGATTAGTGGTGATAAGCTCAGCTACATCTGCAGATAACGTGCCATTGAAGATCATTATTATTAACATAGAGAGATTATTGTCGTAATATGGCAGGCAGCTCTTCTATTCAGAATCCAATGTGTATAGAGTTTCCCTGGAGATGGCTGCACATATATGAAAAGAATAGTTAGACTATACACTATGGAAATAGTCAGGGATCATGTAACTTGCAGAGCGTAGTGTTGCCAGAGAGAGGGGCTATTTTTTCACTGCTGTTTATTACACGAATACAAAAAAAATAACATTCTCTTTCAATATCTCCTTTTATATAAACCAATGTTCCTTCCTTCTTCCTCTTCTTGAGCCGGAGAGCTGGCAAATCAAAAGAAAATACATCTCATCCAAAAGAATTGTTATTGCATTTTCTTGCCCTTGCGCTGTGAATGGAGCTCTGTCCGTAGTGTGAGATACAATTTTGGGGTGAAATGGCTATTTTTGGATATAACATTGATTATCACACATTTCTACATAACTACAGCGCTAGATTTATATGCCTTGACTTGTTATGCAGTATGAGCCTGTCCTAAAACGATCTTAAGGCAGAACTCAAAATTTTAATTTTTATCTATCTATCTATCTATCTATCTATCTATCTATCTATCTATCTACAGTGCCTTGAAAAAGTATTCAAATTTTCCACATTTTTTCATGTTACACCCACAAACTTAAATGTACTTTACTGGGATTTTATGTGATAGAGCAGCACAAAGTAGAAAATATGTATGAAGTGAAAAGAAAATGATACAAGGTTTTCAAAATTTCTAATAAATAAAAATCTGATAAGTGTGGCATGCATTTGTATTCTACACCCTGTACTCTGATATCCCTAAATAAAATTCAATGTGACCAACTGCCTTCCGAAGTCACCTAATTAGTAAATAGTCCCCCTGTCTGTAATTTATTCTCAGTATAACTACAGCTGTTCTGTGAAGGCCTCAGAGGTTTGTTAGAGAACATTAGTAATCAAACAGCAACATGAAAACCAAGGAACACACCAGACAGGTCACGGATAAAGTTGTGGAGAAGTGTAAAGCATGGTTAGGTTATAAAAAAAATCCCAAACTATGAACATCTCACAAAGCTTTGTTCAATCCATCATCCGAAAATGGAAGGAGTATGGCACAAATACAGACCTACAAAGACATGGCCGTACACCTAAACTGACAGCCCTGCAAAGAGGGCAAAAATTAGAGAAGCAGCCAAGAGGCCCATGGTCACTCTGGAGGAGCTGCAGAGGTCCACAGCTCAGGTGGGAGAATCTGTCCACTGGACAACTATTGGTCGTGTACTTCACAAATCTTTATGGAAAAGTAACAAGAAGAAAGCTATTTTTGAAAGCAAGCCATAATAAGCCCCGTTTGCAGTTTGCCACAACCCATGTAGGGGACACAGCAAACATGTTGAAGAAATTGCTCTGTTGAGTGGTGGACCCCTATATAGGTCATTGTTAAAGGGTGGGGTGCTGTGGAGGTCACTGTTAAGGGGGTGGCAGACATTAGAGGTCACTCTAAGGGGGCTGGCAGCTGTGTAGGTTAATGTTAAATGGACAGAGTGCTGTGGAGGTCACAGTTAAGGGGGAGGGAGCTGTGTAGGTCACTGTTATGAAGGAGGGACTCTGTGGAGGCCACTTTTAAGGGGGTAGGGGGCTGTGGAGGTCACTGTTAAGGGGGCAGGCCACTGTGAATGTTATTGTTAAGAGGGCAGGCCACTGTGGAGGTCAATATTCAGAGGTAGGGCGCTGTGGGGCGGGGGGGGGGGGGATAAGTGTTAAGGGGGCGGGCCATAGTGGACGTCACTGTTAAGGGTGTCCAGGTGCTGTGGAGGTCACATTTCAGGGGCAGAGCACTGTGGAGGTAATTGTTAAGGGGGTGAGCCACTGTGGGGGTCAATGTTAAGGGGGTGGGGAATTATAGAGGTCACTGTTAAGGGGTCAGGGTGTTGTGGGTGTCATATTTAAGGGGGTGGGCCGTTGTGGAAGTCATTGTTAAGGGGGTGGGTGCTAAAGAGGTCATATTTTAAGGGGAGGGTGCTGTGAAGGTAACTGTTAAGGGGATGGGGTGCTGTGGGGGGGTCACTGTTAAGAGGGCAGGCTGATGTGGAAGCCAATGTTAAGTGGATGAGGGACTGTAGATGTCACTGTTAAGGGGGTGGGGAATTGTAGAAGTCACTGTTAAGGGGGTGGGGCACTGTGGAGGTCACTGTTAAGGGGATACTGTGGATATCTTTTAATCACACACAAATAAAATAGACGAAATATACCCGTGCAAAGCCGGGACATTCTGCTAGTATTATACAGTTGTAGCCAGCATTAAAATCAGTGGGATTGCACGCCATCCCAACAGTGTAACTTGACACCACCTTTAAGCTTTAGAAAATTTGCATATAGTTAAACTAAGATAACGCGATGATCTCTTCAGGCAGTTCTTTCCTCCTCATGGCTTGTTTTTTGCTCTGATATTCATTGTCAGTTGTGAGACCTCATATAGACAGGGCTGTGTCTTTCCTAATCATGGCTAATCAACTGAATCTACCACAGGTGACTCCAGTCAAGGTGTAGAAACATCTCAAAGATGAACAAGAAATAAGAAATGGGAGGCCCCAGAGCTAAATTTCAAGTGCAGTATACGGGCACTTTAACACCCGTTTACCCCCAATCTGTTATGTTCTTTAAGCGTTTCATGTAATTGCCTGCAGCAATGTTAAGGGTGTCATTTAGGTATTGGACCACTGGGGGAGCTGGTGAGCAGGTCATATATATAGCTAGGCCAAGGCAGGCTAGTGCAGTGCAGACCCTGGAGTCTGTGGAGGCCACATGTCTCAGGCCTAGACCAGTTCAGCAGAATCTGGAGGCAATCCCTAGAGCAAGGAGGTACTAAACGTCAAGTGGAGGTAAATTATAAAGCTGGAGATTCAAGGATATAAGCCAGAAGTAGGGCATTGGGGCCTTGAAGCATCAATTCCAGTCAGGACGAGTCAGGAAGAAAGTAAGGTTCACCTGCAATTTCAAGTCCTGTATTACCACCCTCTGTTTAACCTTGCTGGATGTAAGACCACTGCAATTTTTATTGTCTGCAAAAAGGAACTGTTGGAAAGACTGCTTACTGTATCATCACTGTCTTCAGTAAAGTTTGGATTCTGTTTTCAAGTTATCAGTCTGTACCTCAGTTATTCCTACTGTAAATACGGTGTGCCACCGTTTACTGGCACTGGCGTCACGACATATCAGGGACTTAGCCATAGGCACGTTAAACTATAACACCAAGGGCACCTCACCTTCCACCTGGCTGTGTCCCTCAAGAACCCAGAGAGTGCCCCAGAGGAGCAGCGTGCCGGCCTCTCCATCACTGGCATTCCCCAGGTTAGTTCCTACACAAAGCCCTGACTTGGGGATGCTACATTTTGGCGTCACGAACAGGATACGCACGTTTTATGGACTGTGATCAAAACGTGAACTTTGTGCCTTAACCAGTTTGCCAAGTGACAAAACGCCTGTTTATTTGAAGTGAACTTTGCGGACCTAAAACGTACAGAAAAGTGTCCCAAAAACCTCCAGAAAGCGCTGTGCAGTGTTGCGCTATCAAGAGGAAGAAAATCGCCACTTCAAAGTGCATTTTTGTGGACTTTTATGCTGTTTCACTACCGCTGCTTGCTGTCATTGAATTGATGCATCATGGCGCCCAAGATGGCCGCCTGAACTGTGGACTTATCTACTGCGCCATCACTACTCATCGCTGGCGGGAAAGCTTAGCGCCAGACTCTGCAGCGTCACCACTTTATTCAAATTTCCCAAGCTGGACTCCACCTACCTTGGACTTAGAAGAACGCAGACGCTGTTCCCCGTCGAAGCAAGTCCGAGCTCCGCCCCTCCAGCCCGGCGTCCTCGCGGGAAGGCACGCTGCGCAAGGGATTCCCGAAGACGTCCTTCCGGATCTCGCGAGATTTGGACCGCCTGCACCGGAGTAAGTACCAACTCCTGGGAGAAATAATCCGACACCGGAGAGGGGACGCCTGGTTAGCAAGGCCCAAAAGGGGATACCGGACTCTGCCCATCGATCGCGCTCACCGGCCAATAACCCCGCCGGCGCGACATCGGACCTAGCGCTGCCTCTTAAAGGGACCGCTCAACCAAATAATCTGCATCATGTCGGACTCAGAAGCAGCCGAGCAGCCTGCCCCAGGGAGCCAGTGGCCACCAACGGTATTACGCCTGTCAACATGATGCCGCTGACGATGCCATACTACTTTGGGGCTCCATGGTTTCCCCGTTATGCCGGGAGGCTCATAATTTAAAAGACTTTCAAGACAAAATCCTGGCTCTGTTCGGCTCTATCCTATTAACCCGGATCAGCAAATGGAGATTCTGTTAGCCCAGTTGGAAGGAGCGGCCCGTCGGGAAGTCATGTCCTGGCCCAGTTCTGAGAGGAGCACTATAGAGCAGATCTTTGACCGCCTCAGCACTACCTTTGAAGTCAGGACGGTGTCTGAAATAAAGATGCGCTTCTTCAGCAAGAAACAAAAACCTGGTGAGTCACTTCGTGATTTTGCTTTATCCCTCCAAGAGGCCTGGAGGGCTGTCATTCATATAGACCCTAGGAGGTTGACACCCAGGATCAAACTCTGAGAGAACAATTTATTGCGGGTGTGAATAGCGAATCTTTAAAAACACAATTGAAAATGTTGTCGGCTCAGCACCCTAACAGTGTTTTCCTGGACTTTAAAGAACTGGCCATCAGTATTCTGGGACAACATCTGCCAACGGAACCAGTGGCCCATCCCGAGCCTCCTGTCCGTACTCCCAAGCTGACGGATACCAGCCTGCCAGGGGCTAGCCAAGCCGCCCAGACTCCAGTTCCTGATACAGTAGCTGCTCTGATGGAACAGGTCAATTACCTCACTAAGAGCCTGGAAAAAGTCTGCAGGAAACTGGAAGAGTGGGAGAAACCCTTAATGCTGGAAGATGAACTCCTTTTGCCTCAAAAGCCTGGCCCCCTGCGTATCAAGAAGTTTATCCCAGAGATCCTGGAAGACGTTCAAGTGACCGGTTTAGGAACCATAAGCGACCTTCCTGTAATTACTGCAAGAAGTTGGGTCATACTGAATCTACTTGCTGGCAGTTAAGCGAGTCACCCTCGAGGCTGAGGACCGCCCCTCGGGAGGTAGAACAACAGGTCCAAGGGATCCAAACTGGATGCCCCGTTATGTGGGGTCCCGTCCCAAAATAAACGTCCGGATCAATGGAGTGCCTTTTGAGCGTTGCTGGACACTGGATCTCAAGTCACCACTATTCAGCAGTCCACCTTTAATCAGTTCTGGAGTTCCAGCCTGCTTACCCAGCCACCTGAGTCCTGGTTGGAGATAATTGCAAGCAATGGTAAGCCCATAAAGGTCCATGGATACTGGGAACCCACGCTCCAAGTGGGTGAAGCCACTTTACCACAGCAAGGAGTGATCGTGGTACAAACCGAGGATAAAGGGGGCCACCCTGTGATTGTTGGGACTAATGTTTTCAAAAATTGCTACCCTGAGGTCCTTGAAGCTCTCCATCAGTCCCTGCCTGCAGCTTCCTCTGCCTCCAAGAAGGTCCTCCAAAAGACCATCAGCGTACTGTGTGCTCAGCAGAGGTTTGCAAATGAAAAAGGAGAGATCTGCACCGCCAGGATCGGTGATAATAGACCAGTGACTCTACCTCCAAACTCCCAAACTCTCCTGTGGTGCCGTGCTGTCCTGGGAGTCCAGGGTCAAGACTATCCGGCCCTGGTGGAACCTGTCCAGATGGAGAACTACCCATATGTGAGAGCTGCCAAGTGCCTGGCGACCGTCTCCCAAGGTAAAGTACCTGTCCGTCTGATTAACCTCAGCGATCATCCTGCTGTGCTTACTAAGCACTGTCCTGTTGCCCAGCTTTCCCAGGTTTCCTTCCAGGATGTCATCCGCCTGCCTGTCACCGAGAAGCCATCAGCTGCCACTCGAGGACCTCTTCCTGCGGACGACTCTCCAGTGCCCTGGTGGAAGGAACTCCATGTCGGGGACGAAGCTACCCCGCAGCATCAACTAGAGGGACTCCTGAACCTAGTAAAGCAACACCATCAAGCCTTCAGTAAGCATGCAACGGACTATGGAGAGGTCAGTGTCATCCAACACACCATACCCACTGGCTCTCATCCTCCCATTAAAGAGAGGTATAGACCCATACCACCAACTTCCTACCAAACTGTTAAAGAGATGATCCAAGAAATGAAAGACTCAAGCGTAATCCGGGACAGTCGTAGTCCCTGGGCTGCCCCCTGGTTTTAGTAAAAAGAAAGATGGTGGCATCCGGTTTTGTGTAGACTATAGAAAGATAAATCAGATCACTCACAAAGATGCTTACCCATTGCCACGTATTGAGGAGTCTCTAACTGCTCTAGGCTCCTCCGCCTATTTCTCCACCTTAGATTTAACCAGCGGATATTGGCAAGTGCCCATGGCCCCTGAAGATAGGGAAAAGACTGCTTTCACCACCCCTATGGGCCTGTTTGAGTTTAATTGTATGCCATTTGGACTGTGTAATGCCCCGGGACCTTTCAAAGATTAATGGAGCGGTGCTTAGGCCATAAGAACTTTGAGACGGTGCTGTTATACCTGGATGACGTTATCATCTACTCTAAAACGTATGAGGACCATTTAAAGCATCTAGCTGAGGTGTTTGAAATCCTTATTAAATACGGCCTCAAGATTAAACCGTCCAAATGTCACCTGCTGAAACCTGCTGTAAAATACTTGGGACATGTTGTAAGTGCAGAGGGGTCCAGCCTGATCCTGATAAGTTGGCTGCTGTCCGAAGTGGCCGGTCCCCACTACAGTGAAGGAAGTGAGGAGTTTCCTTAGCTTCGCTGGCTACTACCGGCGCTTTATCCCCCACTTCGCTCAAATAGCGGATCCAATTCAGGAACTTCTGAGGGGGCAACCAAAAAGAGCCCAAAGACTCCTATCCCCATAGAATGGAATGAAGAAAGGGAGGTTGCATTTCAGTTGTTAAAGAAGAAGTTGACTGAACCTCCTGTGCTGGGGTACCCAGATTACAGTAAACCATTTCACCTTTACACAGATGCCAGTAAGAAAGGCCTGGGAGCAGTGCTGGCTCAAGTGCAAGAAGGGAAAGAAAGGGTGATAGCTTACGCCAGCCGGTCCTTAAAGGGAGCTGAAAAGAATGATCAGAATTATAGCTCTTTCAAATTAGAGTTTCTGGCCTTAGTGTGGGCGGTAACAGAAAAATTCAAAGACTATTTGGCTGCCACTCCATTTATTGCCTTCACTGATAATAATCCTCTGGCCCACCTGAACACCGCCAAACTGGGGGCCTTAGAACAGAGATGGGCCTCCCGCCTTGCTAATTACGACTTCACTGTAAAATACCGGGCTGGTCGTTCAAGCGATAATGCTGATGCCCTGTCAAGGCTCCCCACTGAAATAGCACCAGATGACAAGCGGGATGCCTGGGAAGATGTAGAGATGCCAGCATTTTATAACAGGTTTGCTCAACAGGACCAAGCTCAAGCTGCCAACAGTGGAACCTCTGACCCACCATCCTTTGATAAGCCTGCATCCAGGGAAGAAAAGTGGATTAAGTTGCAATCAGAGAGTAGAGTTCTCGGTGAACTGCTGGACTTCTTCATCAGTGGCAGAACCCCTGAAAGAATTCGGCGAAAGACCGCAGACCCAGAACTCCTCAAATTGTGGAAGCAACGTCAACAACTGTTCCTTCAAAAAGGCCTGTTGCTGCGACGAAGCCTGGATCCAGTGTCAAATGACAGAGTGCACCAGATCCTCATCCCACGTCGTGATGCAGGTATGGTTCTAGAAATGTATCATGATAAGTCTGGACATTTTGGGGTTCAAAAGACTGAGGCCACTATTCGTAGGCGGTTCTACTGGGTTGGAATCAGAGAGGACATTGAGAGGTGGTGTCGGGAATGTACAGCCTGTGCCCTAAAGAGAGGTGAACATCATGATCAGAGAGCACCGCTGCACCCTATTATAAGTACCGCCCCTCTTGAACTGGTTGCGATTGACCACGTAAAGTTAGAACCCAGTCGCTCAGGGTATGCCTATGCCATGACTATTATTGACCATTTCACTAAGTTTGCCGTAGCAGTGCCTGTGAAGGACCTGACAGCCAAGACGACCGCTGAATTGTTCTGGAAGCACTTCCTCCTGCCTTACGGCTGCCCAGAAAAGATCCTCACCGACCAGGGGTCTGCGTTTGAGTCTCATCTGTTCCAGGAGCTGTGCCGACTACACAATTGCCAAAAGGTCCGGACCACGGCCTATCATCCACAAGGTAATGGACTCTGTGAAAAGATGAATCAGACCCTGATTGAAATGTTGAGAGCCGTGCCTCCTGAGACCAGAGGAGATTGGCCTAACCTGTTACCACAGCTCATGTATACGTACAATAATACTATCCATTGTTCCACTGGATACACTCCTTTCTACCTGTTGTTTGGGCGTCAGGGTAAATTGCCTGCAGATCATTCCCTGGATGTACAAGTGCTGGATGACATTAATCCCCTGCCTAAAACTGACTGGGTAGCGGAACATCAAAGGCGCTTGCTTAATGCCAAAGAAATTGTCCAGGAGCGCATGGAAGGTGCCCGGGAGCGACAACAAAAGACTATGATTTGGCGGCCCATGCAGAGCCCTTAGCTGTGGGGGACACCGTGTGGTTGAAGAACAATCACCGTACCAGTAAGCTGGACAGTAAATGGGAGAGAACTCCCTATCTTGTGTCTGCCATCCCTAATGCTGAGACCCATACCTATGAGGTCACCAGAGAGGGTAAGAGTCCCCAAATTGTTCACAGAAACCGCCTAAAACTCTGCATGACAAAGGGGCCCATTGCTGGAGACTCCGGACCCCAGTCTTCTGTGCCAGGACTTTCTGCTCAGCCTGTGGAGCCTATGCAGGCTGTGGCGGATCTAGTCAATGATGCTGAACCACTCCATTGGTTCCTCACACCCTGGTTAAATTTGTTGGTGCCCGCTCCGGCACCTACTGTGCCTTCACCTCCCGGAAGAGCCGGTTCAAAATGTCCCGGATCCAGTCTCCCTTGTAGAGGATCCTCCGGCTCCTGTTGTTCCTGACCAGGGTCTCACTGGTGGAGACCCTCCTGTTGCTCCTCTCCCTTCTACCTCGGTGCTAAGGGAGGAGGAAACCCTGTGTTGAGAAGGTCCACCCGGATGAACAGGGGACGTCCGCCAGTCCGTTTAGGGGACTTTGATTATACTGGTGGTGTCTCCTCCCGGGCAGTTACTACTGGAAATACCTTGCTTGACGTTTGTGCGCAAGAATGGACTCCTCCACGCGAGCCCTTGCCTGTGATACACCCCCAGGGGACCTCTGTGTGAGCATCATCCTATTTAAGTTTGTGCCAGAGATGGACTCCCTGTGTGCGAGCCTCTGTGATATGTTTTTATGGACTCACTCTTTGTCATGGACTATCCTGGTATTCCCTAACGTCCGCTGTGCCAGGTCAGCGCCCCAGTTCCACTTTGTATCCTGACGGAAGAGAACGACGCCCCTTGTCACCACGCTCCACCTTTTCCAGCTGGACCTGATATAAATTATGCATGTCATTCATTTGTGTTTATGTATGCCTGCATGTTTTCCTTTTGTCTTTCAGGAGATGAATCCAGCTGGGTGGACCCCTGTGGTGGAGTACGAGTCGTACTCAGTTTAAAGCTGTGGGGTATGCAGTATACGGGCACTTTAACACCCGTTTACCCCCAATCTGTTATGTTCTTTAAGCGTTTCATGTAATTGCCTGCAGCAATGTTAAGGGTGTCATTTAGGTATTGGACCACTGGGGGAGCTGGTGAGCAGGTCATATATATAGCTAGGCCAAGGCAGGCTAGTGCAGTGCAGACCCTGGAGTCTGTAGAGGCCACATGTCTCAGGCCTAGACCAGTTCAGCAGAATCTGGAGGCAATCCCTAGAGCAAGGAGGTACTAAACGTCAAGTGGAGGTAAATTATAAAGCTGGAGATTCAAGGATATAAGCCAGAAGTAGGGCATTGGGGCCTTGAAGCATCAATTCCAGTCAGGACGAGTCAGGAAGAAAGTAAGGTTCACCTGCAATTTCAAGTCCTGTATTACCACCCTCTGTTTAACCTTGCTGGATGTAAGACCACTGCAATTTTTATTGTCTGCAAAAGGAACTGTTGGAAAGACTGCTTACTGTATCATCACTGTCTTCAGTAAAGTTTGGATTCTGTTTTCAAGTTATCAGTCTGCACCTCAGTTATTCCTACTGTAAATACGGTGTGCCACCGTTTACTGGCACTGGCGTCACGACATATCAGGGACTTAGCCATAGGCACGTTAAACTATAACACCAAGGGCACCTCACCTTCCACCTGGCTGTGTCCCTCAAGAACCCAGAGAGTGCCCCAGAGGAGCAGCGTGCCGGCCTCTCCATCACTGGCATTCCCCAGGTTAGTTCTTACACAAAGCCCTGACTTGGGGATGCTACACAAGTGTCATAGCAAAGGGTCTGAATACTTAAGTTCAGGCAAAATTTTAGTTATTCCTTTTAATACATTTGTAAACATTTCTAAAATTCTGATTTAACTTTGTAATTTTGGAGTATTGATGGGGAAAGGCTTGATTTTTTTTTATTTTAGCACAAGGCCGCAACATAACAAAATGTGAAAAATGTGAAAGGCTCTGAAGACTTTTCAAATGCTCCGTAATTGTCCCTTCTCCAGGTTGTCTTATTCCCTTTTGATTGCTATTTATTCTATAGATATGAAGTATTAAGCAGAATTATTTGTAGATCACGGTCTCAGAGCACATGACCATTGGCACATTCTACTATCTCCATTTTTGGCTTTCAGGAAGCCTTGCTGTATATACGCAGTTGTGTCTAGACTTCACTTCTGTCACTGTATAATTACATTTCCTTTTTCCTGCTGTGATATCCCTCTGTGACACGAGACATCCTGATTTTCGTGTTATTGAACTGAAATTTTGGAAAGACTGTGAAGACTGATGCCCTGTGCATCGACGCCATTTATCACTCAGAGCTCCCAAAAGTAATGTTACCCGCTAGACTTCCTATTCTATGAAGGAAGCCATCATGTCTGGGAGGCTTCATAATTTCCCTCACTTTCCTGTACAGTGAACGTGTCATGAGGTCTCATTCATGAAGTGAAGGCTGAAATAATGAACAATCTTGCATTTCTAGAGGAAACGGGACATCTATGTCAACAATTAATGTAGGTTGCATTTGGAAAGGATGCTCTTAGAGAGAGGATTTCCTCGAGGTCGACAATCAAACAATTTAATTTTTCGTTCTTCAAGCCACATATACTTGTTGGTACGTTGATGGTGAAGACTGATGAAGATTGATGTGTTCTATGCAAAAAAAAAAAAGGGCCTAGATTAAAGATCAAAATGGCCTCCTCCATTATGGTTTTGTCACACAGGACAGAAAGGCCTGTTTTTTTGCCACCCCAATGACATTTGGGTCCATTCCCCACCTTCTTTTTCACCAGCAATGCAGTTTCTCTGGAAAGAGCGTCTTACCCAAGGTCTAGCAAAGCGGATGAGACCAAACAGAGCTGGAACTCATCTTTTCAAGGGGCCCATAGCATCTTTATGGTCTGTGGTATGCAAATCCTTGTTCGTGGACTGTATGTGCAGTGCACGGCGAACCCGTCCCCAGAGGCTCTACTAGTTAGGATGCTGAGCGGTGGTGTGGCTATGGGCAATGTCACGGTGCTCCTACCTGAATCTGGTGCTCTGAGGTCAGGCCGCGTAGTGGCTGAAATTTTGTAATTGGTAGGAACTGAAATGAGTATGAGTCACACTTTGATGCAGGTTGAGTTGATTTACTCAGGGGTGCACCATCAATGAGGCGAGGTGAAGCGATTGCCTCAGGCAGCACCAGGTAGGGGCAAGAGGGGGGCAGCAGACGGAGGATTATCTGTTTCTGCAGTATAGTATTGGGAAGCACAATGGGCACAGAGTGTGTGGCACTGTATTACCCTGTATGTTTTGTAGATCTGTATGTAATGTTTTCCAAGTATGCTTTTAACAGTAGGGATGGAGGGAAGGGTTAAAGGTTAAGAAATTGGTATGGGGGGGGGCACCATTTCAGTTTTTGCCTCAGGCAGCAGAAAGGCTAGGTGCACCCCTGGATTTACTCGATAGTGGCATAAACAGGTAGCAGCTCATAAAGAATCACAGTAGCTCCAGCAGGTTTTAGGGTGCACTGGCAGGTGAACTGGGTTCCTTCCTCTATTCTGCTGTGCTGAACTCTCCCTCTTGTTTGGTATCTTTTAAGGGTCCTCTTTCATCTGGGCTACGTGCCACTGATAACTGGCTCAGTGCCCGGTGGGCTTTTGACCACACTTTGATCTGGGTGAGCCCACTCCTCCAAGGAGGGGGAGAGAATGGAATGGTTAGTTCCATTCTACCTATAGCTCACTGCGAGACACACTGCCACCTGCTGGTAGACCAGGCGCAGTGCATGAAATACAATAAATAACAGTTACATAGCACTTTCTAAGCAGACCTGAAAACAAAAGGCACAGTGGTGTCACACATTGGTTATTCATTAGAGACAGTAGCAGGTTGTAGGAATGATAGTGCCCACTCTGGGGTACTACATTTGCTGAAATGCTGGAATGTGACTATGTATTTTGTGGTAAGGTGCAGGGTGCCGTCGTGGATGGCAGGTATGTGTCACCGAGGTTCATAGCCTCGGTGAGGTAAGAGCCCGTTTTTGTTGATGTCAGCAGCAGCTAGTGCTACTGACAGAGTTTAAATAGCATGGCTGCAGAGCCGATCCGGGCCGGCTCTTACCGGGAGCAGCTAAAGTGTAGGGTGGGTGGCTGCTCCCCACGACCCAGTCCTGGTTTTGGGCTGGGTTTAAAAGCTCAGCCAGCTCAGCAGCTGGAGGCTGTGATTATCCTGGAGCTGCTAACAGGGCTGAGGAGTTCTCTGTCCTGGAGGAAAGAGCTCAGCAAGGAGGTGTTTTGTTCCTGGCTACCTGAAGCTGGATTCTCCTGCGGCTGGGCCGACAGCGTGGTGCGAACCTGCACCTACACCTCCCAGGTGACTGAACCTGTGTTGGCCTGTTTTTGTTTTGCCACGTTATTTCCGTTGTGTGTGAACTGTCACCAAAGAGACTGTTTTTCATTTATGGTGTGCAAGTGTGAATAAAACACTGTTTGTTGCACAATCTGGACTCCTTGTTTTGCCTCTAAACTGCACCCGCACCGCTGTCTACCAGAGCGACTCCCCACATTTGGTGTCGGATGCGGGCATGCGCAGTGAGGCTGGCGTGAACGCCGAAGTTTTGTTTTTCTAAAGTGCATGGAATATATTAAGCCAGCAAAGCTGCAAGCAGGAGTTTCTGGCAACATGGAGGCTGCTGTGAAGGCTCTCATAGAGGCTAACGTGCAGCAGCGGGAGACCAACCAACTACTGCTACAACATGTGATGGCGTTACAGGCGGCAGGAGCGTCCCACCACGTCCATGATGCCCGGAAAGCGGTCCGTGCGGCGATCCCAAAATGACCCCCGCAGACGACGTTGAGACGTACCTGGCGGTTTTTGAGAAGGTCGCCGTGAGGGAAAAGTTACCCCGTGACCAGTGGGCCGAGGTGGTTGCTCCGCTCCTGGCATCCGGACCCCAGCAAGTTTTTTTTTGATTTGGCAGACGACCAGGCTGCTGACTATTCCACGGTGAAGGGGGAGATCCTGGCCAGACTGGGGGTAAACGTGTTGGTCCGGGCTCAGCGGGTCCACCAGTGGGACTTCAAAGTGGCTGAACCCGCCAGGCCGCAGTACTATGAGTTGCTGCACAGGTTGCAAAAATGGCTGCAGCCTGAGGTTCTAAGTCCGACTGCTATGCTGGACCGGCTGCTGGCTGACATGTTTTGGAGGGCCTTGCCTTACCCCCTTCAACACTGGATCGGCCAGGTATCCCCCACCAATGCCCTTGAGATGGTCGACCTGGTGGAGCGATATGAGGCCACCAGAAACCTGCAGGGGGTTCTTTTGGGAGGGGGCCAGTCAAACCCCGGAAATCTCCACCCCAGTCCCGGCGGCCGGCCAAACCCGCCCGGGATGTACCTCTTGCAGATCCGTCCCCAGTGGTCTGCTGGCAGTGTCGGGAGCCTGGACACATAAGGGCCAACTGTCCACAGTGGGGGAACCCATGGAGACTAATTATGGGTACCGGGCTTCCATGTATGCCCGGAGACTGTGTGCGACCGGCATCCCCGGGACAATAGACAATCGTCATCTGTGCCAGGTGCAAGTCGGGGATAACCTGGCAGTGGCGCTGTTGGACTCAGGGAGCCTGGTAACCCTGGTAAGTGCTGCCCTGGTACAGCCCACCCAGTATACGGGCCGGACAGTGGGTGTGGTGTGCATACACGGAGACTTAAAGGACTATCCCACTGCTGTAATGTCTCTGTCCACGGCGGTCGGCACCTGGACTTGTGAAGTGGCGATCTCCACAAAGCTGCCCTATGAACTAATAATTGGGAGAGACTTCCCTGGTTTTCCGTCACTGTGGCCTGAGATGAAAGTGACTAATAGCCCTGAGACAGGGTAACCCTAGCAGAGTGGCCTGATACCCTGGAAGGCCAGAACCCTGGGAGCCCGAGTCTGAAGGGCCAGCGGTAGGGGTGACCACTGCTGCAGCGGTAGTGGGGGAGACAACCCCACTGAGTGTAATGGTGGGAGACACGGAGGACTTGCCACCGGGACCTGAGTTGGCAGACCTCAATGTCTCCGGGGAAAATTTTGGGACCGCACAACACCGGGACCAAACCCTAACCAGGGCCTGGGAGAATGTGCTGGAAATTGATGGTAAACCCCAGAAACCAGGGGCTGAATTAATGTTCCCACGATTTATTGTTCTGCAGGATATGTTGTATCGGGTGAACCAAATCCGAGGTGAACCTGTTGAACAGTTGGTGGTGCCCACAGCGTATCGCAAGCTTGTCATGGAGCTTGCCCACCAACATGTTCTTGGGGACACCTGGGGTGGCAGAAAACCCAGGACCGCATACTGCAGCGGTTTTATTGGCCCAGTGTGTTCAAGGAAGTAGAAAATTATTGTAAGTCCTGTCCAACCTGTCAGGTAACTAGCCCCCAGCCACATTTCCGTAGTCCTCTGGTACCTCTGCCAATTATTGAAGTACCGCTTGAGCGAATTGCTATGGATTTAATTGGGCCTGTACCAAAGTCTGCTAGGGGCCACCAACACATTCTGGTAGTTCTCGACTATGCCACTCGGTATCCGGAGGCGGTGCCTCTGCGACATACCTCAGCTAAGCTCATTGCCAAAGAGTTAATGGAGATGTTTTCCCGTGTGGGCCTGCCAAAAGAGGTTCTGACAGACCAAGGGACCCCTTTATGTCCAAAGTAATGAAGGAACTGTGTAAATTGTTGCGTATAAAGCAGTTACGGACGTCCGCTTACCATCCGCAAACAGACGGTCTTGTTGAGAGGTTTAACCAAACTCTAAAGAATATGTTAAAAAGGGTGGTGTCTAGAGATGGGAAGGACTGGGACCTGCTTCTGCCCTATCTCATGTTCGCAGTGCGAGAGGTACCCCAGGCCTCTACTGGGTTCTCGCCTTCGAACTGCTTTATGGCAGACACCCTCGGGGCCTGTTGGATATCGCCAAGGAAGCATGGGAACAACAGCCTGTCCCCCACAAAAGTGTCATTGAGTATGTCACCCAGATGCAGGAACGGATAGAAAGGGTGTTGCCGTTGGTCCGGGAGCATATGGAGGCAGCGCAACAAGCCCAGAGTAGGGTGTATAATCGCCAGGCTCGGGTACGGGGCTTCAATCCGGGAGATCGAGTGTTGGTTCTGGTACCCACCCTTGACAGCAAATTCCTAGCTAGGTGGCAGGGCCCCTATGAGGTGGTCGAGAAGGTAGGGGAAGTAATTACAAAGTACACCAGCCAGGCGGCGCAAGCCGGAGCAGGTGTACCATGTGAATTTGCTAAAGCCGTGGAAAGATAGGGACACGGCCGACGACCACAGCCCCGGCCAGGGCTTCTAGGTGAAAAGGGTCCAGCCCCACAGTTCGAGGCCTGTGAAGCCGTAACCACGGTAAAATTGCAGACAGCCTGTCTTCCACACAAGTTCAGGAAGTCAGGGAGTTCTCAGTCGGAACACGGATGTGTTCTCGACCTCCCTGGCCGCACGTCTCTCATCCGACATGACATCGCCACTGAGCCTCAGGCCAAGGTCCGGTTAAAACCATACCGGGTACCCGAGGCTCGGGCGGCGGGCCATCGCGGAGGAAGTGCAGTTAATGTTGAAGCTCGATGTCATTGAGGAGTCGAAAAGTGAGTGGGCCAGTCCCATAGTCCTAATACCTAAGCCGGATGGGACGTTGCGGTTCTGCAACGACTTTCGCAAGTTAAATGAAGTATCCAAGTTTGACGCGTATCCCATGCCCCGAGTAGACGAGCTTGTTGAAAATTTAGGACAAGCCCGTTATTTTTCTGTGCTGGACCTCACTAAAGGGTACTGGCAGGTACCCTTAACGGAGGCGGCTAAGGAAAACCGCGCTTGTTACCCAGCAGGGCCTGTATCACTACAAGGTGTTACCCTTTGGCCTGCATGGCGCCCCGCCACTTTCCAGAGGTTAATGGACATAGTGCTGCGACCACATCGTCGGTACGCCTCGGCCTACTTAGATGATGTAGTCATCCACAGCACCGACTGGGAAAGCCATTTACCCAAGGTGCAGGCGGTAGTGGATGCCCTGAGGAAAGCTGGACTAACCGCCAATCCAAAAAAGTGTGCGATTGGGTTGGAAGAGACCAAATATCTGGGATATGTAATTGGGCGGGGAGTCATCAAACCTCAGGTAACTAAGGTAGAGGCCATTCGTAGCTGGCCCCGACCGGTCACCACCAGGCAGGTAAAGTCGTTCCTGGGGATTGTAGGATACTACATGAGGTTTGTGCCCCACTTTGCCACAATAGCAGCGCCATTGACAGACCTGTTGAAGGGACGAAAGTCTGGGAGGGTTAGCTGGAGTGAGAAGGCGGAGGAGGCTTTCTCCGCGTTGAAGTCGGCCCTGTGTGGGTCCCCGGTTTTGGTGACACCCGACTTCAACAAGGAGTTTGTCGTACAGACCGACGCCTCGGAGGTAGGCCTCGGTGCGGTACTGTCGCAGGAGGTCAACGGGGAAGAACATCCCGTTGTCTTCCTGAGCCGTAAGCTCAGTCCCGCCGAGTCCAGATATAGTATAGTGGAGAGGGAGTGCCTGGCTATCAAGTGGGCACTCGAATCTCTCCGCTACTACCTGTTAGGGAGGAGGTTCCGTCTGGTGACCGACCATTCCCCTCAAATGGATGAGTCAGGCCAAGGAGAGGAATGCTCGGGTCACCAGGTGGTTCCTATCCCTTCAAAATTTCAAGTTCTCCGTGGAACATAGGGCAGGTCGCTTGCAGGGAAATGCAGATGCCCTTTCCCGCGTCCACTGCCTCACATGTGTCCACCCCTCAGGGTTGAACAAAGGGGGTGTGTGGTAAGGTGCAGGGTGCCGTCGTGGATGGCAGGTATGTGTCACCGAGGTTCATAGCCTCGGTGAGGTAAGAGCCCGTTTTTGTTGATGTCAGCAGCAGCTAGTGCTACTGACAGAGTTTAAATAGCATGGCTGCAAAGCCGATCCGGGCCGGCTCTACCGGGAGCAGCTAAAGTGTAGGGTGGGTGGCTGCTCCCCACGACCCAGTCCTGGTTTTGGGCTGGGTTTAAAAGCTCAGCCAGCTCAGCAGCTGGAGGCTGTGATTATCCTGGAGCTGCTAACAGGGCTGAGGAGTTCTCTGTCCTGGAGGAAAGAGCTCAGCAAGGAGGTGTTTTGTTCCTGGCTACCTGAAGCTGGATTCTCCTGCGGCTGGGCCGACAGCGTGGTGCGAACCTGCACCTACACCTCCCAGGTGACTGAACCTGTGTTGGCCTGTTTTTGTTTTGCCACGTTATTTCCGTTGTGTGTGAACTGTCACCAAAGAGACTGTTTTTCATTTATGGTGTGCAAGTGTGAATAAAACACTGTTTGTTGCACAATCTGGACTCCTTGTTTTGCCTCTAAACTGCACCCGCACCGCTGTCTACCAGAGCGACTCCCCACAATTTCTACCGACATGATGAATTTTCACTAATTTGTTCACATTTTCAGTTCATAAATGTAAAGTTTAAACATTGTATAATGACAACATTTTTCAACTTTCTAAAGGAAATGTATTAAAGTGAATTTCTAACCTCTCCTGATATCTATGTTGCTGTAACTACTTGCATTCCCCATGTAATAACAATTCTGGAGCAGCTATTCTTATTACTCTATTGTGCCATTCCTCCTTTTTTCCTACTAGAAGTTTATGAATGAATTGCCAGCAGTCTGAAATAAAGGTCCATCTGGGTGTTAACAGTTGGGGGTGTTGGGGCCCATTATGGTTTCAGGACCTGGACATCCCAACATTCTATGACATGACAATGATAGCCCAACACCAGACACTATTCGGGCTGCTGATTCTTTGCAGGAAGGTTCTCCAGCTTCCTCCCTGCTCACATGACACACTGGGGGGATTCATTATTGGAGATTAGATAGATAGATAGATAGATAGATAGATAGATAGATAATATATAGATATGAGAGAGATAGATAGATAGATAGATAGATAGATAGATATGCAGGGCCCCAGAGGAAGACTGCAAAGGGTTAATTACTGCTAAAGAGTTACCGGTAATTTAAAGCACTTATTTTTCTATGCACTGTGTATCCCAAATAGCAATTTATGGCTAACTTATACGGTTAACATTGGCAGACTGGTTAGGTTAGTAGAGTGATAGACTAGGTCCACCTATTATTTAGTGACTCTAGTCTGAGCAGTACTACAGGAGGGACATGTGTGTGAGAATTCCTGCAGACCAGGCCCAGGTCCAGAGAACCTCTGTCCCTGAGATTATAGCTGCCAAAGGAGCAATTATTGTTTTTAATATGGGGAAAGGGGTGTGATTTGAATTAATTTCTATTTTCTAATATATATATATATATATATACACATACAGGAAAATGGCAGCACTAGAGAAAAAATGAATCAAAGAACAAAATAGGTGCACCCCTAAGGGGACTAGACTAATTGCCCAATATACACAATAGCAAAAAAGCAGCACTCTGAAAAAGTTTATTCACCCATGTGGATACGCGACATTTTGGCTCAACCTTAGAGCCTTACTCATATATATATATATATGTATAAAATATTTACAGAAAAAAAGAAAAAAGGGCTGCACTAGTAAAAAATAAAAAAATGGTTTATTCAACCATGTGGCGAAAGCGACCCACCCATGTGGCAAAAGCCAAAATGTCGCTTTTGCCACATGAGTGAATAAACCGTTTTTCATTTTTTATTACATTGGAGTGCTGCCCTTTTTTTTTTTTTTTTTATTGGATTGGCTTTTCCTGCGGGCTCTGCACCCAGATACCTTATGTTGTGCCGCCAATTTTTCATCATTATATATATAATATATTATATATATATAAGATTTACTTTATTTTAAGTCCCCCTTGGTGACTTTAACATGCGATTGTAAGATTGCTTTTACCATAGACAGCAATGAATTACCATTGCAGCCTATCAGACATTCGTTATGTTTCTATGGAGCCCTGTCACAGGCACAACTCCATAAGAACATATCAGTGGCAGACTTCAGAACATTCAGAAGGCCCGAGACTGCCACAACGACTGAACAGCTCTCCCAATTTCAACGCGGGGGAGCCGTTTTGGGTCCATAGGAAAGACCTCTCAGGTGCAGTGGTCCCAAGTGACCACAACATCTGAGGGGTTAAATGTCTGTGATCGGCATTATCAACATTTTAACAGCAGGCACTTGACGCCTATGGTGCCTACTCAGCTTCAGCGGATGCCATGTTTAAAGATCCAACTTCGGTCATACATGTACAGTAGAGGTCATGAAGGGGTTATTTCAGATGCAGAAGACTGCTGGGGAGTGAGTGGAGGATAGAAGTGGTAGTTGTGGCTCTAAGGGTGATAGTAGTACTCACAGATCATGGTGGTGACCTCCACTCTTGCGCTCTCTAGGGCCATGCAGAGACTGAAGGGCGTACCCAGGCTCGGACTGGCACACAGGGATACAGGGGAATCCCCCGGTGGGCCCCTGGGCAAGGTGGTCCCCTAGTCTCCCACCCCCTGCACAAGTGGCACATAACACATTGGACTTACTGCACTACATACATATATTCAATGTACAGCACCTCAGCCAGCCTATGTTCATATACAAAACGTTATTATATTTAAATGTATCCGTACTGTGGGCCCCCTAAATACATTTTACTGGTGGGCCCGAGGTACCCCAGTCCGACACTGGGCGTACCCTGTGTTCCCTCAGGGCACACCCTGTTATTGGAACTTCCACCTTGTGTTCATTGGGTGCCCTTGATAGTGGATGTTTTGCTGGGTGCACAGCAGGACCAGTCAATGATGGAGACAATGATCAGGTCCGTTGTTCGCAATAACTAAAGTCTCTCTTTACTAAGCTGGTAATAAGGGATTGTAGTACAAATAGCAGCAAACAGCACAGTTCCACAGTATGTCATAGTGCAATATTCTCTCAATAGCAGTGTATGGACAGCAACAATGATGGTAGTTATAGGCCATAGACCTTACAGGGAAATTTCCCAGTGGCCAATGCCTAGGAGGGCCACTCAAGCCCTCCTCACGGCCACCAGTCCGGTACATAATGATCTGATTCTCTCTTATGCACCTGACCAGCAGCCGAAGGTGCCCTCCTGAATTCAACTGTATCGACTTCTCCAGGACAGCAATACCATTGAATACTGTGACAGATGTGGCAGTATTTGGTGCTGCACTGTGGTATTTGGTTCATCTGGAGTTCATCTGGGCTCTGCCTACTTATGTTGTCCCTGCCTAATTATGTTGCCCCACTTTCTGTCAATTTAGACCCATCTGCAACATGGGACTTCTTTTACCTTTTTTTCTAGGGCCACTTTTAGTTCCCAGTCTGCCCGTGGTTATATTACTTCCTCTCGTTAAAGACACTTTGTAGTCTGTCAGCAGAATCACAGGCATGCAATAAGGTTCTGGTTAAGTCCTTCTGTAATTTCCGGACTGAGGGATGCAGAACTGAGATAAGGGTGGCTGATCCAGCTCAAAGTATGGGGTGCTTTTGCAGTATTCCCTTCCAGAGCAGCAAAGCATTTCTGCCATTGCAGTTTCCCACTCGAACGGACCGCATAAGCCTGCTTCCTGGTGCTTGAATAGTTCATTTGCATAATTCTAAAAGTTATTTTTTTCTTCACAAAGATACCATCGATAGGCATAAGACAGGTATCATTTTAATCAGTGTCATCAACCCTACCAAGCTATATGCTTGTTAGGGCAGGGTTGATCCGGGTGACAGAGCTACCTTAAGTCAGTGTAGAGACTGTGGACATTTGGATAGTGACGTGTGCTGAGGCAGCAGAACACAGCCCTGAAGAAAGCAAGAAAGCAAAGACAGCAAGAGAGCTTAAAACCAGCGAAAGTGGAGAAAAAAGTAAATATATATTTGAGAAGTATTCCAATGTTGAGAGGAGGTGCCTGAAGAGGCTCTGTGGAGATAAACTTAGCTAACCTAACCTGTTCAGGAGGTTCAAGTCATCTGTTGCCTGGACAGACCTAAAAAGGCAGAATCCAAATATGCCCACCACAACGGGCGTAGGAAGCGGAGGGGACGGGGGGGGGGTTGGATCCCCCCCAGGAAATAATGCAGGGGGGACAGGTATGCAAAAATCCCCCCCAGCGGCAGCAGGGCAATGTGTGCGGCGGTGGCGGGGCACAGGGAGATGAACGCTTCCATTGTGGAAGCGTTCATCTCCATAGTCATCTGTATCGCCGTCCCCAGGACAGCGATACAGATGGCTGTGCTGCGGAGCAGGAGAGGGAGAGGCGTCTCCTTTCCCTGCTCCTCTGATAGGCTGCCGGCACTAGGCTGGCAGCCTATCAGATGTTGGTACAGGCGGCGCGATGGCGTCATCTCGCCGTCTGTGAGCCGTACAGCGCGGGACACAGGCCGGAAGAGGCCTGCATCGCATCGCTGTGACGGATGGAGGTAAGTACAGGTGTCTTGTTTTGTGTGTGTGTGTGTGTTTTTTATTTTTTTTAAACCGGACCCACTGGCCCATAAGGGAGGGGGGATTTTTGGCACTTGGGGGGCCTAGAGTTATGTGGGTGTGGCTTGAGGGTGGGCAGGGACACAGGGGCCCCATAAGTGCTGCCCCCCCCCAGATTTTTGGGGCTTCCTACGCCCATGCCCACCACACTACATGCCACTGTGGAAACTTATCACTAACTGTTGTACAGTAACCTGTGAAAACCTGTGGGGTCTGCCTTCTGGTTGTATAGTGAAAGAGAAGTGTTACACCCCTATTTCTAGATGCTTAAAGGGGTTAACCAATCCTATAAAAAGCCTCCCAATATGCCGGGCCCCCCACACTAAATATACTTACCCCGATCCATGCGCTGCTCCTGGACCCTGCATCGTCGCTGCTGCTTCTCCCCGTGCTCGGATTAAAACATCCGGTGTTGGGGGGGGGGGGGCAGCCAATGGCAGGCAGGGATGGAAATGAGCCTCCCTAGCATCGCGGGTGACGCTAGGGTGGCTCATTACCGTCCTCAACTGCCATTGGCTGCTCCCCCCCAACACCGGATGCTTTCATCTGCACAGGGAGAAGCAGCAGCGGCGGTGCGGGGACCAGGAGTGGCGCAGGGAGTAGGGTAACTATATTCAATGTGAGGGGCCCGGCTTTTTATAGGATTGGATAACCCCTTTAAGTGTGGGATAGAGAAGTGCTTCAAAGAGACACCATGGCCTGTTAACTCTGGTCCACAGCATATAACCTTTGAGATCTATGGAAGATTGCACTTTGTGTAATGTCCTAGAGCCATTCAATTAAAGAAGGCCACATCTTTTCTTTCCTCGGGACACACCCTGGTTCTGGAGCCGCTGTCTGATGGTAGTTGGGGTTCCTGTGATGTTAAGTGTTTGTATGGGTGCAAGGCAGGACATGTAGAGTGCAATGGATGCCTTATGGTGCAGGAGTCAGTAACCATGCCAGATGTGGCAGAATAAATGTTTCTCTTTACTTAAGTACAAAATGGGGGTTGTAGTACATCCAACAATAGCAAAACACAGTCCTCACAATATACAGTGTGAATCTCCCCAGATGGTTTTGTATGGATTTAAGCAAGGATGGAAATGATCACCCTCTTTTCTCTCTATCTTTCTCAAGTCTCTTCCTGCAGAATAGCTGGCAATCACACCTTTGCGATCATGCCTGTAATTCGCAACTGAGGAGTACCTTTTTTTTAACCCTTTACGTACCGCCCCACGTAAATTTACGTAGGCAGATGGGCATTTAAAAATGGCGCCTGCTTGAGAGCTGAGTTGCACTATAGCCTTCGGGTGCATACATTTAACCCCTCAGATGCCGTGGTAAAATGTGACCATGGCAACTGGAAAGTAAAAGACCGGAAGTGAGCACTCCCGGCTGTGCTTCAGCTCTTCCGGCAAGGATCCGAGAAACTGGATGATGTGTGCAGTAGACCCTATGCTCAGTGGTACAGAGCTGCCGCACATTAGTTTCTATGGAGAGCTTGCCTGGGGTAAGGCTCCATAGGAAATTTGTTGAACTCTAATATGCTAATGTATTGGAGTCTATGAAAGAAACAATCTAATGATTGCTTGCTATAGTTCCCTAGGAGAACTATTAAAAAGTGTAAGAAAAAAGAAAAACATTTTTAAAAATATAATACATTCAAATCACCACCCATTCCCCAAAATTAAAATACATAAATAATTTTAAAAAATTAACATCATGGGCATCGTCACCTGCTAAAATGCCCATACTATTGAAATATAAAAATATTTATCCCTTACGATAAAAAAAGTCAAAATGGCTGATTAGCCGTTTTGTGTCATTTCACCTCCCACAAAAATTAAATAAAAAGAGATCAAAAAGTCACACACAACCCAGAAGGGTATATATATATAATGGCAACTGGCGACTGGCCAAGTCGTGTCCAAGTGTGAAGATGTATTAACAGTACTCCCCTAACTGCAGTAAAGTCTAAATGGCTTAGGTAGCAGGATGCCTTACTGACTCCAATGCCTGACCATGTAGAACCTTCTTGTCTTTTTCTCTCTTTGTTCCTTTCTGTAGATCATCAAGAGAGTCCAGTCCTGTGAGGAATAGAGTCTATGGAATTGCTTCCTCACTCTTCCTCTACTAGCTAAGTCCAAGCTATAAGGGCACATGCACATGGCGGAGTGCTGTCCGCATCTGTTGCGGCCCCATTAAAGTGAATGGGTCCGCATCCAAGCCTCAAAAATTGCAGCTCGGATGCGGACCAAGGCTACGTTCGTGTGCATGAGCCCTACCTCTGAACCCTACCCATGTTTTGGTAACAGACAAGTATAAAAAATGAAACATTTGCAAAAACCAGTGTGCTGCAAAATTTGCAACATTTTTTACGCCAGAAAATGCCGCAAGTAGCATAATAAATTCCCCCCAGACTGTATTGCATTCCCTATTGTTTTCAAGATCTTTTGCTGTCAGTGAATATTCCGTAAGTCCGTAAGCATTATCGTTAAAAACCCACAGGCTGAACAGACCTAAGGCTCTGTTCATATGACCTTGGAGTCAATGGATTTTCGGACACTTATACCTCTGGTGGAAGCCTGTGACCTACTGTATATCTTTACTGCATAAGCATACAGCACCATACTGCAATGGGCTTTTATTGTAAAAAAAAAAACACAATGCACATTAGAAAGTTCTGTAACTTTTCATGATGTACATATTATTTACCTAAAGCTAAAAAAAAAGTATAAAGTACATGCTCCAGTATTTTAGTCCAATGTATTGATTGGGCCAGTTATAAAGAATTCATCTAATGGTCCAAGAAAGATTCATCCATCTTGGAGGCCGGGGGTAAAAAAATGAGTCTTGTAACTGATACCTTCTACCTCTAGTGATGCATCTTACCACATAGGACATATGGCTTAAGGATGTATTACATGAGCAGATTTTCGTATGAACACGCGTTAGTGATCATCTGGCAGTGTAATACTGCCGCCGATTGCCTGATGAATGAGCAAAAGCTTGTTCATCGTGTAATACAAATCTTTTGATGTTGAAAAATATCATTTGCAGGCGGCAGATCGTGCTTTCTAAGGCTATTTTCACACTAGCGGCAGCGGAGTACTTTTAGTCTGGCGGCCTCTCGATGTGCGCTCCTGACGGAACTCCACCCCCGCCCCTATTATAGTCAATGGGGACGGAGCGGCAGTCCGGGGTCACACGTGAACTAGCGGCAGGATGGATCCGACAGGCTGTTCACCTGCCAGAACCGCCTGACGGACTCCCCTGCCGCTAGTGTGAAAATAGCCTTATCATAATCTGCCACCGGCAAACCACTAGACAGTAGTGATGTCGCGAACATAACATTTTCCATTCGCGAACAGCGAACGCGAGCTTCCGCAAATGTTCGCGAACCGGGCGAACCGCCATAGACTTCAATTGGCAGGCGAATTTTAAAACCCACAGGGACTCTTTCTGGCCACAATAGTGATGGGAAAGTTGTTTCAAGGGGTCTAACACCTGGACTGTGGCATGCCGGAGGGGGATCCATAGCAAAACTCCCGTGGAAAATTACGTAGTGGACGCAGAGTCGGGTTTTAATCCATAAAGGGCATAAATCAACTAACATTCCTAAATTGTTTGGAATAACATGCTTTAAAACATCCAGTGTGTGTATACGATCAGGTATGATGTTGTATCGATCAGGTAGTCTAAGGGTTACGCCCACTTTACAGACATTGACATACCAAACTCCCCTTTTAATGCACCGCAAACAGTTCATTTGCACAACCGCAAACTCCCCATTTGCACAAGGTTGGATACCGAGCTAGCCACGTCCCGGTGATGTCATTGAAGGTTTCTTCCGCCACCCAGCCACGTACAACACCAAGGGTCCCCAAAAGGTGAATTGAATAGATTTTTCGAACGGGGAGATGGTTAAAAAAAACTCTGGCTCCCTCCCCTTTGTTTTTATCCACGGTCACTGCGTCTGCGCCGTGCAATTTACTGTCACACCCGATATGAGTGGTATTTTCTGTAATACTATTCTCATCAGTTTAATCCCTCTAACGTCCCCAATCTGGGAGCCATTTATTGAATACATTTTTCAAACAGGGAGATGGTTAAAAAAACGCTGGCTCCCTCCACTCTGTTTTAATCCACGGTCACTGCGTCTGCGCCGTGCAATTTACTGTCACACCCGATATGAGTGGTATTTTCTGTAGTACTATTCTCATCAGTTTAATCCCTGTTACGTCCCATATCAGGGATTGCCTTTTGTGAAAAAAAATTTAGGCCGGGTACCTTCGACTGCCTTCACAGTGACAGACCAAACTCTCATACACCAAACTGAATTGATTTGAGGAACGGGGAGATGGAAAAAGCAGCTTCGTCGGTCCTCTTACTCCCAAATTGGGGCACTGCGCGTGCACAGAGCAATGTGCTGTGACACCCTATATGAGTGGTGTCTTAACTAGTACTATTCCTATCAGTTTAATCCCTGTTACATACAACACCATGGGTCTCAGATAGGTGACAACAACGAGCACCATGGGGTGCCTGCTGTGGTTGGTTTTCCTCCTCCTCAAAGCCGCCACATTCCTCCTCTGACTCCTCTTCCTAATACTCCTCTTCCAGCGTTGCCGCAGGTCCGGCAAGCGATGATTACAAGGCTGTTTCTGGTGGTGATGGTGACCACAACTCTTCCTCTTCCTCTTCACGCTCATCTACAGCCTGATCCAGAACTCTTCGCAGGGTACACTCCAGGAAGAAAACAAATGGGATGAGGTCGCTGATGGTGCCTTTGGTGCGACTGACTAGGTTTTTCACCTCCTCAAAAGGACGCATGAGCCTACAGGCATTGCGCATGAGTGTCCAGTAACGTGGCAAAAAGATTCCCAGCTCCGCAGAGGCTGTCCTAGCACCCCGGTCATACAAATACTCGTTGACGGCTTTTTCTTGTTGGAGCAGGCGGTCAAACATTAGGAGTGTTGAATTCCAACGTGTCGGGCTGTCGCATATCAAGCGCCTCACTGGCATGTTGTTTCGCCGCTGAATATCGGAAAAGTGCGCCATGGCCTTGTAGGAACGCCTGAAATGGCCACACACCTTCCTGGCCAGCTTGAGGACATCCTGTAAGCCTGGGTACGTAGACACAAAGCGTTGTACGATGAGATTCAACACATGTGCCATGCACGGCACATGTGCCAACTTGCCCAAATTTAATGCCGCCAACAGATTGCTTCCATTGTCACACACCACTTTGCCGATCTCCAGTTGGTGCGGGGTCAGCCACTTATCCACCTGTGCATTCAGGGCGGACAGGAGTGCTGGTCCTGTGTGGCTCTCTGCTTTCAGGCAAGTCAACCCCAAGACAGCGTGACACTGTCGTATCCGGGATGTGGAATAACCCCTGTGGAGCTGAGGGGATTCAGTTGATGTGCAGCCAGACGTCGCAGCAGAAGAGGACTCAGCCGAGGAGGATATCGAAGAGGATGGAGTAGGAGTAGAGGAGGTGGCAGTAGGTCTGCCTGCAAGTCGTGGAGGTGTCACCAACTCCGCTGCGGAGCCACGCATTCCATGCTTGTCAGCCGTCAGCAGGTTGACCCAATGCGCAGTATACGTGATATACCTGCCCTGACCGTGCTTTGCAGACCAGGTATCAGTGGTCAGATGGACCCTTGCCCCAACACTGTATGCCAGAGATGCCATGACTTCCTTTTCAATGACATGGTAGAGGTTTGGGATTGCCTTTTTTGAAAAAAAAATTCGTCCGGGTACCTTCCACTGTGGTGTCCCAATAGCGACATTTTTTGAAGGCCTCAGACTCTACCAGCTGGTATGGTAAAAGCTGGTGGGCTAATAGTTCCGTCAAGCCAGCTGTCAGTCGCCGGGCAAGGGGGTGATTCTGTGACATTGGCTTTTTACGCTCAAACATGTCCTTGACAGACACCTGACTGTGGGCAGATGAGCAGGAACTGCTGAAGGTGAGAGATGGAGTGGCGGGTGGTTGAGAGGGGGCAGGGAGGACAGCAGTGGTTGACGTCGCTGAAGATGCTGGACCAGGAGGAGCATGGTGGCTTTGAGTTTGTGTGCTGCTTGTACTCATGTGTTGATCCCATAGGCGTTTGTGATGTGAGATCATGTGCCTTCGCAAAGCAGTTGTACCAAGGTGGGTGTTGGACTTCCACGACTCAGTTTCTTTTGGCACAGGTTGCAAATGGCATTGCTGTTATCAGAGGCAGACACACAAAAAAATGCCACACTGCTGAGCTTTGCAGTGACGGCATTCTGGTGGTGGCAACAGCATGCGTTGACTGGCGTGCTGTCTGGCTGACCCCAGGTGCCGATACATGCTGTCTGACTGTGCCACTAACTCCTTGCGACGACCTCCCCTGCTTCCAACTCGTCTCCTCATTCTCTCTGTCTCCCCTTCTGAACTTTCCCCTCTTCTTCTCTTCGAGCAGGCACCCACGTGGCATCCGTGGACACATCGTCATCATCAACCGCTTCACTTGTATCTGACACCTCAGCAAAGGAAGCAGCAGCGGGTACAACATCATCATCATCATCATCACACTGTACGTCCATGTGTGTAATCCTGCCTGACTGAGACATATCCCCGTAATCTACATCATCTGGCAATAATGGTTGCGCATCACTAATTGCATCCAACTGATGTGTAAATAACTCCTCTGACGGATCAAGTGAAGCGGCTGTGGTGGCTGTGGTGGTGGTGGCGATGGGCGGGTGCGTGGTAACTTGAGAGCAGGTGACCGAAGCTGAGCTGGAGGAGGATGGTGCGTCAAGGTTCTTAGCGGAAGCTGTCGAAGATTGGGTGTCCTGTCTAAGCCAGTCAACTATGTCCTCAGAATTTTTCGGGTTCAGGGTACGTGGCCTCTGAAAACTGGGCATTATTCCAGGGACAGTGGAAATCACAGCACCACGACCACGACGGCCCCTGCGGGGTGGCCTGCCTCTGCCTGTCATTTTTTTTTAGATAAGTGGTACTACGCGTGCTAGGTACTGTGCCACCCGGTATCAGTGGTGGGCACTGGCAGTGGGCACACTACAGTCTGTGGAAGTGGGCCTGACATACACTGGCAGCAGGCAAGCAACTGAAATTAGACTAATGTCTAAAAATTAAATGCCTTATTTATCGGCAAGCTACTGTGCCACCCGGTATCAGTGGTGGGCACTGGCAGTGGGCACACTACAGTCTGTGGAAGTGGGCCTGACACACACTGGCAGCAGGCAAGCAACTGAATTTAGACTACTGTCTAAAAATTAAATGCCTTATTTATCGGCAAGCTACTGTGCCACCCGGTATCAGTGGTTGGCACTGGCAGTGGGCACACTACAGTCAGTGAAAGTGGGCCTGACACACACTGGCAGCAGGCAAGCAACTGAATTCAGACTACTGTCTAAAAATTAAATGCCTTATTTATCGGCAAGCTACTGTGCCACCCGGTATCAGTGGTTGGCACTGGCAGTGGGCACACTACAGTCAGTGGAAGTCGGCCTGACACACACTAGCAGCAGGCAAGCAGCTGAAATTACACTAAAGTGTAAAAATTAAATGCCATTTTTTATGCAAAGTCCTGTGCCAGCCGGTATGAGTGGTGGGCACTGGCAGTGGGCACACTACAGTCAGTGGAAGTCAGCCTGACACACACTGGCAGGCAACTAACTTTAGATTAAAGTGTAAAAATGAAATGCCTTTTTTGATGCAAAGTCCTGTGCCACACGGGATGACAGGGGTGGGCACTGGCAGTGGGCACACTACAGTCAGCTGAAGTCGGCCTGACACACACTAGCAGCAGGCAAGCAGCTGAAATTACACTAAAGTGTAAAAATTAAGTGCCTTTTTTATGCAAAGACCTGTGCCAGCCGGTATGAGTGGTGGGCACTGGCAGTGGGCACACTACAGTCAGTGGAAGTCAGCCTGACACACACTGGCAGCAGGCAAGTAACTGAAATTACACTAAAGTGTAAAAATTAAATGCCATTTTTATGCAAAGTCCTGTGCCAGCCGGTATGAGTGGTGGGCACTGGCAGTGGGCACACTACAGTCAGTGGAAGTCAGCCTGACACACACTGGCAGGCAACTAACTTTAGATTAAAGTGTAAAAATGAAATGCCTTTTTTTGATGCAAAGTCCTGTGCCACACGGGATGACAGGGGTGGGCACTGGCAGTGGGCACACTACAGTCAGTTGAAGTCGGCCTGACACACACTAGCAGCAGGCAAGCAGCTGAAATTACTCTAAAGTGTAAAAATTAAATGCCTTTTTTTTATGCAAAGACCTGTGCCAGCCGGTATGAGTGGTGGGCACTGGCAGTGGGCACACTACAGTCAGTGGAAGTCAGCCTGACACACACTGGCAGCAGGCAAGCAGCTGAAATTACACTAAAGTGTAAAAATTAAATGCCATTTTTTATGCAAAGTCCTGTGCCAGCCGGTATGAGTGGTGGGCACTGGCAGTGGGCACACTACAGTCAGTGGAAGTCAGCCTGACACACACTGGCAGGCAACTAACTTTAGATTAAAGTGTAAAAATGAAATGCCTTTTTTTGATGCAAAGTCCTGTGCCACACGGGATGACAGGGGTGGAGCACTGGCAGTGGGCACACTACAGTCAGTGGAAGTCGGCCTGACACACACTGGCAGCAGGCAAGCAGCTGAAATTACACTAAAGTGTAAAAATTAAATGCCATTTTTATGCAAAGTCCTGTGCCAGCCGGTATGAGTGGTGGGCACTGGCAGTGGGCACACTACAGTCAGTGGAAGTCAGCCTGACACACACTGGCAGGCAACTAACTTTAGATTAAAGTGTAAAAATGAAATGCCTTTTTTGATGCAAAGTCCTGTGCCACACGGGATGACAGGGGTGGGCACTGGCAGTGGGCACACTACAGTCAGTTGAAGTCGGCCTGACACACACTAGCAGCAGGCAAGCAGCTGAAATTACACTAAAGTGTAAAAATTAAATGCCTTTTTTATGCAAAGACCTGTGCCAGCCGGTATGAGTGGTGGGCACTGGCAGTGGGCACACTACAGTCAGTGGAAGTCAGCCTGACACACACTGGCAGGCAACTAACCTTAGATTAAAGTGTAAAAATTAAATGCCTTTTTTGATGCAAAGTCCTGTGCCACACGGGATGACAGGGGTGGGCACTGGCAGTGGGCACACTACAGTCAGTTGAAGTCGGCCTGACACACACTAGCAGCAGGCAAGCAGCTGAAATTACACTAAAGTGTAAAAATTAAATGCCTTTTTTGATGCAAAGTCCTGTGCCACATGGGATGACAGGGGTGGGCACTGGCAGTGGGCACACTACAGTCAGTGGGCCTGCAGCTCCTTACACACAGGCAGGCCAGGCAACTGCAATATGTATATAAAGGAAAAAAAGCAGACTAATGTTGCAGCCCTAAAAAGGGCTTTTGGGGTGCTGTCAGGACGCTGTCCTTACAGCAGAGATCAGATGAGTCTTTCAGGACTGGAGTGGACACTGAATTCACTAGCCTAGCTATCGATTTCCTATTAAATCAGCAGCAACTACACTCTCCCTCCTCTCACTAAGACTGCAAATTCCGAATGAATCTAAAATGGATGCTGTTCAGGAGATGGGAGGGTCTGGGAGGGAGGGTATGCTGCTGATTGGCTGGAATGTGTCTGCTGACTGTGAGGTACAGGGTCAAAGTTTGCTCAATGATGATGTATAGGGGGCGGACCGAACATCGCATGTGTTCGCCCGCTGCTGCGAACGCGAACAAGCTATGTTCGCCGGGAACTGTTCGCCGGCGGATAGTTCGGGCCATCTCTACTAGACAGTATGGGGATGAGCGATGGCATGGTGATCGCTCCTCCCTATACTGAGGAGGAGATCGCTGCATGTAATAGCAGCAGTCTCCTCTGCTAGTTAGCAAGTGATTGCTGGGAGGGAGCGCTTCCCTACCATCATTCTTCTGCGTGACTGAGTTGTTAAATACACTCTTTACAGCAGGGATGCTCAACCTGCGGCCCTCCAGCTGTTGTAAAACTACAACTCCCACCATGCCCTGCTGTAAGCTGTCCGGTCATGCTGAGAGTTGTAGTTTTGCAACAACTGGAGGGCCGCAGGTTTGGCATGCCTGCTTTACAGGGATTTTCTTATGAAATTGCATTTTTTTACCTTTATGACCATCTTTGAGGAAAGCTATTTATGTTCTTGTCATATAGTTCTTCTTTGCCAAGCCCCTTTGTTTTCCTAATCTTTCTAGGTGTACAGCTTTACCTACAGGTTTACAAGTTGATATAATACATGTGTCACCCCTCTTCTAACATTACTAGAGATGAGCAAAATTTTGAAAAATTCGATCGGCAGCTTCGCCAAAGTTCCCCAAAAAATTTGATTTGTTACAAATTAATTTGTCACGAATCGCTTTAAATCAGGTATACCTAAGCTACTCTGTCTTAGGGTATGGCTACACAGAACAGCCATGCTACAGCTGCCTTTCATGTAATAATGAAGACCGCACTGTATAATCCTTCTTCACTGTTAATGGCCGCGCTGCACCATTAAACAGGGGCTGTTGCTGGTATGGGGTTTGGCTGGTTACGTGGGAGGACAATATGTATATTATTGCTGTGCTGACCTGCAATCTCCTGTAGGTTATTTGACAGCAAACACAGAATATTAATCAGCTCTGGCATAACACCTTCTCCAACCCCAGCGCTCTCCTGCCCTACAGGTGGGAGTCCTTCTTCTGCCATCTGCTTTTCCTCCTTTTCCACATCATCTAATATCGATGAGAATATGTCATCAGGAACATCCAGCTTCTCCTCTCTCTGCGTAAGGGGTGCAGACTGGATAATATTGGTTGGCACGCTGGCAGTGGAATAATAAATACTCTCATCTTATTGGTACTAAATTACATTTACGGCTGATGTAGGAATAAGTAAATAAAACTGACGCAGAATAAGTCTCCCTGTGCTCTCTCTGCACTCTCCCTGTGCTCTCCCTGCAGTCTCCCTGTACTTTCCCTGCAGTCTTCCTCTCCAATTCTTCTATTACTCGTTTTCAGAACACTGTTCCTAGCACATGAGCGCTTGTCATGTCTCTCCCTATGCTCAGCTCACAGAACAATGCCGGAGACCGAGCGGGATGAGGCTTTTATAGGGCCATGACATCAAAAAACTGATTTGTTACCATGAAGTGCGAGGAAATTCAGATTTCTTGAGAATTTAATTCTTCCTAAACTTCGGACTGAATTCCACTTTGAATGCTTCGCTTCACTCAACACTAATTATTATATTTGTGTTACTAGTATCATCAGATATTAACCAATAGGAATTATAACATTGACTATGTAATAGCAAGATAGATGTGCAATATGCTTTAGATAGAAATAGTTAGATAGATAGATATGAGTTAGATAGATGATAGTTGATAGATAGATAGATAGATAGATAGAGGGGCGTAGCTATAGGCTCATGGGCCCTGGTGCAAGAGTTCAATTTGCCCCCCCCCCCGTTCGGCCGTTCCGTTCTCCTGCTCTGTTATAGGAGCAGGAGAATGGAAAGGACACATTCGGCACATAACTGATCCGAACTGGCGTCCGTTAGGTGTCCGCTCCGAAGATGATATTGGAGCGGAGACAAAAGTTGTGCATGCAGGACTTTTGACTCCGCTCCAAAATCATCTTCGGAGCGGACACCTAACGGACGCCATTATAGTCTATAGGATCCTTAGGCTCTGTTCGGCTCAGTTATGTGCCGAACGCGCCCTGACATGAGGGTGAGAAATGTGACATGAGGGGGAGAAATGTACATAGATCGGGAGAAATGTGACATGATGGGGAAATGTGACATTTCTCCCCTCCATGTCACATTTCTCCCCTCCATGTCACATTTCTCCCCTCCATGTCACAGTTCTCCCCTCCATGTCACAGTTCTCCCCTTCCATGTCACACCCCCATGTCACATTTCTCCCCTCCATGTCACATTTCTCGCCCTCCATGTCACAGTTCTCCCCTCCATGTCACATTTCTCCCTCTCCATGTCACAGTTCTCCCCTCCATGTCACACCCCCATGTCACATTTCTCCCCTCCATTTCACATTTCTCCCCTCCATGTCACATTTCTCCCCTCCATTTCACATTTCTCCTCCATGTCACATTTCTCCCCCTCCATGTCACAGTCCTCCCCCTCCATGTCACAGTCCTCCCCTCCATGTCACATTTCTCCCCTCCATGTCACATTTCTCCCCTCCATGTTACATTTCTCCTCCATGTCACAGTCTCCTCCATGTCACAGTTCTCCCCTCTATTAATATTATGTAAAAACATTATGCTCACCTGGTCCTGGTCCAGTCGGTAGCAGCTCCTCTTCTCCTCTGTGTGGCACTGGCTGACTCCTGGTATCTTCTCTCTGGCTTCCCGACAAGTTGTTTGAGGTCTTGAGGACCCACTGGATAGATAGATATGAGTTAGATAGATAATAGTAGATAATAGTTGATAGTCATATATTCACGAATATTCGTATTCAAGATTATTCTATTGATTACGAAAAATCAGCAATGTACAGATGTAGCAGGGTTAAGACTCCTGTTTTCTGAGATTGGTTAACTTCAGTTTAGTTAATTACACTAGTGAAACAATTGCTTCTCAATGGCTTTTGTTTCAAGATAACGCGATGAGATAATGAAAGTCTTACCCTTGTTACATCTGTAATATTCGCGTAATGCGAATATTCTAAAACACGAATATATAGCACTATAGAATATAGTGCTATAAATTCTTTTTTAGAATATTAGTCATTTTTTTTCCATCTGAAGTCATGACTCCTCCCTGCTAAAGTTGCTTTTGAGCCAATGACTGTTCACATTAAATGGGAAAAAATTATGAATATTCTAAAAAACTAATATATAGCAGTATATTCTATAGTACTATATATTCATGTTTTAGAATATTTGCATTACGCGAATATTACATTGCCGATTTTTCGCATAAGAGAAAATAAATTAAATAATGAAGAATATTCTAATCCACTACAGACTACAATATTGCAGCCTTCTCACATTGGCCCACAAGCAAGAAGCAGGTAGGTATACTAGGTAATGGGTTCAGATAAAAAAAAAACAACGAATATTTCTTTTTACGAATATATATCACTATATTATAAATATTTGCGAATTCTCAAAGTGCCGATATTCGCGATAAAAATACGCAATTCGAATATTCGCGCTCAACACTAATATATAGATATGGGGTAGATAGATAGATAGATAGATAGACAGATAATAGATAGATAGATATATAGATACTGTAGATAGATAGATAGATAGATAGATAGACTGCATGAGAAAGGTGCCATTGGGTGCACCTAAACGTCGCTTTTACCCAGTAAATAAAGAAGAACCTTTTTTTCACTACTCAGGGAAGTGCTGTGGAATTTTTCTCTTTATATGTTTGTGGCCATAGGGGAATGTCCTCACAGCCACTAGCACTCCAGCATACTGTCTGCATGTGAGCCCGCTGTGCAATCTACTATTTTTTTTCTATTTTTTTCTTTTTCTTTTTTTAGATAGATAGATAGATACTGTAGATAGATAGATAGATAATAGATAGATAATAGTTAGATAGATAGACAGATAGATAGATAGTATTTAGATAGATAGATAGAATATAAAACAAGGGCAGCACAAAAATAATGTGATTGGGTGCCAGCGGCTGTGGGGGCGATCCACCCACCTTACTTACAAAAATGATGAACTCCACGGCACATCGAAAAGTAGCAAAAATGTATTCACCAGACATAGATAGAAATAAAGATAATCTACATACTGCGAGCAAGTTAGAGTGGCAGAGGACAGACATAAAGAGGCATCCTAAGTCAATGGTGCCAACCGGTGCCGCGTCAATGGCCACGATGGATCCCGGTGTCACTGAGGACCACGTCCAACATCTTGTCAAGGAGTATGGACATACGTGTCGTCTGTGACTATATGTACAGAAAGTGTATGTATAAAAAACACCTAAAGGGATTTTGGTTTTATTAGGGTCTTTGGACATTTGTATATTCGTATATTTTTTTATGTATGTTTTCACTCTATCCAATATACACGTACACTTAAGTTCTATATGTATACTTATTATACTTATGAAATTTTAATGTTTTATATACTGCTTTATATTAATTACCTTTATTGATTGATTGGTCTGGGGGGGGGGGGTGTATATATACCCCTATATGTGAGCACTATTTTGTTATCACCATTTGCTTGAGAAAGATCTTACTGAGTGGATTGAAACGTTGCTGTATGTCTGGTGAATATATTTTTGCTACTTTTGGATGTGCCGTGGAGTTCATCATTTTTTTTAGATAGATAGATATGAGATAGATAGATAGATAGATAGATAGATATGAGATAGGTAGATAGATAGATATGAGATAGGTACTGTAGATAGATAGATAGATAGATAAATAGATACTGTAGATAGATAGATAGATAGATAGATAGATAGATAGATAGATAGATAGATAGATAGTATATACACCTACAAAAAAGGCCCCAAAATGACTCATAAACGGCTGCGGCCGAAGACCAAAGCACAACATCCAATAATTGCTCGGAAAGAGCAAGAGAAGACACAGCCCAAGTATACAAAAGTATAAAGATTTATTAACAAATAAATAAATAGACAATTAATGACAAATACATACACATTGATTGTGCAGTGGAGGAGCACAGAATGAATGCCCAAGAACCACCACTGACACCGAGTATCCCCCACACCACAAAAATGGTTAAAGCGAACCTGTCACCTGCTTTTTACCTCTTAAGCTGTTAACTGTACCTTATAGATCATTGTAACCTTGTTTCCAAACAGGTGTTCTTCGTTTTTCTGGGGTTTATATTCCTGAAAAATCACTTTATAATCTCCTGCTCTGCTGCGTCTGAAGTCACCAGACAAGTCAAGGAGGCAGACCCTCCTTGACTGCTGGATGCGACTCCCCGCCTAACCCCGCCTCTCATCCCTATGATTGACACTAGCTCTTCTGCCCGGGACCGCTGGTCTCGGCGGCGCATGCGCCGCCTGCCTTCATAGCAGCGCGATCCCGAGCCTCGCGCTGAGTGATCTGCATTTCACCAGCGGCCCGGCTAGAGAGGAGAGAAGTGCGCAAGCGCGATCTAGCAAGGGGATCGCGCTTCACTCAGCGCGAGGCTCGGGATCGCGCTGCTATGAAGGCAGACGGCGCATGCGCCGCCGAGACCAGCGCGGTCCCGGGCAGAAGAGCTAGTGTCAATCATAGGGATGAGAGGCGGGGTTAGTGCGGGGGAGTCGCATCCAGCAGTCAAGGAGGGTCTGCCTCCTTGACTTGTCTGGTGACTTCAGACGCAGCAGAGCAGGAGATTATAAAGTGATTTTTTCAGGAATATAAACCCCAGAAAAACGAAGAACACCTGTTTGGAAACAAGGTTCCAATGATCTATAAGGTACAGTTAACAGCTTAAGAGGTAAAAAGCAGGTGACAGGTTCGCTTTAAGCTCTCAATAGTAAGGCAATGGTAAGGTTAGAAGTCATGGTAGACCCCAGAAAGTTAAACAACTTAATCAAAATGTGCATAACATAATCAAAACAGTCTAAGGCACAAATAGCATACCGTTAGCCATGGTGTAGGGGGGTAGTCAGTACCAGTGGAACAGAACACCCTCGACGCGCGTTTCGCACTTCGCTTCGTCAGGAGGTACAATAACATCCCCGAAAGGCCCCCCAATTATAGTGCAGTGCTCACCTTGATTGGTTAAAAATAATTATCAGATTAAAGACAGCCGCTGTTTAGTATCGAGCGAGCTTACCCTGGTGATGCGGACGCGGTCCTCCACGAGGACGCCGGCTCATCAGGAGGTGGAGTGACGCGCTTCCGGCGCGTCAGTCCAGCTACCAAGGAGACCGTGTGGCGTCATCACGTGGACCCGCCCGCAGCGCACCACGGGAGCTCGCTACAGCGGTAGTCATGGTGACGAATTATACAAAGGGGCACAGCACAGGACGGAAGCCGGACATGCAATATGGAATCAAATAGAGACCGAAAAAGCAAAAAAAAATCATAAGAAGGTAGCCTCAACTAGAAATTCTCATGATCAAAGGTGATAGTGTATATATAGTGAACTCCATATTTCATTTTAGGTACAAAATAATAAATACAAAAAATAATAAATAGTAATAATCAAAATTAGTGAATATAAAACTAAAAATCTAAACTCATAATCAAAAAATTACATGATTAGATAAAACACGTGATAAGTCAAGCATGATTAGTGTACTAGTGCATAAAGTAGACAAAATCAAAAAACATGATCAAAATATGCAATACATAATTAGTGAGTCAAAAACGTGTAAATCATAATAAGGTTCATTCAGATAGAGCCATCGACGTCCACAATGATCCATAGAGCAACAGTCCATATATCGATCCAGAAAACAAAGGGGAGGTGGCTATCCTCGGAGGGCTAACAGGGGAAGCTATAGAGATAAATAGACATAATTTAAGATAGATAGATAGATAGATATGAGATAGATAGATACTGTACATAGATAGATAGATAGATAGATAGATAGATAGATAGATAGATATGAGGTAGATAGATAGATAGATAGATAGATACTGTACATAGATAGATATGAGATAGATAGAAGATAGATAGATAGATAGATAGATAGATTTGAGATAGATGAGATAGATAGTAAGATAGATAGATAGATATGAGATAGATAGATATGAGATCGATAGATAGATAGATAGATATGAGATAGATAGATAGATAGATAGATAGATACTGTAGATAGATAAATAGATAGATAGATAAATAAATAGATACTGTAGATAGATAGATAGATAGATAGAAAGAAAGATAAATATATACTGTAGATAGATAGATATGAGATAGATAGATACTGTAGATAGATAGATAGATAGATAGATAGATAGATAAATATATACTGTAGATAGATAGATATGAGATAGATAGATAGATTTGAGATAGATGAGATAGATGAGATAGATGAGATAGATAGTAAGATAGATTGATAGATATGAGGTAGGTAGATAGATACTACATAGATAGATATGAGATAGATAGATAGGTAGATAGAAAGATATATTTTAGATAGATAGATAGATAGATAGATAGATAGTTTTCGTTACAAATTCTTATTTTCAGTTTTTTTCCATTTCCATGAACATTGAGCCCATGCCGGATGCACTCCCAGGTTGATATAGATCACTCGTTCATCCTCTAGGTGGCGCACTTTGCTATACTTTCAAATAAAAAATGGGTTCAAGGTGAAATGGACAAAAGATCACATGATGGCAATCTCTTTGGATTTGATAACACATAATGGAAGATGGTGTAAAGCTGCTTAAGAATAATTCACCAAGAAGATTTACATTCCAAAGACGCATCTAATATTTTTTTTAAATTAAAACTTGTCTGAAGGACATTGCTGGGATTTGATGAGTTTTACAAAAAAAAACACATAAAGTTGCTCTTGGTCATAAAACAAGTGGCTTACCAAATCCCAGGCATGAAAAAGAAAAAGCAGATTTTTGTAGAATTCATCATCTCAAACCTAGCTGCAGTCTTCTTACATTTACCCTAAGTTCACACCTGAGCGTTTTACAGCGCGTTCAAACGCACTGTAAAACGCTCAACACATGAAAACCAATGCTTTCCTATGGCCCTGGTTCTCACTTGAGCGTTTTACAGCGCGTTGAGCGTGCTGTAAAACGCCCGACGCATAAACAAGTACTTGAGCTTTTTTTGGGGCGTTTGTCGCGCGTTTTGTGATTGACACCACAGTAGTCAATCACAAGAACGCGCGTACAAATGCGCGTTTCCTATTTGCAAAAATGCGCTGAAATACGTGCGACAAAAACGCGCGTTTTATGCGAGTTTCAAGAACGCTCAGGTCTGAACCCAGGGTTAAGTCTATGTGAGCGAGCGAAGCAGCCCCGGGCCTTGTCAGGTTTTGTATCTTCCAAGCACTAGTTTAAGGATCAGTCACCCACAGTACATTTCTGGTTGGCAGGGCTTAAGCAGGTATGTTTAAGTAGTATGTGACTTTACATGGAATTCATGTAAAGTCCCAGGGCAGGGGAGTACACAGATCTCATATGACAATCACTTCCAGGCAACGCAACGCATAACACTCACAATTTCTAACAAATCTACTTTTTTTTTTTAAATCAAGTTTAGAAATTTTAATTAAAAAATTTCTAAAAAAAAAGTCTTCCTCCTCCTCACCTACCTTATCCGACCTCAATGTCTGAAAAAGTGAGATAGGTGCTTCATAAATATGGTGCTCATTCTGAACACCATATTCCTCAATATAAAAATAATGGATCTATTCAGTGGCTCATCCAAAACAGAACACATAGATTAGGTGCACTCCCCTTCTGGCAACACCCAATGCCAACTGATTAATGGATTTAAGGATAATGGTATACCAGGAGGGCACGCTGATATCTGGCTGCTGCAGGTAAAATTGTAATTGAATTCATGATAAGATATAAATGGATCCACAATGTAGGTGAGAGTATAAGTCCAGTTAATGGTGCAAATAATCAGCAATGCTCTGTATAGATGTTATTGTGCTGTTCCAAAAGCAAAAGAAGTCAAAATCCAATTTGAATGGACGCCCTTTATACTCTCTTTAGTTGCACCTGTATTGTGGCACTATGATCGCTGAAAGAATCTCCACTTTGTTTGCAAAGGCTAGGCAGTCATAGATGTAAGTAGCCTTATTCACAAACACTGTATTATAGATATTACAATGTTGCAATCACCGCTGTAGATAATACTGATGTTTACGTAAGTGGTTACATTACCAGTCTATGCAGTCTCGGAGCTTACTTCAGTAAGGAGCCTTGTGATACGGTATACAAGGAGGGCCCTCTGATATCTGGCTGCTGTAGGAAAAATAGTATCACGGTGAATTTAGGAGAAAATGATCTTATTCTCATCCACTATTTAATTATAGGGATATAAGCTGGGTACATCAAAAGGAGAACACTAATAAAACATAAAAAAACATAAACAAAATCCCCTAATAAAACAAATTTAAATTGGTATATATTTCTTATATTTCTCAATGTATTTACACCAGACAACTGGCAAAAATCTGCTTCCCTTTTATTACAAAGCTGTATACCTGGAGCCACAATGACACTTTATTTTGCACTTTCCCCCTTTTTTCTTTTAGGGTGGGTTTGCATCAGCGTTAGAAGTTCTGTTATACTGTTCCATTACAACGGTTGTCGACAGGACTTTTTTTTTTCTGTCAAACATAACGGAACAAAACTGAACGGTTATTTGTGCCCAGGGGCATAGGCAGGGGGGCATGCAGGGCATGTGCGCAGAGGCTGGGGGGGAGGCGCATCCACCCGGCAGTTCTTTTATAATGCTGGGCAGTTCGTTTTCATACTGAAACAGGGAGTCCTCCACTCCCTGCTTCACAGTTCCACTGGTTGGCGCTCCCCCCTCAGGCCACACATGGCGCTGCTGGCTGTGGAAGGAGCACTGAAAGCCCGGGAATCAGCCTCCTGCATAGAGTGATGTGGAAGCAGCTAAGTATTGTGTTTTTTTGGGGTTTTTTTTTCTTTCATGTAGCTGGAGTCTGGAGAGGGCACTGGGGGCCAAAGGGGGGCCCCAAGGAGGACAAAACTAGAATGAGGGGGCACAAAAAAGGGCATAACTCCACTGAGGGGTCACATAATCTAGCATAACTTCTGTGAGGGGGCACATAATCTGGCATAATTGATGTGAAGGACACATACATGGGCCTAACTACAGTGAGGGGACACATATCTGGGCATAACTACAATGAGAAGCACATATCTAGCCATAACTACAGTAAGGGGGCACATATCTGGCCATAACTACAGTGAGGGGGCACATATCTGAGCATAACTACTGTGAGGGGGCACATATCTGGCCATAACTACTGTGAGGGGGCACATATCTGGGCATAACTACTGTGAGGGAGCACATATCTGTCCATAACTACAGTGAGGGGGCAGATATCTGGCCATAACTACAGTGATGGGGCACAAAAGTGGGCAAAACTACTGTGAGGGACATAAAGATGGGCATAACAAATATGATGGGCACAACAGTGGGCATAACTACTGTGATGGCCATAAGGAGGGCATAACTATTGTGAATGTGCCACAAGGTGGGCATAATTACTGTGAGGGGGAACAATTTGGGCATTAGTACTGTGTGGTAGCACTAAGGTGAAATGCCCTAAACTACCCTATACATTGGGATGGCTTGTTCTTACAGGACCAGCACAGCTCCCCCTGCTGGGGATTTGACATGGACAGTTATCCCTTCCTTATGTGATTTTTTTTCTTCTCTATCATCACAGTGACCTTGTTCTGGATCCAGAGGACATCTCGCCAACGCCAGTGATACCCTGGTTGAGGTAGAAACAGTTGGTTCTTTTGTTTATTGCAAGGTACATTGTTACCGCCGTGTACCCCATTATAGATTTTATTCAGTGGGACTGGGTGAGTATAGTTATGCATTGGGCCGAGTTAGAGGCGTGGCTTAGCATTAAAAAAATGCTGCACAATCAGCTTTGTTTATGCCCAGCAGATTGGGGGCTTCAAACATTGGCTCTGGGGGCCGTGGGTTGTGTACCCCTGAATTAGAGCCTGCTGTGGCCTATATAGCAGTGCGATGCTTGACTGTAGCATGGCCACTACGCAACCGTGACACCGCCGTGCTGTGAGGTCACACCCTAACAGCTCAAAAACACTTATTGGAGCTAAATTCTTATAAAACTGATAAGAATTTGGTTTCACTGAAGGTTTATGAGCTGTCAGAAGCAAAGAGGTAAGGGCTACAGATCAGGCTGTCAGAGCAGCTCCCTGACAAAACCTGATAACAAACGGAGAGACGGATTCGCACTTGCAATGCATTTGTAGACGGATTCGCAAGCCGGATCCTTCTACAAATGTTTTCAGTTGTCATGCGGTATGCCGGATCCGGCGGGACGGAACTGCCTGCCGGATCCACATGCCGCAAGCGTGACGGTACCCTTAGATGGAGGAATCTGGCTTTCCCTTACAGAAATTTCTGCAACAAAATTTGTGTGAAGGCTCCCTATGTCTCCCACCAATTTTACTGAAGACAGTAATCTGCTAGAGCATCTTTGGTATGTGTGAAGTAGATGAATGGAAGTAACAATGAGTAGGGACAAGGCATGGATACTTTAACATACTGCAGAGATAAGGAGCCCACCCTTTGTGTTTTTAATGACCAGCCCAGGATGGAGCTAAACCACTGATATGGAGAACCAGCTGTTGCTTCGAGTTGTGTTTATGTACGACCGAGGTCATAGCTCTGCCTGATCTGACATTAGGAGAGACTGCTTCCAGAAGCTGGCAAGGCTCTGTCTGTACTTCTGAATTATTGCCCATTCAGGTGACCGTGAGTTAGGAGCAATGTCTGCAAAGTGCTTGCTGCCCTATTACCAAAATACTTGAGGATTAACACAAGTGGTCTTACATGTGTAAACACAGGAAACCTACTAGAGAAGTTAGAGGCATGGTTTGAGAAAAAAAAATGGGGTCAGTATTTCATAAAAGTTTGAATCTTAAGTTAAATTATTTTTATCTACCGGAGTGTTTTAATCTTAATTTTTAAAAATATTGATAGTGATTGTAAAAACGCAAGAATTTGGCGCTAGAAGAAACAGCATTGTCTTTGGTATTAGGTAATGACAAAATTCAAGGAGAGGTAGAGTTCTTCAAACACTTCTTTGAAGATACATTATGTTCCTTGGGCTAGATTTTTTTCTGGCAGAAACCCTACTGATACTATTATAGTGAATGGGCATCCAGCTATGACAGATACAGTGATTCCGGTAGTCTTCTCCTCTGCCGGAACAGACTACTAGATTTACCGAACTCAGATGTTGATGTAGAGTAAAGTGAATGACCACCTCTGCTTTTCAGAGCATAAAGTTTTGTATTTTTCAGCACCCAGTGGGTCAAGCAAACCCCCCTAAATTACATATTTATCTTGCAGTTGCATGTATTGTCCACTTCACTTTCAATTCTCTTCTGAAAATCCTGCTTCCACCGACATCACATGAGAGCTATTCTTCTCCGGGGACATGCACAGATAAGGTGGATGCAGCTGTTTGCGCATGCATCAGGGAGACGAATAATACTGGCCAGACGAACATCCAGAATGTACAAGCTAACAAAAGACCACAGCATCGCAGGCTCCGAATGTAGCTCCAAACTTTCTATTCAGACAGTCATGTCAACCATACAAAAATTCAAAGTTTCGACATTACAACCGCCGCTGCTTGAAAAAGGCAGTCGTACTGCCGAAATGTTGCATTTTTGTATGGTTGACATGGCTGTCTGAATAAATAGTTTGGAGCTACATTTGGAGCCTGTGATGCTGTGGTCTTTTGTTAATATATATATATCTATCCCACACGCAATCTTCGATCCTCACAGGACCTCCTTCTCTCCTCTCCTCTTATCACCTCTTCCCACACTCCAGGATTTCTCCTGTGCATCCCTATACTCTGGAACTCGCTACCCCAACATATCAGACTCTCACCTACAGTGGAATTCTTCAAAAGCAACCTGAAAACCCACCTCTTCAGACAAGCCTACGACCAGTGACTCTGCTGTCTCTATACCGCCATGACCCTCGCCTACCGTGTCCTTCTCCCATACCATGTAGATTGTAAGCCCTCACGGGCCGGGCCCTCTCTCCTTCTGTACCAGTCTGTAACTTGTCTCGTTCATGCTTAAGGCAATTGCCTGTATTATGTATGTGCACCGCTTATGATATGTACAGCGCTATGGAATGAATGGCGCTCTAACAATAAATAATAATAATAATATATACACTATATATATATATATATATATATATATAATTGATATATATATTTATATATATTTAATTGATTCTATTTTGATAGTGTTCTATTTTTTACATATATTATAAGTAGAGATGAGCGAACTTTAAAAAAAAGTTCGGCATTCGGGATTTGGATTTGATCCCGTGCTGAGCCACGCCCCCTGCACTGATCACATGACGGTGACGTCACCCCAGGTCCTTCGGCTGTTCAACAGTTCGGGTTGGTGGAAGCCGCCCCTTATGGATTCCATATGCCGGCATAGTCCACGGTAGTGGAATCCATAACTGGATGCGACGATTACCACAACCCAAACGCTTTTTTTTTAAGTTCGTTCATCTCTAATTATAAGCATCAAGCCCCCTTGCCTGTTATCCCCGGTATTGTGATTTTAAACCATTGTCCTTGTGATTGACTCCGATGTATGTTTCCTTTTTTATAATTGAAATATTTAATAAAGCTATTGATATTTACCGAGCAATTGTCACATTATTGAATTATGTATATGGGCAATACACATATTCCTTGTAGGTTTTTGTTGACTTTATGTGGCCCCAGTGGATCCCTGTTATAGGTTGTTAAAATGTATATTTTATCAGACTGAATTGTAGAAGGAATATTGTGCTTGACAAAGGTATTTAACTGGTCGAGTGTCTGCACTGTTTGAAGTTGTCCTTTCAGTTCTTTGAAGGCTTCTGGTCTTCTGGGGTTTGGATAATGGGCCATTTCACCCCAGTCACAACTACTTTCTTCACTTTGTCAACGTGTTCAATGTTCAAAGCAGGAAGTGTAGATAACAAGTGACACTTCACTCCAAACAGCTGGACAGTTCTCCCATGCCGAACCCTGTGGCCTACCTGGAAAATAAACGGCCTAAAAGAAACAAAATAAACAATGACCATGTTATACAAAGCATTCTTCATCCAAGCCCTAGAAAAGCCTCTCCAGCCAACTAGTGCTTCATATCAAACTACAGATTACATTCCAGTAGGGCAAGGGTAAGATTTCATAGGTGTTAATTGTGTTATCCCTGGAAGCCTTCAAAAATTTCCTATATTATATGTATGATGAAAACATAAAAATAAGAAAAAAATGAAAAAAAACATTAGTTTATAATTAGAGCCATGACTTATTATTTTGTTGACGTAGTCATGTGAAGGCTAATTTTTTGCAGTATGAGTTGTATTTTTTATAGGCTCCATTTTGGGGCACATATCATTTATTGATTGAAGAGGCTGTTCAGTAAAAAATTTTTGTAAAGAAAGAGATTTTTTTTAAAATAAAAAAATAACTAAAACTAATAAATATTCCCACTGGTTCAGGCACCACCGCTCCAGTCCTCCAGTCGCCTCCTATAGCCCATCACGTGCCGTCTAACCATTTGACTGCAGTGATATACCGCAGAGGTCATTTATTGATCACAGTGGTCTTTTGGTTAGACTGGATGTCGGATTGGTCTTCAATCATAGGAGGGTGGAAAAGAAATGTTGCCATACTGTTTACATTCATTATAAATAACATGAACATTATTCTATACATCATTACGGCAATAGTAATTATGTATAGTCCCCTTGACTATTACGTTCCCCTATTGCTGCTGGGTCCTGAGATGCTCATTCTGTTTACTGGACCAGGGAAGTACATAGATCCCATAGAAAAACTTAGTATGTGCCTCCCCTGAGAAGTTTCTTCTTACGTGTGCATCAATCACACTCTCAGGAAATATGGAATGCAGAGCATGACATCCCTGATTTCTAAAACTTTTATGAAAAAGCTTTAAAAAAAGAGTCCCCTGCTTCACCCACTTTATCTGACTTCTATGTAAAAATAAAGTGGAACAGGTGCTTCATAAATATGGCGCTCCTTCCGAATACCTTACTGTAGTTCTCAATTCATTTACACCACACAACTGGCATAAATACACTAATAAGTCTGCCCTCATACAGCTCTATGTCTGCAGCTTCCTTTATGCAGTGTGTTATAAAACTGTCTGCCCAAAGCTACCACTAGGGGGAGCTCAGGGCATAGCAACTTATACTATAACCATTGACTGCAAGGGAAGCTACAACAATCTTTTTCCACTGAGCTCCTCTAGTAATGGCTGCATGAAAATGTATTGTTTTACAAGTCAGATACAGAAGGAGTTCAGCCAGAGTTCAGTGATGGGCTGCCCGAGCTTTATAGCAATTACATGGTCTGCTTCCACTGTACTGAACAACATAGTAGTCACAAAAGTGAGATGGTCAGTCAGAACCAGAGTTCTGAGGAACCACAGGAGGTTGTGTTGGGTCCATAATACAGGACTAATCGGCATTCTGCCTGTATCACAGAGGTCGTAGTTAACGTATTAGATTAAGGATCTATTAGGGATTGCAAATTTGGTGACATGGTGCAAGATGAGAAATGGCGATGACTGTATGGAGGCCCTGAAATTCATGATGGTGACCTTGCCCTGTCTATAGGGACCTGTGCAGCTGCAGAGGCTGCATGTTTGGCATGCATTAAAGCTATCCTTCCAATCTGTCTGGACCTCTTATAGGATAGAAAGGCATCTTACTGTTGTGAGTAGAGATGAGCGAACTTTAAAAAAAAGTTCGGCGTTCAGGTTGTGGTAACTTGCACATCCCGTTATGGATTCCACTACCGCGGACTATCGCCGCATATGGAATCCACATGACGGTGACGTCACCCCAGGTCCTTCGGCTGTTCAACAGTTCGGGTTGGTGGAAGCCCCCCTTATGGATTCCATATGCGGCGATAGTCCGCGGTAGTGGAATCCATAACGGGATGCGCGAGTTACCACAACCCGAACGCCAAACTTTTTTTTTAAAGTTCGCTCATCTCTAGTTGTGAGGAGTGCAAAAGGCCATGGCTTTGCAGGCTTGGTCATACTCTGACGTTTTGCTGGGGAAATCTGATGGAGGGAAGGGTCCTGATTAACTTAAGAGTTAAGACGTCTAACCTTGGAACACTTGCTTTCCTCTAAATACATGATCGGATTCCTTCCAATCAGTCAGTTTTAGGGAGCCTAAGTCCTCCATACACATTATAGAGTATTGTTTATTGAACTTGCCATTTTCTAATGTGTATCGTGAGCTCCCGAGTTCACCTCTACAGATGTTGTGGAGAGAAAAGAATACGGATTGTGTTGAATCTCAATGCCCAATTACTCTGTAAATTCACTAATCTCAACCTTCACTGATTACAGTGAGCACAATAATGTTACCAGGATATATCCAAAAATCTCAAACAGCCTGTAGGAATCATGAATAAATTAAAACATAACTTTTAATGTAGATATTTAAGATAAAGAGATATTGAAACAAACAAAACTAAGCTCCCTTATTGATAATAACGATATAGGATCAAAATTATGCAATTATACACAGGTGCCCGGCGGCACCGCTTGGGGACCAGATGAAGATAACCCAATCGTCCTACCACATCAGGTTCATATTCCATTGATAGGTCCCATCTCTCTTCTTTGTGTAACCGGATATCCAGTATGGGTACCTTGAAGTATGGGCGAGATAGGGAAACTGTCCTGTCCTTATGACGCCCCTAAAAGGAGGTGCTACAATAACCCTAAAAGGCCTAGTTATGGAGCACCCGCCCTGACAAGGACAACCATATCTGGAGCCCTGAATTTCCCTCATCTCATTTCCCTACACACATGTTTCGTGGTGAAACTGCTCCTAAGGGGAAAATAACACTGGTTAGACATTACTATGTATAGCAAATGGGGAACTAAAGTAGGATATAAATACCCCGCTCAGCGATCAAAAGTGCACTATATTGATAAAATAGCATCCATATATGGGGCAGTAGACACAAAGCTGATGTGGTAGTGTCCACAGAAAAAGGCTTAGGCGGAGGCTCATGATGCCAATCCCCCTAGCTTTGAGCTTGAAATGGCATGTGGGCTAATGATGGCAGTCATCATTAGCCCACATGCCTTTTCAAGCCCAAAGCTAGGGGGGTTGGCATCACGAGCCTCCGCCTAAGCCGGAGCATGTAAGCAGCAGCCTCTGTCCTGCTGTGTGATGGCACCAGCTAGACTTTCTCAAAGCAATAAAATTAAGAGATTGCCATAATCCCATGTGGATCCCTCCATAAGGTCTGGGATCCCTCCCTACTATGAAACTGCTGGCATTTCGCTTTTAAAATTATTAGGCCCCTTTCACACGAGTGAATATTCCGCACGGATGCAATGCGTGATGTGAACGCATTGCGCCCGCACAGAATCCGGACCCATTCATTTCAAATCCGCTCATGCTTGTCTGCAAGGGGCCTTAAGGTTAAAACCGGATGCAAAACATGGTGGATGGATCAAACATGGCCGCTGGATTATTGCAGCAACACTGTCCCTAGCACATGAGCGATTGTCACCGTTTCTCCCTATGCGCAGTTCACAGTACAATGGGGGAGACCAGGGTTTGGTGGGATGAGGGTTTTAGAGGGCTGCAACATCACAGGGGGTGGCTACTGGCGGATTGTCTGGCAGCGTGGCATTATGGGTGATCTCGCATTGCCGGGCGTCTTACTTTTACTTTGTAAAACGTGCAGCCGCCATTTTACGGAAAACTGATTTGTTCCCACGAAGCATGAGGAAATTGGAAGTAGTTGCAAATTGAAGTTTTCCTAAACTTCAGATCAAATTCTGCTTCGCTCAGCACTAATCTACATGAATGGGGTAGTTGGGAGAGAGATCTGGTTCGGCCATCAGCTGGTGAAGATGTATGGGGCACCTTCAACCCAAGTGTAAAGTGCTGCACACAGAACTGTATGGCAGCACCTGGAGGGCCTATCACTCCATGCACATGGCTCTGTCTATATCATGGAGCAGGATTGCTGTATAGTTCCAGTTGTGTGCCATATAGTTCATTATTTGCAACTAACAATGCAACTGAACATGAAATATGAAGTGTTTTACTCTTAGCAAATTACTTTCTGGAAAAAAAAGTGCAGTACACATTGTTAGATCTTGTGTAGTGAGGCCAGAGAACAATCATACTACATTGAACATGTCAGTTCCAGGATTGATTTTCATATACAGAACTTGAATAGCCAATTTCCTATTAAATCAAACAATGACTGGGAAAATTATGAGAAGCAGCAACTTGAAAGGGAGCCATTTGTCATGTTTCATACTTCATACATAGCTATGGGGACTTGTCTTCAACAAAGACTTTGTGACTTGATGTTCTTCTGAGAGGAGCATCAATTGGTGAATATTGATGTCAATAAACTCTACGTCTAGAAAAGCTGGAACCATCAATTACCATGCACCTCTCTCTCCTAAAACAACTCAGGAGCAAGTAAAGTTCTCTATAAACTCCACCCTAGTTTTATCATTGAAATGTGTCCCCCACAAACCCTATGTTTAGGACAGGTATATGGGGTGAAGTGCATGGAAAATTATTTATGTCAAATGAGTAAAGCTAACCCAGGAACCCCTCACTTCTTAGATCTACAAAAAAGTTGAAAGGTCAGAACAATTATACCAGGTCCACAGAAGAGATGGTGGCAACGGGAAATGGTGGACAGGGTCCTGGTAAGCGAGTCTGAAAGTGGAATGTATCCCTGACAATTTTGCAGTAAAGACCCAGCTCGTCACAGATCCTGAGCATTTCAGAAGTCAGTCATACTGAACAGGACTAGTGGTATGTAAGGATGAACTAGTCTTGGACGCAAGAGTACAGTCTCCACATGCAACCATAAAACTGACCTTAATATTAATTAATGTGTAAAAAGTAAAGTCTCAGCATGAAGAGCCCTGAGAATTATGAAAAGTATACTCTCCAGGTCTCAACACAGGAACTGTCCCGAGTTGACCATCAATTTACTGTGTGCTCAAGCTTTTCTGATGACTTTCTGGTGGACAGATGGCGAAGTAACTCTCTGTGAGGGGCTGTTATGTACTTTAACTTCCACTTCTTCCTTTTCATGTGAAAAGAACTCTTAACATACAAATATATCCAGATTAAAAGGGTACACACCAAATTATGAACTCAGACGTTGAGGAATACATAGGTTGGAGGAAATAAAGTCCATTTAACAAACCCCACGAAAGATAAATTATCTCCGTCAAGATTAGAAAAAATACTTTATTCAATTCATATAATACATATAAAAACATATAGATAGAATAGCAGCAAATGAAACCCCAAGAGAGGACAAAGAGGAAAGTGCAGAGTCCGTCAGCCTCAGAATGTAATCCAACAATTAGGTCACTATCACAGTATGCCCCATAAAACCATTACTAGCACCCAGGGCATAATGGCCACATATGAGTCATTTAAAGTACATAAATAAGGGCAGGATAGAGAATAAATTCATATCAATACCATCTGTGGCACGCCGAATCTGTGGCACGCCGACTCTGCAGCCGCCTCCTCCCAACGCCGTTTCGCCACACAGGCTTCTTCCGGCTGCAGAGTATTTTTTCTTATTTTGACGGAGGTAATTTATCTTTGGTGGGGCAGATTAAAAGGGGTCAAGTGGTCCAATTCAATTATACACTTAGGGAGAGATTTATCAAACTAGTGTAAAGTAGAACTGGCTTAGTTGCCCATAGCAACCAATCAGATTCTACCTTTCATTTTTCACAACTTCTTTGGAAAATGAAAGATGGGATCTGATTGGCTGCAATGGGCAACTAAGCCAGTTCTACTTTACACTAGTTTGATAAATCTCCCCCTTAGTATCTATGTGTCTGTAGTCACTAAACATTTTTATTTGTTGTGCAGCTGACATAAACATTGAAAACTGATGCCATGGGACAAATGAACAGGAGATGTCGAGCTTGAATCTCCCAGCATCCCCTGCTTTTGTACTGTCTGTACAAAGCTTGCCCATGTTGACTGTTTCCAATGACAACCAGCAGAACTGTAAATGCTGCTTTGGTATAATTGTCACATTCGGGTTTGGGAGGGAAACATCACACCGAACATAGGAGGAAAAGGGGTGAGGGAATAAGGCCTGGAAAACTAGGGAAAGAAGATGGACACCTCCTAGTAAAACCCTAATCCTGAGTTCATACACAGGAATACCTAATGTCCTAACTCACCCTATAGGACCCTGGTACTAATGTCAGGACTGAGACAACCTGTTCCTCCAAAACGAACGGGAATCTCCCTCAGGCCTTAATACAAATGACAGGGAAATGCAACACACTAAATAACCCAAACAAAATACAAAAGGGAAAGAAAACACTTCATTTCAAGTGGCTATACCAGCACCAGGAACTCAGCCTAGATCCACACACCAGCTATCCACAAACTCAAACAGAAGCTATAAACCACATAGCATAGTGGGAGAAACAACAATAAATAGCGAAGGTTAAATGACCACAATAGCCACATCTGGGGAAAGAAAGGTGTGGCAAGCACCAGAAACAACACAGACATCATTTGATTCAAAGTCTCACCGATCTCCTGCCACCTGTCGCGGGAAAGTCAGTGACAATAATACAGGATGTAGCTCAGGATCAGTTAAAGATAAGTAACCTAATGAATTCACAAAGTTACTTGACTTTCTGATCAATTCACAACCAGTAGAACTGTAAATGCAGCTCTGGAGGATAATACAGGATGTAGCTCAGGATCAGTTAAAGATAAGTAACCTAATGAATTTATAAAGTTACTTGATATTCCATTGACAACCAACATAACAGTGAATGCTGCTGTGGAGTATAGTACAGGATTTAACTCAGGATCAGTAAACGATAAGTAAAAAAATGTATTAAAAAGTTATGCAACTTTCCAGTGACAACCAGCAGAACTGTGAATGCAGCTCTGGTGTATAATAAAGGCTGTATATAGTTGGTGTTCTATGGGAGAGTGAGTGTTGGGTTGGACCGGTGTTGAGGTGCATTATGTCCTGTATTCTTGGTTTGTGTTTTGTGTTATGTTTTGGTGTGATTTCTGTATTTAATAATCAATTTATTATGATTTTAAAATGTTAATAAAAAAATACAGGCTGGGGCTAAGGATCAGTAAAATATAAGCAACCTAATGTATTTACAAAATTACTCAACTTTCTAATGACAACCAAAAGAATTGTGAATGCAGCTCTGGAGTAAAATAGAGTCTGTAACTCAGGATCAGTAGAAGATAGGTAACGAAATGTATATTTTAGGAAGATTTATTCTAATCTATAAACTAGTGTTGAAAGGTCAGCCTACATTTGAAGCTACAAATCCCAAATGTTTTGGCTCTAGTAAATAATTTGCTATGGAGATAGGATAGTTTCACAAACTAGTGTAGGAATATATTGTTTTAAGCCTACAATCATCGCAGTGTTTAAAGAACATTACATTCATTGTAGGTCATGATACCTATGAACCAGCCAACACAAACACACAATCAATAGGACTTTCTGTTCGATAGAGCAATGCTCAGCCATATCGCACTCTCATGAATGCCCTTATAGAGACGTACTGATATAGGTAACATGAGCATGGGAAAAAAAACCTCTTTAGTCGTAATTAAGACCTCTCAAGCCACTGTCAATCACGAGAAAACAGATGACAGAACTGCTTTGAGTAAATGACATTCCCCAAATGCAGGCAATCATTTCACAAAGCTGCTCTGCTTTTATAAATAATGAGTAACCCCCCAAAGCTGAAAGTATTTAAGCAATTTACCCTTAGCCCCCTCCATGCCCCCCCACCAACCACCAAACAGGGTACTTCGATTGACTATTTCACATCCGGTACCTAGGATTTGTTTTTTACCACCAAATGTAGTGCATTCAAAGAACGGAAAAAAGCTCAATAAGAATTTGCAAGGAGCTGAAATTTAGAGCGATACAGAACAGATGGCCCAAAGGAGCTAAAAATATCCTGCAACCGAGAAAATATGTCCTGAAGAATTATTGGTACATCAGGAATAACGCCTCATTATTTCAGTCTGAGTTCAAAGCAAAGGAAAAACACGAGAAAGAAGTTCAACAGGGAAAGTCACACCACGTCGAGTGATACTGCAGGATATCCTGCCCCTGACTCATTGTTTGTGCCTCTCTGTATCTGGCGTTTCATTGTTTTTTTAATGTTATAACCTTACAAGTGTGTAAGTTGAATTACTATTAAAAAAATGACCCTCTAAATACAGGGCTCAAGTAATTGTTTATTGGGTCGTTTCACTCATAGGAGATTGTGAAGAAGGAAATGGGTCTTTATAGGGCTGGCTCAGATGTGTGATCATCTCCTACAAGTCCTTCCGACAGACTATAAAATATAGATTTCCGATCTCTCCCCCTCATTTTCCTTTTTTTTTTGGAATAGGGAACAATTTGATGTAATGTTGCCAAAATAGTTTTGCGTGGGTATTTGTCCCATAAATCATGTAATGGAAAGGAGCAGAATATGATAGTGCAGGATATGATCAACATTAGAGATGAGTGAATCGAATCCAACGAAGTGGACTTCGATTTGTCGCAAAGCCAAATTTCCTCGTGCCTTATGGTAGCGAATTGATTTAACCTGAAATAGAGTAAAAAAAAAAAAACTTACCTCCTCCATTTCCTCCTGTTGGGCCAGCTGCCATCTTGATTGACGATCTCATCTGAAATCCCTTGCATGGTGACATATAACATCACCACTCTGATCAACGTCATCTCGGGCCGCGCAAGATCTTCAAGCAAGATGGCGGCAGCCGGCCCGTCGCGAGCAAATAGAAGTGGTAAGTATGATTTAATTTTTTTTCTGTTAACTTTAAACTGTATTATTACTCTTAGATGCCGCGATCATGTGTGAACGCGGCATCTGAGGGGTACAATGATGGGGAGCGTCACTATCGCAGCTCTCTGTTATTGCATCCGCTACTTACAAAAAAATGCGCTTTGTGATGTAGAAATTCATCACAAACCGAATTTCTTTTTGTAAAATTCAGCGAAAGTTTGCTAATCTCTAATCAACATCAATTATGAATTTTATTTCACATAAATAAAGCAGAATCCTTATCTCTCTTCTGTTGGGTCTGCCACTGTGTTCCCCATTGGTCAATCACTAGGATATTGAGATAAGCAAATTGATTCTACACAAATCAAATTTGTTACAAATTCCCCAAAAGGTTCTAATTTCAAGTAATTCAATACTTTTGTGATTAGCCTTGCATGAATCACTCAAAATAGCGAACGCCATTTTACAGTTCAGAAGAAGGCGTCTGCCACCAAAAAGGGATCATTTTTTGACTTTTTTTTAATTAAAAGAAAAATCTGATAGTGCAGTGTGTTATTAAACAGACTGCTTGTTACCACCAGCTTCCATCTGTTTACCCATAGCTATATATGTCACTGTCTCTTTTACTATACTAATATTGTCTCAGCGTTAGAAGGGACGACCTATCCACAGGATAGGTCATCAATATCACATCGGCGAGGGGGAGCTGACTGCCAGCTTCCCCCGCGATCAGCTGTTTGAAGAGAACACAGTGCTTGTAGCTGTTCACCATTGCTTTCACTTCAATGGGATGGCTCCTTTCTATTCACTTGAAGCTTGAGGTGAATGGGACAGCAGATTTATAATTACACTGCTTGCCACTGCAATGTCGACTGCGAACAGGTAAACAGTGAAGAGAAGGCAGCAATCGTACGAGCGCTGCGGTCTTTTCAAACAGCTGATCCCGAGGATAGGTAATCAATATAACAAAAACTGACAATCCCTTTAAAGAGCTTGCAAGGGGTGGGATACAGTCCTAGGAGACCTCAGAGTGTCATATTTGACTTTTCAAGGCAATTTGGACCGAACTTAGTTGAACCAAATTTAATCTGACAGACGATTTGACTGAATTTGACACAAAATACATTTTTTAAACTTCCCTCACCTCTACTTGGATACTTTTCAAATTATGGATCAAGTCCTCACAGACACCTATATACTTGGCCAGTTCCCTACAGAGAGGTTAAGCAGTGAAAGTTAAATTAGATCCCTTTTGGTGAAGGTTGACACCATTACACCCTTAAGTACTTAGGGCAGGAGGACTTGGTGCTTGTTTGGGTTATTGTTTTCCATAATCCTTGGGTTGATTCCCCACATCCTTGTTTGTTGACTTAGTAGGGCCTGTGTAGGAGAAATCTCTGCACTGGTTCTCACCACCCATTAAAATAAGGGACACAGCCAATGTTGTATGGCCCTCTCTCTCTCCATAGCAGTTGCGTCTGTTGCCTTTGGTGCCAAAATTTATGTTCCATCTACCCCCATCTGCAGAATAACTTCTCCTTTTTGCAGCATTTTCCTCACAAACATCATCACAGGTCACTGCCTCCATAAAGCCAGAACACTTTTCTCCTGCTGTTGTCATAAATCTAGTAGTTTGATTGGCTACAAAGTATTATATCTCCTCCCACTACATCCCACTGCCTCTATGACAGGCAGCCCTGACATTACTACCATATCCACATGAGAGGATAGGTCACTGCGCCATGCCACCCCATAAGATCATAACACTCCTCTTCTGCTGCCTCAATAATTCTCTTAAAAGGTCACTGAGTTTTCAAATAACTTTTGATATGTCATTGAGACATATCAAAGGTTCTGATTGGTGGGTGGTTGTGATGAGACTCTCACCAATCCCCAGAACAAAGAAAGAGAAGCTCTTGCATATTGCACTCTCTCTGCTCATATTGCACTCTCTCTGCTCATATTGCACTCTCTCTGCTCATATTGCACTCTCTCTGCTCATATTGCACTCTCTCTGCTTACTGCAGGGAATAAAACTGAAATAGACCCATAGACTTTCTATTGAGTCCATCTTCCTTCCTCTCCCCGTTCTAGTGATCGGTGAAGGTCTCAGCACTCAGACCCTCACCAATCAAAACTTCTGATATGTCTCTATAACTGTTTGGCTACAGGATATCCTATGCCTGCTCACTTGAAAGCAGGGAACATATAAGGAGGTCATGAGAAATAAAGACAAAAAGGTGATTGAACTGTAGACTAGCTTGAAAAATTACGTATATACAGCATTGGATTACACTGTGCAGTCTTTTAGGTTACTTTCACATCTGCGTTTTCAATTCCGCTATTGAGATCCGTCATAGGATCTGAATAGCAGAAGAAAATGTCTCAGTTATGTCCCAATTCATTGTCAATGGGGACAAAACTATACTGAACGAAACGGAATGCACCAAAATGCATTTCGTTCCGTTTGGTTGCGTCCCCATCGCGGACAGAAAAACGCTGCAAGCATCATTTTTCTGTCCGCAATGTGGTGCGGAGCAAGACGGATCAGTCCTGACACACAATGTAAGTCAATAAGGAAGTTTTCTCTGACACAATAGAATGGTGACTTTCAATGGTGTTCATGATGGATCCGTCATGGCTATAGAAGACATAATACAACCGGAGCCGTTCATGACGGATGCAGGCAGTTGTATTATTGTAACGGAAGCATTTTTGCAGATCCATGACGGATCTGCATAAAACGCTAATGTGAAAGTAGCCTTAGTTGTGCAGTCAAATTCTATCTTCTATTTTATTAAAATTGCTAAATGAATAAAGGAAATGACAGAATCAACTTTCCATGCTGGGAATATATAGACATCTTAGACATCTTCCTTTATGGAATTCAAGAGGCAGAAGTTCTTAATATTATACACCTGCCTTCTAGTGATGAGCGGGGGTGCCATATTCAATTTCGCGATATTTCGCGAATATTCAATTCAATATTCATCATATATTCGTCGAAATCGAATATTCATCATTATTCTATTTAACGCGAATAATATGCAATTTATTATTTTTTACGAAAATATAGCACTATATTCTAAATATTTGTGAATTAGCGAAATTCTGATATTCGTAAAAAAAAAAATCGCTATTCGAATATTCGTGCTCAACACTACTACCTTCTATAGCCATTCCACAGATTACCAACCTAAGTCCATGTCATCCTTTGGTAGTTCCAGGGTTGCAGAAAATGATTCCTCAAACGTGATTTTCAAATTAATAATCAAAATAAGAAACTTATTTTTCCCTACTGGATTTTGCGTTTTATTATGGGAATATTATGGGCAAAAGTGATAATAATCATAATGTAATATGAACAAAAAACACCACAAAAACATCATACTCATATTCCTGACTTAAATCTTAGAGCATCCCCCCCACATACCTTTCTCCTTAAGCCTCTTGATCAGTCCTCACTGTAAGTTTCGGATTATGGTCATGAACCAGGAGGATCAATATAAACAGTAATAGATACTACTACTGTATGGAAATTTGGGAGGATTATCAATCTTCACTTTTATCTTACTTGTGGAAGAACATTTCTAATATACCTAGTGTCTAAAACTTACACTGCCTGGCCTCTCGGGACCCCAATTCTGTGATACTCCTCTTCTTAAAATTCTCCTTCCACCAATGTCCACTCCTTTAAAAAGTTTCCAACCTAGTCAATGGACAAGCTCATTACTTCCTTAGGAAATATGAAGGAAGTGCTGGGGATGGGGCCAGAACTATTGTTCTCCATGTCACACGCCCAAACTCATGAATCAACCTCATTCTGGCCCCATCCACAGCATGTGACATCTCCATACGTTGGCCATTCCAGAAACATGGTAAAGGAGATGTTGCCGGCAAAATCATGGGTTTCAGAAGAGGAGTGTCAACTGACTCGGTTCCCAAGCGACTGGTCTACACAACTTAGGAAACACAGGCAAGATATTAGTATTTAAGGTGGGTCAGCGGGGCCCACTGGAAAACTTCTTAAAAATATTATTTTTAAATATATACAATTATTATAGGTAGCCATGGGTTGGGGGTGGGGGGCATCCCATGAATAAAATTATGATATCATGTAAAATATTTTAGAATTCTTATATTATAGGAAACACCTTATAAGTCATCATAAATAGAAATTCACATGTTCACTATGGAGCCCCATCACTGATAATTTTAAGATACAAGTAACAAATATATTAACATAATAGTAAAATAAAAATTTCACAGATATTGTTGGAAATTTTCGCTATGCCTAAGTTGATTCTGCAAGTAATATATAAAAAATGTAAGGGCGAAGCTTGGAGGATTAATTCCTGGGAGGCTCAGATTTCAGACTTCTTAGATGTTTTAGCTATGTGATGACTTCCCGACAAAGGGCAAGACTTTTGCTCAGAAAATCCTGAGGAAGGACACAACGAGGTCATGTTAGGTCCCAACACTGGGCCGTACTCTGAAGTAATCAATACATAATCATCAACAAATTATTCACATACTTTCTTCCTGGTCTGTGGAACAATGATTCTTGTACTTTCTATTGGAATGTAGAACAGATGGCCACATTATGAAACGGACATTTCTCCGAATACAAGGGGCTTAGGAACATGACCTCAGTTGTTCTTCTGTATGGCTCTGCATCTACAATATAGTATTATAGAATACTGTACAGTTGCATGTATGTAGATTATACTGACTTCTAGAAAAAAAATCCAAACATTTTATATAAAATGTATCCCCAAAAAATAAAAAAGTTCTACTAAATATAAACATGGACACATATTGTGTCAAGTTTGGATAGTTTTTGGATTTCAGGTATTTGGATCTTTTACATAGCAGATTGTTACATAGCCAAGGGTGTATATACCATATAGATACTCTGTACTGCTGCCATAGGACCCTCAAAAGGTCTTTGATATTGGGTGACAAAAACCTCCTTATAACAAGAACTACTGGGTATACTTTTTCCCAATGGTTGTGAAAAGGCAAATAAACAACAGGTAATTCTGCCCTGTCACTTTAATGGGGGCTCATTTTGTGATCTTTGCGAGGAAGCTTCTTGATTTCTTTGCACACCTCCTAACCATTCTTTCACAGGACTATCGCAGTCGCCCTTCCCAGGTCCTAACTATGGCAAAATTTGGTAAAACTGGATGATTGTCAGAAAACATTCAAGAGTCTACAAACAACTGCAAATAGCATTCGCTGTACCCAGCAAAGAGGCACAGAAACCAAAGCTATTGAAAGGCATGACCAGCTCTAGCAGCTAACACCAGACTAATCTAGTTGATAACAGAACCAGATTCAGGTGTAAGGCAGTTGGCTAGCAACTGCCTCAGACAAATTAGTGACAAACAAGCAAGAGAACTGTGTTGCTCGCAACAATTTGAGTCTGATCATGTATCATTCTTTCAGAACCCCACTCATCTAAAGTTTTTTACTCAGTAACTAATGTTCAATGCTACCGCAGGTGAAATGAATAACTACACCGTGTTAAAGGGATTATCCAGGAATGGATAATGATGACCTATCCTCAGGATAGGTCATCGTTATCACAATGGTGAGGGTCCAAGTCCTGGTACCCCCACCAATAAGCTGTTAGAAGTATCCGTCGGCTCTTAGCAGGTCACCAAGCACAGCGCCATACATACTATAGCAGCTGTGCTTGGTATTGCAGCTCAGCCCCATTTACTTGTATGGGACTAAGCTGCATCTAGGCCATGTGACCGATGTACGGTGATTTCACATGGCTTAGGAAGAGGTTCCAGATCCATACCCCTCCCTAATCTGATATTGATGACCTATGCTGACGATAGATCATCAATATTATTTAACGAATACATTGGATTTAAGTGAGGTGTACGGATGTGCTGCCTTCTCCAGAAAGAGAGACTCTCTATGTTGATGCTCTCAGGCTAATTGATGGGAACCCAAACAGAGAGGCCTCTTCCCAGGAAAATTACTTTTCTAAGGGTCACAATTCCTTTAAGGATATGTGTACCACTGTGTGGGTTTTGGGTTTAATTGTTGTCTGTATATTCTACATGGGACTCTTTGTGTGCAATGGGTATCAGATATCTATTATGATTAAACTAGTTATCTTGTGAGTGACTGGAACATTAGATTGCAAGCTCTTGTGGCAGAGGAACCAATGCTAGGGAATTGTTGTTGTACTAAATGATAAAGCTTTGTAACAGGGGATAATAGCACTCAGAAGGCATTATACAATGCTTAATAACTCTGAGCCCTGGAATACTTGACCACCCTGAATAGTGCAGCTGTTCTGTATGTCATTCATTCAAGGCAACGGTGCTCTTGAATGAGGAGACATCAAGACCCCTGTCTCGTGTGAGACCTAACACATCTCTAATGTGTTTGCTTTTAAAGAGACAAACTGCTGTTGTTAGATTTGCCCAATGCTGTAGAGAAGCATAGAAAAAAAAAATCTAAAAATAATAAAAAAAATCAAGGCATTTCAGTACATTTCAAGATCACACTCTGTAGAAATTTTCACAAACCAGCTGGATATCTGGGATGAAAAATATGGCAATTGCCTGTGTACGGGAGAAAAGAGCTAAAAAATCCCCCCTTTAAAAATAAAACAGTTTATTTGCTTACAATATAAAGGTGCCAAAATAGTATGAGCTTATTTTATCTAAATTACTAATTATGGCCGTCAGACCTATTATGTCTCCATAGACAAAAGGTGCCAACTAGAGATGCCAGCCAAAATTCTGCTGATGGCTTTGTGGTGTCTGCCTCCCAATGTTTTCAATGGGAGGCAGTGCTGCAGATCGTGGCCCTGGTGGTTAATAGCTGGGGCTGCGCCAAGAAGGGACACCATGGTGTGGTGTGCAATCTGTCAGCGTATGAGCTGCAGTGGCTGTCCAATCGTGGCTTAGATCTATTCAATGCAGCTTTGCACCATCTCCAGTGAGCAAACATGGTATAAACCATTGTGGTTTCTGCCATGGTATATGCGATGGATTTTGACATGTGATTGGCCCCTTAAATATCTCTTTATAGCCATTGAAATCCCTTAGCACTCCTGATGTGTTTAGACACCTAGGGGGTCAAACTGGTGTAAAGTAGAACTTTCATTTTCTAAAGGAGCTGTCCAAAATAAAAGGTGGAATCTGATTGGTTGCTATGGGCAATTAGGCCAGTTCAACTTTACACCAGTTTGTTAAATGCCCCCCCCCCCCCATCTTTTTCCTGGCATGCTGTTCATGCCTTTGCTTCTTTTTTTTTTTTTTTATATTTATTTATTTATTTTTGACAGTAAAAGAGATTAAAACAAGATGGAACAATTGCCAGGATAAATTTCATCAGGAGCATAATGACCCATGACCAAAGGGGTGATAGAGCATCCAAAAAGAGACCTTAGGGGTCATTTATTAGACAGATATACACCCAAATTAGGGGTAGTTCTGGCACAGATTGCGGTGCCGATATCTGCAACTTCTCCTCGCTCACATCAGGTCTGAAAATATGGACGTGGCGTGGGCAGTGAAGGGGATCGGCTGGTAGGCCCATCTCATTTACCATTTTCTATGAATGCTTTAGGTGTAGAAAATGATCTAAATGTAAAATACCTAGGAAGCTGCCTTACATTTAGAAGCGATGGATCCACCAAAATTATGAAGAGGCCATTACCAGAAATTAATCCACAAAGAAAACCTGTCAGATCAAACCACGTTTTGCCAGTCTCACAGATCTCCTGCCACTCACTGTTGCCAGGATGTCCGTATGACTTTTACGGGTGACCTCCGGGCACCCAAGACCGACCTTATCCGGGTGAGACCTATGAAAAGCTTTCATCAAACGACTGGCATTCACATCAGATGCCAGTACCCACATCCTCTCCTCTGGTCCATAACCCTTCCAGTGAACAAGATACTGAAGAGATCTACGGAGAACTTGAGAGTCAATTATCTTGGCGATCTGAAATTCCAAACTACAGTCCACCATGTGAAACACATTATGAATTTTCAGGGCCTGAGGACGTTCAAGACGAAAAGCTACAGAATTAATAATGGCAGTGATCTTATATGGACCAATAAACCTTGGAATCAACTTTCAAGAAGGTACCTTCAACTTAATGTTTCTTGTGGAGAGCCACACAGAATCACCCACTCTTAGGTCCGGATCACTCATACGTTTCCTGTCAGACACACGTTTATACTTGTTGCCCATATTCATCAAGTTATCTTCAATTTTCCACCATATAGATGACAATGATGACGAAAAACATTCCTCCTTAAGGATACCAGAAGTATCTGAACCAGAAAATGTTCCACACTGCGGATGAAACCCATATGCCCCAAAAAACAGCAAATTCCCAGTGGACTCCTGTCTGCGATATTTATGGCAAACTCTGCCAAAGACAAAAACAAAGACCACTCATCCTGGTTTTCAGAGACAAAACATCTCAAGTAAGGCCTCTTGCACACGACAGTATTTTGCGGACCGTATACTGGCCGTTTTTTCAGTTCGGTATACTGACAGTATACTGAACCATTCACTTCAATGGGACCGCAAAAAATACTGAAGTGTCTCCATATGCCTTCCGTTTCTGTTTTTCCGTTCCGTTTAAATATAGAACATGTCCTATTCTTGTCCGCAAATCACGTTCAGTGGCTCCATTCAAGTCAATGGGCCTGCAAAAAAACTGGAAAGCATACGGAAGTGCATCCGTATGTCTTCCGTATCCGTTCCGTTTTTTGCGGATCCATCTATTAAAAATTTTAAGACCAACCCAATTTTTTCTATGTTATTACTGTATACTGTATATGCCATGTACAAAAAATGGCAAAAACAGAACCGAAACGGAAACACAACGGAAGAAAAAAGCTGAAAAACGGATAATAAAAAAACGGACCGCAAAACACTGAAAAAGCCATACGGTCGTGTGCAAGAGGCCTAAGTCTCCAGACTCTGATTAGTGCGCTCCCTCTGTCCGTTCGACTGAGAATGAAAAGCCAAAGAAAAGGACAGTTGTACCCCCAGTCGAGTACAGAACGCCTTCCAGGATCTGGAAACAAACTGAGTCCCACGATCCGAGACCACGTCAGAGGGAATGCCATGGAGTTTCACAATGTTGTCAACAAACACTTGTGCAAGTGTTTTAGCATTAGGTAGAGTTGATAATGCTATAAAGTGCACCATTTTACTAAAGCGATTAGCTACCACCAAAATAACAGTTTTTCCTGAACAATTAGGTAGATCAGTGATAAAATCCATGGATAAGTAAGTCTATGATCTAGACGGGATGGGCAACAGAAGTAGAGAACTGGAAGACCGAGTATGTGTCGCCTGGCTACTAGAATCTACGAGAGATCAGGTCGGCAGTGGATCTTTTCCCAGGGTGTCCCATAAAAACTGTACGGTGATGTTCCTCAAACACATTGTGACACAATTCCGATGGCACAAACAGTTTCCCAGAGGGACAAGAATCCAGTGCGTCTCCCTGGGCCTCTAACATCTTCAACTAGGTCAGGGTAAAGAGCGGATATCACCACCCCCTCCGACAGTATAGGACTTGGATATTTAAAATCACCACCTCCAGTAAAACTACGTGACCAATGATGCCATTCCTCAAAAGCCAACTTACCAGTAACTCTCTGTTACTTACATCATAATTTCTCTCTATGGAAGACAGTTTTTTTGAGAAAAAGGCACATGGACGCCATTTACCAGGTGATGGGCTCTGCGATAAAACTGTTCCTACCCCCAGCTCAGACGCGTCCACTTCCACAATGAACGGTTTTGATATATCCGGCTGCACCAATATAGGGGCAGAAGAGAAGCATTCCTTAATCACAGAAAAGGCTTGCAACGCCGAATCAGACCACACTGAAACATCTGTCCCTTTCTTAGTCATGTCAGTTAAGGGTTTTACTATTGTTGAATAGTTCTGAATACATTTTCGGTAATAGTTGGTGAACCCCAAAAACCGCATTAGGGCCTTCAGATTTTCGGGTCAATCCCAGTTCAATACATACAATACTTTCTCTGGATCCATTACAAAACACGAAGATGACAGCAGGTAGCCCAAAAACTGCACCACATGTACAGCAAAAACACACTTCTCTAATTTTGCGTACAATTTATTATCTCTTAGGATCTATAACACCTGTCTAACGTGATCCTGATGTATCTCCACATCTGGAGAATAAATTAGAATGTCATCCAAATACATGACTACAAACCTCCCCACAAGGTGATGAAAAATGTAATGCACAAGACATAGCAGAGCTGGAGAGGGTTCAGAGGAGGGCAACTAAAGTAATAACTGGAATGAGGGATCTACAGTACCCTGAAAGGTTATCAAAATTAGGGTTATTCACTTTAGAAAAAAGACGACTGAGGGGAGATCTAATAACTATGTATAAATATATCGGGGTCAGTACAGAGATCTGTACCATCATCTATTTATCCCCAGGACTGTGACTGTGACGAGGGGACATCCTCTGCGTCTGGAGGAAAGAAGGTTTCTACACAAACATAGAAAAGGATTCTTCACTGTAAGAGCAGTGAGACTATGGAACTCTCTGCCTGAGGAGGTGGTGATGGTGAGTACAATAAAGGAATTCAAGAGAGGACTGGATTTATTTCTGGAGTGTAATAATATTACAGGCTACAGCTACTAGAGAGGGGTTGTTGATCCAGGGAGTTATTCTGATTGCCTGATTGGAGTCGGGAAGGAATTTTTTTCCCCTTAAGTGGGGAAAATTGGCTTCTGCCTCACAGGTTTTTTTTTGCCTTCCTCCGGATCAACTTGTAGGAAACAGGCCGAACTCGATGGACGGATGTCTTTTTTCGGTCTTATATACTATGTTACTATGTTACAATATGCTGGAAAACCGCAGGAGCATTGGTGAACCGAAAAGGCAAGACCAGGTTCTCAAAGTGCCCCTTAAGGAGTATTAAAATCCATCTTCCATTCATCCCCTTCCTTGCTCCTAACCAGATTATATGCCCCCCTTAAGTCCAACTTGGAGAACACCTTGGCACTAGTGTTGGGCGAGCATGCTCGGCCGAACACTAGTTCGGCTCGAGGATCGCGATGCTTGGCACATCGCGGTATTCGGCTGAACACTGCATGTGCTTGAGCGCCATGCTCGAGTCTCCTCCCCGCACGTTTGTTGGCTGCTACGCATCACCCGTGCGCCGGCCAACGCAGTTATTGGGTAACAAGTTCTTTTGGCAAGGGACGGTACATTTCCCTGACGGCACACTGGGTTGAACGTTGTGGAGGCTGGGAGAGAGTCGTACCCTGGTATGGCACAGGTGCTACCGACGCCAAGGATTGCGGGCCCTACTTCCATCAGGGTTTCAGCCGCCACCTACATTAGTGGCTGCAACCCCCCCCCCCCCTCTCCTCTTCCGCCTCCTCCTCCACTTCCACCTCTGAAATATCATCTTGCAGCACCAGTCAGCCATCAGTCAGTAGCTGGAAACAGTGTAGCACTGCAGTGGGGAAGCAGCAACAGGCCGTGCTTAAACTGATCTGCTTAGGTGACAAGCAGCACACCGCCGCAGAGCTATGGCAGGGGATAAGGGACCAGACTGAGCTGTGGCTCTTGCCACTCAACCTACAACCAGGTATGGTTGTGTCTGATAATGGCCGTAACTTGGTGGCGGCTTCGGAGCTCGACAAGCTCACATACATACCATGCCTAGCCCACGTGTTCAACCTAGTGGTTTAGCGGTTTCTCAAAATCTACCCCAATTTGCCTGAGCTACTAGTGAATGTGCGCCGCGTGTATGACCATTTCCGCAAGTCATCGACAGCTTCTGGCAACGCTGAAGCAGCGCTTGCAATTGCCAGCTCACCGACTGTTGTGCGACGTGAGCATGCACTGGAACTCCACGTTCCACATGTTGGCCAGGCTTTGTGAGCAGCAGAGGGCAGTAGTGGAATACAAGCTGCAACATAGTTGTCGCCTTTCCAGTCAGCTTCCGCTCTTCACAAGCGACGAGTGGGCATTGATGTCTGACCTCTGTGAGGTTTTACACAACTTTGAGGAATCAACACAGATGTTGAGCGTTGATAATGCTATTATCAGCGTAACCATCCCATTTCTGTGTCTATTAAAACGTTTGCTTCTCACAATTAAGGTGGACGTTTTGCATGGGGAAGAGGTGGAAATGGGGGAAGACTGTACACAGGGTGATAACCATACCACCCTCATTTCGTCTTCTCAGCGTGAATTGGATGCATGGGGAAGAGGTGGAAATGGGGGAAGACAGTACACAGGGTGATAACCATACCACCCTCATTTCATCTTCTCAGCGTGAATTGGATGATGAGGAGGAGCAGGAGACGGTTTCCTCCGCTACAGAGGGTAGTACCCATGGAAGTTTTGTTCCATCTGTTCACCAGGGATGGGTAGAAGAGGAGGAAGAGGATGAGAAGTTTCAGAGTCATCCTCCTGATGAGGACAGCAAAGTCTTGGCTGTTAAGACTCTGGCACACATGGCTGACTTTATGTTAGGCTGCCTTTCCTGTGACACTCACGTTGTACGCATTTTGGCCAACACCGATTACTGGTTGTTCACCCTTCTCGACCCCCGCTACAAAGAGAACTTCTTATCTCTGATTCCTGTGGTGGAGAAGATGAGCAAAACGGTGCAAAACCAGAAGGTCCTTGTGGAAAAATTGCTCCAAAAATTTCCAGCTGACAACGCTGGCTGCAGAGTACGTAGTTCCTTGGCCAACCGAGGAGGGGAGACGAGGGGCACACACAGCAGGCAGAGGCAGGGCAACAGTTTCCAAGGCCTGGGATAGTTTTATGACACCCCGCCAGCACCCTCAACCTGATGCGTGGCTTCGTGTCACAAGGAGGGAAACATTTTGGAAGATGGTGAAGAAGTATATAGCAGACCGTGTCAGCGTCCTCAGTGATCCCTCTTTGCCTTACAACTATTGGGTGTTCAAGCTGGACACATGGCACGAACTGGCGCTCTATGCCTTGGAGGTGCTGGCCTGCCCTGCTGCCAGCGTTTTGTCAGAGAGTGTATTTGGTGCTGCTGGGGGCATAATAACTGATAAGCGCATCCGTCTGTCAACTGAAAATTCTGACCGGTTGACTCTTATAAAAATGAACAAGACCTGGATTGCCCCTGACTTCTCTACTCCACCAGAGGAAAGCAGCTGAACATAAAGGCACTCTAAATATGGCTTTTATGGTGTATTGAATACACTGTATTCCCATGCACCCCTTCCACCAATAGAAAGGGTATATGGTTCAATCTCCCTTTTCTCGTCCTCCTCCTCAATCATATCAACATGCTTATTAGGCTGCCCTTGCTCCTAATGTTTTAGAGGGTCAGCTCAGCAGCGGGCCCGCACCCATAATGTTTTTGAGGGTCACCAGCAGGCTCTCACCCATAATGATTTTGAGGGTTACCAGTAGGCCCTCAACCATAATGTTTTTGAGGGTCACTAGCAGGCCCTCAACCATAATGTTTTTGAGGGTCACCAGCAGGCCCTCAACCATAATGTTTTTGAGGGTCACCAGCAGGCCCTCATCATAATGTTTTTGAGGGTCACCAGCAGGCCCTCGCCCATACTGTTTTTGAGGGTCACCAGCAGGTCCTTGTTCATATCTTTTAGAGGGTCACCAGCAGGCCCTCGCCCCTAATGTTTTAGATGGTCAGCTCGACAGCAGGCCCTCGCCCATAATGTTTTAGATGGTCAGCTTAGCAGCAGTTCCTCGCCCCTAATGTTTTAGATGGTCAGATCAGCAGCAGGCACTCGCCCATAATGTTTTAGATGGTCAGCTCAGCAGCAGGCCCTCGCCCATAATGTTTTATATGGTCAGCTAAGCAGCAGGCCCTCACCCATAATGTTTTTGAGGGTCACCAGCAGGTCCTTGTTCATATTTTTTTAGAGGGTCACCAGCAGGCCCTTGCCCCTAATGTTTTAGATGGTCAGCTCGACAGCAGGCCCTCGCCCATAATGTTTTAGATGGTCAGATCAGCAGCAGGCCCTCGCCCATAATGTTTTAGATGGTGAGCTCGGCAGCAGGCCCTCGCCCATAATGTTTTATATGGTCAGCTCAGCAGCAGGCCCTCGCCCATAATGTTTTAGATGTCAGCTCAGCAGCAGGCACTCGCCCATAATGTTTTAGATGGTCAGATCAGCAGCAGGCACTCGCCCCTAATGTTTTAGAGAGTCACCTCAGCAGCAGACGCTCACCCCTAATTTTTTAGATGGTCAGCTCAGCAGCAGGCCCTTGCTCTTAATGTTTTAGATTGTCAGCTCGGCAGCAGGCCCTCGCCCCTAATGTTTTAGATAGTCAGATCAGCAGCAGGCCCTCGCCCCTAATGTTTTAGAGGGTCACCAGCAGGCCATTAATCATGTGTATGATGCCCTCTTTTATGTGTAATAAAGGGCCTATTGTAGTGCCGGTTCCTTGTAATTTTTGGCAGCCCTTTCATTTAGTGCATAGGCTTTATGAGTGAAGGAGTCCCACTACCTGAACAATTGTACCACAATGTGAACGAGGCCCTCCTTTAAGTGATATACAGGTTGTATCGGAGAGCCTTTTTTGTGTAATTTTTTTCAGCACTTGCACTTTATATACAAGTAAATATACAGGAAAGAATGTCTCCTAACAAATTTTCCTCTAAAAGCGATTTTATCTTCGGTTTTGTGCGTATTAATGTCAATCTGTAAAAGTGGCATACTATTTGGACAACATCGTTCCCAGCAGCGACATGGGAGTCCAAGATGCATCCAGACATCCTCACCATTTCAATTTCTGACCTTTTCCTGTGAACCAGACACCCTCCCCGCTTCAGAGCAGGGGGTGCCTGGTTTAATGCTCAGGTTCTCCCTTTGATTTCCATTGTGATCTGGTGCTCGGTGTTGCACCGGAGCACTTTGGTGCTCAACCAACACTACTTGGCACCAACAATCTGTTTAAACAAATCGGAAATCAAAAGAAGGGGGTAAGGATCACAGACAGTAATCCGATTGAGTTCACGGAAATCCAGACATGGCCGAAGACCTCCGTCCTTTTTTTTAACAAAAAAGAATCCTCCTGCCACTGGAGACTTGGAAGGTCTTATGTGTCTATTAGCCAAATTCTCGGCAATTTTCTCTCTCATGGCCAGTCTTTCAGGTCTAGAAAGGTTATACAATCTAGATTTTGGCAATTTTGCTTCGGGAATAAGGTTGATAGGACATCATATTCCAGATGCGGAGATAAATCCTGGCATCCACTCTCAGAAAATACATCGGCAAAATCAGATATAAAAGATGGTAATGTCTTAGTAGTTAAAATAGAAAAAGATGTATTTGGACAATTGTCAATGCAATAATCACCCCAATCCAGAATCTGCCTAGCTTGCCAATCGATGGTTGGATTGTGCTTGCTTAACCACTGTAAACCCAGAACCACTGGAGCAGGGAGACCCTCCAACACAAAACACAAGATAAATTCTTGATGAAAGTCACCACGCTTAATCTAATATCTTGCACCATTTGAGATAAACGCTTCTGAGCTAGAGGTGCAGAATCAATAGCAAAAATGGAAAAAAAAATTCTAATGCACTCTGTGACAACCCGTGCATACGGACAAACTGAGCATCAATCAAGTTTACCCCGGCCCCGCTGTTGATAAACACCTCAATCCTCACAGTTTTTGACTCTAGCGCCACCTCAGTAGTCAGGAGAAATCGGGTACTACCAGCGAAAGACAAATGCACATTTTCTGACTATCCTCTCACCCCTCCAAGAGTCAGATGGGAATTAAATGTCCCTCTTTTCTTTTTGCCGTTGAATGTAAGGACATAAAATGTCCCTTCTGTCTGCAGAAAAAAAACACACTCCCTTCCTATTACCTGTATGCTTAAAAGCGGATCCACGAGTGGCTCCCCCTAATTGCATAGGTTCGTCCCCAGACATAAACCCACGAGTAGCTTCACCCAACGTGTCAGAGGAAGACGATACATCATGTGATAGTATGTCCTAAGAAAAAATAGGGAAAAAAATATATAAATAAAAATATCCCATAAGCTCAGACTATTTTTGGCACCTTACATCACTTAGGGTACTTTCACACTTGCGTTGAAGGATTCCGTCAGGCAGTTCAGTCAACGGAACTGCCCGACAGATCCGTTAAAACGTTTGAAAACGGATTTCCGTTTGCAGATCCGTTTGACAATTGTATTGAAATAACGGATCCGTCTTTCCGTTGTCATCCGTAAAAACTGATCCGTTATTTACTTTTTACCATTTTTAAAGGTCTGCGAATGCGGAGTGGAAGAACGGATCCGTTAATGCGTCAATTTTCAATGTCGGATCTGCCCTTAATACATTTCAATGGAAATGAATGCCGTATCCGTCATTTCGTCAAGTGTTTCCACATTTTTGGACGGAAATAAAAATGCAAAATGCTGCGCTTTTATCTGCGTCAAAAAAACGTGAAAGGACTGAACTGAAGACAAACTGATGCAAACTGAATGGATTGCTTTTCATGATTTACTGGAAAAAATGGATTAAAATTGAACATCTGCCAAAAAAGTGAATTTCAGAAATTTCAGCTACATTTTCCTTTAATTCTTGTGGAACACCTAAAGGGTTAACAGTTTGTAAAGTCTGTTTTTAATACCTTGAGGGGGTAGTTTCCAAAATGGGGTCACCTTTTTGGAGTTTCTACTCTAGGGTTGCATCAGGGGGTCTTCAAATGTGACATGGCAAATTAAAATTTTCCCAGTGAAATCTGCCTTCCAAAATTCATATTGCATTCCTTTCCTTCTGTGCTCTGCTGTGTGCCCGAACAGCAGTTTACGACCACATATGGGGTGTTTCTGTAAACTACAGAATCAGGGCAATAAATATTGAGTTTTGTTTGGCTGTTAACCCTTGCTTTGTTACTGGAAAAAATGGATTAAAATGGAAAATTTGCCAAAATTTCATCTCCATTTTCCTTTAATTCTTGTGAAACACCTAAGGCCCCTTTCACACGGGCGAGTTTTACGCGCGGGTGCAATGCGTGAGGAGGACGCATTGCACCCGCACTGAATCCTGACCCATTCAGTTCTATGGGGCTGTGCACATGAGCGGTGATTTTCACGCATCACTTTTGCGTTGCGTGAAAATCGCAGCATGTTCTATATTCTGCGATTTTCACGCAACGCAGGCCCCATAGAAGTGAATGGGGATGCGGGAAAATCGCAAGCATCCGCAATCATGTGCGGATGCGTTGCGATTTTCCCGCATGGTTGCTAGGATACGATCGGGATGGGGACCCGATAGTTATTATTTTCCTTTATAACATAGTTATAAGGGAAAATAATCGCATTCTAATTACAGAATGCAATGTTCCCCGGGCTTTAAAGGGTTAAAAATAATAAAGAGTTAACTTACCTTCTCCCATTGTACGCGCAGAGCCCCAGAACGTCTTCTCTCTTGATAGTTTGGATGCTTGAGGACCTGTGGTGACGTCACAGGGTCACATGGTCCACTCAAAGAAGCATTTGACTGGACCATGTGATCCATGTGATCCTGTGACATCACGGCAGGTCCTTCATCCAACATCTGTTGGATAAAGGACCTGCCGTGATGTCACAGGATCACATGGGTCACATGGTCCACTCAAATGCTTCTATGATTGGACCATGTGACCCTGTGACGTCACCACAGGTCCTCAAGCATCCAAACTATCAAGAGAGAAGACGTTCTGGGGCTCTGCGCGCATAATGGGAGAAGGTAGTTAACTCTTTATTATTTTTAACCCTTTAAAGCCCGGGAACATTGCATTCTGTAATTAGAATGCGATTATTTTCCCTTATAACTATGTTATAAAGGAAAATAATTACACATACAGAATACTCATCCCGAAACCGGACTTCAGTGATGAAGTCTGACTTCGGGTCTGGGTACCAAGCATGCAGATTTTTTCACGCGCGTGCTCAACGCACTACAAACGTTAGCACACGCGCGGAAAAATCGCGGCGATTCCCGCAACGCACCCGCATCTTATCCGGGCGTCAAACATGACGCCCGTGTGCAAGAGGCCTAAAGCAGGCATCCTCAAACTGCGGCCCTCCAGCTGTTGTAAAACTACAACTCTCACAGTGCCCTGCTGTAGGCTGATACCTGTAGGCTGTTTGGGCATGCTGGGAGTTGTAGTTTTGCAACAGCTGGAGGGCCGCAGTTTGAGGATGCCTGACCTAAAGGGTAAAGAAAGTTTGTAAAATATGTTTTGAATATATTGAGAGGTGTAGTTTCTAAAATGGGGGTCATTTTTGGGTGGTTTATATTATGTAAGCCTCACAAAGTGACTTCAGACCTGAGCTGGTCCTTAACCGGCTCTAGACTGCCTAACGCACGGATGCGTCCAGGCGGCGGCAGGTTTATTCCTCCTGGAAGCATCCGCGCGTCATCCCGCGAGACGCGAGATTTCCTGTGAACGCTCACAGGATCGCGTAGGGGAGAAGTTAAACTACAGCCTGCCAGCGCTGATCATGCTTTGTTAACAGGGTCTGATATGCCTTCTGCTCCACCAATCACCACACAGACCCCCCCCATCCAACCCCCCCGTCACTGATTAACCCCGATAAAACCACTGATTTTAGGGGCCCTAAAGCGTGAGAAGAAGTCTGGAATCCAAATGTGTAAAAATGCCCTCCTAAAAGGTACTCATTGGACTCATCTTGGCTGCAAAAAAGTGTCACTCATGTGGTATCGCCGTACTCAGGAGAAGTAGGGCAATGTGTTTTGGGGTGTATTTTTATATATACCCATACTTTGTGTGAGAAATATCGCCGTAAACGACAACTTTTTAAATTTTTTTATACAAAGTTGTCAATTTACAGATATATTTCTCTCACCCAAAATGGGTATATGTAAAAATACACCACAAAACACATTGCCCTACTTCTCCTGAGTACGGTGATACCACATGTGTGCCACTTTTTTGCAGCCTAGGTGCGTAAAGGAGCGTAAAGTCCAATGAGTACCTTTAGGTTTTACAGGGCTGCTCACAATTTAGCCCCGCCCAAAATTCCAGAACAGTACAAACACCCCACAATTCACCCCATTTTGGAAAGTAGACACCCCAAGGTATTCGCTGAGGGGCATATTCAGTCCATGAAAAATTGAACTTTTTGTCACAATTTAGCGGAAGGGGAGACTTTGTGAGAAAAAACTATAAAAAATCAATTTCCGCTAACTTGTGCCAAAAAAAAAAATCTTCTATGAACTCGCCATGCCCCTCACAGAAAACCTTGGGGTGTCTTCTTTCCAAAATGGGGTCACTTGTGGGGTATTTATACTGCCTTGGCATTTTAGGGGTCCTAAAGCGTGAGAAGAAGTCTGGAATCCAAATGTGTAAAAATGCCCTTCTAAAAGGTACTCATTGGTTTTAGGGCCCCTTTGCGCATCTTGGCTGCAAAAAAGTGTCACTCATGTGGTATCGCCGTAGGAGGAGAAGTAGGGCAATGTGTTTTGGGGTGTATTTTTACATATACCCATGCTGGGTGAGAGAAATATCTCTGTAAACTGACAACTTTGTATAAAAATTTTTTAAAGTTGTCATTTACAGAGATATTTCTCACACACAGTATGGGTATATGTAAAAATACACCCAAAAACACATTGCCCTACTTCTCCTGAGTACGGCGATACCACATTGGTGACACTTTTTTGCAGCCAAGATGCGCATAGGGGCCCAAATTCCAATGAGTACCTTTAGGATTTCACAGGGCATTTTTACGCATTTGGATTCCAGACTTCTTCTCACGCTTTAGGGGCCCCTAAAATGCCAGGGCAGTATAAATACCCCACAAGTGACCCCATTTTAGAAAGAAGACACCCCAGGGTATTCCATGAGGGGTATGGTGAGCTCATAGAAGATTTTTTCAAGTTCGCGGAAATTTTTTTTTTTTTTTCTTTCTTACAGTCTCATATTCCACTAACTTGTGACAAAAAATAAAATTTTACATGAACTCACCATAACCCTCACGGAATACCTTGGGGTGTCTACTTTGCACGACATGTTGTGCTCTGTCATGTTTCTTCAGGTGCTAAAATGTCAGGATCCCGAATTTGCGGACAGCAAAAAACAACTGTCGTGTGCACGTAGCCTAAATCTTCAGCTACCACTAGCCATATGTTTTGTTGGAAGCTGTGACAGTTACAGGGAGAGAGCTACAGCAGAAAGTACATGCCCCCATATGTGCCAGGCTGAAGATAATCTATCAAAGCAATTGGAGCAGAAAGGCATCAGGAGATTACGGAGATTAAGAAGTAGCTCGAGAACTGGTGTAGGAAGGAGGTGTTTGGGCTCCAGGAGAATTGGGCTGACTTCTCTGTCGGCTACAGGCTCTATCATAGGGACAGGCTGCACCTCAATGGGGAAGGTGCAGCTGTTTTGGGGGAGAAGAGGGCTAGAAGGTTGGAGGAGTGTTTAACCCCTTAAGGACACGGCCATATTTCACCGTATGGACCAGGCCATTTTTTGCAAATCTGACCAGTGTCACTTTATGTGGTGATAACTTTAAAATGCTTTTACTTATCCAGGCCATTCTGAGATTGTTTTTGTTACATATACTGTACATATACATGTACTTCATGACACTATTAAAATGGAGTAAAAAAAAAATTCATTTTTATTTATAAAAAAAACTAGAGATTTAACAAAAATTTGGAAAAATTAGAAAGTTTCAATTTCTCTACTTCTATAATACATAAAAATACCGCCAAAAAAAGTTATTAATTTACATTCCCCATATGTCTACTTCATGTATGGACCATTTTGGGAATGCCAATTTACTTTTTGGGGACGATACAAGGCTTTCAGAAATTTTCAAAAACCCACTGTTTAGGGACCAGTTCAGGTCTTAAGTCACCTTGTGAGGCTTACATAATAGAAACCACCCAAAAATGACCCCATTCTGGAAACTACACCCCTCAAGGTATTCAAAACTGATTTTACAAACATTGTTATCCCTTTAGGTGTTTCACAAGAGTTAATGGGAAATGGGGCAAAAATTTTCCATTTTAATCCATTTTTCTCAGTAACTAAGCAAGGGTTAACAGCCAACAAAAAGCCCCATTTTTATTGTCCCGATTCTGTAGTTTGCAGAAACACCCCATATGTGGTTGTAAACTACTGTATGGCCACGCGGCAGGGTGTAGAGGGACAGGAGCAGATTTTGCTGGACTGGTTTATCTACACCATGTCCCATTTGATGCCCCCCTGATGCCCCCCCTGGGTAGAAACTTCATAAAAGTGACCCCATTTTGAAAACTACGGGATAAGGAGGGAGTTTTGTTGGGACTACTTTTAGGGTACATATGATTTTTGGTTGCTCTATATTACATTTTTGTGACGCAAGGTTACCAAAAATAGAAATTCTGAAATCTAATCTTAAGTTTTGAATACCTTGAGGGGTGTAGTTTATTAGATGGGGTCACTTTTATGGAATTTTTACTCTAGGGGTACATCAGGGGTTCTTCAATGGGACATGGTGTCAAAAAAAGGCCATCAAAATCAGCCTTCCAGAAACCATATGGCGTTCCTTTCCTTCTGTGCCCTGCCGTGTGCCCGTACAGCAGTTTACCACCACATATGGGGTGTTTCTGTAAACTGCAGCATCAGGGCAATAAATTTAAAGTTTTATTTGGCTGTTAACCCTTGATTTGTTACTGGAAAAAATGGATTAAAACAGAAAATTTTCCAAAAAATTGCTGTTTTGACACTGTTTTTATTTTATTTTTTTGACCATGTTCATTTTAGGGATTAGGTCATGGAGTATTTTTATAGAGCAGATTATTACGGACGCGGCAATAACTAATTTGTCTACTTTTTAAAGTGTATTTAAATTTAACACTATGTTATCCTATTTGAAACAAAATAAAAAAAATTTAGTATCTACACTGTCTAAGAGTCAGTTTTTTTTTAATGTTTTTATCCGATTATCTTAGGTAGGGACTCATTTTTTGCGGGATGAGAGGACGGTTTGATTGGCACTATTTTGGGGGGGCATATGACTTTTTGATCGCTTGCTATTACTTTTTTTGTGATGTAAGGTGACAAAAAAAATCCTTTTTTTGCACCGTATTTATTTTTTATTTTTTACTGTGGTAATCTAAGGGGTTAGGTCATGGGGTATTTTTATAGAGCAGATTATTACGGACGCAGCAATACCTAATTTGTCTACTTTTTTAAATTATTTTAGTTTTACAAACAATCATTTTTGAAAAAAATATTTTTTTTAGTGCCTCAAGTCTGAGAACCATAGTTTTTATCCGATTGTCAGTGGCTAAATGGAAAAGGGGATAATAAATTTAGTACTCCATGGAAGTGTGGTACTCCCTGAAGCAACCAATAATGCAGAGGCCCGGATGATCGTGTCACACTGAGTGGTGGTGTCCTTCCGTATCCCCCTCCTGTGACACACTCTGCACCTTTTTTGGGTCCATCCCTTCTTTCCAGTATGGGGGACCACACCTGGAAAGTGTTCGCCAGGGACGAACCGACCTGCTCTTTCCTGGTCAGAAAAAATCAGGGGCTTGAGGACTGCCTCATTAAACTGCAGGAATTTCCCTGTGTTGCCAGCGCACTGGAACAGTACAAAAGAGTTGTACATGGCAACCTGCACCAAGTAAACCGCAACTTTTTTGTACCATTTCCGGGTTTTGCGCATGGCGTTATATGACTTGAGGACTTGATCAGAGAGATCAACTCCTCCCACATACCAATTGTAGTCGACGATACAACTGGGCTTGAGGACCATTGCCACGGTACCTCACACAGGGACAGGGGTGATGTCGTTACCGTGAATTGTGGTCAATACAAGGACATCCCTCTTGTCCTTACATCTGACCAGCAACATGTTTCCACTGGTAAGGGCATGGGTCTCATCCCTGGGGATAGGTACCTGGAGGGGGTGGGTAGGAAGGCCGCGTTGATTTTTCCGCACGGTCCCACAAGCGGACGTGGATCTGGTGGCGAGGGACTGGAACAAGGGGAAACTAGTATAAAAGTTATCCACGTACAGGTGGTAACCCTTATCTAGTAGTGGGTACATAAGGTCCCACACAAGTTTCCCGCTAACACCCAGAGTGGGGGGACATGTGTCCTTAAGGGATTAAACTAGGGACTTGGGGGGAGGGACATTACGTTATAGGAGGGGAAGATAGTGCAGATAGAGACCGGGGACAAGGTAATTAAACTGGGGGAGGAGTTATGAACTGGAGTTTATAAGGAAAGGTGTAGGTTAAAAAATATACAAAAACCTCTCAATTGTATGTATACTAATGCCAGAAGCCTGACTAATAAAACTGGTGAACTGGAATGAGTGATGTGTGAGGAGGACTATGACATAGTGGGAATAACTGAGACATGGCTGGATGATAGCTATGACTGGGCAGTTAATATACAGGGTTACAATCTGTTTAGAAAGGATCGCCAAAACCGGAGAGGGGTAGGACTCTGCCTTTATGGTCCTGTCTAAAGCCCACAGTCAGAGAAGATATAAGTCAGGGACATGAACATGTGGAGTCACTGTGGGTAGAAATACATAGAAGCAAAAACAATAATAAATTACTAATAGTTTATTTTAAGCCACTTAATATACCAGAGTCCACAGAAAATCTACTATTAAAAGGTAAAGATGAGGCAGCAAACTATAATGAGGTCTTTATTATGGGAGACTTTAACTCCCTGGATAAATACTGATGAGCAAAAGGGTAACAATGTTTTAAACTTTTGACTTTAAGGCTCCATATTTCATTATCCACTACAGTTTTGAACATGCCACTACCGTTTTTTTTATAGAAAATCATCTTGGCTATATCATAAATTGGATTTGAAACCATTTAGCATATGATTAGTTATGCAGATTCTTGCCATGTAGCTGCATTGTTACTGTTTTGCTCCTGGTGGGGGAACAATCTTTTTCTTCTTGTATACTACAAATTACAACCTGTTCTTACATTCTCTAATAGCTCAGTGTGTTATTAGGTTGATTCCCAAGAGGAAGGTTCAGAATTCTGAAGCAGCCATGAATAAGAGTTCCCAAGAAAAGAGAAACAGCATCATCCAGCTCATCGATTTCGGTATCTCGGCCAACAAAATTGCCAAACTGCATCATGTTAGTGTCATGACAGCTGGAAGAAAATTAAATAAAGTCCGTCCATCCATTCCAAAGCCAAGAGGTGGACGTCCTGGCAAAATATCGGAGTCAACAAGTAGGCTCATCACAAGGTCTATGAGTTTTGGCGTGACAGTGACGGCAGTGGAGGTGGCTCGTATGCTTCGTAATAGTGAGATCATAGACATACATGCAAGCACCGTGCAATGCGCATTACACAAGTCTGGGATGGTGACCTGGAAAATGGTGAAGAAGCCTTGAGTTTGCAAAAAAGTGCGAACAGTGGACAGTAGAAGATTGGAAATGGGTGATTTGGAGTGATAACATGAAAGTCAATAGACTGGGCTCTGATGAGTGCAAATGGGTCTGGAAGAAACAAGGTAAAAGGGGGCTAATGGATTTACAAATTGAAGGAACTGTCAAGTTCGGTGGCAGAAGCCTGATGATATGGGGTTGTTTCACAGCCAAAAGAGTTGTATACTCGACCAGAATGAATGGTGGTCTCAATGCTGAGCTTTATGTGAGTATCCTAAAAGACTAATTACTTCGTACACTCGACTACTATGGGTATGAAAAGGACAACAAAGTGTTCCAGCAGGACAATGACTCGAAACATACGTCAAGATTGGAGAAGAACTAATCATATGCTAAATAGTTGCAAATCCAAGTCCAAGATGATTGTCTATAAAATGATGGTGGTCTCACATTTGAATCTGTAGTGGATGGTGAGATATGGAGACTAAAAGTCAAAAATTCAAAACATTGTTATCCTTTTGCTCGTCAGTGTAGACTGGGAAACTGAAAGCTGTAGATCTCATAAAGGAAAAAGGTTCTTGGCAATAACCAAAGTCAATTACCTTTTCCAACTGGTTCAGGATCTGACTAGAGGGACGGCCACACTAGACTTAGTACTAACCAAGAGACCTGACAGAACAACAGACGTTCAGATTTCAGAGAAATAGTGACCAATCCTAAATTCTAATTGTGAGAGGTACATACCTATTAGAAATAGAAGGGAAAGGAACAAGAAAATACAATGTGGATAAATAGAAACATAAAGGAAACAATAAATGACAAAACGAAAGCATTTAAATTACTAAAACAGGAAGGTAAAAGTGAAAAAATAGAATAAGTAACAGGCAAATAAAATAGCCAAGCTGGAGATGGAGAGATTCATTGCCAGAGAAAGTACAACTAACCCTAAAATGTTTTTCAATTATGTAAAAGGTAAAAGTTTAAACCTGAAAGTGTTGGTCGTTTACAGAGTGATGAGGGAGAAGTTGTAGAGAGCGATGAGGAGAAAGTGAATCTATTAAATCTTTTTTCTCCACTGTATTCACTAAGGAAAATAAACTAAAGAAGTGCAGCAGCGTCTTAAGAAGATTAAAATAAACAAATTGGCAGGACTAGATGTCATAGACCGCTGCATCCTAAGAGAATTAAGTGATGTCATAGCCAGAACCCTTATTTCTGATAGTTAGGGTCTCTATATTAACAGGGAGTGTTCCACAGTATTGGCGCTTAGCAAATGTGGTGCCAATACTCAAAAAGAGTCCAAAAACCATCCCCCTCTCCCCCTCAGGCCACGCCCACTTATTTAGACCTGTCGTGAGTGGGGTGAAGTCACAGATTGCAGGCTACCAGCTGTTGCTCCGCAATCTGCGCCTGAAATACACCCAATATAGGCATATTTCAGCTTAATAAATGACCCCCTATGTTACTATGTTTCAGGGCTATTTCTAGCTTTGTTAGAAAGGTATTTTCATGTACTACATGATGTCTGATTTTACATCAGTGATGGCATAATCCCTTTGAGGGGTCAAATGCTCCCTAATTTTACCCGACTCATCCCTCCCCTTCACTTAACCTATAAAAATCTACTGTAATTCTGCAAAGCGACCATCAGTGCTTTCTGATATAAGGGCAAGGTTGGAGGGAAGGAAGGAAAGCAATGCTGCAATAGTAGGCATGCCACAAATGCCATGTTTTATTGTGCCATGGGAAGAGACATATCAGTGTCCCCCGCCCCATCCATCAGTATCAAAGCCAATTAGAATTCTGCCATGTTGTCGATGTAATTTTCTTACATACTTCCTCTCACCTCATAGCGGAAAGGGCTGCTGTTGTACAACGTTTGCTCCCAGTCCTTTGAAAGAGCCTGTTGTTCCTTTTCTTGGTTTTGAATGGGACAATTATCAGTAATTATTGGGAAATGAGCAAGAGTCAAGGCAATTTCATAGCCACCCAGAATAAACTGAGCTTTGTTAAAGGGTCATTCTGGGGCTCTCAGTAGTCCCATGTTTTAGATTAACATTCTGTAATAGTTACATTTGACAGTTTCCTCTTTGCAGACCCGCTCGAGAACAAGCTTTCATGCCGCTCGAGGAGAAATCAGCTCTAAATGCAAACCTTCTGTTCCTTCGTTACTATAATTAAAACATTATATTCCTGGTAATTACATCACTTTATCTCACGTTACTGATTTACATTCATTGCAGAACATCTAGAACATCTTACATCAAGATAGTCGCAATTGTTTACATTTTTTTTAAAAGAAATCTGGATGTCTGTTCTGTTGAATGTAATGCCCGATTAATAGACTGAACTGCCGAGAGTAATTTTAGAATCACTTTCATTTCTTCTCCTTGTCTCTAGTGGATATTTTTGGAATATTTCTGGATTTGTTTAATATCACTTTGGTAAGGTTACTTTTATTTTTCTTCTTGTCACCAGAGGATAGTTTTAGAAAATGTCAGAATTTTTTTTTATATCACACATCTGGTAAAGTTACTTTTATTTTTCTCATTGTCTTAGGCCCCTTTCACACTAGCGTTTTTCCTTTCCGTCCTAGAGTTCCGTCCTCAAGGCACTAGGACGGAAAGATACTGATCAGGATTATCCCCCATGCATTCTGAATGGAGAGCATTCCGTTCAGGATGCATCAGGATGTCTTCCGTTCAGTATGTGAACGTTTTTTGGACGTTGACAAAACCGTAGCATGCTGCGGATTTGTCTCCGTCCAAAAATCTGGAAGACATGTCTTAAAGCTGGATCCGGAATTAATGCCCATTGAAGTGCATTAATCCGGATACGACTTTAAGCTAAACGTTGTTTCGGCGCATCGCCGGATCCGATGTTTAGCTTTTGTGAATTGTTACCATGGCAGCCAGGACGCTAAAGTCCTGGCTTCCATGGTAAAGTGTAGTGGGGAGGCAGGGGAGAAGTATACTTACCGTCCATGCGGCTCCCGAGTCCCGGGGCACTCCACAATGACGTCAGAGCTCCCCATGAGCATGGATGACATGATCGCATGGATCACGTGATCCATGCGCGTGGGGCGCTCTGACGTCATTGTGGAGCGCCCCGGGAGCCGCACGGACGGTAAGTATCTGCTCCCCACTACTTACTATGTCAACCAGGACTTTAGTAGCGTCCTGGCTGTCATAGTAACACTGAAAGCATTTTGAAGACTGATCAGTCTTCAAATGCTTTCAGTTGTCTTGCGTTGTGACAGATCAGGCGGGCATTTCCGGCGACGGAAGTGCACGCAGGATCCTCACAACGCAAGTGTGAAAGAGGCTTTACAAGGATAATTTAAGAATACTTCACAATGTTTTTTTATATTTTATGTTTGGTAAAGTTACTTTTATTTTTCTCCTTATCACCAGAGGATACATTTAGAATATTTCAGGATGTTTTTTATATTCCCTGTTTGGTAAAGTCGAAACTTCACGCAGATGTTGCCCTTCGTCAGATTCAAATGCACAACCACTAAGCCACCATGTTTTAATAACTTGTCTTGGCATAAACAACTGGAGTCACAGAATGTTTCAGAGGCTGGACCAACACCCACTAATATGCTCCACCAGTGGTTCTGCAGATCAGTAGAGGATCCAGTCCCCATCTAGCATTAATGAATCTAAACTGTGGCGAAAACATTCTTCTCATTATAGCACCACCAGTCTGACACAAGGAAGCTGAGGACCACCTTCTAAGCCAGAATCCAGGCTCCCATTCCGGCAGACTCCAGCTGCCTGTAAATTACATGGATTGCTATTTATTTGAATGGCCGCCATGTAATACTACTCTTCCACTGAAGTGGCCACTGAATGAGATATATCTGGCCAGAGAAGTCCTCTGCCTTGTAAATCAACTGTTGCTGGGGGTCCCAAAAGCCTGCCTTGTAGAGATCAGCTGATCTCCATGGTGGCACAAATATGAATGGGATTGACTTTTATGAGAAGAATCCTTTAAGCCAAATTCAGACCAAACAACCTGTAAGGCTACTTTCACACTAGCGTTATTCTTTTCCGTCATTAACCAGTCCCCGACCGCCGTACGCAGGATTGCGTCCTGCGGGCGGCCGGGATCTTCTGTTTGGACGCGCCGGGGCGTCATCTCGCGAGACGCGAGAGTTCCTGTTCACAGTGAAGCGCGTCTCGAGAGTTGGACTACAGCCTGCCAGCGATGATCAATCGCTGGCAGGCTGTAGATGCGATATAAATCGCATCAAACAGCTATATCAGACGCTGTTTTATGAACAGCGTCTGATATAGCTGCTACCTGGTCCTCTGGTGGTCCCATTTTCTGGGATCGACCACCAGAGGACCAGGTAACACAGTAAAAGTTGCACCAAACACTACACTAACCCCCCACCCCCTCACCTATTAACCCCTTGATCACCCCATCTAGACCCCTGATCACCCCCTGTCATTGATCACACCCCTTGTAAGGCTCCATTCAGACGTCCATATGTGTTTTGACGGATCCGTGGATTCTCAAAACACGGACACCGGCAATGTGCTTTCCGCATTTTGCAGATCCGCACATTGCCAGAACTATATAGAAAATGCTTTTCTTGTCCGCAATTGCGGACAAGAATAGGACATGTTCTATATTTTTGCGGAACGGAAGTGCAGACCCGGAAGCGCGGATCCGTAATTCCGATCCGAGCGGGACAAAGTCTGTCCCCATAGAAATGAATGGGTCCGCAATTCCGTTCCGCAAACAGAATTTCGGACGTGTGAATGGGGCATAAGGGTCCCCTATCACCGCCAGTTAGTTAGCTACTTGTTAGGTAGCTAGCGCCCAGCCCACCGCACCGCAGTCACTGATTTTGGCAGAGATTTTTTCATCCACATTGATCGATGCGAATGAAAAAATCTGTGCCGTTCATTATTTTTTTTTTTTTTTCATCCACATTGATCGATGCGAATGAAAAAATCTGTGCCGTTCATTATTTTTTTTTTTTATTTTTTTTTCTTCACATTGCCCTACTTCTCCTGAGTACGGCGATACCACATAAGTGCCGCTTTTTTGCAGCCTGGGTGCGCAAAGGGGCCCAAATTCCAACGAGTACCTTTAGGTTTTACATGGCGGCTCACAATTTAGCCCCGCCCAAAATGCCAGAACAGTAAACACACCCCACAAATGACTCCATTTCGAAAGTAGACACCCCAAGGTATTCACTGAGGGGCATAGTGAGTCCGTCTGAGATTTTTTTTTTTTTTTGCCAGAAGTTATCAGAAATTGAAACTTTTTTTTTTTTTCTCAGAAAGTGTCATTTTCCGCTAACTTGTGAAAAAATGAAATGATACATGAACTCACCAAGCCCCTCCGCGAATACTTTGGGGTGTCTTCTTTCTAAAATGGTGTAATTTGGGGATATTTATACTATCCTGGCATTCTAGCACCTGAAGAAACATGACAGGTGCTCAGAAAGTCAGAGCTGCTTCAAAATGCCGAAATTCACTTTTTGCACCATAGTTTGTAAACGCTATAACTTTTACCCAAACCAATAAATATACACTTATTGGATTTTTTTATCAAAGACATGTAGAACAATAAATTTAGAGAAAATTTATATAGAAATGTAGTTTTTTTGAAAATTTTACAACAGAAAGTGAAAAATGTTATTTTTTTGCAAAAATTTCGGTAATTTTTGATTAATAGCAAAAAAGTTAAAATGTCAGCAGCAATGAAATACCACCAAATGAAAGCTCTATTAGTGAGAAGAAAAGGAGGTAAAATTCATTTGGGTGGTAAGTTGTATGACGGAGCAATAAACGGTGAAAGTAGTGTAGTGCGGAATTGTAAAAAGTGGCCTGGTCATTAAGGGTGTTTAAGCTAGGGGGGCTGATGTGGTTAAGTTCCGTCCTCGGGGCTCAATAACGGAAAAAAACGGATCAGTTTTATCCTAATGCATTCTAAATGGAAAGCAATCCGTTCAGTTTGCATCAGTTTGTCTTCAGTTCAGTCCTTTCACGTTTTTTGGACGCAGATAAAAGCGCAGCATGTTGTATTTTTATCTCCGTCCAAAAAAGCGGAAACACTTGACGGAATGACTCATCCGCCATTATTTCCATTGAAATGTATTAAGGGCGGATCCGTCATTGACAATTGACACATTAACGGGTCCGTTCCTTCACTCTGCACATACCTTTAAAAATGGTAAAATAATAAATAACGGATCCGTTTTTACGGATGACAACAGAAAGACGGATCCATTATTTCAATACAATTGTCAAACAGATCTGCAAATGGATCCATTTGCAAATGAAATCCGTTTTCAAACGTTTTAATGGATCCGTTTGACAATTGTATTGTATTGTATTTGACAAGTGTGAAAGTACCCTAACCTGCAGATATCAGACCTGGTGACTTTTTACAATCTTAAACTGTCTATGGGTTATGCATATTGCGCTATCCCATTACATTATCTCTGCTCTGTAAAGAGAGACTTTTATTCTGCTACATCTGGCTTAGTTACTGACTCTTGCACCATACACCAGCCATTGCACTGTACACGCCCTGCATTGCACCCATACAAACACTCAACATCATGGGCATCCCGACTTCTATCAGGAAGGAGAACAAAAATCAGGATGTACCCCAGTGGAAGAAATGGTCTGCCCTCCTTTCACTGAATGGCCTAGGGCAGAAATAGGAAAACTGCGTCTCTCCAGCTGTTGCCAAACTACAAGTCCCAGCATGCAAAGACTGCTTACAGCTATCAGCCTACAGCAGGGCATGGTGGGAATTGTAGTTTTACAACAGCTGGAGAGACGCAGTTTGCCTATCACTGGACTAGGGAGCAACGGTGTGAGGAAAGCCACCGGGATTGACTGTAGCAGCCAGAGCCACTACCATTCGCATCCTCCGTTCCGGCTCCTCAGGTGCTCGACACACCCTCTCCTCATTGAAAAAGTATGCTTCCTCAGCCAAGCCAAGAATGCATGTTTATGGTGGAGTCTGGAAGAATAGCTGATATCTATCTCATGTCTATGGCCAGCTTTAAGTTTAGGCACCTTCAATCTAATCTACTGATAGCTATGGAAGAAGAAACAGCCTCCATTTTCCCTATCTATTACAACACTTTTGACACACGGAGAAGGTGATTGAGTACCAATAAATTTTTTATGCTTGGGTTGTTCTTTTTTTCTTTTTTTCATTTCCTTTTGTTACTCCAGTAAATTCTTATTATATTTAAAACCAAGGGTGGTATTACATTGCCCGATCTTCTGATGGAAGATAACACATCGATCTGTGCTCTGCACTGGCTGATTACACAGGCTGATACATACTCCTTGGCTGCTCGATTATACGAGCCAATTATTGGGAACGAGAGCTCCAAAAAATTGAGAAATTGTGCAGTGTTATGGGGCCTTGAGAGGACCATGGCTCTTCTTATGCATGAGAAAAACAATTTTTCTGGATGAAACCATATGTTTATCTGTAGATTTTATTATAGCACAAGTGTCTTATTATGGCCTTTGAAATACTGTTGGAATTCAAATTAAGTAAGCTGTTTCCTCTAAGATTTCAGACAATTGGAAATGAATCAAAATGTCAATATTGTTTACTGCTTTCTCGCAAAGGCAGCTTTGATTTAAGACAATAATGTTACGGTTTTGTTTGATGTACAAATTACACAATATATTTACTGAGTGCATCTGAACAATCTCCACAAAGGAGTGTCTGTTAGAAGAGATAAAAAGATATTGCGTTGGCCATGCTTTCTACAGCATGATCAGATCTACAGGTGAAAAGTAGACCATATGGGAGAAAGATAAAAAAGCGCCATACATATGCAATGAGCACAATCCTACCCACCCCTCAAAGGACTGCTAATGTGGCTGTTGAGAATACCTACACAGACGAAGCATATGTACATGATGGGTTCTTATCCAATTCTTTAATATTCCCTTATTTGATGTCCTCCTCCGAAATGTGCAAGACTGGAAAACCAAATCACTAGACACCTGAAACTGGAAAACCAAATGTCTAGACATAAGGGAATACAGAACCAAACCATAAGACACCGGGGACTAGGAGGCATGGATGGACTGGCCATAGTACCTACAGGGGAATTTTCCAGTGGGCCAATGCCCATAGGGCCACCCAAGCCCTCCTTTTGGCCGTCAGCCAGGTACATAAAGATCTGATGCTCTCAGCCTATCTGGTTTTGCTGAGGAAGTATTTTTTGCTGCACTATGGTACTTGGTTCTGCTGGGGCAGTATTTTGTTCTGCATTACTACCTACTTCTGTTGCCCCGCCTTCTGTCAATTTCGACCCACCTATAACATGGGGCCACTTTTAGTTTTTTTTCCAGGGTCACTTTAAATTCACAGTCCAACACTGCTGGGAGACCAAACCACTAAATATCAGGAAGTAGCAAACAAAAACACTGGACATCAGAAATTGGGACACCAAACCACTGAATTCTGTGGGTTGAGAAAAAAAAAATTACTAAATTACAGATTTGTGAGCCCCACACACTGGACATCAGGGACTGAGAATCCAGACCACTAACCAGCAGCAATTAGGTAACCAAGCCACTAGACACCAGAAAATAGGAGACCAATGCAAACAACACTAGGGAATGAGAAACTAAATCAGTAGACACCAAAGAATTAGCATCCTACATACAAGATACTGGAACACCAACCCACTAGACACCAGGGAGGGGGAAACCAAAGCAAACAACACTAGGGAATGAGCAATGAAACCAATGGACACAGACCTCGGACTTACAATCCAAACAACTGCATACCAGAGAGTGGAACATCAAAACACTAGATACCAGGGAATGGCAGACCAAAGCAAATAACACCAGGGAATCCAAACTACTAAACACCAGCGATTGGGTAACCAAACCACTAGACACCAGGGAATGGGAGACCAAAGCAAAGGACACCATGGATGGAGGATCCAAATGACTGCATACCAGAGATGGAACACCAAACATAAGGCCCCAAAGACTTGGAAACCAAAACACTGAATTGGTGGATTTAGGAGACTAAAGCACTAGGCATCAAGGAATAGGAAACCAAACCACTGGACACCGGAATCTAAGAGTCAAAATAACTGTACACTAGGAATTTGGAAACCAAACTACTAAAGAACAGAGACAGGTATATCAGTAGTAATAAGTCAAAGCAAGTGGACTTGTAATTTTTCTTGAAGACGTTTTGCTAGTCATCTGACTGGCTTACTCATTTACAATGGCTTGTATGAGAAACCTCCGGCATTAAATACTGGTGACTCGTGCTTCAGTCATGGAGGTAAGGTGTTAATTGCATTTGCATGACCGAAGCTTTTAGATGTGGTTAAACTGTCTCGGGAGAGAGTTGTTAGATCTGCATTGCAAGTGGCCAGAGACAGGGCCACTTACAGGAGAAGTGTAAGTAAACCACAAGACATATTGGACTGGGAAAGGAATCCACTAGATGCCAAGGACGGGGAAACCAAACCAGTAAAATTCAACCATCAGATATTAGAAACCAGAACAATAAATACATTTTCATCAGTAATTAGGATGTCGGACAACTGGATACCAACAGTAAAGTCATCAGAGTGCACCAGGGATCGTAGCACGGTGGCTCAGTGGTTAGCGCTAACGCCTTGCGTAGCTGGGATCCTGGGTTCGAATCTGATCAAGAACAACATCTGCATGGAGTTTGTGTGGGTTTCCTCCCACATTCCAAAGGCATGCTGATAGGGAGCTTAGATTGTGAACCGCGCACAGGACTGCCCAATACTAAGTCTGTGAAGTGCTGCAGAATATAGTAGCGCCATATAAGTGCATAAAATGACACAAAACTACAAGACAAGCACATTTTTGGGCCTTTGCTTAGGGTATTAATAAATTGTATAATGTCTCTGCCTTAATTATTTAGAGTAATCAATGCAGTTATTCTAATCCATAAGGCATATTCTCAGTAAATGTATGGTATATTTAATATTTTGCAAGGGAAAAAAAAGGACAAAGATCCAATAATTAAAAGAGGAAGAAATATTAATAAGAATCATACTGAATTATATTTAAAGGGAGTCTTTCACCCCAAATGTGCACTCACACTAACACCATTGCGTCGATAACAGTCCCCACATTAAAATCCTACTTACCATAAGGTTGTCAGTTGCATAGTTTGTCTAAAAAATACTTTTATTGTATATGTAAATCAGGGTCTGAAGGTGCCCAGGGGCGGCGTTCAACGGCCGGTGCCCAGGCCCTGTGCTGATTTCCATGTGCAACCCCTCCCCTTTCAACCATTTGGCCCGCCCTTTCTCTGGCTGACCTCCTTCTCTTCTTTTGAAATCCAGCGCCTGCGCCGATGACAGCCCTCTGATGCAGCGTCGGCTGGAGCATGACGTATGGGCCGGCGCATGCGCAATGTACTACCCATTACTGGCAGATGCCTCAGAGTATCCAGTGCGCATGCACCGGCCAGTACGTCACGCTCCAGCCGACGCTGCATCAGAGGGCTGTCATCGGCGCAGGCGCTGCATTTTAGAAGAAGAGGAGGTAATCAGCCAGAGAAAGGGCAGGCCAAATGGGTGAAAGGGGAGTTGTTGCACATGGAAATCAGCACGGGGCCTGGGCACCGGCCGTTGGAACGCCGCCCCTGGGCACCTTCAGACCCTGATTTACATATACAATAAAAGTATTTTTAAGACGAACTATGCAACTGACAACCTTATGGTAAGTAGGATTTTAATGTGGGGACTGTTATCGACGCAATGGTGTTAGTGTGAGTGCACATTTGGGGGGAAAGACTCCCTTTAAGAAACACTTCTCATACTGAAATGCTGGAATGTGAGGAGTGTTTCTTTAATTTAGCAAATTCCTTGAAATGTGAGCATTCTGCCATCGTATTAATGTATTCTGTATCAGTCCTTACTTCATTTACTCTTCCCTCACTCTCCTGTCTAATTGCCCGTGTGATTTAATAAACTCAATAAACCATTATTACAGTTTACCTGTCATTTATTCTGTGCGGAGGCTACTGGGTCGTATACGCATGCAAGATTATAGGACAGACATTTCTGACCTTCCTTTCTTCCTTCATTCGCCCCTGTACAGACACGCTATGTTTGGGTAGCAGATTGATCTGTTGCCTAAAAACAATGCTTTTGGTGTCTTCATCAATTAATGACCATCCGGCGATTGGTGTCCCCTTTACCCTGGGCAATTATCATAAGCAAACATTTACTGTAGATAATTAGCCCATGTAAAGCAGCCTTAGGCCCCTTTCACACGGGTGAGTTTTCCGCGCGGGTGTAATGCGTGAGGTGAACGCATTGCACCCGCACTGAATCCGGACCCATTCACTTCAATGAGGCTGTGTACATGAGCGGTGATTTTCACGCATCACTTGCGTGTTGCGTTAAAATCGTAGCATGGTCTATATTCTGCATTTTTCATGCAACGCAGGCCCCATAGAAGTGAATGGGGCTGCGTGAAAATTGCAAGCATCCGCAAGCAAGTGCGGATGCGGTGCGATTTTCCCACATGGTTGCTAGGAGACGATCAGGATGGGGACCCGATCTTTATTATTTTCCCTTATTAGCATTCTTAATAGAGAATGCTAAGTAAATTAAAGATGGAGGGGTTAAAAAAAAAAATTAAACTCCCCTAATCCACTTGTTCGCGCAGCCCGACTACTTTCTTCTTCTATCTTCAGGACCTGGCAGGAAAAGGACCTGTGGTGACGTCACTGTGCTCATCACATGGTCCATCACCATGGTGAGCATAATGGCATCACCGCAGGTCCTTTGACAGGTCCTTAACAAAGAACAGGAGACCGGCAGCTATGTGATCAATTGAAGGAGGTGTTAATTTAACTTTAAGCATTCTGTAGTAAAGGGGTTCTACACTTTGTTTAAACTGATGATCTTTCCTCTGGATAGATCATCAACATCTGATCGGCAGGGGTCCAACATCCGGGACCGCGGCTGATCAGCTGTTTGAGAAGGTAGCAGCACTCCAGGAGCGCCGCGGCCCTTTTTACTGTTTACCGCCGGCCCAGTGACGTCACGACTAGTATTAATTGGCCTGGGCGGAGCTAAGCTCCATTGAAGTGAACAGCGCTTAGCTGCGGCCAGGCCAGTTGATACAAGTCGTGACGTCACTGGGCCGGCAGTAAACAGTGAGAAGGCCACGGCGCTCCTGGAGTGCCGCTACCTCCTCAAACAGCTGATCAGCCGCGGTCCCGGATGTTGGACCCCTGCCGATCAGATGTTGATGATCTATCCAGAGGAAAGATCATCAGTTTAAACAAAGTGTAGAACCCCTTTACTACAGAATGCTTAAAGTTAAATTAACACCTCCTTCAATTGATCACATAGCTGCCGGTCTCCTGTTCTTTGTTAAGGACCTGTCAAAGGACCTGCGGTGAAGAATTCCGAATGGAACCAGGGCACCAGAATGGGAAGGCGGAGAGCAAGTGAGTATGGTTCTTTTTTCAGGAACAACATACTCCTACTCAGGAGGAGACCTGATTAACTTTGATGGGAGGATTTTCTAGGAATGCCCTGTGACCTGTGCAGAGGAGGGAGTAGATAAGCTATGATACCACCTATTGTGAATGGTGGATTCTGTATTGTCTCTATAGAGGTGATATCTGTCAGTGTTATCCTTTCTGTGATGACAATGAGATGACTGTTGAAAGTAATCTGTACAGAATGGGAAGTGGCGCCTATTAGTGGCCAGTGTGAAAACTGCAGGATTTCAGAATGTTTTTTAATATACATAGTAACTTGCAAAATGTAAAAATACAGTAGATCATTTTCTGATGACACATTCCTTTCAAAGAGCATCTGTCCGGAGATCTGTACCTATGACAGTGGCTGACCTGTTCCATGTGCACTTGGCAGCTGAAGGCATCTGTGTTGGCCCCGTGTTCAGATTTGCCCACATTGCTGAGAAAAAAAGATGTCTTAATATATGAAAATGAGCCTCTAGGAGCAATGGGGGCGTTACCATTACACCTAGAGGTTCTGCTCTCTCTGTAACTGCCGCTCCCCCTGCACTTTGATTGACAGGTCCAGATGTGATGATGTTTACACTGCCTCATCCTGTCAATCAAAGTGCAGAGGGCGCAGTAGTTGCAGACAGCAGAGCCTCTAGGTGTAACGGTAACGCCCCGTTGCTCCTAGAGGCTCATTTGCATATACTAAAGCATCATTTTTCTCAGCAATGCGGGCACATATGAACATGCGACCAACTCAGATGCCTTCAGCTGCCAAGCACACATGGAACAGGGCAGCCAGTGTCATAGGTACAGATCTGCTGGAAGATGTCCTGTAAGCCTGGTTACCCGTAAGAGCCACCTTCACACCTATAGAAACGAGTGAAGAATGATACGCAAATTAGATAATTTTATTATTAGATAGATTAGATATTATTGAATAACAGCCACGTACATTGCCAGTATAGATCTGCGAATAGCGTTTCAATGGTCTTCCGTTCGATGATTAGAATTAAGCAGTTAGCACACAATGGCGCGCCTTCTCTTCGGAGTCTCTTCTGTGTGATTGCAGCTTTAGTGATCCTTCTAGATTTCCCTGCATCTTTTTTTTTTTTAACATCCTTCCTAGTGCAAACCTCTTGATTCTTGTTTCTATGGTAACAAGCGTTTTAGAAGCCAAAAGCTCTCGATATCTCTCGATAGTGTTTCTTCGAGCGCTCCCCACTTGAAGTAGATTATTACATCTTGTCACCGTAGTAATATATAGCATGAAGGTCCAATAGAAATAGTATGCAGCAGGAACACTAGCGGCTCCGAGCGCTCCACAGTAATTATTATTTGTACTTGGCACTTCCGACACCATCAGACTACAGAACTTCAGTGGTCTTGCCCCCCCCGGAGTGTAAAGACTATTTATTTGTACAGACAGAGTTATGATTTAAGATGTACTTTTTCCCTATTGAAGGAATATTCATTTCCTTCCTGTTCCCCTGAGACAATATGCATGCGATGTACAGGCAGAAATGGTCCTTTCACATATATATGCTTGAAAATGAAAGCTGAGCTGAAGAGAGCCGGGCTGGTAATCATCTTAAGGTTTAAAGGGGATGTCTCACTTCAGAAAATGGCATTTATCATGTAGAGAAAGTTAATACAAGCCACTTACTAATGTATTGTGATTATCCATATTACCACCTTTGCTGGCTGGATTTATTTTCCCATCACATTATGCACTGCTCATTTCCATGGTTGCCACCACCCTGCAATCCAGCAGCGGTGGTCATGCTTGCACACTATAGGAAAAAACATCAGCCTTTATGCATTGCAGTAGTGCCGGCCGCCTGAGAGGCCAACGCTTTTTCCTATAGTGTACACGTACACCACCTTTTACTGGATTACAGGGTGGTCGTAACCCCTCGATACGAGCATGATTTACGGGAGGTTGTAGGCAGGGCCATAAGGTCACCTAAAATTTGCTTGCGGGATCTGCAATCCCTTTTGGAGAAGCTAAATTTCCCTTGTCGTATTATGCTGATGGGGGGAGTTTTTGTCGGCATTTGGCGGCGGCTATGGCGGGTGAGTCTGCCTCCCATCATTTTATTCACCTAGGCCAGGAATTGAGGAGGGATTTGGAAGATTAGTTTTCACTGCAATAACCTGGGGGTGGTGCAGGCAATCAACAGTTTGACTGAGTTGTCACCTCTAGTGGTATGGTTACTACATCATTTAGTTTTGGTATGCCTGTCGCTAAATGCTTGGGTGGTGGCGTTTCATGTGCCGGGGGTGTCTAATTGCTTTGCCTTCTCAGTGGGAGCGGTTTTGTCACCTGGCACCAGAAGGGGAAGTCGAGGGGCTGGTGTGTCCGGAGTCCATATGGGAGCTCTTGCAGGAACAGTAGAGGGGCTACTGCAGGCATCGATGAGTGTGGGTATGTGGGCAGCTTATGCCAAGGCTTGGTCTAGATGGGAAGTAAGAGGTTAGGGGCAAAGGAGGATGATGAGGAAGTCCCATTGATGTTGTTTTTGGGTCATTTAAAGGAAAGGGGTTGGTTAGTTTCACAGTTAAACAAATGCGTAGCGGGTTTGGCTTTTGGTTTTAAATTGAGGGGGCTTCCTGATGTTACAAAAACTTTCCTGGTCAGGCAGGTTTTGAGTGGATGGCAAAGAGGGAGGCATGCAGAGGATAGTAGGAAGCCAGTCTCGTTTGCTTTGTTGCTACAAATTAGCTCGCAGTTGGGGGGGGGGGGGGATTGCCAGTCACAAGGTGAGGTACGGTTGTTTAGAATTGCATTTTCCTTGCTTTTTTGTGGTGCTCCGGAGTTGGGTAAGATGTGGACCTTTACCCGGATAGGGTGGTATTGAGGATTTGAATGTCAAAGACACATTGTGAAGGTACGGGGCGTAGGGTCATTCTTTTTGCTGCGGCTTCAAGCGGGGCCCTCTTCTTAGGCATGAAGATGGGCCGCTCCTGTCACGTTTTCAGTTTTTAGCTTTTTTTAACCGTTGCCTAAGCGTTGGTTTGTTGTAAGATGAGTCCATCAGTTGGTATCTCCAAGATGGCGTTCATCGGTTGGAGGCAAGATGGAGTTGCCAAGTTTGGTCTTGTGGAAATTAAACTTTTGGGGCTTCGAGGAGTGAGGAGTTAATTTGTGTTATTAATTTACGATTATATATTTATTTTGTTTAATAAAAACCGCTGCTGAGTCCGATATAATCCGACTTGGTCTCTGTGTTTTTATTGGTTTTGGGCCCTAAGAACTCGGGGATTAATCAGTTTAGGAAAGACCTGATGGAATGAACCAATACCCTAGTCAAGGAAAACCCCTTTAAACTCGTACAGGGTTCATTTTTTTCTTTGGTCTCATTTCACTTATTGCTATAAGTGGATAGTTGGCTTTCCTGTTATTGGATAGACCTGGATGAATAAAAGTATTGAAAGCCAGAAATAAGGCATGAGCAACTACTCACTTTTTTTAATTTTTACAAGATTAGATACATCATCCCCATTATCTCTCTTGCATCTCTGTTCTCTGTCAAAATCTTATACCACACCAGTAAGATAAAAAAATAAACCTTATTCCTCCTTGTTGGGAGGGGGCAATGGCTACTTTCCCTTTAGAAGGAATGAATACGGGGAGGGGGGGTTGAAGTGCTGTTGGGACATTGATGCTTCTGTACTATAGAAGGAGAGTACTTTGGTTTTATAAAAGTATGGAAAACCAGCATTGCCACCTTTGGGAGATTGAATTGCATATAGGCAACTACCTGAAGCTTGCTTATGAAGCTCAGTGCTCGCACACGTTCTCATTAGGTCGGAAGGTCTTCTTAATGAGCAATTACTTTAGGAAATTCTGATTCCCCCCAGAGATTCCTTTTAAGAAAGACTAGATATATACAAACAAACGGGACATGTTGAGTGAGGCTCATCACATGTGTGAAGTTTGTGTGTACTGCAGTAGGGTACTGTAGCATCGTTACATGCTGTAGGTCTCTCTGGTCTTCAGTTATGCCAATGGTGAACTAGTGTCATTCTTGAATTACCTTTTTAGAAATGACCAGACTGCATCTACTATCTTTGATAGTTGTCATTAGATAAGACCCAACAGTATTATTCCTTTTTCAATTCACACACAACATACCGGGCTGATCTTGATGTGTTGCCTCTGTGGTTGTAGGACATATCTCCCATAGTTTCTGAAGGAGGTATCGCCAGTGTTCTGTTACTGGAGGATTTTTTTAGCGCACTAGATTACTTTATGGAGGGAGCTGGTATTTGAGCACCGTATGGTGGGATTTACTTAGGCACTGTGTGGCACTGCTAGTTAGGCACCATACAGTTTATTGTTTTTGCAGTCTATGGTAGCAGTATATGTATAGGCAACTGTATGGAAGTGTTTTTAGCCAACATCTAGCACTGTTAAATAGGTCTTTTGTGAATGATTTATGACAGTACATGCTGTTGATCGGCACTTAGAAAGTATTGCAAATGGAAGTATCCAATGTAAGGCTGGCCTGATGACATATATAAAGAAGAATAGACAGACGGGAACATCCCTAAGAAAAAACACAATGAAAAAACTGCCCAGGATGGAGCACACCAAATGGAAGCATAAAGGGGTTTTCCAAGATTTTTTAACTGATGACCTATCATCTGGTAGGTCATCAAAATCTGATTGGTAGGGTCCGACACCTGGGACCCCCGCTAATCAGCTGTTTGAGAGGGCAGCAGTAGTGCCATTGCTTTCTGGCAGCTTTTCCTAGGCCATGTGACATCACGTTCATTGGTCACGTGGCCTAGGTGCAGCTCAGCCACATTGAAGTGAATGGGCTTGAGCTGCAACACCAAGTACAGCCACTATACAATATACAGCACCGATCAGAGAAGGCCGTGGTGCTACTACGAGTGCCGCATCAGCACTGCATCAGCAAACAGCTGATCAGCGGATAGATCGTCAGTTAAAAAATCTCCCCTTTAGCCTTGTATACAAAGTAATGCCCTGAATATGAACCAAATCAAATAAAGAAAGGCACTTTCATTACTTTTCCAGGTCTAAGATCTAGTTTGTGTGACGTCACACTTGCACAAGGGAGGGTTTGGGTCTCCATCGTTGCCACACATCCTGCAGGTCTGGATCTAATCCAAACCTTCCATCCTCTTTGAGGTTACAGATCACACAAAGGCCTTTCATAGTTTGTTGAAGTAATCTCAGCATTAGCATTATCTTCTCTACAATAGTGTTTAAGTAACTATCAAAAAGTTAACATCCCGCCCTTCCTGTATTCATCCTTGGAAATTAAAATATAGCCAGTCCTATTTATATTTTAAGTAAACACAAAAAATTCAAAAAAATGGCTGGCTCACAGTAATTTGCATATAACTTTACTAATTCATTTATATAATACAACACACTAAAAAACAATAGATAAATATAAATTAAAAAAAAACTGAATTCATACACCCCATTATATGATCACGATCCCTTTATATGCGCAGCTCTCACATATATAATGTTCATATAAAAAATTAATCTGTATAAAAATTAAAAAACACGGCTTCCTTGTCTTGTAGTTCTTCACTTTGGCGTGCAGTTAGTAGTATCAGTTGATATTTGGCAATTGAATCTCTCTTCAGTGTTAACTGAATTGAAAGGTTCTCTTAATTGGTAACAATCCTAACAGTCTGCTCCAATATTCCCTTGTAGTTGAGTGGCTTATTGAATTGTTTGCCAGTTAACTCGTATGTAATGCACAATATATTATATTAGTAAAGAACTTTCTTTAATCCGTAGTTGTTTTCAGCAATGCTTCCTGCATTTGTTACTCACGGATCCTGATACAATGAGCGCTCGTCCCCACAGACAGACCTCGTTACATGCCGGCTTGAATATGCAGCGTCTCCTCTCGCGCTTCCCCGCGCATGCATACCGGGATCGTCAAGACACCAAGAGCCGGCCAGGGCTCTGCTGTACCGCAACACTGGTAGATATCGATGCACACCTTCAGCTTGGGAACCTCCACCAGACGCGTTTCGGAACCTACTGTTCCTTCCTCAGTGGTACAAGGATAATGAATGATTACTGGGACCTAACACACATGTTTTAAACCCTCTTAGGTAGGTTCAAATCTCTGGACTAGATCATTGCCATAGTGCATCCCCAACAAAGTTGTATCATCTTCTCCTAACATATATGATACCATTAAAGAACATACAATAGAAAATAATTAAAAATTAAAAATATAATTCCTTTTTTTCCCTCTTTTTTTCCCCTTTTTCCCTTCTTTCTCCTTTTCCCCCTTTCTTCTTTTTTCTCTTTTTTCTTGTTTTCTCTCATTTCCTCTTGTCTTCTCTTTTTTCATTTTGTTTCTTATTTGTTAAAAAAATGTTAATTTTTTATTTTTTTATTTTTTATTATTTTCTATTGTATATTCTTTAATGGTATAATATACGTTAGGAGAAGATGATAATACTCCGGAAGGCTCCTCTATCGGAAAAGCCTGCTGGAACTGTTGAGTGCTAGTCTGAAACTAGCCTAAGGCAGTTTTGATGAATTGTGGTATTTGGGGAAAGTGGTATAAGAGTGATATCTATTGGACAGAACACATTTATATTAGTGGCACAACCCCTGCAACTGCTCATTTACATATGGATTAAAATTTTCTCAAAAATGAATGAACGGATCTCTAAGTGAAAGGTATCATTATATTCAGCTGAGCTAGGCCTACAAGGCATCGGGCCTGGTTTATCAGTGATTCTCTAGTGAAAGATTCAAAAGTCATTTGGATCAATTTTTATTAAAGGGGTTGTCTCATCTGAGACAATAGGGTCCTATCGCTAGGATCCGCACCTATATCGAGAATGGAGTGGGCCAAAGTGGTGTCTGGAGGACTCTGGTCCGGCCACCACCAAGTGCTCTCCCTATAAGTGAATGGAAGCGCCCCACAGTGCTCAGGTATTCTCGGCGGCCCCAAGAGCACCTTCTACCACTCTCAGGGCTCCGTTTGGGAGATAGGTGCGGGTCCTAGCCATATGAGACAACCCCTTTAAGGTACACGCTTTGTGTTGGCAATCACGAAGGATGCAACTGGCATCTGCCAGACTCCTTGACTTATTAGGTTTTCCGATTTTGACAGGTATAGCCATTCTTCCCATTAAATCTTCCAAAATCTATGATGAAGGGCCTAACTCAGATGTGAACAGAGCCCATAGCTGTCTGCAAATAACTGTTGCGTACTTGGGATTTTTATTGGTCCTCATGTTTCCTTCTACATTCCTATAAGATACGGGTAGATCGGCAGAATTCCCGGGAAATCAGTCTATGGGGGTATCTAATGCAGGGAAAAAATATGCTAAAGGACCAGTGTTAACGAATATACAATATACTGCATAGGAGCCATATAATCAAAACATATACAAGAATAAAAATAACAGCTAAACAAAATGTTCTAAAAAGTATATTGACCAAGTAAAAATACAAAACAAACACATTCACAATTCATCGCTTCAATCAAGACATCCACGAGATGAAACAAAATATATAATTCCTTTTTCCCCTCTTTTTTCCCCCTTTTTTCCCTTCTTTCTCCTTTTCCCCCTTTTTTCTCTTTTTTTTCTTGTTTTCTCTCGTTTCCTCTTGTCTTCTCTTTTTTCATTTTTTTTATTTGTTAAAAAAAGTTTATTTTTTAATTTTTAATTTTTTATAATTATTATCCTATTGTTTTTTTAAAGCACATAAAGTAAATTTAATGAAAATGTTTTAAATAAATGAAACAACCCCCATTATGTTTTACCATTTCGTTTTGGCAAAAGAATTTCACATCCTCCAGAGGGCGCTGTTATAAAGCTATGCATCAATGAATAGTAGTGTGGAGATCCCAGCAGTAAAGAAGGCTAGGAGTAGGACTGGCATATGACACTGTTTGTAAATGATATTCTACCAGTGGTTTGATTCACAAAATTGAAACTCATGAATAAACAAGAAGTGAGAAAATCATTACAGGACAAGACAATCAGCTGATCATCAATGGTTCCTGATTCACCACCCCCTGTGATTATCTGATAGGACTATGGTGGAATTTGAGTCTGGCCTGAAATAAATAGGCTATCCTTGCATGTCTAGGCCAAGTGAGCCATAGTCGATCTGCCAACAAGCTGACCGCCACCGTGTTGTCCGTAACCCATATTAGGAAAACCTGTTACAGAATAAACAATTATCATTGGTAAAAGAATTTTAGAATATTAAAAGCCACCACCAAGCGCTCTCCCCATAGTAGTGAATGGGAGCACAACGCGCATGACCAGCCACCGCTCCTATTCATTTCTATGGGGCCGATGGAAATAGCCAAGCCAGCGAAATGCCCCCTTTGTCTGAGATGGGAAAAACCCCATTAATGTATATGGGGTGTGCTGACAGGTGACAGATGACAGGAAACAGGAGATTGGGCCTTTGGACTTCAACATGCCCAAGCCTTTTGTTCACAGAGGAGATAAGCCACCACCAGAGGTGTCTATTAGTGGGGGGGTTCAGAGGCGTACATATTGCTAGTTACACTATGGACTGATTTCTTCCCTTATTTTTTGTGTAACTTATATATTTTGTTATTTAAAATGCTATATTTTGCAAATTTTTATTTCTTTCAAAAACATCTTTTTTTTTTATATACGTATTTTTATTAAAAATTCCAGCTAACAAGATAACCAGGAGATAATGGATTTTAGAGTTACCAAATATATTATCAGCTTTTGTATATTAGACTATTAAAATTCCTCCAAACTTTAGAGCAGTAAACCCTGTCCCAGCACCACATCCTCCAAATACCAGCGATTCTTGACCCAAAGGTTTTTGTTGGTTTTATCAGCTGGTGGTTTCTATCTTTTGCTGCCCTTTTATCTGACTTGAGGGTGGAGGTCAAATTACTACACAAACATTTGTACATGTTCACAGACGCAAGATAAGCGCACACAATTCAGGAAAATGTGTTTCAGAGTGTAACGTAAGAGGTATTTTAATTGAAAAAATTTACCGTGCTAACTTTACTGGTTTATTGCTGCCACAGAATGTATAGAAAAGTAGGAAATTGGGTAAGCTAAAAAACAGACGGTACCTTAAAGGGGTTTTCTGGCAATAATTATATCAAATGCCCACAGCCTGCCCCCTGAAACGGAAGATTCATACTTACCTGTTCTGCCCCGCTCCAGTCCTCCATGCTGTTCTCTCCATAATCTGGTCCTTGCACTGTTTACATCTGGCTCGCCATGGACATGGTCACATGCACCTATATAACCAATATCTGTCTTCAGCAGTGAAGTGACCACAAGCAGGACGTCACCGCTAAAACCAGTTATTGGCTGGACCGCTGTATGTGACCATGCCCATGGCCAGCCAGATGTAAACTGTGCAGGGACCGGAAGATGGAGACAACGGGGGCAATATGGAGCAAGTTAATATAAATCTTAGAGGCTAACAATGACTAGGCCTCACAGCAAATTTTTGAACGTGAAACCGAGTCTCTTTTCTTGTGTCTCTTTGGAGAAATCCTGGAAAAAAGACAGTTTACCACCATCATATACAATGGGAGGGCACTCACTGGCTCTCTTCAGGATCATGTCTCTGTCACGGAAGGCAAATATTTTTGCCAAAAGAGGCTGAGGATACATTCCAGGAGTAGGAAAAATATTCCTTCCCAAAATTCTCAAAAATAAGAGATTGTAGAATTCTAGGAGGGTCTTTTCCCTCGGCACCCTCCGAGAGCCCCAGAATTCTCACATTGGAACGTCTCGACCAATCTTCTAGAGCGACTAGTTTTTTTTGTAGTTAGTTGCAGTTCGTAGTCAAGGTGGAAATTTACAATTTTAATACTTTCACTTCATTCTGTAGGGAACCAGCGGACTTTTCTATAACGGAAACTCTGTCTCGTATTTTAGTAAGCTCGTCCCTTATTAATGACACATCCGACTGAACATTCCTAAGCTGACAAGCAATATTTTGTATCACCTTTCCATTGTTTTTATTGGTAGCTAAAATTTCTTCCAAAGGGGAGGACTCTGCCATGGGAACATCCATCCCCTCTCCATCCCCCTCCTGGGGATAATCATCTGCTGCTTCCTCTAATTTAAGTCCAGCAATATTTTTTTTCAAATTTGCATCTGGCTTTCCTTTTTGTCCTGTTCTCGTGTATATGGCGTTTCAGAAATGGATCAATTTTTACAGGTTCTAGGGATTTCTGTCCAATTTTAGCTGTTGACAAATCTGTTGACCGCCTGTGCCGTTTAGGGCCCTTTTTTTTCCTTTCTTTTCCTCCATTTTTTTCTCTTTCCTTTTTCCGCTTCCCTTTCCCCTTTCTCTCCTTTCTCACCTTCCGCCCCTCTTATTATATATAGATATATTTTTTTACACAAGCCGGAGCGGCGGCGGTAAAGACAGCAGAGTCCCAGTGGTAGTGAAATATAAAGAGGCAGAGGAGACAAGCGGAGAGAGATGGTGCAGGGTCTGCTTCAGAAACTCGGCGTCCAGGCATGTAGGTTCCCAGGAGAGAACCATAAAGTGGACAGCACCACATCAGGTGGGGGACGGATCCAACCGAGGAGGAGGAGGACGTGATGTCGCGTCCTCACGTCATTGCGACCACGTTCTGACCTCAACAGAGGCTCTTTTTTAAGGGTCAAAAACAATTCTGTGAATTTGGTCGTCCAGGGAAACTTGTAGCTAGAGTGATAGCTAATCAGGATAAAAAAAGAGGAAATACTTAATATTCGTTTATCAGATGATACAATTACTGGAAATCAGGAGATCATAAAGAGAGCTTTTGTAGAATACTTCTCGGAAATATATCAAACTAGTGATGATATCCTTGATGAAAAAATCAATGCCTATTTAGATGCCATTACTTTTCCGGTTCTGACTGAAATACAGAGAGACTCCCTTGAAGCAGACTTTTCACTTCAGGAAATAGAGGCTGCAATAAAATCATGTTCAGGTAACTCTTCCCCTGGATTGGATGGCTTCCCATACAAGCTTTATAGCAAGGATGGGGAAGTGATTCTTCCGCGGTTGTTGAGGGCAGTTGCCGAGTCTGTGGAAAGTGAAACCCTTCCTGAATCAATGTCAGAAGCACTAATAATATTAATATTGAAAAAGGGGGTATTTTATTGCTGCGCAGTTGTGGCTATATTGTGACTGGGAGAAAAGTGCCCTTTGTAGGACGCTGGTAGACCGATCCCCATTTGAGAATGTATTCACTTTGCTGGAATCTGGGCGATTAATAAATGTTGAACAAGAATATAGTGACGGGGAAGTTATTTTCTAGATCCTGGACCACCATTAGAAGATGGCTGGGGATAAAGGGTTCCCTTGTATGTACCCCTCTTTGGCATAACTTCTTTTTAAAGGGTTTGGATAAACTGGTTGGGGATGAGTTTTGGCAAACAAGCAATATTATGTATTTTTCACAGGTGGTGAGGAATGGGGAGGTTCTCTCTTTTTCCTCCTTAACACAAAGGGGTAACATTAGTTGATTTAGGTACTTTCAGATATACTCAGCTCGTTTCTAGTTTAAAAGAATCTTCACTTTTGGAAATAGACACTTCTTCAAAAGATTCTTTTGGTAAGAATTATGTTTTTAGCTAGACTGCCGGTTACTCGAGTTTGGATCTCACATAACTTTCCAAAGTTTAATGAATGGTTATCTTTGGTAAAGAAGGTGAAGAGATATGAGAATGTTTTATAGTACCAAAGAAATGCTGGGGAAAAATGGTCCAGAATATGGGGAGGTTGAAATTGGTCGGTTCCCCCTTTTTTTTTGGGGGGGGGGGCACATCGCATGGATTGGGAGGGTATGGGGGGACAAGATTGGGATTGGGAGGGTAAGGAGGGACAAGAATGTATGATGGTATTGATTATTTATGTATTTGCTTTTTAAGCTTTTTGTTCCTTAATAAAAAATATTAATAAAAAAAATTAAAAAAATTAAGAATATTCTATTACATTATAATCTGGAGGGGTTTGACTGCCGGTATCCCACAATCCTATCAATAGGAAGCTCAAGAAGCACCGCTGTACTGGGAGACATTTTGAAGTGGTTGCTGCCCTAACCCAGCTTGGTGACCCTCTTCAGGATCATCAGAGGTGCTGGCATTTGGACCACCACTGATCAAAAAGTATTGGCATAGACTAATGCTTTGCCAGAGCTGAACTGACCCACCAGAGTATCAGAAGTTCCTCTGGTGGGCCCAGGTTCTGATACTAGAGTGGGCCCCAAAGATACAGGAGAAAAAAAAAAATTAGCGCTGCCTTTGAAGGTAATAAACTTCCACTAGGGTCTATTTATTTGAATCAAAATCTATTAGATTTTATTGATAATATAGGGTTTGGTCCTGGAGGATAATTTCTTCTGATGGGCCCAAGCAACCCCAGTTTAACCCTGTGTGCATCGGGTTATACACTTAGAAAAAAGACGACTGAGGGGAGATCTAATAACTATGTATAAATATATCAGGGGTCAGTACAGAGATCTCTCCCATCATCTATTTATCCCCAGGACTGTGACTGTGACGAGGGGACATCCTCTGCGTCTGGAGGAAAGAAGGTTTGTACACAAACATAGAAAAGGATTCTTTACGGTAAGAGCAGTGAGACTATGAAACTCTCTGCCTGAGGAGGTGGTGATGGTGAGTACAATAAAGGAATTCAAGAGGGGCCTGGATGTATTTCTGGAGTGTAATAATATTACAGGCTACAGCTACTAGAGAGGGGTCGTTGATCCAGGAAATTATTCTGATTGCCTGATTGGAGTCGGGAAGGAATTTTTTTCCCCTAAAATAAAGAAAATTGGCTTCTACTTCACAGTTTTTTTTTTTTGCCTTTCTCTGGATCAACTTGCAGGATAACAGGCCGAACTGGATGGACAAATGTCTTTTTTCAGCCTTATAAACTATGTTACTATGTAAATATTAGTAAGATCATTAAAGGGGTTTTTGAGATAATTTAAAATGACACTACGAGCAGGAAACATTATAAAATATGCCCCACTTACCTTATACATGTCAGGTCCCCACCATCTGGAATTGATGATATCCTGATGTCACATGACCACTGCAGCCAATCACTGGCCTCAGCGGTCATGTTCCTGTCATGCACGCGCAATTGACTGGCCTCAGCGGTCACACAGAGGTCACAGCTGGGTCCGGACCAGTGGCATTTGAAAGGTTAGTATAGCTTCTTTCATTGTTGCATAATGTTTCCTGCTCATAGCCTAATTTTAAAGCACCCCAGAGAACCTCTTTAAAGGGGCTGTTCAGAATTTTGCTATTAATGAGCTATCCTCAGAATAGGCCATCAATATTTGATTGGTGGAGGTCCTACAACCTGCACCCCCACCAATTAGCAGTTTCAGAGTAGCGCTGGCCAGGGGTGCACCTAGCCTTTCTGCTGCCTGAGGCGAAAACAGAAACGGGGCCTCCCTTCCCCATGCCAATTTCTTAACCTAACTCCTTTTCCACAATAAAATCGCCCATGGCCTTTTGGCTGCCCCCCTCTTGCCCCTACCTGGTGCTGCCTGTGGCGATTGCCTCACCTGGCCTCACTGGTGGTGCACCCCTGGCACTGGCAGTGGAATTTGGCACCAGAACCACGAAACTCCATCCACTGTGTAGTGGACAGAGCTGGTAACTGCAGCGCTATTTATTTCCTACACTACATAATGGATGGATCTGTAATTTTAGTGCTGACTTCCAGTGCCAGAGCTACTGCAGACCATCTGATTGACAGGGGTACAGGGTGTTAAACCCCCACAATCAGATGATGGCATGTCTGAGGCTAGGCCATGAATGGTCAAATCCTGGAAGTCCCTTTAAGGCTAATCCTTACATCTATGGCCATTTTTAGTGATTTTGTCATATAGTAATTATTAAATAGTCATTTATCCCCAATAAATGTTGTGATTGCTAGACAGTAAGTTTGGCTGGGTACCGAAAGGCACTCCTACCCCCAACAGAAAGACAAAAAGAAACATATAACCCTAGGCTGCATACTGTAACTGCATGACAAGTTGCAAAAAGTGAATCATTTTATGTGATGGCGACAATGGTAACCGGCTGTAATTTAGGCGCTGTGATGACTGTCACGTGACTGTCCACTAACTCTGATGGTACTTTTTCTGGTGTATCACTTTTGTGTACAACATAACATAAAGACAGCGGGTGGAATTATTCTGGGAGGGAAAAAAGGCAAAGATTATATCAACTTTACCCAGGGCAGAAACCAAGCAAGTGAACGTGTGTGTAATATTTGCACGAGTTTTTATATTTCTTTAAAGGATGCAAAGTCATAATTAAGAACAAGTGTATCCTCTAAAGACGCATGTGAGAGAAGGAGCTGACAACCGAGAAGATCTTCTTACAACAGCTGACTCAGAGGTTTCACTAAAGCACTTTAAAAGGACTTGAAGGTGAATGGTGACAACCCTGTGAGTAAGCAAAAACAAAGACAGCCTTGGCGTTCAATCCATGATAGTTACATTCCAGTGTCATAGGGTAACAGCCTCCAGCTGCTGAACTACTGTAATAGGAGCACACCCATCTACCCCGTGGACAGTACCAGGACCTTCAAACATGGGAGATATTCCTGTAAGCACAAGTTCAAACTTCTGGGTGATTAGCCATAAATTCCATAGTTCTATAGCTGTAGCTTATAAGTCATGATGACTATGTCTTTGTTACCATGAAGTCCCAAGAAAGAACCAAACTGCACTATCTATCTATCTATCTATCTATCTATCTATCTCATATCTATCTATCTATCTATCTATCTATCTATCTATCCATGCATCCATCATCTCCTACCAAATCTACACAATTTGAACATAACATATGCCCTCCTCTGTACATACATTTGTATGTCATACGGAAGAAAAGAAATAAAAAGCCATGTGCCACAGGTAACCATTTATAAGTATGGGGTTGTCTTGCAGCCCTTACACTGTACCTGGTCAGGAGTTGCAATGATTCATAAAAAAAGTTGCAGGGGGAGTAGATCCTTTATTCCACTTATCTGTAAGCAGAGGTTGCCAGGAGTCCGACCTCCACCATCAGATACAGATGGCCGTGGTTTCCTAGCTGATTTACATTTTTTAAGAAGGGTACTATAAAATAATAAAAGAAGTCATACCTTACTAGTCCCTCACTCCGATGTTTCACGATCTTCATCCGGTGTCTACTTCTTGCTCCCTCTCGACACACAGGAAATGAGCACTCAGCCAATCACTGGGCGCGGCAGGTCACTGCTGTGGTCAGTGATTGGCCTGGTGGTTATTTCCTGTGTGTCAGGAGGGACCAAGAGGTGGAAACTAGATGGGAACTGGGAAGTGTTGGAATGCGGGTAGTGGGAAAGCAGTAAGGTGAATATCACTTATTTCATTATTTCACGTCATTCTGAACCTTTTTTATTTAAATTGGTAGGACAACCGCTATAATTTTTTTCAGTATTCAGGAATAATAGTTAAAAAGTGTTTTGCTTAAAGCTATGTCCACAAGATCATGTCCACATTTTATCTGTCTGGTATTTTTTTAAGGTAATGATGGTAATTTTGGAGTGTCTTCGATAGTTATATATATATATATATATATATATAATGCACTGATATAGCACTGCTATATTCCGCAGATATTAGCATCACAGTGTCCCCAGTGGGGCTCACAATCTAAGTTCTCTATCAGTATCTCTTTGAAGTTTAAGAGAATACGGAGTAAATGTGTATATATATATTATCCACCTCTGAATACACCTGAAATTGTCATGGGCTTGTGTACGAAAACACTGACGTGTATTTTTAGCCATAATATCAGCGGATCTTGCTTGACATTTGTACATTTATATAGTTATTATAGAATTATTCAGTATGTTGGCATGATTATTCTGGAGTCATTTTTTTCAATGGTATTTTTCTCCTTTTAATGTACTTTCTAAAATGATACAAACCCTGGAGGACTTTGCCGCAGGGTGCAGTACACTGGAGTATTGGGCAATCAAAGCATATTGAATTACTGAACTTTTCCCATTTGAGTCACTCAGTGCAGTAATCTGAACATTAGTTCTGCCAAATTTGAGCTGGTAATGACTGTGAAATGCGGAAATGTTCCCTTTCATAAAGAGTCAGGTTTATCTCACATGTACAGTAGCTTAAGAGGAAAGGTTCTATGCTAGAACAATCACCGATAAAGACATCACACAGAATAGGCCGCCAGAAAATACCAGATGACATTTACTTTGGTTGTGTATAACAGAAGCAGCGATCCCTAGAAAATCTGCACAAATGGATGACCAGAAAAATACAAAGAAATTAGAAATGGCCAGGAGCCCAGAAAACTGAAGTGACCACAGCAGATACCCTTAGCCCAGGAGGTAACGCATCGTCACTTGTAAGATAGGAAATCAAGCTTTGCTCTTGAAGAAAGCATCAAAGAGACACTTCCATCAGAAAGGGGTATTCTTTAGCTCAATATTCATAGAAAACATTTTTGCAATGGTAAATCATCGCAGTTTGTGGGAGATCATCGAATGTTCAAGTCCCTTAGGGGGACATAGAATTTTCTTTTGTAAACGTAAAGAAAAGTATATATATATATGTATATATATATATATATATATCATCCCCATTCCCTAATTTACATATTAAAATAAATAAAAAAAATAAACATAAGTATCGCCACATCCCAAAATGCCTGAACTATAAAATTATCAAATATTTTTCCTGCGCTGTGAACGCCATAACTGGAAAAAAAAAAAAAAATCCACGATTCGCCATTTATGGTCACTTTATACCCCCAAAAAAATAAATAAAAGGGATCAAAAAGTCATATGCACCCCAAAATGGTACCAAAAAAAACTACAATTCACCCTGCAAAAAAATAAGCCTTCGCAAAGCTCTATAGGTGGAAATGTATTAAAGTTCTTACTGTCAGAAAATGGTGATGCAAAGAAAATTTTCATTTTTTCAAAAGTTTTTATTTTTTCAAAAATAGAAAAACAGAATAACAACTTTATAAATTTGGCATTGACGCACTGACCCACAGAATAAGGTTGTCATGTCATCTTTGGCACCCAGTGAACATTGCAAAGACAAATCCCCAAAAACTTTTTGGCCCGCTTTTCCAATAGAAGCTATGGTAAAATAAACAATGTCAATAAAAAAATAATACAACTTGTCCAGCAAAAAAAAAAAAGATAGCCCTTATGCAGTTATGTGAACAGAACAGGAAAAAAAATTATGGCTCTTGGAAGGTGAGGAAGGAAATACCAAAATGAAAAAATTAATAAATTACGCCATGTCCCAAAAGGGTTAACTGGACACAATATCCATTGTGCATTTACATTTAGGCCTTTTTGATGCACTACATGACTTTCTTTGGCTTAGCAGCAGTTTCTTGGCACTGGTTGCTCAGGGTTCTTTTGCCATCCAATACGCCTACCATGTCCATTTTTTCTGGTGTTTTATTTTTTAATATGTAGTTGTGAAAACTGTTCTCTTTCCATAACTTTGCACTTTCTACATTAATTTTATCCCTTTTTACCCTTGTAAAATAATAACAATTCCTTCTGCAAAATAATGCTCAGTAATCTTTTAAAGCCTTTCTTATCCTAAGCTTTGCTCCATTCAATGCCTATTGTTTTACAAATAATTTTAGTTTAGCTCATAGTTACATAACCTATGAGTCCTTTGTCTAAGATCTGAAGTCTAAACCTGCAGAGTCCCTCAGGTCAGGATTAGAAGTGTCTGCAATGGCCACCATCAAATCTCATGAAATACCTGCCCGTGTTTCAAAAATCAAGCTCTGGATTGATCAGATCTGGAGGGTGTTTTGAAGAAATAAAGTTTTCTACTGTAGAAAAGCCTAAGGTATAAGAGTCTACTGGAGTAATGTCCCTTAGGGCCAAATGTGCAAAATAATGTATCTGCCCTTAAAGAGTTAGTTCCATCTCAGACATTGATGGCATATCGCTAGGATATGCCATCAATGTCAGATAGGTGCGGGTACCATCTCTTGGACCCACTCCTTTCTCCAGAACAGACCCTGTGAAGCGAAGGAGTGCGCACTGCATGGCCACCCTCCATTCACCACTATAGGACTTCCGAATATAGTCAATCCCCTATTACTTTATTTCCAGCTGGGGCAGATTAGCCATAGACCTTACAGGGAAATTTCCCAGTGGGCCGATGCCCAGGGGGCCACCTGAGCCCCTTCACGCCCGGCCAGTGGCAGTTTTTGGGGATTTATTTTGTGCTGCTGGTGGCAGTAGTTTGTGATGAACTGTGGTATTTGGCTCTGTTGGGGAGGTATAATGTGCGACAATATGGTATTGCAGGTCCTGCCTTCCATCCATTTGGACCCAACTACAAAATAGGGCCGCTTTTAGTATTTTTGTCCAGGGCCACTTTAAGTTCCCAGTCTGCCCCTGTTTCCAGCAGTACCCTAGTGGTAATTGGAGAGGTGGCCGTGCATGCGGCGTGCTGTCCAATCATCGCTATATTCAGTTAATGGAGATCACGCTACACATGCGTAGTGTTCTCTCCTTCACTTCAGGGACCCCGATTCTGGAGATAGGAGCAGATCCCAGAGGTGGGACCTATACTTATCTGACATTGATAGCTTATATTAGCAATATGCCATCAATGGGCCAACCCCTTTAATGAGCGCAGTTCATTGATACATCAAGCTGATCAGCGCTCGATTAGTTTTATTTGTGGGGTTTTGTTATGGACAATCGTTTGTATGATCCTTCATCCCCAGATTGCACTATAATCCATATTATATCCTCGTTTACATGAGACGATATGCTGCTGCTGACAACAATGGTTTTAATGTCTGCCTTGTTGGTTGATCACTGGACATGATCGGGAACAAATAGTGGATGTTGGTACCAATCATCGCTCTGCCAATCATCGCCATGTATAAATGGGCCTTTACTTTTACCGTGACAGTTTATAGTATATGAATTTTTTTTTTTACAGTGGGACTTGAAAATGTATAAAAAAATCTAATAAAAAAACAGTAAAACAAAAATTGCATAGTTGAGATAAATGGTGTTCCTTAGAATTGATGCTCCTGCCGTATCTGTACTCTAGTAATTTCTACAAGCTTCCCTCTTTATTTTCTGTCTATAAGGGTGGCTTTAGCTGCCACAAGGAACTGAAGCCTTGGAAAGCCCCACAAATTCATAATTGAGCTTAATGGTTGCAGTTGAAGCCCTGTCTTAACCTTGTTGGAATGTTTAGGGGAACACTTTGAAGTCTTTCTGTTGTGAGTGCCCCTATGGCCATACCTAACATTCTTGATGCAAATAAAATGTTTCTGTCCTCGAATAAGTGTCCACTAAATGCTGCAGGATCCAACATAGGAATTGGTCTGTATTCCTACTTTCACACAAATAAAAACACTACGGATCCGCGTTGTTGAAATCAGGCAGAGTCTCTCTATGTTTCTTACTTACAGGGTCAGGACACAAGAGTGGGCCTCCACCCTAGTGTTGTTCGGTCTTGAGCTCCCATCACACTGCTCCAGTAGATCTCAGCCAATGAGTGATATGAAATCTCCGTGCAGACACCCTTGGTTAAGAATAAATAGCATAGTGTAAGTCTGCAACAGCAGGTTCCACAAATACACTTTTAATTACTTACAAAACAGAATATAAAATATATAAACAGCATATAAAATATAGTCCAGATCGCCCAACACGGGTTTTGCTCTGCTTCGTCAGGGGCGCACTGTAATTTAAATCAAAAACTTTTAAAGTATTTATTATATTGAACGGACATATTGCAATACAAAGATAAATACCACCCATTTTTATTGGTTCCGATCCTGCAAGAAAGCAACATACTGTACTTACCCCTCAGAGTCTCTGCCTGAGTTCAACGCACGGATCTGGTAATGTTTTTACTAACATTCTTGATAATTGTCATAAGAACAACGTAAGTATCTTCACATTCATGGATTCCATTAGATTTTTTTGTAGGGTTAAAAGCCAGGTTTAGACTCTATGTCCTCCTTCAGTCTTACTCTGCAAAATATGAGGGTGAAAATAATACTGGCATATAGATTCAGGGCAACAACTGACCAAGTCATATGTAAGTGTGGATGGTGTCTTAGCAGTATTCCCCTCACAGCAGTAATGTCTTTCGCTTTTGACAGCAGTCTACCTTACTGACTCTGTTTTCTCGGACATTACAGGCTTGGAATTTCCTTTATCTCTCAATCTCTCCAGGTGAATTTTAATGTTAAAGTGGTTCTCTTTTGGTAGATTATGAAGAGAGCTGGAGGCCTAGTACTGAGGAGTGAGGAAAAGCACAATATCTCACTTCCTCTGTACACTAGAAACTCTTGTAGATTGAGCTAGATGGGGAACTAACAGTCCAGACCTCAGCTTCCTCTAGGGTCTGTGCCAGAGTTGCTGAACTCCGTCAGTCCCATACATTAAGATACTGGGGATGAAAAGCATAAAATGACCAAAATGAATAAAACAATTTGCAAGTACTCTCTGCTCTGGGGTACTGCATATGCTTCTGGTGAAGAATACATCCATAGTATGGCCTGTTATGCAGCATGCCAATATTTTTCACAATGATTATTTGAGAATGGCGACCCAAAAAGGTAAATATGATCTTATAGAAGTCTATGGTCACTGTTTCCTGGATCAGGAAGACAACAAGGTAAGCAAAGTATGACCTTATAGAAGTTTATGGTCACCATTTCCATGATCTGTGAGTTAATGGTAAGCATGATCCCATAGAAGTAGTAAGAAAGTTGGCGGCTACACTCTTATTGTGATGATGAACAATAGATCAGGTGCTCACCTGAAAGTGACTATACCCCAAGCATGTCACAAAATGGAGGACAACATATAACAATGCAGGGGCACACCGATACTATTCCAGGGAACCATCCAATTGTAAAATGAATTATTTATTGACCATAAAAAACAGATAAAAACACTCTAAAGATAGTATCAATTGCCTGTGAAGTAATTACAACCAATGAGATAAAGGGATAATCCTCTATGGCTGGGTAAGCAGCAAAACACTAATATCTAGATGTAGATGGAAAACTGCTAGTATATTGAAAACTGCTAGTATATAAGATACCTTGTGCCAAAAAATTCCTTGTGCAAAAATATTTCATGTGCAAGACATTATTCCATACTAACATATGTGCAAAACCGCAAGTAGTTGTGCAAATAGTGCAACCAATTATGTGCAAACACACAAAGGTCAATAAATAGATGATCTGACAGTGTTATCCTAAGGTGCTGTTTGAGTGGTATACACACAATCCTTCAATCCTGGGTGATTCAAAATGTCCAAGTTATATAAAACTTAACTGTGACTGTCCAAGTATATCCTTATATTGATTGAAACCTCCACAAAAGCTTGATATCATACCCGGGTGTACACGTGCAGTGTGCGTGTACCTCACTCATCTACCATCAGATAGGGCTGAACACTTGGATTGTTCTTTGACTCCCGGGGGAGGGAAGAGAAGTCTCACCTCCTTTACACCCCCTCACTCGTCCCCTGCCCCAGGTGCCTTACCTCCGCTCCGGTGAATTTGCTTACAGTCCGTAGCTATAGCTCCTGCGCCCGCGGCATCCCGCGCGGCGTCTGGGTCTCCCGTGGCGTCCCACGTGACCAGTAGTTCCGATACTTTGGGAGGAGGCACCGCTGGGTCCTACACACCGCTGGTTATTTGATTGTTAACCAGATTGTTGAATTCCGGTGCCGATGTGGGGGTTGTGTGGGGGTGTTCATCCAGTAGGTCACACTACTTGTCCGCCCATACGCGTTTCGGGGTTCGACCCTTCTTCAGTGGATGCAAGTAGTGTGTATGATGCTTCTTTAAATAGCCTCTGCACTCAATGTCCCAGCAGGAATCCCAAAAATCTGAAATGGATCCATTTTTCAATATGGATCCATTTTTCAATAGCGGCCACGGAAGAGCCTTAAGGTGCCTAATCCAATTGAATATGAAATACACCTACATTAGTACCATAAAATCAATAAATCCTACATGCACATACATTCATATTCGGAGATTCATATTCCTAATACATTGATTGGAGAGACTATAAAAATGCTAAACATGATATGTATGACTTTCCCCTAAAAAGTAGTATGTATGACTTTCCCTAAAAAGTAGTATGTATGACTTTCCCTAAAAAGTGGATGCACAGATGTATGGTTCCAAAAGTTGATAGAAGAACATTGATAGAAGAACATTGAGGGGGGAGGCGAAGAGAGAGGGAGGGTCAAGGTGTCGGTAGAACGGCCAGACCTTGACCCCCCATCTACCCCGCGCCACCCACCTCCTCAAAGGAACCCAAAAATTTCCATCTCTGCATTAAGTCCTTTCGGCATCAAAGTCTCAAACTCAAAAATACGCCTCGATTCCTGTCTGGACATCGAGGCTATGAAGTCGCCACCCCTCCAAGGTTTCTTTACTTTTTCCAACGCAACAAAAGTTAAGCCAGTGGGATCACTATTGTGAGCCATCTTAAAATGTTTTGATACCGAGTGGGCTTCGTAACCTTTTTTAATATTCGCGATATGTTCGCTGACCCTTTTCTTAACAGTCCTTTTGGTACGACCCACATACTGTTTATGACAGGGGCATTCCAACATATAAATTACTTCTATTGTGTCACAGGAAAGAAATTCTTTAATTTGCAAGCTAAATGAATTGTTTCTTGACTGTACCTCTTGTGTTTTTCTAGGAAAGGATGTTATCCTACAATTAGCACATCTTCCACATCTATAAAATCCCTTCAAGGTAAGCCAACTTTCTCCTACCTTCCTAGATATATTACTTGGGACCGTGGGTGCTATTTTACTGGCTAAGTTGGAAGCTTTCGTGTAAACTATTTTTGGAGACTTGTCAAGTAATGGGCCGATCCATCTATCTTTCAATAGATGTTCCCAGTGTCTCCCCACTATCTTCTCTATCTTTCTATACTGTGAATTAAAAGGTAATATCATTAATAGAGTTTCTTCCTTCTCATTATTTACTATCCCTTTTTCACCTTCTTTATCTACAAAAAAATCTTCTCTCTTCATGTTCCTCACTTTCTCCAGTGATTTATCAATTACTTGCATTGGATATTCCTTTTCCAAAAATTGTTCTCTTAGTCTCATAGCCTCTTCTTCAAACTTTTCTTCCAGTGTACAATTACGTTTGAGCCTACGGAATTGGCTCGTCGGAACATTAGTCAGCCATCTAGGTAGATGGCAACTATCATATCTTATGTAGCTGTTTTTAGACACTGATTTAAAGTGCGTGCTACACCTCAGGGTTCTTCTATCAATGTTCTTCTATCAACTTTTGGAACCATACATCTCTGCATCCACTTTTTAGGGAAAGCCATACATACTACTTTTTAGGGAAAGTCATACATACTACTTTTTAGGGAAAGTCATACATACTACTTTTTAGGGAAAGTCATACATATCATGTTTAGCATTTTTATAGTCTCTCCAATCAATGTATTAGGAATATGAATCTCCGAATATAAATGTATGTGCATGTAGGATTTATTGATTTTATGGTACTAATGTAGGTGTATTTCATATTCAATTGGATTAGGCACCTTAAGGCTCTTCCGTGGCCGCTATTGAAAAATGGATCCATATTGAAAAATGGATCCATTTCAGATTTTTGGGATTCCTGCTGGGACATTGAGTGCAGAGGCTATTTAAAGAAGCATCATACACACTACTTGCATCCACTGAAGAAGGGGTCGAACCCCGAAACGCGTATGGGCGGACAAGTAGTGTGACCTACTGGATGAACACCCCCCACACAACCCCCACATCGGCACCGGAATTCAACAATCTGGTTAACAATCAAATAACCAGCGGTGTTTAAGACCCAGCGGTGCCTCCTCCCAAAGTATCGGAACTACTGGTCACGTGGGACGCCACGGGAGACCCAGACGCCGCGCGGGACGCCGCGGGCGCAGGAGCTATAGCTACGGACTGTAAGCAAATTCACCGGAGCGGAGGTAAGGCACCTGGGGCAGGGGACAAGTAAGGTGGTGTAAAGGAGGTGAGACTTCTCTTCCCTCCCCCGGGAGTCAAAGGACAATCCAAGTGTTCAGCCCTATCTGATGGTAGATGAGTGAGGTACACGCACACTGCAAGTGTACACCCGGGTATGATATCAAGCTTTTGTGGAGGTTTCAATCAATATAAGGATATACTTGGACAGTCACAGTTAAGTTTTATACAACTTGGACATTTTGAATCACCCAGGATTGAAGGACTGTGTGTATACCACTCAAACAGCACCTTAGGATAACACTGTCAGATCATCTATTTATTGACTTTTGTGTGTTTGCACATAATTGGTTGCACTATTTGCACAACTACTTGCGGTTTTGCACATATGTTAGTATGGAATAATGTCTTGCACATGAAATATTTTTGCACAAGGAATTTTTTGGCACAAGGTACCTTATATACTAGCAGTTTTCAATATACTAGCAGTTTTCCATCTACATCTAGATATTAGTGTTTTGCTGCTTACCCAGCCATAGAGGATTATCCCTTTATCTCATTGGTTGTAATTACTTCACAGGCAATTGATACTATCTTTAGAGTGTTTTTATCTGTTTTTTATGGTCAATAAATAATTCATTTTACAATTGGATGGTTCCTTGGAATAGTATCGGTGTGCCCCTGCATTGTTATATGATCCCATAGAAGTCTATTGCCACCATTTTTAGAATTTGTGAGATAAAAAAGGTAAGTATGATCCTATAGACAGGGGCGGACTGGGAACTTAAAGTGGCCCTGAAAAAAACTAAAAGTGGCCCCATGTTGTAGGCGGATCCAGATTGACAGAAGGCGGGGACAAGTAGGAGAGAGACAACAGAAGTAGGTCGGGGCCAGCCGTACCTTAGTTCAGCACAAAATACCACCCCAGCAGAACCATGTAACACAGTGCGGCACAAAATACTTCCACCCGCGCCACAGTATTCAACTGTATCACTGTCCTGAGGATGGCAATACTGTTGAATTCAGAAGGGCACCTGGCTGCTGGCCAGGTACATACAGTAAGTACCTGATGGTCCTAGTATTAATTAATGCTGAGAGCTTGGATCATAATGTACCTGGCCAGTGGCCGTGAGGAAGGCTAGGGTGGCCTTCTGGGCATTAGCCCAGCCAGAAATTTCTCTGTAGGGTCTATGGCCAGTCCACCCCTGCCTACATAATGTCCACCATTTCCAAGATATGTGGGAAAAATGATAACTATGATTCCATAGAAGTCTAAGGCCACCGTTTCTAGGATCTAGGTAATAACAGGGTAAGTTTGACCCCATGGAAGTCTATGGTCCGCGCTTCCATAATCTGTGTGATATTATGAGTACAACTGTCTAAATGAGCCCTTAGAATGTAAATTGTAGCCATAATTGGCAGAATTGTGAATGAAAGAGAAGCTCTCTGATAAACCATATAAATGATCTTCATTGATTGCTGCTGTAATAATTAGTCATTAGCTGCACAGTCAGCAAAGGGAAATGTCACTTGCATCAACATTTACAATCGGCACAATAGGCTGGAAATTCTTCATTGCCAGGAGTAATGATCCTACTGATGGACATGCACATCAGATCTTTGGTTGCAACTTTTCAGACTTGCAGTCCTTTGTTGGTTTTAAAAGTAATTTTGTGTGGCCTTAAAGATTTTTTTTTTTAGCTTTTTAGTAGTTTTTTTTATTTTTATTTCCAGCTCCTGGAACTTGTGGAAATATTCACACCTATCTGCCTCCCTGCTGTTCAATTCCGGATGAACGCCGCTGCTGATGTGTCTCTAAGCGGCATGTGACCCAGCAGTGATGTGCTCATTGGCCGGAGCAGCATGTGACGCCGTCCATCCGGAAGTTGACGGAGGAGGAACGGAGAATCAGTGAAGAGAACCAGGAAGTTAGAGAGCGGAAACAGTGAGTATGGATTGTTCCATAGGAAAAAAATGGTGTTCACGGGTGGACATTCACTTTTATAGGGGACATGTTAAAGTGGCAGGGGATTAGAAAGTGAATATAGGATCAAGAGGTGTGTCTTTTCTCAGGTGGCATGTCCTTTCTGCTGAAGTTCTCACCTTGTCACAGCTCAGAGGGTGTGTCCTCTGCTCTATCCCTATCACACCTCAGGGGGTACATCCTTTCTTCTGCAGCTCTCTTCCTATCACAGCTTACGGGTTGTGTTTTTTTTTCTATTTCCTTTTAACTAATTTGAAGGATGAAACTGAGCATGTGCGACCACCTCAGCGATATTACTGTAGTGGATGAAGAAAAAAGAAAAAGAACAATAAGTAGGTGGCGCTCTACATATATTTTTTCAACCCCTTCCCGACGGCCCACTGGCTATATACGCGGTATATATTTGCGGTTCTCCCCCAAATGAAACCTAAAAAAAAAGGGAAAAAGAAATCTAAACAAAACATTCTACTAAAAAGTCAAGTGTCAAGTAAAAAAAATAAATAAAAATTACTTTGGTAGTCAAACAAATAAATAAGTTAGGGTGATTAAACCACCATGTGCACAAAATCACAAAAAGTTGCCTGGACATTTAGGCCTTTTTTAGGCCTGGTTATGAAAGGGTTAAATAACTCACTGGCTATACTAAATTTGTAATGACATGTCATTATAAAGAATCCCCGTGCCAGCTGCTGCTTTAAAAAATGTAGATTTTTTTGTGGGACAACCCCTATAACTTTTAATCACTTAATACTAGTGATGAGCGGCATATTCGAATTTGCGATATTTCGTACATTTTGGGCTGAAGATTCGCCATAAATTAGCAAATTCGAGAATTCGTAATCTCCTGTCATTATTTACTTGATTGCGAAAATCGGCAATGTAATATATTCGCAATAAAAATTCACAATCAACACTAAGGGGTAGGCAACTTTTCTATTGGTTGCTAGGGATGTTGTTAAGTGTCGATATTCGCAATAAATTTGCGATAAATTCGCAATTAGAATATTCGCGATCAACACTATTCGTGAATACGAATATATAGCACTATATTCTAAATATTCGCGAATTCTTGAACCGGTGATATTCGCAATTAAAATTTGTGATTTGAATATTCACGCTCAACACTACTTAATACAAATAAAAAGCATTGTATCACACAATATGACGATTGGCGCCCGGTGTGTGTCACCTCTCTGCTGATACGTGAGAGTAGTATACAGATACAAAAACCTACAGTCAGGAGCCCAAGGTACGCAATGGCACCCACCAAGCTATAGATAATGTAACCAGTGTGGCCTTACCGCATCCTGCAGTAGTAGAGGGGTGTCCCGACTCCCAGGTATCCAGATGAAGGTGATCTGGGGGATCGAGGTCAATGGTGATCTCTACCCTAAAAGTTATATGGACACAGATTCAATTCTTGAGTAAACCCCTGGGAGGAGCTGTCATATCAAAATGAATTTAATTTTTTATTTTTACTTTTTATATTTTTACATTTTTGCATAATTTTCAATTCCTATATAGGCCCACAATATTTTCCCCTCTATGCGTGCGCTCATTTTAGCAAACTTGGTGGAAACGCAGAGACTGAGTGTGAATCGTTGTGCCCTGACTAAAAGGGGATAAAAACTGCAGACTGTATTATTATTTGCTCATAAAACCGTATCATAAAATGGATTTCTTCCAAACCGCCTTCGGTGAGGACTTGGATTGAAATCAAAAGCCTCTTTTAGACCGACCGATTTATGTGGCCCGTAAATATGAGGAAATATGGTGCAGGAGGCCGGGTCGCCCCAGTCCATAAAAGGTATCTCTTATCATAAACAGTATCTTTACATGTCAATGCACATATCACAGCTAATTTTCCGGAGGTAGTCATCGAATAAAGATAAGACCAGCCACGCTCGGGCAGGTAGTAATTTGTGACTAATGTGAATTATGTGAAGAAAAAACAGACATTTATCATACTTGGAAGTTATGACACAGAACAATGTATCAGCTGGAGGAAGGATTTCGAGCCGGCACTGTTGAGTATAGTGAGTACATGGATCTCTATAACAGTATCTACATAGTGAAGAGTGGCTGCAAGGTTATCTCTTCCTCTGGAGGACATTACACAGGCAGACCTTCGATTTCAATAGAAACTGTGTAATACTTTTGTTTCCCAGTGGGGGCGCTGCAGAGGAAGTAAACACTTGATGCTGAGTTCTAACACAGATTACAGTGGATCGCTGTGAATAGTGGCACACCTTGTCATTAGTTTACCTTAAAGAAAATGTGTCACCAAAATTTTTTGTGGCTGAGCTGTTCTTAACAGCATTTTTAAAGCATTAAGAAAATTGCTTTATGGCAGCCACATGGGCCATAGACACAAGGTCTGGAGGGGATCTCAGTGACTTCTATGGGAGAGTTTTCTAGGCATGCTCTGTGACCTGTGAAAGAATAGATAAGGATGGGTTCACACAGGGCACCTAGCCTTTCTGCTGTCTGAGGCGAAGACTAAAACAGTGCCCCCCCATGCCAATTTCTTAACCTTATCCAGGGGCGTAGCTAACGGCTCATGGGCCCTGGTGCAAGAGTTCAGCTTGGGCCCCCCTTCCCTCAGTGCTTTGTGTGTCTTCCTATGCGGCACAAGGGTCTTTGGGCCCCCTTAGGCTCCTGGGCCCGGTAGCGACTGCTACCTCTGCACCCCCTATAGCTACGCCCATGACCTTACCCCTTTAGCATAATGGAAGCACTCATTGCCCATGGCCCTTCTGCTGCCACCCTCTTGCCCCTACCTAGTGCTGCCTGAAGCTATCGCCTGGCCTCAATGGTGGTGCACCCCTGGGTTCACATCACTTTTTTCCCATCCGTTTAACGTATACAAAAAACGTATATGTTAAATGGATGCCTCAGACTGATGCCATACAGTGTCATCCATTCACCAAAGAGTTCGAGAAAGAGGTTGTCATGTACTATATAATGTATGATTTTCTTTTTTTTTACATTAAACATGGGATAACCCCTTTAATGACAGGTGCCGCATTTTTGGAGGTAAAGCCAACCAAAGGGTGGTGAAAGGAAGAGACAAGTGACTAACATTTCTATCCACATACCAAAGCTATCCCACCGCGTGAGCCACTGGGGGAGATGTGTCACATATTCGGTCTGTCATTATCATAGACCATACTGATAAATCTGCTCCATAACTTTACCAAAGTTTGGCTTCTGATTTACTGCTATATGTTCAGTTACGTTTTGGGTGGAAATCCTCTCTAGACCTATTCCCACTTAAACCACATTATTCCTTATGCTTTGATTAGCAGTTTTTTCCTCCTGGAAATTCTCACTCCCGGCAGACCTCACACTACAAAGGTTTAGCTCACAGTTTGTTGGCCCCAAGTGCCCCAGAAGCAGAACAATTTATTTAATCCCGTACAGCACAAGTGAGACCTTTCATCATTTTTATTAGTCTCTCACAAAACAAAATGATTGTAGAGTGAAACGAGATCCTGCGATCCGGACGCCGTCTTTTCCAGCCACTCTTGACATTTTTTTTTTACTATAATCAAAAACTAATTGTTAAACAACTGTCCAACCAGCTGTGGAGAAAACATCTCCGCGTTCCCAAGAATATTCTGTTCCAGGAGTAGAGGACAATTTAATACCCGCACTGATAACATGAGAAACGTGCTTTGCTGAATGAAACCTTAGTCCTAGACACAGAGAGGAAGCGATTTTCTCTTACAGAATACGACCACCTTAGAGAACTGTTCTAGGTGGCACCATAGACGGCAAACATAGATGCTTCATAGCTGGAATATGATAATTTATATACTGTATATAAACACATGTACACAAAATTGTTACCCTTCTGTCTCTGAAATAACTTGAAACTGACAAAAGTAATGATAAATTAAAAAATTACTGAAAATCAGGTATTGTTTCTGAGTTTTGGGTCAGCAGAATAATTTATAAAACAAACTAATGAAACTGGCCTGGACAAAAATGATGGTATACTTTTTGAGGCAATTGCTGCAATCAGACGATTTCTGTAACTCTCAGTGAGACTTCTGCTCCTGTCCACAGGTATTTTGGCCCACTTCTCATAAGCACACCGCTCCAGATGTTTCAGGTTTGAAGGGTGCCTTCTTCAGACTGTATGTTTCTGCTCCTTCTACCGATGTTCAATAGGATTTAGATTTGGGCTCATGGAAGGCCACTTCAGCATAGGCCAAAGCTTTGCTCTTATCGATTCTTGGATGTTTTTAGCTGTGTGTTTTGGGTCATTATCCTATTGGAGGACACGTGACCTATGACTGAGACCAAGTTTTCTGACACTGGGAAGCAAATTTTGCTTGAGAATGCCTTGATAGTCTTGGGATTTCATTGTACCCTGCACAGATTTAAGACACCCAATGCCAGATACAGCAAAGAAGCCCCAAAACATAACCAAGGCTCCTCCATGTTTCACAGTAGGTACATGGCTCTTTTCTTTGTTTGCTTCATTTTTGCATCTGTGAACATAGAGCTGATGTGACTTGCCAGAAAGCTCCAGTTGTGTCTCATCTGTCCAAAGGACATTCTCCCAGAAGATTTGTGGCTTGTCAATATGCATTTTGGCAAATTCCAGTCTAGCTTTTTTATGATTTTTTTTCAACAGTGGTTTCCTTCTCAGTCGTCTTCCATGAACTCCAATTTGACTAAGAATGCAATGGATGGTGCGATCTGAGACTAATGTACCTTGACATTGGAGTTCATTTCTAATTTCTTTGGAAGTTGTTCTGGGCTCTTTGGTTACCACTCATATTATCTGTCTCTTCAATTTGTCATCAATTATCCTCTTGTAGCCACGTCCAGGGAGGTTGGCTACAGTCCCGTAGACCTTAAGCTTCTGAATAATATGTGCAACTGTAGTAACATCAGGAACATCAGGCTGTTTGGAGATGGTCTTATAGCCTTTACGTGTTTGTCTATGATTCTCTTTCTAATCTTATGAGACAACTCTCTCCTTAGCTTTCTTTCGTCCATGTTCAATGTGGTATATACCATGAAACCAAACAGCACAGTGACTACTTTTCACCCCTTAAATAGGCAGACTGACTGATTACAAGTTTGAAGACACCTGTGATGCTACTTACAGGATACACCTTAGTTTAACATGTCCCTATGGTCAAATTATTTTCTCGCTTTTCTAGGGGTAGCAAAATTTTTGGCCAGGCCTGTTTCATTCGTTTTTTTATTTATTATTATTAACCCCTTAAGGACTGGAGTTCTATTTTTTTTGCGCTTTCATTTTGCACTCCCTGACTACCTAGAGCCATGTGAGGGCTTGTTTTTTGTGGCACAAGTTGTACTTTCCAACACCACCATTTAATATCGCATATAATGTAGTGGGAAGCCGGGAAAAAAATTCCAAATGTGGTGATTGCAAAAAAAAAGGCAATTCCGCCACAGTTTTGCGGGTTTTTTAATTCTGACGTTCAATGTGCGATAAAACTGACCATTTAATTTTATTCTACAGATCAGTACGAATCCGGCAATACTCTATATGTATAGGTTTTCTTGCGTTTTGAAATGAAAATAAAATTCAAAAGTTGGAAAAAAATCTGTTTTACTTTTCTGTCGCCATATTTTGACCCCTATAACTTTTTTGTAATTATGTGTACGGAGCTGTATGGGGAGAACAATCAAAAGCTTAACAATAGCAAAGACAGGTGCACTCTGCGGTAATACTAAACCCTTACACTGATGTTAAAATTGAGAGGTTAGTTCGACATATTCTACTAGGAGGACATGTCTTAAGCTCAGGCACAGCGTCAAGGTCTCTCAAGTAGCCGGATGGGCTGTATGGGGGCTCATTTTATTGCGTCATAATCTGATCTTTTTATTGATACCATTCTAGGGTGTGTATGACTTTTTGATCACCTTTTACGTAAATGAAATGAAGCTTCCAAAAATGGCGAATCGGCCATGTGGATGCTTTTTTCCGTTTTTCTGTTTACCGTATGGGGAATATTTTTTAATATTTTTATAGTATGCTACACCCATGATGTGTATTTTTCAATTATTTTTTTATGATTTTAACTTTTATGTTTTTTTATTTATTTATTTTTTAACTTTTTTATTTTACACTTTCCTATAGTTCCTATAGGGAACTATAACAATCAATCATCCGATTGCTATTATCATACATTACAATGCAATAGCAGTGGAATATATGAGAAAATTGCATATTTCCTATACTAATACTATGCAGCAGCCTGGGTTTCATTCATAGAGACCCAGGCTGCTGCAGGCACTCTTCGGCTCCTCCGATCGCCACACGGGGGAGCTGTAGCACAAACCAAAAGTGAAACTTTGTGTGCGCTCAGGTGCCGTGGTCAGGATTGACCATGGCATCTGAGGAGTTAAATGTCCGCGATGGGCACCGCTGCCAGTCGCGGACATAAGCCGCAGGTGTCTGCTTCAAGAAGCAGACGGCCACCCGCGGATATGGCACCTGCAGTGAGCAGGAGCGGGCGCCATCTTTAAAGACCAGACACAGGATGTACCCATACGTCCTGTGTCTTTAAGAGGTTAATATTATCATTATTATTATGTTGAACCAAGATTCAAATGCAATGTCTGACTTTCATTAGCTGATTTTCAGTAATTTTTTTATTACTACTTTTGTCAGTTTCAAGTTATATCAGCGACCATTGTGGGTTTTTCATTCTTTAATGTAAGGGTACCAAAAGTTTTGCCCACTTGTATGTGTATATATATAATCAGGGGCGTAGCTAACGACTCATGGGCCCTGGTGCAAGAGTTCAGCTTGGGCCCCTTCCCTCAGTGCTTTGTGTGTCTTCTTATGCAGCACAAGGGTCCTTTGGGCCCCCTCAGGCTCCTGGGCCCGGTAGCGACTGCTACGTCTGCACCCCCTATAGCTACGCCTATATATATATATGTAGTAAGGCTGACTAGTCAGCCTGCATTTGTGGGAGGGGCGGAGGCTCTTCTTAAACAAGCCACTGCCTCACTCCTGGGCGTGTGTTCTTCAGGTGCACAGTAGTGTTGAGCGCGAATATTCGAATAGCGAATTTAAATCGCGAATATCGGCACTTCGCTAATTCGCGAATATTTCGAATATAATGCTATATATTCGCAAATTCGAATATTCGCTTTTTTTTTTTTTTTTTTAAAGTTGTTCCCTCCCACTTCCCAAAAGCATTTATTCTTACATGTCCGAGGACTCCATGCTCCCCTCCCGCTCCAGTCAGTGCCCGTCTGCCGAGTGCCAACTTCCTCTGCGCATGGAGCGTCCCCATCACCATGGGAACGCCTCCATGCTAGAATGTACTGTCGGATTTGAGAATCACGGTTATCTAGACCATGGTAAAAGTTGGATGCGCAATGCGAGTAAACTTACTAAAATCACTCGCATTGCGCGTCCAACTTAATTTTGTGTATAGTCAACGTTCCTAATGGTAGGGCGAGGGTACTTGGGTTGCGAGAATTAACGAATATACAGAATATAGCGCTATATTCGTATTCGTTATATTCGTTAAATCTAGCAAGCAAGGCAACTAAGTTGGATGCGCAATGCGAGTAATTTAAGTAAGTTTACTCGCATTGCGCATCCAACTTAGAGCGTGGAATAGGCTTTAGGCATATTAGGCATTACTATTGCCAATCGGAAAGTTGTCTAAGTTGGATGCGCAATGCGAGTAAACTTACTTAAATTACTCGCATTGCGCATCCAACTTAGAGCGTGGAATAGGCTTTAGGCATAGGCGGCAACTACTATTGCCAATCGGAAAGTTGTCTAAGTTGGATGCGCAATGCGAGTAAACTTACTTAAATTACTCGCATTGCGCATCCAACTTATTTCTGTGTATAGGCAACGTTCCTATTGGTTGTTTGCTAGACTTAACGAATATAGAGAATATCGCTATATTCGTATTCGTCATATTCGTTTATTCTAGCAAGCCAACCATTGTTAGGACGTTGCCTATACACAGAACTAAGTTGGATGCGCAATGCGAGTAATTTGAGTAAGTTTACTCGCATTGCGCATCTAACTACAGCGAGTATATTGTCAATAATCCTTCATTCCATCAAGACAACCAATAGGAAGTTGCCTAAGTTGCATTCGCAATATGCACATGGTGTTTCTATCGCGAGAATCGCATTGAAATATTCGTGTGAGCCTATACGGGTGTGGCTTTGTCTTGCGAGTTTGTTGACAGGAGGAAGGTTGAATCGCAGTGCAATACTCGTGTGTGACGCGCATGAAAATGGTCTCAAGCAATTTTAAAGAAGTCGAGGAAGATCTCCTGATTACTGTAAGTAATTCCACATTACAGCACTGTATTACATATCACAGGCTTGTTATTCCAATGTATTTATACAAATTCACATTTTTCTTGCTTCAGGGCATATTAACCCTGTCAAAGCCAGAGTTTTTTTGTTAGCCTCTTATTTCGCTCACTGCCTTCAAAGAGCCATCACTTTTTATTTGCCTGTTCACATAGCCATATGAGGGCTTGTTTTTGCGGGACAAGTTGTACTTTCTAACTCCGCCATTTAATATTGCATAAGATGTATTGGGAAGCCAAACAAAATGCAAAATGTCCAAAAATTGCAAAATAAAAGCAATGCCACGCCATTTTTACGGGTTTGTAACCCCTTAAGGACACATGACACAACGGTACATCATGTATAGTTCCGATCACCGCTACGCGGCGGGCAGTGATCAGAACTGGGTGCCTGCTGAAATCAATCAGCAGGCACCTTGGGACAATGTGCCGGGGGTCAATTCAGACCTGCGGTTTGCGGCTTTTGCGTGTAATTGGGCGGCGGGTGCGGTGGCTATCGGGTCACCGTGCTGCTGTAATGGGGACCCGATAGCAGGGAAGGCCTGCGTCCGCATATCTACATAGACAGTGGTCTACTTTTGCTACCAACACGCCCATTTTCCAAACAGTCCTCAGAGCGGTATCAGTCTGATGAAGGCCGTATTGTGGCCGAAACGTCACACGCATGTATATGATTTACCGCACTTCTGATTAAAAGAAACTTATCTTCAACGCATAAACTGGAGTTTATTTCCTTCTTGATACTAAGGGGTGGGAACCCGACCTCCAGTAGCGCACCTCCAAAGAGTGCCACAACCGCCAGATGACGTACAGCTATGTCATTGGGCGTGAAGGGAGTTAATGATAGGTGCACTAAGTACTGTTAAGACATCACACCACTATGTCTGGTAGCATGTATGTATGGACACATTGGACAGCTGAGAAACATCTCTCATATGCACAATGCACATCCATTTTCCTGCCTCACAGTGCATACCCCACATCGTATACTCCACACCGTATACCCCACAGTGTATATCCCTCCACACACACACATAGTCTTTGGATTCTAATATGCGTCTGGTTGGTTAGGAGAAGTAATGTTTGACCGCCATTATTTGCTGGTTCATTTAGCGTTACCCAGGGTGCACCATGTGGAGGCGGACCAGCTGTACACCCCATACTGTACCGTTACCTCACTAGACGGGTACATCTCTCCTCAGATGGCCAATATCCGATTGCTCATACTACACACACATACAATTTAAATATAATTCGATTGTATAACTGTAACGTTAAATCTAATGTTTTACTTTCAAACACTGAAACATTTTTTGTTGTGTTGAGATGATGACATTCATTTCTAATACTTTTATTTGACAAATTTGGGATTATATGGTTGCATTTTTATCCTGCAGCGAATGCTTGAGATGAAGTACGACACCACCAGGTCCCACTTGGAGAAGCAGCGGATCCTGAGGAGGATCGGTTATGAACTATACCGTGACCACAATGTCACACACAAGAGGATGGCCATTATAAAAAAGTGGTCCGACCTGAAGAGGAGACACCAGGATCGGATCACTGAGATACGGAACAAAATCTGCCCAGGTACAATGCTTACATGACTCTTGTATCTTTCAGCAACACTCTGTAATGTATAGGTACAGTTATGCTTTACGAGGTTTTTATAACTTAAGAAAATTTTGCCATTATAGGTGATCCCGTCCCCTCAGTCCGCCGCAGGCCTTCAAAAAAGGCAGTGGTGGTGGAGGAGGAGGTGTCGGAGGAGGAGGAGCAGGAGCAGGCAGGACCCTCTGCCCCTACCCCACAGCATGAGGATGCCGGACCCTCAGACCATCCCGGTTCTCATGAGGAGGAGGAGGAGGAGCTTGTGACCACCCCCGCCAGGAGGGTAAATAATATGTGTTGTGGGTGTTTTAACTCAGTCACTGGTGTCAGTTTCTTCCAGAAAACCATAACAAACATGTTAAATCTTTATCCTTTAACCCCTTCATGCTTTCTGACATAACTGTACGACCAAATAACAAGTGACTTGCTGCATTTTGATGTACGGCCACGCCCAAACTGCTCCTGGGGCTGTGACACTATAAAGTGTCACAGCCCGGAGTCACAGCTCCCAGGAGCAGACACAAGTGGTAAGCCGGCAAGGGACCAATCAGAGTGTTCCCTTGCTAGTAAGCACTCTGATTGTTTTGTCTCTGCAGACTAACCAATCATAGCGCAGCACTTTAAAAAAAGCCTGTTTCAGGCCAGCGACATCTATGTGGTTGAGAGGAAGAAAGCTCCCTCTCTCTTCCATCTTGCCGTTGCTGCTTCCATAGCGGCAAGATGGTTTCCATGGCACCCGGACGCCTTACAAATGGCGTCCTAGTTGCTCATTTACCTAAGGCCGATCAGACCCTGAGGTCTGATCAGCCTTAGTGTAAGTGTGGCACTGACTATACAGTGTATTACAATAGACTATGCAGATGGTTTTTGATAAAAAGAAAATAGATACATAAAACAAAATAAAAAAATTGAAAGACAAAAAAGACTAAAAATTTTTTTTAAAGAAGAATAAATTAGAAATCGTCTTCTCATATATATTCATTTATGTAATCTAAAAATTACATAAATAATATAGTGCACATAATTGGTATAGCCGCATCCGTAAAAAGCAGCTCTATAACAATATAGCGTGTTCTTACCCCTTTGGCAAATCCCATACAAATATTTTTTTAAAACTGTCAAAAACAGACATATTTTATACAGTATACATATTTTGTAACGTTCCATGACATAAATTCCAAACCCAAGCGATCAAAAAGACGTATGCACCCCAAAATAGTACCAATCAAACAGTCAACTGATCCCACAAATATTTTAAATAAAATACTCTATTGAAATATTCCTAAGTAAAGAACTATATAACTGATTGTGATTTTAATGGCCAGCTCCTTTATACACTAATCAATAAAAGTTATTTAATCTGATTTTTAATATATTATTTTTTGTACAGTAATAAAAGAAATGAAAAATAAAATAATTATGCTGCAGCGGGAGCACTCCAGGCGGATGAGGGCTTTGCAGCTGAAGATCAGCCAAGAAATGAAGGCCATGGAGGAGTGGCATCAGAAGGCCATAACGGAGCTGATCAACCAGCATGATGTCCTGAAAGCCCTGCCTTAGTTTTATTTAATTTTTATTTTATGTTTCTTTAAACAATTTTTTTTATTTTATTTATAAAGTTTGGTTTGGTTTTAAATCATTTTTGGTTTTCTGTTTTATTTTAATAACTCTGGTTACATTAAGGCAATTTTTTTCCATCCAAAACTCATCAGTATGATGACATACAGCAACCGCAGGTACATGGAAATTTGGTAGTATAAGGCCTACAAAGAACTCATAGTGGTGAGGATAATAGCAGCAGTCTTTGTTAATGGTGGGGCCTTACAATAAATAAAGTTATCAGTAAGAATTACACCATAACATAACATTATAAAAAACTGAAATCACGCGTTATAACTCAGAAAAAACTATTTATTAACAAAATAAAAAAGGCCTCTATGGGAACATTGTGAGTTGGGAAAGTAGCTCCTCCATTTTCTGCATCCCTTTACGGTGCTTTTTGGCCATCTCCTAGCTGATGATGACCCGGCATTGCCCTTTAAGAGTGACCACCCCTTTAAGAGAGACATGTACTTAAAAAAATAAAGTATGCAAAGTAATATTCTTGCATTGGGGTATATGCAACTTAGGCCTCTTTCACACTTGCCTTGTGAGGATCCGGCGTGCACTTCCGTCGCAAGAAATGCCCGCCGGATCCGTCACAACGCAAGACAACAGAAAGCATTGGAATACTGATCAATCTTCAATATGCTTTTAGGTAACCATGGCAGCCAGGACTCTACTAAAGTCCCGGCTGCCATAGTAAGTAGTGGGGAGCCGGGGAGCAGATACTTACAGTCCGTGCGGCTCCGGGGTGCTCCACAATGACGTCAGAGAGCCATACGCGCATGGATCATGTGATCCATGCTCATGGGGCGCTCTGACATCATTCATTGTGGAGGGCCCCGGGACTCGGGAGCCGCACAGATGGTAAGTATACTTCTCCCCTGCCTCCCCACTACACTTTACCATGGCAGCCGGGACTTTAGCGTCCTGGCTGCTATGGTGACCATTCACAAAAGCTAAGCGTCGGATCCGGCGATGTGCCGAAACGACGTTTAGCTTAAAGCCGGATCTGGATAAATGCTTTTCAATGGCCATTAATTCCGGATCCTTCTTTCCGGCATGCCTTCAGGATTTGGGTCCGGAGAAAAATCCGCATCATGCTCCAGATTTTGCTACGGCAAAAAAGTCTCAGTACTGAACGGAAGACATCCAGACGCATCCTGAACGGATTTCTCTCCATTCAGGATGCATTGGGATTATCCTGATCAGTATCTTTCCGTCCTAGAGCCCCGAGGACGGAACTCTAGAGACAGAAAGATAAAACGCCAGTGTGAAAGAGCCCTTACTTCACTATTGTTTGGCTATGGCTATCTAGAACTAACAAAAATTTAGGAACCCAGCTCTGTTTAATTCGCAATGCGAGTATATGTTCGCATTGCGAATTCAACTAGAACTGGGTTCCTAATGGTTGTATTGCTAAAATATAACGAAGATTGAGAATTCAGTCTTCGTAAAAGTTATAATCGCAATGCGAGTAATACAGGTTATATTAATCGCATTGCGAATTGAACTTAGAGCTGGGTTCCTAATGGTTGTATTGCTAGAATATAACGAAGATTGAGAACATAGCGCTATATTCTCAATCTTCATTATATTCTAGCAATACAACCATTAGGAACTCCGCTCTAAGATGGAATTGCAATGCGAATACTTTAAGTTAAATTAATCGCATTGCGATTTCAACTTAGCACTGCTGCTATATTCCATATTCGTTATTCGTTAACTTCGTTAATTCTAGCAAGCTGACCCATTATAAACCCAGCTCTAAGTTGAAATCGCAATGCGATTAATATAACTTGAATTAATCGCATTGCGATTTCAACGTAATTCCTCAAATCCGACAGTACATTTTAGTATATGGAGACGTTCCCATGGTGATGGGGACGCTCCATGAGCACAGAAGTTATGGTTGGCTTGGTAGAATTAGCGAGGATGACGAATATGACGAATGTATTCGTCATATTCCTCAAAACGAAGATAACGAAGTATTCTACATCTTCGTTTTAGCTACCTATTCGTCAACTTCGCTAATTCTAGCAATCAAATAGGAAGGTTGACTTACCAGACAGCTGTGTTAAATTCGCTATGCGATTTTTTTATTATTTTTTTAAATAAATAGAATACTTATAATAATTTTATCAAGTAATATAATTATTGTATTAAAAAAAAAATCGCATAGCGAATTTAACACAGCTGTCTGGTAAGTCAACCTTCCTATTTGATGCTAGAGTTAGCGAAGTTGACGAATAGGCAGCTAAACGAAGATGTAGAATACTTCGTTATCTTCGTTTTGAGGAATATGACGAATACATTCGTCATATTCGTCATCCTCGCTAATTCTAGATATGAAACCAATAGGAAAGTAGCCTTAAGTACAAATCGCAATATGCGATTATTTAAATCGCATGTTAATCGCGATAACTAGAAAAAATGACGAATATTCGATTTCGACGAATATGAAACGAATATTCATTCGAATATTCGCGAATTTCGGCGAAATCGAATATGGCACCTGCCGCTCATCACTAGTGCACAGGTGCTGCTGGGTGTCATTAGTGAACTAGCTTCTCTGGTGGCAGGATCTCTTTCTTTGCAGCATGGAGCCAGAACGGAGGTTTTGTTTTGTCTTTTTTTTTTTCTCTTCGCTCTCTGCTATCGTAGCAATGCACGCGGGGTAATACGTAAGTAAGTTGGGCCGTGGCCATCCCTCCTGGCCGGTTGGAACCCGACTTTTCTAGCGAACGGGAGGCTTCGCCTCAGAATCTTCTGCCTCAGGTTTGTTTTGTTGGGGCCAAAAAATGTCTATTTCTTTTTCAACCTCGTTTGTTTGATAATAAGAATTAGTTCCGGTATATCTTGCAAATTTACGTCGCTTTTTTGTCGCATGGAAAATTACTTCAGCTTATACGCAGTTAGGGAACAGTCACCCGGGCTGCATGTGACGTCATGATTGAACATCAGACTCAGCTGTTGTTTGACCTATTGCTGTAGCTGTTCCTTGCCATGTGACTCCCCCTCTCCCAGCCACCACCATCTTTAGACTTCATGTATTTTCCCTGCTTTATGTACTAAAACCCTGATGCACTTTATGCTCTGCTCTTATTCTGAGCGGCATTTCCACGTTCGGCTCTACTTCTGTCTTATACCTGCTTGCACCTCGCTTTATACGCCTCACACCCTCAGATGTATCCGCACGTCTTTTATTGTCCATCACTTTCACGCTGCTCGCTCCAGACGGCCTTTACATTTTGCTTTACACATGTTTTACTCTCTGCTCACTGGAGCTGTGTCCACATGTCTGCTATTTTCATCATGCTTCATACTTCAATCACATTCGAGTTGCATTCACCCGTTGGCTGTTCACACTTGGCTGTTGCATCATGTTGTTGTGTGTGGTTAGAGCTGCGTTTATGCGTCGGCTAGTATACCATGTTTGCTCTGCTCACAGTCAGAGCTGCGTTCACATGTCTGCTGTTACAACAGGTCATACGAGGCTTGTTTTCAGAGGTGCATTCACGCTCGCTGTCACATCATGTTCATGCTCCACTCACATTTAGAGCTGCTGTTATACCTATTTTCGTTCTCGGCTCACTCACAAAGGAGCCTTCACACTTACGCAGTCAAATTCACGACCAGAGCTGCGTCCATACGTCTATTGGCATATCATGTTTGCTCTACTCACACCCAGAGCTGCGTTCACACGTCCATTGTTACTACAGGTTCTTTCCAGGCCCATTTCAAGAGCTGCGTTCATGTCATTTTCACAGCATGTGTCACGCTCCATTCACAACCAGAGCTGCCGTTATACCAATTGTTTGCTCTGCCTATACCCAGAGTTGTGTTAACACTTCTACTGCTACAACAGGTTTTATACCCCACTCGCCAGAGCTGCTTTCCATGTCGGCTGTCACTTTGAGTTAATATTCATTCACATCCAAAGCTGCGTCCGCATGTCTACTTTTACATCCTGTCCTCTACTCCATTCACTACTAAAGCTGTGTTCATGTGTCCGCAGATGCATCACGTTAATAGTCCGCTCACGTTCAGTTTGCATTCTTACGTCTGCTTTATACCATGTTTTTCATGCTCTAGCCATACTCAGAGCAGCGCTCATACATTGTTACTCACATCCTGAGCGGCATTCACCCATCTGCTGTTACACCATGTGTTACATTCGGCTCCCACTCAAAGCTGCATTCTCCTGTTACTTGCTACACTCAGTAGTCTCAACGGGGCACTCCGCACCCACTGCTTAGTACTCTCCCGGTAAACATGGCTGCTTTCTTTTCAGGCGTACGTTTTCCTCGGTGGTGTGAAAAAAAAAAAAATCCTTTTAAATCCTGATTCGTGTTCACTCAGATTGGTCTCCTTTACTCCTGGTTTGCATTCACTCAGATTGGTCTCCTGCCTAGTTCAACAAAACAGCTTCTCAGCGGAGGCCAGTGGGCCTGCCATGTTTTACAAGTTGTTCTTTTGTTTGTTGGGAAGGTACTGTACCTTCCCTATGGCTTCGAGGTCCACCGACTGCTTCGGCCCCATGGCTTCGGGGTCCGACGACTGCTTGGCCCTATGGCTTGGGGTCCGACGGCTGCTTCGGCCCTATGGCTTCGGGGTCCGACGACTGCTTCGGCCCTATGGCTCGGGGTCTGACGGCTGCTATGGCCCTATGGCTCGGGGTCCGGCGACTGCTTCGGCCCTATGGCTCGGGGGTCCGGCGGCTGCTACGGCCCTATGGCTCGGGGGTCCGGCGGCTGCTACGGCCCCATGGCCGGGGTCCGGCGACTGCTACGGCCCTATGGCCCGGGGTCCGGCGACTGCTACGGCCCTATGGCCGGGGGTCCGGCGGCTGCTTCGGCCCTATGGCTTCGGGGGTCCGGCGACTGCTACGGCCCCATGGCCGGGGTCAGGCGACTGCTACGGCCCCATGGCCGGGGGTCCGGCGACTGCTTCGGCCCTATGGCTCGGGGGTCCGGCGACTGCTTCGGCCCTATGGCTCGGGGGTCCGGCGACTGCTTCGGCCCTATGGCTTCGGGGGTCCGGCGACTGCTTCGGCCCCATGGCTCGGGGTCCGGCGGCTGCTACGGCCCCATGGCCCGGGGGTCAGGCGACTGCTACGGCCCCATGGCCGGGGGTCCGGCGGCTGCTTCGGCCCTATGGCTTCGGGGTCCGGCGGCTGCTTCGGCCCTATGGCTTCGAGGGTCCGGCGACTGCTTCGGCCCTATGGCTCGGGGTCCGGCGACTGCTACCGGCCCTATGGCCCCGGGGGTCCGGCGACTGCTGCGGCCCTATGGCCGGGGGTCCGGCGACTGCTCGGCCCTATGGCCGGGGGTCCGGCGACTGCTTCGGCCCTATGGCTCGGGGTCCGGCGACTGCTTCGGCCCTATGGCCGAGGTCGGCGACTGCTACGGCCCCATGGCTCGGGGTCAGGCGACTGCTACGGCCCCATGGCTTCGGGGTCCGGCGAGCTGCCCGGCCCTATGGCTCGGGGTCCGGCGACTGCTCGGCCCTATGGCCGGGGTCCGGCGGCTGCTCGGCCCTATGGCTCGGGGTCCGACGACTGCTTCGGCCCTATGGCTTCGGGGTCCGGCGACTGCTCGGCCCCATGGCTCGGGGTCCGGCGGCTGCTACGGCCCCATGGCTCGGGGTCCGGCGACTGCTTCGGCCCTATGGCTTCAGGGGTCCGGCGACTGCTCCGGCCCCATGGCTTCGAGGGTCCGACGACTGCTACGGCCCCATGGCTTCGGGGTCCGACGACTGCTACGGCCCCATGGCTGCGGGGGTCCGATTACCTGTTTTCAGTCCTGCCTGGTTGGTTGTCCATCCATGGTTCCAGGCTGATTGGGCCCAAATGTCTCACATTCATATCTGCTTCCCTGATCACCTGCATACGGCCCATGTTTTAAACTAAAGTCTGTCACCTGCGGGGTTCAGTCAGGTTCACTTGTTACTCAACTAAGTTTCCTGCTCCTTACGTTCTTTAGGTGTTACACCTTATTAATGTCCAGTGTCTGCCATGCTCCAGGATCACACTTCAATTACTGGAGCTCAAATCTTTAGGGTCACCTGCCATGTTGGTCAGGTCACATTTTTCAACGATATTCGCCTGCCACGGTATTCGGGCCACGTAGGTTAATGGTAGACTCAGATACCAGGTCGGTTTTCCGGTTCAGGATTAAACCATTCTCAGGGGTTCACAGAAGAATGCAGGGGCCATGGCAAGCAGATAGATGATGTCTGGGGAACTATTCAAAGATTCCCTTCCTACTTTCATGGTTTCTTTTGCCCCTCACTTCTTGCATAGTCTAGGCAGGCAGGTTTCTCTTTCGGTTCCACAAACTCCGGAGGCCAGGGCAATTGTCAGTACTAGAACCACAGTTCACCAGGTTCAGTTAATATTTCATGCTCCATTCCACAGCGTATTCCCAGTCCTTCATTCCGCTTGGGGCACTATCTGCAACATCGAGCATCATGTCTCCGGTTTCGTCATTTGCAAGCTGTGATGTACGTCTCCTTATGGTTTTGCCGCATACTTCCTGAATGTGCGGTCAAGATTGCCGATGCCTTGCAGTTGGTCACGGATTTGTTTGCACTTTCATTGTGTTTCTTTATAACCTACTTGGCTTGGCTTTTGCCCCTTTTAGGCCTACCCACGGCTATGGCTAAGGGCACAATTCAAGCCATTAAGTTAGGTTTAGCTAGCACACGGCTAGCCGGGTTAGGTTGTTCTTGATGTTTATCTCCTAGGGTTCATCAAGCATCGTTGGCCGTAGCCATGACCACAAGTAGTAAGGCTGACTAGTCAGCCTGCATTTGTGGGAGTGGCGGAGGCTCTTCTTAAACAAGCCACTGCCTCACTCCTGGGCGTGTGTTCTTCAGGTGCCCCACCCTCCCTCCCTTCTCTTTTCATTTCCACAGGGTATGCCCCCTTTTAGGCCTACCCACGGCTATGGCTAAGGGCACAATTCAAGCTATTAAGTTAGGTTTAGCTAGCACACGGCTAGCCGGGTTAGGTTGTTCTTGATGTTTATCTCCCTAGGGTTCATCAAGCATCGTTGGCCGTAGCCATGACCACAAATATAAATATATATATGTATTGTGGCAATGTGAATAGGAGGGGTGTAGTAAAGTCCCGGGGAAGCATAAATAAAGGGGGGGTGTTTGCACCAGGAGCGTGTCACCAAGGGGCCCGGCCTTGGTGAAGTAAAGGCCCTAGATATAGGTGGCCACTAAGTTAATTGGTGGACACCAAGATAATTAGCTTAGCTGGCTCCAGCTAGTCCAGGGTGGGCTTTTACTAGGAGCAGGCAATGTGCTGGGTGGGTGCCTGTTCCCCATGCTCCAGTCCGGGATTTTGGACAATGCTCATGTCCAGGGATGCTATTTAATCCTGTTGCTGGACTTGGGTGTGGCTCCCAGTCTGGGAAAGGAGCAGGCTGTGTCGAGGCCTGTGGGAGCGGGGACCCTCTAACCCTGTGTGTAGGGTAAGCACTGGTGATGTGTTTTGGGGAGCTGCGTGGTAGACCCAGATCCTGATAGAGAGGGAAATACTGTTTAGTCAGTGGCCAGAAGGCCGAGGATTTATGTTTTGATTGCTGTTTTGTGCTGGAAAATAAAGCATAATTTGGACTTCAATCTGGTGTCTGTGGCAAACTCTGCGAGAATGACCCCCGAATAAGAGAAGATCCCTACAGTATATATATCACCCTCCAGCTAATTTCACAGTATTGGGGGATGATGTGGTCAGCAGCTCACTATTACATGGTTGCCATTCAGATAAAAAGCTCTGTGATGTGTATAGGGCACATGGACAGACATTGTCCTAATGAAACAACCCCTTTAAAGGGATTGTCTAGGATTTTACAAGTGATGGCCTATTCTCAGGATTGGTCATTAATGTCAACCCTACAACCCTGCCGATCAGCTGTTTCAGAGTACAGTAGCTCCAGCTCCAGAGGTCAGCACTGGAACTACACAGCTCCATCCACTGTACGATTACTGCTCCTATTGCAGTGGGTGACCATATTTGAGAGATACTGTAGCTTGCTGAGCATGCATGTCTATTTTACTTACAGTATTTCATTTCTTGAACACACTGAGGAGAGTCATTGAACGAGGCATTGGGTGAGGGCTCTGTCCTGTATTATATTATCTCCCGTTCATTTGGATAACCATGTATCATACTATCAGTAAAAATGTGTGGTTGCCCACCGCTTCGACAGCTGAAGAAGGTCATGTCATTGTCCCCTTCTTCAATAATAGTAGTATGAATAAAATAATCTTTATTTATATAGGAAATGGGGGGGGGGGGTCACATAAGGCAAAAATGACCTGTTTTGACCTATGGCCAGACATCTTTTATAAAGCAGGTTATTACACATAAAGCTATGGGCAGGATTCTGACCAGTATGTGTCTAGGCACAGATGATGTTGAATAAATGGACCAGGATCTGTGGATGGTAGGTATTGATCTAATCAAGCACATTCTAGAGAACTGATGCAGCACAAGAAAAGTCTTGGAGATGGGAGTGTAAGGTTTAGCCTATGCTAGTCTTAGATTGTTAGAATGTCGACCACGGGTAGGGTGCTATATAGAAATGAGTGAGGAGATAAATAGCTGTGCAACAGGAAGTTATATGGGTGAGAAGTATAAATTGTATTCGTAGTAACATAGTAACATAGTACTTACAGTATTAAATGTGTAACCAACGCAGTGACTGGCACACAGTGTAGGCTTCAGTGTAGCAGTTAAACCGATAGATGAGCCTGGCTGCTGTGTGGAGGGTGGGACGGGGGGTGGAAGGAGTGGTGGCTATGATGATGGTTGTAGTACTCACAGATCACTGCAGTGATCTTTACACTGACACTCCCTGGGCCATATATACAGTGAATGGAGATGTCAATCTTCGGTGTGGGAGGGAAACCCACACCGAACGTAGGAGAGAAAGGGGTGAGGGGAAAAGGCCTGGAAACTAGGGAAAGGAGCAGGACACCTGACTTCAAGTATGAACTGACCCCAGAAGTAAGTGAGTTCATACACAGGAACCTAAAGTCCTAACTCCCCCTGTAGGACCCTGGTACTAATGTCAGGACAAGAGACAACCTGTTCCTCAAAACGGTAGGACGAACAGGAGTCTCTCTCAGGCCTAAACACAAATAACAGGAAAAAGAGGAACACAAGAAAACCCAAACAATAAACAAAAGGGGAAGAAGACACTTAACTTCAAATGGCTATGGAAGCACAGGAACTCTGCCGAGATCCAAACACCAGCATACCACAACAAGACTGAAGCTATAAACCGTCCAGCATGTTGGGAGAAGCCACAATAAATAGGGAAGGATAAATGACCACATAAGCAACACCTGAGACAAGGGGTGTGGCCATTACCAGAAACAACACAGAAACAAATTGATCCTCAAGGAACCTGTCATATCAAACTACGTGTTGCCAGTCTCACTGATCTCCTGGCACCTGTCACGGGAATGTCCGTGACAGGAGTTCGCACACTTTCTTCCCTCGGGAGAACTTCCTGGGCTCTTTGGGGGCTCCTGCCTGATGGTAGTTGGGGTGCAAGGGTGAATAGTTTGCAGGGTGCAAGGCAGGAGGTTGGATGCGGGGACAGGAGGATAGATGGTGAAGTCAATGACCAGGCCCAGTTTTGTGAAAACAAAGAACAGTCTTTTTACTGAGGATGATGGATGATTCAGTGCAAGCATACAGTATATTCTAAGGTATTTCACAAAGTTTGCTTTTCCAAATAGATGTGTATAGATAGCAACAATGATGGCAGTAGTAGTCCCCGAGTCTCACACTAAATAGCATCTGCTATGATCAACAGGAGGAGCCAGACTGAACTCTAAGCTAGACAAACACTAACTAGACAGGGGCATGACCAGCACATCACCCTAGCAACCTAGCTAGAACAACCAGAGTTAAGTATGTTCTTGCCTTTCATTCAGCCACAGAGTACATGAAATGACATTAGCCCTTTAGCAATAATTGACCCTTGCAGTGGTCCACTGGGTACTGCACTGTGTTCATGATAGATTGGAGAAGAGAGAGTTTAGTGAGAGGAAGGCCTATTGGCAATGACTTACAGTAATTGAAATGAGATTGAATCATAGAAATTATTTTGGCAGTTTTCACCGTTACAAACTCTAAGGCCTTTTTAGCTGTCAAAAAAGTGGCTAACGTCGTGTTTGCTACTTTTTAAACGTCGCTTGCAACCAATTTTGCGGTATGTCGCATTTCTGTGCCTCCCTCGCCACTTTCAGAAAAATGCCTTTTTTTCTGCATTTTTTCCTGTTTTTAGGTACAAATGAAGATGGAAAACAATGGCAGCTCCGATGACGCACCTAATTTATGAAGGTGCTTGTACCTCTTCATAAATTTGTCACATTTTCTAACAGTGCACCAGTAGTATTTCAAAGACCGGCATAAAATGTGCTTGATCTATAAAGTGTCTTTGATCTCAGTCCCGGATCTTGGGTGCTGTCCCACTGTCCCCAGCAGCACAGTGCCCTTTCCATGGACCAACTATGGCCGGATCCTCTCTGTGGGCCACACAGCACCCGCATAGTCTGCTTCAATGGTGTATACATCTATGTCAATGACTCTTTTTTCTTTTCTTTTCAAGTGTCTTTTTACAAAGGAAAAGACAATAAATGGTACATACAGTAGTCAAAAAAGAAATGAGTGACAAGTGTGTTAAGCATCAATGGTTGATACAATACATGGTACCAGATAGAATAATACTTGGAAGGTACAAAGAGGAGAATCTCTTTAGGAGATTCTTTCTATTATGATAATTATAACAAACTGGTAGGAACAAGTGAGACTAACCTTCATATAAAGACATAAAAAGAAAGAAAGACAATACACAGAAAAGAGATTGGGGAGGGAGGGGTAGAGAGTAGGGAAGGGATGTGGGCTTCATTGAGGTGTCATCTTCATGTGGAGGAGGTGGTATCCGCGAAACTAGTGAGGAAGGGTACTGAGCCAGTCTGCCCAAATCTTCTGTAAACTACTATGCGATCTAGATTCCTATGCTGACAACTCTTCCATGTGGTATATGTGGTTTATCTTATGTAAGCACTGTGTTAGTGTGGGCGAGGACTGTTGGTTCCAGTGCTGTGGAATTAGTGATTTAGCCAGATGTCAGATGTTGAAAGAGTCTCCTTTTAGTGTAGGGGATGTCTTGTAGTCTAATATTTACTAGTACTGAGGCTGGAGTGGGGGTTTTAGGCAGAGAACACATAGTCTTGATCGCCCCAAGGATCTCAGACCAGAAAGTCTAAAGCACTGGGCATGTCCACGAACATATGTAGGTAAGAGCCCGCGACTTTCCAGCAGTTGTCAGGGCTGAGACAGTTCATTTGTTTAAGCCTGTCCGGAGTAAGGTCAATGTGATCAGTTCGAAAGCATTCTCTTGGAGTCTTGTGTAGCATGAGATACCATGGGAAAGCGGTATAGTTGTTTTATCTCGGGTTCAGTCCAGGTTGTTTCAAGATCTTTACCCCATTCAGAGATATATCCTCTATCTGATGGGTGTTTCAGTTGTTGGAGGATTCTGTATATCTGTTATAGCAGGTGTTTTGGGGGGAGCTTAGCGGCTATTAATTTTTCAAATTGAGTAAGGTCTCTCTTAGAAATGGGGTTTGCGAAATTGCGAGGTAATGAGTTAAGAGTGACCTACTATGAGCCTTATGTAGAGAGTGTAGGGAGTTGTGGCTAGAGCGAGAACAGGTATGGATCTGAGTTCGGAGAGTCTTATGTGTAAGTCCGCGTGTATGTGTATTTTGGGAGATATAAATCCGGGAGGTCGGCCACTGACATGAGTGGAGATGTTGGCGGGCTAAGTTTATCTTTAAGAGAGCGCCAAATCTTTAGTGAGGACTTAGTGATAGGGTTCTGAGTCTGGTGGCTGGGCACGCCACTATGTATACCCCAGATAAGGGAGCGCAGCGGGCTAGGCAGCTAGGCATTCTTCTCAGGGAACCCACATTTTGGTAATGTCAATTCTAGCTCATTGTATTAGTCTGGACAGGTGTACCACATCATAATATAGTTTCCAATAAGGTAACGCTATACCTCCACGTGTTTTGCGTTGGGTGAGCGAAACGTGGCTTAATGTGGGTCTTTTATCTTGCCATAGATATTTGTTGGGGAGTTTCCTAATAGTCGAGAAGAAGGAGAGCGGGAGAGGGATCGGTAGTGTCTGAAATAGGTATAGGAGTTTTGGCAGTAATATTGCCTTGATAAGATTTTTCTGACCCATCCAGGATAGGTATGGGAGGGACCAAGACTCCAGAATAGATTGAAAGGTGCGAGGGATATGAGCGTAATTGACAGTGTATAGGTAGTTCCAGGTGGAGCAGCTCTTGAGACCTAGATAAGGGTCCTTTCACACTTGCGTTCTGAGGATCCGGCAAGCACTTCCGTCCCGCCGGATCCGTCAGAACGCAAGTTGCCTGAAGCATTAGATCAGTCTTCGAATTGCTTTCAGGTTACTATGGCAACCAGGACGCTACTAGCGTCCTGGTTGCCATAGTAGGAGCGGGGAGCGGGAGAGCGGTATACTTACCATCCGTGCGGCTCCCGGGGCGCTCCAGAATGACGTCAGAGCGCCCCATGCGCATGGATCACGTGATCCATGCGATCACGTGATCTATGCACTGGGGCGCCCTGACGTCATCCTGGAGCGTCCCGGGAGCCGCACGGAATGTAGTATGCCGCTCCCGCTCCTCGCTACATTTTACCATGGTAACCAGGACTTTAGCGCCCTGGCTGCCATGGTAACCAGTCAGAAAAAGCTAAATGTCGGATCCGGCAATGCGCCGAAACGACGTTTAGCTTAAGGCCGGATCCGGATTAATGCCTTTCAATGGGCATTAATTCCGGATCCGGCCTTGCGGCAAGTATTCCGGATTTTTGGACGGAACAAAAAGCGCAGCATGCTGCGGTATTTGCTGCGTCCAAAAAACGTTCCGGTCCTGAACTGAAGTCATCCTGATGCATCCTGAACGGATTTCTCTCCATTCAGAATGCATGGGGATGATCCTGATCAGGATTTTTCCGGCATAGAGACCTGACGACGGATCTCTATGCCGGAAAACAAAAACGCTAGTGTGAAAGGGCCCTAAGTGATATGTGTGGGGGGCCATTGGAAGGGGTATTGAAACTGGAGAGCCATCTTCTCCCTCTCTTCAATGTTGATCCCTAGGGCCTCAGATTTGGTTGTATTTATTTAGAAGTTGGAGATAGAGCTGTAGTCATGTAGAACAGTTTGTAGTGCTGGTAAAGCCATCGAGGGGTTTGTCATAATTATTAAAATATCATCTGCATATGCTGCAACGTTATGGGAATATTGACCGTCGTGATATCCATTTAGGTCCAGATGTTCTCTAATCATTTGGAGGAGAGGTTCAAGGGACAGCACAAACAAAATGAGGGATAGGGGGCAGCCCTGTCTCGTGCTGTTGCAGATCTTAAATGGTGAGGACAGGGAGTGATTGATGCGCAATCTGGCGGTGGGGGAGGTATACATCCCAAATATGGCTTTTCTAAAGGGCAGGGGGAAGCCAAAGTGTATCAATACTTGATGCATGTAGGTCCAATCCACCCTGTCAAAGGCCTTCTCAGCATCGGTCCCCAGCAGCACCAGAGGTAATTTTTTACGATTTGCGACCTGGAGTAAGGAAAGTACTCGCATGGTGTTGTCCTTCCCCTCTCAGCCCGCCACAAACCCAACTTACAATGTATTACAAATTGTGCGGATACGCCACGTAATTATGCTGATACAGTCATTAAGTCAAAAGCATAGTGTTGAGGATGTGCGATCCAGATTCTAGTATATACACAAACCCAACTTGCTCTGGGGAAATTAAGGAATGTATAGTTGGCCTCATTCTATTTGCAAGCAGGTTAGCATAGAGCTTCGAATCTGTGTTTAATAAGGATATTGGCCTGTAACTGCCGCAAAGCGTGGGGTCTTTCTTTTCCTTGTGGATCAGTGTAATATAGGCCTCTCATGTCTGCTTCGGAACGGGGGTGCCCTTCAGGTAAGCGTTAAAAGTTTCCACGAGCTTGGGGAGGAGGGTGGAGGAGAAGGACGTGTAGTAGGAGCAAGGGAGGCCATGTGGACACAGGGCGTTTTGCTTTTAGGACACTTCACCAGGGCCGAGCGGATATTGTCTAGGGAAAAAGACTTAAACAGTGCCGCATGTGAAGAGGGTGTGAGGGTAGGCAAGGTGACGCGTGAAAAAAAAATTGCAGTGAGGGAGGATATAATCTGTCTGTTCTGTAACATCCAGTTAGTACAGGGAAGTATAGAACTTGATAAATTCTCGTTCAATTACTGCTGGGTCAGATGTGAGGTGGCCTGTTCGTATTTCTGAGATGTGTGTGCAAGGTTTAGGTCATTTAATAAGGGACATCATTAATTTTGAGCTCCGTCCTGCCACTATGCTGGATGTTAGATGAGGCATTAGTTTATATTTTGGCCAAATTATGTAAGCCACCCACCACTTCACGGTTGCCTCTCGAGTGGTCCCTAACATTAATTCTTACCTTTTATGGGCCATATCAGCCACACAAAACCCAGGGAGTGCAGGTACTCCCTGGGTTTTGTGTGGCTGATATGGCCCATAAAAGGTATATATGAGAGAGAGGATTTTGCTAAGGTAGTTTCTAAGAGGGGTCTAAGGCGACATTAAAATCGCCATGAGTCATGTTAATAACTCTTTATCGCCAAAGCATCAATGAAGATCCATGAAAGGGGTTGTCCCCTGAAAAATATTCTGCAGCACCTGGATCTGAATACTTTTGTAATTACATCTAATAAAAATGTTTGTATAGCCTCTGAGTTATTCATTAAAATGTAGCTGTGTAGCGTCACCTGCTGTTTGTTCTTCTTCTTATTTCTCTGTTCACCTCATTGGGGGGGACACACATGCTCAGTTCCATCCTTTAACTTCCTCCTGAGCTATGAAAGGGAGAAAGCTGCAGCAGAAAAGATAACTCCCCTGAGCTGCAGTAGAAAGGACACACCCCCGGAGCTGCCAGCTTGATACAAATCTAGCAGAGCAATTGGAGCACTGATTGGGGAGATCTCTGGATCCATGTGAGGTACAGGGCTGGGTCTAACTTTGTACTATGTATACGATATTTTACATTATTCATGGCATAACCCCTTTAATCATTAAACCCATCCTTCTAGATATAGTATACCTTTTTAATTTAACAATGCGCTGCAGTTTTATAGTCACGCTTCCTGCATCTATACATGCTTGACGTAGGGTGACATTTCCACAATTACATCTGTGGCTCAATCTTAATAATGAAATTTAATTGATATGAAATTTCAATTACCTGTGATGAATAATATCTGCGTAGAGCCTTTCATATATTTACTGCGGCAGTAGCTCATGTCATCTAGGCCTTTACTACTCTGTCAAAATGTTTTGAACATATGAAGAAACCACTAATTAAATTTGCCTCATTATAATGAGGATATAATATAAAAGTGAGGATAATAAAAAAAAGTGAGATTATTACTTGTAATCTGTGAGAAGACATCAGGCCGTTGAACATTTCGGGAGAATATCTCTGGGAGACTATGCAAAGCAAAAATAGAGCCATTTTGGAGGTAAAGCAATACCCCTAAAAAGGACCTGTCAGTCCTCCCGACATGCTATACTTGTAGTCCCCAAAAACTATCAATGCCGGAACACCTTTTCTTAGAATAATGTGGTGCAGCAGTCCTATATTATTGCTCCTAGAAATGCATGAATAAATGAACAACATGGTGGTACCTCTAGCTACGAAAAGGGAAGTGTTTAGCTACACACTCTGACACTGTCTGATCAGTGCTGACATTGTCAGAGCTCGGAGGGGCACACCCTATTAAAAAATAGCAGATTGGTAATGCTCACTGGTCAGATAATTCATACATTCCCAGGAAGAACAACAGAGGAATGGTACAACACTGAGTTCTAGATAAAGATGCTCAGTGTCAGGCAGCTACTGCCAAGGCCAATAAGATAATGGGTTGCATCAAAAGGGGCATAGACGCCCGTGATGAGAACATAGTCCTACCACTTTACAAATCACTAGTCAGACCACACATGGAGTACTGTGTACAGTTCTGGGCTCCCGTGAACAAGGCAGACATAGCAGAGCTGGAGAGGGTTCAGAGGAGGGCAACTAAAGTAATAACTGGAATGAGGGAACTACAATACCCTGAAAGGGTATCAAAATTAGGGTTATTCACTTTAGAAAAAAGACGACTGAGGGGAGATCTAATAACTATGTATAAATATATCAGGGGTCAGTACAGAGATCTCTCCCATCATCTATTTATCCCCAGGACTGTGACTGTGACGAGGGGACATCCTCTGGGTCTGGAGGAAAGAAGGTTTGTACACAAACATAGAAAAGGGTTCTTTACGGTAAGAGCAGTGAGACTATGGAACTCTCTGCCTGAGGAGGTGGTGATGGTGAGTACAATAAAGGAATTCAAGAGGGGACTGGATGTATTTCTGGAGTGTAATAATATTACAGGCTATAGCTACTAGCATGGACGTAGCTATAGGGGGTGCAGAGGTAGCAGTCGCTACCAGGCCCAGGAGCCTGAGGGGGCCCAAAGACCCTTGTGCCACATAAGAAGACACGCAAAGCACTGAGGGAAGGGGGGCCCAGGCTGAACTTTTGCACCAGGGCCCATGAGCCGTTAGCTACGCCCTGGCTACTAGAGATGGGTCGTTGATCCAGGGAGTTATTCTGATTGCCTGATTTGAGTCGGGAAGGAATTTCTGTCCCCCTAAGTGAGAAAAATTGGCTTCTGCCTCACAGGGTTTTTTTGCCTTCCTCTGGATCAACTTGTAGAAAACAGGCCGAACTGGATGGACAAATGTCTTTTTTCGGTCTTATATACTATGTTACTAGAATTCTTAGTTCATGTGGAATACAAGCATTTACCAAAACAAATATTTCAAGAGGTCCTTTTAAGCTGTAAAGTGTTGTATCCTTTAAAATTAATAGCTAATAGATAGGGGAATATCAGATGAGTCCGTATTAAAGGGGTTGCTCAGGATTACAGTCCAGCAGCTGTGTTTGGCTTTACAGCTCGGGTCCATTAAAGTGAATTTTGGTCAGCTGCAATACCACACATTAACCTGTAGACTGGTATGGCGCTGTTTTTCTAATTCTGGACAACCACTCTAAATCTAAATTTCTGTGACTCAATAGCAATGAATCCCTGAATTTTTCATTAATTGCCCAGCAACCGATTATTCATGTTGAGCATACACATTCTAATATCTCATACTTTCCCTGACTTTCATATTTGACTTAAAAAAGGAAAATATCTTGCCCATGCATATATAGGAAAGAAACCCCCATATTGCAGACCCAGGCATCCTTCAGCAGACCCCAACTGAACTAAGTATCTCTCAACATACTCCAGCACCCTTCAACAGCACCTAGCACCATTCAACACTCCTACACACTTCAACAATCTCCTGCACCCTTCAGCAGAACACAGCAAGGCCCAGCACCATTCAGCAGGCCCCAGAACACTAACACTTTTCAATAGTTTCCAATACTATTCTGAATCCACCAGCACCATTGAAGAGACTCCGGAACCTTTAAACTATTCAGGGGAACAGAGCAAGCCCCAGCATCCTTCAGCAGAACAAAAAACCCTTTAAAGGACCCAACACATTTCAGCAGGCCTTAGCATTCTTCACAGAGTCCATAACCTTCAGCAGCCCTTAGCTCCATTGAACAGACTCTTGAAGCTTTTAACAGTCTCCAGCACTCATGTTCAGCAGAACATGACAAGACCCAGCACTCTTCAGCAGAACCCAGAACCCTTCAAAAGACCCAACACATGTTAACAGGCCTTAGCACTCTTCAATCCAATCCAATAGCCTCAGAAGCCCCCAGCACCATTGAAATGACTCTGTAATCTTCAGAACCCTTTAGAAGAACACCGTAATCTCCAGAACCCTTCAGCAGACCAAAGAACCCATTTAAAAGACCACAACACACTTGAACAAACCTTAGCAATCTTTAAAAGACCCAAGCACCTTTCAGCAGCCCCCAGGACAATTCAACAGACTTCTGCACTCTTCAACAGTCTCCAACTACCTTGACCAGAACGCAGAAAACCTTAGAACCCTTTAGCAGACCCAAGAACCCTTCAGCAGGCCCCAGCATCCTTCAGCATACCCAAGCTTAGCAGCCCCCAGCACCATACAACAGTCTCCTGCTCCCTTCAACAGTCTCCAACACCCTTTAGCAGAACACAGAAAGCCCCAGCATCCTTCAGCAGACCTCAGAACTCTTCAGTGACCCCAACACTTTTAAATAGAGCCCACCACTCTTTAACAAATGCCAACACCTTTTAACAGACCTCAGACCAGCATCCTTTGGCATCCAGTGTCTGTTTTATCGACACCAGCACACAAATGCCCATCAGCTGCGATCAGACCTCCCTCAGGTTGAAAAGTGATCTTTACAAAAAAACTGGAAATATCAGTCTATTGTGAGGCTTAAGTGGCCCATGTGAAAACTCAAAAAACGGATTTTAATACAGAAAATTAAAAATGCACTGCCAAACATTTCTGATGATAAATTCCCTTTAAAGATATCAGAAAACATTTTAAAAAGTTGCATCAAGTTAATGCATTTGGTCGGTTAGCCTTACCCAAACATCCATCTTTACATCTCTTCTAGGTGAAAAAGCCCTTTAAGCCATTGTTGTACGGGACGTTTGCACACAGATGAACTATACACTTGTTACATAATTGATTATTCTCTTTTATTCTTCCACACCCTCCTTCTCTGGCGATAATGGGAAGTTTAAAGGGACCAAGTTTGTTTTACAAAATACCAGTTAAATATTGATGAAGTTTTATAATGTCCCCACCCCGTCGCCCTCCCCCAATAAGAGTTCTTTTGTCTTCAAAATAATCACCCCTTGGACAAATGGAAAGTACACAGAAGCAGATAATGGGAAAGCCGGATAAAAATGGGAAAACATCAGTCATACGGATCAGGGCGTGAGGAACATTCCAACTAATGGGCAAACAAAACTCAGGCTCTTTCCATTCAAGAAATGTCATGTATCAGCAGTGGAATTTTCACAACATAAGCCAGGGATTGAAGAACTTTGATGTCCTCTGAAAGCATAATGTTACATGTCACTGACACAGCAATAAACAGGTTACCTGAAATAAAATGCCCTTCTGCTAAAGTCAACGCATTGGAAAACAGCAAAGGAAACAAAGATGGGATGTCTGCAAGATAAGCAGAAGGGATATTAAATGGAACCAGCTATTTACGGGATTGTTCTACCAAAGGTTAAAGGTTTTGGATGATAGGACTATAATAGTCCAACTCTCTGAGTAAGTCTAGGTGTGGTACAGATTCTGCAATTTATGGTGGCGTTGAAATGTACAACTTGTCCCGCAAAAAAACAAGCCCTCATAGGGCTATGTAAACAGACAAATAAAAAAGTTATGGCTCTGGGAAGGCAGGGAGCACAAAACAAAAACGCAAAAAAAAAAGGGGTTAATCCAGGCTTACAGTGCCTAGATCAGACCTCAGATTCATACAGACCACTGTTCCCTAAATTCAGATCTCAGACCAGACCTCAAAAACACAACTCACCTCTTTCACTCCTCTCCTGCTCTCGAAGCTGCCAAGTGTGCACTTCGTCTTTAAGCATCGCTGCCATTCCAGTACACTCTGCGGGCCTGGCAATATCAGGACATTGGGTGCGCCTCTGCACATTATGGGGGAGATTTATCATCTCCCTTGTGCCAGAAAAGTGGCTTTAAAAAGTTGCAAGCTGTGTGTTTGTGACTTTTTAAATGCAATGTTTTGAAAAAATGCCGCAAGTGCCTCTTTTTACAGCAGCCTCACCACTTTTCCAAAAGTGGGCATGGCAAAGTCGAGAAAGGGGTATGTTGAATACCTGAGACAAATTTATCTTCATTTACACCAGTTGTCTGGGGCAAATGAAGTCAGAAATCTACGGAGCTGCCGCGGATTTTAGTCTAGGCGCACGGACTGCCGGACAGTGGCCTAGCTATTTTCAGTATTAAAACACAAGAAAAAACATATAAATGTGGTATCGCTGTAATCATACTGACCCAGAAAATGAAGGACACAGGGCAGTGTTACCACATAGGAAACCCGTAAAATTGTGTCGGAATTGTGTTTTTTTGTTTTTTGGATGCCATATTATTAAATGGTGGCATTAGAAAGTACAACTTGTCCCGCAAAAAAACAAACGCTCATATGGCTATGTGAATGAAAAAATAACAAAGTTATGGCTTGGGGAAGACTGGGGAAAAAAATGGAAAAAAAATAAAAAAATTCCAAGTAGAAGATGAGAAGGATGGCTACGGGCGCTGACCGCTAGAGTGAGGGTTGAACGGTAGGAGGTTATAGGGAAGTTGCTGGGGGGACTGGACCCTGTTCAAAAATTTGCTGTTGGGCCCAGACAGTTTTAGTTACGCTCCTGCTGCCGGAGGATGCCCCTATTTTATGATGAGGCCCGCGCCTAATGTATGATGAGGCCTGCTCCTTGTCATAAATTAGGCCCATCCTCCAGCAGTGCAGGGGATATCAAGACCAGTGCAGAAAGTGCTTGATAAATCTCCCCCTATATTCTTATGCTGTACGACATGAACACCCAGTGAGCACCAGGAGCAGAAAAGGAGCAGTGAGTACTGCCATCCATGTTCACCGCTCCCCTAGCCTCTAGTATCAATGAGTGTCACCATCATTGATAGTCAAGCCGTGGTAACCACATGTGGATGACCAGTAATTTCCAGGCTACCCCTATACTTGCCGTGGATGAAGTTACTAGTACAGGTGCAGCCCAGAAATTAGTCGTAATCCGCACCTTGCCGCACCCTTTAGGTTCACAAACTTCAGATATGACCCAAAAACTAAACAGCCGTAGACTGTATTTCGAGAAGGTCATCAGGACAATCACAAACACTTGAGCAGAACAGGTAGGTCGAGGTTGCGGAGTGTTTCCCTTTCACCTTTTCCCCCTGTCATTGACTGGTCCATCTGTCATTATCTGTGTTATAGAGGAAAGGCTTCATTCGTCGGTGACCTAATCTATGTAGACATCACAAAGTGGGTTTAGGTGCTGACACAGGCCTGAAAATATGACTTTGTTCTCTGAGGACAATTAGAAAATGGATTTCAGTGTGAAATACCAAGTGAAATCTTGAGTCTTGGGTAAACATATTACCCCATCATCGTGACAGCCACCATTTAGCAAAGTCTAATAATGAATGACTGTTACACAATATACCAGTTCATCAATATTACCTATGTGAAAAGAGTCTGAAAAAACTTGAGAATACTAGAAAAACAGGCGCGACACCATGTCAACTTCACTTTTTGGACTTTAAAAGCCAAATCTACAAGATTATAATTTGTCTCATACAATGAATCCCTTTTCATTAGAAAGGTCCTCTCGTAAGTTGATTAGAGGGTGTTCCACTACTCAAGCCCCCAGTGATCAGCTATTTTCTGTGGGACAACCTGGTAACAAGTGGTCGGTTTTCCTGCAGCACCACCACAGGTCAAAAGAAGCATTACACAGAGCCCATTGGAATTAGTGGATTGTCTATATAAAGAACGGACATGCTGGGTCCTCCAAAGAGAGAGAGAGATGCTTTTCACAGTTGTTCTCCTCAGGAAGGGTGTGTGTACCTCCAATATGGCACAACCAGGAACTTTTTCAAAAGAAACAAGCAATAAATAACAACAGTTAAATGGAGTAGTAACATGTCAGATATTTGTAGCAGATCCACAGTATATGTAATAAATGATACATGCCAGTTCCACCAAAGGATCCACAACTTGTGTTGAGCGAATCGAAAGGACTTTGATCCGAATTTCAGGGAATAATCTGATACTTTATGCCATGAAGCCGAATTTCTTCATGCTTTGTGGTAACTAATCGATTTTCCGTGAAATGGGGTAAAAAAAAAAAAATCTTACCTCATCCGTTTGAGCATGAAGAGCCAGCCACCATCTTGATTGAAGATCCCGCGATATTCCATGCACAGTGACGTATAAAGTCAACATGCCGGCCAGCGTGATGACGCCATCACAGCCGGGGCGAGATTTCGTGCTCGATCTTCAATCAAGATGGCGTCAGTGGGCTCTTTTCGATCAAATGGATGAGGAAAGTATGATTTTCTTTTTTTATTATAGACTTAAATATTAAAGTCAGATGCCATGATCAGCAATGAACATGGCATCTGAGGTGTACAATGACGGGGAGCAGCGCAATCGCATCTGCTATTTACAAAGAAATGCACTTTGTGACAAAGTAATTTGTCACAAAGCCAATTTTATTGTAAAATTCTGCGAAGCAGCTAGATCAAATTTTACATTCACTCAACACCATCCACAACTTTTGGAGAACACCAAAACATTGGCTCTAGAAGACAACAGGAAGTAGTCCAGCACTGCACTTGTCCACTTTAAAACAGGATCTGTATTTTGTTAATAATAAAAATTCAAGGACTGCTTAGGAACAGCCCTTAGTCAGCCCTTATTCAGGCTGCAGCAGCCCAAAATGCGTAAGCAATTCTTGTATTTTGTAATTGTATCTTGTAATTTTGTGTTTTCTTGATGCAATAAAGATCCTGTGGACCTGTGCTGTGCTGGACTACTTCCATTTTTTTGGAGAGAATGTAGTGTTCTTTGTTACTCCACCAGGTGAGGCATTAACGACTGGAGATATGGTTCCATTTAAAGGAGTTTTCCGATTGTTTGATATTGATAACCTATCCTCAGGATGGTCTGGGAAGAGACCGGAGCACTCCTGAAGATAGGTCATCAGTATTCAATGCTCAGAAAACCCCTTTCAGTCTATGAAAGCCAAGAACTGATGCTGAATGTGGCCATTGTAGGTTACCTCATTTGGAAGCATGGGGATTAGGGGAACTGTGGCTATGCTAAAATGAAAATATCATTAGATACATGAGACAAAACTTGAGGAAACTCAACAGTCAATCCTACAATCTAATGGAAAACCACTGACAAGGGGTGGACTGGCCATAGACCCTACAGGGAAATTTCCCAATAGGCCGATGGCCAGGGGACCAGCCAAGGTGTCCTCGTGTCTCCCGCTAGGTATATAAACATTTGATGCTCTCAGCATTCATTAATGTAGGAGTGTCATACTGTGGCGCGGACGGCAGTATTTTGTACTGCACTGTGGTGTTTGGTCCTGCTGGGACAGTATTTTGTTCTGCACTACAGTATTTCTGGCTCTGCCCACTTCTTTTGGCCCTGCCTACTTGTGTTGCCCCTCCTTCTGTCAGTTTGGACCCACTTACAACATGGGGTAATGCCTATATATGACAAGAAGAGTTGTGTCAAATGACAACTACTACTCTGTTAGATCAGTACTTGTCCAACGTGATTTATAGATGTACCTAAAAGATCTTAGATTATAACTAGTGGTGACTCAACCATGATTCAAGACACGTAAATCTTGGCTTTGCCCCAAAGCTTTTTCATAAATAAACGTGGATTTTATGGAATTTGAAATACCTTTTTTTCCATTTTTGAGGAAATATTATTTTTAACAGTGCTGGGAGTTGGCCATGGACTTGGGTATGAATGGAGAATTTTATATTTCTAGCCTAGGACATAAAAAGGCAAAATAATAAGCAAGCCTGTAAGGAAGCTGTACTGTAGTTCATTCCAAGGTTAGGAAAATAACCTTGCCCATAGAACACTTATCTAGAAGATTTACACGCAGCTATTCTCAGTGTGTGTGTTTCTGCATTCAAGAGTTATAAATTTTGTGTTCATTGAGCTGAAGAACAGGAATTCTCCTTGAGAGCTAAATCAGCATCCCTGCTGCGCTGCAATACCTATGGGATCTCACACTGAGGTCTTCATTCGGAGGAAATAGATGTCAAGTAGGGAAATACCCTGCGTCTTCTGCTGCCAGCAATCGAGATAATTTTCTCATAATATGTACATTTTGGATACTCATTATCATTTCAATATTTTTTTATTAGAATTTTTATATTTTTTATACAATTTTTTCTATTTTTATTAAATTAGGACTTTAGCAATGAGGTTGTAATAAACACATATGTCATCACAGCTTTAATACATAAAGGATTAGGTTTGTAAGGTTAGGCAGACAGAGGGGGAACTACCATTCTTACACCTAGCTCCTGTCTCTAATGGCTAGCAGAGAATGGCATCTGCGTATTTAATTCCAGGTCCTCTGATACTGTGCCTTTAGATAGAATGGAACTTACCAATCCATTCTCCCTCTTCTTGGGCAGAAGTACGCTAGGCCTGCCTCCTAACATGGGAGGGGTTGAAGGAAGCTAGAGTGAATTGAGAGTTGGAAGGAGACGAGACATGGCGCAGGGAGGGTAGCACCCCCTCCTGCTGCAGGAGCCTCTGGAAAGCAGCTTGCAGTTCATAGACTGAGTATTATTAGGGTGCCAATGGCCAAAGGTACCGCACCCTGCTAGGAAGTCCAGTAACCAGACTGAAACCAGAGATCAGCACAGCAGAGAAGGAGAAAGCAAGGTATTTAAGTTAACCTGCTAGTTTACCCTTAGGCTTCTGGAGCCAAGAGAAAGGATCAAGTAGTTTTCTGATGGAACTAGTTTATTGCAAGGTTGTTCAAGGAAAACTTAAACTTCACCAAGTCTGGACTCTACTTATTCCACCAACTACAACTCCCTTGTTGTTGCGGAGCCTAACCCCGGGGAGTGATAGTATCCCGGTAGAAGCACCATGACACAACGTATTAGTGCCACAACATACCGCTCGGCATTTGTAAACACTGGCACTCGATCAGCCCTGGGGGGTGGCACGTTGCAAAGGTACCCAAATAGGAAAAATAGAGAGGAGGGGGAACTATCTAAGTTCTAAGTGCAGTAGTCAGGGCCCGAATGGCAGTGGTATAGTGTGGGTTGCCAGCACCCGGGGCAAGTCAAGTATTGTGCACCCTAACCTATGGATATGTCCCTTTTAATAAAGCCAAGCCCCACAATATACCAAGACCAACATTACCACTAATAACACTAAAGGCCAAATAATACCGTTCCACCATGACCATACCCATTCAGGTCCCAGTCATTAGTAATTCCATTTAGGCCCCCATTTTTTCTCAGTCCTGCACAGATCACTATGATGACGTCTCCTGACCACAGCTTGTTTCTGCATACTTGGACACACAGAACACACCTATTTAGTAATATTTAGTAATAATGCCTCCTTTTATGCCCCACTCTGTAACCATCCCAATTTAGGCCCCAGTCCCACTCAGTAATAATTTCCATATAGGCCTCTGTACAGTAATGCCCCCTTTAGTGGCCTCTGTACATATAATGTCCCCAGTAGCGCCATGTGTACATATAATGCCCCCAGTAATAACATCTATACAGGGGCGTAGCTAAGAGCTCATGGGCCCTGGTGCAGGAGTTCATCTTGTGCCCCCTTCCCTCAGTGCTTTGTGTGTCTTCTTATGCGGCACAAGGTTCTTTGGGCCCCCTCAGGCTCCTGGGCCCGGTAGCGACTGCTACCTCTGCACCCCCTATAGCTACGCCCATGCATCTATACATATACAACTCCCATGTAGTGTCCTCTGTATATGATGCCCCAGTGTTGCCATCTGTACATATAATGCTCCCAGTAGTGCTATCTGTACATATAATGCTCCCAGTAGTGCCATCTGTACATATAATGCCGCCCAGGAGTGCCCTCTTTACATATAATGTCCCAGTTGTGCCCTTTGTAAATATAATGACCCCGGTTGTGCAACCTGTACATATAATGCCCCCAGTAGTGCCATCTGTACACTTAAAACTTCCCAGTAGTGTCATCTGTGCATATTATGGCTCAGTAGTGCCATCTGTACATATAATGCTCCCAGTAGTGCCATCTGAACATATAATGCTGCTCACGAGTTCCCTTTGTACATATAATTACCTTGTTGTGCCCTCTGTACATATAATTCTTCAGTTGTGCCCTCTGTACATATAATGCCCTTCAGTAGTGCCTTCTGTGCATATAAAGCCCGAGTTGTGCCCCCTGTACATATAATGCCCTTCAGTAGTCCCATCTGTACATATAATGCTCCCAGTAGTTCCATCTGTACATATAATGCTGCCCAGGAGTGCCCTCTGTAATTATAATTACCCAGTTGTGCCCTCTCTACATATAATGCCCTTCAGTAGTGCCCTCTGTGCATATAAAGCCCTCAAGAGTGCCACTTATACATATATTGCCCTCTATACATATAATACCCCCAGTAGTGCCATCTGTACATACTGTATAATGCTCCTAGTATTGCCCTCTGTACATACAATACCCCCAGTAGTGCCATCTGCACATATATTGCCCCTCAGTAGTGCCTTCTTTACATATAATGTTCTCCATAGTGCTATCTGTACATAATGGCCCCAGTAATGCCTCCTTTACATATAATGTCCCAGAGTAGTGGCATCTTCACATATAATGTCCCCAGTAATGCCCTATTTACATATTAGTCCCCCCTAGTAGTGACTTCTTCACATATAATGCCCCCAGTAATGCCCTCTTTACATATCATGCCCCCCAGTTGTGCCCTCTTCACATATAATGTCCCCCAGCAGTGGCCTCTTCACATATAATGCCCTCTGAACATATAAAGCTCTCCCCCGCCCCCACACCTGTAGAGTCCTTAAACAAAAAACTAAAAAATCTTAACTCACTTCTGCCGTCTGTGATGCAGGCCTTTTACGGCATGCGGCCCTGGCTGCCTGTGTGAAATAGTCACACTGCCTATGATCTGGCGTAGGAGGTTGTGATAATGTCATCTTGACCATCTTTCACAGTTCCACTGTCCCATTTAAAGGTGCCGTAGATCACTTGATGAATGATGAAACGCTCGTTCCTTGGTTTCTTGGGAGATTGCAGCTTTCACCTATCACCATCAGCCCTTAAAATCCTTGTTTGTTGGCAGCTTGTTACCCTGTGTAAACAAAGATGAAACAAGGAAACTGTATGGGGACAAATGATCATAGGAATGATCGTTGATTCCTATACAGCCCCAATCACTGCTGCATGTATAGCTAAAAATCTGGTAATAATAGAGAATAAAAGTTCATAGGAATATTTGTTCTGATCATTGCCCACCATGATGGAAAAAGGACCTTAAGGAAGGGACATTTTTAGAAAAGGTTGGGCCCATAGCAAATTTTGAAATGCTAACCCACCCCAACTCAAACAATTTTCCTGTGTGTACTGGAAGGCTAAGTCATTGCTACTGCAGGCTTCATAGAAGCTGATACGGATGCAACTGTGGTAGTTCCACCCCTGGCTTAGGAACCTTCTACTTGGGCCAGTGTATTAACTCAGCCTTACAGGTCAATGTTAGCGTCAAGAAGAAGCGCACTCCTTTTACACCACCGTCAGCTGATTCCACATAGATGTCTATAGAACCAGTTCTATTAAAGGCTTATACAAGTAGAGCCCCCCGACAGAGTGAAGAGGGTGTCCTCCTCCTATTACAGTTCAGCCCCCACAGGGCTTATGTGGCCATGAGATCTAGGCGCCAAGTCTCTTGTCCCCTGACCAGCCATTGTTACCACCATCTGTTCCAGGACATGAAGCAGTGGAATGACGTTGTTCATCCCGTACTCCTGGCGACTGACAAATAACGTGGTGTCCTCAAATGACTTGAGCAAATGGCAGGTGCCACGCATGAGCTGCCACTGGCTGACATTGAAGTTACACAGGGCAGTACTTCTATCCGCTTGGATCATCAAGAAATCGTTGATGGCCTTTTTCTATTTGTATAGTTGGTCCAACATATGGTGGGTGGAATTGCAACGGGTGGAAACGTCGCATATCAGCCTATGTTGGGGGATGCCGTTTTGCCGCTGCAGCTCAAGGAGGGTGTGCTTGGCAGTGTATGAGTGGCTGAAGTGCATGCAAAGTTTCCAGGCCAATTTTAGGATGTCTTGCAGATAGGTGGAAGACTTCAGGAACCGTTTGACAACCTGGCTTCATCATCATCAAATAGTGTCTACACGTCACTGATGTCCTCCTTAAGGGTCAGGAGCCTGACCGCTCGCAACACCACCTCCCATGCCACTCTCCTCATCACTACTTGCCTGCCTAGCGGAGGAAGTGGCGGATGTCTCCTCCAGATCTTGGCTGGTCAGTAGCTGCTGACTGTCCTCTAGTAGCTCGTCCTCGCTGTATAGTGGAGCTGAGCCCACAGCATACAATACTTCTGTGGCTGAGGGAACAGCAAAGGACAGAGGCAGATTGAGGACAAGTGAGGGCACAGGACCTGCTCCCGGGCCATGCCAACTAAGGGTTGTGTCTGACGAACCCACCGACTGTTGTCACTTGGGATGAAGTGGATGAGCGAGTTAACCAATCAAGAACCACTGGGTTTCTGGTCAAGACACGACCGATAGATGACAGCGGGAGCTTAGGCCTCTCGCTGCGTCTCCTGCTGCCATGCCCCCTTACTCTGCTGCGACCGCTGCCTGTGCCAGAAATATTTAGGCCTCTAAAAGCGACGAATATATTTTTTGTACTGAAATAGGCCACTAAACGCTTTCACCACTAATAACTGCAACAGTGAAGTGCGTATATATTTTTCTTTTTGTACTGAAATATGCCAATAAACCCTTTCAAATACGACACTAAACGCTTTTAGCGCAAATAACTGTAAAAATGAACTGCGTATATATTTCTCTTTTTGTACTAAAATAGGACACTAAACGCTTTAAGTGCAAATAAGTGCAAAAGTAAACTGTGTATATATTCCTCTTGTAGTACTGAAATACGACACTAAACGCTTTTAGCTCAAATAACTGCAAAAGTTAAATGCATATATATTTCTCTTTTTCTACTGAAATAGGACAGTAAACGCTTTTAGAGCAAATAGCTGCAAAAGTGTACTGCGTATATATTTCTCTTGCAGTGCTGAAATATGACACTAAACGCTTTTAGCTCAAATAACTGCAAAAGTGAACTGCATATATATTTCTCTTTTTGTACTGAAATAAGCCAGTACACGCTTTTAGTGCAAATAACTGCAAAAGTAAACTACGTATATATTTCTCTTTTTGTACTGAAATAGGACAGTAAACGCTTTTAGCTCAAATAGCTGCAAAAGTAAACTGTGAATATATTTCTCTTTTTGTACTGAAATATGACACTAAATGCTTCTAGCGCAAATAACTGCAAAAGTGAACTGCGTATATATTTCTCCTTTTGTACTGAAATAGGCCAGTAAATGCATTTAGTGCAAATAACTGCAAAAGTGAACTGCGTATATATTTCTCTTTTTGTACTTAAATAGGACAGTAAACGCTTTTAGAGCAAATAGCTGCAAAAGTGTACTGCGTATATATTTCTCTTGCAGTGCTGAAATATGACACTAAACGCTTTTAGCTCAAATAACTGCAAAAGTGAACTGCGTATATATTTCTCTTTTTGTATTGAAATAGGCCAGTAAACTCTTTCACCACATATAGCTGCAGTAGTGAACTGCATATATATTTTTCTTTTTCCACAGATATAAGCCACTAAAGGCTTTTCAACATAGCACTTGCACCCCAAGAACAAATTGCTGGAATGACAGAGCTGTATAATGGCTATTTGGATAATCTTTCTCTGCACTTGTAAATCGCTTTTTTTTCACAATGAGATTTTCCCTATCACTGTCCCTAGTGCCTGTTCTGACCTCTCTCCCTGCACTAAGATGCTGTGAAATGATTCCTCCCTATCCTTTCCTGTAAATAGGTTTTTCCAATTGCTGTCCCTAGCGCCTTCTCACGTCTGTCCCTGCACTCAGAACGCTGGAAAATTTCTGAATCTAAGATGGCCGCCTTATTTATAGGGGTGTGACATCACAGGGCTGGCTGGCTGATGGTTGGCTGCATCATGGATGTCAGTCTGGGTGATCCCGCCTTCCCATACTTCCTTTCTCCATGTCCTCACACGTGCATCAGCCATTTTAGGAAAAATGTGATTCGTTACCACGAAGCGCAAGGAAATTCGCATTCGTTGCAAATCAAATTTTTCCTGAAATTCGGATCGAATTCAACTTCATCAGCTTCGATTCACTCATCTCTAATACTGATCATTGAGAATAGGGAAGAGCTACAGCTACATGCAGCAGTCATCTCCTCTGTAGGAGGAGGGACGATCGCTACAGAGATCCCTCATCCCCACACAGATTCATTGTTTGCTTGCAGCACATCCCTGTTTACACAGGAAGATCTGCTTCCCAAAAACAATGATTTTAGATCAGGGGTAGATGCAATGCACGGCAATGGTCAGGGGTCCCTTAAAGTAAATGTTTTTCATGATGCATGATGCAACAAGGGCACAGGGCCTCTTTTTAGTGATGTAGGTGATGGTACCCAGGTGTAGGAATGCCAGAGTGGTGTAGGGTAGCCTATAATGTCCCTTACTGTTTTGTGCACGTGTCACGGTGCACCTGGATATGCTGGAACCGAGGCGTTGTCATCCAAAGCAGAGCAAATAGGGGGAATAATCGAGGGATTTGAAGAAATAAATTTAGTCCAGACCTTGTGATGAAGTTCAATAACAGCTCTCCTTGAATAAATGTTTCTCCAACAGTTTCAGGATTTGTCTTGATTCCCAGCAGGTTTTAGCATTAACTCTGGCAGGCAAACAAACTCAACTCTGTTACATCTGTTGCTCTCTGGCTCTGCTGTGCTGACAAGCTTACTGTATAACTTTTCTTTGTCCTTTATGCTGCAACTTCTCTCTGTAGCCTGTCTCTAGATTAATACCAGGCAATCTATACCTCCTGGCTTCAGAGGCTTCAGGCTTTGGCCTCTGTGTCCAGCAGAGCTGAAGGTGCTCTGGCTGGCTTAGGCAGGACACTACCAACAGGGACATGGACCTGCTCCCTTCCCTAAGCAGGGGGTACTCTCCACTGACCTCTAACTAGAACCCTCCCCTCCTTAGAGGGAGATTTAGAATGGAAAGAAGGTTCCATCCTCTGCAAATATAGCTCTGCCATGGTTTCTGCTACCTTCTGGTGAACCAGGTACATTACACAAACAATACCAGTTACTTAGGAAAAGCAATACACATTGTATAGGACCTGCAATAAATGCATAAGATGACACTGTGTTAGCCCATAGGAGACAGTAGCGGGGTGCGGAGTGATAATGGCACTCTCGGTCATAACATAGGCAACCTCCTGCACTCCAGCTGTTGTGAAACTACAACTCCCAGCATGCATACTTGCTCTGGTCTTCTAGGAACTCACATATAAATCAATAGAGCATGCTGGGAATTGTAGTTTCACAACAGCTGGAGTGCCAGAGGTTGCTGATCCCTGTTTTAGATGCTTCATCAACGATGTGATCCCCCGATGAACAAGCATTTGTTGGGTGATCAGTGGCACATTTACACTGGGCAATTAATTATCAGGAACAAGCATTTATGAACAGTTGTTGCTGATAATTGCCCTGATTCTCAGCCTATGTAAAAAGATCTTTTTCTACAGGTTGCTTCCATGTGGTGTCCAAGGTTCTGAGAGGTGGAATTAGGTATATCCTCTACTGGATATGCATTTGGGGTATACACTTTATTGTGCTAAATTCTATTAATTCTGCATATGTATATTAGTGTTGGGGGGAATATTCGAATCGCAAATTTTAATCGCAAATATCGCAACTTCGAGAATTCACGAATATTTAAAATATAGTGATATATATTCGTATTTTCGAATATTATACTTTTTTGTTTCATCAGTAACCTCCCTTTTTGCTTGTCGGCCAATAAAAAAGCTGCAATGTCTTTGTCTGAGCTTAGCAACATCCCTAGCAAACAATAGGAAAGTTGCCTTCCCCTTACTATATAAGAACCTCCCCAGCAGCCATTTTCAGCAGTTTATTACAGATCTCAGAGAGACAGCAGTGTCATTGCTGTGCTCTCTGCTTTCCACTCATTACATTAGATAGTTATCTAGCTTATATATATAATACAGATAGTTAGTGGGAGATATTAGTCAGTGTAGGTTAGATCGTGATATAGTGTTAGCTAGTGTACTGTCCATACATACATGCTACATACATAGTGCTGTGATGTCACAAATTCACAACAGTACTTAGTGCACCAATCACTAATATGTAGTCATACCTGCTAAAATGTGAAGTTGCACATATTGCACAAAAATATGAATCGCAAATATATCGGAGCCCTCTATCTGCATATAAAGCTATTGTAATGTTCTGCCATGCCAACCATTTCTCCAGTCTCAGAAAATATCTAGCAGCTTCCTGTGTGAACAGGGATGTGCTACAAGCACCTATAGTGACCCATGCCTGTATTGCGCGCGCATTACGCGCATATTACATTGCTGATTTTTGCAATCAAGAAAATAAGCACGAATTTGCGAATAGATGACGAAGATTCTACAAAGTATTAGCGAAATATCGCAAATTCGAATGTTGCCCCTGTCGCTTATCACTAATGTATATGTACTATTTACTGTACTAATGCACTATGGATATGGTAACATGTTGCTGGATGATCAGATGTTCTCGATTATCACACTATGATGGTATGGCCACACATACAGGTTATTTTATGCGGTTTTTGAAGCCAAACGCAATAGTGGATAAAAAAAAAAAAAAGGAGAATCAGTATACTGTATGTTCTCTTCTTGCATGAGCCACATATGATTTTGGCTTTAAAGGGGTTGTGTCACCTTAGATATTGGTGGCATATCGGTAGGATATGCCACCATGGTGAAAACGGTGCAGGTCCCACCTCTGATACCCTCACCTATTTGCCACTCTTGTGCTCTTTTACCCTGGGTTCAGACCTGAGCGTTCCAAAAACGCGCGTTTTACGCGCGTTTTTGACGCGCGTTTTTTTGCGCGTTTTTGCAAATAGGAAGCTAGCGTTGCGTGCAGGCGTTCTTGTGATTGACTACTGTGGTGTCAATCACAAAAGCAGCGTCAAACGCCCCAAAAGAAGCTCAAGTACTTGTTTATGCGTTGGGCGTTTACAGCGCGTTCAAGCGCGCTGTAAAGCGCTCAAGTGTGAACCACTCCCATAGGGATGCATTGGTTTTAATCTGTTGAGCGTTTTACAGCGCGTTTGAACGCGCTGTAAAACGCTCAGGTGTGAACCCAGGGTAAGGCTACATGCATATGAATATATTTTGTTTCCGTGTCCGTTCCTTGTCCGCAAAAAATGTGGACAGCACACCGTGTTCCATAGTCTCACTGCTCTGCAGTATAGAATCTTCTTCCATGTTGTGTAGAATAGAAACCTTTTCCTATAGACATAGGTATAACTGGGTATAACTAGATTATGGGACATAAGCGATCTCTGTACTGACCCCTGATATATTTATACATAGTTATTAGATCTCCCCTCAGTTGTCTTCTTTCTAAACTGAATAACCCTAATTTTGATAACCTTTCAGAGTACTGTAGTCCATCCATTACAGTTATTACTTTAGTTGCCCTCCTCTGAACCCTCTCCAGCTCTGCTATGTCTGCCTTGTTCACAGGAGCCCAGAACTGTACACAGTACTCCATGTGTGGTCTGACCAGCAATTTTTAAAGTGGTAGGACTATGTTCTCATCACGGCATCTATGCCCCTTTTGATGCAACCCATTACCTTATCCAGAAAAGGCTTTAGAACATATAACTGTACCACTGAATGGCAAATATATTTTCCACTTATACACTTCACAAAAGGGCTTTAGAACATGTAACTGCACTGCTGAACGGCAAATAGGCCCTTATTTTTTTCCACCTATACACGTCACAAAAGGCTTTAGAACATATAACCGCACAGATAAATTGCAAATAGGCCCTTATTTTTTTCCAGTTCTACATGACACGAAAGGCTTTAGAACAGGCACGCTCAACCTGCGGCCCTCCAGCTGTTGCAAAACTACAACTCCCAGCATGCCCAAATGGCCTACAGCTATCAGCCTACAGCAGGGCATTGTGGGAGTTGTAGTTTTACAACAGCTGGAGGACCACAGGTTGAGCATGCCTGCTTTAGAACATATAACTGCACCGCTGAACAGCAAATAGGCCCTTATTTTTTTCCACTTAAATGCGACACAAAAGGCTTCAGAACATATGACTGTACCACTGAACGGCAAATATATTTTTCCCTTACGTCCTACCAGCAGCACAGATGGGGTTAACCACCCCCCGTGGACTGGCAGGACCGGCGGAATGTTTAATGAGCCCAAGACTAATAACTCAATTTAACAATTAAGTGTCTCCTTAAAAGGAGGAAGTCAACCCCCAGCCCACTGTGTTTTTTTCTGTCCTCCTGGACAGGTGGACTAGGCGGTTTGTTCCCCCCTTTCTTATGGAAAGTGCGGGGAGCCTTCTTTTCGTTTGGGTAACGGCGTTGCCCTTTTTTCCTAGGTACCTTGTCAGTTTGGCCGGCAGCTTGTTTGCTGCCGGCCCCGCGCAGTGCGCCTGGCTGGGGTATTTTGGCGGCGTCCTTGGTCCGGGATCCCGGTCCCTGTGCGCCGCCATCTTCCGGAGGTAACACGGGACTCTCCTTTTCATCACCTCCGGGTAATCCGGCCGTGATTTTTTCACGGGCACGATTTTTTATGCGTCTTCCTGTGGAGGATTTACTGGGGAAGGGTGGATTGGCTATCCCTCCCTTCCCCTATTTTTGGAGGCTGTGTGCTCCAGTTCAGTCTCTGGCTGCATATGCTTTTCAGCCAGCTCCCAGAGTCCTAAAATTGGTGTTGTTCCACTTGTGGTGTTTTTCCTCAGCTTCCTCCGGTCTGTTTTTCTACCTTTCCTGCGCAGATAGGTGGTTTACAAATGTTTTATTTGTCTCTTTTTTCCCGCAGTGATGTCTTCTCCACGGGATTCGGAAGGCAGGAAAGTGGATTTCAAGAGGAAGCATCTATCCTGCTACCATTGCAGCAGTCAACGGTTATTGTAAGCTGATCATACCTGCACTCGTGAGATCGCAGAAGCTAAACAGCTTAAGGCTGGGCTAAGACCAGTTTGGGAGACCAGTTGGGAATCCCTTGGTCTGTTGACCTAACCTACACCAGGTGTTACAGCTGCCGTTAGAGGTTCAGACCTCTAGTGAACCTACTTTGCAGGATATGTATCAATGGCTCTGTTAAAGGAGTCATAGGCCTGCTGGATGGAAAGGCTTCCTATTCGTGCCCAGGCCCCTCAGTCGGAGGTCCTCTCCTAATGGAATGGCAGCCCTGCTGGGCTAAACTCCCTGACTTGGCAAACTCGGTATTCCCTCAGATGGTGGTGCCATCTTTTAGATGGGAAGTCTATGACCCAGCCAATCTGGGTCATATTGACTACGGATGCGTCCTAAGTAGGCTGGGACGCTCACCTAGACAACTCTCCAGTTCACGGGACCTGGTTTCCTCAGGAGTGGCTTCTTTCATCCAATCTCTGCGAGATTCAAGCTATCCGGCTAGCCCTCCTTCACTTAGCCCCTCAGATCCGGGGCAAAACGGTGAAAGTCCAGTCAGACAATGTGACTGCGGTACTTTACAGCAACCAGCAGGGAGGCACGAGATCACTTCCCCTCCTGTCAGAGATCGGGGTGATTCTGGATTAGGCAGAGTTGTACCTTCCCACTTATCTGCTATCCACATCCAAGGCTCCCTCAAGATGATAGCGGCTGAGCCGCGGTCTTCCGTCGGTGAAGTGGTCCTTACATCCGGAGAATCAAGCAGATAGTCCTCAAGTGGGTATGCCAGAGGTGGATCTCTTGGCAACAAGGTTCAATGCCAAGGTGGAGAGGTTCTGCTCCCTTTACAGGGAGGACAACCCCCTGGCGTTAGACGCTCTGTCAATATCCTGGAGGTTCAGGCTGGCTTACATCTTCCCTCCCTTTTCCATGATACCGAGGGTATTGATGAAAATCCGTCAGGATCAGGCCTCGGTGATAGCCATCATACTGTTTTGGCTGAAGAGATCCTGGTTTACCTAGCTCACCCAGTTGAGTCGAGGACAATTTTGGAGGCTCCCCCCACAGCAGACCCTGGTGTCGTGGGACACTCACCTCTGCTCAGATCTGCACAGATTCAACCTGACAGCCTGGAGGTTGATCAGTCCCTTCCCAGAATAGAAGGGCTTTCAGAGTCGGTCCTGAGAACGCTGTCTCATTCTAAAGCGGACTCTACCAAGAGAGCCTACTCTTGTATTATGAGGATATTCTCATTCTGTTGTACCTCAACTGAGGTGGCGTCTGCAGATCCGCCCCTCTCCGCTATCCTTCAGTTCCTGCAAGACGACCTTGATAGAGGCCTTTTTCTCTGAAGGTTCAAGTTTCAGCCATTTCAGCTTGCCTTAACAGGCTTTTTTCTCAGGACCCGCTGATCAAATGGTTCCTTAGAGGAGCTGAAAGATTAAAGCCTACAGTACTGAGACCCCTTTTTTTCAATGGGTTTTTCAGTAGTTCTCAGGGGGTTAGCATCTCCCCCCCCTTTGAACCGTGAGAGGAGGTGGACATCAAGTTCGTCACTTGGAAGTTTGTGTTTCTCCTTACAGTGACTTTGGCCAAGAGGGTCTCTGAGCTTCAAGCTCTCTCAGCATGAGCCCTATACCATTTTCTTACATGACCGGGACTTTCTTAGATTCCTCCCGTATTGTAGGCCTAAAGTTCCTTCCTTCCAGAACATCAACCAGGTGATATTCCTCCCGGTTCTGTCGACATCTACCACCTCCTCCTAGGAACCTGCTAGACATCCTCTGGACGTCTCAAGATGTCTCCGGATCTATGTGGATAGATCAAGGAGTTCAGGAAAGATGAGAATCTGCTAATCCTGTTGCCGGTAAGTTTAAAGGCTGTAAGGCATCCAAACCTTCCATCAGTCGGTGGATTGAGGAGGCTATTAAGGAATCCCTTGTTTCCACAATCTCTGGACCCTCCGGGATTCGTGAAGGCCCACTCTACTAGAGTTGTGGCTACTTCTTTTGCCGAGAGGAGTCTTCTGCCTCTCAACATGATTTGCAAAGCTGCCTCCTGGAGCTCTGAATCGACATTCATCTCCCATTATAGACTAGATGCCAGTCTAGCTGAGTTTTCGGCCTTTGGGCAGACTTTTCTTAGTTCTGCCAGGCAGGAAGGCCCTCCCTACGGGTTTCTTCTTGCTATCTCCCCATCTGTGCTGCTGGTAGGACGTAAGGGAATCGTTAATTTCTAACGATAATTTGTTTTCCCTTAGTCCTAACAGCAGCACACAAATTTCCCACCCTAGTAAGTCTAGTTTTCTTCTTACTATAAACACAGTGGGATGGGGGTTGACTTCCTCCTTTTAAGGAGACACTTAATTGTTAAATTGAGTTATTAGTCTTGGGCTCATTAAACATTCCGCCGGTCCTGCCAGTCCACGGGGGGTGGTTAACCCCATCTGTGCTGCTGTTAGGACTAAGGGAAAACAAATTATCGTTAGAAATTAACGATTCTTTTGCACTAATACACCACAAAAATGGCTTTAGAACATCTAGCTGCACGGCTGAATGGCAAATAGGCCCTCATTTTTTCCACTTATACACGACACAAAAGGCTTTCAAATATATAACTGCACCACTGAATGGCAAATATCTTTTTCTTTTTTCCACTTATACACTCCACAAAAGGCTTTAGAATACAGTATATAACTGCACCGCTGAACGGAAAATATATTTTTATTTTTTCCCCTTATAAACTCCACAAAAGGCTTTAGAACATATAATTGCACCACTGAACGGCAAAAAAAAATTTTTTGTGCCACGAATACCTGCCAAAAAGGACTATAATTTTCGCACTTTTCCACACAATGGCTAATAAGTCCTTTTTTTCCACTAATACAGGCCAAAAAATGCTTTAGAACATTTAACTGCACCGCACAAGGGCAAATAAGACATAGAAATATTTCCTTGTAATAAACCCTATTAATGGCTGTATCAAACAACACTTGCACCCCAATAACAAGAAGGGTTTGCTGGAATTACAGAGCTGTATAATGGCAATTTGGGTCCCCAGTCAGTATTGTTCCTATTACCCAGGCTGTAACCTCCCCTACTGAACCCTGTTCTACATAAATGTTGGGGAATGATTCCTCCCTATCCTTTCCCTACACCTTGAATAATCTTTTGCTGAACTTGTAAATAGTTTTTTTTAGCACAATAAAGTCTTTTCTAGCACTGTTCCTAGCGCCTGCTGATGTCTCTGACTTCCTTGTACCATGTCTTTACACGTGCAGCAGCCAAAATGCGATTCGTTACCACGAAGCGTGAGGAAATTTGGATTCGGTGCGAAACAAATTTTTCCTGAAATTCGGATCGAAGTCCACTTCGTCAACTTCGATTCACTCATTTCTAGTAATTATCTATTTACCCATTTATCTTTGGCCTATAAACTTATCTATCATTGGTCTACTATCTATCTATCTATCTATCTATCTATCTATCTATCTATCTATCTATCTATTTCCTATAAACGTATCTATCTCCTGTTTACTGTCTGTCTATCTATCTATCTATCTATCTAAAAGAACAAATTCCACAGCACTTCCTAAAATAATGAAAAAAAAAATTCATTGTTCATTTACCGAGTAAGGCCTCATGCACACGACCGTTTTTTTATGCTGTCCGCAAAAAGGGGTTCCGTTGTTCAGTGATCCGTGTCCGTTTTTGCCTTCCATTCTGTTTCCGTGTGTCTTCCGTTTTTTTTTAGCAGACATGACCCAAAAGATTTTACCAAAAGATAGGCTGACAATTTTTGCCAAGTGCCTGCCAAGGGATCCGCAAAAAAAAAACAGACACGGAACACGGATGACACACGGATGGCCATCCGCATTTTTTCACGGTCCCATTGACTTGAATGGGTCCATGAACCGTTTTTCACGGACAAGAATAGGACAGGTTATATTTTTTGGACGGACTGGAATCACGGACCACGGACGCGGAGGACAAACGGTGCATTTTCCGAGTTTTCCACGGACCCATTGAAAACCAATGGGTCCGCAGAAAATCACGAAAAACGGAGCAACGGACACGGAATCAAACAACGGTCGTGTGCATGAGGCCTTAAAGCGATGTTTCGGTGCGCCCAATGGCACCTTTCTCAAGCTGTGATAAAATGGTGTAACATTCAGCAATACATATACACGTGTAGTTAATTCATATAATTGATGTGATCAAACAATTTACATAATTGTGACATATAAACAATTACAAAAATCAAATATATCCAGTGATCAAATATCTAAATCAACAAAGTGATGTAAGTAAACAACTAGAGTTCAATATAAATGTGTCCGTATTGAAGATTAATAATCTTGATCATCATTGTGAAGATTAAAACACAAAAATTCATAATTGTAAATAATGAGTGACATGACATGTGTATGTAATTAAATAATTTAAAAACAATACCGATGACACGGAGAGATCAGTAGCGGCCAGCATGGTAATGGATTCCAGCGCGTCCCTAGTTACAGACTGCGCATGTCCCAAAGTGTTTAAAGCGTGATGACGTTATCCACGTGAAACGTCACAGTCCTGTTCTGTCACGTGACTTAAACTTTTTTGTTTCTTGCTGTTAATCGCCGAGTGACGAACGGAGACCTCAACCCGGCCAGCATTTATGAAAAATTAAAGTTTTTCCCATATACACGACCTGCTTCTGTACAGGGAGTAATCTTGACTGGACAGCCTTAGTTCAATATTTGCATGTTGCACCTTTATGTCGGTAGCACCCATTCTGTGGTAATTAGCACAACCCGAGACGGTCTTTGTTCTAGTAAATACAACTTTGAACCGACAGGACTGAATCTGGGGTTTCCGCATCGGTGACCTAATGTGAACCCTAAAAATGGTGGCGACTATGTGCCTCGGGAGGAATCTCGTTGACACATATATCGACATTCTTGTCCTAGGTTCTTTTCTTACAACGCATTCGGTTTGACACAGTGAGAAATCGCTGGACAAACTGTCAGTTCTTGATTAACACAGTGTTAGAATCAGACCGTGGGTGTGATAGACATCATGGATTCGGATCCAGTCTAGTGAGAATGGATGCACCTGACTATATATTTAGTTAATAGTGATCTTCAATTTATGTCCAAACATGATTCTCCCTGTGGTGATATTCTAATTGCGATTTTGACATACTCGATACCTTCATATTTTAAAGTCTGCTACGGGATTGTCACGTGATCCATTGCATGTGGATCAGGTGACTCTGCTCCATAGCAACTAACAACAAGTTTAAGTCACGTGACAGAACAGGACTGTGACGTTTCACGTGGATAACGTCATCGCGCTTTAAACACTTTGGGACATGCGCAGTCTGTAACTAAGGACGCACAGGAATTTATTTAATTACATACACATGTCACTCATGATTTACAATTATGAATTTTTGTGTTTTAATCTTCGCAATGATGATCAAGATTATTAATCTTCAATACGGACACATTTATATTGAACTCTAGTTGTTTACTTACATCACTTCAACTTGATTTAGATATTTGATCACTGGATATATCTGATTTTTGTAATTATTTATATGTCACAATTATGTAAAGTGTCTGATCACATCAATTATATGAATTAACTACACGTGTATATGTATTGTTGAATGTTACACCATTTTATCACTGCTTGAGAAAGGTGCCATTGGGCGCACCGAAACGTCGCTTTTACTCGGTAAATAAACAAGGAATTTTTATTATTTTTATTATTTTGGGAAGTGCTGTGGAATTTGTTCTTTTATACAGTCATGGGCATAGGGGAATGCCCTCACAGCTACTGGCACTCCTGCACATTATTTCCATGTGAACTTGCTGTGCGATCCATTACACATTCTATCTATCTATCTATCTATCTATCTATCTATCTATCTATCAATCAATCTATTTTCTATCTATCTCATATCTATCTATCTATCTATCTATCTATATTCTGTATATTATCTATCTATCTATCTATCTATCTATCTATCTATCTATTTATCTATCTATCAATCTATTTTCTATCTATCTCATATCTATCTATCTATCTATCTATCTATCTATCTATCTATCTATCTATCCATTTATCATCTTATTCTTAGTGATAAGTAAATCTAATGCTCCCTGTTGTCAGCTATCTCAGGCTGAAGAGATGCTGACGTAATGTTCTTCAATAGGAAGACTATTTGTCATGTCTTCAGTTTAGGAAGCTTTTAGAGACATTTTCATCCATATGTGAATATGATATAAACAGATCTTATTATATGCTTTATGTAGAGCGGCTCCTTGAGATCTCTGACTCTGTATAGTGTGTATCATCAGGAGAGGTGCAGGAAAACAAGACTTAGTAAAGAAATGGGTAATTTTCCTCACTCTTCTCCAGAGAGGATGTGACAAGGAGACGAGGAACTGGGTTAATGGGTTTCTCAGTCAACCTGACAAGTTAAGGGAGAAGAAGCTGTAATTGCCATTAATGCATAGCAATTATATCTGCCTGTTTTCTCAGCATTAGGCTCTCATTTCACATTCCTTTTAAAGCAGAGCAGTTACTGGTGAGTTTATGCTAAAAACAGAAAGACTTATCAGTATGGGCTGAGCTTGACAGAGTCTGGTGGGACGAGTCCTGGGTGCCAGGGTGGGCACCAACCGGGAATGTAGATACAGGGATAGGTTGGCCAAATAAATCTTTCCCCAGACTCCGGCTTTAAGACTTTTAATTGTGCCCCCATTAGTAAACATTTTCCTGTAAATTCCAAAAATGTTGTGTAGAGAAAAAACTACTAAAACACCCTAGCAACTGCATGTGGTATAGTAATGAGAAAAATCCATCAGAACAACTTTTTATGTGAAGGAGTCACACAAAGTTTTTTTTTTTTTTTTGCAAAAAGCCATCATTTTTTTGGTAGTTTTCTGTGGGTGTTTTATTTTTTTTGCAAATTTTGGTGTGCAATGGTTTTGGGTTCTTGACATGTTTCAAAAAAGAGGGACATGGTATCCTGTGGCTCTACAGGTTTACTTTCATTTACACTAGAAATTGCATAAGATGCGGCAAATTTATTAACATGTCTGTGACTCATAATTAGTGTGGTCCGTGCTGTTGACAGTCGGGCAACAGGTCTTTGCCACAAATTCTTTTAAGCAGTTGGCCACTTCTCTCCAGTTTCTTCACAGACATGGGCTGTTCATCCCAGTACAGCTAATCACATGAGCCAGTCCTCCACTGATGGGAAAACTGGGCTGACTTAAGTACACCCCTTGAACTTCTCCCAGGTGGGTTATGTGACATTCTGACATGGGCACTCTGGCAATTCAGGTCAGTGTCCCTCCTTTTCCACCTTCATCAGAAGTACTCTCTTTGGTGTCATCTCACTCCCCCTGGCCCATTTCTGCAGTATCCCAGACCTGGAGGTATCTGCAATTGTAAATAGTTTTGTATTGTTATGTTATGTATTTTATGTTATTTGGCCATACATTCTAGTAACGACGTATGCATGGCAAAGGTTGGCAGGAACAGGGCTAACCACCCTGTTCCTCCCCTCTTGGTAGGAGTGGGGTGGTCCTACTTCCTGTCAGGACAAGGAGTTTCTTTCTAGCTAGGGAGAGGAAGCAAAAGTCAGAGCTCCTTCTCCTGTGATACCAACACTCCAAAGAGATCAAAAAGTTCTGCTTCCAGAAAGCATTACAAGACAGCAGATACACCTCCCACTCATCTTTTAAAGGCCCTCTGTACCAGTAATGCGGCTTTGATCACCACTCTTTCCAGTCCCCAATGGTCCAGAAGCGATGTTGTCCCATTTCTGGTCACTTGGACGCTGCAGCCAATCTCTGGTCTCAGTGTTGATGAGTGTACAACCGGAATGTGGCCTCATAGATGACAGCCAAACTAGTATGGGCACCATCTCTTCAGGGGCCCCATCACAGCATCTTGGACCGAACAAAGGCATACTATAGAGGCAAACCTTATGGCTCCTGGAGAATTTGGGGGTCCTGGTTCCTGATCAACAAATTCTCTAGTTTTGCAAGATTTGCTTTTCAGAATTCAAGGAAAGCTACATGACAGTTATTGGAGTCATTGCAAAAGTCATATGTTATGTCACCCACCTTTTCCTGGAACAGATGGGTAGCTTTGAATAATAATCTGACAGAAGAAGACAACTCAAGGAAATATTTTGTTTTATATTTGGAAGAAATTTCTCTTGAGCGATCAGTCTTTTTCTTAACTTAAAATTGAGGGTATTCTTGTTCGCACCCAGCACCGACCTGACTTCCTTTGCTTTTCTTCGGCTGCACAATCAGTGAAGTAGGATAATGCACCTTTCTCTGGTTTCTATTTAGCTTTTAAGCCTCCTGATGGATTCTGTCAAGGATCAGCCGCACCTTCCCAGCGGGAGGGAGGTCAATGGACATCCTTGGTTCACAGGAAAGCATGTTCTGCAGAAAAAAGGGAAATGTTCTCTGCTCCTTCAGATCTCAACTACTAAAAATAAACTAATGAGCCTGAAACTGACCCCTTTTTTTTGTCCTGAAGGAAAACTATTTACTATCTGGGAATTACACGCCGGAAATTATAAAATGTTCCTTAGAGGTTCAGTGTTTCAGACTTTCCATAGTGGTAATTTGAAGTTAAGATCTAAGACGTGTGACATGTCATAGGCAACGGTTGGTGCACATAATGGTCGCTTCCGCAGATTGCTGGTATTTCAAGGTAACAACAGATCTTTCAGGACTATTAGAGGTAAATTAAAATGCCCTGTAATTTACTTATTTCCTGTGGGAGCCGTGTGATGGCTTGCAAAGCAAGCGATACATGAAAATACATATAGATGCATAGATAAAATAGTTAATAGGATATAGATAGATAGATAGATAGATAGATAGATAGATAGATAGATAAAAGATAGATAGACAGACAGATAGATAGATAGATAGATAGATAGATAGAAAATAGATAGAATATAGATAGATAGAATATAGATAGATAATAGATAGAATATAGATAGATAGATAGATAATTATACAGATAGATACGATATAGCTAAATATTACATAGATAATTATATAGTAAATATCAGAAACACAACACAGCTCACCAACCAGTGATAGGATGACTTTCTTTACTGTTGAGTGTATATATTCCCAGGCATAAGCCACTGATGTTTTCCATGATTAGAAACGCTTACAGAGTTTGAAATGCATGTTTTTTGTGGTTGTTTTGGATGTGCACTCCATGTTTTAAATGTCTTCCAATAAAGTTTCTTTCTTTTTTTTTTCTTTCTTCATTTTAATTTTTTACCCACGTTTGCTGGATATCTACCCACTGAAATTATATAGATATATATGATATACTGTAGATATGAGATAAATAGAGATAGATAGATGATAGATAATGAGATAGATAATAGATATACAGAGAGAAAGATTGATATGTAGTACCCCAGAGTGGTATTACCATTCATACACCCTGCTACTGTCTCTAAGGTCTAACCAACAATGTAATTTGTGTATTTATTCCAGGTCCTTTTACACTGTGCATTCATGATATTGCTATGAAACTGTTATGTTCGTGTACTGTGCCTGGTTCACCAGCAGGTGGCAGCAGATATGGCAGAGAGATCTTTAGATAGAATGGAACTTACCATTCCATTCTCCCCCCTGTTGGGCAGAAATGAGCTAGTCCTGCTTCCAGCTAAGGGAAAGGCTGCAGGATGTGTTTAGTCATTCTGAGTTCTAGACTAAGTGTTAAAAGCAGACATGTCAATATGGAGCAGTGAGGGGAAAGCTCCCTCTCCTGCAGGAGGAGTCTCCCAAGGGAAGCAGCTCATAGAGCACCATGACTCCATACAGATTAATAGAAAGTGTCACGAGGGGGTCAACAGCCAAAGGCACCCCACTCCAAAGGTACCAGATCCGTTACAGAGTCCAGTAATGAGACTGAAGCCTGAGTTTAGCACGCAAAAGTATAAAGCAGAATATTCAAGTTTGCCTGCCAGTTTATCCTAAAACCTGCTGGAACTAAGAGAAAGACCGACTATTGTCTGAATGCAAGTTTATTCAAGTAAAGCTGTTGAACTTTCACCAAGTCTTAAATGGACTTTCAACAAGTCTGGACTCCACCTCCTACAACTCTCCCCTTGCTCCGGAGCCTAACCCTGGGGATCGACGGTATCCAGGTAGGAGCACCGTGAAACACACAGATACTATTAAGGCTGTACCACACCACTCAGCATTCCTACAGACCTAGGGGGCGGCATGTTGTAGATGAATAGATATGAGACAGACAGATTTATATGCACGCTGTGTAATATTTAAAGGGTTTTTCTGACCTCACCTTGATTTTAATTAGGCCCGTAAAGTCTTTAACATAAAAATCCACTCACCTATTCTCCACATCACCCTTCCACCACTGGCCCTGCTCCTTCTGTCCCCAGTGTGTCACTTCTGACTGGTACAGGGAGGGATCCCAGGAGAAACTGTTTATGGCAGCATTGTCTTTGCTTTATATAGTGGTATGATGGTATTATGTAGGTGATATAGGGTAGCATTGCTTTTTTACTATATGATAGCCTAAGTGTATAATGTGGGTAGTCTAGGATCGCATTGTATTTGCACTATATGATGGTATGGTGGTGTTATGTGGGTGATATTGTGGCTGATACAGGGCAGTACTGTATTGTCTTTGCACTATATGACTATATGGTGTCATTATAGAGGCTATACAGGTCCTTCTCATAAAATTAGCATATTGTGATAAAGTTTATTATTTTCTGTCATGTACTGATAAACATTAGACTTTCATATATTTTAGATTCATTACACACAACTGAAGTAGTTCAAGCCTTTTATTGTTTTAATATTGATGATTTTGGCAGACAGCTCATGAAAACCCAAAATTCCTATCTCAAAAAATTAGCATATCATGAAAAGGTTCTTTAAACGAGCTATTAACCTAATCATCTGAATCAACTAATTAACTCTAAACACCTGCAAAAGATTCCTGAGGCTTTTAAAAACTCCCAGCCTGGTTCATTACTCAAAACCGCAATCATGGGTAAGACTGCCGACCTGACTGCTGTCCAGAAGGCCATCATTGACACCCTCAAGCAAGAGGGTAAGACACAGAAAGAAATTTCTGAATAGGCTGTTCCCAAAGTGCTGTATCAAGGCACCTCAGTGGGAAGTCTGTGGGAAGGAAAAAGTGTGGCAGAAAACGCTGCACAACGAGAAGAGGTGACCGGACCCTGAGGAAGATTGTGGAGAAGGACCGATTCCAGACCTTGGGGGACCTGCGGAAGCAGTGGACTGAGTCTGGAGTAGAAACATCCAGAGCCACCGTGTACAGGCGTGTGCAGGAAATGGGCTACAGGTGCCGCATTCCCTAGGTCAAGCCACTTTTGAACCAGAAACAGCGGCAGAAGCGCCTGACCTGGGCTACAGAGAAGCAGCACTGGACTGTTGCTCAGTGGTCCAAAGTACTTTTTTCGGATGAAAGCAAATTTTGCATGTCATTCGGAAATCAAGGTGCCAGAGTCTGGAGGAAGACTGGGGAGAGGGAAATGCCAAAATGCCTGAAGTCCAGTGTCAAGTACCCACAGTCAGTGATGGTCTGGGGTGCCATGTCAGCTGCTGGTGTTGGTCCACTGTGTTTCATCAAGGGCAGGGTCAATGCGGCTAGCTATCAGGAGATTTTGGAACACTTCATGCTTCCATCTGCTGAAAAGCTTTATGGAGATGAAGATTTCATTTTTCAGCATGACCTGGCACCTGCTCACAGTGCCAAAACCACTGGTAAATGGTTTACTGACCATGGTATTACTGTGCTCAATTGGCCTGCCAACTCTCCTGACCTGAACCCCATAGAGAATCTGTGGGATATTGGGAAGAGAAAGTTGAGAGACACAAGACCCAACACTCTGGATGAGCTTAAGGCCGCTATCGAAGCATCCTGGGCCTCCATAACACCTCAGCAGTGCCACAGGCTGATTGCCTCTATGTCACACCGCATTGAAGCAGTCATTTCTGCAAAAGGATTCCCGACCAAGTATTGAGTGCATAGCTGAACATAATTATTTGAAGGTTGACTTTTTTTGTATTAAAAACACTTTTCTTTTATTGGTCGGATGAAATATGCTATTTTTTTGAGATAGGAATTTGGGGTTTTCATGAGCTATATGCCAAAATCATCAATATTAAAACAATAAAACTTCTTCAGTTGTGTGTAAGGAATCTAAAATATATGAAAGTCTAATGTTTATCAGTACATTACAGAAAATAATGAACTTTAACACAATATGCTAATTTTTGGAGAAGGACCTGTACAGGCAGTGACAGCATTGTCTTTGCTTTATGTAGTGGTATAATATGGGTGTTCTCCGATAGTTGTTTTTTTTTACTATATGATGGCATCTTGGTATGATATGGGTGTTATAGGGCAATATTGTCTTTGCACTATATGGTGGTATGGTGGCATTATGTGAGTGGTATAGGGTAATATTTCATTTGAACTACAGTTAAAATGTCAGGTTTCTGTGCTGTAAAAAAATGAGACAAAGATAAATCATTTCAGAACTTTTTCCACCTTTAGGCCTCATGCACACGACCGTATTTTGTTTTCTCGTCCGTTCCGTTTTTTTTTTGCTAATAGGATGCAGACCCATTTATTTCAATGGGTCCGCAAAAAATACGGACAGCACGCCATGTGCTGTCCGCATCAGTATGTCCGTTCCGCAGCCCCGCAAAAAAAATAGAGCATGTCCTATTTTTTTCTAGTTTGCAGACAAAGATAGGCATTATTACAATGCATCCACAAAAAAAACGGATCTGCAAAAAAAACGGATGCCATACGGAACGTCATCCTTTTTTTTTGCGGATCCGCAATTTGCGGACCGCAAAACACAAATGGTCGTGTGCATGAGGCCTTAATGTGACCTATAAACTGTACCACTCAATTGAAAAACAAACTCAAAATCTTTTAGGTAGATTGAAGAAAAAATATGCAACCATATTATTTTATTTTTATAAGTGTGCACACCCTTAAACTAATACTTTGTTGAAACACCTTTTGATTTTATTACAGCACTCAGTCTTTTTGAGTATGAGTCTATAAGCATGGCACATTTTGAGTTGACAAGTCAAAATGTGCGACATCTCCACATCTGTCAGATTGCGAGGGCATCTCCTGTGCACAGCGTTCTTCAGATCACCCCACAGATTTTCAATCTGATTCAGGTCTGGGATCTGGCTGGGCCATTGCAAAACTTTCATCTTCTTCTGGTGAAGCCATTCCTTTGTTGATTTGGACGTATGCTTTGGGTCATTGTCATGCTGAAAGATGAAGTTCCTTTTCATGTTCAGCTTTCTAGCAGAAGCCTGGAGGTTTTGTGCCAATATTGATGGTATTTGGAACTGTTCATAATCCCCTCTATTTTAACTAAGGCCCCAGTTCCATCTGAAGAAAAACAGCCCCGCAGCCTGATGCTGCCACCACTATGCTTCACTGTGGGGATGGTGTTCTTTTAGTGATGTGCAGGGTTGTTTTCGTGCAAAACATATCTTTTGGACATATGGCCAAAAAGTTCCACCTTGGTTTCATCAGACCATGACACCTTTTCCCACATGCTTTTGGGAGACTTCAGATGTGTTTTTGCAAAATGTAGCCTGGCCTGGATGTTTTTCTTCATAAGAAAAGGCTTTCGTCTTGCCACTCTACCCCATAGCCCAGACATATGAAGAATACAGGAGATTGTTGTCACATTTACCACACAGCCAGTACTTGCCAGATATTCCTGCAGCTCCTTTACTGTTGCTGCAGGCCTCTTGGTAGCCTCCTAGACCAGTTTTCTTTTCGTCTTTTCATCACTTTTGGAGGGACGTCCAGTTCTTGGTAATGTCACTGTTGTGCCATATTTTCTCCACTTGATAATGACTGTCTTCACTGTGTTCCATGGTATATCTAATGCCTTGGAAATTCTTTTGTACCCTTCTCCTGACTGATACCTTTTAACAATGAGATCCCTCTGATGCTTTGGAAGCTCTCTGTGGACCATGGCTTTTGCTGTGGGATGCGACTAAGAAAATTTCAGGAAAGACTAACTAGAGCAGCTGAACTTTATTTGGAGTTAATCAGAGGCACCGTAAATGATGGCAGGTGTATGCTGACTCCTATTTAACATCATTTTGAATGTGATTGCTTAATTCTGAACACAGCTACATCCCCAGTTATAAGGGTGTGCACACTTACGCAACCACATTATTTTATTTTTTTATTTTTGGTTTTCTTCCCTCCACCTAAAAGATTTCAGTTTGTTTTTCAATTGAGTGGTACAGTTTATAGGTCACCTTAGAGGTGGACACAATAAAATGTCCAGCATGGGTCCTGTTTTACTTGTTGCCCAAGACCCTATTTTCTATAGAATTGGACCTATCTATCCTGGGTGCTAAAATCTGGAACCATAAAGGGGATCCACTTTGTTATGCAGCCCCCCTCTTTTATATATGTCTCTGAGAGCCTCTTTATCTAAAAGTATCACTGAGATTCTCCACGTGTATCAGTCTGAAGACGCTGTATTCTGGTGATCGCCCCCAAATACCATCTGTGATTTTATTAGCACTCCTACTTTGATACAAATAAGAAAACATGTAAGCGATTTACTAGAACACATTGCTCACGGTGAACATTTACATTAGCGTTATTTAATTTCGCTGTAACAGAAAGAATCACCGAGACTGCGGGAGTAATTATCAGCATTAGCGCACACTCTTCTGAGTTCATGTAAAGTTAACATCCCCTGAGTGGTGACGTAGACTGTATTCCCTGATGGGATTCCCTTCTTCAGTCAAAGTAGGAAAAAATGAATAAATAAATACAAAAACAGGCAAACAAATAAATGTACTATGATCTGCTAGTCAAGATGGGAAGGGTGTGTGTGTGTATTTCCCCAATTCAAGAAAAAAATACATTCACTGTTAAATATTCAATGGCTTCTCAATCAAATGGGTTTTATGGTTTTAGGCAAAGAAAGCTTTGTCATTGGATAATAATATTGATATATTTTGTGATTCCATTCTTCACCATTTTTAAGATCATAATTAATTTAAATTATATTTTTTTATTGGTACTAATTCTAGTTACTTTTGTAATTTACTTCCTGTTACAAAAATAGTCCAGTTGTGAGATATTTTCTTTACTTCATCATAATGATGCCCCCTGGTGTTAAATCTGTATATTTATCTACATGTCCACCTAGTGAGGTGGTCGCACATGCTCAGTTCCATCCTTCAACTGCCTCCAGTCCTACCTACTGTTAGAACCTGTGACGACTATAAGGAGAGATCTGCAGCAGAAAAGACATAGTACCAGTGATGGCTAACCTCCGGCACTCCAGCTGTGGTGAAACTACAACTCCCAGCATGCTCCATTCATTTCTGTGGAGTTCTGAGAACAGCCAACCAAGTGTGCATCTTGGGAGTTGTAGTTTTATCACAGCTGGAGTGCCGGAGGTTAGCCTTCACAGCCCTAAGCTGTGCTAGGGAGAAATCTGCAGCAGAAAGGACAGACCTCCTGAAGTGTGATAGGGAGAGAGCTGCAGCAGATAGGACACATCCCAGCATGAAGAAAATCTAGCAGAGCAATGAATGGGGAGATCCTTGGATCTATGTGAGGTACAGGGCTGGTTCTAGCTTTGTAAGGCTATATGCACATGACAATTGTTTTTCTCGGCTTTCGTTTCAGGTTTTTTGCGGATAGGATAGGAATCCATTAATTTCAATTGGTCAACAAAAAAATGCTGACAGTTCATCCGTTTGTGTTCCGCGTCCGTTGTCCGTGTTTCCCTTCAGCAAAAAAAAGTAGTGCATGGCCTACTTTTTTCTCATGGGCATTTATTACAAGGGATCTGTGAAAACAAAGGAATCCTCCCAAAAAAACTGATGGACCATCATTTTGTTTGCGGATCCCGATTTGCGGACAGCAAAGAACAACTGTCGTGTGCATGTAGCCTTAGAGAGATATTGTTATGTACGATAAATGATGTCTGATTTTCATTTTTTACATCAATCATTGGATGATCCCTTTAATTATCTATGTAGTTGAAAGGTTTCCAAACATACAGTTAAAGTGTGACTGCCATTCTTTTTTTTTTTTTTTATGTACAGGGGCAGTAATACAGACTATTTTGTAATATATGGTACTTTAATTACTGAAATCATACATTTCTATTAGAAAAATACCTCTAAAGTGGCCCATTGTGAGCTTAACGACGCTCCTCTGTCTTCTGTTTACATAACTGAGGAGACTTGCTAACACTGACTGTTATGTAAACAGAAGACAGAGGAGCGCTGCTAAAGCTCAAAATGGGCCACTTTAGAGCTATTTTCTAGAAATGTAATAGAAATGTACGATTTCAGTAATTAAAGTATATTACAAAAATGGTTAGCATCACTGCCCCTATACATTACACAAATAAAAAAATAAAAAAAATGATAGCTATACTTTAAAGTGGCCGTACACATTAGATTAGATCAACCGAACTTGACATTTCAGTGGGACAGGACAACTAGCTAATATGTATGGGGGTGTCCTGACTTTTTCCCATAGCGTCATATGTCAGGGTAAATATGCATTAGGCTGTTAGATTTCATAGGCAAGATAAGTCCCTACCAGAGGTGTCTGGCAAGGGCTTACTCCCTTCTCCCCATTCAGAACACATGCACACTCAGCCAAGTTGAGCGTGCATGTGTATGGGTAGCTGAGAGAAACAACTGTCAGCCAAAAGAACATTTGGCTGACAGCAATCTAAAATGTCTGGCCATCCATCTTTAAGGTGCATTTACACAAGCAGATGAACAGCAGATCGTCAGGAAGGAAGCATTTTTCACCGACAGTCGGCTGCTCGTTCAGTGGAGGTGATGAGCTGCATTTACATGCAGTGATCACCTCCACAGTATGACGACAAGGGATCGCTATTGCGATAGCACGCCCTCACTATTTCTGGGCAGAAACGATCATTTACTTTCCTGCACGAACGACCATTTTAGCCGATGAATGAGCCTTTCACTCGTTCATCGGGTGGTCTGCTGCACCTTTACAGGTTGTTGGTTACGAGCGTTCGCAGTAGCATTCGTTTCCGATAATCTGCCCGATTATCTGGCCGTCTAAATTCACCTTTAATAAAAACATATAACCAGTGCAGCCTGCTCTGTCTCCTTCACAATGTAAACCATCAGAGGAGTTGTCTGACCATTGGCTCTATCTGTAGAACTTATTGCTGGTCTCCTGAGAGCTCATAAACACTGAATATGATTAGAATTCAGCTTAAATAAATAGAGATAAGGGCTACAGATCGAGACAGTTCCTCTGACGGATCTCATTGTGAAGGAGACAGCAGCCTGCACTATATGTGAAAAGGTGAAGGCTGTAGAGGTCAAACCGTTAAAACATGTTAGTAAAGATCTATTGGAAAAATGTTTCTGGCCAAAAATAAGTACAGTGCAATAATAAAAAAAAGTCTCCCATAGGTGTCCACAGCCATCCGTAGGAAACAGCCCTGAGTGTGCATTCAGTAGTCTCTGGTTACCTCCCTGCTGGAAACGGAGAACAAGGAACCCCCATTCTCTGTGTGACATAAGGCATCGTGGCTGGGAATAGAGTGTAAGCATGCAGTGTATTGCACCGCTGGTGTAACTATAGGGTGTAGATAGCCAGGGGTAGCACCTGGACTGTAAAGGTCCAAAGACTCCTCAACCACATACAGAGAGCACACTATTATAAAAACATGGGCCCAAAAAAAGTTCTGGACCAAAAAAATGTGGCACAATATGGCACAAATTGCAATCTAGTAATCTTATAACATGCCTGAAAAAGGGATGGGGATTGGCGGGGAAATTGGTGGGGCTTCAAGGGAAGGGGAAGGGCCTAAGATGCACCATTCTGTGCCAGAAATTTTTGCACAATTCTGGTGCAAAAATGTGTCTCAAAGTAAACTATCCAAAAGTTGGCATGGAGTCCGACAAAACTGTCTATCCTTGCATTAGGTTTATCATCCAGCCTGAGCTCCTGTGATGAATCTGGTGCAGGTCTAGAAGGAGAAGGCCGGTCTAAGTTTCTGCCATCTTTAGGATAAATAAATCTGGGGCAGGGTTTTTAGTAACTGGGGCCCAGGAGCTTCTACTTTTGCCTCTGTGTTGTACAGACAGGGGCACAGGAAATTGTTCATTTGAACCACAGATCTTCTAGGCAAAATCTCAGTACTTTTTCTAAATTTTGTTCTATTTTATGATAATGGAGTTTTGGAGTCATCCGCATTGTAGTTTTGGGGATCACATAAGTATTCGCCCCCGACTTTTTTCGTGTTTTGTTACATTACAGCCTTAAGTTCAATGTTTTGTTAATCTGAATTTTATGTGATGGATCAGAACACAATAGTCTAAGTTGGTGAAGTGAAATGAGAAAAATATATGAATAAAACTATTGTTTAGAAATAGAAAACAGAAAATTAGCATGTGTGTATGTATTCACCCCCTTTGTTAGAAAGCCCATAAAAAGCTCTGGTGCAACTAATTACCTTCAGAAGTCACATAATTAGTGAAATGATGTCCACCTGTGTGCAATCTAAGTGTCACATGATCTGTCATTACATATACACACCTTTTTTGAAAGGTCCCAGAGGCTGCAACACCTAAGCAAGAGGCATCACTAACCAAACACTGCCATGAACCACTGACCAAGGAGCTCTCCAAACAAGTAAGGGACAATGTTGTTGAGAAGTACAAGTCAGGGTTAGGTTATAAAAAAATATCCAAATCTTTGATGATCCCCAGGAGCACCATCAAATCTATCATAACCAAATGGAAAGAACATGACACAACAGCAAACCTGCCAAGAGACGGCCGCGCACCAAAACTCACGTACCGGGCAAGGAGGGCATTAATCAGAGAGGCAGCACAGAGACCTAAGGTAACCCTGGAGGAGCTGCAGAGAATGGAGTATTTGTACATAGGACGACAATAAGCCGTACGCTCCATAGAGTTGGGCTTTATGGCAGAGTGGCCAGAAGAAAGACATTACTTTTAGCAAAAAACAAAAAGGCACGTCGTGAGTTTGCGAAAAGGCATGTGGGAGACTCCCAAAATGTATGGAGGAAGGTGCTCTGGTCTGATGAGACTAAAATTGAACTTTTCAACCATCAAAGAAAACGCCATGTCTGGCGCAAACCCAACACATCACATCACCCAAAGAACACCATCCCCACAGTGAGACATGGTGGAGGCAGCATCATGCTGTGGGAATGTTTTTCAACAGCCGGGTCTGGGAAACTGGTCAGAGTTGAGGGAAAGATGGACGGTGCTAAAAACAGGAATATTCTTGAGCAAAACCTGTACCACTCTGTGCGTGATCTGAGGCTAGGACAGAGGTTCACCTTCCAGCAGGACGATGACCCCAAACACACGGCTAAAGCAACACTTGAGTGGTTTAAGGGGAAACATGTATATGTGTTGCAATGGCCTAATCAAAGCCCAGATCTCAATCCAACAGGAAATCTGTGGTCAGACTTAAAGATTGCTGTTCACAAGCCCAAACCATCCAACTTGAAGGAGCTGGAGCAGTTTTGCAAGGAGGAATGGGCAAAAATCCCAGTGGTAAGATGTGGCAAGCTCATAGAGACTTATCCGAAGCGTCTTAGAGCTGTGATTGCCACAAATAGTTATGCATATTGACCTTTTCTGTTATTTCGTCCTATTTGTTGTTTGCTTCACAATGAAAAAAAAAAACTTCAATGTTGTGGGCATGTTCTGTAAATTAAATGATGAAAATCCTCAAACAATCCATGTTAATTCCAGGTTATGAGGCACCAAAATATGAAAAAAGGCAAGGGGGTGAATACTTTTGCAAGGCACTGTATGCTTTTTCCGTTTTTGTACTCTTTCAAAATAGACATGCCTTTAACAGAAATGTCTGAAGAAATGTGATATTTGTGTCTTGCGAACAATCATTTCTGCCATTCTATTGTTCTGCGCCGACTTCCCCGAGCAGTCCATCATGTGTGGGTTTCCTGAGCACAATTTGGTAACAGTCTGGTAGCTCAAATGGTCCCAAGTAGAATAAATAAACTGATGAAATCACCATCTGACCTCTGGCTCTCGCTGCCTTTCCTAACACTGAGTAGAAGCATCTGTACAGCAGTAGATTATACAGTTTCAGACAGCTTGTTCCTCTCCAGCTCTCATACTCACACTATACGGGCAGCACCGATGGGTATGCCCCTGGAACGAGGGGTAGGCACAGTAAGTGGCCACCTAGGGCACCATTAAAGAGAAGACACATTTTATGGATGAATGTAGAGGCAGGTAATTTACCACTTAACAACCACAAATGGTGGCATGCCAAGGGCCATAACTTTTTAGTTTTTCCATCTAGGTAGCTGTATGAGAGGTCTGTTTTATTATTATTTTTTATTTTTTGCCTGTAGATTTTTATGAATACTTTCTGTGTATATGTGTGACGGCAACTTACTTTTTCCAAATTATCTATGGAAGTGTCATACATAAACATTTGTGACTGTCTCTGCTCAAAGGGTCCATTATTTCCCATTTACTTTAACCAGTCCGGCCACGGGGGTTATGGATGACAATAGGATTGAAGGAACCTCGAAAAGAGAATCACTTTGTCATATATCACCCTCGTAGGCCATTACTAGCTACTGTTACTGTATGTCTTGAGGGCTTTTTACACTGACCGAGAATCCGCCAGATAATCACTAATGAGCATTCATAGGAATGCTGGTTAGCGATTATCTGGCGGAGTAAAGGTGCCGCTGATTACCAGATGGACGAGCAAAATGTTCATTCATCGGATAATATGATTGTATGTGGGGACACCTAAATCTCTGTTTGCCTGCAGCAGATTGTGCCGTCTAAACAGCATCTATTGCCGGCAAACAACAAGTCAGTATGGGATAAGCAATGGCATTAGCAAGCACTCCTCCCCATGCATGTAAATGCAGCTGTCTCCATCACTGATGATCAGGCGCTTGTCGGGAAGGAATGCTTCCTTGCCAACAATCTCCGGCAAAATCGGGCAAAGTAGGGGGTCTTTACTGTTAGCAGGTCTTAAAGGGTTTCTGTCACGAGGATTACACATTATAAACTGTCTGACATTAGCTTTGTGCTAATGTCAGATCAGCTTGATAATGTGCTTTATATGTATTTCTGATGTATATTTAAGCTAAAAAACGTATTTTTATAATATGTAAATTAGCCTCTAGGAGCAGGGGGGGCGTTGCCCCTGCTCCTAGAGGCTCCGTGCGCCAACCTGCTGCCACGCCTCTTCTTTCTTTGATTGACAGTGCCGGGCAGCGATCCTCTCCTGCCTCCGGCACTGTCTCCCTGCTAAATCCCGCGCCTGCGCCGCCGCTCTGTATTCGGCGCAGGCGCGGTGAGCTGAGGACAGCAGGCACCAGCGTCCTCAGCTCACCGTGCCTGTGCCGAATACAGAGCGGCGGTGCAGGATTTAGCAGGGAGACAGTGCCGGAGGCAGGAGAGGATCGCTGCCCGACACTGTCAATCAAAGAAAGAAGGGGCGTGGCAGCAGGTTGGCGCACGGAGCCTCTAGGAGCAGGGGCAACGCCCCCCTGCTCCTAGAGGCTAATTTACATATTATAAAAAGACGTTTTTTAGCCTAAATATACATCAGAAATACATATAAAGCACATTATCAAGCTGATCTGACATTAGCACATAGCTAATGTCAGACAGCTTATAATGTGTAATCCTGGTGACAGAAACCCTTTAAACCTCATGAATGGCAGCAGGTTGGAGACACATGCAGCAGTGACAAATGACCAGTATGACAGAATGTAAACCTGATGCAGAGGAGTTGAGTTTGTGGGGCAGCAGAGTTGATGCTGTGATGAAGTTTAGTTGATGCTGGGGTGCATCAAGGTTGATGCTGTCATGTAGTAGAATTGATGATGCAAAATGGCAGAATTGAGACTACAAATCAGCAAAGTAGAGGATGCAATGAAGCATAGTTGAGATTGTCATGTAGCAGAGTTGGATGTACTAGAGCTGGAAAAGTGGCAGGACCAAAATAGCACAGCTGGAGCAGTGGCAGGACTGAAGTAGCAGAGCTGGATGTAATATAGTGATGAGCGGAAGGAGCAATATTCGAATGTGCGATATTTTACGAATATTCGTTATAATATTTGTCATATATTCGCGAATATTCTTATTCGAGATTATTCTATTGATTGCGAAAAATCGGCAATGTAATATTCGCGTAATGCGAATATTCTAAAACACGAATGTATAGCACTACAGAATATAGTGCTATATATTCCTTTTTTTAGAATATTCATCATTTTTACCAATTTAATCTGAACAGTCATAGGCCCAAAAGCAACTTAAGCAGGAAGGCATGACTTCAGATGGAAAAAAACGACTAATATTCTAAAAAAAGGAATCTATAGCACTATATTCTATAGTGTTATATATTTGTGTTTTAGAATATTCACATTACGGTATTATTACATTGCCGATTTTTTACATAAGAGAAAATAAATTAAATAATGAAGAATATTCTAATCCACTACAGACTACGATATTGCAGCCTTCTCACATTGGCCCACAAGCAAGAATCAGGTAGATATACTAGGTAATGGGTTCAGATAAAAAAAAACTAATATTTGTTTTTACGAATATATATCACTATATTTTAAATATTCGCGAAATTCTCGAAGTGCCGATATTCGCAATAAAAATTCACAATTCGAATATTCGTGCTCAACACTAATGTAGTACCAGTTGGAGTAGTGGCAGGACGGATGTAGTACAGCTGGATGTAGCAGAGCTGGAGTAGTGGTAGTACTTAAGAACCAATGCAATCAGGAACAAAGTGCTGGACCTAGGACAGGTGAGTAAGGCCTAATTCACACGTCCGTATTTTTTTCCCGCATTATTTCCGCAAAAATGCGGAAATAATGCGGAAGATATGCGGACCCGTTCATTTCAATGGGTCCGCAAAAGATGCGGAGAGTATTCCATATGCTCTCCGCATCCGCAAATCCTTTTATTTCCGCAATGCGGAACCGTAAATAAAGTAAAGCATGTCCTACTTTTGTCCGCAAATTGCGGACCGTAGCCCCATTGAAGTGAATGGATCCGCATAAATCCGGATGACATGCGGAAAGATTACAAAAGTCATTCGCATGTCATCCGTATTTGCGGATCCGTAATTACGGATCCACTGGAAAAGAAAAGTTACCCTGGAAACATCTTTTTTTTTTTCTTGTTCTTCCAGATTTTTGCAGAAATACGGAAACACGGAAGGTATACGGAGACACTAAAAAACAAAAACGGAAGAATTTTGCGAAAACACGGATCCTAACGTGTGAATAAGGCCTAACAGGGATCACATAATGTACACATTTATGCTGGCAACTGATAAAAACAGGAAAACCACTGACTCGAAGCGCTCATGCACACAAGTGATGGGTTTATGCACAAGATCGCTCTGCAGGAAAAAAATAAATCAGCATGTACCGTACTGTATTTTGCAGTTTTCACGCAGCCCATTCAATTAGTCAGTAATAAAACTGAATGACAGTTCATTTTCACAGATGCTAGAAGATGCGGCGTGTTATTCTTCAGTCGTTTTTCATGCGCCTGAAAAATGCATTTAAACTGATCACATCTGTAATAAAAAAATTAAAGAACTTAACAAACTCACAGAAAACACAAAAAAATTAGGGAAAAAAATTTTTTTTTCACTGACAGAACCAGCTTAAAATCGCGTGTGTGCATAAGCCCTAAATCAGGCACGCTGCTGATGTGAAAACTGCACTGTGTGAATGGGATTTCATAAGATCTCACTTACCACAGTGTAACATCTGGAGCACATACAAGCACTCGCTTTGTAGTATACCCAATATACACAAACGTCATCGCTGTTATTTCCCTTTTTTGCATGTCTGTTATCAGCGTTACGTTTGATTGATTACTCGGCAATCGATCAGCAGGGAGAATGGAGACATAAAAGATGCTGAGTGCTAAAACAAAGGTTTGGCATCCAGCGCATCCTGTTGTGTCTGATTTCAAGGACTTGACCCTAGCATGGAGAAATATAGCTTCCCTGACAGTGCAGAAGACATATGTACATGTGTGCAGATGAATATATAGAAGTCAGAAGACTGTTACCAAATGATAACTGTCCAATCCCATCCGTTTACCCATTAGATGCTAGAGTATGGCATCTAAGGGTTTAAACAGAAAAAGGAGGTACCCTCTGTCACCCCATCACTAGCTGGGATGTGATGGTGGAAGCCAATTGGTTGTCATGACAGCCATCTTAATATTTGACCAAATAGAGTGCCTGTCAGAATTGCTCTGACAGACCTAATACACTGCAATACAAATGTATTGCAGAGTATTATATTAGCAATCAGCCTTATACATGTTCAAGACCTCCTGTAGGACTAAAATTACTAAAAATGCTAAAAAAAACAAAAACTCACTCCATATCAAAATGTTTTAATCCTGTATGTAAATAAATATTTAAAAAGTGCACATACAGTGGCATGCAAAAGTTTGGACACCCCTAGTCAAAATTACTGTTACTGTAAACAGTTAAGCAAGTTGAGAATGAAATGATATCCAAAAGGCATAACGTTAAACATAGTAACATAGTATATAAGGCCGAAAAAAGACATTCGCCCATCCAGTTCGGCCTGTCATCCTGCAAGTTGATCTAGAGTAAGGCTGTGAGGTAGAAGCCAATTTTCCCCACTTAAGGGGAATAAAAAACTCCTTTCCAACTCCAATCAGGCAATCAGAATAACTCCCTGGATGAATGACCCCTCTCTAGTAGCTATAGCCTGAAATATTATTATACTCGAGAAATACATCCATTCAGGCCCCTCTTGAATTCCTTTAGTGAACTCACCATCACCCCCTCCTCAGGCAGAGAGTTCCATAGTCTCACTGCTCTTACCGTAAAGAATCCTCTTCTATGTTTGTGTACAAACCTTCTTTCCTCCAGATGGCAAATTCCCTTTGTATTTTAAAGGGGTTGGCCATTTTCTAGTAATTGTTGACCAATGGGCATGTAAGATGATTATATGACACTTGCTCATATAGCCATTGAAGAAATTCTGCACCATTTTCTATATTTCATAAGTTATGCTCCTTGTTTATAAAGTCTTCATGCTGTCCACACAGAGGTCCTGTCCATAAAATGGACGCTGATGGTGATCGTGTAACCAGGCAAATCATCTTCATGTGATGTCCTCTCCATTCAAACACATTGCACCTGCATGCATGACAGGTGCAATTTATTTGAATGGAGGAGACATCAAATGGAGATGATCTGCCTGGTCACATGACCCTCCATCAGTGGCCATTTTATGGACAGGACCTCTGTGTGTACAGCACAAAAGACTTGGAAAACAAGTGGGCATATCTCATGAACTATAGTGGTAATAATTTTAGAACGCTTTTCTGAAGCCATTCTGAGATTGTTTTCTCGGGACACGTTGTACTTCATGATGGTAGTAAATTTTAGTCAATATTTTTCATTTTTATTTTTATAAAAATTCCAAATTTACCAATTTTTTTTAAAAAATTGCAACTTTCCAAATTTCAAGTTCTCTGCTTTTAAAACAGATAGTGATACCTCATATAATAGTTATTACTTTACATTTCCTATATGTCTACTTCATGTTTGGATCATTTTGTGAATGCCATTTTATTTTTTTAGGACGTTAGAAGGCTTAGAAGTTTAGAAGCAAATCTTGAAATTTTTCAGAAAATTTCCAAAACCCACTTTTTAAGGACCAGTTCAGGTCTGAAGTCACTTTGTGGGGCTTGCATAATATAAACCACCGATAAATTACCCCATTTTAGAATCTACACTCCTCAAGGTATTCAAAACTGATTTTACAAACTTTGTTAACACTTTAGGTGTTTCACAAAAAAGTAAAATGGTCAGAATTTCACTTTTTTGGCAGATTTTCCATTTCAATCAATTTTTTTTTTCCGGTAACAAAGCAAGGGTTAACAGCCAAACAAAACTCAATATTTATTACCCTAATTCTGTAGTTTACAGAAACAATTCATTCGTCATTGTAAACTGCTGTACGGGCACTAGGCAGGGCGCAGAAGGAAAGGAACGCCATCTGGTTTTTGGAGGGCACATTTCAATGGGATAATTTTAAGTTGCTTTGTCACATTTGAAGACTCCCTGATGCACCTCTAGAGTAGAAACTCCAAAAAAGTGACCCCATTTTGGAAACTATGGGATAAAATGGCAGTTTTGTTGGTACTATCTTAGGATACATGTGATTTTTGGTTGCTCTATATTACAGTTTTTGTGAGGCAAGGTAACAGAAAATAGCTGTTTTGGCACCATTTTTTGTGGGATGAGATGACGGTTTGATTGGTACTATTTTGGGGTGTGTATGACTTTTTTATCGCTTGGTATTACACTTTATGTGATGTACGGTGACAAAAATGGCTTTTTTGACACAGTTTTTTTGGGAAAGGGTTTTTTTGGGGGAAAATGGCTTTTTTTTATTTTTACTTGAAACTTTTTTTTACAAAAATTTATTTTTTTACTTTTTTTTTACTTTTTATTTTTGTCCCACTATGGGACTTCAACTTATGGGGGTCTGATCCTCTCTTTAATGCATTACAATACATTCTGTATTGTAATGTATTGACTGTCAACTTGTATGCTGACATCCTGCTTGTGAGACCCAGCCTAAGGGGCTAAATCTCACAGGCTTCCGTAGAAGGCAAGCCCAGATGCTTATGAAAGGCATTGGGCTGCCTTCTCTGCCATCGGGTCCCCGTGACTGCAGCGCAGGGACCGATGGAGACCGCAGCATACAAGGGGTTAATACACCAGCATCATTTTTTTCACCGGTTCCAGCGTATGCATCAGGGGCTCGGCTATCAGCTTCTGCACCTGCCTGATCAGCCCCCCGTACATGTACGGCACTGGTCCTTAAGTCATGTCCACCAGTGCCGTAAATGTACGGCGCAGGTCCTTAAGGGGTTAAGCAAAAACATTTTTTTATTTTTATCTTTTACATTTTTCAAGATAACAAAAGAGGAAAAGGGCCCGAAGCAAAATTTTGGGCACCCTGCATGGCTAGTACCTAGTAGCACCCCTTTGGCAAGTATCACAGCTTGTAAACACTTTTTGTAGTCAGCCAAGAATCTTTCAATTCTTGTTTGAGGTATTTTCATCCATTCTTCGTTGAAAAGTCTTCCAGTTCTGTGAGATTCCTGGGCCGTCTTGCATGCACTGCTCTTTTGAGGTCTCTCCACAGATTTTCAGTGACGTTCAGATCAGGGGAATGTGAGGGCCATGGTAAAACCTTCAGGCTGCTTTGCCTGGAGCATGGGTTACTGAGCAACGTTATGAGTGGTGGTGTAGGGGTTAATAGAGTTGGGTCTTGTACAGGGTCGGACTGGGGATCTCCTGGCCTACCCCATATCATCGTTAAAGTTTATCAGATTTTCATTAAAAAAAAATATACCCTAGTCGCAAGTGATTAGGGCAGATTTACTATTGAAAATCTTGTTAAACTGGCGTACATGCTTTGCACCACGTTTACCGACTGTTTTACACACTTTGCCCTAAAAGAGGGTATTTTTTTTTTTTTTAGAAGGATGTGTGTTTTTGCAGAAAAGGGGCATGGCCTAAAGGCCCCCCCATGTGCCATAAAATGCACTTAAATTTTGGCGCATTTTTGGGGTAAAACTATGCCAACTTTTGGTCGCTGTAAACGTAGACTAGACTGTTTTTTGTGCACAGACACATTTTTTTGAGCAAGGAAAGATTTTTGGTGCACAGACTTACAATGTTCTTTGTTTTTGGCACTGGGACAGAATTCTAGGTTAAATCTGTTATGCAAATTTACAATACTATGCTGGTGCATATGACGACATAGTAAATGTGTCCTGCCAATCAATAATGAGAGGTAGGGGCAGGCAGAGGAAGGGTGCACAGAGTTATATTGGGTCTGTCCCTGGTGCACTTCACAGCTTATTTGCATATACAGTAGGGTTCATGCATTCGTATATTTCTATTGAAGAGAAAAACAAAATGGCAGCGTCCACACGGCCGGGATCCACGTTTTGGGAATCTGTGAATTGTTGACCACAAAACACATACGGTCGTGTGAATGAGCCTTTAAAAGAACTTTTTCTTCTGGATGTCAGAAAATATGGATTCCTTGTGAGCAAGCCAGTAAATTACCCATTTTGACGCCTGTACAGGACAGTAGCAGGGAGATGGGCAGTGTCATAGATCATTAAATGAACAGGGCAATGTCACTCTGCCCCGGGGCAGCAGGGGGTGATAATGCCTTTGTTGCTATTTCTGCTCAACTATTTTAGCTCCTTCCATGTTATTAGTCAATTTCATCTAAAAGAGACTATTGACCCGGAAACTCATGAAAGGCATTTTTGTCGCAGTAGACTTCTACCAAAATTAGCTTCCAAGTCCTAAAATCTGCGAAAAAACACAATCTAATCTACAGGAAAAAGAATGACACAGTCGGCACTGCTGTATTCAGGGGTTTGTCAGAGGTTGATATTCAGATTATTCTCCCATGTCCAAACAAATTACTTTGCCCTAATTGATCTGGCGGGGTGTGTGTTGCCGCAAACTAAGAAGGAACATTTCTCACATATTTTTCTTGAAAATACTGCATGGCTGTGAACGTAATTCCTGAATGTGTCCTCGAGAACTGTTTAGAATATCCAGGCATGAGAAGATCACCCAAACGCACGCACAGTGATCATTTCATTTTTGTATACTGTACCCCGTTCCATTCTTATGATATTCTTTAAAGCTGAACTGGGGATCACTGATCACTGCAATGATCAAATTGATTACTGGGGCCTCATCCTCCTGACTAGAGATGAGCGAATTTTTCAAAATTAGATTCGGCCAGTTCACCAGTTTCACTTATTTGGGCAGTCACGGGCCAAAACTGACCAAATAACTCAAGTATGAACTCAGCCTTACAGGTCGATGTTAGCGCCAAGAATTGGCGCAGTCCTTTTACACTGTTATCAGCAGATTCCACATAGATGTCTACAGAACCTGTTCTATTAAAAGCCTATACAAGTAGAGCCCCCCAACAGAGTGGAGAGGGTGTTAGCAGTAAGTTTACATAGTGGTGAGGTGGAAGCAGCATGAGGAGACCAGAGAGTGGCCTATTGACAGAGTGTGGAGATGGGAGCAGCATCAGGAGGAGGCAACAGAGTGGTACAATGACAGTGTGGAGGTGGCGGCAGCATCAGCAGACCACAGAATGGCACAATGAAAGAGTGTGGACGTTGTGGCAGCAAAAGGAGGCAAAAGAATGGCACAATGACAGCGTGAAGGTGGCAGCAGCAGCAGCATCAGGAGGAGGCCACAGAGTAGCACAATGACAGTGTGGAGGTGGCAGCAGCAGCATCAGGAGACCACAAAGTGGCAAGGTGACATAGTGTGGAGGTGACAGCAGTATCAGGAGATCCCAGAGTGGCAAGGTGACATAGTGTGGAGGTGGCAGCAGCATAAGGAGACCCCAGAGTGACCCAGTGACTGAGTGAGGAGGTGGCAGCAGCATCAGGAGACCAAAGAGAGGCAAGGTGACATAGTGAGGAGGTGGAAGCAGCATCAGGAGACCACAGAGTGACCCGGTGACAGAGTGTTGAGGTAGCAGCAGCATCAGGAGACCACAGAGTGGCAAGGTGACATAGTGTGGAGGTGGCAGCAGAATCAGAAGACCACAGAGTGACCTGGTGACAGAGTGTTGAGGTGGCAGCAGCATCAGGAGACCACAGAGTGGCAAGGTGACATAGTGTGGAGGTGGCAGCAGCATCAGGAGACCAGAGAGTGGCAAGGTGACATAGTGTGAAGGTGACAGCAGATTCAGGAGACCACAGAGTGGCAAGGTGACAGAGTGGTGAGGTGGCAGCAGCGTCAGGAGACCACAGAGTGACCTGCGGGGAGGTGGGTGGCAATGCGAGTACCAGCTGAAGATGGTGGGTGAAAGAAGGAGCACTTGGCATCAGATGTGTGGCCTCAGGCGGGTGGCAGCATCAGAATAGTAGCTGAGGCAGGTAGCCAGAAGAAACTGGTCTCTTTAGTCAAAGTGTTGGTGTGGCACAATGGATGATCTAGTCTGAAGCATCAGGCATTGGTGGGTGGAAATCCTGGCTGATCCACGCCTGATTCATCTTGACAAAGGACAGTCTCTCCACATTTGGGGTAGACAGGCGAGTTTTTCTTGGGGTTACTATGGCTCCCGCCACAGCAAACACCCGCTCTGATGCCACCCTACTGGTCAGGCAGGACAACTTTTCCAGGGCAAACTCTGCTAGTTGCGGCCACAAATCCAGTTTGGCTGCCCAGTAGTCCAGCGGATCTTCAATGTGGGATGGCAGGTTATTGTCCAAGTATGCCACCACCTGCTGGCTCAGGTCCTGCTCCAGGTCTAGCTGCTGCTGCTGGTGAGTAGTTTCTTCACTAGGCGGGTGAAGAAAGCTGCTCATCAGCGACTCTAGACTTAAGTTGCTGCTGATGGAGATGAAACTGCTTCTACCCCACCCTACACCAAACCCCCACCCTGCCACAGCAGCCATGGCAGAAGAACATGAGCGCAGAGGGCTCCCCCGGTCAGACCTGCAAGAGGATGGACGATGGCGCAGATAGGCAGTGGCCAACTGACTACATAGGATGTCTCTATAGTAGTTCAGTTTGTCCTCCCTCTCAGCGGCTATAAAAAAAGGCCCCCATTTTGGACCGGTAGGGAGGGTCCATTAAGGTGGAGAGCCAGAAGTCATCCCTCTGCTGAATGGTGGCAATTCGGCTATCACTAGACAAGCAAGTGAGCATGCATCGAGCCATTGTGCAAGTGACTCGGAGGGACTCCCTGCCTTCATCTCCATTGCATACTGCCATGGTGTGTCTGGGTCCTCTGCCTCGTATTTCTCATCGCCCTGTAGCTCCTCTGGCTGCTCCTGCTCCTCCTCTCCTGTCACCTGTGTGTAAAAACCACCCATTTCGCTACACATTGCTTGTGCTCCAATGTCCTCCTCCTCCTCCAGTTCAGCCACCACAGGGCTCATGTGGCCGTGAGATCTAGGCGACATGTCTCCAGTCCCCTGACCAGCCAAATTTACCAGTATCTGTTCCAGGACATGAAACATTGGAATGACATTGTTCATCCCGTAGTCCTGTCGACTGACAAATAACGTGGCATCCTCAAAGGGCCTGAGCAAACGGCAAGTGTCATGCATGAGCTGCCACTGGCTGACATCGACTTTACACAGGGGAGTACTCCTGTCTGCTTGGATCATCAAGAAATCATTTATGGCCTTTCTCTGTTCGTATAGTCGGTCCAACATATGGAGAGTGAAATTTCATTGGGTAAAAACATTGCATATCAGCCTATGTTGGGGGGATGCGGTTCTGCCGCTACAGCTCAAGGAGGGTGTGCTTGGTGGTGTACGAGTGGCTGAAGTGCATGCAAAGTTTCCTGGCCCTTTTTAGGATGTCTTGCAGATGGGTGGACTGCCACTGGCTGACATCGAGGTTACACAGGGGATTACTCCTGTCCACTTGATCATCAAGATATTGTTTATGGCCTTTCTCTGTTCGTATAGTCGGTCCAACATATGGAGAGTGGAATTTCAACAGGCAGAAACGTTGCATATCAGCCTATGTTGGGGGGATGCCGTTCTGCCTCTGCACCTTAAGGAGGGTGTGCTTGGCGGTGTACGAGTGGCTGAAGTGCATGCTAAGTTTCCTGGCCATTTTTAAGATGTCTTGCATATGGGTGGAAGACTTCAGGAACCGTCTGACAACCAGATTGAACACATGCCATGCAGGGCACATGGCTCAGCACTCCTTGACGCAGCACGGACACCATGTTCTTCCTGTTGTCGGTCACCATGGTTCCGATTTTGAGTTGTCGCGGAGAAAGCCATGATTCCATTTCTTCATGAAGGACACGGAGCAGTTCCTCCCCTGTGTCACTCAGTTTGCCTAGGCCTAGGGCACAGGGCCTGCTCCCGGACGAACCCACTGACTCTTGGCTGGGGGTGTCTGATGTCACTTGGGATGAAGTGGATGACCCAGTCCACCATTCAAGAACCGCTGGGTTGCTGGTCAAGACACGACCGCTAGATGACATCGGGAGCTCAGGCCTCTTGCTGCGACTCCTGCTGCCACGCCCCCTTACTCTGCTGTGATCTTTGCCTGCACCAGAAACATTTTGGGCTATGCCACTCCCCTGTGCAGGGCCTGGCACTTCTCTGTTTGACATACTGTTAGATCAAATAAATAAATAAAAGGGAAATTAAAACACCCCAAAAAAGTCTGTAATTTTCCCACTTCACCACACAACAGCAAATAATTTTTTAGTGCCGCAAAAAAGGGCTTTAGAACATATATCTGCACTGCTGAACAGCAAATATATTTTTCTTTTGCCACTAATACACGACAAAAAGGGCTTTACATATAACTGCACCCCTGAACGGCACATAGGCCTTTATTTTTTTCTTATACACGACACAAAAGGCTTTAGAATATAAAACTGAAGTTTCTGAACGGCAAATATATTTTTCTTTTTTCCACTTATACACCCATATTTTTTTTCCACTTTTTGCATGACACAAAAGGCTTTAAAGCATGTAACTGCACCACTGAATGGCAAATAGGCCCTTATTTTTTTCCACTTATACATGACACAAAAGACTTTAGAACATATAACTGCACTGCTGAATGGCAAATATCTTTTTCTTTTTTCCACTTATACACTCCACAAAAGTATTTAGAACATTTACTTGCACCACTGAACGGCAAATATATTTTTCTTTTCAACTAATACACGACAAAAAGGTCTTTAGAACATATAACTGCACTGCTTAACCGCAAATAGGCCCTTATTTTTTTCAACTTATACACGACACAAAAGGCTTTAGAATATATAACTGCACCGCTGAACGGCAAATATATTTTTCTTTTTTCCACTTATGAACGACACAAAAGGCTTTAGAATATATAACTGCACCGCTGAACGGCAAATATATTTTTCTTTTTCCACTAATGCACGCCAAAAGGACTGTAATTTCGCACTTCACCACGCAACGGCTAATAAGCCCTTTTTATCCACTAATACAAGCCAAACAATGCTTTAGAACATATAACTGCACTGCACAAGGGCAAATAAGACATAGAAATATTTCCTTGTAATAAACCTGTAAATGGCTGTATCAAACAACACTTGCACCCCAATAACAAGAACGGTTTGCTGGAATTACAGAGCTGTATAATGGCCATTTGAATTCCCAGTCAGTGCAGCAAGGTGCAATAGGATTGTTCCTATTACTCAGGCTGTAACCTCCCCTACTGAACCCTGTTCTACATAATTGCTGTAGAACAGGGATGCTCAACCTGCGGCCCTCCAGATGTTGCAAAACTACAACTCCCAGCATGCCCTGACAGCCTATAGCTATCAGCCTACAGCAGGGTATGGTGGGAGTTGTAGTTTTACAACAGCTGGAGGGCCGCAGGTTGAGCATCACTGCTGTAGAATGATTCCTCCCTATCCTTTCCCTACACCTTGAATAATCTTTCCCTGCACTTGTAAATCGTTTTTTTTGTTCGCACAATGAAGTGTTTCCTAGCACTGTCTTTAGCGCCTGCTGATGTCTCTCCCTGCACTAAGTACACTGGAAATGGCAGAATCCGAGATGGCTGAGGCTATTTATAGGGCTGTGACATCACAGGGCTGGCTGCTGATTGGCTGCATGCATGGCATTATGGGTGATCCCGCATTCCCAGAGTTCCTTGCTCCATGTCCTCACACGTGCAGCAGCCATTTTAGGAAAAAATGCGCTTCGTTACCACAAAGCGTGAGGAAATTTGAAATCGGTGCAAATCAAATTTTTCCTGAAATTTGTATTGAATTCCACTTCGATTCGCTCATCTCTACCCCCTACAAACAAGAATCTACTAGTTTCTAATGCTGGCCATACAATGGAGATTTTGGACAGCTGAAAAGGTCTACTAAGGGCATGTTCACATCTGTGTTGGTGGCTCAGTTTCCGGACCTCAGTCACAGAGTTCGTAAAAAAAAAAATGTGGAAACGGACCCAATTATAGTCAATGGGATCTATTTGGCTCAGTTCCTGTCAGTTATGTGCCAAATTCAGCACTTTGTTATTTTCGTTCTGCTCCTATAATGGAGCAGAATAGCAGAAAAAATAATAATGGTAATGTGAACATGCCCTAAACCGTATTCTGCCTTTTTGTGATATAAACATGCAAGCCATATAGACGAAGCAAATGTTAACTTGACACTTACTGGCAGAAAACGTAAAATTGACACTTTTCTATAGCTTTTATATACCAGTGGTGCACTACCAATGAGGCAAGGTGAGGCGATTGCCTCAGGCAGCACCAGGTAGGGGCAAGAGGGGGCAGTGGAAAGGCCATGGGCAATGAACGCTTTCATTATGGCAAAAGGGTTAGGTTAAGAAATTGGCATTGGGATGCCGTTTCAGTTTTTGCCAGCAGAAAGGCTAGCTGCACCCTTGTCCTATACTATACATACCCCGATCCACAAGAGGAAAACTCCCGTTAACCCCTTCACTACCGAGCCACTTTTCATCTTAAGTCCAATGCCGATTTTGCAAATCTGAAATGTGTCACTTTATGTGGTAATAACTTTGGAATTCTTTTACTTATCCAAGCCATTCGGAGATTGTTTTTCGTGACACATTGTACTTATGAGAGCGGTAAATTTGAGTCGATATATTTCACCTTTATTTGTCCGCATCCGTTGCTCTTATAAGTCGTGTCCTATTCTTGTCCATTTTGCGGACAAAAATAGGCATTTCTATAAAGGGCCGTCCGTTTGGCAAACTGTGGAAGGTACAGGGGCGGCATCCGTGTTTTGTGGATCCGAACAAGCTCTAAGACAGATAGTAATACCACATAAAATAGTTATCAATTAATTGGCATCAATTTGTAAATGTCATTTTATTCTTTTAGGAAGTTAGAAGGCTTCGAATTTTATAAGCAATTTTTCAAATTTTCACCAAAATTTCCAAAACCATTTTTTAATAGTGTTGGGCGCGAATATTCGAATTGCTAATTTTAATCGCGAATATCGCCACTTCGAGAATTCGCGAAGATTTAGAATATAGTGTTATATATTCGTATTCTCAAATATTCTAGATTTTTTTCATCTGAACCCATGATCCCTCCCTGCTTCTTGCTTGTGGGCCAATGAGAAGGCTGCAATGTCTTTGTCTGAGCTTAGCAACATCCCTAGCAACCAATAGGAAAGTTACCTACCCCTTACTATAAAAGAAACTCCCCAGCAGCCATTTTCTGCAGTTTTTGCAGTTCTGAGAGAGAGCAGTGTCATTGCTGTGCTCTATGCTTTCCTGTATCATTACATTAGATAGTTAGTTAGTTAGCTTATATGTATAATACAGATAGTTAGTGGGAGATATTAGTCAGTGTAGGTTAGATGATAGTGATATAGTGTAGCTGATAGGTTCCAGTGCAGGGTGTTAGGTAGTGTGATAGTTTCTGCTGTCCATACATACATGCTACATGCAAGTTTACAACAATACTTAGTGCACCAATCAGTAATATGTAGTCAGACCTGCTAAAATGTGAAGTTGCTCGTATTGCGCCAAAATATGCGCATCATTACTTACCAATTTGAGCAATCTTGAATATATTTGAGCGCTCTATCTGCATATAAAGCTATCGTTATGTTCTGCCGTGCCTACCATTTTCTCCAGTCAGGAAACTTCTAGCAGCTTGAAAAATGTAGCAAAAGTGACCCACGCCTGTACTGCGTGCGCAATGCGGGCATATTACATTGCCGATTTTCACAATCAAGAAAATAATGGCGATTGGGGAATTCTCGAATTTGCTAATTTATGACGAATATTCGCCCAAATATTTGCGAAATTCGAATATTGCCCTGCCGCTCATCACTATTTTTTAAGCACCAATTCAGTTATAAAGTGATTTTGAGGGGCTTACATAATGGACACCACCCATTAATGACCCCATTTTAGAAACTACACCCCCTTTTTAAGTTTTACACAGTGAAAGCCTTTTGAACAAAACTAAATTTTGTTTTGCCATTTTCTGAGAGCCATTTTTTTATTTTTGGGTGATTGTCTTATTTGGGGGCTCATTTTTGCAGGATGAGATGACGGTTTGATTGGTACCATGTTGGGGTACATAAGACTATTTGATCACTTGGCATTACACTTTTTGTGATTGTGTACACATGTATATATATATATATATATATATATATATTTCTATACAGCAGAAGTCTCATATTTTTTTTTGTCTTTTTGGGGGAGTTTTTGTAACTGGCCATACAGCTCTATAGTGTAGTGGTTAAAGGTCTTGGCTGTGATGTAGAAGCTGCGAGTAAAAATCCCGCCACAAACTTTTGAGAAATTAGATTTAAATACACTGGGGTGTCACCAAGCACTGACTCCATATATGGACATAGCTATATAAGGAGTCAGAGCAGGGACTCCTACGCTGAACTAGAGTCCCGACACCCTCCCCTCTTCAGAGCAGGGGGTGCCGGGTTTAATGCTCGTTCTCCCATTGACTTCCATTGTGCTCGGGTGCTCGGTAGAGTACTCAAACACCAGAGCACACGAGCACTTTGGTGCATGATCAACACTACTATTTAACACTTCTCCATCCACCAGTGCCACCTTCCTCATTTCTCATCTCAGCCAAGGACTTTGTCACATACTTCATACAAAAGATTGACAACATCACAGAAAGCTTCAGCCTACAGTCCCCACAGCCCCGCTACACAATTATTCAGTCATCTTACTGCTACCATCACACCCATCCTCAAAAAGCCTTCCCTTGACCCATATTCTTTGTCTAGCTATCGTCCCATATCACTGGTCCAATACATCTCAAAATTACTTGAACAACATATCCAACTTGAACCACCCCTCGGATCCCCACATTCCTCAATCCAGAGTGCGCAAAAATTCTTATACATGCCCTCATCATCTCCCGCCTAGACTACTGTAACATCCTCTTCTATGGCCTCCCATCTGGTACCCGTACAACCGGTCCCCTGTATACATCTGTGACTTGATCTACCAATACCTTCCCACACGTAATCTCTGATCCTCACAAGACCTTCTTTTCTACTCTCTTCTTCCTACAGTTGCCTCCAAGATTTCTCCCATGCAGTCCCCATACTCCGGAACTCTCTACTGCAATATATCAGACAACTGCACCACTGAATGGCAAATAGGCCCTTATTTTTTTCCACTTATACATGACACAAAAGACTTTAGAACATATAACTGCACTGCTGAATGGCAAATATCTTTTTCTTTTTTCCACTTATACACTCCACAAAAGTATTTAGAACATTTACTTGCACCACTGAACGGCAAATATATTTTTCTTTTCAACTAATACACGACAAAAAGGTCTTTAGAACATATAACTGCACTGCTTAACCGCAAATAGGCCCTTATTTTTTTCAACTTATACACGACACAAAAGGCTTTAGAATATATAACTGCACCGCTGAACGGCAAATATATTTTTCTTTTTTCCACTTATGAACGACACAAAAGGCTTTAGAATATATAACTGCACCGCTGAACGGCAAATATATTTTTCTTTTTTCCACTAATGCACGCCAAAAAGGACTGTAATTTCGCACTTCACCACGCAACGGCTAATAAGCCCTTTTTATCCACTAATACAAGCCAAACAATGCTTTAGAACATATAACTGCACTGCACAAGGGCAAATAAGACATAGAAATATTTCCTTGTAATAAACCTGTAAATGGCTGTATCAAACAACACTTGCACCCCAATAACAAGAACGGTTTGCTGGAATTACAGAGCTGTATAATGGCCATTTGAATTCCCAGTCAGTGCAGCAAGGTGCAATAGGATTGTTCCTATTACTCAGGCTGTAACCTCCCCTACTGAACCCTGTTCTACATAATTGCTGTAGAACAGGGATGCTCAACCTGCGGCCCTCCAGATGTTGCAAAACTACAACTCCCAGCATGCCCTGACAGCCTATAGCTATCAGCCTACAGCAGGGTATGGTGGGAGTTGTAGTTTTACAACAGCTGGAGGGCCACAGGTTGAGCATCACTGCTGTAGAATGATTCCTCCCTATCCTTTCCCTACACCTTGAATAATCTTTCCCTGCACTTGTAAATCGTTTTTTGTTCGCACAATGAAGTGTTTCGCCTGCTGATGTCTCTCCCTGCACTAAGTACACTGGAAATGGCAGAATCCGAGATGGCTGAGGCTATTTATAGGGCTGTGACATCACAGGGCTGGCTGCTGATTGGCTGCATGCATGGCATTATGGGTGATCCCGCATTCCCAGAGTTCCTTGCTCCATGTCCTCACACGTGCAGCAGCCATTTTAGGAAAAATGCGCTCGTTACCACAAAGCGTGAGGAAATTTGAAATCGGTGCAAATCAAATTTTTCCTGAAATTTGTATTGAATTCCACTTCGATTCGCTCATCTCTACCCCCTACAAACAAGAATCTACTAGTTTCTAATGCTGGCCATACAATGGAGATTTTGGACAGCTGAAAAGGTCTACTAAGGGCATGTTCACATCTGTGTTGGTGGCTCAGTTTCCGGACCTCAGTCACAGAGTTTGTAAAAAAAAAAATGTGGAAACGGACCCAATTATAGTCAATGGGATCTATTTGGCTCAGTTCCTGTCAGTTATGTGCCAAATTCAGCACTTTGTTATTTTCGTTCTGCTCCTATAATGGAGCAGAATAGCAGAAAAAATAATAATGGTAATGTGAACATGCCCTAAACCGTATTCTGCCTTTTTGTGATATAAACATGCAAGCCATATAGACGAAGCAAATGTTAACTTGACACTTACTGGCAGAAAACGTAAAATTGACACTTTTCTATAGCTTTTATATACCAGTGGTGCACTACCAATGAGGCAAGGTGAGGCGATTGCCTCAGGCAGCACCAGGTAGGGGCAAGAGGGGGGCAGTGGAAAGGCCATGGGCAATGAACGCTTTCATTATGGCAAAAGGGTTAGGTTAAGAAATTGGCATTGGGATGCCGTTTCAGTTTTTGCCAGCAGAAAGGCTAGCTGCACCCTTGTCCTATACTATACATACCCCCGATCCACAAGAGGAAAACTCCCGTTAACCCCTTCACTACCGAGCCACTTTTCATCTTAAGTCCAATGCCGATTTTTGCAAATCTGAAATGTGTCACTTTATGTGGTAATAACTTTGGAATTCTTTTACTTATCCAAGCCATTCGGAGATTGTTTTTTCGTGACACATTGTACTTATGAGAGCGGTAAATTTGAGTCGATATATTTCACCTTTATTTGTCCGCATCCGTTGCTCTTATAAGTCGTGTCCTATTCTTGTCCATTTTGCGGACAAAAATAGGCATTTCTATAAAGGGCCGTCCGTTTGGCAAACTGTGGAAGGTACAGGGGCGGCATCCGTGTTTTGCGGATCCGAACAAGCTCTAAGACAGATAGTAATACCACATAAAATAGTTATCAATTAATTGGCATCAATTTGTAAATGTCATTTTATTCTTTTAGGAAGTTAGAAGGCTTCGAATTTTATAAGCAATTTTTCAAATTTTCACCAAAATTTCCAAAACCATTTTTTTAATAGTGTTGGGCGCGAATATTCGAATTGCTAATTTTAATCGCGAATATCGCCACTTCGAGAATTCGCGAAGATTTAGAATATAGTGTTATATATTCGTATTCTCAAATATTCTAGATTTTTTTTCATCTGAACCCATGATCCCTCCCTGCTTCTTGCTTGTGGGCCAATGAGAAGGCTGCAATGTCTTTGTCTGAGCTTAGCAACATCCCTAGCAACCAATAGGAAAGTTACCTACCCCTTACTATAAAAGAAACTCCCCAGCAGCCATTTTCTGCAGTTTTTTGCAGTTCTGAGAGAGAGCAGTGTCATTGCTGTGCTCTATGCTTTCCTGTATCATTACATTAGATAGTTAGTTAGTTAGCTTATATGTATAATACAGATAGTTAGTGGGAGATATTAGTCAGTGTAGGTTAGATGATAGTGATATAGTGTAGCTGATAGGTTCCAGTGCAGGGTGTTAGGTAGTGTGATAGTTTCTGCTGTCCATACATACATGCTACATGCAAGTTTACAACAATACTTAGTGCACCAATCAGTAATATGTAGTCAGACCTGCTAAAATGTGAAGTTGCTCGTATTGCGCCAAAATATGCGCATCATTACTTACCAATTTGAGCAATCTTGAATATATTTGAGCGCTCTATCTGCATATAAAGCTATCGTTATGTTCTGCCGTGCCTACCATTTTCTCCAGTCAGGAAACTTCTAGCAGCTTGAAAAATGTAGCAAAAGTGACCCACGCCTGTACTGCGTGCGCAATGCGGGCATATTACATTGCCGATTTTCACAATCAAGAAAATAATGGCGATTGGGGAATTCTCGAATTTGCTAATTTATGACGAATATTCGCCCAAATATTTGCGAAATTCGAATATTGCCCCTGCCGCTCATCACTATTTTTTAAGCACCAATTCAGTTATAAAGTGATTTTGAGGGGCTTACATAATGGACACCACCCATTAATGACCCCATTTTAGAAACTACACCCCCCTTTTTTAAGTTTTACACAGTGAAAGCCTTTTTGAACAAAACTAAATTTTGTTTTGCCATTTTCTGAGAGCCATTTTTTTTATTTTTTGGGTGATTGTCTTATTTGGGGGCTCATTTTTTGCAGGATGAGATGACGGTTTGATTGGTACCATGTTGGGGTACATAAGACTATTTGATCACTTGGCATTACACTTTTTGTGATTGTGTACACATGTATATATATATATATATATATATATATATATATATTTCTATACAGCAGAAGTCTCATATTTTTTTTTGTCTTTTTGGGGGAGTTTTTGTAACTGGCCATACAGCTCTATAGTGTAGTGGTTAAAGGTCTTGGCTGTGATGTAGAAGCTGCAGTAAAAATCCCGCCACAAACTTTTGAGAAATTAGATTTAAATACACTGGGGTGTCACCAAGCACTGACTCCATATATGGACATAGCTATATAAGGAGTCAGAGCAGGGACTCCTACGCTGAACTAGAGTCCCGACACCCTCCCTCTTCAGAGCAGGGGGTGCCGGGTTTAATGCTCGTTCTCCCATTGACTTCCATTGTGCTCGGGTGCTCGGTAGAGTACTCAAACACCAGAGCACACGAGCACTTTGGTGCTTGATCAACACTACTATTTAACACTTCTCCATCCACCTTCCTCATTTCTCATCTCAGCCAAGGACTTTGTCACATACTTCATACAAAAGATTGACAACATCACAGAAAGCTTCAGCCTACAGTCCCCACAGCCCCGCTACACAATTATTCAGTCATCTTACTGCTACCATCACACCCATCCTCAAAAAGCCTTCCCTTGACCCATATTCTTTGTCTAGCTATCGTCCCATATCACTGGTCCAATACATCTCAAAATTACTTGAACAACATATCCAACTTGAACCACCCCTCGGATCCCCACATTCCTCAATCCAGAGTGCGCAAAAATTCTTATACATGCCCTCATCATCTCCCGCCTAGACTACTGTAACATCCTCTTCTATGGCCTCCCATCTGGTACCCGTACAACCGGTCCCCTGTATACATCTGTGACTTGATCTACCAATACCTTCCCACACGTAATCTCTGATCCTCACAAGACCTTCTTTTCTACTCTCTTCTTCCTACAGTTGCCTCCAAGATTTCTCCCATGCAGTCCCCATACTCCGGAACTCTCTACTGCAATATATCAGACACTCACCTACAGTACCATGGACACCTTCAAAAGAAACCTGAAAAGCCACCTCTTCAGACAAGCCTACAACCTACAGTAACCCTGCTGCCACTATACCACCATGTCCAGCTTTACCCTCACCTACTGTGTCCTTCTCCCTTTCCTGGTAGATTGTAAGCCCTCGCGGGCAGGGCCCTCTCTCCTGCTGTACCAGTTTGTAACTCATCTTGTCCATGCTTAGTGTAATTTTTTTTAAATATTATGTATATATATATATCCCTTATTGTATGTACTGTGCTATGGGATGAATGACCCTTTAATTAATAATAATAAAAATGTACACTGCCTAGACCAGGCATGTCCAAACTCTGGCCCTCCAGGTGTTGCAGAACTACAACTCCCATCATGCACTTCTGTAGGTTGATAGCTGTAGGTTGTCCAGGAATGATGGGAGTTGTAGTTTTGCAACATCTGGAGGGCCGTAGTTTGGACATGCCTGGCCTAGACCTACTGTAGACCAACATAATATGAGGAGGATATGAGCAGAAAGCTCATACTGTATATTTTGCCACATGTGAGCTCCAGGCGGGGTGGGCTCTGCTTCCCATTAGACTCCACAAGTGTAACAAAGAATTTTTTAACTTGATCTTTTTCTTCCTTGTCTGAGATGCATTCCAGTTCATTCATTACCAGGCAATCAGAGAGACACTACCTCAGTTGCTAATATAATTTTATAGTGTAATATAAATGAGTTATGAGCTATACTTTTCCATGCTGAGGAGCTCCCGTCTGTGAGGCTCATCCGCCCAATATATCATAATTAATGGACAACATAGATGCAGACGATGCAGACGATGCAGATGACAAGAACAATTATCTGTCTGTCATATTTCCATTCTAGGATTTTATCTCACATGTGATATACATGACGGACATCTTCAGCTGGACCTTGTCAGACTAATAGCAATCTGCTAGATTAATAGGAGTTTTTAGTAGGTTATGCCCACTTAGATCAGTGGTTTCTAATACCAAGGAATGTGGCTCAAGTTAGCTCCTCTTTATGTATGGAAGGCTTATCTGCATTATACTGTATATATAACATACACTAGAGCTCCTCTTTATGTATGGAAGGCTTATCTGCATTATACTGTATATATAATATACACTAGAGCTCCTCTTTATGTATGGAAGGCTTATCTGCGTTATACTGTATATATAATATACACTAGCGGAAAAAGGAAAAAGAACACCTAATGAGATTGAGCTAAGATTGACAAAGTATAAACTGCTGGTGGTGCTTGGTCAATGACCACACAGCCAAGGTGTTGCCCCCTTTATTTTGGGTTCTCCAGTAGGGTGTTAGTTGAGGCAGGGTCACATCAATACTGGGTGACACCCCTCCTTGTTGCAATACAGGCTGCCACTCTGGCATGGTAACGCTCATACAGATGCTGGATATCCTTTTGTGGTATCTCATTCTAAGCTCTATCAACTTGGACCCATACTTAAAGAGGCTCTGTCACACAGATCAACGTTATTCTACCAGGCATATAGCCTGGTAGGGTTGATGACGCTGACAAAAACGATACCTTTCTTTCTGCTGTCTGTGATCCGGTAGTGGAGAAAAATGAACTTTTTAAAATATGCAAATGTACTAGTGTTTGAGCACTGGGAGACGAGCTTATGTGGTTCAAGCACCGCTCCAGCGACGCCCTTGGTGCTCCATAATGACGTTTCAAACTCAGATTTAGACCCTGCAACGAGTGAGTGTTGAGAAGGGGAGGATTTTAAGAAGGATGGTAGAAAAACGGCATCCTCCATCAGTCTGTAAACCTTCTTGGTATTTTATTTTTTTAACCAAAGGTTCATAAGTTGATGGATCAGCACCCGGGCCGACCCATAGGTCTCCGGACCTCTGCATAATATATTGATTGGCTTCTGAGATCTTTTTGAAAGATATTCCTTCTTCTATAAAAAATGCAAATGATTTTTTACGGGTATTAGGAGATTCGGGATGATTCCCCTCCTGGGCTTGCATTGCCTTAATTCCAAACTAAGAGAGCTTAATGCCAGGAAGAAGTTCCTAGGATGAAAGATAAAGTAAGAGACAGACTACAGACAGCTAAGTTCCAGCAGAAGAGGAAGAGTTTTCTATTTACCCAGCCAGCATAGCAGAGCTGAGGGAGCTATAGCATAGCAGAGCTGAAATTGTTGCAGAAGTGTATGATGAGAGAGAGAGGAAGTGTTGAGAGTAGTGTTGATCGAGGACTCTGAGAGCAGCACCAAGCAGACAATGGGGGTATATCCTAGCAATATGCCCCCATTGTCTGTGATAGGAATACTCTTTTAAAAGGGTTTTCCGAGATTTTAATACTGATGACCTATCCTCTGAGGTCATTTACAAATATTTTAACCCCAGCTTTTGGTGTACAAATAGTTGCAAGACAATTTTTTGAATGTTGTTGCGACAATATTTTGCTGCATATGTGTTTTTGCACCATATGGCGAGGGGGTGACAAGGACCAGGACTTTGGCCGACTCATTTATTATCTTTTATGCCTGGAAATAGGCGTAAAAGCTACTCCAGTTGCATGGACTGCCAGCGGTGCGCCAAATTTATCCTGATGCCTGAGCTTTGTCATAAATTAGGTGCTTTCTCCGCCAGAACAAGTTGGAAACAAACACTGGCGTAAAAAGTCGGTCTTTGTAAATTATCCCCCTTCCCTTAAATGGAGATGAGCTGCAATACCAGCCTCAACCCGTGGTCCGGTGTGGCGCTGTTTCTGAAAGAAAACAGCTCCATTAAGGATGGCAGTAGTCAAAATATGAATGTCACGATCAAAGGAAATGCTGTCTGATTTATTTCTTAAGAATATAGAGAAGCTGCGGCCCTCAGCGTAGACGCATTTGGTCCTCCACTGGGCTGGATGTGTTCCTGTGGAAATCCGTGCTTGCATCCACCACTGATAGCTGCTTCTGGTGATTAATGACAGGTCATAATATCAGGAGTTAAAACAAGGACATTTCACAGGGATTCTGTAGGCTCAGTGTGGTTCTGCGTCAAAACAACTTGGAATGTGGCCTTGTGGTGAATTTTCTAAGTGTGAGATCCCACATTCAGTGCAGAGACCTTGTCTGCCGAATCAATACCAGCTTTGACAGAGGTGAAGATCATAATGTGCTTTGCTGTTCTTTTTGGCACAGAACAACTCAGGAATATAGCAAAATAATATAGGTACAGTGCGCGCCTTTATTCTGGGCTGGATGCAAAAATCGGATTGACTTGTTAAAGAGACAGTCGCCTAAGATAACAATGTGCATTAGAAACCTACATCACAAGCAAGGCTTCATATAACATTCACCTATAGCTGGGGAATTCAGGGTCTTTGTCATTGCCTTGCAAATGCCTCAGCAGAATGCAGACTGCTGTCTCCTGGGCACTAATGAAAAACTCATAACGGTCCCCTCAGCTGTCCTCGTCACTAATAGCACTGGTGTCTTGGAAACGCCTTGAAAATCATTATCCCTAATGACTGTACATGTGACACATCCTGGAGATGATATTCTGATCTTTATTTTGTAATCCTGTCAGATCACTGATCACGAGAGTGGGGCTGGTGCCATCAGATAGCAGAGGGAGAAGAATTACCCTGGGTGATTCCTGTGCTTCATGTGATGTGATTCCAGTAGTGTGATTCCTGTACCTCATGTGATGTGATTCCAGTGGTGTGATTCATGTGCTTCATGTAATGTTATTCCAGTGGTGTGATTCCTGTGCTTCATGTGATGTGATTCCAGTGGTGTGATTCCTGTGCTTCATGTGATGTGATTCCAGTGGTGTGATTCCTGTGCTTCATGTGATGTAATTCTAGTGGTGTGATTCCAGTGCTTCATGTGATGTGATTCCACTGGTGTAATTCCTGTGCTTCATGTGATGTAATTCTAGTGGTGTGATTCCAGTGCTTCATGTGATGTGATTCCAGTGGTGTGATTCCTGTGCTTCATGTGATGTAATTCCAGTGGTGTGATTCCTGTGCTTCATGTGATGTAATTCCAGTGGTGTGATTCCTGTGCTTCATGTGATGTAATTCCAGTGGTGTGATTCCTGTGCTTCATGTGATGTAATTCTAGTGGTGTGATTCCTGTGCTTCATGTGATGTGATTCCAGTGGTGTGATTCCTGTGCTTCATGTGATGTAATTCTAGTGGTGTGATTCCAGTGCTTCATGTGATGTGATTACAGTGCTGTGATTCCAGTGCTTCATGTGATGTGATTCCAGTGGTGTGATTCCTGTGCTTCAAGTGATGTAATTCTAGTGGTGTGATTCCAGTGCTTCATGTGATGTGATTCCAGTGGTGTGATTCCAGTGCTTTATGTGATGTCATTCCAGTGCTCATGTTACTGGATACTTACACAATAATGACACATGTACATGGTGTAAAGGATGATTGTATTTTGTTATCTTCTCTCCTTCTGTGATGCCGTCTTTAAGCGAAACATTTCAGTAGCGTAACTAGAGTGTTATAGGCCCCAGTGAAAACTTTGGATTGCCCCCCCCCTCACCCCAATTCATACAAAGAGGCGACATTTTTTTTTTACACTAAGCCCAATGCATGGCTACACTCACCCAGTCCTAACTAATAAAATTTGGTCCTACCTCATCCAGGGTGTCGCTGGCGTTATGTCCACTGGATCCGGAATAAGGTCCCTGTAGTGATAGAGAAAAAAAGAATAACCACATAAAGAAGGGATGGTGACTGCCCCTGTGAAATCACCAGCAGGGGGCACTGTGCTGGTCCTGTAAGACTGAGCCATGCCAATGTATAGCAGGGTAATCTATGACATTTCCCCTAAGTGCTACCAGACAGTACTAATGCCCACATTGTGGCCCCTCACAGTAATTAAGCCCAGCTCGTGGCCCCTTCACAAAAGTTATGTCCTCCTTGTGGCCCCTCACAGAAGTTATACCCACCTATGTTCCTGTCACAGTAGTTATGCCCACTTTTGTGTCCCCTCACAGTAGTTATACAAGATATGTTGCCCCCTCACAGAAGTTATGCCCAGATATGTACCCCCTCACAGTAGTAATGCCCAGATATGTGCCCCATTACAGTAGTAATGCCCAGATATGTGCCCCCTCACAGTAGTAATGCCCAGATATGTGCCCCCTCACAGTAGTAATGCCCAGATATGTGCCCCCTCACAGTAGTAATGCTTAGATATGTGCCCCCTCACAGTAGTTATGCTCAGATATTGCCCCCTCACAGTAGTTATGGCCAAATATGTGCCCCGTGATTGGCTATATAAAACTGAAATTTACAAAACATGGTGAACTAAACTGGTAAATGCAATTGACAATATATGGCTAAACCCTCACACTGATATTAAAATGAGACTTTCACCAATATATTCTTATATCAAGAACATACCGGAGTCTGCACACCCCGTCAAGGTGTCTCAAAGAGGCATGGGACCTAACGCTAATCTACCTGTGCCGTATGGGCAATTACAGGGGCCATATGAGCATAAGGTCCGACACACAGTGAATAATTCCCAGTTACCTCCAGCGTGAAATCACACATACATGAGAGGAGGCTGTGAGTCCCACTTATCACTGACTCATGTGACACATGCCGCGCTGGGAGTTGTTCGCTGTGTGTCGGACCTTACACAGTAGTTATGGCCAGATATGTGCCCCCTCACAGTAGGTATGCCCAGATATGTGCCCCCTTACAGCAGTTATGTCAGATATGTGCCCCCTCACAGTATTTATGGCCAGATATGTGCCCCCGCACAGTAGATATCCCAGATATGTGCCCCCTCACAGTAGATATGCCAGATATGTGCCCCCTCACAGTAGATATGCCCAGATATGTGCCCCCTCACAGTAGTTATGCCCAGTTATGTACCCCGTCACAGTAGTTATGTCAGATTATGTATTCCCTCACAGTAGTTATGCCTTCATATGTGCCTCCTCATAGTAGTTATGCCCACATATATGCCCCCTAACAGTAGTCATGCCCACATATGTGCTCCCTCACAGTAGTTATGCCCAGATATGTGCCCCCTCACAGTAGTTATGCCCACATATGTGCCCCCTCACAGTAGTTATGCCCATATATGTGCCCCCTCACAGTAGTTATTCCAGATATGTGCCCCCTCACAGTGGTTATGGCCAGAAATGTGCCCCCTCACTGTAGTTATACCCAGTTATATGCCCCTCACAGTAGCTATGTCAGATTATGTGCCCCCTCACAGTAGTTATGCACACATATATGCCCCCTCACAGTGATTATGCCCACATATGTACCCCCCAACAGTAGTTATGCCCAGTTATGTGCCCCTCACAGTAGTTATGTCAGATTATGTGCCCCCTCACCGTAGTTATGCCCACATATTTTCCCCCTCATAGTAATTATTCGCACATATGTGCCCCCTCACAGTAGTTATTCCAGATGAGGTGCCCCCTTACAGTAGTTATTCCAGATTAGGTGCCCCCTCAGTAAAGATGTCCACTTTTGTGCTCCCTCACTCTAGTTGTGGCCCCCCTTTTGCCTCCAGTCTGCAGCTTTATGAAAAAAACAAAAAACAAAACAAACAAAAAAAACCCACATACTTACCTTCTTCCCTGATAACACGCTCCCACACTCACATCGCGCTGCTGCTGTGCTGGAGGCCGATTCCCGGGTTTTCAGCGCTCCTCCCACAGCCAGCAGTGCCATGTGTGGCCTGTAGGCGGAGTGCAAGAGCTCAGAAGAAAAGTGAAGCAGGCAGCGGAGAGGGTGTGCACACCCCCTGCCCCCCCCCCCCTTGCCACTGGGCCCAGGGCGCATATTATACATGTTTGAAGAGCACTCTGACGGGGCCCGGCATTGTCACTGTACTCTATGCCGGGCCCCGTCAGAGCGCTCCCATTACATGTGAGTGCAGCGGATCCCTCCCCCCGCCAGGCCCGGTTGCGGTCGCACCCTTTGTGACCGCGATCATTACGCCCCTATCTGCAAGTTAAAATCAGATAGTAGCACATATCCTTTTTTTCAAATCTATTTTTATTTTCTTATTGCAGATTTATTACTTCCATTTCCTGAACATGATTATGGGGGTGACCATCTTGTCTGAGCGGTTCTTATCAGTATTTACAAAGCATTAAGAAAATTGCTTTACGGCAGCTCCATGATCCTTAGACACAATAGTCAGGAGGGGACCTCATTGACTTATATTGGAGGGTACTCTAGTCAAGCTCTTGGACAACACTTTTTTGAAAAAGTATAGTGGCTTGCAGAGGGTGCTGGCCATGTCCAGGAGACTGTCCTTACATTTCAGACATTCTTACCTGGCAAGGAACGCCCTTGCGCATGTTGCTGGACGCCCTGTAGTTGTTGGGGACCCACACTGAGAAAGTTCCATGGAGGAGGAAGTGGAGGATGAGGAACTGCCACTGGAGGAAGAGGAGGGGGAGCAGGAGGAGTCACCTGTGCAGGAGGATGAGGCTGATGATGATGACATTGGCTATGATGACAAATAATCTTAGTGGGGCATTGAGCTCAGTGGGGCATGGAGCTTGGGGCATGCTGGCAAGAATGGAAAGCTGTAAGCTTACATAATGACAGTACGGTGGCCACTGGCTTCACCCCAGAAAGCCGGACCTCACCGGCCATGCCCCCAAACGCATAAACCATGCCCTGGCCGGCCGTAAAAAAAAATCGCCGGCCGGTAAAAAAATCGCCGCCCGTAAAAAAACGGGGGGAGAAGGAGGAAGAACTTACTGACGGAAAGGTGAACTGGGGGCAACTCGGGGTGCTTCTCTCCCCCTTAGTCAGCCACAGGGAGCCATGTCCGCTGGCTCTAGTGATTGACTGGGGGTGAGAGAAGCCTCAGTCAGTTGCTGCAGCTCACGCTCAGACAGCACATTGCTGCTGCCTGAACGTGAGCTACTGAAAAGGTGGACAGAGGACAAAGAGTCTGAAAGCTGGACTGTCCGGCCTAAAACCGGACGTCTGGCTACTGTAAATGACAGGCGTATCCTTGCCATTGAGTAATCTGAAGATTATTGGATAGCCATGCTTTTAGACCCTTGCTATCAAAGCAAAATGGGGAAATGTTTTCCTGTTGCCAAAAGGGAAGCCAAATTAACTGTGTATGCAGCTTGTAGCAGCTTTTGGGGAGCAGACGCCTACTGCCCGCTTGTCCGAGGCCCCTCTCCTCCCCCTGCTGAGTCACCCACCTCCCGCCATTCATCTGCAGTGCCAGGCTGACGCAAACCAGCAAACGGAGCAATTCAACATCCAGGTTCAGTCCTACCTAGACTCTGGCATTTCCCTGGCAAATACTGTCTTCCCCTTAGCCCATGGACTTCTGGGCAGGCAGAACTGTGGCCTGAACTGGCCGGTATGCTCTTACTTTTCTGTCTTGTGCAGCCTCCAGTGTCATCTCAGCGTGGCAGAGAGAATCATGACACCTAAATGGACAAAATAGTCCTTCCCCAGTGTACAAAACATCACCTCCAGCTGAGGCCGATTAATAAATATGCCGTTGCTGATGGTGAAAAGGGGTGCACATACATAATGAGGACAATTAATAAGAACAAGACGAGTTACAAACTGGTACAGAAGCAGAGAGGCTGCTGCCAGCGAGGGATTACAATTAGAGACGAACGAATTTCTCAAAAATTCGATTTGGTTGAAAAACATCGATTTCCTGGCTGCAGAGAGACTGTATAGTGGTGTAGAACACTGTGCCTTGAAGTAACATGCATAGGGAGTCTGCTGTGGTATTGAAATAATATTGTGAGTCAGTATGACACGCAGATAACTGGTGTCGCTCTTAGAATCACTGCACACTTCATAATTCAAGTGTGAACTTACAGGTCGATGTTAGCATCAAGAAGAAGCAAACTCCTTTTACTCCGTCGTCAGCTGATTCCACATAGATGTCTACAGAACCTGTTCTACTAAACGTTTATACAAGTAGAGCCCCCCCAACAGAGTGGAAAGGGTGTCAGTAGTAAGTTTGTGTCGACGTCACTGATTATTTTGTCAGAACAATGATCCCCAAAAAAACGGTCAGCATTTGGTCAGTAATTCATCAGTATTGCTAAAGCCAAAAAAAACAGGAATGGATCCAAAACAGAGATGACGCATGAATGGAATCTTTGCATGTCTTCTGTACCCACTCCTGCTTTTGACTACCAAATCATAAGCCAATTCTAATGCAAAATAGGGACCATGTCATACAGGCCTTACAGCTGTGCGTCTCATTTTTCCTTCCTTCTAAAAGATCAGAAGAAGGGTCAAATAAATGATGATGTCAACCAGGCCAAAAAGGCAAAATAGTAGCCCAGTCATGGAGTGGGGAGGGTGGGAACAGCTTAAGAAGTCCACAGAGTGGCCCAATGACAGAGGGGTGAGGTGGCAGCAGCATGAGCAGACCACAGAGTGGCCCAGTGACAGAATGTTGAGGTGGCAGCAGCATGAGGAGACCACAGAGTGGCCCAGTGACATAGTGCTGAGGTAGCAGCAGCATGAGGATACCAGAGAGTAGTAATGTGGTAGCAGCATAAGGAGACCACAGAGTGGTGAATTGGAAGCAGAATGAGGAGGCCACAGAGTGGCCCAGTGACATAATGTTGTGGTGGCAGCAGCATGAGGAGACCACAGAGTGGTGAAGTGGCAGCAGCATGAGGAGACCACAAAGTGGCCCAGTGACATAGTGTTGAGGTGGCAGCAGCATGAGGAGAAAACAGAGTAGTGATGTAGCAGAAGCATGAGGAGACCACAGAGTGGTTATGTGGCAGCTGCATGAGGAGATCACAGAGTGGTGATGTGGCAGCAGCATTAGGAGACCACAGAGTCGTGAAGTTGCAGCAGCATGAGGAGACCACAAAGTGGCCTAGTGACATAGTGTTAAAGTGGCAGCAGCATAAGAAGACCACAGAGTGGCCCAGTGACATAGTGTTTAAATGGCAGCAGCATGAGGAGACCACAGAGTGGCCTAGTGACTTAGTAGGGAGGTGGCAGAAGCATGAGGAGACCACAGAGTGGTGAATTGGCAGCAGAATGAGGAAGCCACAGAGTGGCCCAGTGACATAATGTTGAGGTGGCAGCAGCATGAGGAGACCACAGAGTTGTGAAGTGGCAGCAGCATGAGGAGACCACAAAGTGGCCCAGTGACATAGTGTTGAGGTGGCAGCAGAATGAGGAGAACACAGAGTAGTGATGTGGCAGCAGCATGAGGAGACCACAGAGTGGTGATGTGGCAGCAGTATTAGGAGACCACAGATTTGTGATGTGGGAGCAACATGAGGAGTCCATAGAGTAGTGATGTGGCAGCAGCATGAGGAGACCACAGAGTGGCCTAGTGACAGTGTTAAAGTGGCAGCAGCATGAGGAGACCACAAAGTGGCCAAGTGACATAGTGGGGAGGTGACAGCCGCAAAAGCAGACAACAGAGTAGTGATGTTGCAGCAGCATGAGGAGACTACAGAGTGGTGAAGTGGCAGCAGCATGATAAGACCACAAAGTGGTCCAGTGACATAGTGTTTAAATGGAAGCAGCATGAGGAGACCACAGAGTGGCCTAGTGACTTAGTAGGGAGGTGACAGCAGCATGAGGAGACAACAGAGTGGTGATGTGGCAGCAGCATGAAGAGACCACAGAGTGGTGATGTGGCAACACCATGAGGAGTCCACAGAGTAGTGATGTGGCAGCAGCATAAGAAGACCACAGAGTGGTGAAGTGGCAGCAGAATGAGGAAACCAAAAAATGGCCCAGTGACATAGTGTTGAAGTGGCAGCAGCATGAGGAGATCACAGAGTGGCCTAGTGACATAGTGTTGAGGTAGCAGCACCATGAGGAGACCACAGTGTGGTGAGGTGGCAGCAGCATAAGGAGACCACAGAGCGGCCCAGTGACAGAGTGTGGAGGTGGGGGGCAATTACAGTACCAGCTGGTTCAGGTTCTACTCCAGGTCCAGCTGCTGCTGGTGAGTAGTTTCTTCAGTAGGCAGGTGAAGAAAACTGCTCATCAGCAACTCTAGACTTAAGTTGCTGCTGATGGAGCTGGTACTGCTAGCGCTCCCCACCCCAGCTGCCATGAACGTGAGTGCAGAGGGCCCCCCTGGTCAGACCTGTGTGGATGGGCAATGGCACACATAGGCAATGGCCAACTGACTACATAGGATGTCTCGATAGTAGTTCAGTTTGTTCTTCCTCTCAGCGGGTGTAAAAAAGGCCCCCATTTTTGACCTGTAGTGAGGGTCTAACATGGTGGAGAGCCAAAAGTCGTCCCTCTGCCGAATGCTGACAATTCGGCTGTCACTGCGCAAGCAGGTGAGCAGACATCGGGCCATTTGGCAAGTGACTCAGAGGTACTCCCTGCCACCATTTCCACTGCATACTGCCACGGTGTGTCTGGGTCCTCTGCCTCCTCTTCCTGAAGCTCCTCTGGCTGCTCCTGCTCCTCCTCTCCTGTCACCTGTGTAGAAAAACCACCCATTTCACTACACATTGCTTGTGCTCCAATGTCCTCCTCCTCTTCTAGTTCAGCCCCCACAGGGCTCATGTGGTCGTGAGATATAGTCGCCACGTCTCCAGTCCCCTGACCAGACAGATTTAGCAGCATCTGTTCTAGGATATAAATCAGTGGAATGACATTGTTCATCCCGTAGTCCTGGCGACGACTGATAAATAAAGTGGCCTCCTCAAAGGGCCTGAGCAAACGGCAGGTGTCACGCATGAGCTGCCACTGGCTGACATCGAAGTTACACACGGGAGTACCTCGGTCGGCCTGTATCATCAAAAAATCGTTTATAGCCTTTCTCTGTTCATATAATTTGTCCAACATATGGAGGGTGGAATTCCAACGGGTGGAAACGTCACATATCAGCCTATGTTGGGGGATGCCGTTCTGCTGCTGCAGCTCAAGGAGGGTGTGTTTTGCGGTGTACGAGTGGCTGAAGTGTATGCAAAGTTTCCAAAGTTTCCATTTTCAGGATGTCTTACAGATGGGGTGAAGATTTCAGAAACCGCTTTACAACTAGATTGAACATGTGCACCATGCAGAGCGCATGTCTCTGCCCTCCTTGACACAGTGCCGACAGGGCCTAACAAAAAATTGCCACACCGCAACTCTCCGCTCTGACTGCCTGCTACCGCTGCTGCCTCCGTGAACCCCTGCACCACTACTTTCCATGCCGATAGGCTCCTGCGAAACGGTGGTCTACCCAGGGCACGTTTGGCTCCCGACCTCCCACTGCTGCCACCCTGCTGACTCACTGCCACGGTGCCACCCTTCTGGCTCAGCTGCTGCCTCGCGCGCAAGCTGGCACCCTCTGCTTCTGATGTTGATGATGAAGCCTCTTCTTTTACCCGGCTCCCCATTGGCTACATCATCATCCGCTACTGTCTGCACGAAACTGATGCCCCCCTCAATGGCCTCAGGGCCAGGAGCCTGACCGCAGCTCACAACACCTGCTCCCACGCGACTCTCATAATCACTACTTGCCCGCCTACTGGCGGATGTTTCCTCCAGATCTTGGCTGGGCAGAAGCTGCTGACTGTCCTCTAGTAGCTTGTCCTCACTAAAAAGTGAAGCTGAGCCTAGGGCATATAATACTTCTCACGCTGGGGGAACTGAAAATGACAGAGGAAGGTTCAGGACAGGTGGGGGCACAGGGCCTGCTCCTGGGTCATGGCAACTAAGCGTCGTCTCAGAGGAACCCACCAACTCTTGGCTGGGGGTGTCTGATGTCCACTTGTGATGAAGTCGAAGACCCATTCAAGCACCACTGGGTTGCTGGTCAAGACGCGACCGGTGGATGACCCCAGGAGCTCAGGCCTCTCGCTGTGACTCCTGCTTAAACCCCCCCTCCCACACTGCCCGTTCCCTTTGAAGGACCTGTCATCTGTCTGTCTGACATACTGTATAATGAAATACTTAAATTAAAATAATACCCCCCAAAAAGGCTATAGTACAATGTTAATTGCCCTTCAGCAGTTAAGTAAGATCATTTTTTTTCTGATTTGCTCATCTATACTTACAATCTAATGCTACTCATGCTACTGTCATTGATTGCCTGCATACCATCATGTTCTGTACCGTATGGCTGCTGTTGCTGCTGCCATCATGCCCCCACTGCCGCCTGTTTGCCTACATGTTCTGTACCATATGGCTGCTGCTGCCATCATGCCACTGTCTGCCTGCCTACCATCATGTTCTGTACCATATGGCTGCTGCTGCCAACACCGTGCCACTGTCTACCATCATGTTCTGTTCCATAGGGCTGCTGCTGCTATCATGATACTGTCGCTGTGTGCCTGCCTACCATCCTGTTCCGTACTATATGGCTGCTACTGCCGTCATGATGCTGCTGTCTCTATTGGTCTGCCTACCATTGTGTTCCATACTGTATGGCTGCTGCCACTACTGCAGCTTCTACTCCCTGCTGCTACTCCCTCTACTGCCCCTTCCATTACCCCTACTGCCACTTCCTTTACCACGCTAATACTACTGCTACTACTATCCCTTACAGCTACACACACATTTACTGCCTTGCCTGTTCCATGCTGGCTGCTACTGCTGCCACTACTATTGTGGCCACATGCCACTATTCAAATGATCGGTGGTGGTGCCAGGAGTCAGACTTCCACAGAAACAGATACTGATGATCTATCCTGAGGATAGACCAGGGATGGCCAACCTGCGGCTCTCCAGCTGTTGCAAAACTACAACTCCCAGCATGCCCAGTCTGCCTACAGCTATCAGCCTACAGCAGGGCATGTTGGGAGTTGTTGTTTTAAAACAGCTGGAGAGCCGCAGGTTGGCCAGCCCTGGGATAGACCATTAGTAATGAACTCCTGGAAAACCCCTTTATTACATCATTTTTAATACAACAGACATGACCACCTATGAGTGACTGCCCCATAAATGGTGGTGCACATCTACACTGACATTCTACACTTAAATGATCTTATGTTTTTTTGTACCACAGCAATGAAAGAACAAAAAAAAAATCTGGATCATGTATCTCAAAAATGTAGGCTATTTCAGAATTCTAATGAAATAATGGAAGCAGCTGAGAGATCATTTGCTAGAATCTAACCCTCCGTGTTCTCGCCTCCTACACACGAGTTCCTCAGACGCGGACAATAGACTGATTCAAAACAATACATCCATTAGTGGAAATCAAGATTCATTCTGCAGCATTTGCAATGCTAATCGCGTAACTTAATCATCATCGCCGCCGTCTTCTGCAACGTCGGTATATTATTTATTTCATGTGATATTTGTTGTAGCCGGTGATTAGACGGAGCTCCCTTATCCAGAGTAGAATGGCCTCCATAGACACTTATCCTATTAGCGTTCTCTATAATGAAGTGCATGGAGGCTCTGCTGATGTAATGTATGTTCTCATCTCATAGGGTCAGCTGCTCCTCTCTCCGCAACGCATTTCACAGGAAACATAAATGAGCAGGATGTGGTCTGAATCACACACTGATGACAGATAGAAAATTACAAAAAAAAAAAAAAGGAGCTCGACTGTCTGAAACATAAAACCACTTTCTATAGAGCGATTCATAGGGACTTATCTGTATTTCATGCTGCGCTGATGTGCTCGCAGTTTACGACCTAGACGGCGAGCAGTAAATCAGTGCGGAATTCTGTCCCTTGCATACTGCATGGATTTCTTTTCATCTCCACTGATGAGCAGCAATCTGTCAGATCATTTCTCTGCATTGGAGGGAATTGTAGAATTTGGAGTATTTTGCATACATTTTTGCAATTTTCCATAAAAATGCAGTGTAGCTGTATAGATTTTGAAGGGGATCTGTCTGCTCTCCTGACATGTCTTTTTGCAGAAGCACTTGTATTCCCAATGAAATAACCCCAGAGCATCTTTTCTATGCATTGTACCGTCCCTCTGTTATTCCTCCTGTAAATGCATGTATAAATTGACAGCTGGGCGTTACTATTTCCCCTGGTAATTGGGTGTAGTCCTTACACAGTGTTCTACTGTCCAGTTAGTACTGACAGTGTTGGACTGTTGAGGCGCCATATTCAGTAACTGCTTTGCTGGACCAGCAATCGGGCAATCATGTGATTGGTCATGGTATTGCAGTACCCTGGACCAGTTATGTAAACAGTTATGTATTTCATGTTATCTGTACCTTCCAGTAAAGGAAATGGTTGTCAGGAAGAGGGCTAATCATCCTGTTCCTCCCCTCATAGTATGAGTGGGCTGGTACCGCTTGCTTCTAGGAGGGAAAGTTCCTGTGCAGACACAGAGAGGAGAGGAAGCACTCTGCAGAGCTCCTGCTCTGGTTCACCAGAGAGGCCAATTTGATTCAGCCTAAAGAACATACTTGAGAAACAAGACAGCAGAGTGAACAGCTGGAAACCTTGCATAATAGACACTGCTGTAAAATAAGGGACTATGGCTCAGACACCCATCACCCAAGACTACCAGTTACAATTCAAGTCTGGGCCTGACAGTGGACACCTATACCCACAAGTGCTAAGTTGCAGCAATATAACCTGCATCCATACCTCCTTTAATGGTGCCAGGAATTGCACTTTGAATTTGCTGCTATTGAATGTACCAAAAGCTATACGCCACACTTAGTAATAAGAGACTGTTGGGCGTACCCCATAACAGTGACATCTAGAGCGCCCCCCATAAGTGACATCAATAGCGCCCCCATAACAGTGGCATCCACAGCGCCCCCTATAACAGTGGCTCCCCCATAACAGTGACATCCACAGAGCCCCCACAATAGTTACATCAACAGCACCCCCATAACAATGACGTCCACAGTGCCCCCATAAGTGACAGCTACAGTGCCCCCGTAACAGTGACATCCACAGAGCCTCCATAACAGTGACATCCACATCGCCCCTCCATAACAGTGACATCCACAGCTCCCCCATAACAGTGACATCCACACAGCCCCCACAACAGTGACATCCACAGTGCCTCTATAACAATGATGTCCACAGTGCCCCCATAAGTGACATCCACAGCTGTCCCCATAAGTGACAGCCACATCGTCCCCCATAACAGTAACATCCACAGTGCCCCCCACAATTGACAGCCACAGTGCTCCCCCATAGCAGTGACATCCAAAGTGCCCCATAACATTGACTTCCATAGCGCCCCCCATTAGTGACAGCTAGAGATGAGCAAATCGTAGCAGCGAATCGCATTTTTCCTAAAATGGCTGCTGCATGTGTGAGGACATGGGGAAAGGAAGTATGAGAAGGTGGAATCACCCAGACTGACATGCATGATGCAGCCAATCAGCAGCCAACCAGCCCTGAGATGTCACAGCCCTATAAATACGGCGGCCATCTTAGAATCAGACATTTTCCAGCGTTCAGAGTGCAAGAACAGATGGGAGAAGGCGCTAGGGACAGCAATTGAAAAACCTCATTGTGAAAAAAAAAGAAAACACAATTTATAAGTGCACGGAAAAGATAGGGAGGAATCATTTCACAGCATTTTAGTGCAGGGAGAGGCGCTAGGGAAAGTGCTAGAAAAGCGATTTACAAGTGCAGGGAAAGATTATTTGGGGATCTAAATAGCCATTATACAGCTCTGTCATTCCAGCAGTTTGTTCTTGGGGTGCAAGTGTTATGTTAAAAAGCCTTTAGTGGCTTCTATCTGTGGAAAAAGAAAAATATATACGCAGTTCACTTCTGCAGTCAGATGTGGTGAAAGTGTTTACTGGCGTATTTCATTACAAAAAGAAAAATATATTCTCAGTTTACTTCTGCAGCTATATGTGGTGAAAGCGTTTAGTAGCGTACTTAGTGGCGTATATACGCAGTTCACTGTTGCAGTGATTTGCAGTAAAAGCGTTTAGTGGCATATTTCAGTACAAAAAGAAAAATATATTCTCAGTTCACTTCTGCAGTTTTATGTGGTGAAAGCGTTTAGTGGCCTATTTCAGTACAAAAAGAAAAATATATACGCACTTCACTGTTGCGGTTATATGAAACGGTCTTTTTTTGTAACATTTATGGCTGATTGTACACCTCCTTTTGCGGTATGGACCAAATTACTTAGTGGCGAAATTCTTAATGTGACAAGTTTTTTTTCTGATAAATTTATGGGTGATTGTACACCTCCTTTTGAGGTACGGGCCGAATTATGTAGTGGTGAAATTTGTTATATGAAACGGGCCTTTTTTCATCAAATGTATGGGTGATTGTACAGCTCCTTTTGCTGTATGGACCAAATTACGTAGTAGTGAAATTTGTTATATGAAACAGGCTTTTTTCGTCACATTTATGGGTGATTGTAGACCTCCTTTTGCGGTATGGACCAAATTACTTAGTTGTGAAATTCTTTATGTGACACAGACTTAATGAACTTCACAACTCTTCTGGGCTCCAAGAAATCTTGAAGCTTTGTCTTCTCATTGTCTGTAGCTATTAGAGGCCTGTTCATGCCAGTCAGCTTCCCACAGAAGTATCTGGCTCGATGAGCAGCCGATACTGCACTTGCATCAATCTTGTCAGGATTCGTCTCTAGGTGGAGAGAAATTGTTCTTTGGAATGCTTTCTCCATCTCAACCACGTCATCGAATAAACAGAAGACTGGCCGATTCTCTCCTGTATTAGGCAACACTTAATTTTTTGTATTAAATTTATTAAATATTTAATATTAAATTGCACCAAAACTTGATTAAAATTATAAGTAAGTAAACTTAAATTCATCAATATATTATCCCGATCTTTGAGGGAAATTCCCAGACAATCAATTTGCCAAGCCTTTTGTGCCGGAGAAAGTGTATTAGTAAATCGATTTTTAAGCAACACTTTATAAAGTTGAGAAGTTTTAACCTTCTGTTCTGTCCCATATTCCCTATAAATGAATAGACGAAGCGGCCACTGAGAGGCCTTCTCATGCTGCTGCCACCTCCGCAATCTCTCGTCCTCGTGCCAATCTGTGGCCTCCTCATGCTGCTGCCACCTCCACAATCTCTCGTTGCCATGCCACTCTGTGGCCTCCTCATGCTGCTGCCACCTCCGCAATCTCTTGTCGTCGTGCCACTTTGTGGCCTTCTCATGCTGCTTCCACCTCCGCAATCTCTCGTTGTCGTGCTTCTGTTGCCTTCTCCTGATGCTGCCAACTCCAGACTATGTCAGTTTGCCACTTGGTCGCCTCTTCATACTGCTGCCACCTCCAGACACTGTCATTGTGCCACTCGGTGGCCTTCTCCAGATGCTGCTGCTGCCGCCACCTCCAGACCCGGTCATTGTGCCACCTCGGTGGCCTTCTCCCGATGCTGCCAACTCCAGACTCTTTCATCGTGCTACTCGGTGGTCTTATCCTGATGCTGCCAACTCCAGACTTTGTCATTTTGCCACTCGGTGGCCTCCTTATGCTGCTGCCCCCTCCAGACTCTGTCATTGTGCCACTTATTGGCCTTCTCCTGATGCTGCTGCCTCCACCTCCAGACTCTGTGATTTTGCCAGTCGGTGGCCTCCTCATACTGCTGCCACCTCCACACTTTGTCCTTGTGCCACTCGTTGGCCTCCTCATACTCCTGCCAACCCCAGACTCTGTCATTGTGCCACTCAGTGGCTCCTCATACTGCTGCCACCTCCACACTCTGTCATTGTGCCACTCGGTGGCCTCCTCATACTGCTGCCAACTCCACACTCTGTCATTGTGCCACTCGGTGGCCTTCTCCTGATGCTGCTGCTTCCACCACCTCCACACTGTGTCATTGCACCACTCAGTGGCCTTCTCCTGATGCTGATGCTGCTACCACCTCCACACTCTGCCATTGTGCCACTCAGTGGCCTTCTCCTGATGCGACTGCTGCGCCACCTCTAGACTCTATCATTGTGCCACTTGGTGGCCTCCTCATACTGCTGCCATATACAGACTCTGTCATTGTGCCACTGGGTGGTCTTCTCTTAAGTGCTGCCAACTCCAGACTCTGTCATTGTGCCACTCGGTGGCATTCTCCTGATTCTGCCAACTCCAGACTCTTTCATTGTGCCACTCGGTGGCCTTCTTCTGATGCTGCCAACTCCAGACTCTGTCATTGTGCCACTCGGTGGCCTTCTCCTGATGCTCCCAACTCCAAACTCTGTTATTTTGCCACTCGGTGGCCTCCTCATACTGCTGCAATTTCCAGACTCTGTCATTGTGCCACTAGGTGGCCTTCTCCTGATGCTGCCAACTCCAGACTCTGTCATTGTGCCACTCGGTGGCCTTCTCCTGATACTGCTGCTGTAACCACCTCCAGACTCTGTCATTGTGCCACTCGGTGGCCTTCTCCTGATGCTGCCAACTCCAGACTCTGTCATTGCGCCACTAGGTGGCCTTCTCCTGATGCTACCAACTCCAGACTCTGTCATTTTGCCACTCGGTGGCCTCCCTTTACTGCTGCCACCGCCACACTCTGTCATTGTGCCACTCGGTGGCCTTCTCCTGATGCTACCAACTCCAGACTCTGTCATTTTGCCACTCGGTGGCCTCCCTTTACTGCTGCCACCGCCACACTCTGTCATTGTGCCACTCGGTGGCCTTCTCCTGATGCTGCTGCTGCCGCCACCTCCAGACTCTGTCATTGTGCCACTCGGTGGCCTTCTCCTGATGCTGCCAACTCCAGACTGTGTCATAGTGCCACTCGGTGGCCTCCTCATACTGCTGCCACCTCCAGGGTGTAAAAGGACTGCCCTTCTTCTTGACTCTAACTTCGACCTGTAAGGCTGAGTTGATACTTCAGTTATTTGGTCAGTGAAGTGTGCAGTGATTCTAAGAGCGACACTTGTCATCTGCATGTCATACGGACTCACAGTATTATTTCACTAACCTATGCGTGTTACTGCAAGGCACAGTGTTCTACAGCTCTATAAAGGCTCTATGCAGCCCTGAAATAGACGTTTTTTAATGTAATTCGCCACAAATAAATTTGGATCGAAGCGAATCTTGTTGAAAAATGAACCCGCCGAATAGAATTTTTGAGAAATTCGCTCATCTCTAGTGACAGCCACAGAGTCCCCCATAACAGTGATATCCACAGTGTCCCCATAACAGTGACATCCACAGCGTCCCCATAACAGTATTATCCACAGTGCCCCCCATAATCAGTCTATACGCTGAAGAGATGTTCGACGCATGCGCGGTTGTGTGCAGGCGTCAGAACCAAGGAAAGCCGGCAGGAGGCGGTGACGTCAGATTTCGCACCATCTCCTGCCTTCAGAGAGGAAGAGAAGAAGACGACGAGGGAGAGAAAGAGCAGAAAACACTGCAGGAGCTGTCACAGGAACGTGAATGGGTTCTTGCGAACCCCTGCGCTGCGGAGGGTATATATACCTGTAATAACATTCCCTCTACAGGTTATTTGCCAGGAGAAATTTCAAGTAGGGTCCGAAGAACCCCTATTACAACCCTGATTCATTTTTGTAGTCACCATGGCCTTATTTATGCCAGGTAAACAGCGCCGTACATTGTATAGTGGCTGTCCTTGGTATTGCAGCCCAGGCCCATTCACTTGAATGAGATTGAGTTACACAACGGTCAAGTGACCAAATAATGTAACGTCACTGCCCGAAGAAGAGGCTGCAGCGCTCTGGCCTTTTCAAACAGCAGGTCTGCAGGGGTCCCGGGAGTCAGACCCCCACTGATCATATATTGATGGACAGTCTATACTGGACAGGTCACAACTATTTTACTCCTGGACAACCCCTTTAACTATAGCTGTAGCAGGTTTCCTCTTCAGCTATAACTAGTTCCACAAGCCCCTGCACTCCATCACCACTCCGCACTAATATGCTTGCAAAACCACTTTACATGCTGAACAATGAGTCATCATGGCCAAATGAAAGAAAATTGAAACAGATTACGCTCTATCCCCGACAGCTTCCCCGCTTTTCTGCCGTGTGACCAGTTATCATGTGGAAATATAATTTTACTGTCAAATATTGCAAGATTGGGGAATACGGCATAGAAAATGGATGACCTCCCAGGATACCACGTAGGTTCTGCAGTCAGAATGAAGACCGAACAAAGGGAAGCTCAAGAAGCAGAACATTTGTAATTTATCAAAATACATTTGAAGGTGGAAATTACAGACAAGAGCTGGCATTAGATGAAACCGCACAGTCACATTCCAATGCCATTATTCATATGGCCAAAGCGCAAGTAATAATCCAAAAGACATAACATAGGTTAAAACAATACACACAGCGTTAAGAGGGATAAAAAAAAAAATCTCTTTCCTTGGGAATCGGCACGGTAAACCAGAGACAGATTGAGGGAGCTGGCGCTTAAAGGGGTTATCCAATATCATAAACAGCCCCCCCATGTGCCCGACCCCTCTTACCCTCTCCCCGCTCCCTTCGCCGCTCCTGGTCCCCGCACCGCCACTGCTGCTTCTCGCTGTACACGGATGAGAACAACCGGTGGGAAGGGGTGGGGGGGCAGCAGCCAATGGCAGGCGGTGACGGGGACTTCCTAGCGTCACCCGTACCACCCCTGTACAACCCCTTTAACAGGTTATCAATGGAAATACAGACTAAGGCCTCGTTCAGATTTCCGTGTCAGTGTCACGTCCGTGAAAAAAAGTGTACGTGTTTCATCCGTGAAGATGTCTGTGAAGGATCATTGGTTGGTCTGCGTGTCTGTTTTTACCATCCGTGTGTCATCCGTAATTCGTCATCCGTGTTGTGTCAATGATTTTCACGGACCCATAGACTTTAATAGGCGTGCTTGGTCCGCATCACGAATCAAAGTAGTGCATGTCCCCATGATTTTTTTTACTGACCCACAGTTAGTAGAAAAAATACTAAATTGTGAACAGACACATTTCACTCAGCACATGTCAGTGAAAAACAGAACTGTAACCAGAAAAGGCCTTGGGGTTCATGCACACGGCTGTATTTTCTTTCCATGTCCATCCTGTTTTTGATGCGGACTGTATGCGGAACCATTTGTTTCAATGGGTCCGCAAAGAAAACTGAGTTAGGGTACTTTCACACTTGCGTTCGTGTGATCCGGCAGGCAGTTCCGTCGTCGGAGCTACCTGCCGGATCCGCCATTTAGTGTCACAACTGACAGCATTTGTAGACGGATCCGGATGCGGATATTTCTACAAATGCATTGCAAGAACGGATCCGTCCCTCTGCTTGTCATGCGGATGGACGGATCGGTCCTGCACTCTTTTTCACAGTTTTCCCGGTCTGCGCATGCTGCGGTATTATGTCCGGCCAAAACGCCTGACAGTGACTGAACGGAAGGCATACTGATGCAAACTGAACAGATTTCTATCCATTCAGAATGCATTGGGATATGCCTGATCAGTTCTTTTTCGGCATAGAGCCCTTTTGACGGAACTCTATGCCAGAAAAGAATAACGGAAGTGTGAAAGTACCCTTACTCTGTGTGCATTCAATCTCTGTATGCCCGCATGTCCGTTCCGCCAAAAAATAGAACATATCCTATTATTGTCCGCATAACAGACAAGAATAGGACTGTTCTAATATGGCCAAGCTGTTCCGTTCCGCAAAATGCGGAATGCACATGGCCGTCATCCGTATTTTTTGTGGATCCGTGTTTTGCGGACTGCAATATACATACGATCGTGTGCATGATCCTTTAGTCTGTATCCACATTTTTTGCCGATTGGATTAAAAAGTCATTCCGCGGCACCAGCAAAGAAATAGAACCTGCCCTATTCTTGTCCATATTACAGTTCTATTATGGGCCGGGCTTTCTGTTCCTCAAAATGCGGAATGCACACGGCCGGTATCCGTGTTTTGTGGATCCACAATTTGCTACGGCCATGTGCAAGAGCCGTTATTCATATTATCTGCTGAGTTCCCAGTAAGATTACACTTTCTTCCCTCCTTCCGTGTAATGGAGATTGTAATGCAATAGCAATCAACGCTCCAAATGAGTTCTTCTGACCCGCTCTCTTCCAGAAGAGGTGTTGTAATCTCCCATCCAGCGATAACTGCGTTACGTTCCTTTTCACTTCGACAATGGCTGAATGGATTTCCGGTGCCTAAGCGGTAAATGGTGGTAACGTGTTGGCAAAATAAACTGATTTGTGGAACTCCGGCTTTTCTTTGAAGACGGAGCTGAAATTAATCAGTTTCTACAATAACTTGGACCGGTTTCCACTTCTACGGTAGGCCCTGAGGAAGTTATTCTTTAAGTAGAAAATCCTTTTGCTAAATTGTATCCTGTCCTCTTTCAACTCATAACCCCAAGTTAAGCACTGCTAGCCGGCCTCCGAATGAATGGGAACGGGCCGCGGCTCCCAGGAATGCCAGCCATTATAAATGAATTTAGAGGTTGTTTACTAGGAAAAGCTCCTTTCTGTTTTTTTTTTTCCTCCTTTCTTTTCTTGGACGTGTTTTATTAAATAAACCCAAATAACATTTGTGGTGAGTGCGAACACTTCCACTTCAGACCCTTGAGTCAGTCGCCCGGTGCAGGAATGTCTTCTCGGAGGTAAATGCTGGACGTCGACTGCTGTGATTTTAATTAACTTTCTGGCAAACACCTGGCTTTAAATAGAAACTTTGTAAATGAACCAGTAAAACAGGAACAGACGGACTTGTTTTCCCTCGTACTGAATCGAAAGGAATAAAATGTGCCTGCTTTAAGATTAAACCTCATTAACTGTAGAGTTTGGCTGTGCTTTTCTTCCATTCGCATTGCATTTTGACAGTGGAGAATGATAAAGCTTCTTACTGACATCGATGGAGCTTTCATTTAGTCACCGAGTCGCCCAGGTGTCAAAGAAAAGCATAGTCACTGCTGCAGTCATCCACTGGTTCACTGCTCAAGAGTAGTGTCATTACTTTAAAAGGTTTACAGTTATGCTGTGATGTATGTATCCTGTGATCCAGGAGTTAAAGTGACAGAATTCGTAATGGTTGCCATATGGTGGGTTGGCCCCATCTTCCCTTGGCTAGAGTAAGGAGTTCCTAGCAAGTCAGACTAGAGGGAAGAACTGTTTAATGTGTGTTGCAGCCAATTAGGCTAAAGGAGAACTCTTCTCCAGGAAAACACTATTCCTGGGAGTAAAAAGAAAGAAGCATTGAATATATACAGAAGGTTGAGGACCAGGTAAGTGTATGGACGAGACAGTAAAGATAACTGCACTTGGTGAGGGTTAATTGCTTCTGACGTCCGCCACGCTGGGTCTTGTATGCCTTTGGTCATTTTGGAAGATTGCATGGTATAGCTAGAGAGAGACTTGTAGGGGAACATCATATTCCTTTCTGTAAAATTTACTGCCTTGTGAAATTCTTGAGAATTGTGCCTACCACTTGCAATTACACCGTGACAACTATCATCCTCTGTAAAAAAGCTGCTATTCATCATAACCAAGCCAGCCTCGTTATTGATTCTATTATCTGCCTGCCCCAGTGCTCCTCCTCCTGCCAACCATTCACTATCGAGGGAACCCTGGCCACCATCAGACAGGAGCCCCCAAGCCCATGTTGTGCAATGAGGGGAACAAATGGCGTACTCCTCTATTCACTGCAGCTCTGGCCTAGGGGAGAGTCAGAGAGTGACTAGCCATCTTGATGAATATTACCTCTTTATCACCACCACAGCCACTCTCATCCTCGTCACGCTGGCGGGCTGTGCCTGCTGCACAGCCAGAGTTAGAAATGGGCTCCTTTCACTAATCAGAGGAAATGACTCTGCAGGTTCAACCCTCATCTATACAGAATATGTGCACATCCACTTGTTTGTTTGAATGGCAGTAGTAAGTGGGTAGAATTGTTTTAAAAAAAAAAAAATGCATTTCTCCCCCAACCAACCCACCGCCACTTCTGTTCCAGTGGTCTCTGCTTTGAGGAAATGCCAGCAGAGGCCTGCTGAGCCCATCAAAGACTGAGGCAGGTTACTACTGTGGCCAATGATTTTCATAGTGTTGAGCCCACACAATGTGAAGGGGTTGTCTAATGGTTTAGCAAATGTAAAATAAATGAACTTACTAATTTACATTATTTGTTAAACCACATAGATTTCCGGGTTTCAGCCCCAGTCCGGCGTTCCAAGGATTTCCATTTTCCGCAGGGACCTTCCTCTGACTCTCTCTGTCAGTGATGTGCTTGCAGGAACCGGCTCTAAGCCACCTTCACTACCTCTAAATGAACCCGTTATACAGAAGGGGGCTGACTAACAGTATCTAATGAACGGACCCAGGCATCCTCCCTGTCACAACAGAGGAGGGACTCCCGACTGTGCCGGAACATCACAGCAACAGCAGAGGAACAAAAATTCTCGAAACCAATGACGGGACTAAAATTCAGCCATCTATGCCGTTTTGAAAAGCAAAGTATATTAATAAGTTCCTTTATTTTACCTTTGCCAAACAATAAAGAGTTTTTTATTTTATCAGTTGACCCCTGTAAAAAGGGCCTTCAGGGACTTAAGTATTGATGATGATGACCTATTCTCAGTACAGGTCATCAATATCTCATTAGTGAGGGTCTGACTCCAGGCACCCCTATCATTCAGGAGTGGGAAGAGGCCGTGGTGTCCATGTGAGCAGTATGACCTCTCTCTCTGCCTGTGATGTCATGTCCATGGGTCACATGCCTTTCATGCACCTTAGTCCCATTCAAGAGAATACCAAGAACAGCTATTATACAATGTATGGCACTGTGCTTGGTAGAGCATGAAGATTCTGCAGTGCTCCTTGCCCCCCCACCGATCTGATATTGATGATCTATCCTTAGGACAGGTCACTAATATATAAGTTCCAGTAAACTCCCTTAATGCAACTTTGGTGTTGCGCGACCATAGTATAGCCCTAACCCAAATGTGTTTTAAATGTTGTCTTCATTGCACCTATAGTATACATGCATCTATGGTAAAATACAGTGTCTCATGTTATGGGCAGTGAGTGTGGACCCACTGTGCCAACCAACTGGTTTGTCTTTGGGCTAGTCCAGAGGGTGTTATTCTGGCAGTCCCCTGGTTTTCACCCTTTCATCTCTATACAGTGATCCGGCCTTGGCTGCAGGGGAGCCGCCAGGCTGCTACATCTTGAAATAGTTCTGGTGTGGAGGCTGCTGACCCACTGGGGTCAGAGACCCTAGTTCCAAGCATCGATAGATCAGGCAATACACGTAGTCAGGAAACAGGCAGAGGTCAGGGCAGACCGAATACATGCAAATCTGTTAAACAGTACAGAGGCCAGGGCAGGTGGCAGAGAGTCAGGATCCAGAAAGCAGGCAGAAGTCAGCACACAGACAGTAATACAATATATTACAGTTACCTTGCGGGGCCTAGCAAGCAAGCGAAACCTAAAGGAATCTATTGCTCAGGCAAGGGGTGGAACAAACACCTCAGTATGTTTAGGGGGGCTGATTAGTCAAATAGCTGAAGACAAAGCACAAAAGGGAATTAACCCTTTCAGCATTGCGGGGAAAGGTACAATGAATAAGCACTAATACACTCACAGAAAGAGAAATAGCAGCCAGACTGCAACCTGAAACATGGAACAAAGGAGTCAATGCAGAAGCTAGGTGACCGATGCGGTTTCCATGCTTTCCATGGATATTGGGATGGCAGTGGACATGAAGTGCCGCCATGACACCTCACAGGGGTATGGCATCATATAGGTAGTCTATAGTGTTATATATATGGGATTGCATGAATCCTTGGGCAGATTACAGTGGAGGCACTTCACAACCTCTGCAGATAGCACTGCCAATGTCAGTGGACAGGAACCATTTTAATCCACTTATTGGACTTGTGTTTAGGGACATTTGGCCCAGTTTCTTTAAAGTGTGACTGTCATGTTTGTCATGTAGCCTATGTTACTGCTGCTGCAACATTATGCATAAAGCAATCTTTAGTTTCTTCACATTCTTCACGTACCACTGTTTTCATTGAGTTTTTCCCTTAGTTATGGCTGTTTTAACCCCTACAATATGAGAATCTTCTCAAGATGGCTCCTCTGCCTGTTCTCTGAGGCCAAAACTGCTTTCCCTCACTTCCCATACACACTTGCTGTAGCCAGCAGGTCCCTGCCAGCCAATCAGATTAGATTACTGAGAGACACGCCTCCTCACTCTGAAGCCTGATGCAGGCATGCAGTATGAAGGACCGCCCCTCTGTCTTCTGTTTATACTAAAGGGAAGACAGACAAGTCATAACAACGAACTATGGGAACCAGTGGAAAGAGGCAGGGGACATTAATGAAAGCTGTTATTATAAGGTGATCACACATCTTTTGATAATCATTGACAGACCTAGGCTACTTTCACACTAGCGTTTTAGTTTTCCGGTATTGAGATCCGTCATAGGGGCTCAATACCGGAAAAAAAATACTTCAGTTTTGTCCCCATTCATTGTCAATGGGGACAAAACGGAAAAGAACGGAATGCTCCAAAATGCATTCCGTTCCGTTTAGTTACATTCCTATACCGGAGAGCAAACTGCAACATGTTGTAGTATGCTTTCCGTCCTGGGATGCAGAGCAAGACGGATTCGGTATGACCCCCAATGCAAGTCAATGGGGAGGGATCCGTTTTCTCTGACACAATAGAAAACGGATCCTTACTCCATTGACTTTCAATGGAGTTCATAACGGATCCGTCTTGGCTATGTTAAAGATAATACAACCGGATCAGTTCATAACAGATGCAGACGGTTGTATTTGATCCCGTGCTGAGCCACGCCCCCTGCACTGATCACATGACGGTGACGTCACCCCAGGTCCTTCGGCTGTTCAACAGTTCGGGTTGGTGGAAGCCGCCCCTTATGGATTCCATATGCCGGGATAGTCCGCGGTAGTGGAATCCATAACGGGATGCGGCGATTACCACAACCCGAACGCCGAACTTTTTTTTTAAAGTTCGCTCATCTCTAATTATCAGTAATGGAAGCGTTTTTGCTTAACCCTGCCGGATCCAGTAAAAACCCTAGTGTGATAGCAGCCAAACTTAGGTACACATGCCTAGCTCTAATAAACTAGAAAATAAAAAAAAAAATATGACCCCTTACCCCTTTATTTGCTTTGGGAAACGTTGGCATTGGAAAACAGGGTAGACAAAGTGTCCCCCAGGTCAAGAAGACATTCCCTATGTGACTGAATGTAGCCCATTCCTGTATGCCTTCATATATACAGTATGTTTTAATCCACTCTGGACCTGATCATTGATACCCAATGCAGAGCCCGATTTACAAAGCGGAGACTTTAGTTTTCCATCTTGATGAAGGCGTTTTTTCGGATTTCTTGCAGCGACTCTGGTGCTAATAATAGCCGGTCTCATTTTCTCCCAGAAGCAACTCCACGCAGAGATAATTATAGAACTCCAAAATCTAAGGGTGCAAATTATACATGCAAGACTTAGGAGACTCCAGGAATAAAAATTCTGCCAAGATGCTGTCATTCTGTGAAGTCAATTCCTTTTAAGAGTAAGTGGCTATGTGAGACAGATCAGGGCAGGTAAGGCTAAATATATGGCGGAATATTGATCCCAGATTTAATGAGATTGTCTGTAAGTTTTAGAATAAATCACATTTATTCATCGTCAGCAATTTCTCGCCAAAGTTTCCTTTTACTGCCTTGGCTTAAAAGAGGAATTCATTGCATGAAGGATTAACACACCCATTGCGTGAGCTGCGGGGCCACCTCCGGGTGCTCGGGGCCCCCCTGTTTATCCCAGAGGGACCATACATCTGCCCCGGTTTGCCCCAGACCCATGAGATGAATTTAGCAGTGCCTTTCATCTGCTACTAGTCTAGTTGTATCTCTGTAGTCTAGTATGGGTGGACTAATAAGCAAATATGGGCCTTAAAGGGGTTTTCCACTTTGCATCAACATTCTTTAAAATAATCCTTTATAAAGGTTGCTGTAATTTTGTAATGTATTTCCGTTACCTTTATTGCTCCCATTCTGGGCTGTGGTCACATGACCGTGTCCATGCAGCTCTTTCTTATTTCCAGTGATGTCATGTCCAGGGACAGGGTAGTAATAGGGGAGTGTCTATGTAACTAGCTGGTGGGAGGAGCTATAAACTAGCTGGGTGTTAGGGGCAGTGATAGGGGAGTGTCTATGTAACTAGCTGGTGGGAGGAGCTATAAACTAGCTGGGTGTTAGGGGCAGTGATAGGGGAGTGTCTATGTAACTAGCTGGTGGGAGGAGCTATAAACTAGCTGGGTGTTGTTAGGGGCAGTGATAGGGGAGTGTCTATGTAACTAGCTGGTGGGAGGAGCTATAAACTAGCTGGGTGTTGTTAGGGGCAGTGATAGGGGAGTGTCTATGTAACTAGCTGGTGGGAGGAGCTATAAACTAGCTGGGCGTTGTTAGGGGCAGTGATAGGGGAGTGTCTATGTGACTAGCTGGTGGGAGGAGCTATAAACTAGCTGGGCGTTGTTAGGGGCAGTGATAGGGGAGTGTCTATGTAACTAGCTGGTGGGAGGAGCTATAAACTAGCTGGGTGTTAGGGGCAGTGATAGGGGGGTGTCTATGTAACTAGCTGGTGGGAAGAGCTGTTACGGTATAACCCGGTATAGTGAGGGTTAATACCGTTTGGGCGATTCCCCTGGAGAAGAGCACAGCAACCCACAACCGCTGGAATCCACCGAACTGGAACCATACGAAGTCCTCCTTTCCTGGAACAGGCAAGAGAACGTTCTGAAGAAGCAATTCCCCCCAAGTACGAGACGAGGCTCCGTATTAATGGTTAAACAGGAATTCTAACTTTATTAAGGGCTACTTGCCCGGTATTTATGCAGGTCTCCCACCTGGTGGACACTCCCCTAGGGGACCAGAAGGAAGACTGCGACACGGGATACAGCAGCCAATCACATACAATGGGACAATACAGACACCCCCAGCATATCCCTCCCCTCTGCCTGTGATACAATTACCCTACACAGGTTAATGTAATCATCACAGGCAGGAGAATACACAATGTCTTCTGTCCTGGAGACAATCGAGGACTCATTCAATTATCTCTCAGGACAAAGGGAAATCGCCAATACACACGTGGGGACAATAGGACAGACATCATTATTCAATATACAATGTCCCACCCTTTACAGTACACAGACATTTAACATATCCCCAGATGGCTTGGATCTGAGCGCTCAATATATCCAAACAGCGCTCAGATGCCACAAACACAGTCAAATCGCCATGGGGTTTAAGTTTAGCATGGGCTGATGAGAGGGCCCATAATCCTGGGGCAAGAGGCTGGCAATCTGTCCCCTCCAAAACCCAGTGGCGCGGTTGGTTTCGCCACAAGAGCTATAAACTAGCTGGTTGTTACGGGCAGTGATAGGGGAGTATTTATGTAAGTAGTGGGGTGGGAGGAGCTATAAACTAGCTGGGTGTTGTTAGGGGCAGTGATAGGGGGTGTCTATGTAACTAGCTGGTGGGAGGAGCTATAAACTAGCTGGGTGTTAGGGGCAGTGATAGGGGAGTGTCTATGTAACTAGCTGGTGGGAGGAGCTATAAACTAGCTGGGTGTTAGGGGCAGTGATAGGGAGTGTCTATGTAACTAGCTGGTGGGAGGGGCTATAAACTAGCTGGGTGTTAGGGGCAGTAATAGGGAGTGTCTATGTAACTAGCTGGTGGGAGGAGCTATAAACTAGCTGGGTGTTAGGGGCAGTGATAGGGGAGTGTCTATGTAACTAGCTGGTGGGAGGAGCTATAAACTAGCTGGGTGTTGTTAGGGGCAGTGATAGGGGAGTGTCTATGTAACTAGCTGGTGGGGGAGCTATAAACTAGCTGGGTGCTAGAGGCAGTGATAGGGGAGTGTCTTTGTAACTAGCTGGTGGGAGGAGCTATAAACTAGCTGGGTGTTAGGGGCAGTAATAGGGGAGTGTCTATGTAACTAGCTGGTAGGAGGAGCTATAAACTAGCTGGGTGTTAGGGGCAGCGATAGGGGAGTGTCTATGTAACTAGCTGGTGGGAGGAGCTATAAACTAGCTGAGTGTTAGGGGCAGTGATAGGGGAGTGTCTATGTAACTAGCTGGTGGGAGGAGCTATAAACTAGCTGGGTGTTGTTAGGGGCAGTAATAGGGGAGTGTCTATGTAACTAGCTGGTAGGAGGAGCTATAAACTAGCTGGGTGTTAGGGGCAGCGATAGGGGAGTGTCTATGTAACTAGCTGGTGGGAGGAGCTATAAACTAGCTGAGTGTTAGGGGCAGTGATAGGGGAGTGTCTATGTGACTAGCTGGTGGGAGGAGCTATAAACTAGCTGGGCGTTGTTAGGGGCAGTGATAGGGGAGTGTTTATGTAACTAGCTGGTGGGAGGAGCTATAAACTAGCTGGGTGTTAGGGGCAGTGATAGGGGGGTGTCTATGTAACTAGCTGGTGGGAAGAGCTGTTACGGTATAACCCGGTATAGTGAGGGTTAATACCGTTTGGGCGATTCCCCTGGAGAAGAGCACAGCAACCCACAACCGCTGGTATCCACCGAACTGGAACCATACGAAGTCCTCCTTTCCTGGAACAGGCAAGAGAACGTTCTGAAGAAGCAATTCCCCCCAAGTACGAGACGAGGCTCCGTATTAATCGTTAAACAGGAATTCTAACTTTATTAAGGGCTACTTGCCCGGTATCTATGCAGGTCTCCCACCTGGTGGACACTCCCTAGGGGACCAGAAGGAAGACTGCGACACGGGATACAGCAGCCAATCACATACAATGGGACAATACAGACACCCCAGCATATCCCTCCCTCTGCCTGTGATACAATTACCCTACACAGGTTAATGTAATCATCACAGGCAGGAGAATACACAATGTCTTCTGTCCTGGAGACAATCGAGGACTCATTCAATTATCTCTCAGGACAAAGGAAATCGCCAATACACACGTGGGGACAATAGGACAGACATCATTATTCAATATATAATGTCCCACCCTTTACAGTACACACAGACATTTAACATATCCCCAGATGGCTTGGATCTGAGCGCTCAATATATCCAAACAGCGCTCAGATGCCTAAACACAGTCAAATCGCCATGGGGTTTAAGTTTAGCATGGGCTGATGAGAGGGCCCATAATCCTGGGGCAAGAGGCTGGCAATCTGTCCCCTCCAAAACCCAGTGGCGCGGTTGGTTTAGCCACAAGAGCTATAAACTAGCTGGGTGTTACGGGCAGTGATAGGGGAGTATTTATGTAAGTAGCGGGGTGGGAGGAGCTATAAACTAGCTGGGTGTTGTTAGGGGCAGTGATAGGGGGTGTCTATGTAACTAGCTGGTGGGAGGAGCTATAAACTAGCTGGGTGTTAGGGGCAGTGATAGGGAGTGTCTATGTAACTAGCTGGTGGGAGGAGCTATAAACTAGCTGGGTGTTAGGGGCAGTGATAGGGGAGTGTCTATGTAACTAGCTGGTGGGAGGGGCTATAAACTAGCTGGGTGTTAGGGGCAGTAATAGGGAGTGTCTATGTAACTAGCTGGTGGGAGGAGCTATAAACTAGCTGGGTGTTAGGGGCAGTGATAGGGAGTGTCTATGTAACTAGCTGGTGGGAGGAGCTATAAACTAGCTGGGTGTTAGGGGCAGTGATAGGGGAGTGTCTATGTAACTAGCTGGTGGGGGGAGCTATAAACTAGCTGGGTGCTAGAGGCAGTGATAGGGGAGTGTCTTTGTAACTAGCTGGTGGGAGGAGCTATAAACTAGCTGGGTGTTAGGGGCAGTAATAGGGGAGTGTCTATGTAACTAGCTGGTAGGAGGAGCTATAAACTAGCTGGGTGTTAGGGGCAGCGATAGGGGAGTGTCTATGTAACTAGCTGGTGGGAGGAGCTATAAACTAGCTGAGTGTTAGGGGCAGTGATAGGGGAGTGTCTATGTAACTAGCTGGTGGGAGGAGCTATAAACTAGCTGGGTGTTGTTAGGGGCAGTGATAGGGGAGCGTCTATGTAACTAGCTGGTGGGAGGAGCTATAAACTATCTGGGTGTTAGGGGCAGTGATAGGGGAGTGTCTATGTAACTAGCTGGTGGGAGGAGCTATAAACTAGCTGGGTGTTAGGGGCAGTGATAGGGGAGTGTCTATGTAACTAGCTGGTGGGAGGAGCTATAAACTAGCTGGGTGTTGTTAGGGGCAGTGATAGGGAGTGTCTATATAACTAGCTGGTGGGAGGAGCTATAAACTAGCTGGGTGTTGTTAGGGGCAGTGATAGGGGAGTGTCTATGTAACTAGCTAATAGGAGGAGCTATAAACTAGCTGGGCGTTGTTAGGGGCAGTGATAGGGGGGTGTCTATGTAACTAGCTGGTGGGAGGAGCTATAAACTAGCTGGGTGTTGTTAGGGATGGAGTGGCAGAGGAAGGAGAAGTGCATCATGGGTTTGGTTGGATACAGGAACAGGAAGTGCTATATACAGGATGGAAACAGACCTGTGTGAATAGTTTACATGGTGAAAATGGGTCAGGAGAATCCCAACTGAAAAACAGCAAAGAAAAGATGTAGATGAGGTAAGCAACTGCATGAGCATATCTGCTAAAGACCATTTTAATCCCAGAAAACCCTTTTAGGGTGTTACTATTGTCCACATATATTAATATCTATCTATCTATGATCTGAAGTTTATATACATGGGTCACATTTATCCCATTAACTAAACATCTCTTCCATGAGTGTGGGAATGCACCTCATTTATACATTAAAGGGGTTTTCCACACTATAAAAAAACCAACATTTTTTAGTTGTAAGGGTTTCCTGACAAGTAGCTGATCACAGGATGTCCCAGTGCTGGAAGCCCCAGCAATCAGCTCTAATATGTAGGGGAATCCAGCCGCCACTGTTCAATTTCCCAGCAGCGCCACCACAGGGGAAATGAGGGATTACATGGTACCCAGTGAAATCAATGCAGTGAATAGATCCAGAGAGCGAGGTGCACTGTACATGCTCTGCACTCGGCCTAACAGATGGAGGGTATGAACCTGGAACTTCTGGGTCCCACTTCAATATCTGCAGCAGACCCCCAATTATCATGCATCATTTGTTCCCATTGATCCATTATGTAGGGCTAAAATGCACCCACCATCTCTGCACCCCTAGTAGTTTTCCTCCACTTAGAAGAGATATAGGTCAGGCAGATCTTATTCGTCCCCCATTCCCCCAAGGGAGAAGCGGCGCTATAAGTATTTAACAGCAGCTCGTCCCTCCTGCCTCCATAGCAGGGGTGCACAACCTTTTCTGGTTGGGGGCCACATTGTCAGCCTTAACCAATCCAAGGGCTGAAAATAAAACTTAAAATGGGTATTACCAACTGAAATAACGTATTTTTGGCATATTGATCATACTGTACATACTATAAATGTCTAGTTACAGTTCTAGGACTCCCATCTAATAGGAGAATACATGAAAGATACATGTAAGAAGCCATAAGACATAGACCTAAATGTCTTTTACCAGATGTTTGGGGGCCACACAGAATAGTATCGAGGGCCGCATGTGGTCCCCAGGCCGCAGGTTGTGCACCCCTGCTCCATAGAATCTGTCACGTCTGTTGGTGCTGGGAGGACATGGTGACATCACAGTGCAGGTCCTTCTGCATCAAGTGAGGAGCATCAAGTCTCTGCAAGTGGACGAGGTGTCATCGTTTTTAACTCCTAAAAGACCATTTTCACGATACCCGGTTTTAATGACAGACGCATGCACTGGCTGTTAAAAACAGCACCATTGATTTCAATGGGGCCTGTCTGGACATGAAAACGGCCAAAAATAGGACATGTGCTATTTTTGATGATTGCTATTCGCAGCCATGTTAATAGCCCCATTGACTTCAATTGGTTCTGGCCAGTTAAAAAGATGGCTTTTACATGTCGTCTGCATGTTGCCTTTCACTGACCACACTGATCTGACAACTTTGGAGTGTTTAGAAACACACATCCCGGTAACACCAAGTTGTCATTTTAGCCATACATTTTTAGGAGGAATATAAGATGAGTGGCACAATTTAGAGTTCTAAGAAAAGATGCTCCATCATTTTTATTTCAAGAACAATGCGAATAATAAATACAATAGACATGGAGTGGTGACAGTCTGCGGTGCCCCGGTGAGTACTGGGGCCAGTGATGTCCTATGTGCAGCACCCCTTGAATAGTTCAGGGCTGCAATTCCAAGCACCGCCACTATACAATGTTCGGCGCTGTGCTTGGTAAGCTGCAGCGCTCACTAGAGCATCGCTGTCTCTTTAAACAGCTGATAGATGGGGGACCTGCAGTCAGACTACCACTGATCTGATACTGATGACCTACACTGAGGATAGGCTATTGAAAATGTACTACTGGAATCCCCCTTTAAAAGGCATCTGTCAGCAGATCTGTACCTATGACACTGGCTGACCTGTTCCATGGGCGCTTGGCAGCTGAAGGCATCCTTGTCGGTCCCATGTTCCTATGTGCCCGCATTACTGAGAAAAATGAAAAGTTTTATTATATGCAAATGAGCCTCTAGGAGCAAAGGGGGCGTTACCATTACACCTAGAGGCTTTGCTTTCTCTGCAACTGCCACGCCCTCTTTATTTTTATTGACTTTAGGAGGAGTCAGGGCCACGTATGATCACGTTTATACTGCCTGGCACTGTCAATCTAAGTGCAAAGGGCATGGCAGTTGCAGAGAGAGCAGAGCCTCTAGGTATAATGGCAACGCCCCCGGTGCTCCTACAGACTAATTTTCATATATTAAAAAACGTCATTTTTCTGAGCAATGCGGGCACATATGAACATGGGACCAACACAGATGCCTTCAGATGCCAAGTGCACATGTAACAGGTCAGCCAGTGTCATAGGTACAGATCTGCTTCTACTGACAGGAGGAGTTGTATCATGAAACATATTATACATTTTTCAAACCAGAACGTGGATCTGAATACTTTAATAATTGCATGTAATTAAAAATTTAGTATTGCCACTGAGCAATTACATAAAAATTATCTGTTTAGCGCCAGTTTAAATAGTCGACTGCCACCAGCCTTATCTTCTGTTTGAAGCTGTGGCAGCTACTGGGAGAGAACTGCAGCAGAAAGGACACGCCCCCTGAGCTGCCAGCTTGATATAAATCTAGCAGAATAATGAATGTGGAGATCTCTGGATCCATGTGAGGTACAGGGCTGGTTCTAGCTTTGTTAGAAAGAGATTGTCATGTATGACAAGATTAATTTTTTTACATTAGTCATGGGGTAACCCCTTTAAGACCTGCACATTGTATTAGATCAGCAGGATGATGGCATCTAAACAAATTGTCCCTCCAGATCTTCCAGATCCTGTCTGATTCTTGTTTATTTCTGCCTTTTTTCTCCTCCCCCTGTTCCTCTACCTTCTTATTCCAGATGACATCTCTCTATGACTTTTTCCCATGCCTCCCCTTCACCGTTCTGTTGATGAAATCATCTTTCTAATTTGTATCAATGAGGTTACCATGGAAACTGAGATCAGTTGCTTAAAAATACCTTGATGTCTTCATCCTCCCGTGGATCTCGGGTTAGAGAAAGATGATTGATGTGTACAGGGAGGCGTCTGTACTTTTAATATTTTAACTATTCAGTCGATTCCTGCACAGTATATCCAACCAGCAGAAATACAATGAGATATTAGCATTAAAAAAGCTGCTAGTATTTTACTGCAGTCACCATCACTGTTTTTTGGGGGATTTTTTTAAATTGAATTTTTACAGATTTGAACAAAAGCTGTTCAGGGGGTACAAAATAAATAGTAAAAAAACAAATTATTGTTAAAAATGGCACGCTTAAAAGGGTTATTCCATGACTAGGGATAAGAGAACCCAAACTTTGCGAGTTCGGGTACCCGGACCCGAACCCAGACTTCTCACTAAAGTTCGGGTTCGGTGTTCGGGTGATTTTATTATTTTTCATTATAACATGGGTATAATGGAAAATAATAGCATTCTTAAGACAGAATGCTAAATAAAATGGCCATTGAGGGGTTAAAAATATTTTTTTTCAAAACTTACCTGATCCACTTGATCGCGCAGCCGGTATCCTCTTCTTTCTTCTTTCTGCAGGACCTGCAAAAGGACCCGCAAAAGGATCTTCTATCTTCATTCAGCAGGACCTGCGATGATGTCACTGCGCTCACCACGTGGTAAGTGCAGTGACGTCATCACAGGTCCTTTTGCAGGTCCTGCAGAAAGAAGAAAGAAGAGAATACCGGCTGCGCGTTCAAGTGGATGAGGCGAGTTTTTTTTATTATTTTTAACCCCTCAATGGCCATTTTATTTTGCATTCTGTCTTAAGAATGCTATTATTTTCTGTTATAACCATGTTATAACGGAAAATAATAATGTAAAGTTTGAGTCCCCATTGACTTTAATGGGGTCTGGGTTCGGGGTCAAGTTCGGGTCCTGAACCCGAACTTTAACCTGAAGTTCGGCCGAACCTGGCGAACCCGAACTTCCACGGGTTCGCTCATCCCTACCTATGACTTATGTAAAAAATGAAAATCAGACATCACATAGTTAGAGTCGAGCGAACTTCTGTTTTAAGTTCGGTGTCCAAAGTTCGGGTTCGGGTTATCCAAGCATCCTGTTATGGACTCCGCTACCATGGACCATAACGGCATTTGGAATCCATAAGGGGATTCTTCAATGAACCCGAACCTTGGACAACACGGAGGACCTGGGGTGACGTCACCGTCATGGGATCAGTGCAGGGGGCGTGGCTCAGCACTGAATTGGATAAGAGGTGATCCAGTGCTGAGCCACGCCCCCTGCACTGATCACATGACGGTGACGTCACTCCAGGTCCTTAGGGTTGTCCACGGTTTGGGTTCAATGAAGCATCCCCTTATGGATTCCAAATGCGGTTATGGTCCGTGGTAGCAGCATCCATAACGGGATGCTACGATAACCCGAACCCGAACTTTGGACGCCGAACTTAAAACAGAAGTTCGCTCAACTCTACACATAGTACATGACAATCTCTTTCTAACAAAGCTAGAACCAGCGGTGTACCCGTAACCTCACATGGATCCAGAGATCTCCCCATTCATTGCTCTTCTGGATTTATATCAAGCTGACAGCTAAAGGGGAGTGTCTTTTCTGCTGCAGCTAAGGGGGCGTGTGAAGGGTGACACTGAGATGAAGGATGACACTGAGCATGTGCGGCCATCTCAGTGAGCAGGACAAAGAAATAAGAAAACAACAAACAGCAGGTGGCGCTATACAGATACATGCTTAGTTTCGCGATTAAACACCAGAACAGACACAGAAAATACGTTTGTGTGCACAAGCCCTAATACTCATCACTAATGTTCTCTAACAAACCTCTGAGGCCTTCACAGAACAGCTGTAGTTATATGGAGAATAACCCCCACCGATCAGATACTGATGACCTGGGTCTCGGACTCCCACCAGTCTGATATTGACGACCTGTATTTAGGAAGGCCATCATTATTAAAGTCCTGGAAAGGGGTCATCCCATGATTGATGTAAAAAATACAGTACATACATTACATGACCGTCTCTTTCTAACAACACTAGAACCAGCCCTGTACCTCCTATGGATCCAGAGGTCTCCACATTCATTGCTTCAATTACTCTGCTAGATTATCTTCAGCCTGGCAGATCAGGGGGTGTGTCCTTTCTGCTATAGTTCTCTCCCTGTAACTACCATAGCTTAAAACAGAACAGATGACTGGTGGCAGTTGAAGATTTAAACTGAGCACGTGCGACCAGCTCAGTGAGAAGGACAAAAAATAAGGAAAAGGACAAATAGCGTCAGTGTCTGTGCTGCCGATAATTAACAGGACTGAATTAGGGAGGAACGACCCTGGTAACAATCATTCCTTCCACATTCAAAGTTTGCCTGAGCCTGTGCAGCGTTTTCTGCTTACAACTCTGCTTTCAGCCATTTCTCTGAATATTCACCCTGAATATTTATCCTGAATATTTATGAATACACTGACAAAGGGGTGTGCCCCTGCATAGTCTGACACTTTCAGCCATGTTAGAAGCTGTGGCAGTTACAGGGAAAGAGCTACAGCAGAAAGGACATACCCCCTGACCTGTGATAGGGAGAGAGTTGCAGCAAAAAAGACTCACCCCCTGACCTGTCATAGGGCGAGGGCTGCAGCAAAATGGCCACCCCCTCTGAGCTGTGATAGGGAGAAAACTGCAGCCGAAATTACATGGCGCCAGACCAGTGATAAGGAGAGAGTTGCAGCATAAAGGACACACCCCTGAGAAAGGACACACACCCTGAGCTGCCAGCCTGAAATAAATCTAACAGAACAGACTGAGCAATAAATGTGGAGATCTCTGGATCCATGTGAGGTACAGGGCTGGTTCTAGCTTTGTTAGAAATAGATTGTCCTGTACTATATGATGTCTGACTTTCATTTTTGGCATGACCCCTTTAACAGAGGAAATGATGAGATCTTTATTAGGCGCTCGCTGCTTGTTTTTCTTGTCTCCTTTCATTACGCGGCTTGTTGTGTCAGCTGTCCTCCAGCACCACTACAAGTCTGATTGCCTGTTACATCTTGTCTTCTCCTTAGGAATGTAAGAATCCATCCCCGGCAGCTTTTATGTTCTTAACAAACATTTATCAGATGAGTCCGGCACAGGGCACTGCCTGGTACAGGGCTGGAGCGCAGGGCCTCGCCTCCCAGCCCTGGGAAATGGATAAGTATGGGAACTCTCAGGCCTTCTCTGCCAGTTCTGTTTTCCCAATTAGGGCGTTTAATGCTTTGTCATTCCAACTGCCTGAGTGTTTAAGACATGGCAGGTATTAAATATCCAAGTCGCTCAACGTAATGTATATTTACAGGATCCTTGGATTAAAATGGCTATAAAATATGCGCCAGGTTCCTGGCAGTATTATTTGCAATCTGTAAGCTGGGGCCAGGGGAGGGGGAGAAGTGAGCTTTCTGCTAGAAAAATAAAGTGACATTGCTAGGACCCACCTGAAGGAGGGCACGGCGAGGTTGGCAGGCGGCTCATGAGACATGATCAAAAGGTGCCTCAGGAAATTTGGGCTTATTTCAAACGCTGTAATATCGCAACACAAGATCATAGACGTCTAGTGAAATCCAAATGGTATGTTCACCCCCCGGAAGGTAGGAGATACATAGTTAGAACAGCCAGAACATTGAGGAACAACCCTGACGCATTGAGGTATGGAGTGGACTCCTTGAGACCTCTGAAGCAGCAGATCCTTTAAAGGAATTTTTGGTGCTTAGATATTAATGGCTGTGGCAAAACCAACCTCGCCACTGGGTTTTGGAGGGGACAGATTGCCAGCTTCTTGCCCCAGGATTATGGGCCCTCTCATCAGCCCATGCTAAACTTTGAACCCCTAGTCTAATTCGTGCCATTTTGGGATATGTTAAATGTCTGTGTGTACTGAAAAGGGTGGGACATTGTATATTTGAATAGAGATGTCTGTCCCATTGTCCCCACGTGTGTATTGACGATTTCCCTTTGTCCTGAGAGATAATTAAATGACTCCTCGGTTGTCTCCAGGACAGAAGACATTGTGTATTCTCCTGCCTGTGATGATTACATTAACCCGTGTAGGGTAATTGTATCACAGGCAGAGGGAAGGATTTTGTGTGGGAGTGTTTTACTGTATTGTATGTGTCTCAGTCTTCCTTCTGGTCCCCTAGGGTAGTGTCCACCAGGTGGGAGACCTGGATAAATACCGGGCAGGTAGCCCTCAATAAAGAGAATTCCTGTGTAACCATCAATACGGAGCCTCGTCTCGTACTTGGGGGGGAATAGCTACTCCAGAAAGTTCTCTTGCCTGTTCCAGGAAAGGAGGACTTCGTATGGCCTACCTCCAGGATTGGTCATCGAGATCAGATCGGTGGTGGTCCCACCGATCTGAGATTGATGACCCACACTGAGGATAGGACATCGATATCTAAGTACAAGAACACTCCTTTAAAGTTTCCTTCCAGGATCATACTGGCCTACCAAAGCTCCAGATCCTCCGGAAGGCCCAGTGTCTGAAGCCCATAGTGGTCCCACATCCGACACGTCCTTGATCAGATGTTTGGAAACTATACAGTGGACAAAGCCAGAAGCAGAAAACTCGGCACACTGTGCAGTGGCTGTGCCATTCAAGTGAATGGAAACCGAGCTGCAGTATACCGGCACCAGAAACTACGCGGTGAAAGGAGCCCTCCATCTACTGTGTATTTTCTGCCACCATCAGCCGCCCAAAACAGATGATTGGTGGGGGCTGGACCCTCACCGATCTAAAATTGATGACCCACACTGAGGATAGGACATCGATATCTAAGTACAAGAACACTCCTTTAAAGTTTCCTTTCAGGATCATACTGGCTTACCAAAGCTCCAGATCCTCCGGAAGGCCCAGTGTCTGAAGCCCATAGTGGTCCCCAAAGTTCTAGAAGAAAAATCTCATTCGGAGCTGCCTTTGGGGGTTCAGTGGTTGGCACTGGTGCCTTGCAGCGCTGGGGTGCTGGGTTTGAATCCAACCAAGGGCAACATCTATATGGAGTTTGTATGTTCTCCCTGTGCTTGTGTGGGTTTCATCTGGATTATCTGGTTTCCTCCCACACTCCGAAGACATAAAGATAGGAAACTTAGATTGTGAGTCCCATTGGGGACAGCTTGATGCTAATGTCTGTAAAGGGCTGAGGAAAATAGTAGCGCGATATAAGTGCATAAAATATATAAATCACTTAACTTTAGGATTTATTGATGATATATGGCTTGGGCCCCAAAAATAATTTCCTCTGGCGGTCCCAAAGAACCGCAGTCCGACACTGTTTCCATCTTTGTTAAGGTTTTTTGGGGGATTTTTTTGTAGCTTATTTTTAACTGTATACTTGGAACAGGCATTTATTCAGGCATTTTTCAACTCCCTTTAAAATGTCTAAGGGAAAAAAGCCTGAAAAATCTCACACCTAGAGAATGCTGCATTTTGACAACTGAAACTAAACGCAACCATAAAACACCATGCAAACAAATGCTTTGTCCGTAGTGAGTTTCATAATTCACTATAGACTTTGAATTAACATCTGGCCAACAAAAAGAATATGGAAAAAATGCAAACACTGCAAAAATCACAAAAAACATATCTGTAAAACCAGCCTTAGCTCTGTAAATTGTAAGTTGCGGTCTCCGTGGATTGGACAGCACATCCAGATGATTAAACAGGTTGAGGCCACATCAACACCTGGAACACTTGAAAATTAATAATTAACTTTGCAAATAATCTTAATAAAAACTCTTCTATCATTTGGTGTATACACTGTACAGCTCCTATACTGAGAGTCTCCATGGTAACAGACTACAAACAAACCCTGTGTAGTCTGTAGCTATGCAGAATTTATTTTGCCATTTATCTGTCCCTTAATGTTTGCTTATCTACCAGATGGAAGTAAGATATAGAGGGACAGATGAAAGGGAGCGTGAACACACAAGATTTATAGCATTCAGGCTGCCGGTAGCTACCACTATAGGAATTCCTGGAGATGACTACATACAGTAGTATTATTAAAGGGGTTGTCCCGGTTCAGAGGTTAAACCAGATATGTCCCGTTTTGCACACAGGCAGCCCCCTCTGAGATGAGCATCGGAACACTTCATGCTCCACTGCTCTCCCTTGCCCTGCGCTGTATCGGGAGGGAGGGCTTTTTCATTTACATTTTTACACTGCTAGGCAGAGGCTTCCGCCTAGCAGTGTTGCTGGTGATGTTACCGGCACTAATGGGTGGGCTTTAGAGCTGCTGTAACCTTTTTTATAGACTAGGGCAGCGCTAAAACCTGCCCATTAGTGCTGGTAACGTCACCAGGAACACTGCTAGGTGGAAGCCTCCGCCTAGCAGAGACCTGGTACGTCACCGGATCTGCAGAAAATGAAATGCTCCAATGCTTATCTCAGAGGGGCTGCCTGGGTGAAGAAGGGGATATGTCCCGGTTCTGCTCTGAACCCCGATAACCCCCTTAAGGTTGATACTTATTGATATCTTCTAAGACCAGTTTCACATATGCGGTAAGAGATTCGGTACGCTGTCCTAGCAGAGAAAAGCGTGCCAGAGCTCTCTAGATCCGGCATTGCCAGGCGGTACCAGAATGCCCACCCGCTCCATTGACTATTATGGGGTCCGGCAGAGATCAACCGCTACCCAGCAAATATGCTGAGATTCGGCTAGACAAAAACAACTTTGCGCATATAGGACGCAGTCTACCTTGAAGAGGGCCATTCTCCAGGGGCACAGTGGGTCGCTTAAGCATAATAAGTCCAGTCCTCTTCCCAACTTTGGATGACAGCAGCCCTGGTTAAAGAGAATCTGTTACCACTATTAAAGGGTTTGTCCAATTAAAAATATTTAACATTGTTAAAATCAGCACCTGGATCTGAAAACTTTTGTAACTGCATGGAATAAAATGTTAGCATAGCCACAAATGTATTCAATAAAGTGTATCTGGATAGCGCCACCTGCTGTTTGTTCTTTTCTTTATTTCTCCATCCATTTTAGGGCCCATTCACACGATCGTATTCTGTACTCCGCATGTTATCTGCAGTTTCGCGGATAACATGCAGACCCATTCACTTCTATGAAGTGTGCTGTCCGCATCCATTTTTCTGTTCCGCGGCCCCGCAAAAAATATAGAGCATGTTCTATTCTTGTCCGCAATTGTGGACAAAAATAGGCATTTTCTATGAGAGTGACGGTTATGTGCGGTCCACAAATTGCGGAACGCACACGGACCGGTATCCATGTTTTGCGGATCCACAATTTGCGGACCTTAAAACACATACGGCTGTCTGAATGAGCCCTTAGTAACATCGCTGAGATGATCGCATATGCTCAGCTCCATCCTTCAACTGCCACCATCTACTGTTAAAAGCTGTGACAGTTAACGGGAGAAAGCTGCAACAGAAAGGTCATGCCCTCTGAGCTGTCATAGTGAGAGAGCAGCAGCAGAAATAACAGGCTCCCTGAGCTGTCATAGGGAGAGAGCTGCAGCAGACAGGACATGCTACTTGAGCTGTGGTAGAGAGAGAGCTACAGCAGGAATGAAATGGCCCCATATTTGTGATAGAGAGCGGAAGCGGAAAGGACACACCGCTGAGGAAAAACACGCCCTTTGAGCTTCTAGCCTGAAATAAATCTAGCAGGGCAACAAATGGGGAGATCTCTGGACCCATGTCAGGTACATGGCTGGTGCTAGCTTTGTTAGAAAGAGATTGTCTTGTCCTGTACGATGTCTGATTTTCATTTTTTACATTAGTCATAAGATAACCCCTTTAAGTACAGTGTTACGTAAGGGAACCGCCCTGTCACGTGACCCGGGTGCAACCCGGGTCGATCTATTTCAGTCACTCAATCTCTCGCGCCCCTACACACCAGCCTCAGATTGAGCCTCGATCACACCCCGACACAGCCTTTCATGCACCCCAACATGCTGCCACCATCTATGACATTTAAATCAATACACCGATTAATTAAGGGCTCATAAAAAAAAAAACACAGCCCCCCCTCGCAAGCAGGCTCACAGTGGCACAGGCCACGCGTATAGCAAATACAAGGTAGCGCAAACCGAACTCATACACTTAAAAAATGGAGGTTACTGGGCTCAGGGCACAAGGCAAAACCAATAAAGATGTGCTTTAATGTACTAAAAAGGTACAGTACTTGGTTACAAAAAAGTTACAAGAAATAAGACATACATAAACGTGCACAAAACAGTATAAAAATAAAAGGATAAAAAGCAGAAAGGTTCTTACTCAATGAATTGTGTGGTCAGAGTCCCTTCTGGTTTCTGGGGACAGGAGGAAAGTGGAGCACAACCCAATGTTGATCGGATACCCAAATTGTGTCAAAGAAATGTTCTCAATAGTCAATTTTTATCCCCATTCGGCAGAGGGTGGAGCTGAGAGGAGTGTCCCTCCTGTTCTGTCCTGGCCTTCTGGGATGGTCCTCATTACCTGTGCATGCTCCACCTATCTTACTCAGATGGCAGACATAAAATATTAATAAAACATGGCTTCCCGTCTACACTAATGAATATTCGGCACCTGACATTTTTTATTAATGTATATTATATCAGGCTAATCATTTTGATACCACACATGACCGGTGTGGTTGTCCCAGAAGGTGAAATACTGGTTATGTGGGTATGCTGGCTGTCAGGGATGGGATGTTTAGACCCCCTACGATGCCCACATCACGCAGAATGCAATTATCACAATCGGCTCGGACTGGCCCACCGGGGAGCCGGGGAAATCCTCGGTGGGCCCCTGCCTAGCAGGGGCATAGGAAACGGGGGGGGGGGGGGGGACGGATCCCCCCTAGGAAATAATGCGGGGGGGACAGTTATGCTAAAATTCCCCCCAGCGGCAACAGGGCAATGTTTGCGGCAGTGGCGGGGCACAGGGAGATGAACGCTTCCATTGTGGCCTGCATCACATCGCTGTGACGGATGGAGGTAAGTATAAGTGTATGTGTCTTGTTTTGTGTGTGTTTTTTTTTTTTTAAACCGAACCCACTGCCACATACAGGAAGGGGGTGGATGGAAGAAGAGAAGAGAAGAGATTTTGGCACTTAATACGGGGCGGAAGAGATTTTGGCACTTGATTTGAGGGGGTGGGGGTGGAAGAGATTTTGGCACTTGATGGGGGAGGTGGATAGAGATTTTGGCACTTGATTTTAGGGGGGGGTGGCAGAGATTTTGGCACTTGATGGGGGGGAGGTGTAAGAGATTTTGGCACTTGATTTGAGGGGGGGTGGAAGAGATTTTGGCACTTGATACTGGGGGGGGGGGTGGAGGAAGAGATTTTGGCACTTGATACTGGGGGGGTGGGGGGTGGTGGAGGAAGAGATTTTGGCACTTGATACTGGGGGGGGTGGAGTAGGAGAAATTTTGGCACTTGTTGATACTGGGGGGGGGGAGAGATTTTGGCACTTAATACGGGGTGGTGGTGGAAGAGATTTTGGCACTTGATACTGGGGGGGAAGAGATTTTGGCACTTGATACTAGCACATGGGGGGTGGTTGGCACTTGATGCTGGCAAATGAGGGGCGTGGTTGGCACTTGATACTGGCACATGGGAGGTTTGGCAGTTGAGCTTGGTACTGGCACATGGGGAGGTTTGGCAGTTGTTACTGGCACATGATGATGGGGGAGAGGCACTTATTATTGGGGGCACTATTGGGAACCACAGCGGCACAGTATTTGAGGTAGTGGGATGTTTTGTCCAGAAGATGGGAGGATGATGGAAAAGTAGTAAACTAAGATTTTTTTTTTTAAACTGCAGAGACGAAAAACTGCGGAAAAATGGTGGTCTGGTCTGAAAGGAGAAGACGAGGAAAGAGAAGATCTACATCAAAGGAGACGTCACTGAATTTAAGGTATGGGTGCGATATATGGGTGGGGCTGTGGGTGTGGCTTGAGGGTGGGCAGGGGCACAGGGGCCCCAAAAGTGCTGTCCCCCCCAGATTTTTGGGGCTTCCTACGCCCATGCTGCCTAGTTACAGTCTACAGAGGTCGCAATAACGCGATAACGCGCAATAACGCCTGTACAAGCTTCATAGTTGCCTGTTCAGGCCATTTTACTCACTGGAAAAAGACTCATGCCTATTTTTATGCATGGTCTTTTTCTTGTTAGGTACGCTGTATCAGAAGCTGCCAGGTCCGGCACACATGAAGCCCCGCCCCTCTCCCTAGAAACCCTGCCCCCCACGGACATCTCTCTCACCAGGAGCAGCTCCAGAGACTGGACTAAACACTACATTGTGGTTACAGGACCTGTGGTGATGTCACAGTCATGTGATCAGCTATGTGTATGGGGGGAGGCTGTGCTGGTGGAGAATGTAGAGGTACTTTATGTATGGAAGGTGTGTATAAAGCAGGGCTATGTCACTGTAACCAGTCTGTTGTATAGTTTTCTGTCTGTAATGTAATATGTATATAGTAGTGTCAGGAGGGCGCTGTGTATGGCAATGTCAGGTGGGCCCTGCGTATGGCAGCGTCACATTGGTGCTGTGTATGGCAGCGTCAGGTGGGTGCTGTGTATGGCAGCATCAGGTGGGCGCCGTGTATGGCAGTGTCATGAGGGCGCTGTGTATGGCATAGGGTGGCCACTGGCTTCACCCAGGAAAGCTGGACCTCACCGCCCATGCACCCAAACAATAAATCACACCCTGCCTCAGTAAAGCCACGCCCTGCCACCACAAAGCCATGCCTCTGCATCCATGAAGCCATGCCCCGTCGCTGGCTGGGGAGGAGGGGGAAGAACTTCCTGCATGGAAAGTGAGCTGGGGGCAGCAGGGGGGCTTCTTTCCCCCTCAGTCAACTACGTCTGCGGCTCTAGTGATTGACTGGGGGTGAGAGAAGCCTCAGTTAGTTGCTGCAGCTCATGAGCTACTGAAAGGGAGGACATCCCTGTGTCCGTCCAGGCCCTGCACCGGACGGAGGACATGGAGCCTGAAAACTGGACTGTCCAGCCTAAAACCTGACATCTAGTCACCCTAGTATGGCAGCGTCAGGTGGGCGCTGTGTATGGCAGCGTCAAGTGGGCGCAGTGTATGGCAGCGTCAGGTGGGCGCTGTGTATGGCAGCGTCAGGTGGGCGCAGAGTATGGCAACGTCAGGTGGGCGCTGTGTATGGCAGCGTCAGGTGGGCACAGAGTATGGCAGCGTCAGGTGGCTGCTGTGTATGGCAGCGTCAGGTGGGCGCAGTGTATGGCAGCGTCAGGTGGGCGCAGTGTATGGCAGCGTCAGGTGGGCACTGTGTATGGCAGCGTCAGGTGGGCGCTGTGTATGGCAGCGTCAGGTGGCCACTGTGTATGACAACATTCTAGTGCACCTGTGAGACCTGGGCTATATCAGGTAACCAGGTAACTGGGAGTTTGCTGTGAGTCGGACCTTACACTCCTGTAATTCGCCCACTGGTCTCTGGTATTACCCATACGGCACAGGTAGGTTAGCGTTAGGTCCCGGGCTTCTTGGAATACCTTGGCGCGGTGCTCAGGCTCCGATATGTCCTCCACAGTAGGATATATCGGCTAAACTCTCAATTTTAACACCAGTATGAGGGTTTAGGCAGACGGCAGAGTGCACCTGTCCTTATAAATGTTATTGTTATATTGTTTATCACATCCACACATTTGCTATCCTGTGTAGGATGTCTATTGTGGTACTTGTGGTCCGCTGCAGGCATCCCCCACTGCATTTTTGCTGGGGATCGCCACTAGCAGACCACAAGTGCAGGATCTGCCTCCTGCTATAGATGCGCCACTGCATATGGGGTGCAGCACATCCTGATTCTAAAACCACGCCATTTTATAGTTTGTATAAGGAACGCTTCCTTCCCAACAATCTCCTGCTCTGTCGCCCTGTGTAAAGGGACCTTAACAGATGAGGTTATCAACTACAATGAGCCGCTTAACAAGAAACACTCTGATATAGAGCAGTGCACAATACTGTTCTGTTTTGCACACTGTATTGTGTGCTAAACTGCAAATATTCATGTGCATAAGCCCAAAAAATGAGCAAATAATATTTCTTTTTGGTAGCTGTAGGGTGGGCCCCCTAGAATAATTTCCACTGGTGGGCCCTAGGCACCCCAGTAAGACACTGATCACAATTATTAATATGTGAGTTGTACCAGAGATGAGTTATTGATCATGAGATATTTTCTTCATCCTCTGGCACTGTATTTGAAAAGCTTCTGGACCCCTGCTGGGTGAGGTTCCATGCTGCATGAGTGTCTGCATTTCCAGGAATCATATTCATTACCACTTGCAAAGGGACAGTTTTTTAACATTTAGATGATAAACTGACTTCCTCCAAGGGCAGTGAGTAATCCACCTGCAGACCCAGATGGAATGGCACGTACAATCACAGAATGGCATGAACATGTATGGGATCACAGGATAATAAAAGTTATGAGAATTGTTGTCCATTTCTCACATACAGTAATACATGAATAGTACTATTACCAGTGACTCCAGATCAGTCATTTATTTGTTTATACTCATGTATATCCATTTCCCTGCTGTACACCTGCAAACAGGCCACGGAATGCATTGAGAGGACCTCTCCTGGAGTCCTCTTAATTATGTACAAACACTCAGGAGTCCTCTCCATTATGTACATGGCTGGATTGGCTATAGACCTTACAGGGAAATTTCCTGGTGGGCCGATGCCCAGGGGGCCGCCTGAGCCCTCCTCACAGCCGCCAGTGAAAGTTTTTGGGGATGTATTTTGTGCTGCTGGGGGCAGTAGTTTTTGATGGACTGTGGTATTTGGCTTTGTTGGGGTGGTATAATGTGCCACAATATGTTGGCCCTGCCTTCCATCAATTTGGACCTGACTACAAAACAGGGCCACTTTTAGTATTTTTTCCAGGGCCACTTTAAGTTCCCAGTCCGCCCCTGATTATGTACAGACACTCAGGAATCCTCTTCATTATGTACAAATACTCAAGAGTCCTCTCCATTATGTACAAACACTCAGGAGTCCTCTCCATTATGTACGCACACTCAGGAGTCCCCTCCATTATGTACGCACACTCAGGAGTCCTCTCCATTATGTACGCACGCTCAAGAGTCCTCTCCATTATGTATGCACACTCAGGAGTCCTCACCATTATGTACACACACTCAGGAGTCCTCTCCATTATGTATGCACACTCAGGAGTCCTCACCATTATGTACGCACACTTAGGAGTCCTCTCCATTATGTACGCACGCTCAGGAGTCCTCTCTATTATGTAAACACGCTCAGGAGTACTCTCCATTATGTACGCACACTCAGGAGTCCTCTCTATTATGTATGCACGCTCAGGAGTCCTCTCCATTATGTACACATGCTCAAGAGTCCTCTGCTTTATGTAAACACACTCAGGAGTAGTCTCCATTATGTAAGCGCGCTCAGGAGTCCTCTCCATTATATACACACACTCAGGAGTCGTCTCCATTATGTAAGCGCGCTCAGGAGTCCTCTCCATTATATCCGCACGCTCAGGAGTCCTCTCCATTATGTAAACATGCTCAGGAGTACTCTCCATTATGTACGCACACTCAGGAGTCCTCTCCATTATGTATGCACGCTCAGGGGTCCTCTCCATTATGTATGCATGCTCAAGAGTCCTCTGCTTTATGTACACACACTCAGGAGTCGTCTCCATTATGCAAGCGCGCTCAGGAGTCCTCTCCATTATATACGCATGCTCAGGAGTCCTCTCCATTATATACACACACTCAGGAGTCGTCTCCATTATGTAAGCGCGCTCAGGAGTCCTCTCCATTATATACGCATGCTCAGGAGTCCTCTCCATTATCTACACACACTCAGGAGTCCTCTCAATGCATTCCATCGCTGGTTTGCAGGAGCACAGGGCAGAAAGGTGTGAAAATCGACATAACAATGCTGATGTGAAGTCATTGGCAGCAGCACTATGCATGTATTGCTCTACTTAAAAAACGCCTGCCAGAGGTGGAAGATTCCCTTTAAACGCCATAAGGCCTCGTTCTCATTTCCGTTTTTCACTGACGTGTGTTGTGCGCATTTTTGGTGGACAGCACGTGTACCCATTGATTTAAATGCGTTTGTTGACATTTCAGTATATTTTTTTTTATTGACTGTAGCTCAGTAAAAAAAAACACAGGGGCATGCACTACTTTGATCCGTGATGCGGACCAAACACGCCCATTAAATTCTGTGGGTCCGTGAAAATCACTGACACAACACTGATGGCATTCGTGTTGTGTCTGTGTTGCGTCTGTTTTTCACTGAAGACTGATAGTTGATTCTTTGGATATTAATTTTCAGCTGAGCACGTCCGTGAATTACGGATGACACAGGGATGGTAAAAACTGACCCACCGACCCACCACGTATGCTTTTCGGATATCTTCATGGATGAAACATAGGCTTTTTTTCACGGACGTGACACTGACACGGAAATATGAACGAGGTCTAAGACACCATGAATTTTTTTTTGCCTTAAATATGTTAGAATTTTTTGTTTAAAAACCGTGCATACACACATATCATCTCCAATGTGCAGTAACCTGACTTAGTGACCATCTTTTTTGTTCTGCTTGTGGCCATCAGCCCTTGTAAGTAAGAACCTGTTGCGTAAATAAAAAAGATACAAATACAAAATGCATGACCTGGTCAGAAAATGAGATTACATCCTGACAATAAAGATAAGGTTCTCACCCAATTCAGAAAGTAAACAGACTTTTTAGATTACTGATTTATACATTTACAATTTGCTTTGAGAAACCCTGGTGTTATGAAAGTAAAGGAGATGTAGTGACTGTTTTTTATGATTTCTGTCTTGGACATTTCCCGTGTTTTGTCAGTAACTCTATTTACAGAAGTTAAAACCCTACATTTTTGCAAAAAAAAAAAAGACATCAAAATCCAGACAAGGTGCAGGAAGAATCATGAAGGATCGCTGTGATCAAATACTCTTTTTTTTGTGAAGTCATTTTCCTAATGCAAAGTATTTTCCCCCAACTTCATGATTTCTTACATTTCTGCATCTAAAATTACAGGACAGCGAAATGACATACTTACTGCCTAACCTTGTCAATCAAAAGTTTGAGGGACAGACTGGTGCAGTGAAAGGAGCAGAGCTATGGTGCCACCATTAGAGATGAGCGAAGTGGAATTCGATCCGAATTTCAGGAAAAATTCAATTTTCACCGAATCCGAATTTCCTCACGCTTCGTGGTAACCAATTGCATATTTTCCTAAAATGGCTGCTGCACGTGTTAGGACATGGAGCAAGGAACTCTGAGAACGAGGGATCACCCACAATCCCATGCATGCAGCCAATCAGCAGCCAGCCCTGTGATATCACAGCCCTATAAATAGTCTCAGCCATCTTGGATTCAGCCATTTTCCAGTGTACTTAGTGCAGGGAGAGATGTCAGCATGCGCTAGCGACAGTACTAGGAAAGAATTTAAGACTTTTATTTTGTTGTATAGAAGTTCAGGTAAAGGATAGGGACGAATCATTCCACAGCATTTATGTAGAACAGGGTTCAGTAGGGGAGGTTACAGCCTGGGTAATAGGAACAATCCTATTACACCTTGCTGCACTGACTGGGGATCCAAATTGCCATTATACAGCTCTGTAATTCCAGCAAACCCTTCTTGTTATTGCGGTGCAAGTGCTGTTTGATACAGCCATTAACAGGGTTTATTACAAAGAAATATTTCTACGTGTTATTTGCCCTTATGCGGTGCAGTTATATGTTCTAAAGCATTTTTTGGCTTGTATTAGTGTAAAAAAAAGGTCTTATTATCAGCCGTTGTGTGGTGACGTGAGAAAATTACAGCCCTTTTTGCCATGTATTAGTGGCAAAAAATACTGTATATATTTGCCGTTGAGCGGTGCATTTGTATGTTCTAAAGCCCTTTTTGGCAAGTATTTAAATAAAACAATAAGGGCCTATTTGCCGTTCAGCAGTGCAGTTATATGTTCTAAAGCCCTTTTTGGCGTTTATTAATGGCAAAAAAATATATATTTTATTTTTTTTGACATTCAGAGATGTAGTTATATGTTCTAAAGCCTTTTGTGGTGTGTATAAGTGTAAAAAAGTAAGGGCCTATTTGTCGTTCAGTGATGCAGTTATATGTTCTAAAATCCTTTTTTGGGTGTATTAGTGGCACTAAAAAAGGTTTTGCCGTTGTTTGGTGATTTGAAAAAATTACAGCCCTTTTTGGCGTGTATTAGTGGCAAAAAAATATATATTTGTCGTTCAGCATTGCAGGTATATGTTTTAAAGCCCTTTTTGGCATGTATTAGTGGCAATAAAATATATATTTGCCATTCAGCGGTGCAGTTATATGTTTTAAAGCCTTTTGTGGTGTGTGTAAGTGGAGAAAAATAAGGAACTATTTTCCGTTCAGCGGTGCAGTTATATGTACTAAAGCCTTTTTTGGCGTGTATTAGTGGGAAAAAAAAGGGCTTATTAGCCGTTGTGTGGTGAAGTGAGAAAATTACTGACTTTTTTGGGGTGTTTTAATTTCCTTTTTATTTATTTATTTATTTGATCTAACAGTATGTCAGACAAAGAAGTGCCAGGCCCTGCACAGGGGAGTGGCAGAGGCCTAAATGTTTCTGGCTCAGGCACAGGTCGCAGCAGAGTAAGGGGGCGTGGCAGCAGGAGTCGCAGCGAGAGGCCTGAGCTCCCGGTGTCATCTAGCAGTCGTGTCTTGTCCAGCAACCCAGCAGTTCTTGAATGGTTGACTAGGTCACCCACTTCATCCCAAGTGACATCAGACACCTCCAGCCAAGAGTCGGTGGGTTCGTCAGACACAAACCCTTAGTTGACATGGCCTGGAAGCAGGCCCTGTGCCCTTACCTGTATTCAACTTGCCTCTGTCCTTTTCTGTTCCCTCAGACAGAGAAGTATTATATGCTGTGGGCTCAGCTCCACTATACAGCGAGGAGGAGCTACTAGAGGACAGTCAGCAGCTACTGGCCAGCCAAGATGTGGAGGAGACATGGTGTTGCGAGCGGTCAGGCTCCTGACCCAGAGACTGTTGAGGAGGATATCAGTGACATGCAGACAGTACTCGATGATGATAATATAGCTGATTACACTCATCGGGAGAAGAGGGTGGCAGCTTTCCTGTGAAGCAGCGGCGGATCCAGAAAGTCACTAGCGTGGCAGGGAGTCAGCAGGGTGGCAGTAGTGGGAGGTCAGGAGCCAAACGTGCCCGGATTAGACCACCCGCTTTTTAGGAGCTTACCTGCCTGCAGGGGTTCATGGAAACAACGGTGAGTAGCAGTCAGTCAGTGAGGAGTGTTGGGGGTAAAATCACCTACTCGGCAGTGTGGTCGTTTTTTGTTAAGCTTCCGGAGAAGGTGAACTTGGCCATTTGTAGAATCTGTGGGCAGAAGGTGAAGTGTGGCCAGGGTGCCAATGTTGGCACCACGGCCCTCCATCAACAGATGCAGCATCACCATAAAGTGGCCTGGGAGAACCATGGCTCCAATGTGGTGGTCCAGCCTGCCACAGCAACCACTGCATCACACAGTGGCATGCAGCCAATTTCAGGCAGCCAAGGCTCCACCACCTTAGCCAAAGGGAGCTGTCTGTCCTTCCCATCATTTGCTTGCCCTGATTCTCCTGCTTCTCCTCCTCCTCCTCATCAGTCATTCCGTCAGCAATCGATCACCAAAGCGATTGCCAACAGACAACAGTATGCGTGTACTCATCCAACAGTGTAGAAGCTGAATGTGCTCCTGGCCAAGTTGCTGGTGCTGCAGCCCCTCCCTTTCCAAGTGGTGGACTATGCACATTTCAGATAACTGATTGCCTGTGCCGAGCCAAGGTGGAGAGTGGTTCCTGCACAGCCACACCAGCAACTTGGCCAGGTGACGCCGCTTCCGCCTCCTTGTTCTCACGCTGTTGGTCCTTTGACAATGTCCGCCTTTGCCTCCTCATCCTCCACTGTGTCCCCAGCCTCCACTGCAGGGACAATTCACAGCATACCACATGTGCAGGGCACGGCAGTGTCACGCTGTTCTGCACCCCGTTTGCCTGGGTGAACGGAGTCACACAGGGGAGGAACTGTTCCATGTCCTTCATCAAGAGATCAAATCCTGGTTTTCTGTGCAACAACTCAAAATCGGAAACCATGGTGACCGACAACGGGAAAAACATTGACGCTGCATCAAGGAGGGCTGAGCCATGCTCCCTGCATGGCACACGTGTTCAATCTGGTTGTCAAGCGGTTTCTGAAGTCTTCCACCCATCTGCAAGACATCCTAAAAATGGCCAGGAAACTTTGCACTTCCGCCACTCGTACACCGCAAAGCACACCCTCCTTGAGCTCTAGCGGCAGAATGGCATCCCCCAGCATAGGCTGATATGTGACATTTCCACCCGTTGGAATTCCACCCTCCATATGTTGGACTGACTATACAAACAGAGAAAAGCCATAAATGATTTCTTGATGATCTTTATCGACGAATCTAGGTTTTATTTGGGATCCCACAATGGTCAAGTTTAAATATCCTGGTGAGATTTTCAATCCTGTCTTCGCTGTGGAGTGATACAATGTCCCAACTGCTGGTGTGATGATCTGCGCAGCCATCACATATGACAATCAGTCAGCTCTAGTAGTGATAAGAGGGACACTAACAGCTCAGTGATATGTGCAGGACATCCTGTGGTCACGTGTGTTGCCTCTCGTGGCAGGATTTCCAAGTGGTATTTTTTTAAGCAGGACAATCCTCACCACACACAGCAAGGGATTCCCAAGAATGTCCTAGATTGTATCACTTCCTTGGCTTCCTCTTTGCCAGATTGATCGCCAATTGAGCATTTATGGGACCAGCTGGGACGCCAGCTTAAGCAACGTACGGGTGTGCAGGATCTACATGCCCAGCTGTAACATCTGTGGACAAATGTGCTATAGGATACCATACAGAACCTGTGTGCCTCCATGCCCAACCATATCTCATCCTGTATGCTGGCTAGAGGAGGTTGTATCTTGCCCTATATCCAGGCTAGAGGCTGTATCTCGTCCTGTATACAGGCTAGAGAAGACTGTATCTCATCCTGTATCCAGGCTAGAGGCACCCAACGGGGTCCTAGAGCTTACTTTCAATTGTACAGTTTTCCCCAATAAACTTCTCCTTTTGCACTAATATATAATCAGTACAGTCACACATAGAAAGTATCATTCCATTTCAACAACTTCTTCTTGGTGCGGTATTGTTTTTGTCATTGGGTGCATATAGAAAAGAAACCAGAATTGCAGCAAAAAATTAAATAAAAATTCAACATGATATAAAAGCACTATGCTATAAAATGAATGTACGGTGAGTCATCCTGACAGGTGCCTTTAAAAAATACAGACAGGGCTGGGAAATTCCTCAGGAAAGCTAAAAATAAGCAAAATGTTATTGTTGCTGTAAATATTGCAGTGAATTATATAGCTGACGGACAGTCCTTGAAATCCTTTATCATTTTCACTATTATTTTTTACACATTAGAAAACCATCAGGTATAATAATACAATTCAAGGACACACTGAAACAATAATGTGTAAAAAAGGATATCATTAATCCTTTCCTTGCATGCTTCCCTGCGGTATGTTAAATTTAGCTGCACATTGTACAATGTTTAAGTCGGACGGGGGGGTTAGGACTTATATGTTTCAAAACAATGAATGGATTTATTTATAGTGTAATCAGGGGCATAGCTATAAGTAATAGGACCCTACAGCAAAAGGCTATGTACACCTTTGAGGGCAATTTTATTTGCTTATTGCATTGTAACTAATTTGGGCTAAAAATCATTTTTTCCATTGGTCTTTATTAAAACTTTTGAGCCCCTTTTTCAGTGCAGCGGTGAGATTCTCTAGCTCGGAATTTTCACTTCGTTCCATCAGGCAGTAGTGTTGGGCGCGAATATTTGAATTGCGAATTTTAATAGCGAATATTACCACTTCGAGAATATAGTCATATATATTCGTATTTTCGAATATTCTAGATTTATTTTCATCTGGACCCATGATCCCTTCCTGCTTCATGCTTGTGGGCCAATGAGAAGGCTGCAATGTCTTTGTCTGAGCTTAGCAACATCCCTAGCAACCAATAGGAAAGTTGCCTACCCCTTACTATATAAGAAACTCCCCAGCGCCCATTTTGTGCAGTGTTTTTTCAGTTCTGAGAGAGATAGCAGTGTCATTGCTGTGCTGTCAAATACATGATCTCAAAAAAGAGCTTTATATTGCCTACTTATAGATGTCTGCAACATTTTATCATTGACCGCATTATCTTAAAGAGACTTATCCTCTAAGGACCAAAATACAGTACAAAAACACCTCAAAAGGGACACAAATTGTACTGAGTTCACCACTGAACATCTTTTAACCTCTTAAGGACGCAGGGCGTACATGCACGCCCTGAGAAGTTCCGATCACCGCAGCGCTGCGGGTGGAGATCGGAACAGGATACCTGCTGAAATCATTCAGCAGGCATCCTGTGACAATGCCGAGGGGGGTCATGTGACCCCCCCGTGTCGGCGATCGCAACAAACCGCAGGTCAATTCAGACCTGCGGTTTGTTGCGTTTCCGGGTACATCGCGTCACCTGTGACCCGATTACCCGGAAATGACGGTGATCGTATGGCGTGAGGACACAATCCAATCACCGTCATGCATGTCTGCAGCCGATGGAGGAGAGGGGGCCCTGTGAATGGCTGCCGGGGGGCCCCTGTGATTGGCTGCCGGGGAGGGAGGTGGCTGCTGCGGCGGCAGATTCAAATCTCCTCCTCTCTTCGAGCAGCTTCCTTTTGGTTCCTGCTCTTGGAGAGAGGAGACGTGCCGTGCAGCCCCCAGCAGCCCCGATCTTCAGGGTAAGTCAGGGACAGGGTTTGGTCAGGCAGGGTCAGTTCAGGGACAGATCTTTTTTTTTCTCTCCATCTTATTCATTTTTTTTTGCAGGTAGTTGGTGTCTGGGGTCCACAGCACACTCAGCTGTGAGACCCTAGACCCTGCTGTAGCTTGGGCCCCCCCCCCCTTTTAGTTGTGCAAGTTTTCTTTTTTTGTGCACTAATTTTGGTCGGCGCTCTTTAGTGTCCGGCCACTATTAGTGCATCGCACAACTGACCGCTGATCAGTTTTCTACTGATCAGTGAGTTTGACTTTTTTTTCACACCTCCCTTTTTTTAGTTAGGTTTTTTTTTTTTTTTTTAGTGGTACATTTGTACGTGAACACCCGGCCCCACACACACGCACACTAAATAAAGTTTATTTTACACGCACGCACACACACACACGCACAACACACACACCCATGGACCGCCGGCTGTTCACGGTGGAGGAGGCATACGCCCAGATGCTCTCCGACACCGAGAGGGCCAGTGAGGATGAGGATGACCCCACCTTCCTCCTGTCGTCCTCATCCTCATCATCATCTGATGATGATGAGCCCCCAAGGCGGCGGAGACGCCGCCAGGCGGAGCCAGGGCCCTCACGCGCTAGGGACCCCGTGGCCCATCCCAGTACGAGCAGCCCTGGGGCTCGTACTGGTTTCCCGGCCCACCAAACAAGTGCACCGGAGCCCCCACCGGTGACCTTAGCTGGTGTCCCCCAGTGGACTTTGAGCCTGCGATTCCGGATTTTGCTGGCAATCCTGGAATCCAGATTCCCACAGTGGGGTTCACTGAAATGGACTTCTTTAGTTTTTTTTTCAGTGACCCGCTGATGAATCTGATGGTGGAGTAGACGAACCTGTATGCCCAACAGTTCGTCGCTCAGCACCCAGGCTCTTTTTTGGCCAGGCCCGGTGGCTGGACGCCAGTCAGTGCAGCCGAGATGAGGACATTTTGGGGCCTCGTGCTGCATATGGGCCTGGTCAAAAAACCCAGTGTCAGGCTGTACTGGAGTGGGGACGTCCTCTACCAGACCCCACTATACAGTTCAGCCATGACACGTCCCAGATTCGAGGCCATCCGGAAATGCCTGCATTATGCAGATAATGCAGCATGTCCCCCCCGAACTGATCCCGCCTATGACCGGCTGTATAAGATACGGCCGATCATCGATCATTTCGGGGCCAAGTTTGCACAGGCCTACGTACCTGGAAGGGTGGTCGCGATTGATGAGTCTCTCGTTGCTTTCAAGGGGAGACTCGTTTTCCGCCAATACATTCCCAGCAAGCGAGCGAGGTATGGCGTGAAACTATACAAAATTTGTGAGAGTACCTCAGGGTACACTTACAAATTTCGTGTTTACGGGGGCCAGATTCCCGCATTGAACCCCCAGAATGTCCGCCCACTCTGGGTGTTAGCGGGAAAATCGCGTGGGACCTTTTGCACCCACTGCTGGATAAGGGTTACCACCTGTACGTGGATAACTTTTATACCAGCATCCCCTTGTTCAGGTCCCTTGCCACCAGATCCACGTTCGCTTGTGGGACCGTGCGGAAACATCAACGTGGCCTCCCTACCTACCCCCTCCAGGTACCTATCCCCAGGGGTGAGACCCGTGCCCTTACTTGTGGAAACCTGCTGTTGGTCAGGTATAAGGACAAGAGGGATGTCCTTGTACTGACCACAATCCATGGTAACGGCACCACCCCAGTCTCTGTGCGAGGTACCACGGCAACGGTCCTCAAGCCTGATTGTATCGTCGACTACAATCGGTATATGGGTGGAGTTGATCTATCTGATCAAGTTCTCCAACCATATAATGCCATGCGGAAAACCCGGGCATGGTACAAAAAAGTTGCGGTCTACATGGTGCAGGTTGCCATGTACAACGCTTTTGTACTGTTCCGAAGCGCTGGCAGCACAGGGACTTTCCTCCATTTCTATGAGGCAGACCTCAGGGACCTGATCTTTTCTGACCGGGAAAGAGCAGGTCGGAGTACCTCGGGAATTGGAGGAGCCCGGGTCGTCCCAGGCCAACACTTTCCAGGTGTGGTCCCCCATACTGGAAAGAGGAGACGAACCCAAAAAAAGTGCAGAGTGTGTCGCAAGAGGGGGATACGGAAGGACACCACTACTCAATGTGACACTTGCCCCGATCATCCGGGCCTCTGCATTGATGGTTGCTTCAGGGAGTATCACACTTCCATGGAGTTCTAAATTTTTATAATTCCCGACAGGCCCCTAGAAAATATATAAAAAAAAGTATGGCTCTCAGACTTTGGAGTCATATAAACAATTTTTTTCCCAAAAATATTAGCTTCCTCAAACTGCGATCTTCCAGATGTTGTAAAACTCCAAATTCTGAGAGGCACACTTATTGGGCATCGCCGTGTCCGTAAAACTCTTCTCTATACAAATACCCCATAAACTGGCCCCTCTGACAAACTCTGTAAAAAAATAAAATAAAAAACTATATAAAAAAGCCATTTTTATTGTCACCTTGAATCCCAAAAAGTGTAATAGCTAGCAATCCAAAAGCCATATGCGCCCCCAAATAGTGCCAATAAAACTGCCATCTCGCCCCGCACAAAATGAGCCCCCACATTAGATAGTCGCCCAACTAAAAAAAAAAAACTGTAGCTCCCAGTCTAGAGATAGTAAATTTTTTATTTTTTGTTCCCAAAATGGTAACCTAGAGTAAACTCTTAAATAATAAAAAAACTTAGACATATTAGGTATCGCCACGTCCGTAAGAATCTTCCCTATCAAATTAACATTTGACCCAACCCCTCAGATCTACAGCGTTAAAAATATGGAATAAAAATGGTGCTAAAACACCCATTTTTGGCAAAATTTCCGTTTTAATCCATTTTTTCCGTTAATAAAGCAAGGGTTAACAGTCAAACAAAACTAAATATTTATTGCCCTCATTCCGTAGTTTGCAGAAACACCCCATATGTGGTCGTAAATGGCTATATGGCCACACGGCAGGACATAGAACAAAGGGAACGCCACATGGCTTCTGGAAGGCAGATTTTTATTTTTGCACCATGTCCCATTAGAAGCCCCCCCTGATGTAGCCTAGACTAGAAACTCCAAAAAAGTGACCCCATCTAAGAAACTACACCCCTCAAGGTATTCAAAAATTACTTTACAAAGTTTATTAACCCTTTAGGTGATCCACAAAAATGAATGGCAAATGTAGAAACAATTTTAGATTTTTAATTTTTTGTTAGCTTCCCTCATAAAAGTGTAATATAGAGCAACCAAAAATCATATCTACCCTAAAATAGTCCCAAAACAACAACCACCATATCCTGTAGTTTCCTAGATGGGGTCACTTTATGGAGTTTCTACTCAAGGGGTGCAGCAGGGGGCTTGAAAGGGTACATGGTAAATAAACTATTCCAGCAAAATCAGCCTTCCAAAACCCATATGGCGCTCCCCTCATTCTATGCCCTGCGGTTTGGCCAAACAGTAGTTTAGGACCACATATGGGGTGTTTTTGCAAACTAGAGAATCAGGGCAACCCATACTGAGTGTTGTTTGGCAGTTAACCCTTACTTTATTACTGGAAAAAATGTTTTTATTGGAAACTTTTCCAAAAAATTGAAATTTCAAAATTGTTTCTCCATCTGCCATTAACTCTTGTGGAGCACCTAAAGGGTTAAAAAAGATTGTTAACCCAGTTTTAAATACCTTGAGGGGTGTGCTTTCTTAGATGGAGTCACTTTTTTGGAATTTCTATGCTAGAATGCATCAGGGAGGCTTGCAATAGGACATGGTGTAAAAAAACCAGTCCTGCAAAATCTGCCATTCAAAACCCATATGGCGCTCCCCTACTTCTATGCCCTGCGGTTTGGCCAAACAGTAGTTTAGGACCACATATGGGGTGTTTTTGCAAACTAGAGAATCAGGGCAACCCACATTGAGTTTTGTTTGACACTTAACCCTTGCTTTGTTCCTGGAAATTTTTTTCCAAAAAATCGAAATTCTGAAATTTCATCTTCATTTTCAATGAATTCTTGTGGAAGACCTAAAGGGTTAACAAAGTTTGTACAATCAGTTTTGAATACCCTGAGGGGTGTTCTTTCTAGAATGGTGTCACTTTTGGGTGGTTTCTATTCTGTAAGCCTCACAAAGTGACTTCAGACCTGTACTGGTCCATAAAAAGTGGGATTTGGAAAATTTCAGAAAAATTTCAAAATTTGCTCCTAGACTTCAAAGCTATGTAACATCCCCAAAAAATAAAATAGCATTCCCAAAATGATGGAAACATGAAGCAGACATATGGGGAATGTAAAGTAATAACTATTTTGGGGGTATTACTATGTATTAGAGAAGTAGAGAAATTGAAACTTTGAAATTTGCAAATTTTTCCAAATTTTTGTTAAATTTGGTATTTTTTTTAAGCAAAAAATTTTTACTTTTTTGACCCGATTTTAGTAGTGTCATGAAGTACAAGATGTGACGAAAAAACAATCTCAGAACGGCCTGCGTAAGTAAAACCGTTTTAAAGTTATTCAGACATAAAGTGACACTGGTCAGATTTGCAAAAAATGGTCAAGTCCTTTAGGTGAAATAGGGCTGAGTCCTTAAGGGGTTCTTACCTGATTTCTTCACTTTTTTGTCCAAAAGGACTATATTTATAAAGACTATTTTTATGAAATTTTCCACATATATTTTTATGTAATTTCTCACATTATTTTCCAATTTCACCACCCTTACCCTATCCTATATCTCCAAGAACTACTCACACTACTACAACACACCCCCACAATACACGTATCACTCCAATTGCTTCTCCAACACTCACCATCTACCAATTTTTAAATTTTTAAATTAATAAATTAAATTTTAGTTCCCAGATAAGAGTGTGCCTGCTATCTTCTTTTCTTGTATACGATTCTTCATACCTGACTGGGTGAGTCAGTTTTAGCAGAACTCAGCACCTCATACATTTTAACTGAGCAATAGAGCCGTCTATAATTCTCTATACTAGATGGGGTTTTTGCATATTTTTGTTCTGCAGACTTCAAAATACATACAGTCGTGTGCATGAGCCTGACACTGTGCAGTGAGGGCTGGCAGGAGTCAAAATGTGTAAGGATGCACCATTTTGACAAGGGGAGTCATAACGTCCAGTTGTCAATTTATTGACACAATTCCAGGCAGAATAAAAGAGGAACAGAACACTGCAGTGTTGCTAATACAGACATGTCAGGAGAGGTGACTGGTCCTCGTAAAAAGCTCAGTTGGAGGCAATGGTCTGAACTGAAGAAAATGAAAGGCCAAAATTAATGTCCAGCAATTTTCCACTTATTTGCCCCAACTCGTGCCCTTTCAGATCTTCCTCTGTGTATGCTTATGCAAGAAGATTCTCTGGCTCCTCCCTCCACTAATTACAGGTCAATGTCCAGAATATATGTGACCCTCCCAGCTGTCCTCCTCTGCCATAGCTGGCTATTTACGCTAGTGCTTGCTTACTGCAGAGTTGACCTCAGCTAGTTTTACCTCTTTATTATCCTGTGCTTGTTGTGACCCCAGCCCTAACTTCCTGTGACCTGTCACCTCTGCAGTGACCCCTAACTTCTGATCTGCCCAGTACTCCTGTGGTCTGACACGGTGCTTCTCAGTTTCAACTTCTAGCACAGATGCTTTAAACGTTATGACATAGAAGCAAAGATGATACCTCCATTCCTTAGCCTCAGCATCTCACTTCTGTCGCTACCACCGTATTAGGCCTGCACAATTACCTCTACAATACCAGACCTGTGTTAATTCATGCAAGATTGAGAGGTTGGACTCACCCGACTATTGTAGTAATCCAGAGAAGAAGCTAAAGAAAAACCACTGTGAACACCATTTTGGGCTCCCATGGTGAAAGGAAATAAGATCTCTTCGCTGTGATGGACGATTGGCTTGAGCTAAATATTTGAATTCAAAGGGGGTGGTCACTTTCAAGTGTATACATCTGAATCCTGCTCGTTATGGTGCTCATATCTTCATTTCATCTTTGGGAAAGCATTCTAGAATATTGAAGCCATAAGTTATAGAGCCTCCTCCATCGAAACAAAGAGCACATGCGCAGGCTTAGATGTCACACGGTGTTTCAAAGAAGGAGGCATGATGATGTATTTGGCCATATACCACAGCCATTTTTGGACTGGAGAACTATCGAAATGGGAAAGAAGGCTACTCAAGTGAGTGTGGGGTGGGGGCTTCAAAAATCTACAAAAGGACCCTGCATATGAAATAAAGGTATACTAATAAATGCCATATAATGCACATTACGGTTCACATACATATACTTGAAATAAAGTGGCCAAAGACTGGCCTCAGTAGTGATATGCCCTCAAGCGGCATGCCACTGCTGGGTCATGTGGCACTTGGGGGTTCATTACTGATGAGGCCCCTGATTGGCTGAAGAAGCCCACATGACTGTGTGCATGAAGTTTACAGGCAGTGACATAAAGGGGTTGTCTCATCTCAGACAATGGGGGCATATCGCTAGGAAAATATTATACCAGTTGAATGTTACAGAGTACAGCACTTAAAGAATACTGTTACAGATGGAAAGACATTAAAAGTGGTGTGAGGTCTGACAGCGGCCTGGAATCAGTAGACTATTTCACTGAAGTTGTGTTTCTGAGTAGGTCATGAACTCTACCTCAGAAGTCAGTTCTTGCCATTGTGTAAGCTATATTGCTATATGAACTCTACGGAAGTCCTTTTTTATCATCAGTGCTCACATAAAGGTACAGGAACTATATCAACAGAGCAATCCTTGTACACAATACAATGTAACAAAGCACAAGCGATAGATCTGAAAATAAAGATAAGTCGAGTGATAGAAAACTGAACGAAGGCAATGGAATCACATCAAAACCACATCTGTAATGAAAAGACTGACAGTATGACAACACATTGTTAAGTTTCTCAAAGGTGTTAGGTTGTTACTGACAACCCCTTTAGAATGAGGGGCATGACAATGATCAGTTGGTTGATCAATGCTGATCACGCCCCTGAGGCCTCCAGCAAACAGTGGCCACTACAGGGACAATATACAGTCGTGGCCAAAAGTTTTGAGAATTACATAAATATTGGAAACTGGAAAACTTGCTGCTTAAGTTTTTATAATAGCAATTTGCATATACTCCAGAATGTTATGAAGAGTGATCAGATGAATTGCATAGTCCTTCTTTGCGATGAAAATTAACTTAATCCCAAAAAAACCTTTCCACTGCATTTCATTGCTGTCATTAAGGGACCTGCTGAGATCATTTCAGTAATCATTTTGTTAACTCAGGTGAGAATGTTGACGAGCACAAGGCTGGAGATCATTATGTCAGGCTGATTGGGTTAAAATGGCAGACTTGACATGTTAAAAGGAGGGTGATGCTTGAAATCATTGTTCTTCTATTGTTAACCATGGTGACCTGCAAAGAAACGCGTTGCATAAAAATGGCTTCACAGGCAAGGATATTGTGACTACTAAGACTGCACCTCAATCAACAATTTAGAGGATCATCAAGAACTTCAAGAAAAGAGGTTCAATTCTTGTTAAGAAGGCTTCGGGGCGTCCAAGAAAGTCCAGCAAGCGCCAGGATCGTCTCTTAAAGAGGATTCAGCTGCGGGATAAGAGTGCCAACAGTGCAGAGCTTGCTCAGGAATGGCAGCAAGCAGGTGTGATCGTATCTGCACGCACAGTGAGGTGAAGAGTCCTTTTGGAAGATGGCCTGGTGTCAAGAAGGGCAGCAAAGAAGCCACTTCTCTCCAAAAAAAACATCAGGGACAGATTGATCTTCTGCAGAAAGTATGGTAATTGGACTGCTGAGGACTGGGGCAAAGTCATATTCTCCAATGAAGCCTCTTTCCGATTGTTTGGGGCATCTGGAAATAGGCTTGTCCGTAGAAGAAAAGGTAAGCGCTACCATCAGTCCTGTGTCATGCCAACAGTAAAGCATCCTGAGACCATACATGTGTGGGGTTGCTTCTCATCCAAGGGAGTGGGCTCACTCACAATTTTGCCCAAAAACAGAGCCATGAATAAAGAATGGTACCAAAACACCCTCCAACAGCAACTTCTTCCAACAATCCAACAACAGTTTGGTGAAGAACAATGCATTTTCCCGCACAATGGAGCACCGTGCCATAAGGCAAAAGTGATAACTAAGTGGCTCGGGGACCAAAACGTTGACATTTTGGGTCCATGTCCTGGAAACTCCTCAGATCTTAATCCCATTGAGAACTTGTGGTCAATCCTCAAGAGGCGGGTGGACAAACAAAAACCCACTAATTCTGCCAAACTCCAAGAAGTGATTATGAAAGAATGGGTTGCTATCAGTCAGGAATTGGCCCAGAAGTTGATTGAGAGCATGCCCAGTCGAATTGCAGAGGTCCTGAAAAAGAAGGGCCAACACTGCAAATACTGACTCTTTGCATAAATGTCATGTAATTGTTGATAAAAGCCTTTGAAACGTATGAAGTGCGTGTAATTATATTTCACTACATCACAGAAACAACTGAAACAAAGATCTAAAAGCAGTTTAGCAGCAAACTTTGTGAAAAATAATATTTGTGTCATTCTCAAAACTTTTGGCCACGACTGTAGTATTACATTGTAGTTTTCCATGTAAAACATGGGTGGGCTGAGTCTGCCAGAGTGAGAGCCATATCTTGTTAGCTAATCATCCCACCTCAAGGCTGTACAAAGGTCATTCTGAGGGGACATGGAAAGGGGATACTGAGCTGAGACAGCCCCTTTAAATCAAAGGTATGCATACCTAAAGAGTAAAGCTCTAAGAAGGTAGTGGAGAAAAAGGTGGAGAAAATGAGAGAAATTGTAATCAAACTAATAAGGTGGGTGGGGGAGAGTAAAAAGCAGGATCTGAGGAGGATAGTCCCACCATCACTGGGTCCTCTTTTGAAAAAAGGTTCCTGAGGTGAAGAGTGGGTGCATATGCCAATGTTATGGGGTAAAGAAATCCAGTCATCACATTTGTTTTATTTTATTTCTCCTTTAAACTTGTCCAGTACAGTGTAGATATAGGAGATGCACCTGCACCCTGACATTTCTGATGGTGCAAGGACACATCAAGGTATGCATACTGTAAGAGGGTGCAAGGTGTCATATTTGATGGCAGGTACGTGTCACCGAGGTTGCTGGCCTCGGTGAGGTAAGAGCCGGGTTTTTTTGTCTGCAGCAGCTAGTGCTGTTTGACTCTGTTAAATAGCATGGCTGCAAAGCCGATCCGGGCCGGCTCTTACCGGGAGCAGCTAAAGTGTAGGGTGGGTGGCTGCTCCCCATGATCCAGTCCTGGTTTTGGGCTGGGTATAAAACACAGTCAGCAGCTGTGTCTGAGGGGGTGATTATCCTGGAGCTGCTAACAGGGCTCTGGAGTTCTCTGTCCTGGAGGAAAGAGCTCAGCAAGGAGGTGGCTTTTGGTCCTGGCTACCTGAAGGTGGATTCTCCTGCGGCTGGGCCGACAGCCTGGTGCGAACCTGCACCTACACCTCCCAGGTGACTGAACCTGTGTTGGCCTGTTTTGCCTCCTTGTTTCTGACATGTGTGAATTACCACCGAAAGACTGTTTGCTGTGTATTTTTGTGTCAGTGTGAATAAAACACTGTTTATTGCACATCCTGGACTCTTTGTTTTGCCTCGGTACTGCACCCGCACCGCTGTCTACCAGAGCGACTCCCACATTTGGTGTCGGATGCGGGCATGCGCAGTGAGGCTGGCGTGAACGCCGAAGTTTTTTGCTAAAGTGCATGATATATATTAAGCCAGCAAAGTTGCAAGCAGGAATTTCTGGCAACATGGAGGCTGCTGTGAAGGCTCTCATAGAGGCTAACGTGCAGCAGCGGGAGACCAACCAGCTACTGCTACAACATGTGATGGCGTTACAGGCGGCAGGAGCGTCCCACCACGTCCATGATGCCCGGAAGCGGTCCGTGCGGCGATCCCAAAGATGACCCCCGCAGACGGCGTGGAGACATACCTGGCGGTCTTTGAGAAGGTCGCCGTGAGGAAAAAGTTACCCGTGACCAGTGGGCCGAGGTGGTTGCTCCGTTCCTGGCATCCGGACCCCAGCAAGTTTTTGATTTGGCAGATGACCAGGCTGCTGACTATTCCACGGTGAAGGGGAGATCCTGGCCAGACTGGGGGTAAGCGTGTTGGTCCGGGCTCAGCGGGTCCACCAGTGGGACTTTAAAGCGGCTGAACCCGCCAGGCCGCAGTACTATGAGTTGCTGCACCGGTTGCAAAAATGGCTGCAGCCTGACATTCTAAGTCCGACTGCTATGCTGGACCGTCTGCTGGCTGACATGTTTTGGAGGGCCTTGCCTTACCCCCTTCAGCACTGGATCGGCCAGGTATCCCCCACCAATGCCCTTGAGATGGTCGACCTGGTGGAGCGATATGAGGCCACCAGAAACCTGCAGGGGGTTCTTTTGGGAGGGCCAGTCAAACCCGGAAATCTCCACCCCAGTCCCGGCGGCCGGCCAAACCCGCCCGGGATGTACCCCTTGCAGATCCATCCCCAGTGGTCTGCTGGCAGTGTCGGGAGCCTGGACACATAAGGGCCAACTGTCCCCATCGGGGGAACCCATGGAGACTAATTATGGGTACCGGGCTTCCATGTATGCCCGGAGACTGTGTGCGACCGGCACCCCGAGACAATAGACAATCGTCATCTGTGCCAGGTGCAAGTCGGGGATAACCTGGCAGTGGCGCTGTTGGACTCAGGGAGCCTGGTAACCCTGGTAAGTGCTGCCCTGGTACAGCCCACCCAGTATACGGGCCGGAAAGTTGGTGTGGTGTGCATACACGGAGACTTAAAGGACTATCCACTGCTGTAATGTCTCTGTCCACGGCGGCGGCACCTGGACTTGTGAAGTGGCGATCTCCACAAAGCTACCGTATGAACTAATAATTGGGAGAGACTTCCCTGGTTTTGCGTCACTGTGGCCTGAGATGAAAGTGACTAATAGCCCTGAGACAGGGGTAACCCTAGCAGAGTGGCCTGATACCCCTGGAAGGCCAGAACCCTGGGAGTCCGAGTCTGAAGGGCCAGCGGTAGGGGTGACCACTGCTGCAGCGGTAGTGGGGAGACAACCCCACTGAGTGTAATGGTGGGAGACACGGAGGACTTGCCACCGGGGCCTGAGTTGGCAGACCTCAATGTCTCCGGGGAAAATTTTGGGACCGCACAACACCGGGACCAAACCCTAACCAGGGCCTGGGAGAATGTGCTGGAAATTGATGGTAAACCCCAGAAACCAGGGGCTGAATTAATGTTTCCGCGATTCATTGTTCTGCAGGATATGTTGTATCGGGTGAACCAAATCCGAGGTGAACCTGTTGAACAGTTGGTGGTGCCCACAGCGTATCATAAGCTTGTCATGGAGCTTGCCCACCAACATGTTCTTGGGGACACCTGGGGTGGCAGAAAACCCAGGACCGCATACTGCAGCGGTTTTATTGGCCCAGTGTGTTCAAGGAGGTAGAAAATTATTGTAAGTCCTGTCCAACCTGTCAGATAACTAGCCCCCAGCCACATTTCCGTAGTCCTCTGGTACCTCTGCCAATTATTGAAGTACCGTTTGAGCGAATCGCTATGGATTTAATTGGGCCTGTACCAAGGTCTGCCAGGGGCCACCAACACATTCTGGTAGTTCTCGACTATGCCACTCGGTATCCGGAGGCGGTGCCTCTGCGACATACCTCAGCTAAGCTCATTGCCAAAGAGTTAATGGAGATGTTTTCCCGTGTGGGCCTGCCAAAGAGGTTCTGACAGACCAAGGGACCCCTTTTATGTCCAAAGTAATGAGGGAACTGTGTAAATTGTTGCGTATAAAGCAGATTACGGACGTCCGTTTACCATCCGCAAACAGACGGTCTTGTGGAGAGGTTTAACCAAACTCTAAAAAATATGTTAAAGAGGGTGGTGTCTAGAGATGGGAAGGACTGGGATCTGCTTCTGCCCTATCTCATGTTCGCAGTGCGAGAGGTGCCCCAGGCCTCTACTGGGTTCTCGCCCTTCGAACTGCTTTATAGCAGACACCCTCGGGGCCTGTTGGATATCGCCAAGGAAGCATGGGAACAACAGCCTGTCCCCCACAAAAGTGTCATTGAGTATGTCGCCCAGATGCAGGAACGGATGGAAAGGGTGTTGCCCTTGGTCCGGGAGCATATGGAGGCAGCGCAACAAGCCCAGAGTAGGGTGTACAATCGTCAGGCTCGGGTGCGGGACTTCAATCCGGGAGATCGGGTTTTGGTTCTGGTACCCACCCTTGACAGCAAATTCCTAGCTAGGTGGCAGGGCCCCTATGAGGTGATCGAGAAGGTAGGGAAGTAAATTACAAAGTACACCAGCCAGGGCGGCGCAAGCCGGAGCAGGTGTACCACGTGAATTTACTTAAGCCGTGGAAAGATAGGGACGCGGCCGGCGACCACAGCCCCCGGCCAGGGCTACTAGGTGAAAAGGGTCCAGCCCCACAGTTCGAGGCCTGTGAAGCAGTAACCACGGTGAAAATTGCAGACAGCCTGTCTTCCAAACAAGTTCAGGAAGTCAGGGAGTTCCTCAGTCGGAACACGGATGTGTTCTCGGACCTCCCTGGCCGCACGTCTCTCATCCGACATGACATCGTCACTGAGCCGCAGGCCAAGGTCAGTTAAAACCATACCGGGTACCCGAGGCTCGGCGGCGGGCCATCGCGGAGGAAGTGCAGTTAATGTTGAAGCTCGATGTCATTGAGGAGTCGAAAAGTGAGTGGGCCAGTCCCATAGTCCTAATACCCAAGCCGGATGGGACGTTGCGGTTCTGCAACGACTTTCGCAAGTTAAATGAAGTATCCAAGTTTGTAGCGTATCCCATGCCCGAGTAGACGAGCTTGTTGAAAATTTAGGACAAGCCCGTTATTTTTCTGTGCTGGACCTCACTAAAGGGTACTGGCAGGTACCCTTAACGAGTCGGCTAAGGAAAAACCGCGTTTGTTACCCCGCAGGGCCTGTATCACTACAAGGTGTTACCCTTTGGCCTGCATGGCGCCCCGCCACTTTCCAAGGTTAATGGACATAGTGCTGCGACCACATCGTCGGTGCGCCTCGGCCTACTTAGATGATGTAGTCATCCACAGCACCGACTGGGAAAGCCATTTACCCAAGGTGCAGGCGGTAGTGGATGCCCTGAGGAAAGCTGGACTAACCGCCAATCCAAAAAGTGTGCGATTGGGTTGGAAGAGACCAAATATCTGGGGTATGTCATTGGGCGGGAGTCATCAAACCTCAGGTAACTAAGGTAGAGGCCATTCGTAACTGGCCCCGACCGGTCACCACCAGGCAGGTAAAGTCGTTCCTGGGGATTGTAGGATACTACATGAGGTTTGTGCCCCACTTTGCCACAATAGCAGCGCCATTGACAGACCTGTTGAAGGGACGAAAGTCTGGGAGGGTTAGCTGGAGTGAGAAGGCGGAGGAGGCTTTCTCCGCGTTGAAGTCGGCCCTGTGTGGGTCCCGGTTTTGGTGACACCCGACTTCAACAAGGAGTTTGTCGTACAGACCGATGCCTCGGAGGTAGGCCTCGGTGCGGTACTGTCTCAGGAGGTCAACGGGGAAGAACATCCCGTTGTCTTCCTGAGCCGTAAGCTCAGTCCCGCCGAGTCCAGATATAGTATAGTGGAGAGGAGTGCCTGGCTATCAAGTGGGCACTCGAATCTCTCCGCTACTACCTGTTAGGGAGGAGGTTCCGTCTGGTGACCGACCATTCCCCTCTCAAGTGGATGAGTCAGGCCAAGGAGAGGAATGCTCGGGTCACCAGGTGGTTCCTATCCCTTCAAAATTTCAAATTCTCCGTGGAACACAGGGCAGGCCGCTTGCAGGGTAACGCAGATGCCCTGTCCCGCGTCCACTGCCTCACGTGTGTTCACCCCTCAGGGTTGAACAAAGGGGGTGTGTAAGAGGGTGCAAGGTGTCATATTTGATGGCAGGTACGTGTCACCGAGGTTGCTGGCCTCGGTGAGGTAAAGCCGGGTTTTTGTCTGCAGCAGCTAGTGCTGTTTGACTCTGTTAAATAGCATGGCTGCAAAGCCGATCGGGCCGGCTCTTACCGGGAGCAGCTAAAGTGTAGGGTGGGTGGCTGCTCCCCACGATCCAGTCCTGGTTTTGGGCTGGGTATAAAACACAGCCAGCAGCTGTGTCTGAGGTGGTGATTATCCTGGAGCTGCTAACAGGGCTCTGGAGTTCTCTGTCCTGGAGGAAAAAGCTCAGCAAGGAGGTGGCTTTTGGTCCTGGCTACCTGAAGGTGGATTCTCCTGCGGCTGGGCCGACAGCCTGGTGCGAACCTGCACCTACACCTCCCAGGTGACTGAACCTGTGTTGGCCTGTTTTGTTTTGCCTCCTTGTTTCTGACATGTGTGAATTACCACCGAAAGACTGTTTGTATTTTTGTGTCAGTGTGAATAAAACACTGTTTATTGCACATCCTGGACTCTTTGTTTTGCCTCGGTACTGCACCCGCACCGCTGTCTGCCAGAGCGACTCCCCACAATACCTAAAGAGTAAAGCTCTAAGAAGGTAGTGGAGAAAAAGGTGGAGAAAATGAGAGAAATTTAAAGCAAACTAATAAGGTGGGTGGGGGAGAGTAAAAAGCAGGATCTGAGGAGGATAGTCCCACCATCACTGGGTCCTCTTTTGAAAAAAGGTTCCTGAGGTGAAGAGTGGGTGCATATGCCAATGTATGGGGTAAAGAAATCCCGAGTCATCACATTTGTTTTATTTTATTTCTCCTTTAAACTTGTCCAGTACAGTGTAGATATAGGAGATGCACCTGCACCCTGACATTTCTGATGGTGCAAGGACACATCAGTGGTCCCTAATAGTATTAATGACACATGGTCATTTGAAGCCCCCATACAGATTTTGCCTTAGGGCTTAGGAGCTAAGGTCCAGTGCTGAAGCCATGAAGGGCAAGCAAGTGAATCCTTGTTGAAATGCTATCAAGAGAAGATTCAATTCACTGGTCAAACGCTGGAAGAGGTTAAGGGAAAAGAAGCAGAGGATGACTAGTTACAAGACAGAGGTCACTGAAGCTTGACCAAGAAAACAAGACATTTTAGAAGAATAATAACCTTATGATTTTCAAAAAGGACCTGATCCCACCCCACACAACAATAACAATAAAAGTAGTAGTAATAATAATTATCAATAAACATCAGCAGGAATGTTTAAGATATATTTCCCACATCCACAGATTTGTTGGTTGCTTCCCATCATGAAAGAAGGCAATTGTGCACTTTGAGGTGTTTAGGTCAAATAGATCTTCAGTCTCCAGTTGACCTGACCACTCGTTTACAGCTTTGGATCGCTTGCAGCATATGTTAATAATCTCTCTGGATAACTGGCTTTGGTTTTCTAATAACATACAGATGAAACCAGAAGTTTACATACACTATATAAAAAGACACATATGCATGTTTTTCTCAATATCTGACATCAAATCAGAATAAACCTTTCCTGTTTTTGGTCAATTAGGATTACCATAATTATTATTATTTGCCAAATGTCAGAATAATGAGAGAGAAAGAGAATGTTTTAAGGCATTTTTATTACTTTCTGCAATGTCAAAAGTTTAACATACACTAAGATTACTATCCGTTTAAACAATTCTGGACTGCCCATATAATGATGTCATGTGTTTGGAAGCTTCTGTTAGGTTCGTTGGCAACATCTGAGTTAATTAGAGACATATCTGTGGATGTATTTAAATGCACACCTGAAACACACTGCTTCTTTGTATAGCATCATGGGAAAGTCTTAAGAAATCAATCAAGATATCAGGAAGAGAATTGTGGACTTGCACAAGTCTGGCTCAACTTTGGGTGCAATTTCAAGATACCTGAAAGTGCCTCGTTTATCTGTACAAACAATTATACGTAAGTACAAACAAGATGGGAATGTCCAGCCATCATACCGCTCAGGAAGGAGACGGGTTCTGTGTCCCAGAGATGAACGTGCTTTGGTCCGACATGTGCATATCAACCCAAGAACAAAAGCAAAAGACCTTGTGAAGATGATGGCGGAAGCTGGTAAGATTGTTTCAATATCCACAGTGAAACGAGGGCTGAAAGGCCACTCTGCTAGGAAGAAGCCATTACCCCAAAAGAAACATAAAAAAGGCATATTAATGTTTGCAAATACACACAGGAACAAAGACCTACATTTTTGGAGACATGTCCTGTGGTCTGACAAAACTAAAATTGATTTTTTTGGAGGAAAAAGGAAGAAATTTGGAAGCCTAGGAACAATATCCCAACTCAGAAACATGGGGGTGGCAGCATCATGTTGTGGGTTTTTTTTGCTGCAGGAAGGACTGGTGCACGTCACAAAATATCATGAGGAAAGAAGATTATGTGGAAATACTGAAGCAACGTCTCAAGACATCAACCAGGAAGTTAAAGCTTGGGCGGAAATGGGTCTTCCAAATGGACAATGACCCGAAGCATACTGCCAAACTGCGTACAAAGTGGCTTAAAGAGGACCTTTCATGGGTCCAGACATTATGAAATAACCAGAAGGTAGGGCACTATGTACGGATGAAATATTGCTTACCAGTTTATTTGGGCGCTGCTTGGTTCACCCACTGTGCCCCCCTGCAGTTTTCCCAGCTGGTATGCTAATAAATATCATCGGTACTGGGAGGAGGAGACAGCCCTGTTTCTCAATGGGCGTCTCCTTCTACCTGGCTGTAGTGCGGTCCAATCTCAGCAGAGAGCGTCACAGCCTGGGAGAATGAGATGCTCATTGAGAAACAGGGCTGTCTCCTCCTTCCTGTACCGATGATATTCATTAGCATACCAGACGGGAAAACTGCAGGGGGGCACAGCTGGCGAACGAAGTGGCGCCCAAACAAACTAGTTAGCAATATTTCATGCGTGAAGTAATTTGGTCACCTTACATCACAAAAAGTGCAAAACCAAGCGATCAAATGGGTGTATGCCCCCCAAATATAGTGCCAACCAAACCATCATCTCATCCTGCAAAAAATTAAATCCTACCTTAGACAATCGGCCAAAATAAAAAAACTATGGCTCTCAGACTATGGAGACACTAAAACATTATTTTTTTTGTTTCAAAAATGCTATTATTATGTAAAACTGAAACAAACAAAAAAAGAAAGTAGACATATTTCGTATCATCACATCCGTAACAACCTGCTCTATAAAAATAGATAAAAATAGCACATGATCTAACCTGTCAGATGAACACTGTAAAAAATAAAAATAAAAACAGTGCCAAAACAGCCATTCTTTGGTTACCTTGCCTCACAAAGAACATAATATAGAGCGATTAAAAATCATATATACCCCAAAATAGTACCAATAAAACTGTCACCATATCCCGTAGTTTTCAAAATGGGGTCACTGTTGGGGCCCCATTTTTTAATTGTTTCTACTGTAGGATGCATCAGGGGGGCTTCAAATGGGATATGGCATCTAAAAACCAGTCCAGCAAAATCTGCCTTTCAAAAACCATACGGCGCTTCTTTTCTTCTGCGCCCTGCCATGCTGCCTTATACAGCAGTTTACCACCACATGTGGGGTGTTTCTGTAAACTGCAGAATCAGGGTAATAAATATTGAGTTTTGTTTGGCTGTTAACCATCGACGTGTTAAAGAAAAAAATGGATTAAAATGGAAAATCTGCCAAAAAAGTGAAATTTAGAAATTTCATCTCCATATTCCTTTAATTCTTGTGCAATACCTAACCTAGGGTTAACAAAGTTTGTAAAATCAGTTTTGAGTAACTTGAGGGGTGTAGTTTCCAAAATGGGATCATTTATGGGGGTTTCTACTATGTAAGCCCCACAAAGTTACTTCAGACCTGAACTGGTCCTTAGAAAGTGGATTTTGGAAATTTTCTTAATTTTAATAATTGCTTCTAAAATTCTAAGCCTTCTAACGTCCTCCCCCCAAAAAAAATGACATTTACAAAATCATGCCAACATAAAGTGGCATAATATGGGGAATGTTAATAGATATTTTATGAGGTATCACTTTCTGTTTTAAAAGCAGAGAAATTAAAATTTTGAAAATTGCAAATTTTTCAAAATTTTTGGTAAATTTAGGATTTTTTCATAAATAAATGTGAAATATATTGACTCAAATTTATGACTATCATGAAGTACAATGTGTCATGAGAAAACAATCTCAGAATGGCTTGGATAAGTAAAAGCGTTCCAAAGTTATTACAACATAAAGTGAAACATGTCAGATTTGCAAAAATAAGCCTGGTCACGAAGGTGAAAAATGGCCCGGTCATTAAGGGGTTAAGGGCAATGGTACCAAATATTAATGAAATGTATGTAAACTTTTGACTTTGCAGAAAGTAATAAAAATGCCTAAAACATTCTCTCTCTCTCTCTCATTATTCTGGCATTTGGCAAATAATAATAATTATGGTAATCCTAATTGACCAAAAACAGGAAAGGTTTATTCTGATTTCCTGTCAGATATTGAGAAAAATATGCATACTGTATGTGTCTTTTTATATAGTGTATGTAAACTTCTGGTTTCAACTGTATGTGGATTTCAATAGCTTTAATCTCTATAATGAAAAATGCCATCTTCCCTCTATTTATGTCTTCTTCTTTCCGACTACAAAATCCCTGATATATACTGATCAATAATGAAACCAAGCTCTGCAGCTAATAACTACAACTTATTAATAAGAAATTGGTAGAGTAAATCCTAATTAGTCTTTCTCAGTGTTGATGAACCTGTTAATGAGATTAGAAATCTCACAAGAAAATATTTTCCAAAAACACAAAAAAAACTACAAGTTAGTGGTGGAGGGGTCAAGTTACCTTTTGTGGGATTATTGTATTATTGTATGGAGTGATAGAATACAATGGTTGTATGGGTTAATACAGCTTAATCACGTTCCGACATGTCAACCGTCAGTGGGTAAGATAGAAAGTGATAATGTAGTTAGAGTGCATCACCGAGAGATTATCACTAAAATATAACTTTTAATTTAGCTAGTAAAAAATAGTACAAATGATAGAGTCTCCAATCCGAATAGGGAGGGGAGTAGGCAGTGGAGGGAAATGGCTATCCCTAGTCTGTCCACTACACACTTACGTCCCTGCCTAAGAACGGAATAGCCGCCCCGATAGGGGCGATCCCGTGTCAGGAACCTCCTAGTGTCCCTAGTAAGGCCCTGACACAGAAAAGTACCCACCACCTAAATACAAGTGCAAGAAGTCAAAAAGCGTCTGTCAAACAGTCAAGTGTAGTATATTTACTAAAACAGACTCAATAGATATCATATCATAGGAATCAAATATAGCGGTTCCTTCCTGATATTCCAAAAATCCCAACGCTGCTTCACTGCAACCATGCAATGGGTAGCAGATCATCAGGGGACCAACTTTACAACGATGGTGTCTCAAATTATCACAAGCACCATCCAACAAATCAGTACGCTCAATTTGGTGGATCACAAATTCAGCGATCAACTTGCATTATTTAAAAACCAACATTAATATTCACATTCACTATCCCTCACACACACAAGATAAGTGTGAAATGCAGTGCGACCGGCAGGGGAATAGTTGATGTGTATATCAATAGTGCATGCTATAGGGCTATACTCTCATATTGCAAAATATGCCAGAAGGGGTTAATTTAAACCCAGAAGGTAACAGCTGGCATATAGATCACCAATGCCTAATATAGCAATGCAATAACACGGCTAAAGATGTCTCGATAACATATATCAAAACACTGGAATGATCTAAACCAGTATCAAACAATAGGTGCAACTACCAACACAGCACATCACTGCAAGCGGCACGGAGACATTAGGATGCAGCCTATACATCTATTCTGGCCAGCCTTCTCATCTGTTTGCTGACCCAGAAAAGGGAAGTAATCTTGAATCTCTGCACCTATTGTTTGATACTGGTTTAGATCATTCCAGTGTTTTGATATATGTTATCGAGACATCTTTAGCCGTGTTATTGCATTGCTATATTAGGCATTGGTGATCTATATGCCAGCTGTTACCTTCTGGGTTTAAATTAACCCCTTCTGGCATATTTTGCAATATGAGAGTATAGCCCTATAGCATGCACTATTGATATACACATCAACTATTCCCCTGCCGGTCGCACTGCATTTCACACTTATCTTGTGTGTGTGAGGGATAGTGAATGTGAATATTAATGTTGGTTTTTAAATAATGCAAGTTGATCGCTGAATTTGTGATCCACCAAATTGAGCGTACTGATTTGTTGGATGGTGCTTGTGATAATTTGAGACACCATCGTTGTAAAGTTGGTCCCCTGATGATCTGCTACCCATTGCATGGTTGCAGTGAAACGCGTTGGGATTTTTGGAATATCAGGAAGGAACCGCTATATTTGATTCCTATGATATGATATCTATTGAGTCTGTTTTAGTAAATATACTACACTTGACTGTTTGACAGACGCTTTTTGACTTCTTGCACTTGTATTTAGGTGGTGGGTACTTTTCTGTGTCAGGGCCTTACTAGGGACACTAGGAGGTTCCTGACACGGGATCGCCCCTATCGGGGCGGCTATTCCGTTCTTAGGCAGGGACGCAAGTGTGTAGTGGACAGACTAGGGATAGCCATTTCCCTCCACTGCCTACTCCCCTCCCTATTCGGATTGGAGACTCTATCATTTGTACTATTTTTTACTAGCTGAATTAAAAGTTAATACAGCTTAGTAAGGACTTCTGTATCATATACTGTATGATGGTTTAGCCGTAGTGTAATATCAAATGATATTTTCATGTAGTTTTATGTCTTGTGTTATGTGCCATATCTATAAACATATAACGTCACCACAGTCTGTTGTGATATAGTCAGAAAGTGCTCTTTTTAGACTTGTTTTATGCTTTGTAAATTTAAGGGTACATGGTTTTACAATCCACTTCAGGAAAATTTATCATGGTTGGTCTTCCCTGACAATAGCTGCTCACCTCACTGACTGAACTCTAACATAAAGTCAACATGATGTACTATATGGTTCACGTTATTTTACAACTCAAACTCCATGTTCATGGTCATAAACAAAAAATGGCATGAGATTTTTCTGTTCTTCTCGTGACCAGTATGCTGAAGCAAATTATGATCTATGGATTCATCACACTAAAGTCACCATGGATAATGTACTACGGTATTGTACTTCACGAAAAGCAAGGACATTGTGACCCCTTTATTGAACAGAGGCAGATAAATAACTTTAAAAGTTTAGACATTTTGAATGTACTGATAAAAAAATTATAAAACTACTACAATTAACTAATAATAGCAAAGAGAATCAAACGGGGAAAAATAGAGAAGAACAAAGAAATTAAAATGACAAGAGAAGGAGAAGAACAGAGTCAAAAAGCAAAAGTGGAAATGAAGACGAAAGGAGAAGATTGGCAAAAAGGAAAGAGAGAAAGAGAACAGGAAAGAGAGTGTTTAGGAGAAAAACAAAATCAAAAGATAAATGGAGTACAAACTCCAGGATAAAAAGGCAAACAGGAAAGAGTGACAGAGAAGGAGGGTAAAGAGAGGAGCATAGATCAAAATCAAAAGGAGAAGAAGAAAAGAGAAGAGAATAAAGAAAAGAGCAATATTTTAAAAAAATGCAATGTAAGAAAATAATGAAGAATTAGAAGGGTAAAGAAAAAAAAAGAAAAAGAGAAAGGGATAATGAGAAAATGATGGATAAAGAAATGCAAAATAAGGGAGAGAAAGGAAAAGGATATAGGCCAGGAAAACAAGAAAAGGGAAAAAAGACAAAGAAAAAAATGGAAAAAAAAAGGGAAAGGGAAGTTGACAAAAGAGAAAAAACAGATAGTCAAGGATAAATAAAAACCAAATGGATAAAGGAAACAATGGAAGTACAGAGAGCCCTTGAGGAGCCGGAGCAGAGAATGAGAGTGGTAGTGGGTCTGAATATAGGATGTGTCAGAGTTTTTTTCCCCTCAAGCTATTGCTCTCTAGGGCCAGGGCAGTTAGAGGAGGGCACACCCTTTCTTCCCTTGGAGCACTCCCTGAAGTTAGGTGCTCCTGCCTGATGATAGTTTGGAGTTTGGATCTCGGCGAAGTTACCTCTTCTCCAAAATATTAGAATGGTAAGGACAAAAAAAGCAAAAGAGAAAGGGAGAAGGAAAAGGACATAGAGAACAAATGAAAAATGAGAAACAAAGAAGAAAGAAAGGACAAAGATATAAAATACTCATAGACACAGAAACGCAAATCAAGAAAAGAAGGTGTAGGGCAAAGAACCAAACAAGTACAAGGAAGACAACAGAAGAAAAGAAAAAAAGCATAAATCAAAAAAGCAATTCTAGAACAGAAGAAAAATAACAAAGACAGAAAGAGCTACAAAAAAGTGAGAAGTAGGAGGACAATAACAGAAAAAAAGGAGAATGGGAGAAGACAGAGAAGGAGGCAAACAGACCAAAAATGCAAAAAAAGAAAGGGAGAGGATGAAGAAGCAAAAAAAAAATGCAAGTAAAGGGAGAGGGAGAAGAAATACACCAATAAAGAATGCAAAAGAAGAAATAAAGTAGTATAAGAAGGAGAAGAGGACAAGATCGAAAGAAAGCAAAAGGGAAACAATAAGACAGAAATAATTAGTAGGGCAAGGACAAAAAAACAACACATTTTATAAGGGAAAAGAAGACTAAAAGAAGAACTATGGCAATGACTAAAAGAGCAAATCAGAAATTGTGATTAGCAAGGGAAAAAAGAGAAAGGAAGGAGGGCAGAACAAAACAAAATTATGCAGGAAGAGGAAAAAAAAGTAAGGGAAGGGTGTGGACAAAAAAAGCAAAACAAGAAAAGAAGACCACTGTTATTTAAAAACATAGTTAAAAAGAAAGAGTAAATACTGATCAGACTAAACAAAACCACTACCAGGTAAAGTGACTAAAACTGCAAGTATAAGGATTTGGGTGACTTTGACAATCGCCATACTGTATTGTGACTTGAGAGCATCTCCAAAGTGGAATGTCAGTATCTATCAAAAGTGGCCCAAGGAATGTCATGGGTGTCCAAGGATCATTGATGTGTAGTACGTAATATTAGGAAGTTATTTTTATGTTCTGGTTGCGTTAATGTTATGGTGTATGTAATGTATAAGACATTTTTCTGCAGATAATTAAATGAGTGTTTGATAAATCATTGTATATGTATTAAAAATTGTGTGCACTATTACAATTATACAATAAAAGACAGGTTACATAATTACACACATCAATGCAAATCAAATTGTTATTTTTCAAAACAATATGAATGTCACATACAAAGGAAATATTTGCCTTGTTTTAGACAGAGAAAATATGTCTCCAGATGTTACATACATCATTTACCTGTCAGCTTCTGAAGAAAGAAAAAATAGTACATCATAAGAAAATGATAATTATAAGACGTTGTTTGTGGTAATGTTTTTCTTGGGAGTGATGCCAGAATGGGGAGCAATGGTCTGTACATAACATGATTCTTGTTTCTGCATATGTTGATTCTGTCTTTCAGTCCTATTCTGGCCCCCAAAGTGTGAAAGCAAAATGGCCAAAAGAGATGACTGAACCTTAAAAAAACCCTATTTATTAGTTGAGGAAATTAACACAAACAATTAGAACTTAGGGGGTCATTTAATAAGACGGGCATTTTAGACGCTGGTCTTAATGCCCCTTTCGCTGGTGGTGGATGTGCCAAATGTATCAGCGTATCCACCACCTTTCTAAATCTATGCCTAAAACAGACATACAAAATGCTAAATGAGACGGGCCCACGCCAAGCCCCCTTTTTTAGAGCTGGCGTCAGCAGTGAAAAGTAGCATATTGCGGCCCAAATAACCTTTGCGCCGAAATGTGCGACAGATAGATATCAAAAGTGGTGTATATCTGTTCGTAAATGACCCCCTTAATTTTTTGATCTTCTGCATAAAGGGCACCATTGTTAGCCTGACACTGTGTTTGTTTTCCTTACTCATTAGAACATTTCTGCACTTGAGATGCCTCTAGGTTTCCTAGTAGCTGCTACAGCTATAGTAACACCCATGTTCATGACATAGATCATGTTTAATCTTTGCAAAAGCAAGATATTTTAGACTTGTTCAGACTGGGCTTGGTATGGATAAATGGTGGACCTCTGAATCATCTCCTCTGGTTGACCCAGGGAACCCTAGTCTGACATTTACAGTAATTTAGAGTTTGTCAACTGAAGTGTTTATACCATATTTTTAGTCCTATAATACACACTTTTTCCCCCCAAAAGTGGGTGGAAAATGGCAGTGTGTCTTATAGAGCAAATACTAATGATTCCTTCCATTTCCATTATGAAAGCACTCATTAGTACAGTAGGAACGGGGAGCAGTGAATACAGAGCTCCTTGTGCTGGCTGTACTTATAGCTCTGCTCTTCTTCTGCTGAGTGGCAGCGGCATCTGCAACAGGAGAGGCGATTGATTCATTTTTTTTGTCTGACCTAAGGTCTGATTAACATTGAGGGTCTGATCTGAGGTATGATTAACTTTTGGGGGGGGGGGGAGGGTCTGTTCTGAGGTCTTATTAACATTGGGGGGGTCTGATATAAGGTCTGATTGACATTGAGGGTCTGAATGTGAGGTCTGAACTGAGGTCTTAATAACATTGGGGGTCTGATTAACATTGGGAGTCTGATTGGGGGGGAGGGTCTGAGCTGGTATGATTAACATTAAGGGGCTGATCTGGGGTCTGATTGGGGGCTTGAGCTGAGGTCTAATTAACATTGGGGGTCTGAATGTGGGGTCTGAATGTGGGGTCTGAACTGAGGTCTTAATTAACAATGGGGGTCTGATTGGAGGTCTGATCTGAGATCTTATTAACAATGGGGGTCTGATCTGAGGACTGATGAAAAATATTTTTTCTCTTGTTTTCCTTTTTCCTAAAACATAGGTGCATCTAATGAGCAGGGACATCTTAAAGGGTGAAAAATACTGTAATTGGTCAAAAATCGTATCTTCAAGCCTTTTCTTTGTCAGTGCTGCTAAATAAGATTTTGGTTACTATAAAAGTTTTAGGAGGGTTGTAGGTGCCTAAAAAAATAAATCACTATTTGTCCCTGTTTATGGCAGCTTTCAGACATAATAAATCCCACACCCCACACTCTTATGTCCACACATAAGTAGACGCCACTATAGTAAACCATATGAGCGCTGTAAGCCGTGAGCACAGCATTATCAGTAATGATCTGCTCATCTGTTGCTATCTCACAATGAGATCTGTGTTGACAAGATGGCACCTAGCGATTATGCCGGCCGGCCGCTCCTTCTTATGCAATGTGTTTGTGTGTGCACACGTCAGCTGAGTTCTGCCGCAGACCGTACTTCTCAAGACACCGCTCTATCCAGCAACTCCAAGAACAGATCTGTTATTCTAACAAGCTGTCATGTTTTATGTAGATTCGCACATGCCATCCCATCTGCTCCAATCAATACGATAATTAGAAGACAGCCCTGCCAGTTTGCAAAATCAAATTATTATTTATTTTTTGTCCTTATACTTGACAATTTTTTTTTTAAAAGCTCAAATTAATATTTAATTTGAAATGAATTTCATTTAATTTTGCAGGCATGATTACATAATTTCTCTAGGGGGTAGTTTACAAGATAGTGTGTGTGTTAAAGATCTGAGAATTATATCTAATGTATTTACATGTAAATAGGAAAAAAATGTACAAATTGTAAAAAAAAAGAAAAATGGCTTATTGTGCTTGGCTGTTTCCTTGCGGATAAGGCCATGTGTCAACTTTTTACATGTTAATCTCAATAATGTATTAAAGGGTTTCCTGAGATCTTTATACTAATGACCTATCATCTGCATAGGTCACCAGTAGCTGATCGGTGGGGGTCCGACACCTGGGAACCCCGCCGATCAGCTGTTTGAGAAGGCAGTGGTGCTAGCAGTAGTGCCACAGCCTTCTCACAGTTTTTCCTAGGCTATGTGATGTAATGTGCACATGGCCTTGGTGCAGCTCAGTCCCAGAGAAGTGAATGGTACTGGGTTGCGATACCAAGCACAGCCGCTATCCAATGAAAAGCTAGAGTTATATCATTTTGGCAGCTCAGGTGGTATGTCATTTCTCAGGGGTCGTGTCCTTTTAGCTGCAGCTTTTGCCCTGTAACTGCCACCGCTTCTAAGAGAGAGATAGGGCTAGTGACAGCTAAAGATTTAAACTGAGCACGTGCGACCAGCTCAGTGAGGTGGACAAGAAATAAGGAAACGAACAGCAGGTGGCGTTACACAGATACATTTTTTTGAATAGCTCACTGGCTATACTAAATTTTTTATTACATCCCTTTACAAAAGTATTCAGATCAATGTGTTGGTTTGAATAATGTAGAATATTTTTCATGGTGCAAGTGCAACCCCTTTAAGTAATCAAAGAGCTGCGATGTTGGCCCAAAGGTTTCCTGAACCTCTACAGACATCTCCCATCCACAAGAACCTTGGAATTTGCAAATTAGAAACTGAGGAACTTGTCAGAGTCCTCTTCTACAGAGAAGTGAACTGAAGGGTGAAGTTTAAGATAGGTGGTGTTTTCTTGGCTTGAATGGCCTGGTCCAACACCAGGAGTATGGCCTCATGGGTTTCTCTTTTTTACATGAAGGTCTCCAGGCAAGATTATGAAAATAAGAACTTTAGAACAAGAAATCTAAAAAATGTGAAGGCACAAGAAAAACCCCACGAAGCTACGGTGGAGTAACTTCTACTTAAGCCTGCATATCCTTACAATAACTGAAGACAAATGCACAGACACTCTTTGAGACACATAGAAAACATTACATGTTGATTCAATTAGACAATGACTATTTCTCCATGGAAACTTATTGGATCTTGGCAGTGAAAGCTTTACTCCTTCTTGACTTGCAAAGAGCCTTTATAGATTGTTCACATGATGTAGCAAATTTATAAAGAAAAAAAAGTATGCGATTCGGAAATGATTTCAGGCTGGAGGAATGTTCAGCTGGATGTTTCATTTGATTTGCAGAACACATGATGCCTCGGTAGACTAGATGTTCTTTACGCTGACCTCAGGAATTAATAATGATAACTTATACAAAGTTACATGTCAGAACCTTGCGGCTACAATCCTAATCCAAGATGGATGGCAGGCAGAGCACAAACCACCAAGTGAAAAGCTATTCATTAACGTCAGGAGTAAGGAAGTATAAATTAGATCAGCCATGTCAACCAAAAAAAAACCTGTGCATACCTTAAAAATAGATAATATATTATTCAAGGTAAGGAATGCAAACTGTAACAAGTAATCCATTCATTGTTTGACAAGGACACATCATCCATATTTTTTTATCAGTAACAGATTTATCTGTATTTATATATACAGTATATATATATTAGGGATGAACAAATCAATTTTAAATGGATATAATTCATTAGCAATTTTACAAAAAATGTGTTGCCAAACTAATCTGAGGTTTAGTTGATTGTTTCAGATGAATCGCGGAAAAAGGCTGCCTAGCGCCATTTTACTGTGAAAGTTGGTGGGGAAAACCAAGAGGGAGGAAAAAGATGGAGGATCACATGACACTGGGAGGAATGACAGACATCCTGATTAAAGGGATTCTGTCTCCTCTGATAACACAAATTCAGCTTTCAAACCAGTCATGCTCCACAGATTACCTTGAATCGGCTTTGCTTTTCTATACTGTAATCCGTCCAGTAGTTTTGCTGAAAAACGACTTTTATAAATATGCTAATTAATCCTGAAGGTGCCCAGACGCCCCCCTGCAGTGCTCAAAACCGGCTCCTTACTCAGTAAAACACGCCTTCCTCCTGAATCCCTAACTGCCCACAGCGTCTCATCCCTCTCCTCCCCTTCCCTGACGGCCGAGCGAAGAAGCGCAGAGGAGTGCCGATTGGCTGATGCACCCTGCGCTTTCTCCTGCCTGCCTGACTCAAGCCAGGCTGACTGAGGGAAAAGCGAGCATCGGACGTCACTGGGCTCGGCGCATGCCCAGTGACGACGATGAAGCTCCTGCCCTCAGTCTCCAGCACATTGCACTGGCGCAGCCCTCAGTGGGTACTGCGTCTGCGTGAGACTTCGCTCGGACGTCAGGGAGTGGGAGGAGAGGGATGAGACGCTGTGGGCGGTTAGGGATTCAGGAGGAAGGCGTGTTTTCCTGAGTAAGCAGTCGGTTTTGGGCACTGCAGGGGGCCGTTACTGGGCACATAAAGTGGAAGATAACGCCCCTCTGGGCACCTTCAGGATTAATTAGCATAATTATAAAAGTCGTTTTTCAGCAAAACTACTGGACGGATTACAGTAAAGAAATGCAAAGCCGATTCAAGGTAATCTGTGGAGCATGACTGGTTTAAAAGCTCAATTTGTGTTATCAGAGGAGACAGAATCCCTTTAACCTTAACCAAAAAGGGGCAGGATTCAAGAAGGTCAGTTTGCTGAGAACCTCATAGAACACCATTCTGTGTTAAACCCCTTGTGGAAGTGGCTGACACAAAAGCTGTTACAGACATAAGCCACTAATCTACTGTGATAGGGACACTATAAGGAGAGAATAGGGAGATATAATTAGTAGTGTTGGGCGCGAATATTCGAATCGTGAATATTAATCGCGAATATCGGCACTTCGAGAATTCGCTAATATTTAGAATATAGTGATATATATTCGTAATTTCGAATAATCGAGACTTTTTTTTCATCAGTAACCTCCATTCTTGCTTGTGGGCCAATGAGAAGGCTGCAATGTCTTTGTCTGAGCTTAGAAACATCCCTAGCAACCAATAGGAAAGTTGCCTACCCCTTACTATATAAGAACCTCCCCAGCAGCCATTTTCTACAGTTTTCAACAGTTGACAACAGTGTCATTGCTGTGCTCTGTGCTTTCCTGTGTCACATTACATTAGATAGATAGTTATATAGTTTATATATATAATACAGATAGTTAGTGGGAGATAGTCAGTGTAGGTTATATCTTGATATAGTGTAGCAGTTGCAGTTGCAGTGTGTTAGGTAGTGTGATAGGTTCTGCTGTCCATACACACATGCAGACCTGCTAAAATGTGGTGTCACGTATTGCGCCAAAATGTTTGCCTCATTAGTGCCGATTAGCGCAATCGCGTATATATTAGAGCACTCTAACTGCATATAAAGTCATTTTTTATGTTCTGCCGTGCCAACCATTTTCTCCAGTCTCAGGAAACTTCTAGCAGCTTGAAAAATGTAACAAAAGTGACCCACGCCTGTATTGCGCGCACATTATGCGAATATTACATTGCCGATTTTTCGCAATCAAGAAAATAATCTCGAATTCTCGAATATATGACAAATATTAACCCAAATATTCGGGAAATATTGCAAATTCGAATATAGCCCCTGCCGCTCATCACTAATAATTAGGTATATTTTAGGGTTTAATGGTATATAGAGAGAGTGAGGGACTGGTCATTGTGTGGGTTGTTTCATGCAGCTTGCTGGCAACTAGCTGTGCATTACAAAATCCTGCGAGAAAATTATATTTTTCCATATGAACAGCCAGCCAGCTTTTTTTTACAATACCATACATACACACGCACTCCGCATGCTTTGGGGCACAGACACAGTTCATAGACGTATTGCCAGAACCTTAATAGCATACAGCGCACTGAAAACACTGAGCAATTGCACATTTTTTTTTTTCTAAAAATCTGTTTAAATTTATAGTTTCTAATTGGCTGTTTTAGTGCATCATACCCATACTACTGAGCATGATGCATATTACTACAAGATATCGGGTAGTTACAGCAAATGCAATACTGTAGTAACACCACTGTTAAACTTGTGTTATTTTATTTTTACTGCAAAGAAGTGTATTAATGGCATAACTACTGTAAGCGGGACATAATATGGCATAACTACTGTGAGGGGCACATAATCTGGCATATCTACTGTGAGGAGCACATAATCTGGCATAACTACTGTGAGGGAGGGACATATCTGGGCCTAACGGCTGTGAGGGGGCACATATCTGGCTATAACTACTGTGGGGGGCACATATCTGGGCATAACTACTGTGAGGGGGCACATATCTGGGATAACTACTGTGAGGGGGCACATATCTGGGCATAACTACTGTGAGGGGGCACATATCTTGGATAACTACTGTGAGGGGGCACATATCTGGCTATAACTACTGTGGGGGCACATATCTGGGCATAACTACTGTGGGGGACACATATCTGGCTATAACTACTGTGGGGGGAACATATCTGGGCATAACTATGGTGAGGGAGGCACATATCTGGTCATACGGCTGTGAGGGACACATCATCTGGCATAACTACTGTGGTGGGGCACATATCTGGGCATAACTACTGTTAGGGGGCACAAAAGTAGGTATAACTACTGTGACAGGAACAAAGGTGGGCATAACTGCTGTGTAGTAGCACTTAGGGGAAATGTTCTAGATTACCATGCTATACATTGGCATGGCTCAGTGTTACAGGACCAGCACAGCGCCCCCTGCTGGTGATTTCACAGGGGCAGTCACCAGCCCTTCTTTATGTGATTATTCTTTTTTTCACCATCACTACAGGGACCTTGTTCTGGATCCAGTGGACATCACGCTGACACCAGAGACACCCTGGATGAGGTAGGGCCAGACTTTATTAGGACTGGGTGAGTGTAGGCATGGATTGGGCTTAAGGCTCTTTAACACGAGCGGATCCTGTGCGGGTAATCCGCTGGGTGAAAGAGAGACAAGCCCCATTCTGGACAGTAGAGACACGGAGCATTAACGTAATTGATAATGCTCTGTGCCCCTCTGTGATTTTTTTTACTACAGAATCACGGTGATGAACTTTATCTCACTGTGATTTTGTAGTAAAAATATCACAGGGAGCCATGGAGCATTATCAATCATGTTAATGCTCCGTATCTCTGCTGCCCAGAACGGGGCTTGGCTCTCTTTCATGCAGCGGATTACCCGCACAGCATCCGCTCGTGTGAAAGAGCCCTTATTGTAAAGAAAATCTGACGCCTCTTTGTAAAAATGGGGGGGGGGGGGGAAGGGGTCCGATCCAAAGTTTGCACTGGGGCCTATAACACTCTAGTTATGCCACTGGGTATTTGGTTAATGGTGATCTCAATGCTAAGGATTAATGGTGTCCTCAGTGCTGAGAAATACAGGTCAATACTTATCCGTCATGCAATGCCATCAGGGAGGCATCTGATCGGATCCAAATGTATTCTGCAGCAAGACAATGACTCCAATGTCATTATTAATGTGATTTAGATTGCACTTGTTACGTACAAGGAAGATAGCATTTTTTTTTTTAAAGTAGCGCCACAACTGTCCACAGGTTATGTTTGGTGTTGCAGCTCAGCCCTATTCTCTTGTGAACCTCTAGACAATACAGCTAAGCTGTAATACCAGGCACAACCCACTGAGAGGGGTGGCGCTGTGTCTACTAGAAAGCAGGCATTACATCCACAAAAATATAGAACATGTCCTATTCTTGTCCACATTACGGACAAGGATAGGGCTGTTCTATTATGGGCAGGCGGCCGGTATCCGTTTTTTTGCCATGTGCATGAGCCCTAAACAAGAGACTGCACATATGGATGAATCTCGGGTGAAAATCATATTTTTAGTTCAGCTAGAACCCTATTTTGAGGTAAACATATGGGCTATGTTTGCCTATGAAAGTTTGTGGAATCGCTTTATTTGGCTATACCTAATGCCGATCAACTGTGTTATGAGAAGGTAAGGAGGGTTAAAGCTCTCTTGACATCATTAAATGGTAATTCTAAAGCATCTGTTCTTAGAATTATGTGCTATCTGTGATTCCTCCTAGAAATGTAGTAATAAATTTACACCAGGGTATTACCATTCTCCTTGTCGAAAGGGGTGTGCCGTCACACAGCCTGACACTAGTAGTTTGGTTGAACAGTGTCAGAGTGGGTAGAGACCCACCTCCAAGTGGTAACACCTAGTTGTCAAGTCATTGATGAATTTCTAGGAGGAACAACACAAGAACAAATGCTACTGTATTGTTCTGTTATGGCGTAGGCATGGCCGGAGTGGTGGTAGGTCCTCTACTATTTCTGGTTGCAGTAGTGTACACTATGACAAGAACAATACTTAATAGACCATGACCAGGCCAGATTTACACATCTGTGGCCCATATTGCATTTGCCCCCCTGGGGGTTCTACAAAACTAAACTTAGAATAGTACTTTTGCTTCTGAGGAAACGTGGGGGTTTTGTGGCCATAGTGTGGACCCTATGGAAGTGTGAAAAGGACCTGTTTTTATGGGAGGAAGGTTAGACATATCCATAGAAATATGAAGAAGAACTGCAGAGGAGGAGGACATGAGATCTGCAGAAATCTGGTTTTATGGTTTAAATCTTAATTTCTTTTTTCTTTGTTTCAAACACTGTGTCTTTAGATGCTGAGAAGGTGAGCATATGACGTCTGGAGATGAGATACGGAGGAGGAGGTCATACAGAGTCAGTAAAGGTCACGTCACCCTGTGTCGTTATGATTACCAGCTGATAATGTCTGGTTGGACCAGTGCTTGGCTTCGACAACAGGTGACAAAGTGTGATTTCATGTGAAGTATGGCAAGAACACCAATAAGGTATAAATGTCCACTGATGACCCCATCTCTTGAAAGGTCTACTTTTGTCTACATTGATCAGCAAAGACTCTCAGGGTCCTTCAGTCTCTTGCCATCAGCTCCCCAGCTCGTCTCAAATTGACTGCCAACAGGCCTGCTGTTTTGTGATGCTTGCAAAGGTCCCACAGTCACTACCGCACTGCCCCGTATCTCCTCTATCCTCCCACTAATATGCCCATTTGCTTGATTCACTGCTCTGGAGTGGGGGTCATATATTTACACCATCTCCCCATTCTCATTGAAGACTCTGAGGCCTTCGTTTTCATGATCAGGGGCGGATTAAGTGCATGATAGGCCCGGGGCTGTCTACCCAACTTGGGCCCCCCCCCCCCCCCCCCCTCCATTTTAGGTTTCAGGTTTTTTTTCTGTGTGAAGAGGCTGCGGTGCTTTGTGAGCGTCACAGTCTCTTCCTAGGCCATATGATGTCACATTCATCGTTCACGTGGCCGAGGTGCAGCGCTGTCCCATCTGAGTGATTGGGGCTGAGCTGCAATACCAAGCGCAGTGCTATCACATGGACAGCGCCGTGCTTGGTAAGGAGCAAAGAGGCTGCGGCGCTTACTGGAACATCACGGTCTCCTCAAACAGGAGTCTGACCCCCACCATCTCATAACTCTCTGTGTACAGATGTCATAGATGTTACCTGCAGTCCTATGTAACACCCCACATAACACAGTGATTTATTCTGTTATGTGGGGTGTTACATAGGACTGCATGGAACATGTACAACATTATCTGCACACAGAGAGTTATCACTGGTATCTGGGCTGTTACATAGGGCTGCAGGTGAAAAATTAAAGTTTAAGTTGCCAAATTTAAAATACATATGATTATGATAAAGACTTGGAGGAGAAGATGAGACGCAGGTCACAGCAGTGAGGATACAGCACCACATACCTCTTACATCCAGGGACTTCTCCTGTCATGTAGATCTTCTCTTTCCTCTTCTCCTCCGTCTGACCCAGACCGCCATGACTAATTCCTCCCGCCGCATCTCGTCCCTACAGAGTTTGTTACACAGACACGTTAGATTTCTCATAATTGGGGTCATTTATCAAACTGGTGTAAATTAGAACTGGCTTAGTTGCCCATAGCAACCAATCAGATTCCACCTTTCATTTTCCAGAGGAGCTGTTAAAAATGAAAGGTGAAATCTGTAGCTATGGACAACTAAGCCAGGTCTACTTACACCAGCTTTATAAATTATCCCAAAGGTCCCTATAGTGTCTACAGCAGTTATAATGTCCCCTAGAGGGCCCCCAATAATAATAACAACACCCTATATTGTGCTCCAGGTAATAATACCTGTATAGTGTCCCCAAAAATAATGTCCCCCAATACCCCACACTACCCCCATATAGTAATTTCCCCACACTGCCCTCATATAGTAATTTTCCCCACACTGCCGCATATAGTTTTTCCCCCACTCTACCCCCATATAGTAATCTCCCCACACTGCCCCCATATAATAATTTCCCCAAACTGTCCCCATATAATAATCTCCCCACACTGTCCCCATATAGTAATCTCCCCACACTGCCCCATATAGTAATTTCCCCCACACTGCCCCCATATAATAATTTCCCCACACTGCCCCCATATAATAATTTCCCCACACTGCCCCCATATAATAATTTCCCCACACTGCCCCCATATAATAATTTCCCCACACTGTCCCCATATAATAATTTCCCCACACTGTCCCCATATAATAATCTCCCCACACTGCCCCATATAATAATCTCCCCACACTGCCCCATATAATAATCTCCCCACACTGCCCCCATATAGTAATTTCCCCCACACACACACACAAACTGTCCCCATATAGTAATCTCCCCACACTGCTCCATATAGTAATTTCCCTATACTGCTCCATATAGTAATTTCCCCACACTGCCCCCATATAGTAATTTCCCCACACTGTCCCATATAGTAATTTCCCACACTGCCCCCATATAGTAATTTCTCCCACACTGCCCCCATATAGTAATTTCCCTCACACTCCTCCATATAGTAATTTTCCCCCACACTGTCCCCATACAGTAATTTCCCCCACACTGCCCCCATATAGTAATTTCCCCACACTGTCCCATATAGTAATCCCCCACACTGTCCCATATAATAATCCCCCACACACACACAAACTGTCCCCATATAGTAATTTCCCCACACTGTCCCATATAGTAATTTCCCCACACTGCCCCCATATAGTAATTTCCCCACACTGCCATCCATTAATTAATTTGCCCCCACACTGCCATCTATTAATTTGCCCCCACAACTGCCATCCATTAATTAGTTTGCCCCCACACTGCCATCCATTAATTAATTTGCCCCATACTGCCATCCTATAATTTGCCCCCACACTGCCATCCATTAATTTATTTGCCCCCACACTGCCATCCATTAATTTATTTCCCCCATACTGCCATCCATTAATTTTCCCCCACAACTGCCATCCATTAACTAATTTGCCCCACTGTCCCTTAATATCTCCCCCCAAGTTAGCACATACACATAAAAAAAAAAGGTAATACTTACCTGTATGCTGAATGGTGTGGCAGGCGCGCACGTACATCAGAGCGTGCGCGAGCTCCACCATACAGGTGCGCGATGACGTCATCACGCGTGCCGCACGATGATGTCATCGCGCACGCCGGGCTTCTACCACCACACAGGCCTCAGGCCTACTAGGCCTGAAGCCTATGGCGGTGATAGGCGGCAGGGCAGGGAACTATACGCTCCCATGCCCCGCCGCAGTACGTGGGTGTTCGGGTCGGCGCTGGGCCCCCCAGCGATGCCGGGCCCGGGGCGACCGACCCGAACGCCCCAATTATAATCCGCCACTGTTCATGATCATTGGGATAGGGAATAAAGTGTTGTTAGTGGGAAATCCCCTTTAAGGTCACTTTCACACAGGTCAGTATTTTGCATCAGGTTTTTTTTTAACCAAAACTAAGAATGGTCCATAACATGGAAGAGGCACAAATATTTCCATATGCTTATTGTGTAGGTCCCACTCCTGGACCTAGAATTACTGACCCAAAATACTGCCGTGCAAAAAGTGGCCTAATTATGATGGACTTTCTAAAACTAAAATTAAAGGGTTTTTCCGGAATTATACAGATGCTCATGTAGTTGATTACCTCTTATACCTCTTACCCATTTATTTTATTTTTTGTCAATTTGGGCTCCCCTGACCTGTTTCACCATGTAAATCAACCCATTCTGAATGTAGCACTTCTTGTTACTTTATCCAGCCAAACCCATGATGCACTTCTCCTTCCTCTGCCACAGCTCCAGCCCCGCCCCTAACAACACCCACCTAGTTTATAGCTCCTCCCACCCAGACAGTTACATAGACACTCCCCTATCACTGCCCCTAACACCCAGCTAGTTTATAGCTCCTCCTACCAGCTAGTTACATAGACACTCCCCTATTACTGCCCCTAACACCCACCTAGTTTATAGCTCCTCCCACCCAGAGAGTTACATAGACACTCCCCTATCACTGCCCCTAACAACCCCCAGTTAGTTTATAGCTCCTCCCACCAGCTAGTTACATGTACACGCCCCTATCACTGCCCCACCCATGGTCAAAAGACAGGAAATAAGAAAGAGCAGCATGGACATGGTCATGTGACCACAGCCAAGAACAGGAGAGAGGAGCAATAAAGGTAAAATAAATACATTACAAAATTACAGCAGTCTTCATAATGGATTATTTTAAAGGATGTTGATGCAAATTAGAAAAGCACTAAAGTTCTTAAAAAGTGCACGATCCCTTTAACCCCTTGCCGCAATTTGATGTACTATTACGTCATGGTGATCGGGCGGGAACCGGAGAGGTGCACCCCCGATCACTGCAGGGGCCTGGCAGTCCCTGATAGCCGGGCCCCTGCTGTATCCGTCGCTATAAAAGCCGATGCCGGAGAATTAACCCCTTCTATGCTGTAGTCAGGGCTGACCGCGGCATAGAAGGTGCGTGCGGTTGGTGAGGGAGTCCATCGGGTCTCCGCGCTGCTGTGGCAGGGACCCGATGGGTGACAAGGAAGCCAGATGCCATGCACAAGCTGCCCAATGCCTTGCACGGCATCGGGACCTGCCTTCTACAGGTGCCCAGGAGGTCCAGCCCCAGGCCAGGTCACCTAGGCAACCTGTTAGTTTATTACACAGTGTCATATACTAAAAGGCAATGCATTACAATACAGATGTATTGTAATGCATTGCAGAGGGGATCAGACCCCCAAAAGTTGAAGTCCCAGAGTGGGACAGAAATAAAGTTTAAAAAAAAGCAAAAAAAGTATTTGTAATAAAAAAAATAAAGTTTCAAGTAAAAAAAAGGAAAAAAGGCCCCTTACCCCTGATTTTATAATAATAAATAGAAAAAGAAGGAAAAAACACACATATTAGATATCACCGCGTCCGTAACGACTGGCTCTGTAAATATATCACATGATCCACCCCGTCTGATAAACACCATAAAAAAATATAAAAACTGTGTCAAAAAAGCCATTTTTGTCACCTTACATCACAAAAAGTGCGACACCAAGCGATCAAAAAGGCATATGTCCCACAAAATGTTACCAATAAAGCCGTCACCTCATCCCACAAAAAATGAGCCCCTACATAAGAAAATCACTGAAAAAAATAAAAAAAACTATAGCTCTCAGAACATGGAGACATTAACACATCATTTTTTTGTTTCAAATATGCTACTATTTTGTTAAAGTGAAATAAATAAAAAAAAGTATACATATTAGGTATTACCACGTCCATAAGAACAAGCTCTATAAAAATATTACATGACCTAAAGGCGTATGCCCCCTAAAATAGTAGAAATCAAACCGTCATCTCATCCTGAAAAAATGAGACCCTACCTAGGAGAAACTGTCAAAAAATAAAAAAACTATGACTCTCAGACAATGGAGACACTAAAATATGATTTTTTTGCTTCAAAACTGTTATTATTGTGTTAAAGTTAAATAACTAAAAAAAAGTAGACAAATTAAGTATTCCGCATCTGTAAAAACCTGCTCTCTAAAAATATCACATGACCTAACCCCTCAGGTGAAAACCGTAAAACAAATAAAATAAAAACAGTGCCAAAAAAGCAATTTTTTGTCACCTAACATCACATAAAGTGCAACACCAAGCGATCGAAAAGGCATATGCCCACCAAAATAGTACCAATCAAACCGTCACCTCATCCCGCAAAAAATGAGAGCCTACCTAAGACAATCAGGCAAAAAATAAAAAAGCTATGGCTCTCAGACTATGGAGACACTAAAACATAATTTTTTTTGTTTAAAAAATGCTATTATTTTGTAAAACTTAAATAAATAAGAAAAAGTATACACATTATGTATTGCCACGTCCTTAACGATCTTCTCTATAAAAATGTCACATGACTTAACCCCTCAGGTGAACGCTGTAAAAAAAAAAAAGTCAAAACTGTGCCAAAACAACCAATTTTTTGGTCACCTTGCCCCATAAAGTGTCATAAAGAATCATCAAAAACTAATATGTACCCAAAAATGGTACCAATAAAAACGTCAACTCTTCCTGCAAAAAACGAGCCCCTGCACAAGACGATGAGCTGAAAAATAAAAAAAAAGGTCAGAAAATGGAGACACATAAACGTAATATTTTTTCCAAAAATGCTTTATTATGTAAAACTGAAACAAACAAAGAAAGTAGACATATTTGATATAATTGCGTCAGTAACTATCTGCTCTATAAAAGTACATGATCTACCCTGTCAGATGAATGTTGTAAAAAATTAAAATTGTGTCAAAACAGCCATTTTTTGGTTACCTTGCCTCACAAAAAAACGCAATACAGAGCAATTAAAAATCACATGTACCCCAAAATAGTACCAATAAAACTGGCACCTTATCCCCTAGTTTCCAAAATTGGGCCACTTTTTGGGAGTTTCCACTGTTAGGGTGCATCAGGGGGGCTTCAAATGGGACATCAAAAAAACAGTCCAGCAAAATCTGCCTTCCAAAATCCATATGGCGCTCCTTTTTTTCTGCACCCTTACATCAGTTTATGACCCCATGTGGGGTGTTTCTGTAAACCACAGAATCAGGTAAATAAATATTGAGTTTTGTTTGTCTGAAAAAATTAATTAAAATGGAAATTCTGCCCAAAAAGTGAAATTATGAAATTTAATCTCCATTTTCCTTTAATTCTTGTGGAACACTTAAAGGGTTAACAAAGTTTGTAAAATCAGTTTTGAGTAAATTGAGGGGTGCAGTCTCTATATTGGGCTCATTTATGGGGTGTTTCTGCAATGGGCGGGGTACTACCAGGGGTCCCTTAAAGTTAAAGAGTTTCTTGTTGTGACGTCAGTTGCATTTCAGCAACGAGGGACAGGGTCCCCATAAGTAGATGGTGATAGTGGTACAAGGGTTGCCTAAAATGTCCCTTTAGGTGTTGGGGCTGTGAACTTGTCACGGTGCTCCTACCTGGATATCCTGGAACCCCAGGCATAATCGTCTGAAGCAGTGCAAATAGGGTGAATAGTTGAGGGATTTGTAGAATAAATGGAGTCCAGAATTGTATTAAAGTAGTTATTAGCTTTACTTGCATAGACTTTCATCAAGGAACAATCTCCCAACTTTATCTTGGTTACTAGCGGGCTTTTACATAAGTTCTGGCAGTCAAACACATTCGGCACTGCTACATCTGTCTTTCTCTAGCGCTGCTGTTCTATCAGGATTAAATAGAATCTTTTCCTTTCTGCTGTACTTAGCTTTCTGTAGTCTGACTCTGTCTTTATCTATATCCAGGGAACTTTACTTCTGGCTTGTCAGGCTTGCAGCTTGGGCCTCTATGCCCAGCAGAGCTGAAGGTGTGCTCTGCTGGCTTGCACACGACCTTCCCCTTGCAGGGGGTACTCTAGTCTGACCTTTACTAACTAAAAACTCCTCCCTCTCTAGAGAGGGCTAGAATGGAAAGACAAGTTCCATTCTCTGTAAACTAGCTCTGCCATAGGTGCCGCCATCTGCTGGTGAACCAGGCACACTTCATGAACATTAACAATTTCAAACATAGGAAATGCACAGTGTGGAGGACCTGGACAAACTACACAGAATGACACCGTACCAGCACACACAGATAGGAGCAGGGCGTAGGAGTGGGAATGCCACTCTGGGGCGTTACATTTTCACTACGTAAGCCCCACAAAGTGACTTCAGACCTGAACTGTTCCTTAAAAAGTGGGTTTTGGAAATTTTCTTAAAAATTTTAAGAATTGCTTCTAAAATTCTAAGTCTAAAGGACATTTGCAAAATGATGCCAACATAAAATAGACATTTGGGGAATGTTAAGTAATAAATATTTTTATGAGGTATCACTTTCTGTTTTAAAAATCTTTGGTAAATTTGAGATTTTTTCATAAATAAAGGTGAAATATATTGGCTCAAATATATGACTATAATTAAGTACAATGTGTCACGAGAAAACATTCTCAGAATGGCTTAGATAAATAAAAGTGTTCCAAAGTTATTACCACATTAACACAAAGTGACACATGTCAAATTTGCAAAAAATAGCCTGAGCAGGAGTTAAGAAAAACAAAAATGGGTTTATTTATTAAGACCGGAAATTTACAAGGAGGTCTTAAGTGTCTCAGTACTACTGGAGCAAGCGCCAAAGTTATGTGGAGGCACAAGCCCCCTCCTAACTTTGGCGCTTCTTCCAGCAGGACATGCGACAGACTTAAAGTAGTTGTCTCCTCTCAGACAATGGGGGCATATTACTAGGATATGCCCCCATTGTCTGATAGGTGCGTCCCGCAAAGTGGTTGCTGGGGGACTCCAGTCCGGCCACCACCAAGCTGTCTCTTCATAGAAGTGAATGGGAGCGCACCGGGCATGACCGGCCACCGTTCCGATTCACTTCTATAGGCCCGTCGGAAATAGAAAATGAATGGAGGGCAGCTGCGCACCACCTTGGGGCCTCCGTTCTCAATATAGGTGCGGGTCCCAATCAGACAATGGGGGCATATCCTAGTGATATGTCCGCATTGTCTGAGATGAGAATAACCCTTTAAATCTGCGCCAGCTCCCTTGCTGGCATAGATTTAAGCCATTTTCTACGCCAAAAACTGGCGTAGAAAATGATGAATGAGACGTGCCTGCAGCCCCCACTGTTCCCTGCCCCCTTTCTCGACCTGCCGGAAAAGTGGCATGTGCGGAGAAATGTTGCAGATTGTGTTGCAAAATGGCGTGCGACAAAATCTGTGACTGATAATTCATAAATTAGCCCCAAAATGTCTATTTTTAAAACGTTGTTTTATTTTATTTTTTTGTAAGCTTTGAACTTGAGGTTTTCCGTATACCTTTCCGTAAAACATATGTTGCCTGTTGTCTACACCTCCCTGGCAGCGGCAGCAGCCTGGAAAAGGCTGAAGAAAATACACATTACTGTACATTACTGTCAAGGAAAAAGGAAAAAAAAAAGAAAGGTTGGAAAACATACCATGAAAGCCATTGTACTGGGGGCGAAACACAGAGCTCACATTTTTCCCTAATCTCCTATACATGGTCTTTTCCAGAAATACATATGTTTGAGTGCAAATAAGGTATAAAATGCTTAACTTCTCAGACGGTGCGCTCGGCAGATATCCTGTTTCTATAATGAAAACTATACCGTCTAAGCATGAAACGATAAATTGTTGTTCTTAAGATTTTTCGACTCTTTTTTTTAAAAAAAATGCAATTTTTGATCTGGTTTTGGCACGCTCGTCAAGTTTCCAGGGAAACCGGTCTCTCGCATTTTTATCTGCTTATTTTAAAGCTTTCATTAGATTTAACATTTAAAGAGGCATTGATTAAAATATGACATTTTTCAACACAAAAGAATCCATTCTGCTGTAATGTCTTATTATGCTGGAAAGCTAAACTGGTTGATGGCCAATTTCGCTAAGTGAGAGTTTTAGCTGAAAAACGCGCTGCATACTGTTCTTTTCTACCACGTAACGAGGCTTTTATACGAGGATGAAATAGAGGAAAATACTTTTCACCTCCTCACACTGAGTGTTTACCGGGAATCCAACGTTGTTTCATCCCGTTCTTTCTATTCGGGGCGAAAGTATTTAAAAAAAAACCAAACCAAAATAAAAAATATCAGAACATTTTGTGTTTTTATTGAACTGCTCTCGCACATAAACAGTAAACTGAGCAATAAAAAAATAACAATACGAGAAGAAAATATGCACCCCCTGTAATAAACTTGGTCATACTAATCAAATACGCCCCGCCTCTAGATAATTAGGGCCACAGTGATCGCCCAGGACCCAAACACTCACCTCTAATGTCACTTTTCTTTTGGTGGAGCACGTAAGACGTCATCTTCATATTCTCCTTCATAATGGATATCCAATAATAAAAACCTACAAGACCCTCTAATATGCTCAAGCGTGGCTTAAAGAAGGTTGCCTGACCTCCAAAAATTAGTTTTAGTAAATGCCACTCCGAGGCTTCCATGGTTCCGACCACCCAGTAATCCAGCAGTGGTGGTCGTTCTTGCACAAGTACTGGCCTCTCTGGTGGCCAGGACTGTGGGAGCGCACATAGGTTGGTGCTTTTTCCTATCGTGTGCTTGCACGACCACTGCTGCTGGATTGCAGGGTGGTCGTAACCATGGAAAGGAGAAATATATAATGTTATGGAAAAATGAATGCAGCCGGCAAAGGAGGCAATATGGAGGATCACAATACATTAGTAAGTGGCTTGTATTAACTTTCTCTACATGATAAATGCTATTTGCTGAAGTGAGACATCCCCTTTAAACCTCATTCACACACCCGTGTCCCTGCTTAAGGCCTCTTGCACACGAACATATGCGCCACGTGCCCGTGCTGCGGGCCGCAAATTGCGGCCCGCAATGCTCGGGCACCGTCCGTGGGGCAGCCGCAGCGGATCGCGGACCCATTCACTTGAATGGGTCCGCGATCTGCCCGTTCCGCAAAAAGATAGGACATGTTCTATCTTTTTGCGGGACGGAAGTACGGAACGGAACCCTGCGGAAGCACTCCGTAGTGCTTCCGTAGTGTTCCGTTCCGTCATTCCATTCCGCACCGTTCCGCATCTCCGGATTTGCGGACCCATTGAAATGAATGGGTCCGCATCCGTGATGCGGAATGGCCACGGAATGGTGCCCGTGTATTGCGGATCCGCAAATGCGGTCCGCAATACGGGCACGGGACGCACACGTTCGTGTGCAAGAGGCCTAAATCTGTGAAAAGGTGGCCAGTGATGCCTCCATTTTTCGCTGTCCGTGTGCCACCCGTGTTTCACGGACCCTGAACAGCTGAAAAAGCATCTCTTCCTAATGATCCATGAAACACAGATGAAATACGGATGTCATCCGTGTTGCATCCATGGTTTTCACGGAGCCATAGACTATAATGGACGTAATGGATCCGTGAACAAAATAGAGCATGCATCCGTGCTAAAAACACAGAATCACGGAGCGTGGTAAAAAACTGATGTGTGAATAAGATGAATAGGGAAGAGTGCTGCCCGTGGAGAACATGTACAGCACATGTCTGTGAAATACTGACGTGTGAATGAGGCTTTACACACATGAATTTTGCTCTGGCATTTTTTTTCTCCAGTAAGGCTGGGAACACACCTAGACGTTTTTGGATCAGACGTTTTTTTGAGCGTTTTTTCCGCGGAAAACGCGCGTTTTTTTCGGCGTTTTTGTATTTTTGCAACGCGCGTATTTGGGGCGTTTTTTGATTGACACCTTACAGTTTGCAGAAAAAAAGAATCCCCACCCAGCAAAGGTGGGTGGAGATTCTGCCTTTCTGCTGGGTTTTACTACAAAAACGCGCGATCATATGCGCGTTTTTGAAGCGGAAAATGCGCATATTTTCTTATATGCACGTTCCCATGCTTTTCAATGGGTGCAAACGCTTGGGCAAACGCCCCAAAGAAGCTCATGCACAAGCGTTCGCGTTTGGCGTTTTTCAGCCCGTTGAAACGCGCTGTAAAACGCTCAAGTGTGAACCATGTCCATTGGAATACATGGGTTTTCACTTGTTGAGCATTTTTCAGCACGTTTGAACGCGCTGAAAAACGCTCAGGTGTGTTCCCAGGGTAAACAAACACCTGAATTAAGCCTCATTCACACATCAGTGTTTTCCGCGGACAGCACACGTCCCCGTTCATTTTAATGTGTGTATTCAGACATCAGTGTTTTACCACGGTCCGTGTTTTTAGCACGGATGCATGCTCTATTTTGTCTGTGTTCACAGATCTATCACGTCCATTATAGTCTATGGGTCCGTGAAAACCACCAATGCCATCCGTGTTGCATCCATGTTTCACGGATCATTAAGAAGAGATGCTTTGAAAATTATTATTCAGGTGTTCAGTGTCAGTGAAACACGGATGCAACATGGACAGCAAAGAACGAACACACGGACCCAACACGGATCCTTCACGGACAGCTTCACTGATGCATCACTGACCACCTGCTCACAGACTTGAGCACGGACACGGACGTGCGAATGAGGCTTAAGTGCTTGAGGTTTTTTTTAACCACCTGGCATTTTTGCTTAGTAAGTGGCATTTTTTTGTCTTTCTTGCACCTTTCCAAAATCGCAGCATTCTGGAGCTTTTGGCATTTTTTTGTTTCTAGGAATTGTGGTCTTCTGTATGGAGAAAAAGATGAAGAAAATGCCAGTGGTGAGACACGCTGTGTGCAAAAACCACCACAAAAAAAACCTCAAGCATATATTCTGGTGTTTATTTTATTTTTTTACAGGTAAAAAAACACCAGAGCCAAATTCATGTGGACTCTTATGCCTAATGCACACGTCAGTGTCAGTTTTGGATCAGTGGTAACACGGACAGTGTTCAATCCGTGTTTCCTCCCGTGACAGATATGTGTTGGGTCTGTGGGTCCGTTTTTTGCTGACCGTGTGCCATCAGTTTTTTACTGACACTGAGCAGGTGGAAAATTATTTTCAAACAATCTCTTTTTATGCATCCGTGAAACACGGATGCAACACGGATAGCATCCCCGTTGCATCCGTGGTTTTCACAGACTCATTGACTATAATGGGCGTGAGGGATCCAGGAACATGGACCAAGATGGGACATGCATCCGTGCTGAAAACTCAGACTGTGCTAAAACACTGATGTATGAATACACACATTCAAATGAATGGGGACTTGTGCTGTTCGCGGAGAACACGTACAGCACACGTTCGGGAAATACTGATGTGTGAATGAGGCATAATACGGCACCAGCAAAGTGTAAGAGATTAGACAAATGTCATGTACACTTGGCTTTTTCCTTTTGTGTGGAAATTGACCAGCTGAGCAGACTTTGAAATTCGCAGCGCGTCAATTCTTTGTGGAGTTCTTTTGTTTGGATTCGACCCTCTTCAATGCAAGAAAGAGATCTGCAGCAAATCTGCAGTAACTCCGCACTAAAAACCGCAATTAACACATGAAACACACAGAAATCCGCATGGAAATGTGCAGAATTTCTGGAAGACAGACCCATGTACAGGTAGCCTTAGGGTGGTGGGAATTTATCATTAGGAGAATATTTGAGGTCAGTTTTGCTTGAGTCTGTGTTGGAGTCACAGGTTGTTTGATAAATTTGGCTTGTCCTTAAGGCTTCTTGCACACGACAGTATTTTGCGGACCGTATACTGGCAGTTTTTTCAGTTCAGTATACTGACAGTATACTGAACCATTCACTTCAATGGGACCGCAAAAAATACTGGTGTCTCCGTATGCCTTCCGTTTCCGTTTTTCCGTTCCGTTTAACCTCTTGCCGACCGCCTCACGCAGGATTGCGTCCTGCGGGCGGTCGGTCTGTTCCTCCTTGACGCGCCCGCGCGTCATCTCGCGAGAGGCGAGATTTCCTGTGAACGCGCGCGCGCGTTCACAGGATCACGTCGGGGACAAGGTAAGCTACAGCCTGCCAGCGCTGATCGTGCGCTGGCAGGCTGTAGAAGAAAATGGCATATCAGACGCTGTTTTGTTAACAGCGCCTGATATGCTTGCTGATCGTTCCTTTGGTGGTCCCATTTGCTTGGGACCACCAAAGAAACTTTTATAAGTGCACCAAAACACCACGGACATGCTCTATCTTTTGCGGAGCTGCGGCCGGATGCTTGGGGGCCGAAACCCGGAAGTTTGCGGCCGCAGCTCCGCAAATGCTGATGCGGCGAGCGCATAGTGTGCTCTCCGCATCACCGCCGGCCCCATTCACACTGAATGGGTCCGCATCTATTCCGCAGAATTGCGGAATAGATGCGGACATTTTTGCGGACGTGTGAATGGGGCCTTACTACTTTTTTTTTTGCACATTTTTTGGCAGAGATTTATTCATCCACATTGATCGATGCGAATGAGGAAATCTGTGCCGTTTTGTTTTTTTTGCACATTTTTGGGCAGAGATTTTTTCATCCACATTGATTGATGCGAATGAAGAAATCTGTGCCGTTCATTTTTTTCTTTTCAGCGCAGAGGCTGAACGGAAAAAATCTCATTACCCGTCTGCTCAATATAAGGAGAATCGCAGAAACTCCTAATGCTGGCCATACGTGTAATGATTGCGGAGACCCTCAAATGCCAGAGCAGTACAAAAACCTCACATGTGACCCCATTTTAGAAAGAAGACACCCCAAGGTATTCCGTGAGGGGTATGGCGAGTTCATGCAAAATTTTATTTTTGTCACAAGTTAGTGAAATATGAGACTGTAAAAAAAAAATAAATCAATTTCCGCTAACTTGTGCCAAATTTTTTTTCTGTGAACTCGCCATACCCCTCACAGAATACCTTGGGGTGTCTTCTTTCCACAATGGGGTCACATGTGGGGTATTTATACTGCTCTGGCATTTTAGGGGTCCTAAAGTGTGAGAATCCAAATGCGTAAAAATGGCCTGTGAAATCCTAAAGGTACTCATTGGTTTTAGGGCCCTTTGCGCATCTTGGCTGCAAAAAGTGTCACTCATGTGGTATCGCCGTACTCAGGAGAAGTGGGGCAATGTGTTTTGGGGTGTATTTTTACATATACCCATGCTGCGTGTGAGAAATATCGCTGTAAACGACAACTTTTACATTTTTTATTCAAAGTTGTCAATTTACAGAGATATTTCTCACACAAAGTATGGGTATATGTAAAATACACCCAAAACACATTGCCCGACTTCTCCTGAGTACGGCGATACCACATGAGTGACACTTTGCAGCCAAGATGCAAAGAGGCCCTAAACCAATGAGTACCTTGTAGAGGGCATTTTGCGCATTTTTCTCTCACGCTTTAGGGCCCTAAAATGCCAGGGCAGTATAAATACCTCACATGTGACCCCATTTTGGAAAGAAGACACCCCAAGGTATTCGCTGAGGGGCATGGTGAGTCCATGAACAATTTAACTTTTTGTCAAAAGTTAGCAGAAAGGTAGACTTTATGAGAAAAACAATAAAAAATCAATTTCCGCTAACTTGTGCCAAAAAAATCTTCTATGAACTCGCCATGCCCCTCACAGAATACCTTGGGGTGTCTTCTTTCCAAAATGGGGTCACATGTGGGGTATTTATACTGCCCTGGCATTTTAGGGGCCCTAAAGCGTGAGAAGAAAAATGCGTAAAAATGTCCTCCTAAAAGGTACTCATTGGTTTTAGGGCCCCTTTGCGCATCTTGGCTGCAAAAAAGTGGCACACATGTGGTATCGCCGTACTCAGGAGAAGTCGGGCAATGTGTTTTGGGGTGTATTTTTACATATACCCATACTGGGTGAGAGAAATATCTCTGTAAATTGATAACTTTGAATAAAAAAATGTAAAAAGTTGTCGTTTACAGCAATATTTCTCACACGCAGCATGGGTATATGTAAATATACACCCCAAAACACATTGCCCTACTTCTCCTGAGTTCGGCGATACCACATGAGTGACACTTTTTTGCAGCCAAGGTGCGCAAAGGGGCCCTAAAACCAATGAGTACCTTTAGGATTTCACAGGCCATTTTTACGCATTTGGATTCTCACGCTTTAGGTTCCCTAAAATGCCAGGGCAGTATAAATACCCCACATGTGACCCCATTTTGGAAAGAAGACACCCCAAGGTATTCCGTGAGGGGCATGGCGAGTTCACAGAATTTTTATTTTTTGGCACAAGTTAGCGGAAATTGATATATATTTTTTTTTTATTTTGTTTTTTACAAAGTCTCATATTCCACTAACTTGTGACAAAAAATAAAATTTTACATGAACTCGCCATGCCCCTCACGGAATACCTTGCGGTGTCTTCTTTCCAAAATGGGGTCACATGTGGGGTATTTATACTGTCCTGGCATTTTAGGGGCCCCTAAAGCGTGAGAAGAAGTCTGGAATTCAAATGCGTAAAAATGCCCTGTGAAATCCTAAAGGTACTCATTGGTTTTAGGGCCCCTTTGCGCACCCAGGCTGCAAAAAAGTTCCACACATGTGGTATCACCGTACTCAGGAGAAGTAGGGCAATGTGTTTTGGGGTGTATTTTTATATATACCCATACTGTGTGTGAAAAATATCTCTGTAAACGACAACTTTTAAAAATGTTTATACAAAGTTGTCAGTTTACAGAGATATTTCTCTCACCCAACATGGGTATATGTAAAAATACACCCCAAAACACATTGCCCTACTTCTCCTGAGTACGGCGATACCACATGAGTGCCACTTTTTTGCAGCCTGGGTCCGCAAAGGGGCCCTAAAACCAATGAGTACCTTTAGGTTTTACATGGCGGCTCACAATTTAGCCCCGCCCAAAATGCCAGAACAGTAAACACACCCCACAAATGACCCCTTTTCGGAAAGTAGACACCCCAAGGTATTCACTGAGGGGCATAGTGTGTCCGTCTGAGATTTCTTTTTTTTTTTGCCAGAAGTTAGCAGAAATTGAAACTTTTTTTTTTTTTTTTCTCAGAAAGTGTCATTTTCCGCTAACTTGTGAAAAAAAATGAAATGATACATGAACTCACCATGCCCCTCCGCGAATACTTTGGGGTGTCTTCTTTCTAAAATGGTGTCATTTGGGGGATATTTATACTATCCTGGCATTCTAGCCCCTGAAGAAACGTGACAGGTGCTCAGAAAGTCAGAGCTGCTTCAAAATGCAGAAATTCACTTTTTTGCACCATAGTTTGTAAACGCTATAACTTTTACCCAAACCAATAAATATACACTTATTGGACTTTTTTTTATCAAAGACATGTAGAACAATAAATTTAGAGAAAAATGTATATAGAAATGTAGTTTGTTTTGAAAAATTTTACAACAGAAAGTGAAAAATGTCATTTTTTTGCAAAAATTTAGTTAAATTTGTATTAATGGCAAAAAAAGTAAAAATGTCAGCAACAATGAAATACCACCAAATGAAAGCTCTATTAGTGAGAAGAAAAGGAGGTAAAATTCATTTGGGTGGTAAGTTGCATGACGGAGCAATAAACGGTGAAAGTAGTGTAGTGCGGAATTGTAAAAAGTGGCCTGGTCATTAAGGGTGCGCAAGCGAGTGCAAAAAAGTTTTAAAAAGCCCTATTTTGCAACTTTTTGATGCCAGTATTCTGGAGTAAAGGTATAATAAATAAGGGCCATAGTTTTTTGTGATGGTTTTTGATGCAGTTTCAGCCAACGTCAGAAGTCTATTCTGGTTTGGCTTAAAAAAAAAACTTAATTGAAAACTGTCACGAAAAAAAAACAACAAAAAACTAAAACTGTGTGTGATGTGACGCCTTAGTGTTTGCCTTAGGCTACTTTCACATCTGTGTTTTTGCTGGATCTGTCATGGAACAGCTAAAACGCTTCCGTTAGGATAATACAACCGTCTGCATCTGTTATGAACGGATCCGGTTGTATCATCTCTAACATACCCAAAAATAGCCAAGACGGATCTCTAAAACCATTGTAAGTTAAGGGGTGACTGATCCGTTTTTCTTTCTTCTTGATATCAGTATCCCATGACGTACACAAAAACGCAGCTTGCAGCTTTTTTGTGTGCGCATGGGAATGCAATGAAACAGAACAGAAAGCATTCTGGAGCATTCCGTTCTGCTCATTTTTATCCCCATTGACAATAAATGGGGACAAAACTGAAGTGTTTTCCTCCAGTTTTGAGATCCTATGAAGGATCTCAATACCAGAAAGGAAAACGCAGATGTGAAAGTAGACTTAGTTTTTTCTTTTTTTCACTGTTTTTGTAATCACAGAAAGCCTGCGCCATTTTTGGAAAAACCATCACAATGTGAATTGTGACAAAAATGGGTAAATGCATTTTTAGGGCTCATGCACACGAACGTATTATTTTTCCACTTCCGTTCCGGTTTTTTTAAAGGTCCATGTGCGAAACCATTTATTTTAAGGATCTGCAAAAAAACGGAAATTACTCCATGTGCATTCAGTTTCCTTATGTCCGGCTGTCCGCATGTCCGTTCTCATATCTATCTATCTATCTATCTATCTATCTATCTATCTATCTATCTAATATCTATCTATCTATCCATTATCTATCTATCTATCTATCTATCTATCTCATATCTATCTATCTCATATCTATCTATCTCATATCTATCTATCTATCTATCTAATATCTATCTATCCATTATCTATCTATCTATCTATCTATCTATCTATCTATCTATACCATATCTATCTATCTATCTATCTATCTATCTATCTATCCATCTATCTAATATCTATCTATCTAATATCTATCTATCTATCTATCTATCTATCTATCCATTATCTATCTATCTATCTATCCATTATCTATCTATCTATCTATCTATCTATCTAATATCTATCTATCTATCCATTATCTATCTATCTATCTATCCATTTATCTATCTATCTATCTATCTATCTAATATCTATCTATCTATCTATCTATCTATCTAATATCTATCTATCTATCTATCTATCTATCTATCTATCTAATATCTATCTATCTATCTATCTATCTAATATCTATCTATCCATTATCTATCTATCTATCTATCTATCTATCTATCTATCTATCTCATATCTATCTATCTCATATCTATCTATCTCATATCTATCTATCTATCTATCTATCTATCTCATATCTATCTATCTATCCATTATCTATCTATCTATCTATCTATCTATCTATCTATCCATTATCTATCTATCTATCTCATATCTATCTATCTATCTATCTATTATCTACTATCTATTGTCCTAAGGCCTCATGCACACGACCGTTGTTTGATTCCGTGTCCGTTGCTCCGTTTTTCGTGATTTTCTGCGGACCCATTGGTTTTCAATGGGTCCGTGGAAAACTCGGCAAATGCACCGTTTGTCCTCCGTGTCCGTGGTCCGTGATTCCAGTCCGTCAAAAAAATATAACCTGTCCTATTCTTGTCCGTGAAAAACGGTTCACAGACCCATTCAAGTCAAAGGGACCATGAAAAAATGCGGATGGCCATTCGTGTGTCATCCGCGTTCAGCGTCCATTTTTTTGGGCGGATCCCTTGGCAGGCACTTGGCAAAAATTGTCAGCCTGTCTTTTGGTAAAATCTTTTGGGTCATATCCGCTAAAAAAAAACGGAAGACACACGGAAACACAACAGAAGGCAAAAACGGACACGGATCACTGAACAACAGAACCCCTTTTTGCGGACAGCATAAAAAAACGGTCGTGTGCATGAGGCCTAATTCTGTACAATCCTATTCTTCATAGCCCAACCTGCAGGGCAGAGGGACAAAAAAAACATCAAGTAATGGGCAGACTCTACCAATGTTACACAATCTCGTACCTTGTATACTGCTCTATCCTGCAGAATGCTATGCTTAGTTTGTCGTTCCATAGGCCAAAAGGCCTTAACAGTGACAACCAGTTTTCTGTACCAGATATGTGCTCACAGCAGTTGTCACTTCACTTCCTACATTACACAGCAGGGGGCGACAATGAGCATAGGATAAAGCTCCTCCTATGGTGAAGGTAGTTCACAATCCATGGTTGGCATTTCTCCTTAGTTTTCCCCATAGCTAAAGTTTTCTACAAAATCTACCAAAATGATAGAAATTACGGCTTCAGAATAATAACCTGCAAAGTCTCGTTACTTCCAAATCTTAAAAAAGCATGAATTCTTCTATAAACAAACTAAGCTGGGAAATGGCTTCAGACGGCGCTCATTGTGTAATTATGTTTCATGGTTTACACAGTTTAGTGAATGAGCAACAGAATTATGTCAGCCATAGAAATGCTCTCGAAATAAATCATTGCCGATAAGTAAATGGCCATTATATATGCTAAACCACTTAAGCTCGAGGACAAGTGATGACATGAATGTACACATTAGGATGAAATCTAATTAAATCCAGAAATATGCAGAGGTGATATAGGATATAATAGAGACTGTGACTTGTGACAATCTATTATTTCATGGCGTGCCTATGAGAATGTATACGACAACACAAAGGCAGTCATACAGGGCCTCCAAACTTGGGTCAGACTGGCCCACCAAAGTAAAGGAGGATCCTCCAGTGGGCCCAGTCTCTGAAACCATAGTGGGCCCTAAAGGTCCAGGAGAAAAAAAACATTTGGCTGCCTTTGGAGACAATTGCTTGCCACTAGGGTCCATATCTTGGATTCAAAACCTATTAGACTTTATTGATGATATAATGGTTTGACCCTTAGAATTTCCTCTGGTGGGCCCAAGGAATCCCATTCCGACACTGGGCAGGTTACCCCACTATAACTAGAAGAGCCATAGAATAGTCACTGCATAGCTGATCTTTAGGGGCTGATTCTCAAATCTCACCTATGGCCTGGGGCCCCTAAGTTGGCCATACATCATAGACAGCTATTCTTTCCAACATGTCTTCTGGCACTGACAAATGTCAATCTGCAGTTGTTCTCAGTAGGGGCAGAGCAATATGACTTTGGCAGACACCTCTGGCGGTGTGTTATATCCGTTGAGACCACTAGGATGAGGCATGTTGAAATTCAACATCTGCAGTCGAGGGAGAATTGGGACCCCATACACATGAGATGGTTGGGCGGTCCCACTGATATCAGTGGGTTTGGCAAATGTTTGTCTAATATGTATGGGCACCTTTAAGACAGTGATATTATTCCTTTAAAGGGGTTATCCAGTCATGTAAAGGAAATTATTTTTATCTATCCAAAGTACCCCAAACTCTTTATGCTTTTTACCCTATGTACCTGTTTTTCATGTCAGTACTTTCCTTCCCGTTCTAAGCATCGCTGCATCCTGGCAGGATGTTTACATACAGAACTTCCTGTTTTCCTCAGCCTCCTGCTCTCCCGCATCTTTTGGTCTGTAAAGTTTCATAGGGGTTGTCCTGCCTAACAAACTTGGAGAGGGAAGCTGTAGGGGGCATGACTACTGCAGAGGGAACAGTATGGCAGGAGGAGCAAGTCCTGAGAAACATCCCATACGCTGGCTTAGGTTAGAAAACCCAACAGTAAGGCCCCTTTCACACGAGCGTGTCCGGATTAGGTCCGGATGTGTTGCGGATGCGTTCAGTGAAAACTGTGCGATTTCACAGGCAAAGCCATTCAGTTTTGCCTGCGATTGCGTTCAGTTGTTCAGTTTTTTCCGCGCGGGTGCAATGCGTTTTGATGCGTTTTTCACGCGCGTGATAAAAAACTGAAGGTTTACAAACAACATCTCCTAGCAACCATCAGTGAAAAACGCAACGCACCCGCACTTGCTTGCGGATGCAATGCGTTTTTCACGCAGCCCCATTCACTTCTATGGGGCTAGGGCTGCGTGAAAAACGCAGAATATAGAACATGCTGCGATTTTCACGCAACGCACAAGTGATGCGTGAAAAAAAACGCTCATGTACACAGCCTCATTGAAATGAATGGGTCAGGATTCAGTGTGGGTGCAATGCGTTCACATCACGCATTGCACCCGCGCGGAAAACTCGCTCGTGTGAAAGGGGCCTAAGCTGAGGAATGTCTGCCAGCAGCACATCCCTGTTTATATGGGGCAATGTGCTGCCAACCAATGATGATTTTATGTATCATATAAAAGATGTGATGAACCTACAAACAAGCACTGGGTGATCAGTAACACCTTAACACTAGGCAATTATCAGGAATGAATGTTTCCCGATCCTTGGCTCTTATAAAAGGACCTTTAGCATCAGAGCTCTGTTTGATCAATAAAGTAGTGTTGAGCACGAATATTCGCTTTGCGAATTTTTATCGTGAATATCGGCACTTCGAGAATTTGCGAATATTTAGAATATAGTGATATATATTCGTAAAAACGAATATTCCTTTTTTTTTTTTTTAGTTAACGTAATGGGTTCAGATAAAAAAAAATAAAGAATATTCAGTTTTACGAATATATTACACTATATTCTACATATTCGTGAATTTTAGCAAGCCAGCCCAATAGGAAAGTTGCCTATAACCCGCCCTTACTCGATTAACACGCATATTACATTGCTGATTTTTGGCAATCAAGAGAATAATCTGGAATACGAATATTCACGAATATATGACGAATATTCTACCACATATTCGCGAAATATCTCAAATTCGAATATTGCCCCGCCGCCCATCACTACAATAAAGCTCCTCTTACGACCTGTATCATAATGGAGATTATAAAAGGGGATGTCCAATAATTTCAACCCCTTTAAAAAAAGTTCCCACACTGCAGCTGTTACAAGGGGAAGATTTATAGCAATGAATCAGATTCCACCTTTCATTCTTCTGAGCTCCTTTTCCTTTAACACCAGTTTTGATAAACACCCCCCATAATTTTTTATCTTAGCTTTATCTTTCTCTTTCAAGTAGACAACTCTGGCATGTGAACTGGGTTTTAAAGTGGTTTGATAGCTACATTGGGTTCCTCTGCTTTATCTGTGATAGCTACGTTGGGTTCCTCTGCAGTCTCTGTGATAGCTACATTGGGTTCCTCTGCTTTATCTGTGATAGCTACGTTGGGTTCCTCTGCAGTCTCTGTGATAGCTACGTTGGGTTCCTCTGCAGTCTCTGTGATAGCTACATTGGGTTCCTCTGCAGTCTCTGTGATAGTTACATTGGGTTCCTCTGCAGTCTCTGTGATAGCTACATTGGGTTCCTCTGCAGTCTCTATGATAGCTACATTGGGTTCCTCTGCTTTATCTGTGATAGCTACATTGGGTTCCTCTGCAGTCTCTGTGATAGGTACATTGGGTTCCTCTGCAGTCTCTGTGATAGCTACATTGGGTTCCTCTGCTCTCTCTGTGATAGCTACATTGGGTTCCTCTGCAGTCTCTGTGATAGCTACATTGGGTTCCTCTGCCTTCTCTGTGATAGCTACATTGGGTTCCTCTGCAGTCTCTGTGATAGCTACATTGGGTTCCCCTGCAGTCTCTGTGATAGCTACATTGGGTTCCTCTGCAGTCTCTATGATAGCTACATTGGGTTCCTCTGCTTTCTCTGTGATAGCTACATTGGGTTCCTCTGCAGTCTCTATGATAGCTACATTGGGTTCCTCTGCAGTCTCTATGATAGCTACATTGGGTTCCTCTGCTTTCTCTGTGATAGCTACATTGGGTTCCTCTGCAGTCTCTATGATAGCTACATTGGGTTCCTCTGCTTTCTCTGTGATAGCTACATTGGGTTCCTCTGCTTTCTCTGTGATAGCTACATTGGGTTCCTCTGCAGTCTCTGTGATAGCTACATTGGGTTCCTCTGCAGTCTCTGTGATAGCTACATTGGGTTCCTCTGCAGTCTCTATGATAGCTACATTGGGTTCCTCTGCTTTCTTTGTGATAGCTACATTGGGTTCCTCTGCTTTCTCTGTGAAAGCTACATTGGGTTCCTTTGCAGTCTCTGCTGCCCCTTACTAGTCTAAGCATGGTGTGCACTTATCTGTCAGTGACCTGCCGTGACTGGAATTATATAACATATTTCAATACTAATTTTCTGATCTCCAGCTAAAATAACCTGAAAGGTAACACATGCACAATGAGTAAAAATATTCACTGCCGGCCTCCAAAGGTCAGGACTGTCAATGTCCCCACTAACTGCAGTCATAACCTTTTCCCGAAAAGGTTCAACCCTCATTAAACCAATTATGTTAATCAATCTTATTACAAGGGGATCATATAAATAGCACTTTCTATGTGATGGCAATTACTGTGACATGCACACATTGCAGTTATCATTGCATTCCAGCATTTCATGAATGGACAATTAACCTCCAAGATGTTGAGGAACCAAAGGACAAATATCTAGCTACTAGAATGCAATCATATTCAGGTAAGTGACTCAGTACACTCATTGACAAAAAAAAATGCACCCAGAAAGCTCTGCATGTAGTTATGTCTCAGGCAGGTATGTAAATGATTACAGGTGTGGTTTGATTAGACACTGGGTCTTGCCACAAGAGGGCTTCCTCTGCTGACCTTTAAAGTGGATCTCAGGGGCTTCTTTAGGGTGGTGTACATTTTGGTGAGAGATTGTTGACTGCTAGACGTGCCTCTATGACACACTCTAAGACATTTTGCCCAGTTGAAAGGCTTTGAGAGGCGGCACATCATTGGACTGAGAGAGGCATGATGGTTGTTTCAACGCATTGCCTGCCATCTAGGCCGTTCTGATCTAGTTTGTAGGAGGTGTTGGAGGTGCTAGAATAGACAGGCTGGGACTGGCCCACAGAGGTACAGATGAATCCCCCAGTGGGCTCCTTAGCATGTGGACCCCTAGTCTCCCACCCTCTGCACAAGTGGCACATAACACAGTAGACTTACTGCACTACATACATATATTCCATGTCCAGCTCCTCCACCAGCTGTTCATATAAAACACCTAAACGATTATTACAGAAAGTCCTCAGTTTATTATTATAGACACAATCAGAGCTGAGATGAGATATAGAGTCGACGCCATCAGTGTTCTCTTCTCCCCAGGACCTACCTTCTGCTGCAGGGACACCCCTATTTCAATCATTTGGTAGCATCTTGCTGCTGTGTGAGCAGGTAATATATAAATGTATCCGTACAGTGGACCCCCAAAATACAGTATAGAGGACTGTTTGATCAGCCGACAAACACAAACAGCACCCATAATTTCATTGCCCACCACCCAGATACAGGTGGCTTCTTTATTATACACCATTGTCTTTGCCTGCACAATTCCAGGCACTTAGAAGAAGAAAGAAATTTGTGCCCATTACTCATACTGACATTGACAGCCAGCCACCATTGCCTTTGTTTGCAGTGGTGTCATGAACGAGAAACTTGGACTGTTATGGACTAGAACATATTGTATTTAGTGATAAATGCAGATTTTGTTTGGGACTCAATGACAGGTTTGAGTATGGAGACCTCGAGGTGAGCACTTCAATCCTGCCTTTGTTGTAGAACAATACACTGTCCCAACTGCTGCTGTGATGATCTGTGAGATATCGCATATGACAGTTGGTCACCCCTGGTAGTGATATGAGGGTCATTAACAGCTGAGTGATATGTGGAGTACGTCCTGCGGCCACATGTGTTCCTCTCATGGCTGGGCTTCCAACCGGCATATTTTGTCAGAATTTCCAGATTGGAACACCTCCTTGGATGCCTGGTCGCCAGATTGATCCCCAATCGAGCATTTATGGGACCAGCTGGGATGCCAGCTTTGGTCACCATGAGTGTGCAGGATCTACAGGACCAGCTGTAAAATCTGTGGGCAAATGTGCCACAGTATACCATACAGAACCTGTATGCCTCCATGCCCAACCATATCTCATCCTGTATCCCAGCTAGAGCCCATATCTCATTCTGTATCAAGGCTATAGGCCGTATCTCATCCCGTATCAAGGCTAGAGGGGGCCCAACAGAGTCCTAGAGCCTCCTTTTAATTGTACAGTTTTCGCCAATAAACTTTTCATTTCCCTCTAATATTGTAATCACTTCCATATATCATCATTACAGTCACACATAGAAAGTTTCATTGCATTTCAACAACTCCTTCTTGGTGCGGTATTGTTTTTGACAACGAGTGATAATCTTTTTGTTTCTACTGACTTCCTGATGACTTTGTCTTCTGTCTGTATACAGCAGCCAGTCAAAAAGTAGAGCTGCAGGATAAAGGATGGGGGAGGGGCAAAACAGCATCCTGAGAGTCTAAGCAGACAGGCTTCCATTTGACAAGTTGTTTTACTAAGTATAACTGTATCCTAATAAAGAACAACCCAAAACAGTCAACACTGAGAAAAGTTAGTATCAGATAAGCTACTTATCATCTTCTCTAAAGGCTATGGACAGCTTAGAAGAAACAAATGGGTTCATTTAATAAGACTGGCGTTTTAGACGCAGTCTTAATAAATTACCTCCGGCCTCTACATAACTTAGGCGCATCCACTACAACAGACGTAAAAAATGCTTAAAGCAGGCGAAGAAAATTATAAATGAGCCATGCCGGGCCTCGCTCTTCCTCGCCCACGCCATGCCCCTTTTTTCAGAATTGGTTACGTTGCGTGGAATGGGAAGAAGTCTCAGATTCGGCCAAAAATTCCCTTTGAGACCAAATCTGCGACATATAAGACAAAAATCTTTATTAAAAGTTTCCTACCATTTTGCTTCTGTAGAGTGTGTGTAAGTCCTTCACCTAGCTGGTGGTGCTGCTAAATGTAACATAAATCTGTCTGAGCTCTGCTCCTGTTTCTGTTGGCTCTCTCTGCTCCCCATCCCTTCTCCTAGTGCTGGAGATAGCAGCAGGAGGTGGATAAAGCCTGTATTAGACAGGCATATTTTCTGCCAGATGATCGCTAACAAGCGTTCGTAGTAACACTCGTTAGCAATCATCTGGCAGTGTGATACTGCCGCGGATTACCTGATGAATGAGCAAAGTCTCCAAATCTTTTGACAGGTTTAAAAATTATCGTCTAACCACAATCTGCTGCTGGCAAACAATGATTTAGTTTAGGAAAGAGCGATGGTATAACGATCACTCCTACCTATACTGAGGAGGAGATCGCTGCATGTAATAGCAGCGGTCTCTCCGCTAGCGAGCAGGCAATTACTGGGAAGGAACACTTCCTTCCCGACAATCGCCAACAGAAATGGGCTGTCTAATACAGTCTTAACAGTGGAGAGGAGGGAGAGGATCCAAGGAGGGGGTCTCACACAGTCTGTAGACAGGAAGGCAGTCTGTACACATGAGGCAGTTGTCAGTGGGCAGATAGCACACTGAAGAAAATACATCTGTGTGCATGAGGCTACAACCCATAAAGCTGTCCCACACTGAAAAATAATCTGCGTGGAAATCTGCATGGAAACTTTCCCATGTATGTGAATGGGATTATGGAAACCTCATTTACATACACGGGATACAGAATTAACTTGGATTTAGGCCTTCATTTTTTAGAAATCTACCTAATGTGAACATGCTCATGGTGAATTTAGATGCAGCTAATTGGGGTTTGCAAAAATTAATGTGCTTGCTGCCAAAATAACCTAAATTAAGATGAATAGGTTTGATATTTGGTCACATAAATTTATGCAACAAATCTGCCACGTGTGAATATACACTAAGGACTAAAGTATATAAAAAACAAAGGATGTTTTACTCCTATTTTTAATTGCAGAAGGTAAAAAAAATACAGTGTAAATATGGGTTCCCCCTTACAATATGCTCATTTTCATGGATTATGTGCTTGTTCTTAGTTGGTTGATGTATCATTATCATAATTATTATTAATACTTTTATATTTACATTGATTTATCTTGTCCTTATAACCCTTGTCTTAACCCCTTAAGGACCGTAGGTTTTTTACTTTTTGAGTTTTCGTTTTGCGCTCTCTGCCTTCCCAGAGCCATAACTTTTTTATTTTTCGGTTCACATAGCCATATGAGGGCTTGTTTTTTGCGGGACAAGTTGTACTTTCCAATGCCACCATTTAATATTGCATATGATGTAGTGGGAAGCGGGGAAAAAAATTCCAAATAGGGTGAAATTGCAAAAAAAAAGCAATTCCACCACAGTTTTGTGGCTTTTTAAATTCCGACGTTCGATGTGCGATAAAATTGACTGGTTAATTTTACTCTACAGGTCAGTACGAATCCGGTGATACCCTATATGTATAGGTTTTCTTGCGTTTTGATAGTGAAAATAAAATTCAAAAGTGGGAAAAAATCAGTTTTACTTTTTTGTCACCATGTTTTGACCCCTATAACTTTTTTGTAATTACATGCACAGAGCTGTTCGGGGGCTCATTTTATGCATCATAACCTTATCTTTTTATTGATACCATTTTGGGGTGTGTATGACTTTTTGATCACATTTTATGTAATTTTTTGTGGAAAATGAAGCGACCAAAAATGGCGAATCCGCCATTTGGACGCTTTTTTCCGTTTTTCTGTTTGACGTATGGGGAATATTTTTTTATATTTTTATACTATGGGCGTTTTTGCACATTGCGACACCCATGATGTGTATTTTTTAAAAAATTTTCGTTTTTTAATTTTTATTTTAGCAAAAGGGGGGTGATTTGAACTTTTATGTTTTTTATTTTTATTTTTATTTTTTAACTTTTAATTAATTTATTTTTTTACAATTTTATATTGTTCCCATAGGGAACTATAACTTACAATCATCTGATTGCGATTTTCATACATTTTCATACAATATATGAAAAAATCGCATATTTCCTATGAAGCCTATTACAGGCAAGGCTCCATAGGAAATACTACAGAGCAGCCTGGGTTTCATTCATAGAGACCCAGGCTACTACAGGCGCGCTCCGGCTCCTCCGATCGCCACACGGGGGAGCCGGAGCGCAAACCGAAAGTAAAACTTTCGGTTTGTGCGCACTCAGATGCCGTGGTCAGGATTGACCACGGCATCTGAGGGGTTAAATGTCCGCGATCGGCATCGCTGCCGGTCGCGGACATTAGCCGCGGGTGTCTGCTACAGGCACCATCTTTAAAGACCGGACACAGGACGGGTTCTCCGGAAAAAATAAATGTAATTATTGAAAATAATTAAATATTACCATATTATAAACATATTTCCAAATACCTTTTATTAGTTATAATGGCTCTTTGTCTGGAGAGCAATCATTAGGAGAAATAAAATGGCCGCCTTCCTATTAGTACACACAAAACCTGTCCTAATCACACAGAAGGACAAGTTACTTTACAACACTGAGCTAAAGAGCTGCCTCATCCTCCTCTCTGCTCTGCTGGTCAGGGATTATGATCCTGAATACAGCTGATAAGATCTTCAGCTGAATCTTTGTAGGAATGGAATTCATGAGGAGACATGAAGTACAGAGAGGAGGGTGGGCTGTGGCTAATGAGCAGCAGCACTTGTGTGCAGTCTCCATTATGACAGCCCATCATCACCACAGTCTGTCCTGTCTGTCTTCTGTGTACTTCATGTCTCTTCATGAGCTCCATTCCTACAGAGATTCAGCTGAAGATCTTATCATCTGTATTCAGGATCATAATCCCTGACAAGTAGGAGAGGAAGAGGAGGCAGCTCTTTAACTCAGTGCTCTGAAGTAACTTGTCCTCCTGTGTGATTAGGACAGGTTTTCTGTGTACAAATTGGAGGGAGGCCATTTTTTTCCCCTAATGATTGTTCCCCAGACAAAATGAGCCATTATAACTAATGAAAGGTATTAGGAAATATATTTATAATAAAGTAATATCTGCATATTTTCATTTTCTTAGTTCCCGGAGAACCCCTTTAAGGGGATACTGAGTTTTTGTCAAATGTTTGCTATGTCAAACAGATATATCAAAAGTGTTGATTGGTGGGGGTCTGAGTGCTGAGACCGCCACTAATGCATAGAACGAGGAAAGAGAACTGCGCACTCTCTCTCCTCACTGCAGAGGATGGAATACAGATCGGCCCATAGACTTCCTTTGAAGCCATCTCCTGTGGCAAGGAGAGAGAGTATAATATGCAGGAGCTTCACTCTCCTCATTGTAGGGATCGGTGGGAGAATCAGTGCTCAGACCCCCAGTGATCAAAACATTTGCTATAGCTCTATGACATATCAAAAGTTTTACCAAAACTCAGTAACGCCCTGAAAACATTACCTATAAATGTATAAGAAATACACAAAAAATGGGGCTTAAATATAAATTTAAAGGGGTTGTGTCATCGGAGATAATGGGGGCATGTCGGTAGGATATGCCCTTATTGTCTGATAGGTGCGGGACACGCACCTATATCGAGAACGAAGCCCCGCAAAGAAAGTTGCGTCTGGAGGACTCTGGTCTGACCACCACCAATCACTCTCCCCATAGAAGTGAATGGGAGTGCACTGTGCATGACCGGGCACCGCCCTTTTCACTTCTAAGGGCCTGATGGAAATGGCTATATTCGGTGGCTCCATAGAAATGAATGGAGGGCAGCTGCACATGCACAGTGCGCCCTCCATGGTGGGACCCGCACCTATCAGACAATTGGGGCATATCTTACCTATATGCCCCCATTGTCTCAGATGAGACAACCCCCTTTAATTAAAATTTAATAGTGCTGATGATTGTAGCAATCAAAAGACAATGTTAAAACATTTAACAATCTAATCAAAACAAAAAATAAAATGACAATATAAAATAGAACATTCAGTCTCGTCCAGCATATTCACATGTGCCATTCGTACTTTTTTTTTTTTTTTTGCATATTTGTTAAGATCACAAATGCAGCAAAAAATGCTAAGTGTGAATACTGCCAAAAAGTGATCTACATCAAAGCTTCAGATGGTCTTGTCTTCTGCTGCTTCAGTGAGACCCCATGGGACTTGCTGATGTTTATCTGGTGGGTCGGTCTGATTGGATCCTACTTATAGATAAATTATTGAGATTATGAGGTCCGATTAGAAATATCTGCAGGTAGACACACTGGTTTACCAAAAGATTTCAATCAGTGATCTGTGCTGTGACAAAGAACACAATCACTGTGAAGATGGCATCAAAGCAGAACAGTTGAGCTGACATATGTAGTCTGTATGGAACAAGAAAGACCATGTCCTAAATTAGGAAATGTCAGAAGAAAGCAACAGTATCAAAGGTGCACTCACGTCTCTTACAAAATGTTCTCTTTCATTCAGAGAGAAGCCCATTGACAATAAACATTGTGTCTGCGTGGCCTGTCCCTCCACTGCATGCTGATATCATTACTAAAAAAGAGCAGATTCAACACAAAAGATGTAAAATTATAGAGAATTGATTCCTAAAATTATAAATAAAGTAGAAAAAATTAAAAAAGTCCCTGAGTGAATCTTTGTAATATACCGTTCAGAGAATTATTAGCTATAGTTATCTCTCAGAAGGGACAGACTGATAATACTCAGGGCAATGGGACAGTAAGGGTTAAAGAACCCTTATCCCTTTTAACTGAGTGGAACAGTATACATTGATATACAATAAGCTCCCCCTAGTGGTAGCTTCAGATAGACAGAATTCTGAATTCTTTATATAAAGCAGGGATCAAGAAGCATTATATGTAAATATATATATATATATATATATATATATAAAATCCCTGATGTTCTAATATCATAGACCCAATCTATCAGTTCATGTCTGTACACCTACAGATGTAGCAGAGTTAACATCCACACTTGGTGAGTTATGACATCTAGTTAACGCTTTATAGCTATGACTGTTAACACTGCTACATCTGTATAACAGATGCAGAGTAACAACCACTAACAGAAGCCCTTATAGAGCCCACTGCTTTGAATGGCATGTCAGTCTACACTGTCATGGAGCATTATATTCCATAACTGCAGACTTTAGAGTCCTTAGAAAGCCGGATTACAGTGCCTAAAATGACAATATATTTAGAGACTTTGACATTTGTTACTTTTTTTTTTTATTATAGAGGGATATGTTCTTGAATGTTCTCATTTTACTCCATAATTACAATAGAACAATCTGTAACCAAAATGAGAACAGATGATTACAGATAGAAATACAATGTGTCATCCTCCAAATTCATTTTTGGGAATTCTTGCTCTTCCATTAAATTTGTATGTACAGGCAATTGGATTAGGCTATTGCAATTTGTATGCCCTAGGTGTTGGTGGTTCACTGGGGTACAACACCCAGATCACCCAGTTGACAAATATGTAATATTGTGGGAAATATGGAAGGGGCGAATACATTTTCTTAAACTTCCTATACAATTCAATTCCGAACCAGGGGTGAGATGACTTGAGGGTTTTTAAGATTTACTCCCTAAGTAAATCCATGAAGGCCCTGGACTCTTTTGACCACTGGACCTCATAACTGGCCCTGAGAATGGTCACTTTCACTGTTGTGGCTAGGCGTTCTTTCACCTGGGGCAAACAGTTTGTTTGCTGCTCTACTCCTACATGTAATTACCCGGCCAAAGTGGAGTCACCGCTTGCCCTGGTACATGCCCTGCCAGCTACTCCCTAGCTCCTGACAACAACTAAAGGAATTCATTCACATAAGCTCATGGAAGTAATTACTAGTCACTGCTGCTCCCAAGCATTGCTAAAGCAGAAATAGTGTTAGGAACTATTATGTTTCTTTTACATTTATGCAGCACTAGATCTACACCTCAGGTCTATAGGAGCGGACTGTCTGGCACCTTAGACTCCACGCAGACCACACTTTAAAACGTGTGTGGCTTGGAAATGTTTGCTATTACATAATTGCGTATAGCATTGCAGTGTGCTTCTCTTCATCAACATCTAGCACCTTCTTCAGGCTTTTCCTTGTGTCTTACTGCTAAAGGGTTAATACTATGGTTTCCTGTTAAGGTTGTCAGATGGTTCATTGCTCACAGGATTGTTGTATACTATGTAGTTTTAGTCATATACAATTGTATCAGGCACTGTGAACTCCAAAAGGCTGTATATGGGAGAAAATAGTAAACTTAGCAGCCTTATCTACAGTTGCCTGGTGGCAGGCTGATCCTGCCTCCTGGCTGGGAGTCTTCTAGTGAATAGGCCAGAGAGATGGGTAAGTGTGTGTTGCTGACAAACAGGCCAAGACAGGATTTGTGCAAGGAGACACCATCCCTGTGCAAATGCACGCTGCCAGAAAAGCAACTGTACTAAGAACTAACCTCTAAGAGGGAACAGACATTTTCAGAAGGTTGAGGACCATTAAAGAGACAGTGCATGGACTAGACAGTAAAAGTAAGGAAGGTAAGGCACTTTACGGCTTTGGACTTTAGTACCCGTAGTTAGGATTAATTGCTTCTGGACCCGACACACTTCTGAGATGGACTGGCCATCTGATCTGGGACTGCACCTCATAGTTGGTCAGTGCTAATATATGGGAAAAGGAGTTGTACGCCTGTGGTCACTTGGGAGGATTGCACAGTGTATCTAGAGATGATTATCCTACTGCCTACCCCTATACACAGTCTTTGGGAGAAACCTGCCTTGTTATATATAGTACCTCAGAACTATGCCTACAACTGACAAAGAACACAATTACTGTGAAGATGGCATCAAAGCAGAACAGTTGACCTGAAATATGTAGTCTGTATGGAACAAGAAAGACTGTGCCACCCATAGCATAACCGATCTGGCCATTGCCTTCACCATTCACCAGCCCTTGAACCAGTTTTCTTGTCTTGCGCCCTGCCAACCAACCACCATCAAGGGCACCCCAGTCAACACCAAGCAGGAGTCCCCAAGCCCACGGTGTGCCCTGAGGGGAACAAAGGATGTGCCCCTCCAACCACTGTTGTCATGGCCTAGGGGAGAGGTGGAGTAGAATCAGCTACTTTGTAGACTATGAACCAACTCATCATTCTCATCTTCTCTGTTCTGCCTGCGTGCCTCCCCCGTGCTCGTTAAACATATGAATACACAATGGGACAGATTTACTAATACTGCCTAAGAATAAGATGGTGTAAACTTAGACAGACAGTCCTAAAATGTGACAGATTTATCACAGTGGCTGATAACGGTTGATAAATGTGGCATTTCTTTAGACCAGGGATGCTCAACCTGCGGGCCTCAAGCTGTAGGCTGATACCTGTTGGCTGTCGGAGCATGCTGGGAGTTGTAGTTTTAGAACGGCTGGAGGGCCACAGGTTGAGCATGCCTGTTTTAGACTATTAAGTCTAAGTTTACACCACCTATTTGTTGGCTTGGTTTACTCCAAACAATATGCTACATTTTTGGTGCATTTATTGGTGCACAATGTTATGAAGCCACACCCCCTTTTTATTAATCCACACCCCCATGCGTAGGCATGCAAGGCACATAGAACAGTTTTTTTGGCACACAATGAACAGGAATTCTGGCACAGTGCTTGGTATATTCTTATGTAAACGTGCTCTTTACCCAGGACCACCTATAGGCACAAGCCTACTGTGTCTATGGGTAAATCCAGCCAGCATTTATGCCACTCACAAAGCAATACAGAAATCGGGAAGCCTTTACATTTGCACATCATACATTGAATCGTGCTGCAAATCCATTACTGAATGTCACCTGTGAGAAAGTAATTAAAGCAGACAGTGCTTACATGAATGGAGGAGGCCATCACATCCCATTAATATATACGGCTGTAAATTTCCCATACACGGCTAATCATTCCATCATCGTTTTCAAGGTCAAGCAGAAAGAGATGTTCTTTTCAACCTCAACAAGCAAAGCTAAATAACTGATGGCACGGTAAAGTCATAATGTATGTATCCAAAGTAGAGCATACAGTGGCATTTATATGCTACACATTGAGATGGTTTTTGTCATTCTCTGGATAATAGATGTATAAGTTGGATTAAAATGCTTGTATTATAATAAAGGACATTATAAAGAAACAAGATCCTCTGTACAGTAGGGACAGGGCAAGGTATGATGGTGCCATGCCAAATTACACCCTCCACCGGGGTTGGATTTGCCATAGACCTTACAGGGAAATTTCCCGGTGTGCTGATGCCTAGGGGGCCGCCTGGGCCCTCCTCACGGCCGGCCAGTGGAAGTTTTTAGGGGTGTATTTTGGTGCTGCTGGCAGTATTTTCTGATTGACTGTGGAATTTGGCTCTGTTGGGTGGTATAATGTGCCACGATATGTTATTGCTGGCCCTGCCTTCCATCAATTTGGACCCAACTACAAAACAGGGCCACTTTTAGTATTTTTTCCAGGGCCACTTTAAGTTTCCAGTCCGCCCCTGCCCTCCACCTGTGCAAACTATGGCGCAATTGATTAAGGCCTCATGCACACGACCGTTGTTTGATTCCGTGTCCGTTGTGCCGTTTTTCGTGATTTTCTGCAGACCCATTGGTTTTCAATGGGTCCGTGGAAAACTCGGCAAATGCACCTCGTCCGTGGTCCGTGATTCCAGTCCGTCAAAAAAATATAACCTGTCCTATTCTTGTCCGCGATAAACGGTTCGCGAACTCATTTAAGTCAATGGGACCGTGGAAAATGCGGATGGCCATCTGTGTGTCATCCGTGTTCCGCGTCCGCGTTTTTTTTTTGCGGATCCCTTGGCAGGCACTTGGCAAAAATTGTCAGCCTGTCTTTTGGTAAAATCTTTTGTGTCATGTCCGCTAAAAAAACGGAAGACACACGGAAACACAACGGAAGCAAAAACGGACACGGATCACGGAACAACGGAACCCCGTTTTGCGGACCGCAAAAAAAAACTGCCGTGTGCATGTAGGCCTAAGACTGGTGTTTTCCATGCCAGTCTTGATCTACTTAGTGCTGGCATGAGATGTGCCAAAATTATTAGGAGGTGCATGCCTCTTAATAATTCTGGCACATCTCAGCAGGGCCCGGTGCCAGCTAGGAGTGGATACACCATGATATAGCAAGTGACGAATCTTTGGTGAAGTCTTTGGTCCCGTGTTGTACAATCTAAAGAGGTTTTGGGTTTTATATTGATAGCCTATGCTCAGGATAGGCCATTAATATCTGATCGAAAGGGGTCAGAGGGCCATATCCCTGCTGATCAGCTGTTCTGCATTCAGTTCCGAAACTACGGCTCCATCCATGTAGTGGATGGAGTTGGTGACTGCAATGGAAGTAGCACCAGCTACAGTAACCAGCTGTGTTCATGACACACAATGGAAAGAGCTACTACTGAATAGCCTGATCAGTGGGTGTCATGGAGGATAGGTAATCAATATAAAACCCCTTTTAAGTCACATGACCCTCCATCAGCAGCCATTTAATGGACAAGATCTCTGTGTGGGCAGCACAAAAGACTTGGAAAACAAGGGGGCGAACTCTATGACATATAGAAAATGGCTCAGAATTTCAATAAAGGCTATATTAATAAGTGTTTTATAGACATCTTACAAACACATCTGTCAATAGTAACTACAAACTGACCAACCCCTTAAAGAGAACTGTAGTTGGACACTAAGGTATAGACCAGACAGGAATGGCCAACCTGTGGCTCTCCAGCTATTGTAAAACTACAACTTCCACCATGCCCTGCTGTAGGTTTATAGCTGTAGGCAGTCTGGGCATACTGGGATTGTAGTTTTGCAACAGCTGGAGAGCCACAGGTTGGTCATCCCTGGTATAGACGATTTATAGGGAACTGAATGATTCAACCTTCTCTATGAGTAATGACGCCAAACTGCATGGCCTTTTATTTTGGAATGAGGATACTGTGGTATGAACCAGGACCAGTTTGGGGCCCGTTTAAATTTTTGCCCTCCTAATATGCTGCTAGTGGGCTCAATGGTAAAGAAGCCTCAGTTTAGGATGATTCCTCTCCATAGACACCTCAACCGTAGAAAAAATGGAAGGATGAACTGAAGAGGTTCAGTTTACTTTCCAGCAAAGGAAGGAGGTATGATGGCAACAAGTGTCAGGGTTTCCTAGGTTTGGTGGTGTGAACCAAGACCAGGGTGTTCCCCAAATGGAATTTTGCTTTGGTTTTCCCATTTTTCATTTATAAATTCACCATGGCATGAAAATAATCCTGCGCTATCTGGTCACCTACATACTAAGCGAGACAAGGAAACAAAAGACAAAGCAATATATTTAGCAATAAGACAATAGAGTAAAGGTACATGAAGGAAGAAATCACCAATTACAAAAGCAGAAGAACCTGTGAATGCTTCTATATAAGTAGTTCATAATTAAATGATCCTCTCTCTATTCTATTGGACCACCCTTGGGAAAATATTGCTGTTTTACAAAGAAATAATCTCTGATAGCAATAGCACAAAAGTCTCTGCGGAGTCTAATTATCGCTCTGAGGCCATTCCCGGCTATCACCACCTCACCTCAGCTTTGAATTCAATTTTCTTTACAGAAAAGATGTAAAAACCTTTAAACAGGAGAGAAAAGGATTGTGTAAAAGCAAAGGCTTTTGTGAAATCAAATAATAGACCTGCCGGGCCTTTAAGAGACTTCTCTCGGCAATTACTGGAGACTAAGAACCTGAAATAAAATAAAACTATAACACAAAGGCAAAACTTGCGAGATACTTGTTGGGCATCTGTTATCATGGGCAAGGACAATCTACTTCAGCTTCCAGACAAGTGTGATTATCAGCGTCTCCCTGTTCATATATGTTGCCTAGTCCATTTGTAAAACCTGGAACTGTGCAGAACTCAACACATACCCCTTAGAGTCAGAATTCTTCCAGGGCTGCAAAATCCTACATGATACAGGGAGTGTGTAATGTATAAGGTGTGATTTATGACTTTGGCTGGGAGAATCGAGGCAACTGGTGTGGATAATGCAAACAGTTGTCTTCTCTCTATCAAGGCTTTTGGAGATGGGTAACATTACTAGACCTTGGAGTACATCAGTAAGTGTAATTTTTACGGTTTTCCAAATGATTAATGCAAATTCTTTCTTTGGGTCCTTAACAGGTTGAAGCAGGGAGAAGAGTCCTTGGATAATCTGATCATAAAAGCAAGTTTATTTCCAGGACTCATAGGCAGTGTGTGGTCTACTGGAGGTTCATAAAATAAGCATTAATACATTTATATGGTCTGGATGAAGCTTTGAAGAACTTCAAATGGGTGGATCAGATGGGAACTCGTAACATTATATTAAAGAACCCCGTGGTATGAGGTCAGCTATAGAGCCAACCATTTACGGTTTTATGTCATGGATTATATGAGATAAAGGTAAAAGTAAGGAGGATTCCTTTCTTAAGAATATCAAGGCATTCTTCATATGAAATAAAAAAAGATGACACACTGCTTCAGTAAACACCTTGACATTAAATCATTTCTTAGAATTGGCCACTTGAAAGGAAATTAAAATGTCATATACTTTTATTGTACTTTCGATATTCTGAAAGGTAATGAGGTAGGAAGCCAATTAAAATGTACATTTCTTAATCTAAGATGTTAATATCTATAATTCAGATGACTTTTTTCCATATTTATATATATATATATATATATATATATATATATAGAGCAAATAGCTTCCACGGCACTCCAATGTTTGAGAAAGTATCCCGTGTTTATTCACCAAACAGCAACGTTTCGGTCCTCTTTATGGAACCTTTTTCAAGCAGTGATACAAACTGAAGTGCACAGAGTACATACAGTCCCTGACAAAAGTCTTGTCGCTTCTCTATTTTGTAGAAACTCCTGCTATTAACCTGACTTTTAATTAATCAATTGGTGTTAGAAATAGCTCATATGAAAATCTAAAGCCCTCCCAAATGATGTTTAAAGCACTGAAATAAATTAGTTTCACTGAAAAAAGATTTAATCATTTAATCAAGACAGAAAGGTCAAATTTTGTCAAATGTTTTGTTGCCTATACAGAAATTGAACAACTTTACTGCAAATCCAAAAATATGTCAGCAAATTAAGTAGTGGTGCTGTGAGATCCAAATTTACTAACTTGTATGACTTCCATGAGCTTGAAGGACAGCATCCATTCAGTTTATTCATACAATTTATTGATGAAGTCATCAGGAGTAGCAAAGAAAACAGTCTTGCATGCCTCCCAGAATTCATCAATATTCTTTGGTTTCGTCTTCCATGCTTTCTCTTTCATCCTACCCCACATATGCTCAATGATGTTCATGTCTGGTGAGTGGGCTGGCCAACCCTGGAGCATCTTGATCTTCTTCGCCCTAAGGAACTTTGCTGTGGAGATGGAGGTATGCGATGGAGCACCATCCTGCTGCAGAATTTGGCCTTTTTTATGGTTCGGAATATAAGAGGTAGCTAAGATTTCTTGGTATTTTAGACTATTGATGTTGCCTTCCACCATGCAGACCCCTCGCACACCCCCACCAAATTTCACTGTTTTCTGGGTAAATCTCAGCTCCATGCGAGTTCCAGTAGGTCTCCTGCAATATTTGCGGCGACTGTGGTGTATTTCAACAGAAGATTCATCTGAAAAATCCACCTTCTGCCATTTTTCCAGCGTCCATCCTTTTAGCAGGCTGTGGGCCTTGGCAAATGCCACACGGTTTTTCAATTGTCTTTTGTTTAGTGCTGGCTTATGGGCACTGATTCGACCATGGAGGCCATTTCGAGACAGAATCTGACAAACTGTTCTGGTTGACACAGGGACTTCAGGTGACCAGGTCTCGTGGAGCTCTGCTGCAGTGGAAAATGGGCTGGCCTTGGATTTTCGAGCCAACAAACGGTTCTCTCGAGCAGTTGTCTTGAGGGGTCTGCCTGACCTGGGCTTGTCCAAAACTTCTTCAGTCTCTTCAAATCTTTTTTTTATCCTCTGAACTTGACGCTGAGACACATTGAAGGTGTCTGCCACATCAGCAGTGGATCTGGTCTTCAGCCTCTTGATAATCAACATTTTAGTCTCAGGGTGAATCTTAGGCATGTTTGCAGAGGTCTAGTTGCAGTTGATGTGAAGGTCTAGTGTACTGGGGTTCTTTTTATACACACCTGAGACCTAATTGATCCATTATTAGTCACAGGTGAAGCTCATATGACAAGGCGACAACACTTATGTCTTGGCAAAAATTGACTCAATGGGTTTTACCAAGCTGTGAATATTAGAATACTTTTTGTCAGTTTCGTTTTGCACTTAAACATTTTTACAAAAGCTGTTGGGATTAAAATGACCCATTTCTTGTAACAAAATCTTGATTAGAAATATATTTTAGCGGCACTTCAGGTCAATTTGTACACAAGCGACAAGACTTTTGTCAGGGACTGTATATATAGGGTAACATATTTCATCATTAATTAATTCAATCATGTGTCAATTAATATAAAACTACATAAAAAAATGCAATAATAAATACAGTGATCAATACATCAATGTACAAATACTAACAACATCCGTATTATAACCATATGTAAATTCATATTTTTCATATCCACAATTCATTCCAAATACATGTGATCATCTGATTAGTGGACTGGTGTTTTCACTGTGTAAAATAAAGAGCAGGTGCAATTAAAATCTACTTATTAAAACAATCGCTTACATGAACTGTTTGTACCAGAAGGGATCCTGTTTCACATGCGGTACTCCGTGTCGCATTCTTTCCAATGCGCACGCGTGGTGTATGATATAATTCCCGTACTGGTTGGAACGCATGTGAAGGACACATGTGACCATCCACTTCCTGCTCAATAGAACGCAATTGGAGCGCTCATATGACGGTTCCAATCACATGATATGCCTCACACCGCCAAGTATAACTTAAAATTCAGTACACATGTCACAATCAAACATAGGAAAAAAAGAAGAATTTTATGTCATATAACCTCATTGAGTTATCTATTGTTTATATTCCTTCTCCGGCATATAAACACATTAATGTGCAATAGCACTAGAATTACTTTATGGGGACTATTATAGTAAACCACAAGCAATCTCATAGGGGAGACTGTATTGCATCTGTATTATAGTATACGCTCGGGATCACATGCGGTATATAATGGCCAAGTAGCAGCCGTGTACATCTCGTCACATTTTACCGCGATCGAGATGCACTCGAAGGTAACACACGCGACTCCATATCTAAAACTAGACTTGGGATCATATGGTGCACCCCATACTGCCCCATCAACTGCCAAGACCCACACTTATTTAAATTTAAAATATAAGACCCAGACCCAATCTATGTGGAGAAGGAGCTGGGTCCCAGTTCCAGCTGAAGAAAAACAGCCCCGCAGCATGATGCTGCCACCACCATGCTTCACTGTGGGGATGGTGTTCTTTTGGTGATGTGCAGTGTTGTTTTTGCGCCAAACAAATCTTTTGGAATTATGGCCAAAAAGTTCAACATTGGTTTCATCAGACCATAACACCTTTTCCCATATGCTTTTGGGAGACTTCAGATATGTTTTTGCAAAATGTAGCCTGGCTTGGATGTTTTTCTTCATAAGAAAAGACTTTCGTCTTGCCCCTCTACCCCATAGCCCAGACATATGAAGATGGGAGATTGTTGTCATATGTACCACACAGCCAGTACTTGCCAGATATTCCTGCAGCTCCTTTAATGTTGCTGTAGGCCTCTTGGTAGCCTCCCAGACCAGTTTTCTTTTCATCAATTTTGGAGGGACGTCCAGTTCTTGGTAATGTCACTGTTGTGCCATATTTTCTCCACTTGATGATGACTGTCTTCATTGTGTTCCATGGTATATCTAATGCCTTGGAAATTCTTTTGTACCCTTCTCCTGACTGATACCTTTTAACAATGAGATTCCTCTGATGCTTTGGAAGCTCTCTGTGGACCATGGCTTTTGCTGCCGGATGCGACTAAGAAAATTTCAGGAAAGACTAACTAGAGCAGCTGAACTTTATTTGGAGTTAATCAAAGGCACTGTAAATGATGGCAGCTGTATGCTGACTCCCATTTACCATGATTTTGAATGTGATTGCTTAATTCTGAACACAGCTACATCCCCAGTTATAAGAGGGTGTGCACACTTATGCAACCACATTAATTTTAGTTTTTTTAGTTTTCTTTCTTCCACCTAAAAGATTTCAGTTTGTGTTTCAATTGAGTGGTACAGTTTATAGGTCACAATAAAGGTGGAAAAAGTTCTGAAATGATTTATCTTTGTCTCATTTTTTTACAGCACAGAAACCTGACATTTTAACAGATTATAGACTTTTTATATCCACTGTATGTTCTAAAGCATTTTTTGGCTTGTATTAGTGCGAAAAAAAGGGCTTGTTAGCCGTTGTGTGGTGAAGTGCGAAAATTACAGCCCTTTTTGTCTTTTATTAGTGGCAAATGTAAAATATATTTGCAGTTCAGCGGTGCAGTTATATGTTCTAAAGCCTTTTGTGGTGTGTATTAGTGGGGAAAAAAAATATATTGCCGATCAGCAGTGCAGTTATATGTTCTAAAGCCGTTTGTGGTGTGTATTACTGGAAAAAGATAAAATATATTTGCCGATCAGCGGTGTAGTTATATGTTCTAAAGCCGTTTCTGCCGTGTATTAGTGGAAAAAGAAAAAATATATTTGCTGATCAGTGGAGCAGTTATATGTTCTAAAGCTGTTTGTGCCGTGTATTAGTGGAAAAAGAAAAAATATATTTGCCGATCAGCGGTGCAGTTATATGTTTTAAAGCCTTTTGTGGTGTGTATTAGTGGAAAAAGAAAAAATATATTTGCAGTTCAACGGTGCAGTTATATGTTCTAAAGCCCTTTTTTGTGTGAATTAGTGGGGGGGGGGGCTTATTAGCCGTTGTGTGGTGAAGTGAGAATTTTTTTTTTAGTGTTTTAATTTCCTTTTTATTTATTTATTTAATCTAACAGTATGTCAGACAGAGAAGAGCCAGGCCCTGCACAGGGGAGTGGCAGAAGCCTAAATGTTTCTGGCGCAGGCAGAGGTTGCAGCAGAGTAAGGGGCTGTGACAGCAGGGGTCACTTCGAGAGGCCTGAGCTCCCAGTGTCAGCTAGTGGTCATGTCGTGGCGAGCAACCCAGTAGTTCTTGATTGGTTGATTCGATCTTCGACTTCCTTGCAAGTGACATCAAACACCCCCAGCCAAGAGTCGGTGGGTTCGTCAGACACAACCCTTAGTTGGCATGGCTTGGGAGCAGGCCCTGTGCGCTCACCGCTCCTCACACTGCCCCATTCTTTTTTGTTCCTCAGCCAGAGAAGTATCGTATGCTGTGGGCTCAGCTCCACTATACAGTGAGGACGAGCTACTAGAAGACAGTCAGCAGCTACTGGCAAGCCAAGATGTGGAGGAGACATTCGCCGCTTCCTCCACTAGGCGGGCAAGTAGTGATGAGGAGAGTGGCGTGGGAGCTGGTGTTGCGAGCAGTAAGGCTCCTGACCCAGAGACGGTTGAGAAAGACATCAGTGATATGCAGACAGTATGATGTAGCTGATCGCACTTGGGAGTGGGTGACAAAGGGGCTTCATCATCATCATCGGGAGAAGACGGTGACAGCTTGCCCGTGAGCCAGCGGCGGAGTCAGCAAGTTGCTAGCGTGGCCAGAAGTCAGCAGGGTGGCAGCAGTGGGAGGTCGGGAGCCAAACATGCCCGGGGTAGACCACCCACTTGGCAGGAGCCTACCTGCCCGGAAGTAGAGGTGCAGGGGGTTACGGAGCCAGCGGTGGTAGCAGTCAGTCAGTGCGGAGTTTTGGGGTTAAAATCACCTAGTCATAGGTGTAGCAGTTGTTTGTTAAGTTGCCGGAGGAGGTAAACATGGCTATATGTATAATCTGTGGGCAGAAGGTGAAGCGTGGCCCGGGTGCCAATGTTGGCACCACGTCCCTGCGTCAACATATAAGGCGTCACCATAAAGTGGCCTTGGACAACCATGGATCTGATGTGGTGGTCCGGTCTGCCGCAGAAACCGCTGCATCACCCAGTGGCACACACCCAGTTTTAGACAGTCAAGGCTCCACCAAGGCTCCCATCATCTGCTGACCCTAATGCTCCTACTCCTCCTCGTCAGTCATTCTGTCAGCAATCGATCACCGAAGCTATTGCCAAGAGAAAACAGTATGTGTGCACTCATCCAACGGTGCAGAAGCTGAATGTGCCCCTTTCCAAGTTGCTAGTGCTGGAGCCCCTCTCTTTCCAAGTGGTGGACTCTGCACCTTTCAGAGAACTGATGGCTTGTGCCGAGCCGAGATGGAGAGTCCCAAGTCGTGATTTATTTGCCAGAAAGGCAGTACCAGCCCTGCACACACATGTAGAACAGAAGGTGGGCCAGTCCTTGAGCCTGTCGGTGTCTGCCAAAGTGCACGGCAGTGCCGACGTGTGGAGCTGTAACTACGGTCAGGGACAATACATGTCCTTTACGGCCCACTGGGTGAATGTAGTTCCTTCACTACACCAGCAACTTGGCAAGGTGACGCCCCTTCCACCTCCACGTTGTCACGCCATTGGTCCTGCAACAATGTCCGCCTCTGCCTCCTCCAACGTGTCCTCAGCCTCCACTGCAGGCACAATTCACAGTGCCTCTCCAGCATACCACATGTGCAGGGCACGGTGGTGTAACGCTGTTCAGCACCTCATTTGCCTGGGCGAACAGAGTCACACGGGAGATGAACTGCTCCGTGTCCTTCATCAAGAGATCGAATCCTGGCTTTGCCCGCGAAAATAAAAAATCGGAACTATGGTCACCGACAACGGGAAGAACATTGTGACGGCGCTACATTTAAGGAGGGCTGAGCCATGCGCCCTGCATGGCATACGTGTTCAATCTGGTTGTCAAGCGGTTCCTGAAGACTTCCACCCATCTGCAAGACATCCTAAAAATGGCCAGGAAACCTTGCATTCACTTCAGCCACTAATACACCGCAAAGCACACCCTCCTTGAGCTGCAGCGGCAGAACGGCATCCCCCAACATAGGCTGATATGCGATGTTTCCACCCGTTGGAAGTCCACCCTCAATATGTTAGACCGATTATAGGAACAGAGAAGGGCCATAAACGATGTGCAACTTCGATGTCAGCCAGTGGCAGCTCATGCGTGACACCTGCCGTTTGCTCAGGCCCTTTGAGGAGGCCACGTTCTTTGTCAGTCGCCAGGACTACGGGATGAACAATGTCATTCCACTGCTTCATGTCCTGGAACAGATGCTGGAAAATCTGGCTGGTCAGGGGACTGGAGACGTGACGCCTAGATCTCACGGCCACATGAGCCCTGTGGTGACTGAACTGGAGGAGGAGGAGCACAAGCAATGTGCAGCAAAATGGGTGGTTTTTCTACACAGATGACAGAAGAGGAGGAGCAGGAGAAGCTGGACCAGCCAGAGTTGCTATAGGGTGATGAGGAAGATGAGGCAGAGGACCCAGACACACCATGGCAGTATGCAGTGGAGCTGGAGGCAGGAAGTCCCTCCGAGTCACTTGCACAAATGGCCCGATGCATGCTCACTTGCTTGCGTACTGACAGCCGAATTGTCACCATTCGGCAGACGGATGACTTCTGGCTTCATGGCTGCTGTGGCAAGTGGATGGGGTAGGGGGAGGTTTTGGGGGGACCAGAATCCTGCCACCAAACATTGAAGATCCGCTGGACTACTGGGCAGCCAAACTGAATTTGTGGCCACAACTGGCAGAGTTTGCCCTGGGAAATCTGTCCTGCCCGTCCAGTAGTGTGGCAACAGAGCAGATGTTTAGTGCGACGGGGGCCATAGTTAACCCAAGAAGAACTCGCCTGTCCACCCAAAATGTGGAAGGATTGACCTTTGTCGAGATGAATCAGGCGTGGATCAGACAGGATTTCCACCCACCAATGCCTGATGCATCAGATTAGATCATCCATGCTACCTCACCCAAACCTTGACAAAAGAGACCAGTTTCTTCTGGCTACCTGCCTCACCTACTATCGTCAGCGGGTACTGTTATTGCCACCCACCTCCCCAGTCTGTCACTGTGTCACTTTGTGGTCTCCTGATGCTGCTTTCACCTCCACCTTGCTACTATGCTACTATGTCACCTTGCCACTCTGTGGTCTCCTGATTCTGCTGTCACCTCCACATTATGTCACCTTGCCACTCTGTAGTCTCCTCATGCTGCTGCCACCTCCACTATGTCACCTTGCCACTCTGTGGTCTCCTGATGCTGCTGCTGCCACCTCCACACTGTCATTGTGCCACTCTGTGGCCTCCTCATGATGCTGCCACCACTTCCATACTCTGATTGTGCCACTCTGTGGTCTCCTCATGCTGCTGCCACCTCCACACTATGTCACCTTGCCACTCTGTGGTCTCCTCATGCTGCCGCCACCTCCACACTGTCATTGTGCAACTTTGTGGCCTCCTCCTGATGCTGCTGCTGCCGCCTCTACGCTGTCATTGTGCCACTCTGTGGCCTCCTGATGCTTATGATGCCACATCCACACTGTTATTGTGCCACCATGTGGTCTCCTCATGCTGCTTCCACCTCTCCACTATGTCAAAGGGCCACTCTGTGGACTTCTTATGCTGTTCCCACCCTCCCCACTTCATGACTGGGCCACTGTTTTGCCTTTCGGCCTGGCTGACATCATCATTTATTTGACCCTTCTTCTGATCTGTTATAAGCAAGAGAAAATTAGAATCACAACAGATCCTGTATGTGTAGCAGCTGTAAGACCTGTATGGTACCATCAGAATTGGATTGTGATTTGGTAGCCAAAAGCAGGAGTGGGTACAAAACACAGAAGACATGCAAATATTACATTCACGTGTCATCTCTGTTTTGAATTCACTCCTGTTTTCTTTTTTGGCATTAGCAATACTGATGGATTACTGACCAAATTCTGACAGAGTGAAGACGGATGCTCAACAGACAGGATCTGTTTTTTGGGGGTTATTGTTCTGACGGATCAGAGGAAGGGCAAAATAATCAGTGACGTCAACAAAAACTTACTGCTGACACCCTCCCCACTCTGTCGGGGGGCTCTACTTGTATAAGAGTTTAATAGAACAGGTTCTGTAGACATCTATGTGGAATCAGCCGGTGTAAAATGAGTGCGCTTCTTCTTGGCACTAACATTGACTTGTAAGGCTGAGTTCATACTTGAGTTATTTGGTGAGTTTTGGCCCCGTAACTGCCCAAATAAATGAAGTGTGTAGTGATTCTAAGAGCGACACCTGTCATCTGCATGTGAAACGGACTCACAGTACTATTTCACTACCAAAGCAGACTACCTACCATAGCTGTTTTTTAACGTTATTCTCTGCAAAATAAATTCATATCTAACCCAATTTTTTCCTAAAAATTCGCGAACCAGCAAATCGAATTTTAGATTTTTTTTTTCATCTCTAGTCTTAAATAGATTTCTTCATTGGTAAACCATCCTATTTATTTTAGGGCTGGTAGGTAGGTTTGAGCAAACACCTTATTTTTATTTATTTTTTTATATAAATTTGGGAAGACCCCAAAACATTGGGAAATAGAAAAGAGAATGCAAAGAGAAAGTGCTCTGTAGTATAACTATGGCTGGGTGCGGCCGGTATACTGCACATGGTACGGATAAGTCCTGTAGGATCCATGCCTGGTTCATTTTAATGAATGTGAGCTTGTACACATTGGCTGTGAACAGGCGGCTGCACTTGTTTGTGATATTCCCCCGCCGTGCTAAACACACATTTGGACAATACACTGGCCACAGGGCAGGCCAGCTCCTCCAAGGCATAAAGGGCAAGTTCAGGCCATGTGGTCAATTTGGAGACCCAGAAGTTGAATGGGGCAGACCCATCAGTTAGTATGTGTGCACACTTTCTGTTCCACCATGTTGTTGAAATTCTTCCTCCTGCTAAGACGTTCCATATCAGCTGGTGGTTCTGGTTGTTGTGGCGTACTGACAAAGCTTTTCCACATTTCGTTCATGCTAACCCTCCCTTCTGAGGTGCTGGCAGTGCCCCAGCTGTGTTGGAGACTTCTTCCTCCTCCTCTGCCTTCGCCTTGTGCTTCCACTGAGACCCGCTGTCAGGTGGGAATGCCATCAGCAGCATGTCTACCAGGTGGGCTTGTACTCGTGCATCTTCCGATCACGATCCAGTGACGGAATTAAGGATGGCACGCTGTCCTTGTAGTGGAGATCCAGCAGGGTGGCCACCCAGAAATCAGAACTGGTTAGAATGTGGGCAACTCGGCAGTCGTTGCGCAGGCACTGCAGCATGTAGTCACTCATGTGTGCCAGGCTGCCCAGAGGCAACGACAAGCTGTCCTCTGTGAGAGGTGTATCGTCTGTGTCCTCTGTATCCCCCCAGCCACACTCGAGTGATGCCCATGAGCTCCTTTGGGTGCCACCCTGCTGTGAACATGGTTCCTCCTTATCATCATCCTCCTCCTCCTCATCCTCCAGAACAGTGCCATGGCTGGACAATTGTGTACCTGGCCTCTGTTGGGGCAGGAACCCACCCTCTAAGCCACTTGTGAATGACTGGCCTGATAACCGTGGAAATGATCCCTCTTCCTCCTCCTCTTCCTCCTGTGCCACATCCTCATCCATCATCGCCCGAATCGTTTTTTCAAGGAGACATAGAAGTGGGATAGTAACGTTGAGGATGGCGTCATCGGCACTGCCCATGTTGGTGGAGTATTCGAAACAGCGCAACTCGGCACACACGTCCCGCATGGAGGCCCACTCGTTGGTAGTGAAGTGAAGTCTTTTGACCAGCACCTCTTCCTCCGAATTGCACACGTCACTCGCATGACCTTGATTCCATGTGGGGTGTAGGACCTCATCATCCTCCACATCATCTTCCACCCACTCTTCACCTGTGCCCTCCTTGCCGGTCTGCACACTGCAGAAAGCCGCAGCAGTTAGCACCTGTGTTTCATCACCATCAGAGATGTGCTGCGGCGGTCTTCCCATGTCCACATCCTGAAACATAAGTGGTTGGGCATTGGTGCACTCAATCTCTTCCACTTCTGGGGCAGGGCTATATGGACTGCTCACAGAAACCCTGCCAGCAGAGTCATCAAAAAGCATAAGAGACTGCTGCATGATTCAGGGCTCAGACTGCTTGGTTGATTTGCAAGGGGGTGAGGTGAAAGACAGATGCCCATGGGCTGCAGGTGCCAACTGTGCGCTTTTCAGCAGGGGACCGGGTGGGAGACAATGTGAAGGTACTGTAGCCACCCATTCTGCTACCACCTCTACTTGTTCTGGCCTCACCATTCGTACACCGGAATTCGGTCCTACAAAATAACGCTGAATGTTTTGTCGCCTACGTGCACCTAAGAAAGGTGTTTCATTTCGGCGTGTAGCTGGCACAGATTGACCACGTCTTCTCCACTAACACCAGCAGCACCACAACCAGGGCCACGTCCCTTATTTGATGCTCTCCTTATTCTTTGAGGTCACCCACTGAACTAACAGATGGATTAACTATATTTATTTCCCTGTCATGTATGCAGTGCAGGTGTACTTCACACATTAAATGGGTATATGTCGCCCATGTAACTAACAGACGGATAAACTATATTAATTTCCCTGTCACGTATGCAGTGCAGGTGTACTTCACACCAAAAATATGTATATGTCACCCACCGAACTTACAGACAGATTAACTATTATATTTTTGTGTCAGGAGTACAAAGATGTTGCATTGCACCCACAAAAAAATCACTGTAGGTCCCGCACAGAATTAACAGCCAGATTTATTATTATCTTTCTGTGTCAGGGGTGCAAAGATGGTGTATTGCACCCACAAAAAAATAGCTATAGATAACCCAAAGACTTAAAGGAGTTGTCCGAGTTATAAAAAAAAAATATATATAGCACTGTAAATCTGATGGGCAGCAATATATAACTGAGCTAAGCAAGTTTTAGGTAAAGAAAATTCTATGTCCTCATTTCCCTGGTTCTCTTCTGGTCCTTTGTTTACCTGCAATAACAACAATCTCTGTCCCTCCCCCTGCTCTGCAAAGGGAGTGAATACAAGTGCTGCCCTGAGTGACATGTCTGCCTGCTGCGAGACTCAGCAGCATGTTGTATGTGTGGACTACAAGTCCCAGCTGTACAATGACACTGCTGATACACATAGGGTCTTCTCCCTACCTGTTCTTGTGCAAAATTTCTCTAGTCTTTGAGCTCCTGTGCCCAGCATTTGTCTCCTCACTGCCTGCAGCTACTCAGTAAAGCCTTCAGCCCTGAGTCTGTGCTCCTGAAGCGGTTAGTCTTTCCTGAAGTATCCAGTGGGAGGGAGACACAGGGCAGAGAGCAGCAGCAGACGGCAGACCAGGGAGGGTGTGGCCAGCCCAGTGACCCGTTTTGTGTACAGACTCATATCTGATCTCTTAGGCTTTGTGCACGAAACATCATCAGAGCAGGGAGAGAGGCTAACATCACAGGTCATGTGACCCTCAGTGAAATCTGAGAAACCAGCAACTGGAGATAAAGTAAGTCAATTGTAAAGTCCTTTCATTTGCCTAGTTAGAAACATACAAAGAACAAAAAAATAACTCAGACAACCCCATTAACAGCCAGATGAGATTCCTGACTGCTTCCTGTCCCTGCACTACTCAGAGATGATGGGCGGTGCTACATGTGATCCATCTTTTATAGAGGCTGGGTCACATGATGCACCAGCCAATCACAGCTATGCCATTAGTAGGCATGGCTGTGATGGCTTTGAGTGCCCATAGCTTAAAAGCTTGTTGATTGGCTGCCCTGCAGCCTTTCAACAAGCTTTACTAAATGCGCGAACACCGAACTGAAACCCAAACTTTTCCAGCAAAGTTTGGGTTCGGGTCCGGGTACCAAAAATCGTAAAGTTCGATACGGATGCGAACTTTACAGTTCGGGTTCGCTCAACACTACCAGCAGGTATAAAATCTTGGGAAGATTAACTGTGAAACTTATTCTTACATCCTTTTGAATACACCATTGCATTGTAGATGCTCCAGAAAATTGCCTACTGTAATAAGTGACCACCTACTATGTCCTCCCCTGTAGATTGTACCAGTTTGATGTTTATCACATTTTATTGTTTATATTATGTATGTGTAACCATCTCTTAATGTACAGTGCTATGGAATTAATGGTGCTTTCAAATAAATAATAATTCCATTTCCAGTTTGGGACCTCTCTAGAACTACAGGATTAAAGCGACATCTACATCTGTGTTAGGACATTCCAGTATTCTGTTCTGGCAGAGGAGCAAAATACTAGAATTGCTGTATTTGACAGATCCCATTATAGTAAACAGAGATCTTTTGGGCCCTGTTGGTGTCCGGTTTTGTCAAATACAGCAATTCTGATATTCTGCTCCAATGCTGGATCCTTATACAGTAGATGTTCTAATTTAGGGTGCTGCCACACTATGACTTAGATCTACTAATCTTATAGAGGGCAAAAATGAAGACAGGTTGTCCAGACCTCCACCAGATATATCACAGTGACTCAAGCTGGATGATAAATGTGGTGCAGGGATAGATACTTTTGTCTTACTCTATAGAAACTACTGGTTGGCTTACTTTGAGACAGAATTTTACACCAGAAATGTTGCACAGTTTGGGGGCAAAAATGATGCACCTTAGGACACGGACCCTTTCACTAAGCCCTGCCCCTTGTTAAAAAATCTGTTAAAAGTTTAGAAAGATTAGTTGCTTCAGAATTATGCCAATGACATATTTTAGGTGCAGTCACATTAGTAAATCTGGGCCTATGGTTTTTCTTGGTGTTTTTCGCCTTTTTGAAAAAATGTCTTACAAACATTTTTTGGGGGTGGTGTTTTTTAGTCACACAAGAGTTTAATGACATTTTTTCAGACCTTTATTTTATATAGAGAAGTTAAAAAAAAAATGGTCTGAAAAAAATGCTTCTCCCAGAACATGTCGTGATTTGAAAATAACTAAAATAAACAAACAAAAAAAGCTTGAAATAAACATAAAACACCACAGCAAAAAAACTTAATGTTTGTAGAGCATTTTTGATTTTACTATTGAAATTTTACTATTTCTTAAAATGACGCATAGTAAAACCACTCTTAAAGAGGCTTTTCTCGATGACAGATCTTCTGAAGTGTGCTACATTTTTGAAAAGTAATTTCTCCTTCTGTGTTGAGCGGTATTAGGGGTTTGGAATAGCTTTAGTCACATAGAAAGCATCTTGTTGTGTGAGTTTATTGTTTTCTTCCTGCCTTGGGCAATAAACTGATTTTTAGCCAGGGGATGGGCTTAGCATAACAAGCAGATAATTGCTGCGTCACATAGCATTTTGTTTGATTTTTCATGGCCGGTTAGATTGTAATCTCATAAAGTGCACCTCATGTGTAAAGTTTTCATACGGCTACTAATAATGGTAGAGCTGATAGATAAGGCTTTATTGATCAGTGGCACAGGACGGCATCAACTAGTTTTTGCCGGAGACTTTGTGTAATGTTATGTATTTCATTCCAAGCATGTTAAGTAACCAGATAAAACAGTTTACATATCATAATTGCTGTCACCTAAAGTTCAGGTGCTGGATAATACACACAAAGAGAGACATTATATAACCTGTAAAGTTATTTGCAGCTGAAAACCTGTTTCGGAAGAGCCCATTTCAGGAAGGTTTAGCTAAAAGAAAAAAAAAATATTGCCTTAAAAACGACTTTTATCTCAACACAAGAAAAGTCATCCATTGTGCCAGCTTTAACTAGCCCACTTCACTTGAAGAATAATCTTTATTTATATAGCGGCAACATATTCCGAGTGCTTTACTATCAGGGGGTTCAAGTACAAACAGTCATAAATAACATAGCAGCAAACACATTAACAATTAAAACAAGAGGAATGAGGGCCCTGCTCCCAAGAGCCTACAATCTATGAGGAGATGGGGGTGAGACAAAAGGTAGAATTGCTTGTTTTGTACAAGGGTCGAGCCATCGTAACACAAAGGGGGAGTAGATATAAGGCTACATGGGCTGGTCACCAGCCGATATTTGTAGTGCCTCGGAGTGCATGAGGTGTGGTGGATGCTGATAAGTCAAGTTCAAAGGAGTCATTCTGATGGGTGGGGTGCAGTGAATGGAGAAGTGTTTGATCACGGGATGAGATAGACCAACCCAAAAAGATGTGTTTTTACGTAGTGCCTAAAACTATAGATGTGAATTAACCTAATTGTTTGGGATAGGGCATTCCTGAGAACTGGTGCAGCTGGAGAGAAGTCTTGGAGACGGGAGTGAGAGGTTCAGATTACAGTGGATGTTAGTCGTAAGTCATTGGCTGAACGGAGAGCACGGGTAGGATGGTAGACAGAGATGAGGGAGGAGATGTAGGGGGGTGCAGTACTGTGAAGACCTCTGTGGGTAAGAATGAGGAGTTCAAATTGAATCCTGTACTGTATGGGCAACCAGTGCAATGACTTGCACAGGGCGGAGGCCTCAGAGTAGCGGTTAGACAGATAGATGAGCCTGGCTGCTGCGTGGGGGAGTGAATATAAGGCTACATGAGCCAGTCACCAGCCAATATCTGTAGTGCCATGGAGTGCATGGGGTGTGGTGCATGCTGATGAATCAGGTTCAGAGGAGCAATTCTGAAGGGTGGGGTGCGGTGAATAGAGAAGGGTTTGATCAGGGGATAAGGTAGGCTAACCTAAAAAGATGTGTTATAAGGTAGCACCTAAAACTGTAGATGTGAATTAACCTAATTGTTTGGGATAGGGCATTCCAGAGAACTGGTGCAGCTGGAGAGAAGTCTTGGAGATGGGAATGAGAGGTTCGGATTACAGTGGATGTTAGTCGTAAGTCATTGGCCGAACGGAGAGCACGGGTTGGATGGTAGACAGAGATGAGGGAGGAGGTGTAGTTAGGCGCAGCACTGTGAAGACCTTTGTGGGTAAGAATGAGGACTTTAAATTGAATCCTGTACTGTATGGGCAACCAGTGCAATGACTTGCACAGGGCAGAGGCATCAGAGTAGTGGTTAGATAGATAGATGAGCCTGGCTGCTGCATTCAGGATAGATTGAAGGGGGGAGAGTCTGGTAAGGAGGCCAATTAGTAATGAGTTACAGTAATCAAGAGGATAGTGGACCATGGCATTAATGATAGTTTTTGTTGTGTCTATAGTAAGAAAGGAGAGGGTTCTAGAGAAGTTTTAGAGGTGCAGGCGGCATAAGCGGGCAAGAGATTGAGTATAGGGGGTAAAGGAAAGATCAGTGTCAAACATAACACTGAGACATCGGGCGTGCAACCTAGGTGTGATGATGGTGCCACACACTGAGATGAAGATATCAGGCTTAGGTATATTAGTAGATGGAGAAAACACCAGTAGTTCAGTTTTTTAAAGATTCAGTTTCAGATAAAGAGAGGACATGATGTTAGAGGCAGCAGACAGACAGTCACTAGTATTCTGAAGTACAGCAGGGGTGATATTACAGGAAGAGTTATATAGTTGGATGTAGCTGGCATAGAGATGGTACTAGAGACCAAATCTGCTTATAGTTTGTTCAATAGGGGCTGTGGAGAGAGAAAAGAGGAGAGGACCTAGGACTGAACCCTAAGAAACCCCAACAGCAAGAGAGAGAGGAGGAGTGGTAGAGCCTGGGAATGATACACTGAAAGAGTGGCCAGAGACATAAGAAGAAAGCCAAGAGAGAACAGTGTCCTTAAGGCCAATAGATTGGAGCATGGTGAGGAATAGATGGTAGTCTACAGTGTCAAATGCTTCAGAGAGATCGACGAGTAGTCAGGAGGTCATTGGTCACTTTAGTGAAGGCAGTGTCTGTAGAATGTAGGGTGAGAAAACCAGATTGTAGCGGATCAAGGAGAGAGTTACAGAAGATATACCGCATGAGGCAAGAGTAGACCAGTCACTCCAGGAGTTTAGAGATGAAGGGGAGTATAGAGACAGGTCTGTAGTTAGCTGCGTAGGATGGTCAAGAGAAGGTTTTTTAAATAATAGGGTAATGTCAGAATGTTTGAAAGAAGAGGGGAAGATACCAGAAGAGAGAGAGATTGAAGATTTTGGTTAGATGAGTAGTGACAGCTGGGGAGAGAGGCTGGAGGAGGTCTGAGGGAATAGGTGGGACCCAGTGGGTAACTAGAAATGACAAATTTTTGAAACGAGCCCCTTCCCCAGTAACTTCTTCACAACCCCCTCCTTTCATGCAATCCCCACTCCTGTGGCTAGTAAAGATCGCTCTCTCAGACCAGGCCCGGAAGCTGCTCCATCATTTCTTACACTGTATATACTGTCACTGTATATAATATAATGTCATTGTATAATACTGTTGAGGTGGTCCTGACAAAAAAAACTTTTAGTCCTCCTTCTGGATGGGCCCCATCTGAGTCGGGGCCCCAAAGCAGCCGTTTCCCTTGCTTCCCCCATAGTTATGCCCCTGGTGCGACCCCTATTAATTGTTCATTCACATGTCCTATGGATTGGCTATCAATGTAAAATCATTAAAAACCTTGTTGAGAAATGTAAGAATGTTTTTGTTCTTCCTTCCTGCATCTATTCTGTTTTTAACATCTATTTTGTTATCTGAGGCCTTGTTCCTTTGAGACAAGTTGTAGCTTTTTAGGCATTACGGTGGGATATATGTAACTCAATGGTAAATATTATTCAATTTGTTATTAATGCATTAAAAAAGCAATTGCAATTTTTTTAAATTAATACAATCCCACAGATCGATCACGACAGGTGTTTTATCGTTTTATACACTAGTCAATTTTGTGCCTTTTTGGGTCTCATTTTACAGCAAAAACTTGCATATTCTAATAAAAATATGTGGGCTAATAATCATACAAGCTTCTATGAGTACGGGAATATTATATACGTATAGGTGTTTAACTGTTTAACAATTACAAAATCAATTGTGTATAGGGGCCTTTTACCCCCCCCCCCCCCCCCCAATGTCAAATATCGGGAGAAAGAAGGATCAATGTGTCCAATCATATTGTTCTTGAGATATAAGATGTTTGGCAGCGGTTTACTTGACTCTGCCTAATGAGAACACATGCAAGTGTATGAAGGAGTCAAGCTTGACAGTTATCTCTCCCGACCTTCCCCATACAGCTATCTAATGTGTATATCCAGCTTAACAGACATTATTACAAGACCGCACTGGGGCCTTTTAAGGTCACCATCTATCAGCATAAAACTGTTACTCCCATCGATCAGAATCATAGGGCTATAGGGCAAATGACAAAGGGTGTCTTTGCTAGTGTGAAGGTAATATACGGGGTTGTACACGATTAAAAAACAAATAAAACATGGCTGCATTCTTTGAGTAACAGCACCATACTTTTTAATGGCAGCTCTATTAAAATAAATGAAGCTAAACTGCAATACTACACGCAACATGTGGGCAGGCCAAACTCCGCGGGATACTAAGACTAAGAATACAAAGGAAAAATACAGCTAAGCAGTTTTCCATTTTAAATGTCCCATCATTTTTGACAATATTACTAACTAGTACCAACTGTTGGACACCACCGATGTGAATTTTCACCATAATAATATCTTCAATCAATACTAGACTGACACATACAGAAATTAAAGGGCATTCCAGTTGTAGCAAGTTATTCCCTATTCACTGGATGGGGGATAACTATTAGCCCAGCGGGGGTCCTACTGCTGGGACACCCACCGTTCATAAGAATGGTGACCCTCCCTCAACTGAATGGAGCAGCAGGTCGAGCATGTGCACTAGCACTCCATTCATCTTTAGGGTCCATTCACATGTCCGTGGTGTGTTGCGGATCCGCAACACACCCAGCCGGCACCCCCATAGAGCAGCCTATTCTTGTCCGCAGCTGCAGACAAGAATAGGACATGTTCAATTTTTTTCCGGAGCCGCGGGCCGGAAGTTCGTCGGTGCGCTCCGGAAATGCGGAAGCGGAGAGCTGTGTGCTCTCCGCATCCATTCCGTCCCCATTCAGAATTATTGCGGACGTGTGAATGGACCCTTATTATGAGAGTTCTGGAAATAGCCACACTCATATTTCCAGAACTCTCATAAAGATGAATAGGGTGGCAGTGCACATGCTTGACCACTGCTCCGTTCATTTCAGGGAGACCCACAGGCTATAGGTCCCTGTTCTCATGATCATGAGAGCCCTACCACTGGGATCTAACAGTTATCCCCTATCCAGTGGAGAGGGGATAACTTTCTACAGCCGGAATACATCTAACAAAGGGGCACTCTGAAAACACTGGTCCTGAATTTTTGCTCATTCCCTTGTGGCGGTATACAAGCCATTAAGCTGCACGTTTTAATTGCCCCTCTGACATTAACCCGTATCTATAACATCTGCTTCACAAATTTAATTAGCATTGCCTATGTCACTGGGGGAAAAAAAAAGAGTCTAAAAGGAGCGGTAAAGTTTAACGCTACCAGCAATAACAGTTTTTTTTTAATACATCCATCAAAGTCTCCAAACTATGTATTAATTTGAAATTTATGTGAGAAGAGGAAGCCTGCGAGTAGAGATGGACCAAACTAAGGTAATACCTTTTTTTCCCTCTTGTAAAATATGCTTTGATGTTTTATAAAACTGGAAGTTTGCTGTCATTAAATCAGGCCTGTGCGCTGCGTATAGCTTTAAGGCAAGGCGAAGAAACAGCAGTAAAGTCAGTGAAATAAATTGATCTAATTTATTACCACTTGGCATAAGTGTTTGACAGCCAGCATTTGAGTCAACCTTCCGAACAGGAAGTCATTCCTCACCGCGTGTCTTTTATAATTCCAGTTTATTTTTCACTAACGAGGCACTCAGAAGTAGCAGGTCAGGGTCAATCATTGTGCCTCCCTATGTGCTCTTAAAGTAAAGATCTCCCTGATTATATCCACTGAGGTTAAAGTAGTCATGTAGCTAGGTGTGCGGTCCCATTTAACCTCGGAGGTATTCCAGTGCCCCACACAGTAAATATCTCTGAAGAATTCTCTTGGAAGGATATATGGTTTAAATCATTTATCCTATGAAAATACATTCCCACGTCAAGGCTACTAAGATGGCAGTAGGCCACTCTTTCAACCAATGATGAAAAACTCATCTTCCACGTAGAGCTCATGCCTGGTCTTTTTGCATATCGGCATATCTGTATGTAAGTATTGAGCAAAAAAGTTTATTGATGATGATATAAGTACAACATGTACTGTCTTTAAAGTGTACCTGTTCTTTCGAAAACTTTTGATATGCCATAAATTATCACAGAGCACCTTCACCAGTATGAAACGTAACCTTTACTAATATTAGTTAAAATTATCCCAAAAATGTGCCATACAAGATCAATTTATCAATTAGGCTGGGTAGGCTAAGAAGGGAAGAAAAAAACCTCATCCTACAGACTGATAGCCCTGCCTATGAAAACGGAATGGCCGGCCCGATAAGGGCGACCCCGTGTCAGAAACCTTCTTTTGACCCTATATGTACCTGACAAGGGATAGACACTGCCACCCAAGAAAAGACCTATTAAAACTAGTGTCGATTGTCAGTGGTCAGAATATACATGAAAAACAATAAAGATACCAAAATAAATAATATTATCGCACATAGTACACATAAGCTCGTATTTTTTTAGGTGGTGTCACTATTGGATCACCAACATACAAGGGGAGGACATGTCATATGTCCCAGGAATGTAAACTTTGTCCTGACGCGTTTCTCTGAACTGTTCCCTGGGATTAGTTCATCACATTTAACAAAAAAATCACATTTATCACATTTAACAAAACATTACCGTATTTTCCGGCATATAAGACGACTTTCTAACACGTCGGGGGTCATCTTATACGCCGGGTATAAGACAGCACAGGGGAGAAGGAAGCAGTCCCTCCCTCCCGCCTGTGCTGCCCGCTGTCACCAATGATTAGAGAGGGGCAGAGGAGGGGCCTGTGCTTTTATAGATATACAAATTACCAGCACCGGTACCTTTGTGCCCAAGGGGCTGTCCCTCCGCTGTTTTGTGCCCAGCCACGCCCCCAATCCTGGATCCCAGTGCCGCCCCTCTCTTAGTTTATTCACTGCACTTCCGTTTTTTTAATCTTCTGAAGTCGCTCGTAATCTCGCTCATGCGTAGTAGCAGAGAGACAGCCCCTTGGGCACAAAGGTACTGGTAATTTGCATATCTATAAAATCGCTTTTTTGCAATAAATACGGTAAACCACAGGGGGGGTTAACAATAGTACAGTACCGTATATGCTACTGAAGCCCTGGCTGCCATGGTCAGTTCCCTGGACTGCAGAAGATCGTCTTGTCATAAGTATTTCAATTAAAATTACCATATTGAAATCAAATCAATATGGGGTAGTCTTATATGGCGAGTATAGCCCAAACTCTATATTTTAAATGGAAAAGTTGGGGGTCGTCTTATACGCCGGAAAATACGGTACCTCAAAACATTCACCAATACTAACAGATAGAACATATGTGCAAGTCCATTTAGAATACATTTAACAATGCCCATACGATGTTACAACAGTGATCTCATGGCCATAAAAAAGTTCTAATCCAAAGTTTAGAATCCAGACTCAAACAGGTGTGCAACAACCAACAAATGAATTGATAATGATGTGGCTGTATATAATAATAATGGTACCGGAATCACAAAAGCATGTCATAGCACTTATACATGGGAGCAGAGGGGAGGATAATTTATACTTCGCTTATGTAGCTCAGATCCACATGTAGTACCAAATCAGAGCAGGATACGGTCCAAGATTGGTTCTGGATCAGCCTAGTAACTTTGGATGGTGCAGTGGTGGCCACCTTGATGGTCAGATACCACACTCTCCATCAAGATGGCCATCACTGTACCACCAATGTTCCTAGGCTGATCCAGAATCTTGAGCTACATAAGGGAAATAAAAATTATCCTCCCCTCTGCTCCTGACACCGGTTACTGACAAGGGATTGCCCCTATCGGGGCGGCCATTCCGTTTTGATAGGCAGGGCTATCAGTTTGTAGGGCAAGTGTAAGGGTCAGGCCTCCTTAGCCTACCCAGCATAATTGATGAATTGCTTTGTATGGCACATTTTTGGGATCATTTTAACTAATATTAGTAAAGTTTACGTTTTATACTGGTGAAGGTGCTCTGTGATAATTAGATTAATTATACCACACTAGTGACTGACTTGGACTTCTGATGTCCTTATTTATCAGAACTGTGATTTGATATGCCATAGAGACATATCAAACGTTTCGATCAGTGAGGGGTCTGAGTGCTGAGACTCCTAATGATCACTAAAACGTGGAGAGAGAGACCCTCACATAGAGCTCTGTTTCTCCTTGCTCAATAAAAAGTCTAAGGGTCCATACACACGTCCGCAATTCCGTTCCGCATTTTGCTGAACGGAATTGCGGACCCATTAGTTTCAATGGGGACAGATGATGTCCCGGCCGCACTTCCGGGTCCACAATTGCGGATCCGCACTTCCGGGTCCGCAATCTCGTTCCCGAAAAAAATAGAACATGTCCTATTCTTTTCCGCAATTGCGGACAAGAAAAGGCATTTACTATGAGAGTGCCGGCGATGTGCGGTCCGCGAATTGCGGAAGGCACATCGCCGATGTCCGTGTTTTGCGGATCCGTGGATCCTCAAAACACACACAGACGTGTGAATGGACCCTAAGGCCCCTTTCACAAGAGCAAGTTTTCCACGCGGGTGCAATGCGTGACGTGAACGCATAGCACCCACACTGAATCCTGACTCATTCATTTCAATGGGTCTGTGTACATGAGCGTTTTTTTTCATGCATCAGTTTTGCGTTGCGTGAAAAACGCAGCATGTTCTATATTCTGCGTTTTTCACCAGCTCTGGCCCCATAGAAGTGAATGGGGCTGCGTGAAAAACGCATTGCATCCGCAAGCAAGTGCGGGTGCGATGCGTTTTTCACTGATGGTTGCTAGGAGATGTTATTTGTAAACCTTCAGTTTTTTATCACGTGCGTGAAAAACACATCAAAACGCATTGTACCTGTGAGGAAAAAACTGAACAACTGAAGGCAATCACAGGCAAAACTGACTGGCTTTGCCTGCAAAATCGCACAGTTTTCACTGAACGCATCCGGACCTAATCCGGACACGCTCGTGTGAAAGAGGCCTAAGGGTCCACCTACAACAGTAAGGGTCCATTCACACGTCCGTGTGTGTTTTGCGGATCCACAGATCCGCAAAACAAGGACATCGGCGATGTGTGTTCCGCAATTTGCGGACCACACATCGCCGGCACTACATAGAAAATGCCTTTTCTTGTCCGCAATTGCGGACAAGAATAGGACATGTTCTATTTTTTTCAGGAACGCGATTGTGGACCCGGAAGTGCGGATCCACAATTGCGGACCCGGCCGGGACATCGTCTGGACCCATTGAAATTAATGGGTCCGCAATTCCGTTCCGCAAATGCGGAACAGAATTGCGGACGTGTTAATGGACCCTAAGGAGAGATGGCACTTTAGTGTTCGGTGGAGTCTCAGGACGTGGATCCCGACACTACAACATTTCGAGTTTTTTTTTTTTTAAAGTAAAGGACAAATGAATACTTCATCAGGACATATGTTTTTGACAGGAGATGTTTCAGGACATCCAGACTGTCACAGAACTTAAAGGCCTTCTGTCACCCCCACTTATGCAATTTTCAGTAGCTGACATTAGCTACTTGCTAATGTCAGCTGAGTTCAAACATATGTTTCATACCTTTATTTGACTTTTCTATCTTCTAAAAATCTTACTTTTATAATATGCAAATTGTCTTCGCTACCAGCAAGTTGGGCGGGTACTTGCTGGTAGCCGCCGCCTTCTCATGCTCTGGGAACGCCCCCTCTGCTCTTGATAGACAGGGCCAGCGCGCAGCCAAGCAAGCGTCCTTCTCAGAGCGCCTGCGGCGCCGACTGAAGACCGATACGGCGCAGACGCGGGATTTCGGCTGCAGACAGGGCCAGCGGGAGGAGGAGAGCGCGCTGGCCCTGTCTATCAAGAGCAGAGGGGGCGTTTCCAGAGCATGAGAATGCGGAATGAGCATGAGAATGAGCATGAGAATTAGCAAGTAGCTAATGTCAGCTACTGAAAATTGCATAAGTGGGGGGTGATGGAAGGCCTTTAAGAGGTGGGAAATGCTCAGACCTTTAAAGGGTTGTCCACTTTTTGCAATTCCTTTTCAAGTCTTCAGTTCCTGCTTTTGGGAAATTAAGCTTTACAAAGAGCCCAGTGAAATCCATTGGCTGCCCATATGATGTTCAGATGTGCTGGGTCCTTCAGAGAAAGAGAGAGATACTCTGTGTAAGTTTCTGTCCCAGGTAAACTGATGGAGATCAGATCAGAGGTTTGAGTTGTACAAAACGGAAACAGTTGTGACACGGTCGTGTGAATGCAGCCTTACAGAGATATTGGCATTTTTCTGTTTTGTTAAAGGTCGCCATTTCTACAAAAGTGAAGGAAGTGCAGCCATATTGATTGTCTCCTTTTGATGTACAAACATAGACCATGATGACTAAAGATAGTGTACACATATGTAGTCTTATTCTATTCCTTATGCAATAAATGTTCAGGTTAGATTACACAAAATTATCATCTCTGAAGGATATAAAACATATCCCATGGTTGAACTTGATGGAGTTATGTCTTTTTTCAACTGTATTAACTATGTAACTATGTAATATCTAATTTTCCTTATTGTTCATGAAAGTTAAACTACTTGTGAAATTTAAAAAAATGCAAAGCATCATGGATCTGCATAGACTAAAGCACAGTTAAAGGCTATGTACACCTTTGGTGGCAATTATCTTTTATTATTGCACTGTACTCATTTTAATATAAAAATCATTTTTTAAATTGGTCCTTATTAAAAATGATTAGCCCCTTTCCCTGCACAGCTTTGAGTTTATCTACTAGAAGGATCTGTATTTTCTCTATGCTGCGTCAGGGCTCCTTATCTCTGATCTCTAACCTTATAAATGCTCATTATAGCTAAATTCTTATCTTGCTTATAAGAATGTGGCTTAAATAAGTGTTTATGACCTTTTAGTAATTTAGAGATAAATGGTTATTAGATAAGTCACAAATTTAAAGTGAAAGTACCATTCACACAGCTAGAAAAACAGTTAACCATTTGTGACAGAACGGCTCAATATTTTTAATAAAGACAAAATGAAAAATTATTTTTAGCCCAAAATGAGTAAAATGCAATTATAACAAATATAACAATAAATTGTCCTAGAAGATGAACAAAGCCTTTAAGTTGTGAATGTTAGTATATAAAAATAAATGGTGGCATACTAAAATTTAAATTTATTTTGGCCGTCAGAAAGTCAGAGGTTGTGCCATCAGGACAAGCTCTGACCATATATCTTGTTAGGGACTCCCCTATATAAACCATGACCATTTACAGGTTCTTGCTCTGGCAGACTTAGGCCTCTTTCACACTTGCATTCTGAGGATCCGGCAGGCACTTCTGTCCCGCCGGATCCGTCAGAACGCAAGTCGCCTGAAAGCATTAGAAGACTGATCAGGATCCTGATCAGTCTTCGAAATGCTTTGAGGTTACCATGGCAGCCAGGACGCTATTAAAGTCCTGGTTGCCATAGTAGTAGTGGGGAGCGGGGGAGCGGTATGCCACAGTCCGTGCGGCTCCAGGGCGCTCAGAATGACGTCAGAGCGCCCCATGCGCATGGATCACGTGATCCATGCGATCACGTGATCCATGCGTTTAGGGCGCCCTGACGTCACTCTGGAGCGCCCCGGGAGCCGCACGGATGGTAAGTATACTGCTCCCACGCTCCCCACTACACTTTACCATGGCAACCAGGACAATTGCGGACAAGAATAGGACATGCTCTATCTTTTGCGGAGCTGCGGCCGGATGTTTGGGGGCCGAAACCTGGAAGTTCGCGGCCGCAGCTCCGCAAATGCTGATGCGGCGAGCACATAGTGAGCTCTCCGCATCACCGCCGGCCCCATTCACATTTTTGCAGACGTGTGAATGGGGCCTTACTTCTTTTTTTTTTTTTGCACATTTTTTGGCAGAGATTTTTTCATCCACATTGATTGATGCGAATAAAAAAATCTGTGCCATTCATTTTTTTTTTTTTTTCAGCCCAGAGGCTAAACGGAAAAAAAAATCTCATTATCGTATGCTCCATAATAAGGAGAATCGCAGAAACTCCTAATGCTGGCCATACGTGTAATGATTGCGGAGACCGTCAAATGCCAGGGCAGTACAAACACCTCACAAGTGACCCCATTTTAGAAAGTAGACACCCCAAGGTATTCCGTGAGGGGTATGGTGAGTTCATGTAAAATTTTATTTTTTGTCACAAGTTAGTGGAATATGAGACTTTGTAAAAAAATATATATATATATATATAAATTTATGCTAACTTGTGCCAAAAAAAACTCGCCATGCCCCTCACGGAATACCTTGGGGTGTCTTCTTTCCAAAATGGGGTCACATGTGGGGTATTTATACTGCCCTGGCATTTTAGGGGTCCTAAAGCGTGAGAATCCAAATGCGTAAAAATGCCCTGTGAAATCCTAAAGGTACTTGTTGGAATTTGGGCCCCTTTGCGCATCTTGGCTGCAAAAAAGTGGCACACATGTGGTATCACCGTACACAGGAGAAGTAGGGCAATGTGTTTTGGGGTGTATTTTTATATATACCCATACTGTGTGTGAGAAATATCGCTGTAAACGACAACTTTTTAAATTTTCAAAGTTGTCCATTTACAGAGATATTTCTCTCACCCAACATGGGTATATGTAAAAATACACCCCAAAACACATTGCCCTACTTCTCCTGAGTACGGCGATACCACATGTGTGACACTTTTTTTCAGCCTAGGTGCGTAAAGGGGCGTAAAGTCCAATGAGTACCTTTAGGTTTTACAGGGCTGCTCACAATTTAGCCCAACCCAAAATGCCAGAACAGTACAAACACTCCACAAATGACCCCATTTTGGAAAGAAGACACCCCAAGGTATTCCGTGAGGGGCATGGCAAGTTCATAGAAGATTTTTTTTTTGGCACAAGTTAGCAGAAATTGATTTTTTATTGTTTTTTCTCACAAAGTCTCCCTTTCCGCTAACTTGTGACAAAAAGTTCACTTTTTCATGGACTCACTATGCCCCTCAGCGAATACCTTGGGGTGTCTTCTTTCCAAAATGGGGTCGTTTGTGGGGTGTTTGTACTGGCATTTTGGGCTGGGCTAAATTGTGAGCAGCTCTGTAAAACCTAAAGGTACTCTTTGGACTTTACGCCACTTTACGCATCTTGGCTGCAAAAAAGTGTCACACATGTGGTATCGCCGTACTCAGGAGAAGTAGGGCAATGTGTTTTGGGGTGTATTTTTACAAATACCCATGCGGGGTGAGAGAAATATCTCTGTAAATTGACAACTTTGCTTAAAAAAATTTAAAAAATTGTCATTTACAGAGATATTTCTCACACACAGTATGGGTATATATAAAAACACACCCCAAAACACATTGCCCTACTTCTCCTGAGTACGGCGATACCACATGAGTGACACTTTTTTGCAGCCAAGATGCGCAAAGGGGCCCAAATTCCAATGAGTACCTTAAGGATTTCACAGGGCATTTTTACACATTTGGATTCTCACGCTTTAGGGCCCCTAAAATGCCAGGGCAGTATAAATACACCACAAGTGACCCCATTTTGGAAAGAAGACACCCCAAGGTATTCCATGAGGGGCATGGCGAGTTCACAGAATTTTGGGCACAAGTTAGCAGAAATTGATATTTTTTTTTTTTTTTTACAAAGTCTCATATTCCACTAACTTGTGACAAAAATTTCTTTTTTACATAAACTCACCATACCCCTCACGGAATACCTTGGGGTGTCTTCTTTCTAAAATGGGGTCACTTGTGGGGTATTTATACTGCCCTGGCATTTTAGGTGTCTCTAAAGACTGAGAAGAAGTCTGGAATCTAAATACGTAAAAATGCCCTGTGGAATCCTAAAGGTACTCATTGGAATTTGGGCCCCTTTGCGCATCTTGACTGCAAAAAAGTGTCACTCATGTGGTATCGCCGTACTCAGGAGAAGTAGGGCAATGAGTTTTGGGGTGTATTTTTATATATAACCATGCTGGGTGTGAGAAATATCTCTGTAAATGACAACTTTTTAATTTTTTTTTATACAAAGTTGTCAGTTTACAGAGATATTTCTCTCACCCAGCATAGGTATATATAAAAATACACCCCAAAACACATTGCCCTACTTCTCCTGAGTACGGCGATACCACATGAGTGACACTTTTTTGCAGCCTGGGTGCGTAAAGGGGCCGAAAGTCCAAAGAGTACCTTTAGGCTTTACAGGGCTGCTAACAATTTAGCCCCGCCCAAAATGCCAGAACAGTAAACACACCCCACAAATGACCCCATTTCAGAAAGTAGACACCCCAAGGTATTCACTGAGGGGCATAGTGAGTCCGTGGGAGATTTTTTATTTTTTTTTGCCAGAAGTTAGCAGAAATGGAAACTTTATTTATTTTTTTTTTCCTCAGGAAGTGTCATTTTCTGCTAACTTGTGAAAAAATGAAATGATACATGAACTCACCATGCCCCTCCGTGAATACTTTGGGGTGTCTTCTTTCTAAAATGGTGTCATTTGGGGGGTATTTATACTATCCTGGCATTCTAGCACCTGAAGAAACATGACAGGTGCTCAGAAAGTCAGAGCCGCTTCAAAATGCGGAAATTCACTTTTTTGCACCATAGTTTTTAAACGCTATAACTTTTACCCAAACCAATAAATATACACTTAATGCATTTTTTTTTATCAAAGACATGTAGGACAATAAATTTAGAGAAAAATGTATATAGAAATGTAGTTTTAAAAAAAAAAAAAATTACAACAGAAAGTGAAAAATGTCATTTTTTGGCAAACATTTCGGTCATTTTGGATTAATATCAAAAAAAGTAAAAATGTCAGCAAGAATGAAATACCACCAAATGAAAGCTCTATTAGTGAGAAGAAAAGGAGGTCAAATTCATTTGGGTGGTAAGTTGTATGACGGAGCAATAAACGGTGAAAGTAGTGTAGTGCGGAATTGTAAAAAGTGGCCTGGTCATTAAGGGTGTTTAACCGCTTCAGCCCCCCTAGCTTAAACACCCTTAATGACCAGGCCACTTTTTACAATTCCGCACTACACTACTTTCACCGTTTATTGCTCCATCATACAACTTACCACCCAAAATGAATTTTACCTCCTTTCTTCTCACTAATAGAGCTTTCATTTGGTGGTATTTCATTGCTGCTGACATTTTTACTTTTTTTGCTATTAATCAAAAATTACCGAAATTTTTGCAAAAATGACATTTTTCACTTTCTGTTGTAAAATTTTTCAAAAAACTACATTTCTATATAAATTTTTCTCTAAATTTATTGTTCTACATGTCTTTGATAAAAAAAAGTCCAATAAGTGTATATTTATTGGTTTGGGTAAAAGTTATAGCGTTTACAAACTATGGTGCAAAAAGTGAATTTCCGGATTTTGAAGCAGCTCTGACTTTCTGAGCGCCTGTCATGTTTCTTCAGGTGCTAGAATGTCAGGATAGTATAAATACCCCCAAATCACACCATTTTAGAAAGAAGACACCCTAAAGTATTCGCAGAGGGGCATGGTGAGTTCATGTATCATTTCATTTTTTTCACAAGTTAGCGGAAAATGACACTTTCTGAGAAAAAAAAAAAGTTTCAATTTCTGATAACTTCTGGCAAAAAAAAAAAATCTCAGACGGACTCATTATGCCCCTCAGTGAATACCTTGGGGTGTCTACTTTCTGAAATGGGGTCATTTGTGGGTGTGTTTACTGTTCTGGCATTTTGGGCGGGGCTAAATTGTGAGCCGCCATGTAAAACCTAAAGGTACTCGTTGGAATTTGGGCCCCTTTGCACCCAGGCTGCAAAAAGTGTCACTCATGGGTATCGCAGTACTTAGGAGAAGTAGGGCAATGTGTTTTAGGGTGTATTTTTACATATACCCATGTTGGGTGAGAGAAATATCTCTGTAAATTGTCAACTTTGTATAAAAATTTTTAAAAGTTGTCGTTTACAGAGATATTTTTCACACAAAGTATGGGTATATATAAAAATACACCCCAAAACACATTGCCCTACTTCTCCTGAGTACGGCGATACCACATGTGTGCCACTTTTTGCAGCCTGAAGTGCAAAGGCCCTAAAACCAATGAGTACCTTTAGGATTTCACAGGGCATTTTTACGCATTTGGATTCCAGACTTCTTCTCACGCTTTAGGGGCCCCTAAAATGCCAGGACAGTATAAATACCCCACATGTGACCCCATTTTGAAAGAAGACACCCCAAGGTATTCTGTGAGGGGCATGGCGAGTTCATGTAAAATTTTATTTTTGTCACAAGTTAGTGGAATATGAGACTTTGTAAAAAACAAAATAAAAAAAAAATAATAATATTTCTGCTGACTTGTGCCAAAAAATAAAAATTCTGTGGACTCACCATGCCCCTCACAGAATACCTAGGGGTGTCTTCTTTCCAAAATGGGGTCACATGTGGGGTATTTATACTCACCTGGCATTTTAGGGGCCCCTAAATTGTGAGAATCCAAATGCATAAAAATGGCCTGTGAAATCCTAAAGGTACTCATTGGTTTTAGGGCCCCTTTGCGCACTCCAGGCTGAAAAAAAGTGTCACTCATGTGGTATCGCCGTACTCAGGAGAAGTAGGGCAATGTGTTTTGGGGTGTATTTTTACATACCCATGCTGCGTGTGAGAAATATAGCTGTAAACGACAACTTTTTACATTTTTTTATTCAAAGTTGTCAATTTACAGAGATATTTCTCTCACCCAGTATGGGTATATGTAAAATACACCCCAAACACATTGCCCTACTCTCCTGAGTACGGCGATACCACATGTGTGACACTTTTTGCAGCCAAGATGTGCAAAGGGCCCAAATTCCAATGAGTACCTTTAGGAGGGCATTTTTACGCATTTTTCTTCTCACGCTTTAGGGCCCTAAAATGCCAGGGCAGTATAAATACCCACATGTGACCCCATTTTGGAAAGAAGACACCCTAAGGTATTCCATGAGGGGCATGGCGAGTTCATAGAAGATTTTTTTGGCACAAGTTAGTGGAAATTGATTTTTTATTGTTTTTTCTCACAAAGTCTCCCTTTCCGCTAACTTTTGACAAAAAGTTTAATTTTTCATGGACTCATTATGCCTCTCAGCGAATACCTTGGGGTGTCTTCTTTCCAAAATGGGGTCACATGTGGGGTATTTATACTGCCCTGGCATTTTAGGGGCCCTAAAGCGTGAGAAGAAAAATGCGTAAAAATGCCCTCCTAAAAGGTACTCGTTGGAATTTGGGCCCCTTTGCGCATCTTGGCTGCAAAAAAGTGTCACACAAGTGGCATCGCCGTAATCAGGAGAAGTAGGGCGATGTGTTTTGGGGTGTATTTTTACATATACCCATGCTGGGTGAGAGAAATATCTCTGTAAATTGACAACTTTGAATAAAAAAATTTAAAAAGTTGTCATTTACAGCGATATTTCTCACACCCAGCATGGGTATATGTAAAAATACACCCCAAAACACATTGCCCTACTTCTCCTGAGTACGCCGATACCACATGAGTGACACTTTTTTGCAGCCAAGATGCGCAAAGGGGCCCTAAAACCAATGAGTACCTTTAGGATTTCACAGGCCATTTTTACACATTTGGATTCTCACACTTTAGGACCCCTAAAATGCCAGGGCAGTATAAATACCCCACAGGTGACCCCATTGTGGAAAGAAGACACCCCAAGGTATTCTGTGAGGGGTATGGCGAGTTCACAGAAAAAAAAAAATTTGGCACAAGTTAGCGGAAATAGATTTTTTTTTTTTTTTTTTTTTTACAGTGTCATATTCCACTAACTTGTGACAAAAAATAAAATTTTGCATGAACTCACCATACCCCTCACGGAATACCTTAGGGTGTCTTCTTTCTAAAATGGGGTCACATGTGGGGTTTTTGTACTGCCCTGGCATTTGAGGGTCTCCATAATCATTACACGTATGGCCAGCATTAGGAGTTTCTGCGATTCTCCGTATATTGAGCATACGGGTAATGAGATTTTTCGTTCAGCCTCTGCGCTGAAAAAAAAAAATGAACGGCACAGATTTTTCATTCGCATCGGTCAATGTGGATGAAAAAGTCTCTGCCAAAATCAGTGACTGCGGTGCGGTGGGCTGGGCGCTAGCTACCTAACAAGTAGCTAACTAACTGGCGGTGATAAGGGACCCTTATGCCCCATTCACACGTCCGCAATTCTGTTTGCGGAACGGAATTGCGGACCCATTCATTTCTATGGGGACAGACTTTGTCCCGCTTCCGGGTCTGCACTTCCGTTCCGCAAAAATATAGAACATGTCCTATTCTTGTCCGCATTGCGGACAAGAAAAAGCATTTTCTATATAGTTCTGGCAATGTGCGGATCTGCAAAATGCGGAAAGCACATTGCCGGTGTCCGTGTTTTGAGGATCTGCGGATCGGATCCGCGAATCCACGGATCCGTGAATCCACGGATCCGCAAAACACATATGGACGTCTGAATGGAGCCTTACAAGGGGTGTGATCAATGACAAGGGGGGTGATCAGGGGGTCTAGATGGGGTGATCAAGGGGTTAATAGGTGAGAGGGGTGGGGGGGTTAGTGTAGTGTTTGGTGCAACTTTACTGTGTTACCTGGTCCTCTGGTGGTCGATCCCAGCAAATGGGACCACCAGAGGACCAGGTAGCAGGTATACCAGACGCTGTTCACAAAACAGCGTCTGGTATACATGTTTGATGCGATTTATATCGCATCTACAGCCTGCCAGCGATTGATCATCGCTGGCAGGCTGTAGTTTAACTCTCGAGACGCGCGCCCCTGTGAACGCGCGCGCGCGTGCGTTCACAGGAACTCACGGGTCTCGCAAGAGGACGCGCCGATGCGTCCACTCAGAAGATCCCGGCCGCCCGCAGGACGCAATCCTGCGTACGGCGGTCCGGGACTGGTTAAGCTAGGGGGGCTGAGGCGGTTAAAGGGGTTGTCCAGGATTTTACAAGTGATGGTCTATCCTCGGGATAGGCCATCAATGTCCGATTAGTGGACGTCTGAAACCTCTCATCCCCACCAATCAGATATTTTCAGTAGCGCTGTTTCTGGAAGTCGGTGGCAGAACTACCCAGATCTGTCCACTCTGTAGTGGACAGAGATGGGTAATGCAGTGCGGCTCCCATTCACTTCATCCAGGCTCCCGGGTGTTGGACCCTTGCCAATCAGACATTGATTACTTATCCTGAGGACAGGCTATCACTTGTAAAATCTTAGACGACTCCTTTTAAAGGCCTTTTCTGTTTATCGTTATGCTGTCAGAATTTAGGCACAGTTTAAAGCCATGACTGTGCTAAGAAGGCATTGTCCCTCTTTGGCACGGTGTGCAGACAGACAGCGCTTGAAACTTTGTGGTTGTTGACTCATGGTTTAGATTCATGCATCCAAAGTGAACAACCACAGCAGAAACCGTAGAGATACAAACGGCAGATTTTAACAGCATCAAAATCCACAGTGTGAACGTACCCTAACCACAGGAAATGTCAAAAATTAAAATAAAGAAAAGCTCACATGTTAAAACACCCTACCGCTCCAGCTCCGATTCTCTGGTGGTCCAACTAGTCTTTGTTTACTCTGCTGCCTTACTCTGCCCATTGGAAGGAAACAATGAAGGTTCTTATTTAATGACAGCAAGCAGAGATCTTAAATAGCGTGAGGAATTGATACAGAAAGCATATTAGAAAGGGTTACACTGGGTTCAGACCTGAGCGTTTTGAAGCCTAGCATTTTTGGTGCGTTCAAGACTGGCGTGTAGGCGCGTTTTTTTCAAGCGTTTTGGTAAATAGTGTAGGCGCGTTTGACGCGCGTTTCTTTGATTGACTGCATAGTTGGCCAATGACCAAACAGCCCTCCCTATATAGTTTGGCCAATCTGAGGTGTGAATTGTGAAAAACGCGCGTCCATAGGCGCGTTTTACGCAGCACAAACGCCCGAACAACATGCCTATCGCGTTTCCCATTGAAGTCTATTAGCACCAAGCGCTCGAAAAAGCCAGAATGCACGCGAACAAACTTGCCTATGCGTCGGACGTTTATAGGCGCCTATGAACGCGCATAAAAACGCGCAAGTGTGAACCACCCTCATTGGAATGCATGGTTCCTTTACTGTTGTGCGTTTTTATGTGCGTTCAAAAGCGGCGTTTTACGCGAAAGTGTGAACTGAGGGTTACTCTACAATAAGTATTCATTACTTGCATGAAACCATGATATCCCTTTAGGAACTACGGAAATGTATGAGTCACTTTAATAGCAAAGACTGTGTTCAAGAACATTATAATAAAGGCCAATAGTTTGGATTATATTATCTGTTACATTCCTGAGGATTTCTAGGATTTTAGTATATTTTTGCTCTTTTGTGTATTCTGCGTAATTAGTAGAGAATTATAAATGTATACTTTTTCCATTGTTTTTAGGGTAAGAGGACTGAGCTGGCAAACCTTGGAAAAAACTCTTTATGTCGTGCTTCATTTATCTGTCCTTTTAGACTTGGTTTTCTGCACTAATCACACCTGTTTCTCAAGATAATTACATATTTCTTGCTTATTATATTGTGAACACGGACCTTTCAGAGATCACACATTTTGATGAGAAATTGATTTCAAATTGAATGCAATTTTCCAGGGCAATTACAGTGTTTATGCAGAATGAATTTCGGTTAATTAGGATACTTACATTTGGTTACTCTAAATGGCACAGTATGAATTTTCTGTTCCCGTTGTAAATGAGCAGATTTTTTTTTTCTTCTAATAAAATGGTCTTTTACTGTATTTCATTTAATTCTTTCAAGGATAAAAGCAGACTGGGAAATTAAATGGAGAACTATGCACTGCTGACTAATTACTTTAAAAAAAAATTCTATATCAAGTTTTTTTTGTATTTTTTATCAAGATTTTTGTACATTTTTTTATTTTAGATCAACAGTTTTAAAGGGGATTTTTTGGGGCAATTTTTTGTATCACTGCAATTTTCTCATTTTGGGCTAAAACATTTTTCTTATCGTTCCTTATTTAAAAATTTTCAACAGTTTTTATTCTGCAGCTTTCACGATCAGTGGTAGTGCATCTGCAGACTATTGCTTTCTGTTTTACACTGAATCCGTCAGGAAGCTGCTCTGACTGCACAATATGTAGCCCTTAAAGAGGACCTTTCATCTAAAAAAATCATAGTCCAATTCTTACACTACCTTATTGTGCTTCTGCCAGTGATGTCCGGACACCTTTTCTTTTTTTCAAAGGACCCCCAGTTCGCCCGCTGCGCTCCCCGTTAGTTTCTCATATGCTAATGAGGCGTCTTGGTTATAGTAGGCGTTGCAATCTTAGTTCTGCTGGGCGGTGTTCACTTCTCCCTGGCTGCGAGCGCATCCAATCGCAGTGCTCTGCTCTTAGCCAGGGAGAAGGAGCTCAAGTTCTCGCGAGAACCGCGTGAACTTGAGCTTGCAGAGTTCCAAAACCCGCGACCATCTTGGAGTCCCCAGCGGACAAGACGACGGCAGCGACAGCAGCAGCATCGGATGACGATGTTTTCTCTTTCCCTTCTTTCTTGTCCACTTCCCTGAGGTGGTCGCGCTCGCTCAGTTTAAGGCTACATGCACACGACTGTGCCGTGTTTTGCGGTCTGCAAAAGGTTGGTTCACGCTTTGTCAGAAACAGATTGTCATGTACCATATGATGTCTGATTTTCATTTTTTAGCATATTCTGTATTGATTGTGGCAACTCAAAGAGGTAAATGGCTGGGATTAAAGTTTTCACAAAACTTTTGGCTGTTATTGCAGGGTGGCAGCTGCCAATTCCAGGTGCCACAATGGGTGATCATGAGAACAAAGCTAAGTAACAGTAATCACAGTGCCATTAATGGGTGTTTAGTGTAGGTTGCTAGTGTCATACATGGATTGGGGCGAAAAGGCACAAGGTTAATAAGAGCTGAATTTTCAGAGAGAACTGTTCATTTCATTTGGGCTCCATATGATGGTAATGAGGTCATGCCATGCTTCATTTAACCACACTTTTCTTCTCAGACTGTACTGTATATATAATTGGTATCAATAGGTAAACTTGAAACCAATAATTAACTATTTTATGGTAAAAATTATAAAACAATAACATTTTAATAATGGTTATGGAAGGGTCCAACCAAGCTAGGTGACCTTGCATCAGTGACACATCAGAAGGTTCCATGGAGAAGATTAAACTGGGCATCCCATTTTTTTAAACCCAGGACACATCTGATATTTGTTTCATTCTTCATTCTTCGCCCTGTTTCCATGATCCTAGAGAGGGAAGTCCTGCTCAGGTTCTTACCATGTAATAGTAAAGGAGATGGGATGACGCTGGGCTGAGCTCCTTCTCTCACAGTCCCTATAGCAGCCACATAGGCTTCCTGAGAGATCACTTGATGAAAGGCTCTATTTTTTATGAGTTGATCACAAATGACAATCTTAATGATGACACAGCTTGTGTGTGCAATGAGAAGAACAAATATTACGATGCAAAAGTGGACATGTACCATACATGTTCTGTATAGAAGGTGGGTGAGTCCTCAAAAAAGCCTCCTTAGGTGGATCCAAGGTAGACTAGCCCGATGATGCTTGTGGTTGCGCTTTGTGATTGCGTATAATCTTTGATGGACTCAGCACCTCCATGTATTTTATGGTTACCCATTCATTTTAAAGATCTCCAGGGCTTTCAGCATCCAAATCTTAAACGATTAGCATGCGTGCCACTTCCCAGAGGGATAAAATCCTTTAAAAGGCTACAAACACTTTTGTGTAGCCCCTCCCCACCGGACCTATGAAGGGTTGCTTATTATCTCTGGTGAACTCAACGCCTCCATGAATTTTCTGGTTGTCCACTCATTTCAAATATCTCTAGGGCTTTTGGCAGATAAACCCACAATGAAGTGTGTGATCAACACTTCTCAGTGTGATATAACCCTTTAAAACGGTTGTCTAGATTTCAAACACTTTTGGGCAGCCCATCCCTCCCCACCGGACCTCTGGAGGGAAACATACTTACCTTCTCCCTGATTCTCTGTTTCACTTCCTCTGGTTCACAGCACTCCAGACCCCACTTGTAAACATCCAGTATGGATGAAGTTCACACGTGCCTCTGTAGTCAATGACTGGTCACATTGGAGACATGTCCCCCAAAGGGCACATCATAGGGTCACAGTGCTGTAAGTATGCTTCTCTCCGCAGGTCCAGCGGGGAGCAGGAGACCGGCCAAAAGTGTTGGAAAGTTGGAAAAACGGAGTTTGACATTGATTTTGACATTTATGGCCTATCCTCCAATCTGGTATTTTGACATTAATGGTCTATCCTCAGGATAGGTCATCAATATCTGATCGGTGGGGGTCCAACTCTCGGCACCCCAACTGAACATCTGTTCGAAGAGGCCATGGTACTCCAGTGAGTGCTGCAGCCAGTTCCTAGACCAATGATATCACGTTCATTGGTCGCATGGCCTTGGGGCAGCTCATTCCCATCAAAGTCAATGGGCCTGAGCTGAAATACCAAGCACAGCCACTATACAATCTACGGTACTATGCTTGGCATGCTGTGAGGAGTCCATTGCGTGCACTAGAGTGCCGTGAAGTCTTAAAACAGCAGATCAATAGAGGTGCCAGGAGTTGGACCACCAGTGATCCTGAGGATAGGCCATCAATATCAAAATCTTGGAAAACCCCTTTAACTCCTTAGGGACCGGGCTCATTTTCACCTTAAGGACCAGGCCATTTTTTGCAAATCTGACCAGTGCCACTTTATGTGTAAATAACTTTAAAACGTTTTTACTTATCTAGGCCATTCTGGGATTGTTTTTTCGTCACGTATTGTACTTCATGTCACTGGTAAAATGGAGTCAAAAAAATTCATTTTTATTTATAAAAAAGTACCAAATCTACCCAACATTTGCAAATAATTTGCAATTTTCCAAGTTTCAATTTGTCTTCTTCTATAATATATAGTAATGCCACCAAAAAATGTTATTAATTTACATTCCCCATATGTCTACTTCAAGTTTGGATCCTTTTGGGAATGCCATTTTATTTTTTGGGGACGTTACAAGGCTTAGAAGTTTGGAAGCAAATCTTGAAAGTTTTCAGATATTTTCAAAAACCCACTTTTTAGGGACTAGTTCAGGTCTGAAGTCACTTTGTTAGGCTCACATAATAGAAACCACCCAAAAATGACCCCATTCTAGAACCTACACCCTCAAGGTATTAAAAACTGATTTTTGAAATGTTGTTAACCCTTTATGTGTTTCACAAGAGTTATTGGCAAATGGAGCTAAAATTTCAGAATTTAGATTTTCTGGAAAATTTTCCATTTTAATCTATTTTTTCCAATAACTAAGCAAGGGTTAACAGCCAAACAAAACCTAATATTTATTGCCCCGATTCTGTAGTTTCAAGAAACACCCCATACGTGGTCATAAACTGCTGTATGGCCAAATGGCAGGGCATAGAAGGAAAGGAGCGCCGTGTGGTTTTTGAAAGGCAGATTTTGCTGGACAGGTTTTTAGACACCATGCCCATTTGAAGCCCCCCTGGTGCACCCCTAGAGTAGAAACTCTAAAAAAGTGACCACATTTTGGAAACTACGGCATAAGGTGAATTTAGTTGGTACTATTTTAGGGTAAATATGATTTTTGGTTGCTATTAGAGATGAGCGAACTTTTAAAAAAAGTTCGGCGTTCGGGTTGTGGTAATCGCCGCATCCCATTATGGATTCCACTACCGCGGACTATCCCGGCATATGGAATCCATAAGGGGCGGCTTCCACGAACCCGAACTGTTGAACAGCCGAAGGACCTGGGGTGACGTCACCGTCATGTGATCAGTGCAGGGGGCGTGGCTCAGCACGGGATCAAATTTCACCTGAGGGGTTGGATCATGTGATATTTTTATAGAGTAGGTTTTTACGGATGCGGCGATACATAATATGTTTAGTGTACTTTATTTTTTTAATTTGTATTCATTGATAAAAGTGTGTTTTTATTTTTACTTTTTTGTCACTTTTTTTTACATTTTTTGACCCAAGTATACTATATAGTGTACTGTGCTGTATTTTTTACTTTTAAAAGTCTGATCAGACTTCTGCCTTTAGCAGAAGTCTGATCAGAGTTACCATTACCATGGCAAGCAGGAAACCTGTGAAGGCATCCTGTTGCCATGGTAACCATCACCCGCTACCAGAACAGAGCAGTGGGTGATGGGGAGGGAGGGGGGCCCCCTCTTTCTGTGATCCCATCAAGAATCAGGGGCTGCAAGGGCACAGCAGCCCCCGATGGGAGAGGGATGGAGCTCCCTCCCTGTCAACCCCTTCCATACAGCTGTATGGTCTGTATGGTCTGTATGGACCGCGGCATGGAAGGGGTTAAACGGCTGACATCAAAGCACAGATGTCAGCCGTTTATACCAGAGTATCAGCAATGTGCTGACACTCTGGTATACCCACTGGCCACCAATGAATATTAGAGAGGAGGCGGGCGGGGGATAGCGATCCCGCCGCCCGCACCACCGCCTCCCCGCACTGCGTTAAAAAAAAAAAGCTTGGCCATTTTAGAAACTGCAGAAAGCGCTGCAAACTGCAGGTCTCAATTGACCTGCAGTTTGCAGCGATTGCCGATACGGGGGAGTCACAGGACCCCCCTCGGCATTGTAACAAGGTACCTGCTGAATGATTTCAGCAGGTACCTTGTTCCGATCACCGCTCGCCGAGCAGCGGTGATCGGAAGTACACAGGACGTACCGGTACGTCCTGTGTCCTTAAGTACCAGGACATCAAGGCGTATCGGTACGTCCTGTGTCCCCAAGAGGTTAAGTAGTGTATACTGTTATGGTTTTGTTATATAATCATTACTGGACGGGGAAAAGAACCGGTCATGGTAACATCAGGAATGACTAAGTTGGTTTAAAATGTAAAATTCTTCTTAAAACAAACGGGCTGAAGTGTTCTGTGACAGAAAATGGAGAAGGGCCGTAAATGACAAATAAACAGAAGGGCAGAGAGGAATGCAGGCAGACTAACAATTAAACCAATTCATCATCATTTGTTCTGAAGGACCACAGACGGAAATATTGTATTGGGAATATTTGTTTGAAGCTGAGTCATTCCCAAGACTTTCTAAGCTTCATTTACCAGAGTGCAAAAGTCTAAATGCGATCTTTTGACATTGTCCGCCTTTTGTGCGTGAATGGATCCTGTGTTTAAGGGAATGGACTTAGGTTTGGGGATGACTACCTCATGGGGGGGCAGGGTTGTGAACCATTGGTAAATTTACAGATAATGCACAATAATAGGGGACCATTGCCCGGGTTTTTAATTAAAAAAATAGAGGCATCCGTGATTATTTATCAGTCTGAGGGGACACTGAAGATTATTGTGGTTTCAGTTATTAGTTTTCAGTGCCTGCTCAAATTTTGGACTGTCCAAAAGAGAAACTGACTTTGTTGTCTATAATATATGAGTCACAACGGGGCAAATCTACGAAAACTAATAGAAAAAACAGTGCAGCTTCCATTTTTCACAGGGCAGTATAAGAAATGAAAGCTGCACTGTGATTGGTTGCTATGGGCAACCAAGACAGTGTTGTAAACCTGCCCCATGGAGGAACTTTGAAGCCCCACCCACTTTTCTCAGACATAGGTGCACATGTTGGAAATAGTGGAACTAGAGTTTGGCCCAAGTGCCATGTTTTTCAATGTACTAAATAAGTTGATAAATCTGTTTGTAAATTTGGGACAAATAGGCCCGACCCCCAAGAACACCCAAAACCACGTGGGCAGGGTTTACATACGCCCCTTCCCCTTTGTGGCGTGGACAGCCGGAATTTGCAGGGACTGTCTGAAAATTTGGGACTGTTGGCCTTCCAACATAAAAAAATTGTGCCATGCTCCATCACAACCCGTATGTAGAGAACCTACGTCTCTTAGATGTAATGGCACATAGTATAGCACAGCACATAGAGGACTTTTCAGGTCATGACAGAGAAGGTTTCAGTGACACTGTCTTCTGCTCATTTGAGGGCAGAGCGGCAGAATAACTGACCTAGTGGTAGGATGTTGAGTAGAGTTTGACTTTTACTCAGTACCAGGTCTAAAAACTTTTCCTCTGTTCACAGAGGGGAAAACAGGGCTTGAACATTACAACTAGAGATAAGTGAATAGAAGTGGATGAAGTGGAATTCGATCAGAATTTCAGAAAAATTCGATTCGCACTGAAGCCGAATTTCCTCACGCTTCGTGGTAACAAATCGGATGTTTGTGAGGACATGGAGAAAGGAACTCTGGGAAGGGGGGATCACCCATAATGACATGCATGCAGCCAATAAGCAGCCAGTCAGCTCTGTGATGTCACAGTCCTATAAATAGCCTAAGCCATCTTAGATTCTGCCATTTACCAGCGTACAGGGAGAGACGTCTGCAGGCGCTAGGAACAGTGATAGGGAAGACTGGATTGTGGTGAAAAAAACAATTTATAAGTGCAGGGAAAGGATAGGGAGGAATCGTTCCACAACATTTATGTAGAAGAGGGTTCAGTAGGGGAAGTTACAGACTGGGTAATAGGAACAATCCTATTACACCTTGGTGCACTGACTGGGGACCCAAATTGCCATTATACAGCTCTGTCATTCTATCAAACAGTTTTTATTATTGGGGTGCAAGTGCTGTTTGATACAGCCATTAACAGGGTTTATTCCAAGGTAATATTTCTACAGTACGTCTTATTTGCCCTTGTGCAGTGCAGTTATATGTTTTAAAGCCCTTTTTGGTGTGTATTAGTAGCAAAAGAAAAATATATTTGCTCTTGTGCGGTGCAGTGATATATTCTAAAGCCCAGTTTGCCGTGTATTAGTGGCAAAATAAAAATATATTTGCCATTCATCGTTGCACTTACCTGTTGAAAAGTCTTTTGTGTTGTGTAAAAGTGGAAAAAATTAGGGCCTATTTGCCGTTCTGCGGTGCAGTAATATATTCAAAAGCCCAGTTTGCTGTATATTAGTGGCGAAATAAAAATATATTCGCCGTTTATCGTTGCACTTTTCTGTTGAAAAGCCTTTTGTGTTGTGTAAAAGTAGAAAAAAATTAGGGCCTAATTGCCATTCTGCGTTGCAGTGATACATTCAAAAGCCCAGTTTGCCATGTATTAGTGGCAAAATTTAAATATATTCGCCATTCAGCATTGCACTTATCTGTTGAAAAGCCTTATGTGTTGTGTAAAAGTAGAAAAAATGTAGGGCCTAATTGCCGTTCTGTGGTGCAGTGATATATTCACGATATGTCATCGTGCCACTCTGTGGCCTCCTGATGCTGCTGCTGCCACCTCCACACTGTCATTGTGCCACTCTGTGGCCTCCTCATGCTGCTTCCACCTCCACACTATGTCACCTTGCCACTCTGTGGTCTCCTCATGCTGCTGCCACCTCCACACTATGTCACCTTGCCACTCTGTAGTCTCCTGATGCTGCCGCCATCTCCACACTGTCATTATGCCACTCTGTGGCCACCTCCTGATGCTGCTGCTGCCGCCACCTCCACTCTCTGTCATTGTGCCACTTTGTAGCTGATGCCACCTCCACACTGTCATTGTGCCACTCTGTGGCCTTCTCATGCTGTTCCCACCCTCCCCACTTCATAACTGGGCCACTATTTTGCCTTTCAGCATGGCTGACATCATCATTTATTTGACCCTTCTTCTGATCTGTCAGAAGGAAGGTAAAATGAGGCGCACAACGGTCATGTCTGTGTAGTAGCTGTAAGGCCTGTATGGTCCCATCAGAATTAGCTTGTGATTTGGTAGCCAAAAGCAGAAGTGGGTACAAAACACAGAAGACATGCAAATATTCCATTCACGTGTCATCTCTGTTTTGGATCCACTCCTGTTTTTTTTTTGGCATTAGCAATACTGATGGATTACTGAACAAATGCTGACCGAGTGAAGGCGGATGCTCAACAGACAGGATCCGTTTTTTGGGGGTTATTGATCAGACGTATCAGAGGAAGGACAAAATAATCTGTGACGTCAACACAAACTTATTGCTGACACCCTCTCCACTCTGTTGGGGGGGTATAATAGAACAGGTTCTGTAGACATCTGTGTGGAATCAGCTGACGAGGGTGTAAAAGGAGTGTGCTTCTTCTTGACGCTAACATTGACCTGTAAGTCTGAGTTCATACTAGAGTTATTTGGTCAGTTTTGGCCCCGTGACCGCCCAAATAAGTGCAGTGTGCAGTGATTCTAAGAGCAACGCCTGTCATCTGCATGTCATTCGGACTCCCAGTTAGTGATGAGCGGCAGGTGCCATATTCGATTTCGACGAAATTCGCGAATATTCGAATGAATATTCGTTTCGTATTCGTCGAAATCGAATATTCGTCATTTTTTCTAGTTATCGCGATTAAAATGCGATTTAAATAATCGCATATTGCGATTTGTACTTAAGGCTACTTTCCTATTGGTTTCATATCTAGAATTAGCGAGGATGACGAATATGACGAATGTATTCGTCATATTCCTCAAAACGAAGATAACGAAGTATTCTACATCTTCGTTTTAGCAACCTATTCGTCAACCTCGCTAATTCTAGCAATCAAATAGGAAGGTTGACTATAGAGACAGCTGTGTTAAATTCGCTATGCGATTTTTTTTTAATACAATAATTATATTACTTGATATGATAATATTATTATAAGTATTCTATTTATTAAAAAAAAAAAAAAATCGCATAGCGAATTTAACACAGCTGTCTGGTAAGTCAACCTTCCTATTTGATTGCTAGAATTAGCGAGGTTGACGAATAGGTTGCTAAAACGAAGATGTAGAATACTTCGCTATCTTCGCTTTGAGGAATATGACGAATACATTCGCCATATTCGTCATCCTCGCTAATTCTACCAAGCCAACCATAACTTCTGTGCTCATGGAGCGTCCCCATCACCATGGGAACGTCTCCATATACTAAAATGTACTGTCGGATTTGAGGAATTACGTTGAAATCGCAATGCGATTAATTCAAGTTATATTAATCGCATTGCGATTTCAACTTAGAGCTGGGTTTATAATGGGTCAGCTTGCTAGAATTAACGAAGTTAACGAATATGGAATATAGCAGCAGTGCTAGTTGAAATCGCAATGCGATTAATTTAACTTAAAGTATTCAGCATTGCTATTTCAACTTAGCACTGCTAGTGCTATATTCCATATTCAAGTTAATTCTAGCCTATGTAAGATAGCAGTGCTAAGTTGTAATCGCAATGCGATTAATATAACTTGAATTAATCGCATTACGATTTCAACGTAATTCCTCAAACCGACAGTACATTTTAGTATATAGAGATTTTCCCATGGAAGGGGACGCTCCATGAGCACGGAAGTCGGCAGAAGCGGCAACGGGCACTGACTGGAGCAGCCAGGAAGCCAGGAATCCTCATGACAGGTAAGAACTACTTTTGGGAAGTGGGAAAGAAAAAAATATAACTAAAAAAAAAAAAAAAAAAAACGAATATTCGAAATAGCGAATTTATAGCGCTATATTCGAAATATTCGCGAATTAGCGAAGTGCCGATATTCGCTAAAAAAATTCGCTTTTCGAATATTCGCGCTCAACACTACTCACAGTATTATTTCACTACCAGAGCAGACTCCCTATGCGTGTATAGACCACTATAAAGGCTCTCTGAAGCCAGGAAATAGCAGTTTTTTAACGCAATTCACCCAAAAATTCAGCGAACCGGCAAATCTAATTTTTTGAAAAATTCACTCATCTCTAATTACAACAGTTCCTTCTGTTGGAGTGGTGGAAACAGTGCTTAGATGATAATTCTTTCAGGCTGCCGGCTAACTCAACCTGTCATCATTCTTGTATGCATTAGTAATAGTGCACTACAGTGATAATGACCCCGGAGTGACCCTGTTAATTGTAGTGCCCTCCAATAATAATAATGCCCCCACAGAACCCCCAGTAGTAATTATGCCCCACAATGCCCCCATTGTGATAAAGCTCCCATAAAGTGTCCCCAGTAGTAATAAGTCCCCCCCCCCCCGGCAGAGCCTTCAGTGGTTATAATACCCCCTTGTAGAGCTCCCAGTAGTTACAATGCCTCCTATAGTGCCCCACGTAGTTATAATGCCCCCCTTAGTTCTCCCAGTAGTTATAATGCCTCCTGTAATGCCCCCAAGTAGTTATAATGTCCCTTCTAGTATCTCCAGTAGTTATGTCTCCTATAGTGCCCCCAATAATTACAAGGGTCTCCTGTAGTGCCCCTAGCAGTTATAATGACTCCTATATCTACCCCCAGAAGGTATAATGCCCCTTCTAGTACTCACCAGTACGTTATAATGCCCCTATAGTGCCCCCAGTAGGTATAATGTCCCCTAAAGTCCACTCATTAGTTTTAATTCCCCAACAGTGCCCCCTGTAGGTAAAAAAAATCCCCTGTAGTGTCTCTGGTAGGCATAATTCCTCTCTGTAGAGCCTCAAGTAGGTATAATTCCCCTCTGTAGTGACCCCAGTAAATATCACGCCCCCTATAGTGACCCAAGTAGATATAATTTCTAGTATCTGTCATATGTATAAAGGTCCACCATGTATTTCCCCAAGTAGTTATATTGCCCCCTGTAGTTATAATGCCTCCCGAACATGGTGCCCCAGTACTCCCTGCAGCTATCTGCCTCTTATGGCCTGTAGCGTGAGTTGCCAGCTTCTCAACTCAAATGGTCATGATGGAATCAATGCACCGCCTGCGTCTTGGAGCATCTGAGGCCTGGTGCAGGTGGTTGCAATGATGTCATCACTTTGCTACTGCCTGCACTGTATCACTGTCTCATAGGCCTCAGGCCTACTGCCTTGTGGCCTATGAGAGTGAACGAAGGGGCTGGGAGCCAAAGGCTCCCGTGTCCTGCTATAGTAATTTAACTGTATCGCCATCCACCAGTGGCCACTGCATTCAGGGCCCTGGAAAAAAGACCGGGGCCCAAGCCTCTGATGTTTTGATCTAGTAATGTCCCTGCCAAGTCTTCTGAGGTTTAGCCATAGTATATGAAAACATTCCTTAAGAATCAGAACTGCAATGTGCACAAAAACTCGGTACATGCAAAGACATTGAAAGATTTAAATCCCTGTCCCCCTGCGTGTAATCACCAAAATGCTTCTCCGCCTCCAGGGAAGGTTTCGGATAATAACACCACAGAAGTGCTTTGAAGTAATTCCTTAATATTTTCTATAAGGAAGGGAAAATCCAAGCTAATCCATATCATAGATACATGTCAGAAGATCACATCTGTGGAGTCTGTCAGCTCTGTTTGCCACCTACATCAACTAGTCTTAAGTAGAAGGAACAGCAGTGAGACAAATACATGCATTTGAGCTGAGATCCATTGTATCTTGTGTGGGCTGATAAATGTAAAGTGTGTGAAAAGAGAAGGCGACATGGTGAGATTTTCCACTTTGGCAGTAATATGCCAGTGAAAAAGAAATGCTAAATATCGTCCTTCTGGAGACATCAGCACAGAAAGATAAAAGTCCTGTTTTTTTGCTCGTATAATAGTAGATATGTAGAATTAGGATAACAGGATGGCAGGTCTATTGTTCTCTGGATAGGTATGTATGTATTGTTCTCTAGATAAAGATGTACATAAAAGAGTGTAAAGTGTGATGCCCTAATTGAGTCACTCACTCCCTTCCCTCTTTGGTCACTGTGATGGTCTAAACATAGGAGTAAGTAAAAGAGTCGGGACAGGAAGTAGAATACATGGAGTGGTCGCGGTATTTTGTGCTGCATTTTGGTATTTGGTTCTGCAGGGGCAGTATTTTGTACTGCACTACAGTATTGCTGGCTCTGCCTACTTGTGTTGTCCCTGCTTACTTGTGTTGCCCCTAAAACATGGGGTCACTTTTAGGTTTCCAGAGCTACTTTAAGTTCTGAGTCTGCCCCTGGTCAAGGCAGCATTGCATATTCACATACAGTGAGTTACTGCCATTGCTATGTGACCACCCCTATGCTTGACTGGTACCACTATACCTTTCAGGATCACTTTCTGATGGTCAGCACTGCCGTTCTGTTTTCCCATCGGCACCCTGATCAGGGTTCAGAGGTAACAGTTGCACGTGGAACCTGAAGTCAGTATTATAAATGGATGTACTTGTACTGGGAAAATGGGGTCTGCGAAGTGTGCATCACCACACTCTCTTTTTAAAGGCCCCACCTTTTGTACATAGCCATAGAATGCATGCCTGAGTGTTGGAGTTACAGCTAGTGATGCAGCATCCCGGTGCCACATACAGTTAAAGTGATTTCCTGGGAGTCTAATATTGATGGCCTATCCTCTTCCTTAGGGCTTATTCACACAACTGTAAGGCCGCCGTGCCCATGTTGCTGACTGCAAATAGCCATCTGCAAAACACGGGCACCGGCCGTGTGACTCCCACATCGCAGATGCGGACCCATTGACTTGAAGGGGTCCATGATCCACAAGATATGGCAAAAGATAGGAAATGCCCTATCTTTTGCAGTGTGGAGGCATGGATCGGAAGCCCACAGAAACCCTTCCGTGGATTTTCAAATCTGTGCCTCCGCACAGCAAAAGATAGGACATGTCCTATCTTTTGCCATATCTTGCGGATCGAGGACCCATTCAAGTCAAAGAGTCTGCACCGCATCATGGAGTTCACACAGCCGATGCACGACAGGGGCATGGCGGCCAAACGTTCGTCTGAATGAGCCCTTAGCCAAGGATATCTCATTTATCAGTCACGTGGCCTAGGCACAGATCAGTGCCATTCAAGTGAAAGGTTCTGGTCTGGGCTGCAATACCAAGCACAGCCACTATAAGGCGCTGTGCTCACTACGCTTCTTCAAACAGCTGATCAGTGGTGGTACCAGGTGCCAGAACCAGAAATGAGATATTGATGACCTATCCTGGGGACTGCTCATTAATATTTTTCTCCAACAAAAGCACCAAAGGAAACTGTCACCAATTTCCAGTAGGTGAAATGGTCAGAGTCTATGCAGAGTCTAATGATATCTCTGGTATCTCCATATGTGCCGGCAAGCTGTAGAAAAAAAGGCTTTTTATAATATGCAAATTACTCACTAGGTGCAACAAGGGTGGTGGTGTTGCATCCAGAGGCTGTCTCCAGGCCAGGCAGTGAAAACATATTCATGTCTGGCTTTGAAGTCTCCTGGGAATGTGTTTGGCACATGCCCAGTAAATGAACATGTTTTCACTGCCTAGCCTATCTGTCACAGTGGTGGGGGGTGTGAATTAGGAGAAAGGGAGCAAAGCTTCTGGGTGCAACGGCACCACCCTCGTTGCACCTAGAAGATAATTTGCATATTATGAAAAGCCTTTTATCTACAGATTGCTGGGACATATGGAGACACTCTCTTCAGACAAGCACCGATCTACAGTGGCCAACCGTTTCACCTACTGGTAAGTGATGACAGGCGCCCTTTAAAATACATGGAAAGCAGCACATGACCCCTCACCTAAGATTATATGCCAGCCTTGACAGATATAATCACCAGCACCAAGCACTGACATTCCCCCTCATACACGTCCTTAAAAGACCTTCTTTACCCATATTTTATTCTTCGCTGCGTAATCAACATGTCGCTAATTTCTGAAGAGCTTAATAGGCGCATTAAAGCAAGATGTCTGTTTTATGGAAACAAGAGCTAATACGGCCGCGCGCCCTTCCTGTTGATACTGAAGACAGATATGGGAAACCTGTTAGACCTGACAACACAGGCCTGTCATGAGAAAGGAGAGAACACCACGCATGTTGCTGACATGTAGACTCCTATTTGGACAGTCACTTGTGAGATAAAATCAGGAAAAGCAGAAACATCTCAAGTGACTGCCAAGTGAAGCCTTGGGAGAGGAACATAAAGAGGAATGTTTTCAGTACGCTGAGCGATTCTCCTTATGGGCCACATTCCACACCTAGACGCCAATTAAAGCCTAGTACTTCATTTGCTGGGGAAATCTTTTGTCACTTCCCTCTACTTCTTCCTGTTTATATGACACAACAAAGCGCGGGGGAGGGTCGGCAGGGGTTTCGGGGGGCGTTATGTTCTGTTTTGTATTGTACCACTCAGAATTTTTGTGTTACGTGAGGAAAGACAGGTTTAACCTGATTTATCGGCAAAAAGAAACATTTAGTGTTATGGTCAACAGCTAGAAATGATCTAGCAGTCATGTGTGTGTACACAACAGTGCGATATTTTACCCATAATATGTTTGGAACAGGTTAAACAAAGTTTTGTTCCAGTTTGGCATTTCTTTACTGTATGACAACAGTAATCAACGGTATAATTGCTTTCTGTCGAACAAAATCAGATTGCTGTACCGTGCTGTGTAAATAAAGTTGTGTTTGGGTATATATCTAGCCCGTATTGAAGTGTAACCATATTGTAATGATGCCACCAGAAGTCTTAAAGGGGTATTCATTGTATAATTAAAAGTTAAGCAATTTTCTATTTAAAGGGTTTTCTAAGAATTTTTAACTGATCGGTGGGGGTCCAACACCCGAAACCCCCGCCAATCAGCTGTTTGAGAAGGCAGTAGTGCCGCAGCCTTCTCCCTGCTCACCAAGCACAGCGCTGTCCATTGTATGGTGGCTGTATTTGGTATCGCAGCTCAGCCCCGTTCACTTCCGTCGGGCTGAACTGCACCTAGACCAGGCATGGCCAACCTGCAGCTCTCCAGCTGTTGCAAAACTCCAACTCCCAGCATGCAAAGACTGCTTACAGCTATCAGCCTACAGCAGGGCATGGTGGGAATTGTAGTTTAACAACAACTGGAGAGACGCACTTTGCCCATCCCTGACCTAGACCATGTGACCAATTAATGTGATGTCACATGACCTAGGCAAAGCTGCGAGAAGGCTGCAGGGCTACTGCGGGCACCAGTGCCTTCTCAAACAGCTGGGGTCCTGGGTGTCAGACCCCTCATCGATCTGATACTAGTGACTAGTGTTTAGAAAGCAAAGTTTAAAAAAATTCGATGTGAAAACGCATAACCGATGCAAACCAATGTTTCCCTATGGGACTGGTTCACATTTTCGCGTTTTACAGCGCGTTCGAACGCGCTGAAAAACGCCCGACGCATAAAAAAGTACTTGAGCTTTTTTTGGGGCGTTTGTCGCGCGTTTTGGCCCATAGACTTCAATGGGAACGCGCAACGCTTGTATTTTGCGCGTTTTTGACACTGAAAACGCGCGTTCAAACGCGCTTTTATGAATTTGCAACATGCTGGAAAGGCCAAACTTCATATAGACAGGGATATTTGGTCATTGGACAACACTGCAGTCAATCACACAAACGCGCGTAAAACACGCGTTTACTATTGCCAAAAACGCACACAAAAACGTGCGGAAAACGCGCGTTTCAGAAACGCTCAGGTCTGAACCCAGCGTAATGCATTTTCATTGACAAGGGTTGTTTTTAAAGAAAAATTCCATTTTAACTTTCTCAATGAATTTTACAAAAAAATTTGCTTTGTGACGAATTACTTCATCACGAAGCACATTTTTTTGTAAGTAATGGATGCAATGCCAGGCAGCGGCGATTTTACTACTCAGTCATTGTACCCCTCAGATGCCGCCCTCATCGCTGAACGTGGCATCTGACATTAATATTGAAGTGTAAAATAAATAAAAAATCTTGATTGAAGATCTAGCGTGAAATCTTGCACAGGATTTTAGTGTGAGATCTTCAATCAAGATGGCGGCCGCCAGCTCTTCGCACTCAAACAGATGAGGTAAGTATAATTTTTGTTCATTTTTTCCCCAGAAATTTAGATTAAAGTGATTCGCTGAACACTAGTTGTTTTAGGCCTTATGCACACAAACTTGTCCATTCCGTTTTTTTGGGTCCGCAAAAAAAAACGGAAGGTACACCGTGTGGATTCCGTTTCCGTATGTCCATATTCCAGTCCCCAAAAATATAGAACATGCCCTATTATTGTCCGCATTACAGACAAGGATAGTACTGTTCTATTAGGAGCCAGCTGTTCCGGTCCGGACGTCATCTGCATTTTTTGCGGATACGTTTTCTTGCAGACTGCAAAATACATACGGTCGCGTGCAATGAGGACTTATCTCAAAGATATTATATCATTTTTCGGTGATGTTTAAGGATATGTATAAAGCCTTAGGCTTCATTCACACGTCAGTGTTTCACGGACGTGTGCTGTACGTGTTCTCCCCATTCATTTTAATGTGTGTATTCACACATCAGTGTTTTAGCACGGTCCGTGGGTCCGTTTTTTTAGCACGGATGCATGCTCTATTTTGTCCGTGTTCACGGATCCATCACGCCAATTGTAGTCTATGGATCCATGAAAATTATATATGCCACCCGTGTTGCATCCATGTTTCACGGATCATTAAGTAGAGATTCTTTGAAAATTATATTTCAGCTGTTCAGTGTCACTGAAATATGGATGAAACACGGACAGCAAAAAGGACACACGGATCCTTCACGGATGCATCACTGACCACCTGCTCACAGATCTAAGCACGGACATGTGAATGAGGCTTTATGCACACGTCAGTGTTTGGTCAGTGATTTCCATCAGTGATTGTGAGCCAAAACCAGGATTGGAGCCTCCACAGACATGAGGTATTAGGGAAAGATCTGCACCTGTTCTGTGTTTAGAGCCGCGCCTGGTTTTGGCTCAAAATCACTGATGGAAATCACTGACCAAATTCTGACGTGTGAATGAGGCATAAATTACGATATACCGGTATAGAAATAAGTGAGATGATCAATGTCTGAGATGAGACATCCCCTTTCTCACTGGTCTGCCACCGTATTCATTCAGCCACGTTGTTTATCCCAAGCACATGTTATAAAGCTGTAGTTTACCTTGGGCTTTTGTTTGAGTCTTTGTATTCACTGTCAGATGTGTAATAATTGATCAGATTATACGGCTTTTAATAAGCGCTGAATAGAGCATTGATTTTTACATATCCGGAGCTTAGTATGAGCATTTCTTCTGCTTTCTTTATAATTATAGATTCTCATCTGTGAAATCAGAATATAATTAATTTAATTAGACAGAAGAATCTTTTGAAGAAGTGTCAAAGGGAAATAACACCGTAGAGATTTATCCACGATTCACTGATATCAGAGTCACAGAGGCTTTGGCAGCGATAAGCGCAGTCCTATAAAGAACGCCAAACACCTTTTATATGGGAGAGGATCAGAGAAATTATTATAAGCGATCAGCACTCATAGGCCCCCTCTAAAAGTGCAACTGATCACCCAACAAATGAGCAAAGCGCATGTTTGTTAGTGAGGACATCTTTTATGGGACACATAAATCCATCTCTTGACAGCAGCAGATCGCCCTGTGTAAAGAGGGATCTGCTGCTGGCAAATAATGATTCTCTATGAGGGCGAGTAATAATGGATCATTCCCACACAGTATATAAGTATATAATACTATAATGCAGCTATATAATAATATAATAAGTATATAATACAATACTATAATGAAGCTATCATCTCTGCTCAATGATCAGGCAATGATCAGGCATAAACAGTTGGTTCCAGATCATTGCCCATGCCTTGCCCATTTACAGGAGCCTTTAGGCCCCTTTCACACAGTGAGCGATAGTCATCCGCGCGGGTGCAATGCGTGACGTGAATGCATAGTATCCGCACTGAATCCTGACCCATTCAGTGCGTTTTTTTTCACGCATCACTTGTGCGTTGCGTGAAAATCGCAGCATGTTCTATATTCTGCGTTTTTCACGCAGCCCTAGCCCCATAGAAGTGAATGGGGCTGCGTGAAAAACGCAATGCATCCACAAGCAGGTGCTGATGCAATGCGTTTTTCACTGATGGTTGCTAGAAGATGTTGCTTGTAAACCTTCAGTTTTTTTTCACGCGCGTGAAAAACGCATCAAAACGCATTGCACCCGCGTGGAAAAAACTGAACAACTGAACGCAATCGCAGGCAAAACTGAATGGCTTTGCCTGTGAAATCGCACGGTTTTCACTGAACGCATCCGCAACGCATCCAGACACTCTCGTGTGAAAAAGGCCTTAGGAATACCTATACCACTTTAAAACATGCTTGCACCACGCAAACTAATGCCCTTGAATTATGACTAAAGCCTCATTCACGTGTCCATGTCCATTTTGCAGATGCAAATTCTTGGATTGTGTTGCCTCCACAAAGATCCGATTTCACTACGTGCCTTCATGTTCTTTAAGAACCCATGGGCTTCTATGGCCTTGTTTGGTCCAGAAAATGGACTAAAGGTATCCAAGGCAGTGAAAAAACAAGGATATGTAAATGAACACATATACACAATGACTGTCTCTCAAGTAGCCTCAAGGATGGGGCTATACACTAAATTTGGCCTTGATGAACATAATGCAACCAAAGATCACTGTGAAGTTCTGCAGCCTCAATACATAACGGAACTGAATGTGGACGCAGCACAAGTTGTAGAGACCTAAACCCAAGAATTGCTAAAAATCTAGCAGTGCAGGATCTAGCTAGTGCGCAGGTGGTAACCTCACCCCAGGTTCAGTCCTCAGGGCAGAAGGTTTCTACTAGAGAGGATAGCGCTGGTATGGAAAGGAGCCGTATTGACCACAATCTGCCAACCACAGACTGCAGATGTCAATGAGACAGAACGGCCAGATTGGAAGAGAAGCGCTTACAATTCTATAACAAATAGCAAAGTGATAAATTGTATTAATACAACTGATAAGTTCAGCTCAGGGCCGTAGTGGCCCACCAGAGCACTTGAGGATCCTCTGGTAGGCCCAGGCTCTAATACCATAGTCGGTCCTGAAGATTAAGTAGAGGAAAAATAACTTTTGGCTGCTTTGATTTAAAACCTATTAGATGTTATGGATGATATAGGAGTTGAGCCTCAAAAATAATTTCCTATGGTGGGCCTAAGGAAGTCCAGTCCAACACCCATAACTCTACTGTCAAGCATAAAATGATATCACCTAGAAGAACACTGCATATTTGTTGACATCTGTTTATCTCTACTTCATACTATACAGTGTATCAAGGAGACAAACGCTTCATTTATGGCATAATAGATACAGTATCAGACAACCCTATGAATATACCCTTGCAGGTTATCAACCATTGTATTGTAAGTGCCTTGACTGCAGCAGACACCAGGTGTCCCCTAGACCAGGATTGCCTAATACTTTATTAGAGAGAATATACTATACACTTGTGTGAATGAGCTCACAATCTTTTAGCCTATTGGTTTTAGCTCTGCATCATTTTTATCCACTGTATATCTTTAAACATTTTTTTGTTTGGATTTTTTACTTTCCATACACAACTGTTTCAGTTTCTTTCAATAACAAATATCATTAAAATTAAAGTGGTGTGGGTCTGACACCTGGCACCTCCTCCGATCACCTGTCTGGGGCATCCGCCAGCACCGCAAACATAACAGTGGATGGAGCAGAAGGTTCCATACATTGTGCAGTGTCCATGCCATTCTACTGCAGCTCAGTTCCAATTGCAGACCTCTTTCCCATGAGCCATATAGAACATGTCAGGATTAGTGATGAGCGGGAGGTGCCATATTCGATTTTGCGATATTTCGTGAATATTCGCTTTAATATTCGTCATAATTCTATATATTGCGAATGTCACGCGAATTTATATTCACATCGCGAATTAAACTTAGAGCTGAGTTCCTAATGGTTGTTGCTAGAATTGACGAAGATAACGAATATCACGAATATAGCACTATAGCACCAGGCAGAATGCTGAAGGTAGGGCTGGCTCTATGCTGTGGCACGTGTCTTCCGTGCCCGTGTCTTCCTCATCCTCCTTTTCCATATCTTAATGAGAGACAAGTGGAGGAAGTGGAGGACAAAACGTGGCAGCTGGTACTGGCCACAACAGAGGTGCAGCTTCTGGGGCGGTATTTTGTGGTGCTGGGACAATATATTGTACTGCATTATGGTATTTGGGGTTCCTGAGCCAATATATTGTGATGCACTGTGGTTTTTGGTTCTGCTGGAGCAGTGTTTTATGCTGCACTGTGGTATTTCTCGCTCTGATTGCTTGTTTTGGCCCAGCCTTATGTCAATTTGAACCCATGTACAACATGGGGGCCACTTAAATTTTTTTTCCAGGGCCAATTTAAAGGGGTCTTTATCATGTAGACAACATGCTTACCGATGTGATGTGATTGTCCATATTTGCTTGCTTGATTAATTTTTCCATCTCATTATACACTTCTCATTCCTATGGTTACAACCACCCTGTAATCCAGCAGCGGTGGCTGTGCTTGCACATTATAGGAAAAAGCACCATCCTATGTGCACACTTGCGGAAAAATTAATTAACCCAGCAAAGGAGGCAAAATGGACAATCACAATACATTAGTAAGTGGGTTGTATTAACTTTGTCTACATGATAAATGCCATTTGATGAAGTGAGACAAACCTTTTAAATTACCAGTCCTCCCCTGCATAACTTGGTAATCATTTACACCAATTTTGTGGTGTGAAATGATTAATAATTCTGCTCCATTATGTTATAATCCATGCTACAATAATTTGTACATTTCTAGCAGAAATCCTGATCGCTTACCATTCCCTCCTTCCAGAGAATACCATCTCACTTTCTGGAAGACCACCTTAATATCTAGTTGGAGTAAGGTCATCCTGACAGGTCTGGATAAGGTCTTGACAGGTCTTGATAAGATGTAAACAATCCAATATGGATCATTTGTTTCCCTGGGAATGTCTCACCATGTCAGCTGGAATGTCTCTCACACGTATCTGCCTCTTTATGACTAAGTGTCTGGGTCAAGGCTACTGTAATATCTTTTCATTTCTGACCAATACCTGCATTTTCTTAACTTGCATGCTTCACTGATTGCATTGTTATAAAATACAGAGTAATTATCACCCGATATGATGAGCTGTAAATATGAGCTAACTTCTTGAAATTTGTTTTGTGTCCAATTCATTGAATTAAAAAAAAATTTGTATGTATGAATCGATTCTACATAAATCAAATTTCCTTCAATTGGTCTGAAAATTGATATATGACTCTGGGGTCTCCTAGGTCTGTTTTAGGAATTTTTGCTCTTTCTCTCCTGCCTTCCACTTTTAAGCTCTTTTCCGTAAAGACAGCAATAGTAAATAATGTCACTGACACTGACATACATAGCTATGGGTAAACACATTGTTGACAGTGTTAACAAGCAGCATGTTAAAAAACACACTGCACCAGAACATGTGTTATGGTTTTTCATATTAGAAAGATTCCAAAAATGTTCCCCTAATGGAGGCAGACCGTGTTTAAACACAATCAGTGTTAGGGAAAAAACGGTGCCTTGTTGGGACCAAGCAGATCGTTTATACACACACATATGTTAATGTAATAAGGAATGGTGGCTTGTTCTGCACAAGCATCCAAACATTATGTGTTAACAAGAAAAGAATGCCTGCCCATATTTTACACACACAAGTATTGTCAAAAGAAAAAGTGACTTGTTCTGAAGTTGAACAATCTTGGAAAAATTATCCCTTTTATTTGGAAACAGCAGCAGTACAGTGTAGATGTGGAAGAGTAAGGTGTGTAGGGGTAATAGTGGCAGCACTAGTAGTGTTAGCAGAAGCATCACAGCATGGAACAGACAAGGCAGTAGATGTGTGTGGCTGTGTTGCAGTAGTAGTCATAGTAGTGACGGATATGCGGGGGTAATGGTAGTAGCAGTAGAGATAACAGAAGTTGCAGTAGGGAGATTAGAAGCAGGAAGTAGAAGCAGCAGCAGCCATACGGTATGGAACATAATGGTAGGCAGGCAGACAGCAGCAGTGGCATGATGGGGCACCATCAGCAACTGCAGACCTGTACATTAGAATCAGCCGAAGGGATGTCAAAATCCTCACGGATCCATGCCTCGTTTGTTTTGACAAAAGTGATGCTTTGTACACTGGCGGATGACACCACCTGAAAACTCTCTCTGAGATGACACTGGAGGCTGGACAAGACATTACAGAGAGAGCATGTTGGGACAGTTCTGTCCACTATTCCTTTCTCCCCAGAAGTCCATGGGGTCAGAAACCAAAGTACAGTATATGCAGGTGAAAGGCCACAGTCATTTTGAAAATTAGACAATTTGAAAAAGCTGGGCAGAACTGTCAATATCATATAGCAGAATTAAATTTTGGTGAAGGCGCAGAACTGATATGACAATTTTTACAGACGTCTACCTGGGAAAAAGTCCAACTGATGGCTTACAGAAGAATTTAATTTTAGACAAGAATCACATTTTGGGGAAAGAAAGGACTGGAACACTAAGAACACCTGGCCTAATGTCTGACTAATAGGACATGTCAATAATTGGCGCAGATGATATTCAGAAGAAATCAATTTTAGAGAAGAATTACATTTTAGTGAAGGCACAGAACTGCACCTTTATGGACACCTGGCCAGAAGTCCAAGGGATGGGACATGGGAAAACTGCAGCTGATGGCAAACAGAGGAATTCAATTTTTGAACAGAATTCAATTTTGGTGAAGGCAGGGAACTGCACCCCTACAGACACCTGGTCAAAAGTCCAAGGGATAAGATATGGCAAAAACATAGAGAAGAATAAAAAAAATTGAATTGATCAAGTTTTGAGATGATCTGAGAAGCGATGTGGCCATCTTAGATGACGGAGAAGGGAGGTCACCAGGTAAGTATTCTGTTCATTCCCCACTTAACGTTAATATATTTTTTTTAACTTGAGGGTGAAATTAACCTTATTATAGTCAATACACTCTAAAGTATATTAACCAAAAGGTAAAAAAAAGTGTTATTTCAGTTTTGAACTTTTGAAGTTTCCTCTTACTTCGGTGGAGGAGGTGAGGGTACAGTAGTTTTTTTCTCTTCTGGCAGCCAGCTGTTTTCTGTTCTGTTACTCTGAATGACTAAAGTGACAGAGGTCATAATAATGGTGGTAATTGTACACATGCAATGAGTATGAAACATGACAAACTTACACCAGGTGCTGAGAGAAGTCAAAGACAATAGTTTTGTTCCCGTCATAAGTGAATACATAATATTTTGTTTTTCAGGCTTTGAAAAATCTTATCCATTTAAACACCCACGATACTGTATGTGTCAGAAGCAAACACATAGTGGAAATGCACTTGAAATGTTATTGGAAGACGTAAACACACAAAATGCAGAAAACAGCTTTTATAAACCCCTACGGGCATGGAAGAACATTAGACACGAGTGGCTGCAGATTTCGTAACGTCTGCACTCTATGGGAACGTAAAGTTGCAGCACTTCAGCTTAAGAAAGATGAATAACTCGCTACTTGAAATGCCCATGAGATATGAGGTTGTGTTTGAGACATTATGGTGAGTCTCATCAAAATATTAAAGCATCTTTCTACCAGAAGACATGCAGAAAGGGCACATTGCCTCTGTTTCTTTCAGTGTTGGAGGCTTTGTATATAGCAATATTCTTCCAGTCAGACAGGGGTGGACTGGGAATTTAAAATGGCCCTGGAAAAAAAACAAAAATGGCCCCATGTTGTAGGTTGGCCCAAATTGACAGAAGGTAGGCTCAACTCAAGTAGGCAGGGCCAACAAAACCATTCAGGGGCAGTATACTGTAGTGCAGCAAAACCAAATACCACAGTGCAGCACAATATACTGGCCCAGCAGAACCAAATACCTCAGTGCAGCACAATATACCGCCCCAGCAGAACCAAATACCACAGTGCAGCACAATATACTGCCCCAGCAGAACCAAATGCCACAGTGCAGCCCAACATACTGGCCCAGCAGAAGCAAATGCCACAGTGCAGCACAATATACTGCCCCAGCAGAACCAGATACCACAGTACAGCACAATATACTGCCCCAGCAGAACCAAATACCACAGTGCAGCACAATATACTGCCCAAGCAGACCCAAATACCACAATGCAGCACAATATACTGGCCCAGCAGAACCAAATACCACACTGCAGCACAATATACTGCCCCAGCAGAACCAGATACCACAGTGCAGCACAATATACTGCCCCAGCAGAACCAAATACCACAGTGCAGCACAATATATTGCCCCAGCAGAACCAAATACCACAGTGCAGCACAATATACTGCCCCAGCAGAACCAAATACCACAGTGCAGCACAATATACTGCCTCAACAGAACCAAATACCACAGTACAACACAATATACCGCCCCAGCAGAACCAAATACCACAGTGCAGCACAATATACTGCCCCAGCAGAACCAAATACCACAGTGCAGCACAATATACTGCCCCAACAGAACCAAATACCACAGTACAACACAATATACCACCCCAGCAGAACCAAATACCACAGTGCAGCACAGTATACTGCCTGAGCAGAACCAAATGCAACAGTGCAGCACAATATACTTCCCCAGCAGAACCAGATACCACAATTCAGCACAGTATACTGCCCCAGCAGAACCAAATACCACAGTGCAGCACAATATACTGTCCCAGCAGAACTTCTCAGGATGGTGCCAGATCATGAAGTGCCTGGCCAGCAGCCGGACATTGGCCCAGGTGGCCCACTGGTAATCAGCTCACTAGGAATTTTCCCTGTAGGGTCTATGGCCAGTCCACCCCTGTAGTCAGAAAACGGAAGACACAACACAGATGTGAACAGAGTGACTACATGAAAAACATACATGTTTGCAGATATATAAAAGCTTTGTATTGTAGGCCTAAAGCCTGAGGGAGTACTACTGAACGTATGTCACAACAATGTTTTCACTTCTGACCTGTAGCGTACCTAGTCTTACCATAGAGGCAGACCATGCCTGAACTGTTTCCTCTGTTACCGGCATTTTCCATCAACCGCCACTAGGAGCAACTGAGTGAAAAGATAATTTTTACAGCTTCCATCAATATCAATGGTAACTGTATACATTCTTATGCAATGAGCTCCCCCTAGTGGTGGCTGCAGGCAGTTTTATAATGCAATGCGAAGCAGGAGATTTATCAATGCATTCACACCAGTTGTGTGGTTTAATACATTGAGAAATATGGTGTTCAGAATATTTATGAAGGTGAGGCGAAGGGTGGCTTTTTTATTACAATTTTTTTATTTTCAAAAATCTGAGGAGTCACACTTTGCCTGGTAGTGTTTGATGTGTATGCATACTGAGGGGCCCTGTGTATGCCCCTGCTCCTGACTTATGTCCTGATCCTGTCTAACATTGCAATATAAAATAGTGATACATAGATAAAGAAACTTCCTAGCACAGAGCTGCAATCCATTAGTGTGCACGTGGCCTTGGACTGAAGCCTTACGATGCTTGATGACAAACCCTGTGAGGGTTGAAACCTTGCATCTTCATGTATGGGACTTCTATTTTCGGATGTTGTCACAATCTTTCCTTGAATTGATCTAGGCAATAAAACTAAGGGTTTTCTGGATTTGTGAATTGTGCATCCCTCAGCACTGCTGACAACTTCCTTTTTTTTCTTTCCCTGGAATTTGCAATGAAGGCTCCTGCGAGAACCTCCACCTCAGATATGAGCCTAGCCTAATTACATCTTCTTATCATTTGTATATTGAATATGTTAATAAAAATAATTAAGAAAAAATCCTACAATACAATCATTCCCAATCATCACAATAATAGGGCCACAATCCAGATCTTTGCAGGATGATGCGGTTACTGGTGGGTCTTCCATGACCTTGTGTTACAGTATGGTCTTATAAGCCATCGTCAGCGTACTGGCTGCATTCCCTCTGTACTGTATGGAATGTCTCCCCTTCTGCCTCTCCACCTTGAGATGAACATCTCAGGGCTGTTGACTCTAGATATTTTCAAGTGTTGAAAGCACATTTATTTTAAGGAGATAAAAACAAGATTGATGATTTCCTTGTTTAAAAGACCTTCACAGCTGATGAGGCTCAGCAATGGTGTCTACCTTCCCTGTTGTAATTCTGTAATGAGCTCTACTAGATGGTATCTAGCAGGGAACAGAAGACGTCACTTAGCAGTAATGGGAAGTGACAACCTAAATCTGTTCTGAATTGTCTTGTAAATGTATGATAGCTCCATGCCTTTCACAGTGTAGCCGAATGAGGTTCAACGAACTAGGGCTGACATGACTGGTGGGTGTTATATACCTGGCTTTATATGTTGTGATTCTAAAGGTACGTTCCCATCAGAAATGTATTTTTAAACCTTAAAATTCAAAAAAAGACTATTTTTTAGCATAATTTTTTTGTTCTATTTTTATTTTGGCAACACTAAGAGTGCATAGGAGCTGTCCTGATACTATGCTATCCTTAAATAGAAAGTATAGTTCCATGAAACATCCACTTTAAAGGGTTTCCCAAGACTTTTATACTAATGACCTATCCTCTGGAGTGTCTGATAGTGCAAAACAAATGTGGAGCCCCAGTTATGGGTCTACAACACAATGAAAGCCAGATATCCCTCAAAGGAAGGAAAACCAAGCAAAGGGGTGTCTCCATTACAGAGATCACCAAATCCACCATATTAAGTGGCCCCTATGTCAAGATCCCACTTTTTTACAAGCTTTAAGGATGTGACAGGGAAAACCTAAGCTAGGTATCCATCCACGGACAGCTGTTTCAGGGTGTTGCCCCTCATCAGTGTGGAGTAGGATTCTGGCTAACCGGGAGCAATGCCTCGGAGACTACTCAAACACAACAATAGCTGATCTCAGGGAGACCAGCTACAAAAAACACCGCGGAGCCTCACTTAAGAGTCTCAATACAGCAATCCGAAGTGCAAAGTTCCCTGGGAAACAGGAATATGCAAAACATAATATGGTGGATTTGGTGATCTCTGTAATGGAGACACCCCTTTGCTTGGTTTTCCTTCCTTTGAGGAATATCTGGCTTTCATTGTGTTGTAGACCCATAACTGGGGCTCCACATTTATTTGCATATTCCTGTTTCCCAGGAACTTTGCACTCGGATTGCTGTAGTTGAGACTCTTAAGTGAGGCTCCGCGGTGTGTTTGTAGCTGGTCTCCCTGAGATCAGCTATTGTTGTGTTTGAGTAGTCTCCGAGGCATTGCTCCGGTAGCCAGAATCCTACTCCACACTGATGAGGGGCAACACCCTGAAACAGCTGTCTGTGGATGGATACCTGGCTTAGGTTTTCCCTGTCACATCCTTAAAGCTTGTAAAAAAGTGGGATCTTGACATAGGGGCCACTTAATATGGTGGATTTGGTGATCTCTGTAATGGAGACACCCCTTTGCTTAGTTTTCATTCCTTTGAGGAATATCTGGCTTTCATTGTGTTGTAGACCCATAACTGGGGCTCCACATTTGTTTTGCATATTCCTGTTTCCCAGGGAACTTTGCACTTCGGATTGCTGTGGTGAGACTCTTAAGTGAGGCTCTGCTGTGTTTTTTGTAGCTGGTCTCCCTGAGATCAGCTATTGTTGTGTTTGAGTGTCTGATAGGGGAGGGGGGGGTAGGTATGAAACCTGGGACCTCCACCGATCAGCTGTTTGGGAAGTCACCGGTGCTTGCAGCAACGCTGTTCCCTTCTCTCAGCTCACCAAGCATAGCCGTCCATTGTAAAGCGACTTTGATTGGTATAATAGCTCAGCTCCATTCACTTCAATAGAGCTGAGCTTCGACAAGGCCATGTGACTGATGAACATGACATCATTTGGCCTAAGCTGCGAGAAGGCTGCGGCGCCAGTGTCTTCTAAAATAGATGATGGACGGGGGGGTGGACCCCCATGGATCAGATACTGATAACCTATCCAGCAGATAGGTCATCAGTATGAAAGCTCTGAAAAATTTTGGGACATCACTGCAAATGTCACTGCACAGCTGGTGGGCTTAAATGAGCAAATATGACGGCACATTTACAATGGATAAAATGTCCATAATTTAAAGTAAATATCCTTAAACACAATTTGTTTTTCTAACTTAAATGCATCGAAAATTCTCTGCTGAATAATTAGAATATCTTTATAGGTCAGTACTCCATTTTCCTGATACCATGTTCCAAACCCCCTGAATAAACATAAAAGTAAATATCAAAATACTGGATATGTTCAGCCACCACTAGGGGGAGTTTGATGCATACACATAAACATTGAACTCAATAGGAACATTGCATCCAGAATTATATCTTTTAATTGTATTTCTTAAGTAGGTGTTTTAGATAGAAATTGATCTAAAACCCTTATAAAGCTATATTAAGAAATTAATCAGCACAGAATTTTGGATCATAAATACCATGGGAAAAAGTGGGAATTCATGTTTTAACGTTATGCGGGGTCATTTCCTAAAGATCAAAGTTTCATATGCTGGTCTTACAAACCCCAATAGGGGAAGAGCCAAACAATTTATTAAAGGGGTTTTCATATTAATAGCCTATCCTCAGGACAGGTCATTAATATGAGATCGGAAGGGGTCTGGCTTCCAGCGCCCCTGCCAATCAGCTGTTTGAGGAAGCCACGGCGCTCAACAGAGCTCTGATGAGTTCAGTGGCCTTCTCATAGCTTACCACAGGTCAATTCATTGAATATCGGCTGAGCTTGGTATTGCAGCTCAGCCCCAATCACTTGAATCATAATGAGCTGCACCTCGGCCATGTGATTGATGAACGCGACTCGACATGGCTTAAGAGGTAGTGGCGCTCACACAGCACAGTAGCCTCTTCATACAGCTGATCAGTGGCTGGTAGTCTGAGGATAGGTCATCAATATGAAAATCCCACAGAACTCCTTTGAGACTTGCATGCCCCTTAGTAAATATGTTGCACATCATGCTCTCCAGGAGCTGGAAAAGATTTTGGGTGTAATGTGGGCCAGTTTCCTGGTGCACATGTTCTTAAATTAGTCGGGCCACAGAGCTCCCATTCGTTGTCAGCCTCCAATGACCCTCATCGCACTCACTTTTTGAAAAAGTGTAAAGGATGTTGGAAAATTCTAAAAAGTTGCACATTTTGTTGCAAAGTTTGATACTTTTGTATGCCAAAAAACTGGCGTAGAATGTTAATACATGAGGCCCTGTATCTGCTTATGGATTCCCAAGGCAAATCTATGGATAGTGGTGGCCCTAAAGTGATCTTTTAGGGTCTGAGTTTTTACCGAAAATTTTGATATATACATCTAGCGCACTACACACAACAAACTATGCTCTGCTAGGCAAGCGAATATTCTACAAGACAGCAGAACCCGTTTATGTCATTGAGTATTCTACACGGAGGTATGCCTCACACTTCCAGTCAGTCCTTTGACAATATCAGACACTCTTCTGACATCTCTGACACTTCAATACTTACATACTGGAAAAAACATAATCCCTCTTCTGACAACCCTTAATGTAGTTACACAAAAACATCTCAGATTTCTGCCAGGGGAAGTGTTCTTATCTGGACAGCGGTACTTCAGTGCTGAAGCCGAGATACAAATGCCTTTAAAGACTATGTACAAATTCTGGAGAAGCACTGGAGTAATATATGGCAGAAACCTCTCCATACTGATCAGAAGAGCTTCAATTTCTCCTTATATAGGCTCCCACTTTTATATAAATAGAGCTGAAGGATCGTATAATTGAAAAGTTCTTCAGCTTTCTAATATACTTTGCTACAATTCCACACTTCTTTATAATTTTTGACCTTGTCAGGTCCATACACTAGAATCTCAAATCAACAGCAACTAGGATCCATAGTAGACTTCAGGTGTGACTTGCGCCATAAAACTGGCATGAGTCGTCTTAAATGTGCATACATGCCCTACCCACTTTTTCCAAAAAGCTGAGCATAGCATGAATGGGCAAAAAGTCGGAAATTATTTTGTGAAAAGCTGCTAGGGGCAAACATTTGTGACTTCTTGACACCATTAATTTGGTGTGTCAGGTTTGATAAATCTTCTCTAATGCATTTATTTCTACTGCTCATGACCCTGGCACTCATTATTAGGGCTCATGCACACAAACGTATTTTCTTTCTGTGTCAGCTCTGGGGTTTTTTGTGGACTGTATGTGGAACCATTCATTTCAATGGGTCATCCATATTTTTTGCAGATCTGGCCATGTGCATGAGCCCTTACAAAAGACTTCTTAATCTGCATAATTGTCAATTTATGACCCTTTTTTTTTAGCTCAAAATGAACTCATTACGAGACTTTCTCAAACAAGTCTGCTGGTATTCGTAATCTAGTCTCCCTATCTCACACACCCAGAAAGACTAGTTTCATAGGAAGCCAATTCATTGATTAGTATGTTTTTGGAACGTAGGAAGACATTGGAAAAGGCCTCACACAAAAACAGGGAGAACACATAAACCCCATGCAGATGTTTTGTACTACTGTTTTTTCCATGGAGCTATTTTATGCTTTTTGTATAGCTATATATGTAGCTATAATCAACATTTCTCTAGCTTCTAGCACTATTCTGGACAGTAATTTTCCCCAGTATTTGTAAGCAGAAACTTTTACAGAAAAAATGTATAATTATGGAAAGATTTCTACATGGCTGTACTGCTACAAAGCGATCGTTGGTCTCACGATGGATATGTAGCCCCAGTATAACTCTAAATCCATAAGACGCAGAATTCCCCTGGATCACGTGAACTGACCTTAGGCCACCACAGAACCTTTTGGTGATCTATTCATTAGTCTAAAACTGACCAAAATGGAAGATTTCAACCAAAAAGATTGCTCACCCGGTGGAATTTAACAACAGGCAATTGCTTCATTCCTTTCCATCATTGTCTGGAAAGAAGTCAGCCATGTTTAAAGGACATGTTTAACCTAAAATTTTATCTGCCAGTTGAAACTAGATAGTGACATCCTTTTTTTCGAATCTTTTTTTAATCTCTGATTGCAGATTTTTTAAGTTCTGTTTCCTAAACATGATTATGGGGGCGGCCATCTTGCATGAGCTGTTCTTAACAGCATTTACAAAGCATTAAGAAAATTGCTTTACGGCAGCCCTATGGTCCATAGACACAATGGTCAGGAGGGGACCTTATTGACTTCTATGGGAGAGTTTTCTATTCATTCTCTGTGACCTGTGCAGAGGTCATTGTACACGGAAATAACAGGTAAGCTTTAACAATCACCTTTTGTGAATGGTGGATCCTGTCTTAGCTATACACAGAGGTGATTTCAGTACAGGCAAGATTAGAATGACAGATACGCAGGTAACTGCAGTAAAGCGAGCTGTACAGATCAAGATTCAAGAAGTGTCGCCTATAATTAGGTTTAGCTGACAGTGAAAACTGGCTTTTTATGATTTTTGTTCCAATATAGATATTGACATGAAAAATTAAACATAACATCAAGAATTTTTTAAAAATATGCAAAACATAAAAACATGATTTAAACAATAGGTCATGTTCTGATGACACTTTCCCTTTAAAATTTTTGTTCAATATTACTTGTCTATGAACAGTCTTTCCTTTAAAGAATGGGGCTCCTTTATCAGAACTTCTTAAAAGAAAAACTGTCTTTGTTGGCTATAGCGACTAATCAGAATTTGCCTTAATGTTCCCAGGAAGATTACTTATCCTTCACCTACTGTCACTGAACATGTAGGACCAGTTAGAACAACTGCAATGGCTAATACTGACAAAACTATGTATGGATCCATCAACACAATGACTGTTCCCCAGGCCAACGTTCATTCAATGGTTGATCAACTATAAACCTACCTCTATCTAATGTAGGTGTCTACCTTAAAGGGTTTGTAAAGAGCTATGATATTGATAACCTATCCTTGGGGTAGGTCATCAATACCAGATCGGTGGCGGCTCCACTGTTGGTACTACCACTGAACAGCTGTTTGAAGAGGTGTTAAATGGGCAAAGCAGTTGACATTACACTGTGCCGCCATGGCAAAGTAGATGACGTGCAAGTAATTATGAGGATAATCCAGTGCTTGCATGAGTGCCGCTACCTCTTCAAACAGCTGATTGGTGGGGGTGCTGGGAGTCAAAGCCCCGCCGATTTGATGTTGATGACCTATCTTGGGGATAAATCATCAATATCTTAGCACTGCACAACCTCTTTAAGTTCAGTTTAGTTAGGTCTTGTGGCCATAATACAGACAATAACTGTGGCCGTCTGAATGCAGCTGGTCATATAAACTCCCACACTGCAATGCTCTTTAATAACAGGAAACCAGAATTCTGAATTTCGCAATAGATATAAAAAATCTATGAACTCATTTGTTGATCATCAATTCATTGATATCATATGAAGATAGCAAGTGCGGCATAATAGTAGAAGGTGGTACAAAAGTAGACATTTTCTTTAAGTCAACTAAAACAAATATGTTTCTTCACCGCGTGTTCTTGGGGAAAAAAAATGAATGAAGTGAATCTAGATCTTCATTGACCCAGAAATCTACCAGACTCACTGCTCATGTTACCCTTTTTACGTGGCTGTTGGTTTAAGAAGGCATTTCAATGTTTCCCCTACCAGCATCGCTTTTTGGAATTCTTTCTGTGCCCATTACTCACGTTTGTCAGTAGAGCCCCACATATGTTGGGATGACACAATGTGTTGCTTTATAAGGACACATTCTGTTAAGAATCATTTAACCTGAACAAAACCTGTTGTAAGAACATGGTATCATGACTGGTTAATAAAACAACAAGAGCCAATGGAGGCCGAAGGAACACACATGGTTCCCGAGAAGCAATAGGCACACAGTATTCACAGCAGTGTATGTACTGCCTAACGACATGTTTTCTTTATGCTCTTGTGTTTGTCTTTCCACAAAATTTCTCACCTCTTCGATCTACGTTTACTGGAAATACAGGACCAAACCATTCCAGAGAGAAGCCTTATCTGACATCAGGGTACTCATAACATATCTGTTTCCAATACAACCATCATCAAAACTATTCAGATATTCATTCCATAACATCCTGCTTTGAAATGTCGAATTTTTTTTTAAGTGTTCTTCTGTTCTTGGTTTAAGAATGTCAAACGTGAAGTCAAATTTTTTTTCTCTTGAGTTGAAAGCAATATATGAAACAAATATTAATCGGTCCTTCATCTAAATTTTTAAAATCTGGGTGAACGACAGACAACAGGATGGACCCCATTATTAGTCAAGGGGGTCTGGTGGGGGCCAGTGGAATACGTCATATGATGGATCCGGTACTGCATTGTGGCTTCTATTATGAATGAGAAACACATTGTAGATGTAAACATGTCAGTCAAAGCCGTGGTTTAAAGGGGCTTTCCAGGACTGTAATATTGATTGCCTATCCAGAACATTGGTGATCCAACTCCTGACACTTTCACTGATAAGCTAATTTAACAGGTTGCTGCACTCCAGAACAGGTCCTAGAACAGCACAACTATTTGCATTGGGTAGGGGCAGTGACTCGTACTGCAGTGTAGCTAGCATACATGTAAATAGAATTTCCAAGATTTAGACATTGATGACTTAAATTTAGGATAGTATGAGAAGTAAAGAACCGGCACTTCTCAGTTGCAAAAGATCTGCAATCTCTTTATTGTTGTCATCAACGAGGAACAAAAACAACGCGTTTCGACTCACAGATTTGAGTCTTTCTCAAGAAAGACTTCAAATCTGTGAGTCGAAACGCCTTGTTTTTGTTCCTCGTTGATGACAACAATAAAGAGATTGCGGATCTTTTGCAACTGCGAAGTGCTGGTCCTTTACTTCTCATATTGTTTGCGGGACGCCGACCCTGGACACGAGCACCGTGAGACTGATTGGAGTGCCGGCTGGACTTGTATGTTTATTAAGTTTAGGATAGGTCATCAATATCAGATTGGTGGGGTCCAACACCTAGAACCAAAAACAATTAGCTGCCAGTGCCAAAACATATACAGTAGACAGAGATGGAAACAGCATCCAATGTTTAACAACCAGTCTGTCTGAAAGTCAATTACCAGTGAGTTGAAGGCCAGATGTATGGCTGAAAATAGCCCACCTTTTATGTAGATTTTGTTGATCAAAAATCGTTAGCTGCTATGGTACTGTAAAGAGAAGATTTTTTTAAGCTTTTTCCATGAAGGCTGCAGTCATAAAGTTATTGAAGGCGCTTGGTTGGTTACATTTTGTAACTATATGGCATTTCTTTACTTGATTTGCACACCGGATTAACCTCGATCCTTCTGTGTGCCGTGAAGACAGGGGTCAATATCTCTGCCTTCCAAAAAATATATATATACATGGAGTCCCCCAAAATAACTATATAAAGGTTAGAGTACTGCAGTCCTCTTACTTTCTATGTGTGTGATGTACCGATTAGATAATTTATGTCCTTTATCAGGAATGCATTCTTTTTATGTTTTTGGGGGGGGGTTTTTATATATTTTTTCCATCCAAAATATTAATGCAAATTATCATTGATGCATCTAGTCTTCCAATCTGACAAACCTGAGATATGTGGCTGCAGTGTTCTCTGTCTTTTGCAAGCAGACTACTATATTCAAAAGAAGTACCTTATTTCTATCCAACACCACCCTCACACCTCAGTTCCATACTGTACATGAGCACCCAATGTTACATGCTGAGTGGTGATTTTTATTTTTTTCATCCCATTTTCTCCAATTTGAAACTTACAATATTCAAAGATACATTTTATATTTTGGTATCAATGGGTGTGGACCCACTATGCCAACCAACTGGTTTGTCTTTGGACTAAATCTAAGGGTTTAGCTGGTATTCACCCTTTAATCTCTATGCAGGCATCTTGAATTCGCTACAGGGAAGCAACCAGACTGCTACCTCCTGGAATAGTCCAATAGTAGTTAGTAGCTGATTCACGGGGATCATAGACACCAGTGCAAGGCACAGAGGAGTCAGGCAATGTACGTAGTCAGCAGACAGGCCGAGATGAGGGAGGCAGAGTACTAGCTTATTTGTAAAACAAGTCTGAGGTCAGGGCAGGCGGCAGTAGGGCAATTAGAGAAACAGGCCAAAGTCTGGGCAGATGGCTAGAAGTCAGTAGTCAGGCTAGAGTCTGGTACATGGATAGTGAGACAGGGAATACACCTTTGTTGGTAACTTGAGACTAGAAAACCTAAAGCTCAAGCACTCTTCCACTAGGGAAGGTGCCTTAAGTGGCCAAGGAGTGCAAGCCATTGGCTGGGGAAGAATTTGGATGCATGCACTCACCTCTGGCCCCTCAAATTCTTGTGCCCTAAGGAAAAGACCGAGAAGCCTTAAAGCGGCTCTGTCACCAGGATCAACCCCATTAAACCAGGCATACTGACTTGCATTGCTCATCATGCTGATTAAAACTATACCTTTCTTTTGTCTGTATGATAAACAGCTGCAGATAAATCAGCATTTTTATTCATATGCAAATCAGAATTTCGAACACTCAGAGGCAGTGCTCAGAATATTCAGCCCCGCCTCTGAGTGCTTGAAACTCTCATTTGCATATGAATAAAAACGCTGATATCTCTGTAGCTGTTTATCATACAGACAAAAGAAAGGTCTAGTTTTAATCAGTATGATGAGCCCTACCAGGCAGTATGTCTGGTTTAATAGGGTTGATCCTGGTGACAGAGCTTCTTTAACAACAGGATGTAGGCCATGGCCTGCAGTACTCGCCGAATATGCTGGAGGGCAGGACCGCCAACAGCAAGAAAAAGACAGAGAACAAGCCCAGGCTGAGGTCAGGAGGGGAAGTCGGGTGAGTGAGTTGTGTGGCATTAGTGGCCTTTGGCACAGGAAATACAGATAGTACGAGGGGAGCTGAATGAACTCCTCAAAATTATCTTAAATTACACTATGAGCTTATGAAGTATTGTTTTGGCTAAAAAAACATACATCAGTGTTTATGGACATTTCATGATAGGTTTTTTTTTGGAGTAGCAGGAATTATCAGTCATTCTTTGATGTGTTTAGATCTTATCTTATGTAGTACATGTCAAAGAAGTGAGTCACAGCAAAAATAAAAAATAGGCGGGATAACCTTCAAGACCTAAAGCTGGCTGAGCCAACTGAATTCTGAGAGGTACAGCTGACCATCTAGTGCAGGGATGCTCAACCTGCGGCCCTCCAGCTGTTGTAAAACTACAACTCCCATCATGCCCTTCTGTAGGCTCATAGCTGTAGGCTGTCTGGGAATGATGGGAGTTGTAGTTTTGCAACAGCTGGAGGGTCGCAGGTTGAGCATGCCTGATCTAGTGTGCATGGAGATTTCTGGATTCTGCCCGATGGCAGATGTTGGGGAAGATAAGGACTGGGCAGTTGAATTACCTCCTCTTCTCCATTCAGAACATATTCTCACTTGGCCGTATGGACAAGTTTGGAGAAATGTCTGTCAGGTGAAAAAGTGTTGAGCCTGCTGATATTTAATGTGTATGGTCAGCCTAAGTGGTCCAGGAAGCTGAGAGTTGAGAAACTGTTGAGCAGGGTCCTCATACCAGAGAGCTGATGGTCAGATGTATTTTTAGTTTCTGACTGCACGTCGTTGGTGAGGGTTTTAAGGCATCAACTGATATATTTTTAACCCTGCAAAGGAGCTATTTTGTTAATCACAGATGACCAAGTTTTAGTGTGAGGGACAACCAGATTACAAGAGGACACAAGAGGAGCCCAGGCCCTCACAAAATAATGGCCCAAAAGATCCAACAGAAGACACCACCATTTGGCAGTGACTTTGAATTGAACCACTTGATAGTAGGATCTATTGCTAGTGGGTTTGAGTCACAAATAACCAGACCTTCCTGAGCATCTGTACTGTGTGTACAATAATAACAAAAATGATAAAGGAAGTAAAAGTGGATGTGCACTTGTTCTGTATGGGTGGAGGGGACCCCCAGGGTCATTGCCTCGGGTGGGTCTAAGGAACTCAAATCCGACACTGTAATAGAATGGTGTACTGAGGATAGCCGCAGTCACATTTGAACTTCAGAAGGTGAAACATAAATTACCCTATAAATTTGTAGTTAACCAAATACATTTTTTGTATTAATTGTAAAGAGGCAAACATTTTGATTTCTCTATTTGCTGTGTATTCAATTCCCTGTAAACACAATTCTGACACTTTATTAAAAGCAAAACCCATTGTTCAGACACATCTTGTCATAAGGCATCATATTTTATCACTGTGTAAAGATGTTCTTCCAATACCCACGACTGGGAAATGAATTTACATGGCACAGTAGGAGAAGGATCTGAAGCAGGAAATTAGTCTGGAGAATTGGAGTGAAATAATTGAAAACACCTTCGAAGCTTCAACATAATCCTGACGATAATGTGAAAACAAAATAGAAAAACATGAAAAGGAAAAACAAGAGGATCTTATCCCACCGTTTCTTACACAATGCCGTCTATTGCTCCTCTACTCCCTGATTGGGCCTCTGGAGATGTTGCGAGATATCCAAGCTTCAGAAAAGTACCAGCGAGGTTGTTGTTTAGTCTGAAACATGACAGTACTTTGAATGATTTCATGAGAATGTTGCAGATAGATTCTCATACAGATATAGCAGAGGATGCAGTGACAAATAGTGCCCGGTTCTGTTACTAAAATGACTCAGGGTCAAAGGAGGAAGATTAATCAATAGAGAGAAGTGAAAAAAAGAATAGGGGGGGGGGGGATTCATAAAAAAGGCGTGGGGCAAGGGGGGGTAAGGTGGATGCCACATGGAATACAAGTAGTGGGTTGTCATGTTGAAGTAGCCTGAAAGCCCTAGATTGCCCTGTAGCCATCTGAAATAGATTGTGCGAATGTCCACTTCCCAAAGTGATCAATTTTCCAGTCTACGAAATGTCATTGGGTAGACCACTGACAAAGAGGTAAGGGCTCAGCTCACCAGTATACATGCCTATGGCGTAGAGGAAAAGCCTCTGTCCACATTCCCTATTATGCCACATAGATACCCTCGCTGAGAATTCCCTCTTTAAAGGGCATCGGTCAGCAGATTTGTACCTATGACACTGGCTGACCTGTTACATGGGCGCTTGACAGCTGAAGGCATCTGTGTTGGTCCCATATTTATATGTGCCCGCATTGCTGAGAATAATGATGTTTTAATATATGCAAATAAGCCTTTGGAAGCAATGGGGGCGTTACCATCACACAACAGGCTCTGCTCTCTCTGCAACTGCCACCTCCCCAGCACTTTTATTGACAGGGCCAGGCAGTGATGACGTTTTCACTGTCTTTCCCTATCAATCAAAGTGGAGAGGATGACCCAATTGAAGAGAGAGCAGAGCCTCTAGGTGTAATGGTAATGCCCCCGTTGCTCCTAAAGGCTCATTTGCATATATTAAAACTTTATTTTTCTCAGCAATGTGGGCACATATGAACATGGGACCAACACAGATGTCTTCAGCTGCTAAGCGCACATGTAACAGATCAGCCAGTTTCGTAGGTACAAATCTGCTGACAGATGCCCTTTAAGCCAACTATGACAAGTATAACCAATTCCACTCTGGTACCCATTCATGTACTACATGGTCACCTATTTATCTGAATGGCCGGCATGTGATAACATTTTTCTATCGACAAACAAAACATCTCATGGTACTTATAGCAGATTGCTGAGGATTTCAGGAGACAAGGCCAAAGAGATCATCTGACGTCGTTGTCTTTAGAGAAGATGCTGCCTTATTAAAGTAAAATATTGCTATGGCGGAGAAGAAAAACAGCAGGATCAGAGGTGAGGTTCCAGACAGCATGTTCCTCTTACCAGCTTCCAAATGAGATCCAATTTCAGGCCTAACCAAGTGTAGGAGAGGGCCTCAAGGCTTAAAGGCGGATATGTCTGAGAAGGATTTTGATACCCACCTTCTATTATTATTACTGAGAGAGGACAGGAACACATCATTGATATTCATGATATGGTAAAACATAAAGCCCCATCCCTTTGTGCACACCAGTTAGTGCATATAGTCAATGTTGATCAAGGCCTGTGCCTACATAATCACAAGGATGTGCAAAGGAACCTGCAACTGTGACGTAACTACATGTCCAGAGGTGGAAATCAGGTATCTGTTAAACATCAAGCTCATTTTCTACTTTTTGACCACACTTTTTACTTTTACCATATTATTTCCCCTCACAAATCTTACAATTCTTCCATTTTGTAATCTGCGTAGCTGTATGCTACAAATGTAAGTGGCATCTGAAGCCATATAAATGAACATCCCTAGGAAAATAGTCAAACAATCTCTGATAAATTTCAGATTTTAGATTTGTTTGACACTTGAATGCATATACAGCATCTTCCGTAACGTAAATGGTGGAATCGGGTTCTGTTAACTCGCATGAGGTCAATTCTAATATTTGAGCATTTTGTTTCCCCAACAGCAGCTTTCACTTAAAAACACCACAAAAAAATAAAAACAACACTTAACCTATACTTAAAGTGTATTAAGCATCCACTTAGGACACATTTTACACAGTGATGGGAATCGCCCGCCTAATTAGAAATTGCTAGAAATTGTAGCTAATCGCCTGTGCTTAGTGGTTACAGTTAGGAAGCCATTAAGGCATTGCAAGGATAATTGAACTAATTGATTACTTCCTGACTAGAATGAATCGCTTCCTTTTGTTACTGAATTATATCTGTTCTGATAAATCCAATTACAAAACGGTAACATAAAACAAATGTCGGTAGTTATCACATGTTTTACTGGACAGTAATGGTGTGCAGGTTTTTACTAACCAGCAGATGCTAGTTGACCAACAGAAGATTTAATGGACTCCATTTGGGCAACTTTTTGACACAAATTTGGAGCAGCTACCAAAATGTTAAAGAATCCCCAGCATCTAGAAGATACTTTGAAAACCGTACAATCACTAGATGAAGAGCTCACGTTATGACGGTACTCAGTGTCCCTGTTGTGGCATGGAAAAGGCCATTTTGAGCCTTAGCAATGCTTCTGTTTACATAACTCGCTCAACACTGACTGTGTTATGTAAATCGAAGACAGAGGAGCGGTGCTAAGGCTCAAAATGGGCCACTTTAGAGTAATTAAAGTATATTACAAAAATGGTCTGCATCACTGCCCCTATACAGTACAAAAAAAAGAAAAAAGAATGACAGCTACACTTTAAGCAACTTGAATACAAGGATTGCTGGGAAGTGTAGTTTAATGGTGATGTCAGTGAGAGAGGAAGTAGCTAGCTTCTTCTACATGGATTACAGTAGACATAGAAAGAGCTAACAGTCTGGGATATGACAGTACAACGATTGAACAGTTTTTTATTGTAATCATTTAAAGAGGTTGTCATTGTTAATGAAAATGAATAGTAAAAGGCAAGCAAGGTATTAAAATATTTAAAAAAAAGTTATACTCACTGCTGTGAACCCTGCTCCAGTCGTCCCCATTGATGCAGTCATGACTGTGGGCAGTGATCGGCTGCAGAAGTCACAGGTGGTATACAGGCAAGTGACTATTGCAGTCATTAGTGATGAGTGAAGTAGGCTTTGGATGCTACATCCGACGTTGCTTCGCGTGTGACTTCGCCTAATAACTTAGGTACTTGATTTTTAAAAGTTCGGTTCAAAGTTTTGAAGTGGTTTTTCAAGTACCGAAGTTATTGAACTAATTCTCACGCGACTTCGCAAATAACTGACTTCGGCTCATCAGAGCCCATACATTTTAACACTGTACTGAGACGGATCCCTGTACAGTATTTATCCGAAATTTTGAACGAAGCGACTTTGGATCTAGCATCTGAAGCTCACTTTGCTCATCACTAGCAGTCACGTATACATAGCCCGGCGGGAAGGATCCATGCAGTGACACTGGAGGGGGTTCAGAATCGTGAATATAACTTTAAGTGTAGCTAGTTCCCACTACCAGGACCCGCTCCATTTTTCAGTATGATGGAGGTCACTGCGCTAAATGCTGTGGCTCTACCTTCTTCCCAGTGATTCTCTGCATATCGATGCTCCAGGACCAGCTCCATTCCTCAGTATGATGGAGGTCACTGCGCTAAATGCTGTGGCTCTACCTTCTTCCCAGTGATTCTCTGCATATCAATGCTCCAGGACCAGCTCCATTCCTCAGTATGATGGAGGTCAGTGCGCTAAATGCTGTGGCTCTACCTTCTTCCCAGTGATTCTCTGCATATCGATGCTCCAGGTCATCAGCTACATTGAGAACTAATACTCCGGCCATTCTCTTAAACAGACCTGTGTTGCAATCGCCTACACAGTGGGAGGTCAGGAGCGACGCTGTCCAGAAGAAATTGTAAAAGCCCCCTAGATTCTTCATTTTGTGGACTGGGGGGAAGAGGTACCAGAGGTCAGACCCCACCGGTCAGAATTCTATGGTACACCCTAGTAAATGGGAGTACACCCCTTTAAAATTCACTCTATGCACCTTTCAGAGAATAAAGTAGAACTCGTGCTGCCGAGGCTCAGCTCCACGTAGAACATTTAGAGCTTGTTAAACACATAGAGAACCAGATGGAATGAAGGAAAAAAAATGAGAACAAGAAGTCAATGATAAAAAAAATTCAATTTATAATGAAGCCGACGGCTGCGGAGAGGTAGGTAAAGTGGAAATAAATAGAAACATTACAGAGAGAAGATGATTCTCCGACGTTTCATTTGCACTTCATCATCTTAGTCTGAGTCACAGGAAAGCAATCTGTGCAGTATAATTGTACGGGATGTTGGCCGGAAGGATGGTACCTGCCGTGTGTACAGGGGTCAGTAACACACGCCATAAAACCTGGGACATTTCATCATTGATACAAACCCCAATATAATCTCATTGGAAGTTATTGGGGTTGAGACAAGATTATAATCTATCCCTCTGTCCACAGAATAGGTCATAAAGGTCTGATTCAAGCAGTCGTAATTCCACCGATCAGGAGAAGAGAGATCCCATCTGTCCTACGGTAGGAATGTAGCCCTGCTATCTCCAGCAGTACCATAGAGATGAGCGGAGCGGCAGTACACATACATGACCACCGCTTCATTTATAAGTGGGCAAAAGACCCCTATTCTCTGATCGGTGGAGGTCCAAGGTGGTCAGACCCTCACTGACTCATCCTGTAGGTAGGGGAAAAGTGTTAATCTTGGCACAGCCCTATTTTACTAGACAAAACGTTGTGTGCTCTTTATAAAGGTGAGGAAGGCTTCATGCAAATTAAACGAGAGGGTCAGGATTAGTAAAAGGGGCATCTGTCTTACAGAAACAGCAACTCAATAGGACTTAAGTGCAATACCAGACACAGCCAGCATACAAGAGTGGCACTGTTTCTGGGGGGGAAAAAAGACCTCAATGGAAAATGGTTGGCCATACAGTAAAAATACAAAAACACTATGTAAAGCTGGTCATTATATTTTCCAGTCTACTCAAAAATCTGTGCTGATACTTAGAAAAATGTGTTGCATGTTAAAGGGGTTATCCAAAGTATAAAACATGCCCCCCAATGCCCGGGCACCTCATATAGATTATACTTACCCCGCTCCCCGGCACCCGCGTTGCTCCTGATCCCAGCATGGCTGCTGCGATGCTAGTAAGGCTCGTCCACGTTGCGGCCTGCTATTGGCTGCTCCCCTTTTGCTGGATGTTATGATCCACGTGATGGAGAGATGCACCAGCAGCCGTGAGGGGATCAGATAAGACGCGGGTGCCAGATTCCAGGACTGAATTTGTTACATAGGTACATAGGTTGTAAAACAGACACAGGTCCATCAAGTTCAACCTTTCTTAAATCAATTATATAACATCAATTGTTAAATTAATTATAGGCCTCAATGCCCTTGGCTATTAGATAAGCACCTTGCCCATTTATAATTGCTGACATAGTATCTGCCATTACTGTCTCTTGGGGTAAGGCATTCCATAGTATCTCTACTCTAACTGTAAAGAATCCTTTTCCCTCTGGTCCTTTGAAAAGTCCTTGGAATGAATAAATCCTGTCCTAGTTCTTTCTACTGACCACAGGTGAATTTCTATATGTAAATGAGATTACCTCTAAGGAGTCTTGTTTTCAAGCTGAACAAGCCCAATTTTTTAAGACCCTCATTATGAGACCTTCCACCCCAATTAATCATCTGGTCGTCTATCTCTGAACCCTTTCTAGATCTTCTACATCCTTTAAACGGAATCCCATATTCAAGATGTGGACTTATAAGGGTGAGAACAAAAGGATCAGGCGACAATATTCACTTATCCCGATCCTTCTCTCTCCCAACATCATCTGTCAAGGGACAGTAGGGATCTCCCCAGACACATTAGACTATCGGCCGAACCCAACAATACACTAATGTGTATGGGGACCTTAACACAGATCCTCATGGTACCTCGCTACTGACTCACGCCCATTTTGAGTATTTGCCATTTACAACGACTCTGTGCATTCTGTTAATTTCCCATATTCGACAGAACAATGAGTTTTATTACATTACATTCCCTGCTTTATCTATAGGATACCGTTATATAATATGATTGATGGTGGAGAATACCGCTACCCAGGACTCCCACTGTACAGCTTATCAGCACTATTTTACAACCTAGAAATACCGCACAAGTCATTACTTCATCCGATTGCTGTACCCATGGTTCATGTTTGTGCCATGAACAAATTATTTCACTTCATGCAAATCAGAGCATATCACTGGGGAAATGTAAATCCATCACACGTCTTGCCGGGTCATGCAGCTAATGGTAATTATAAGTGCTGATAAGTGTTACATCAGCTGATAGTTCCTGGTTATGTGAATTTTATATAGCATTCCTGGCTCCCCAGCTGCTTTCTACCCGTCTGCCCCAGCATATCCTGCTAAATTCTGTCAATAGATGCTAGGAGTAGTAGTTCTCATTGACTTAAGAATTAGCATTTGCGTAGCTAGTTAGTCATTTTCTGTACCTTCCATGACCCATGCCAACATACTTTAATAAATGATACTAATTAACCTCTTGAAAGGGTTCTCTGGGAATAATAATTTTTTTTTTGCAATTTCCCCCAGCCAGCTTCCGTAAACAGAAGATTCATACTTACCTGCCCCCGCCGCTCAGGTCCTTCGTGCTGCTTCCCGCCTGCATCCTCCACAGCATGGTACCATGCTCTGCTGCAGCCAATCACTGCCATGTGATTGGACCGTGTGATGAGCTCGGTGATGTCATCACAGGTCCTTTAGCCGGCAGCTAATGCTTGTAGAAGACAGAAGAGATCGCAACTACGCGATCGAGTGGATAAGGTGAGTTAATTTTTTTATTTTTAACCCCTTAATCCACATTTTACAAAGCATTCTGTATTGAGAATGCTATTATTTTCCCTTATAACCATGTTATAAGGGAAAATAATAAAATCTACTAAATACTCAACCCAAACCCGGGGTACCGAACATGCCGATTTTTCCCACGCACGTGCAAAACGCATTAAAATGCTTTGCACTTGCGCGGAAAAATCGCGCATTTTCCCGCAACGCACCCGCCTCTTATACGGGTGTCAAACGTGACGCCCGTGTGAAAGAGGCCTAACTTTTTTTGCTTTTCCCATTTACATAACTGTATGAGGCTTTGTTTTTTGAGAGCTAAGTTATACTTTCTAATGGTGCCATATTATATTGCATACAATGTAGCAGAATGCTGGAAAAAAAATTACAAATGGGGTAGAATTTGAAAAAAGATTCCGCCATAGTTTTATGGGTTTCGTTTTTACAGTGTTCCCTATGTGGCAAAACAGACAGTATGGTTAAAGTGTGGTACATTTATACAGTTTTTCTTGTGTTTTAATAATTTAAAAAATAAATAAAAAATTTGGACTGATTTTTTTCTTTCCCCATAACTTTTTTATACTTACGTCTACGTTGCTGTGTGAGGGCTCATTTGTTGCAGAGCAATCTGTAGTTGTATTGATAAAATTTTGGGGTGTGTGTGACTTTTGTATCGATCAATTTGATTGTTTTTTCTGTTATGGCATTTACTGTATAGGAAAAATAAGTTTACATTTTGGGATGTGGCGATGCTAATGATCTTTATTTTTATTTTATTTATTTATTCATTTATTTATTTTTATTTTAAATCAGTGAAAAGGGACTGATTATATACTCATTTTAAGTCCCCCTAGAGGACTTCAACATGTGATTCTTTGATCACTTCTCCATAGACTGCAATGTTTTAACATTGCAGCCTAGGGGAGATTAACTATGTTAAGAGAGATAGATTTCGGCTATTAAAGGTGTAATTCTTAATCAACATGCTATGCTTCTATGTCTACAGTATGGACTACTGGAACTAAGAAAAAGCAGCAGTAAGACAGGAGATCCAGAGATATGCAGTGAATGGCTTCTCACTGTGGGGTTCTGTGACCCCTGCAAATTTACAGATCAAAGGTCAAACCCACTGAAATGCTAACAGTGAGAAAGATAAAATAGAGCTTTTAACATGGGCTTACGAGTCACGACTTCAAAATGCAGTTGAGATAGTCATCAAAATTTACAGCTGACTATCACATATCAGTAAGCCGAGAGAAGAATGAAAAATTAAATGTCCAAAGCTGTATGATGCCATTCAAGTTGGGTGAAGGGACTAGATTTGTAGGTTATCTCACAAAGATGGGGTAGTCTAACGTAGGTTGGGCTTTTCTCACTCCCAGCAATCCACTGCATTACATAAGCATGGATGATCTGGATCCACCAGAGCAACTCTCCATTCTGGCAAATACCTACATCCGTACGTGGGTGGAAGCAGAGGATGGTCCTAGGATTACGATCACAGCTGGAGAAGGTTGTGGGTTCACACGAAATAGAGATACCCTTGCTTTCAAAGGTATACATGATCATTTTTAGGATGTTCCAATTTCTTCCTTATATCATCTTCGTGTCTTCATCTGAACCCATTTTTTTTGACAGACTCATTTCCTTCTCTCTTATGGATTTTCAGTCTCCAGACCCCCCACCCCCACAGACCATATGTCCTAATAGGTCCTTGTAGTAAGACAACTGCTTTAACAGAAAGTCTTTGCAGTATACAGAATATGGGCTCATTCAGACGACCATTATTATTACGTGGTCATCTGAATGAGCCCTATGACATGTTGTTTCGTCCCGACACATCACCACACATTGCAGTACAGCAAAAACAAAAAAAAAAAAATTGATATTAAGCTTAGTACATATGAGACGGGGTCACCGTGAGTGGAGAAGAGCACCAGGGTCCCCATATCTTCTCAAAATTTGGAGGACATTTCCTATTGCCATACATAATTTTTTCGAGTGGAAGCACCTGATTAACCAATGCTTTTCACTGACTCATGGTCGGTGGCCTATCCGCCATCCAACGGAGAGCTATGGCCTTTCTGGCCAGGAATAAGGTCTCTCTCAGGAAAGTGCGTGTGGTCTATCCTACCCATCCTACACAACCTTGTGGGTGTTAAGTAACTTCTGTGAAGTATAAAAAGCTGAGTCAGCCTATTGTTTAGGGAGGGTGAAACTGTGGACGGAGCAGACAGTGCTTCCGACCACTCCTCCGCACTATGACATATTTTTACTTGTATCTAGGGAGAAATCTATGGCACACCCAAAAGTTCTTTTCAAGTGATTCTTGAATCCATAATGTGTAATTTCACATCATTTTGTACATAATTACCAGCCAGTAAGCTGTGCAGTAGAGATGAGCGAATTTCCAGTTATGAAATTCATTCACGCTTCGTCTACTAGTAAAAGGTGAATTGGGTTATGGATTCCGTTACCACGGACCATAAGGCAATTCTAGGACGGAATGCATAACGGAATGCCTTTAGAGGCATTCCGTTATAATAGATGTCTATGGGCTGCAAAATGGATCCGTCCCGTTTCTGTTATGCAGGTGAAGATTCCCAAGCATAATGGAAACGGGACAGATCCATTTTGCAGCCCATAGACATCTATTATGACGGAATGAATAACGGAATGCCTCTAAAGGCATTTCGTTATAGAATTGCTTTATGGTCCGTGGTAATGGAATCCATAATGCAATTCTGCTTTTACCACCAAACTAAGTGTGAACGAATTTTAAAATATGAACGTCGCTCATCTCTAGTATGCAAGTCTCATCTTCTTCAAATATTTTTACTTGTAGACACCTTTTTAAAGGATAGGTCATTAACATAAAGGTTCCGGAAAACCCCTTCAACCGCTGATTTTGGTACTTGTACTTCTACTGCAATGCTAGAGAGAGAGTTAGGGCTCTTTCACACAGGCGGGTGCCGTGCGTGGAATCCGCTGCGTGAAATAGTGCCAAGACGAGCTCTGCAGAGACACGGAGCATTAACATAATTGATAATGCTACATGCCACTATGTGATCTTTTTACTACAAAATCACGGTAACAACTTTATCTCACTGTGATTTTGTAGTAAAAAGACTCTATAGGGATGGATGATACTCCTAGTGATAGATTTCGAGGATGATTGGAGACAGTTCCCAGGCCATAATAGCAATGTAGATATAGACTCCATAATCCACTTAATGCATTTCAAGTCGATTCTTTATTGAATGGGCAGAGTTCCAGTTGTGAGTTAGCAAAACGTTTTCGGCGTAAAGCCTTCCTCAGTATCACTAGAAAATACAGATATCATACATATAACTATATTACATATACATCTCATAGTATAGAAGTAGTCTACATAAAGATCATAGGGAGGCGGCATCTCAAGAAGTGGGTAAGTACATAACATGTAGGGTATATAACATATAACATATTGTAGTCTATCACTGTAGAGACAAGTTGCAGCAGTTCCTCAAACGCACGGCATGTTGGTCATGTAGTGGTTCTTGGGAACCTTCCCATGTCTCCACTGCGCACAGTGTTCTCATGTAACAAAGGGCGAAAAAATCTACCATTCAAGGCTTTTACACGTGCGATTCCACAAATGTCATCTATGTCATTAAATGTCCCTGTGGTTTGGCATATGTGGGTGAAACCACCCAGACCATCAGGAACAGAATATGCCAACACAAGTCTAATATCCGCCATCAAAGCATTCATCTTCCCATCCTGGCGCATTTCACATCTCAAAGACACACCATCTCCCAGCTACATTTCCAGGTAGTGGAACAAATTTCGGCCCCTAGGAGAGGCGGAGATATTTCACGTCTACTTAGGAACAGAGAGGCGATGTGGATCCACCGATTGTAGACTTTAAAACCTAAGGGTCTCAACCGCGATTATGAAGTTGGCGATTTCATCTAGGAACCTCTCTCTCAAATTAGTAAATCATAATGGTACACCCTACAACTGTAACAAAAACTCATTTTGTAATCAACTTTTTTACTGTATCCATCCAGCTGTGACCAAATAAGATCAGTGTATGATTGGAATTTGTCATATATCAGAACCTCTATATGCACTAACTGTGACAGCAAGCTGTGACCTATCATTATTATTACTATACATCTGAAGCCTCTGTATGCATTAATCTTTTCAATTCCCTTCTATTTCAGACCAGATACTGATGGGAATTTCCTCTATCCCCCCTATTTGAAACATGGCGCTCATCACAAAAGCCAACCATCCACTTAGTGGTACGTTTAACAGAGCCACAACACTCTGTAGTACCACAGCACCCAGCGGACCTTGAGGACACCCCGCCCCCCCCCCCACATGTCAGCCTGACAGGGTGAGCTCAACATTATATAGGGACACACTCACTAAGCTATCTACTGTATCCAGGGGCGTAGCTATAGGGGGTGCAGAGGTAGCAGTCGCTACCGGGCCCAGGAGCCTGAGGGGGCCCAAACACCCTTGTGCTGCATAGGAAGACACACAAAGCACTGAGGGAAGGGGGGCCCAAGCTGAACTCTTGCACCAGGGCCCATGAGCCGTTAGCTACGCCCTGACTGTATCCTTACATTCACCATTATAATCTTACAGGCCTACTTGACCACAGTGCCCAGCGGCCCCACCTGGGCACTCTATCCATACTTCCTTTTTCCCCCTAATCTTCTGCGGCACATCCAGGTAAGCCCTAGCCATCGCATACCCCTCTCATTCTGCTAGTTTTCTGGGAACAAAAGGTACAAAAAACCTGTGATATGTGGCTACCATATCCCACGTAGGTTAAAACTGCACATAACCAACATGTGTGACCGGATATTCACTTATCTTACCTGTATGGATTGTGTTTTTGCGCCGTCATAACTATGCAATATTTTTAGATTGATCAGCTTGCCTGTTAAGTGATGAACATCCATGCATATTTGTTTTACCAAAATGACACCAGATGACCTCTACTACAATATGGGTATGACACGTACACCATATACCATTTACATTGCCCAAGTAGCGTTCCTCTGACGTCTTGGGGCTCACAAATCCATCTCTGCACTATATTCTTTAACTAAAAACATCATGCCCCTGGTACTACCATAATGTCCTGTCTTTTATTCCAATACGGAAGTGGAACCCAAGAACCACTACATGACCAACACGTCGTGCGTTTGAGGAACTGCTGCAACTTGTCTCTACAGTGATAAACTACAATATGATATATGTTATATACCCTACATGTTATGTACTTACCCACTTCTTGAGATGCCTCCTCCCTATGATCTTTATGTAGACTACTTTTATACAATGAGATGTATATGTAATATAGTTATATGTTTGATATCTGTATTTTCCAGTGATACTGAGGAAGGCTTTACGCCAAAAACGTTTTGCTAACTCACAACTGGAACTCTGCCCATTCAATAAAGAATCGACTTGAAATGCATTAGGTGGATTACAGAGTCTATATCTACTTTGTAGTAAAAAGATCAGAGACAGGCACAGAGCATTATCAATCATGTTACTGCTCCGTGTCTCTGCTGTCCAGAGCACTGCTTGGCACTCTTTCACGCAGCGTATTCCACGCACGGCATCTGCTCGTGTGAAAGAGCCCTAAGAGAGCAGCTGCCCCCAGTGATGTAATGAGAAAAACGACATAAGTGCCTTTTATTTATGGTAGGCCGCAGGGGCCTATCTAACCTTGGTCCCCATTTGACCCTTTTGAGAATTTTTTGTCTTGGGTGGAATTGCCATTAGGAAGAACCTGTAACATAATTTATTCATCTTTATGGTTTATTTCAACAAGATTTCTCCTTCTTGTCCTGAATTAGCCCCTTACTGAAATATGTTCTGTATAGAGCCACACCCTAACTCTACATCTTCAAGAAGATTTATATAGCCTACGGGATGTTATCAGAAGAGGTAACTGCGATGCATATGAAGACTGTCAGTCCCCATTAGCTGTAGAGCAGTAGTCACGTCTTATATTACATGGAGACTGATATGTATACCCCATGAATACTGCTTGCTTCGTCCATTCTCTCGCACATATGGTCCACTCTCTATACACGCCCAATTCCAACATAAACCAGAAGCCACACTTGACAATGATTACAGTAGAGATGCTCCTCTGTGGGGCAGTGTGTTAAATCACAGGCAGGGAGATTTTTGTAACGCACCAGATACATGCTGAGTATTTGATGGAATTTTACATAGAAATCCTGAGAGGAAACCAAGTAGAATAAAAATAAAATTCATGAAAATGGAAGTTTCTCTACAATGTGCAATAGGTGTTTTATGATTTTAGTGATTTAATACAAGTATATCTTGTATTCAATCCATCGCGTCTTCGAATGAACAAGGCAGACATAGCAGAGCTGGAGAGGGTTCAGTGGAGGGCAACTAAAGTAATAACTGGAATGAGAGATCTACAGCACCCTGATAGGTTATCAAAATTAGGGTTATTTACTGAGGGGAGATCTAATTACTATGTATAAATATATCAGGGGTCAGTACAGAGATCTCTCCCATAATCTATTTATCCCCAGGACTGTGACTGTGACGAGGGGACATCCTCTGCGTCTGGAGGAAAGAAGGTTTCTACACAAATATAGAAGAGGATTCTTTACGGTAAGAGCAGTGAGACTATGGAAAGAGGAGATGGTGAGTTCACTGAAAGAGTTCAAGAGGGGCCTGGATGTATTTCTGAAGTGTAATTGTCATGAAGCAGCGGGTGTGAACCCACTGTGCCACGAACCCCAACTCCTCTAAGGGCGTTGTCTAAGTGAACCCCTCGATTCTTCACAGTACCCCTTATGGTAGGGGTAGACTTTCCCAAGGGGAACACCAGGTCGCTACCTCTTAAGGAGGATAGGCACACGAGGCAGCTGGTCAAGGCGGATCAGGAGGTACCGGAGAAAGGTACCAGAAGTACAGGCGATGTGCACAGGCGGGGTTGTTACCAGATGCAACAGTGCAGGACTGAAGGATGAGGAAGAGGCATGGTCAGACAGGCAAAAGGTCAGGGCAGGCGGCACAGGTACAGGTCAGGCAATCCGGGTCTGCAACAGGAGAGTCAAGGCAAACAGGCAGGGATCAGACGGGTAGCGGAATCCAGGAACACAAGTACGAGTCAGGAACACAGGAACACAAGTGGTTATCAGGAACCTTAGCAGGACACAAGTACCTTGACACTGAGGCATCTGGGAAGGGGGCTGAGCCACTTATATATGCACAAAAGGGCTTGGATAGGTCAGCGAGGTCGCCTAAGCCACAAAGCCCAGTAAGTGAGGCGCGCCGGCCTTTAAGGAAGCACAGCAGGAACAAACAGCAAGCATGCTGTGGCCAGGGCTGAAAGCAAACTGTGGAGCGGATCCAGAACAACAGCACCCACACAGACAGAGCCCAGGACTGCAGCGGTGAAATGGGCAGCACCGGCCGAAGATCACCACTGAACATGGCGCCCAGAACCGCAGCAGTAAGAAGGAACAGCAGCGCACAGCATTCGCTGTTACAGTAATAATATTACAGGTTATAGTTACTAGAGATAGGTCGTTGATCCAGGGGGTTATTCTGATTGCCTGATTGGAGTCTGGAAGGAATTTATTTCCCCTAAAGTGAGGAAAATTGGCTTCTACCTCACAGATTCCTCTTTTTATTTTCCAAAGGAGCAGTGAAAAATGAAAGGTAGAATCTGATTAGTTGCTATGGGCAACTAGGCCAGTTCTAGTTTACACCAGTTTGATAAATAATCCCATAGATGGCTAAAATATATGTTGACTTGCTAAAGGCCCTGTGTGGCTAAAAACACATTTACAGGACAAAGGCCTTGTGTGGCCAAGTATACATAGTGTGGGGAGTCGCTCTGGTAGATAGCAGTGCGGGTGCAGTATAGAGGCAAAACAGGGTGCAGAAAGTGTAGCAAACAGTGTTTAATTCACACTTGTAGCAAATACACAGCAAACAGTCACTTGGTGTTAATTCACACCCATCAGAAAACGTGCAGAAAAACAAACTAGTCCAAAACAGGTTCCAGTCACCTGGGATGCTTTAGGTGCAGGTTCGCACCTGGCTGTCAGTCCACCCGCAAGGCGATCGACCTCCGGCTTCCAGGCCGTCTGCACTCCTCCTTGCTTGGGGTCTTGCTTCCAGCCCAGAGAACTCCACACAGCACAGCATGGATCAGCACTCCCAAACTCAAGTGATTCCACAGCCTAACAGCAGCTCCAGGACAATCACCCCCACCTGCTGGTGCTGGCTGTGTTTTAAAGCCCGGCAAAGTCCGGCCTGGACCGTGGGGAGTAGGCACCCACCCAACTCTTTGCCTACTCCCAGTAAGAGCCGGCCCGGATTGGCTTTGCAGCCAAACTAAATATCAAATTGTCAAGCAGCACTAGCTGCTGCTGACACAAAAACCCGGCTCTTACCTCACCGAGGCCAGGAACCTCGGTGACACATACCTCCTGTCGACAACGGTACCTTGCACCTTACCACATACCCCCTTTGTTCAGCCCTGAGGGGTGAACACATGTGAGGCAGTGGACGCGGGACAGGGCATCTGCGTTACCCTGCAAGCGGCCTGCCCTGTGTTCCACCGAAAATTTGAAATTTTGCAAGGACAGGAACCACCTGGTGACCCGAGCATTCCTCTCCTTGGCCTGGCTCATCCACTTGAGAGGGAATGGTCGGTCACCAGACGGAACCTCCTCCCTAACAGGTAATAGCGGAGAGATTCGAGTGCCCACTTGATGGCCAGGCACTCCCTCTCCACTATACTATACCTGGTCTCGGCTGGGGTGAGTTTACGGCTCAGGAAGACAACGGGATGTTCTTCCCCATTGACTTCCTGAGACAGTACTGCACCGAGACCTACCTCCGAGGCATCCGTCTGAGCAGACGAACTCCCTGTTGAAGTCGGGTGTCACCAAAACCGGGGACCCACACAGGACCGACTTCAACGCGGAGAAAGCCTCCTCCGCCTTCTCATTCCAGCTAACCTTCCCCGTCTTTCGCCCCTTCAACAGGTCTGTCAACGGCGCTGCTATTGTGGCAAAGTGGGGCACAAACCGCATGTAGTACCCTACAATTCCCAGGAAGGACTTTACCTGCCTGGTGGTGACCGGTCGGGGCCAGTTACGAATGGCCTCTACCTTAGTTACCTGAGGTTTGATGACTCCCGCCCAATGACATATCCCAGATATTTGGTCTCTTCCAACCCAATCGCACACTTCTTTGGATTGGCGGTTAGACCAGCTTTCCTCAGGGCATCTACTACCGCCTGCACTTTGGGCAAATGGCTTTCCCAGTCGGTGCTGTGGATGATAACATCATCTAAGTAGGCCGAGGCGTACCGGCGATGAGGTCGCAGCACAATATCCATTAACCTTTGGAAGGTGGCGGGGCGCCATGCAGGCCAAAGGGTAACACCTTGTAATGATACAGGCCCTGCGAGTGTAACAAAGCGTTTTTCCTTGGCCGCCTCCGTTAAGGGTACTTGCCAGTATCCTTTAGTGAGGTCTAGCACAGAAAAATAACGGGCTTGCCCTAAATTCTCAACAAGCTCGTCTACCCGGGGCATGGGATACGCATCGAACTTGGACACTTCATTTAATTTGCGAAAATCGTTGCAGAACCGCAACGTCCCATCCGGCTTAGGTATTAGAACTATGGGACTGGCCCACTCACTTTTCGATTCCTCAATGACATCAAGCTTCAACATTAATTGCACTTCCTCCGCGATGGCCCGTCGCCGAGCCTCGGGTACCCGGTATGGTTTTAACCGGATTTTGGCCTGAGGCTCAGTGGCGATGTCATGTTGGATGAGAGACGTGCGGCCAGGGAGGTCCGAGAACACATCCGTGTTCCGACTGATGAACTCCTGACTTCCTGAACTTGTTTGGAAGACAGGCTGTCTGCAATTTTTACCGTGGCTACCGCTTTGCAGGCCTCGAACTGTGGGGCTGGACCCTTGTCACCTAGAAGCCCTGGCCGGGGGCTGTTGTCGTCGGCCGTGTCCCTGTCTTTCCACGGCTTCAGTAAATTCACGTGGTACACCTGCTCCGGCTTGCGCCGCCCTGGCTGGTGTACTTTGTAATTTACTTCCCCTACCTTCTCGATAACCTCATAAGGGCCCTGCCACCTAGCTAGGAACTTGCTGTCAAGGGTGGGCACCAGAACCAAAATCCGATCTCCCGGATTGAAGTCCCGTACCCGAGCCTGACGATTGTACACCCTACTCTGGGCTTTTTGGGGCTATTCAACACCACTCTGGGTGAACCTATCTTTGGCACATTCCATCATACAAAGGAAGCAGTCAGGTTCCGCTGCTTAACCGCAGCTGGCGTCACGTACACTTACTCTAAAAGAGGGACATATTTCGTAGATACCTCTAGACTGGTAGGGAATCCCCCGGGTGTCCCCAGTGGGCTCGTTGCACTGTGTGTGGTTGAAATAATATACTGCCTTTAAAGTGCTCCTGTGTGGCCAAAACATAGAGTATATTGGCTTGATGGCAATACTTTGTGGGTGAAATTTATATTGGCTTGATAAAAACATTGGGGGACATTTACTAAGAGCGCTGCGCCAGAATAATGGCGTAAAATGCACCAAAAAGAATGCCGTTTTGATTTGCGGCAAATATATCAACAGTTTTCTCCAGAATTTTCAACATAAAGAATTAGGGATGTCCCGATACCATTTTTTTAAGACCGAGTACGAGTATCGATACTTTTATTTAAGTACTCGCCGATACCAATTACCGATACCTCATATAAACAGCGGCGCAGTTACTGATAGCAATGAAAACAATTAAAGCTGGAAGTTTGTTGCTGTGGATAACGGCTTTTCTTTTCCTTTGTACAAGTGTTAATAAATTAATAAATGGGAATATAATAGCGTTTTCAAACCAATGTGCCTCCAGGGGGATCTGTTTTTGGGGGATCTGTGGAGGACACACTGTTATGGAGGATCTGTGGATGTCACCGTTATGGGGGATCTGTGGATGACGCACTGTTATGGGGGGATCTGTGGATGACGCACTGTTATGGGGGATCTGTGGATGACGCACTGTTATGGGGATCTGTGGATAACACAGTGTTATGGGGGGATCTGTGGATGACGCACTGTTATGGGGGATCTGTGGATGACGCACTGTTATGGGGGATCTGTGGATGACGCACTGTTATGGGGGATCTGTGGATGACGCACTGTTATGGGGGATCTGTGGATAACACAGTGTTATGGGGGATCTGTGGATGACGCACTGTTATGGGGGATCTGTGGATGGCACTGTTATGGGGATCTGTGGATGGCACTGTTATGGGGATCTGTGGATGGCACCGTTATGGGGGATCTGTGGATGGCACCGTTATGGGGAATCTGTGGATGGCACCGTTATGGGGGGGATTTGTGGATGGCACCGTTATGGGGAATCTGTGGATGGCACCGTTATGGGGGGATCTGTGGACGGCACCGTTATGGGGGGGATCTGTGGACGACACCGTTATGGGGGGGACCTGTGGACAACACCGTTATGGGGGGGACCTGTGGACGTCACCGTTATGGGGGGGACCTGTGGACGCCACCGTTATGGGGGGGGGGGACCTGTGGACATCACTGTTATGGGGGGGGGGACCTGTGGACATCACTGTTATGGGGGGAAGGGGGACCTGTGGACATCACTGTTATGGGGGGGGACCTGTGGACATCACTGTTATTTGTAACATTTTGATTTTTTTTGCGCCAATTACACCATTATTGATAAATGTCCCCCATTGTGTGCCCTCAATGAAAATTTATAGAGGATGAAGGACCTGTGCAGTGGAAACCTTGTCTTTTTAACTGTAAAATTCCATGGGTCAGGTGAAATCAAATTTGACGCATATCAAATTTCTACTGTACCACTTGGAACTGAAACCGAATTTGGGAAAAGGTTTTTAACAGTAGAAATTAATCATTACCCGAAGTCTTGTGAAACTTTGCGAAGTAATAACTTCGGCTCATTGGAGCCAATACATTCTAATACTGTACGGAGCTCCCGCTCTGTACAGTATTCTAACAAAGTTTTATGCGAATTGACTTTGGATGTTTCATCCGAAGTCGATTCGCTCAATCGCTTACCCCACTCTCCCCATTCATAACATTTACACGCACAACAGAGCATGCATGAGTATGAGGGGGGGGTCAAGAGAAATAGCTGTTGACTAGAAGCTATTGAAAGTGTATAACTAGTTTAAAAGGCTTTTCAAATTTTAAAGGGATATTTTCGCCAGAAACTCAATATTTAGAGAAAACATTATTTATTTATTTTTTTTGGCTTTTGTTCATTCTAGCAGTACTATAGCATTGGAAAAAAATTGCCCTTCTGTCGCAACAGCACAGAGAGATAAAACTCCTATATACAGTAGATAGGTAAACCATTTTTTAGTATATTGTTGCTGTGAAGGGAAGATGTTACCTGCTAGTATAATAGTAGGTGTAGAATTAGGATAGCATTAGGGCAGCTCTATTGTTCTCCCAACAGACCTAGATACAGATGCCCACAGAAGATCATTACCTTTCAGTGTAGTGTGTGATGCTCTAATTGAGTCACTCGCCCCTTTGCTTCCCTGGTCGCAGTGATTTGTCTGACTGAGAGAGTTGAGAGACTGTTTGCCATGCTAAAACGAATAGAAGCTCGCACACACAGTTTTACTCCAGGTTTCCATAACAACCCAGCCATTTTTCTTCACTGCTGTAGGTCAGCTTTAGGCTAGGGCTGCACAACACATAGGGCACAACTACACTGCTATATGCATCCATCTTGGATGGATTTTTTGCGAAGTGTCGCAGTCGCAGCATGTCGCAGTGCGACAAACAAAGACTATCATTATAAAAATGTCGCGTGACACATGTCATGTAGCCCTAGCCTTAAAGGGGCAGGGCGCTGTGGAGGTCACTGTTTTAAGGGTGCAGGGGCTATTATTAAAGGGGCAGTGTGCTGTGGAGGACACTGTTAAGTTGGCAGGGGCCACTATTAAAGGGGCAGCTGCTGTGGAGGTCACTGTTAATAGGGCAGGGGCCACTATGGAGTTCACTGTTAAGGGGGCAGAGGCCACTATTGAAGGGGCAGCTGCTGTGGAGGTCACTGTTAAAGAGATAGGCACTGTGGAGATCACTGTTAAGGGAACAGGCCACTGTGGAGGTCACTGTTAAAGGGGTAGGCACTGTGGAGGTCACTGTTAAGGGGGCAGGGGCCACTAATGAAGAGGCAGCTGCTGTGGAGGTCACTGTTAAAGGGGCGAGCACTGGGGAGGTCACTGTAAAGGGGTGAGCACTGTGGAGGTCACTGTTAAAGGGGCGTTCACTGTGGAGGTCACTGTTAAAGGGGCGTTCACTGTGGAGGTCACTGTTAAGGGGACAGGCCGCTTTGGAAGTCACTGTTAAAGTGGCGGGCACTGTGGAGGTCACTGCTAAGGAGGCAGGGTACTGTGAGGTCTCTGTTAAGGGGGTAGGGAACAGTGGAGGACACAGATAAGGGGACGGTTCCCTATGGAGTTCAGTGTTAAGGGGTGGGGTGCTGTAGAGGTCACTGTTAAGGGGGCAGGCCCCTGAGGAGGTCACTGTCAAGGGAGTGGGATGCTGTCAAACTCACTGTTAAAGGGGCGGGCTGCTGTGTAGGTCAAAGTTAAGGGGATGGGCTGCTGTGGGGGATCAGTGTTAAGGGGTGGGGGAGGGGTGGCTGTAGAGGTCACTGTTATGGGGGATACTGTCAATATCTTTTAATGACACACACAAACATTAAGTGAAATAGATGAAATATACCCGTGCGAAGCCAGGTCCTTCTGATAGTAAATACATAAAATATTGACATATGTGCTGTTAATATGTGAGAAATAAACGCTGATTGTATACTTATTAATGCTCAGCGAAGCTCTTGAAAATTCGATTTGGCTGCTTTGCCGAATTTTATAAAGAAATCTGCTTTGTGATGAATTACTTTGTCAAGAAGCGCGTTTCTTTGTAAGTACTGGGTGCAATGACAGGGAGCGACGATTGAGCCGCTGTCCATCATTGTACCGCTCAGATGCCGCATTAATCGCTGATCGAGGCATCTGACATTAATATTAAGGTCTATAATTTAAAAAAAAATTTGATAAAATCATACTTACCTCATCCATTTGATTGTAAAGAGACCCGTCACTGCCATCTTGGTTGGAGATCCAGTGCAAAATCTCGCGTGGCGCATGATGTCATCATGTCAGCTGGCGTGATCACTGTGCACAAAATTTCGCATGGGATCTTCAATCAAGATGGTGACAGGCTCTTTACACTCAAACGGATGAGGTGAGTATGATTTTTTTTTTACCCCATTTCAGGGAAGATTAATTTGTTGCCACAAAGAGCGAGGAATTTCAGCTATGAGGTGATTGGAATTTTCCCTTAGACACTTCGATTCGCTCAACACTGAGTGCTCTTTCACACAAGCATATCCTTTGTGGAAATCACACTCCGTGTGAGAGAGGGATTGTGCGGTCTGGATTGATAATGCTGTGTGCCTCTGCGTGACCTTTCTGTAACGGAATTGCACTGACGGCTTTACATTGGCAAATTCGGGCATCTAAAATCCGCCCTATGGGAACACCAACTTCATCTGCAATTTAACATTGGGGTTAACATTAGCCCCACCCATTTTCTGGCCCAGGGCAGCCCAAATTTGTCGGAACTGTCTCTGAAAATCAGGGATAGTTCCATCAAAGTTGGGACAGTTGGCAACCATGGGATCCCTTTAAATACCATTTTAAATGTGGCCAGGATAGTGTTGTACCTAAAGAAAAAACACACTCACCTGCTCCCTGCCACTCCGTTCCAGCACCGAGGGCCCGTCCAGCTCTCCTTCAAGTCTCTGGAATGTACATTTCCATACAGGGCATATACACTTCTGCAGCCATTCACTGGCCTCAGCGATGATGTGACCCCAAGCGATCATGTGACCTAGCAGTGAAGCCACTGAACTGGCCCTTGGCACTGGATCGGAGTAGCGGAGAGTAGGTGAGTGTGTGAGTTTTTTTTTCCTTTAGGTACTTTAGAGCACAGTCCTGGCCACAACTAAAATTGAGCTAAAAGCTGGAAAACCCGTTCTGAAAGGGACACATTTTCTCATTTCCACAGTGTTAAACCTCTCTGTCCCCTTTGAAATAAATCAGTCAGTGACTTCTGTTTGTCCATTTGATAATTGCTGTTTAAATAGTAGCCAAAAAAGCCCTCCCCCACTAAATCCAAGGACACGTAAAGGAACAGATACCGACATAAAGATAACACTATGCAAATTCAGCAGAGCTTTTGTTAGACCTGAAAATTTGACAAACTTGTAAAAAAATCATTGGGTCTTTTGTGTGTCCCCTTATATTCCTAAGGCCTCATGCACACGAACGCGTTTTTTGCGGACCGTATATGGAACCATTCATTTCAATGGGTCCACAAAAAAAACGGAAGGAACTCCGTGTGCGTTCCGTTTCCGTTCCGCAAAAAAATAGAACATGTCCTATTATTGTCCGCATTACAGACAAGGATGGGACTGTTCTTTTAGGGGCCAGCTGTTCCGTTCCACAAAATACTGAATGCACACGGACGTCATCCGTATTTTTTGCTGATCCATTTTTTGCGCACTCAAAATACATGTGCATGAGGCCTAAACCTTTTAAGGATACCAGTGTAAATATTCCCGCACCATTACAGGGTCTGTGGAGGTGACTGGATAAACCGAAGGAAGGCATTTTACGGAACAAAGGCTTTTTACTTCATTGATATTTTTGTCTTTGTAGAGCCACAAGATAAGGCCTCGATAACACCATATGGTTTTGCAGTCCGTTTTTCCATTTTTGGTTTCAGTAGTGTTTCTGTTTCCATTCTGCTTCCATTCCGTTTGTGATCCGTTTTTTTTTCAGATCGTAAACGGAAGACATAAAATTTTTAATAGATGCTTCCGAAAAAACGGAAGAGATACAGAAGACATACGGATGCATTCCGTTTTTTTTTTACAACCCCATTGACTTGAATGGAGCCACGGAACGTGATTTGCGGGCAATAATAGGACATGGCTCAAAATGTAGCGGAACGGAAATACGGAATGCATACGGAGTACATTCCATTTTATTTGCGGACCCGTTGAAATGAATGGCTCCGTATACAGATGGTATAATGAATGCTAAAAACGGCCCATATACGGAACGCAAAAAATGTTCGTGTAAACGAGCCCTAAAGTTCATATAAGAGTTGTATATAGGGATGAGCGAATCGATTCACAAAAAACTTAGTTCCCGCTCCGTACAGTATTAGAGTATATTAGCTCCAATGAGCTGAAGTTATTACTTTGCAAAGTCGTGGGAGACTTCATGCAATAACTTCGAGAATTATTACTGTAAAAAACCTTGGTACCGAACTCAGGTTCGGTTCCAAGGTACTACTAAGAACCGAACCCGAGTTTGGTACAAAAGTTTTTTACAGTAATAATTAATTCCCGAGTTATTGCACAAAGTCTCGCACGACTTCGCAAAGTAATAACTTCGGGTCGTTGGAGCCAATACATTCGAATACTGTACGGAGCGGGTACTCTGAAAAGTATTGCAACAAAGTTTTTTAAGAATCAACTTCGCATTAACCAAGTTAATTTTTTTTACCAGTTTATTTCATGTTTGGGGGCATTAAGACAATATCTTTAAAGGTTAATCATTATGGGGGAGATTTGTCAAAAGAAACCAATCAGATTCCACCTTTCATTTTCCAAAGCTCCTTTGGAAAATGAAAGATGGAATCTGATTGGTTGCTATGGGAAACTGAACCAGTATTCTTTTATACCAGTTTTGATAAATATCCCCCTATGTTTTTATTACATATATGAATCATACGTGATCCTGATCAACTCTGTGCTTTTTCCGATGGAAAGCTCTGAATCCCTTTTTTGGAGTTCCACATCAGGAAAGGAAGTTTTGATCCTATAGAAAAGCATTTAAAAAGATGATATGGAGCACATACAATATCAGGAGGTCCACGTGCCGGTCAGCTTTTCAGAATGCTCTCGGTGCTCCGTTGAGAATTGGGGCTTCTTCCTAGGGCAGTGATGTCACGTTCATTGGTCACATGGCCTAGGGGCAGCTCAGTCCCATTCAAATGAATTGGGCTGAGCTGCAATACCAAGCACAGCCACTATACAATGTATGGCGATGTGCTTAGAATACTGTGTGCAGTCCACAGCCTCTTCAAGCAGCTGATCAGTTGTGGTTTCGGGAGTTAGATCCCCAACTGAGGATAGGCCATCAATATCAAACACTGGAAAATCCCTTTAGTCTATTTTTATTGTTTTATTTACAGTAACATTCCCATAAAACAACTGCCTTCTGTGGCAGTAATGAAATATGATTACTTGACAGGCTCTCAGCTCGAGTCTTTACTACTGAGAAATTCATACAGCAGTGCAACATGCTGCCCGCCAGGGCCGATCGTGTCCCAGGTCTATAGGAATGTCAAGCGGTGTGGTGCAGCCCTTAATAGTCCCTGTGTGTGTCACGGTGCTCCTACCTGGATACCGTCGCTCCACAGGGTTAGGCTCCAAAGCAATAAAGGGCATAACAAATGGTGGAGAATAAGTCGAGTTCAGACTCTTATAAAGTTCAACAGCTATACTTGCATCAACTTATGCAAGTATAGCTTTTTCTTGGTTCCAGCAGTCTTTGGCATAAACTGGCAGGCAAACTTGAGTACTCTGCTTTTTCTCTGTCTGCTGTGCCAAACTCGGCTCTATTCTGGCATCTAGACTTTACTATTCTCTATCTCTGTAGTGGGGTGCATTTGGCTGCTGACCCCCTAAGGACACTCTGTCTGTAGGAGTCAGGGTGCTCTATGAGCTACTTTCCTCTGGAGAGACTCCTGCTGCAACAGAGGAACCTTCCCCTTGCTGCTACATCATGGGCACGTCTGGCTCTCACGCTGCCCTAGCTTACTGTCCCTAGACTTCCTGCAGCCGCTCCCTTTGGTAGGAAATAGGACTAGCCCACTTCTGTCCAAAAGGGGGAGAATGGAATGGTGAGTTCCATTCTATCTAAAGATAGCTCTGCCATACACGCTGCCACCTGGTGGCAAACCAGACACAGTACATGAACATAACAGTTTCAGAACAACATTAGGAATGCACAATGTGAAGGACCTAGAATAAATACATGAATGACATTATTGGTTAGCAATTAAAGATAGTAGCAGGGTACAGAAATGGTAATACCACTCCGGGATATTACACAGCTTGAATTTTGCACATCCTTCATTCTGGGAATTGTGGGTCTCACAGGTAATTGGTCTCATTGATGCCATCTTCTGATATCCCTCTATGATGTCAACAGTGATAAAATCCCGTGCTGAGCCACGCCCCCTGCACTGATCACATGACAGTGACGTCACGCCAGGTCCTTCAGCTGTTCTACAGTTCGGGTTGGTGGCAGCCGCCCCTTATGGATTCCATATGCGCTATTGTGGAATCCATAACGGGATGCGCAATTAACCACCACCCGAACCCCGAACAACGGACTTTTTTTAAATGTTCGCTCATCTCTAATTAAAAGGTTGCAAATTTTGGACACAATTTTTGTGCAAACATTTGTGACTTCACCCATCTCGCTACTTTGGAAAAGTGGGTAGAAAGGTGTTATTAGCTAGGCGTATGCCAGATTTATCAAATACTACCTTTTTTTTTAAAAAAAGTCACACAAAACAAAATCACACAAAAAGTCTCACTCCAGTGTAGGAGGTGGTGTGAACAGGAGTCTAGACAAGAGTGTTTTTTTTTTTTTAAAGATGCACCAAATTTATCGGTTTGATAAATTTGAAGAAAATTATGGTAGCACAAACTGGCTTCGAAAATGCCCTTCATGATGTCCCCCTAAAATTAGAAAAACGGTTTGTTTTTTCCCACAGAAACAATGCCACACCGATCGACAGTCTGTGTCTGGTATTGCAGTTTACCGTCATTCGATGTGCTGCAATATCAGGTACAACCCATGGGCAAAAGATAATAGACTTTAGAATTTTCTCTTTTAATTTTATAAAAAATGACTTTACTATAATATTTTATCCTTATTTTTTTAATTATTTGTTTAACAGCCCTATAAGAAATCAACTTTTTTTTTCAGTTTTTTTTCTGTTCTTACTGAGCCCTTGAAATTACGGCACAATAATAATTAGGCGTGTAATTGTGTGTTTTATGTACCTGTGTTTGGCGCATCTCTACAATTAGAGTTTACGCCCAGGCGGCTATTATTTTCTCTTCTCACAGTAGCAATCGAATTTAAGTGTTCTCTTTCCAAGAACGATTGGAGCAGACAGAAGCATTTTCTGCCTAAATGTTCACGTTTTTGTTCGCTGGGACTATCAACATCTGGACTACTGTGTTCAGCCCCAGGCAAAAAAAATACAAGAAGCTGGAGATCTGAACAGGATACATTTAATCTGTCTAATGGAATGATGCTCTGCCAAGATAAACTTCTCAGCAAAAATATATTTTACTCTTGGACTAATCCCACCACCCGTCAGGTGTAAAGAAATTCCTAGTTGTCAATGAAGAGCTGAGCTCCAGGAGATGGCTGGATGTTGTAGGAGATATTATTCCCTCTCAGAGCAAACAAGAACTGGTGGTGGGACATTCCTTCAACAAAACATTACACGTAAGATGCCTGCAGACAAAGGAAAGCAATGTATCAAAACTGTCGGGCTGGGCTTGGTTGGTGGGATGTTGGTAATCATGCGTGTTTTCGGCAATGGAGACCTACCTCACGTTTCCTTCACAAGGACGAGAAGAACGTTGGTGTTGAGAGACAGACATGAGGACTCCCTCCTAAATGAGTGATAAAGCTCTGTGAGGTGAAATTGAAAGGTCACAAAATGGCTTCCTAATGACTTGTAATGATGTATTGGAATGTACTGGCATCATAACCCGCTAGTAAGGCCTAATAATCCTTAAATGGCCCCTATAAGCTTAGAGGGTCATTAGCTGAAATGAGCTGTGGACACCACAGTATGCAAAACAACCACAACAATCATCCATTCGACTAAAACAGGATATGTGCCTTAAATGCCTAGTAAGCATCATGACCAGTGTACAAAGAGATGGACACTTTTTTATTTTTTTGGGCAAATCTCACTCCTGACCAGACCTGCAAAAGAGAAGCATACTTAAAGGGGTCTTCTGAGACTTTTTTTTTTACTTATGACCTATCAGTAACTGATTGGTGGGGGTCTGAAAGCCAGGACCCTGGCGATCAGCTGTTTGAGAAGCAAGTAACAGTAGCCTTCTCTCAGGTCATCAAGCATAGTGCAGTCCATTGTATAGCGGCTGTGCTTGGTATCGCACTTCAGACTTCAATGACCGTGACGTCACATGTCCTAGGGAAAGCTTAGAGAAGGCCGCGGAGCCGCTGCAAGCGCTGGTGCCTTCTCAAACAGCTGATCAGCAGGAGTCCTGAGTGTTGGGCCAATGGGATACCGATGATCTATCCAAAGGATAGGTCATCTGGTAAAAAAAAATCTGGAACTGCTTTCCGCCTCTGGGTCTCGGCTTCTTTGCGCTTTGTCCTCAGCTGCCTCGAATCTTGATAGAGGGGGACTTGAGCAGAGGTGTAACTACAACTGACTGATGATATTTTTTTTCCTGAACTTGACAACCCTTTTAATAGAGAATAGCTGCCCACTGTCCCAAATTTGCCAGGACTGTCTGCATCTTTTGCGGCCCCATTGAAGTCAAAATATGCGGCTCGGACTCGGACCACAACAACGGCCGTTTGCATGAGGCCTAAAGATAACCCTGTTCATAAGTGGGTGTTCCTGGATGGCAGTGTTTAGATGCCCCAAATTTACCAACTTAAACTTTGGTATGTATGATAGAGGTCCTCGCTCTTTTCCATCGGCAGAGACATTTGGGGAAATTTATGAAATGTCATAGGACATAAGGTAAAAATTATGATTGTTGGTGAGAACAATATACATTGCAAGACACTGCTTTCTTACAAGCTGGTGAACTTATACAACACAATTTTGGAGGCAAAAAAGTGGCATATGTTAGTGCATTTTATAACTTTTTCATCATAGTTATCACATGCGGTGCCATATTTTGCACCCCCCACCCATCTGGACACGGAAATACAGAAACGGGGCCACCAAACATAACTTTGCTTGAGGCTCCAGAAATGCCAAATCTGCTCCAGATCGGGAGAATGAGGTCAATTGACCCTTGTTTGGGAGTAGATGAGGTATGATGGCTGGCTGTCTATGCGACGTGGATCTCATAGGAGTTGTGAAATGCTATGCTCATGCTAGGCTAGGCTCAACACCAATAATCTACATTATAAAGCAGGGGTGAGCACCCTCCGGGACTCCAGGTTTTGTGAAACTCTATCCCCCATCATGCACACTTGCTTGGCTGTTCTCTAAACTGCGACAGAAATGAAAGGAGCATACTGGGAGTTGTAGTTTCACAACAGCTGGAGTGCCAAAGGTTGATGATCCCTTATATAGAGAGTCAAATGTATGCATAGTTGCCTACTTTCTAGGGTGCTAATTGGGGAAGAAGGGGTCCCCCCCTCCCCCCATTCTCCTGATAGGTGGGAGTCTTGGAAATGAAACACTTTTGAGGTCTCAGAAGGTCATACAGGGGTATTTATTTAGGGCTGGGGGTTAAAAGAAATGGCAGGATATGCTCAGGCGACCACTCTAGTGGTGAGCAGACATTTCATGTGTGTCAAACTGGCACCGGGAAGTAAAGAGCAGCGTCGTAATGGCAGGGGATCGATGAGTTGATTAATGGTTATTTTTTTCATCTTTGACCCATTCTTAATTCCATAATGAGGCACTCAGGCCAGAAAAGTTTGTGCCCCTAGGCATACAAAGACATATCCAAACCACATGATAACTCTGAAATTAATAGTTTTGCTGGGCACACCTCAGCTGGTCTTGCACATGTGTATATCAATGTATCACAATTTGAACAATCGATGCTGTCACTCAATTTTAGTGTGTACTTCTAACAACTAGTTTATTCATAAAACCATCAATAGATAAAACATGATTATGTCAAAATAAAAATAAAAATACATAGTTGCAATACAAGATTTTGAATATATCAATAACAAAAATATAAAATAAAATAAAATAAAGGATCAGTTCATGGACGTTGGTCGAACCAACGTCCATGAACTGATCCTTTATTTTATTTTTATATTTTTGTTATTGATATATTCAAAATTTTTGTATTGCAACTATGTATTTTTATTTTTTATTTTTGACATAATCATGTTTTATCTATTGATGGTTTTATGAATAAACTAGTTGTTAGAAGTACACACTAAAATTGAGTGACAGCATCGATTGTTCAAATTGTGATACATTGATATACACATGTGCAAGACCAGCTGAGGTGTGCCCAGCAAAACTATTAATTTTATGTACTTTTTCATAGACTGGGTGAGTCTATCATTGCTGGAGGCACCCACTCAATAGCCTGTTTTAGGTGAGCCATCACGATCCAAATACTTTTCCACATGATAACTCTGGCCTGTACCAAATGTTCATTTGGTACAATTTGCAGTAGTATTCCACTGCAGTTCACTTACTTAGGCTAGTTGCACACTGGAGTTCAAAGTATCTGGCATGGTTGGAAAGGGCCAGATTACTGCCAGACTCCACTGACTATAGTAGGACCTGGCGGAGATCTGGCCTGTCTTGGGCATTACTGCAAGCAGCATTTTTTGTCCTGCCGATTCCTGACACTAATAGCGAAAACAGGCCAGATTTCCGCTGGGTCCTATTATAGTTAATTGGCTCCGCCGATGCAGGCAGTATGTGATGAACTCCGGCTGTCCTCCTGCTAGAAGAGTTTAAAGGGGTTTTCCCCATCTCAGACAATGGGGGCATACCGCTAGCATATGCCGCCATTGTCTGATAGCTGAAGGTCTCACCTCAGGTTCGGCTATTTCCATCGGCCCCATAGAAATGAATGGGATCGGTGGCCGCACAAGCGCTGTGCACACCCATTCACTACAATGGGGAGAGTGTTCGTGGTGGCTGGACCCGGGGTTCTCTAGCAACCGCCTTCCCCACTCTGTTCTCTATATAGGTGCGGATCCCAGAGGTGGGACCCACACCTATCAGACAATGGAGACATATCCTAGCCATATGCCCCCATTGTCTCAAATAGGAATACCCCTTTAACGTTAGTGTCCAGCGAATCCAGGCACTAATGCCGGAGACAGGCCAGATCCCTGCCGAATCCCATTAAAGTCAATGGGATCTGGAGGTGCTCCGGCCCTTTCCGGCTATGCCAGATACGATGAACTCCGGCAAGCTGCTCCTCTGCCGAAACAGCCTGCCGGGAGATTATAACACTAGTTTGCAACAAGCCTTAATCTCATCTAGTGTTTTATAAAAATGGGAGGCAACATTATAGGACTTTTTATCCGGAAATCTCGGAGTGAATTTGTTTGCATAAGCATCTAACAGTCTGTGTGCCTCCGGTGACCGTGCTATGTGTTTAGTGAGATCTGCGTGGAACGCGCTTTATCTCATCTCTTCCCCTGCACTGATCCATTATTCATAGCAGCAGAAAGACTTATCACTTTGCTCTGTGGTTCGTTGTAGGAATAGCTGATATGTTGAAGCAGACAAATATGCCGTACGTCGTCACATTAATATGGAAACATGGAGTTACTGTTTTCACCTTGCCTTGCATTTTATCCAGATCCGCACTCCTGGGGAGGGGTGCTAGGGCTTTTTCATATATTTTTGTACTATTAAACACTGTTTTAAACATACATATAATTTGCAGAAGTTTGCATAACTCTGCAAGTACATTACTTATCACCGATCCCTAGTTACAGCCTGTATGTACGTATATACTGCAGAGCTGTATTCACAATTCTGCTGGCTGATGCCTGGAAAGATTCTGGTTCATCCAGATCATGGCGTATCAATAGTAATAGGTCATGGCAACTGGACTTGTTATATTTTTTCTTGAAGAGATTTCGCTGGCTTTGTCACTTGATTTGTACAAGAAATACCAGCACTAAATAGTAATGATTCATGCTTGAGTCATGTAGGTAAGGTGTTGACAGAAGCTATTAGATGTGGTTAAACTTCCTTGGGGGAGGTATTAGAACAGCATTGTAAGCGGCAGATAATAGATGTCACACCCCTCCACCTCCTGCAATCAACCCCTTACCTCCATGACTGAAGCATGAGTCACCAGTATTTAATGCAGGAGAATTTGTGTACAATAATTGAGAAAGTTGGTTGGAAGAGTAGTGAAACTTCTTCAAGAAAAGGTCCAGTTGCTCTGAATTATTACTACTGATATCTGCTGGTTATTTTCAGAAATAGTCAACATGCCTGTCAGACAGCCTGCTAACAGCTTAGCTGAGCTCCTACTATACACCTTTTGCATACAGAATTAAAGGGTTTTGTCAGCTTTCAAGTTACGACAGCCCACGATCAGCTGCACCGGTCAAGTGTTTTCAACGTGATGTCCCAGCAGTCCGTTTCCCAATGATCAACAAGTGATGGGAGATTGAGTGAAATGCCATCGTCTGTGCTCCACTCATTCAGGGGTGGGCACTGAACCCTATAGGGGTAATCCCATCTGAGACAATGGGGGCATAACGCTAGCATATGTCCTCATTGTCTGATAGGTGCGAGTCTTACAGCTGGGATCTGCACGTATATCGAGAATGGAGCAGGCCAAAGTGGTGGCTGGAGGACCAAGCGCTCTCCCCATAGAAGTGAATGGGAGCGCACCACGCTTGCACGGCCACCTGTCTCATTTATTTCTATGGGGTTGACGGAAATAGCCAAGTTAGTGCTCGGCGGCCCTATAGAAATGAACGAAGGGCAGTCGCGTATGCATGGTGCGCCCTCTGGGACTTTGCCAGCTGTGTTTCGAGATAGGTGTAAGTCTCAGAGGTGGGACCCACACCTTTCAGACAATGGGGGCATATCCTAGCAATATGCCCCCATTGTCTGAGATGGGAATACCTCTTTAAAGTGGTTTGGATGAAGGTTGGATCAAATTGTTAGAAGGTGGGGCAACACACGTAGGCGGGGCCAGGAACACCACAGTGCAGCACAAAATAATGCCCCTGCAGAACCAAGGATTCTACTGTGCAGCACAAAATACTGCCCCAGCTGCCACATTCCAACCTCCTCCTACGTCCAGTTGTGTTAAATTAAAATATGGAGGAGGGGGCTGGAAAGGTGAAATGCATACTATATCGCTGAGCCAGCCATTATTCAAGCATGCTGCCTGGTCTTTCAGCACTACCAAACATACAGGAGAATATGGCACTACATACCCATTACATCCAGTGACATCTGCTTTGATGTTGATGTTCACTTTCCTAATCTTCTCCAGTTGGCACAGACCGCCATAATGGCTTCTCTCAGCCATGTCTTGCCTCTGCAGGGTTTGTTACACTATTCTTAGATTCCTCACTTTTCTATCATCGATATCTGATGTGAGTGCAATGGCCTAATATGTGTGTGTAACTATATATATTTGAATTGAATTTCAATAATTGCAAATACATTAACAAGGGTTCGACCTTTTCTGATTTCAAAACTAACCGTACCTTTAGGATCAACTACTATTTGACATGTGACTTCGCTTTTGTTATCTACATTCTGTGGTGTCCGTACCAACTTGTATATGTAGGTGAGACTACACTTGATTTCAAAATTCGATTGAATTATCATCGTTATACGATCCGGAAAAAACGTATGGATTTACCTGTTTCTCGTCATTTTTCAGAGTTAGGACACACGGAGAGAGATATTAAATGGATGGTGATTGATCATGTTCCATTGCCACGTAGAGGTGGCAATAGGATACAGACTTTAAAGAAAAGAGAAATCCATTGGATAATGAAATTAAATACTCTCAAACCTAATGGATTAAATATTGAGTTTAGACCATGGATCTGTACTTAAGCTGCCTCACGCCGCTTCCCCCTTGTTTTGTCCTCATTTCCCTGGTATAGTAACATGAGTGTAATTTAAGATGTATACATTCTTTTTGTAATTATTTTTTTCTCTTGCAGATGGCGATTTGTTTGAGCCGCGTGGGATTTGACCGTATTGGACCCATTTGAACACATGAGACTGCCATCATTTATAGTTAGTGTTGATTTTTTTTGAGTGTTTCCAACAGAGACGGGACACTTCTTGTATAACTGGCGTTTTTGCCTTTATTAGGGACCAATAGTGGAGATGTGCAATAACTTGAACCAGTATTGATGAGACTGGCTTCATTTCTACCATATTGTGGAGGTTGGTGGAGACTTCGACATTGATCGGAGTGCATTTCCGTATCGCTGCGGAGACTTCTGTCTATCTCCTTTATGGCTCTGCGTATTTCTAGGGATGTGGTTGGCACTGCTGGATCTGGCATCTAGGAGTAGGTACCAGACAGCGTTTGCCGCCTTCCAACATGGTGGCAATACATGAGCAACGTGGGCTACTGTGATTGGACCCTTGATTTGCAGAGATACTCTGAACACATATTTGCCATACCACGAGTGGCCCCTTTTGTTATAAATGAATGACTCATCAATCCAAGTGTGCCACGTCCTGTTGCAATACGCATACCTACTTTGGATTTTGGTTTATGTATTCTTTTTTATTTTTTGATGGCTCGATTGGTTTCTTCTTCTGTGTTTCCTTACTCCGGTCACTTGCTGTTTTGTGTAATGTGACTGGGCCATCTTGTGTAGTGGTCATGTGATCGGAACTAGTATGCGTGTCATTATGCGTTCCAACAAGCGGAAGTTTTGTCATCTGAGCATTACGATGCGCTTCCGTCCATCTGGATGGCTACGGTTCCTCGCACCTGCGCAGTGACCTCAAAAAGACGCCAGATACCTCATGTGTACCTAGGAATCCCGGTCAGACCCACATGGCTCATTTTAATTATTTTTTAATCTGCACTATATATATAGATCACGATTATGAATGTATCACTAAGTATCATATTTTAGATATTTATTCTTTGCTGTTCACTTTTTGATCATGGAATATGTATGATTTTCACAGTTTTTGCTATGTTTACATGTATATGAACTGATTGGATAATTGATTGTTCACCCTATTTATATGTTACGTGCACTCATGTCAGCTATCACTTGCTTGAGAATGGTTTCAGTATGCACCTGGTGAAATAAAGACACGTTTTAATTGAAGGAAGTGCCGTGGACCTTTTGTGGATATGGATTTTGGAGTACGGGATCGCTCCAACAGCCGCTGCCACCCGGTCTTTTTACACTTGCAGCAGTGCGGTTCACAACCTTTTGTCTATTATATAAATATAAATACCCAAAAAACGAGGCAGCACTCCGTAGTCTGTTGTAACGGTGACCCAATTTATTCCCAAGCAACGTTTCAGCCTCTCAATGAGTCCTTTGTCACGTATATATCTATATACACATATACTATTTCATGCTATGTATATGTTATGAAACATAACAATTTGAAGTACTAGTATATACTGCGTATATTAATACATCACATTACTAGTTCATGATACACAGTCCATTACTTGGGCAGCACATACCACCATGAGTCTACCACACCAGTCACCAGGGCAGCTGGGGCCTGGGCAGGCAGTTGAGGCAGGCTGGGGCTGAAGGCAGCACCTGGTAGGCCTGGGACACTGACTGAGGCAGACAAGCAGGCTGATGAGACCAAGACCCCACTCGGCAGCCTGGTGGCAGGAGAGTAAGAGTGAAGTGAAGCATCGGCCTAGCTCCGCACTGACAGTTGCAATGAAGTCAGACATCACGCCTGTGTGCTAGGTGATGTCGCTGTGACATTATTGTCTACATCCTAGCATCAGGACCACGATGAGGTAAAGGTCTTACGATGTCCTAATGCTACCAGTGTCAGCTCCTTAATCAGCAGCTTCCATTACAGGTCTTGACAGTAAGTAATACTGTAATAGACCTACCTTCCAGGCCTAACGTCAAGTCCTGATGTACACGCACAGCGGCCCTAAAACTACTAGTACTTTAACCCCTTCCCGACTGCCCACTGGCTATATACGTCCTATCTGCACATACCCTGTGCAGATAGCATGTATATAAACGGTCAGGCAATGCTTTAATCCCAGCGCTGGGATTAAAGCTCCTGCTCCTGTAATCTAGCAGGGGCAGGTAGGGTCCAGGCTGACCGACACAGCTGGGACCCTGAGGAGAAGACAGAAGCGGAGCGGTTTATTACAGCTTCTGCCTTCTCCTGTGCCGTCAGGAGATTGCGGAGGAGCGAAGGTAGAGGCAAAGCCGCTTCCTCTGTTAGTCCTGGCGGTCTAGGAGCAGGAGGACCTGAGCAGCTCTGCCTGTGTAAAATGCCCCCACAGGGGACTGCTTCCCCATATAACTGGGGCTCCTGTAGATGCCCCAGTTACAGTGGAAACAGTGGAGATAAAAAAAAAAAATCTGTGTCCTCCAGAGGTCTTTTACCCTCACTGGTAATATACTTACCCCGCACTCGCACAGCTGCTGGTCCCCGCACCGCCGCTTCTCCCTGCACACGGATGAAAACATCCGGTGTTGGGGGGAAGGAGCAGCCAATGGCAGAAGCGGACGAGCCTCCTTAGCATCGCGGGTGACGCTAGGAAGGCTTATTCCCGTCTGCAGCGGCGGTGCAGGGAACAGGAGCAGCGCCGGGAGCAGGGTCAGTATATTACTGGTGAGGGGCCTGGCACATGTGGGGGGGAGGGGTTTGAGAAATTGGATAACCTCTTTAATGACGTCCTGGGGCACATATTATGTGCCAAAAATAAATTGGGATATGAGTAAAAAAAAAAAAAAAAAATTTTTTAAATAAATAAATAAAACTGTCGTCGCTAATGGAAAGTCACCATAGTCGTCCCCTTCACTCAAACCTATATATGTTATATATCAAAATGATCATCACAAAATAGGAAAGTTTTAATATTTAAGAAGCAAAAACTATCATTTAAAAAAATGACTTAAGAATTAGCAGTTTTCCCCCAAATTAAAACTAAAAGAAGATTAAAATTTTTTTAAAAAAACATGCTAATAAAAAGTCCTAAGTGTCAAGTAAAAAAAACATTACAAAAAATATTTTGGTAGTCGAACAAATAAATAAAAATGTTAGGGTCACGATACCACCACATGCACAAAATCCTCCAAAAATTGCCTGGACATTCAGGTCTTTTTTTTTTTTTTTAAGGCCCGATCATGAAAGGGTTAAGTATTAAAGTAATAATAATGGCATTGAGGAGAGTGATGGTTGGTCAAGTGTCCAACTGGACATGAGCCCACTGGGAATTTTTCCGGTTAGCGTCTATAGCCCTTGCACCTTATGAGGGAAAACCTGGAAAATTCAGAAGAATTGACCCCCCCCCCTCTACCAGTTAGGGCTCACGCACATGACCGTATGTATTTTGGGGTCTGCAAAACACAGATCCATTGCATCCGGGGGATTTTTGCGGATCCATTGTAGCAATGCCTGTCCTTGTCTGCAAAACAGACAATTATTTTTTTTGCGGACCCGTAGAAATAAATGGTTCCGGATACGGTCAGCAAAGAAAAAAAAACACGGAACGGACACGCAAAGAAAATACGTTTGTGTGCCTGAGCCCTTACAGGGGAGCTCATAACATCTCTGCACATTGTGCCAAAACTCAACTCTGCTAGATCTGCGACCATCGTCAATTAACTAATCTAACATCCATTTGTATGGGATGTCCGAGTTACGATGTGTAGCATACTTGTGACCTGCTCCCGGCTCGAGGAGGTGGAAACGTCGGGGTGACAGCAGTGTCAGCCGCCTTATCATGATGCTTCCTAGTCTAATCACAGTCATTGAGGCAGCATGAAGCATTTCCACCTAAGGTTATTTGTAAAACTCCACCGTATAATTACATGGAGCGCTACAAAAAAACCTATCCATCCAGCACGACCCCAAGGAAATAATGATTGATAGCGATAGGGGCATTTCCTCTGAGATAATAACTGGTTGCAGTAGCTACAACTCCTCTGGGCTGCGGCAAACTTTCTACTAATGGTCAGTAATGATGTACAAACCAGTGACAACTGGGAGGCAAAGAACAACATAAACCGAAAGCTTCCAGGGTTCACAATGACTGCACGGAGCACGCTCCAGATCCGTGCACGCCCCCCGCATGTCAGGTTTTCCTTAGCATCGAGCAGGTGATATCATTATTCTCAGGTGTTTATTCTGAGGGATATTCTCAAATCAGGACTGTCAGGTGAGCCCTGAGGACTGGAGTTCAGGAGCGCTGATCTAGATCCATAGCACCAGGTCAGGCATTTTTTAGTTCCACACGTACCTCAGTAGTTACCTCTTCTTACTTTATTTTAGGCTACTTTCACACTAGCGTTTTTTGCGGATCTGTCACGGACCTGCAAAAACGCTTCCGTTACAATAATACAACCGCGTGCATCTGTCACGAACGGATCCAGTTGTATTATGTCTTCTATAGCCATGACAGATCAGTCTTGAACACCATTGAAAGTCAACGGGGACGTATCTGTTTTCTATTGTGCCACAGAAAACTGATCCGTCGCCATTGACTTGCATTGTGTGCCAGGATGGATCCGTTTGGCTCTGCTTCGTCAGGCGGACAGCAAAACGCTGCGGGCAG